>OU026071.1:22828384-25656768 GCA_907269065.1 Crocallis elinguaria
AATCTCTCTATTTTTATGAATTTACTATATTACTATATACATTTACTTATGACCAATTGTATATATAATACTTTTTAGAAAATTCTTATCTATTCTATGGTTTTTGCTGTTATATTCATAGGCTAATTTATGCAGTTACAGTTTCTGAATCGCAATACTATGTAATCCTTTCTTGGCCTTATTATAATTATTGGTTTTAAATTACAATTATAAGTGTTGGATTAAGAAAATTAGCCAAATTAAAATTCTACTTTCAATTATTTTATTTTAACTTTTTATGATTGCAGAAAATACTGGAGTATTATTAAAGTTCCTGATAATCGAAATATGGCGATCCTCGGATCTACGCTGTCCTGGAGATTTGTACCTACTGGAGGTTAACGCGTCGATATAAACCACCCGTAAATTTAAAATTTTCGAAATGGCTATTTCTAAAGATCATCATCATCATCGACTCCATGCCCATCCAGTTGGAGTCGGTTCAGTAAGTCTTTTACTTCCACTCTCCCCTGTCAGCCGTGAGCGTCTCATGCACTTCCAATTCATCCACATCCGTCACATATTACAAAATCAATCCAACTTTTCTTCGGTCTTACTCTACCCTTCCATACCTCAAGAGTCATATTCATCAATGTCTTAGTAATGTGTGTTTCATCCTGATAAGTCAAGTTTAACTTGGTTATTTTCTAAAGATGTATCAAAAAATAAAAGACATTTTTAAGAACTGAATCCAGTACGTTTAAAAGTATATTTTACTTTCGGTGTCAACGTAAAATTGCGGGTAACGCGGCACCCCTGAATGAAATTGGATGGCAAACGCAATTTTGCCGTGAGACGGGTCGCCTCGCGCTTTACAAATAAATATAGCATAAAACTTTAAGAAGCGGGAGAATATTATTATATGGCTGAAAACGGATAAACCTAAAGGGATATTAAAACTGCTATTTATTTTGATAAGATTCCCAACTAAGAGTTTAGTGGAGTTTAGGTTTTTTCGTTTACGAGACATTTTTTACATTGTGTTGTATTTTATATAATTTAATCCTGAATAATACATTGTTTGTATTTGATTTTTAAATCTATAAAAAAATGTTCAAAATATACAAAAATATTAATGGCTACCTACTACAATAAGTAATTAACTCATTACAAACTAGATGTCACATAAATACGAGTAAAATCTAACACAATACATAATAAACAATAATCAGATCATGTCATAATATCAAATAAAGATATGAATCAAAATTCGGTTAGTAATTAAATTAAATAATAAAAATAAAATAGAAGATTAACGTAATAAACTAATTATCATTATAAGGGTGGTATTCTGAGTCAATGACATTTATCAATATGTGACCGTTTTTATATTTCTGGCCTCCTTCTCCTTCCGGCCTCTTGGATTGCCGACTGGGATAGTGATGCTTGGCGGCAGACTTCACGAGCAAAGCGCTGGTAACAACCCAGACGGCCACTCGCAGAAGAGTTAGTCCTACCACTAACAAAGTTGTGATAATGAACCTGGATACTAACTGCGTGGCTTTTTTGCTGTCCCGTGACGCCTAGTTAAGACATTTGACTAGGTATAGACAAGTGATCAACGATTTGGTCAACGTATTAGATCGAATATTCAGTGACTCAACGCGTGACTGATATTCTACAAATTATACAAAGCCCCACAAGTGGCTTGCGTCATCATAGTCCACGTTTTTGTGAACAATAATGAAGCTTGCTTGATTTTTTCCGTAATGTCTGTAAACATATAAAACAGTTTGTAATAAAATTTTATTTATAGCTTGAGTATTAATGGAATCATTGTGTTGAAAATGTTATTTCTTAGTAAACACGATATGCAAGTTTGATGCGCTTTATTGTGCAAAAATTATATTATATCGTATCATAAATTATAAATGTGTCTAGTGATGTTTGTGTTCCGCAGACGTCAGCTGATATTAATTAAATGTAGTTTAAAGAACCTAAAAACACATTTCCGCCTCCTGGGTACATCATCAGAACCTCAACACCTATGTTTTAACGAGTCCAATCGATGTGTCGAGATGTGGAGGTGTTAATCGATGTGGTGGAACTATACAGAGAAGATTAGCATGGCCCCTGCGCAAGGATGACAAAAAAAACATATTATGAGCCCAAACTCTAAGGATTTACTTGTAGCCACTGAAGAGTCCCAATATCCATCAGGCTCCATCATGAAATCAGCTCCATGATACGAAATTATTCTATTTGTGTCATCCAAACAAGACATTTAGCCAAAGCTTCATTTGGATACGACAATTAGAAGTAGGTTAAAATGGCCTTCCAATATTCCATTACATAATTCGTTACTTACAAGTGAAGCTAATAGAAGTGTGTTAAAATGACTTGGCGGAACCTTACGTTAATATTTACATTCAGAAAAAGTGCTTTTGTTAAAAATATTACTCATTCAATTAGAAGGTAGGTATCCTTTTGAAAATGAATCAAAATCGGTTTATTTGTTGTTGATTAAATTCAACGTCTATTTGTAAAATCTTCATTAGAATTACCTAAATATTTTTTAATCTAAAAACCGGACTTAAGTTGGACTATCTTGAATTTGAATTTAAAACCTTTTAGATTTTATGTAATTGTTATATTTAATTGATGCTATTTAATCGAGTTCATAAACTTCTTTCCACAAAATAAAATTATTACTCCACCACTGTACGTTAAGCAAATTTTAACTAAGCAGACATTTGTTTTAAAACATGAAATTTTCATTACAATATTCCACATAATATTTTCTAACATCCTTCTTATTAGTGGGAGGACTCACTCTTCTGCGAGTGTCCGTCTGGGTTGTTACCACCGCTTTGCTCGTGAAGTCTGCCGCCAAGCAGTATTGTGCAGGCATTACTGTGTTCCGGTTTGATGAGCGGAGTAACCAGTGAAATTACTGGGCTTATGAGACTTAATACCTAATGTCTCAGGGTAACGAGCGCACTGCAGTGCCGCGCAGGCCTTTGTGTTTCAAAGTTCTGGGTGGCACTGCAATTGTTATGGGCCGGCGTTATGCTTACCATCAGGCAAACGACCAGCTCGTCTCGTTACCAATAAAAAAAAACCTAATAGTACATTATATTCTATAAAGATTTATGATATAAGTTTGCTAAGATGGTCATTTCAGTCATTACTCACTAGGTGTCATTGTTCGCTCGAGTCAAAGGCGAGTGCGATAAGAGATCCGAGTGGTATTAATAAAATAATTGAATTACGCGGTAAATTAAAAATGCTACGTCATCATTCATATAATTTGCAGTGAGGTACAAACTTAACTTAATCAGGACATATTCATAAAAAGCTGTTATTTTGATATTACCAGACACTTCAATTTTAATTATTTGTATTAAGATGTTTCGAGTTCTTTTTTAATACGCTTCATTCACTTTGCTCGCGAATCTCATTCTCATACGTAGTAAATTGAAATAAACCTCGTTATAAAAGGAGACAACACACCCACTTCAGTGGAACATAATTGGAAACAAGCCGAGACGCGATCATACTTGCCTTGACAGACCACGTCGCAAATTATACTATAGGTATAGCTTGTGAAAACCGCGACCAGTTTGTCTTAAATCTCGGCCTTAATCAGACGACCGCGAAAAAGAACTATTAAACGTCTGATATGGAGCGATTACCGAAACATAAACTTTTGGACTTCCACCCTGATACATTTCAGCATGTCAGAAGAGAGCTCGGCTTGGATAAACCAGGGCAGATGGATGCAGCCATTGATTTGTTAGATGATTGGGTGAGAAAGCAGGCCCATTTCTCTAAGAAGGATTTTTGTGAGTCTACTTTTTTGTTTCAATTTATTGAATCGACAAATAATAATTCATATCTTTATTTGCTAACAAAAAATGTGTTACATTATCTTTTAGTTACACCGAAGAAATATAGGCTTATCTATACAAATAAATAAAATTGGAATGTCTGTTTGACAATCAAAATAACCGCTTTTTACTAAATGCGTATGAAAGTATTCACATGGTACATACACCAAAACAACCAATTTTAAATTTTTTGCCTGGTGTCTGTCTATTTGTTCCGGGTAATTTTCAAAACGGCTGGACCGATTTTGACGGGACTTTCACTGGCAGATAGCTGATGTTATAAGGAGTAACTAAACTTTTATTTTAGAAAAAGAATTAGGGTTCCGCGCAAAAAAATAAAAACCACAAAATCCAATATCTCCGCGCGGGTGAAACCGCGGGCAGCAGCTAGTATAAAATATAGTTTAACACATTTTGTAGATAAATTTGCTGCTAACGTCTGAATCCCACAGTATATAATACTTTTGTCGTGGGATTTAGTCATTTCCCTTTTAAGGCTTTAGTAAACTTAATAAACGAAAATCTAAACGTATTTTTAAGGCCTCAGAATAAAATAGAATTGAACTTTCTTTAATACAGCGAATATCTAAATTGCTTTTTTTCCCACAATTGACTGATTTAGTTTAAAGCTGATTTAGTAGTGATATTCTTTTTAAAGTTTAAACATAATTAATTACACATTACGAGATGGGACTGTGAGTGTTTTTTACAGCGCAAAGATATTTTATATTTGGTATTGATTTATTTGGTTTATGGAACTGGCACAGTTGTAGACTGTACCTATATAGCTGGATTGACATCTTTTTTCTGTAAAAAAATTACATATTTATTTGTTAACATACATGCAAGACTCTTTGTTAGAACATTACCTACAATTTCTACAGTACAATTTTTTTTAAACTAAAATAACATAATAATAAGTGATCAAAATATAGATAGAAATAAATAAAGTCTTATCATTTAAAGCGATCTATTCTAGACAGTCGTGCAAGAACAATAAAATTATAAATAGGGAATTTAAATCTGAACAGTCACCTGACTGTGATTGCGACTTTTTGACTTGCGATTCACAACGATATAATATCACCTGATGTATCGTATGTATCGTAATAAAATTACTTCAAAAAAGCTACGAACCGACTTCAGTGACAAACTACTGAACCGATTTTATATTATGACCCGCGTGATGTATTATCTTTATAAATTGTAATATATATGTTATGCTGATGTATAAGCTATATTATTGTAAAGTTTCATGAAAATCCATTCAGTAGTTTTTGCGTGAAAGTGTAACAAACCCATCCATACATCCATCCTCACAAACTTTTGCATTGATAATATTAGTAGGATTCTGTAAATACAAGAACACCTGGATCTGGATCTATACTGGGGGAACATTGGGCAAAAGGAAAGAAACAAAAAGTATTTTCTGTACACATAATGTGTATTAACTTTTTGAAAAACCTTGTGATAATGTTTTTGCTTAATGAAACTTTAAACAGGTGTTTCGAGTTCCTTTGTCATTTGTAAAAATAATATAAAACTTGAGTGTTTGTACCAAAAATTGTTTCCATCTACTCGATTGTTAATTGCTAATAATTCGAAAGAGAGCGAGTTATGCTGAGCGGAAAATTGTGCGATTTTCAATCAGACACACCCGAGTTCGAATCCCAGCTTGCCCCACCAATAACTTTTATCAATTAGTTTTTTTTAATGTTATTTGGTAACGAGGCGAGGTGGTCGTTTGACTGATGGTAAGCATAACGCCGGCCCATAACAATTGCAGTGCCACCCAGAACTTTGAAACACAAAGGCCTGCGCGGCACTGCAGTGCGCTCGTTACCCTGAGACATTAGGTATTAAGTCTCATAAGCCCAGTAATTTCACTGGATACTCTGCTCATCGAACCGGAACACAGTAACGCTTGCACACTACTGCTTGGCGGCAGACTTCACGAGCAAAGCGGTGGTAACAACCCAGACGGACACTCGCAGAAGAGTTAGTCCTCCCACTAACAAATGTGCATTTAGTTAAGTGCATTTTCTAACGGGGAGCACCCTGTCCCTTCTATCGTTGACATATAGTGCAAATCTTGACTCGTCCGTAAACAATACACGTGCCCAATCTTCTTCACCCCAAGTAAAGTGTCGCAGAACGCAATCATGAAATTCTATGATGACGTTCGAGTTTTGGCCCTGGACTGGTCTGTATGGTTTCAAGTTAGCTTCTACAAGGCGTCTTCTTACTGTATCATCACTAATGTAGTCTATCCTGGTGTGTAGAAGAAGGTGTTGGATCGCATCTGCTAATAAATGTCGATGCCGAAGCGAAGTCGTGACAGTAAAGCGATCTTCTCTGGCTGTTGTACATTTTAGACGCCCGTTGCCTGGTCTTCTCAGATGTTGTCCAGTTTCGTCATATCTATTCAGCACTCTTTAGACCGTGGAAAGCGTCACACCTCTACTTTTGGCCACTCTGCGCTGGCTAAACCCAAACTCTAACATGTTGATAATTCTAGTGCATTATTCCAAATTCAAAAATTTTGCAAAAATCACTCGAATTGAATAAGGAAAATTAATTTCAAGTCCCATGTTTATAAAAAATCAAAGAAGTCGAAATTGATAAATGAATCACAATTTGAAAACAGGATGTTTTTACTTATAAAGCATTTTTTATGCCATTAGGTACAGTAAAAAAGGTAAAATGAAGGGTTGCATACCAGTCTGCGTATTCTCTTTATGTTTAATTTCATAAGGAAAAGAAGTTATCTTGATCATTCTTGAGGATATTGCTGTTTTGTGCAGCAACCCGTGCAGAATCTAGTAAACTATATATAGGTAAGCAAAAATCGTCGATCCGTTGCTCTGTTGCTGCGTGAGAGAAGAACAAACCAACAAACACACTCACATTTGTAATAGAACGGATTATGATTGTAGAGGTAATGATGATGTGATATGCTGGCTGGAACGTACTGACAGAGGAACGGACGGACGGAAAAGTCTTTTTGGGTGGTTTTACTGAGGAACCCTAAGGGGCAGCTTAGACGCTCAAGCAAACGTACGTTTGCTTGTCAGAATAACAGCGCTTTTGCGTCAAGCGCGCATTTCGAGTATCACGGAATCCGCGCTTGACGCAAAAGCGTTGTTATTCTGACAAGCAAACGTACGTTTGCTTGAGCGTCTAAGCTGCCCCTAAAAACTTGTTGGTTTTAGTCACAAAGTTGTTAATATATTAAGATAAATTAGACTGACGTTGGTAGTTACCAATTGACGTAATTAAAATGAATGACGTCATTACGGCATTCTTACCTCGACGATAATTAATTTACAAATTGGTATGATTAAATCTTGTGCAAGTATCTGTCTGGGTTGGTACACCGTTTTGCTCGTGTAGTCTGCCGCCAAGCAGTAATGTACAAGCATTACTGTGTTCCGGTTTGATAAGCAGAGTAGCCTGTAAAATTACTGGGCTTATCATGAGACTTAATACCTATCCTAATTTAAATGTCTCAGGGTAACGAGCGCACTGCAGTGCTGCGCAGGCCTTTGTGTTTCAAATTTCTAGTGGCACTGCAATTGTTATGGGCCAGGTTATGATTACCATCAGACAAACGACCAGCTCGTCTCGTTATCAAATAGTATAAAAAAGAATAATAATAATTGAGATACAGTTGGCCTTGTACTATAATTACCTACTGTGCTATTATTAATTATGTAAAAATACACCTTTTGAACATTGGCAAATTAAATCCACAGTTTTATGAATGATAAAAACAGGTCTATTTGCGCACAAATTAAATTCCAAAAGATATAACAATAAGTATATTCTGTTAGAACTGTTTTTTGTAAGTGGTAACTGAGGTGTAACTGATAAACAGCAGTAGATATATTATATAGTACATTATAGTGAATAAAGGCGCCTTGCAGCTTTTCGTACAAATTCTCATGATTAAAATCTCCGATAATAATCAAACGATTTTAATTAAAGAATAAGCAAAATATGTAAATCTTAGTAGAGGATTTCTAAAGAGTTTCATTTATAAAAAATACTTGTAATTAAAAAATTAAAAAACATGACTGCCAAATCCAGTGTCACTCGGGACGATATATTAAATGTACCCCATAATCTGCTCATGCGTTTAAAAGTTCTGGTGGAATAAAGAAACTCACATACATAATGTACATGAAGCCTGAACATTACACTCCTTTTTTGGGTAATGGTGTAAGAAGATGATTAAAAACTTCCGTTTATAGGAAAACTTTAGATAACTCTAAGTTGGTTTTCATTATCTTTATTGGACATGTTTTGTACTAACTATTTAGATATTTATATACTTTTTATGTATATAAAGTTTCGTTGAAATCAGTAAATTTTTGGATTTTTTTTTTTTTTTTTTTAATCTGAAATAGGCTTACGTTTGACCACGATCTCACCTGATGTTAAGCGACGATGCGGTCGACGATGGAGCACGCTTGCCTAGAAGAAACCTATTCACTCTCGTTTCGGATTTTAAAGTTTAGCTATATATGAAAAGCCGTAAGCCGTAAACGGCCTTAACATCGACTGCTTGTTTGACACACATTCCTATAAAAATAAGTAATAGTCTAGAAACTAAAAAACACACTTTCACCTCACGGCTCCATCGTCAGAACCTCGACATCAAGTGCAATCTATGGACTCGTCAAAACAAATCATATGAGCCTAAACGAGAACTGGCTTGTAGCCACTGATGAGGTCCACTATCCACCTCCAAGCTCCATCGTCAGGCTAGCTAGGTTAGATGTAGTGTTTATTTATGTATTAGCTAGTTAATAAATCCATCACAATTAAAAAAAAAACTATTAGAAGTAAATTATAATTGCCTTGTAAGATTCCAGTAAATACATGGTTACAAGTGAAACAAGGTAATAAAAGTGTGTAAAAAACTGTTCCCATGTTTTAGTAGCTACACTTCCGAGCCGGGCTTAATCTAAATTCAGAGTTCATGGTTTACGAACACATCGTGCAGTGATCAAGCGTTTATTAATCTACCTATTTAAGGCGTATTAAGCAGCTAAATAGCTTCACTAAAAGGTTTTTTTAGCAAAATCAGACGAGCTTCTGACACTGGAAACAATAAATGTCTTTATTCAACATATTACTGATAATCTTGTTGTTATCAAAACAAGTGTCTAACCAAGTTACTCGATAAAAAAATCAAAGTTACCTCTAAATAAGTTTGAAATGAAATACCTTCGTTATTTATAAATGTATATCGAAAAAATAACTAGACTTACATATTATATAATGACAAAAACTTAGTCGTAGTACATTTTCGATTATAGGCATCTAATTTTGAAGTAATCACGCTTTCTTTGGTATTTTTCTCAATTAAAACGCGCGCGAGATCTTTTTTCTCTTTTACATCAATGCAAACCGACAGTATGTGTAAAGAGGACAGAATGATAAATGTCATTACTCAGGATAAAGCCTTAACAAGCAAAATCATTATGATAAAAACTGAAAAGAAAGAGAAATATTATTCCTTATGTCATTCCCACAACTAAAATGAATCTAATGATATCATATGTTAAAATCCATCAAAAAGCTTAGGCTAAAGAGCGTGCCAACGAAATAGACGTATAAAAACATTACATACGCTCGTAAAAATTTACCCTCCTAGTCGAAAAAAGGAGACAAAGTTTCCAATCATGACCTGTTAAACTTAACCTAATAAATTCGTTTTCAACTTTTAGCTAGAGAATACCTAGAGAGGACAATCATTCTGGACAAAGGATCAGTTGAACGAGCCAAGGTGCAATTGGACAGACTCTTCTCCATGAGGACATCAATGCCTGATTTCTTTGAGAGAGTGGACGCTAAAAACGATTTCGAGAATGTACACGAGTTCTAGTAAGTTAAATGTGATATTTTTCTTCTGCTACACAATAGCATAATATATAAATAAATAAACGCTTGCACTCATACCCCCGCACTAGGATTCCCTGTGCCGCAGGTGGCATGGACACACACAAATACACATTACAAACATCCAAGACCCAAGAACAAACTTTATGCTTACACAAAATCTGCCCTGGTCGGGAATCGAACCCGGGACCCCTCGCTTTGCAGGCAGGGTTACTACCAACTTAGCTATAGGTACGGAGCCGTCAAATACAATATGAAACAATCAGGCATCCTCAAGCCTGATGGCTTAGTATTGAGGTTGACCGCCAATCTACAGATATAGAGTTTAATCTTTAATGATTCTGAAGAAAACAGTGTGACCCATCACGCAACCATAGAGCATGGTGGTAGGGCATTCTCGTCTGTCTAGCTGTGGTAACTATATCAATATAATCATATCAATAGATTGTGGACATATGTCAAGATGAAAATGCATGCTTGCGCACGCGACTCGCGAGTAATGCAATATTGAGAAACCACAGCGTCTGCGTTGCGATCTCGCAGCAAACATGTTGTGCATAGGTACGCGCAGACCGCGCTTGCGGTCACGAGACAAGCGCGTTGACCGATCGCCTTGCTGGAGACACGCTCGCTAATCGCTAGTGTAGTTGATATAACTTGAATACAACGCTCTTATTGAGGAATCATATGCGAGTTCAAGTGGTGACATTGGGTAGTAACCTAGTAACCTACCGACAAGCCTGAACTGGCTTTCAAAAGCAACTAGCCGAAATTCACCGATATATTATTTTGTGTTGACGCCCTATTTTCAACTTTATGAAGATATCTACCCAGTTGGGCCTCACCACTAGGATTGTTTCTATAATTATTTTATGCAGCTTTATTTCAGTGATTATTACAAACGTATCAAAATCAAAATCCAGTATATTGTCGATGATTAATTAAAATAATTTTAAATTCAGTGACCTCTACAAATTTTGAAGGCATCTGGTATTGAGGAAATTCAATCAAAGGCCGCGTGAAATGCAGGATGTAATTAAGATTAGATTCCTGTTTGTCAGTTTGTCAATGACACATCTGCCTATTCCGATCACTTGCCGATATCGTAGTGCGTCACTTTGAGCCCGCAGGACTTCGAGACAGCACTATCTGGCCGTATTGCCGTTCTTGTCTATTCCGTGGTTTTTTGATGGTATCGCATCAAGCCGCGCTTGCGCGTATATTATCGCGTAATCCGCGCTTGATGCAAAATCATGGTTATTTTTACAGCAAAACGCATACTTGCATAAGCATCTACGGTCTGTCGTCAGGCCTTCAGTTTTCATTCTATGTATTCTTATTGTACATTTTTATGCAATAAATAAAATTTGAAAATTGGCTACTTTTACGGCGTAATTTAGGAAGAAAGAAAGAAAATACATTTTTAACACCCTCTCTCGTAAAGCTGATATAATTCCACCGGTTTTAAATATGTAAAGCGGGTCATAAAAAACACGTGTGTTATCAAAGCAAATAGTTAAGTTATAGTCCATACAAATTCCATAACAGTATTATTTGCCATTTCAAATATGGAACTGATCGCCGCCGCACCACTCCAGCTAGTGAGCAGCGCGCTGTTGCTATTCAAGCGCGCTGATAAAATGGCGGGAAAGCAACAGTGTGCATTCACAGATTGAGTTTATTTAAATGTTTTTTTTTCCTGTTTACTCGCAAGTGTGTTAAAAAACGTCGTACGATATACGTGCGTATTGGTTATAACATGCTCGGCTCAATTACGCCCTCGCCTTCGGCTCGGGCTGAAATTCCGCCTCGCATGTTATAACCATCTTTACGCACTAATATCGTAATGTACTATTATTACATTTATTTAGGAATATTAGTAGCTGAAAATAATATAGGTACCTAAATAATATATATAAGTATTGTAGTAGTCAAACCTAAAATTTGCTGCTGGTGAATGACTATTGCATCCTAGAATAGGATTTAATGGTTTGCATCATGAATTAGTATATATCCGTATTAAAAATAAATGAGAAAGTGTGTGTGTTGGAATTGTCGGAGTGTTGGTTTGTTGGTTTTTGCTTCTTTCACGCAGCAACGGAGCAACGGATTGACGTGCAGATTTTTGGCAGCATAGATATATTTTATGGATCGGAGAGTACCATAGGCCACTAGCCGAACCGCGGGCAGAAGCTAGTGCTTTTATAAGTTGTAAATATTTTAGTAGTGGCGGTAAACACATAAATAGTTTTTACTAGTGCTGGTTTTTACAAATGGCAATTTTTAAATTATTCTAAAACACGTATGATTTTATACAAGTTTACAATAAGATGTTAACTTTATGTATTTTAATTACGTTTATGCAATATTTTGGTATGAAGAAACTATAATTATAATATATATTCTCCAAAAAATTAGCTTTGTCTAAAACATAATTACCTACATACTGGTTTTGCGAGCGTTACAAAGTCTCAAAAAATTTCCAAGGTTTTACTAAAAGGATCAATTGTTTCGTATCACGTCCATGAAGAGCATATGGAAGTTAGCAATAGTTTGTTGATGACCGCAATTGCAAAGATGACGATAGTAAAACGATTGTGCTATAAAATACCGAAAGTGCCTAAAGTGATCATTTTGCGACGATATCATTGTCATTTTAAAACCATTTTAATCATCAAGGCCATCATTTGGATTTGTTTCATTGCACTCAATCAGAGATTCACAGCGCAGCTATGAAGTTTGCTGAAGTGATTTGTTAAATTGGGCTAATTATTAATTTTATTGTTTTTATAACATGTGTACTATATAATATACTAAAAATTTAATAAAATATAAATGAGCCATATTGACGTTGTTTATTTTCGCAGCAATATAAGAAAGTTGTATTTACAATGCCATTTAAGAGATCGAGAACAAATTGGAACTAAAAGTTGATTATTTTTTATTGAGCTTGAATTGGCCTTTGAGTTATACGAAAGAGCCCTATTTTGTTTTATTAAAAAGTTTTCCCTATACATTCCAATGTAAAAGTTCGTCTCGTCTATTAAATAACATCTTGAATTATTATTTAATAGACGAGACGTACTTTTACATTAGAATGTATAGGGAAAACTTTTAAAAACGCTAACCTGTCAAAAAAGAAACATAGAAATGTTCTCTTATTACCTATATATATATCAAGTGCGAAATTTTGAAGATTAGTTACCTTCAACTATTCTTCACTTATACTTCAACTATCGGTGTTAATGATATACAGAAGTAAGAAGAGCATGGAGAATGAATGAATGACATAGGCTACTTATTATTTATTTATATATTTATTTATTTATTTTATTGCACAAATACATTCAACTTATACTTAAGCGTAAACATATGCACCCTGTTAGGAGGGCGTTGCAAACTTAAATTAGGTACTTAGTTAACAATATAAAATAAGAACTAAAAACTAATAGAGGCTTAGCAAGTAGGTAATTCTAAGACTTAGAGCTTGAGATCATTATGAAGTATATACTTTTACTCTCTAGATGACACTGGAAAACGCATGGTTCTTTAAGGAATCTCCACTCAGGCGGATCTGCGGGCAGCAACTAATAGCTGTACAATGTAGAACGCTTGCCTCGAAGATATCTATTCTGCTTCATCTTGTAAATTCCCAGATTATAACTATTGATAAACTTACAATGGTCATTCCGTTTCTTAGTCATGCGTATAGTAAAAAAACTGTATATAGTATTTTTACTGTAGGTAATAACTAGTTATGCAACTAGAATCAAAAAACTTCATATCATATTTTTATTGCAATAACAGGTTTGTTTACGTTCTTTTGATCACTAATGCTAGACAAGAAGATATGTAAAAAAACTGTTTGTTTAGTTCCGCATTTCGAACTTTTGACGGCTCCGTAGCTAAGTTGGTAGTAACCCTGCCTGCGAAGCGAGGGGTCCCGGGTTCGTATTCCCGGCCGGGGCAGATTTTGTGTAAGCATAAAGTTTGTTTCGGGTCTTGGATGTTTGTGATGTGTATCTGTGTGTGTCCATGCCACCTGCGACACAGGGAATCCTCATGCGGGGGTATGAGTGTAAGCGTTTAAAAAAAACTATGGCGATATTGCTCCAAACTGAGGCAATATTGCTGTTCATCGTGGTTTCATACCTCGTAATAAAAATACCAGATCATATATCACTTCCTTGTCATCAAATTGTTGTCCATGTAAGTTACAAGGTACGTACATAATTATATAATACACGTTTATTTATAACTATATAAAATACGTATGTAATATTGAAAAATATCGCCTTGGGCACGTAGTTTGACTGCTATGCCCGACTGATCGGATGAGCAAACGAAGAAGTTTTATTTCTTTGAGTTATCAGTTTTTTATACAGCATTCTCCAAATGTCTCCATTCAAGTATCTCAATGTATTAAATGCCAGCATTTTCAAAAATTACGTATATTATATCTATATACACGAAAACACAAAAAAACTACTCCAGCGAACTTAAAGTGTGTTGAACTGTCCGTTAAAATATAATTATTATTCAGAATATTTATATTGTGAATATTTTTATCTATGTTTAATTTTTTTTATTGGCTTATGAAATAGTATAAAATACGCTTCGTTTTGATTTTTTATATTATTGTACAACGAGACGAGAAGGTCGATTGCCTGATAGTAAACATAACGCCAGTCCATAACAATTGCAGTGCCGCTCAGAACATTGAAACACGTAGGCCTGTGCGGCACAGCAGTGCGCTCGTTATACCCTTCAACATGAAGGTATTGTCTCATAAGCTCAGTAATTTCACTGACTACTTTGCTCATCAAACCGGAACACAGTAATGCTTGCGCATTACTGTTTGGCGATAGACGACAAGAGAAAAGCGGTGGTACCCACCCATAATGACACTCGCAGAAGAGTTAGTCCTTTAATCGGTAGTGGACTACCTTATCTGAGTGATAGATAGCCCAATGATCTGTTTTGCAATAGACTCTACTCATATACCTAGTTATAATCTGTTATTTTAATTCTTTTCAGCGTCGATGCACTTCTACCAAAGTTAACAAAAGAACACTACAGGATATATGCTGGAAAATTACTAAAAGATGGCGTCACTTCTAGTTTATTCCAAATGGCCTGTGAATATGGATCATTGGTACGTTATCTTAAGATCAATTGGTATCTGTATCCAAATATACATTTTAACTAGCTGCTGCCCATGATTTCACCCGCGCGGAGATATTGGATTTCAGGGTTTTTATTTTTTTGCGCGGAACCCTATTTCTTTTTCTAAAATAAAAGTAGCATAAGCTACTCCTTGAAACATCAGCTATCTGCCAGTGAAAGTCCCGTCAAAATCGGCCCAGCCGTTTCGGAGATTACCCAGAACAAACAGACAGACAAAAATTTTAAAAATGGTTGCTTTGTTATTATGTACCGTATATACTTTTGCATTTGGTAAAAAGCTGTTATTTTGAGATTACAAACGGACACTTCAATTTTATTTATTTGTATGTATAGACAAGCTTTTTACCACCTGCACAAACAAGCGGGATATACATAGTAACAAATATTCACATACACAAAATTTCGCATTATAATATAGGAAATAAGATAGGATAGGATTCCAAATTTTATCAAAATTGGTTTAGTACTTACGGAGATACGTGGTAACAAACACTTACACACACAAACATTCACATTTATAATATTAGTAGGATAGGATAGGAAGTATCTATTGAAATAGTGTAAAGACATTCTGATAATAAAACGCTGCAATGATACGACATTTTCTGCGCTTTAACTTTCTAATTACCAACTTCATATCGCAGGCCCAATTATTAATATTATAATGGTATAATCCCAAATAAAAATGTAATTTTTGTTGACAAACTTTTTCGATGTATTCTGGTAGTGCAACTTAAAAAGCAGTCCGCATCCCAGTTTTGAAATTTACCGTCGAGATTTTTTTTATAATCTATATGCTCGCGTTTGACCACTATCTCACCTGATGGTTAGTTATGATGCGGTCGAAGATAGAGCACGCTTACCTAGAAGATACCTATTCACTCGTGACTTGAAGACCAGGTTATAGCGATCAGGGAACACAGACTCAGGCAAGGCATTCCACTCTTTAGCGGTGCGCCAAATGAAAGTAGAAGCAAAACGCTTCGTGCGTAAAAGAGGAATATCAATAAGATATCGATGTCGTCTTGCTATTTGTCTGGTCGACTGATGATGGAAAAGGGAAGGAGGAATTAAGTTATGCATCTAATAGTCACTTTACTATTTAAGTAATATTTTCAAAATTTTGTCAGAGCGTTTGATTGATGCGACGCGTAACCAAAATGCTGGTAACTATTTGGCTCAACGGATCAGCATTTCGGTTCAACGAGGCAATGCCGCCAGCATGCTGGGTACGCTTCCAACTGGTAGTGGGCTAGAACATTTGGATTATCTATAGGCCTACTAGGGCTTGTAGATTATCCAACTGTTTTTGTAGCTAGCTAGGTTAGATGTACTGTTTAATTATGTATTAGCTAGTAAAAAAAGGCATTTAGCCCGTTAAAAAAATCTATTTAAGTTTATATTTATTTTTGAACTTTAAAAATAGTATTAATAAGATATTTACGTAAAACGTATAAACTCGGTTCATAAATCAATCTGATAATAAATTAAAAACTTGAAGTTGAAGATACAGCTATATTTTTTTATTTAAAATTATACTTCTATTGACAGAAAAGAAATACGAAATAGTCTGGAGCATTGTTTTGCAGACATATTCTAGTAGACATTACGTAAATACTGTCTATATTATTATTAATTTATGATCACGGCCATTTTATTCCTTCTAGGACTAGTTATGTTAATCAAAGAAGAAAAACTGGAACTCTAGGTTATAAAATGGATACATGATCAAGGACTTTATTAAAATTTCAAATTAGTTATAAAAATCACAAACCTAAACACAGCCTTAAGAAGTAACGAAAAGAGAGCCGTTTGCCTGATGGTAAGTATAACGCCAGTCAATAACAATTGCAGTGCCGCTCAAAACTTTGAAACGCAAACACCTGCAAGACACTGCATTGATTGCGCTCGTTACCCTGAGACATTAGGTAGCCCAGTTTTGTCACTGACTACTTTTTCTGTCAATTTGGAACTTTGTTTCAATTTGATGAGCAAAGTAGTCAGTGTTAATTACTGTGTGTGTGCTTGTACATTACTGCTTCGGTTTAATGAGTAAAGTAATCAGTTCAATTACTGGACTTATGAGAAATATGAGTAATATCATGACATAATATCTTTTTTTTTTTTTTTTTGTTTTACGTGATGGGAATGCGTTTACGCACACCCCCGCCAAGGGTGCAAGGGCGGGGGTAGTGTGGGACTCAATCCGGCTTCCGCCACCGGCAATACCCACTAAACCTAACTCACGAAATTGCCTTCTCGCCGCCTTAAGACAGAACTGCGGGTATGTGAAATCCTTCCGCAGGTTCTGCCAGCGAACGTAAGACCACGACCATGTTGCCATGCTTCCACTATGTGTGGGAATTCTTCTTGGTTGCTAGTGGCAGCCATTTTTTTTACTCCATAATTGCTCCTGGCAATTGACCATCTAGGGGATCTGACCTCCTTCTTGGGCGACGCACTCCCCGTGATGACATAATATCTAACCTAACCTAACCTAACATCTCATTGATCTCAGGGCAACGAGAGCTATGCTGTGTTACTCCGGCTTTTGTGTTATAATTGACTTTTTAGGGTTATGGTTACCTTCAGGGAAACAACCTATACTTATTTCGTTACTTTGGAGGATTAAAGAAAGCTGTACGTGTATTAATATTAAAAATTAAAAAAAAAATGCTTTAAAAATGCGATAAATCGACTTCAATGACAAACTACTGAACCGATTTTGATGAAATTTCTATGAGACCAATCTGAAAGTATATCCTTTCAAATAAACAAAAATAACTTTCCAATTCGGTTTATAAATGAAGGAGATTTTAGGTAACAAACATAAAAAAATACCCACCGAATTGAGAACCTTCTCCTTTTGTGGAAGACGGTTAAAAATGAATATTGTTGTTATCTTGTCCCATAACTGAACATTTGTGTATCAGCGGTGTGGATTATACAGGTTTTTATTATACCTAGTTCAGGCATCAGACTCACATAGATCAAGGGTCACAATTTTTAAGTTACATCATTATCAGCCTCTTACGCTCCCACTGCTAGGATACAGGCCTTCTCTCAGAGAGAGGTATGGACCATAATCCACCACGCGGGCCCAGTGCGGCTTGGTGGATATCACATGACCTCGAATTTTGTGGCTCTTGAACATGCCGGTTTCCTCACAATGTTTCCCTTCACCGTTTTAGAGCGAGTGTGAATAATCCGCACGTAACTTGATATATGTCATTGGTGCGGGCCGAGTCGAGATTAAACTATCGTGCGTCGGATTGAAAGTCGCACAACTTCCCGCTCGGCCACACTCGCTCTAAGTTACATACCTATATGTATGATTCAGCGCTCGTTACCTAGAGATATAATAGGTTGTAACTTTCAGTAGCCCATTAATTTTATTAAAGTTTCTTACAAGTTTCGTACTACGTTTTTTTTAGCAATAATTTATTAATAACGTTTATTTCAGATATTGGAAAACATCAGAGCAAACGACTACTGTTCCGGATTCATTGGAATAGTCGATTATAGATTCATTAACATCGTTGATTTCGTGGCACAAATTAATTTACTCCAGCTGCATCAATTTATTTTACTTATAACGGTAAGTGTTTTAAACATTTTTAGACCACATTTGGAATACTGTTACAGCCTATTTTATATAAAATTATTCAGATAAATAATAAATAATAATCAGCGAGGTAATGTCGCCAGCTTTTTGGGCACCCTACCTGCAGAAGGCGACCTTAATGCCGTTTTTTTTATTTAAAAGGTTTTGTTTAATTTTGTAATGTGTGAGGTTTAGGTAGTTTGGATAGTTTTAATTAAGTTAATTTTAGGTGTTTATTACGTTTTATGAATAAATAAATAAATCTTATTCAGATAAATTTTCGATTTACCGTAGCTTCACAGATTACCAAGATGCTTGCAAATTTTACCGTCTGACCTCACTTGAAAATCGTCGTATCCAAGCTGATATGTCCTTTCTTTATGATATATGTAATGGCCATATTGATTGTTCAGAGCTACTGTGCAAAATATTACGTTTCTGCTGTCCAAAAAAAAGAACAAGACATACAAATTTGTTTGCAGTATCTCAGTCTAAAACGTTTTATGCTCAAAACGTACTTGTAAATCGGTTGCATAATGTTTATAATAAAAGTTTCAATGCTATTGATTTATTCCATAATAGTAAGGTAGCATTTAAGCGAGAAATGTTAATGATTTTAAATGGTGATGATATGGGACCTTCACTTCCAAGATAGCATAATCACACTGACAAAAACACATAACACAGATATCCGAAGACACTTTACACTTATTTCATCACTCCATACACTCATAACATTGTTTTACGCAAACCACACACACACACACACACAGACACAACAACCCATATACCCACACAAGCACACACACCGATACACGCGCACACACACACACCGACATAAACACGCGCACACATCACACACACACACACACGCACACACTCACGCGCGCAAGCATTCACATACACACTCCCTAATACTACACACGCCTCCATTAAACATAACTGCCATAATTATTATTAATTTTCTTATCTGATGACTGTTTAGTAACAAATATTATTCATAGAATGTAAATCCATTATTGGCTATAAGTTTTAGATGTAAGTCCTAATAATTAATTGTATAAGAGCTGTGGATTTCGTTGAATAAATAAAAAAAAAAAAAAAAAAAAAAATGATTTAGGCCCCATTTGACCAAACTGGAATTTATGTGATAATCTATGACGTTTTATATGAAATATTTCTATAAGCTTAATTTGACGTACTTCCCTGTCGATTGAGTCTAAATTTTACACACTTATAATTATGTAAATCGGATGACAATGCAATATAATGATATCACAAAGCTGGTCTGATGAGGGACCCGGAAGGTAACCATAGGAACTCTGTAAAGAAACAATATAGCCCCATCGATCTAGGCTTCGACTGATTCTTCTTTACAAGTACTCTGACCCTAGATGATGTCCAGGATCCTGCTGATGGACCCGGAAGGTGGTCACGACATTACACTACCAATTACGTATTTTATAAAAGCTTGTCTGGAAAAATATATATTTTCCACAAAAACCTTGTTTTTCTTTCACTTTCTATATTATACTACTTAGAAGGCAACTCATTTTATTTCCCAGGAAGGCCACCAATTGCGAGTGAAAGGTATTCACGTACTCACTACATCAAAGACTATAGAACTTGTTATGCGGATATTTAAACAGGTGTTCAGTAAGAAAATTGGGGACAGGATTCATGTTCACATGAGTTTGGAATCCTTACATGAATGCTTGCCTAAAGATGTCCTGCCCAAGGAGTTTGGCGGGGAACTAAAGTCTCTGGTAGAATACAGTAGTAAGTTTTTTATGTGTGTGTTTTCGTCTAGTTGACTGCCTTTGTTCACAAAGATGCTTCATGCTAGCTACACCTAATCTATAACAATTAAAATGGCTTTAAAAAATCTCGACGCTTCCTACGTTGCGTATGCTCCAATTTCGATCCAGTAGATTCTTTAGCGTGTATAAATATTTAAGATAATATTTTACTTTTGAAACAGGGATTTATCTTCGATGTTTCGAAGCGATATATGACTCAGTAATTGCGTTGCTCATTGCGTGCTAGTCTAGTTGTTCAATAATTATATTGAAGTTCAGTTTTCGTCGACAAAAATTATAGTGTTGTAACCTTGGCATATTGGTATACCAATTGTTCTAGTGCTCGCCTCAAGAAAAGACGAATTGAGGACCACCTCTTTTTTTAAGTCCGTTAAAACAATTCTATTTTTCAGACGACTGGAGAGAGTACTATGGTCAAAAAGAGTTCGTTGAATATATAAGGGCGATGAACAAGACTGGAGTGAACGAGAAACTCAGGAATGGAACGACGAAGAACCAAAATGAACTGTTAGGCATATCGGGGTCATTCAAGACTTTGTGTGTAGACTAGGATTTGAATGCTGTGGCATTAGACGCTAATGCATGTTTGCGTTTTGCACAAGTGCTGATTACGAGGCATTACACGCTCAAAACGACGACTGCTTCGCTCATACATCACTTGTGCACCACCGCATATTTACCGCGACTTCTGCACTGAACGCGCGTGGGTTATGATATTTTTTTTTGTAGTGTTCGTGGAAGCGCCTTGATCTTGGTTTGGCATCGTTTGCGCGTGGTCCGTGATTTTTGTAATCATCTATCATGCATTACCGTCCAATGACACGCTTAGTTGTTACCCTGTTCAATCATGCACGTGTACGAAAACATTCAAACATAATTATATAAGTTTGCTCCAATACGCCATCTATCTTTAGGATTAATTAATGTCACGATCAGAATGCTTACTCACTGCATTTTGTGAAATATCTGGAATTTGGGAAATTTTATACATAATTAGGTTTATAAACTGCATAACTTTAAAAATAAATATTATGTGAAGAAAAATTGTTTCGTTTACTTTTTAGGAAAAGTATTCATTAAAAATTATTAAATAACCGGCTATAACTCACGTCATTTGTCGATATTTTCGACCTAGGTATCGAGCGTGTCCGACGCTCTTCCTCAGGGAGTGCACGCGGCGAGATCGTAATGATCACGAGTGGTCAACAAATGACGTGAGTTATAACCGGTTATTCAAAAATATATAATGTGTGTTACTGACGAAAATTTTAATATTAAAAAAAGAACTCATGTTGAGAGTGACTTAAAACCAGTCTTTGAAACCTTTGGGCTTTAATTATGGATGACATATTCATTCGCATAATGTTACATTCCATAAAGTTGTTCTGCATTCATATATCGTCATAACGTGTTGTAGTCAGATTATTGGCCGAGCATATTTTGTCGTAAACATAATTATATATTGTCCTATTATTTGTTTTCATTACTATAAAATTTATTTATTATTTAAAGAAGCAGTACCAAAATATCAGTAGGTTATGGTGCGGCTGGGTGACCTTTGAACCACCCTTAAGATGTATATTAAATACTAAATCACAACACTATTAGCACTAAAACTATTGTAGGAATTACAGAGGAAGTTTGAAAACCTGGATAGATTCATATTTACATGGTCAGTTTTTCAAAATTAATTCCTGATTTTAGTTTTCATTATTTAACAACAACAATTAAACAACTTTCAAAAAAGCTTTTAAATCTGTCAATATGAAAAACTCCTAAGACTTTTGGGGTATATCGGTAAAATTAATAGGATCCTTAATTTATACAATTGCGTCCTACCTAATTATTATTTTCGATCTTTCTATAGACCAGGATGTCTCTGCTGATCTAATGAAACACAGTAAAGTCACCCCTATTTTTAAACGAGGTTGTAAAATTTTGTATTAGTCTTCTAATTATAGACCAGTTATAGTCTTCTAATTATAGACCAGTTTCTATACTTCCACCTCTTAGCAAAATGTTTGGAAAAATAATATTAGAACAGTTACTTTTACACTTCAACGAGTATAGAGTATTGCACGATCACCAGTTTGGTTTCACGAAGTGTAGATCAACAGTCGATGCTGGAGCTAAGCTGGTATCTTACATCTATGAAGGTTTGGTGAAAATTATAAATGTGGAAAAATTATATAGCTATATTATTAGGGCTTCCTAGGTTATGGGTTTCAAGTTCAAATGTTATTAATACTAACATTATTAGGACAAGTGATAGTAGGGGTAGTGATATTAAGGCTACCTACTGAATTTGTTAGTGGTAGGACTAACGCTTCAGCGAGTGTCCGTCTGCGTTGTTACCACCGCTTTGCTCGTGAAGTCTGCCGCTAAGCAGTAATGTGCAATCATTAGGTACTGTGTTCCGGTTTGATTAGCAGAGTAGCCAGTGAAATTACTGGGCTTATGAGACTTAATACCTTATGTCTCAGGGTAGCGAGCGCACTGCAGTGCCGCGCAGGCCTTTGTGTTTCAAAGTTCATAATGGCACTGCAATTGTTATGGGCCGGCGTTATGCTTACCATCATGCAAACGACCAACTCTTCTCGTTATCAAATAGCATAAAAAATATTAGTAATAAGTAATATTACGTTGTAAAATTATTTGATTTTCGAATGTAGAGCTAACAATATTATGCGAATATATAAATAGGAAACCTTGATTATATGTTTCTGGCGAGCCGCAAAGGCATACCGAAGCAAGGAAACCGAAACATCTACTAGGACTGTAGTGTGTAACCATTTAATCTTGATAACAGTTAAACAGAGCATCATTTGAAGAACTTGACGGAATCGGGGAACGCCTACTTCAGTTACGACAGCAACTACAACGACGTCTTGTGCTAAAGATTTCTTAAACAGGTAAATGGATAGTTTTTGCAACATTCTGTGATAATATCATTTATCAATCATTTATATAATACTATCATTAAATAATGATAGTATTATATAAATGATTGATAAATGATATTATTTAATTAAATTAGATTTCAAAACATAGCTGGGATCAAAAGCCTACTGTTTTACTAATATTTTCTTAAAGTATACTGTTTTAATCTCCAGCAATGCCAAATCGACTAGCCGCCCCTGTGCTGGGAACTCGCGAATTTAGATATTCGTATTAATTATTATTTATTGTTTTTCAAATAATCTATTTATTACATTATGGAGGAAAGGTAAAAGTTAAGGTGTCGCTGCTAAAGCGAATCCAAGTAGGTTATAGGTAACTAACTTACTTTATTAATTCGTTTGAGTGTTAAAATATGAGTCAAGTTCTATTATGTATTTGATAAATAGGTTATAACAATATGTGATATATAAAGTATGTTGTTTCCACAGATAATAAATGATTTGTATGCAATAGTAAGTACTCGAGGCAATGAACGCCCATCTAATTTAAAATGTATTATTTTTCCAATGTGATAAAAAGGTTAAGAATAGTTTTCTGAACTGAAAGATGCTAGTTAAGAAGTGTAACTGTTTATGATTTCCATACCAATCATATGTTTTTCAGAAATCAGTGCGGGGCAAATATTATTTTGTATATTGATAACTAATTAAAGAAAAAAGTACATGCTACTTAATAAGTACGAAGAAGAAAAATACTGTCTATAATTGTTTGTGAAGTCTACGAGTCTCGTATCTTGGCCGGCCAGTGCAATTAACATAATAGATGTTGACGTCATGCCGATTATTAATAATAACCTTTATTTATGATTACAAAGACGACAACAATTTGAGCGTGTTTTAAAAACGTAAAAGAAACGCTTGTGTTTATATCTGCCCACATAACAGATAAAAATACAGTCAAACATAAATTTGGGACTAAACGATTTCCTTATTAGACTAGGCATCATAATTTCGATTTATTCGTTGCATAAATTAATAGTTGCTATAACATTCTGTTATTATTATTTTTATAACATGTACTTACTTACGGGGTTTGTTGTCTGCAATAAATGATTTTTAATTGAATTTCATAATCAGATTTTAGCAAACAAGTAGTTTCAATTTTCCTTATACCGTCAGCGCCATCTGTCTAATTAACTCAATATCAACTTCGCTGTCCTACTAAGCTATACACAAATAGCCCGTAAGGGGCAGTGTAGACGCTTCTGCAAACGTACGTTTGCTTGTCAGAATAACAACGCTTTTGCATCAAGCGCGGATTTCGTGATACTCGAAATGCGCGCTAGACGTAAAAGCGTTGTTATTCTGACAAGCAAACGTACGTTTGCAAGCAAAAGCATCTAGGTACGGTTTGCATAACGCGTCTCTCGCACCACTAATTGTCGGCATCTCAAAAATAAACGTGGCTTCTCGCGACACTTCTATGGGAGATTTTGGTTGGCTTCAGTCCAGTACTGATACAGTATCATTATGGTCTCTAAGATGGAAGCTTTGATTGCTAACCGTAGTTTTATATAATGGTTTTAATCTTCTTGTATTGCTCAGCGCCATCTGTCTACTGCTAAAATCAAGGTCAACGCTTTGCTGCAATATAATCAATGGACTACACTATTTATATATAATATATCTGGCAAGGACTTTGCTAACGTGTATCTGCGGCCACTAAACCGGTGTCTACATAACGGCACCGGTCACAATAACATCTTCCGAAACATAAAATCAAACTATGATGGAACGGTACTAATTAATGGTAGGGACGTCGTAGCCGCTTCTAATTTCAAAAATCCGATCACAGTGATTTGTGGCAGTCGCAAGTGGTTCATGTGCACGCAGCCTTATGTTTGGCACTACTACAAGGCTCAACTCATTATTTTCTTACAATATCACGCCGCAAGCCCATAAAACGGTCGATAATCGTTGCCCTATAAAGTCTGCTTATTTTATAACAATCAATAAACAATTATTTAATTTCTCAAGCCGGTTCAAACAAAAAATTGGTTTATCATGGAGCATTTATACGATAAAATATTGGAATATAAACCAGATACCTTGGAAGCTATAAGGAAGATATACAATTTGGATAAACCCGGACAAATGGATGAAGCTATAGACCTTTTAGATGCTTGGATAAAGAAACAGAGCCATTTCTCAAGAAAAGATTTTTGTGAGTATAATAAATTGTTATTTTTAATTTGTCTTTTCATTATTGGCCATTTCAGTAAGCCATAGCTATATAATAAACTATATATATAGCGGGCAGAAGCTAGTTATTAATTCATATACTTAGAAGATTAAAAGTGGGATAACAATACATAGTTTGTAAAATTTATTTTATTTTTAACTTTATTTTGTTCATGAGATTTCCAACGCACTGGTGTTCGTAATATTCATATTAACTCACCAAACTGACCACTTATTGGTGTCATTTTAAATTTTAAACAAAGATGTTTAAAATTTAAATACACCATTAATCTATATACAAAGAAATAAAATTGAAGTGTCTTTTTGTAATATCAAAATAACAGCTTTTTACCAAATGCATATGAAAGTATATACGGTACCTATAACAAAACAACAATTTTTAAATTTTTTGTCTGTCTGTTTGTTCCCGGGAACCTCCGAAACCACTAGACTGATTTTCACGGGACTTTCACTGGCAGATAGCTGATGTTACAAGGAGTAACTTAATTAACTTTTATTATTTATTAACTTTTATTATATTTTAACTTTTATTTTAGAAAACGAAATAGGGTTCCGCGCAAAAAAATAAAAACCTTGAAATCCAATACCTCCGCGCGGGTGAAACCTCGGGCAGCACCTAGTATAGACATAAACCATTATTGTGGAACGGCTTGGTAATAATACGTCAAATTCGGTAAAATCAACCGGTTTACCTTATGATGCAACCATGCTGCATTATGACGTGTTCCTTCACAGGCAGGTCAAGCTCATTGCCATTGAAACATAATAACATACATCTTATTTTTTAACTTTTTTTGTTAAAACACAGTTTTGTATTAATAAACTAGCTGTGCCTCGCGGCTTCGCTCACGTAGCTTAAGTTACTCCTTATAACATCAGCTATCTGCCAGTGAAAGTCTCTTCAAAATCGGTCCAGCAGCCTTCAAAACAGACAGACAAAAATTTTAAAAATGGTTGTTTTGTTATGGGTACCGTAAATACGTTCATATGCATTTAGTAAAAAGCTGTTATTTTGATATTACGAACAGACACTTCACTTTTATTTATTTGTGTGTAGGTATGTATGTATGTATACAGTATAGATATATATATCGGAGCAATGACGTCACAGGCGAGCTTCATGGACGGTGTAAAATGACAACAATCAAAACATGTTAACTTTGGTTTACTAATTAGCGTTTAGAACCATAAATTACTCATTGGATTGTTAATAATTTCACTTAAACTTTGATTAGCTAATTAATGTTTGTGAACCATTAATTACTCATTGAATTGTTAAAACTAGACAAATGATTGTTAAACTGAACAAATTCACTGTAAACACAATTTTTTAAAAGATTGCCGACAAGTTTCTTGCCCGTTCTTCTTGTACGGCCTATTACTTGGAACGGGCGCCTAGAGTCATTTATTTTAACTATCATGAGTGCTCTCCTGGGCCCCATGTTAATAAAAAGTAATGAATTTCAATTGAAGATTAAAATCTAAAGTAGAATGACAAGATCTAACAAGTTTTATAAAGATTCTTTGTCACAATCTGTTTTGCTATAAATACGAGCGACCGACTGTTAGAAAAGCAGTGTTGCGCCTACCGTCGGACCGTTCAGATCTCCCATATAACCTTGCCGAAATAAATGGTTGAGATAAAATGGAGCTACTTCGTGTTTTCTTTCTACGAGGGGTGAGCGGTCACCATGATGCTGAAGATGTTGACGTCACCGGTGGTGACGTCACCGTTTTTAAAAAGACCCCTGGACTCGCCGCCCCGTCATATATTTCAGACAGGAAAATGTATGTCACAGCTGTTGATTATGTTTTTTTGCAGCAAGGGAATATTTAGAACGAGTAATAATACTGTTAAAAGGTTCAGTAGAAAGAGCTAAATCACAAATGGAAAAGATCTGCACGCTCCGGACGTTGATTCCACATTTTTTTGATAATTTCGACGCAAAACATAATTTTAAGAACTTAAACAGTTACATGTAAGTTTAAATTAATCTTTATACTACTTAAATCATTATTCGCCTGCGGCCTATACGTCATTGTATATGCTCGTTACCCTGAGACATAAGGTATTAAATCTTATAAGTCAAGTCATTTTACTGAATACTTTCCTACTTATAATAATATCAGAACACAGCAATTCAAGCACTTACTACTCGAACAAAATGGTGGTACCCACTGAGACAACCTGCCATACTAACATGTGCACCGCGACTAAATTTTGTCTCGCTCTTCGTCCTGCGAATATGAGACAAATGCACGATATAAGCATCGACAAATATTTGGCGTGCACGCATGTTAGCTTGGCTGGTCTACCCCCTGCTGTTGTGCGTGCAAGCACAATTACGAACGAGCGCGTTACTCTTCTTGTCATCCAATTTTGCCTCAAACTTCATTATCAAAGAACAATATATATATATATATGAAAGAATGAAGAAAAAATAATGAAGAACTTTTGAAACTAGGATTAAAACCCCAAGTTTAGAGTCAACTACCGCTGGGAAACGTGACGTCCACGACTGAACAATTGAACATAGGCCTTCATATTGGGTTTGTCTCAATACACCGCGCTTATGGTAGGGTCTTGGTAAATAGGATTATGATAAATTAGGGTGTTGACAAAGGATAATACTGCTATCCATTTCCTGGATATTTCCTATGCCTGCTCTTACGGCCCTCATTATGAGGGCCTCATAGGAACACTAAGAGGTGACTGGTGATCCTATACGCTCGGGACCAAACAGACGTTTGATATATAATGATTAGTCAATAATAACACTCACCTTACGGTCGGGTATCGACATGTCACCGATCCATCTGACCATAAGGCGTACTCAACTCTATTTATTATACAAATTGGTACCATTGGTGTTTATTGGGAGAAGTCTATGTCCAGTGGCGCGACAATGGCTGATTGTATTTATCTTACACTTTTCAGGCACAGCTCTCTTCTTCCTAAGCTCACTGAAGACCACTACAGAATACACATGATGAAATACGAAAGTGGCAAGACGTGCACGCCCAAGCTTCTGTTGGAGACGTATTTCTTCATCGTCATAGTAAGTCTATTCCAGAATTAAAAAATATTTCTATACAGTTTCCAGTCCTATGTTGTAGGAAACAAGGGGCTGTACAGACATTGAATAGTGGTTGTGATTTAATTATTATCTATGTGAAGAGACAAGGAGCAAGCCGGAAAGTCTGGCCATAACAATTGCAGTGCAACTTGTTTACTTGAATGACAAAGTCTCGGGTGGCACTGCCTTACAGTATTAGCCTCTAAGCTATCAGACTTTACACTTATTTTTACAATCTTTTATTTAACTTGCCTTGTTAATATAGGTCAAAACTTGCAAGCTAAGTTTGACCCAATTTTCGGTGTTCGATTGAGCCGAAATTTTACATACATAAGTATGTCAATCGGATTATATTGCAATATAATGATGTCGCAGAGCTGTTCTGATGATGGAGCCGGAAGGCGGCACAGGAGCCCAGTAACGAAATGACCCCACCCCATCGAGTACGGGCTCGTTTGGTTTGCCTTCACAAGTACTCTGATCCTAGATGAGGTACAAGGTCCTGATGTAAGAGCCGATATGGCCACAAGATTACAGCACCAATAAAAGCTAGCAAATTTTCCACAAAAAAACTTATTTATAACCTAAAGATTAACATTTGACAGCATGGGTCTAAAATTTCACCTGCAGATCGGGTCGTCTAATAATATCATGAATAATTGAAATAATTTCGATTTAGTTTTATTCTAAACTAACTATTTAGCCCCACTTTACATGCTACGCCATTTCTATGCATTTATTAGTTCAAATATTCGAGAACTTAACATATTTCATAGAATTATGAACGCTTTGGTTTATTTATTACTAAGAATATATTATTTCAGTGAATTACGCCAGAACATTTTTGGTAAAATATATTGGAATCTGCTACTATATTATTTTGTGGACACAGTTTTTATAAACGGTACGCTTCCAACTGGTAGGGAGCTAGAACATTTGGATTATCTATAGGCCTTATTGGGCTTGTAGATTATCCAACTGTTTTTGTAGATGTAATGTTTATTTATGTATTAGCTAGTTAATAAAGATTTTTTATAATCATTTCAGTGTAACATTCTGGGTATTACACATAGCAGGATGTTCAGACATATTATAGTATCCGCCTGCCCAGTTAGCTAGCGCCCTCTAGACAAAAATTGACATTATCATAGCCCTTTTATGCCCCCACTGCTGTTATACCGGTTACCGGCCTTATCTCGGCCATAATCAGTCACGCGGACCCAGTGTGGATGTTTCAATGTTTTCCTTTACAGCTTTAGAGCTAACTAGCTGCTGCCCCGCGGTTTCACCCGCGTGGAGATTTTAGATTACATGGTTTTTATTTTTTTGCGCGGAACCCTAATTATTTTTCTAAGATGAAAGTAGCCTATGTTACTCCTTGTAACATCAGCTATCTGCCAGTGAAAGTCCCGTCAAAATAGGACCAGCCGTTTCGGAGATTACCCGGAACAAACAGACAGACAGACAAACATTTTAAAAATGGTTGTTTTGTTATAGGTACCGTATATACTTTCATATGCATTTAGTAAAAAGCTGTTATTTTGATATTACGAACAGACACTTCAATTTTATTTATCTGTATGGATGTGATACATCCGTGCATAACTTGAAATCACTGGTGCGAAGATCAAAACTATGGTGGGTCGGATTGAAGGTCACACAAGTTCCCACTTGGCCACACTCGCTCTATTCGAAGGATATAGCAATTAACAACCGCTTTGGTGCTCTCCCGCTTGACGAAGAAGTGTCAGACTCACCACAGCACGTTCAAAACGTTACCAAGAAGAAGGCAGTAAACAACACCCCGCCCATAGTTATTGAAATTGAAGGTGAGTGGACTCATCAAAAGGTCAGGGACACTCTTGAAAAATACACAAAGGAATTCTATATGAAGTTCAGGGGAAGTAAGATCGTGAGAGTGCAGTGTTATTCTGCCAAAAGCCATCAACAGCTCAAGGATGGTCTCCTTAAAGAGAAAGTCGCTTTTCACACCTTTACGAGAAAAGATGAAAGGGTACCAAAAGCTGTGATCAAAGGGTTGCCGAAGTTCGTCCATTCGGATATTCCCGATGAATTAGCCACGCTCGGGTTCCCTGGAGCCTCTGTGACTGAACTAAAGACACATTACCCTACTGAATGTCCACCAGTGCTCATCCAGCTACCAAGTGGGACTAATATGGCCAAATTTAAGCAGGTCAAATTCCTGTCTAATTGTAGTGTTGATGTGGAGCGCTATAAGCCGACCAAAAAGCCAGGCACTCAGTGCTTTAGATGCCAGGGCTTTGGCCACGCATCTCGCAACTGCAACCGTCAACCAAGGTGCGTGAAATGTGCGCAATCTCACCCTACTTGGGAATGTACCAAAAAGGACAGAGAATCTCCTCCGCGGTGCTGCAACTGCCAGCAAGACCACCCTGCCAACTATTCCCAGTGCAACGAGCGGCTAAAATATATGGACCGAATCGAGTCCAGGCGCGAAAAACTACGCAAAGTTCTGTTATCCGATACAGTACGTACAAAGACAGGGGTTTCCCAACCTTGGGCTCAGATTGCAAGCTCCGGACCAAGCAGGAAACAAGCTCTTAAAACCCCAATGGAGGCTCCAACTTGCCCTCTGGAGGATCCTAGTACTTCGGAGTGGCCGTCTAAACCACCCCTACACACAAAGTTACAAACAATCAAGACACAAGCCCAGCCAACTCCACGTACTGGTGCAACATCTGGTAAAATACCTCAAGACCTCGAAACCATGGAAATGCTGGAAATTCTTGCCACGATCCAGTCCATCAAGCAAGAATTCTCCAAATGCAAGACTTTCATGGAAAAAGTGATTTTGGTAGTTACCCACTTGGGACATTATGTCTAGTTCCCATGAGCTGCGCGTAGTGTATTGGAACGCTGATGGCGTTTCCAGAAAGCAACAGGAACTTGCGGATCTTGCAGTGAGTAGACTGAACGTTGATATTATCGCAATTTGTGAAACCAGACTAACTAACAGACTTACTCTTAGCATTCCCGGATTTGTATGTTATCGTAAGGACAAGCTTCGTGATGGGGTTGGTCAGGGTGTGGCTTTACTGGTCCGATCTGATCTATCTCATCACTTACTACCAACCCCTCACACACAACACCTAGAAGTTATAGGTATCTTCCTCAACCTACCTAACGAAAATGTCGCAATATATTCTGTTTACCAGTCTTCAAATCTTCCAATCAATACTAGCGACATAGATCGTATCATGACAACTAATTCTAAAGTTCTGGCTATGGGCGACCTCAATGCTAAACATCCCATGTGGTCACCCGGACCTAGCAATTCACGTGGTAATAATCTGTACCAGCACATGCTTAGCAACGAGTACATTATTCATGCCCCTCGTGATCTCACTTTAGTTCATTATAGTCCAAATTTCACTCCTTCCATACCAGACTTATTGCTTAGTAAAAATTTTTTGTCACCTACCGAAATACAAACTATCCCGGCTTTGTCTTCTAATCATCTCCCAGTTCTTGTCAAATTTGAAACCACAGTCACTCGTACCCCTATAGTTAAATTTAATTTTGCCAAAGCTGATTGGATAAAATACCGTACTCAGCTTAACCATGATACTAGCCTAAACTCAAAGGTTTATGATTCCCCACACGATATAGATGCGGCGATCTCAAATTTTCAACGCTCACTATTAGAGGCCAGAGATCTTTGTGTGCCAGTCTCTACCCTAACACCATGGAACTCCTGTTCCTTGCCCCGGTGCGTCAGGCGTATGAATAATAAGTTAAACCGCCTGCGTAGATACGCTGCTAAGGAAACAGACTCAATCTTGCGTAAAGTTTTAAATAATAAAATATACCAACTCAAGATTGACATTACTAATGCCTTAATATTAAATAACGATAGAGTCTGGAATACTAAACTAAATAAAGTTGACAACCCCGGCAATGATATCTGGCGCCTAGTCAAAAGCATGCGGTCAAAATCGGTTACTATTCCCGCCCTGAAGACCGAAGGTGGGTCTCTTACTACCAACCAGCAATCGCAATGTGACGCTTTAGCTAGCGCCTTTTTACATAATATGCTGTTAACACACGATTGGCACAGTGACAATCAAGTAGAAATAGAGAGATCTTTAGACGTCCTTAAAGACAACACTAATGATGGTCCTAGTGATTTCACGATGCTGGTTCGCCCTTTTGAGGTTAAAAAATACATCAAAAAACTGAAACCTCGCAAGGCGCCAGGAGAAGATGAGATATCTAACATCCTCATAAAAAACATCCCCCAAAAAAGTATTGTATTGCTAACTAAAATCTTTAATGCCTGCCTCGTTCATAATTACTTCCCGTGCCGATCGAAGGTGGCAAAAGTAATTGCGATCCACAAGCCTGGTAAGGATCCCTCAGATCCGACTAGCTACCGCCCAATCAGCTTGTTACCTTGCCTCGGTAAGCTATTAGAGAAAATCATTTATCGACGCTTGCTGCAAGTTTCACATCATTACCTGATTAATGAACAATTTGGCTTTCGGCAGGGGCACTCTACTGTTCAACAACTAGCAAGAGTTGCCGAAACCGTGTCTTACAATCTCAATCTTAAACAATCCACAGGGATGTTTCTGTTGGATATTGAGAAGGCGTTTGACACGGTCTGGCACAAAGCTCTCCTGCATAAGTTGATTACACTAGGGCTACCCATCACATTGGTAAAATTAGTCAGTTCATACTTATCAAGCCGTTGTTTCAGCGTCCACGTCAATAAGTATTCATCTCAACCCAAGCCTGTGCCAGCTGGTGTCCCACAAGGATCGATTTTAGGACCATACCTGTTTTTGTTATACCTTAATGATATTCCGGTTCAACCGCGTACCAACATAGCTTGTTTTGCAGATGACACGGCATCTTTTACATCCTCCTCTGACATCGACCTCATCATTGGCCGCCTTCAGCTTGCCCTTGACCACCTCCTAGATTACTTTCACAAATGGAAACTTAAGATCAATGGTTCCAAAACAGAAGCCATCATGTTTACTCGGCAACGAAAGTTGCCTTGTCGTACCCTAAAAATAGATGACTTCTGTATTCCCTGGAGCCGATCCGTAAAATACTTGGGAGTAACTCTGGACACCAAGCTCAACTGGACAGAAAACACTCTAAAGTTGTGTCTCAAAGGCGCCAAGGCTCTAAACGCTCTAAACCCAATTTTAAATAAACGTTCGTGTCTTAGCCCCAGTACTAAACTACGTATATACTGCACATTGGTCCGACCATGCATTACTTATGCTTGTCCAATTTGGAGCAGTACCTGTCGAACTAATAAAAATAAACTACAGGTTATACAGAACAAGGCCTTAAAGTATGCCTTCAGTACCCCATTTCTCACTAATCTTCATAAACTACACTTAAAAATAGGCTTGCCGAAAATTGACGTATTCATTTATAAGTTATCTGAAAAATTTTATATACACAATAATCCTAACAATAAAAATATTCTAATTAAAAATATAGGTACGTCACGTAGTAAAGATATCTCATTCATCGATATCTATAATCGATATAAGTTACCCCATCACTTATTCCTTGAGCACGTTGAACTGAGGGAGTGAGACAGTCGCACGAGTGCGCGCGGCCTGCCGCTGCCGGCGCGCGCTCCGTCTCGTCGCCGCTCGTACCAGCTGGTACCGGGCGCAGACGGCGCGCGCGCCTGGCTGCGGCCAGCCGCGTGCGCTCGCTACGACTGCCGATTATTATAAGACACGTTTCAAGTTCTTATTGTTTTCTGCGAACAGCCGAGGTCTCGGTTCGTTGTATGTATGTTTTATAATGCAAACTGTTTCACAAATGTAAGGTTCCTCTAAAACTTACATACTATTAGAACCTAATATTCAATGCTCTTGTTATTAACTATTTCATCATATTGTATTAAACTAATCTCACTTCATAAATTCGTAATGAGACTGTACTCGACGAATGTCTTGAATCCTTAATTATTTTGTTACTGCTAGGATGTTAATTTACACTAGTATTGTACATGTTTGTATATTTTGTTATGTCTAAATAAAGATCTTTTAAAATTGAAAATTGAATTGACTCGCTCTATTAACAATCGGCGTGTTCATATAATAATAATATTATATACCTACATACCTCATTTAATATAGTTTAATATACAACAATATACGTCTATACATAGGATTATTTACATTTCAATAAAAAAAACTAAGAATTTATCAATTAAAACCAAAATTAAACAAAACCTTATAAATAAAAAACAGCATTAAGGTCGCCTACAAACCTACCAATAATATTATGTTTATCTGTACAAATAAATAAAATTGAAGTGTCTGTTTGTGATATCAAAATAACAGCTTTTTACTAAATGCATATGAAAGTATATACGGTACCTATAACAAAACAACCATTTTAAAATTTTTGTCTGTCTGTCTGTTTGTTCCGCGTAATCTCCGAAACGGCTGGACCGATTTTGACGGAACTTTCACTGGCAGATAGCTGATGTTACAAGTAGTAACTTAGGATACTTTAATTTTTGAAAAAGAATTAGGTTTCCGAGCAATAAAATATCACCGCGCGGGTGAAACCGCGGGCAGCCGCTAGTATAATAATAATATCATGTACCTTTAAGTAAGTCCGAACGATAATAAAGTTACAATGACCTCATTGCAAAGTGGATAAGCAGTCGTACTATCTTTTACTTATAATAAAACAGTAAAAGGTCAAATTCTGTAAGTACATTGAAGATATTTTGTAATTTGTTTTTGTAGGGCACTCTATCATCGATACTGAAGCCAAAACTGTATTTTTTTTTAATTTTTGTCTGTCTGTCTTGTCTGTCTGTCTGGGCCACAGATTATTTATAGTCTTTGGTCTGGGCACACATCACGCCGAAACTACTGAATGGCTTCAAATGAAACTTGGCATGGTTTGACGAGGTAGGTCATAGGAAACTTTTTATCGCGAAATTAGGCACGGTTCCCTTGGGAGAGGGGATTAAAATCAAAATAAGAACTTGGTTATAATTCATTAACGCGCCGTCCGATTTCATTCATTCATTTTTTGTTAGAATGGAAGTAAGTACTTTAAATATGGTCCCGTAAATATTTCAAGGTCATTGGTTCAACCCCTGACGGAATTAAACAGGGTGGTAAATTTTCTGTGGAAAATGGTTTGATTCACTCACAGCTTGGTATATATATAAATTAAAATGAATAATGAACACGTATTTTTTATTTATTCAAAACTACCCCTTAGGAGGGGAGGAGTTCTAAACTTTGTTTGGAAAATTTTATTCCTTGGTTCGACTTACTCAAAACTGGGTACAAATAATCTTTAAAATAAATAATACAACATGTAAATTTTATTTTTTCATAACTACCCTTGGGTTTGTGCAATACTTTGTATGGAAAATTTTATTCCTTGGTTCGATTCACTCAAAGCACTGACCAAATAAACTTTTAAGTCCTTAGTAGATAATATATAAATGTAACTGCGTTACCTTCTTGTGTTCCGGTTTGATAAGCAAAGTAGTTAATGTAATTACTGGGCATATTAATAGACGATTAAGTTTGTAGTAACCCTGCCTGCGTCGTAAGTACGGAAGATGGTTCGATAAATTTGTCAAATCGAAAAAACTGATAAATTTATCGAACGTTGTGAGTACCGAAGCCTGAACGTAAAGTTTTATATCCTTTTGGGATTCGACCTAGCTATTCGATAACTTTTGCCGGTTGTAACAAGGCTCGATAAATTAAATAAAATTGAAATGTCTGTTTATAATATCAAAATAACACTATATATTCACACAATATATTCTTATTCTACGTTCATAAAATGTCTTAATTTTACAGGTATGCGAGTACTTGAAGGCGCATGATTACAGCAACGGCCTTATAATTGTAGCTGATTTTAGAAATGTGAACATAACGGATTTTATAGCTCAACTGAATTTAATAGAGTTGAGACAATTCGTTACAATTGTCATGGTTGGTATCTTCATCATAATAATTTTAATACAATATTTCCACGTTTGTAACAAATAAACGAGTAAAGCTTTTTGTATTAGATTGTACATAGCATAGGATCGTGGTCATAAAACTCACTATTATAATTATTTAGTAGATTTTAGGCAGTTTCAAAATACAGCCTAAAAGTTTATTAAAAAAGACATTAACCGTCTTAACACAAAAATAACGTTTAAACGCCTGTTTAGCCAAAAGTTAAATAGCGTGGCACAATTTTCACAAGTGAAGGGGTTAGAACTCTCACTACAGAAGTAAGTTAGACGACGATCAAGTTTTGTGGTTGCTTATGTCGACTAAGGCATTCGACGCTGTGGAACACATATTTGGGTGTGTTAAAATTTTTTGTAAGACCGATTATCTTCATTTTAGTCATTTTTACTATAATACCTATTTAAATATGAAAGAGATTGTATAACTTTAAAGTTACCTACTTCATTGTGTGGTCTTCCACACCCACAGATATAAATTTAATTGTTTTTGTTTTCCAGGAAGGCTACGATACTAGAGTTAAAAACTTTTTCTTCATTTCTACATCAAAAACAATTGACGTCCTCGTGAAAATATTTAAAAAATTGGTTACCGCAAAACTGGCAAAAAGAATAGAAGTGGTTAAGGGCATTGAAGAATTGCAGGAATATATACCTAAAGAACTGTTGCCTTCTGATTACGGCGGTAACGAGAGTCCTTTATCTACGCTAAATGGTAAATATTGAACAAAAATTAAAAATTGATCGATGCGGTTTTAGCATTGCTCATAATGATAGCCTGATTTTGAATATTATAAACATCGCTATTATCGAGAGCGAGTGGGACAAAACGGGAACGTTTTTATTATAATTATTATTGGATAGCGAGACGAGTCATTTGCCTATAATGGGCAGCATAACGCCAGTCCATAACAATTGCAGCGCCACTTAGAATCTTGAACACTAAGGCTGAGATTCAGAGACGAATCTAAGCGTGGACTCACGCTTCCATACGTCAAAATTCTATACAGTTTTGACATATGGAAGCCAAAGTCTACGCTTAGAATCGTCTCTGAATCTTAGCCAAAGGCTTGTGCGGCAATGCATTGCGCTAGTTACCACCCATAAGTCCAGAAATTTCACTGACTACTTTGCGCATCAAACCGGAACACAGTAATGCTTGCACATTACTGTACATAACTTGACATCGACCAAGCTCACAAGATCCGCGTAGTGGATTATGGATTATTCTCGTTAGGTATTCGTAGTATTACAATATCGATACAATGACACCAAGTGACACCAAGAAGCTAGCTTTAGCTTTTTAACTTTAGCATCCACTCTCAACTGAGATGGTCACTTATCGGTAAGGCCACATCCCGGAAAGTAGGAGTAAGGAAAAATTGACTCCGTTTCGCGAAGAACCGACACGCCTGGGTCTTTGCTGCATTGAACTTAACCAGCTAGTCATCGCCCTAGTCGGAGACTGCCTATAGGGATAAGTTCAAGGGCTCAACTATGGCCTCCCTTAGAAACTGGACCTTAGCTCCACTGGTTCGTGCATTAGATATGTAGCTCTCTGTAATACAAGTAATATATATATTTTTTATGTTATTAGATAACGAGACGAGCTGGTCGTTTGCCTGATGGTAAGCATAACGCCGGCCCATAACGATTGCAGTGCCACCCAGAACTTTGAAACACAAAGGCCTGCGCGGCACTGCAGTGCGCTCGTTACCCTGAGACATTAGGTATTAAGTCTCATAAGCCCAGTAATTTCACTGGATACGCTGCTCATCAAACCGGAACACAGTAATGCTTGCACACCACTGCTTGGCGGCAGACTTCACGAGCAAAGCGGTGGTAACAACCCAGACAGACACTCGCAGAAGAGTTAGTCCTCCCACTAACAGAATGTGCTGACAATAAACGTCACTAAAGCCAATAGGGCGAAATTCTTGACTTTACTAATTCTATTATGCTTCGCTGCTCAATTCTCACGATTAATTTTACTAGTAGTACTGTCTCGTATTTCACGGCCATTACAGATATTTTAAAGACAATAAGTACCTAATATGAAAAAAAAATAGAAACAAATAGTTGTTTTTTGACTTCCCCCACTCCGTCCAAGTTCGGCCCTGCGCTCGCGCGCCATTTTGCCGTCATTATCTGTTTTCGTGCAGTACCGGCCGTTACTCTTTACAATTTTTTTTTTTTTATTTTTTCGTCGCGTATCTTACTTCTAACTTCTTAATTTTTAGCTTTTTAACACGTTAAGTGCGAAACGAGGCCTAAATCACCCCTCATGCAACTTCCTTGTGGTGCGGCAAGGAAAAACGTGAACATCTCTGTCGTGCGAAGGGCATAGCTTTGGTTTGGTCCAGTATAGAAAAGAGATAAAAGTATATTTGAGATGCGCTAATGGTCCCGGACTCGGTGGTATACCTACCTTGGTACCGGATGTCTTAGGCCTCGTACCGCACTGAATTAATATAATTTTAATGCAGTGCGGAACGAGGCTAAAACGTCCCATATCCTCCCGGACCTCGTACCGCACCCAACGCGAGCTTCCCGCGACTAGTGTTGTGCATCACGTCGATTGGAGAGCACGTCCTTTTACATCGCCGAACATGTCTAAACGATGTCGGAAGAAGTTAATTTTAAAAAACCCAGAAACATAACCAAAACAGGTAAGTTTTTTAATTGATATTTTTGTAGGTAGTGAAAAACTCCACAAAAAACGCAAAGCAGCCGTTGACAAAACAGGTAAGTAATTAATTAATAATTCAGTAGTTCTTTGTCTAGGTTTTGAAAGTAAATAAAGATTACCTAACGATTTTTAGGGTTCCGTATCGAAAGATAAAAACAGGAACCTCTATTGCTAAGACTTCGCTGTCTGTCCGTTTGTCTGTCACCAGATATCTCAAGAATCGCGATAACTGGATAGTTGAAGTTTTCTCAAATTAAGTAGGTACTTCTGTTGCCGCTATAACAACAATACTAAAACGTTAAAAACAACAAAATATGTACAGGGTTATTTTTAATCACCAAGTTTGTTGAGTGTGTTAGATTCGACTTATGTAAATTTTACACGATATATGATGACGTAAGCATGTGTCAGTCACGTGGTCGGAAGAGAGCACCAGGCGGAGTAGGTATATTATTGTACGATGGTAAAAGTACAGAAATTATGTATTAGTAAGTATTAAGCCCGAGGCAGAATAAATAGGATAGTTTCTTTTCTACTTCTGGTTTTCTTTTTTTTCTATTCTGTGAACCGCATTAAGACTTTCACACAAAAATAGATAAACGTCGTTGCGTCGATATTATTTTTCTCATCACTAATCTTAGCGAAAATTTACCTTATTTCAGTGCGTTACGAGGTGTATAAGATCCCATATTTTGTTTTGCCAATAATTAATAAACTAGCTATCAGATCCCGGGGCGACGGTACATTAGGGTTCATCAATTCACTGTCTATATCTATAAGGACCAAAATTTTCATTTTACTTTGATTTCGCGCCAGAAAATGGATTTTAGTCTGTTAAAGGAGGTGGGGTCTAATAGACCGCGTGTCGCCCTAACGTCTGGTCACGGTGCGGGCCGATAATACCTCGTGCCGCAGGAACGGAAAGTTTGCAAAAATTGGTGCCGCAGCTAACGTGTTAAAAAGTGTTTTAAGTGTGTGTTTAGACGGTGAATTTAAACATGGGAAGAAAACGGAGACACCGCGATATGGATAGTAGTGAGCGTTTATCAAAAAAAGTGCGACATGAACTACGAAAACGACGTCGAAAATACTCTTCTAGTTCCACTAGTTCTGAGAAAAATTCTGGTAAGTGTTTACTTGTCTTCTATCTAGCTACTTATTATATACGATGTATCAGTGGTTACATTTGTATGTTGCAAAAATTAATTATTGATTTACATCAATAACTGCTCAAGCAGTTACCCACAATTTTTTGTTTTTTTCTTAAAAATAAAAACTGCAATCGAGTATATTTTAATTAGAGATACGAATAGTACGTATTATTGGGACTATTGCCTTCTAATAGTATGCAGTGAACAATAATTGAGACGACTCGGTACTTATACTCATTATTTGGGTTGAGTACCTACATATTTATTATAAAAGAGTGATGCGAACGGTACGTAATATTGGGACTGTTACCTTCACATATTCCTATCGTAGGTAGTGTACAATATTCGACACTACGTAATGGTTTTATTTGCTATGCACTTGGGAGGATTGAGCTCCAAGATAGTGATGCGAACAGTATGAACCGGGACTGTTACCTTCACAGACAAATTTAATTAAAGATAGTATATGACGGGGCGGCGAGTCCAGGGGTCTTTTTAAAAACGGTGACGTCACCACCGGTGACGTCAACATCTTCAGCATCATGGTGACCGCTCACCCCTCGTAGAAAGAAAACACGAAGTAGCTCCATTTTATCTCAACCATTTATTTCGGCAAGGTTATATGGGAGATCTGAACGGTCCGACGGTAGGCGCAACACTGCTTTTTCGAACAGTCGGTCGCTCGTATTTATAGCAAAACAGATTGTGACAAAGAATCTTTATAAAACTTGTTAGATCTTGTCATTCTACTTTAGATTTTAATCTTCAATTGAAATTCATTACTTTTTATTAACATGGGGCCCAGGAGAGCACTCATGATAGTTAAAATAAATGACTCTAGGCGCCCATTCCAAGTAATAGGCCGTACAAGAAGAATGGGCAAGAAACTTGTCGGCAATCTTTTAAAAAATTGTGTTTACAGTGAATTTGTTCAGTTTTACAATCATTTGTCTAGTTTTAACAATTCAATGAGTAATTAATGGTTCACAAACATTAATTAGTTAATCAAAGTTTAAGTGAAATTATTAACAATCCAATGAGTAATTTATGGTTCTAAACGTTAATTAGTAAACCAAAGTTAACATGTTTTGATTGTTGTCATTTTACACCGTCCATGAAGCTCGCCTGTGACGTCGTTGCTCCGATACGGCCATTCTGATAGATGGTGCGTGCTCTGCACCAGTCCAGTTATGTTCTGAAACAATGAGACGTTTCCTTCTGAGTTTGGTATCTGTAAGCAACCACCGTTGCTAGCAGTTAAGTTTGCAAGAGTAATAGTTTGCATTTTAAAGAGAAACGAAATTTTTTTTTTTTTTTTTTTTTTTTGTCTTTTCTTTTCTTTTCCTTTTCTCTTTCTTTCTTTTCTTTGATCAATTATCTTTACAGTGAAGTTATCTAGTTTCGACAATCTAATGAGCAAAATATTTAGCTAACCAAAGTAGGTAAACATTTAGTTAATCAAAGTAGGTAAACATGTTATGTTTCCTATTGCCCTGCTCAACACTGTAGACGTAGCCCGCTTCGCGCCGACTCGGCCATTCTGACAGGTGGTGCGCGCTCTGCACCAGGCACGGTGTTTCTGAAAACTAGAAATTTGGTTTTGAGGTAGGTACCCGTACACCGGTACACTAGCTGTTAACTTTGTTTCTCATCACTGCATAAATTAAGCTACATTGCTTATTTTCCATATTGTCAAGATTTAACTTTATGTTAGAGTGAAACCATATTCATGTAACAAAATTATCAGCCAACTTTTAGTACCTTCTTAATAATATTCTGTAAACATAACAGTTCACATGCAAAACATTCGTAGTTAAACGTAAATAAATTTGATGCTCAAGGGAATGTGAGCAGAGTGTGTATTTGTTTTTGCCAATGCTCCACGCATCATGGCATGAATAGATTTATTATAGGTTCAATGCAAATGCTCCACGCATCATTGCATGAATAGATTTATTATAGGTTCAATGCAAATGCTCCACGCATCATTGCATGATTTTTAAATTCTCGTAGACATGGAGACTGGGAGACAGGGATGTTGCTGTGGTCTGGGCGGTCTTGTACGCCGTGGTCCACAGAGGCTCTAAAGGAAATGGGATACAGGTCGATGCTGCGGTCTGGGCCTTATTGTTATGACCGTGGTCCGCAGAGGCTCTGAAAATGACGGGAATGGGGGGTACACAAGGAATAAAATAATTTAAAATGACGAAAATAGAGGGTACACAAGGAATAAAATAATTTGTACAGTCTTACCGACGATTCAAAATTATTACGTTTTATAATTCGGATCCCGAATTGTTAACCGAATATCAATTATCTGTAACATTCTTCGCGCTGTTGCTAACGCCGCGAATCTAGTTCAATGAAAGCTCAGTATCGTCAATGAATTTTGGTAACTACCACATCGCGCATTTACGCGTATCGGAATACAAACAACATTATGAACGCTAGTGCCACTAAGTTTTCAAACTAGCATAGAAACAGGCACTTCGCCTTGAATAAATTGCACAAGATTCACAAAAATACCTCAAAGACAAATAATCAGCGATAATAATAATTAAGAATTGTGATGTCGATTAAAGACACTGCCATACTTGAAAAGATTTGGAGGCCTTTTTATTAAGTTTGGTTAGAATTACTAGGTATGGATTTTCGTAGATATCTCGTGGAAATCGCGTGACAATCTCATCGGATATCTCCGGATATCTCGTCGGATATCTCGTCGGACATCTCACGGATCACTCGCGGCCATCTCTTGGACTAACTCGCGGCCACCTCTTTGGATTAACTCACGGCTATCTCTTTGGATTAACTCGCGGCTACCTCTTGGATTAACTCACGGCTATCACTTGGATTGACTCACGGATCACTCGTGGATTGCCCGGGATAACTCGCGGATACCTCGGGATAACTCGCGGACAGCACACGGATAACTCGTAGATTTTTGGTATTTGTGGGTATCTCGTGAAAAACTTTAAAAAATAAAACTCAAGAAACTAAGAAATCTCGTGAAATTAGAAGTAATCTCTTGGATTATTTGTAAGTTGTAAGTTGCGTTTATGCGCATGCAAGTCTAAAGTTAAAATATGGTAGAAAAAGTTACGATTCACCTGTATTCTGATGTGATGTGTCCATCGCCTTTTTCTTGGTTTGGTTGCACGTGTTGGCCCGTTCGTGTAGATACCACGGACGCGGCTGGTGTGTCAGCATAATCTTCAGGAGTTGGTAGTTATGGGTCATCTCTCGCCAATACGGTGGTGTGTCAGCATAATCTTCAGGAGCTGGTAGTGATGGGTCATCTCTCGCCAATACGGTGGTGTGTCAGCATAATCTTCAGGAGCTGGTGTCTGATGTGGGGACCTCTGCTGCGACTGGGCTCGGCTGCATTGCCCATTTGTGCTGGTCCTTCAGGTGACAAGCGGGTGAGAAGGCTAGGATTGGAAAGCTAGGTTGTTCCGTTCCAATCCCACTTCTGATGACGGGGCGGCGAGTCCAGGGGTCTTTTTAAAAACGGTGACGTCACCACCGGTGACGTCAACATCTTCAGCATCATGGTGACCGCTCACCCCTCGTAGAAAGAAAACACGAAGTAGCTCCATTTTATCTCAACCATTTATTTCGGCAAGGTTATATGGGAGATCTGAACGGTCCGACGGTAGGCGCAACACTGCTTTTTCGAACAGTCGGTCGCTCGTATTTATAGCAAAACAGATTGTGACAAAGAATCTTTATAAAACTTGTTAGATCTTGTCATTCTACTTTAGATTTTAATCTTCAATTGAAATTCATTACTTTTTATTAACATGGGGCCCAGGAGAGCACTCATGATAGTTAAAATAAATGACTCTAGGCGCCCATTCCAAGTAATAGGCCGTACAAGAAGAATGGGCAAGAAACTTGTCGGCAATCTTTTAAAAAATTGTGTTTACAGTGAATTTGTTCAGTTTTACAATCATTTGTCTAGTTTTAACAATTCAATGAGTAATTAATGGTTCACAAACATTAATTAGTTAATCAAAGTTTAAGTGAAATTATTAACAATCCAATGAGTAATTTATGGTTCTAAACGTTAATTAGTAAACCAAAGTTAACATGTTTTGATTGTTGTCATTTTACACCGTCCATGAAGCTCGCCTGTGACGTCGTTGCTCCGATATATACGATTTCGATACTATTGTTACGGAGACGGGTTAAAGGGAAACTCGCAGAAACATTTTTTTAAATTTTCGGACACTTACAGGCGTTTTCAGCAGGCTGAAACATGTTTTCGGGTCGTTTCGGAGGAAGGCCTAACACATATCAGTTAATCAAAAATTACTCCTAGTTAACGCCGTTTTCAGCAGACTGAAACATGTTTTCAGTCCGTTTCAGGACACGAGTAATCACATGGCACCATTTCCTGAAAACCCATTTTCAGGCCGTTTCAGGCCAAGTTACACCCCTCCGGTCCGCGGAACATTCTCGAAGGTGTGTGAGAGGGACAGCCTATCGTGTGAAAGAGAGAGACGATTAGCCTCGATCATGTCTTTCAAAACTTCCAGAAGAAAGTGTGAGCAGGATGGCTATATGCGCAAAAGAGAGGAACAATTGTACCTATTACCTAACCGAATGTTCTAGAATAATGCGAGAGAGAGATAGCTACACGCATGATAGAACGAGATGGACATAATCTACTACCATCTGGAAAGTCCTCGATGTGTGTACAAGGGACGGTTGTATGCGTAAGAGAGAGATGTCCATATTTGACCTTGAACTAGATCATTCGGGAACTTGGTAGTACAATTTGCGGCGCATATATAAGCGGATCGAGACGCGGCCAGGGACAGTTTCAATTGAGATACCAAGCGATATACATCGGAGTGAGTTAAAAGCGACTAGTAGTGATTGTGATATCTGTGACTAAGTGAAATACTAGTGATTGTGATATCTGTGACAAAGTGATATACTAGTGATTTGTGTAGTGAATAGTGTTGCAAGTGATTCCTTTTGAATTCAATAAAGTAACTGTTTGTTTCACGGCTTCTTTCTATCAAACGTTACCCTATAGCTCGTAACATTTTGGTGTCAGAAGTGGGATAGAAAGATGCCTGTTACACCGAGGGACGATCAAGAGGAGTCTGGAGCTGGAGGAGAAACACCGGGGATGCAGACACGAGCACAAGCAGCACGTGACGCCGCTCGCCGTCAAAGTTTTGATGCCAACCGCACTATGGGCGACAGTCAGGATCCTTCCAACCTATTACTGACTTTGCAACGCATGATGGAGGAGCAAGCCCGCCGGCAAGAGGAACAGACTCGTAGTTTGTTGGAAGAACAAGCTCGTGGTCTGTTGGAGGAACAGGCTCGCCATCAAGAGGAGCAGGCTCGCCGTCAAGAGGAGCAGGCTCGCCGTCAAGAGGAGCAGACGTGCCGTATCGAAGAACGTTTGGAGGTGATAGGCGTGCAGTTCAAGGAAAAACTAGAGAAGTTGAAATTAGAAGTGGAGGATCACGATGACAGGCTTTCCAAGCACGACAAGCAAATACTTGGAATAGAAAAGGAGGTAAAATCTTTGAAAATTAATGGAGTAGTGACATCTAGTGCTCCAGCAGGTAAACTAAAAGCACCTCCATTCGACGGTACTTCTTCTTGGGGAGCTTATAAACTTCAGTTTGAGACCGTATCAAAGGCGAACGGTTGGACCAATGAACAGGCAGTAACTGCCCTTATGTTAGGGCTACGGGATCAAGCCTTGACTGTATTGGACACCATGACGGGAGAGGTCACTCTAGAACAACTGAAGAATGCCCTGGAGTCTCGTTATGGCGACTCACACCTGGAACACGTTTACAGGGCACAGTTAAAGGACAGAGTGCAGCTAGCTAGTGAGAGCCTGCAACAGTGGTGCCTAGAAATTGAAAAACTGGTTAGAAAGGCTTACTTATCTTCACCATCTCTGGTTGACAGCATGTTAGTGCAAGCATTTATAGATGGGATTAGAGATCGGGAAGTCAAGACAACCGTTAGCCTCGGTCATCACAAGATCCTAAAGGATGCTCTAGCCCACGCGTTAGAAGTGGAGGCAGTTCGCAGAGATCCTCGGTCTTACCGCGTCCGAGCGGTGACAGACAAAGTAAAATCTAGAGGCGGACCCACATGTTACGCGTGTGGTGAAATAGGGCATATGAGGTTTTCATGCCCTAAGCGAGATTCAAAGAGTAATGTGGAGATTCGGCGCCGAGTATCGGAAGCAACAGATGTTGTAACGGGCGCTGCCGCAGAACAGCGGCAGGGAAACGAGTAAACGCCAGGACCGCGGGGCGGGTGCTGGCCGGTAATGTGAGGAAGGCCCCAAAAGTCATGATCTCTCAGACTCAAGACGGGAATACCTTAGTCATTGACGGGGAAGTCAATGGGACTAAATGTGAGTTAACTTTGGACACTGGAGCTTCGCGCACGGTAATCAGGTACCAGCTTCTGAAGGATTTTGATGAGAGATATTCACCCTCACGTGGCCATATTCAGCTCCTGACAGCTACTGGCCAGCACATAACCGTCCGGGGAGAGGGTGTCGTCGAGTTCAAAGTTGGTGAAAGTTCCTATCGGCATAAAGTTGTTATTGCAGATATAGTAGATGACTGCATCATCGGTTTGGACTTCATGAAGAACCATAACTGCAAAATTGATTTAGAAAGCGGCATCTTCATATGTGGCGTAGAGAAAGTCTTTCTTAAAGGTAGTTTGCCCAGAAGTGTTTACGATTTCCACAGAAGTGTTGTTTCAGGAAGCTCACAGACACAAGACAGTAGCAAAGAGCAAGTGGTAGAGAAAGTGGACAACTCCAAACCTTGGATTTTAACCCAAGCAGTACTCGAAGGATGTAAAGAAACCTTATCAACAGAAGAGTTGTCAAAGGCAAAGAAATTGTTACGACAATTTTCAAACATCTTCGCTACAAATGATGAAGACCTAGGAAGGACTGGCATAGTTAAGCATAAAATTGAGACTGGTACAGAAACGCCGATACGCCTGCGACCACGCAGAGTTCCTGTTGCGTACGAAGGTGAAATAGAGAAAATGGTCTCGGAAATGGAAAGAAACAATGTCATTGAACCGTCATCCAGCCCTTGGTGCTCTCCTGTTGTTTTAGTAAAGAAAAAGGATGGCAGTCTGAGGTTTTGTGTTGACTACCGCCGTCTAAACGACGTTACAAAAAAGGACAGCTACCCACTGCCAAGGATCGACGATACTTTGGATACACTAAGTGGAGCAAAATGGTTTACCACGTTAGATTTAAAAAGTGGTTACTGGCAGGTGGAAATAGATCCTAGCCACAAAGAGAAGACGGCATTTTCCACAGATAAAGGACTTTGGCAGTTTAAAGTTATGCCATTTGGACTTTGTAATGCGCCTGCCACTTTCGAAAGGTTAATGGAAAGAGTGCTGTCAGGACTAATTGGAGAAGCCTGTCTAGTGTATTTGGACGACGTGGTCATTATTGGAAGGGATTTTGATGATCATATCCGGAATCTACAACGGGTGCTTACTAGATTGCGTACTGCTAATCTCAAACTAAGTCCAAAGAAGTGTTCGTTCTTCAAGAAGGAAGTTAATTACTTAGGCCATCTTATATCGGAAAATGGAGTTCGAACTGATCCGGAGAAGATAGTTGCTGTTAAAGATTGGCCAGTACCTAAAGATAAAAGCCAAGTACGCGCCTTCTTAGGATTATGCTCCTATTACCGAAGGTTTGTGAAAAACTTCGCTGATATTGCGAAACCTTTGCACAGACTTACCGAAGAGAAAAGGCAGTTCATATGGGACGAAGAGTGTGAAGCTGCATTTAAAGACCTTAAGAACCGCCTATGTGAAACTCCGATACTTGGTTACCCTGACCAAGAGTGCGAGTTCATAGTTGATACAGATGCCAGTGGAACTGGCATTGGAGGAGTACTATCCCAAATTAAAGGCGAACGTGAGGAAGTAATAGCCTACTTCAGTAAGTCATTGTCAAAACCGGAACGTAACTACTGTGTCACTCGAAGAGAACTACTGGCTGTTGTAAAGACGCTACAACACTTTAGCAAATACCTGCTTGGACGCAAGTTCCGTCTAAGAACAGATCACGCTGCACTGAAGTGGCTACTTCAGTTCAAGAACCCGGAAGGACAAGTGGCTCGATGGATTGAACAACTGCAAGAGTACGACTTTACAATTGAACATCGCAAGGGCAGATCCCATGGAAACGCAGACGCTTTATCCAGAAGGCCTTGTCATGACGAATGCAAATATTGCACGAGGCAGGAGGGAAAAGAGCTCGCTCACGTGAGGCTACTTAGGACAGACACCATTAGTCTAGATTGGTGTGGGAAAGCGATTCAAGAAGCACAACAACAAGATAGCGACATCAAGCCCATTTTGGATTGGATGAAATCTTCTGATTCTAAGCCACGGTGGAGTGAAATCGCTTCCACAAGCACCACAACCAAGAGTTATTGGGCTCAATGGGATAGTTTAGTTCTGCACAATGACGTGTTATGTCGAAAATGGGAAAATGCGCGAGGTGACGTATCCCATTTACAGCTAGTTGTACCAAGATCCAAGATCCGTGATGTATTGGAAATGTTTCACGATGGTTCATCTGGTGGACATTTAGGGGTAAAAAGAACCCTAATGAAAATCAAAGAGAGATTTTACTGGATACACTGTCGTGAGGATGTAGAAGATTGGTGCCGGAAATGTACAGCTTGTGCAGCTGTAAAAGGACCACAGACCAGAAGCAGAGCTGGAATGAAGCAATATAACGTTGGAGCTCCGTGGGAAAGAATTGCAGTTGATATAGCTGGACCTTTTCCATTAACAGAAAAAGGAAATAAGTACATAATGGTGGTGATGGACTATTTTACAAAGTGGCCTGAAGTATTCGCCATTCCTAATCAGGAAGCAATTACGGTGGCCGAAGTACTAGTGAACGAGGTATTCTGTAGAGTTGGGGTGCCCCTAGAGATACATAGTGATCAAGGACGAAATTTTGAATCACAACTATTTCAAGAAATGTGTCAAATAATGGGAACTCACAAAACTAGGACTACGCCTTACCACCCACAGTCAGATGGAATGGTCGAACGGTTTAATCAAACTTTGGAAAGACACCTGGCTAAATTGGTGGATAGTCATCAAAAGGACTGGGACAAGTATATCCCATTATTTCTATTGTCATATCGATCTGCGGTTCACGAGAGCTCGAATGTAACACCTGCTCTTGCCATGTTCGGTAGGCAGCTTCGTTTGCCTGCAGATATCATCACTGGTCGGCCCCCAGATCCACCAGTGAGTATAACAGAATATGCCGCAGAATTACGGGAAAAATTACAAGAGATTCACGAACATGTTAGAACATCTGAAAATAGAATGAGTGAAAGAACGAAAACTCGATATGACAGGAAGATGCACCATGTAGACTTTGAAGAAGGTTCACTAGTCTGGCTTCATAATCCAGTAAGACGTAAAGGAAAATCTCCCAAACTTCAAGCTGATTGGGATGGTCCTTACACAGTGATTACGAAGATCAATGACGTAACATATCGCATAAAGAAGATGGGTAGTGCCAGGAACCAGCCTAAGATTGTGCATGTGAATCGATTGGCACGTTACAATGGATCTAATGATGCTCGGGACGAGCATGTCTAAGGAGGGGGCAGTGTTACGGAGACGGGTTAAAGGGAAACTCGCAGAAACATTTTTTTAAATTTTCGGACACTTACAGGCGTTTTCAGCAGGCTGAAACATGTTTTCGGGTCGTTTCGGAGGAAGGCCTAACACATATCAGTTAATCAAAAATTACTCCTAGTTAACGCCGTTTTCAGCAGACTGAAACATGTTTTCAGTCCGTTTCAGGACACGAGTAATCACATGGCACCATTTCCTGAAAACCCATTTTCAGGCCGTTTCAGGCCAAGTTACACCCCTCCGGTCCGCGGAACATTCTCGAAGGTGTGTGAGAGGGACAGCCTATCGTGTGAAAGAGAGAGACGATTAGCCTCGATCATGTCTTTCAAAACTTCCAGAAGAAAGTGTGAGCAGGATGGCTATATGCGCAAAAGAGAGGAACAATTGTACCTATTACCTAACCGAATGTTCTAGAATAATGCGAGAGAGAGATAGCTACACGCATGATAGAACGAGATGGACATAATCTACTACCATCTGGAAAGTCCTCGATGTGTGTACAAGGGACGGTTGTATGCGTAAGAGAGAGATGTCCATATTTGACCTTGAACTAGATCATTCGGGAACTTGGTAGTACAATTTGCGGCGCATATATAAGCGGATCGAGACGCGGCCAGGGACAGTTTCAATTGAGATACCAAGCGATATACATCGGAGTGAGTTAAAAGCGACTAGTAGTGATTGTGATATCTGTGACTAAGTGAAATACTAGTGATTGTGATATCTGTGACAAAGTGATATACTAGTGATTTGTGTAGTGAATAGTGTTGCAAGTGATTCCTTTTGAATTCAATAAAGTAACTGTTTGTTTCACGGCTTCTTTCTATCAAACGTTACCCTATAGCTCGTAACACTATGCTACTACACTTATTATTGGTGGAAATCGAAAAGTAATGTGTATGATTTTCGGGATCATTTCCTTTACTGATTTTACCTTATATTTTACGGACTTTCCAGGCTCTGAACTCTCAGAAGGGGAAGCTTACGATACTTATTATCCACGCTCAGATTTTGGTGATGTCGATATCGTTCCTCCGTCACATTACACTCAAAGTGATGTTATTGATCAACCCGCACCTGTAGTGTTGGATGGGTTGACACCTCAGCCATCAACATCTGCGGCAGCTGGGGTTGATTGCGACCAGAATGAAATATCTGTGGAGTCGCATTTGGATGAAAACATACTCACACTGTTAGGCGAAGCCCCAAAAGAAGAAGCCCCCATCGGAAAAAATATTCACGCGGATATTGCATTGAGATTACAGGATGTCCTACAAAATGGCCTCAAAAAGGAACATAAAGATAAATTATTTGAAGAATACCCGATTCCTGGAAATTGTCAAATGTTTAAGGCACCAATTTTAAATCCCGAGGTCAAAGCTGCCGTATCAGACGTTCTCCAGAAAAAAGATGCCTCACTGGCTGCACGGCAAGGACAGGTAGGTGCAGCCCTATCAGCCTTAACCAGTGCTATGAATTTTTTAGTGACTCAAAAATCGGAGGCTAACCAAATTCTGTTAAAACACGTGAGTAATGCTTGCCGATTATTATGCGACTCTCATTACATAGACACAAAACTTAGACGAAATTTTTTAATTTCAACTCTGAATAATAAAATGAAGGACACATTAAAAGACTCAAAGCGAGATAAACATTTATTCGGAGAATCGCTGCCTGAAAGTTTGAAAGTAACTAAAGCTATTACAAAGTCAAGCCAAGATTTAAAATCTTATGTCGCAAAACCTAAACCTACCATTAAGAATAATCGATCTACGAATAATACGACGAACCATTTAAACTGGAAGCACCCGCAGCCCAACCCTCAGAATACCAATCGGAAGATGACATCAACTGTTCATCGGACTGCGGGCTCGTCGTCGACTGCTCATCGGAACGAGACAACACGGAAACCAGCGCCATCGCGTGCCAATCGGACCATTGCCCACTACAAGAACCAGAAGTGGCACTAGATACCCAGGTATATAAGCTGTCAGGTAGATTGCAAAACTTTTTACATGTCTGGCAAAAGCTTACAAAAGATCCAGTTATACTTTCCTGGATCCAAGGCTACAAAATACCTTTTATATCATTACCTGCGCAGACTGATTTTCCTAGAAACAAACCTAATAGTAAATATGACATACTAGCATTTCAAACTGAAATTAATAAGTTACTAGATAAAGGTGCTATTTCTCCTTGCCGTAGAGTTACTGGTGATTTTTTATCTAGTATATTCCTTGTGGACAAACCAAATGGTGACAAAAGATTTATATTAAACTTGAAAAAATTGAATAAATTTATCCAGCCTCCACATTTTAAAATGGAGGATCTTAGAACGGCTATAAAACTGGCTACACCAGGTTGTTTTTTAGCCTCCATCGATTTAAAAGATGCTTATTTTTTGATACCCGTACATCTAGAATATAGAAAATACCTACGGTTCGAATTTCAACAACATTTTTATGAATTTAACTGCTTACCATTTGGTTTGAACACATGCCCACTGGTGTTCACGAAAATCATGAAACCAGTCATGGAACATCTACGTCTGCATGGATGGGTATCTACAATTTATTTAGATGACATTTTGTGCATTGATAATTCACTTAAAGGTTGTACAGAAAATGTTAATGCTACTGTAAGACTCTTGGAAAATTTGGGATTCATAATAAATTACGAAAAAAGTTGTATTCGACCCAAGAATAAGTGTAAATTTCTAGGTTTTGAATTAGATATGGTACAATTTTGTGTAAAACTCCCACAAGAAAAACGAAATAGAGTCAAGACAGAATTAGGAAAATTCAAAACCATGTCAAAATGTAAAATTCGTGAATTCGCCAAATTTATTGGGCTATTAGTATCTAGTTGTCCAGGAATTGAATATAGTTGGGTACACACAAAACTATTCGAAAGGCAAAAATTTTTAAATTTAGGTTGCAGTCTAAATTATGAAAAGGTTATGAATATAGATCATAATTTACTAAGCAATGACTTTAATTGGTGGTATAACAATATTGGTAGTTCTTCATGTCCTATTCGTGCCCCAAACTATAGTATCGAAATTTTCTCAGATGCTAGTTTGACAGGTTGGGGAGCTTCGTGCTTAAATAAAAAAGCAAAGGGTTTTTGGACCGATGAAGAAAAAAGCTATCACATAAACATATTAGAATTATTAGCAGTATTTTTTGCCTTAAAGATTTTTGCTAAAGATGCTTTCAACACACAAGTTTTACTTCGAGTAGATAACACAACTGCAATATCGTGCATTAACCGTATGGGCAGTGTGCAGTTTCCCCATTTAAATAAAATTGCCAGAAATATTTGGGAATATTGTGAACAAAGAAGGTTGTTTATTTATGCTTCCTATATTCAATCAGCCGAAAATATTATTGCCGATTTTGAATCTCGCAAAACGCAGACCGAGACAGAATGGGAATTAGCATCTTATGCATTTACAAAGATTACTAATGCATTTGGATATCCCGAAATAGATTTATTCGCAAGTAGATCTAACACAAAATGTGAAAAATATGTTTCTTGGAAAGCTGACCCATACGCGTTCTGTATTGATGCTTTTACGATGAACTGGACTGACAATTTCTTTTATGCGTTTCCACCTTTCGCAATTATTTTAAAAACTTTAAATAAAATTATCACGGACAAGGCTGTTGGTATAGTTGTTGTACCTAACTGGCCTACCCAGCCATGGTATCCGGTTTTTAAAAAATTAGTTGTATCTAATGTCATATATTTTGAACCTAGTAATGATTTGTTATTTTCTGGCGATTCCAGGTTACAGCACAGTCTACACAAAAATCTTACCCTGGTGGCAGCAATATTATCAGGGAAGCCCTTTTAAAAAAAAATGTGCCTCCTTCTTCGGTAGACGTAATGATAAATTCATTAGCTCCTAATACCCGAAAACAATATGACTGTTATTATAAGGAGTGGTTTAAATTCTGTGAAAACCATAATGTTGATTACTTAGATGCATCAGTTCCAAATATTCTCGATTTTTTAACTAAACTGTATAATTCTGGATACCAATATGGGAGTCTTAATGGTTGCAAATCCGCTTTATCCTGTATTCTGGGCCGAACTGTCACTAATGATGACAGAATTGCGCGATTTATGAAAGGTGTGTTTAGATCTCTTCCATCACAACCAAAGTATGAGTTTACATGGGACGTTGATATTGTATTAAATTATTTGTCACAAATGTATCCAAACGAAACTTTGAGTCTTGAATTGATATCTAAAAAACTAATCACTTTACTAGCTATTGTTACAGCTCATAGAGTTCAGACGTTGTCGAAGATTGAAATTAGAAATATAATTTTTGACCCAGATTGTATATCGATAATGATTTCAGAGGTTATTAAAACATCAAGGCCAAACACTCATCAGCCATTATTAAAATTGCCATATTATAACGAAAAGCCTGAAATTTGTCCAGCACGGACTTTGCTTTGTTACAAAGATAAGACTGAACCTTTAAGAGCAAATGAGAATAATTTATTTGTTAGTTATAGGAAACCTCACGCAAAAGTGACCAGTCAAACTCTTAGTCACTGGATAAAAGATATGCTCCAAAAAAGTGGTATAAACACTAGCTTATATACCTCACATAGCACGCGTCACGCTGCAACATCAAAAGCGAAAGCTGTTGGCGTTAATATTGACACAATTAGAAAAACCGCAGGATGGAGCTCATCTTCATCCGTTTTTGCGAGGTTTTACAGTCGAGATATAATATTTCAAGATGATTCTTTTGCATGTTCGATTCTCAATCATAATAATGATTAATTATAAAGAATTTAATGATTTTTATTTGTGTTTGCTATATATTTAATTAAATATGTTTTGCGAAATACATGTATATATAAAATAATAACTCCTGTTTTTTATATTCAGAGTTAAGACAACATGTAAACACAGTTGCATTTCTATAAGACAACTAATGGGCAGAATCCTGATTCCATTAAACTTTAAACATCTACTAGTAAAATTAATCGTGAGAATTGAGCAGCGAAGCATAATTAATGATAAAACGAACTTACCCTGTACGTGAAGTTCTATCATAATTATGCGAGCTGCTCAATTCGAAACGATTAATATAATAACCCTCCCAGGAACTAACCCTCCCAATTCACCAAAAATCAGAATTACCTGCCTGATTTGTCATTGTTAGAAATTGCAACAAACCAGATTACCTAACCTATCTGTGTTTCAGGAACCTCTTTAAACTTAATGACGGCAAAATGGCGCGCGAGCGCAGGGCCGAACTTGGACGGAGTGGGGGAAGTCAAAAAACAACTATTTGTTTCTATTTTTTTTTCATATTAGGTACTTATTGTCTTTAAAATATCTGTAATGGCCGTGAAATACGAGACAGTACTACTAGTAAAATTAATCGTTTCGAATTGAGCAGCTCGCATAATTATGATAGAACTTCACGTACAGGGTAAGTTCGTTTTATCATTAATTATTGGTACAGATGGACAGCTTGTTAAAACGAGCCTCTCCAAGTTTTATTTATTTATTTGGCATCTTATGAGATTAGTACTATGAATATTGGAAGCCAATCCAATCTAGGTTCATCTGGTGATCGTCTTTAATTGCATCGTCACAAAAACGTCTACTGCTAAACGGCGGTCTCCCCTTGAAGGGGGAAATGTCATCATAATAAACCACGCTTTTCATCGTCACATAACATTCTTCATTAATTTGTATAAATAGTTTTTGACTAACAAAAATCTTGAGGTTTCTGTAGTAACCAATTCAGAAAACAATTTTTTCAGATAACTTCTTGGAAGTGCTGAGCTTGGAAGAAAACATTACTTACTTGAAAGAAATTAGCCAGGCCCGGACTATCGAATCGATGCGGACTTCATCGAAGATCAATGAGGTGTTTGTAGAATTGACTGGATCTTTTAGAAATTTGAATGTTGATTAAAGTTTTATTTTCAAAATTTTGTCGGAACGCCTGTTTGATGCGACGCATAACCAAATTGGTGGCACTTATCTGGTCCATCAAGGCAACGCCACCAGGATGCTGAGGACGCTGCCAATGGGGATGTTGATTCATTTTTTTTATGATAATTCGTTTTCTCACGAGAATCAAACGTCAAAAATTAGAGTCAAAGGTGGGCGGTATCTACTGAGCGCTAAAACGCCCCATACAAATTGGGCAGAACATCTGACGACGTACTTAAACGCAAATTAAAAAATGAATAATGTAATTAAAATTTTACATGTATAGTTACATTTTTATTACATTATTAATTATTATTTATTCATTGAAAGGTAAAAACCTGATAGTATCACTTAAATTGTTATTGGACGATAAAAAAAACGTTTAATTCGTAAAACTTAGACGCAGTATAAATTATAACCTTGTGGAAATTACCTATAGTATTTTTTTGTGAATTTCATTTTTATTGTGTTAATGTGATGTTTTTAAACTTGTATAACGACAGTAAATATATATTTTGTGTTTCATGCAACATCCCTATTAGTAGTGGGCTAGAAAATTTTAATTATCTATTTGCTAGTAGTTATTTGTTGTTTATTTATTCACCTGTTTTTGTAGCTAACAATTAAGATAACAATTGCAGTGCCACTCATAATACTAAGACATGCGTGTCACTGCAGTGTGCTCAATGTTTAATTTAAAAACAGGACTTAATCACTATTAAGTTCCGTTCTGAAAAGTAAACAATGTTTTCGAACCACGAAAGTTTAAAAGTTACTATGAGTACTCACTTTTTTTATTAATCTGGCATCTTTCTGTTTTTTACAAACAATGAAACGTCAGTAACGTGTCATGGTTATTCAAAAAGCATTATGCTGATCTATAATAATAGGTACCAGTAGATACTATCCATAAAATTTATTGAGAGAGTCCTGCGTGGCACTGCACTGCAGTCGTTACCGTGAAATTTAAGTTATTATTGTCGCACATCATGCTCTGTTTTGCATAATATGTACTTAATGTATGTAAAATAATTATATTTCTTCTTAATTTATAGATCGATATTTTGTTTAAATCTCAATTCCAAATCCAATTGAAGGATGATATTATTGAAGGTTATACAATAAAATAAGGATGAATTAAAAGAAATAGCTTTTATTACTATAAGAATGACAACTTTCACCCAATTATATTGCTTAAAAACAAGTTAATTTTAGTAGATAAGCACTTTGAGGGAATATTTGAGATTGAGGTGATCTGAACTTGACTTTAGTGGCCTTAGATAAGGTGATGTCAATTGTTCCCATTCGAAGTAAGGATTAAAGACATTAGGTAGTTTTTCGTGCTTTTAATTGAGAAGTGTATTTCAGTGATATTGATAGTGGCCACAAGATTACAGTATCAATTACGTATTTTATAAAAGCTTGTCCGGAAAAATATATTTTCCACAAAAAAATTTAAAAAAGATGTGATATTGTTAACATTAGAATTATTGGGGCTTGAGAAATATGTTAACTTCAACTTCAAATTCGACTCTTGCTAGTTGCTTTAGTGGAAATGCCATCACTATTTAACTAATATCGAGAAATATGTCGAACACACGTAGTAGGCACGAAAGAGAGAGATTCCTACAGAAGGGAGCGTACAAAATACTTTTAGTATCTATTGCTATTCTTAAATGTGTAGGCATCCACATCTTTATCATTCTCACAGAATATGCGGTCCGTTTTTTTATGCAATTAAGTGCAATTTGAGTGTCCGTTTCTGTCAAGGAATTGGGATTCTTGCTGTAATGAGAGAGATAGATTTAAAATAATATGGTAATAATAATAATTCATTTATTTCAGATTAAACATCCATATTAATTTACACGCAATTAATTAACAAATATAAAAATAAAACCTATACAAAATTGAAATAAATTAGAAATTAAATTACACAAAACAATGCATCCACTTGGACTGGAGTGGGCAGTCAGTTCGCAGAGCAATCATCCTCAGGATGACGTTGCTGCTGCCTCGCACCCGCTGCCGTAGGGAAGCGACTTTCTTGCGAATGATCGCATGAAAGCTGTCCGTACGGGCATCAGCGAACATTCCAGATGGTAATGAAGAAGATTCTGCTTTTTTACATAATTTTAAAACAAAGCCAGGGAACATTGTCAGTAGTCATTGCCTCCTGCAGGGCTAACATGCGCGCCACGACAAAATTTTGTCTACAGTTTTGTCTCGCTCTTTCTCTCGCGAACATGAGACAAATGCACGATATAAGCATCGAGAAAATTTTGTCACGGTGCGCATGCTGGTCTCTATTGTGCCACCGGTAGACACAGGCATAGATAATTTTCTCTACTCCTGTATCCAGCAGAACCAAAAGAACTGAGATGCTGGGTCATCAAGGTTCCAAAGAGGTTGACAGCAGATGTCGTCTCCAGCAACAACAAAATTAACATTAACAAATTGAACGGTTAAAACCGCGTTCAATATCCTGCGACAGGGAGTGTAAGCTAACATTGATGATGATGATAATAATGATGATTTCCATCTAGTGGTTATATTTACACCAATCATCTCGCTTTAACAATATACCATAGATTAACAATCAAATCACGTAGCGTCCTAATTCAATAAATGAACATTTAACTTTGGCTGGTGCCAGTAAGGTGTAGGATTACGTCTGTAACATAATTAACACTGTCTGTAATTTAGTGCCCTACGTCCATGACCCTTTGAAGGTTGTCTCGAAGAGCACAGAAGAGCTTATTATCTCATCGGGTCGCAGAGATCGAAGTAAATCGTAGAGCAATTTAAATATTTACTCACTAAACAATTGACTTCTGAACTTGACACACTTGTACACTCAAGTCGAGCACGTGAGTAAAGCACTTTTTCTCCAAGCGTCAAAAACGGCGAAGCGACCTCCGTATGGTCAAAACCTTACAAATAAGAGTTTACGAAGGCAAATAAGGTCCGATTTTATATTCTTGCCCAATATTGTAAACAAAGTCGGTGATGAATACCAACCAATGACATGATTTGAATTCGGATTCTTATCTATGTCATTGGTGTCGTCAATGTAATTGGTTTGGTTTTTGGATTCGCTGTATTCGTTTATATTATTAGACAAGTATTGACTGACACAGACTGTCAAAACATGTATTTATCGGTGGATACCTAATAGATAATGTATTTACAAACTATATTTGCGTATAAATTGTTTCAATGATAATTACAAGACTTTTAGTAGGTACTCATACCAATTTAAGCCACAAATTTTGTTACTCATAATTTTGATACTAGTTATATTTTCCTAATAATTTTATAAGAAATTGAAGAAGCATACGAATATATTACTTAAAGTATATAAGTTAGAGATAGAGGGCAAAAAGGAAAAAAAAATTGGCAGGTCACCAGCCCGATGGTCAGTAAGATGTGGCGGGCTTGCAAGTGCAAAGAATAATGTGCACGATAGAAGTCTCTACCTAGCTGTAGGCGAAGTATTGAATGAATGCTACGCGGTTGGACCACGGGCAACAAACCTGACAGGTTTTATTAGACTTTATATCTCTGAAGATCTGGCACCTGCCGTGCCACGCTCTTCATAACTGAACATATATACCGTGACCGAACGATCTTTCTGGTTCTGGTTTTCATCGCAACTACTATATCCTTAACTCCTTATGCTTATGAGGAAAATTATTTAGGATATCGGGTTTTGTAAAATAAATGACATTATCTTTCCATTATTATGATTTGTAATTATTATATTATGGGTAACGATTTATGAGAAGTGATATTTTTTGACTAGCTGTGACCCGCGGCTTCACTCACATAGCCTAAGTTACTTCTTGTAACAACAGCTATCTGCCAGTGAAATTTCCGTCAAAATCCGTCTAGCCGTTTCGGAGATTACCCGGAACAAACAGACAGACAGACAAAAATTTAAAAAAATGGTTGTTCTGTTATAGGTGCCTACCGTATATACTTTCATATGCATTAAGTAAAAAGCTGTTATTTTTTATTACAAACAGACACTTCAGTTTTATTTATTTGTATGTAGATTATGACAGGTTCTATTTCACTTGCATGCGAATTTAGCGTGTTGTAGCTAATTGAGAACAGACAGTGCAAAAAGGTCTTGGGCGTTGCTATTCTCACCTTTTATTACCCTTTACATTACTTTGTTGGTCTAGATTCTGTACTAGCTGTAGTATTCTAGTACTGATAAAGGCTGTTTATATAGCAGCATTTATCAAGGAAGCAGAAACAAGGAGATTCTGGTAGTGGTTTTGGCTTCCCTGGGCGCGGCGGGGTAGAAAAAGTACCATACATTTCTACCACACTAGCGGAGGTCATCCCCAAGTTCAAATGGAGAAAGGCGGCAACGGGGAATGGTAGTTAACCAATTAAGTGAACAACCGGAGTGGTCAAGGCCACGGAAATGATTCAGCTTGCAGTCGCGTCGTGTGGCGGGTCGTTGAGGAGAGCGATGGCTAGGGCACATGCGTAATTCAGACCGTAGACGCTCATGCAAACGTACGTTTGCTTGTCAGAATAACAACGCTTTTACGTCAAGCGCGCTGCCCCTACACTGCCCCTAACACTTGTGAACGGGTACTACTTGTAGGATCTTGTGCGCTTCGATCGTGTGCTTAATTAAACTAGTCTTAACAATTGTAATATTTATAGTTATATAACTAAACTACTCTTAACAAGCCAATTTAGAATCTCGGGGCATTCTTTTGTTAACTTAATAATGTTTTAACAAATAGGGTAGTTGCATAAAACAACAAATACATAATTACTGTGGTTATACAATATACAGGTTTAAGAACCTCACATTAATACAATAAAAATGAAATTCACAAAAAAAATATAATTTCCACAAACTGGATCTAAAAGTTTCCCAAATTCAACGATTTATTTTATCATCCAATAGTAATTTAAATGATAATACCAGATTGTTTACATTGCAATAAATAAATAAATGTAACACGACTACTTACTTAAACGCAGTTTTTCACGAACAAAATCAACAAATAACAAAATAATTTAATTACCAAAACAAGGGTGTGAGCTCTGGAGCTTGCAACGTATAAATACAAAAAAATACTTTTCGCTCTAAAGCGGTTCAAACATAATGTTCAAGAACCTTCAAATTCGAGGGCATGTGTAATAAGCAGCACTGGGCCCGCGTGGTGGATTATACCCTACTCTCTCACTCTAAGATATGGCATATATCTCAGCAGTGGGAGCCTAATGTGCTAATGATATTATATTTTATTTTACTGTCACATACTGCATGTTGCCTAAGCATTATTTCCTTAATTTTGTAAGAGTATGGACCACGTGTCCGTAGAGTCTAATGAACAAAAAAAATCATTTCTTAATGAGGGTAACAGTAAAAACCCTAGAAGAATTGGGATGTCGTCCCTTTTTATGATGTCAATCAATTAGTTTTTCATTATCGAATCGAATGTCTGTATCTAGAAAACTGTAAATCGAACGCTGGTAACGTTATAAATGAGAACCAAAGTCGGGCAAACTTAACAGAATTACTGACGTCACTAGTTCAAGGTAAACCTGTACTAAAAACATGCATTTAGTTGATTTGGCCGTGAAAAATACGTAAATGTTGTATATTTTTTATTCGTTAAAATGTATAGAATATGATAGGAACATTTAAATTATTATTGGATGATTAAAATAATCGTTGAATTCATTCATTCGTTAATATGATATTAATAAACCTGTATAACGATGGTAATTATATTTTTTACTAACAGCTGCCCCGCGGTTTCACCCGCGCGGAGATATTGGATTTCGTGGTTTTTATTTTTTTGCGCGAACCCTAATTATTTTCCAAAATAAAAGTAGCCTATGTTACTCTTTGTAACATCAGCTATCTGCCAGTGAAAGTCCGGTCAAAATCGGCCCAGCTGTTTCGGAGATTACCCGGAACAAACAGACAGACAGACAGACCGACAGACAGACAGACAGACAAAAAATTTAAAAATGGCTGTTTTGGTGTAGGTCCCGTATATACTTTCATATGGATTTAGTAAAAAGCTGTTATTTTGATATTACAAACAGACACTTCAATTTTTTTTAGTTGTATAGAGTATAGATACCATTGGCGAGCTTGTCGTTTGCCTGATGGTAAGCTTAACCCTGACCCATAACAAGGGCAGCGCAACTCAGAACATTGAAACACAAAGAAAAGCCTATGCGACATTGCAGTGCGCTCGTTACCCTGAAAAATTTGATCTAGCCCATTAATTTCACTGTCTATACTCTGCTCATAAAACCGGAACATACTAATGCTTGCACATTACTGCTTGGTGGCAGACTTCACGAGCAAAGCGGGTGGTACAAACCCAGACGGACACTCGCAGAAGAGTAAGTTATATTTGTATTTGAGAAGAGTTAGTTTATGTTTTGAGTTTCATGCAACATCCCCATTACACTAGAAGACAAAAATAATTAGACACCATAACTAACATTTAGACATAAATTTTTTTTATGTTATTAGGTAACGAGACGAGCTGGTCGTTTGCCTGATGGTAAGCATAACGCCGGCCCATAACAATTGCAGTGCCACCCAGAACTTTGAAACACAAAGGCCTGCACGGCACTGCAATGCGCTCGTTACTCTGAGACATTAGGTGTTAAGTCTCATAAGCCCAGTAATTTCACTGGATACTCTGCTCATCAAACCGGAACACAGTACTGCTTGGCGGCAGACTTCACGAGCAAAGCGGTGGTATCAACCCAGACGGACACTCGCAGAAGAGTTAGTCCTCCCACTAACAAATAATTAGCATTTAGATATTTAAATGTCTAACTAGATATTATATTGATATTTGAATATGTTTTTATATAATCCCAAGGTGATTCCAATTAAATTAAGGCAAGCCTTTGCCAAAAGAAAGTAAGTCTTATTCATGCCTAAATTTAAGGCAGTAAAATTGTAATTTCCCCTCATTAAAGCTTTTATTTAACTTGCCTTTTATTATATTTTCCGTTATTTGATGGAATCAGGCGTTACTTTGCGGAAGTCCATTTTAAATAAGAATTTATTTTGTTTTATTTATTTAATATATAATGTGAGTAACTTTTAGTTTTAATTCCGCGATAAGGAATGTCTAATGGCCTAAGTTCGATCTATACTGAATTTAACCAAACGTAACGCGCGACGCTAAACGACGAAACCTGGGTTAGTTTGTTATATATTAAAAAAACTTTCTTGAGCTCGCAACGATGGACTGTAAAACCAACAATTAGTATTTTAAGTTAGTTAAAAACACTTGGTTGGAATATGTGAACCACCTCCGGCTCGGTTGGATCTCACAACGCAGAACTCAAAAATTACATAGTCAATATATAATTCTAGCTACATATATACTGATCTGTGATATAATTTACTAGCAGACCCGGCCACGCGTTGCTGTGGCTAAGGTATGATTTGCAATAAAATAATATTGCGGCTATAAATTGAGATGTAAGCTATCCTATCTTTTAAGTTAGATCAAACTGCACACGGTGTGCAAATTTGATTAAAATCGGTTAAGTACTTTAGGAGTCCATCGCGGACAAACAACGTGACGCGTAATTTATATATATTAAGATGGCGATTGACGAGCTAGAAGGTGAGTAAACACACGGATCTTATATACGGAACATATTATATATATTATAATATGTTCCGTGGTATGGGTCAAATGTTGCAAGCTAAATTTTATAATTTTGCTATCTCCTGCGGTGTTCGGTTGAGCCTAAATTTTACTCACGTTAATCGGATGACAATGCGATATAATGATATCACAGAACATGGTCTGATGATGGATCTGAAAGTCGGCCACACCGAAATCTGTAACGAAATGACGTAACCCCCTGATACTCTGATCCTAGAATATGAGGTCTAGGGTTAGAACCAGAAGGTGGCAATTACAAGATTACAGTACATACCAATTACGTAGGTATTTTATAAAAGCTTGTCTAAAAAACTTTTTTGAATAAATCCAAAGCGTCTTTTCTATACTTACAATAAATAATAAAATAAATAAATAATTGCAATAATGTTAGTAAGTAGCAATGCAAATGTATTAAATTAAATAATTATACATTTGCATTGAAATTTACTTAGTCTTGCTTGATTCTCATCGATTGTTCATGAAGTGGGAACACACTGAACAAACCGGCTAAGTGCCATTCGGGCTCGCGCACCAAGGGTTACGTACATACCTGTAAATATGTATATAAATATTTCGTCCAGCGTGAGAATAGAGTCAAGAAGATTTTTACCGTTTTCCCGAATTTTTTTTGTGATGTATCTAAAAATTTAAGGTTATCTGATTTTTTTCTTTGTTGTTCTAAGACACAAGACGCTTCTTGCCAAATTTCATTATTCTAGGTCTAAGGGAAGGTGTTGATTCCCTTGCGAATGTCAAAACAGGCGGTATAAACTGTCGTATCTCTTGATGGCGTTGGCTTAGAAGTTTGACTTTTTTCAGCTCCAAGTGATTACAGATTTGATATTAATTTCGACTTTAGACCTCCACGCGTTCCTGAGAAAATGGGTCTTGACAGACAGACGGACAACGAACTGATCCTATAAGGGTTCTTGTTTTCCTTTTGAGGCACGGAACCCAACAATCTGAACCTTACCTTCAAAGACGTCATTCTTAAAACCTACTATAGTTGAAGTGCTATGCAAATTCCAATTATAGCGTACACAAACAGTTTAAAATAAAAAGCTGGACAGTTTCCTCATACAGCTTAGTCCTTATGCGACTTTCGACCAGCCAAGTAGTTTCAATGGAGTCTCTACCAAGTGGATTGTTGTTGGAATTCAATCCGGATACCCTTGAAGCAGTCAGGAGAGAGGTGAACTTGGATAAACCGGGCCGGATTGATGAAGCCATAGACATTCTAGACGATTGGGTGAAAAAGCAGAATCATTTTGTGAAAAAGGATTTCTGTGAGTATTCCAAAGTTACAATTCAAAGTAGTCAGTGAAATTATTGGGGTTACGAGACTAACCTTAAAGGTACCTTATGTCTCAGGGTAACGAGTAAAAGTCAGTGAAGCGCAGGTCTTTGTGTTTCAAAATTTTGAGTGACACTAAAATTTTGTTATGGGTCGGCGTTATACTTACTATCAGGCAAACGACGCGCTCGTCTGGTTATCTAAAAAAACAGATCTTCAAATTTAAATACCGTACTAAATCAAATCTTTTTAAAAGACAAATAAAATCTATTAATACTCCACAATACATAAATAATCTTTGAAACTAAAATCATTGAACGATAATATAGCATAATAATAATAATAATAAGAAACAAAAATAACGGTAAAATAATAAAACACAAATAAAACAATTCAATGTCCGTTAAAATTAACTGAAAATTAACAGAAAATCCCAAACTAGGCGCTCGACGACCGTCTTTATTAATTAACTTTATATATGTACATATAAAATTGCTATTATTTTTGTTTTGTTTTTTAATAATAAAATGTACTGGATAATTTAAATTGAAATGTTGTATAATTGCATTTTTTGCGAAAGGGAAAGTGACTGTCACCTCACAATATTTGTACGCCAGAGGTCAAAACATATTGCAACTAATTATGTAGTAATTTAATTAAAACTTGTACACTCCCCATGTTTCACAAATAAATATAAACATAAAGTACCTATTTTTTATATATATTTATTTTATTTATTACAAACTCATTGGTCATATTTTTTTTAATAGCTAGAGCCAAGAAGTCGGCATTTTTTCGGAGTTCTTTATTGTCAAAATTTTATATTTTTTCCACAATGTTCCACAAATCTGTATACCTATACAATTACATCTTACTACAAAAAAAATAAACACTCTTTAACCCTGTGTTAAACACTCTTTGACTCGTAAACATGCCTTAGTCGCATGTAGGAAGTAGGATTGCAATTATATGTATTGTTATTTGTTATGTACCAGAACTAAAAAGGTGTATGCAAAATTTCAGCAAAATCGGCGAGGAAGAACTGGTACAATTCAGCTTGCAAGATTTGACATAAACCAACAAACATTGCAAGTTAAATAAAGGCTTGTAGATAATTTATTATTCTTTATTTTTACAGCCCGAAAGTATTTAGAAATTACAATCGTTGCCTCCAAAGGGTTGGTGGAGAGAGCCAAATTACGAATAGACAAATTGTGCAGTTTCAAAACGTTAATGCCACAATTCTTCACGAATGTAGACGTTGAAAAGACATATGAAGACCTGAAAGGACTTGTGTAAGTATTGAAACTCTCCGATGGGATACTTTGCCGTGAATTATTAGCTTCACTAATTTGTTACTGACTATGTAATCAAAGCGAGCATGAACTTGTGCGACTTTCAAGCAGCTGCCAGAAAACACTTGACACCCGATTTTCAACTTGAAAATTCTTTCAACGTTTTTTTTGTTCTTATTGATAACGAGGCGAGCTGATCGTTTCCCTGATGGTGGTATAACGCCAGCCACCAGTACAAATGTAGTGCCACTCAGAACTTTGAAACTCAAGGCTTGCGCGTCACTGCAGTGTGCTCGTTACCCTAACCATACACACGGCACCTTAGACGCTCAAGCAAACGTACGTTTGCTTGAGCGTCTGAGATGCCCCTTAAACATAAGCCCAGTAGTTTCCCTGGCTAATCTGTCAGTTGCGTAGAAGCAGGCTTTAAAATACAACCTTCAGGCTGGGATCAAATCTCAGATTATTATTTACATCTTATAAATTGAAGCATCTCAAAAATGTTCACCTCAAACAGATTAGGTATAAACCAGCATATTTTGCTACAGCTATTTTTAATTACTTAAACAACATATTTTTGTGCAATTGGATTCGCATCTTTTTTAATTTGTTTTATTCAAAATGTTTATTGTGTATGTCCGTAATTATTATTCAGGAAGCAATTATAACAGTCGAGCGTTGTGATGATGATATAGTAGGTGGTAACGTGGGTCTACAGGTATGTAGGTATATGGTTCGAATCCTGCGCTTGAGAGTTCTCTGAAGAAAAACATTATGTAAAGAATTTACATTATCATTACACACTTATGTAAAGAAACTATGTTAGTGGTATAACGCTAACACTATCTTACCTGATCATGTGCATACCGTATAAGCTTATGCAAGTATGCGTTTTGCTGTCAAAATAACCATGCTTTTGCATCAAGCGTGAATTACGAGATAATCCACACGCAAGCGCGGCTTGATGCAAAACCACTAAAAAACAACGAAATAGACAAGAACAGATAGTGCTGTCTCGAAGCCCTGCCTGGGCTCAAAGCGATGTCTGCTCCAATTTACGCTACATACATCACTTGCGCACCAACGCTTATTTACCGCAGCGTCCGCACTGAGTACGAAGTGGTTGTGAAACAATTTTTTTAAATAGAGGTCGTAGAAGCATACCTATGTAGAAGCGGGTGCCATGCTCGGACTAGATTTCCATCAAGCCCCAACCACAACCACAATAGATGATACGATATGCATCAAGCGGGGACCGTGATTCTTCAATGGTTTTCTCGTGGTCCGCGATTGATGCTTATCGATCAATCATGAATTACGTGTGAGGGCTGCCTTACGTGACGACGAGATCGAAGCGGATCCGCTCAACGTACTTTAGGACTGACTTTTTAAGTCGCAGCCCAATGATACGTGCTGGTGATAATTCAACTTGAATCTTCATACTACAAATTAAATTATACCTACGGTTTTGTGTTTCAGTGTACAAGCTCACTTGCCAAAAATGACCGAGGACCACTACAGGGTTTACATTTCTAAGATCATTACAGATGACATGGATTCATCAGCTATATTAAGCTTCTATAAGTACATATTTATGGTAAGTTTTAGTAAATATATAAGTACATCTCTAAAAATTCACTGCCAACAGGAGTAGTAATTTCACTTGCTATACCTAATAGCAATTGGCTACGTGGACTTTGATCCCCTGATGTCTCCCTTGAGGGGACAAGGAGATTCTGGTAATGGTCTAGGCTACCCCAGGCAGGGGAGACAATATATCATACAATTGGGATGTTGACTGGATTCAAATAAAAATATAATTTTGCCGCCAAACGGTAGTTTCTGTGACAGAAATCCTAAAAAACACAATATTTTTCTTTATTTTTAAAGAATTTAATTTTAATTTAATAAACACATCACTCCGAAGTCACGTGACAGCAAACGCCAATCAAAGCGCATGACGTCACGCATTCAATCGGACTGAGTATATTGCTCGTTGTGCTTAGTATTTTAGAGTGATTTCTGTGAATATTTATCTGTGCCGTGAAAAACAGAAAACATCGAATCAACTTGTCACTTTACAGTGTTATAGAAAAGTACTCTGTGGTATTGAGTACGTGACGTCACACCGACCACGTGACCAGTATTGGCGTTTTGGGGCGAAATTTAAAACGGCATTTAAAATACATGAAAATTAAAGTATTAGTTGTTTTAAAAAGTAAATTTAAATATTTTGGGTTATATTAGGTATTGCGTATGGGACGCATCGTTTTAAACGCTTTCCCAAAATCAATCAAAATCCCAATTCACGTAATTTTTAAAGTGTCTTTAAACCGTTGTTGCGTGAAAGAAGGATAAACTAACAAACCTACAAACGCACTTTATCGTTTATTACAGTACCTACCTATTAAAAATACAAATCTTTATTTCTTTCAGCTGAGCGAATATTTGAAGTCCAACGACTATTGCAATGGATTCGTTCTTGTTATAGATCAAACAGCCAGTTCAGTTATGAGTTTAGTTACTAAGTTGAACGTTACAGATCTTCGTTATGCCCTCACTATACTAATGGTAAGTCACAAATATCTGTGTAAGCTTGTGATAACATTTGCTACGTTCACTTTTTTCAGACGTTGATGAGTCAGGTCGGTTGTCGATTTGTTGTTTAATTTTTTTGTCTATGGCCAGTGTGGTCCCAGCCTATGAATAGCATCAACCAATCTCTTCATCTCGGTGCGCTAAAAAAGCTTGCGCAGTTAAATTTTATGACTAAATAAATTAGGGCCTTACCACAAAAAATTAAACGCACAATATACATGTATAATATATAACAGCGTCTAACTCTTAGGAGTTACATACCTTAGGCGCGTATTTAAATACTATTATGAGCACCACAAGGCTTGTTTTCTAACTACATTCTGTTGTGACATTTCTAATCATTTTAGACGTTTCTTTATCTTTAAATCTTGGAAGTCAATATTAACATAGTTGTGACTGTCGTAATATCAAAATGAAACCTTGTATGTGTATTGTGTAGTTTGGATGACAATTGGTATCATAAAGATGATGGGAGCCATCAGGAGGTGAATAATAGAACTCTTCAATAGCTTTGTAGCCATTGAAGAGTTCTAGAGTTCTTCGAGGGGTTTACTTGTGTAAACCCCTCGAGTTTGAGCTCATATGGTTCTTTTTTACGAGTCCAGTAGATTGCACTTGTGGTCGAAGGTCTGATGACAGGCCAAGAAGCTGGAAGCGTGTTTATTAATTTTGTTTAAACTACATTAATTGTAATGTATATCGATATAATAAACCGATGTTTGAAGATCCTTGAGTAATTCTGCTAATATTTTCTATCTCATCATTTCAGGAAGGATATGGCATGAGACTTAAAGGCATACACTTCTTAACGCCTTCTAAAATGATCGATGCACTGGTCTCCATCTTTAAGTCGGTGCTAAGTGAAAAACTTAGCAAGCGCATACATATCCATAAAAGTGTAGACACGCTATATGATCACATACCAAGAGATATTCTGCCTATAGAGTATGGTGGGAAGGAGAGACCTCTGAAGACATTGACCGGTAAGCTGGAGCTGGAGGTCGATTGCTTTATAAACTAGTGTAGCTACTTCAAAGTTAGCCAGTTGAAATGGCAATTGTGGAATATACTATTAAATCATAATCAAACTCAGTATATACATATCTACGAATATATATCTGTATGAAAATTCAAAAATAAAGCATAAAGGATCTTCGAAGTTCCCCGTTATTATTCGTAATAACAAAGTTATAGCCCAAATTCAATTTTTTAATTTGTTTATTTCAGAGGAGTGGTTCAAAGTCGTCAGCTCGAAGCAGCATCAAGAATATCTGAAGGAAATCAACGAAGCCAAGACGGACGAGTCATACAGACAAACAGACATATTCAATGAGAACTACATCGGAATGCCGGGCTCGTTTAGAACTTTAAGCGTAGATTAAGTATAATTATTTTTAATAGAAGTGACAGGTGACCAACGAGCTGGCGCTTACCTCGGTCAACGTATTAGTTTAGCTATTCAGCGAGGTAATGTCGCCAGCTTTTTGGGCACCCTACCTGCAGAAGGCGACCTTAATGCTGTTTTTTATTTATAAGGTTTTGTTTAATTTTGTTTTTAATTGATAAATTCTTAGTTTGATTATTTTTTGCACACCCAGTTTGCATGGTGGTACGGGATTTGATAGTTCTCACTTGGGTAGCTAGCTACCACTCTCTTATCGAAAATTTATAGTCAGCACCCATCGGTGCATTCCGGCAGCTGTGCTTGAGAGCCAGTTTTAACCTAGGCTTCGCATAATGTACCATCCTGTCTTCCTGTCCTGCGGCGCGAGTACGGATCTTTTCGATAAATAAAATTCGATAAAATTGACAGTTAAAATCGATAAAGTGGGTATTTTTCGATAAAATTGACATTTAAAATCGATAAAGAGGGTTTTATCGATTTTAACTGTCAATTTTATCGAATTTTATTTATCGAAAAGATCCGTACTCGCGCCGCTGATGATGGAACCGGAAGGTGGCCGCAAGTATCAAGGTACCTAGCGGGCGCACTGCAGTGCCGCGCAGGACTTTATGTTTCAAAGTTCTGAGTGGCACTGCAATTGTTATGGACCGGCGTTATGCTTACCATCAGGCAATTGACCGGCTCGTCTCACTATCAAATAAAGTAAAAAAAACGTATATTTCCCACAAAATAAATATAAAAAATATTATATTGTATAACACGCATACATGATACCAAATCATAGTTTTGTCATCCGAAACGCATATAGGTTCTTCATTTCGAAACGACAATTAAAAGTAGGTTAAAATAAATCACTTCTATTTTTATTACATTGTCAAGTGAGTCAATTATGATACACTTGACAATGTATTAAAAAGTGTGTTAGTAGAAATAACTATATTTTCACAAAATCTGTAAAATCACTCACTCAGGTAATTAGCTAATTTAGTTAAGTATGTATAGTTTTTCCTAATATTTTTCGTATCGAATATTTGTTGAAAAATATATGAATAAGAGTTCGTGATTTTTGTATCAAGGAAATTTTATTAAGTATTTTGTATTTTTTTTTTGTTTAGAGTAATAGCTTGGTAATATAATTAATTGAAACATACTATTTTTTATTTTTAAATTACGACTGTATTCGTCTGTGTAAATTCAAATCGAAGATTTGAACTTAGTATAAGCCCTAGACGGTCAAAAAAGTAGTAAGTAAAAAATTAATAATTCCGCTCTAACGCTTACCAACTCATAACCCCCCGCACTAGGATTCCCTGTGTCGCAGGTGGCATGGACATCCACAGATACACATCACAAACATCCAAGACCCGAGGACAAACTTTATGCTTACACAAAATCTGCCCCGGCCGGGAATCGAACCCGGGACCCCTCGCCTTGCAGGCAGGGTTACTACCAACTTAGCTACGGAGCCGTCAAGCTTTATGTGTCACACTCGTTTTTTCCGAACCTAACAATATTATGATAATAAGTGTAGTCATCATTCTTATAATCTATATTACACAATTTTAACGGTACAAACAGTTTTCCATGGTGGCAGTTAATTTAAATTCAAGGTGACGGCTTTTTAATATCACCACATCTTCCGCCATGCCAGTATTTTAATAAACGTTTAATTAATTGATTGTATACTCATACCTTACCTCACGATATTGATCATAGACTTAGAATACTACAGATAGCGCCGTAAGCATTGCTATTAGGTACAGTGAAACTCTCCAGTCCATAAACTATATATGTGCCAAAAAATCACGTCGATCCGTTGATCCATTGCTGCGTGAAAGAAGGACAAACCAACAAACACACGTAGACAATATATTTATCATTACGTGAAATGCAACATTATGATGTAAGAAAGAGAAGGAATAAACGAGAAAGGCCTATGTTAGAAAGAGTAAAAGTATTAGCAACTATTGAATGGAACGTAACATCAGTGTGAGAGAGATGGCTAGATGAGAGATAAGTACGAGTATGAAAGAGTAAGCGAACTTAGAAGCAGTGTGATAGGGATAGTAGACATAAATGTAGTAGGAGTAAGAAGGAAGGAAAATAAACGAGAATTAAAAGGAACGCCATCGTTTATATTACCATATTACCGACTAGCTTCTGCCCGCGGTTTTCACCCGCGCTGCCACTGGAACCGTGCATTATTCCGGGATAAAAGTAGCCCATGTTACTCTCCGGTCCATAAACTATAAATATGCCAAAAATGGCGTCGATCTGTTGCTCCGTTACTGCGTGAAAGAAGGAAAAACCAACAAACACACTTTCGCATTTATAATATTAGTAGGATAGGATTACGGATTACGTGAACATTTTATTTACCTAGGTAGTTTGTGGTATTATTATTATTACTATTCGAATTATGTACAGTCAACTGCAATGATATGTATAGAGGTATACTTTCAGTTTATCAATTGTGTGTAGTTACATAAAATCCTTTAGTTGAAGGATTTTGCGAAAATAAGTGTACTACTGAGTTGCGTTATCAACGTCAGAGTGTCCGTCTGGATTGGTACCACAGCTTTGATCGTGAAGTCAGCCGCCAAGCATTAATGTGCGAGCATTACTGTGTTCCGGTTAGATGAGCAGAGTAGCCAGTGAAATTACTGGGCTTGTGAGAATTAATACCTAATGTCTCAGGGTAGCGGGCGCACTGCAGTGCCGCGCAAGACGTTATGTTTCAAAGTTCTGAGTGGCACTGCAATTGTTATGGACCAGCGTTATGCTTACCATCAGGCGAACGACCAGCTCGTCTCGCAATCGAATAAAAAAAAAGAAACAAATTACGGAATTTGTGATTAACTGTCAAAAGTTACACTTTAATTTACAATTACATTTTAAAATCTGAAAATGTATACATATTTTTGCAGCTGACTCTACCTTCAAAGAATTTTCAACATACAGACACAAATCCGTTAGTTTTATAGTCCTATAGAAAAAATGATTGCTTGTTTGGTATAATAAGACTCAAGGCTTGTTGACGCCGGCAGTTATACTCCAAGCTTGACATTGATCGGTAAAATGGAGGGTATATCTGACGATCCCATCTTAGAGTTTCTACCAGACACACAAGTGGCTATACGAAAAATATACAATTTGGAAAATGGCAGGATGTCGCAATCAGTTGCCATTTTGGAGCAATGGATAAAGAAGCAGAGACACTTCGTCAACACACATTTTCGTAAGTTACTTACTTATCCATTGTGTCTTTGGTCTTGGGTCCCGGCTACGCCAGCGCCATCTATTCTCGTGGTGCCGTAAGAGGGCCAAAACGCCTGGCAAGCGTTGTGTGCTATGGCAAAATTACTCCTTCATGGGGCGTTTTCTGCACAGATTACTATATATGTAGGTTTTCTGGCTAATGATTGCTTATGATGACGATGCTTGTCTGACAGATTTTTTAAACTGAAATTCAATTTATTTTTTCAATTCTTCAAGGAGGTCTGTCATATAAGAGCTATATAAAACTTTTTTTAATTGTTATTTTTTTATTTAAATTTTTTATTTACTAGCTGTGCCCCGCGGTCTCGCTCAAGTAGCCTAAAATACTCATTATAACATCAAGTTTAGGAGTTTACCCAGAACAAACAGACAGACAAACAAAACATTATAAAAGTTATGTTTATGTTATTAGGTATCGTTATATACTTTCATATGTATTTAGCAAAAAGATGTTATTTTGATATTACAAACAGACACTTCAATTTTATTTATTTGTATAGATGTATTAGTTGCTGCCTTTGGTTTTACCCGCGTGAAGATTTCTACAGGGACTGTATTTTTTGTCGGCTAAATATTTTTTTTTTGTTATACATTAATAATAACGGTTATGGACAGCGACTGCACACATACACACACAAACACACATACATAAGAGAAGGTACCCACCTTGTTTATGTACGTATGTGTAAATATTTTTTGAAAAACAGAAAAAAAAACGAAATATTTGGAATTTTTTGGTGACCAAAAGATGTGTGAGATAAGAGTCGTATGTACCTAATTGTTTCCTGTTTAATGAATAGAACATAACCTTGATGATGTCAACTATTCAAACAACAAGCACTAAATTAATTTGACCTTTAATTCATAACAAGATATAAAATTCATGTTTAAATTTATAAAATTAGTCACTTATCCAAAAATACAACATAAAATATATTCTTATTCTCACAAAAAATGAACAAGACAGTATATTATTGTAAGCTGCGGAGCTGGTATTTGCGTGGAGTTTGTAGTTTGTAAGTACTGTTAGGTCCAGAAATGAGACAACTTGGTTTGAATAATCGACAAACGCGCATTTTCACTCGTAGTTCAATGAGGACTGCTGTCCTTCGCCGCGTCTTCCCCTTGCGTAGCGCTGGGACGACTACGGCGTAGCGCTGACTTCATGATGTCATAGCGTAGCACCCAGCACCACACCATGCTCTACCTTTATTCTAACAGTACCTATCAAGCGGCTGCAGCATCCTTACATCATCCCGAGAGATGGCAGTCGTGTTTTTATGTAACTTTTAAAATCGACTTGTTTTAGCAATGTATCAGAGATTTATCAGCAGAACCTAGGCTTTCCAGATAATGGGAGACGGGTTGCCATAATACACCACGCTTAGCAGGCGTCTTGGTCTTCGCAATAGACTATGGTGTTTACAGAGAAGAATGATTCTTCACATTCCCTGGATATTCTCTTAGCTGGCTCTTATGTCACACACAGGAAGAGAATGGAGTGATCCTATTGATCCAGCAGGATCACGTGGCTACTTGCCAGATATTTTATTAGATACTAGCTGTGCCTCGCGGCTTCGCCCACGTAGCCTAAGTTACTCATTCATCAGCTATCTGCCAGTGAAAGTCCCGTCAAAATCAGTCCAGCTGTTTGGGATATTACCCGGAACAAACAGTCAGACAGAAAACGCAAATTTAACACATGGTTATTTTGTAATATACTTTCATATGTTTTCTTATGTAAAAAGCTGTTATTTTGATATTACAAACAGACACTTCAATATTATTTTTTTGTATAGATTGCTTGGATCTTATTAATATTGTATGATAATACAATATCAATTAATAATCGGTAATTTGATATCGCATTGTTGTGTTTCAAGCACTTTGCTACTACACATGCTCGAAATAAGGTGGCTCTAAAATGACATGCTTGTCTCGTTCCATTCCAGTATAAAAAAATAAACAATATTTTTTCTTTATTTACAGGTCCTGAATACTTAGAAAAAACCATAATCGCTTGCAAGGGTTCCGTAGAAAAAGCAAAAATGCAAATTGAAAAGCTATGTACCTATAAAACATTGTTACCAAAGTTTTTCTTATACACTGACGTCAAAAGTATCCTTACGAATACAAAAGATTCAGTGTAAGTATTATTTATCTTCATATTACTAGCCACGGATTCATGACAAGGTCAAATATATATTCACACGGCTTTTGTTGAAAGCCAATTGTTTTCCTACAACGATACCTTTTTGTTATTTTTGACTTTGTCTTTGACAATGCCAGAGTTTGAATCGTTTCTATTAGGCCTGCTAAACATGTCACTAGGCACGTCTGCCTCCATCGCGTTCACGATGCTATCCATTTCGCGGATCTGAGCGTTGCTGGCTGGCTTGGTCTCTTGGGTCTCAGCGTCGTCAGCGGCCGATTCGGTAACGGTTATGGTGGCCCGGGGCGAGCTGACTCTCCTGTAGAAATGCATCCGGTTGTTTTCCATCATCGCCATGTCGGCGTCGACTTGTTATTGACTTGTTATTGAAGGACCGTTCTGTTGGTATATTATGTACCTTTGCAGCGTCACCAAATGGTGGGAGCGTGCAGAAGGTGCTCAGCTCTATTAAAATGATGTGTGCGACAGCTTAAGATCGCCGCCTGGTATTGAAACACGTCGAGTGTGAACCTCAGCTTAAGACGTCGCTGTAGGTTGGGAGAGAATAGCCCCGGGCGGCGCACGAGTTTGTCCGTTTGAAGTGGGCCCTAATCTAGCTAAAGCTACTATCCCTGGCCCGAACTGGGTGCTCGCGGAAGTTGTAGTGCCTCTAGTTGCCTCGTTCCAAAACCTACATCATCGAGAAAAGGGGCCTTGACCAGCTGAGTGAATTGGAGTGGCTATAGTAGCTCCATCACTCTAACCTTTATATTGTTGTTAACTCCAATAAACTTAATATAGCTAAAGTCTATCGACTTTCGTTTCTTTATCAATCTTTGAGTCAGTCTCTGCTTTTTTTAAGGTGCTCTTCAATGCAAAACGTCCTGTTTTTCGTCGCACAAATATACGTTTCCATATACGTAGGTACTAGATGCAAAAAAACTCTGCCTGACATTAAAGATCGTTTGAACTATTTTTAGACCATTTTGTTGTCTGATAGTTCAAACGATTTTTTTTATTATATTTTTAAGTTTTTTTTATTGATATTAGGAGTTAGAGTTCTGTTTTAGTTTTAAATTTTTATTCTGTATATAATGTTTTTGTTTTTATTTTAGATCTGTCATCCCACTTCCGAAAATGACAAAGGAGTACCAACGAGTATTTTTGATAAAATTAAATAACAATGAATTCACTTCTGAGCAATTTACGGATTATTATAGATTAAATTTGATCGTAAGTGTCGCCTATTTTATATTATACTGAATGCGAATGAGGTAGTAGCTATTATTTATTCTGTGGTAGCAGCCAGAACCTGATTGTTTTAACTGAAAGATACAGTCGTGTTTTTTTTATGTAATTTGGTAACGTGACGAGCTGGTCGTTTGCCTGATGGTAAGCATAACGCCGGCCCATAACAATTGCAGTGTCACCCAGAACTTTGAAACACAAAGGCCTGCGCGGCACTGCAGTGCGCTCGTTACCCTGAGATATATCAGTATTAAGTCTCATAAGTCCAGTAATTTCACTGGATACTCTGTTCATCAAACTGGAACACAGTAATGCTTGCACACTACTGCTTGGCGGCAGACTTCACGAGCAAAGCGGTGGTAACAACCCAGACGGACACTCGCAGAAGAGTTAGTCCTACCACTAACAAACTACAGTCGTGTCAAACTTGTGTAAAGATTCTTACAAGAAAATTATCCGGGCAACACATCAATGCTTAGATAAATGATCATGTAGATTATATAAACGTAATTTTAATGACAACTTAATACGTAACTGTGTGTATGTATAATTATGTTGTGTGATTTATGTGTTTGGTGTGTTTATGCATGTGTGTGTGATAAGTAATTGCAATCTGATCCTTAAATATCAGGTCCAAACCGCATGTTGTCATCAGTATAATTTATAACAAATCTTAATTTATATTATTTTATGTTTTTGATTCTGAATGAGTTTTTAACTTCTTAGTATTTGTTTGCCTTTGAATTGTTTTGAAGTTGGTTCTCATTGCGGTACATAAAATTCTGACTGACTTATTCGCAGATGCAGATGTGAAATTTTAGGAAATTGTAAAATCTAAATTGTTTAATTTAAAGATTGCAGAATATTTGAAGCTGCATGATTACGTCAACGGACTTATTATTGTACAAGACTTTAGAACAGTAAATTTAACGGATTTACTGTCTAAATTAAACATTATAGAAATGCAGCAATATATGAGTATTATCATGGTAAGATTGAACGTTGTTTTTTCTCATAAATATATACATCACAAAAATTTCGCTTCCAACAGGATTCGAACCTGCGTCTTCTGTCTTGCCGGGCCAAACGCCTTAACCACTAGGCTATGGGAGCAATCAATGTTGGCTACGAAATTCTTGATATGATGCATTTCTTTTCGAAGGAAGCGAAATTTTTGTGACGTATATATTTATGTGAACATCCGCTAGTGTCGGTTAACACTATAAAATATATTTCATAAAGTTGTTTTTTCTATTTCTATAGCAGTAGCCAAGCATTTGTTTAACAAAGTCAACGTGACAAATTAGTTCTTATTATGCCATATACATCGAGTTATTTCCCTATTTTCAAAAAAGGTAAAGTAAAACCATGTTTAAAGTATTTTGAATTCAATAAATACAATAGCAACTTAAGTAGTTAGTTAGTTAGTTTAGACGGCTCCGTAGCTAAGTTGGCAGTAACCTTGCCTGCAAGGCGAGGGGTCCCGGGTTCGATTCCCGGCCGGGGCAGATTTTGTGCAAGCATAAAGTTTGTTCTCGGGTCTTGGATGTTTGTGATGTGTATCTGTGTATGTCCATGCCACCTGCGACACAGGGAATCCTAGTGCGGGGGTATGAGTGTGTAAGCGTTTATGTTATGTTTAAGTGTTTTTTTTTTTGTTAGCAATACAACTTTATCACATTTTGTCATTATACGGTTGCCCAGATTGTAATAAGCAATAGAAATATGAATAAGATTATATAATGTGGGTATTTATTAGTTTTGTTTGCGCGATAAAGAATGTCTAATGGCCTAAGTTCGATCTATACTGAATTTAACCAAACGTAATGCGCGACGCTGGACAACGAAACCTGGGTTAGTTTGTAATAAAATAAAAAAACTTTCTTGAGCTCGCAACGATGGACTGTAAAACCAAGAATTAGTATTTTTTAGTTAGTTAAGAACTCTTAGTTGGAATATATAATTTTTATTTTATTAGAAATACATTATTTTATCTATATAACAACATATAATTATATAGCTATCTAAGTATATATTATAAAATATATATGATCATATTATAGCTGTGTATGTTTTTTCAGGAAGGTTTTGGGGCAAAAATGAAAGGGATTCATATAATCACTCAGTCTAAAGTGATAGACATATTTATAAAGACACTGAAACCCATGCTTACTCCAAAATTAGCTCAGAGAATACATGTCCATAGAGAAATCGATGACCTGCACCAAATCATTGATAAGAAGATACTCCCTGTAGATTTAGATGGAAACGAACGATCGATAAAGGAACTTCAAGGTAAAATATTCTGTACTATGCTATTTTTCTAAATTAAGATGCCTTTTTCGAAAGCGCTTTTTATACATTGACAAGAGTAGTTTTTTTTCCGCTTTAATACAATTAAATCTCTATTTGCGTGAGTATGCACATTTTGGGTGCATTTTGTAAAAAATGTACTATCATTATCCACAATAATATAGATACTGCGAAGTTTATAAATCACATAAAAAACTTCGTAGTCGTCTATGGTATGCAATAAAGGACTTTGTACATTTGACTTATATTCGATTTATAGCATTAATACTTTTTTGTGACACTAAAATATTCTTAACATAATTTCGTTGCTTTATTACATACATCTATTTATTAAAAGCATTGAGATTTTTGGCGACAAATATTTCAAAACACTGTTTTAAACTTTCACGGTTATTTACTAATTCACACATTTTAACGGAACATTTACCGTGATTATTATTGAGCGATGAGCACCCGATATTTCAACGCTGTTGCAAGCATCTTGTTCACAGGAATAATAATCACGGTAAATATCCCGTTACAATGTATGAATATTTCAAAACATGTTTTATTATAGATAAATGGATGGAAGTTCTTAGCTCCGAAGAACATATACAGCACCTAATGAAAATGAAGGCATCAAGCATCGACGAATCTCTTAGACTGACGGACAAATTCAAACAGCAGTATATGAGTATACCAGGGTCATTCAGAACGTTATCTGTAGATTAAATTAACAGCTTATTTCTATGAAATGTTAATTAAGTATTCATATAATACAGTAGGGAATAGTAAATTTGTCAAAAACGTCAGACTTAGTACGAATGTAATAATGAATACAGTACCAGAAAGAAAGCGAAAGACAACAATGTAGCTTTTGTGTCAACAAGTTGAAACGGCAGTGGACAGGCGACATCGCTCACGAAACGATAACCTATGTGGAAAAAAGGTTTACAAGTGGCGACAACGAACCTAAAGACGCAATGCAGGCCGGCCCCGCACTAGGCAGACCGACGTCCTATGGACAAAACCATGGAGAGCCGTTTGGATGCAAGAGGCGAGTGCCGATCCAAGTGGCGTTCCATATGGGGGAGGCATGTGCCTCTCCCATAAAACGCCACCTGAATCCTGGAGGTCAACAACATTTATTTTACCTCGGAATTATTCATTGAAGAAATGGCATTTAAAGTTTACGTCAAGATTCTACTACAGAATTTCTGGGCTGTCCTAGATCAACTGATTCAGATGAACTATGTTGAACTTTGTTAAATGATAACGTTGATCAGAAGAGACATAGAATCAATTCACGTTTAAAGTAAATATATTTTTTGTATGGAAATCTTGAATGAAGTATTTCTGAGGGAGGTTCTTAAAACTTGCGGACAGCCAAGGTCCTAATCATCCTCTTCCGGGATAACATACCAAACTCACCCTGTATGCTAGGTTTCACTATCTCACCCTGTAGTACGGATCACTTAACATCAGCTGGAACACAAAATATCCTCAATAGAAATATCCTCCGTAGAGTTACTTAATTAGGAGTGAAATGGTCATAATGCACCACGCTGGGCAACGTTTTGGTGATTGCAATAGAGTTTTATGTTAATTGAGAGGAATACTGTTGCCTCTAAACTTTATTGTTTTACGGCACGGAAGAAATGAGGTTATCCTATTCCTAGTCATACATCGGGACCACAATGCAAACGGCATACTGAAAGTGTGATCTGAGAAAGTGGCTTCTCTCTAAGAGCACACATATACGAGCACTCCAATCCACAACATTCCAAATCCAACATTCCAAAAACTGCCCTTGTGTGGAATCTCAGATGGATTACGTGTGTGGTAGAAATATTAGTAATCCAAACGTTCCAAATCCAACGTTCCATTTCATCCTTAGTGGCCGATCCGACGATCCATTTCGTGCACTCGAGACGCAGAATGACTGAAAAATGGAGCGATGTTGCGCTCGGAATGGAGTGTCTATGTGCTCTAAATTGGACCACCGTTCCACTCAACCCATGACGCGCGGAGCGGTGGATTTGGAACGCACGTATATGGGGACACTAAGTGGCCTAAAACCAATACCACAAACCACACGAAGACCAAATAAAACTTTGCAGGAACATGACTCAAATAAGTTTTCATTTCCAGTCCGCAGAAGAATGTTTAAGTTAATAAGTATAATTCTTTGTTGTTATGTGTTAAGGATTTAATTCAACTTTTTATTTGTATTTTGGAAACGATGCTTATTTACATACTGGTTACGGTTGGTACAAAAAAACTGTGAACAGGTTTTAATTTAATTTAAATTAGGTATAATTATATATATGTATTTAAATAAGATAAAAATAATTAAATGAGATTTTTTGAACTAAAATTATTCCAGTGTTTGACTTTTATTCCACCTTCTTTTACTAGCGATAGATATAGATAAGAAGAGTTAGTCCTCCCACTAACAAATTTGATTTTAATTTTAATTTTATAATCCAAGTGTTATGTTACGAAAATAAAAGGCTTTTGCATTTATAGCTTGAACTAACTACGTATCTAGAAAAAAAAAACTTCAATGCACAAACACAACGTCATTACAATTTCATTTTTAAGGAATATTTAAAGACTGGTTGGGTATAATAAGACTCGAGATTTATGCATAGCTGCAGTTATACACCGAGCTTGACAGTGATCGGTAACATGGAGGTTATACCTGAGGATCCTATATTAGAGTTTCTACCAGACACTCTAGTGGCTATACGTAAAATATACAATTTGGATACTGGCAGGATGGCGCAATCAGTGGCCATTTTAGAAGAATGGATGAAGAAGCAGATACACTTCGCTAACACAAATTTTAGTAAGTATTTTTTAAAACCTACTATCGGATAACTAGGAAAGCTAGTCGTTTGCCTGATGGTAAGCATAACACCGATTTGACAACCTTTCACTTTTGTCAACCCCGTGTTTTTATTGATTCAATTTAAAATGCATTACAAAATAAAAGACTTATTTATTCATTATATTTATTAGCTTTATATGTTTTGTAGCTGTTATTACATAGGCCAAATCGATAATAAAAAAACATAAGCTGTCAAATCAAACAGTGTCAAATGTGTCAACGTGCATTCACGCATTGGGCTGCCAGTCTACAAAACTACTTCTTCTTCTTCTTTCTTTATTTCCTGGCGTCTGTGGAATGTTAGCCACAATTTCGCCAATGTCAAGTAGGTCTACAAAACTACATACAGCATGATAGTTGGGTATACCCAACGTAGGAAGTAGTATGTAGTTTTCTTGAAGTAACCTATATAGGTTACTTCAAGAAAATATAAATATAACACTGGCTAGTCGTATCGACGTAACTAGACCCTACATAATTTTTGAAGTCATTTGGCGCGTTTTATATACTCGTAGTATACAGTTTTATACAGTACAGTTTTATACAGTATGAAGATAGCCGTCAATAGGGAGCTGCGTGTCCAACAATATGAAGTTGGCCAAGCAAACGGTACTTGCTGAAGGACATACAGGACATGTATACGCAACGACCTCGAGACACACACGGATGATGAAGCAGAAGCCATGTATGAATAATTGAGGATATATCCTTTTAAAAGCTTTGCCTTTTAAAGTATGCACTTCCAAAACCTACTTCACCATTGTAGTGTGAGACTTAAATGCAAAGCTGGGCACGAGGAAAGGTGATGAGTTGAGAGTGTGGTCATTTGTTATTCTTATGAAATCACTAGTGTCAAAAGGCTTCTGAGCTGTTTGCCTCCGCGCAACTTTGACATTTATATAATCCTTAATATTATAATATGTTTTTTTATTACTATCAGAAATTGTAAAAGAGTCAATGTCACTATTTACAGGTCCAGAATATTTAGAAAACACCATAATCGGTTGCAAGGGGTCTGTTGAAAAATCTAAAATGCAAATCGATAAGCTATGCACCTATAAAACATTATTACCCAAGTTTTTTTTATACACTGACGTCAAGAGCATCTTTGAGAGATTAGATAAAATCGTGTAAGTATGTTCTATTAATTATATTAATACTAATATATTTTATTACTAGCCACGACTTCATGGCTAAGTACTGTGATATTTAAATGGATATTATTTTAATGGACACTTTCATTCTCTATGCAAGTATATATGGTACCTATAACAAAACAATCATTTTTACAATTTTTGTCTGTCTGACTGACTGTCTGTTCGTCTGTCTGTCTGTTTATTCCGGGTAATCTCCGAAACGGCTAGGCCGATTATGACGGGAATTTCACTGGCAGATAGCTGATGTTACAAGGAGTAACTCAGGCTACTTTAATTTTAGAAAAAGAATTAGGGTTCCGCACAAAAAAACCCCATGAAATCCAATATCTCCACGCGGGTGAAACCGCGGGGCAGCAGCTAGCGTACAATAAAACGAATAAATAATAAACTTGTTTAAATATAGACTTGTCTATATAAAGTAGTTCGTAAAATTTATATTACAGATCCAAAGGTCAGGTATGCACAATTAGGAGTTTCACTGAGGCTGTAACCGGTTATTAATAACAAAATGATGCTGGTTAAAGATATTTATTTCCTCAAAAGAATACATTATAGTTTTCCAGTGAAATTACTGGGCTTATGAGACTTAATACCTAATGTCTCAGGGTAACGAGCGCTCTGCAGTGCCGCGCAGGTCTTTGTGTTTCAAAGTTCTGGGTGGCACTGCAATTGTTACGGGCCGGCGTTATGCTTACCATCGTGTAAACGACCAGCTCGTCTCGTTACCAAATAACATAAAAAATCATACTATTAACTTACTTCAGAACAATTATTAAATGTACACTAATATACTGGGCAACATACTAAGAACAAACACATTAAAAAATCTATCTAAGCACACAACATACATATTTTAAATAATCCTACTATCCTACTATATTCCTACTATATTATATTATCCCTACTAATATTATAAATGCGAAAGTGTGTTTGTTGGTTTGTCCTTCTTTCACGCAGTACCAGAGCAACGGATCGACGTGATTTTTGGCATAGATATAGTTTATGGACCGGAGAGTAACATAGGCTACTTTTTATCCCGGAAAAATACACGATTCCGGTGGGAACGCGGGTGAAAACCGCGAGCAGAAGCTAGGATATTATTTTAGTTTTAAGTCTTAGGACTTGCAATAATATGGGTCTTGATGGTGTAAAGGTTGATCCATCAGGAGGGGTCAGTGGAGGGAAGATTGAAACTATACGAGATAGAGAAATTTGGTTTTAGGAACCATGTCGTCGATTTTAGAATTATGATAAACTGTATTAAATGAATTTGGATAAATCTCATAAACGCTTTGGGAAACGAACCCGCTCTTTGATCGTTGCTTGTTTTATTACGGAAATTGATAGTTTGAGTGGTAAAGAAGAAATGTAGCTAAGAAATGTTTTCTAAAATTAAAACAAAATGCAGCATTTTATTATATAAATTTCGGCTGTTTTTTGCAAATCTGGTGACCTCGTGAGCCATTTGTACTAATTCATATTTTTTGGAAGTTATCAGTAAAAAGCCCATGGCTATTCTATTATTTTAATCTATTATCTATAGTTTCAGACTTCCTTCACTGATCCCTCCTGATGGATCACCCTGTATATTTAGACCTTACTGTTGTTGGTAGCAGTCGTTGTAATGAAAATTTTACTTCCATATTTTGTTTTTATTTTAGATCCGTCTTCCCACTTCCGAAAATGACAAAAGAGTACCAAAGAGTAGTTTTAATAAAAGTATTTGACACAGAATTTTGTTCTGAGGATATTTTGGAATTTTATAAACGAAATTTGATGGTGAGTATTGCTATACTTTTCTACACAATGAAGACACAAACCTGGTAGCTCAATGGCCTAAAGGTTAGAATAGCAATTCCCATCCGTGACTCTTGTAAAGGTTTTCAAGAGGCGGTGAAGGAAAGAACTGGTGGGGAGGTTAGTGGGAACGTTGAAATAATCTATCTTTTTAAAATACACGTTGTTGCTCTGGCGGCCTTTACATCAACTCCGAAGTATGGCAACGCATCGGAATTCTGATTGGCTTGTTCACTGGAGCAGATGTATGATGTATGGAAATCAATTAATCGTAAATCAGATCAGACAAACAAGGGAGATATGCCCGCCCGTTCGCGTTCAAAATATCTCTCCGTTTTCCATACATTTTTTTCACCATTCCGCTAAACCTCAAAATCTGTAAGTACGGCACACCTACTCATTTTTATGGACACTAAGAGATTTCATCATCATCATCAGGCGGAAGACGTCCACTGCTGAACATAGGCCTCCCCCATAGAAGGCCACTTGGTTCGGCTACTCGCCTCTTGCATCCAACGGTTCCCCGCGGTTTTGACACTAAGAGACTTACAGCCATACAAATAAACTAATTAATAGTCCACAGGCAAAAAAATGGGACAGCATGGCCGTCTGTAAAGTGAATTCTATTAAATGTATCTGGCCTGATTTGGGCCTGATGAGTTCGCACCCGCTACGTACGCCTTACCACATCTCCTTGTTTCTATGATCTGTGAATCGTAAACTGTTTATTTTATAGATGTCAGAATATTTGAAACGGCATGATTACATCAATGGATTTATTATCATAAAAGATTTTAGAGAAGCGAATTTAACGGAAATAATGACAAAAATAAATATTATAGAACTTCAGCAGTATATACATATTGTTGTGGTAAGTTTATTATGATTTATTTGTGGTAAGTTTATTATGATTTCCGTTTTAAATTTTTATACAAACTGAGAGACTTGCAATTTTGCGTCGATGTTTAAGACTCAGAAGCCTATAAGTCTCAAACAATGTATACCAATGAGCTTTCTTTGCTTGCCTTTCAACAAAATAACATAGACCGAAATATTTTAATTTTGAATGTAAATTAATCTAAGAGCAACTTTAGTGGACGTAGGTAGTTGAATCAGGCCAGACTTGGCACTTTATAAATAAAATAACACAGAACAAAACGTCAAAATAAGTGAAAAAATATCTAAAGTTTTAGTAGCACCTATACGTATTTCGGTTTTCTCAATAATATGTTTTATGAGCTATAGCCATGGGCGTATTTACCCTAGGGCCAAAAGTGCCATGGCCTGGGGCGGCAGGCTGCTAGGGGCGGTGCAAGCAGAAGAAATTTAAAAAAGACTAACTAACTAAGGCTCTTATTAATGAACAGTGTTAAACTGTGTTTGGTCTCTTTCGATTTAGTTTAAAATTGCCAAAAAAAGGGCGGCGGGGCCTGCAGGCCCAGGGCGCTGAATCCTAAAATACGCCACTGGCTATAGCGGTCTGTTCAAATATTTAATTCAGAACTGGATTGCTAGATGGCATTATCTTAAAATTATGTAACCATGATGATACTGTACTATACATGGACGTGAGACGCCATTTTTTTTGATATCCACGTACCCGTATCTTAGAGTGTTTATCGCTAAGATCTCATTTAAGCTTATTTATATTTTTCAGGAAGGTTTTGGAGCAAAATTGAAAGCGTTTCACATCCTCACGCAGTCAAAAGTGATAGACTTATTTGTAAGGATGTTGAAATCTATGCTCACTCCAAAGCTGGCTCAGAGAATACATACCCACAGAGAAATTGATGAACTGTACGAGATAGTTGACAAGAAAATACTTCCTGTTGATTTAGGAGGTAACGAACGATCAATACAGGAACTACAAGGTAAAAACTTATGTTCTTTTCCATTTATAAATGATTAGCTATAATTATTCGTATGTATACTAAATTGTGACCACTTTAGTTAACTAATTTAAAAAAAACGCAATATTCTTAAACGAAGCTAAGGTTGAAAATTAGAATTTAAATACGCTTAGCACTATTACGTTATTACATTGAAAACACAGAAGGTACTTTATGACAATGGTACTTTTTTACGGTACCTAGTGAACATTCTGTAGACAATTTTGTTGCTAAATAATTATACCTATTTGTATTTAATAATTTTAATAATAATTTAGTAGTAAAATATTAATAAATTAGTTAGACAAAATTAAATGTTTCTTAATAGCTCTAAGACATTTTAGTTCTAGATTATTTCTTAACTTATAATAAATTATTGTCAACCTTCATTCAGTAACTTAAATAAATTCATGATAGTAATATTAGGTACTTGCAGTTTTCACAAGATATTTTTCAAAATACGTTCTTTTACAGATGAATGGAAGGAGGTTCTTAGCTCCGAAGAATTTGTAAAGTACCTTGGAAAAATGCAGGCGTCAAACACCAACGAATCTCTTAGATTGACGGACAAAATTAACGAGCAATATATGGACATCCCTGGTTCGTTCAGAACTTTATCTGTGGACTAATTGTCATTCTTTCGTAGTTATTTGAATTGGAAAGTTGCATGAAACACAAAACACATAAATACTGAGGTTATACAAGGTTTAAGAACACCATATATTAACACAATAAAAATGAAATTCACAAAAAATATCTAATTTCCACAAAGATACTGGATCTAAAACTTTCCAGAATTCTATGGTTTTTTTTTATCATCCAATAGTAATTTAAACTATACTATCATATTCTTTACATTTTAATGAATAACAAATGTATGACAACTTCACGGCCAAAATCAACAAAATTTTTGATTTAGTACAACTTTACGGGCCGCGTTCATCATGGGACGTCAAGCGTGAAGCCCAATTAGTATGGGGCGTTTTAGCGCTCACTAGATCCGCCTGACTTTGGCTCTCATTTGTGACGTTGTTAACATTCAATTTCCAGTTTTTTCGATATTGACACAAATGTCAATCAAAATCTCATGAAAATCAAAATTTTCATGAGAAAAAGAATTGATTAGCATCATAAAAAAATGGAGTCAACATCCCAATTATTTGATTCTAGTGCTACCGCTACTATCTGATGTTAATTTAATATTACCTACATGGCAGTAAATCGTAAATTTGTCTTATAGATAAAGCTCAAAGTAGTGTGAATGCAGTGATGTGACTTAAGTTATTGTGAAATGTTTTACTTTAGCTGGTATAATTTTTTGTAAATTTGATGGTGTATAAAGAGCTTTTTTTATGTAAATTATGGAAACGGTGATTAACGTACAGGCAACAGTTTTTTTAGACATTGTAAACAAATATATTTTTTTATTAAAATTAGGGCAATTTGTAAGGTAATACTAATTTGTAAGTACTTATAAAAATAAGGTGAATTAAATTTGATTATTTAGAACTAAATTACATCTTTTGACTTCACCTCCTAAGGACGATATGGTTGGAGATAAGAGACACGATAAAATTGGAATGGTTAGTAGCTTCCAAGTGTGGCTGTTGAAAACATATACCTACTGCTATACAATATGTAACAGTAAAGTATAGCAAAATTGAAACCACGTAACCACCCATTTAAAAAAATCCACTAAAACGGAATAACAGATTTTTTTCAACCGAGGAGTTATAGCAAGTTGTAAGTTTGCTCAAACTGACTTGGATGCACCCCTGAAATCAAATGGATAAAAGGTAATGAAGGTGCGGCGCCGCCGCGATCGTGTGGCGAGTGCGCCCGCGCACTGCTGCACCTACATTACCCGCGCGGAGTGGATCATTCATTGTGAAGCCGCGAGTGAATGTGTGAATGGGCAAGTTTATTTACTTTGCGTAGCTTATTAGGATTGTTAAAAAAAAAACCCAAAATTAAATAATCATTTTTTAAACTTTGTTTGAAATTTTTAGTTGTGATTTCAGTTTAAATAATAAACTAGTAGATTGTTTACTAGATATAGGTATGGACACATGTTTCAGTATTGATACAGTATGCTGTTCAGTTACACCCTGTATATTGGACAGAATTTCTACCTGACAGTATTTTATTGGACAGGTAAGGTAGTAAAACATAAAAGCGGCGAGTGATGTACAAATACAAAAATAAGATCGCATCATCAAATGACAACTCAGTGCTACAGTAGCACTTTGTAACAAAAAGGCCCGCGCGGCATTGCAGTGCGCTCGTTACCCTGAGACATTAAGTATTAAGTCTCATAAGCCCAGTAATTTTACTGGATACTCTGCTCATCAAACCGGAACACAATAATGCTTGCACACTACTGCTTGGCGGCAAACTTCACGAGCAAAGCGGTGGTAACAACCCAGACGGACACTCACAGAAGAGTTAATTAGTGGGAACTAACAAATTTTATTTTAATTTTATAAACCAAGTGTTATGTAACGAAAATAAAAGGCTCTTGTACTTATAGCTTGAACTACCTACGTATCTAGAAAAAAACTCCAATGCACAAACACAACGTCATTACAATTTCATTTTTAAGGAATATTTGAAGACTGGTTGGGTATAATAAGACTCGAGATTTATTCATACCTGCAGTTATACACCGAGCTTGGCAGTGATCGGTAACATGGAGGCTATACCTGAGGATCATATATTAGAGTTTCTACCAGACACTCTAGTAGCTATACGTAAAATATACAATTTGGATACTGGCAGGATGGCGCAATCAGTGGCCATTTTAGAAGAATGGATGAAGAAGCAGATACACTTCGCTAACACAAATTTTAGTAAGTTTTTTTTAATACCTACGATTGGATAACGAGGAAAGCTAGTCGTTTGCCTGATGGTAAGCATAACGCCGATTTGACAACCTTTCATTTTTGTCAACCCCGTGTTTTTATTGATTCAATTGATAATGCATAAAAAAATGAAAGACATGTATTTTTTCATCTTATTTATTATTTATAAGCTTTATATGTTTTGTAGCTGTTACATAGGCCAAATCGATAATAAAAAAACATAAGCTCAAATTGTGTCAAATGTGTCAACGTGCATTCACGCATTGGGCTGTCAGTCTAAAACTACATTCAGCATGGTAGTTGGGTAGGTTACTTCAAGAAAATATAAATATCACACCGGCTAGTTGTATCGACGTAATTAGACCCTACGTAATTTTTCTGTAATTTTTGAAGTTATACTTTATTTGGCGCGTTTTATATAGTATACAGTTTTATACAGTACTGTTTTATAATTATATGTATGAAGATAGCCGTCAATAGGGAGCTGCGTGTCCAACAATATGAAGTTGGCCAAACAAACGGTATTTGCTGAAGGACATACAGGTATACGCAACGACCTCGAGACACACACGGATAATGAAGTAGAAGCCATGTATGAGGAATTGAGGATATATAAGTAAAGTAAAAAGTTATTTATTGACATAAATAAATATTACAACAACTAATGAATCCTATAACTATATATATATATATATAACTATCCTTTGGAAAGCTTTGTATTTGGAAGTATGCACTTCCAAAACCTACTTCATCGTTGTAGTGTGAGACTTCAATGCAAGGCTGGGCAGTTGGGCACGAGGAAAGGCGATGAGTTGAGAGTGGGGTCATTTATTATCATTATTCTTATGAATTCACTAGTGTCAAAAGGCTTCTGAGCTGTTTGCCTCCGCGCAACTTTGACATTTATAAAATCCTTAATGTTATACGCTTTTTTATTACTATCAGAAATTGTAAAAGAGACAATGTCACTATTTACAGGTCCAGAATATTTAGAAAGAACCATAATCGCTTGCAAGGGCTCTGTTGAAAAATCTAAAATGCAAATCGATAAGCTATGCACCTATAAAACATTATTACCCAAGTTTTTTTTATACACTGACGTCAAGAACATCTTTGAGAGTACAGAAAAAATAATGTAAGTATATTTTATTTATATTCATACTAATATACTTTATTACTAGCCACAACTTCATGGACCAGAACTGAGATATTCAAATGGATTTTCACACAAACGTGTGACTCCTAATTGTTTCACACAAACACACACAAACGTGTGAAAATCACAATAAAACTATTTACCTATTAATATGCCAATTGATTAATGCAACTGAATTAAAAATATTTATTCAGCAATAAAATGACTAAATAATAAAATTGTTTAAATATAGACTTGTCTGTATAAAGTAGTTCGTAAAATTTATATTAGAGGTCCAAAGGTCAGGTATGCACAATTAGAAGTTGCACTATTGTTAAGAGATAACAGGCGTTGCAATACTGAATGGCTGTAACTGGTTATTAATAACATAATTACTATAGTAGTAAGGGCTTAGGACTTGCAATAATACGGGACCACCAATCCAGACTGTGATTTATTTGCGGATGAATGGTCGAAAATATTGTCAGAGTGTTTGTGTTATTGTGAATAGGGGTCTACTATTATGTCTGCTAATTAATTTTTTTTTTATATCATTTTCTTTAAATCTTATATTTCATTTATGTTTTTATATTAATTTTATTTAGTTTGTACCTAGTATTGTCCATTTTTTTTTAATTAATGTAATTGGTTATTGCCGTTTTGATTAAATAAATAAATGGGTCTTGATGGTATAAAGGATGATCCATCAGTAGGGGGTCAGTGGGGGGGAGGCTGAAACTATAAGATATAGAGAAATTTGTTTTTAGGAACGATTTAGAATCGTGGAACATCGCCGATTTTAGAATTATGCAAACTACATTAAATGATTTTGGATAAATCTCATAAACGCTTCGGGAATCGAACCCGCTCTTTTTCGAAAAACAGATCGTTGCTTGTTTTATTACGGAAATTGATAGTTTGAGTGGTAAGGAAGAAATATTGCTACGAAATGTTTTTAAATTAAAAGAAAATGCGCATTGTAATGTAGTGAAATTTCGGCTGTTCTTTTGCAAATCTGGTGAACTCGTGAACCATTTGTACTAATTCATATTTGTTGGAAGTTACCAGTAAAAAGTCTATGGCGATTCCATTATTTTAATCTATTACCTATAGTTTCAGACTTCCTCCACTGATCCGTCCCTATGGATCACCCTGTATGTTGTTAGTAACAGTCGTTGTAATGAATATTTTACATCTTTTTTTTTATTTTAGATCCTCCTTTCCACTTCCCAAAATGACAAAAGAGTACCAAAGAGTATGTTTAATAAAAGTATATGATAAAGAATTCAGTTCTGATCATATTTTGGAATTTTATAAACTAAATTTGATGGTAAGTGTTGCTATACTTTTTTACACAATGAAGACACAAGCCTGGTAGCTCAATTGCCCAAAGGTTAGAATAGCAATTCCCATCTGTGACACTTTTGTAAAGGTTTTCAAGAGGTGGTGAAAGAAAGAACTGGGGAACGATTTTTTAATATCACGAGTGATTTAGAAATCACCGGTGACAAAATTCTCAGCGATGACTTTGAAATCACTTTTGCAAAAATTGTATTTTTGAAAGTCATAACCTATGATATCGTTTACGAGCCATTCATATAATAATTTTAGTCACCCGCTGAGATTAAAAAATACGACTTTGTAAATCGGTGACTATCGGTCATTTCACTGATATTTAGTCACTTGGTGACATTAAAAAATTGCACCCCTGGTGGAGAGGTTGGTGGGACCGTTGTAATAATCTACCTTTTTAAAATACACATTGTTGCACTAACGGCCTTTACAGTTTCTCCGAAATATGGCAACGCATCGCGATTCAGCGGCGCAAGTACGGATCTTTTTGATCGATAAAATTGACAGGTCAAATCAATAAAGTGGGTGTTATCGACTTTTATCAAACCTCTATACTTTCTACAAAAGTTATTGAATAGCTAGGTCGAATCCAAAGATAATATAGAGCTACTACAATACTTTACGATCAGACTTCGGTACTCGCAACATACGATACATTTATCGAGTTTTTCGGTTCGACAGATTTATTGAACCTACTTCCGTACATACTTGCGCCGCTGTTTGGCTTGTTAACTGGAGTAGATGTGTGATATAAGTAAACCTAATCGTAAACTATTTTTTAGATATCAGAATATTTGAAACGGCGTGATTACGTCAATGGATTTATTATCATAGAAGACCTTAGAGAAGCGAATTTAACGCAAATAATGTCAAAAATAAATATTATAGAACTTCAGCAGTATATACACATATTTGTGGTAAGTTTATTATTAGTTTCCGTTTTTAATACACTTTTACACAAACTGTGAGACTTGCAATTTTGCGTCGATGTTCAAGACAAGCGTATAGTCTAAAACAACGTAACGATGAGCTTTCTTTGCTTGCCCTTCATCAAAATAAAAAGGACTGAAATATACTTTTGAATTTAAATTAATCTATGAGCAACATTAGTGAATTTAGGTAGTTGAATCAGGCCAGATTTGTCACTTTATAAATAAAATAACACAGAACTAAACATCGAAATAAATGAAAAAAATATCTAAAGTGTTTTTAGCACCTACCTACGCACATCGGTTTTCTTAATAAGATTTTTCTATGAGCTATCGCGGTCTGTTCAAAGATTTAATTCAGAACTGGATTGCTAAATGGCATTATTTTGCATCATGCATAGCCTTAAGATGATACTATCCATGGACGTGAGACGTCATTTTTTTTTGGATATCCACGCACCCGTGTCTTAGAATAGTTATCGCTAAGATCTCTTATTTTTCAGGAAGGTTTTGGAGCAAAATTGAAAGCGATTCACATCCTCACGCAGTCCAAAGTGATAGACTTATTTGTAAAGATGTTGAAATCTATGCTCACTCCAAAGCTGGCTCAGAGAATACATACCCACAGAGAAATTGATGAACTGTACGAGATAGTTGACAAGAAAATACTTCCTGTTGATTTAGGAGGAAACGAACGATCGATACAGGAACTACAAGGTAAGAACTTCTGTTCTTTCCCATTTCTAAATTATTAGCTATAATATTTTTTATACTAAACTGTGACCACTTTAGTTAACTAATTTAAAAAAAACGCAATATTTTCATACAAGGTACGAAGGTTATAAGGTTGAACATTAGAATTTAAATACGCTTAGTACTGTTACGCTATTACATTGAAAAAACAGTAGGTACTTTACCTATAACAATGGTACTTTTTGCTATACCTGGAGATTATTCTGTAGACAATTTAAGTATACCTATTTCTATTTGATAATTTTAATTATAATTTAGAAGAAAAATAATAATAATTTAGTTAGACAAAATTAAATGTTTCTTAATAGCTCTAAGACGAAGCAGATTACTTAACTATTAATAAATTATTATCAACCTTCATTCAAGTAACGTAAATAAGTTGATGAAAGTAATATTAGTTGCTGTTTAGACGAGATATTTTTCATAATACGTTCTTTTACAGATGAATGGAAGAAGGTTCTTAGCTCCGAAGAATTTGTAAAGTACTTAATACAAATGCAGGCGTCAAACACCGACGAATCTCTTAGGCTGACGGATAAAATCAACGAGCAATATATGGACATCCCTGGTTCATTCAGAACTTTATCTGTGGACTAATTATCATTATTTCGTAGATATTTGAATTATTTGATTCTAGTGCCACCGCTACTATCTGATGTTAATTTAATATTACATGGCAGTAAATCGTGAATGTATCTTATAGAGAAAGCTCAAAGTAGCGTGAATGCAGAGTGACGTCTTAATTACTTGTGAAATGTTTTTTTCTTTTGCTGGTATAATTTTTTTGAGCTTTTTTTACGTAAATCATGGAAACGGTGTTTAACGTACTGGCAACAGTTTTTTTAGACATTGTAAACAGATCTATTGTTTAATTAAAATTAGGGTAATTTGTAAGGTAATACTATTTTGTAAGTACTTATAAGGTGAATAAAATTGGATTCTTTAGAACTAAATGACAACTTTCGACTTCACCTCCTAATGACGATATGGTTGGAGATAAGAGACACGATAAAATTGGAACGGTAAGTAGCTTTCAAGTGTGGCTGTTGAAAACATACCTACTGTTATACAATCTGTAATAGAAAAGTATAGCAAAACTGTAACCAAGTAATCAGGCATCCATTTAAAAAAATACACAAAAACGGAAAAGGTGAGGGTTCACCTCTAATCCATACTAATCCATACTTCCATACTAATATTATAAATGCGAAAGTGTGTTTGTTGGTTTGTTGATTTGTTGGTTTGATAGTTTGTTGGTTTGTTGGTTTGTCCTTCTTTCACGCTGTAACGAAGCAACATATCGACGTGATTTTTGGCATAGATATAGTTTATGGACCGGAGAGTAACATAGGCTACTTTTTATCCTGGAAATATGCATGGTTCCTGTGGGACCGCGGGTGAAAACCGCGGGCAGAAATTAGTGTGACATAAAATTGACATTGACAGCTGTCAATAATTTGACAGCTGACAATAAAGTTTTATGATGTTGACAACTTGATTTAATTTGACAGATCGGTTTGACGGTTCCTGTGGGAACGCGGGTGAAAACCGCGGGCAGAAGCTAGTGAGTTATAAAATTAATCACACTTTATGTGTTTCTTTGTAAGCGAAACTGATGTTATTTTCAAACTAAATTAAGTGTCAGATTCCAATTTCCTCGGCCCGTTTAAACGAAGACAAATATGATGAAGCACCTTAAATTCTGCAGCGAGTTAATCAACCAGCTCAGCTAGGCCCGCTGGATTTTAATCTTGTGAACAAAATGCCGTTTAGCTACCATTTCTTGGGGATCATTTTACATTGGCAAACGGTTATTAAACTTGGGCTCTTGTCCTTGCAAACTCTTGGTGCATTTAACGAGATAACTTCGTCAGTTGCTGAATAATAAGGCAAAAAGTTGATGGTAAGTTGTATGGACCCGGCATAATGAAAATCGATTGAGGTTTGAGATTTGAAGCCAAAAGTTTAATTTAACAAACCTGGAAGTTGTCCTACGAGTCTTTACATTACAATAAATATACAGTCATACATATTTTTTATACTATGGAATAATGAGACGAGCTGGTCGTTTGCCTGATGGTAAGCACAACGCCGACCTACTACAATTGCCGTGTCACTCAGAACTTTGAAACGCAAAGACATATTTGAGAATAAAAATAATTAAAACTTTTACCGCGTTACCACAAAACAATACTTTTAGACGCCTGTTTAGTTAGGCAGTGTCTAAAGATAAACGTCTAACATGATTATAAATGTCACGACAGAATTGAGTTAGACAAAGGTTAGACACTACTTAAATTAGGATTTGTGGTTGCTCATATTTAAACATGAGACTAAGGCATGTTTAGGATATAACAATGTTTAACTCGGATTCAAAGTGTGTTTAAGTTTTTTGGTGGTAAGTTACTACTGTTTGCCACAAAAAAAAACGACTTTTACACGCCTGCAGTTTATCGAGACAGTGTTTAAAGATAAAAACATCTAAAATTACCTATTAGAAATGTCACAACAGAATTGAGCTTGACAACGCGCAGTTAGACACTGCATAAATCAACATTTGTGTCAACGTTATTTATATTTAAACACGTGACCAATGCATGTTTAGGAGTTAGACGCTAACACATGTTTACGACCCTTGTCTTACCCCAAAATTTACGCTAAAGAACACTAAATATACACAATTTTTTAAACTAATTATGAATTTATTAAGTTTGTATTAATTTAACTAATTATATATTTAAAAATCGGCAATTCTTTTTCAGGGATAGAAAATACATTACTCTCTGGCCCATGAAAATATACAAAATATCACACTGATTTGTTGACCAACACACAAACAAACACACTTTCGCATTTATAATATTACGGATTGTAGTAAATTAGGAATATGTGCTTAATTATATTTATAATTAATTATGATTATAAACAAATTTGTTTCTTTTAATTATTAAAAAAAGTCAAGCTATGTTTAAATTTAATAAACTTGTCGAAGAATTTCAAACTCACCATAAAAAGATTTTTTAACTAAACGAACATTATATTAACAATGTTTCAATTAAAAAAAATTTGAAACTGCGTAAGTACATCGACATGACTTAGCGTATATAAAAAAAAATTAAGTATGTAACTAGACTTTTCGGCAAATACAGAATTAATTATAATTCAATTTATTCCCTCATGGGAAATCTTAAATCGTTATCAATAGATACTTAATTAATTACCCTCATTTCAATAGCGTCAATTAATTAGGATTCCAGTAATACTTAATTTATTATCGCCAATTAAAAATAATTAGCTTAATTTTATCGCAGGAATTCGGATTCAGTAGGGATATTTTGGTTTGAGGAAATAGGATAAGAAAAATCTTTTGGAGATATATAAAAAGTAATTGATTTATAAAACAAACTGTATACTATATACTAATTACTAACCGACCTCAAAAAATATAGATTATCAACTTTATACATTGTAAGGGGTACCGTGATTATTATAAGCTGGTGAGCTCCCGATATTTCGACGCTGTTGCAAGCATCATGTTCACGGGAATACTCTATATAATACTCACGGTCTCTCTTTATACTATAATCTATAATATAACCTTATAATCTTAAATCTATAATATATCTTTATAATATAACCTTATAATCACGGTAAATATCCGTTACAATGTATAAAATAGATTATCGGTTTTTGTGGTCTAGATCTATAGATATCATAAGTGTTAGGTTTTTTCAAGTCTGCTTATTTTATATCCGGACAAATAATTACTTTATAACAACTCTAACATGAAAACGTGACTAAATTAGTGCAAAGCCGAAAACTTCACAGATAACCGACAAAAACGTCTTGTTATTATTTTAGTCTCGTTTCTGTTTGAAGTTGGCCCTTTTACCCCAATTTAATAAAGAAAACCTGACGGACCCCTGATCGAAATTCCTGTTTTGTCACTGAGCTGATTCGGTCACTTCATTTACATCCGGCCTGTTTTAGAAAGTGATCTCTATTCGTTTGGAATAAGGTCTGTTTTACAGTTTTGTACACAGTATTGTCAGTCTAGGGTTATGCTGACACTTCCTGTCGTGGTCTTAAAAGCCTCACTGCCTCAGATACGATCCATTATAATATATTAAAATATTTTGCGTATCAAATATGCAGTCATTAGTATCTTAGAAGTAGAATAAGATATTTTTACATTTTAGTTATGCAAAATAAATGGATACTAGGTATTTGATATCGAGACGAGCGGATTGTTTGCTTGAAGGTAAGCTTAACAACCAGAAAAAAAATTGCAGTGCTACTCAGAACTTTGAAACACAAAGGCCTGCAATGCGCTCGTTACCCTGATACATTGCTAATATAGTAATTAGATATTAAGTCTCATAAGCCCACCAATTTCACTGACTACTATGCTCATCAAACCGGAACACAGTAATGATTGCACATTACTGCTTCGCGATACAACCAAAGCGTACTGGTAATGTAATGGTAATGTACCACCTGGTAATGTGTACCACCTGGTAATACCAACTATGTTGAGCTGTACATGGACGTCTTCCATAGGTGATGATGGGAATGGTCTAACGCTATTCCTTGGAGAGTTAAAACAATCGTATCCGCTCTTGTGAGTATCCACCCTGCCCAGTGGTTCAGACCTTGTTCTCAGTATTAAATGCGTTATCAACAGTTTTACGCGACGATGAAGCTCACAGGAAGCTTATGCTTTCTTTGTTTCCCTTATTGAATTTTTTTATTGAATTCATTTTATTGAGACAATAGGTGGCAGTAAAATTGTGATATCCCCTGATGTTACATGTCTCGACAATTCGCTATATGTTTCTGTTTACGGTGTACTAAAGTTTTCTTTCTATAAGATTGAAATCGGAGCTCTCCTTTCTAAAGGCCCTAAAGTTGGGGATCAGTTTACTTTGATTCTTTTTATTTACAGTATAAAACATCTGCTTTCTTTTGAAGTACTTGAGTTTTTCTCTGTTGAAAAAAGTTCATGTAAAAAGTATTACTTATTTATGAAGTACTAGCTTCCACCCGCGTTCTCACAAGAACCGTGCATTTTCCGGGATAAAAAGTAGCATGTGTTATCTCCGGCCCATAAACTACATCTATGCCAAAAATCACGTCGATCCGTTGCTCCGTTACTGCGTGAAAGAAGGACAAACCATCAAAGCAACAGACCAACAAACACACTTTCGCATTTATAATATTAATGTTACGAGCTATAGGGTAACGTTTGATAGAAAGAAGCCGTTAAACAAACAGTTACTTTATTGAATTCAAAAGGAATCACTTGAAATACTATTCACTACACAAATCACTAGTATATCACTTGGTCACAGATATCTCAATCACTAGTATTTCACTTAGTCACAGATATCACAATCACTACTAGTCGCTTTGAACTCACTCCGATGTATATCGCTTGGTATCTCAATTGAAACTGTCCCTGGCCGCGTCCCGATCCGCTTATATATGCGCCGCAAATTGTGCTACCAAGTTCCCGAATGATCTAGTTCAAGGTCAAATATGGACATCTCTCTCTTACGCATACAACCGTCCCTTGTACACACATCGAGGACTTTCCAGATGGTAGTAGATTATGTCCATCTCGTTCTATCATGCGTGTAGCTATCTCTCTCTCGCATTATTCTAGAACATTCGGTTAGGTAATAGGTACAATTGTTCCTCTCTTTTGCGCCTATAGCCATCCTGCTCACACTCTCTTCTGGAAGTTTTGAGAGACATGATCGAGGCTAATCGTCTCTCTCTTTCACACAATAGGCTGTCCCTCTCACACACCTTCGAGAATGTTCCGCGGACCGGAGGGGTGTAACTTGGCCTGAAACGGCCTGAAAATGGGTTTTCAGGAAATGGTGCCATGTGATTACTCGTGTCCTGAAACGGACTGAAAACATGTTTCAGTCTGCTGAAAACGGCGTTAACTAGGAGTAATTTTTGATTAACTGATATGTGTTAGGCCTTCCCCCGAAACGGCCCGAAAACATGTTTCAGCCTGCTGAAAACGCCTGTAAGTGTCCGAAAATTTAAAAAAATGTTTCTGCGAGTTTCCCTTTAACCCGTCTCCGTAACACTGCCCCCTCCTTAGACATGCTCGTCCCGAGCATCATTAGATCCACTGTAACGTGCCAATCGATTCACATGCACAATCTTAGGCTGGTTCCTGGCACTACCCATCTTCTTTATGCGATATGTTACGTCATTAATCTTCGTAATCACTGTGTATGGACCATCCCAATCACCTTGAAGTTTGGGAGATTTTCCTTTACGTCTTACTGGATTATGAAGCCAGACTAGTGAACCTTCGTCAAAGTCTACATGGTGCATTTTCCTGTTATATCGAGTTTCCGTTCTTTCATTCATTCTATTTACGTACGCAACAGGAACTCTGCGTGGCCGCTGATGTATCCGCATTTCTGTTCCAGTCTTAATTCTGTGTTTAACTATACCAGTCCTTCCTAGGTCTTCGTCATTTGTGGCGAACATTTCGGAAAGTTGCCGTAATAGTTCCTTTGCTTTTGACAACTCTTTCGTTGATACGGTCTCTTTAAATCCTTCGAGCCCTTCTTGGGCTACTATCCAAGGTTCGGAGTTGTCCACTTTTTCTACTACTTCCTGTTTGCCGCTGTCATGTGTCTGTGAGTTTCCTAAAACAACCGTTCTGTGGAAATCGTAAACACCTCCGGGCAAACTACCTTTAAGAAAAACTTTCTCTACGCCACATATGAAGACGCTGCTTTCAAAATCAATTTTGCAGTTATGGTTCTTCATGAAGTCCAAACCAATGATGCAGTCACTTACTATATCTGCAATAACAACTTTATGCCGGTAGAAGCTTTCACCAACTTTGAAAGTAACGACACCTTCTCCTCGGACGGTTATGTGCTGGCCATTAGCTGTCAGGAGCTGAATATTGCCACGTGAAGGTGAATATCTCCCAGAAAAATCCTCCAGAAGCTGGTAGCTGATTACCGTGCGCGAAGCTCCAGTGTCCAAGTTTAACTCACATTTAGTCCCGTTGACTTCCCCGTCAATGACTAACGTATTCCCGTCTTGAGTCTGAGAGATCATCACTTTTGGCACCGTCTTCACACTATCGGACAGCATCCGCCCGGCAGTCCTGGCGTAATCCTTTCCTTGACGATGTTCTGCTGTAGCGCCCGTTAATACATCAGCTGCTCCCAAATCACTGCGTCGAATCTCCACATCTCTCCGTGAACCTCGTTTTGGGCACGAAAATCTCATATGCCCTAACTCTCCACACGCATAACACCTGAGTCCGCCTCTTGGTTTTACTTTATCTGTTACCACTCGAACGCAGTAGGATCGAGGATCTCTACGAACTGTCTCCACTTCCAATGCGTGGGCTAGAGCATCCTTTAGGATCTTGTGATGACCGAGGCTAACGGTTGTCTTGACTTCCCGATTTCTAATCCCATCTATAAATGCTTGCACTAACATGCTGTCAACCAGAGATGGTGAGGATAAGTAAGCCTTTCGTACCAGTTTTTCAATTTCTAGGCACCATTGTTGCAGGCTCTCACTAGCTAGCTGCACTCTGTCCTTTAATTGCGCCCTGTAAACGTGCTCCAGGTGTGAGTCACCATAACGACACTCTAGGGCATTCCAGAGTCGCTCAAAAGTCACCTCTCCCGCCATGGTCTCTAATACGGACAAGGCTTGATCCCGCAGCCCTAACATAAGGGCAGTTACTGCCTGTTCACTGGTCCAACCGTTAGCCTTTGACACGGTCTCAAACTGAAGCTTGTAAGCCCCCCAGGAGGAAGTACCGTCGAATGGAGGTGCTTTTATTTTAACTGCTGGAGCACCAGATGTCACTACTCCATTAATTTTCAAAGATTTTACCTCCTTTTCTATTCCAAGTATTTGCTTGTCGTGCTTGGAAACTCTGTCATCGAGGTTCTCCACTTCTAATTTCAATTTCTCTACTTTTTCCTTGAATTGAACGCCTATCACCTCCAAGTGTTCCTCGATACGGTGCGTCTGCTCCTCTTGACGGCGAGCTTGTTCCTCCAACAGACCACGAGCTTGTTCTTCCAACAGACTACGTGTCTGTTCCTCTTGACGGCGAGCCTGCTCCTCTTGACGGCGAGCCTGTTCCTCCATCAGACCACGTGTCTGCTCCTCTTGACGGCGAGCCTGTTCCTCCATCATGCGTTGCAAAGTCAGCAATAGGTTGGAGGGATCCTGGTGTTCGCCCATGGTGCGGTTGACATCAAAACTTTGACGACGAGCGGCGTCACGAGCTGCTTGTGCACGCGTCTGAATCCCTGGTGTTTCCCCTCCAGACTCCTCTTGATCGTCCCTCGGTGTTATAGGCATCTTTCTATCCCACTTCTGACACCAAAATGTTACGAGCTATAGGGTAACGTTTGATAGAAAGAAGCCGTTAAACAAACAGTTACTTTATTGAATTCAAAAGGAATCACTTGAAATACTATTCACTACACAAATCACTAGTATATCACTTTGTCACAGATATCTCAATCACTAGTATTTCACTTAGTCACAGATATCACAATCACTACTAGTCGCTTTGAACTCACTCCGATGTATATCGCTTGGTATCTCAATTGAAACTGTCCCTGGCCGCGTCCCGATCCGCTTATATATGCGCCGCAAATTGTGCTACCAAGTTCCCGAATGATCTAGTTCAAGGTCAAATATGGACATCTCTCTCTTACGCATACAACCGTCCCTTGTACACACATCGAGGACTTTCCAGATGGTAGTAGATTATGTCCATCTCGTTCTATCATGCGTGTAGCTATCTCTCTCTCGCATTATTCTAGAACATTCGGTTAGGTAATAGGTACAATTGTTCCTCTCTTTTGCGCCTATAGCCATCCTGCTCACACTCTCTTCTGGAAGTTTTGAGAGACATGATCGAGGCTAATCGTCTCTCTCTTTCACACAATAGGCTGTCCCTCTCACACACCTTCGAGAATGTTCCGCGGACCGGAGGGGTGTAACTTGGCCTGAAACGGCCTGAAAATGGGTTTTCAGGAAATGGTGCCATGTGATTACTCGTGTCCTGAAACGGACTGAAAACATGTTTCAGTCTGCTGAAAACGGCGTTAACTAGGAGTAATTTTTGATTAACTGATATGTGTTAGGCCTTCCCCCGAAACGGCCCGAAAACATGTTTCAGCCTGCTGAAAACGCCTGTAAGTGTCCGAAAATTTAAAAAAATGTTTCTGCGAGTTTCCCTTTAACCCGTCTCCGTAACATTAAGTAGGAAGTAGGACTAGTAGGATTAGTAGGACTAGTAGGATTAATAGGATTAGTAGGACTAGTAGGATTAGTAGGACTAGTAGGATTACGGACAAGATGGAAATTATGTCCAGTGTCCATTGTACTTGTTGGGAACGATACTCTCGAAGTTGTTGACGAGTATATCTACCCAGGACAAATGTTCCAATTAGGCAGGTCCAACTTCGACAAAGAGGTGGCACGAAGAATCTAACTTGGCTGGGCAGCGTTCGGAAAGTTTCGACCTTCGAGGCGAATAGCCGATCCAAGTGGCGTTCTATGGGGGAGGCCTATGTTCAGCAGTGGACATCTTCCAGCTGATGATGATGATAATTAAAAGTACTATAATCAAAATGATGATGATCAATCCTAAGGTTGTCTGTAACAACTATTATTTAACTTGAATGTAATTATGTAACTTTATTGTAATTGTTTTTTGTTTTTTTTTTTTCAATAGTTTAGAGCTTGACCACTATCTTGCCTAATTATTATGCAACAATGTGGTCGAAAATAGTGAATACACTAGATATAGTTTAGGACCGGAAGAAAAGCTGCGGAAACAAAGCGATATGTGCTTGGTCATAGATTTTAATGTTGATGTTGGTAGCTAGCCAGATGAGTAATAGAAAATGTCCTACCACCATAGTTTCCTTCAATGTGAGCTCAAGCTCATAGGATTCGAATCATTGACACACGAATACGAATACCCCTTACCAATACGAATAATTTAACATGATCAACATTATAAGCTGGAAGTCGTCCCCTGTTGAACATAGGCCTCTCCTATAGAACGCCACTTGGATCGGCTACCTTGTCTTCCATCCAACGGGTAACCGCGGTTTGGACCAGGTCATCGGTCCACATAATGGGGGGCCGGCCTACGCATTCCAATTCATGGTTACCAGTCACAGAAAAGGTTCTCTTCTTCCCTATCGGTTGTCAGTTCTGCAAGCGATGCGACTGTGTGTCTGCCCATGGCCATTTCAACTTCACAATACTAAGTATTAATAAAATTCACAGTCTCATTTGTTCACTGCTATAGCAAATACCTACCATAGCACCCGCCTTGGTCTTGTTAAAACGCCCCTAAAACAATATAATTTTCTTTGATGACTCTCATTTTTCCCTGGTCCAATATTACGAAACATCGGAACGAATTCAAGGAAACGAATAACGGTATTTAATTTAGTCGTTGTCTTTATACCAGGTTATAAAACAAGACGGTAATTATATGAATCGCGAACTAATTGACCCGAAGAGTCTCTTACAATAAATCTTTCCTTCGAATTAATGGGAACATCAATTTCATAGCTCGTACACGGGGAGACGTTGATAGATTTGATTACTTGAGAAAAACAATAAACTAAATTTTTTTAGCTGCTCGTTTCCTTGATGTCAATATGATCGGGGATAGAACAACAGCGCGAAACTTGGTTTGTAATACGCCGCCTAACTAACATGAACCTTCATGAAATTACGAGAGAGTTATTTATTGCTTACTATTTAATTCATAACCAATTCGTGTTAAAAACTCAATATCTCTGATATTGCCGCCTACAAAGGCATACGCAATATTATTGTTATAGTGCGATGTTAAAGCTTCCTATTGGTTGATTTATTAGCCTGGGTTATTGACCGGGTAACCGAACGGGGTCTTAGGAGGGCACTGGCGCTGAAGGTAAAATTGGTTACCGCAGTTATGCGGTATTGTATACATCATTTACGCGGTATTTTACAGAGATAGTTACGCACTTTTGTACTATCCCCGACGCATGTTTGATTTTTTACTAACATATAATAAAAACTAGTCCTGATACAGATAATATGATTATCTGTTAGTATGCATCAAAGCGGTCGATAGGACTAGTTTTCAAGTTATTTATTATATATTACTGTTAAATAAAAACCGCTTGAAGCTCTAGCTGCTAAAACTTGTTTTATTTGTCTCGCTAACGTGAAATAATATGTCACCTAAAAACGACACACCCCATTTAAAGATTTTAAGTTTCATAATATCGATTTATGAGTAATATCAAGTAGATATTTTGACGTACTGTATTTTGTCATGTGAAACTACACCACGAGGCTGCCCAACGAAACAATGGGTTGACGACATTCGAGGGCACGCAGGTCAGAACTGGATGGCCAAGGCAGAAGATCGCTTGTCATGGAAAGTTTTGAGAAAGACCTTCCTATGTCCAGAAATGAACCCAAACAGGCTGACGAAGAAAAAGAAGAGTATTTTTAATAACGTGAATAAAAACGAAGCTCTTAATTTGAACAAAAATAACTTAAAATTAACGTGTAAAAATGACTAATTTCAGGAGATTTTTACCACTCAAATTTTATATTTTAGACAACATTTAAATGACGTGGATTCATACATAAACGATAAAGAATGGTCATATCAAAATAGAAATATACATAGAAAATATCATCAGCAAATCTATCAATTTGTATTTTATGTTAAATTTCATTATTTGTATAGATGTGTGTATAGTGTATATAATAGAAAAATAAATAATTTCGATACAATAAAATTCTGTAAAATTTATTGTGACTTAATCTACCGCTATCTCCCTACCTACACGTTTTAATAAAACCCGCCTGAGTGCTATTTATCATGCGGCGAAGATTTTCTCTCTCGCATCTTTTTGGTAAGCGCATAAGATTATATAGAAAGATGTGTATTTTGTCATATGAACCTTAATTAGACTTGACATATTAATCAACATACAATACTAATTTTATTTTTTATTTTTTAATTGAGGAAGTAAAATTGCGTAAACGCTTACACACTCATACCCCCGCACTAGGATTCCCTGTGTCGCAGGTGGCATGGACATACACAGATACACATCACAAACATCCAAGACCCGAGAACAAACTTTATGCTTACACAAAATCTGCCCTGGCCGGGAATCGAACCCGGGACCCCTCGCCTTGCAGGCAGGGTTACTACCAACTTAGCTACGGAGCCGTGTTATGAACAGCGAATGGGGAAAATTATGGCGCGTTTACACTAGGTCGGAGGACTAAGTCTTCACCATGTGTCCGTCTGGGTGGGTACCTCCCCCTTGCTCGTATAGACTGCCGCCAAACAGTAAGGTGCAAGCCACCCAGATTAGACATTCGCAAAAGAGATAGTCCTACCACCTGGTAAAATGTAAGATCGCTAAGAAACTTGATGAACTGTACTCATCTACGACGCTAATACTTTTTGGCTAAAGCATATTCACTTCAATTCAATATGCATTTATTCAAGTAGGTACATACAAAGTACACTTTTGAACGTCAATTACAATAAGATAAAATATCCAATATTAACAATAAATATAAGTGGAATTACGTAGTCATATAAACTTAACTTGCTCTAAACCAAATTCATCAACATTTTGCCATGCACCTTTGTCGCTAATAAATTCTTGAATAGAATAGTAGGCCTTTCCAAGCAGCATACGTTTCACAGTGGTTTTAAAAAGTGACTCCCGCATCTGTGTTAACCATTCAGGTAGGATGTTATAAAACCTAACACTATTCACAGTAAAAGATCTGCCGACATAATACACGCCATTGTCTTTCCCATAAGTTTTCCATTGTCTTTATCCCATTCTATGAAGCGTTTAGTTAGGTACAGCATAATCTTATACATTAGCCTACAAATTGACTAACTTTGGGAACAATCTTATCAACATCGTCACGGCTAAAAACACATCCAATAGATAACAACATGTTTTCGATGCTTTGACCATGGATGACTTAACTATAGAGGAGGCTATTGTCAAAAGTTGAATTTTTACACGTGCTTGAAACTGAAATGTACAAATCGAGATAGACTCATAAAAAGCAAATGTTCAAAATACCTGTTTTTATTAAATCCACAACAAGCATTTAGCTTCAACCTCAATCGCGTGGATGGCTACACAATGAATTTCTTTGTCAGCATCATTTCCCAAAAGCTAAATCTCAAAACAGGAGACATTACGATTAAACGCGAGCCTACTTACCATTATAATATTAATAATGAAATTAAATGAATATTTTAATTACATAGACAAAACTCACCAATTAAGAGTAACAAATTACACAATAGGTACTAATTATACATTTTATAATTTTTTCTTCTGCAGACATCCCTCCACACATAATGTAGGTGAACATAAAATTTTGTAACAGTCTAATGTCTATCTAGCAATAGATTGGATTAGACCATTAGCAAAATTTTATAAACCTTGTTTTGTAATGAATACAATAAAAAAACATTATTACAACACACACAATAAACATAGATGGTACATGAAAAGAACATATTATACAATTGAAACATGACACATACAAAACGAGTAACAAAGTAATACTGAAAAGGCCGTGACTCATCAAAAATATTGCAAAATGACATTCAGCGCTGATTTTCAGACACAACGCAAAAAGAGGTGGCAAAATACAAAGTACTAATTAACATACCTACTACATACTGTAAGAATAAAGGTAGAGCATGGTATGGTTCTGGGTTCTACGCTATGACGTCATGAAGTCAGCGCTACGCCGTAGTCGTCCCAGCGCTGCGCAAGGGGAAGACGCGGGGAAGGACACCAGTCCTCATTAAACTACGAGTGAAAATACACGTGTGTCGATTATTCAAACCGAGTTGTCTCATTTCTGGACCTAACACTACATACAAACAAAAATAGTTAAATTCAACAATTTAATTATTTTTGTTTTGTTTTAGGTCCAGAAATGAGACAACTTATACTTACTTATACTGGATTACTTGGATACTTATTCAACAATAAGTATAATAATTATAAGTAGACAACTTAATAAATTGTTAAAATAAACATGTAATATAAGTATTATAATATACGGATAACAGATACAGATAAATATATAAATAGCCAAATAAATAATGGATAACAATAATAGCAGTAAACGCGGTTCCTTCAAATTTCTCGAATAGTAAGACAAGGGTGTCTATTTCCTGTGTTATCCACGACAGGGCCGTGAACCCTCAAATATTTGTGGGATCACCCTCTCATACTGATAGCGTAAACTAAGTTTCTACTCAAGTAAGCGCGATGATTACGTCTTTAATATTGAGACTTTACTGCCAGACCTTTCAATTACTTGAGGCAACTGATAGTAGAGCTTATTTATGTTATAGCTTAGTACATACTGTCTTGACTTTGTATAGTTATATTAACTTGTTTATGTTAGATAAGGTGCACGTATAGATAATTATATAGAGAAATAGATAACTTTATAATGGTATACGAACATTATACCTACAGAAAGACGTAACAAACAGTAAAATAGCTCTCTAGCGCTTATGTAGTTATGCTTATGTAGTAATACGCTTTCGCAGTCAACATCGATTGCTCCCATAGCCTAGTTAGATAAGGCGTCTGGCCCGGATAGCCACAAGACGAAGGTTCGAATCCTGTTGGAAGCGAAATTTTTGTGATGTATATATTTGTGTGAACATCCGCTAGTGCCGGTTAACACTATAAAATATATTTCATAAATGGCCCTAGTTTTCGAAGTCTCTATCCAATAACAAAAAATTCGTAAAAAACAGACTGCTTTGTAAAATAACAATCGTGATTACTAATCATACATCAAATACTTATATATACGTAAATATAAGCGGATGAACTTTAAAACCTCCTCCACCGATTTATCGTCGGTTAAAAAAGGCTAATTAATAGATAGATTGATTGTTTGAATTATACTTGACCAAACTTTTCGAAGATAAACAGACAATATATTTTACTCGTGAACATTGCGCTTGCAACAGTGCCGAAATATCGAGTGCTCAAAACAAATAAAATACATGGCAAATACCCCGTTACTGAAGTTAATTCTTATAAAAAGACAATTTCAGTTTGGAATAATTTATGTTTATGTTCGGAAAATTAAATTTGCCACTAGTGGTAAAGATAAATTATTTATTTATTCATTTTTAACCGACTTCCAAAAAAGGAGGAGGTTATCAATTCGTCGGGTATTTTTTTCCATGTTTGTTACCTCAGATCTCGGTCATTTATAAACCGATTAGGAAAATTCTTTTTCTATTTGAAAGGATATACTTTCAGATTGGTCCCATAGAAATTTCAGCAAAATCGGTTCAGTAGTTTGTCACTGAAGTCGGTTCATCGCTTTTTAAAGCAATTTTATTGCATATATACATTCAACTTATACATTAATTAATGAAACAATAGAAATATTTTTTTTATAATATTTAAATTAGTATTTCATAAGGTTTATTACGCACAATTATGTGTTGAATATGTTTATGAAATATGTATGAATGTGTTGTTGTTTCCTCTTGAATAAAACTGAAACTAATACGGTAATGATTATGATTATTTTCAGACAAACATGGAAAACTGAAAAAATATTCTTGCGCTTTTGCAATTCGGTACTTATGTGAAATTTTCAGAACGACTTAACAAACGAAATCAATACGTTTAATGAGGCGTACCATCAACAATGGTTCAGAAAAACAAAGCGAAGACATCCCTATAACTTCCTTACAAGTTGTGAATACCCGAAAAAAGGCCAAAGGGTCTGACCTAATGAAAGGACTCCTGACAAAAAGCAGATCACGCTCCACTGAACCCAAATACGGCTGCTAAAGGCATTTCTTATTGCTGGTAAAATCGGAGAAATGTAAAAATAATATCGGGAAGCTTCCGTGTCAGGAATTGATTTTTTAACTTTTTACAGTAGGTTGGCAGACTCTACTAGAAACTCATTTAATCTAGTCTTCAAAAACACTTGGATGTTTTTTTTTTTTTTTTTTTGGCGACGAAGCCAAGGTTGTTTTACCTTCCTTGGATGAAGCATACTCGTACACACGGTGCGAAAAATCTGTTCCAAGACCAACGACCGATTACGATGGTTTGGGTGATTAGCGACTGAGATATTGTGTTATTATATCATAGCCCACCATCCATCCATTATCCATTATCCATTGCACCGTTTTTACACTTCCATTACCTACAGAGCGAGATAATTGACCCATACAGTCATCACCGAGGCGAAACAGCGTATTGTGTAATTTAATCTACAGTTAACATTCTAAACGATCCAGTAATGCCCATATATTGCTCGTTAAATCTATCCGTGGGTCTGGGAGATTCATCGGTGCAGGTAGAATTCGCTTCTAATAGTACATCTAGTTTTCTTTAGAGCTAAGTACTAATTATCCATTTATCTGTAAAAAAACATTGAGAAGGAAAATAATTTATAAGAGAGTATACTTTTGTTTTCAAATTAGCGAGATACAAGTAAAAGACAAGTATTACTTGTAGCCGTAACTTATGTGTTAAATACTTAATCTATACTTATATACTAATATTATGAGTACCTAATATTTCAAAGTAATGAGCGCACTGCAGTGTCAGGCCTTTGTGTTTCAAATTTCTCAGTCTGCAAAAGTATATACTGTATCAATTATCAACTACATGATTTTTAAAGGAAAACAGTTAGCTGTATTTCTTTTTTACCAGGTAGTTATAGGGCTAGGCTAACTCTTCTGCGAGGATCCGTCTGGGCGGACACCGCTTTGCTCGTATAGTCTACCACCAAGCAGTAATGTGTAAACATTACTATGTTCCAGTTTGATGAGCAAAGTAGTCAGTGAAATTACTGAGCTTATGAGATATACCTAATGTCTCAGGGTAACGAGGGCACTGCAGTGTCACGCAGGTCTTTGTGTTTTAAAGTTCTGGGTGGCAGCGAAATTCTTATGGGCTGGCGTTAGGCATACAGCACGCTCGTTACACAATAGAATATATTTTTTTACAAACTACTCACGAGTAAAGTAAGTAACGCAATTAGGAACTTTATGACTAGGCAACAGTCTCTTCCACACAACCGTAGACTGAATCATTCTTCATCATCATCATTCATGATTATCAACTGAATCATGAAGTGATGATTTAAAAAAAAAAACAGCTGTAGCTGTAGTAGAAATAATACTCTCAATATTTTATCTTTTCAATGGTTTCATAACAACGGCGATGGTTTCCTTTCCAATAAAATTTACAATTATATTCCCTCTTCCATTTTACGGGCTTCTTGTCGCTTTTTAATTAAAGTATCATTTGCGCCTGTTACTGAATCTTTTATTTCGCGTTTCTCTTTTTCACGAGGCTTCCCGAATTTCATAAAAGGCTCAGTTTACGTTGGAAATTTGTTCAGTTGTGGAAATGCAGCGATCGAAATGGGTCGCGGTCCATTGCTGAATGATTTATTACTTGATTTCATTAAAATATTATAGACTGAGTATTTAATACCAAAATATTAACTATTGGTCCACCACAAACGATGAGAATTATGATGATGCCGTAATCGACTATGATGCCTTTTTTAGTTCAAGATACTCGCTCGATGTTTGATACGTCCTCAGCTAATGAGACAGATAAATATATACGTCACAAAAATTTCGCTTCCAACAGGATTCTAACCTGCGTCGACTGTATCTGACGCCTTAACCAACTAGGCTATGGGAGCAATCGATGTTGACTGCGAAATTCTTGATATGCATTTAGTAAAAGCTGCTATTTTGAAATTACAAACAGACACTTCAATTTTATTTATTTCTATATGTAGATTTATATTGTCTTAACTAGGATATCGGGTAAAAAATCACCACCTATTTACCAATTCAAGAGTAAATAAATACGTGAGTGACAATACGGGTGGTATTGTCACTCACGGGCTTATTGTACTTTAGTATAGTCCTCAAAACATAAGCATGGCTGATTAAAATAACCTCGGAGAATTCAGTCGACCTTACCACGTGAACACAGTGGATGGGGTTAACAGTGGTCTAAGTTTTGTCGTTTTTTCATCAGCTGCAAGACGTCCACTGCTGAACACAGGCCTCCCCCTTAGAACGCCAGTTGGATTGGCTACTCGCCTCTTGCTTTCAAATGTTCCCCGTAGTTTTGACCGTCGGTCCACCAACAAAGTGGTTTTGTAGACACAATTGAATTAATGCAAATAATTAAGGGGCTAGGTTACCCAAAAACGACTACTTTCTGCTCCTAAAACTCCCACACGGCTTGGTTTAACGACTTGAAAAAAATACTACCTGAATGATCAATTCAAGGGCATTAATTTGTAATGATTGATTTTTTTGTATTACCATTACTTATGGCTTGAAAAAATATTTAACAGCATGCTATTTTAAAACTATTTTCCCTAAAACTTCTAAATGACTTAGACGTTTGGGATTAATTTTACACCAAAAAATAAGGAAGAAAATTTTCTATACATCGTATTGATTAAATTTGTGCATAGAGCAATATTTCGCAAAGAAATTATCAAAAAACTGAATTCCAAATGTACAAGTCTCAGAGGTGCTCTGCGCGGGCGCGCGCGGCAGTCATGCACTGGCATTCAGACGGGGAGGTTGTGTCGCTCGTTGCTCTGCTCACGCTGTCCGCCGACGTTACATATTTGTGTGCGTGAATGATATACAATACAAGTATTTGTTTTCGTGTGGGTTTGAAGCTTGCTCAAAGAGTAGCGTCTAGAGCGGTGAAATCTGATTCATTCCGTGATTTGCGCGTGGACACTCCTCGCATACATATTGAGTGGGTTACATTTCTGATTACAATTTCTTGTTTACGTACATCATTTTTACGAGTGGCAAATATATGTATTGGTTAACAAAGGAATATCGGGAGGTTGAGAACCGTTTTAGAAAATACTGGAAATGAAATTGAAAAGTAAAATTACTGGCCTTATAAGACTTAATACCTAATGTCTCAGGTTAACGAGCACAATGCAGTGCTGCATATTTTTGTTTTAAAGTATTGATTGGCACTGCAATTGTTATGGGCCGGCGTTATCCGAAAACTGTAAATATGTTGTAATTGCAGTGCCATTCACAACTTTGAAACACAAAGGCCTGCAGGGCACCGCAGTGTGCTCATCATAATGCTGGCCCATAACAATTGCAATGCTTCACAGAACTTTGAAACACAAAGGCCTGCGCGGCATTGCTCTGTACTCGTAACTAAGTCTCATAAGCTCAGTAATTTCGCTGGCTACTTTGCTCATCAAACCGGAACATAGTAATGCTTGCACATCTGCCGGCAAGCATATAATGCTGTTCCGGGAGAAATCAAGGATCTACCTTGGACACGGTTTTGGCAAAAATTGAAATGTTGGTTGCATGAAAAATATTACTATAAGTACTATAGCTGAAGTTTTAAAGTAATTTATTTGACCACTGAATTTCTAGAATTCTATTTAAATTATTGGTTTTATTTTTTGACACTTTAGTATAATTAATAAGAAAAATAATAACATTTGATAATATAAATAAGTACCTATAGGAAATGAAATATGAATTGTATTACGATTATTGTGTCATTAGTTTTTTTGTAATATTTTAAATTCAATGATAGTTAATTATTCTAATATTTGCATGCCACAATGTGGTAAAATGTTTATGATACTTTATATTTTCTATACCTGTGACCCGACACTATTGTTGTCACCAACATTTTTAGCAAATAAATTATTATGATTAGGCTTCATGAACAAAGTGGAAACCCAGACGGACACTCGCAGATGACTCGATACCTCGTAAATGACACCAAAATAAAAAACACGACTACAAAAGTAAAAATAAAAACAACCCGAAAATCATTTATTTACGTACACGTTAATTTTTGGGTCAAAATTTCAACTTTACGGAACAAATTGGCTGTGTGTACTTTTATTTTAGTCCAGAGCGATATTTTGAGATCAATCTCAACGTTGGATAATCTCATGTGCGCCCGTACCGTTTATTTACGAATAATGATGATCACTTCAACACTTCATTTCAATGAAGAACTTTCCACTAAATGAATTCAAAGAATTATAGGCAAAGATGCCGTGCGCGCGTGCGGGTACCGCTTCGTAGCGGTTCATCCGCGTGTTCTATGACGTTAGGTTTTGCGATGTTCTTGAAAGACGTAGTGTGGACCGCGCGGGTGAAGTGCGCTTGACTCCACCCATTCGAGCAAGGTCCTTGGCCCGTATAACGTCCTTAAACCATTAAACAGTTTAATTTAGGTAAGAATAATTTACTAGAATAACGCAAAAGTATGACTGAACAGCGCTCGTTTAGAAAACAAATAAAACGCCTACTTCGCTGAAGTGGCGAATTAGTTAGAATATTTTGCACACATGTTGCATTACATCTAACAATCTAAACTAACAATCTAAACTCGCGTGCAAGATCTTCGAAGTTTAGGTACCGCTATTTACATTACAGCGTGTTGTTATCTCATGGGAAATTACAAGGAAGTCTCAAGACTGCTGTTACGTGGTTTGTTTTGATATGGAATAGGTAAATACTTACAGCCTTACTAATAAACACTGTTTAACGGTTGAATAGGTACACAATGTTTTGTCTCTTTCGATTCAGTTCAAAATGGTCAAAAAACAACAAAGACAAAATATTATGTAACTTTACCACTGTTATACACTGTTTATTATTAAGGCCCCTAGAGTTAATTAGTATAGTAAGTGTAAAATAACAATGTCCAAAAATGATTTTTTTAATTTCTTTTATTTTACAATTTATGTACCAAAAAAATCTGCAACTAAATTATTGAAAATAACTTATTCCTACGATTTCTAATTATTGATTACAGGCTCTGCCACAAATTTGGTTGAAGTTACATGTTGCAATAAAATTTAAATTCTATTTTTGGATGTAATTACAATTCGAGTTTTCTGTTATTAATGCACAATAAGTGTAGTACTTGTACAATTTGTACTTATATAAAATAGGAATTTGTAATTTGATTTCAGAACAATATTATATTTCACCTTAAAGCAGCACAAATAACCCAAACAAATTTGATGTCCCTTGCCATCCCATTCTGAAACTAGCCGTTTTATTATTAAGAAAAATCACCTAATTTTGCATAATGTAAACGGTTGGCAGCATTTCATAAGTGCCTGAGATAAGTATTGTGCAAAGAGCTGCAGAAAGGCGGCACCTTGTAGGCATTGCTCCGAGAAATGTAAAATAGTGAGATTAAAACTTGGCAATGCAGTAACACTTTGTTATACTTATACATAAAGTTAACACTGAATTGTAGGCAACTAGGTCAATGACTATAGCACAAAAAGTAGGGCTCATGAGTTGGAACCCTAAGACGTAACCCTTGACGTAAGACTCCAGCATACTTTTAGCATTTGGGGGTGACGTTATTAAAGGGAATGAGGCTGAGTGGGATTTTGTGCGACTTTCAATCTAACGCACCAGAGTTCAAATCTAGGCCACACCAATGACTTGTAAGTATATGAAGTTATGTGCCGGTGAAGGCAAGTGTTTGTGTGTGTGTGTGTGTGTGTGTGTGTGTGTGTGTGTGTTTGTGTGTGTGTGTGTGTGTGTGTGTGTGTGTGTGTGTGTGTGTGTGTGTGTGTGTGTGTGTGTGTGTGTGTGTGTGTGTGTGTGTGTGTGTGTGTGTGTGTGTGTGTGTGTGTGTGTGTGTGTGTGTGTGTGTGTGTGTGTGTGTGTGTGTTTAGAGAAGAAGGACAAGAAAGTCGACGGTGGAGTGGAGTGTTTCATCACAGCTTTACTACATATATGAGACTACGTAGATTTTTTGATGTACTGCTATTTTTAAATATTTGTATGAGCTTGACTCTAGAAAAGTATAAAATCTTCTGCGCCCTAAAATATTGCAATATCTCACGAAACATAACAGCGGCCCCTGGCAACTCTTTACGACCCCAACATTATGACAGGAATACAATCATAAAAACGTTTACTACTTTATTATTAACACCATATGCCTACCTAAAGGTTCGTTTACATCTACAAGTTTTAAAAATATTTCCATTGCCCTACAGGAGTGCATCATCAGATTTTAACCATAATTTTACAAGGTCGTGGGACTAACACTCCCACGAGTGTCCGTCAGGGTGGTTACCAGCGCTTTGCTCGTGTAGTCTGCCACCAAGCACTAATGTGCTAGAATTACTGTGTTCCGGTTTGATGAGCAAAATAGCGAAATTACTTAGGAGACTATCTCAGGGTAACGAGTGCAATGCAGTGCCGCGTAGACCTTTGTGTTTCAAAGTTCTGCCTAGTAAATACAGCAATTATTATGGGCTGGCGTTATATATACTTACTAGCTTCTACCCCACGGTTTTCACCCGCGTTCCCACAGGAACCGTCAAACCGATCTGTCAAATTAAATAAACTTGAAAAAAAAGGGGATAAAAAGTATCCTATGTCCCTATCCTAGTTCTTAGTTACCTCCCCACCAATTTTCAGCCAAATCGGTTCAGCCGTTCTCGAGTTATAAATAGTGTAACTAACACGACTTTCTTTTATATATATAGATATACAATCAGGAAAACCGCCCGATCATCACGTTATCAAATGGAATAAAAAAATGTAGCGAACCACTTTAGGTTTACAAATGTACTCTTCCTTCCTTCTCTTAAAGGTATGTGAAAAGTCCTGGTGTCAAAATTTTAAGTCATCTGAAGGCTTTTGACATTGCTTAATAACCCCGTTCTCTATTCGTTAAACCATGGGCTGCTTCAAGGCGCGAGTGAATAGATCTCTTCTATGCAAGCGTGCTTCAATTTGATGTCAGCACTGAACTGAGAACTATGATTTAGAATTTTGTCTTTGTTTATGTGGCCTGTACTCTTTTTAACTCCTTAGTGCAGCCATGTGTTTTATTTAGATGTTTATACGGCTCTGTATAGCTTCTAATACAGTCGTAGGCATATTACAAGAGTGTAAGCATTAAATAAGCACTAGTTTCTGCCCGTGGGTTTCACCCGCGTTCCCACAGGAACCGTGAATTTTTCCGGGATAACAAGTAGCCTATGTTACTCTCCGGTCCATAAACTATATCTATGCCAAAATCACGTTGATCCGTTGCTCCGTTACTGCGTGAAAGAAGGACAAACCAACAAAACAACAAACCAACAAACACACTTTAGCATTTATAATATTAGTATGGATTAATTACGGTTTAGTTTTTTATAAAGCATTTAAAAATCGTTAATAGCACTTTAATAATGCTCCATGCTTTATAATGGCCATTCATAAGATTTACAAATGTGTAATGACATCATATCAGTGCTGTTTTTATATGAGCTGTTTAATAGGATCATATTAGTATTATTTTGTTGGGTTCGTTGGATCTTCGGTATAGAGCAGTCTCATGTGAGTAACCTCTTACCAATGTTAAAAATATCAACTCGTGGCAATAAACAGAGATCCCCATATCCTTATCATGGTAATACCCATAATTTTCAATCGACTCCCTAAATAAGCCATACCAAAAGAAAACATGCCTCATGAATGAGTCATGAATAAAAATAGAGTATTTATACGTCGGCGTTTTCAGTTTGCGAAAGGTTTTGTTTTATGGTTTTTATATAGAAAGATGAGGCTATTTATTTACAGCGTATGTAACATTGTTTTAAGGAAGACGTAGAATAGAACGTTTTGGGTTTTACGAGCAAAACCGTATTTCAATTTCGTTTTTGTTTTGGCGTCGCTCTTTTGAAGTATCTATCTATATGAGTATCCTTATCTGCGCCTAGGGCGTGGAAATATAATAAATCTGTAGGACGCTTTTAGGTTTTTATAATAAGACTAGCTTTGCCCACGGTTTTCATCCGCGCTCCTACAGTTACCGTGCATTTTTCTGGGATATAAAGTAGCCTATGTTACTCTCCGGTCCATAAACTATAGCTGTGCCAAAAATCACGTCGATCCGTTGCTCCGTTACTGCGTGAAAGAAAGACAAACCAACAATCACACTTTCGCATTTATAATATAGTATAATATAGTATACAATTATAGTATAGTATAGTATGGATATGGATTATAATATGAGTATGGATATTATATGCAGTTGTCGACCACCGTTGATCACGGCATAAGTTATATTAGCATAAGTAATTTAAAAAAGTCAACCTACGTATACCATAAACCACCCTGACTAACCCGTATAAAAGGCGCCATACAAACGACCAAAGGATCTTGGTGACATTTTTTCCGGCAGAGGCGAAAAGTAGTAGAAAAGTTAATAATAAGGCATCCCTTTACAGATGAATGCCTAGGAGCGGAAGGCCTTGGCTTCTGGGCCACTACTATTTAACCAGTAGCGCAAGTACGGAACTTTGCGATCTATATCGATCGATAAATTGACTGCTCGATAAGTTAAAATTAGAAATAGGTAGGGCGTTGTTGATTATAATCGAAAACGAAACATAGGTATCCTGTTTTTTCCCGAGAATGAATAGTAATCTCCGAAACTAGTTTTGCAACGACGACAAGTTTTACTTGTAATCTGTTATCGATTGCATTTCCTACACAATGAAGTTCAATTTTTTATTGCATTGACCGAATAACTAATTTCACGAAGTGATTTTCGTGTGAAAACCGTGGTGAACAACGATAAAACCATTTATACATATATGTTAAAATAGTCTTCGTCCCATAAACCAGTCTTCGAATTGTGAGATGTGAATATTCACTTCGTATTAAAGAAAGTAGATTCGGCTTTGTTTCGTTTTCGAATAAATCAAGGATTAGCTATCTCTAATTTAAATTATTAACGATTCGAACTCTCAATTTTGTTTATCGAAAATATCGGTACTTGCACGGCTGTACATACTGTAGGGCTTGTATTATTTATATTTCGGAAATATATATCGTAGAACCGTCCATATCCAATCCTATATAATTGGATAATTGATGAGCAGAGTAGTCATTGAAATTACTGGGCTTATGAGAGTTAATACCTAATGTCCAGGGTAACGAGCGCACTGCAGTGCCGCGCAGGCCTTTGCGTTTCAAAGTTCTGAGTGGCACTGCAATTGTTATGGGCCGCCGTTATGATTACCATCAGGCAAACGACCACCTAGTCCCGTTACCAAATAGCATAAAAAAACACATAGATGAAAAACCGAATTGATTCACATCATACAAAAGATGAAGTCAACATCCCTATTGGTTTATAAACGATTTCGCAGAAATATATATTTCTACTTAAATGGACCGGAAAAATATTTTTATAGATGACTAAACATCAACAGAGCTTAATGTTGAGAGCAATTAATTATAAAAGCGTCCCACAGATGAAAGTCAATCACAAAGGTGTTTAATTATATTGTTTTCACAAATTAAATTCTTTGACAGGATTGGAAAAGCAAATAGAATACATAACTACAGGAGTTTTATTGTTTTATATTTTTTCTGTACCATCTTCGCTTTCAAGCTTACTTGCAGGAGGCTAAAAATCCTAGAGGATGGCTTTTTGTTCTTACAGAGACTGTATGTTACGCAGTTCAGCTGACTTATATCAAGTTACTTATATGCGGGATTACACATTTTTCAAAACGGCGGAGAAAGTCATCATGTGTAACCTGCATTTTCAAGAACCACAAAATTCGAGGGCACATGCCTTCACATGACATCTATCAAGCCGCACTGGGCCTGCGTCGTGGCTTGACCTATGCCCTCTCTCTGAAAGAAGGCCTGTATCCCAGCAACGGGAATGTAATGGACTGATGATGATGACCTAATCTTTGTTACAAAATATAACTTGGCTATGAACACGCCAAATAAAAAGAGAAAAACATACATAAACAAGTTATACCAAATAGGGCTTAAGCATCTGAAAATTTGCATCACGCCCGGAAAATACGTTTTTTTTTTCCGGAATAAATTAAAACCTCAACCCGTTTCGCTTACTTTAACATTCATGAATTCTTATTGAACACGGAAACAGGCATAGAACGCTGTGGTAACTCCGTTCGATTTCATCTAAGCCATTTTAGAGATGTAGTAAAAGTGCCTTGAAATTCTCGTCGGGTATAGAGAACGTTAGTACAGTTTTTCCCAATTTTCACTTTTTTATTAATTGGTTGTTTTTTTTTTTGCTTATCGTTTGTTTTACGGAACCTTTTTTTAATTAGAAAAAAGGGTTTTGTCGCTTATGCAATTATGCGGCCCTAGTTTGGTACCCTGTCACCCAGTTACTACATCAATGCAGCAGTATACAAATCATCCGGCTACCGAATAGTGGCCGGAAAAACTACATCACTACATTTTAGCTATATATTTTCCAATTCACCAACGCCCCAGGGAAAATAGGAGCAGAGCAAATATGAGTTCGGATAGCATCGCCCAAAATCATCTGAGTGGAAAAGTGGTCTTGGAATATTAATAGCCACTATTGGAAGAAGTCCGAAACAACACAGATAAACTGGGGTATTTATTGGATTTTAGATGGTAGCTTTCTTGTAGGCCAAGGTAGTTTGGACATGTTCGGGAAAAAAGCAGTATTTAATATGGGGCTTAGCATTTCTCATTACCATTTCCTATAGTTATAAATTTTGAACACTATGCACTCTTCATCAAGATAGTATAGGGGAAGTCTGTAGATAAAACTATAATTTAGAAGATAGATAGGTAAATAAATTTAGAGAAATTTGTTCGAAGAAACCACTATACTACGTAACGTGTAAGTTTCTTTTAGTACCTATTAGATTTATTGTATTGTATTGTATTATTAATTCAATAACATTGTTTTCTTTTATGTTATTGGTAACGAGACGAGCTGGTCGTTTGGCTGATGGTAAGCATAACGCCGGCCCATAACAATTGCAGTGCCACTGTGCGCACAGCCACTCAGAACTTTGAAACACAAAGGCCTGCGCGGCACTGCAGTGCGCGCGTTACCCTGAGACATTAGCTATTAAGTCTCATAAGCCCAGTAATTTCACTGGCTACACTGCTCATCGAACCGGAACACAGTAATGCATGCACACTACTGCTTGGCGGCAGACTTCATGAGCAAAGCGGTGGTAACAACCCAGACGGACAGTCACAGAAGAGTTAGTCCTCCTACTACCACAATAGTAATTGGAAAGATATAGTGAAACTAAAATTAGAACTCAACTAAAAACCCCACTTTTCTGTTTCATTCATCGTCGCAATTTTTATCAGAATTGAATTAGACACATACAACACTTCTATATTAGTGCAGACCATCAAAAACAAAGCCTCAACATTAAAAACAACATTAGAAGAGATTGATCGCCTCTAAAACAATGGCCAGGTTTCTTTATGGCGATATAAAGCGGCAATTTATAAATAAAAATCGTTTATTTCGTATTTGAGCTGCGGCCGACGCTATTTTGATCCAGCACCATACTGGTTGAGGGTACTTTAAAGGCGTGGTTAACTAACGTTTTAGAGATTTAATAGGCCATTGAGCGGGGAGGTAAAAAAGAGCAATATTTTTATTTATTTTTTGGAAGAATGGGGAGAAAATTTCCCCTTGCGTTATCGGGCAAGGAAAAAAGACGATCAACCTGACTACTGGTGAACCTTTACTCGATAGCATAGCGTATGACCACTATCTCGTCTGTTCTTAAGATGGTGTTGTCGAAGATGACGGATACGCTAGATCTAGATTAAGGGCTAGCTCTCAATTGAACACACTAATAGGTATTACAATTTTCGTGAGTACCACACATTTAAAATTGTTGAATAATCCTACTTCCTACTTTCCTACTTATATTAGTTCTGCATAGAAATAGAACATCTTCCCATTTAGTGAAGTTGGTGTTTAAGTCAAGACCTAGTTTAAGCGTCGCCTATACAAGTTTTATCTTAGTTGACTTTAGGGCAGACTTTATTCCACTTATGCCCATAAGAGGAATAAAAATATACCTACTTCTTAGTTACATAAATAAACCGATTCGTCTGTTAGGTACTGTAAGTAAATAAAAACCTAAAGTAAGATTACTCTCCTCTCAATACATGTTACGTTCATTTTTACCATCTAAATGTACATTTTTTTATTACCTTGTAATCATATATACATACATACATGTGTAGTAACTGAGAGATCCAATCTCAGGGGCAAAGATTGAATCGATTTGAGACCCTGCCATCGGCGCGTTCGGAGACAATTTTATATATTATTTTACAAATACTCAATAACCTGCTGGGCCATTTTGGAAATGGATATCTTCACGTGTGTATATTTAAAGAATTTTGTACGAATTCTGTGATGTAACCTAACTAAAAATGACAATCGATTATACTTAATAAGACGTTAGATTTTAGGCGATACTTTTCCAAATACGAATTAGATTCAATCATATGCCTACATACATATTATTATATTTAATTTATTCAGGATGCTTGCAAGCTTGAATACTAATTTATCATAATAGATAAAAAAATATTATACGTACCATAATAAACAAATTAAATACATTAAAATAGACGGGTACGGGTACATAAAATAGTGCCTACGAAGGCACTATTGAAGTCTGCCGTGGTCTGCCGCCGAGCAGTAATGTGCAAGCATTACTGTGTTCCTGTTTGATGAGCAAAGTAGTCAGTGAAATTACTGGGCTTATGGGACTTAATACCTAATGTCTCAAGGTAATGAGAATCACTGCAGTGCCGCGCAGGCCTTTGTGTCTCTAAATTCTGAGTGGCACTCCAATTGTTATGGGCCGGCGTTATGCTTACCATCAGGCAAACGACCAGCTCGTCTCTTTATTGAATAGTAAGTATATTCAAAGTGAAAAGCTCATAGAGTAGACTGGTATACATTTATTGGTTCCGATTTATTTTTATCCCTTATGACTATGCGTTCAAAGCCAAAGGGAAAAACCTAGTAAAAACTAAGCCCACAAACCATGTGTTATAAAAATTATTATACAAAAGCAATTTATACGAACTGAACGCGGGCGTGATCTAAGAAAATCCTATTTCAATATAAATCACTATTTGTCTTACTGCCTTCTCATATACTTTCAACCCCTTGCAGCCAAGGATCGAAGATCTTTTACAGCGGTTTATTTTTATTACTTTTCTTGTACACAGCATCAGTCGATATTGCTTGGATGTCTTCGTCTCGACTAGCAAATATAAAATGAATTTGAATTTCCTTTTTGTTCATGTTAAATCCCGAAGGAGAACAAACATAGTTAGAATAAAAGAAATCTATTACAAGACTGAGAAAGATACTTTCTTTTTCTATTTTTTTTATGAGGTGTTAAGACTTCGGTCTTCTGTCTTTGTTTGAACATGTTTCTACATGTTCATAATTTAAATGTATCTGACAATAAGAACTATTACATTATCAGCCTCTTACGCTCCCACTGCTTGGATACCGGCCTTCTCTCAGAGAGAGAGGTATGGGCCATAATCCACCACGCGGGCCCAGTGCGGCTTGGTGGATGTCACATGTCCTCAAATTTGGTGGTTCTTGAACATGCGGGTTTCCTCACGATGTTTTGCTTCACCGTTTTTAGAGCGAGTGCATGTATAATCCGCACATAACTTGATATAAGTCATTGGTGCGGGCCGAGTCGAGATTCTAATTATGGTGTGTCTAATAGAATATCGCACAACTTCCCGCTCGGCCACACTCTCTCTAGGAACTAATACGTGTAATAGTATTATCAATGTAAAACTGTAGTAGTATTAAGAAAAGTAAATTTAGTAAACATTCAGAAGTTGGCCGCGTAGTTGGCCGGCTTATAATAGTACCACCCCATTTCTTCCCGTGAGTGGCGTAAGAGCTGGCTAAGAGAGTATCCAGGAAATTGGCAGCAGAATTCTCTTCAGTCAACCTCATGATCTACTGTGATTAACATACGAAGACGCGTGCTAAAGCAAGGTATATTATGGAAAATCCCCCCTTCATGGTGGAGGCTAGTGTTCGACCATTGATGTTTTCCAGCTAATGAGAAGGTGTTCACGTATTGTCAGCAGCTGAATGTGAACGCACACAAAATCTGAAGCAGGTCTGACCTCACATAAACCCTGTGACTTCACCACTGTGTGTCCCAGTGTGAACTATGATCAGAGTCAGTAGCCTGATCATAGGTAGCGATGTCTTTGGTGTGAGTGCAGCCTAATACTAAACAGGACAAATAAATAATGCAGAGAGATAAATATTTTTGACATTTTATAATAAACTGATATTTTACAAAGATTCTAGGTATTTCACATGAAAATCTTTACAATTACACATTTTGATATTAACATTTGACAAATAGATCCAGATAAAAGATGTTAGACATCGTGCCTATTACTAAATGTACAATATTTACATTTATTACAACTATTTTTATAATATACACAGTTTATACAAGTTAAAGAAACCAAGTAAATTCGAAAACAGCTGATGATATATGATGATATATATCAATTGTCCATTGAAATAAAGTCTTATAAATAATTTCGCAGCTATTACAATCAATAGAAAATTATACAGTACAAAACATTTAAAAATATTTCAAGTCTTCGAGATTATGTATTTATATGTTCCAACATTTCTGGTAACGCATTATAAGCGACCATACTACCAAATCCTTTGGGCTCCTTCTTAGTTACTATTGCAATGATTTCTTCTTCTGGAAGAGGTGGTGGGAATTCCGCACTAGAATCCAAAGCAGTCGTCATATCTTCTACACTTAAAAGTACTTCCCTATTGTCACTATCAATCTTACGTTCTACTACAGAATTGTCCTCCATTATACTATACAAATTTTCACTCTTCCCCTTGTTAAACATTTGTCAGGAATTCATATAAAAAGGGTCGTTTAGGTTCACTTCATCGTTTACCGTGTTACCTTTTTGAGACCACTCTTTCTGTTGATGTTTTATCCTATAAATTATTTCATCGTGTATTACGCCAAAGCACATTGCTGTTAAAGCCAGTCCTGTCAATGTGTACACGGAACAAAACCACAAAGTTGTTGAATTTATTGTATAGTACCTAACACCATGTATCGTGGTATAATTCATACCAGGAACAATGTTACCGAAACCGATAGTGCTTAACGTCATAAAGCAAAAGTAAATTCCATCTATGATCTTCAAATTGTCCAATTTGAACAGTACTAAAGCTCCTATAACGATGTATATAAAAATCGCTGCAAGACATAGCAAGACTGGAGCTAGAATGCTCAAACCATGCATCGATAGTTTCGAGTCTGTATCAGGCCAGCTTATTATATCATCTTTGGCAGTACTGGTTGTAGGTCTTTCCGATATGGACAGGTCTTTCTGACTATCTGGTTTTAGAACATAACACTCTTCAGTTGGTGTTTTGCTCGTGTTTTGACTGTTAAGTATTTCTTCCTGCTGTCTTTTAAGTTTCATTCTTCTTTCTTTTTCTGCCATTCTTCTTTCATCATAGCAGCAGTATCCACAATTTGAGCAGAGGCAACAGCATAAAGCTCTACTAAAAACACTTCGTGCCATCTTTGAGAGTAATGATCCTACGTTTGATAGGTAGAGAAGTGTTAGTGGTATACCGAAGAGAGCGTACACCATAGTCACACCTTTGCCAAGAAAGGTCCTTGGTGCGATGTTCCCATAACCTGTGAAAAAAAAATCTTTTAGTACAAAAATAAATATGCAGTAGAAATTTTAAATGGGGCCGAAGTCAGAGCTACCATAAGCCTTGTAGCTAAAGGAAGACGTGACCTCTCAGGCCATTCCTAGCATAGGAATTTTAAGTTTTCAAAACCACGTCTACGACAAAAAGTAATGTTTTGTATTTTTGAAGATATAAAAATTTGTAGCCTAAAATACCTTAGGATAAAATATTACTTCTAGAAATCGTATTATTTCTCTTCGGAAAAATGTTAAAAATAAAAAATCAAGACTTTTAACATTAAATCAAGAATTGAAAAAAGTAAAAGCTCCAGTGATTTCGTGCAATGAATGACGTGTGTGCGGTCAATTGCATGAATAGAAATGCAAGGTTTACGAAAAGTAATAAAAGCACCTACTCGCCACTGGCGCACAGCCATCTTTCCACTGACCTGTTGTTTAGACCTATTTACTTAAAATACAATTATTCATGTTCCATTATTGCGAAGCTTTTACTGAACTACATTGGGAAAATTAAGTGGGACACGAACACATCTACTAATCATTGATAACTACAGTTATCCAAACAATAATGTTTATAGATATAGCCAGGAATATTTGTAGCCCTAGATTAGTCATAAACTGGCAGGAATAAATTCACGCTAATATTAAATAGAGACAATTTAGGGACTAAACTAGCAAGCTTACAAGTATTATAAAATTGTAAATTGACACGACAGCTATTCAGAGAATTTTAAACAAATAAATTGAAATGCCAAGAAAATGTTTACCTATAGTGGTTAGAACAGTCAACGAGTAGAAAAACGCGAGCGCCAAATTCCATTCGTGCTCCTCGTAATGGTTGCTGAAGTCGCTCCCTCCAAATTCTCCGAGCGCCATCTCTCGGTAACTGACTCCATATTGCGACGCCATTTCTGTCGTCACCCTATGCACAAGCTCATTTTGGAATTTAAGAATCTCTTGTGCAGCCAACTTCGTCCAATTTTCTCTATACAATATATTCAGTGACACTGTTATCTCCCAAATATTTTCCACAGCCCGACTTCGCGCGTCCCAAAAATAATTGGCCGACAAGCTCATGTTTCCGTTCTCGTAATCGTCATCTGTGACTTTTTTATTCGTGTTGTTCTGCTCCCTGTGGCCTAATTTTTGTCTGTCGGGTAAAATTCGAGGCCTTGCCGGTACCTCCGCACCGCCCTCTATAGCTAGGAAAATAAACGAACCGAGGAAAGTGTACGCCAACAAAACGGTGAATATCACGAGATTAGTAAGTGAGCCGACGTAAAATTGTTTTCTCCTGTACTTAGTAGTTTTGAAGCAAAAGCAGCAAACAACTTTTTGGCGTGTTGTTTGCCCTCTCTTTCTGCTATTAGATACCATGGAGTCGGCATCTTGGCATCTATCCAAAGGGATTCCTCCGTTTAGCGCGGGCTTTGCCAAGGTATACTGTTCGAATCGGCTGATTGCTTCTTTATCCAGTACTACATGATCTATATCCATTTTGTGTTCTGTTGTTATCTACCTTTATTCAGTGACGTCATCCTCGCGTTTTATCTGTAACAAGGAATATTGACGTTAGAGCGACGTAAACATTTCCCGTATATTTAAGAGGACTGTAATTTTTCAAAGTCGTTCAGTTGAAGGAAACAAATGACAAATGAAGGAGCACCAACGTTGGTGGCAATGATTGATGCTTCCAAAATTCATGTTATGGATAAAGTGTACTAAAAATAAAGCTTGGGGTAAAATAGTGACAAGGATAGGAAAAGGACTTTTATGTCAAAGCACCATTAAGATCGATTCCTTTGATACTTTCGTAGACGTTCGTATGTAGGAATGTAATTATTAGTTGTTCTCTAAGATAATTAAGAAAACACATATTTTGTGATTTTCCTACATGAATATCGAAAACATTTTTTTATCAAAAAAGTAAGATTTAACCAGTTACAGCCATAATTATCTGGCTCAACGGATCAGCATTCCGATTCAATGAGACAATGCCGTTAGCATTCTGGGTACGCTGCCAACTGATAGTGGGACATTTGGATTATCTATAGGCCTACATTGGCTTGTACATTATCCAATTATTTTGTAGCTAGGGTAGATGTAGTGTTTATGTAGTAGTTATAGTTAATATAGACTTAACTTTAGCCCGTTGATAAATAAAACCCTTATTTAGTACTAGCTGCTGCCCGCGGTTCCACCCGCGTGGTGATATTGGATTTCATGGGTTTTATTTTTTTGCCTTAACCTGAGTTACTCCTTGTAACATCAGCTATCTGCCAGTGAAAGTCCCGTCAAAATCGGTCCAGCCGTTTCGGAGATTACCCGGAACAAACAGACAGACAAACAAAAGTTTTAAAAATGGTTGTTTTCTTATTGGTACCGTATATATACTTTCATATGCATTTAGTTAAAAGCTGTTATTTTAATATTACAAACAGACACTTCAATTTTATTTATTTGTATAGATTAAATTAATTTCAATGGTATCATTTGACCACTATCTTGCCTTATCTACAACGATGTTATCATAGATGGTAAATAGACCTAAACTAAATGAAAATCTAGATTTAATATTTTTTTTGTTAACCTTTAAAAAGGGTGACTAAAAATGTGCTTATTACTAAAACTTTTAAGCACCAATCTCTAATAAAGATAACACAGTGTCTTTCCAAAAAAATTCGATGTCTTAACATTAAAACGGAAACCTTTAGGTATTCGAGTGAAAAAATGTAATGAGATCTATAAACTTCTATGGCTTGTCCGCAAAAAATTTGAAGTCAACATTTTGCTGAAATGTAATTCAATTACTTTTTTTTGCACAGCGATGTCGAAGATCCTCAAAAGGACAACAACTCACCGTGCTCATAATAAAAGTAAACCTACTGCAATACTATGGAATTTTCGGTATGCAACAAACTTTGTTCTTGGGTTTATTTTTAATACTTTTGGATAAAGAAACTAGCGGGTCATTTACCTGTTTTGTAACGCAGCCCATAAAAATTGATGTACCACCCAGAACTTTGAAACACAAAGGCCAGGCCTTTGGCCTTCAGGCAGCACTAAAGTGTGCTCGTTACCCTGAGACGTTACCTAGGTAATAAGTCTCATAAGCTCAGTCATTTCACTGACTTTGCTCATCAATCTGAAAAACAGTAATGCTTGCAGGCGATAGACTACACGAAAAAAGCAGTGGTGCCCACCCAGAATGTCACTCGCAGATTTAGTCTTACCACCTGATAAACCCATCTACCACCCGGTGGCGGTCTTGGCTGTTTGTGTGCGTATCGGTATTGAAACACTAATAACCATTCCGACATCCGTGGATACTATAAGATCCACAAAAAATAGCGTCTCATGTCCGTGGATACTGTAGTATCTCAAATATTAAAAAAAACGCCATCTACCAACCCAGTTCTAATCTAAATATTTGTACAGAGTGAGAGTTTATAGATTCTTTGACAGTATGTTGGCCACCACATTTTAATGCTGAGTGCCCTAAAATTCAAAATTAACGCTGCAGTGTAAAGGTCGTTTGATAGACAAAAAGGTCCTTAAAAACTTAGGGAGCGTAATTATTTGTAACTAGCTTTTTCCCGGGACTTCTCACGGCTGGTATCAGGAAACATCTTACAGTAACAGCACTCAAGGATAATGTAACTTCCTATTAAGAAAAAAATTTATAGAATCGAATCAGTGGTTCCAGTGGTTTTTCGGAAGTCAGTTAAAAATACAATATAAAAGGATAAAAAACTTTTAAAACATCATCTGTATGGTATTTGGTGCGAATTTTCTGGTGGAGCATGGCAGGTTACGACCCTAATAGTCTGTACGGTGGCTGTCATTTCCTCAGCCATTTTGTATAATCAGTGAGTTTATTAAAGACGAGTATACTTAAATTTTACCTAATAAAAGAGACTCACCGCTGCCTAGTGCCTAATTATTTCTTTAGTATACATTCGCCTCATTTCGCCAAATAATATAGCTTTTCGGATAAGTCATTGACATTTGGTCTCAATATAATTGCAGGCCAATTATCAGGGAGCCAAGCTAGCTAAACAACTGAAATTTCGATGGCACTGGCGCCATTATCCATCACAACTGGCAACACTGCCCCAAAGTTGGTAATGTCATGTCTGTCAACTATGTTGTTATTGCGGGAAATTGATACCATAATGATATACCAAACTGCCAAATTAGCGTAATGGTGATGGCCGGACACCATTGTGGCTGGTTATCCTTAGACATTAGGTATTAAGTCTCATAAGCCCAGTGATTTCACTGGCTACTCTGCTCATGAAACCGGAACATAGTAATGCTTAAACATTACTGCTTGGCGGCATACATCACGAGCAAAGCATTGGTACCAACCCCGACACAGCAGAGTCAGTCCTACCACCTATTCTAATCCGTGACCCTGCCAAGACTTTGTATGTTTGCATCTCATATCATCAGCCTCTTACGCTCCCAGTCCTGGGATCCCAGCCTTCTCTCAGAGAGAGTATGGGCCATAATCCCCCACGCAGGCTCAGTGCGGCTTGGTATCACATGCCCTCTAATTTTGTGGTTCTTGAACATTTTCCTCACGATGTTTTTCTTCACCCTTTTTGAGCCAGTTTATAAATCCGCACATAACTCGATATTAGTCATTGGTGGTCAACTATGGTGCATCGGATTGAAAGTCGCACAAGTTCCCACTCGGCCAGATTCTCTCATATAAAAATACCTATATCATCGTCATCAGCCGGAAGACGTCCTCTTCTGACCATAAATATCTCAAAATACCTATATCATGACCCAAGTGATTCATGGTCCTAAAATTTTTAATTTAATTTACTTTTATAAAAGTCTACTACAATAAAACTTTAAAGCAAACTTTCTTCGCTAAACCTTAAATTAAAATTGATTAGTCGATGAGAGTTTTCATAAAAAAAAATTGGCTAATAAATTACCAAGTTCCAGCTATCAAATTCATAATAGAAAATTATTGGAAAAATGATGAATCTAAAACCATTATTGGCAAACATAATTTAAGTAACGGCAGGCTTAATGGCATTTCTCTTAAAATTGCGAGAAAGATGAGGTTTCAAAACGATAAAAACACGATTCTTCTTTTAAAGTTCTGATGTCTAAAGATGCCGAGGATTTGACGACAAAAATTGTTTTTTTACTTTTTGTGACATATTTTTGTGGAATATTCATTTGAATATTGAATACACAAGAGTTTAAGAAAATAGTGGATTGTATGAAATGAAATAAGATCAAAAATTTCATGGAATCTGTGTTTATGTGTGGAACAATGATGAGTACTATTTTCCACAGCTTTTAACTAAATGCATTTGAAAGTCACAAAGGCCTGCACCGCACTGCAGTGCGTTGCTACCTTGAGTCATAAACCCAATAATTTCACTGATTACTTCGCTCATCAAACCGGAACACAGTAATACTTGCACATTACTGCTTGGCGGAAGACTACACGAGCAAAGCTATGGTACCCACCCAGACAAACGCTCGCAGAAGGGTCAGTCTTACCACCAGACCTGGTAAAGGTTTTTTTGAAGAAACACGAATCACTTTTCATCGCTTCCGACAAAGATCAATTTGAAAAATTATGTTTACAATACATTGGTTTTCCGCACACGTTCGCTTGGTTTGATTCCTCACAAAGATGTGAAATTTTGGTAACGCGTGATGAATAAAAAGTGTTCATTGTAGGTGCCATGCGTGTTGTAAGGGTAGATCTCAATTCTACAACAAAAAATAGTTACTTTGAAGTCAATTTAAATTGATGTCGAATATGCGCGTGTATATAACATTATGTAAATTAATAATATTTAGTATTAATAATATTTAATTATCCGTCTCTAGATATGTGCGCCATTGCTGAATGTTCCGCGTTTTATATTCATGGAATTTACTTGGTAAGTATAACCATTGCAGACTTTTATGAGCGCCTATTACTGTAGAATAGTTTTTGAAATAAAACCTGTTAGCTGGATGGATATTCTATGTCTTATCAGGTGGTAGGATAAATCCTTCTGCAAATGTCCATCTGGTTGGTGCCACTGCTTTGCTCATGTATTCTGACGCCAAGCAGCAATATGCAAACATACTGTTTTTCCGTTTGAAGCTTATGAGACTTAATAATAATACCTTATGTCTCAAGGTAACGAGCGCACTGCAGTCTAGGTAGATCTTTGTATTTCAACGTTCTGGGTGGCACTGCGGTTATGTACTGTCATTATGCTTACCATCAGGCAAATGACCTACTTTGCCTTTTTATCCAATAGTTTAAAAGATGTAGTTACTAGTCACACACATTTTTTTCCACTCCAAATCTGAGTACTGAAATCTACCAAAACTACTCGAGCTTTTAGGGCCCGGAAGCCCATTTCACCAGTTATGGAACTGGAGGGTTTGAAATCGACTCTTTGATGGATTAGTCTTTGTTACCGTGAGAATTTTTGTTTTGAACTTCTGATACCCAACAAGTTCCGTGAGGTACTGAACAGAAATTGATTCGACGTTTGAAAAAAAACCTTGTTTATGTGTGCCATTGTGTATATATAGATTTGATATGTTTCTAGGAAATTTGGTTGGTTATTCAATTGTTCTATTAAATGTTTGTATAGCTTGTGTAGTACTTATCAGGCGTTACAAATAATTAATGAATTGTAAGCAGTTCTTAATAGATTGTAGATACGGGTATATGAAACAGAAGTAAAAATATGTCTAAAAAGGACTTTTCAAATCGCCAAATTTTATACTATTGGAAAATGAAACGAGCGGGTTGTTTTCCTGATGGTAAGTATAACACCAGCACATAACAATAACATTGCCACCCAGAACTTTGAAAAACAAAGGCCTGCGTGGCACTGCAGTGCGTTCCTTACTCTGAGGAATGAGGTATTAATAACTCTCATCTACAAGAACCGTGCATTTTTCAGGGTAAAAAAAGCATGTGTTACTCTGTGGTCCATAAACAATTTCTATGCCGGAAATCACGTCGATCCGTTGCTCCGTTGTTGCGTGAAAGAAGGATAAACCAACAAACATACTTTCGCATTTATATAAACAGTACGGACGGATTCCTATACACTAATTATATTGTTAAGTCCAGAAACGAGACAACTCAGTTTGAATAATCGACACGTGTATTTTCACTCGTAGTTCAATGAGGACTGCTGTCCTTCGCCGCGTCTTCCCCTTGCGTAGCGCTGGGACGACTACGGCGTAGCACTGACTTCATGACGTCATAGCGTAGCACCCAGCACCATACCATGCTCTACCTTTATTCTTACAATATATTTGTGAATTGCTTGTTTTATAGGACAAAATCAGAGACAGCAAAAAATATAAGAAACAGTTTCCTTTAATTTTCAAAAGAAAACAGTAGATAGATAAACAGATACGTGTTGATTTTCTATCTCGGATTATAGCCGCCTCCGCTGTCGATAGCGTGAGTAGGGTCCGCTTATTACCTTACTTACTGAAAAGGGTCTACGCGTTAACTTAGGACGTAACGGTACCAATATTTTGTATTACATGGGCTTCTTTTGTTTTTTGCACGTGTGAGAGATTTTTAAATTAAAGTCAATGTTAAATGTCCTCATGTAAAAGGCTTTTTATTCAACTTAGAGCTTATATAGATGATGCATATTACGCGCGAGTTGAGTCGCGGAACTTGTGCTATTTTCAATCCGACGCACCATAGTTCGAATCTCGACTCGGCCGCGCACCAATGACTTATATCAAGTTATGTGCGAGTCTATCACATTCACTCTTAAATGGTGAAGGAAAACATCGTGAAAAAGCCCGCATGTTCAAGAACCACAAAATTCGAGGACATGTGGAATCCACGAAGTCGCACTGGGCCTCGTGGTGGATTACTCATACACTATCTTTATGAGAGAAGGCCGGTATCCCACCAGTGAGAGCGTAGAGGCTGATAATGTAATAATAATGTGGAATCACGTGTAGCAGCTACGCGCGACGCTCGCTACGTCGTAGCTGATCTCACGATTGTGTGTTACTAGAAGCTTATACATCGGCCCAACTATAATCGAGCGGTTTGCTGCCCGAATTTTAATTCGAATACGCGTTGGACTCGCGCGTAAAACGCTTCATCTGGACAATATCTTAATTACGTTGTCGTCATATTAAGACCCAATAATATTGGTACCAGTAGTTTGCACGTTTTCTGGTTAAATCCAGCTGATAATCCTGATACTTTGCAGATTCATTCCAAAAGTGTTATTGGCACTTTTTCACGATTAAACATATGCTAGGTAAATCAAATCAAACAATTTATGTGCTAGAATACAGTACAATGTCATGGTCATATTTAAAGTATAGGGTATGTGTATTCAGCCTGCAAGCAGACGTGCAAAAATTTCAGATATAATATACAATTAAATTTTAAAACTATAAACACAATTTTTAATAGCCAGTCACTTAAAACATTCAAATATCAATATCAATTTAAAAATATTCAAAGCTGTATGTTATGTACCTATACTTTTTTATACTCGATATTAGCGTCTGATTATTTCACCGTAAGTTAAGAAACGATGAGGTCGAAGAAAGTTAACATGCATAGATTATAACTGGAACGCATCGATTATAGGCGCTTGGCGACAGATTTTCGACTTGAGGGTGATAGCTAGTCAGTCGAAATAATCACGTTGTTTTAGTTCACCAAAAGCTCAAGCATTTAGGAATCGTACCATCGAGCTACAGATCAGTAGCCAAGGTCACCAGCATTTAGACATCATCGCATGTAATACAAAATAGACTGATGCCTAGCGCTGAAACTTTGAAACATCCCAGCCAGGTACCACCAAAATTAAAGCAGTTCCAACAGTCCAACAGTTCCTAAAGCCGCAAAAGCATAAATCATACTAATTTATGGCAGCACGTTTCGCCGTCTACTAAAGGCCTGTTCACACCAACGTTAGGCCGTGTACACAATGCAATCGGTCGCTAATGAGCTGCGCGCATGTGCTTCGAAAACCTGTATTGGCTCAAGTATCTTCATAAAATATATTACAGTACCAAAGCTAAAACGCTTTCAATTCGTCATCTATTTCTGAAAATCTGTACATAAACGATGCGAAAATGCGTGCATAGGTTTTTCTACACTACGTCGTTAAGCCCCTGTTTGCTTCTTTTTGATGATGTAGGCTTTGAAAGAAAACACAAATGGAGTCATTACTAATGCAGTGATCGCCCACTAAGGGCCACGAGTAGTAGCTTTAGCTAGATTAAGGCCCACTTCAAACAGACGCATTCTTGCGCCGGGACTGTTCTGTTCCGGACCCCAATATCAAGGCGGTGCGGCAATGACCCAAGCCAAATTTCGTACTGCATGGTTCACTTTGCACCCTTGTGCTAGTCGTCACACACCATTTTAGGACTGAGCACCATCTGCGCTCCCCTGCCGTTATACGACGGCATTAGGCAACATTGCGTTTTTAGTGTATCTACTTTACTAATATAATTAGTAATATTGTGTTAGTTATATAATTAGTAATACTAATAATCTTGATTACTTTATCTATAAGTGGTGGATAAAATATTGAAAGTCATGACGTCGTTAACTAGTTCGTCATAGAAATAAGTAAAAGTAAGAAAACAGATTAAAGTTGGACATGAATAACTGTCTCTTAAAATACCTGCGAGTCGTTCGCTCGAACTTTAATGGCGGCGAATAGTAGTTTTCATCAGTTCTCACCAGTTTTAACAGCTTTTCACTGCTTCAACACCTGCGCATGTCGATAAAGATTTATCTCGATTTCATATTGCTTTAAGGCAGTTATAAAAGTTTATAGTCTTAACAGCAGATGGTTTAAAAATTGTATTTTTAATATCAATGAAATAAATTGCAATTAAAATCTTTGAAGACTATAATACGAAATGTCTTTAAAGTGCAGAAGCTGGAACACATAGAAACATGCTTGGTGGTAGGTTTTCAATTTGGCGATGGTAGCTAGCTAGGCGAACGCCGAAATGTCCACCATATATAACTAAAACTCATTGTTGGATTCGAACCCTTGACCTAAGAATTAGCAGCTGATCTGACTACTATTAAGCCATTTAAATACAACATTTTAACTACTAACTTTAAACGGCAACTGTTAAAAGTAGCGTAATTTAATGTTTTTGTAAAGACAAAAAATCTAAAGAAATTGCGTTTTAAAGCATTTTTCACCCGTTGGTAGGGTTGAGTCGCAGCCATTGATAGTCACACTTAGAGAGAACAGAAGGGGTGCTCGGACACTTTTCTACGGCCTAAGAGACCAAGCACCCCTTCTGTTCTCTTTCTATTTCTGGTAGAAAGAAGCCAGCGTTTGAAGTCGAGAGTAGGCGGGAGGCGTGTCATAAATGTGGCCACTGTCTCAGCTTGTGGCTTGATGGGCTCTCAAAATGCTCAGTGTGCCGATGCCTTTTTAACCGACTTCCAAAAAAGGAGGAGGTTATCAATTCGTCGTGTATTTTTTTTAATGTTTGTTACCTCAGATCTCAGTCATATGTAAACTGATTTGGAAAATTCTTTTTTTATTTGAAAGGGTATACTTTCAGATTAGTCCCATAGAAATTTCATCAAAATCGGTTCAGTAGTTTGTCACTGAAGTCGGTTCGTCGCTTTTTAAAGCAATTTTTTCAATGTATAAAAATCTTGTCTACATGTTGCGGTCGTGTTAGTGGACGCGTTCGGCCCACTGTGCGAGAGCTTATATAACGCAACCGGCAATGCCACGCATCTTGGCGTTGTGACATGGCATCGTAATAAAGTGTTCCCATTTTTTTCTAAATGTGTTTTGAGGCCAGACTTGAAAATTAATTTTAATAATAAAATCTTCAGACAGCACCATTATCTCTACTATGCAAGCAGTCTCTAAGACTAATTATGATAAATTATTCGGATCCACCTGCTCACCTAATTATTAAGTCAGCATTTTTCAAAGCGATAGCGCAATTTATGTTGAAATTCAACCATTTATCTTTCATTTTGATGATTTTAGTTTAAAGTTGTTGTTCTTTAATCGGTGGAAATTTTAGAATGAAAATAGATAAAAATACATTCATTCCAGAACATCGTAACATCACACAACGTTACGTATAAAAGAAAAAAATCGTACAAACCAAACAATAGTTGCAACTCGGTCCGATTTTAATTCGAAACCCATAGTCATAACATCCCGAACGTCAGGCCAACAACAAATTTATAATATACAAATCAAAATAAACAATACAATAGAAATAACAATAAGCAATACATAAATAAAAATAAACAATATTAACAAAAATAAGGTAAGTACTAAGAATGGCAGCCCCATTTAGCCCATAAAGGCTAGGTAGACAATGCTAACTTTTCGGCTCAATTGAAGCCAAAGAGGCAGTTTAAAAAAAAATCCCTTTTCGTGATTTTAACCCCGTTAGGCAAATATTTTGTAATTCGCGTCAATAACAAAGATAATATAATTATATTGGTATTATTTATTTGGTTCGAATCCTGTTGGAAGCGAAATTTTTGTCATGTATATATTTGTGTGAACATCCGCTAGTGTCGGTTAACTATAAAATATATTTCATAATTATACATATTCGATTATTCGTATTGTTTCCAATATATAAATTTAGTTTTGTTTCAAAGCCAAACTAAGACAAAGTAGCCTTATTGTATATTTTTCCAAATTTCCCACCACTTCATGGACCATCCACCCTAACGCTTTATATTTCCCTCTATCCACAGTGGTAGTGAATAACACTTATCCGGCATACTTGTATGTCGGTCAAAACGAGCAGTTACGAGTAAACTGGTCTTAAAAAAGGTTTTAATTGACAAAGAAGTAATTCCATTCCCTTACCACGCTAACCTATTACTCATTAACTTTTCCATTACTGGTGCCTCTTTCACTTATTAGAGACTAGCTGCTGCCCTCGGTTTCACCCGCGTCGAGATTTTGGATTTCATGGGTTTTATTTTGTTGCACGGAACCCTAATTCGTTTTCTAACATTAAAGTAGCTTAAGTTACTGCTTGTAACATCAGGTATCTGCCAGTGAAAGTTCCGTCAAAATCGGTCCAGCCGTTTCGGAGGTTACCCGGAACAAACAGACGGACAGACAGACAAAAATTAAAAAATGTCTGTTTTGGTGTAGATCCCGTACTTTCATATGCATTTAGTAAAAAGCTGTTATTTTGATATTACAAACAGACACTTCAATTTTATTTAGTTGTATGTATAGATAGATTATCATGTAAAATCCCGTAAGATCATCAAATCTTAGAAATTCAACATTGAATCTTAATCCCTTCAGTGTTTTACCATGTAAAACTAAATTCAAATCACGCCAGGACTAGTCTTAAGTTTTGATTGATCGCTCAGTCCTTAACTAAACTCAAATAAACTTTTACTACCATCAAATTGCACCTTCAACTTGCAATAACTCTCAACAGGTAACACAATAACGGAACCGCAGTCATAAACCTTCACAAGGGTCCAATATAACCTACAATACGGGCCACGACGATTTTCATTACCAAAATTTATGAAGCAACCCTACGCCTGAAATGAAATGGGTACAAACACGCTCAAAATGCATCATGACATAATAAAGGGGTTGGGAAAATCTATGCGTGCGATCTTTCGCGCGTGATTGATTTGAACACCACTAAGTTTTAATTTAATATTAAAATTTAGCAACGAGGCTTTCTATGTTCCACTAAAGCGATGATGGCAGGGGTAGTGAGGTCGCCTGTTGATAGATAGACCAAGGGTTCGATCTACAATGAGATTTCAATGAAGGGAAATGTCGTGCTGGAACCATTATCACGTCGGTAAGGCAATACACTCGTGATGAAAATCACCAACCACCTATCAGCATGTTTCCACAGAGTATGTAAATTGGATGTTGCAAGAAACACAAAATATAAAATTACTGTCGTTATACAGGTTTAAAAACATCATTAACACAATAAAAATGAAATTCACAAAAAATAGAATTTCCGCAAAGATACTACTGCATCTATCTTATTTTATATATTTCATGAATTTAACGTTTTTTTTTATTCTATTGTCAATTTCGTGGTTTTTTGATAGTTTAGCATCAAAAAGCGTCGCATCATCTCGTAATCCGCGCTTGATGCAAAAGCTTGATGTCAAAATAATTTGACAGTAAAATGCATACTTGCATAAGCGTCTACGGTCTGCATTAGGCTTTACATAACATTTTATAGTGAAACAAAAATGTAACGATAAATCACCGCTCACACAACGCGCTTTTTTTAATCTCTAAAAACTGCGTGATAGCGCGTGAGTGTAAAGATTCCTTAAGCTCATAAAATGTACAGTACGCTTCAACATGGTAGTGAATGTAAATGATATAGCCTTTATTGCTATTATGTAAATGTTCATATTGTTAGTAGTGTATGCAAATGCAAAGGGAACTACGGAGCTGTGTTCAGTTAATTGTTTAATGTAGGTAACTAGTTTTGGTAGATTTATTGATATACACATATATTACTTTACACTTACAGATCTGCTAGGTATACTGTTAGTATAGGTAGCTGGTTAGGTTTAGGTTTAAATACATTTATTCTCAAAAAAGACGTTACATATCACTTACTTGAGAACAATTCCAAACTTTAGTAAAAGTATCACAACATCGACAAGAAATGTGTGAGTCAAATTTTGCAACGGAATTTTGAACCAGTTTCCATAACTCAAGTTGGATTCATATCAACTCATTTTGGATTCATATGTAAACCGGCAGGGTTATTTTAGTTCACTCGGAATGATATCCGTGTCGGAAGCGTCTTGATCGTTTAAATTTTGAAATCGCATCCCGTCAGAGAAATTTCCTGTTTAGATTCGACAACTCAGCTGCATAGACACGGATATAATCCCGACAGTATTTCTTTGTCGGGATGTGATTCCGAAACATAAACGTTCAGAAACAGTCGCTTTCTACACGGAATCATTTCGAGTGAACTAAAATGACCCTTTTTTACTATTAAAATTTTCGTGAGTATCACACATTATAAATTGTTAAAAAACCGGCTATAACTCACGTCATTTGTCGATATTGTCGACCTAGGTTTCGAGCGTGTCCGACGCTCTTCCTCAGGGAGTGCACGCGGCGAGATCGCAACGACCACTGGTGGTCGTGCGTGCACTCCCTGAGGAAGAGCGTGACTGACGGGAGTTATAGCCGGTTTTTTAACAATTTAAAATGACCCTGCTGGTGTCAAAGCATCATTGCGAGGAAAAAGCACAGGAAGTCTGTAATGAAACGACGTTACCCCATTTACTTTGGGCTCGTTTGATTTGTCTTTACAAGTACTCTTATCATATATGATGTTCTGATGATGGAGCCAGAAAGTCCATATATTATACATTACACGTATACATTGAACTGAGAATGCCAAAGTAGCTTTTTATTTAAAAGCTGCCTGTACCTACTCAAACGTAAAATAGTACCTACACAGGTAATACTCATAAGATATAACTTTGGAGGAAGGAAAGAAGGACTACCAACATGTTAGAAATAAATTTCCGCCCTAACGTTCAAAACCAAGAAGGCTTCAGTATAACTTTTTCGCAAATATACTGATACAGGAGCCTCCGTATATATATTTCAGGGGAAATGACTAAAAAGGCAATTTCCTTTCGATTTATAAGGTTATGGTTGCTCCGGGGATGTGCGCGTGTTCTTGTTCCAAAAGTGGATTTTAATATTATAATTCCTATTTTTAGGAGTAACTGTGCCCCGTGGCATCGCCCACGTAATAAAGGTAGCCTAAGTTACTTATAAAATCAGCTATCTGCCAGTGGAAGTCCCGTCATAATCGGTCTAGCCGTTTTCTAGATTAGCCGGTACCAACAGACAGACAGACAAAACATTGCGTTTTTGTTATAGTTAGCGTACTTTCATATGCATTTGTTAAAAAGCTGTTATTTTGATATTACAAACAGACACTTCAATTTTACTTATTTGTGTAGATGATATCTAATATCTTTATTTGCAAAATTAAGGCTTTAAAAGTGATTATATTCTTGCCCGAATTTTTGGCGAAATTGGTGCCCAAATTTTCAGCTAGTGGTTAGCTAGGGTGGTTAGATATCCAGGTTAGCACTAGAAAACTACCTTGATATGGTTGTAACACTATAGGTATGTATGTATTCTTTACAGAAAGTGTTTGGACACACTCATACAATTCCACAGACGCTAAAATACTCAGTCACTGCGCTATGGTCCCGCTACGATGCTTACCACAGGTCAGACAAACAAGGGAGATATGTTCACGTTCAAAATATGTCTCCGTTTTTCATATATTTTTTACCATTCTGCTACACCGCTTCATGAAAAATCTGTAAGTGCGGCACACCTATTCATTTTTTATGCACACTAAGAGACTTACAGTCACATAAATACACTTATTAATAGTCCACAGATAAAAAAATGGGACAGCAAGGCCGTCTGCAAAGTGAATTCGATTAAATGTATCTAGCCTTTTTTGGGTCTGATGCGTTCGCACCCGCTACGTACGCCTTACCACATCTCCTTGTTTCTATGATCTGTGATGCTTACCTTCACTGATAAGGTGAACACAATGCATAATTCGAATCATAGATTCATTGACCACTGAAATGGCGAGCAACGTCTCTACTACCACTGATCTGGGCCATGATTGCTAAGCTAACAGACCTGTACGTTTAAAATTTAAAAAATATTTCCATGAAAGTTAATCAACGGTCAAGCGTCGGACCACTCGAATGAAAAAGCAATTTGTATGCGAGACTGGATAAAAAGAAATAACTTTTTTGTGAAAACATGCACAAGTGGCGTTTGGTCCAAGTTGTAGGTGGTTGTATGGACTATTTTTTTTATATATTAGTTGGTAACGAGTCGAGCTGGTCGTTTGCCTGATGGTAAGCATAACGCCGGCCCATAACGTTTGCTGTGACACCCAGAACTTTGAAACACAAAGGCCTGCGCGGCACTGCAGTGCGCTCGTTACCCTGAGACATTAGGTATTAAGTCTCATAAGCCCAGTAATTTCACTGGATACTCTGATCATCAAACCGGAACACAGTAATGCTTGCACACTACTGCTTGGCGGCAGACTTCACGAGCAAAGCGGTGGTAATAACCCAGACGGACACTCGCAGAAGAGTTAGTCCTCCCACTAACAAAATCTCTATATATATATTTTCTTAATCACTGGTATTGTTAAACTCGTATCAGAGTGGAATAGGACGCAATTAAATAAATACACGTAATTGTATCGAGAATATTACGATTATGAATATGTGATGGATGAATGTTTATAGCTGGATTTTAATTCTAAACTGTCTGCGGGCGTTCTCACTACCACTAAAAAATTATCATACGTCATAGGGTAAGGTTACAAAATAAATTTAGTTCTGATACTTTTTATAATATATAATTATTTTCTCAGCTACCATAAAAAAAACAATCGATCTTAAATAGTAGTAAAATAAACTTTGTATCAACTCTACGCAGTATAAAGGATAGAACACAGTAATGCAGTCTCAAAAGAAAGGAATGTTTTGGAAAACGCCGGTACTGTTACTAGAGAAAATATTTTTTTTTTTCGAGGTATTTTAGGTTCAATTGTTATGGGCCGGCGTTATGCTTACCATCAGGCAAACGACCAGCTCGTCTCGTTACCAAAATAACATTTAAAAAAAGGAGGTATTCTTGAGAGTTCCTCCAAATGACCTTCAAATGAGGTGATAAATACTAACAAACAAGGTACTTCGGTGTGATTTTCAATTCGCGAACGCCTCTCCCTTGCACGGTTGACCTTCCAACTGGAGATTTTTCCGGGACACGAAATCCGACGCTGACAAGACGGCTTGTCGACGCTCCGGGTCCAAGTGTAGAATTTTTAAATTATATCAAATAAATGTTCAGTTTCACAGGCTGTTTGCTTTCGCTTGAAGCTCGAGGATTTTGTGAAGAGAAGAGCTCTGCAAAGAAGCCTTAATAAGGAAAACACGTTTTTAGGTGAAAAACTATTGCAGTGTTTGAGGTATCGTTGTGGTGACTCTAATTGCCTCGTTCCACAACCCACATACACCATTGAGAAGAAGGGCAAGAAACCCGACACCGGAGATATTTCTACATTTTTTCATAGAAATTTACAAAGCTTAAGCTACAAAGCACACACGTTTCTAAGATAAGGCTACCGTACTTTTCTTGTAACTTCTTGACTGCTGACATGAGTTTCCTCAGTTCATCCCTAACATATTCCACCCAAATTATTACAACGAATAAGACCGCACAAAAACACGCAAATAAAAATGTAATCGAATCAACAGAATGCTTGTTCCGTACTAAGGTGAAGGTTCAGTAGACTTGCAGACAGTTACAAAAGTTTAGCATTATTGTAGAAACGTATCTTAGGTACGTCTTGGGTATCTCTATCAATGAATAGTTTTCCTACAATGTTTTAATGTTTTGATGTGTTAGTTGTTATAATAGGTTTGGCCTAAATATATATTTTATTAAAATTACAGTGGTATCACAAGTATTTTGATGTAAAACACTGCTAACGTGCTGAGCAAGAAATTATTATAAGAAAAAACGTTTGTACAAATCTATTTCAAAAAATTGGATTTGCACAAATAAATCACTGCTACAAAATCTAAGTACCTACCACAAAACTTTAATTCCTTATTTTATCTGCTTAAGTTTTTATTATTTACTACGCTTACCAGCATTTATATTTTAACTTAATTTTTTTTGAAATAAAATTGTAAATTCGTAATTGTAAAATAGAAGCCGCCGCATTTCACATAAATCTGACATACGCAACATCCACAAACGTTTATTAAATTACGTTAAGAACTGGTGGTTACACTCAACTCTTCTGCGAGTGTCCGCTTGAGTTTGTACCACACCTTTGCTCCGGTAGTCTACCGGTTTGATGAGCAAAGTAGACAGTGAAATTATTGGGTTTATAAGAGGCAGCTTAGACGCTCATGCAAACGTACGTTTGCTTGCCAGAATAACAACGCTTTTGCGTCAAGCGCGCATTTCGAGTATCACAAAATCCGCGCTTGACACAAAAGCGTTGTTATTCTGACAAGCAAACGAACGTTTGCATGAACGTCTACGCTGCCCATAAGACTAATAGCTAATGTGTAACGAGCGCATAATACAGCGCCGCGCACGACTTTGTGTTTCAACTTCTGTGTGGCACTGCAATTGTTACGGGCCGGTGTTTTGTCTACCATCAGGCGAACGACCAGCTGGTCTCTTTATCCACAAGCATAAAAAACGAGTGAGGTCAGTCGCTGGCAATTCTCTCAAGGACCCAGGAAAGCGCAAATATTTACATAGTCCGGGTCCGTGTGACCGGATACCGGGATTACCCAGTGTTTGCGCCCTCCTTTGATGAAGCAAAGAGCGATTATGGCGTCAGGGAACGTTTCACAGAGTTTTTGATGTTTGAGAGAAGTTATATTTTGGTATTTATGTTAGCTCTGCATAATATAGTGTAGGATGGAGTATGAAAATTACCTACATGTTATATGACTATGGACACTAGATAGGATAGTCACCGCTAAGTGTCGCCAATCTAACATTCATTGCGTTGTGCAAAAGCTGCAAATATTAAGTTTAATTTTATCTTAAAAATTTTTGAAAGAAATATTAATAAAATTTTAAATCGATAAATAAAAATTTGAAATTATTTATATAAAACTTGCTTCGATGGCCACAGCTCTGACCTTGTAACACGCCTGTCATTTTTACCTGGTTAAATGACTGCTCTTGCCTTTGGATATCTTCAGATTCTGATCGAATTTATATAGGAACATCCTAGGACTACATCCGATTCGTTTTATAAGTGGTCCGTATTTTTTTTATACTACCTACTAGATATTGAGACATGGTAACTTGCGGACTTAGAATTAAAAATCTCCTGAAATCCGGTAAAAAAATATATTTCTAAACAACTATTAAAACGCTTGTTTTCTAACATGATTTCGGAATGTAATTATTTACGTTGACAACAATTTAGCCCCTAAATTAGACAGGTCGAAAACTTTTTCATACTTAGCAAATAGTTTTCATCATATTATTGTTACATTTGTATAGGTATGAACATCGAGTAAACTTCAATAGTTTTCGTGAGTTTTCGGAAAAATACATACATGAAATAAAGTTTTAACCCACAGCATGTGGATTTTCCTAATTTTCTTGATGATAAGATCTTGACGGATCGAGTTCTAGACTAATTTCCAGACCGTGATTCTTACAGAAATCCTTACAGCCGTTTTCGAGGAATCAATCACCTTTTTTAGGTTAGCGTTTGAATCCTTAATAATAAATGTTTTCTTTCTTTCTTTCCTATTACGCCTGATTTTAAGACGCTGCTAACAGTTGAAGAGGACAAATCATAGTGTTAATGACCATGACAGTTGATAAACCTTTATAAGTGTGTTAATGTTGAAGCCATAACGACGGTACAATTAGAAACGCTTTGAAGCGAATGTCTTTGTTTAAAGGGCCTTGCTATTGTTCATGCTACTTTTACAACATCGCTGAACTCTGGGAGAGCGCAGAAGGCGCTCAACGCTAAGCGAATGCCAGTTTGTCTAGGCCCTAAGTAGGTTAAGCTATAGGTTTTTGTTGTTCCGCGCAGAAAAGCCCAATCTAAATAACAGTACAATAACAAACACGTTCTACGGCTTCTGAAAATTACCTGCCACCCGTCGCGGGTAAAGACCGAATCTCCATTTTGTAAGCGAGTGGAAATCCCGTATAAAAGTTTCAAAAATTTCAAGTGCAAAAGTCGAGATCTCACCCCGCCCACTTTCGCTTGAGTTTGTCACGCATTTGAATAACAAGGGAAACCTTTTTTCTTTTCCTACTTCGTTTCGTGTACTTTAGGCGGTGGTGTTATAAAATACGGGTGAATTTGTTTGGCCTACTGATCGGAAAACTTATTTGTACATATGCGTGAAGAGAAATACGAAACTCAGTGCCATCTGAGGTTTTCTTTTGAGAAATGTTTTTAGAAAACATACTCAAGGTTTAAAAGTAACACATTTTTTTAATATTTTTTATAAAGACCAGCCAGATTGGCCTTATGATAAGCATAATGACAGGCCATAACAATTACAGTGCCACCCAGGACTTTGCAGCACAAACGCCAGCGCGTAACTATACATCGTGCTCGTTACTATGAGATGTCACTGTCTACTTTGCTCATCAAATCCCCGGCTGGTGGCAAACTACACGAATAAAGCCGTGGTACCCACGCAGATAGACATTAGCAAAAGAGTTAATCCTACCACATGGCATAAAGAATAAAAAAAATATTTTGGATTATGCACAAACCATCCTGAAATTTAAAAAGCAGCGGCGCAGCGTTTCGATTTGCTAAATATAATAACTGGTCTCACTATAACTCATATCAACACTATATAAGTGGCAAATATGGAATATATCATCAAATAGGTACATTTAACCTGGAGCGCAGTCGCAATTTACTCGTCAGAGGGCCTGGTGCCAGCGGCCACTTGCAAATTGCTGTCTGACCCTAACCTGCGCGGCAGCATGGACGCTGATGCATTGTATTAATCACGTAGATAGTTTGCATTTTACTAAGAAAATATACTAAATTACTCTCATGCAAAACATCACGTCAGTTACTACGTTACTCTGAAAGCCCAGAAACATCACTGAAATTTCTGGGCTTACAGAGGAAACACAGGCATGGATACAGTCATAGGATTTGAAACATCGATATTGAGATTGTCAGGTGACTTTACCATCTCAGAAGTCATTTCAGAATCAGAATAATTTTAAAATCAATACGACCTTATAGAATTTTCTACGGCTGCACTAACGTAAATCTATGAAATAGAATCGAGAAACCAGAAGATGAATATTAGGTACGCTGAAAACTGATATAACCGGGGAACCTTCGTAGAAAAACATTAAAACTACGTCTATCTAACTACAAATTAATTCAACACAGATTACATTTCTTAATCTTCACAAGTAAAGCGAAAAAGGCAGTTTATAAACTGAAAGAAACGACGCATTAATTGTATTCATACAATTCGTTTATAAATCAGATGTTCCAAATTCAAAACAAACTTTAAACAGGTAGTCAGAGACACAACACAAACTTATTACGAAATTCCCCCAAACCAAATTTCCAACTTAAGTATAAATATTTCAATTTCAGCAACAACAAGTTTCCCGAACACATGCTTAACATCATCGCATGATATCTGTGGAACATTTATCAGACATAACCGCGAACAAGTAATAACACTCGCAAAGGAGAGATACAACAATACACGTAATAGACAGTATGGTTACAAGGTTTTCTCAATATTTGCTTTTTTTTATTTATAAAAAAAACAATAAATTACTTTGGTTAGTAATGTCCTAAAAACCTAGATAGGATTTAATCAACACATTAAGTTCTCGGCGTTGTTTTACCAATCAATTATTTATTAATGTGTAACAATATTTAAATAATTATATAAATTGTAACATTTTAGCTAGGTAAAGGTAAAAAGGGGATGCCGCGCTAAAGCACAAGTTGCCTAGTCGTAGCTAATTCTAGCAACGCTCGAGACTATTTGCTAGTCAATTGGAGAGTCCCTTGGTTCAATGGACCCTCCTATAGTATAGGAACACAAGTTGCTCGTAGTCTAATAAGGTTTCATATTATGTCGGACAACCACTCCCGAATAAGGAGGCACAAACTGTTCGCAGTGCTTTCCAGCCGCATCGTGGCGCGGGCCAACGCTCCGCTGCCGCGTCCCCTCACTGCGTTCAACGCGCTCCTTCCAGCAAGTCCGGAGACTGATTTGTTTGTGGATGCGTGGGCGGTTTTGTCGGTGTGTCTGGTGTTTTGTGAGCGAGATGTATGATAGTGTCTGTTTAATTAAATTTATAAGCTAATCTGTAATTATTTAAGTAAATAATCATTTATTTTGACAATGATTTAATTAATGTAAACGAAGTTTATTTGCCGTGTTAAATAAATAAATATTAGTGAGAAGTTATTTGCGTTCTAGGTCTTTGATGTCATAATAAAGAGCTTTTAAGGTTTTGGTTAATTTTTTTATATTTAATGTGTTTCTGTGCCAGCTGTCTTGCTTTATTATGCCAGCAGTATTTGGGCGGAAGTGGGAAAGAAGAATTCAGTGCAACCACAAAATAGATACTACAACTAACTATTTTTGTTGCAAAGTGCATTGTGGTTCTTGCGTCATTATCGTTTCTTAGTAAGTTCAGATAATTTGATTCCTTAATAAATAGACGTAGAATTAATTTTTACGCAATTGAAAAAAGATATGAAAACTGTTTTCAAGGCAGTTTTTTCAAACCGTTTCAAAAAAATGGTGTAAGCGGTATAAGCCGCTTTGAGATTAAGAAGTAATTACGACCAAGACTAGTTCCCTACTGTTTGCACAATACATAAGAGGAGAAATTCAATTGTTCTTTGCCGCACACACCTTTTCAAGTTATCCAATTAGGAGTTACTTTGTGTTCGCAGACAAAGATTTAACTTGTCTCGGAGATAATGCGAGAGCATCTGTGACCCTTAGACATTGTTAGCTTCGCGTATCAGAAGTTACGGCGTTATACAAACTTTGCTGGAACGAATTTGCTTACGCAGCGCCAAGTTAAGTTTTGTTACGTAAAATGTACAGATTTTCGCTTGGCGTTTGATTGACATGCTGAACGACGAAAATAAAACAGCCCGAGAGGATTTTTTGGAAATGGACCTACGTCATCGAAAATTAATCTCGCATTGAATTAGATAAGGGAATAGGTCAAGGGGCAACATGCCAGTCAGATGAAGGGACATTGAGGCAACAAAAGAATACAAAGATCGAGAAATATGGTGTAAAAAATATGATTTTTGTGTCCTCCTACATAAAAAGCCAGAACACTGTCTCAATTATCCAGGATGTTTTTTTAGACAGGTCAGTAATGGTAGGTACCCTAACCAATAACCATTGTAGCTACAGGAAAAGATCTGAGAAAATCGATTCTACTTTTTAAAGATATACATTCATAGATTTTGGAAAAATGTACAGTTATTAGCAAATAAAATTTCTTTAAAAAAGCGAAGTATCGACTTTAGTGACCAACTACTGAACCGATTTGGATGAAATTTCTATGGGGTCAATATGAAATAACAAGCTTTCAGATGGAAAAAAAACAAATTGGTTTATAAATGACTGAGATCTGAGATAACAAACATAAAAAATGCATCAGAATTGAGAAGCGAAGTCGGTTAGAAATGGATCGAACGGAAACTTTGTTTGATGCCAATCGATCCGCCTTCTCAGGATCAAAAGTCTTTACTGCCAAAAATGACAGATTACGCAAAAAATATGTCCAATACATTTCGTAAGAAATTAGTTTATACCTACCGTAAAACTTTCTTACGACATCCTTAATTTTTGAAGATGCTTTCTACCGCATTCACAAATTTTGGACCAAATGAGTTTGGACAGTCAGCAATAAAATTAGTAGTTTATATAATGTTGTTTTTTTGGTGCCTATTAGTTCTGTTTCTTATAAGGATCAAAATATTCTACTGGAATAACTGAGAGGTAAGACTTCTGTAAACGTCTAACCTTTTAGGAAACTTTTATGAACGTTATATGAAAGATTTTTTTTGCAAAATCCATGGATAATTTGGAAAAAAATCAAAAATTATTACAAGAAATACAAAACTGAGTTTCATGGATGAGGCATCTCTACTCTCATTGTAAAAAAAAAGAAGGAATGTCATTGAGTCACATGCTGTCACTGTCAAAATTCTACTTATGCGAAGCCGGGGCGGGTCGCTAATAGAAAAATAAGATTCAATTCTCTCCAGAATCGATTCCTCAAATCGAAGAATCTACTCGTAAAGCCAACAAGATTGATGCTCAGATACCGGATCATTATCTCGTGGCCTTGATGGTGATCGAGCTGCCGTAATGGATGATGCCGATTCAATGGCACCATCGCCTCAGATCCCATTATAGGTGACAAGGGATATCAGTGGACAGATGGATTAATTTGGCAGAAAAAGTGGATTTCTTAACAACTTTCGGGGCGGTGAGAAGCTTAGTATCTAAAAGTTTGGAAATGAAATGTAAGATTTGTGATTGGAACGTGGAAAAAGACAGTCTTTAAGAAAAGCTGTTACAGCTGTTGATTGTTATCGGTGTCGTCAGCAGTGGGTGATGTTTTGAGATTTGTTTGCAATGTCATATGTTGAAAACTCTATGGCACTCGCACACAATATTTTTAGAAATAATAATATCAAAGACAATATGGATAATTTAGGCCAATAGAGGCCCCAGAAATCCGCAAACATTCAATACTATTGTCAATAGGTTATGATATTTTGTTAGTGGGAGGGCTAACTCTTCTGCGAGTGTCCGTCTGAGTTGTGACCACCGCTTTGCTCGTGATGTCTGCCGCCAAGCAGTAGTGTGCAAGCATTACTGTATTCCGGTTTGTTGAGCAGAGTATCCAGTGAAATTACTGGGCTTATGAGACTTAATACCTAATGTCTCAGGGTAACGAGCGCACTGCAGTGCCGCGCAGGACTTTATGTTTTAAAGTTCTGAGGGGCACTAAAATTGTATACTGTATATATTGTTATGCTTACCATCAGGCAAACGATCAGCTCGTCTCGTTAACCAATAGTATATAAAAGTAAAGTTACAACAATGTTTTAGGCCTCTTATTTAACAACTTTCCAAAACAATTGCTTAATTTAACAATCGCCTACAATTCGCATTCAGAGTAAAATAGTTATATTACAGTACAAAATAGTCACTAAATTACTTTAATTTGTGGGCGTTGTTTGTTCTAATTATTATTTACTCTACTGATTCGCAGACTCCAATCAGCTCCAATTCACCCTTGTTACAATTACTATAACAGAAAGGATAACTAGAGAAAATTATGTTGTGACTACCAAATAACTCAACGCAAACTTTTAACGATATTCTAACGATTCCAAATTGTTGGTTTCCCACAAAGCGCTAAGAAATTTCAACTCCTAATGTAATAAAAGTAACGGAATGGTGTTTAAACCACCCTTAACAACACAAAAGGAAAGTTTTCATTCAATAGACCCGAACTTAGAGAATCGATTAGAGATAAAGGGATAGCCAATTGGCCGGAAGGCTGTATACAAAGTAGGAACCCGGCCAAACTATTTGACTTAGTCTTCATTGAAACAAGTTATTTTAGTGGCTTCTTCAAAAAACATTTTGTTTTCAACCACCATCATTTTGCTCGTGTAGTCTGCCCCTAAGCAGTAATGTGCAAGCATTACAGTGTTCCGGTTTGAGCAAAGTAATCAGTGAAATTACTGGGCTTATATGAGAGTCATACCTACCTAATATCTCAGGGTAATGAGCGCAATGCAGTGACACCCAGGCCTTTGTGTTTACTAAGATATAATCTAAACATCTTACTAAATATCCCGTTACTAAAGTTAACTCTTGTGTTAGTGACCATGAAAGTTTAAAAACTTATAATAAAATTATTTTTGTCACGAAGGTCGTTTTAGTCCCAAACACTTAAACGCACAGCACGTGAACAGTGTTTTTTTTAATTGTTTTTGTTAACGAGACGAGCTGGTCGTTTGCCTGATGGTAAGCATAACGCCGGCCCATAACAATTGCAGTGCCACCCAGAACTTTGAAACACAAAGGCTTGCGCGGCACTGCAGTGCGCTCGTTACCCTGAGACATTAGGTATTAAGTCTCAAGTATGTCACGTAATCTGACATACTATGTAGATATAAGTTAGGCGTTTAACATTTTGCAATACATTTTCTGCTATATAATCTTTTCTATCTACAGCATTTACGATCTTATTGTGCATGATCTATTTTATGATTTCAGAAACACAGTAAACTGTTTTTCTTCTAGTTACGTTTCTAAATTGGAAAAATTGTCCTGACATTCCGGTTACCGGATAATCGTTCCATCTCTACGATCAGCGAATGGTTTTGCTCCAAGAGACAATCAATATTAGCATCTTTTTTGAGACAACGGTTTCTTACTTAACCCTCAGTTGGACTACGAAAACTGAGCGTTGTTCAAAGTTTTTATTAAAAAAAAGCTTTTACGTATGTTACATCGCCATTCTACTTGTAAGTATATAATAATAAAAAATGACATTGTGATCATGCCATTGTTATTTAGTTTTTGAAACGGTTACCCCATACTTCTGCACTAGGATTCCCTGCGTCGCAGGTGGCATGGACACACACAGATACTAAACACGTAAATTCAAGCCCCGAGAACAAATATAGATGCTCAACAGACCAAGTCTGTCCTGGTCGGAGTTCGAACCCAGTTCTCGTCGTATTGCAGTTAGATTTACTACCAAATTGCTTGAAAAAACAAAACAATCGTGAATTCAAACGCTACAAATTTTTACCAACCTTAATAATAGTGATGAATACTTGATAGATAATTATCTCAAACAAAATAAATTATTAAGACGTTAGCCTACTATAGGGACTGTTCATTAGTGAACACTAATGAACACTAATGAACACTAGTGAACACTAGTGAACAATAATGAACACTAACATTAGTTTTTATTGGAGTTCTATTAATTAGGGCTAATAAAATCTTTGAATATCCTACTACTCAAAACCTATCAATGCTCTTAATTTTCTGTTACATTTTAATCTACTAAAATATTGAAAAAAATATTTAATACACTCGTACATAAATCAACAACGTTACTACACCCGGCCTGAGTTTATTGAAGAGATTGAAATAAATGGGAATTGGTTTTTAAAAATTCATCCACTTTTGTTTACTGAGCACAAATCATTATTCAATTGATTGGAAACGGTTTGCGTAGTAAAATTTTCATGCAAAAATAGCCAGTTCTATTTTTACAATCATTTATTGTAACTTGAAACGTTTGTACTGAGTATATGTTAGTTTGATTAGGTCAAATCATGCAATCTAAATTTGACCCACATTTTTTTTTTTTAATGTTATTTGGTAACGAGACGAGCTGGTCGTTTGCCTGATGGTAAGCATAACGCCGGCCCATAACAATTGCAGTGCCACCCAGAACTTTGAAACACAAAGGCCTGCGCGGCACTGCATTGCGCTCGTTACCCTGAGACATTAGGTATTAAGTCTCATAAGCCCAGTAATTTCACTGGATACTGTTGCATGCATTAATGCTTGCACACTACTGCTTGGCGGCAGACTTCACGAGCAAAGCGGTGGTAACAACCCAGGCGGACACTCGCAGAAGAGTTAGTCTTACCACTAACAAAGTAACATCCCGGTGTTCGATTAAAATTAAAGATTTTTTCATCTTATTAGCCAGTTTTGAACGGCCAGGATCTAATATTGTTTGTTAAGAATTGGTAGTAATTAGTTTTTATTTTGGGAATTAGTACTCTATATTATACGCAAACTCGCAGTGTCAGACTCGTATCGCCAAACCATAACCTTCACAAATGGCCGGATTAAGGTTAATACTAAATACCATAACGTATACCGCTATGCAATACCATCGGCAAAGCGGTATTAATAACGGCCATTTGTAAGGATTCGTATCTAATGCACTCTTACATAGGGAGGGGATTTCAGTATACCGCTGTTATTTTATAGCTCCTTTAAATCCTTTACCACGCTCGCACGATTACAGAACGAGAAATATGCGATGCGATTAAGGATCGACGTAGTCTGGCGGAGTGGTTTGTGTTGTTTATTTATAGCACGGTAGATAATTTGTTACTTTACAAATAAAATTTAATACAGAATGTGGGTTTTTCATTTGCTGTTGTAGCTGTTGATAAAGAAATCGTACCCAGAAGATACCTAAAGGACGTATTAGCTTGCTATTTGAAAATGCCAAGGTTGTAACAATTGGGAACACAGACTAACTGCGGTCATTAACTGGCGTGTTTTTAAATTTTATTTTTTAGATTTTAGACCGCATCGTCGGTTACTATCTGCGGTGCAAGTGCGGATCTTTTCGATCGATAAAATTTACAGTTCTAATCGATAAAGTGGGTTTTATCGATTTTTTATATAATTTATCGAGTCTCGTTATAATCGACAAAAGTTATCGAATAGCTATAGGTCGAATCCAAAGAGAATATAGACTATAGAGATACTACAATAATTTACGACCAGACTTCGGTAGGTACTCGCAACATTCGATAAATTTATCGTGGTTTTTCGATTCGACAAATTTATCAAACCGACCTCCGTACTTGCGCCGCTGTTGAGATTGAGCGAGAGAGAGAGAGCGAGAGAGAGAGCGAGAGAGAGAGCGAGAGAGAGAGAGATAGAGAGAGAGATATGAAAAAAAACAAGAGTTTGGGAAAATTTTGAATATTACAAAATGTCATCTTTTTATGAAGCTATCCTTTATTTTGACAAAAGTTTAATTAATTGCAAACACTTATTCAAGCCAATCAAAGAACCAAATCAGCAGTAACTGGGTTCTTACTTAACTGTATCATCTTATCACCATCTTATGAAGATATTACAGATTCCCTCCTCTCGATTATTTCACTTTAACTCCATTTCGTTTAAGAGCACAATCGTAAAAAATATTCAATAGCACGAAGCCTTTAATGGCATTTTATAAAAAGGTATTGGTACCGCTTTTTATGGGTACTTGAATTTTATCATACTAGAATTTCTTGATGTGAGTTTTCATTATGTCATATTCTTCTGACTCAATTTTTTTACCTTTTATATGAAAGAAGTATGATAATGAATTAATTAAATGCTGATATATAAAAAAAAGTATTACCTACCTACATCATAGGTACTGTGAAAGATGTATTTTATAAATAAAATTAAATAATTTTAACTCGTAACAATATAAACAATAATTCTTAAAAAATACTGCATCGCATTATAAAATATAATGATTGCAAAGAGAGGAAATGTAAACGTATTATCCAATAATATATACTTGTGCGTTTCAATCCGTCCCGTCGCACCATAGTTAGAATCTCGACTCGGCCCGCACCAATGACTTATATCAAGTTATGTGCAGATTATTAACACTCGCTCTAAAACGTTGAAGGAAAACATCGTGAGGAAACCGGCATGTTCAAGAACCACAAAATTCGAGGACATGTGACATCCACCAAGCCGCACTGGGGCCGCGTGGTGGATTATGGCACATACCTCTCTCTCTCTCTCTGAGAGAAGGCCGGTATCCCAGCAGTGGGAGCGGAAGAGGCTAATAATGAATAGGTACCATACAATGTGAATAAAGTACTGCATATCAATCATAATATTGGAGTCGTGGCAAAGCTAGAAGTTTTAACAAAAAATCAAAAGGAACTGCTATACTAGATTATTAGTAAAAGTGATTACCAAACTTTTCTGTCTCTCATCGTAGTCCTAAGGACCGGACTCCACAAAGGCAGATATGTGTGAGAAGATGCTTAACAGCTAGAGTGTATACACCGAAGCTGTGCGGAGATTGATATTGGCTAGACCGGAGCAGATATGTGTACTGTCTAGAGGAGAGCTGAGCTGCGTACAGCCTTGCCTAAAGATGTTGATCCCATTATAAATTGTTAAAAACCGGCTATAACTCACGTCATTTGTCGATATTTTCAACCTAGTCATTGCGATCTCGCCGAGTGCACTCCCTGAGGAAGAGCGTCGGACACGCTCGAAACCTAGGTCGAAAATATCGACAAATGACGTGAGTTATAGCCGGTTTTTAACAATTTATGAAATTGATCCCCTCTGATCATGGGCGCTGGGTGCTGATATGGGGGTGAATGGGCGCGAGAAGTGCGAACGCGGGTTGTGAGATGCAGTGGAACTATAGTGACGCCACTCGCCGCACACGCCACATCTCTCGTATATCCGCTGCGCGACTCGCTATCGGCGTCGCATCGCCTGCTTGTGAGGCATAGATCACATATCTGTCTTGTTCGTGCTAAATAAATATGAGACATCTCTCTTCTCTGTCCAATCGTATCCACTTGTTGTGTCTAACACAACTCTTCTCGTCTTCGCATTGATGGAGTCCGGGCCTAAACTAAGACAAAAACAAGTGATGAGTAACTTACCAAACCTACGGTTAGGACGTTCCCATTGACTTAGTATGATTGCTGTTTGTCTGGACAAATGAAGGCAATGTTTTTTTACGTATGTATGTAAAGAAATGTACTATACGGATACGTAGAAAATAATACAAATAAATTAGTCTTGTTTTTTTCTCAATTATATGCTGATATTCAGTGGGACATTATTGGCATTATGCTGGCCATTGCTCATGGATATGCTGTCTCAACTCATCATCACCATCAGAATTAGCCTATTATTAGGCTCCCACGACTGGGATGCAGCGTTTCTCTGAGACAGATGGGCCATAATCCACCACGAGGGTTCAGTTCGTCTTGGTGGATGTCATACTGTTCTGTTTTGTGGTTTTTGAACATGTAGATTCGTTCTCGATGTTTTACGGAAATGTGCGCTAATGCCATATAAATTGTATAAAAATCTTGTCCGTAGGTTGTGGTCGCGTTAGTGGCCGAGTTCGGTGTCCCAATATACGGCTGAACTAAGAGTCGCACAAGTTCACGCAAGGCCACACTCGCTCTCATACACTTACTTCGACTATCTAATCGGCCAAGGCGTAGTAAAGTTAACCATTTCCAAATCATGTACTTAGTGTTCCTATAAAAGATTATTTCATATTTTTTTATGCATTTTTCACTCGTTACTTTCAACGCAGTTACAAGTGCGTCCGAGAGCTTTCCAACTATAAATCAATGTATGAGTTCCCGGGCGGAGTGGGGATTTATTTGAACCGGCTAACAAGCTCTCTCGGGATAAATCCATGGGATGGATGGAGTATGAAAGAAAAGTTTAATGTTAAAAGTTTTGACAGAAATTAAAGAAAGTACGGAAACAAATTAATTTGTTCACTCACTATAACGTCATATTTTATATCCTTTTTCCTATTTGATGCTATAAATGACTCTAAATACATGCGTTCTGTAAAAAAAATATTGTTACTAATCATTAGAAGCTACTCATATAGGCCGATGCCTGCCGTGCTTGGGCGAGCTATTTAGCGAAGAACAGTAGCATGTTTTTCCTTTAAATCTCTAAGGGGCACCTTAGACGCTCAAGCAAACGTACGCTTGCTTGAGCGTCTAAGGTACCCCTACAGGCGAGACTTCAATGACCATATAGTATATCATGGCGCGGTGGTTGCTCATTGCTCAACTATTATTATTGCTATCGATTTGAAATATAACTTAAAACAATTGTAGTGCCACCGAGAACTTTGAACCATAAAGACCTGTCTGGCACTACATTGCGCTCGATAAATCGAAAATAATTAATATGCTAATACGGTTGAGCTTTCGGTGCTCGCCTAGCTAGCAACCATCCTCGAGTTGAAAATCGATTGCCTATGTGTGCGTGTTGCGGCATGTGAACTTAAGAGCCAATTCTTATCTAGGTTCAGAATATTCACCAGTCTATTCACCAGAATAGTCACCTGAATATTCATCGAGTAAAAACAAATGCCGACTAAATTACCGAACGTGTCCTATTCAGGATTCACCTAATCTCTTTAGGCTATACAAAAAACACAAATGAGTCTTTCAATTTCTACAAACGATCATTTTACTTCTTGATATATCAAGAAGTAAAATGATCGTTTTATGTCCTATAGGACATAAAACCTACCTATCATAGATCAATAACTTACAAGATACGCTACGGCGATAACTCGCGATCGTAGAGTACTATAATTTATTTCCTCCAGGAATTGCGTTTTTCCTACAAAGGGAACTAGAAAACTCTTTCCAATAAGTTTCACGCCGTTTTCGCTCGCTGTCTTCTAAGTATTTCTCTTTATAAATTATGGTGGTAACAACTTCTGTTTCAAACTTTCGGGTTCATTAAGATGTACCTATAACTTCCATTCTGTTACGAATCATCTGGACTACATAATTTATTATTATAAATTGTGATTGTCGGCTAGTCTTTCTTTCACGCATCAACGGATAGTGATGACGTGACGTCGTCATGACGTAATTTTTTTCTATACAAATAAATGAAATTGAAGTGTCTGTTTGTAATATCAAAATAACAGTTTTTTACCAAATGCATATGAAAGTATATACGGTAAATATAACAAAACAACCATTTTTAAAATTTTTGTATGTCTGTCTATTTGTTCCGGGTAATCTCCGAAACGGCTGGGCCGATTTTGACAGGACTTTCAATGGCAGATAGCTCATGTTACAAGGAGTAACTTAGGCTACTTTTGTTTTAGAAAAGAATTAGGGTTCTGCGCAAAAAAATAAAAACCATGAAATGCATTATCTCCGCGCGTGTGAAACGTGAGCGAAACAGATAGAATAAAATAGAACAAAAAGAAATGCTACTGATCTATTACTCGTATGATACTGATTAAAATTAAACTGATTTATTTCAATCATGGTTCTTTATAAAAAAACGTCGTGAAGTTTACTAGAAAATTATCACAAATCGGCATATTTTTTTTTAATTATGAGCAGTACATTTACTCAATGTGTAGAGTTCTTAATTCGTTCACATTCGCTTTTCGTCCAATTCGCGTTTCGTGCAATTCGTTACCAATCGTGTTTTTCTCGGTCACTTTTTTGTGTATGTTTTTTTCTCTAGTATTCTTTATAGAAGATGTTAAGATACAAGAGGCACAAGGTTTGTTCCTTTTTTCTATATTTAAGAGTTTTTTTAACGAGCTAAATGCCTTTATTATCTAGCTAATACATAAATAAAGCACTACATCTAACCTAGCTAGCTACAAAAACAGTTGGAAAAAAAAGTTCTAGCCCACTACCAGTTGGAAGCGTTCCCAGCATGCTGGCGGCATTGCCTCGTATTTAAGACTGATGTTCAATAAAAAAGGTAGATACTAATCATATTATCTAGTCTCCAGAACTCCAGTTTTACACAACGAAGCGACCCTAATTTTTAATTCTGCTCTGGTTTTTCGTAGAAACAAGTAAAGTTTTTATATTACACGTGGCAATTTATATAAAAGTTTTCAGAAGTGTTGAGTACGTTTAATTTATGATAGGCAATAACTTATTTTGATAAGATTTATTGGTGCGTAGGTAGATACGTAGAAACTTTCTGCGGGAATTTGTTTAAAAGTTTTACTTTATTATTCTGTCTATCCAGTTCATTGGAGATACGCTCAGTAAAGTAAGATAGTATATTTATATATGTTCGCACGTATATTATATTTGTGTTAATTATATTAATTGATGTATGTATATTTAATTAAGTCTATCCTAATGGTCAACAGCCGGAAGCTATACTCTTCCTTATATTGCTTAAATATAAGTTTTGCAAATACTGTATTTGTATTAAAATAGTTCGTAAATAGGGTAGTTGCATGAAAAACAAAATACATAATTACTGTGGTTAGACAGTTTTAAGAACATCACATTAACACAATAAAAATTAAATTCTCAAAAAATATATAATATCCACAAAGATACTGGATCTATAAGTTTCCCGAATAAAACGACTTTTTCAGCATCGTATAGTAATTCAAACGATACTATGAGATTCTTTAGATTACGAGTACAGTAAATAAAAAATGTACAACCACTTTGTACTTAAACGCAGTTTTTCACGACCAAAATCAACAAAATGCATGTTTTTAGTCCAGCTTCACAACCCGCGCATGGAATGTGACGTCACATACGATAAGCAATTTGTATGGAGCGTTTTAGCGATAAGTAGATTATTGAATAGTGGCCCGACCACAGATTTGTAATAGAGTAGGGCCCGACTTTGAGTCTTATTTTTGACACTTTGAAAATTATCACTAGAAACGGGATATTTACCATGTATATTATTTGATTTGAGTTTCCGATATTTCGGCGCTGTTGCAAACGCCATGATCACGGGAGAACAGTTCTCCTCCAGTTCAGAAGTAGTTCTCCCGTGATCATGGCGTTTGCAACAGCGCCGAAATATCGGAAACTCAAATCAAATAATATACATGGTAAATATCCCGTTTCTAGTGATAATTTTCAAAGTGTTGATGACCATGACAGTTTAAAAACTTATTTTTGACGTGTCTAACGTTCGATTTTCAGTTTTTTTTTATTCTCATGAGAAAAAGAATTGAAAAAATGGAGTCAAATACCCTATCAGTATTTCTTAAAAAAATTGTAATAGGGCTATAAAAATTACTTACGAGTCTGAATAAAAAGGTTAGAATGACTATGTTACTACTTCGATATATTCTCTTCATTCAAACGTTTTTATAGTGATGAGGCTGTCCGTAATACCATTTATCTAGAATTTTATACCACTACCAGCAATATCTACATCATCCATCTCAAAAGATATTCATCAAATCATATCAAGAAAAGAAACAAAAAATCCACAAGGAAAAAAGGAAAATCCACATTCGCGATTAAATTCAATGACACTCGAGTAACAGGGTAAGAAAAAAATAATAAATCCAATACGGGCTGGATGATTAATATCCGAGGGAGAACTCCCGAGCGTTCTTATCAAGACCCGGATAAGGTATACCCGGTTATTTACTGCAGACCGAGATGATGGGGTACTGGATGGGGTAAGTGGAGTTATATAAAGCTAAAAGCGGAGCAAAATGTTACATTTTGATATAAGTACATGACCTTGATAATGTCTAATCTAAAGCGCCCATTTCATGCTCATGCATGTTTGCGTTTTGCTGTCAAAATGATAATCGTTTTGCTACAAGCGCGGATTAGCGAGCGTTACAGGCTCAAGCGCTGCTTGAAGTAAATCCACGAAACAGACAAGTACAGCAATGGGGATGTCTCTTTCACTTCGTCGAAGCTCTGCGTGGGCTCAATTTGATGACTGCTCCGCCCTTACTCTACATACATCCCTTACGTACCACTGCAAATTTACCGAGTCTTCTGTACTGAACACGCAGTGGTTGTGAAAAGATATTTTTGAGTATAGGTCGTTGAAGCGGCTGCGTCTCATTCACTCCCTCAAATACCACGGTTACCAGTCGGACTTCCACCATGCACCATTAGACGCTACGATATGCCTCAAGCAGTGATCGTGGTTTTTCCACAGTTTTCGGGTGGTCCGTGATTGATGCATATCCATCAGTCATATGCATTACCGTGTAATGGCAGCTTAAGGCGGCATCGCCAGCGGGAGTTCCCCATTCCCGAACTAAGATTGAACTTGTATCTCAGTATCTGGAAGCCCCATCAGCAATAGAAGCCAAGAGCTTAGACAGCACACGCATAACTCAATAATAAGGTGGCATAACTACGCAAAATATGTAATTTATTAGTAGGTATGCAGCCTTATAAGAATTTGTGGTTCTTCCAGCAATAGATTTATATATAAGTTTACATCAATCGTACTAAAATACCATTTCGGGGCTTTAATTTATAATGGAAACGGGTTCCGGACGAATTATCCAGAAGAATAGAAAAGATCGTTGCCAAAAGAAAACATTTTTTTATATCAAACTTGGCTCGTTTATTATAGGCTTATTTGTTGTTAATGTTGGGAGAGAATTACGTTCCTTTAGCACTTTAAAAAAGTTGTAACAGATGTTCTTTTGCCGTAGTGTTGTTATTTTTCATGTACATTTCTCCCTTGGAACGGATGTTAATGAAGGTAGGAAGCAAAAAGAGGAGTTAAAATGAGTGTTAATGAAGCAATTGCGTAATTTTATAGACAGAACAAAAGTCATTTGACATAATATTTAAACAAACTGTTTATATGTGATGGGGTATGTATGGGGGGGTTGGTTTAGTCAATCGTTTGCGAGCTTTTTTTTTAAGTTATTGGTAACGAGACGATCTGGTCCTTTGCCTGATGGTAAACTTAACGCCGGCCCATAACAATTGCAGTGCCACTCAGAACCTGCGCGGCACTGCAGTGCGCTCGTTACCCTGAGACATTAGGTATTAAGTCTCATTAGCCCAGTAATTTCCCTGGCTACTTTGCTCATCAAACCGGAACACAGTAATGCTTGCACATTACTGCTTGGCGGCAGACTTCTCGAGCAAAGTGGTGGTACTAACCCAGACGGACACTCGCAGAAGAATTAGTCCTCCCACTAACAACAATACATTTGCTTAATACAGTTAAAATAAAAACTAACAAACAAACTAACCCAGGTTTCGTTGTCCAGTGACGCATGATATGTTTTATTCAGTATAGATCGAACTTAGGCCATTAGACATTCTTTATCGTGGAATTAAAACTATAAATTTCCCATATTGTATATCTCATTTAAAATGGACTTCCGCAAAGTAACGCCTGATTCCATCAAATATCAAATATTTGAATGGGTATTTTATTTATGCTAATTAGTAAAATAGAGTGTTGAAATACAGCAACAAAATTAGATTTAATTTGCCAAAAATATAGTAAAGTAAAAAAGTAAAAGTTAAAAATAGTTTTTGAGGCTAAAACACGAAATATAAAAAAAACAAGAAAAATATTAACAGGATTATAATTTGTTTTTTGACTATTAGAATATTATGTATTAAATGCCAAAATCGTGTGACCACAAAAGCCACTCACGGCGCGTGATGTCATTATCTCATTTCAATTGCTTGCAATCAGCGCTTGAATAGCATTTGATGATCATAGATAGATAGATAGATAGATAACACTTTATTGCACGATAAGGAAAAAAATTACAAAAGCTCTTACAAATTAGTACAATCGGCGGCCTTATCACTAAGCAGCGATCTCTTCCAGGCAACCGTAGCTTTATGTCTAGGACGGTGTTAATCTATTTAGCCAGATAGCTGAGTTCCTATATTTTACAAATAATTGAATACCTACTTACGTCAATAAAATCTTCACAAAAGTAACTCTTTTATTTTATTGATTGGTCTTTCCAATTTCGTCTTGCAAGTTGCATCCATTTTTTTCGTATATTGGTTGGGGAAAAAGTCTTTTCGCATTATAGTATGTATGAACTTGTAATAAAATCTCTTTGGCTATAGTATTTGTATCTGGCTAGTTTTGGTATCATATGAAAGTTTAAATTTTAAAGAACATAATTCCAAATTCAAATTAGGAAAATGTGTGATTTTCATTTGTTTTTCGTACTGTCAAAATGAGTGAATCTAATGAAGAAATTCGATACATTTTAAAATTTTACTACAAAAAAGGTAAAAATGCAACGCAAGCCACGAAAAAAATTTGCGATGTTTATGGACCTAGTGCAGTGTCTCTGAGAGTAGCACAAATTTGGTTTAAGCGTTTTCAATCCGGAAATTATGATTTCAAAGATGCACGTCGCTCTGGTCGCCCTATTACGGATAAAATGGATGCCATTTTTGAAAAAGTGGAACAAGATCGGCATATCAGTAGTTACGACGTAGCTGAAGAACTGGGAATTGACCACAAAACAGTTTTGGCGCATTTGAAAAAAACTGGGTACACAAAAAAGCTCGATATTTGGGTACCTCACGAGCTCACTGAAAGAAACCTAATGAACCGTGTACTCATTTGTGATTCTTTACTACGACATAATGAAACCGAACCATTTTTGAAGAAGCTGATAACTGGTGATGAAAAGTGAATCACGTACGACAAGAACGTGCGAAAAAGGTCGTGGTCAAAGACCGGTCAGGCTTCACAGACTGTGGCGAAACCCGGGTTAACTCGCAACAAGGTGATGCTGTGTGTGTGGTGGGATTGGAAGGCCATTATTCATTATGAGCTGTTACCACCAGGCAGGACCATCGATTCTGAACTCTACTGCGAACAACTGATGAGATTAAAGCAAGAAGTTGAGAGAAAGCGGCCGGAATTAATCAACAGAAGGGGTGTGGTTTTTCATCATGATAACGCTAGACCTCACACATCTTTAGCCACTCAGAAAAAATTAAGATAGTTTGGCTGGGAGGTGTTAATGCATCTGCCGTATAGTCCTGAACTTGCACCTTCAGATTTCCACCTGTTTCGGTCTCTTCAGAATTCTTTAGGCAGTGTCAGGTTAACATCACGAGAGGACTGCCAAAACCACTTGCCGCGGTATTTTGATCAGAAGTCCCAAAATTTATATAGCAATGGGATCATGTCCCTACCTAAAAGATGGCAAAAAGTTATCGAACAAAATGGTACCTACATACTTTAGTTAAATGTAAATAAACTATATTAAAAAATGTTTTGAATTTTCTTAAAAAATGCGAAGGAACTTTTTCCCCGACCTATTATATTTTATTTGTGAGTCACAGAAATACAGGGTTTTCTTTCGTGTTAATTTTGCACTGAACGATTCTTATAATTTATATTCACAGTAATTTTATTTAATTTAATAGGAAGGAGGAGAAGGACCACATTGTAATTAAAGAAAAAGCACTTTTTAACCCGGAAAATGTACAAATAGTTTTAGAATAGGAAAATAGTTTTTCATTTATGTATTAAAGTTTATATACACAATAAATAATTTTAGAGCTGACTCCACGCTTGATTAGTCCTAAATATTCCTAAAATTACATCCCCGATTACAAAATAGTAAAAAGCTTTTAAAAGATCCAACGTTTTAAGATAACTTCCAAGACTTGTAAAACATAGACTTAAAAATGAATAGATGTTACAACCCGTAAATACGAGCATCAAAATTGGGGCACTGTAGTGTGTTATATGCCTGCACCTAGTTCAGTTCTAAATAATTATGTCTAGCAATTAGTAATTATTAAACAACAAAAAATAGGTAGTCAAAAAATGTATGATTGTGAGCATGTACTTATTAATTACTTTCTGAGCTGAGGACTCAATCTACAACATCAGTCTAAGGTTGCAGGTCACCAGATGTGAATTGATCGACGTTCACGTGATTGACAGTTCAATTCCTAATTAAAACCTAATTTGACAGCATTTGACAGATGTCAAAAATGCTCGTTTAAAATAATCTAATTTGGAGCTATGAAACTGATCATGATGAAACCTAGTCCATAGGTGCACGTCACTTCAAATAGGTTGGTGTACTCCAATGGTCGGGGTGCTATGCCGGGTAACCTCCACGCGGTGCACCCTGGTTACCTGTCAGCAACCTCTCCTGGTTGACTTTTCGGTCCCGGAGAGGTTGCTGACAGGTAGCTGATAACCCGGCGAGGTGGGCCCCTCCGCGTGTCCCTCTGAAGGGGTCAGCAGAGGGCACAGTGGATGGGGCGTATGGGCTGAGCGGAGTCCGAAGGCCGCAGGGCCATGGACGAGCTTGCCGAGGGGGCCGCGTTAGCACGCGTGGCCCTCCGGTGTGGCTACACCGGACGGGACAAAAGATAGGGGCGCGCTGTTTTCCAGCGTGGGACCAGGGGGTTACCTTATTGGGTAGTGACCCCCCTGCTCCCGCTGGCAGCGCGCGATTGGACGTGACATAGGAGGAGGACAGCCCCTCTTATTGGGGGGCTGTACGAGGAGGGGCGCGCTGCCTACCAACGTGGGATCAGGGGGTTACCCTTTGGGTAAGATGACCCCCCTGCTCCCGCTGGCAGCGCGCTAATTTACCGGACGTGACACAGTAGGAGAAGGGCCCCCACCCCGATTGGCCATATCGGGGTGGGGGCAACATCGGACTTGACATCAGAGGGGGGTCCGATATCCCCCTCTTTTCTCGGACTAAGACGAGGTGGAGCGCGCGGTCATGTCTTTGCGACCGCGCGCCATTGTGATGGCCCCCCGCCCTAAGCGGCGCTCCGTGGGAGCGCCGTGGCAGGTGGGGACACGACGGTGCTCTCATGAGCACGGAGACGGGGGCGCGATCTAACCCCTCCGTCTCCACCGGGAGGACCTGGGGCGTCGGATGCGGGGGCTTTCGGCGTCCCTCACCTGCGTATAGGTAGGGTCCTCCCGAGGCGGGGGCGGTACGCTGCGTGCGCGTACCGCCCGAGCCAAGCGGGGGAGCTAGGCTCCTCGCGAGGCGGGTCCGCCCCAGGGGGGCGGACGACGGCTGACGGGGTTCCGCGTGTAGTGTTATAGAAATTTACTTAACTTACCAGTTGAATAATCTTAACTCGGAAATATATTTATGTCATAGATTTGAAACATAAAATATGGCATTTTTTTACAAATTCAAATTTTAAGCTTGTAAAATAGCTTGCCTTATCTATTAATACTAAGTCTATGTGGAAATCACCACCACTCACCTCTAAACCAGTCAATAACGATGTTAACAACTTTTTAAAAAGCAAACACAACTTTTAAAAAGCAAACAAACAACTTTTAAAAACGCAAACTTTATGTTTTAAACAGGAACTTCAATAAAGTTAAGGCTGAATTGGGGACGTGAATTATAATGATTAACAATTTGCCAAAGTCTAAGGAAACAATCCATCAATTGGTCGGTGAATTCTTGAAGCCAATTATGCGACAAACGAAAGAGGGGACAAATTGGAGAATGAGGGGCTAAAATTAGAGAAAGAGGGGACGAAACTGGGTATTTGTGCTATAGTATATACAGTTGCGGCGGTTTTGGAATGAGATTTTGATGGTTGTTTAGGTTTTCGATGGATTTGAGTTTGACGATTCTAAAAACAGTAATTTTGGGTTTCAAATAGAATGAGTTTATATTCGATTTTTAAAATGCCTTCTCCTTTTTGGATTACTCAATTTGAATTGTTTAAATCTTCTTCGTAGTGTAATGCTCATAAATGAGTAAATACTTATTATTACTTACTTATGGAGAATTATTCTGGGCTATTATTAAGCTGGAGACATATATTTTCGGACGCGTCGGTTAGTCGCGGCTTATGGACGCGTCCAATAATATAACATAGTACATTTTACAGTATACTGAGGAGACTATCAGACGTATGTTGCGGACGTGATCTTGAGCGTTAGGACGTCCGATTTAAATCTGACAAGTCGTATGTTTTTGTTCAGCCTCGTCCGTGGACAGTCGGACGCATCCTTGCGTCAGAAGGACATTGACACAGTATGGACATTTCTAGTATTTTCAGAACCTTCAGTGCACCAGTGCACTGGATGTTTTTGGCGTCCGAGGACTGTCAGACTTTCGTGAGCGACTATATAAGCCGTAGCTGATGGACTAATCCGAAAACATGTTTCAGCTTTTAGTTTCTTAAAGAAGATACATATTTTTCCGTAGCTAGTAAAACATGAAGCACCTATTCTGAGAGATGCAAGATAGATTCGAATGTATGAGATGATATTCACGCCCCCCGGCTTCAGTCGGTTTTCAGTCAAATTTATCGATCAAGCCGCCACCTAATTCATTTCGCTATTTTCAGTATTAAATCAATTCCATTGTGTAAATTAATTTTACGCCTTTGTAACACAGAAAACGATTTGCAAAATTTACAATTTCCCTGACACGAATTTTCGTAACGTTGTCACGGGGGTGGAAAAGTAACATGGAATTGTTTCAAATTAAGACGAAGGCGTTTGTTGCTTCCGTCACGTATTACCTTTAAATAAATGTGTGTTAGGATTACGAACTTCCGTAACTCTGGAGCATTGTTTATTTTAGGTACATCTGTAATGAATCTCTGAATGGTTTGGTTAATGAAGGAATGAATATTTATCCTGAAGGATTCTGTTTGAGTTACATACTACATATTTGAATTCATTACTTATGAATGGGTTGCTTTAGCATGCATGATAACAATCCAAGTGCTTGTGATTTTGAAATACGCTTGCAGTATAGGAACAAGTTTAGAAGCCAGCAAAAAACACGATTCCCGCGTGTCATTCTCTACATACAAAAATATAGAGCTAAGTTAAAAAACTTCTAATAAAAATAATTCAAACAAAAAACTAGAAAGGGGAAACTTAGTTACTTAATAGTTTTGTCGATGTAAACTAACTGTTTAATTTATTCTAAAAAAAGGACACAGTTTAATTAGAGAACCGCCACCAAAGTAGCGCACTATTTTTCAGCTGTGCCGTTTCCGTACCAAGTAGTTTCTACAATAATAAGACAAAAAATAAAGTTAACATTAGTATGTCTATTACTCAATGACGCTTCCGAGGTTTTGCATTACTTCTTTTACATGTAGTATAATGTTGTTATAAAATATAAGATGGTCTATACAAATTGAAGACAGGCGGGACGTCAAAGCAACTTTTGTTCAGTGAATAACAGCATATATACTCTTTGAATAACAGTGTTTTCTGTTACCTGGAGCGAAATTATTGGGCTAAGGCTGGCAGGTTTTTGTATCTATGTTTGAGAGACCTTTGCTCAAATTTGCACAAGAAGGTTTGTTTTAAATTTTTTACAGGCTAAACACATTTTCCAGCGATACAGAAATGCTAGCTAAACATCTATGCCATTGAGATCGTTATCATTCAAAGCGTAACACTTTTATGGAGGGGGAAACGAATTTATATTGTCATAACATGGGGTGTTTTATAGTAGATAAACTGTTAAAGCGGTAAAAGCGCTTTTTATGGTTGGCCTTTTCTGGCCCGGTCATTGAGTATAAATTACTTGGTATTATAACCACTGGTGGAACCATAATATGAATGTTTTGGTAATCAGATTTCCGGACGAAATTAATACAAGCATGCATTCTATTTATGACTAGCTGTGCCCCGCAGTTTCGCCCACGTAATGAATGCTTAAGTTACTCCTTACAACGTCAGCTACCTGCCCGTGAAAGTCCCGTCAAAATTGGTTCTGCCGTTTTGGATATTAGCCGGAACAAACAGAAAGACAGACATAAATTTAGAGACCAGTTTTATTGTTGTAAACCTACCTGTACTTTTATATACATTTAGTAAAAAGCTGTTATGTTGACATTACAGACAGAAACTTTAATATTTTTTTAATTGCCTTTATTAACTAGCTAATACATAAATAAACACTACATCTAACCTAGCTAGCTACAAAAACAGTTGGATTTTATTTATATTGTATAATAAAGGTTTATCATACTCACCCATGAATCGACTATGAAACAAAATTTCAATAAATTCGTGTACAGTTAATTGTGTCACAACCAAGGCAAATATTTTCACACGAACAATTTTTTTTTTCATTGCTGTGTTTATGACTGCGGTAATGAAATGTTTTTTTCTCCGTGCGTCCTTTTATTTTTTATTGTAACGACTGTGGCAAGCCCGCAGCGCTTCGGACCAACATTTCTGCTTACCATTTGTTATTGAATTATATTCATTTGAACTTTTGTGCGTTTATTAATCTTCTTGTTTCTATTTTCTGTTCGTTTCGTTATTGATGTTGATTTTCAATGTGTTGTACCTATTTCGTTTTATTGCTTGTGCGTTTTCTTATTTTTTATTGTTTCCTGCATAAAAATTTAGGAAACAGAATAAAAAAATATCTTATTTTTATGAAGATTTTTTAGGGTAATGCTAACAAATAACAAAAAGCCACCTGGTTTCTTTCTATTTACAAAGATATATTCATCACTTTTTATTTTTCTATTTTTTTTAATGCATCTGGAGTTGTAGGTAGTAACATGAAATATGAATAAAATTTCTATCTTTTCTCACACTCTTGTCGTATTTGTCGCAGTCGGGGACGGTCTCATGTATAATGTGCAAAACATTTGAAATTAGTAACTGTCTCGAGTCACAATAGCTGCTATTGTACCAGTACAAAGGAATTTCGTCTCCCAACTATAACGCAATATCCCACGTTTTCGTTTATGTCGGGAGCTGATGGCATCGCAAGTTACTTGTAATTCGGATGGAAAACGGTGTCAAAATTATATCAAGCAAAGCCAAGCTTTGAACAGTTCTGCAATTGGACGGATAGACGTGGATAAGGCAATCCTAACTATATTCGTCTAATATTACTGGGCTTTATTTAGTGAAATTACTGGGCTTATGTGACTTAATACCTAATGTCTCAGGGTAACGAGCGCACTGCAGTGCCGCGCAGGCCTTTATGTTTCAAAGTTCTGGGTGGGACTGCAATTGTTATGGGCCGGCGTTATATGCTTACCATCAGGCAAACGACCAGCTCGTCTCGTTACCAAATAACATAAAAAAATATATTGTAATCTTACAACAACTTTAAATGCTTTCAAACTCGTTTGTATGTGAAGGCTGGTGGCAACAACATATATTCACACCCCTGCCTAGTGCAAGGATGTGAGTATGTAAGGGTTTATGTTTATATTTTCGGCTAGTAATAAGTATGAAACGGTATGAAAGCATGAGAGAGGTGATTTATATGTGAAATTATCACTTCAATAGCATCTGTTAAAGTGAATATCATGGAACACCTTTTTCTTTATCATTCTATTGAATAATTGGATAACGAAACTTGTGGGTTGTTTGCCTGATGGTAAGCATAACGACAGCCTAAAACAATCGCAGTGAAACTCGGAACTTTGAAACACAAAGGCCGGTTCGGTACTGAGGATATACTCATTACCCTGTGACATTAGGTGTACCTATAGGTAATAAGACTTTACAGTACCTCCCAGCCTACTTTGCAAGCGAGCGTTTAGTCATCCCTACCGTTCTATTGTGAGGCATTTCTTTTACAAATGAGCTGACACGACAGCGGACGAAGTTCGGAGTCTGTAACTGTTTTTGTGGACTATTTTTGGGTACCACACTTTTGGTGCTCTATGACCTTCTCGATTTTTGGGAAAGAGACGTTTTACTTATTATATTTATATTGACTTACTAATTACACTAATTTTAAACTTTCCTTCCTGCTTACAAGCTTCACAATTATTTACATTATTTTCAAAGTTAATATATTTTAATGTGTTATGAACCCGAAAGGAAGTGTATCATCTCAAGGATTTTAACGCTGACAACGGTCACCCCTATAGCGTCATATCGTTAGAGCGTCATATTTATGCGTGTAGATGAAGATGCAATGGGGGCATGAAATCCAGTTAGTTGGCAGCGAAATTTTAGAGAAATTTATTTACGATACATAACTTTGTTTCGTTTGCAAATTTTATACTAACAAAACAAAACAAGGGAAGAAAACTTAACAATTAACTAGATAAAATCCAAACTGGATTGTAGAAAACAGAAAGACAGAAGTTCTGAAAGTGTTGTGGCCGCACTTACATAACAATGCTCTTCGAAACGCTCAAGTTTCTCGCCCAGCCGCCAATCAGGACTTGGGGAATCTGCTTTACAACGAAAAACTGTTACAATATAGCGTTGTCACACAAAATAAGAGAAGGCAAGTTGTCAAGCATTTAAATTGATATTCAAGTATAACAAATTATATTATACACTAGCTTCCACCCAGCTAAGTTGGTAGTAACCCTGCCTGCAAAGCGAGGGGTCCCGGGTTCGATTTCCAGCCGGGGCAGATTTTGTGTAAGCATAAAGTTTGTTCTCGGGTCTTGGATGTTTGTGATGTGTATCTGTGTGTGGCCATGCCACCTGCTACACAGGGGATCCTAGTGCGGGGGTATGAGTGTTAAGCGTTTATTTATTTATTATTTATTTATTTATGTATAATATCCATCTAAAGTATTTATTTTAAAGCTTGCTACCATGTACTGGCATATAAACAGGTAAAGTTTGTTGCTCTTATATTTGTTTGTGGCCTCTATTGCGGGAACCACCTGTCCGATTCTAAAAATTATTTCATGAATAGGAAGCTCCTGTAGTACTTATCAATAATGTATATTGATAAGTACTAGAGGCTATTTTTCCTGATACTGCGTGGGCGAAGACGTGGTCAAACGATAGTACATTAATTTACGAGATATTTATCATTCAAAAGACTAGTTCAGTTGTCCAGGATTTTGGTCAGTGTGTCTCACCAAAAGTCACAAGTTTCAAGGCGAAGTTGTATCTCTACATCTCAAAACTCTCAGCTTTTTGTTTGTACGTACTTTAGTTTGTCGACAGCTTTTTTCGTTGCGCAAGTTGCAGAGAATAAGTGGAGTGGTTCCAATTTCTTATAAGACGTAGGTACTATATTATCTTCAATACGTAGGTACGTAAGTTTCTTTGACGTCTTGGCAGACGTTGAACGATGCGAGTTTTCTCAGTTGAAAGTTTTTAAGCTTCTTTTTATGTTATAGATAATCGCCGCTAATATCATAACCAGATCCTAAAATAATATTAGTTTGTTTCTACTCCTTCTGTCATCTCTATTAGTTTTTCGAATCCCTGAGCTAATAACCTTCAGCATCTGATTCCCCATTTGACAGCTTCCCGACCTCTGCGCATGCCCCTCGGCCGAAAACTCGCATCGATTTTTTAATGATTGGTTAAAAAAAACTAGAGGTCTTTTAACTAAAATTTTTAAACGTGTAATAAATCAACTTTTTAACGGTAAATCTATTGCTGTAAACCAAATTTTATAACAAGTTTTAATTTATACGCATATGCAAGAAATCAGTGTTTTATTCCAATTTCAGTAGTTCTATAGAAGCTGATTTCTTAGGTAGTAATTACCATAGAAAGATTTTAAACGTGGAAAATGTTGGAGATTGACAGCATATTTTGATTTTTTTGACGTCCTTGAAATTAATAATGTGATGATAGCTTCTAAACATCAGGTTAAAATGGTACTTCGCTGCATTTGTTAGAAGATTCACCTTAAGCGTCAATCGGGCCACTGGGTACACTATAACTTACAAAGAAGGCTTAGACAATAGACCGCGAATTGGACTAAACGCGAAAAGGACCAAGGTGAATTGGACTAACCACAAATTGGACCAATCGCGCCTAAAGCCGGCCTTTTCTCAGAGAGAGAGAGAGAGAGAGAGTATGGGCTATAATCCACCACGCAGGCCTAGTGCGGCGTGGATGTCACATGTCCTCGAATTTTGTGGTTCTTGAACATGCAGGTTTCCTCGCGATTTTCTTCACCGTTTTAGAGCGAGTATGATAAATCTGCCCATAACTCATTACGAGCCATTGGTATGGGGCCGAAGCGAGATTCAAACCATGGTGCGTCGGATTGAAAGTCTCACAAATGCCCGCTCGGCTACACTTGGTCTAAAATCGTAACTAAAACGTGACTCGTACCTAATAGTACCTGACTCTGCCTGCAAACCCAGGTATCATAACATCGAATGAACAGCTAGCTTGTCATGTCATTTAAATTTTTTTGCATTGGGAGGCAGTCATACAATTCATAATTTATCGTTAGCAAAAGTGGATTCTGAGATGTTATGTGCTCTGGCCATAATATTTTAATGCCCTTGCCATTTTATGGTCCACCTTACAGAATCACAATAAGGTTGCTTTGATTTTGCCGTTTTCCTCTTGAGTTGTTATAACGTTATTTACTGGATGTTTTGGCGGTTAAGAAAAGTTATTTATATATTGGAAGTATGTAAGTTCGTAAGGCAGTATCCGCAGTTTTTTACAAAACAAATTGACCAACCTCGACGATATGCGACTAGGTATAAACAGAAACTAGTTCTACCGAGCTCAAAATTAAAAATGCATAGTCTAGGTCCTAATGTAATGTCAGTAAAAATATATAATAAAATTCCGGAAACAATACTAGCACAAGAAAAAGAAACAACCTTTTTAAAAAAATTAAAGGACTTTTTAAATGACAAATGTTATTATAGCTTGACGGATTTTTTTAATGACCCACAATTAAATAGTAACAACTCATAAAGAAAATTTTGCTACTATGCTTGTAAAATGGACCGGCCCGCTCGTCACCTATGTTGCTATACCCTAACTAGGGTCATATGTAAGCTCACCTACTAATATAAGACCTTTCTGTAATGTACATATGATGCAATAAATGATTGAATATGAATATGAATATTTTCATGCTTTGGTACATTAAAAGCGATAGAAGTAAACAAAAACAAACCAATATTACTACTAATAAATAATTTTTAAAATTTTTTTAAATGAATTTAGTTTAATCTCGCAAACCCGTGAGCTCCATCTGTAATTAATTTAAGAATGAATCCTATTAATCCTCGAGGTTTCCTTAAAATATCCGCAAAATTCATTAATCTTTTACTGTCTTAAAAATTATATCCCATTTAAAATACCTCTTCATTTTGGTTTGATAAAAACTTCCTTTTACTATTGTTTAAAAATTGCTTTAAAAAAGCGACGAACCGACTTCAGTGACCAACTACTAAACCGATTTTAATGAAATTTCTAAGGGACCCATCTGAAAGTATTATTACCCTTTCAAATAAAAAAAGATTTTTTCAAATCGGTTTATAAATGACCGAGTTCTGAGGTAACAAACATAAAAAAAAATACACGACGGATTGATAACCTTTTCCTTTTTTGGAAGTCGGTTAAAAATTAATTATCGAATACATAACATTACACTTTGTTTTTACCAGGTGATAGAACTAACTCTTTTGTGAGTATCCTCCTGGGTGGGTTGTGTATAGTTTGCGAATTTTGCCACCATATAGTGTGCACTGTGCATGCATTATTGTATTTCAATTTGATGAGCAATGTAGATAGAGAAATTCCTCCTCTAATCGTTCGCTCATTACTCAGCATCATGATGGATTCAACCAAGCTTGTCTTTGACTATTAGGCACCGGTTGTGTCGATTGGTGGCGCAGTAAAGTGCTTTGTTGGTTTTGGTGCCTATAATACGTCTTTCGTTGTATTGTTCATCAAGTTGAGGTCGGAATTTTTTCTAGAGCGATATCGGAATGGTTTTCTTTTGTATTCTAAGCCAGGTTGTTTAGAAAGTTTTTAGTTCCTCTAGACCCCTGTAGCCTGTTTTGACCAAGGATTAGGTTTCGTAACATATCCGCCGCTCGCTGTCACCGTTTTCAATTTCTTTAGCACCACCCAGAAGTGCAGGGTGATTGAAGGTATTTACAGCGGACGCGAGCGACTCCATACTCTAAATTAATAAGAGAAATGTATATACTTGATGTCTAATGGTGACGCACTGCAATGTCGCACACGCCTTTGTTTTGCAAAGTTCCTGGTGGCACTTCAATAATAGTTTAGACTTAGAGCATGCGTTATGCTAACCATCTGGTAAACAAACCACTTGTCTCTTTGTATATTGTGTACAGGATCAAATCCAACCCAATACTATCGAATTGTCAACTAAAACTATAAGATTATTTCATTTACATATAAAATGTTGCGCACTTACAAAACACTTCAGTACCATTCAAGGACAATCAGTCACTGAGCACCTTTTGTACTGCTCCTTTTAAGCCATAGCCTTCCTTGAACGCAGTGAAAAAGAGTAATGACCAAGGAAATAGAGTTACCAGTTCTGATGCTCAATTTTATACTCTATTCTTAGAGCAGTAAGAAGTATTGTCACATGGACGAGCACAAGTGAAGCAAATAATGCCTTAAATAAAGTTATGGCTTAAGACAGTGTATATTTTGTTGTACGCGAAAATATTTCTGCCTATAAATTAGGACGAGCTTACCAAATTGTAGCTTTATATCGGGAAGGAAATTATGTTTTTGTGTAGTGCTTTTGGAATAATATACTTGTTGTTGTATATAATAGTTTACGACATTCACTCTAAAAACGGTTTAGCAAAACATCGTGAGGTATTTACCCAAGCCATCCAAATCCCAACTTTAACATAACTTTTTACATAACTGAGCACAGCCTTTTAGCTGTTCTAGTGATGTTCACTAATTATATGTGATGTTGGTGTATAGGTGTTGAAAATTTTGTGAAGTTCGATTTTGCTCGAACCTCTGTCAGTGACTGACCTCTTTGCAAGCCTGTAGTTACTGTGATATCTTCATCAGTCTGCGGTCGCACAATATAATAGCATAATTATGCTCCACATTTTTTTTATGTTATTTGGTAACGAGACGAGCTGGTCGTTAGCCTGATGGTAAGCATAACGTCGGCCCATAACAATTGCAGTGCCACCCAGAACTTTGAAACACAAAGGCCAGCGCGGCACTGCAGTGCGCTCGTTATCCTGAGACATTAGGTATTAAGTCTCATAAACCCAGTAATTTCACTGGATACTCTGCACATCAAACCGGAACACAGTAATGCTTGCACATTACTGCTTGGCGGCTGACTTCACTCACAAAGCGGTGGTCACAACCCAGACGGACACTCGCTGAAGAGTTAGTACTACCACTAACTACACATTCTTACTCATGTACCTATATATATATACACGCTACGTATATAAGTTTGAAAGAGCCTACATTATTTATTTGTAAAAAAAATGTAAAATAAATCTTTACAACGCTCGAGCAGTACTGTAAATCAAACTTTCAAAAATAGGGTGACTTACGAATCAAAAATAATATTACTTCTAACACGAAAACTCAATACTTCCTCGCACATAAATCTAAATATTCAAGATGTCGTTCTGAAAAAACGAAAGTAAATTATTCATGGAAACCTCTAGACCCTGGTATAGGGAAGGACGTATAGGAAATTCTAATAGAAGCAGCGTTGTATGTCTTGTAAGGTTTATTTCTTGCTGCGATAGAGGGATATCGGCAGGGTTGCTACAGAACCAATTATTTTGTAATCTTACAATATGTATCTAATCTATAAAAATAATTAAAATTTCTAGAAAAAAAAATCCTAGCCTAGTCACTCAATTTGTAAGTAATACTTTTTTTATTAGGTTTATATTTACATTTTTTATTAATACACAAAAGTTATGGCAAATCGCTTTTTAGGGATAACCCAACCAGCTTTGAAATTGTTCCGTTTTTCAATCAAATCTAGGTACTATTGTTGTTTCGTAAGTATTGTAATTTCAATAACTTAACTTCAGTATCAATTGTTATGGAGTATAAGGATGGCTGTTATCTGACTATCATGCTCAGAAAAAATAATATCTAATAAAAAAACACTTTTTTTCACAAAATTTCCGATCCGATCATTAATCTAACATATGTACTTACTTACCTTTTGTTTAAAGTTTCATCCGTTTTATTTTGTTAAAAGAATCTGTAAAACAACTTACTTCTTTTCGACCCCCAAGTAGTAAATTACAGCCTATCCTTCATATAACCGTAACCCATTGCGAAGCTCGCACCTGCCAACCCTAGACTTGAGCGATGCGACAATACGTTATTGTCGCTCGCTACATTGCCTGCTATAAAGCGACACAACACGAGGTCCGCGTGACTCCGATCCAAACTCGTACGAGTTTGGAATAGCCAACGTGAGGATTCTCGACGTTGATTTCTAACTTTTTAAGAGTTTAAGCTTTAGAGAGCTGAAATAGAAAATTCGATGGGGAAACTGGTAGTTTGGAAAGTTGTAGCTTTCTTGATTTAGTCGGGTTACGCTACTCTTGTGTCTCAGTCGGATGGCTACTCGGATAGTAGCAGTTGCAATTGTTCTTTTGCTACCAAATTGTAAAGTCATCTATACAAATAAATAAAATTGAAGTGTCTGTTTGGAAAATCAAAATAATTATATTTTATATGCATAATTATTATGTATATCTTAGTTAGTTAGTTTTGTATGAGCGTAGGTAGGGCAATTTTTTTCACAAGTATTTTATTTAATAGCGTGTTTTAAAAAGTTACAATAATTAAAAATCGACTACATACCAAATTTAATTACTAATAAAAAACTTGGAGTAACCTCTTCGTATGTTGTATGAAGAGCCGTAAAAAAACGTGAAAGAATCGTATGCAAGTTCTCTTCCCATCAGATCAGTAAAATTTAGTGCGCAAGTCACGCTTTAACCTAAGACAGGAACTAAATGTGCTGTAGTTAGTTTTCTCCACTTGATTACATCGGTTGATGTTACGAAACTTGTTAAGTTAAACCTTGTTTAATAGCATTCCTCCCAAGGCCCGAGGATTGCCTAAGAAATTAATATCAAATCGTCCGTTTCCCCAAAGGTAGCAAGTTCGCGGAAACTTCCAAGGTGTTCGCGGGTCCCAACTGACAAGTTTTCTTATTAATTTTTGAGAAGTGCCCGCCACCTCTTGTTTGGTGTAACTTGTTAGCGACTTCGTAAATGAGAACGGGAAATAATTTATGAACCCCTTCATTTTGAAAACGTTAAGTTCATAACGGCTCGATTCCGTGGATAACTTTTTATGAAAAAAAAACACATTGTAATTACTTATGTCAAAACTTCTGCTAACACTGGAAGTAAAATAATGGGAATTATGAAGGAATATCTAAATTAGGAAATACAAAAATAAATGTAGATTTTGCGATATATCGGGTAGATGAATGTTGCAGAGGCCGGCTGTTAGAGTCATTTTAACTTTCATAAGTGCTCCTTTGGGGCCTATTTGAATAAAGACTTTTGAATTTGAATTTGAATTTATATTTATGAGGTGGATTTAAACAAAATTGTAATGCTAAGTAATGAGCTACAATTAATAACAACTAATTAACAAATTAGTTCTTTGCCATATTCATAATAACTTTTCCAATAGAATTTTACATTGCATTGAAGCTTTTTCGATTTTGTTGAATAAAAAACTTTTGTTGTGTTTTTCGTTCCATATAATAAGAATACGAATGTGGTTACATACATAAGGCGATCTCGCTATGCTAATCAATCTATGCGTAATCATCACCTAGACATTCATGATTGTCAATTAGTGCTACAGCTATCACCTATCATTCATGTAAAACAATTAATGCATCAATAATTGGTCATTGCAAAGGCGCATGTATTGAAAAATCGCACTTTTTTTGAAGGACTGTTCTTTTGGTCTAGCAATTCACGGCGTGAAGTTTCACATCACCGAACGGTGGGTATGCGCAAATGGGGCTCAGACATACGCTAATGGCCTGAATAATTAATACTATTTAGTTTAAAGAAACTAAAAAACACACTTCCACCTCCTGGCTCCATCATCAGAACCTCAACACCAAGTGCTGTCTATTGGACTCATCAAAACGAACCATATGAGCCCAACCTCGAAGGATTTACTTGTAGCCACTGAGTTCCACTATCCACCTCGTGGCTCTATCATCAAATCAGTTCCATGATATCAAATTATGGTTTTGTCATTCGAAGTACATACAAAGTATTATTTAGATACGACATTTAGAAGTAGGTTAAAATTGACTTCTAAGATTTAATTACATTGTTTGTTAGTCAGTTACAATAGAAGCTAATAAAAGTGTGTTAAAAATCAATTACTGTTACCGCATTTAAAACACACTTAAAGTTAGCATTTTTCAGTTTTAAAATAATACTAAATTATGCTGACATCTAAGTTCCAAATACCTAGAGAGTAACAGCAATGCTAAGCTGTTTATACACCTGCCAGTTATTTGCATAGAAATGGATAAACATATCATCCAAATATGCATACGGTAGGAGTCGCTGTCTCTTCAACATTTGATATAGCCCACGATAGTGGAATTTTGGACCGTTCCAGTGATACTGTCCAGTTAGAACGGCTTATATGAGAGAGTCCAGTTGGGTTAGTACCATCACTATGACTGATCGTTTAACATCGAGTATAAAAGTGCAAAAAAAATTTTGCAAAACAAAAATAAAAGATTAAGTAAAATGTAATAGACACCTTGATTGGGTTGCATTGTAATTAGAGAACGAAAGAATCAATATCAAAGCTGTTTTTACGTTGTTCTATATATGGCATCATCTAGTTAGTTACCGATAATTATCTTGTGTCACGACTTGTCCTACTGTTAACTCGTTAGGTTTTTTTCGAGTTAATAGGTATTGTAAATGCGAAACTTTAAACATATGTTTTAGACTCAATACTCGAGAAAGAATAGTTTGGATCAACACATAGGATAATGTTCATCTTAGATTCGAGCAGGGAAAGCGTACAATAATTATTTAAAAAAGAAAAACAACTTTAAAACAAATTTCAGTCTTGACTGCACACTAGTTATTCGTTAGTAAAATGTGTTATTAATAACTGGATCTCAGTTGTATATCTCTGGTACCGCTACACTGGTTTGATTCTGACAAATATTGTACTAATAAGAAGCTACATTATCCCTGAATGTTATAGGTTACTTTTCATTCCGAAGCCTCGGATCTCTATTTAAGTTATTTCATTTCAATAACTGAGAGTGGCTGGAACAAGTGACTATTTCGATGTGAATGTGGCATTGCAAGAACTGCAACTATGCATGACGTTTGCAGATTATTGAGACTGCTCTCCGAGATAGGAAGTAATCCTTCGCATAGGTAGTGCCTTCAGGTTTACCAAGACTATGAATCCCACAAGGACTACAGACAGATATCATTCGTGTTTTACATGTGAAAATATACTCACTTAACATGATATTTTTTAACACATAAAAGTAACATATATCCTGTCGTAACTTTTTGCACGCTGTGGGGTGTAATGATTGAAGGGTTTTTTTTAGCTAAGTTAGATGTAATTAAGCAATAATGCTCACAAAGGCAGTAGCTAGTTAAAAAAGGCAGTTAGTCCTTTAAAATATTTTCAAAAGGATCTAATATTGATAATAATAAAACGAAAGCGTACCAATTTTAAAGTAAGTACAAAATCCAGCCTATGATACTCTCCGGTCCATAAACTATATCTGTGAAAAAAGTCACGTTAATCCGTTGCGCCGTTGCTGCCTGAAAGAAGGACTAACCAACAAACCTACAGACACATTTTCGAATTTATCATAGTACGGATAATCCTACTAATATTATAAATGCGAAAGTGTGTTTGTTGATTTGTTGGTTTGTCCTTCTTTCACGCAGTAACAGAGCAACCGATCGACGTGATTTTTGGTATAGATATATTTTATGGACCGGAGAGTAACATAGGCAACTTTTTATCCCGGAAAAATGCATGGTGAAAACCACGGGCAGAAGCTAGTAATTATACAAATACAATATTTTTAATTGCTAATATTTCGTACTGCAGTCTTATATCCTAATATATAATATAATACTCTGTATTTTAAACGCTTCATTGATCCACAATAATACGACTCTTGAATCAAATTGTACATTCATCTAAATCTTACTTTTGTAATCATTTCGCACTTCCAGAGTTACTCCCCTCTCTAATGAACTCGTAAACATTTTATATTCTTCACCCTTAAAATATAGGAAGTAACAAGCGGATAAAGTAATAACAGCTAAATGCCGGCGGAGCTGTGAATCTATACTATCTAAAGAACAGTGGATAAGATCGCAACTGTGAAATAAAAAAAAAAAAAAATTATAAATTAATATAGGTATTTAAAAAAATAAGAAAAATGTAAAAATATTATTTAATGAGTGACTAATGTTGCATTAGCAAGGTTAGCGAGCTATTTTTTTTTTAGGATGCGAACGCCGGCTTTCTTATAGGCGGATGACGTCACTCTGTCACTGACAAACTTTTTATTGTCACACCTGACTAATTGTATATAGGTACATAATAATTTTAAAGAAGTTAAGGTACTGTTTGTAAATTCTACAATGAGCTGTAAATCTATACGATTGCATCGCGTGCATCTATCTCCCTTTATGAGCGCTTAAGTATATTTGATATAGCGCGTTGAAAGAAATTGCTTCTATAAATTTTAAAATGGCGCCTGTTTTAGTATGAAGAATGAGAACGTTCTCAGAATGGTTTGGTTATGAATATTGTCTTCCGTCAACGCGTTTATACACTACGGCTTTTCGTACAACCCTTCAAATCCTTAATCTCCAAAATGAATGAGCTGATTTCAATGAAACTGTGTATGCATAAGCAGGATACATAGATCTAAATAGTTGGTAAAGAAAATTTTCAAATAAGATTATTAAAACTATCCTTACATTATCCCGAGTTTTTTTTTTTTAATATTTTTTGGTAACGAGACGAGCTGGTAGTTTGCCTGATGGTAAGCATAACGCCGGCCCATAACAATTGCAGTGCCACCCAAAACTTTGAAACACAAAGGCCTGCGCGGCACTGCAGTGCGCTCGTTACCCTGAGACATTAGGTATTAAGTCTCATAAGCCCAGTAATTTCACTGAATACTCTGCTCATCAAACCGGAACACAGTAATGCTTGCACACTACTGCTTGGCGGCAGACTTCACGAGCAAAGCGGTGGTAACTATCCCGAGTGACACTAGCTAGGGCCGTCATGTTTTTTTTACGTAACTTTTGTTACAATGACTTGTTATAATATTCTTATTCCAGTTTACAGATATTAAATTCAGGTTTCATTACTTTCCTTAATGGACAATTTAAATTTGAGCAAACAGAATGCTTTCAGTAAGGGCTTGAAGGAAAATACACTATTCTTCATGTCATAATAACTGGCCTACATTTGCATACGAAACACGTTATAAAGGTGGCTGCACATGCAACGAGCCTCATAAATCTGGTCCGAATAGTGAATAGCACAACATGCTGTTTTATAACCGCTAACCCGGGATGGTTAGTACACCTAGCCGGGGAAAAATGAATAGAGACTACATCGTAAATTATAAACGAATTTCTAAGCTTTTTCTTCTTCTTTGCGTATCATTGACGTGGTTAAATTGGTAGACCCTGGCAAAGCGAGAGGCCCCGGGTTCGACCCTGGATGCGTCAAAGAAAAAAAATAATAAATAAAAGTTTTCCTAGGGAAAACTTTTATTTATTGCACGAAGAAATGTACAAAACGAGGACTTCATACTATATGATTTACGCCAGTCATTCACACAATGTACAAGATAAGTTGGATGTGAGCATGCATTAAAACAATGTGTGCGATGCTTAAAACTAAATCAAATAAAAAAGATAAAGAATAAATAATCGGCATGTAGAATCGATGAGTGACCAAAAGGTTGACTTTTATCTCGCTCAACGAATCAGCCTTGCCATCTAGCGGGGCAACGCGGCCAGCATTTTGGGAACGCTGTCTGACATTAAGGATCGTTTGAACTATCTTTAGACCATTTTGTTTTTTGATAGTTCAAATAATCTTTCATTATTGTCTCATGTTCTGTTTTAGTTTTTCATTTTGTTTTCTGTATATATTAAATAAATAACATATTTTTGATCAATAGAAATGTACTATGTAATACAGCGGTATGTACGATAATCGACAAATAATACTATCTTTGCGTGGTTAAAATAAAATTTGTTTTGGGTCTAGGGCGTTTGTGTTGTGTTTCCTGCCCACCCGCAACAGAGAGAATTCTGTACATTTTTTTTTCAGTATATTATTATGTTTAGCTTTATAGTACATCTATCCGGGGAAAAATGAATGGAGACTACGTTGTAAATGACTTAAATGTATGTCAGTGTGCTGAATTCGAATAAACTCATTGAAAAGGTTTTCAGCTCACCTTTCACATTCTCTTTTGAGTTTGCGATGATGAGGGTCTCCGCAATCTGCAACAAAAACATTTGGGTTACTAAAATAAATACTTTTGTATTTGACGCAGTGTAAAGAGACTAATACGAAATATCAACGGCCAAAACATTGGTAAAGAGGTTATAATTACGGTAGGTAACGTGTTTTGTTTTAGAACAAGCGATGATGGCTCAGTGGTGGTGAAGTTAGCCGCAGTTTTGTGGCACAACGGTTCGAATCCTATCACAAGCTTGAGCTATGGTGTCAAACCAAAGCTCAAGCTCGTGGTAGCATAAACATTATGTAGCATTTTGGTAGAGCTTTCTCTGGCAGTCACCTCGCTATCTACCACCCACAAGCTTTCAAAGCAAAATTTGTCGCAAAACGGGACTGGCTACTTGAGACAGTGACACTCATCCGCGAGATGAACAAAATAAACTCCACACTAGAATTTTTTATGCTATTTGGTAACGATACGAGCCGGTCGTTTTCCTGATGGTAAGCGGCCCATAACAATTGCAGTCCCACTCAGAACTTTGAAACACAAGGCCTGCGCGGCACTGCAGGCCTTGTGATAATAGCTATTGGTGTGAATAGCTAGATCGAATCCAAAGATAATAAAATACTACTACAATACTTTACAATCAGACTTCGGTACTCGCAACATTCGATAAATTTATCAGTTTTTTCGATTCGACAAATTTATCGTTTGGACTTCCGTAATTGCGCCGCTGGTACCGTTTGAAATGGTTTGCTGAATACCTAAAACTCAGTGTGCCTGAATCGTGTTTTGCCTCAATGTCATTTCAAATAAGGTTTGGACTAAGTTATTAATCTATGTCGCTATTAGTCTATTTCTGACATTCTTTATCTCTTGATACAACTCATCCCCTACAGCCTTTACGCTCTGAAACATTACTTCTTACCAAAATAATTTCTCCTATTTTTGTTATTAAACACAAGTTATTGAACAAGGAGAACGAGCGTGGCCGAGCGGGAACTTGTGCGACTTTCAATCCGACGCACCATTCTTAGTTCGAATGTCGACTCGGCCCGCACCAATGACTTACCTACATCAAGTTATGTGCGGATTATTCACACTCGCTCTGAAACGGTGAAGGAAAATATCGTGAGGAAACGGACATGTTCAAGAACCACAACATTCGAGGACATGTGACATACACCAAGCCGCATTGGGCCCGCGTGGTGGATTATGGCCCATAGATACCTCTCTCTGAGAGAAGGCCGGTATGCCAGCGGTGGGAGCGTAAGAGGCTGAGGCTGAACAAGGTATAACAGAATACTTTTAAATTACATAGTTTGTTTTAAAGTTATAATCAAATGGTGTTAATACATCACATGAAAAAAGGCGTAGTAATCGTAAAAGTTGTTAATATTACCGATTCATTTAAAACCATAATCCCTTATTCAAATAGGAGGTCTTAAATAAATTTAAATGATTTGAATGTTCTAAAATTTTACGTTTAAGTCACATTGTATTTGTTGCGATAATCCCAGTGGGACCATAAAGGTTAGCAATTTCGTCAAAGAATATCGCTTGGTTTAAGCCGCTTAACGACAAATCGTAAACCCATGCACCTGAACCGCGGATACTTTTAAAATGTTGCGTTATTGGTAACGAACGTGAAGTGATTCTTTTTCACCGATTTCAAAAGGAGGTTTTCTATTTATTCAATCAACAGGCGCAGCGATACAAAGTGAGTTTTGAGCAAAGGTTTTAATTACACAACGAACTTAAGATTTCGTTATAGGCCTACCACACGTGCGTGCTTGATTATCACAGTTTTACTTGCGCGAGTATATCGCATGAAAAGGCTCTGCACTGACGTATGAACCACATTACAGATGTATTTCTATAGTTCAATATTCGGACCAAAATCGCCGCTATGGAAACAATGTTTCCCAATGAATAATTATTCAAATTCAAATATTTATTCATTTCTAGATATCTTAGATCCATTTTGTTTATTATATCTTGTGTTATTATTTTTCAATTGTTTCATTTTGAAATCCTTACTCCCTACTAATATCATAAATACGCAAGTGTGTTTGTTGATTTGTTGGTTTGTCCTTCTTTCACGCAGTAACAGAGCAACGGATCGACGTGATTTTTGGCATATATATAGTTTATGGACCGGAGAGTAACATAGGCTACTTTTTATCTTGGAAAATGTACTATTCTTGTGGGAATCACCACGCGATTGAAACCACGAGCAGAAGCTAGGTAGTGATATAGAAGCTTCCTAAACAACATAAGAGCAAACAATGTAATATTATATCAACAACGTGACATTACGAAAACAATAACAGCTAAATTATGTTACTTGGGAAACGAAGCCAAGAATTAATTTTACCGCAATTTCCTGAGGGCGAGTGTGGAATATATTTTTACATTTATGGCGCCGACACAAAGGGCGTGTCTGTCTACAATAAAGGTTGTGCGATCCCAGATTTACGGTTAGTAAAATTATTTCAAATATACGTATTGAATATGACTTTTCCAAATTAATTCTTTACGTTGAAGTAAAACAGCTTCAAGTCTCTCACAAAAATCATCCACAGCGTCTTTCTTTACGTGTACGTAACGGTTTTGAGCACGATCTTAGCAAAAAAAATAGAATTTTTAGGGTAAATTGTATTAATCCTACTAATATTATAAATGCGAAAATGTGTTTGTTGGTTTGTCCCTTCTTTCACGCAGTAACGGAGCAACGGATCGACGTGATTTTTGGTATAGATATAGATTGTGGACCGGAGAGTAACATAGGTTACTTTTTATCCCGGCAAAACTGCACGGTTCCTGTGGGAACGCGGGTGAAAACCGTGGGCAAAAGCTAGTACTCAAAAAACTAGATCTAGAACACATTTGTCAGATTTGGTCTAGTTTATTAGAAAAAGCATAATTTTAGAGTTTAAGAATAGGAGCAATATCAAACCATAATTCGATAAGTCATTTATAATTCAACACCGAATTTAACGTAGCCACATAATTATATGTATTTAAATTAAAATCGTTGATATTGCAAGCTAACAATAAGGTAGAATGTCTTGTACTTTTGCGCATCAATTTGAATTAATTTAATAATTAATTTAATTTGAATCGAACGGTAGACCGATTGACCATTTCTCTTTTTAATAATAATTATGTTAGAACTCTCAAAGTTCCTAGTTACAAATCATACCGCAATCTAATAATTTGACCAACCCTGCGGTCAGTTCTGACAGTTTGATTATAATTTACGGTGGCTTAAGGCTTTTCAATACCTACCTAGGTTTTTGCTTTATATTCATGACAGGCGTTTATTATAGAATAGAAAGGAATATTAGACGGCTCTAAAAATTATTTTATAAAGACAATGTCCACAAGGCCGATGTAAGGCAGTCAATGTAGGTCTGCTAACTGAAGATGATAATGACTCCACAGATAAGGTTTATAGTGCTAGTGAGAAATACAAATTATTACAAACATCTTATTACAAAAAAATATTAACAGGTGTGAAAGTGTCCAAATTAAATGATATATACAGTAAAAAGATTTGTTCCGAATGTTGCAAAGCCGGGTTTTCGCTGTATTTCAAAAATACAACGAAAACCTGACCACCAGACTACGACATTCCAGCGTCAAATCATCCAAAAACAATGCTTGATATTCCTCTCGCACCCCTATTCTATAATCCCGCAACACAGGTATCGGAATCGAAATACAAACCGGGTCGACCCTCATCCAGCATCGAATTTAATTGCTAATCACCCGTACGATAGAATACGAGATTAGTCTGATGTAGGGTCTCCATAAAACAGCTGTTGTTTTACTCGTATTACAAACTTATTTTACTTCGTCTGTTGTTAAAACCTGGCGATCGCTTTTTTTGAACACTTTCTGTTATTAAAATATAAGAAAAAAAAATATTCATAATAATTTTATTTTAATTTAAATTTTGCAGAGAACTTTCGTTGTTTTTGACAAGTTCAATTACTAATATTATAAATGCGTAAGTGTGCACTCCCAGGGTGTTCTTCTTTCACGCAGTAACGGAGCAACAGATCGACGTGATTTTTTGGATAAAGATGGTAGACCAATGGATAAACATAACCAAAACTCATAGACTCACTTGAGTACCATTGAGTCGAGGTAGTCTGGAGTTTGCATTAAAGGGTACGGGGGTTAATGACGTCACGGTGTCATGACATGAAGTTTGAAAATGTTTGATAGATCGACGCCAAAACTCGTCAATTTTAAAGTTCACGTACTTCGGTTAAAATATAGGCTCTTTGATGTTAACTCTGAACTATACACATAGTTACTCGCATTTTTGACATCACTCTTAAATCTATAGTAATAGTTTTCTTCTCGTATATGGTACTGGATAGGAAACAAACTCTTTAAGCATTCTGCTTTACAAAATATCTTAGAATATATGTTTCTTAAATTCTAAATTTTATTAACAAAAATATGTTGTAATAATATGTTACTCGTATCACAGGTACCTACTGCGAGATCTCTTATGAGGTTGCTTTCAGCATGTAAACATTAGTTGAAGTTCTAACTTAAACTTAGACAGGTACTACCAAGTAAAATTTAATATTTTTTTTCGTCTTTACTCCTATGTTCAAAACTGATGGTCACTCTACTTATATCTGTACACACAGTATTCGACATAACCTACAGAATACGATAGGGGTATGTGATAAATGTTATTAATTGTCGTGGGGCTTGTAGAATTGGCTCTACCAGCCAATAGAGATTTGTGACCTTTCATAAGTTTAGTTGTATCTCAATATGGGCTGTCGACGAAATGAAACATATGAACAATGAACTTTTGACGTCTACTTGAGCAATTGGTTTTGATAAAACTAGTTTTAGTAACCCGACTAAATAAGCAGGCTATTTAATAAATGGTAGACCTCACGTCGGGCCACAGCAACTAAGCGATAATGCATTGCGCTTGCTACTGTGTTCCGGTTTGAAGAGCAAGTCAGTGAAATTACTGAGTTTATGAGACTTAATTCCTAATGTGTCAGGGTAACGAGCACACTGCAGTGCCGCGCAGGCCTTTATGTTTCAAAGTTCTGAGTGGAACTGCAATTTTTATGGGCCAATGTTATGTTTACTATCAGGCAAACGACGCGTTCATCTCTTTATCCCAAAGATAAAAAAAACTATACGGACGTCTCCGCGTTTACACGGCGAGTGCAATGACAACCATGCATAAAATCTAAACACCTACCTAGTTCATCTTCAGTATGTCAAACTCTCTATTTCGCATTAGTAAACCACTTCACAACTTTACTTCCATATAAAGCATAGATCAACATTCAAACCACCCTAACAAGCCAGTCGTAAACCGAGACAGGTTCCTAACAAACTGTACCATAAACGCCAGGATTCTCCAAGGGTCAGAATATAAAGCACCAGACCTGGCTAATAGGCGGTAAACTTAGTTTTTATTAGACGTCATACGCTTGCTTTAGTTTTTAAGTAAGATATGAGTCCAGCAGCAGCATATAATGTAGTAATAACGCATTGCAACTTAGTCTTAAACACAGTAACGATGACAAAACGCAGGCAATTTAAAAAAAACTCTAAGTACATTTTGCTGTGAATAAAGTATAATATTCTTACGCTATAAGTAGGTACTTCGGGTGTTGGTCATTCTAAGAGAGCTGATGACAGTACCTTCAGAGCACTTAACTTGTAATTAACGTTCATCTTTCGACGGGAAATTTTATAAGATAAGTCGTAAAAGGTTGTGCGGTTTATTATAACAACTTAGGCAAACATTACACGCTTATTCGTGACTGATGGAAATCCAGATATGAACTTCGCGCCGTTTATGGAAACACCAGAATCACCGATTGATGTTAAACCTACCATCTAATGTCATGATGAATGATGGTGACTTGATGGTTGCATGATGAAAATCTACATAATTTAATTGTGCGAGCACTGATGGTGATCGTGGTATTTTCATGGTCTGTGCGTGGTTCATGAATAATGGTTTTCCATCAGTCATGAATAATGCTTGCCATAGCCGTGACTGTGACAAAACCATAACGAATCTGACAGCAAAATCACCGTGTAATGCCTGCCTTATCTCTGTTATTATATTTTTATTGGACAATTCAGAAAGAAATTGACGCCAGGCCCTAGTAACTTTATGACAGTCATCGATACACTTCGATTAATATCGTGATTTCGAATCTAAAAGCTCAATTGTTATTTTTGTTCTTTATTTAACGTGATTCTGTAGTCCCAGGTTTGTTTTTCATCACACTTGCAAGGAAAAAAACAGACTTGCATTGTTATTAACTTTTACGGAAAATTGCGTGTCACAGGTTTATTTCCGCGCGCCACGCCGCGGATTTAACTTATCTTTCTTTACTTTCCCTTTTAGTCGAGGGTTTTTCAAGAAAATTCTTTAATTCTTTTTTGATTACATACGACGTGGGGTTTTTCAAAATTTTTAATTTGGTTATTGTTTTATGTGATCAAGGATAAAAATACTCTAAACCAAGAAATAACTGTGCTGCGCTAACACTCGTGTAGGTATTAATTTATACGCTATAAAGAAAAAAAATATTTAATTCTTTTTCGATTACAACGTTTACATCCGTCTTGGGGTTTTGCAAAATTTTTAATTTGGTTTTTCTTTCGTGTGATCAAGGATGAAAATACTCTAAACCAAGAAATAATTGTGCTGCTGTAACGCTCGTGTATTAATACGCTATATAAATAATAATAAAACATCAAGTCCAAATAAGTATGAACCAAAATATCTGAATAATTATTAAAATCGAATGAAATCTTAACACGGTCCTCAAAAACCTTCAAAGATTAAAGCCATTACATTTTTAAGGCTTCGTTGTGAAGGATGGAATGAAACGTCACAAGGACTACTTAAGTCACTCTAAGTCTAATTATGAGAACGTTTTCAGTTATTTTTGCTCCTCGTAACGCGCCATAGCACGTTACAGTCCATGAATTCCTACATTTTCAGTGGGACGGGCACTCTTAACGAGGGTTTAAATGGTTTTCGGAAAAAAATGCAGCAGAGACTCGCGGGTTTTTTCAGTTCACGTATAAATCTGTCCCCAGGTGCAACGATATCGATGATGTTCTTTTGATCGTGAAGTTTGTAAGCGCATTTTTCACTGGAAATGTTGGGGGAAAATATCTGAAGGGTATGATACTTTCAGTTTGTTAAAAGTTCGTTTTGCCGCTATTACGGGCCAGGTTCCTCACTGCTCTTCTGGATCAAGATGTACACATAATATTCAGCTAACTTGAAAATTACATTATTACCAACTTCTGCCAGCGGTTTCGTCCGCGTTCCTACAGGGACCGTGAATTTTTTTTGGACAAAAAGTATGTTACTCTCCAGTCCATAAACTATATGTATGGCCAAAAATCACGTCGACCCGTTGCTGCGTGAAAGAAGTACAAACCAACAAACTTACAAACACTCTTCTCTCTTCTTTATACTCGTAATATAATATATAGACAAAGATATAATAGACAAAGACCCGTGTCTTTGTCTATTATATCAAGTGCGCATGATGCAAAATTAAATCAAATTCAAATTCAAAAGTCTTTGTTCAAATAGGCCCCAAAGGAGCACTTATGAAAGTTAAAATGACTCTAACAGCAGACGTCTCTCGTCTCTAAAATCTATTGAACTATTGTATTTTTAAGACAAAAATCGCTCACGTTTCAATACGTCATGGAACACTGAGGGCTTGGATGTTAGGTAGTTCAGCTTAAGTAATATAAAAATTGGCCAAAAGTATAAAATCAGACTTCAATAAAAACGAAACAAAAGATGAACCCGAATGACCTAAACTGGAGAAACTGCACCGATTTGGCTCTCATCCAGGTTACATTATGTCACGACTATATCTGTAACTTTTAAAACATTACCAAGTAAGTTCCTATAGTTCCCGCAATCGCACCAAGTTAACCCTACATCCAGTAGAACGATTAAAACATTTTCTACTGCACACGGGTATTTTTTGCTGTATTATACAACTGCTGTATGTTGTGCTATGTGTTTTATCTTGTTGTTATTGAATAAGCTTCTGCTCGCGATTCCACCTACATGGAGATTGCCACAAGAACTGTACGTTTTTCGGGATATAAAGTAGCCTATGTTACTCTGAGATTCATAGACTATCTCTATCCAAATAATCAAGTCGATCCGTTGCTCCGTTTGCGTATTGCTTGCACATGTTATAGTCCTACCACTTGGTAAAGAGTAGTATAAAGTATCAAAATAAACGCATTCCTTCTTTACGACACGAGAAACCAGCAAATCGATGTTCTCTTACATAAACCACGACGCATCAGCGTAGTATTACTCGTCTTCCGTTACGTTTCCACAACTTAAATTTTACAAGCCATTTGAATATAATGTTCCTGAAAGTCAAGCAAAATCCGCATTTCATGATTCAGCTTGTCTCAAAAGAAAACCTACTTGCGTTAAAACAAAACGTTGCTACTAACAATAGAATTTCATATGAAAACGTTACAGTTCTTGCTCTAACTATAGGTATAGGTTCAAGTTTAAGCTAGACCAAACCTGGCGCACGTTTTGTGCATTTGTCTCTTCGAAGTTAGACTTAGGGTAGAATAAGAATAACAAAGAGTTAGGTACTCACCTGAGCTTTTTAAGAAAGGTAGAAGGAGGATTCAGGTCACGTGGTGCGAATATTTTTGGTTTGTCGACCAAGCATTTCGCGCGGTGACGTAGCGAACGAATCACTCGCGAATAGAACTTAACATGGAAAATTCTCCTGTCTTTTATTAATACAAGACGGTTTAAAGCATTAAAATAAAGGACTCCAGACACGTGTACCTCTCAGCTGCTTCGAACGCCGCGTTCAGAACGAGTGTGTAAGCGCGTGTTAACAGGTCTGAATAAGACTGCAGAAAAGTCGACATGGTTGCTTTGCTGTCGCCTCCTACATTATTATAATAGTTTCTGCACCTGGTTTCGCACGCGTGGGATCAGAACAAAAAGTAGCTTCACCGGCGATCTTTCTTGGATAGTCTATAGATAAGTTTAGTTATTAGGGACTAAGTCCGCTGTCGAGTTTCTTACCCTTCTCGATGGTCGAGACTTAATGGACCACCGCCGGTGACGATGAACAGGTCATTAGACTAACAGTTAGTCTGTTAAGCACGGTCCTTAAAAAAGCCTTCAATGAAACAAAAGAAAATCTAATTCCAAAAATAGACACAAAAATGACTATTAACAAGCCTCATTCACCTTATTACCACGAAATTATCTAACGAACCTGTTGCCCTTATCAACGTAAAGATAACCATTCCTGTACATTACAAACGTAAGCCGTATAATCAACTGCGAATGGTAAAAGAATTTCGGTGAAAACGAACCATTGTCTTGGCACAACAATACGCGCCCGGTTTCCGGTTTTATATTTAACAAATGCCCTTTACAGGTGAGCAAGATTTTTCTCCTTTTGTAGAAATCCATTCATACACGCTAACGTGGATGCCATAGTAAATATACAGTAGGAGAGATAGTTGCTCAAAATGCAACGCAAAAACCTCGCCAAAAACTGTTTTTGCAGCCAATTTTATTATTGAAGTGTAACAAACGATGTCAATGTTTGTAGGTATCTTTTTGGTTGTCTCAAAATTACTACGCGTATGATTATAGTAATATAAATAATTATCTTTTCTCCCCGTGCAGGTGCTTTCAGCCTGGCGCTCAAGCTAATACTATACTCTCTAATATTGTCGCTTCTCGTACTTTTCGACATCATTTTACACGTACATTTTTAGTAACTAAGGTACCTACAATAATACAATGGCTTTTTGATGAATAGCAATGTTTTAAAAATTTCTTAGCATGATTAGCTACTACGCACGTTAGGATTCGGTTTTGACACTCGCAAGAGGGCGAAAATCTGTGCATTTAAAAAAGGACAAGTACTGGTTCTGTATCTGGATGTTTTGAGGTAATAAACCTTCGTAATTCTTGATTTCCTATATACCTACATAATATTACATGTTCACTAATATTAAAAGGTGTTATATATTTATTAATCGCCATACGGTAATGTTTATAATTCGGGCCGTTATAGAGTAATCATACTTTTGTTACTCACACCGTGGCACATACAATTAAAAGAAAAAACTTCATGCAATTCTCAGCCTACATTCTCACTAGTAAGGCTCATAATTAATTCCACTACAAATTTCTCTCTGTGAGAAATAAATGTTCTCCAGGTTTCTTTTAGGTTAAATGTACTGCAGTTTCAATAGGATATTGTTGCGGGCACTTTTGAAAATTAGGGAAAATTGATTACCTAATTGTATTGCTTTTAATAATAGCTATCTAGGCTAATATTATAAAGAGCTAAAATTCAAAATCACTAATCTTGTGAACCTTACATGTCCGATTCTAAACAATATTCTTTCTCTAATATAGGAAGCTATATTATCCGTGAGTGCTAATAATATGGGCTACATTTTTTCCTAATACTATGCGTGTGAAGCCGCGGGCAAAAGCTGGAATAAATATACAAGGTGGTCTAATAATTAACATGAACAGTTTTAAAAGAGTTTAAAATTATTTATATATTAGGTTGGGGAAAAAGTCTTTTCGCATTATAGTATGTATGAACTTGTAATAAAATCTCTTTGGCTATAGTATTTGTATCTGGCTGGTTTTGGTATCATATGAAAGTTTAAATTTTAAAGAACATAATTCCAAATTCAAATTAGGAAAATGTGTGATTTTCATTTGTTTTTCGTACTGTCAAAATGAGTGAATCTAATGAAGAAATTCGATACATTTTAAAATTTTACTACAAAAAAGCTAAAAATGCAACGCAAGCCGCGAAAAAAATTTGCGATGTTTATGGACCTAGTGCAGTGTCTCTGAGAGTAGCACAAATTTGGTTTAAGCGTTTTCAATCCGGAAATTTTGATTTCAAAGATGCACGTCGCTCTGGTCGCCCTACTACGGATAAAATGGATGCCATTTTTGAAAAAGTGGAACAAGATCGGCAGATCAGTAGTTACGACGTAGCTGAAGAACTGGGAATTGACCACAAAACAGTTTTGGCGCATTTGAAAAAAACTGGGTACACAAAAAAGCTCGATATTTGGGTACCTCACGAGCTCACTGAAAGAAACCTAATGAATTGCTAATGAACCGTGTACTCATTTGTGATTCTTTACTACGACATAATGAAACCGAACCATTTTTGAAGAAGCTGATAACTGGTGATGAAAAGTGAATCACGTACGACAAGAACGTGCGAAAAAGGTCGTGGTCAAAGACCGGTCAGGCTTCACAGACTGTGGCGAAACCCGGGTTAACTCGCAACAAGGCGATGCTGTGTGTGTGGTGGGATTGGAAGGGCATTATTCATTATGAGCTGTTACCACCAGGCAGGACCATCGATTCTGAACTCTACTGCGAACAACTGATGAGATTAAAGCAAGAAGTTGAGAGAAAGCGGCCGGAATTAATCAACAGAAGGGATGTGGTTTTTCATCATGATAACGCTAGACCTCACACATCTTTAGCCACTCAGAAAAAATTAAGAGAGTTTGGCTGGGAGGTGTTAATGCATCCGCCGTATAGTCCTGACCTTGCACCTTCAGATTTCCACCTGTTTCGGTCTCTTCAGAATTCTTTAGGCAGTGTCAGGTTAACATCACGAGAGGACTGCCAAAACCACTTGTCGCGGTATTTTGATCAGAAGTCCCAAAATTTATATAGCAATGGGATCATGTCCCTACCTACAAGATGGCAAAAAGTTATCGAACAAAATGGTACCTACATACTTTAGTTAAATGTAAATAAACTATATTAAAAAATGTTTTGAATTTTCTTAAAAAATGCGAACGAACTTTTTCCCCGACCTATTATTTATACCCTCTGGGGTATAAATATATACATATATAAGTTCTGGTAGCTAAATCGTGTAAGTCAGTGCAGGCTTTACCGCCTTACAAAATATTAATCACAATAAACATCTTCAACCATTTTATGAATTAATTGTAGTGACGTACAGACCAACCCATCACTATCTTTTCACTCCTAAGTACGTAATACTAAAACATAAAAATACCATTCCAGTTTATGTTACAGCAAATTACTTCAAACTAAGTGAATTCAGGAGCACAGACTAGGATTAAATTATTCTCAAAATGCCTCTTTTTTAGCGGGTCCCTTGACGTGCACAGTCGATTTTTCCTCTTACTCGGACCTAATGGCTCAAAACGATCCATTATTTTGATAAAACGAATGTAAGGGCAGCCATCATCATCCCCGAGAGAATAGAATTTAGGAGCGATATAAAGACAGTAATGTAACTTGACACAGAAAAACTATTTAAGATTAGCGTGAAATCCTTTGCCATATTATCTGCTTTTTTTTATCTGGAATTTTACCAAAATTATTGATTGACACTTTTAATTATAATAATAACATGCTTGAGGTACACATGTACTATAGGTACCTTTTTTATACCCGGCTGCGTGTATAAAAATAGTTCTCCAGTTTGTCCCATAACAGTTAGTGATGGTGTGTAGCACATTTAAGCGCAAATTAGCTAAGAAATTCTTAACATATGAAAGCACTAGCTTCTGTCCGCGGTTTTCACCCGCGTTCCCACAGGAACCATGCACTTTTCCGGGATGAAAAGTAACCTATGTTATTCTTCGATCCATAAGCTATATCTATGCCAAAAATCACGTCAATCCATTGCTCCGTTGCGTGAGAGAAGGACAAACCAAAAAACCAACAAACATACTTTCGCATTTATAATATTAGCAGGATTAGTAGGAAGTAGGATTTCACCGTTTGAAACGAATAGAAGTAGCACTGCTGGGTGAATAGTTCCCGCGATCTTGTCTTCTCCTAGGAGGACGAGCTGAAGTAGCATTTCTATACAGTTTGCAACATTGCCTAAAGTCCATGAAGTAGAATGTAATCTGAACTGAACTACTTACTCTTAGGCTGAGATTCAGAGACGAATCTAAGCGTGGACTCACGCTTCCATACGTCAAAATTCTATACAGTTTTGACATATGGAAGCCAAAGTCTACGCTTAGAATCGTCTCTGAATCTTAGCCTTAATATTACTATTGTGATGATAATTATGTGTTCATTGTGCGCGTTCTCAAATCAAGAGCTTTTACAGGTAACAATCACCATAACAAGTCTTGTGTGATATGCCCATACTATTTGGGTTGTTGTGGTTTAGGAAAAAAGATGAAATAGGTATCTTTTTATAGTTTTCCATCTGGTTTATTACTGCACGAGTCGTAAAGAAACTTATAAGTGGATACTTTAATGTGGAGACTGTTATTAAGGAAGTTATAAAACAGTACCTATATTTCGTTGCCTTTGTAAGGATAACTGGAACAGGAAACCATGGTGAAAGTATCTACTAATACCAAATTTATGTGAATATATTATTGACTACGTCTAGCGTAGGTACAAAAATAGCGGTCCAAGGAAACAATGCTTTTAACATACCGTATACGCTGCTAATTGGTAGTTGGCTTGAACATTTGAATTCTAACAATTGAAATTCAGTAAAATTACTGCGGGCTTATGAGACTGGTCTTACCACATTACCATCTTACCAAAAACATTAAACACACTTTAAACCTGTGTTGAATAGTGTTGACTTGCTAAACACGCTTTAGTCCCGTGTTTAAATATGAGAAACCACAAATCTTGATTTAAGTAGTGTTTAACTCCATTCTGTTGTGACATTTCTAATCATTTTAGACGTTTATCTCTAGACACTATCTAGCTAAAGAGGCATCTTAAAGTGGTTGTTTGTGGTAACACGGTGAATATTTAACGTATCCGGGGTAACGAGCGCAATGCAGAGCCGCGCAGGCCTTTGTGTTTCAAAGTTCTGAGTGGCACTGCAATTGTTATGGGCCGGCGGCGAGTTAGGTAATTAGCAGTAGTGTTTATTAAATAGTGAATAAAAACTGAAAAAAAAGACCCAGATATTTCAATTAAAAAAAACCGCTTTCAAACTCATAGTGGTATGAAAACATACTATAAATACACGACGAATGATTCTCATCCAAGATCCGAAACCAAGCATTATGCTTATCACACAAATTAGCCCCGGTCGAGGACCGCAGGCAGGGTCGCTACCAACCAGGGAGGGCTTGCGGCACTGGATGCGGGGCATTTGGTGCATCTGTTATAAGTAGGGCCCTAACATCATCACAACATCCCGGGTAGAAAAAAGCGTAAGCTTTTTTTCCGCGCAGTGGTAGCGCTAGAAAAAAAAAGATCATTATAACTAAGCCTCTAAGAGAATTAATAAGAGAATAAACTGCTTTCTGCACTGTTTACTCTTACCAGACCGACAAGTAGACAGATGATTTATCTCTCAAAGTGCTGTTAGTCAAAATACTAAGTACTTATTTAAATTTAGTCAACATTCACTAAGAGTTTACTAAATTGCCCGTTAGTCTAAATTACAGATTAAGGCACCTGCAAACGGCTTTGTGTCAAGTAGTTTCTCATTTAATTTACTCAATAGGGGAAGACGCTTTAGCAAATTAATTGTTTAAGAATTTATGGTAATTAGTTCTTTTTTCTTCTGTTAAAAGCATTCGTTATTGCATGATACTAAGAAACAAATTGAGTCAAAGGTCGATGACCGCTGCAAATGTGTGCCTCACAGCCAGGGTTTTTTTCAATAGCTGTTGATGGCAGTGACAGGTGACAGGCGATTCGCACTGAAATCCAATAAATTTTATTGGAAAATTCCCCGGTGAAATCCCCTTTCCACCAGAGATTAGAAAAAAATAAACTGATTTCTGAGCTAGATGTTTGTTTTGCTTTTGTGTATAATAAAGACGAAACACAGGACTTATTCGGACGTTTAGCTTGTTTTAAACGACTAATGCAAAAATGTACGGTCTTAACACAAAAAAAAATTATACACAATTGAAACCTGTGTTAAAGTGTTACTGTGTCGGTACAGTATAGTGTAACTCCTAAACATGCATTTGTCGCATTTAAATATGAGCAACCACAAATCCTGATTTAAATAGTGTCTAACCATTATCTAACTCAATTCAGTATCTTTAGACACTATCTAGCTAAACAAGCGTCTAAAAGAGTTTATTTGTGGTAACACGGTTAGGGTTGTATTTTATGTATTTCATTTATTTTATTCTTGCAAGGAAAAGCTAAAGAAGATGACGCGAGATTGTGGTCATACGCATCGAGTATAAAAAAAACAACTCAAACTTAAGATTTTGATGGTATTAAAACATTATACTACCTTCTGATATATAACGCACCCAATATAGACTGTTCTTCTTTGCTATATAATCTCTTGTTTTTATTTATCTTGCCAGTTACAAAAATGCCATATCTTCGACCGTAATCCACATCGCGTCTACAATTTTGCTTCTAAGAATAATTCCTTCAGTCCCATTTCCAGTAAACCTTTTATTTTTCTGTCCCACAAGTCCCAGAAGCAATTACACTTCCAGTTTTATTGCGTTTAACACGTTTATTGTAACAGAGACGTTTTGCTTGCACACTTCGCGATACGGTTCAGTGTAACAGTGAATAAGCCTTAGCTATAACACAAACGACCCTGACTTATAATTGTAACAAGGTTCATAGCGATGGAAGCTGAAACAGTGAACAACTGTGAAAAGTAAAAATGTGTATTTCTGAAAAACTAACTCTGATTATAGATGTTTACAAATTAATTTTTGTATGCTATTTGATAACGGGACGAGCTGGTAGTTTGCCTGAAGCTTAAGCAAAATGCAAGCCTGGGCGGCACTGCATTGCGCTCGTAACCCTGAAATATTAGGCATTAAGTCTCATAAGCTCAGAAATTTCACTGCCTACTCTGCTCATCAAACCGGAACACAGTAATGCTTGCACACTACTGCTTGGCGGCAGACTTCAAGAGCAAAGCGGTGGTAACAACCCAGACGGACACTCGCAGAAGAGTTAGTCCTACCACTAACAAAACTACTATGCTAAAGTCATTTTTACATCGAAATTCAAGGGCATTGTTGGCAACACAACAAATTACTTATTTCTAACTATACGGTTGCCCAGATTGAATTAGGTGATTTTAGTAGATGTATCGGGCAACCCAGTCCTTTTCTCTCTTGACGTGTCCGTACTACCGAAAGGGTGTGGCCTTTCGCTTATTATAATAAATTCAGTAAAGCTAAACTCAGTGTTTTCTCTCCAACTACTACGACCACCACGAAATACAGTCCACTACTCTACAACTGAGGCTACAGGCATAATACATTCACACGTTATCACTTCAAATACATAGGTTGTATAAACCTTTCCAACTGTGTAACACTTATCCTGCAATTCCCGCTCTTTAAAAGCTGTTAACTTGGGAATTAAGTTTGTTTCCTAGACGTTGCAAAAGTTCAAATTGAAAATAATTGTACGGTTATAAAAATAACGGTGAAGAAAACGGTCAACGATAAACTCTATTGTTATTGTAGTGTTTGTTTTTGTTTCAATGCTCACAGGCTACTGTTTGTTCTGCAATCGAAGGTTTATTAAGCTATTTGTTTTAACAGGATTTACTCAAACGATTGGATATTATTTTAGAAGTAGGTAGGTTAATGAGATTTTTCTGTAACAGCTGCTGTTCCTCAAAATAAAACAAAAACCTCAGTGTATTTTTATTTAATTTACCCTTAAGGGGCAGAATTCAGCGCGCCGCTATCTCGCTCGCGCATCTCAACATTTTTGAAGATAAACAATCAGTTACTATAATTATGAAAAATCGCATTCGGTGAAATTGCTGACAATAACATTACAAAGGTTATACAAAATTTTCATTTTGATCCATTCAAGTTTTCAAACCTAAAAATGGGATTTTATGTTTTGCCCATTTTCATGTATGAAATCTTGATCGGATCAAAATGATACTTTTGCCGTACCTTTGCAATGCCATTGTCAGCAATTTCACCGAATGCGATTTTTCATAATTATAGTAAGTGATTATTTATCTTCAAAAATGTTAAGATGCGCGAGCGAGATAGCGGCGCGCCGGGTTCTGCACCTTAAGAGGCCGTATAAAGCAAATTGCAAATCTTTGATTTGATTTTACATAGGCTAATTCAGTCGTAATTTAAAAATAAAAATATTGTGTATAAATTTATTATATTTTCAAAGTTCTCATCTAATTAAAATTTCCTCAAGATGAAAAAGTCACGAAGTAACCTCTAATTTTCATATTTTTTTCAATTTATACTCGATATGCTGCAAAATATTAGGACGGAAACTAGATAACTAGTTAGCTACATCACTCTTACAAGAGATTTTTTTTAAAATACCATTTGATATTTAGCTATACCCAAAAACTTTTGGCACTTACCACATTTTTAATCCGTGAACTTCAAGCATAACTTTGCTTCAAAATCGCATGCTATGCGAGAGGGAGAAAGGGCGTGAAAAAATGAAGAAATATTAGCTGTCGTTACGAGCCCTCTTAAATAATAAATTTGGTGTAAGTACGTCTGTCAATGCCGAATCTCCAAAATTGATTGAGGCATATTAAGTTTGAAATCTATACAACTAAATAAAATTGAAGTGTCTGTTTGTAATATCAAAATAAAAGCTTTTTACTAAATTCATATGAAAGTATATACGGGACCTACACCAAATCAGCCATTTTTTAAATTTTTGTCTGTCTGTCTGTCTGTTCCGGGTAATCTCCGAAACGGTTGGGCCGATTTTGACCGGACTTTCACTGGCAAATAGCAGTTATTACAAGGAGTAACATAAGCTACTTTTATTTTGGAAAAATAATTAGGGTTCCGCGCAAAAAAATAAAAACAATTATAATCCAATATCTCCGCGCGGGTGAAAACGCGGGGCAGCAGCTAGCAAATAGAAATGTTTGAAAAAGTGTTTTGATATTGAATGTTACAATTAAGCTCATAAAGCAAAATCTACTACCATGAAAAGTACACATGTAAAAAGGAATTAAACGTACCTTCCCGACACTTGACCTTTGTAGAAAGCCTCCCCAACCCTTTTAAAGGATTGTTTCATTAACAATGTAAGCCTAGCAAGGGGTAACAAATTGATAGAATTCATTGTTCGTAGAAATCAGACCTGCTTCCAAGGTCTCAAGGCTTGTGGTTTGGATTCAGACAAAATTGTGAGATCAGATTAATATTTACTTTGCTGATGGCATAATTTTAACGGTAGACTGTATCGAGTTTCTTTCTTGTCAAATTTCTATGGGTTGTTGAATCATGATAAATATTTCATTAAGTTTTTACTAAGCGTGTATATTGAATTAATCTGTAATACTGTTACCCTAGCCGTGTATATCGAACTAATATACAATATACGCATACTACTGTTAAAATTTTCGTGAGTATCACACATTATAAATGGTTAAAAACCGGCTATAACTCACGTCATTTGTCGATACTTTCGATCTAGGTTTCGAGCGTGTCTGACGCTCTTCCTCAGGGAGTGCCTATATATCGAAAATATCGAACAATTCACATCAGAGTTATACCCAGTTTTTAACAATGTATAATTCATATTGCAGCTTGGCGGCAGAATACACGAGCAAAACGGTGGCACCTAGATCAACCCTCGCACAAAAGTTAATCCTACCACGGTCAGAAGATCTTTTTTAAAATTATTAATCGCACGCTAATTTCCAAAGAAAGGCACAGTGTACAAGACGTTCAAAATGAGACAAAATACGTACACAACGGCTCGGGTACTAGATTACTCCTAATACAAGGATCAAGAGATTCCGACGCGACTTCTTTATTATCAACGCTAAAGCGAGAAGGGGTTGGGAGGGGGCAGGGAAGTAAGTGATAGAGCAGACAATAAATTAGGGAAGTAAACCCTCTCTCACCCAGTCAACCGGTGATCAAAGGGCCTTAAAACGACAATAACTGTGGTAACAATGTAGTTGAATACCTTTGCGACAATGTTAGCTTAGAGGAACATAAATTAGAATTGTTACTGGTAGTGCGTAGGGAGTGATTTGTAGGCTGATTTCTACCGGTTGACTGAGCCTAGTTGATGCAAAGTTGATGTGTATTGGGCGGCATATCTGTAAGCGTTTCTTCAACAAAAATCTTCGTTTCACCAAAATTAAATGTTTGGATCGTGTAACATATGAGACAAGTATTGGATAAATAACCTGCCGCAGCGTAGCGGTAAAGCGTAAGCGTAAGTTTTGGATGGCACTGCTATAATATTGTTTCGGGCAGGGTTACGCTTAGGTACCATCAGGTGGTAGGACTAACTCCTCCGCGAGTGTCCGTCTAGGTTTGTACCACCGCTTTGCTAGTGAAGTCTCCTGCCAAGCAGTAATATGCACGCATTACTGTATTCTAGTTTAATGAGCAGAGTTAGCCAGTGAAATTACTGGGCGTATGAGACTTAATACCTAATGTCTGAGGGTAACGAGAGGGGTAGTGCAATTGTTATGGGCCGGCGTTTAGCTCACCATCAGGCTAACGACCAACACGTCTTGTTATCAAATAGCATAAATAAGAAAACAATAATTCTATTGTCTTGTTACGTTAAAGTATAAAAAAATGTTTAATTTTTTTGTTTCAGAATAAAAATTACAGCGCTTTTAAAAACAGCGTGTGAAAACGTCACAAGTTATTAAAAAAGTACCTACTTATTTTTCTACACAGTAAAAATGGTAGGTGAAATTCCAAGCACGAATCAAACGAACCAAAGCGACCGGTCTCGTACGTCAAAACAGGCTGGCCTTTCATTTTGACTGGGCAGTGTAATCTACATGATTTAGTATTGTAGACAGTAAAATTTTAGCCGAATTCCGGATAGCTATTTGTCCGGTTAAATAAAAGACCAATCCGGATCGTAAAAATCATTGAAGCCTAATTTTGTGTCGATATCAGTCGATATGTTTTGACGTACCTACCTATTTTGCAAGATGGATTACAATCGACGATGAGTCGTCGTAAAGAGGCGCCGCGAGATAAACCTCGTACTGTCTTGCATTACTAGTGATATGATTATGTAGATAACGTCATCAACTCTGAATCACCAAAGAAGAAGAAAGGAAGGAAAGAAGAAAGGCAAGGCTGTAAAACACAACCTTATGTCACAAATCTCTTCAAATTATAAGCAAGTATTTAATTCCTTCCCATAATGCTGTTTCATGAAACTTCAGTATTTTATAGTTCATATATTGATTATATATTGATGATTAGCGACAAAGATGCATGGCAAAATGTTGATGAATTTAATTTAAAGCAAATTAACTATATTTATGACTACATAATTCTACTTACATTAATTGTTATTGGATATTTCATCTTATTGTAATTGATGTTCAAAAGTGTACCTTGTATGTAGGTACCTACTTGAATAAATGCGAAATGAATTGATATATTGATTAATAACTTAACTGATTTAAAAATAAAATACTTACGACCTATACGCAATAATAATATCTTATTTGGAAGTTGTTAAAAAATGCATTATTACTTGGTAAAAATATCTGGATGGACAAAAAACAAAAATACCTAACATGGCCGGATATAGGGTACATCTCTAGCGTGCACCCCGAACAGCCAGGTTGCTAGTTAGGAACTTGCAAATAGACCTCAGAACGGTAACCGGTTCATTCGCCAAATGGACTTTGTGCAAAGAACCCTGTAATTGTTAGTATTTCTGGAATCAGGGTTCAGGGCTGAGTGTCGGTTACATCACATTACGTGTTTCATTAATCAAGATTGCAGATTAGGGCATGTAATCGGAGGGTGTAGTAACCTGAAGGAGAACGTACCTGAAGAATAGAAGAGCATTTTGAATGCATGGATTTTTTTTTTCAAATTCCATATTAGCTGCCGCCCGCGATTTCACCGGTCACCCGTGCGGAGATATTGGGTTTCATGTTTTTTATTGTTTTGCGCGGAACGCTAATAATTTTTCTAAAATTAAAGTAGCCTAAGTTACTCCTTGTAACATCAGCCATTCATCATAATATGTTACCACGCTGAGGTATTTATCTACCTATACAAATAAATAAAATTGAAGTGTCTATTTGTAATATCAAAATAACAACTTTTTACTTAATGCATGTGAAAGTATATACGGTATTCTACCTATGACAAAACAACTATTTTAAATAATTTTGCCTGTCTGTCTGTCTGTTCCGGGTAATCTCTTAAACGGCTAGACCGATTTTGACGGGACTTTAACTGGCAGATAGCTGATGTTACAAGGAGTAATTTGAGTAATGGTATGACATTAATTCCTTGGAGTCGTGGGAGGCCACTGGTGTGGGACGCAACTTGTGTCGACACGCTAGCGCCTTCTCACGTCCAATTGTCATCTAGGGCGGCGGGTTCGGCAGCAGAAGCAGCGGAAATCCTTAAACGGAGGAAATATGCATCCCTTGGTGACGGATACATATTTCTTCCTTTTGGGGTCGAGACAATGGGCCCCTGGGGACCAGACGCGAAGCTGTTTTTTAAGAAGTTGTCCCGACGCTTAGTAGAAGTGACAGGTGACCAACGAGCTGGCGCTTACCTCGGTCAACGTATTAGTTTAGCTATTCAGCGAGGTAATGTCGCCAGCTTTTTAGGCACCCTACCTGCAGAAGGCGACCTTAATGCTGTTTTTTATTTATAAGGTTTTGTTTAATTTTGTTTTTAATTGATAAATTCTTAGTTTTTTATTGAAATGTAAATATTTATTAGTATGTACTTATAAAAAATATTTAGCCTACTTTAATTTTAGAAAAAATAATTAGGGTTCTGCGCAAAAAACTAAAACCTATGAAATCAAATATCTCCACGTGGGTGACACCGCGGGCAGTAGCTAGTAAGTTATATAATCAACGATAAGATTGACGTGGTGATTATCAATAATGACCTATTGCATAATCTAAAAGTGTGAAAAAGTTACTTCGCGCAAATGCAGGTTTGATCACCGCAAATTGCGTTGCCGACGGCAACGTCGCCAATATTGGCGTTGCCACATCGCATCGCAATGTTGAAACCCTTAGACCTGCAAACAAATAGCGCAGTTAATCTTTGGTTTAATGTATCGTTGGTCCCGAATAGGTTCAGCGGACAAATGGAATGGAAAAGGGTTTCGATGGTAACAAATAATGGACGAATCCAGTTGGATAATGGACGAGTCGAGTCGGATAATCGATCTGTTGGGATAGTGGTGGTTATTGGTGGTTTATGGTTGATCCCGAATCCTTTGGAAAGGTGGCGAGACTGGACTAGTATGGTGAATGGGTATAACGGGATTGGCCTTAAATATGTCATCAATCTTGGATCTTTCGGAGATCGTGGATTTGTTCCAAGCTAGCTATATAACCCGCGGTTTGGCCCGCATTATCTACATTTTCCGTACTTCTGTCACAGATCCTTATCGATAGCGGTAAGAATCGATTCTGTCTGGAATTGAGATATAAAAGGGATTATATCCCAAGTTTAACTTTTATTGTGTTTCTTTTTTTTTTCATAGGCTTACGTTTGACCGTTATCACTTGATGTTAAACAACAATGCGGTGGATGATGTTTGGCTAGAAGATACATAAACTATACATATTCACCTCGTATACCAGATTATAGCTATTGGGAAGCAGAAGCTAGCAAAGAATTCTACTCGTTATCCGTCCTAATGACGACCCCCTTGACGCTTTTTTTAAATGATCTAGTCTGTATAAAAATCAATCAGTCCTCTTACTTCGTGAAAGTTATAAAAATTAGTTAATTCCATTTTCTTCTATCTCCTCTCTATACTTCTCTTCTATCTATCAGGCAAGCAGCGTGCACGCATTTTTAGTTATTATATTTTATTAAGTTTTTGTGAATTTACGGCCGCGGACAATATCTTTTGGAGTCAGATATTCAGATAAATACAGTTTTCGTCCCAATACGGAACACTAGGTTTAATAAAGATGATAATAATATAGGTTTTGGAATTATCATTGTTATCGGAAATGAAATTATTTTCATACTTGAATAGTTTCGTTCGCCAGAACGAATAATAAAGCTAGGTATAGACATATAAAAACGACAGGAAATTGCGATTCCATAATAATAAACTGAGCGCCTTTGTATTCAACAATATAAAGCCAGTCCTACATCGAGTTAATTAAAGTTTTACCTATATTAAGCATGTCGCCTACAGATTTTTATACTTTGACATAATTATTTACCTTTTAAATCCATAAAATGTTTATTTAATTCGAGTGGTACGGTGATTTTTTTTCGACTTTTGTCAGTACAGACCACCCGATTTAAGAATATGGAGAAGCATTCAAAACAACAACGTTTAGTTATTGTGAAAACACATTACAAAAATGGTGAAAGTATTGCGAAAACAGTTCGAAAGTTTCGAAGTACAAAATTTGAGACCAATTTACCCTGATGGATCAGAAGATCATTGTTTGTCGTCGTCCTTGTCGGTCAGACGAAAATATAGCCACAGTAAGGGAATCTGTGGCCGATAATCCAGGAACTTCCATTCGGCATCGTAGTCAAGAATTAAACATTTCCAGAAGCACTCTGCAACGAATTTTGGTAAAATCAGCATTTACACGCGTACAAGGTTCAATTGGTGCAAGAAATCAAGCCAAGGGACCGTGCGCAGCGCCGTGAATTTACTTTTAAATTAAATCGGGCGCTCTTGTTGGGACACCCTTTAATATTAGTAGGGAGTAGGGATTACAAATATTACGAGGTCAACGTCATGCAGGATGAAGAGAGGATTGTACTTTTTAATCATTCTCTTTAACATTGTCATCATCATAGATTTAATTAAATCGGCCCAATTTTTGGTTCAACTCAAATTCCTCCTTTTCAGGCTTCTAACGATCACCATAACGCCCTCATTTTTGCAGGATTTGCCCGCATTAAGGGCTTTCAATACACGAGTCGTGATCCCTCTTGCCCCTCGGGGCATGTTAAGTTCTTCTGTAAAGAATTAAGTCAGATTTTCATCTTTGTTCAGGATTGTTTTTTTAACCTTCGGTTTTTTCGGTACAGCTGAATCGTATGTAGGTTTTATCTATGATGAAGCATTACAAATAGGTAGTACATTTTGTACAAGCAGTTTTGATTGTTTGTTCTACTTTTTGATAACGTGATGAGACGGTAGTTTCCCTGATGGTAAGAATAACGCTAGCCCCTAATGATTTCCTTACGACTCTGAGAATTCTAAATCACAAAGATCTGCGTGGCACTTCAGTGCACTTGTTACCCTGAGATATGCCTCGTACGCCTATTAATTTCACTGACTCTCTGCTCATCTAACAGGAACACAGTATAATGCTTGCACATTACTGCTTACTACACGAGCAAACCAGACCCGGACGGACACTCACAGGAGAGTTAGTCCTACCACCTGATTAATCTATCCGCTATTGCCGTACCTATGTATATTCAATAAAATAATCAATTAGAATATTCAATGTGAAAAGGAGTTTTCCTAACACAACAAACATAAAAAAACCGAAATGAGACCCTCCTCCTTTGTTGAAGTCGGTTAAAAGAAACAAACATCTTTTAGTTTCTTGCGGAGTATTGCCAAAGCTCAATACCTCATCGTATCACAAAAAACAACATGAATCCAGTTCAAACCGGAGAGCTTATTCCGGGCCATTGCTACTCATAAGAGCGTAAGTGTCACCCGTTACGTTTCAAAGGTTAACAAGAGGAAAATTTCTACCAATAAATCATAAGAATAAAGGAAATAGAAAGGTTTTGCTGAGGTTAAGTCGCAAACTAGAAACGGCGCTCATAATAATTGTAAGATTAAATGTAAGACTCGAGATTATGTCGTGTGGCAGTTTAGTAGATCATTAATTGAAGACTCTAACAACGGTCAAATACCTACAGCAAACACCTTTCATAGCAAAATATATTCTGTTTGTGGCAGCGGGGAAAAAAGTTAGACAGACAAACAAAAATCTAAAAATTGTGTTTTTGTTAGGTTATAAATATGAAAGTATATACGGTACATATAATGTACCGTATATATACGTATGAAATAAGTATGAAAGTATATCTAAAACTGCTATTTAGATATTACAAACAAACGCTTCAATTTTATTTATTTGTATGTATAGAGTATAATAGATTTTGCATTCATAGATTTGAAAAAAACGTACACAAGCAAGAAAGTGTACCTATTATATAGCATTTACACAAAAACTTTTTTTTTTCCAATCGACCCTGTTTCATAGGGATGTATCACTATCTGACCAACTGAGGTTTGAGTAAATAGAAACGTCAGAGTTTAATCTAATTCAAACTAGACTATATACGGTTTCCAGAAATCAGTTCCATAATATTTAGATAACCATAACTCTTGTGCTACGTTTGACAGATGCTCAAACGGCAGCGATACGCAAATCGACCCAATTACTCCCCAAGCTGTTGCTGAGATCCCTTCTGAGGCTCAGCGCTAATTACCACAGCTTCCAATATACCAAAGTGTAGCACTATGCCCAATGATGTTGAACACAGATCACAATAATTAAACATCTTTGTGTACCACATTCGTAGATTTTGAAAGTTACTACCTTACTTCACTTACTATTTCATGCATTGTAACGGGATATTTACCGTGATTATTTTTAATCATTATCAGCCTTATACACTCTTATAGCATTCAATCACTATCCTTATCTAAGATGGTGAATACTCTAAGCCTAGATTGAGATTGGCTCTCAAGTGCACCTGCCGGAATACACCTATAGGTACTTGGCGACAGATTGTCTACTTGAAGACGGTAGCTAGCCAACAAGCCATGCTATGGTTGCATCAGAGGCAAAAACGAAAATTTCTTTGTGTTTCCGTTTTATTCCGTTCAGAAATCGCATCCTTACTGACCTTACTGACTGACCTTAAAGAAGCGATAATAGCAGACTGGTATCTTTACCACCACTGATCTTTTTTGCCGAGTCACCGAATCTTCGTCTAAAATGATAGCCAGTCTATCCATACTTGCAATCCAAAGATTGTTTATTAGTTGCCCGGGTTAACCAATAAAGTTCTGTGCATCCAGGAAATCGTTTCACATCCAACCCAACATTAATTACCGCCGCTTCCCGGTAAATTGCTAAAAAACAAACAGCAAGTTAGCAACACCGGCTGTCCACACTTGGGGAAATTTTAATCCCATTTAAAGTGGGCAACACAGCACGTGTGGTTTCCCTCGAGGTGTTTGTTGGTTCTCGCCTAATTACTGGCAGTTGGGAAACTTTTGTTTTCGGTATTCAGCCTTCTGCTTAACGTTTTAAGATTTGACCAGTTTTGGGACAAAGTGCGTGAACTGTTAATGTGGCTACAATGTCACGTAAACGAATGCAGGGGTAAAACAGTTGACAAATTTAAAAAAAAAATGCGACGGGAAACTACGCGGATCTGCGCGAACTCCTAAATGACGATTGGCGAGAGTTGGCGTGTTATCGCAACCAGTGGAGTTCTCTCGTATCGGTGATGGTTTTTTAGTTTGCAGCGCCAGTGGAGTAAGTACCTAAATAAATAAAAAAAACCTAACGATCGTAACATCTGAAATCTGTATGTGCTTCAGCTGCAATTGAGCTTCTCAATTGCTTTTCAGCTGCGATTGAGAGTGACTCGATTCTAGGTTTACCATGTTATTACTTTCAGACACTTAGACTACTTTCAGACACTTAGACTACTTTCAGAAACTTAACTAATCTTTCGGTTTAACGAGCGCGCTGCAGGGCCACGTATGTCTTTGCGTTTCAAAGTACTCAGTGGTCAGGATTTTTTTGGCCGGCGTTATTATTACCATCAGGCAAATCATCTCGTTTTCCATTAGTATAAAAAATAAACATGTTTTTCATTTCACAGCAAACTTACTTTGCCTACGCCCATATATCAACGCTAGCGTAACAACGTATCGTTTTCATTATCCCAAGCTCATAATGCTAAGCTAATTACCGTGAGAGTATAGGAGTATAGGGTTTCATTAATTTATGCTGAGGGAAGTTATGGGATAACTTTAGACGCTTGAGAGTTTCTTGTTTGTTTTTCAAGCAAAATTAGCATAGGAGACCAATATTATAGTTGAACTCTCTCAGCTCCCTAATGACAGAGTATGTGTTGAACTCAAGTGTCTCAATGTTTCTATTTGACCATTCAACCGAATTAGCATGTGAGATTTCACTTTGGATTTTCTATTTTGTTTGGAATCCGGTCACTTTATCGGTCTTTTTATACTATTGGATAACAAGATGAGCTGGTCGTTTGCCTGATGGTAAGCACGCAGGTAATGCAAGTAATATCGACCCATAACAATTGCAGTGCCACTCAGAGCTTTAAAACACAAGGGCTGTGCGGCACTGCATTGCGCTCATTACCCTGACATAAGCCCAAGTAATATTGCTGAATACTTACTTTGCTCATCAAACCCAACAATGTTTGCACATTACTGCTTGGTGGCAGAACAAACGACCAAAGCGGTGGTTATGAGCTTTAATAGTAGATTAAAATTTTACCTATATTTTATTCGTATTATAAAATGTTTTTAGAAAAGTAGATTTAAAAACATAAGACTTCTGATACCAAGTTGTGATCATTTTATTTCGTGGAATCGGTCAGCACACCAGGGGCCTGTTTCATAAAAAATATTAGTCTAATATTATGAGCTTTTTTTTCTTTTTTCCATACAAAATATGAGACTAATACTCATAGTATTAGACTAATATTTTTTATGAAATAGGCCCCTGACACTAAACAATAAACTACAACAGTATTACAGTAGTTAAACTCATGCAATTTTTTTTCTTAATACTGACTGTTGCTGCGTTTGGCCACGATCTTACCTGATGGGAAGTGACGAAGCGCCCGAAGGTGTAGGTGAAGGTATAGTATAATATTTGATGGAATCAACCAGTAAGGGTTGGCAAAGCCATCAGAAACTGGGAATAACCAGTAAGGGTTGGCAAAGCCATCAGTAACTGGGTATAACCAGTAAGGGTTGGCAATACTGAATACTGAATGATGGCATTCAGTATAGATCGAACTTACGCCATTAGACATTCTTTATCGCGGAATTGAAACTATAAATTACTAACTTTATATAATTGAGACATTGTAACGGGATATTTACCATGATTATTATTGAACGATGAGCACCCGATATTTCGACGCTGTTGCAAGCATCATGTTCACGGGAATACAATCAGTATTAAGTAGTAATCATGGTAAATATCCCGTTACAATGTCTCAATTAGTAAATAACCGTGAAAGTTTAAAACAGTGTTTAACTTTATATAATCTTATTGTGTAGTATAATGTTGGCTCAGTAGATATACCTTTTCACTCTAGTATTGAACTTGTCACTAAGGTGGGGTTGGGATCATAATTATTACTAAAGGTTATTGTTAAATTGTGCTTAAAATTACTGTTATCAATATAATGACGCAAAATATAATGATTTGTGGCATAAATGTTTTCATCATCACCTTTAGTCCAGTATGAAGCCAAAGTGGCTAGCTAAAGCTAGCTAGTTAAAGCTAAAGCTAGCTAAAGCTAGTTTCTCAAAGAGAAACATAGACAGAGAAAAACAATATAGTTAAATAAACTGATTTGTCGTTATAATAAACTGATGTCGCTAGTTTCATCATGAAACTTTTATGTGGGTTAACACTTTTAAATAATAGTACAATTAAACATAAATTAAACACCAGCTTATAATAATCACGGTAAATATCCCGTTACAATGTATAAAGTAGTGAATAACCGTGAAAGTCTAAAACAGTGCTTAATTAAACATTCTTATAAATAATACTTATTTTTTATAATTTTATTCTATTTAAACACAAATATCTTAAATCCAAAACGTTTATTTTTACACGTATAAGGTTTAACCAAGAAATAATATACCATTATGATGAGTGCTATTAACTAGAAATACATTATTATATAAGTAATACCACTCGTAACATTTTCAATAAAAAAATCAAAATAATTTATTTCACTATTAAACTTATGTAGATGTGGCGATAAGGTCACTGCGAATTGAATGTGCCCAATTATGTTAGTGTTTGAGTGTATTTTTATTTTCGCCGTATTTTCCATACTGTTTGTATTGTAAACGTAAGCTTATAAACTATTTTATACAGCGCTCAGCCGTATTCTCTCAGCGTGCGTACTTAGATGCATTTGAATTTAAAATATATGCGAAAGAAACATCGATAAGAATACGAACGTGTTTCAAGACTTTAGTTTTTTTAATCTTCTATGCAAGAGGGAAAGTGGATGAGGTACTTTATTTCACCCGCAATTTATATTCTATTTGAGTGTAAAAGGAGATTTAAAAAACGAAGAGCAAAGCGGTTGTATTTCTTTGAAAAAAAAAATGCTTACCATCAGGCAAACGACCCGCTTATTTCATTATTCATTAGTAAAAAAAGTTAAATTTATTGGTATGCTTCACAAAACTATTTCCAAAGTAGATTATTGGGCTTATTAACATTTTCAGGTGATTTTCATTCAATGGTTCCAACATCTTAGGTCGTATCACAGAGATAATAGATAGTCGCAAAGGCATATTTTGTGCCACACTTTGCGGTCCATGGACCGCAACTATCCCAGTCCGTCCTTGAACAAAACGCGTAAGCGCCGTGAAATTAGTGGCGCTTTCGACTTTTTGCTCGCGAGAAAACTACACCTTAGACGCAATCTAGCGCTACATGTTTTATTTGTTGGGTTAGACGACATAATTATGGTATGAGCGCTGCAGCGGATTTTTGCTTAAACGTAAAAATGGAACAAGACTTTTGTTTCACTCTAGTACGTTAGTACACATTACCTCGATAGGTCGTATCTTTCAATCGGTCGATCCGGTCAAATCCTAGTAAATACCAACCGTCTGCCTAACAAGGTCGGCAAAATTTAGGTCAGCTGTAACCAATGCTATTAAAGTCTTCGGGAGTAATAAAAATCTTTGAGGCTGTAATGTCTTAGCAAATTACAACAGAATACCATTCAAACATTATTTACTTTAAGTCGTAGAACAAAAGGGGGTATTAACTGCTGCTAGGCAGAAGGTATAGGTATGAACAGTAAAGCATGTTCAAACATTTATCATTTTCATAGGACTATGTTGTGAAATTGTTAGAAGTTATAAGCCAAGGATACATTTAAAATGATGCTCAAATAGCATTTACACTAACTTTAACCTTTTTTTTTAACTTTCCATACAAAAAATTACATTAGTAATTTTATTGTCAAAGGTCGTCACATAATACCATAAAATTCATCTGACACCTGCAGACCATCAAATGACCAATTGACCAGCTCGTTTTGTTATCGAAAAGTATAAAAATGTATTTCAATATTAACAAATAATTATTATTACAAAACAAAACAAACATTTTTTTTTAAAACTGAGCTTCTTTTTTCTTCACTGAATCCGTGTTTCTCTATCATTATAATCTGAAAATCTTTAAATCGAGAGCGAGCAGGCATCTTCAAAGCAAACATGGTAATCCGACGACCGCATACCATCAGGTCAGATTGCGGTCAGAGCCTATACTTATTAGAGAAAAAAAAAACAAGTATAGCATGTATGACGTTTCCAAAAAGTTATGCTACTGCCTGTATAGTTTCCATAGTAACCAAGAAAGACACAGTAAGCGACACTAGGCGAAAGGGGTGGCCCAATTTTATTAGCCATTAATGTAATATAAATCGTTTTCTTTGTAATGAATGATCTATGAAAGAGATCTATGTAACGTTTGTCTATTGTAACAGTGGTTTTATTAATTTAATTTAAATGAGAGTTCAAACTTGGGAAAAAATTTTAAAGTGGTATAATATCATTATTAAGTAAATTAAGGCCTATATAGCTATACAGCTAAATAGCTTCACTAAAGGGTTTTTAGCAAAACCAGATGAGCTTCTGGCATTGGAAAAAAAAATATCATTATTCAGCATATTACCGATAATCTTGTTGTGATCAAAATTTAATAAGTATTTTTTCACACCATCTCGTTTAGAATTGAGTACTTACCGAATGTTTCTGGCAAATTTTATCAAAATCAGCCAATAAATGGCACCGCAGGAAATTCCCCCTTGTTTGGGAAATACCCCTCCAAACAAAAATTGCCGACGGCAAAAAAAGCTATGAAATTGTAGAACCTGTATAATATGTTTCATCAAGATTAGATGAAAAATACGACCTGTACGCGAGTACCAACGTCCGAACAGATGAAAGCACAATCGGACTGTTGCAAACATTTCGTTCACTTCGCTCGCACGGTCAATAATACTTAATTTATTATTTTAATCTAGAAAACCGTTACCAGTAGGCCACGTTCCCAAACTACTAGCAACATTATTGTTAGTGGGAGGACTAACTCTTCTGCGAGTGTCCGTCTGGGTTGTTACCACCGCTTTGCTCGTGAAGTCTGCTGCCAAGCAGTAGTGTGCAATCATTACTGTGTTTCGGTTTGATGAGCAGAGTATCCAGTGAAATTACTGGGCTTATGAGACTTAATACCTAATGTCTTAGGGTAACGAGCGCACTGCAGTGCCGCGCAAGCCTTTATGTTTCAAAGTTCTGGGTGGCACTGCAATTGTTATGGGCCGGCGTTATACTTACCATCAGGCAAACGACCAGCTCGTCTCATTACCAAATAACATAAAAAAAAGAATTTGAAAAGAAAATATTAATCTTTTTAGCAAAAGAATCAATATTTTGGTCACGCGTTTTTGCCATAAAAAAGTACTCTCATTCCTCACAGTCCAAACAGTTCCACCTCAAAAGACTGAAATGATAAATAATAAATAAGACTAAAAGAACATAATATAGTACAGACCTACGTAAACCAGGATACTCCTGGCCAGGGCTTTTCTTTGTATATATATGTGTATATTGTTGTTATGTAGCAAATCAGGAACCACAACGAACGTCTGCTCCGAGCAATGTGAAGCAGCTGTCTCTTATACTATTAGACAACAAGATGAGCATGTCGTTTGCCAGATGGTAAGCCTAAAGCCAGGCCAGAATAAATGCAGTGGCACTCAACTTTGAAACAGGAAACACAAATCCATACTAATATTATAAATGCGAAAGTGTGTTTGTTGGTTTGTCCTTCTTTCACGAAGCAACGGTTCGACGTGATTTTTGGCATAGATATAGTTTACGGACCGGAGAGTAACACAGGCTACTTTTTAGCCTGGAAAAATTCACGGTTCCTGTGGGAACGCGGGTGAAAACCGCGGGCAGAAGTTAGTGTGACATAAAATTGACATTTACAATGTTGACAAGTTGATTTAATATGACAGATCGGTTTGACGGTTCCTCTGGGAACGCGGGTGAAAACCGCGGGCAGAAGCTAGTAATTAATTAAACGACATTTATTCAATGTTCAATTGTTCACGTTAAGCAATCATTATCATAATATCATTTGAACAACATAAAAAGTTAGTAATCGCTCCCATTAAAATACGCTGACAAATATTCTAAGGGTACTTGTTAGCTAACTTTAATAATATCAGGTGTACCTTTGTCCAGCAGAGCGTTGGGCAATATATTTACAAACAAGCTATTAAAACCATCTATACCACGAAAACACACAAAATTGTATGCGGGGAAAGTAATAAATTTGGCTTGTTTACTAAAAATTACTTTACCTATAACACTTACAGTTAGCTGTTAGTTCCTTGGAGTGTTTTTTTATGTCATTTGCTAACGGGACGAGCTGGTCGTTTGCCTGATGGTAAGAGTAACGCCGGCCCACAAAAATTGTAGTGCCACTCAGAACTTTGAAACACAAAGGCCTGCACGGCACTGCAGTGCGCTCGTTACCCTTAGACATTAGGTATTAAGTCTCATAAGCCCAGTAATTTCATTGGAATTAAGTGTGTAAGCTACATTTCTGCTAAATTTATTGAAACATAATCTATTCGATAGCTTTTTTTTAAATAGTACGTCTAGTTTTGCCAGCGGCATCGCACGCATAGCGAACTACTACGAATTACGAACGACGTATTTTCAGAGTTGAGTAAACACAACGCAAGCGTAGCGCGAGCGAGCACTGCGCTGTCCAAAACTGCCTTCTAGAAAAAAGCTTCACACTTCTTTTTCCGCTCACGCTGAAGCCAATATAATGTATGGGAATAACATTAGCATGGGACTGACACTTAACTGACACTGTTTTTAAATTGGTGGATTATTATTGGTCGTATTTGCTTTTTACTCTATGGTATTGACGTTAAGCTGAAAAAGCAGCGAGTGGATTTTGTTTAGAGGGCCTGACTAATACCGTAGAGTAATAAGCCAATATAACCAATTACCACCAATTTAAGAACAGTCACGTGACATCTCACAAGCTACTGTCATTTCCATACATTCCGTATTTGCGTAAACGTGAGCGAAAAAAGAAGTGTGTGGCTTTAGTCTAGAGGGCAAGCCCTCCACGCGGCTTGCTCTATCATTATAGGTATCATCGTCTTCCCACTCACTGTTTGGTATGATTTTTTTCTGACTTTGATTCGGAAAAGTATTTTCATTAAAAAAAATACTTTGATCCGTCACGCGTCGCTCTGTTGCAACGTGAAAAAATAACTAACGAACAAAAACATTTTCGCATTAATTATAATAGTACGGCTTATAAACAGAAGCACGGATAAATGATCCAAAAAGATCTCAAGCACTCTAAAAAAATATATTTAAAAAAAAATTATAATTATTTTAAACATGTTTCTGAAACGCAATTAAACAACTTTTTTTAAACTTCTTGGTAACGAGATGAGCCGGTCGTTTGTTTGATGGTAAGCGTAACTCCTCCCATAACTATAGAGTGAGTGACAACCTTAAAGTCAACCGGTGTTTAACCAATCGTGAGTACACGAAAGCAAATTAATCGCACTTAATCTCGTCTAGAGTGAGGTAATCAAGCTTGAGAGCATTCAGTATATAATTAGAGCAGAATCGTGGCCAAATTTCTAGAAACTCTTGAGCAAGGTACAATGATGTTCCATATGAATTTGTAAATAAGATTTTTGTGGAAAAATATATTTTCTCAGGCAAGCTGATAAAAAACATGTAATTGGTACTAGTATCTGAACAGATTTGTTATTTGTTAACGAGACAAGCTGGTCGTTTGCCTAATGGTAAGTATAACGCCGGCCCATAACAATTGCAGTGCCACTCAGAACTTTGAACCACAACGGTCTGCGTGGTACTGCAGTGCGCTCGTTACCCTGAGACATTACGAATTAAGTCTCATAAGCCCAGTATTTTCACTGGATACTCTGCTCATCAAACCGGAACACAATAATGCTTGCACATTACTGCTTGGCGGCAGACTTCACGAGCAAAGCGGTGGTAACAACCCAGACGGACACTCGCAGAAGAGTTAGTCCTACCACTAATAAAAACTATTGTTAGTCAATCAAAATGAATACCTAATTACCTGACTATGTATTTAGGTACTACATACGGTAGTTAGGTAGTATACAGTTATTATAAAACAATATTACAATATTTACTACTGCGTATTGTACAAATCGTGACCAGAAATAAAGGTGTACGTAAAATTTCAGCAAAATTGGTTAGGAGAAACTGTTTCTAATTCAGCTTGCTAGATTTTACCTAAATAACCTAACGAACATTGAAAATTTTAATAAAAAAACAAGTACTTAATAAAAAATGTTTGTTTTGTTCAAATTCTATTACATTCAAATTTAATTACAACCCGGAAAATTGAGAACAATTGAAGTTTAGGTCTTACATATACAGCAGTATTTTTTCTTTTTCTTCCTTTTTATTTGTTTTCTTGTTATATGAACTACCTATAACATTATATGAAGTGTTTTAATCAAAACCTTTTCCCGTGCAACTCTCATGATTATAGATATTGCGATGTTTGACTGTTCTAAAGAATGTTATGTCTACATATTACAACAAACCTAGCCTAGACTTTCTATGAAGTGTAATATTAGGTAAATTATGAGTCTGTAATGCCATACCCGGATTGTACCCAAATTACTAATCACAGAGACCAATATACGTTCAGGTGTATTGAGAGAATGAGTAACGAACGAAAGTAGAAATAGAAATACTGTTCATATATCTGCACGAACCAAAACCGAGGCCAAAAAATACAACCACAAAGATACTCAAGAACGGTATAGAGAAGGGAAATATTATCTTTGCCGTGTGGGCCTGCCTAAAGAATAGAACCGCCTTTTCTTCTCATGCGTAAGAACCGGTTAAGGGGATATCAAGGGAATACTAATCATCAGCATTCTGCTCGGTCTGCATCAAAATCTACTGTGATCAATAAGACGCCTGCCAAGCGTGGTGCGTTACGGCAAATCCCGCCCAACCATTTTTACTACTTGGTAGGGATAGCTCTTCAGCGAGTCCGTCCGTCTGTGTGTGTAATACACGCTTTGCTTGTATGTTCTGCCATCAACTAGTAATAAGCATGAACTCTTGTGTTCCAGTTTCATGAGTAAATTATATTTTCTTTTACTTTGTTGGGGTGTTGGTTTGTACTTTGTTGGAGTGTTGGTTTGTGATTATTTCATGCAGCAACCGAAAGATAGATCGACATGATTTTTGTGGCATAGAGATAGTTTATGGGCCGGTGAGTAACATAGGCTACTTTTTATCCCAGAAAAATGAACAGTTCCCGTGGAAAACTCCACGCAGGTGAAGCCAGAGGCAGCAGCAGTATATACTATTTTTACACCCTTTAAATCACAAAAAAATCAATTTATCTTTCTCTTTAGTAACCAATAACCAGTGACAAAGAATCGAAAAAATGTTAAGCAGGAAAATGTTTTCATTTAGTCGAAATAAACTGACCGTTTTCCTTAAACGCCGGTTAACGTTAGGGCTGTAACCCCCCAAACCCATCGGGTACTTAACCAAATGGCGGCTAATCCCATCAAGCGTGGGTAATCAAGGCGAAGGCGTACACTGAAAGCTCATATTTCACTTGCTGAAGTTTGATCAGGAATGAGGCTTATTGGGAATATTTAAGACGGGATTTTGGCAATATTGCAGAATTTAATATCTTATGGCACGAATAAGCTATTTTTAACCGACTTCCAGAAAAGGAGGAGGTTATCAATTCGGTCGGTATTTTTTTTTTACTACAACTTGTACTTAGGTGCTCCTCTCCTAAGAATCCTCTCCTTCATTTTATTTCATAAACCATTTACCGGATGGTTAGGACTAACTCTTCTGCGAGTGTCCATCTGGATGGGTACCACCAATTTGCTCGAATAGTCTGCCACCAAGAAGTAATGTGCAAAAGCATTACTGTGTTTCGATTGATGAGCAAAGTAGTCAGTGACATTACTGGGCTTATAAGACTTAATAATGTCTCAGATTATAACGAGCGCAAAGCACAGTGCTGTGCAGGCCTTGTGTTTCAAAGTTCTTAGTGGCACTGCAATTGTTATGGGCCGGCGTTATGCTTACCATCACGCAAGCAACCCGCTCGTTACCCAATAGTATTTAAAAACAAGTAGCCGTATTTTTTATGTTATTTGGTAACGAGACGAGCTCGTTTGCCTGATGGTAAGCATAACGCCGGCCCATAACAATTACAGAGCCACCCATAAATTTGAAACACAAAGGCCTGCGCGGCACTGCAGTGCGCTCGTTACCCTGAGACATTAGGTATTAAGTCTCATAAGCCCAGTAATTTCACTAGCTACTCTGCTCATCAAACCGGAACACAGTAATGCTTGCACACTACTGCTTGGCGGCAGAATTCACGAGAAAATTTGTAATATCATAAAAACTCGAACTGCAACCCCAAATTGTAATGAACCCTAGCGTATTCGATGTAAGCAAGACCCCTGATTGAACAAATTGATTTGAACACAAGCCGGTAAGACAGTAACCTGATTAAACAGGTACCGTTGTTGGTTCGTTCGTTACGGGAACCTTAATTCGGTTTGCGATCGTGTCGTCTGAATTACAGCGGTTTTAGTACCGTACTGTATAATATGTGGTTAAGGGTTGGTAGTTATCTATATTGTTTGTTTGTTTAATTAAACTAGTGATATTACCTCCTCTAAAAATTCTTGTGTATATTTCTTGAAATTTTTCGTTACTGTCGGGACAAAATCTCGCTGCGGGAGCAGCAAACGTCTGAGTAGAGCGGAGTATATGGCGCGCTCGCATACACTTCTAGGTCTTATGTCAACGTATTGACTACATCATACGTATCGATATATTGAAATAAAACACAAGAGTTAACACTAACGAGATATTCTCGTCATTTGATTAGTATTGAAAAAATTCACAAACGAAGTGTTTCATCGCTATAACATTAGCACAATCATAGTTATCTCGCTTCGCAAACTTTTTTGAGGAGAAAACTGAAAACTAATCTTTGAAAATAAAAATAGTCTAATTATAATTATTGTTTCACTCTCCGTCACAATTTTGTAAATTATATTCAGCTTTACAAATGACGTGAAGCAATATTTATAATTGGAACTTAATAAGTTATATATAATAATAAAAGCAATATTTATAATTTGATTTATAAAAACACCTAAATTATGAAGTAGCAATCTAGAGAAAAATTGTGTTTGAATTTTGACATCAAATAAGTTTTTAATTTCAAAGAAAGTAATAAAAAGGTAGTAGGCTACACTCTGGGTCATCTATAAGCCTATATAATAACACAAACTTAGGGCATTATATTACGGAAAAGTATTTTTCACGTATAAGAATAACTTTTTACTACACAAAACATTTTTTTATGTTATTTGGTAACGAGACGAGCTGGTCGTTTGCCTGCTGGTAAGCATAACGCCGGCCCATAACAATTGCAGTGCCACTCAGAACTTTGAAACACAAAGGCGTGCGCGGCACTGCAGTGCGCTCGTTACCCTGAGACATTAGGTATTAAGTCTCATAAGCCCAGTAATTTCACTGGATACTCTGCTCCTCAAACCGGAACACAGTAATGTTTGCACATTACTGCTTGGCGGCTGACTTCACTCACAAAGCGGTGGTACTAACCCAGACGGACACTCGCAGAAGAGTTAGTCCTCCCACTAACAAAACGTGTATCTTATTAGAAAACAAACGGCATCAATAAATTGACCCTTATTGAAATCTATACAGCTGTTATAAAATTTATTTATCTAATAACTTGAATTGCTAAATCAACTGAATACATTTAATAACCCAACACTCGAGAGCTAATATTTATTTTTTAATATAAAAACGGAGCGAAACTTGTTTTCGCTCAATCGGACAGATACCTGAAGCGGTATAATAAATGCAGTACATAATCTTTCCATAATTTGGGTAAATGTTTTTGGATGATTGTTTAGTATTGTGTTGACCGTTTGTAATGTGTGTGTTTTTTATAAGTACGTATAGTATTAATGTAAAAAAATCTTTAACAAATTAGGCAATAAACATGAAAACTTAAACCATCACGCTTACCTATACAAATAAATAAAATTGAAGTGTCTGTTTGTAATATCAAAATAACAGCTTTTTACCAAATGCATATGAAAGTATATACGGTACCAATAACAAAACAACCAATTTTAAAATTTTTGTCTGTCTGTCTGTCTGTTTATTCAGGGTAATCTCCGAAACGGCTGGACCGATTTTGACAGGACTTTCACTAGCAGATAGCTGATGTTACAAGGAGTAATTTAGGCTACTTTTATTTTAGAAAAAGAATTAGGGCTCCGCGCAAAAAAATAAAACCATGAAATCCAATATATCCGCGCGGGTGAAACCGCGGGCAGCAGCTAGTTATCAGTAAAATTCAAATTAAATAAACTTTAATTTCTTGTTTACTATAAAAGCAATACCATTATTACAGCATTGCTTTAGTCTGCATTGTTTCATGTTTGGGTCGGGTTTGTATAAACATTCTGTTCTGATAGAAGAGTATACTGTGCTTCTGGTTCAAAGATTTTTAATAATTCAAGTACTATTTTTTGTTTGATACTCAGCATTCGTTTATTTGCGGTTCTTGTTACTTTTACCTGAAATTATATAATTTTTGATTTCTCAGGTTTGCTCATTTGAATTTGCCGCTATAGCATTATTCCAGTAATTAGAGAAGTTTAAGAATCAATTTTTTTTCTTGTCCTTTATTTAATTTTAGGAATGATTGATTCGACCCTGTGCTGGATAATCCTTAGTACTTAATACGTACATAGTTCGATTAATACGTGCTTGTATCAAATTCAAAATATTTTAATTTTTTTGTGAGTTAAAGTGAATTTTATTCACTGTAATCGATGAATCACACGACCTTTTTCGACTGACAATGGTAAAAAAATGTATGTTGCTTTGGTTCGCCAACAGGTACCGCCAGTATTGTTGGCACACGCTACAAAATGACTAAGGAAGATTTACTAGCTAAGCTTACGACATATTGACATCGGCTATATGTTTCCATTTGCACAAAGAGTCTGGTGCTAGGAATTGGGGAATTAAGGTTGGGCATTTGTTAGAATAGGCGGCTGGTCACAGATTTTCATGTTGAGGGTATACCACCATGTCCTACCACCATGATTTGGTTGCAGCAAGATCTTTTCTTTGAATATTTTTTCACTAGCTCTCAATAAGTGAGTCATTGTTGACCCAAAATGTGGGCGGAAAATATCACTTTGCCTTCCTGGGGAGTAATATAGAAATCGATCTAGTTTCATGTCAAAAATACCATTAAACTTACTTTTTCTTTTCTTCGACCATGTAGGTCCGTAGCATGTCAGAAACTTTTTACTCTGTAAAATGAAGTTAACAACTATGTAAAACCTCTGTGGTGTGAACTGTGGTGCTTTGCTCATTTTTTTTACAAGATATTTAAAATGAATCTTTCTGCGTTAAGTGCATAGTGTAGTACTATGTTAAGTGCTGGGAGATATAACTAAAGTGATTTTGCTCAAGATTTTTTTTGTCTTACTTGCTTTACACTAGTGATGAAAAGTAAACAGATACGAGTAAGTGGTCGTTTACACCCTCAAACTATCAACATATATAAGATTAGCTACATCCCTTGTGTAACAATCTACTATTTCATCACCAAAAGCTCAAATTCATTGTAAAATTCAAACAATCAACCTAAAGGATGGACAGCTGCAATAATATGTATACACTTTCAGATTTTTAAATGTAGGTACCTATATAGTAATTTTGCAAAATCATTTAGCTACATTACATTTGAAAATCTGAAAGTGTCACATATTATTGCAGCTGACTGTATACAATATTCCTGAACTATCATCGCATCAACTATTGTCAGTTGACTTACAAAAGAGAGCTGTAAAATTGATACAATTACTTACTAACAACATCTTCAAGGCAGCTTATAGTGACAATCAAAGCCCAAATTATATTTTAATTGTAATGCCATACCGATATATAGGTGTATTTGGGTAGTAAATTTTTAGAAAAGAACAGTAATCACTCGAAACTCCTTATTACTTTTTTTAATGACTCCTGATGAAAACCTTCTACATCAAGCACAAAAGCTGCGTAAAATCTCAAACATGAAGCCGACAAATATTTCCATCTCACACAGCCATTCTTAATCTGCGACGCAAATATGGCTGCCTGCCAAAATTAGGGCTCGGGAAAAATGGTTTTCCATTAACAGAAAACACCGTAATATAGCTAAAAATACTAACTGAATTGAACCTTGATACACCGTGATAAGGTTTGAAAAAATGAGCGTAGCACTTTACTCACAATATTGGTGCTGTCATAGACTTGCCACGCACCTAGCGAGGCGGAATAGAACAGCTTTGTTATTATGACTCTATATAGATTATAAATGATTTTTGTAGTTGTTATGTGGTTAACGCAATATAACTTCTACTAAACAATAGTATTTTATTTTTATTTATCTAAGGGAGACAGTGAAATTATTCCCCTTCCGATAATGGGAAAACAACATAAAAAGCGTCTATAACCGGATTCGCTTACGTAGTAGGTAGGTACAGCCGAGCTTCGCGACGATTGTCCGGCCGGTTTCGAGGTATTCGGTACCTCTTCATCAACGGACGTCAGACAGACCTTCCTGTCTGTTTTTTCACTTGGACGTTCGGAACCCTAAAAATTCTTTTTGGCTAGTTTAAGCTTCCATCAGTGAGCAAAAACTACTAAGCATTAACATAGCTGATATCTCAGGGTGACCAACGCAGTGCAATACTGCGCAAGGATTTACATTTTAAGGGGTACTTTCTATAATTGGCGGCAGGTTCTATTCTATGTTATCTAGTCATAAAAATACTTATAAATAAAACAATGCCTTAATAAAGCGACGAATTGACTTCAGTGACTACTGAACTGATTTTGATAACATTTCTATGGTACCAATTTGAAAGTAAATCCTTTCATAATTTTCCAAATCGGTTTACAAATGACGGGGATCTGAGGTAACAAACATAAAAAATACAACCGAATTGAGAACCCCTTTTTTGGAAATCGGTTAGAAGCTCAAACTGACTTTGGCGAAGTTATTAAATTTCATATCCCATTTTCCACCTTTAGGGATGATATTCTTATATCAAATGGGGTATACCCCACTGATAAAAAAGCATCATTAAAATCAGTTGACAATTCGTAAAATAAACACAAAGAATACAGACGAATCCTCCTGAGATCCTCCTGCCTTTTTAAGTCGGTTAAAAACATAAAAACGTTTTAACCTCACAGTTGTCACAATTACCCTCAAAAATAATCCACCGAAAATCCAAACAAACCGGCCATCCGTTTTGTTTTCACCCGAAAATGAATCGCAAAATATGCTGTCATAAAATTATTAATTATGAGGTACCTTCAGCTAACGAAGTAGGTACGTGGAATAGGGGTCAGAAACTCATACATTTTCATCCGAGAGCGAGGCCGAAATCACAATAATGGGGCTGGGCAACATCTCAATTTGGACGTGTTTAATCAAGTAAGGCTGGCTGGCGAGCGAAACAGTGCTCTGCGGCTGGATTTTTGTTTAGTTGCGCAGCTGAATATCGGGAAATTTGTTTGTTTTTACTTACTTTCTAGTTAGTTACTACTTTCCTGAAGATGGCTAGAGTCAGTTTTATACAACAACTAAAAAATAAACTATACATGAGTTATCATTATCAGCCTCTTACGCTCCCACTGCTGGGATGCCGGCCTTCTCTCAGAGAGAGGTATGGGCCATAATCCACCACGTGGGCCCAGTGCGGCTTGGTGGATGTCACATGTCCTCGAATTTTGTGGTTCGTTAACATGCCGGTTTTCTCGCGATGTTTTCCTTCACTGTTTTAGAGCGAGTGTGAATAATCCGCACATAACTTGATATAAGTCATTGGTGCGGGCCGAGTCAAGATTCGAACTATAGTGCATCGGAATGAAAGTCGCACAAGTTCCCACCGAGCCACACTCACTCGAGAGGTAAATATAACGAAATGGCGAAGGAATAACTAGTAATTTTTATGCATTCATTACAAATTTGTAATCTATACAAATAAATAAAATTCAAGTGTCTGTTTGTAAAATAATATAAAATTTTGTAAGTTAATGAAACTAACTTTTGTATTAGACCTTTTTTTGTTTTGTTTTCTGCTGAATATCGGGAAATTTGTTTTTTAACTTATTTTCTACTAGCTGCTGCCCCGCGGTTTCACCCACGTGGAGATTTTGACCAAATATAATCTTGTGCAATATAATATCTAGATTTTTATAGATTCGCGTTACGCTATGCGGATACGGATTATAGAGATTCGGCTTTCTTTTGTGTCTTCACTCCTAATTCCAAGAGCTCTGTCTATACGATGTTAGTCTAAGGTTCGACTGCAGATATTAAAATTCTGGTCTGGTATCGAAGGATTAATTTTAACTGCTAACTAGATTTCAACTATCACCTCGTTTCTCCCGCGGCTGCATCGTTAACGAAACCGGTTAATTTCCCGTGAATAACATTAGAATATCGTTGAATATTCCTATTGGGGTACTTGGAAATAAACGGAGATTAAATAATGGTTTATCTTTACGTATGTACTGTACGTGTATAATGTGTAACGTTTTTAGAACTACAGGTATGGTTGGGAGAGCACATTGAGACACCAATCAGAGTTCAAACATTTATTTCGGGTTATAAATCCTGTATGTTGAAGAAGGTTATCTTAAGTGGTTCTATTATGAATGCTCTCTATAGTTACAAGTTACAGATAAGATTAAAGGTATACAATCTCAGGGAGTGGTGGCGGATTCTGCCTGAACACCATCCAAAATGCTGCCTTGCGACCAAAGTCTACTAGATATAGATTTACAGTATATTAAATTAAGTTAAGTTAGTTAGGACAGTACAAAAGTAAGTAAAGCACACTGCCCGGTCAGGTCATGTGGTACCGCTTGTATAGTGATGTGTAGTATAGGTTGAGGCCGGTCAGCGCAGAGACTCGGCAGAGCGGGAGCTCGCCCCGAAGGCAGGGAGGAGCGCCGCCGCTAGTAAGGTGAGGGCTGGTAGGTCGGGACTAAGTGGCCCGGCTGTAGAGACGGGTTGAGTCCCATCGACCTCCAGATGGTTGATAGGCGGAGCCTACTGCGCGCCGATGCGCCCGGACCTCGCTGAAGAGGCGAGCCGATACCGTATCTTAAAAAAACCCTGTCGAAGGACAGTTCTAGGTTAGCAAAAGAACACTTGCGTGAGCCACGTCTTCCTAACCTTCAACTAGACTAAAGTTCAACTCACCCGTAGGGGGTTTCCAAACACGTGGCGGAGATTCTCTCTACCGCACAGGTGAAGACAGTGGGTGGCCAGACGGCGACCGGGTGGCGATCCGATGGTGGTCGGTCGGATGGTTCGCTTTTCGAAGGCGCCGGGGTCCTGAGGGCACTTCTCCGCAAGGCGTCGTGGCGGGATTGGTGGGAGGATGTTGCGAGCGACCGCTCTTGACCCCGCAGCGAAATGAAAAAGGCCGGTAAAATCCGGATTCGAATTCGGCTTCCTCGGTTCCGATGGCCACTTTCTCATCACAAATATCCTCATTGAGGAGGTAAAAAAACTTAACAACACGACTGTTCGTACGACCCGAACCACGGGCCGTAAGATCTCGGAGACCGAGGGAAACGAACAGGCACTATTTCTCCGGCATTTTCTACCGAAGGTTTCACCAATTAAGTAATGTTTCCTGAGTATCCAAAAGAAAATAACACGTAATTTGTTTAATAATTCCCGTATCTCAGGGTCAAAGAACTATGCAGGCCACACTGAGGAGATCTGTCAAAGTCAATTTTGAAGAAAATGTCAATGTGACAATTGACGCTGACGTATGAATACGACGTTTCAAAATAAAAAAAAGCTAACATTCTCCTATGATAACAAAAATACCACAGATAATAAAAAACAAGGGTTACAATACCCCTCTAACCACGCAGAATTCACCTTAGGGAATTCACGGCTGCCCTCAGCCGTAAAACAAACAACCTCTAACTCCCTCTATGAGTTAAGTTCAAGCAAAGGCTAAAGAATATAATAATGAGACAAAAAGTAAATCAGACTAAAAAAAAATTCTAGCTAAAAAAAACTGTTAAGAAAATAAACACCAACTAGCTTTAGCTAACAATGTTATGCAAATTCTAGAAAAAAACCTAAGTAACCAGTTATTGTGGAGAAAAGTTGAGTACACCACTCCTACGTTATCTAATAATGTCAATATAAAAGCTAAGTTATCACAAACCCCTATTCCCCAATATTCATATAATACTATTAAGTCCCTACTCGTTTATTCTAGCAAACCCACACATTCATACTTTCCAGTCATACTTCATCTTCTATAAGCTTAGTCCTTCCAGATCTTTCACAACACCGCAAGCATTCCATCTCAGACGTACTAGACCCCTAGGAGGGAATTGAAAGTTGACTGGACCAAAAACCGAGAGTACAACTGACAAAACCAAGACCCCTGAAAGAAATTGAAAGTTGACTGGACCAAAAACCGAGAGTACAACTGACAAAACCAAGATCCCAGAAAATTCCCAATAGCTAAATATATAAATATTACCCTACCAAAGGCTTATTTAACGAGTTGGCAAAACCGCTCAGCATAATATTAACGAACTAGGCTTATTTTAAGAGTCACGAACCGCTCCCTATCGTCGGATGGCTTATTTTTGAAGGGAGTTACGAACCGCTCCTACTGTGAAATTTATAAACTTTCATAAAATAAAATAAATTTAGTTAATAGACTACATAAGTTAAATTCTAGTAGGTAGGTAGAACTCAAAAAACTCTCCAAAGTAGTAAAAAAATACACCCTATCATTCGAACTCAGAAAGAAACGACTTAAAAAAATAAGACTAAATAAAAACAAAAAAGTTAAATAGACAAAAAAACTAAAAAAAATCAAACCATGGTGTAGTCTGTGCCGACTGCAGAGGCGGTGGAACTAGCATGTTAACCACACGACTCAAGCCAACCCAGAACTACATCTACCAACGAGTAAAATCTATCTGTTCTTTTAGTAAATCAAACCGAAAAAAAACCGTCCCCCGGGACAAAAATTACGCAGCCAAACTGCGGTCCAAGGATGAGGGACCACGAACTCTAGAAAAAAAAACGACTTATAGACTACAGTAAAATATAGCTAAATAAAAACAAAAAAGATAAAAAAAACAAACCAAACCATGGTGTAGTCCGTGCAGAGGCGGTGGGACCAACATGTTCACCACTCGACTCAAGCCAAGTCGGAACTCCACCTACCAACTAGTAAAAACTATCTGTGCCTTCAGTAAATCAATCCGAAAAAAAACCTTCCCCCGGGACATAAATTTCGCGGCCAACCGCGGTCCAGGGATTTGTTTCTACGACCCAGTGGAATGTGGACTAAGACTGTGACTGTGTTATCTATTACCTAATTTTAGTAAAACCCATAGAAGTAGCAACAGCTACCAGTACCTGCTATTTACCCGAAGAGATTTTTCTACTAAGACCGCTTAGCTACGGTAGCAGAAAAATAAAAGTAGTCCGTCTAAAATCTATTTTAAACGAGACCAGAATTCGCAGAGGTGTAGGGCCTCCAGCGATATAAGTCAGGTAAACAGGTTGAACAGCCAAGTATGACTGCCCACAAGCAAGTAGAAGAAGCAGGTATTTTAAAAAAAGATAATAGTCAAGCCTAATAAAAAAGTAATAACATCCCCTAGTAGTATGTAGAAAACAAATCCCTCTAGACCATAATAATGTTGCACCTGTACATAGTTCAGCCGCCTAATGATACACCTCCAGATAAATAAGTGGGCGGGACCGAGCCAACTCAACCAAATATTCCAAGAAAGACAGTAAGTATTCAAGAAGTGCCATTATATTTTAAATTCAGTGAGTGTATGTTGGTTGGATGAACATAAGTTATGCTATGATAGCAGTGTTTCTTAGTGTTGTCTGTGTGATCATCACCGTGCTCCACCTTCACCTTACTTTGATCAGATTTCTCCCTATGTATGTTACTAGGGCCAGGATCAGAGGGATCAGACTCCTCACTGCTCGAATCTGAATCACTCTTAGTGCCATATGTTGTAAGTTTGTCAAATATTACCAATAAATCCCTTTTTATTTTATTCAATTCAATTTCCCTGTCTGAATCAAATGAAAGCCTCTCTGCACGATAGTGTAAGTGTAAGGCAACTGTATGAAGTCTCTCCAATAAGGATTGCTTAGGTTTATGCTCCGGCAGTGCTAAAACAGTCTCCAATAAAGTATCAGTTTTATCCTGTAAAATTGGTAGTTCACCTGCTAAATCCCAAGTTGTAGGCAAAGATGCCGGAACAGGGTTCTCTTTTAATAATTTAGAAACTTGTGCCCTAAGTAAACTGACCTTGGAGGCTGGTTCACCACCCCTGATCTTAACCTCATATTCTAACTCATCTTTGTTTAGCAGGTAAGCATTCATCTGCCTTGCCATGATTTTAGTTTGTTTAGGATATAGTTGAAAACTACAATATTACCATCAAAATTAAAAGATAAAGAAACAAAAACCAAATAATGTTTCACAAGGAACTCAATATATGAACTAAGTAGCTTTCCCTCCTATTTACTACTGCACAACTTATGTTTTCCAAGATGTGTATGTTGTTTAGTGTAAAGACAAGTAATGATTTAAGAAACTCAAAAGTTAGATCAAAATAAGTTTTAAAGTTCACTATAAAGAAAAAATGGTCGCAGAGCAGCTCACAAATGAATATTTTTACTATTATAATCCATATTTCATCTTTTTTCTTAATAAAAACACAATTTCAAAGTATTCTTGATAATGAAATAATTTACCAATTGATTTAATGTTGTGACCAAGTGTCATTAAGCAATTCAGCAATATATTTACTATTATTGTAGTCTATAGGTTATATGTACTCTAATTTCTTAGTAAAATAACAATTTCAAAGATTAATTATTAGATTATAGCAATGATTTACCAAAAAGATTAAAGTTGTAAGATAGTATCACAGTACAAGTTCCAATTATTTTACTATTATAATCTATATATCATTATATTCATTATTTCTTAATAAAAGCACAAAGTTTACTTGTCAATGAGATAATTTCCCAATAAGTTTAAAGTTGTAAGGTAGCTAGCACTATATTTGCACAAAAAAATCACAAGATAGAAATAAAATATTGTTAAGGTGCAAGCACCTCACTTACCTTATACTTATAATTAAGGGAATATAGTAAAACAACCACAATTAAAGTTTCAAGTTATTCAATTGTTACTTTAAGGTTAGTCACTAACAACGGGTAGGTAGACACTTAAAAATATGTAAAATCATGTAAAATTTAGTCGCAAGACATGGAATAAATCACGTGGGCGCCACTGTAACGTTTTTAGAACTACAGGTATGGTTGGGAGAGCACATTGAGACACCAATCAGAGTTCGAACATTTATTTCGGGTTATAAATCCTGTATGTTGAAGAAGGTTATCTTAAGTGGTTCTATTATGAATGCTCTCTATAGTTACAAGTTACAGATAAGATTAAAGGTATACAATCTCAGGGAGTGGTGGCGGATTCTGCCTGAACACCATCCAAAATGCTGCCTTGCGACCAAAGTCTACTAGATATAGATTTACAGTATATTAAATTAAGTTAAGTTAGTTAGGACAGTACAAAAGTAAGTAAAGCACACTGCCCGGTCAGGTCATGTGGTACCGCTTGTATAGTGATGTGTAGTATAGGTTGAGGCCGGTCAGCGCAGAGACTCGGCAGAGCGGGAGCTCGCCCCGAAGGCAGGGAGGAGCGCCGCCGCTAGTAAGGTGAGGGCTGGTAGGTCGGGACTAAGTGGCCCGGCTGTAGAGACGGGTTGACTCCCATCGACCTCCAGATGGTTGATAGGCGGAGCCTACTGCGCGCCGATGCGCCCGGACCTCGCTGAAGAGGCGAGCCGATACCGTATCTTAAAAAAACCCTGTCGAAGGACAGTTCTAGGTTAGCAAAAGAACACTTGCGTGAGCCACGTCTTCCTAACCTTCAACTAGACTAAAGTTCAACTCACCCGTAGGGGGTTTCCAAACACGTGGCGGAGATTCTCTCTACCGCACAGGTGAAGACAGTGGGTGGCCAGACGGTGACCGGGTGGCGATCCGATGGTGGTCGGTCGGATGGTTCGCTTTTCGAAGGCGCCGGGGTCCTGAGGGCACTTCTCCGCAAGGCGTCGTGGCGGGATTGGTGGGAGGATGTTGCGAGCGACCGCTCTTGACCCCGCAGCGAAATGAAAAAGGCCGGTAAAATCCGGATTCGAATTCGGCTTCCTCGGTTCCGATGGCCACTTTCTCATCACAAATATCCTCATTGAGGAGGTAAAAAAACTTAACAACACGACTGTTCGTACGACCCGAACCACGGGCCGTAAGATCTCGGAGACCGAGGGAAACGAACAGGCACTATTTCTCCGGCATTTTCTACCGAAGGTTTCACCAATTAAGTAATGTTTCCTGAGTATCCACAAGAAAATAACACGTAATTTGTTTAATAATTCCCGTATCTCAGGGTCAAAGAACTATGCAGGCCACACTGAGGAGATCTGTCAAAGTCAATTTTGAAGAAAATGTCAATGTGACAATTGACGCTGACGTATGAATACGACGTTTCAAAATAAAAAAAAGCTAACATTCTCCTATGATAACAAAAATACCACAGATAATAAAAAACAAGGGTTACAAATGTATATGTATAATGCAACGCCAGGACGCTTCTTTTCTATAATTGTTAAGCGAATGTGGCCTAGCGGCAATTTATAAGTTTTTAAACTTTCATAGTCACTAGCACAAGATTTAACTTTAGTAACGGGATATTTACCATGTATTTTATTTATAAATATCGAGTGCTCAAAACAAATAAAATACATGGTAAATACCCCGTTACTAAAGTTAATTCAAGCGGCAAATTATACTGCGACTTTCAAACCGATACACCCGAATTTGAACCCCATAGCTTGGCCCGCAGGCCTTTGTGTTTCAAAGTTCTAAGTGGCACTGCAATTGTTGCTTGCCTGTTTATCTAGACAGTGTCTAAAAATAAACGTCAAAAATGATTAGATATGTCACAACAGCATCACAAATTATAATTGCATGCAAATGAAATACTTTGAATACACAATTTATTGTGCAAAAATCGTCGATCTTATCGCTGAAAGTCTTTGTGGGTGATGCGCAAGAAACTGTGAACTTAACTGTGTACCAAAATGTTTGTACATATGTTTTAAACTACTGAACCGATTTTGATGATACTTACGCTGTTCCCTAAGTTGAAACTAATGTACGCCAATAAATAACAGTCACAATCCGATTAATAGTTTCAGAGAACATACTTTCATACATAATTATTTTGTTTGGAAGCACTAATAGATTATAATATATGTGAATATATTCCGAATAATATTACATACATACGTGTCGAATTGATAGCCTCATTTTTGAAGTCGGTTAAAAATCAATACTAAGTCCTTACATTGTATCATCATCAGGCCTTATACATGAAAAAATATCCATCTATTTCTTCCTATCCATGTCCGCTATCTAAAGATTGTTTATTGTTTAACAGTTGCAAAAAAAAATTGTTTTAAAATTCAACAACAAAATTGCGTTAGCATATCAATAAACATCATGAAGCAAAAGTTTAGAATATAAGGACTAAGGAAGGACAACGGAAATATGAATATCGATAACGTTTACATCCCTACTCACGATAGCGTAACCAGGGAAGCGGCTATTGAAACTTCTCTCGTTCCTACACTTGAATATGCTTTGTTTAGATCCCTTTTAGAAGCGTAAAGATAGGTAAATAATGAGGAGGGGTAAAGGGTAGCTCTAATCCTATGAGGGTCCAGATTGGTATCATTATTTTTGGGTAGTACCTAATAGGCTCAGGAATTTCCCGTATCTATGTTGTGATATCATCTGCAAGTCTTTAAGAAACACCCTTAGGGACTGAGACAGTCGCGTCTCTAAGTGCTATTATTAAATGTATTCCATCAAGGCAATAGCTAACACACACTACTAATCGCAAAAGTAAATATCAAACTTTGGTCTATTCCACTATGATCACCTGGGTGATATCAAGTAGGAAATCATAGAAGTGTAAGGGTCAAAATACGTAGGTATTACATATACAACCGATACGACATGGTATCGTGGCGTGATGCGACGTCGATTGAACATCAAATGCACCATCAGCGCAGGATGATATCGTCAGTTTTCATGACATAATATCGTGCCGTGTATAGTGCCACGATGTGACGTCGTATCATGTGGTCATGTTTTGGGCTTAAGTCTCTACAAAAACTTGTTTAAGTTTAATTATAATTCTATTAAGTCTAATTCTAATGGTCTTAAGTTCCATTCCAATCCAATTTTAAATCAGAACTAAGTATCACGTACGATGTCCAATATACACTAAAATATACCAAAGAATTACTTGGAACCGGTCTAGCACTAGACAATGCTTAGTGATAACAATGGTCCGGTGAAAGATTTTAAGAAAATTACAATTTCGAAAGCTTTTTCGCCAGCTACATTTAAGGTCTTACCACAAAAAAATTAAACACAGGTTAAACCGGTGTTAAACACTGTTTAGTACCTAAACATGCCTTAGTCGCGCGATTAAATATGAGCAACCACAAATCCTGATTTAAGAAGTGTCTAACCGTTGTCTAACACAATTCTGTTGTGACATTTCTAATCTTTTTTGACGGTTATATTTAGACGCTGTCTAGCTAAATAGGCGACTAAAAATGGTATTTTTGTGGTAGCACTGTTAAAAGCCAGTTCCATGTTAAGTTCACCACATACATCGTCACATACTCATCAGGTAAGATGGTTGTCAGTCGTTTACACACCAGCTTTAAATAAAACTGTAGCGGGGAAATGATAATTTTAAACCTATACAGCCCGAACCAAACCGAATTGTCTCGCATTTTGTCTAAAGAATCAAACCAAACAAGCCGAAATCGAAACGGCCCCTCGCACGGATTCCCTCAACAACCGTCAAAGCGTATCAGAGGTAAATCGAGAGGCAACCGAACGACCTACTTAGGCAATTGCAGGAAATGGCGGGACGTCACGCCTTGAGGAAATAGGGGGAGGGAGGGGCAATATCCTCTGGGCAGATAGCGTAAGTAGCGGTGTGAGGATGCAGAGACAGTGGAACGATGGAAGGAGCTTATTTGAAGGCCGTTTGACCAGATCTTACTCTATTTAATAAATATGTACACAAATATATATGTAATGTTTTAACTTAAAAGTGGATTCTACACTACTTCTGTAATGCGCTAATTGTCTAGGTATGACATGTAGCTTCTATTATACTGAGCCACAGCATTTCAGACAGCAAACAGGCGACTAAAAATGCTTTTTTTTTGTGGTAACACTGTTTGTGTTTCATAGTACTAAGTGGCACTGCAATTGTTATAAGCAGGCGTAATGCTTAACAACAGATAAACCACATGTGCCTCGTATCTTTGAGTGTTTAAAATAATATACGTACGAGAAATTGAACATATGGGAGTAAGGGCACAGTAGGTCTACTTTGTGGTTTAGTAATGCATTTTTGTTTAGAACGTGCTTACAATTGTAAACAACACACACGCATTCATACTAGTCCATATACTAATTATATTTATTAATTATAATTATTATAATTATAATATAATAAATTCATTATAAATGCGAAAGTGTGTTTGTTGGTTTGTCTTTCTTTCACGCAGTAACGAAGCAACGGATCGACGTGATTTTTGGCATAGATATAGTTTATGGACCGGAGAGTAACAAAGGCTACTTTTTATCCCGGAAAAATGCACGGTTCCTGTGGAAACGCGGGTGAAAACCGCGGGCAGAAGATAGTTAGTTCATAAAAGGCATACGTAAATGTTTAAGTTCCATAACAGCGCACAATTTAACACACCTTCCCAAAGTTTCATTAAAATAGTCACCGCAGTCCCTCGTATATGAAGTTTGAGAATTCATAAAATATGCCAAAACTCTGGAACCACTCGGAGCTTACAGACTAAATATTTTACCTACTTTACAATAAAGTGGATTGCAGTAAGAAATGTTACTGGCTACGTAGCCGTAAACTTTGTATGGTACTACGGCATTTTCTAGTGCTTGCCTGGTAAGCTACCATTTTTCTTACCAGTCCTGTCCATCCAAAGGTTGTCGGGTAGAAATTGATTTAAGCTACGACCGTCCAATGTCCTTCATTACGTTCGATAACCTTCATTATTATCTTTGTGAAAACAAAAAAAAATACTGAACTATCGCAACAAAATTTGTTCACCTAACTGCAACCATTCCAATTAAGATGCCTAGGCATCAGGGCCCTAAAGAATTGGGCCTCTGATAAGCTGAGCGTTTGACTAGATACTCAAAATCGAAAAACTTAAAAATTACAATAGGTTCGTCGCAAAATTATGACTTTATGCACTTTCGGTATTATCGTTTTTCGATGTCGCCTATAACAATGGCGATCATAAATAAACATTTGCTTATAATAGAGACAGTAGGACACATTCTTAGACAGTTGATCTAGAAGTTTAAGTCAAATTAATTTGTGACTAGATTTTAATACAAGTAGGTTACGTTACAAAACGAAACTTAGAAAAGGAAACCAAAAAATAATAATAAAGCATTGTTAATTTTCGTATTCTCATCATCAGTGATCATTTTGCCATGAAACCATTGTCATTTTTAAACCATTTGTTTAGTAGAATTGTGGTAGTTGATGAAGATAAATCTTAAAATCAAACAATATTATTCATATAATTTGCTATCTGAGTATCTCGCTGGTATTTTAAAGCATACTACACTTTAAAAGGCAAATCCAGCGCTTTGGCAACAGTAATAACAGTATGAGCGAAAGCTTTTTTTTTATGAAATAGTAGTTATGGCCAAAAATTAGCAATGTAATCTAGCTGATTGCCCATGATTGGTTAGGTCGATATACATATACATGCAGAGACCTGTGCTTAGGGGGAGACTGATAAGTTAACTCTAAGTTTATAGTGGCTCCTTTTTGTGCCTATTGCTACCTGCCGGTAACTACACCAGAAAATCAGCCAAACTGTTAACACGATGTTCACCATTCATCACTTTTGACCACAATGTCATTTTTTTTCTTTTATACTAATGGATAACGAAAGGAGCTGGTTCTTAGCCTGATGGTACGCATAATGCTGGCCCTTAACAATTACAGTGCCACTCAGAACTGTGAAACACAAAGGCCTGCGCAGCACGGCATTGCGCTCGTTACACTGAGACATTAGGTATTAAGTCTCATAAGCCCATTAATTTCACTGGCTACTCTGCTCATCATACCGGAACACAGTAATACTTGCACATTACTGCTTGGCGGCAGATATCACGAACAAAGCGGTGGTACCTACCGAGACAGACACTCGCAGAAGAATTAGTCCTACTAGCTAGTAAATATTAAACTGTGTAGTATAAACCAATACTAAACTAGAAATCAATATAAAAGTTATTATTTGTCGCAAAATTATTTAGAAACCTTTTACATTTATTAGTTTTTATCGAAATCATTTGCTCGTAGGTAATCACTGTGGTTTCATAAAACTGCTTCCTAACACAGTAAACCGCTTAAGACATCCTTCTGTTTATTCAACATACTGCGACCATAACGATATAATCCTTTAGACTTTGCATTAATTCGACATTAAAGTTTTAGATGGTATTATTAAGGTGAATACACTCTGGCGTTATACGCTCGTTAGGAGTAGTAATGATTATGATATAGTTGCTTTTGCTGGTACTACTACATACTTGGTAACTAGGTATGATACTTAATTTAACTAATATCATTTCACCACAAATATGTGTTTTGCTCTGTGCATTTCTCTAAGCACTTTACATGTAAGTTTACGTATTAACAGCACTTCTCAAATTGAAATGAGTGACTATTGCTGTCAGTAAGTACTAGGTACTGCTATATACTTTAAATCAAGACCCAGGTTATGGATAGATGTGCATTTGAAATAGCCCTTTTATTGCAACTACGTTGAACTTTAGAAAAGTGGTTAGGTTTGGCGTACCTCATATCACGATAGATTTTTTTAAAGAAGAGAAGAGAAGGCCTAAAGTAGAATGCGAAGTGGCATAGGGGTGTAGAAAACAGAATGCAGTATCAATCAGACTTAGGTTCTAAGTTCGCACCTCAAGCCCCATAGAATACCAGAGCCTAAAGAGGGAATAGAACTGTCAAATTACAATAATTCATATACTTAGACAAGTAAATATTCAAATTTAAATGTTAAATCGTAAAACGTAAATTCAAAGTGAAACGTGCTTTTCACGAAATTTTCGCCGTATTTACATTAGTTTCAAAACGGTAAATCAAATTGGATTCTGTTCACTGATTGTCAAATCAAATTCGTTAAAAGTAATTCAGTTATAGTGTCTTTTAAAATGCCTGACTACAGCTCTGAAAATAAGCTCTGGCGAATTAAAAATTGTTACATAGAGAGACTAAAGTCAGCAAGTCTTATAAATGGGAAAAAATCTTTGTTATTTTTGATTATTCAGCCTCTATAACGACTTGACGCAGAAGAAAAATCAGTGTATAATTTATGCGAAATTATTTCCTGTCGCTAAGTACTGTAAGAATAAAGGTAGAGCAAGCATGGTATGGTGCTGGGTGCTACGCTATGACGTCATGAATTCAGTGCTACGCCGTAGTCGTCCCAGCGCTACGCAAGGGGAAGAGGCGGCGAAGGACAGCAGTCCTCATTGAACTACGAGTAAAAATACACGTGTGTCTATTATTCAAACCAAACAAGAAAATTTTCCCTTGTGCCTTATTATAAGTGTGGTTAGCCACAAACACGACACTATCCAGAGGCACTTTATTAGTTGAACTCTTCTCTACCTCTATACCTTTCCTTTTTCTACGAATATATACAAAAGCACTATTTTTCCCGAAACACTTTAACCAGGAAAATGTTCATGAAACACATTCTACGTGAACATGATGTCGTTTACAAGGTGTTAGGCACAGAGTGTCACATTAAGCCTTAAAAGGTATATTTGTCATGGCGTAAAAAGCGTGTGCATGTTATATAGGTATGGGGAAGTGTGGCTATAGGGAAATTGATGCGGATATTACGCGTAGAAGCGTAATTTTTTATAAGTAATGTTTTTTTTTTCTCCCTTTATTTATTACTTATAGTACCTGTATGGAGTACGGTGTGTTAGTAGGATGTCTTCGTATTTTATGATATACTAGCTGCTGCCCGCGGTTTCACCCGCGTGGAGATATTGGATTTCATGGGTTTTATTTTATTGCGCGAAACCGTAATTCTTTTTCCAAAATTAAAGTAGCTTAAGTTACTACTTGTAAGATCAGCTATCTGACAGTGAAAATCCCGTCAAAATCGGCCCTGCCGTTTCGGAGATTACCCGGAACAAACAGACAGACAGACAGACAAAAATTTAAAAAATGGTTGTTTTGTTATAGGTACCGTGTATACTTTCATATGCATTTGGTAAAAAGCTGTTATTTTGATATTACAAACAGACACTTTAATTTTATTTATTTGTATAGATTTGTAAGATCATTTTGGACCTGCTATAATAATAAAATACGTTAAAATCTATTAGGCACCTAAGTATAGTGGTTAAGTATAATCTAGAGCTTTTCTTGATACTTTCACCTGTCAGTTACAAAAACAACCGAAAAATGTTATATCCACACAAGTAAGTATGTTTGCCAAATGGATTTGTACCAGCCCTATAACATTAGTAACAAGTAACGTTACTATATACTTAATGTGTTAGGCACTGTTATACCTAATGCGTTAGGGTCTGGCGATTCCCTACATAATAGACGTAACGGTTGCTAAATAGAGCTAGTGTGGTATCGTTAGCTTAGTATTGTGTGAACTCACTCAAGAGGAATTATTGATGATGAATATCATTTAGGTTGGTGTTAAGGCATTTTCTTGTACTCGTCACGCTAGCTACCATACCATTCATAAAATAAAAAATTACAAAATTTCCTCGAGAGAAAAAAATCAGGAAGTAACCTCTAATTTTCATATTTTTTCAATAAATACTCGATATGCAGCAAAATATTTGTACAAAAATTAGATAACTAGTTATATAATTACCTAAGTTAGTGATTTTACTAGAGATTTTGTGAAAATATCATTAGTTATTTGCTACACCAAAAAAAAAGCTTTTGGCACTTACTACACTTTTAACCCGTGAACTTCAAGCATATTGTTTCACGATCGCATGTTATGCGAGAGGGAGAAAGCGCACGACGAAACGAAGAAATTTTTGCTGACTTTAGGCGCCCATACGTATTGGCAGTGCATTTTTTAGTGCGTGCCTGGCTAGCTATATATTTTTTTTTATGTTATTGGTAACGAGACGAGCTGGTCGTTTGCCTGATGGTAAGCATAACGCCAGCCCATAAGAATTGCAGTGCCACTCAGAACTTTGAAACACAAAGGCCTGCGCGGCACTGCAGTGCGCTCGTTACCCTGAGACATTAGGTAGTAAGTCTCATAAGCCCAGTAATTTCACTGGATACTCTGCTCATCAAACCGGAACACAGTAATGCTTGCACACTAATGCTTGGCGGCAGATTTCACGAGCAAAGCGGTGGTAACAACCCAGACGGACACTCGCAGAAGAGTTAGAGAGTTAGTCCTCCCACTAACATTATATGAGAAATGAGAAAAAGTATAGGTTATAAGTATATTTAAGCTAGTCTTTTAATAATTATATCTGCCTTACGGAAGTGGTTACATATTTGAGACATTTTGAGAAAAGTGGTCGAAAAATCCATTACCGTAATATTTATTGTGACAAACAAAAAAGAGGAATAAAAGTTATTAAAAAAATGATTAAAGTATCAAGGTAGGTTTTCAATTTAACACTCCTCAAGTTAACCCCCGAAAGTTTATGATAATCGTTGTTAAAAAGTTAAAAAGTCTAATGTCTATTAAATTTCCATGCCAGACATGTTTAAGTGCCTACCATTACATCGGGTAAAATATTTCATTAAAAGATTCCAAAGCTCCTTTACATAGTTGGTCAATTTTGTCGTGGACTTATTGAATTAAATTGCCCAATTTAGAAACTTTTCAGACTTTAGTAATTTTTGTGAAAGTTTGATCAAATTGGTTATAATTTAATTTTTTTTTTACAAACCTTTAAGAAAAACCTGCAATCGAATAAATTTTTCCCGTACTTTTATTAAACTTTTACAAGTGTTCTTACTTTTTTATAGTACTGTTAAGAGACGAGCACGGATCGAAGGGCCTGACGGTATCTATATCTCCAGCCCATAGCAATTGCAGTGCCACTTAGAACTTTAAATCACATAGCTGAGTTACTCCTTACAATATCAGCTATCTTCCAGTAAAAGTCCCGTCAAAATCGGTCCAGTTGTTTCGGAGATTAACCGGAACAAACAGATAGAAGGACAAAAATATTTAAAAATGCTTTTTGTTAAGTATAAGTAACTTTCATATGCATTTAGTAAAAATCTGTTTTGACTTTACAAACAAATACTTCAATTTAATTTATTTGTATATAGATGTATAGATTTATATAGAAGATGTATAGATCAGCAAGCGTTAGGACGAAGTTCCGCCATAAAAGGCAGCTAAATTGTATTTATTCCCACCTGCCCCATTGATAGGGACGACAATGGGGCAGATGGGAATACATATTTTTTTCCGCGAATTACAAGAACATTTATTTTATTTTATTCTTGAAGAGAAACTAACAGCTATGTACATACGAAAATAAATTGAGGTAAGGCAATGAAGGCTAATTATAAGTTTCCACAAATAACATTTCAAACATTTAACCCTGAAACATAAAAATACTACATAATTTTCAATTTTTTTTCCACTTCACAGCCCATCCTTCTTAATTGCCTAATTTAAAATACTAGCTCTATTTAAAAAAAAATTGGGCGATTAAATAGACAGCATGCAAATTTTCAGCAAACAGTTTACCCAGTAAGGCAACTTCTAACCCTTTCAATATAAAGGTTCAGTTGCGGTTCTTTTTTCGGACTTTAAAAAAATGCTTTCCCAAGCCACAGATCACTATCGTCAGGAGAAAATTAAATAGAAGTCTCTTTGAATAAAAAAGGCCTGCGCCGGCAGAATTATTCTTTCAACCGAAAAAACCAAAGCGAAACCGATTGCCTTCATTTAAAAAGCTACCGTTACCGAAAATCGACGTAACGTAAAAAGAAGGAAAAATCAAATAGGCTTACGTCGAATCAAATCGAAGTCAAAATAGCGGATGTCAACTGTAGTACAGCCCTACTACGGTTTTCATAATCACAGCGAATTCGAAGTGATTTAACATCGAGGCTTTAAGTTTTATCCTATCTCGGAGAATGAGTCATGAAATTTATTAAATTTGTCTCAGTGTTTCACGCTTATGTTTTGCCATCGTTTTGCAACAATAACGGCATTATAATTCATATTTGATATAAAACCATCATGCCAACAAAAATAGCAATAATCCTAGATGGTGTTGTCTCTTTCACTCTCTCGATGCCCTGGCCCGGGCCCAAAGCGACGACTGCTCCGCATAAACATTATCACTTGCGCATCACCGCGTATTCCCCGCCGCTTCTGCAGTGTACACGCAGCGGTTGTGAGACTATTTTTTAGTAGAGGTCCTTGAAGTAACTGTGAAGCAACGCAGCAAACGTAGGGCGCCCAAACTGGCGTTGTTATAATGGTTAGTAAAGGGAAAACGCAATGGTTACGAAACTATTTTTTTATTTTGATTGCTATTATGCAACCCTCAAGCACCACATTAGACGGTAGGTTATAAGTCAAGCTGTGATCATGGTATACGTGGTTGGCACGTGGTTCATGCTTGATTAATTTCCATCAAGCATGAATGAACTTGCCTATGACATTTATGAAATAAATGCTTTCATACCCACCAGAATTCCTCGTATCACAGGCGGCTTTGACCACACACAGGTCCACGATAGAAAATCCAAGACACGAGAATAATCTTTATTTTCACCATAGGTTTGCCTTGGCCGGGGATCGTACACTGTCAAAGTAAGCAATGCCAACATAGCCACAAAGTAGTCTAATTCACTTGTACTATTTATATTATATTTATTAATATTGATATTTTACTTCTTAAATCCATGGTATACCCGCTGAAATGACACGGTAAAATCTTTTCAGGAGGTTAGCGGGTCAAAACTCAAACATGACGTTGCATTCGCAAATCTACATGAAAAATGGAAATTGATCTAAAGCTGGAAGGAAAACCTCGGATACGATTAAAGCGAAACAGAGCGGGAAAGAAAACAAACGCTGATTTGAGGTGGAGCGTGAATAACAATGCTTGGAGGTTTATTTTGGAAAGTGATCTAGGTCTGTCATTTGTTAACTGACGTCCAAAAACGATAGCTTTGGGACACAAAATAGAGATTCGGGGTTTCCAGTTTCATTCGTCTTATCAAGTACGTTGTTCGATACATAAAATTTGTTTTTTATATCATCTGAAAAAGTTTAGTTTCAGACGGCCTTATTACAAAAAACTCGTTAAACTCGACTTTGGTCGACAACCAATTTGTCTTCAACTATCTTTAGAGTCGACCTATAAACCAAACCTTATTACAAAAGATGAATAAAGCCAAGATAACTTAATACCAAACTGTAGCTATGGTAGAAATTATTTCCACAGATAATAAATGTCTTTATGCTACGGATACACGAAATGTAGAATTGACACAATGTACTAATTTTTATTTTGGAATATAAGTGGCTATTTTGTCACACAATACTATTTTCTAATATCGAAAAATATTGTAGGTAATTTTTAAATGACTTTTGATCATTGCAAGTAATTCAAAACATCCTAATTAGGTATTTACGTATATGAAAAAAATGTTAAGGAGATACTCCTTATATATCCAACCTATACAATGGCACACTATGGCTAAGTAACCATAGCAACATGTTTTGTTGATTGTGTGTACTGTCAATTCTTGTAATATATTCTGTTTTTACTATGTATACTTTCGATATTATAAGTATTTCCTATATATTTTGCTAAAAGCTATTATTCTACTCATCCACGCTTCCTAATACCTCACCACCCCTTCTTACTTTAATACAAAATATATGAATTTTTTTACGATTTGACAAGTAGAATACGTGGCCACCAATAAAATAAATGCTTAAACCGTCGCTAAACTAGGTGCCCGGCAAGACTAACTTTGACACCATAGTCAACCAAGACCTAAGTGCTAATCTGCTTTTTGTAATAAGAAATTTGACAAAACTACGGTTTAAACTTCAGTTTAGCGTTAAAACTCGTTTTGTAATAAGGCCGAGAGAGTTTTCTTTCAAAGTTAGACCAGCTTAGTTTTATTTAAATTTTTGAGATATTTTAATGTAATTAACACTTTTAAGAAGATATATCATTTTCTTTTGTTTCCCTATTATTAGATTTTATTTAAACTGATTTTTCATTTGCAAAGTTTAGTCCCGTAGAGATAATAAGCAGTAGTGTGCATGCATAACTATGTTTTGGTTTGATCAACAAAATAACAATACATATGAGATTTAACATAACGATCACTCAGAGTAAAGAGCGCAACGAGCACACTGCTGTACCTCCCACTTTGTTTTTCAAAGTTATGGGTCACACTGCATTTATCTTAATACTTATCTCATTAAGGTGAACGTTCTTGTAGAACAAAAAAGCAATGTCATCATGAGTGTGACACAATACAAAATTGGTTTCACAGGTCAAACGCGCCCACATCTAATCTAGCACCCAATATCAGCCACAAACAACCATTGACTTATCGCCTTCACAAGTCATAAAACCCTGGAGATATGAAGCATAATTCCAGCCAAGGGTCAGTGATTGATGGGAGACCCTGGGAAATCGGGATCGCAATGATTTATGTTAGACCAGCGCCGAATGATTACACGCTCGGCCGCCTGCCGATTTATAGTTTAAATCGGTGATTTGCGTAGCAGGGGTACGATTCGGACAATAGTAATTACGAAATATTTTGTTAACAGTTTCGATTTGGTTCTTTTGTAGGCAAGACAATTTTTTTATGTTATTGGTAACGAGATGAGCTGGTCGTTTGCCTGATGGTAAGCATAACGCCGGCCCATAACAGTTGCAGTGCCACTAAGAACTTTGAAACACAAAGGCCTGCGCGGCACTGCAGTGCGCTCGTTACCCTGAGACATTAGGTATTAAGTCTCATAAGGCCAGTAATTTCACTGGCTACTTTGCTCATTAAACCGGAACACAGTAATGCTTGCACATAACTGCTTGGCGGCAGACTTCACGAGCAAAGCGGTGGTACTAATCCAGACGGACACTCGCAGAAGAATTAGTCCTCCCACTAACAAAATGGTGAGAATGTCGAGACATAAGTAGAAAAGGTAAAAAACTATGTACCTATTATTCTTTATAAGCTTCATGTATTGTTGACATAAAAACTATTCTATTTCACTACCTTTAAGTGCTTACTTTTTCAGTATTTTATACAAAGAAGTAAAATGATTTTACTGTAAAAGTCAGTAAACTTGACTGAAACGTCTGGCTTTGTTCAGAGGAAGCCGTAAGACGTTTCTTGATGGAAGAGGTTTTTAAATATGTAATGATGTTTGTACAAGTATAACTCCACGTATGTTTCTTTGTTTTTGCTATACTACATATAACAGTACTATATTTCTTTGATGAAATTGTTTATAATATTGTACTTTTGTAAAATTAGAATTCTGAGTTGTTAACTGATTGAAAGTTCGTTATTTGTGCAGTTACACTGTACTATAGTTATCAAGGAACTATTCCCTAGGATGCAGTGACATTTGGTATGCACGAAATGAATTCCACCATTTTTGCCTAGACATAATGCGCCCTGATTGGCTAAGCCACCGCCTCGTTCCGATTCCCCATGCGCTAATATTCGACATTGTTGTGGAATCGGGTTGTACAGTATTTCACCTCTCGGGGTTAGTACCTCGATGACTATAATCAACTTGTATGGATAGTTACTGTAGTGTTAGTAGTTTTGTAAATAAGTATATGATTATCTGACACAAAAAAGCAGTTGGTTATACTGGATAGTGCGGCGATCTAGAGAGTCACTCCCTCAGATCATACAAACAAGGCAGATATGCCCGTTCGCGTTCAAAATATGTTTTCATTTTTCATTCACATTTTTTTCACCATTCCGCTTTAAGCATAATGCAAAATCTGTAAGTACGGCACATCTACTCATTTTTTATGCACACTAAAAGACTTAAAGCCACACAAATAAACTTATTGATAGTCCACAGGCAAAAAAATGGAACAACAAAGCTGTCTGCAAAGTATATCGAATATTCTAATTATATTGATTGTAACAACACGAGAAGAGAAACACATGTTTTGTATATTTGATGAGCGAGTCATTTGCCTGATTGTAAGCATGAGCTAGCCCATAACAATTGCAGTGCCAGAAGTTTCAAACATTAAGGACCTTTGCGGCACATCATGGCACTGTTTATCCTTTTTTTTTTTTTTGGATACCACCAGCCGCGAGGGCAGCGTGGTGGTTATGTTGGACTCCGGCTAATGAGGCCGACCTACCAACTAAAAAACCGACGTGTGTTCCTCCTCTGCGCCATAATGCCGGGCTGCGGGCCCATGTTAATAGCCATCCGCGGCCCGGCGACGCGTTGGTCCCAGTTGTGGGACCCCACCTCCGGCGACAACGTACTCCACGTACGCCATCGCCGTATCCACCTCCCTAAGGGGCGCGCGGGAACACGCGCGCGCCACCTCGAGGCCCGAATGCTGAGGGTGGGCTCCCTCGTGTCCACCCTCTGGGCCTCAGGAGCCGAAGAAGGAGTAGAGACCCCTTCTCCAACCCCACCCCGCATGCGCATCACCACCACGGGTAATGTGCAGTGCGGGGTCCCCTCCGGTTATTGTCCCGATCCCCGACCCCAACGCTCCATGCGAGAGGGAAAGAGAACGGGACAAGTCGCCTCCAACCCCCAGCCACCACGGTGCCCACACACCGCTTAGGGTGGGGTATCCCCGGTTCGGGGATCGTGCTTGGGGACATCAGTGAATTGCCTGTGGGTACAGCAGACAATCCACCTGTCCTTTCGCACGTGCAAACGGCGGGGGGCCACCCCGCCAGCCGCAGCCTCCACGGGCCGCCAGCCCCCCCTCCCTCGCTTGCACAGCCGGCGGTGAGGTGTCGCCCCTCCAGCCGGGGCCTCTGGACCCCGGCCTCCCTGCAGGGCCGGCAACACCACCAGTGCTCCGCCTGCCATCTCTCCTCCTTTGTTCCGTCCTTTGTTGGCGCGCTGCACCAGTGGGAGCAGCGGGTTCCCCGTGGGAGCGTTCAGGGGCACGCATACCCCAGCGGTGGATCCCCTGGTTCCTTAGCGACAGCGTGCCCCACCTCGGCTTCGTCTCCGTCCAATGACTCTGGAGCGCGCGTGTTACCCGCACGGCGCTCCTGTGCCCAAGTCACTCTCTGCGGCCTTCGGGCCCCGCTCAGCCCATACGCCCCATCCGCTGAGCCCTCTGCTGACCCCTTCAGAGGGGCACGCGGAGGGGCCCACCTCGCCGGGTTATTAGCTACCTGTCAGCAACCTCTCCGGGACCGAAAAGTCAACCAGGAGAGGTTGCTGACAGGTACCCAGGGTGCACCACGTGGAGGTTACCCGGCATAGCACCCCATGGCACTGTTTATCCTGAGAAATTAGGTATTAAGTCTCATAAACCCAGTAATTTCGTAACCCAGTAGTTTTGGTATGCAATGAAGAGATTGTATTGTATTGGAAGTTTTTTATATACTATTTGATAACGAGACGAGCTGATCGTTTGCCTGATGGTAAGCTAACGCAGGCCCAGAAAAATTGCACTGCAGTGTGCTAGTTACCCTGAGGCATAAGATATAAGCTATAAGTCTCATAAACCTAGTAATTTCACTGCCTACTCTGCTCATCAAACCGGAACACAGCTTTTCCTACCAACCCAGACGGAGACTCGCAGAAGTGTTAGTCCTACCACCTACAGTATCAGTTTTCGTGTGTTTCGCTTAGCCTTAAGTAAAAACTAAAGTGTTTTAAAAAATAAAGTGTGTGTTGTTTGAAACGTCTTAAAATATCCCTTGTTTTCTCAATACTACTTTTTTTATACCTAAGCTGACGTGTGAGGCACTTATTTGCCTATTTTAGAGCTCACTGAAGCCCTAATGGTGGATATGCAAAGTTTGGGGTTTAGAGACGTCGTTAGAGGCTTACTGAGGATTCTTCTTTTATTTAGATAAAGGGAGTCAGCGATGTGTGAAGAAATGGATAGAAAAACAATTTTTTTTTCTGAATTTTAAAGTTCGTTCCACTCGCTGTGAGCGGATCGAGGCGGCGCGGCTCGAGCCGCTGCCGTGATCACCAGTACACGCGCAGCAACCAGTCAGAGCACCTGCGTGTAGCTCCGTTGATGAATAGGTACCAAATACCTCAAAATCGGTCGTGCTATCGTCGCGAAGCTCGGCTGTACTAAGTAAGTGAATCTGATTAATCCTACTTCCTACTAATATTATAAATGTAAAAGTGTGTTTGTTGGTTTGTCCTTCTTTCACGCAGTAACGGAACAACGGATCGACGTGATTTTTGGCATAGATATAGTATGGACCGGAGAGTAACTTAGGCTACTTTATATCCCGAAAAAATGCACGGTCCCTTTGGGAACGCGGGAAAAAACCGCGGGCAGAAGCTAGTGATATATAACTATGAGTCATACTTACGAAAGTTTTAATCAAGAAACTATTAAGTTGAACCGCAAGTTTTCGCGAGTCTTATATTTTATCTGTGCCCCGAGGCTTCGCTCACGTAGCCTAAGCTACTCCTTATAACATCAGCTATCTGCCAGTGCAAATCCCGTCAAAATCAGTCCAGCCATTTCGAGGTAGTCAGTGAAATTACTGGACCTATGATATATAGTCAAATCAGAAGCGAATCTCAGCGTGGACTTTTGGTTCCATAAGTCAAAACTGTATATAATTTTGATATACCTATAGAATCAAGAGACAACAATTAGATTCGTCTCTGAATCTTAGGCTTAGTACCTAATCTCTAGAAAGAAAGATATAAAATTATTTATTGCACAATCATAGTTGAAGGTACATAGGCGAACTTAATGCTGTTATAGCATTATCTTCCAGTTAACCTCGATGTTATGTGGTGATTTGAGATGGTAGTGCAAATAATCTTGATTAGATAAGTATTTAAATTTGTATGGAAAAAGAAAATAAATGTACATAGAAAAAAAAACTAACTAATGTAATAGCATAAATACATATATACTTATACATACATACATAATCAAATATAATAAAAGTCTTAGGGTAACGAGCGCGCTGCAATGCAGGCTTGCATGTTTCGAAGTTCTGGATGGCACTGCAATTGTTATGGGCTGGCGTTATGCTTCTAACTTCCAAGCAAATTGCTCGTTTAAGCAAAACCTGGCTACCGCATACATAAAATTGTACTAAGATTTCTTTTTGTGTAAATCTCATTTCTTGTAACGTGTTTGTCAAATATAAATCGAGTTCTCATTCTATCTGTCAAATTGTGTTTGTTAAAAGCAAATACTTTTTCTTTTTTATTGCTTTTCTTCCCAGCTTGAGGCACGGGCCAACTGGGGTCTGTGCATTAAATCTATCACCAACTACAAGGCAGGGTTGTCAGAACCAATTCCCAGTCCAATAAATAAATAGACGATTCGTAACTCTCTTTCCCCAATGGACGGACTCAGGGTACAGTTTAAGGGAGCGACAAGTTCCTCAAAAATTGACAAGAAAATGCCCCTAACAAATCTACAATTAATGCTTGTAAAATCAAGAAAATAGGATCCTTTAGAATCAGAGAGCATTAATTTCAAGGGTAAAGTCACTTAACACACTCTTTTGCGAATACCGTCGTACATTTATGAGTTTGCGTATTCGTGTGAATGTGACAGACCGGCGAAACATTATTAAATGTAGAAAAGTTTTAATTGATTTGCAACTCTAAATAGGATTATCACTGCGATCTTTTGGCAAAAAACTTACGAAACACAGCCCTAGCTCTGAGTCCAGCCCTGTTTAAAATCCTATTATGCAAATATGTCAAAGCTGCTTGTATTGATCGCGAGTCAGATATTGGCTTTTGATTTTCAAACAAACGGCAGCCTTATATTCTCAAACGAGGTATCGAATGAACGCCTATAGTCAAACGTCAGCGCGTTGTTTTTTTTATATTTGAGTTGGTATTTTTTATTCTTGTTCGCTTAGCATTGGACAACTATTATAATGCAATACTTTTTCACGTCATATACTAGACTTTTATATTATCTTCTTTCTTCTTAATATATATAAATTACGCGTCACGTTTGTCCGCGATGGACTCCTAAACTATTTAACCGATTTTAATCAAATTTGCACACCGTGTGCAGTTTGATCTAACTTAAAAGATGATGATGATGAAGATAGCTTACATCTCAATTTATAGCCGCAATATTATTTTATCGCAATTAGGGTTCCGCGCCAAAAATTAAAAACCATGAAATCGAAAATCTCCACGCGGGTGAAACCGCGGGGCAGCAGCTAGTAGTTTATAATTTTTATTCCTGACGATTTGAATAATATATATTAATAGGTATAATTATATTTTTGAACTAACGTAGGTACTCATCAACACTACGAATTAATCGCAAACGCCATGATGACGAAAAGACTTAGAAAAGCTCTTTCGTGGTCAAAGACGTTTGCAGCAGTACTGAAATTTGGGAAACTCAAAGCAAATTACCCATCCCGTTACTCAATAGTACAAAAAATGATTAAAAACTAAAACAATAAATGAATTTCTATCTCATCACCACATTTCTACGTCGTTATCTGTGCTACATTAAGCCTACGTGTTTTAGTACGATTATCAAAGAAATAGGTCTGGCCCTTAAAAGGGTCACAGTCCCTTGTGATCGTCCGCAGGCCATTTGATGTCCGGGCCCTGAAAAAAGCCCTTAAATTTTATGGATAGGTGTCTATTAGAGAGAAATAGGGATGATTATTTGTTTTGTGCTCAAGAAAAATATAATAGGAATTATATTATAGCATTTAATATACAACATAGTATTTTTTTAAGTATATATACAGGAGGCTAACAAGCAAATGGCCCGCCTGATGGTTAGCGGTCACCGTCGCCTATGGGCATTTGCAACACCGGGGGCATTGCCAATGCGTTGCAGACCCTTGAGAAGTCGATTGACACCCATCTTGAAGGACTGCATTTTGTAGCACTGCGGAAAAACCTGTGGAGGGAGCTCGTTCCACATTTTGCAAGTATGCGGGAGAAAGGATCGCATCGAGTGGCATGAGTCTTCCAGGACTCGATTATGTGTGGATGAGGTTTGACTGATGATCATGGATTTCTAAAGTTTCTTTAAATCCCAGCAACTGTAAACTGGGCCTTTTTGTGCTGCCATTGACAACTGCGAAATTTGGAAAAAGTTGATGGTTACCTAAGTTGCTACGTGTGTTGAGCGCCTTTGTGTTTGTCCAGTAACATCCTTAGTATTTCGATCCTTGTATCTCGACGACATCAAAGCGAAGCCTCGGCAAAGATTTGAAGGGTTGCGGTTAAGCCTACGCACGCCTGCGGGACTGATCGCAGATGCCTCCACTTTAGCTAGATAGTTTCGGCTTTCGAAAATACATGGCTCTAGGCCTGAAAATAGAAGAGGCTTGAGCGTGGTATAATGTTCACTAGGTATGACTATACGAATGTCCGACTGGACGGGTATCACCTATTTGACACATGTACCTACCTATCTTTGTTTCTATAAATCGTTGCATAAATTAATTATTATTAGTACTTATTTAAATATTTATGAAAACATCAGATTCTTTCATTGCACATTTTTCTACTCTTTTTTTAATCTGTTGACTGTTAATTTTTCCTTTTCAATTGGGTCAATAAAATTTTTGTAACCTAGTAATGGTCAACGTGTCTTTCTAGACTATATATCTGCGTTGTCCGAATTTTCATGTCATCAACCCTTTCAACGGGTCCCTAGGCTAAAGTAACTAGAGGCCTCCAAACTAAGAGCGCCGAAGGTTTTTTCACGTCTATGAGAGATCTAGCTGGAATAACAATGTTATGTGATGCGTTTTTGAAATTACAGTGTCCACACATTGGGCCCCCGAGTTTGGCCACTAGACGCAACTACTAGCGGCCACCAATGGCTCCAATAGAAGCCGTTGGTAGCCACAAAACAGAGAGAACAGAAGAGTTGATCGGGATGCGGCTTAAGGGCCGTCCCACAGACCAGTAAGCTTAAAGACGCCCCATGAACAAAGTTTTGCATCGGTTCGGTTACACAATGGTAAAATATTGGCGGTTGGTGACGAGGGAAGACGGTGAATTGTGATTGGTCAGTTCAAAACTCATCAAGGTAGGTCAAACAAATGACGGGACGTCAAACGCTTCTAAGCTCTATCTTGTGAGTAGCGCTTTTGTGTCCATGCGACCATATTCACTCATTGTAAAGCGGCGCTTCTGCTTTTTATTTATTTTGTGGTTCTTCTGTGTTTATATATTTCGGGGTTCAGTTTTATAGCGATCCACACGAGAACCGAACCTGTACACGTGTAATGAAATGAATAATGTAACATCCAAACCTCATATTGGATTTAGTGGGGTTTCTTCTATTGAATTTGTAAAAGAAAAACGGCCTAGTTTTATCATTCAATTTCGTGGTTTCTGAGCAGCGGAGATAAAATATACCTTATTTGAGAGGTAGGTACGTGATACAGTTTCGGTTTTCTGCTCTTGATGTGGGTAGATAATCTGAGGAAACAGGTAAACCTTAAATCTTCTCTAAGATGTTAACGTTTTTTACATAGAACGTGATTTTACATAGAACTTGAAGTGGTTTGATAATTATAGTTAGTTATACGTAGGTATATCTTGTTTTAAAACAAATGAAGGCTTATAGTGCGGAGATTTCTAAGACTGTACTTAAAACTGGTAACACAACACTTTCTTGATCAGTAAAGTCAAGCAACGTTCGCAGCAATGCAGCGCTCAATACTTGGATGAGTGCCTTGCGACCACTGTTGTATTTTACAACTGAGCGCTGCTGCACTTCAGAGAACACCAATTATATCTGACATTAGACGGTAATGCATATTTTTGCTGTCAAAATAAACATGGTTATGCAACAAACGCAGATTTCGAAGTATTATACGCTCACGCGTGGCTTGAAGTTAAACCATCAAAAACTCATAATACAGAAAGCGACGACAGCTCCGCTACATAATTACATCACTTGCGCACCACCGCGTATTTACCGTGGCTCCTGCACTTAGCACGCAGGCGTTGTGAAACAATTGTTTTTATTAGTGGTCACTGGTCATAGAAGCGGTGTTGCCCTTGGTTTTTCCATGGTTAGCGCGTGATCAATGATTAATGCATAACTATCAATCATGCATTAGCTTGTAATGGTAGCGTAAGACAGCTGCTCCCAAATGTTAAAAGAAATATTTATATGATCTTAATAGTTCTGACCTAAGTTCGCCCACATAGGAGAAAAAAGTTGGGGCAGGAAGTTTTTTCTGTTATGTATTCTCATGGCGTTCACAAGCCTGTCTATCATCATAATAATTATGGGAATTTCTTAACAGGTTTTGAAACACACATGAATATTTAACCACTTCCTATACTATTCAAACAACACGTCGGAAAACAAAACTCGACTTATAAATAACCGATAAAATACGTTACAACTCTCCGTATCGCTGGAATAGTCGATGAGAAAGGGAAACTAAATTAATATTATAGCAGCCCACACCTCCGGTTCTCTAAGACGTTTCAAGAATGATGAAGGATGCTTCTGAAATGAATAAATAACAAAAAAGTAAAGTGGTACTCATGTGCTTACCCTATATAGAAAACCATATCTAAATCGGTCAAACCGTTCTGGAGATAAATGGGAACATTCGTGTGTGCACAACTGCACACACTAACAAACAAACAAACAACCTCTCACCCTAAACGCATATAACGTCTCCGTACCGTCGTGGGTAAAAAGGAGAGATATACGCCCTTATTCATAAAAGCACAAGATAATGCTTTATACTGTTTTGTGAACTTATCGTTGACGGAAGGTGTTACGCGTGAAAACGAGACAAAACACTTTCTAGTAATTAAGTAAGTTACGGAACGTTTATGAATAAGGGGGTACATTTTTGCTATAATTTCTAACATTATAAAGTATCATGTTCACAAAAACTCACTTACAAAGCTGGCTGGCTGGCTGGCTGGCTTTTCCAATTGCGCCGTCACGGTCCCGTCCCTGAAACAAACAAAAATCTAATTTAGAATTCATGAAATTGTGAAAAGCCATATAATAAATTACGATTGTTTAATACGTGAGATGATGCGAAGAAAACCTTCATTCCTTTTATGTGTACCTTTATTAAACGCACGTAAAGTTTAAAAAAAAGAAGGTGAGGAGAGAATTTTACGAGAGCATTGTGTGAAGTGCCTTTTAAATATAAAGTGGAGCGGGGTGTTATGGGACAACGGTCTTAAACTGGTTACTCCTTAGAAAGTTTTTGCCTTATTTTATATTTTTTTTGTGGCTTCACTCATATGACATCAGATTAAAACGTAGCCACTTCAATGTCTAATCTGTTTGCGTCCTGAATTTCATTGAAATCAATTCAATAGTTTTGGATTTGAGTGGTCATAAAGCGAGCAAACGGCGCTCGGTGGAACCGAGCTCGGCGAACCCCGTCACATCTCGTCCCGTGGATACCGTAAGAGCCGACTAAAGGTATATCCAAGGACTGGGCAGCAGCATTCTTCTAAACCAACACCATAATCTACTGCGATCACCAAGAAGCCTGCTAAGCGTGGTGCATTATGGCAAAATCTCCAATTCCTGGGATTGGCCTATGTTCAGCAGGGAACTTTTTCCTTCTGATGATGAAAGCGAGCGCAGCGCCAGGTGGAAGCTAATGTAAAACATATCCTATGTCACTTGGCATAGTGTATCTTTTTATATCTGGAAGAAAGAGAAGCTAACGTTGGTTTCTTTGTAGTTGGATTGCGAAAACAACTACAATTAAAAGTGCATATAGCCAATACAAGTTGTGTGTTTTTTTTATGTTATTTGGTAACGAGACGAGCTGGTCGTTTGCCTGATGGTAAGCATAACGCCGGCCGATAATAATTGCAGTGCCACCCAGAACTTTGAAACACAAAGGCCTGCGCGGGACTGAAGTGCGCTCGGTACCCTGAGACATTAAATATTAAGTCTCATAAGCCCAGTAATTTCACTGGCTACTCTGCTCATCAAACCGGAACACAGTAATGCTTGCACACTACTGTTTGGCAGCAGACTTCACGATCAAAGCGGTGGTAACAACCCAGACGGACACTCGTAGAAGAGTTAGTCCTCCCACTAACAAAACAAACTGTGTCCTATGGGGGAGGCCTATGTTCAGCAGCGGTCGTCTACCGGTCGATGGTGGTGATTTGAAATGTTGGATTGTAGATGGAGCAATATAAATTCGATTCTCACAAAAAATAAAGAGAATGAACGCTGAAAATGTATTGATACTCTGACATTTGAATTCCCTTTGCTTCATTACTCAACAAAATGTACAAATACAAGGCGTATAATAACTCACGTCGAAGGTAATGTAAGGGTATCTGACATAAATGAAAAATATTATCTACCCTTGTATTGGTAACACCCTGACGGGTGACAGAGTTAATAAATAATGTAGCTTAGCTTAGAACTTCTTTATTTAACTTTTTTCTCTATTTAAAACAACTTTTTTTCTCCAATGTTGTATTGTCTTCAGAACCAAAGGTCTGTGGTGTATTTCGGAATATTCCCAAAGTCCCCACTAACGTCCCCACCGGTGGGGACTTTGAGATTTTAATTTCCCATCGGGCTCACTAATTTAAATAGTGACAAATAGTGCTGGCGCACATTGGGCCACCGAAAGTGGGCACTAGACGCAGCCACTAGACGCAGATTCTACCACAAATAGTGGCTGCGTACAGCCTCCAGGCGCAGCTACTGGTATGTAGAGAGAACAGAAGGGGCACTCGGGCGCTTAGGCCATCTTTACGCGCCCAAGCGCCTCTTCAAATCGAAACGTTTACTATATACCATGTGTACTAAAATTTACATTACAAAATCGCATGCATATACCTTTAAAACGTGTGAATTGTGTGAATGAGTCTCCACAGAAGTTTGTTAACATACATTGCTACACCGGTACAGTTCCCAGTACATTACAAACACTTCATACGATACAATGTGTGGCCTCGTAAACATAAGGAATGTGGTTATCGCTGAAACCACGTCAATGCTCATAATTTTATACAACCACCGTCCTGGGATTAAACTTGCTTAAAATATTAGTAGGATACTCGAATCTCCATGCTAAATTACTATTGAAATTCAAAATATAGCCAAAATTAAAATTAATAACGTGGACGTCAGTTCTATCTTGGCGGCTCCGTAGCTAAGTTGGTAGTAACCCTTCCTGCAAAGCGAGGGGTCCCGGGTTCGATTCCCGGCCGGGGCAGATTTGTGTAAGCATACAGTTTGTTCTCGGGTCTTGGATGTTTGTGATGTGTATCTGTGTGTGTCCATGCCACCTGCGACACAGGGAATCCAAGTGCGGGGGTATAAGTGTTTAAAAAAAAAGAATAATCTGGACGTCAGTTCTATCCTAATTCTGACAGCAGTTGTCAAAATTCTATTTAAAATAGTCCGAATTTGAAGCTACCTATATAAACATTGACTAGACGGATAGTATCTAGTTAGTGTTCTTATAGTTCCTTTCAGTTCAGATCTTATAGGTCCTTTTAGTACCTTGTATAATATATGAATCTCAGTTCATGTGTGTGATATCTTGTTAAGGTGGCAATGATAGAAGACGCGTATTTGTTCTAGTTGCATATATTGTCCTTATTTGTACAATAGTTTTGAATGACAAAGGTACGTGCGCGCACTGCGCCGGCGATCCAAGGAATGTGGTGCGGCTGCGTGGCGGTTCCGGTGCGGCCGCGGGCCGCGCGTGTGTGCGTGAACGCACACCGATGTACGCGAGATGGTGCGCGTTAACAGGCTGCCCCTCTTGGAACATCCTGTTCCAAGTTCGGCAGAGGACAGAGCCTGTTGTAGGCTCTCCGGATTGTCCCCGAAGAAGTGACGACGTCTGCGACTCTGCTGACGGCGTCGGTTCCCGGCCAGACTGCGGTGACTCGACCCAGGAGCCACCGGTTTGGGGGCAAGCGATCGTCCTTGATAAGGACCATGTCTCCCAGCTGCAACTGCCTCTTGTTCTGGCGCCATTTATTTCTTATTTGCAGTTCTGAAATATATTCCTTATAATATCGATTCCAAAAGTGCGTTTTTAGCGCCTGTGTTCGTTTGTATCGCGTGAGCGTGCTTATTTCTGCTGCTTCGCTCTCGGGTACCTGGGGTGCAGGCAACATAGTTATAGTTCGACCAATTAGAAAGTGCGCAGGTGTCAGAGGGACTAAGTCTGTAGGGTCAGATGAAAGAGGAGTGAGAGGCCGAGAATTTAATATCCCTTCAATTTCCACTAATACAGAGTTCATCTCTTCGTAATCAAGATGAGCTAACGCTAAAATTCGTTTTAAATGATTTTTTACCGATTTCACTGAACTTTCGGCTAGGCCGTTGAAATGAGGACTATATGCTGGGCAAAATTTGAAATTAATCTCCCTTTCAGCTGAATATGAAATAATGTCATTAGAGTTATTTTTAAGAAACTTTGCTATTTCATTACAAGCCCCTTTGAAATTCCCTGCATTATCTGAAAGGATGACAGCCGGCTTTCCTCTGCGGGAAATGAACCTGTTCAAGGCTGACAGAAAACCTTGAGAAGTTAGGTCGGTAACAAGTTCAATGTGAATCGCACGTACTGCCAAACAAACAAATATGCATAAATATGCCTTTTTTAATCTACTTCCTCTACCCTTTTTGTCCGCTATGAGCACTGGCCCTGCATAGTCCACAGCTGTGTTGCTAAATGGATAGTCTGCATGAACTCTCTGTACAGGCAGATTACCCATTATTGGCTGATAAGCTGAGCCTGAAAATCTACAACATTTGAAACAGTTACGAGTAGTTTTTCTCGCAAGATTACGGCCATTAATGATCCAAAATTTATGTCGTAGAGTGGCTAATAACAGCTGTGGTCCTGCATGCAGTAGAGTTACATGATAGTGTTCAACTAGTAATTTTGTTATTTTGTGTGAAGCGTGTAGAAGAATTGGATGCTTGGTGTTGTAGTCATAGTTAGAATTTGATAACCTCCCCCCGACTCTTATAATGTTCACGTCATCTAGGAATGGATTTAAACTCAAAAGTTTGTCTTTTACAGGCAGTGGGCGATTGCCTTTTAAAAATGAATGTTGTTTACAAAACATATCTCTCTGTACAATCTTGCAAAGTGTTTTTGTAGCGAAGTCAAGCTCTGACGTCATCAACGGACCTGTGACTTTATTGTTTGCATTTTTACAATTATTAATGAAGCGGTATATATATGCTGTCATGCGTTGCAGTTTTTTGTAATCTGAATATTTATTTGTAAAATCGCTTTCATGAGGTTCAGTTGCTGAGAAGTGACATTGGAACTTGACTTCGGGTAAGCTGTCAATGTGTATGTTTTGTGGTTGTATGGGCATCTGCATTTCTGTCTCGTGTAGGAAGTGTGGACCTCCCCACCACAAAGTTGAGTCTTTAAGTTGTAGTGCATTTTGACCCCTTGACCCTATGTCAGCAGGGTTTGACCCTGAAGGAATATAATTCCATGAGAAAGGGTTTGTGCTGTTTACAATTTCATTAATTCTATTGTAAACAAACTGTTTCAGTCTTTGTTTACTACATGTCTTGATCCAGCCCAGCACAATGGTGGAATCACACCAGAAAAATTCTGAATCAATAATGATACGTAATGATTGTTTAACCTTCTTGGCTAATTGAGTAGCTAAAAGAGCTCCACAAAGCTCTAATCTAGGCATGGTCAATTTTTGTTTGAGTGGAGCCACCCTACTTTTAGCTATTACTAAATGGACAGTTACTTTACCAGTATTCGTAACTGATCGTATGTATGAGCAAGCGGCGTACGCTCTTAAAGATGCGTCTGAATAGGTATGCATTTGAACCATTATTATTTTGTCGCTTAGAATCCTACGAGGTATTTCAATGGTGTTCAGCTCGGGTAAGTGTTGAATTAAGCTGCTCCACTGACTGTGAATTTCAAGTGGTAATGGGTCATCCCATGAAATATTTTTTGCCCAAAGTGTTTGAAGTATAAGTTTAGCTTGTAGCATACAAGGATTTATTAAACCGAGAGGATCAAAAATTTGTGCAATAGTAGATAGAATTGAGCGTTTGTTTATATGACCTTGGTTGATATCGATGTTCTGTAAAGAGAACAATAACGTGTCCCTTTTACAGGCCCACTGCAAACCTAAGGTTTTTGTATGTTCTTGTTTACTTAGGTTCACTAGGCTATCGCTGCTATTCTCGTCAACAATTTGACTAAGTATGGATGGGTTATTTGAATGCCATTTGCGTAGATGGAAGTGTGCCCCTTGTAGTTGACTTATGACGCCCCTGCACGTCTGTACTAACGTCTGTTCATCCTCGTGGCCGCTGACAAAATCATCGGCGTAGAAATCAGATAAAATTGCATCACTAACATTTTTGTCTGTGCAATCGTGGCCCAGTTGTACTAGGCATCTGAACGCTAAATATGGGGCGGAGGCAGTTCCGTAAGTAACTGTGTTTAATTTATATTGTTTAATTTCATGTGATTGATCTGATCGCCAAAAAATTTGCTGAAGGCTTCGTTGATTTTCAGTAACTAAAATTTGCCTATACATTTTTTCTATATCTGCAGTTACAACGAACTTGTGCTGACGGAATCGAATTAATATACTAATTAAATCGTCTTGTATAGTAGGGCCTATGTGTTGAATTTGATTAAACGATTTTCCTGACCCTGGACTAACAGCTGACCCATCGAACACAGTCCTCAATTTTGTCGTCAGGCTATCCTCTCGTAAAACGCCATGGTGCGGTAAGAAATTCGAAATGTCTTTACTTGTTGTTTCTCTATTTTCTGACATGTGACCTAGAGTTTCATATTCGTGCATGAAATCTACGTAGCGTTGTTTGAAAGTAGGGTTAGATCTAAATTTGCGTTCTAACGCTTGAAATCTTACTAGAGCTACCTGCCTAGTATCACCTAAACATTCAGGTGATTCTTTTAATGGAATTGTAACAGTGAATTTGCCGTCTGGTTGACGAAAAGTAGTTTTAGTGAAAATGTTTTCACATTCATTCTCAACCATTGAACAGGTTTGTTGAATGGAACCAACGGATTCTAACTCAAAGAACTTGTCAAGTTTCGCTTCAAGCTCAGTATCGTGGCTGAAATTGCAATGGACTGTATTTAGTTTTGGATTGGTGACTCCTATCGAACCGGAGACAATCCATCCTAGTGTTGTTTCAACTAGGATTGGCTTGTTCCTGCCTAGGGAAATGCGATTTGTTAGCAAAACCTGCCAGAACAAGTCTGCACCCAGCAACATCTGCACCTCTGACGGAGTATTGAATGTAGGATCCGCGAGGTGGACGTGAGGGGGGATCTTGAAGAGATCACAATTGATTTTATTTGAAGGAATAGATTGTGTAATTTGTGGTACAACAAAGCACTTGACGGCTGCTGTATAGCCACTGTTGGTGAGTGACGAAATAGTGACGTCACATCTTTTAGTAATCTTTGAAAATTGATTGTTTAATCCTTGGACGGATATAGAAGTTGAATAACTTGGAATTTGTAATTGATCTTGTAATGTTTTTGTAATGAAACTTGATGTGCTGCCGTTATCAAGCAGTGCACGCACTTTATGCAAGTGACCATTGTGGTCTGTGACGTAAATTATTGCCGTGGACAGTAGTACCTGACTGTGATGCATAGACGATAATGCAATAATGTTTTTGTCCACTTGATCATGTTGAACATGCAAATCGGTACGCTGCTGACCTGGAATTGCAGGCAATACTACGCACTGGCTTTGTGTATGTGGTTTCAAATCTGTGTTTGGTTTATAATCGAGGTGTATCAAAGTATTGTGTTTACGCGAACATAACTTGCATGAACCGTATTTACAGCGCTTTTCATCGTGACCCCCACGCAGACAATTTAAGCAAAGATGTAATTGTTTGAGCCTATCAATACGTTTTTCTATAGGCAAAGATTTAAATTTAATGCAATTATAAATTGAATGATTGTTTTTGCAAACAGGACAAGAAACCTGGGTCTGCTTAGTTAAAGTTTGGTTAGCTATGAACGTTTTTGGACGTATATGTGTGGTGTCGCTGTGCCTGCGCCAAGGTTGACGGTGTGCTTCCTCCATTGTTTCCAGCAAGTCGGCTCTATTTTTTAGAAAATCATTAAAATTATTTAAGGTTGGCAGATCTTTTATTGAATTACGTTGTTCCTCCCAGTCACGTATTGTGGCCGGGTCCAACTTGCTTGAAACCATGTGGATTATAAGAATGTCCCAATGTTCTGTAGGTACATTCAGTGCTTTCAAGGATCTCAAATTTTTATTTACTATGTCTATCATATTTCGTAAGGCCTTGGAAGATTCCTTCGGAATTGCTTCAATATTAAACAAAGCCTGGACATGATTATTTACTAAAATACGAGTATTATTATATCGATTACACAAGAGATCCCATGCAACATCGTAATTGTCTGACGAAAAGTCTAAAGATTGAATAATTAAAGCTGCACTGTCCTTCAACGATGCGCGTAAGTAGTGAAATTTGTGTATGTTCGGTATGCATGTGTTTGTGTGAATGAGTGATTTGAATGTATCATGAAACTCTAACCAGTCCTGATAGCGTCCACTGTAGGTAGGTATCTGGACGACAGGAAGTTTAAAGTTTGACCCACCTGGTTGTGCGACAACATTCGAACCTGTTACCGACGCGAATTCAGGTCCCGCAGAGGCAGCGGCTGCGGCTGCACTCCTGCTCAGCAGCTCCTGTGCGGCTGCCACCGCACCAAAGTAGCTGGTTTCGAAATTCCCACGTTCGATGTACTCGTCATCTGAAATTTCCGTTGAATTTTCAATTTCTATTTGATTTGAATCAAAGTCGTCGTACATCTGTTGAATTTTATTTAATCTAGTATTTAACTCATGAATTTGTAAGCCATTTAATACGTTGGAAGGCAAAAGCAGATCAAGATAGGCCTTAAAAATTGTAAGTTTTGCCTTATGGGACGCGCGTGTTTTTTTTAAGGATTTGAGCGAGTCCATTTTGATGATAATAATTTAAAGTTTGTAATGAAATATAGCAAATAAAAGTTAAAAGGTTCAATTAAGTGCAAATTTTCTCAGCTGATATAGTGAAGATGGAAACTATGAAAAAGTAGAAGGAAAACAGTGAAATAAGATAGGTGAAAATTATGAAACGATACGTAAATTTAAGAATGAAGTGGAAAGATCGCGAAGTGCAAAAATGCAAGCGAAAGGCGTGCGAAATGGCGCACGGCGGCTGTGAGGAACCGGTTGTAGGCGGAACGACCTGCCGCTGTGCGCGCCCAGCGACCGAGCGACCGAGCGCCGCGTGCGCTCAGGAATGTTCTGGAATGAAATAATAATAACGAGAGATTACACGTATAATAAATAGTTTAATGGGGAATCTGTATCACTGCAATTAAAGATGATATTAATCTAGACCTCTGAATATAAAAAAATTCGACAAAATTGTAATTATTTTTTAAATTAATGTGAATAGGTATTTAAAAATACTGTAGATTTAATGACGGGAATGACTAGGAATGGAAAAGACAGATGAATGGACCCTGATGTCAAAAAATTAATTATATTTGGAAAAAATAATGTATTTTAATTAATCGGGAATCGGGACTGACTGACTACGCAAATAATAAATTGGAACGAACTCACGCACTGCACCCCCTTTCGTGGTAATGCCTGCGATGTCCTTGGCTTGACCTCACCATACGTGACATGCGCTTTTTGATTGCTCGAAACTGCTCATCCGGCTCGAATCTTCATGTGTGATATCTTGTTAAGGTGGCAATGATAGAAGACGCGTATTTGTTCTAGTTGCATATATTGTCCTTATTTGTACAATAGTTTTGAATGACAAAGGTACGTGCGCGCACTGCGCCGGCGATCCAAGGAATGTGGTGCGGCTGCGTGGCGGTTCCGGTGCGGCCGCGGGCCGTGCGTGTGTGCGTGAACGCACACCGATGTACGCGAGATGGTGCGCGTTAACACATGAGTTAAACCCAGTTCATAATTGAACTTCGGATCAAAATGGTGAACTTGGACCTTAATATCTTATATTTCATTTAACTTAGTACAATAATAATAACCACGATTCCGGTGTCAAAAACCTTCATTTTAGTTTTTTCAAAAAGGAACATCAGAAAGGGATGGATAGTGTAAATTTATAACGGCCATGAATTTAGTGAAGTCTAATTTGTCAATGAAGGAGATATTTGACAGCTTTAGAGCTGTCAAATATCTTCCTAAAACTATATTTAGACCTGCCCAACATCTTCCATCCTTTCTCATGTTATGTATTGGAAAGAGAAAGAGAGCGAAACCAAAATTAGGTTTAAATTTGTGACACCAGAATTTAAGTCAATAAAGAATTACAATAAGAGATGCTCATATGCTTGAGTTCACACTTAATGCAAAATGAAAGTCAGTCAGTTCAGTCGAAAGTTCAAAATGGTTGGTGAAACATAATATTAGAGTTGGCTAGGCTTCCATGCAATTAACGCCTATCAAAGGCGCGACCATGAAGCAGAGAGCACGACTAAGACTAAGTACCACCTGAGGTAAAACCCCATGGAAATTTTCGAATGTACTTCCGGAACGCGCAATTTGTACGACTTAAAATTAAGCTGAATCACAAACAAAATGCGCGTGCAACTACATTTACAACAACTGATGTAAGTACGAATATATCCGGCTGTAAACGAGGCCTTATATGACAGAAACAAAGGGTTACCACCATTTGTCGTCTACATTATTTAAAATAAACATTTATATTTCCATAAATTTTAAATTCAAAGTGTGAAAGTCACAGCGCTCATGTGAAATGTATTAAAACATTGGGCGGGGAGCTAGAGATGAAAAGAATTCACTTAATTCATACTAACTGCTGCCCGCTGTTTCACCCGCTTGATGAGATTCTCACAGCATTAATAAACTTTCATATATATTTAGTAAAAAGCTGTTATTTTGATGTTACATACAGACACTTCAATTTTATTTATTTGTATAGAAGTTCTCTTCTGAGCGAGTCGTTTGCCTGACAGCAAGCATAACGCCTGTCCATAACAATTGCAGTGCCACTCAGAACTAACATCGCTTTGGTATTTCAAAAATAAATACTTGTCATAAAGTATCTACTTAGCTCTTATACTACGAGTATTGTGACGGTCGCTTCTCTGAAATTATAAACGTCTCAGTAAATATGAATAATGTAAATACATGGAACGTTTTCTGTTTATTTCAGTGTTTTTACATTTCAACTGAAACCACGACCTATCCGGGTCTGTAACAACGTATTCTTTTTTGCGTTCCAAATATTTATAGCCTGTTGTGCTTAACGTAATACAAGTGATACAAAAATGTGTATCGTTGTCAGTAATAGTATTTTATTCACCATAAACACAGGCAAGTGCAGTTCTTGTTGTCAACGCATAGGTGATAGGGTAAGTTTTAGTAGTTTTATGTGTATAATTCGAAAAGCTTATAATATCAAAGAGTTCCTTGTATTTACTAAGAGCTTTTTCATCTCATCTAACCATCGCAGTTCTACCACCGAACATCTTGCCACCAAACGCTCTCAGAACAAAGTTCATCCACACATAATGTTTCCTGGAATTCTCACAACATTCGATTTATGCTATCCTTTCTCCCACATACTTGCAAAATCTGGAACGAGCTCCCTCCACAGATTTTTCTGCAGTGCTACAAAATGCAGTCCTTCAAGATGGGAGTCAAACGAGTTCTCTAGTAGTAGCAACGCATTGAGAGCGCCCCGGGTGTTATAAATGTTCATAGACGCCGGTGACCGCCTACCATTAGGCGGGCCGTTTGCTTATTTGCCAAATGTATACATAATAAAAAAAAAAAGTGGACATCGAAAAAACGACTGAGAGACTTCTCTGAGGGAGAGTATGGGCCATAATCCGCCATGCGGGCCCAACGCGGCTTGATGAAAGAAAATGATGAAGTATGAAAATATACTATAATACATAGGTACGACCCCGAAAATGCCTAAGTACCAACGCTCCTTAAAGCAGTGACATACACACACACATACTTATTTCTACAGCGAACACAATTTTAGCCTCTTAACTATCGCAAACGTAATATTATAGCGAAGAACCTCCCATTTAAGCTCACAATAATAATTTTAGTAATCTTATGACACCATAAACCAAATTACACGAATTATCATTGACTAAAAACTTAACGAATTCAACTCTAATGCTTAGACAATAAGGTGGATAATGTTATCGTATGTTATTAATAATACAATAGGTAAGATATATGGTACAACAAGGAATCGTATAAATGGAACGTAAAGAACTTTATCACAAATCGTAACTCAGGGCGTTCTCTCTGTTGTGCCTTGTTATTTTCTCACTTGTGCTGTGTTATTGGAAATAATATTACCCTGACGTGCTGAGGTTGTTTCGTGGTATTGTTGGGATAGTTTATTAAGCTTTTGACCTTCGACATGCGTTTTGTCTTTTCGCTATTGTTTCAGACCGCTGTAAAAACTATAGGTGCTAGAGAGAAGGCGCGCTTATCAGTTTTTTCTCTAGTGTTGCAACCCTAGTTTATTCGCCAGTGCTTGGCGTCATGTTAAATTTTAATTTTTATTGGAATCTTTGTCGTAATTTATTATTTTGTGCCGATAATTTTGCATGTTTAAAGTCACACTATAGTATTTTTGCATTACTTTCTGTTATGTACCATTTGCGTCTTCTGGTTATCTAGACCAGACGCCTTAACCAACGAGGCCTATGGGAGCAATCGATGTTGACTGCGAAATTCTTGAGATGAAATTTTTGTGATGTATTATATATTTGTGTGAACATCCGCTAGTGTCGGTTAACACTATAAAATGCATTTATTTTGTATGCATCAGCACCTTGATATTCATTATAAATTGTTAAAAAACCGGCTATAACTCACGTCATTTGTCGATATTGTCGACCTAGGTTTCGAGCGTGTCCGACGCTCTTCCTCAGGGAGTTGATATTCATTGTCTAATAGTTACGCATCAGCCCCAGTCGATCCAAAACCTTTGTGCGGAATACTTGTCTATATTAAATGTCTGTTTTGTGAAAATCTAAATATATACATCCTTAGCCTACAAAATAATTGTTTTATTAAAACTTGCTTTCCAGGATCGGGTATAATAGTTCGCTCTGTCAAATGTTGCCATATAATATTCTATTACCACAAAATTGTACCACATAATTATCATTAATGTGTCGGTAAACACTAACTGCAGAATATTTAATCACATCCAATTCATTAATACCCCAAATTACCTATTAAAATCATGTTAATGCTCTAATGAAGTCTGTTTTAGGGGAAAATTATATTGACGCTGGATGGATCGATGTTTTTGTGGTTTTAGCTTTAAAGTTGCTATATTATTATTTTAGCTAACATAATTACTATCAATAAATCATTTATGGTATTAATGGATAATATTTCTATCACATTAATTAAGGATCCCATTATCAAACCAAGTTTCTATTCATCTATACATCTATACCTACAACTAAATAAAATTGAAGTGTCTGTTTGTAATATCAAAATACCAGATTTTTACTAAATGCATATGAAAGTATATAGGGTACCTATAACAAAACAACCATTTTTTAAATTTTTGTCTGTCTGTTTGTTCTGGGTAATCTCCGAAACGGCTGGACCGATTTTGACGGGACTTTCACTGGCAGATAGCTGATGTTACAAGGAGTAACATCAAAAAGTTTAATTCTAGAAAAAGAATTAGGGTTCCGTGCAATAAAATAAAAACCATGAAATTCAAAATCTCCACGCGGGTGAAACCGCGGGGCAGCAGCTAGTTAAATTATAAACCACAGTGATCTTACAGGTTTACACCAAAACATGAGACGAACGTCGTTTCTATTTATATCCCGGAAAAATGCACGGTTCCTGTGACAACGCGGGTGAAACCGCGAGCAGAAGCTAGTATATAGATATAAAATAGAACGAATCTATCCAAATTTCGAAAAAAACAGAAAAACATCACCTCACCTCAATAAATGTAACAGCATCAACAGTTTACATTTCCTGTGACAACACAAATTCGGGCAATAGAAGACAAAAACTTACATTGCCCGTCTTCGTGGAAGGCGTATACAGAGACGTACCTAGGTTTGAGTAGGTATGTAAAGAACACCTTCATGTTATCCGCATGTAGGACCAACATGTTGGCGCACTCGCCAATTCACCGCATGTGCAATAGCTACAATGATGAACTATAGGTATACACTATATAACATTCGTAAGACATCTTCAATAAGGGTTCGTTGTCCTCAATCAAATTGACAATCAATAAAATTGTTTAATTTTTATTTAGATTAGGCAGTCACTTGTTTGTTTTCTTTTATATTTTAAAAAAATATTCTTGTTTATTGTATTTATAGAATTACATTTACTACAATACATATACATTTAATACAATTAAATACAAACTAAAAAAGTAGAAATAGTTTACCAGTTTAGCCCCAAAAATGCATCCCTGGTGACATCCCTGCCAATACCCGAGGGTGTGAGATACAATATCGTCAATATGCAAATACCAAAGTTTTCGCAAATCCCACATTCGCTAGTAAATCAGGGCTCGCATTATCCGTGTTGAGCCCATGTTATAGAGACGGCAAAGATTAATCTTATGTAATAGAGTTGGTCTTGGGTATTATAGTCCGGATCTTGATAGTTGGAACTAACTTAATAATAAGGTTTTAAGAAATATTTTTGGATTTGTAAATCCCAGTAAAAATCATGTTTCGTGTTATTTTTTATTTTTCATTAGCTGCTGCCCGCGGTTTCACCCGTGCATAGATAATGTATTTCATGGTTTTTATTTTTTTGCGCGGAACCCTAATTCTTTTTCTAAAATAAAAGTAGCCTAAGTTACTCCTTGTAACACCAGCTATCTGCCAGTGAAAGTGCCGTCAAAATCGGCCCAGCCGTTTCGGAGATTACTCGGAACAAACTGACAGACACAAAAATTTAAAAAATGGTTGTTTTGTTATAAGTACCGTATATACTTTCATATGCATTTGGTAAAAAGCTGTTATTTTGATATTACAAAAAGACACTTCAATTTTCTTTATTTGTATAGATTAGCAGCGTTTGACCGCGATCTCACCCAATGGAAGAAACGATGGTTGAAGGTGTAGCACAGTTGCTCAGAAGATACCACCTATTCACTCTTGCCTTGAACAATGAACATACCCAGGTTATAATACCAAGCTGGAAGCAGAGATACAATAGGGCGCACCTTTGCTGTATAATAAAAGTGGACGTAAAACACTTAGTGCGGGTTTGTTGTATTTCCAACAAACGACTGTCGCTTCGATGAATGGTGAAGGAAGAATCAAGGTTAAGTAATAATTTGATCTTGCTTTTGTTTTGTGATCGAGTTAACGGTAAAAACTATATTTGCAAAACAAACGTAAATTAAGTACAAAAAAGGATTTGATTTGACTACTTAATCCATTACATTCACCAAAATAATTTAATTTATGTATATAAACAAGACTATTCACCTGCAGTCTTGCCTCTCCTCTTTTCCCAACCTTATTCGGCCAGTGTCTGGAGATCGCAACGACCCTCGCAGAGTATTTAATTGTCCAAGTTCCAAGCTCTATGCAGTTCAGTGTTTAATGACAGCCGACGGGTTAGCCGCTGTCGTTAGGGTAAGGGGTAATGAGAGAAACTGTGGAAAAACTTGTAAGATTGAGGGTTTTGAAGAAATCTGGTGTAAAAGTTTCGCTTCTTGCGGTTACTACACTTCTTTGTAATATTATCTTTACTTGAGGTATTTCAGGAAGCTGTGAAGGTTGCTGGGTAAATTACTGGGGTTTTTATAACTTATTTTTCGTTGTGACTATAATCCGCCAACTTCGTTCACGATAGGGAACATCCTTATATAAGTGAAGGCACGCATAAGAATAGCCCATATACTATAAAGTACCACCTCAGCTCTTCCCGTGGGTGCCATAGCAGCCAGCTAAGGGAATATCCATGGAAGAGAAAGCAGCATTCTCCTCGGTAAACACAATAGTGTACTGCGATCAGTAAGATGCTTAACAAGCGTGGTGTAGGTTTTATGTTAAAATCCCCCGAATGTTTTTTGTACTACTAGATAACGAGACGTTATATTCGTTGTTTGTTGTTTCAAATTTCTGAGTGATACTGCAATTGTTATGGGCCGGCGTTATGCTTACCACCAGGCTAACGACCCGCTCGTCTCGTTACCAAATAGCATAAAAAAATGTTACATAATTGGTTCAAAATATTTGCTGCTCGGCTAAATATCGTCTCGGTTACTATACGAACTGTATGCAGTGGGAACCATAGGAAGCGCAAGTTTAATAGCGTTCAGACAGACTAATGAGGTTACTGGTGCAGGTATTTTTTCGTTCATGACAGCTAAGTACGTGGGACACTCAGAATATTTCTAGAAACTAAAAAAAAATTTTCTATAGGGTATAATTTTTTTATTAAATCTTTTCAAAGTACTCTCCACTAGCGTGTATACAAAGTTTCATTCATGCATCTGAACCAATTCTGAAAACATTTTTTCCAGTCTTCTTCAGACACCTCTTCTACAGCCCACTCGAACGCCGCTAGCGCATCTTCCGGCGACGAAAACTGTGTTCCTTTCAGTACATTTTTTATTTTGGGGAACAAAAATAAGTCGCACGGCACTAAGTCAGGACTGTAAGATGGGTGACCTAACAGTTTAACCAGTGTGCTATCTAGGAAGTCCCTAGTTTTGAGCGCCGAGTGCGCGGGTGCGTTGTCATTTTGGAGCAGTAGCCCACGGAACCCCCTCTTCGGCCGCATGTTGCTCACTGCCTCGAACACTTCTGGCAGGCATTTTGTAGTATACCACTCAGCATTGATGCTACTTTGATTTCGTAAAGGAATTGACACCAGATATCCACTTAAAGTGAAATGACTAGCAATCAAAATTTTGCTTGCGTTTCTAGACCGCTTCACTTTGGTAGGTCTTGGTTCATTTTGAAACAGCCACACTGTTGACTGGCACTTAGTTTCTGGATCGTATTGATAAATCCAAGACTCGTCACCTGTGACGATATCATAAATACGCCGAGATGAGCCGGCGTCAAATTTAACCTTCATATCACGGCACCATTCCACGCGGGCCTGCTTTTGAGCTTCAGTGAGGTTGTGCGGTACCGAGCGGGATACAATCCTCCTCACGCGAAGGTGCACATGGAGAATCTCGTGAATGCTTCCCGATCCGATCTGCAACGTCTGCTGAATGCCTTCGTATGTTATACGCCTATTCTCTCGAATTAATTTTTTCACTGCCAGCACGTTTTCTTCTGTAACTGCCGTCACAGGGTGACCACTTTTTTTTCGTCAGTCAAAGATAGCCGACCACACTTAAATTCATTATACCTGTGGTACACAGTTGCTTTTGAAGGGTCCTTATCCGAAAAAGCCATTTGAAGTCTATTGAAAGATTTCTCCGGTTTTAGGCGACATTTAAAATCGTAAAAAATCATGGCGCAAAAATGTTCTCAGTGAGGTTCCATTTTTCATAGAGACACGATTTTGCAAATGAGCTCATATGAAAATATGGAAGGAAATTTGAAATTGGAACGTTCGAATTTTTACTTATAAATAATTATACTTTTATAATATATTACAACTGGCCAGTGTTTCAAACAAAAAAGATGAGATTCTAGAAACATTCTGAGTGCCCTGGTACCTAAGCGGAGCTTTGTAGATGGTTCGACAGATTAGATAGTTATTAGTAAGTTCCATTATGTCGCTAATAACACACACATACAGTTTTTTATATTCAAATAAGCTCGCAAACCAAAATTTGTTTTTCAAAGTTCCGAGTGGCACTGCAACTGTTAAGGGTCGGCGTTAGGTATGCTTACCATCAGGCAAACGACAAGGTCATCTCGTTATCAAACAGTAATAAAATAAATCAAGGAAAGGAGACAGAGAGAAAGAATGAAGATAATTACTATGACTATTATTTTAGTCTGTGGTTGAGATAACCTGTTGACTGAAGCCGTGATTTTAAAACTTTACGTAACGGTTTAATTTTTTATGTTTTATTGTTTGTTGTCAATGGTCTAAATGTTTCCGGTGTCAATAAGTCAAATTGTTGAGAATTCAGCTCCAAGAGATTTTATCAACAAGCACCTATTGAAGTGGCCCGACACCTGCATTTGAGAGTGTTTGACACATTGAAACAGACACTTCAATATTTATAATAGAGCATAGATTTTTATAAATGTAAAGAATATTGTATAGATACGGTGTTGCGTATTTATTTAGACCTAACAAAACCATATAATATATCACCTAAAAGTTCCCAACTCAGCCCGATGTTAAACCCGATCATGAACACTCTATCTTCCGATGATAAAGGCTAATTTTTTCTCATTCCTGACACATCCGGCATCGGCACTTGTTATGTTATTCTCGACAATTGTCCCTTGATTCTTCAATTTCCTGTGAGAATGCTCGTTTATGTTCTTACGTGGTTATTGTTTAGGTATTTCTTTCGTAGATACAGATAACTGCCATTGTTAAGGTGCGTAGAACACAAAGTACCTACATACTTTTTTTAAATTTGATATAGGCTTACGTTTGACCGTGATCTCACCTGATATTAAGCGATGTTGCGGTCGACGATAACTCCCAAATTATAGCTATTGGGAAACGCAGAGGCCAGCCAAGAATTCCACTCCTTATTGCCGTCCGTATAATGAAGGTTGAAGCAAAACGCTTGGGTACGGACAGGAGGGATCAACTATACACGGGTGACGCAGTTTGTAAAAATGGAAATACCAGAGACCAGACCAGGATGACCAGAGGCCAGACCAGGACGACCAGAGGCCAGACTAGAGGAAATACTTTTTGCTCATCCCACAAAGTGCACACCGGCCGGGAGTTGAACTCAGGTCCCCTCGCTTTGCATGCAGGATGATACGCCTACTTAAACGTAAGGCGTTCGACACAGCTCTGCACTTATTAGTAAATCAATATTATAATACACACACACAGATAAATATAATAGAAATGTCGGTTTGTAACATCAAAATAACAGCTTTTTTACTAAATGCATATGAAAGTATATACGGTACCTATAAAAAAACAACCAATTTTAAAATTTTTGTCTTGTCTGTCTGTCTGCCTGTTTATTCCGGGTAATCTCTGAAACGGCTGGTCCTATTTTAACGGGACTTTCACTGGCAGATAGTTGAAGTTACACGGTGTAAATTAACTTAATTTTAGAAAAAGAATTAGGGTTCCGCGCGAAAAAAAACTATGAAATCCAAAATCTCACGCGGGTGAAACCACGGGCAGCAGCTAGTGCACAATAAAATGAAAGTATATACAGTAATTATAAAGAAACATACCAATTCCGGGATAACATACCCATCCAAATCACTCTGTAAGTAATTATTTTGCATCGGGGTAGTATATGGACCTACTACTTACTTTATACCTATACTTTTATTAAATTTTCTCATATTTTTTATAGAAAATTTGATTTGTTTCAAATCACACGTTATCAAACATCAAATTCTAGTTTTTATTTAAAATAGGAAACCCCAAGTTATTTAGTGTCATCTCGGAATTAAATTCGCGCAAAACGAATAACTATTTAGTAAAACGTAAAGTAGGAGGCCCGATAAACCGTTATTGGACGTATTATACCAGTAATTGGATTTACAATTAATTGGAAAATGCAACCGACGGAAAATTCCATTAAATTTTGACTACAATAGCTGAAGATACCAAGAACCACGATAGGAGGGGAGTTACGATCGGTTTGTACGTTAACGGGTTTCTACATACAAAAATAGGATTTAATATAAAAATCTACTCTTAAAAAAAGCAAAAAGGACGCTTAGATTTCGATTATGCTTTTGGCAGGCAAGAGCGCTAAAATGGTAAAAAAGCAAAAGGGACGTCTGCAAAATGGTAAAGTGCATTTTATCTAACTATCAAAGTCTTTTTCAGCGCTGTTTCGCTCGCTCACGCTCCCTTCATAACAAGCGGAGCGAAAAACCAAGACTCATTCATTGAAATAATGACGCTGCAGACCCGCCACCGCCTTTTGATGACGGCAAGAGAAATCCGGAATTGAGATGTACCTAGCGTATTGGGAAAATCCTGGGAAATAAAGCTCTATGAACAAAATAAACATTTCGACAAACGTCTATCTAAAGTCAGTTTAGAATAGTACATTCTTAGATGTAGCGAGCAGAGCAATCTATAATACAACTAAATAAAATTGACGTGTCTGTTTGTAATATCAAAACAAAAGCTTTTTACTAAATGCCTATAAAAGTACTCGGTACCTAAAACCAAAACACAATTTTTAAAATATTTATCTGTCTGTCTGTTTGTTCCGGGTAATCTCCAAAACGGGTAGACCGATTTTGACGGGACTTTTACTGGCAGATAGCTGATTTTATAAGGAGTAACTTAGACTACATGGACGAAGCCGCGGGGGACAGCTAGTTAATAAATAGGATTGAAAATTGCGTGATCCTACTGGCAGCGTGCTGTTTGACTTCTCACAAGCAAGGTTTCCTTCTGGCCTCTACTTAGAACGTCATACGAGCGAGTAACCTCTTCCAATCATTAGTACCTATATACTATGACGTACTTACTCATTATCTTCGTTTTAAAATATAATGCAATTTAAATAAAAAGTACCTTATAGACTGTCACCGCTAAGCCGATTTCAATAAAAGAGAAAAAGTACGAAAAGAGGCACAAAGCAAAAACTTTTTAAAACCTACATTCACAGAGTGTAATGGAAAATGCAGGCTTCACACTGAATAGGATAACTGAACGAAACTCCTCCGATCGCCGACTCAACTGCTCACCAAACTAGTTTGGAAAGACTAGGCTAGGAGCCAAGGAATCTTAATATTACTTGAGATGGTCACTAACCACTTTTCTTGCACGACCTAGAAAACTGGTAGATGATGCTATTTAACATTAAGTTATTCCATGTACACTATTTTGTGCTACATAAATAAATAATCAAAAGGTTCTAAGTAAAAAAAACCTTATAGATAGAAATATTTTAATCTTCCTGGATGTAACTTCCTCCGAAGTGCATCTCAGTAGGGCTTTGACAGCAAAAAGGCCTGCGCTCCCATCGCCAGCTGTGGCTGGGCTGACAACGGAGGTTTTGAGCACTGGTGGTGTGCTTTAAAACTAACCTCAGGTCCAAAAAAGTACTATTCTAGTCTTAGAATGAATAGTGCGTATAGCAAAGTTGTAAATGTACTTGTTAATTTTGTATTTGTAAAAGCACAGTAAATTTGTTTCACGAAATGTAAAATTACTGTACCTACCATCGATAAATATAATTATTTTTAGTTACCACATTTAACTATTTTTGGTTACCAATGATTTTTTATCTAGTTTTTACGTAAATCAGTGACCACACGAAGTAAACACATTGTTCATTGTTCCCGGTCTAATCTGATTCAGGCTTGAGAATTATCCATTCTATCGTTGGGTAGGTACGGTATGAATGCGGTTGTATAATACCTTGTCGACATGAATACCAGTTTTGTACATGAGTACTTGGTTTAAATGAAAATGTTATAGGAAAGGATATTAATTATTAATTATTAATCTATTCCTTGTGTAAGATATGTGACTAAACCAGCAGACTTGTTTTTATTCACTCGAAATGATATCAATGGAAGCGACTGACTTGATTATTTATATTTCAGAATCGCATTCCCTCAGAGAAATTTCCCGTTTAGATTTGACAACTCAGGTGTATAAACACGAATATAATCCCAACAGTATTTCTATGTCGGGATGCAATTTCAAAATATAAACGACCAGAAATAGTTGCTTATTACACGGGAATCATTCAGAGTTAATTACTCTTCTCTGAAACGTAACGCTTAGCAATCAAGACTATCATCTTTCTATTTTCATAGGGGACCTGTTCAAACCGACTGAGAACTAAAACAGTGCATAAGAAGAATCTAGAGTTCAACGAGTCACTCTACTCAGGCATCACTGAATGTTTGGTGTCAGGTATTTTAAAGGAAAGATAGTAGGTATGTACATAACATATTTGTAGAATCTTTCAATTCTTGGATTTCTTTTTTTGTGTAGCGCTTTATATTAAGCACATGAATTAATTTTTTTTTGTTTCAGAGTTTCTTCTTGGTCGGTAATAGTGATCGTGAAACTCCTGGAGGAGTGACCGTGGCCATGAGTCGTCTGGTAGGTTGGTTTTCCACATTACGATTAAACAATTTTTACAATCAATTGGTTTAGAACCCGAATCTATGGGTTTATAGCAGCCGTCGTATTGAGACCCACATTACAACGGCATTATACATAAATGAGAATTGCAACCCAAAACAAAGCTCGATCTTAGCTGAAGCCGTACCGCCGTTCCATATTAATGTCCCGCTTTCAATTCCAACCAATACCGCTTAACTGTGCATGGCAACCGGGTGACCGGGTGACTGGCAACCGGGAGAACCGGGTGACTGGCAAACCGAGAGGGCCGGTTGGCTGGCAACCGGGTACCGGTATCGTTTCTACCTCAGATTTATGCAAAGAGGTATTACGTGACTATTTCATCAACCTCAAGCTCCTATTAGTAAGCGATTATGCAAGAAGATGCTATTATAAAGTGAGTGGTGTAATGTTAACAGTTATGGTTATACTATCGTTTGCCAGCGGTTTTCACCCGCGTTCCCACAGGAACCGTGCATTTTTCCAGGATAAAAAGTAGCCTACGTTACTCTCCGGTCCATAAACTATATCTATGGCAAAAACCACGTCGATCCGTTGCTCCGTTACTACGTGAAAGAAGGACAAACCAACAAATCAACAAACCAACAAACACACTTTCGCATTTAATATTAAGTAGGAAGTAGGATTATTCTTGATTAAGGCGCAATCGTATATTTAAGGACGTTGTGGTAGTTTCTTAAAGCAAAATTAGTATCCACAATTTGGCATTATGTTGAGTTTCAGAGGTGTTGGAAGTATGCACGATGGTCCAAACTATCCAAACACAGTATGCAAGCAATTTTTAACGGAAAGGGAAGGTTCTTAATTCTGTGGTAATTTTACTATTGTTTGTAATACATTTATTATGTTCTAATTTCATATTTTGAACCGTTTTCAAAAAAGGAGGAAGTTCTTAATTCGTTTCTATTTTTTGTAGCGTTTGATTCGATTTCTCCGCTCATTATTGTCAACAGATTTAATAATTTTTATATTAATACCACTCCTAAACTTTCTCCTAATTTTGTTCTTTGCTATATTAACAAACTATTTTATGTCATTTATAAGCTTTACTGTGTTTTAATTAGTTTGAATTTGGATTGTTAGGTTGTAGGTAATAAATGTTATAATTTTTGAACTTAGTGTTGGCAAATTGGGTATCTATAAAGTCCACCTATAGGTACGTTCTTATAAATAAATAAATATTATGGCACGATATTATGGTTTTTTAAAAGCATATTATTTACTTTAACTTATTATTACATATATTGAAATTATTACTATAATGAATTAAATAGATTACAGTAAAACCCTGTCAAGCATTTGATTACGACATTGCCGAAAGATATAGGTGTTTATTATACGTTCTACATTTAAATCAAAGGAAACGGAAGTTCATCCCACCGTTGTCAAGACAAGAAGAAAAATGGCACATCAACCGATTCAAGAAATCAGGCTCTTTATTAAAGACATTCTGTTATCCAAGAATGAATGGCATAACGGTTCCGGAGAAATGTTACCACAGTAAAGAAAAGTTAAAACAGTAGAGACAAGTGGCACAAAACGGCCAGGACGAATTACGCACACACTTTATGTTTTTTTTTTTAAAACGAATGTGCATTATGTTCCTATGAATTAATAATTAAAATAAAATAAAGATCACTGATTTTCTTTTTTCTATTGAAGGCTAGCTTATGCTCGCGGCTGCACACGTGGTATCAGGTTAAAATGGTAATAACATTAACTAATTAATTTAGGGGAATTTGAATTAAATTGTAATAAATTTCAAATTTGTTTTTTTTTTTTGTTTTACAAGCGTCTGCCTAGATACTTTTAATATTATTTTTTTTAAATAATTTATTTTTATTTGGAAACGATTTTATTTTTAATAGCTTCTATGATATTCAAATATTTTTTAGAATGAGACCAGCGATACCAGAGGTTAGCGGTGAACAAAGAAAGAAAAAAATATTTATGAAATATATTCTTATAGTGTTTTCCGACACTAGCGGATGTTCACGCAAATATATACATCACAAAAATTTCGCTCTCAACAGGATTCGAACCTGCGTCTTCTGGTTATCTAGACCAGACGCCTTAAAAATATTTACTATATGAATATTAATGTACTTACTTGATTTCACAAACCTATTACACCCGTATTTATGAGAAGTATTTACAATATCAGATTGCGGTAAACGAAAATTAAGATCGCTTTCCAATCAACCTTTTTCACGAAGTTCAAAAGATCGTTTAAGTATCCCTACTGCTTAAAATAACGCTACAATGGCGAGGAAAAGATTCCCCTTTGATTAATGCTATCACTAAATCACGACTAATGTGTTAGATGCCAGGGTAAAGGAAGCCGTGGGTTTCTTTCATAAACATTTCGGTAAATGCCGTGTTAAGGTGTACAATAAATTAGAAGGGCTACCGTTCGGTACAGCTATAAAGCTGCTAATGTTTCGTAAAAAATATGTTTCTGTTATCCTTTGTAATTTAAGCATGTTGGTTCGTATCTTGTTTAAGTTAATGAGAAAAATTGTAACGGTGAAGATAAATGCTCAGTATTTATTGTGCGTGCCGAGTTAAAAACGATAGACGTTATATTGAATGAGGTAGATAGTATTTAATGTTGACCAATTGGCTCTTATGTTCGCCTTAAGGAGTCGATTTCCTTGCTTGAGTCTGTTTTCTTCGTTTGTTATAAGAGCTGTTTTAAGGTGCGAGGGGATAGGTATCTTCTAGATAAGCGTGTTCCATCGTCAACCACACCGTCGCTTACCAACAGGTGGTCAAACGCAAGCCTGATGTGTATAAGAAAGTTAATGAGAAGTTGAAATATTTAGTAGGTGAGATCGTAAAGTAGTCATATTATGATTCATAGTATCTTAAAAAGTCCGGTTTTTATAATATATGGTGGGATAGTAAGTAGTCAAATAACCTATCCATCCATACAGATAAATAAAATTGAAGTGTCTGTTTGTAATATCAAAATAACAGCTTTTTACTAAATGCATATGAAAGTATATACGCCACCAATAAGTAAACAACCATTTTTTTAAATTTTGTCTGACAGTCTGTGTCTGTTTGTTCCGGGTAGTCTCCGAAACGGCTGGACCGATTTTGACGGGACTTTCACTGGTAGATAGCTGATGTTACAAGAAGTAACATAGGCTACTTTAATTTTATAAAAATAATTAGGGTTCCGCGCAAAAAAGTAAAAACCATGTAACCCAAAATCTCCACGCGGGTGAAACCGCGGGGCAGCAGCTAGTTATCAAGTAAAGATGTGAAGTAGAATATTATAGGTCTGAATGGAAGAAGGAAACCTCAGCATATCTCAGCATTGCTTTAACCTTCATTATACGACCGGCTAAGGAGTGAAATTCTTTGCGGGCCTCTGTGTTTCCCAATAGCTATAATTTGAGAGTTTTCAAGACGTGAGGGAATAGGTTTCTTCTAGGCAAGCGTGCTACATCGACGACAGCATCGTCTCTTAACAGCAAGTGAGATCGTGGTCAAACGTAAGCCTATGTCAGATAAAAAAAAATGAAGTCTCGTCCAGAGTGCGGACCTAGCATATGGCGGGCGCAAAACATGAAACGTAAAAAATCGCTGTATATGGCTATAGTGAAGTGAATGTGGCGGGCACGATTTAAGCTAAATTTAAAAGTAAATTAATGTGACATTTAAGCACCACTCAATAATAATTCTTACTAAAAAAATACATATTTTTTATTAGCTTCTCTAACTGTGAAATCACTCTTCTCTAAAGCTAGCACCACACATCAGGAACTTAGCAATTTCACGTCGAGTTGAGTCCAATATAACGTTTGCTCCATAATTCATGAACATTAGTCCCTTGGAAGGTAACGTAAGACGCTCAGATAAAATAGACGTAATATCCTGAGGGAGCAGAGATGGAAAGCTTGGTACTAATAAAATTACCAATGTATCAGATATCGAGTGAGATTGGCAGTAAATAGTTAATGTTTAAGAGGTTGTAGTCTTACAATCAGTATCAATAAAGAACTCAAAGTTGCCAAATCAAATTAGCGACTCTTAAGGCGCTGTCTGCAGCGAAACGTCCGGTTTTTCTTCGCACAAATATCCGTTTTCATACGTATTACCACCAAAAACATACAGAAGCGTTTAAAGAAAACACTTATTCAAAAATATTTTGTAAAACCGGACCAGAATTTTGAAATAAAGCATTGTAAGGAAACCACGGAAAACCAAAATTGTTCTCTAATATTGTTCAATATTTTGAGCGACAATGATCATATCTTTTGTAACCAAAAATACTGAAATTTAAAGAGATGTGTAAAAATATTTAAACATAATTTGAACAGGATAAATACGCTCATGAAGCTAATTCATCAAAAGTGACGTCGAAAATTTATTAACAAATTGGTAAGGTTGCGCTAAGACTTTTGTTAGTGGGAGGACTAACTCTTCTGCGAGTGTCCGTCTGGGTTGTTACCACCGCTTTGCTCGTGAAGTCTGCCGCCAAGCAGTAGTGTGCAAGCATTACTGTGTTCCGGTTTGATGAGCAGAGTATCCAGTGAAATTACTGGGCTTATGAGACGTAATACCTAATGTCTCAGGGTAACGAGCAAATTGCAGTGCCGCGCAGGCCTTTGTGTTTCAAAGTTCTGGGTGGCACTGCAGTTGTTATGGGCCGGCGTTATGCTTACCATCAGGCAAACGACCAGCTCGTCTCGTTACCAAATAACATAAAAAAAAGACTAAGTGGCCGCCACTTTATGTGAGAGTCACAATCACCCTATCACAACATGACGAAGTGATTTCTGCTGTCAATAACTGCTCAATTTCAGTTAGTGCCAAATAATCACTGAAGTTACTGGGCGTTTGACACGACAGCTGATGCCCCAGAGTAATTTGTGCGGTACAGCTCTTTGTTATTTAAAGTTCAATATAGGTACAAGCAGACATGACTTATATACTGTACTAGCTGTGCCCCGTGACTTCACTCACGTAGCATAAGTTACTCCTTATAACATCAGCTAGCTGCCAGTGAAAGTCTCGTCAAACTCGGTCCAGCTGTTTTGGAGATTAACCGGAACAAACAGACAGACAAGAATTTTAATAATGGCTTTTTGTTATAGGTTGAAAAATTGTTACAAAGCTGTTATTTTGACATTAAAATCAGACACTTCAATTTTATGAATTTGTATTTATATATCAGGAAACAGAGTCTTATAGCACTCAGTGATAATTTAATTTAGTATTACCTAGTGAAAGAGTTTTCCAAATCGGGCCAGGCAGTAGATCTAGTTTACCTTATTATAATTGAATTTTAATAAGTGTACTGTCACCTATTGCATAACAAATAATTTTTTTACCATAAATTTGGACCACTTTAAATGGTAGTAGGATATATCCTACTTCCTTCCTACTAATATCAAAATGCGAAACTTTGTTGGTGCGGGTGAATGCTTGTTACCACGTACCAAATAAACTGATATTATTAACGAAATTTGGAAACATTAACACGTACGAATAGTTCATAACAAATTGGTTTTATCTCGTTCGTGTCATTTCGAAACTTTCGTATTTATACTAAAACCGAGCTTAAACCAACAAAAGCATATTCAGAATAAAAAACCAACCGCACGAGTTCGAAATGACAAATCACACAAACTATTACGCATGGCCAGTGACATCGCACGCTAAACTTTTTTTTTTTTTTTTTTTACACGCTCTTACCCCCGCACTAGGATTCCCTGTGTCGCAGGTGGCATGGACATACACAGATACACATCACAAACATCCAAGACCCGAGAACAAACTTTATGCTTACACAAATCTGCCCCGGCCGGGAATCGAACCCGGGACCCCTCGCCTTGCAGGCAGGGTTACTACCAACTTAGCTACGGAGCCGTCAAACTCAGCAGAACTCCGTATTTACCAACTACGTACAGCATATGTACGTACTACGAAAATAGGTACGTACTATTTACAAACTCCCCGTCACCACTGATTGATCGATGAGCCTAGTTTGCGGCTCCCATTGTACCCTGAAAAGTTTTTGTTTACAGGGCGCGGGGCGTTTACAAAGTTTGCTACTGTTAATTTTGGCAAGTTGGGCCCAACTAGCGTTCTTTATCTCAGTTTTTCAGGCGCAACTTGTAGGGTGTAATTAGGACAAGTTTCTTGGACGGAGATTGGTTTATGAGTGATTGGAATAGTTAAGATGCAACGATTGTGAGTTAGTGTTGAGTTAGAAGATTAGTAGTTTTCTGTGTAGTTTTTTTTTTGTTTTTGGTTCTAGTTTATCAAGTTTGAAGTTAATTGAAAAGCGAGCCACAAAAGTTGTTAAGAGGGAATGTCTTAAATGAAAAATATTTTTTGCCAAACAATTAATCTAGACTAGCTGCTGCCCGCGGTTTCACCCACGTGGAGATATTAGATTTCATGGGTTTTAATTTTTTCGCGGAACCCTAATTATTTTTCTAAAATTAAAGTAGCCTAAGTTAATCCTTGTAACATCAGCTATCTGCCAGTGAAAGTCCCGTCAAAATCGGTCCAGCCGTTTCGGAAATTACCCGGAACAAACAGACAGACAAACAAACATTTTAAATATGGTTGTTTTGTTATAGGTACCGTATATACTTTGAAATGCATTTAGTAAAAAGCTGTTATTTTACAAACAGACACTTCAATTTCATTTATTTGTATAGATGAAACAACATAAGTCGGACAGTCCAGACGACGCAAAGTTACCATTCTATCCTGGGGTTCTACTAGAACGAAGAAAGAAGAACGGGAAAGAAGAAGGCAAAAACACTTGTCTCGAAGAGTTAATACGCTATAATATTCAGTGCAATATCGTATCGATGTCGTATCCTGAAGATTACCTCTTTACCGATTTTGCGGGTAGACTTTAAGTTACATGATAGATTTCTGAGTGTGTGCGATGAAATTGTACAACCTGATTTCTCTTTCCCTATTCTATCAATGGACGACCAAACGCTCAGAATTGTGTCATTCATTAATAGTTGATATCCCTCCTATTATTACCAAGCGTTTTGCGTTAACCTTTATCGTGCTAGGGAGTCGAATTCTGTGCCAATATCTTGATTTCACGTTTATCATAATTTGGAAGACTTCACAAGTATCCTTTTTGTGGTAATAAAAATTCAGCGTTTCGACGCCTGTTTAGCTGGACAGTGTCTAAAGTTTAACCACTGCACCACAACTTTTACAAGCAAAATGATTAGAAATGTCACAAGTGAGTTAGAGAACGGTTACACTTCTAAAATCAACAGCGTCTAAATGATAAACGTCTAAAATAATTAGAAATATCATAGACATCATTTAATGTTAACCTAATGAGTATAAAAAAGGTATGTTAAATTATACGGATCTATAATTTCAGACAACTATATACCCTAAAGTAACAGTCATGACCTTATCGCTGGGCGATATTCGTTTGAGCAAAAACTTTGCAGGTACAATAGAGACCCGCAAAATATCCCAATCAATCACTCATCGGTGACGGCCGAGTTTGTACTACATACAGAGTTTAGTGTGTCACTCGCCTTACGTAGGTGTAGTGTGATTTGTCATTCACAGGCCTTTGTGAGACTTCGATTTATTAGCTAGCTTTTTGCCAACTTTTTGCCTTGTTTTCTGAGAACTCGATCGTGGCTGTCAACTTTACCTGCATGTAAGTTAAATTTACCAAGACACCTGTCAAGTGTGATGTATTATGGCAAAATCCCCTTCATTTGGGACGTTCACTTCGTTCATTGATTATCGGTAGTAGAATGATGATGATGATGATGAAATATAATTTTATTTAATAAAATATAATAAATGATGTCAACCAAACGGTCCCAACGGAAGAACATGCGTTGGTCGAATGACCAACATGATGCCGAGTTGTGGCTGATTTGTGACAATTGGTTGTTTTTTTTCTTGTTGTAACGGTCGGTAACAAATTGTTACAAATAAATGTTTTTTCTTTCTTTCAAAGTCTGCAATCGTCACAAAACACAATAAAGTTTTTCTCTCTATCACTATAATTTCTGATTGTTCAAAACGAATGGAATAGGTACCTTCTACGCAAGAACTTCTTCTACTTCTTTCAAAGGAAATTTTTTAATCGATATGACAAGATAAAGTAAGTTTCAGATTAATAATATTAATCTACGCCTCTTCAGAAAAAAAAACTATCACTAATTAAGTTAGACATCTCATCTACTTAGCGAATTTAAATACAGCCTTGAGGTTAATTAGTTAACGAACGTTTATTACTTAAATCATTTCTGATTGATTAATAAAGGTATATAGGTAGGTACGTATGTTAAACCGAGTCGAAATGAAAATCTCTTCATTTTGGTAGTTTGTAAAATACTTTTGAAAATAAATATTACTTAAATACCAGGCTTAGAAATAAAAACCTATCATTATTTACCACTATACCACTTAGAAATAAAAACAAATCATTATTTTTAATTATTACTGTAGGCGCCAGTTTTTATATACCCGCTAAATCCTTTGTAATTTATATGAAGTAAATTAGTCCCCAACTAAAAAGCACCAATTGGCTTACCTGACCGAAAGAGCCCGAAATAAAAATTAACATTAGTTTATTTATAATATTACCGCTTACTAATAAAATCTAAATAGCTATAGGTATATAATAACATACTTTTACACCAGTGCCCTGTGCTGTAGGCAGTAATAAGTCCAGCGGGGCTGTACAAGAATGAGAGGTACGGAGTGCTCTCTTCAGCCACTCCACCGTCGAGTTTTTTACTATTTTTCTCACTCCACCATCGAGGTTTTTGCCCTTCTTCTCACTCCGCCGTCGCGTTTCTGCCCTTCTTCTCACTCCGCCGTCGAGTTTTTTGCCCTTCTCACTCCGCCGTCGAGTATTTCGTCCTTCGTCTAGATGGTTTAGGATTTGGAACGAGGTTACTAGAGTCACTACAACATAATACGCGAGTGCCCACCCCGCGCACGCAGTAGTAGGGCCTAAGATTACAAGTTCTCTCCCTACAATAACCCGGCGACGGCCCAAGCCGAGATTCGTACCGCGTGGTTCGATCCCACGCAGTGCCCTTGAGCTAGTTGCCACCATTTATTTAGGGCTGAGCGCCTTCTGCGCTCTCCCACCGTTCAATGACGCTGTAGAGTAGTGTAAGGGACGCTCCACCAAAAGTTACGGCGCAATAGAAAAGGGCACGGCCCATCAAAAAAAAAAAAACAAGCGCTGTCCTTAGCCCCAGAAGAGCGCTCATGATAGTTAAATGACTCTGGTGCCCAGATCTAAGTATACAAATATTACTAATTCTACCATTAGTATTAGAGTAGTTGCCAGGAGGCTTCTGAACTGTTTTGCCTTGTTATTTAAATTAACAATAAAATTAACCATGGCATATCATGTACTTTTTTAATGAATACATTTATAACTTTTTTATTGTTAGTGGGAGGACTAACTCTTTTGCGAGTGTCCGTCTGGGTTGTTACCACCGCTTTGCTCGTGAAGTCTGCCTCCAAGCAGTAATGTGCAAGCATTACTGTGTTCCGGTTTGACGAGCAGAGTAGCCAGTGAAATTACTGGGCTTATGAGACTTAATACCTAATGTCTCAGGGTAACGAGCGCACTGCAGTGCCGCGCAGGCCTTTGTGTTTCAAAGTTCTGGGTGGCACTGCAATTGTTATGGGCCGGCGTTATGCTTACCATCAAGCAAACGACTAGCTCGTCTCGCTATCAAATAACATAAAAAAAAACTAAAAAAAATAACAAGACGTTTCAAAGCAGTCACGATCCATTTATACTCTAGCACAAAAAACAAGTGACAAAGCTATAAATTTAACAACCCTCCATTGGACATTAATTAATTCGTGGCGATACAGAATCATGGTCTTAAATTTAACTAAAAGGGTGTATCCGCAAGTTGATGCAGAAAGAGAACGGTATATTAATAATACAGTTAAGAAGTAAAAGAAAAAAAGAAAGAAAATACATTTATTTCCGGACAACACAACGTCACATCAGATTACAAATAACACAACAGAATTTAAAACTAACAATACACAATGTAATGTTGTGATGTCAGGAAAAGGTCCCGACTCAGCACATAACTAAGGTCAACGACCCTAGTCACTGCTTTTCAGTCGGAACCCATCATGACATCACGAACATGACTAAGTAGGTACTCAATGCTTTGAAGTTGCTTCTTCGTCCTTCAACTGCTGATACCAATTCAGATATTTATACTATGTCAAATCTTTGATTATGTTTATTTATGATCAAAGTGTCAAATGTTACTATATCTTTTATTTAATTTTTTTATAATCCAATCGTACTAATCCTAATCCTAATATTTAATATTATAAATGCGAAAGTGTGTTTGTTGGTTTATTAATTTGTCCTTCTTTCACGCAGTAAAGGAGCAACAGATCGAAGTGATTTTTGGCATAAATATAATTTATGGACCGGAGAGTAACAAGGCTACTTTCTATCCCGGAAAAATGCACGGTTCCTGTGGGAACGTGGGGGAAAACCGCGGGCAGAAGCTATTAGTATAATATGTCATATTATTTTAGCGACATACAATATTGAACTCTGGTGTTCTAGCCTAACAGTCCTTCTAATGTTGGTGAAAATTAAAGATTTGTTCCACTCACTACGTTTATTCACTGGTTAGCATTACAGGTAGGTACCACATAAAGTTATTGTGATATTTCTTACGGGAAACAATAAAATACGACACGTCCGAACTATTGTACTGTATTTCCAAGAGAGAGAGACATACCCACATTTGCAATAATTAATACAAAAAACCAAATACCTTACACCTCTACTCTTAATTAAACCTACATGACATAAATATAGTTTATATAATCTAGCTTAGCTTACTCGAATTGTAACCTACTAGTTAGTAGGTTACAATTCGAGTAAGCTAAGCTAGACCAGTTAGACTAGTAAACCAGTTGGTTTACGCAGTCTTTTGGTACGGTTCACCGGCGACACTGGTCTTGGTAACGACCGCTGTGGAAGCGACTGCGGCGAGTGCGATGGGGTCGGCATTGGAGTGCTGAAAACGTCGCCGTCGTGCCCATCACCCGTCATCTCAGAACTTACCACCTGAGGAATAGTAACGTTAGGAGTCATGTCCTTTTCTTTAGAGTTACTATTTTCTGATTCAACTTCCTCAGGTATATTTTGTCTAATAAGTGGATCCACTCCGACCTCACCCGGAAACGAGACATCAGACATGCGTGACCTGCGACGTATTTGATCCACATGTTTCGTGTTGTGTCGACCGTTGTCCTCCCTTATGTTTAACCTACGGGACCCTCCTTCACTAACTACAGTGCCCTTCTCCCATTTATCACGACCTCTATAGTTTCTAAACCACACCGGTTCGCCTGGCTCGAACTGTCGCAGACTACCACCCGCGTACTCCACTTGCTTGCTCTGTGCTTCGCTTACTCGGTTGAGTACCGTCCTATCGTTACGTAGTAAATCTAGCCGAGTACGAAGCGGACGTCTTTGCAAGATTGACGCTGGTGTCTCCCCCGTGGTGCTATGTATCGAGTTACGATAGGCTAAAAGGAACGTCTGTAAGGCCGCGTCCACCTCTATCTTATCGGTCAAAGCTTTCTTGATCGCTCGCTTGCACAATTTTACGGCGTTTTCAGCCGCACCGTTTGACGCTGGGTGATAAGCAGGAGAGAACGTTTGCCTAATGCCGTTGTTTTTCAGGAAATTCCCGAATTCTACACTTGTGAAAGAAGGGCCCTGATCTGAAACAATTTCCAGTGGGAGACCGAACCTCGCGAATAAACTCCGTAGAACTTTAATTACAGCTGCGGCTGTGATACGAGACATTTCAAATATTTCAACCCACTTGGATGTCGCGTCTACCACCACTAAGAAGGTTAAGCCATGGAATGGACCTAGAAAGTCGATATGTAGTCTTGACCAAGGCTGTGTATGGTAAGGCCAGGGCTGAGGCGGCGCGCGCGGTGGTGCAGGCAACTCCAGCGCGCACGTCTCACATCGCCGGCACATGTCCTCTATGTCGGCGTCGATGTTGGGCCACCATACATAACTCCTAGCATACGACTTAGTTTTGACTATACCCATGTGACTGTTGTGCAACTGTTTTAACACCTGAGGCCGTAAAGACGACGGGATTACTATGCGATAACCCCACATGACACAACTCGCTTCAGAATACAACTCATTACGCCTACAAAAATATGGTTTTACATCATCCTCTATACAAGATGGTGGCCAGCCTGATTGAGTATATAAAAGTATCCTACTCAGTAGTGCGTCTGTGGCCGTCGCCCTTCTAACGTCACTATGGGTCACCGGTAAAAATTTTTCTACAAAATTAATGTACGTGACCTCTGACCTGTCACTATGGCACTTGCCTGATGGTAAGCGCGATAGGGCGTCGGCGCTATTTTTCGCGGATGAAACGAATTCTATGTCATAGTTGTAGCCTGATAGTAAAACTCCCCACCTCTGCATTCGGCTGGCTGCCATTACGGGTATACCAACCTTACTTCCAAATATAGATGTCAACGGTTTGTGATCCGTTCTCAATGTAAACTTCCTACCGTATACATACTGGTGAAACTTCCTAACTCCATAAATAATAGCGAGAGCTTCCCTTTCGATCTGCGAATAAGCGCGTTCCGCCTTGCTAAGCGCCCGCGACGCATATGCTATCGGCCTCTCACCCTGGTCTGTCGCGTGCGAGATCACCGCGCCTATACCTACGCTGCTGGCGTCCGCGGTCAGTATCAACGGCAGTTCGAGCGAGTAGTGGACGAGAACCTTGCTAGAAGATAACAAGTATTTAATCTTATCAAATGCTGTCTGACAATCGCTACTCCACACAAACTTTACGTCCGTTCGTAGTAAATAATATAACGGCGCTAAAATTGAGCTAACGTTTTCAACAAATTTCGCATAATACATAACCATACCGAGAAATGAACGTAATTCAGAAACATTGGTCGGTGTCGGTGTGTCCTTGATAGCTTTCACCTTGTCCGGGCATGTGTGTACTCCATCCTTAGATATAACGTACCCTAAGTATGTGACTGACTCTGCAAAAAATGTGCATTTTTCTTTTCTCACTCTAAGACCGTTCGACTGTAAGATATCAAATACCTTGTTTAAATTGTCCAAATGCGATGACGTATTATTTCCGGTTATAATAATATCGTCCAAAAAGACTCCTACATAAGGCAAATGGGCAAACAATTGCTCTAAAATCTTTTGGAAAATTCCCGGACTGGATGCAAGACCGTACACTAAACGATTATAGCGAAACATACCCTTATGAGTATTAATAACGGTGTATTTTTTGGTATCATCCAGCTCTAATTGTGCGTACGCTTGCGAAAGATCAATTTTCGTAAATCGTTCCCCCCCGTGCAGCCGCGCTAGCAGGTCCTCCACCCGCGGGAGGGGATAACGGTCGACATCTAACACCTTGTTCAAGGTAATTTTATAGTCAGCGCATATTCTAATGTTACCATCTTTTTTAACCACGGGTACGATCGGCGTGGCCCAGTCCGAGCGGTCGACGGGTGTGAGCACGCCGTCGCGCACCAGCTGCTCCAGCGCCCGCCCCACCGGCTCGCGCAGCGCGTACGCCAACGGCCGCGCGCGAATGAACACGGGCCGCGCGCCCGCGCGCAGGTGGATGCTGACCTGCCCGCCGGTGAACCGCCCCAGGCCCTCCGCGAACACCTCACAATATCTGGAACTGAATTTTGCCAAATTAAAACATTCATTCGTGACATTGTAAATATCGTAACTTTCTAAAGGTAATCTTATGTCCAGTTCCGCTAGCCATTGTCTTCCTAACAACATAGTTTTTCCATTATTTATTACGTACAAATCCAAATATTTTTCCTTATCTTTATACCTAACGAGCGGCCTTAGAACGCCTACCGGTCGAATTGTTTCACCGGTATAATATCTCAGCAATAATTTACAATCTCTTAAATTCATATGTTTAAAATACTTTTGATATAACTCGTAGCTAATACACGATACTGCACTTCCTGTATCACATTCCATTTTTAATACCATACTGTCTATTTTAACTGAGATTAGGATTGGTGGGCATTCATCTAATGATAACTGATTAATCGTTATTACCTCGTCGCTGCTGCAACCACTCAACTCCGATGCCTCCTCAGGGTACTGTTGATTATAGCTGACGTAGCTTTTGTTGTTAATTTTTGGGCACATACGACGCAAGTGACCCTCGCGGTTGCAAACTTTGCAAACGTAACACTTATATTTGCACGTCGTTGCCAAGTGGTTCCCGCCGCACACCTGACACTCCACCCGCGGGTCGGCACTGCCCCGTCCTTCCGCGGCCCTTCTGCTGCCGCCGCCCGTCGGTCGCCGGCTCGCTTCGGCCGCTTCGGCGTCACGTGTCCCGGTAACAGCTGTGCCTGCGGTCGATGAGCCGCGCCACATTCCTCGGCCGTGTGACGTCACCGCTCCCGCTTCTCTGCACACTTTCATCATCGCTTGACAATCCGCGGATGCGTTCTTGTTACCGATTTGCGTTTCCACCAAAGCAGCATCTTTCTCTGCTGATTCCATATTTAATGCTAAACTGCAAGCTCTCTGGAAATCCAACTTATCTTCTGCAAATAGACGTTGACGTATCGTTTCGCTAGTCAACCCACAAACAAGCTGATCACGTAAACTTTCGTTTAGCCATTGCCCGAATTCACATGTTTTAGACATTTTCTTCAATTCTGCTATATAATCCGAAATGCTCTCGCTGCTATTTTGCTTCCTATGATGAAATTTAAATCGTTCAGCTAAAATACTCGGCCGTGGCTGTAGGTGTTTTTCCAAAATATCTGTCAACTCCTTGAACGACTTGGTGGTGGGTTTATCCGGGGTGCACAAGTTCACCAGCAACTCATACGCAGCCGGGCCCATCACCGTCACTAAAGTTGGCACTTGTAGATCACTTTTAATACTGTTCACAATAAAATATTGTTCGAGTCTTTCGACGTACAACCGCCAATTATCGGTCCCCACGTTAAACTCGGAAATCTTGCCGATTGACATTGTACTCGTACTCCAAACAATGTAATACACTTTATATTACGCGGATTCGTAGCTTTAATCGTCGCCAATGTGATATTTCTTACGGGAAACAATAAAATACGACACGTCCGAACTATTGTACTGTATTTCCAAGAGAGAGAGACATACCCACATTTGCAATAATTAATACAAAAAACCAAATACCTTACAGTTATTATAGTTCGAAGGAAGAAAGAAAGCACAGACACACGCGATAGCACAAGTAGAAAGTACAAAGAGGAGAAACAGTTAAGAAAGAGAATATATATGCTAGAAGATAATTACGATAGGATTTAGAACCGCTAGTGCGCAGCAAATGGGCATGCATTCGCCGTGGGATCAAGAGTCTCACTGGCCGCCTGACCGAGCGATAGCGATTTTAAAGCAACGTTGACAAGGAGCGGGCGGCGCGTACGCCGGTCCGCGCAAGTACGATTTTAGCTAGCGAGTAAAAATTAATATTTATTTAAACAGAATTACAAAAAACTACTACCTGAAATGTACTTAAGCTTTACGGTTAATAATTACTTTATAAATTGAATTGAAGCAAAAAGAAAATGAATACCTAATAAAAAATGAATTTGAAATTAACTTGATTTTGGAAATTATATAAACAAAAAAATTGATAGAAATATGTTGTAGGCAAGGTTCCTACAGAACAATGACGAAAAATAACAAAAAAACAACATGACAATTTCTTTTCAACCATCATCAGAATAAAGCAAAAACGAGAGATATTGAGCTTGGAGAACCAATCTCAGCAAATCTGGCAGGATAAAATAACCTATCAATACCATTCCATTGTGATTGACGGACAGCAATGAATTATTAATTTCGCAGATATTACTGGTATAATACTATATGTCGAACAGTAAGGATAGTTGTGTAGGTAGAATCGATTACAATATCAATTGGGATGTTGACTGCATTCAAATAAAAATATAATTTTGCCGGTTGTTTCTGTGACAGAAATCCTAAAAACAAAATATTTTTCTTTACTTTTAAAGAATTTAATTTTAATTTAATAATTAAAATGTAAACACATCACTCCGAAGTCACGTGACGGCAAACGCCAATCAATGCGCATTACGCCACGCATTCAATCGGAGTGAGTATATTGCTCGTTATCTTAGTATTTTAGAGTGATTTCTGTGAATATTTATCTGTGCCGTGAAAAACAGAAAACATCGAATCAACTTGTCACTTTACAGTGTTATAGAAAAGTACTCTGTGATATTGAGCACGTGACGTCACACCGACCACGGGACCAGTATTGGCGTTTTGGAGCGAAATTTAAAATGGCATTTAAAATATATGAAAATTAAAGTATTAGTTGTTTTAAAAGGTAAATTTAGATATTTTGGGTTATATTAGGCACATGCGCATCGTTTTAAACACTTTGCCAAAATCAGTCAACATACCAGTTTAGTTCTTCCACCACTTTCTGTGGCGTGGTGAGGAGATGCCACGAGAGGTAGGTCAAAATAATATATCCTATAGAGAACAAAAAACAGTGCAGATAACTGGTAGTAGTTACTAGGGTAGTGAAAGACAAAATTGTTAAAAAAATATTTTTATGGACAGTCCTTACTGTTTTCATAGTGTTGGCGATGAAATATGGCAGCTACCAAAGTTTGTTTCGCAATAAATAATTGATTATTATTGAACAGTTTTTGAGCTGTGAGCGTAGTTTGGCTTGTTTAATGGCGTTTATTTTAATTTTCAATGCCATGAATTTTGTGATTTTGAATTCCATGTGTTATGTTGCATTGCATTTTTGTGCAGTCATGAAAAAAAAAAGTGAATTTATATCCACAAGAAAATCTAGATCACTATTCCTCTCATCTTTATTTTTTAATTTTTAAACGACTGCACAAAATAGGAAACTATATATGTTTAGGGTTCACGTATGTATGTGAGTTTCTTTGTTTTTTTTTTTTTTTTTTTTTAACCAAAATAGGCTTACGTTTGACCACAATCTCACCTGATGTTAAGCGACGATGCGATCGACGATGGAGCACGCTTGCCTAGAAGAAACCTATTCACTCTTGACTTGAAAACTCCCAAATTATAGCTATTGGGAAACACAGAGGCTGGCAAAGAATTCCACTCCTTAGCCGTACGTATAATGAAGGTTGAAGCAAAACGCTTAGTACGGACAGGAGGGATATCAACCATATATGGGTGACGCAGTGCCGTGCCTCTAGACGTCCGTTGGTAAAATGGAGATGCTGGAATCAAGTTGTGTAATTCTGTCGCACACTCCCCAAAATGTATCCTGTAGAACACTGAGAGACTTGCAATTTTGCGTCGATGCTCAAGACTCTGTAGCCTACACTCAAACAACCTATCGTTACTAACGATCTTTTTTGCTCGCCTCTCAATGGTCTCCAACGCCTCGAGCTGATATTTGGCAGAGCCATCCCAGAGATGAGAACAGTACTCCATACAGGATCGGACTTGGGCTTGATATAAATTGAGAAGCTGTCCAGGTGTGAAGTACTGCCTCACCTTCGCCAATATGCCCAGCTTTTTTGCAGCTAGTTTGGCCTTGGACTCTATGAAAGAGCCAAAGTTAAGAGTAGGAGTCAGCGTTATACCTAAAAGCTCTAGATGGTCAGTAATAGGTAAAGATACATTTTGTTCCACCATAACTTTTGAATGCCTGAACAGATTTGGATGTATGGGGTATCGTTAGAATCCTTACATCATCCCAAGTGACACTGGTTAGGGCAGTCGTGTTTTTTTATGTAATTTTTGTTACAATGACTTGTTACAAATGAATTTCCATTGAAAATAAATATTTTTTTAGTCTGTTCTTGATAGGTAAACGTTTGACCACGTTTTTAGTGAGATAGTAAGTGACGATGCCATCGAAAGTGGTAAATATACGTACTAAAGTGCAGTAATTAATGCAGTAATCCCACCTTTATTTATTAACTAGCTGCTGCCCGCGGTTTCACCCTCGTGCAGATAATTGATTTCATGGTTTTTATTTATTTGCGCGGAACCCAAATCCTTTTTTTTAAATAAAAGTAGCCTAAGTTACTCCTTGTAACATCAGCTATCTGCTAGTGAAAGTCCCGTCAAAATCGGTCCAGCCGTTTCGGAGATTACCCGAAACAGACAGACAGTTTTTTTTTTAAATGGTTGTTTTGTCATATGGACCGTATATACTATATGCATTAAGTAAAAAGCTGTTATTTTGATATTACAAACAGACATTTTAATTTTATTTATTTGTATAGATGAGGATATTGAGAATAATCTCTGTCTAGAAAGTATTAACAGCAACCAAAGTTAAACAGCTTAGCATTTAATCCCCGGCTTAGAAAACACTCCCAATTTACGATCAAGAGACAACCTGAACTATTATCTCTGCCCTTAATCAATTTAATGGGCGGATGGATCACGAAACTTTACCGGCCGCAGACAGATTAATACTGAAATGGCTTTGAACGGCCAGTGTTAGTTTCATGGGATAGAAAACAATGCAATGAGTATACGACCTCTTCCCAGTGCTTTATTCCGGTCTACCGAAGAGATCGCGTATCCAATAGGGAGGTTGCATAAAACACAAAATACATATCCAATGTAAGCCTCCTCCCATTCCTTGGTTTGTACAAATTAAATTAAGTAGACGATACATTGTATTAGCTGAGAGATTACGGTCCGGACACTATCCATCAAACAAGTTTGCTTTTTTGATGAAAAAAGTTGATTCGCCCAACTGTGAAGAGTGTGGGATTATTGAAGACGTCCATCACTTGTTGATGGAGTGTGTCCGGAACAGAAGGGAAAGAGGCTTACTTATGCAAAAATATAATTTAAATAAATATGATATAGGTACATTTATACTATTAACAAATCCTACAACTGCGGCGCGAGTACGGAAGTCGTTTCGATAAATTTGTCGAACCGAAAAACTCGACAAATTTATCGAATGTTGCGAGTACCGAAGTCTGATCGTAAAGTATTGTAGTAGCTCTATATTCTCTTTGGATTCGACCTAGCTTTTCGATAACTTTTGTCGATTGTTTCGAGGCTCGATATATCCCACTTTATCGATTTTAACTGTCAATTTTATCGAATTTTATCGACCGAAAAGATCCGTACTTGCGCCGCTGATGCTGCAATTTCTCTTTATGAGATGTTTTTGCATAATTAAATCTAACTGTGAATTAAATTAATATTTTAAATGGAATCATTGTTTAAGGTACGATGGGGCTGGCATACCTTTGTTAGGTAAAAACCTCAAAATAAATTAGAAAAAAAAAAAATACAAAATACATAATTACTGTCGTTACACAGGCTTAAAAACGTCACATTAATATATACAATAAAAATGAAATTGATAAATATACTTATATAATTTTCATAAAGAATTGCATCTAAATTTTCCCGAATTCAACTTTTTTTTATCATACAATAGTAATTTAAATTATACTAATAGATTCTTTAAATTTGAATGAATAAAAAATGTATGACAACTATGTACATAAACACAGTGTTTCACGGCCAAAATCAACAAAATGCATGTTTTTTGACAGATATAGACAATCTGTCTATATATTTATCATATAGCAAACCTACAACGTATAAAAAAGTTTGTGTGCCAGAATTGACACCCAGAGTTTGAAATTTCATTTCATTAACTAGCGTACCGTGTACGGTTCGCTAATTTTTTTTAACATTTCAACAAATTTTCTATGTCAAAGCACTACAGCACTATTATTTAGTACCAAGTCCTAAGCACTACTTTTCAGTTAGAGGGCACCCCATTAATTGGCATCACTACAAAGTAATTAACGTCTAAGAGACAGTTTCGTAACTTTGTTGAAGGTTTCTTGTGACCTGTTTTAAAATTCGGTTAAAACCTTTTGCCCGAAGTTAATTTTCGTCGTTTGCAGCGTTTAGGATATTTTTAAGGGAAAACTCTTTCCAGGCGATTTAATTAGGTCAGACTGAGTAATTCCAGCTTGGGACTGAATTACAGCAGTATTAGAATAGTGTGAGTAGCTTTATGGAGAATAATGTAACCAGTGAAATTACTAATATTACTGGGCTTGAGAGCGAGTGTGGCCGAGCGGGAACTTGTGCGACTTTCAATCCGACGCACCAGAGTTCGAATCTCGACTCGGCCCGCACCAATGGCTTATATCAAGTTATGTGTGGATTATTCACACTCGCTCTATCTAAAACGCTGAAGGAAAACATCGTGAAGAAAACGGCGTGTTCAAGAAACACAAAATTCGAGGACATGTGACATCCACCAAGCCTCACTGGGCCCGCGTGGTGGATTACGGCCTATAACTATCTCTGAGAGACGGCCGGTGTCCCAGCAGTGGGAGCGTAAGAGGCTGATAATAATAATGACAATGACTGGGCTTATACAAACTTAAAATACCTAATGTCTCAGGGTAACGAGCGCAATGCAGTGCCGCGCAGGCCTTTCAAAGTCCTGTGAGAAGAAATATATAAAGGCTGTTACCCATAGTTCTGAGTGTCAATTGGTATATGGCGTTGTGCTTACCATCAGCCAAAAGACCAGCTCGTCTCATTACCCAATAGTATAAAAAATGTAACCAGTGAAATTGCACTGAGCACACAATTGACGGTCACAAAACTGTCGCACATGATTATGTAAAATTTTTGGGTCAAACTAAATTGTTCAAGGACTTGCCTGATGCAATACTTAATTGTGGATGACGGGTTGTTTTTAACAAACGCGAAATAAGCTTAACAAACATGGCTCGAAAAAATTGTTTTTAAAAAAGCGGGAGCTGACGTGTTTGAAGCTGTGGCGATATATGAAATTTCATCCCTTAGGGGACCACCCCTAATACAATTTACTTTACCTTCAGTAAATTTTATGAAAGAAATTAGTATTCTTTCATAAAATTCATTGTACTTACTACCCTTGAGATATACCCTACTCAATTCTATTTCTACTAACCTAGTCAATTTATTTGTGACTGGATGATACTTTAAATTCTGGTCTCATTAAAGTAGTTAAAAGTTTCGTCGTCTTCCTTACACAATAGAAACATGCTCAGGTTATTTTTATTGCTCTTGGAAATAGATTTTTGCTATTTTAACCTCAGCTCAACACCGTACGTAGGTATTACGTTTTCCTATGGATCATCGCACACGTAAAAAAGAGAAAAGATTTATGTGTTGAAAATATTTGTAAAAATAAAAAAAATGTCTTATAAAAGACCTTACCTACTTTATAACATACTTTGCCTTAACAATGGCCTAAATAATAACTTGCCCGCACTTATAAAACTTTACTTATAAATACTGTATAACGGTTGATTAGTTACACAATGTTTTGTCTCTTTCAATTCAGTTTAAAATTGTCAAAGAACAACAAAGACAAAACACACCGTTACAATACACTGTTTATTAGTAAGACCCTTAGTTTGCAAGAACCCTTAGTTTGAACCATTTCACGTGTACTTAAAAAAGCATTGAACCATAGTCGCGTTATACCAATTTCATCCCTAAAAAAGCTTCCACTTCGGCAATTAACTTCTACTCCCCGAATAATTTTGAACAAACCGATCGAGTCTGCCTTAAACAATCCAGGCCTGTTAGGCTCTAAATTTTCCCGGTGCCTATTTTTATTTTGAAATTTCATCACAATTTATGTTTGTCGGAATCCCGGAGCGAGAGCCTCAACTTTGTTAATTTCGTAGAAAGTTGTACACTCGAGGGTGTTATTACGTAGCTAAAGCACAGTGTACGTAAACCAGTGAAGAAACTAGGCCGCGCGATGTAAAGATCTACTTAGAGAACAACTTGCAGTCAGTGCTTAGGCTTACTTGTTACTTTAGTTGGAAGCATATTTTTGTGAAAGTCCAAACTTTAGTCATTAGTTTTGTCAGATTTCTATACTTTATTGACAGGATGAGCTTCCCGTATTATTCCGCTGTTCCCATATTTTTATTCCAAAATTAAAAAGTACACTAATGTGATCAAACATCGCTTATATATAAGAGAGAGAGAGAGAGGCAGTAAGACTATAGTCTTAGATTAGACCTAGATAGTCATAGAGTACATTTTTAATTTATTTATTTGTTTATTTAGGGCATATTATTTGCACAAATTATAATATATTCTAAAAAAACATATTATCAAATAGTAAAAATCGCTATGATTTATGACTCTGATATGCAGCTGATATGTCTAGGTAAGTAAAGTTAACGAGTGTTAAAACTATATTGCTTGTATATTGTGTACTGAAATGACTGTAGCTAAAGGTAGAGCTATGAGAAGAGGTGAATTTCTAAACTTAGAAATGCCAATGGACTGTGATGATATTCGACCGTTGTTATCTTGTGACCTTAAGAGCCTACTAGTCCACGCCGCGAACTTATCAGTGGGCGCGGCTAAAATGCATGCTATTTCGTGTAACTATAGTGGAAAAAGGTAAAACTCAGCGATTAGGAGTAAAAAGCTAATGCTCGCAAATACACAATTACACACTCTCGTAAAGTCACGACGAAAACCGAAAAGTCGAAAACCGGCGCGCAAAAATGTACAAATTGGCTTCTGGTGCTTGGGGTTTTACGACAAAACTATTGAATGTATTTAGTCAGACCAAAGTTATTTCAAATGTCAATAAACTAAAGCTTGTCAGTATGTACATTATTTTGGAGTTTTCGTAATCCTTTTGTAATTTATTTACTTCCAAACTTGCGTTAAAATACGTGCTAAAATACAGATGTTTGAAGGCTCATTACTTTTAAGCCACTTATTTTTTTTCTGTATAATTAGCAGGCTGACCTAGATAACGAAGAGATAAGTCGATATTATTCTTAATTTTGGACTTAAAACGTCAAGTAGTGGAGTAATCACCCAAGTACGGTTGTATGGAGAAATGAACGGCTGGTTCCTTCTTAAGCTGCCGTTATATTAAATATTAGTCTCTTAATTGAAGTTATTATTAGGATTACAATCAAAATTTCTGTATAGGCTAAACATGTTCAAGGGCTGAATAAAATTATAAGTTCGTCTTTGAAGTTCACGTCGTACTAAAATAGCAACCCTACCGAACTAGAAGGGCACAGTGGACCAAAATGAATCTTAGCCTCAAATAAATAAGAGCCATCACTTCAGTCTCTCTTGCGCCACCTCCGCCAAGCCTGAAGGACTCGCACCATCTCCAAATTGTGACATGGTAGAGGGCCGTCCTATACTGTTGTCAACTAGTCGTCTGGCCCACATAGGTGGGCCGTACACCTAATGCATGATTGACGGATAAGCATCAGTCACGGACCACGCGAAAACCATGGAAAAGCCGCGATCACCGCTTGAAATATGTATATCGTAGCGTCTAAGGTGGAGCTTGGTATAAATATACGCCAAGCGCTAACCGTACGACGGTTAGAGTTAGTGAAAGAGACACAGCATAACAACTTCTATGATCTCTACTAAAAAAAAAATAGTTTCACAACCACTGCGTGTTAAATGCAAAAGCCGCGGTAAATACGCGCTGGTAACCAAGTGATGTTATTGGTTCCAGTAAACCGACATTGATGGTAGGCTCGTATGGAAACAAGAAATTAGCTAGACTGAACACGCGGGTATTGCTCAATGGTACTAATTTTTTTTTCAGTGTAATTATTAAAAGTCGTGAATGTCTAGACGAATGTCTAGGTGAATCCTTTTCGGCGCCACATCACAGTAGATGTTTTTTTTAAATTTTGTATCGTGTTATTTTTTGTATCGCTGTTTACTGTTATATCTTGTCATTCTCTCCTTATGTTCTTTTTACTTTGTTGTGAGAGTGCCGAATAAATGTTTTTTCATTCTTTCTTTCTTTCTTTCTAGACTAATGGCATTCGCTAAGGGATTCTAATTCTATAGTCGTTATGAACAAAGCTTACCTATATCAAACTGTTATATTTTAACATGTATGCTAACCATGGTGACGTAAGTCAATTCCCTACATTTTTCACTTTTGTACTATTGATAGAAATGATCGCTTCGAAGCGAATGCCGTTTGTCATGGCATTAGTATATAACGCTTACACACTCATACCCCCGTACTAGGATTGCCTGTGTCGCAGGTGGCATGGATATACACAGATACACATCACAAACATCCAAGACCCGAGAACAAACTTTATGCTTACACAAAATCTGCCCCGGGCGGGAATCGAACCCGGGACCCCTCGCCTTGCAGGCAGGGTTACTACCAACTTAGCTACGGAGCCGTCTAAATGGCACAAGTTAGTCTTAACATCAGATAAATGACTTGGTTATCTCGTCTCCTTATTAAAAAGATATTTATAAAAAAAATACATTTGAATAAAGTGACAGTTTAAGTAAAATCTTAATCGCTGTGAAATATGTTTAAAGATAAAACACCGTTTCAAATAAAAATTTGTCTCAAAACTTTTCAAGCATTTAATCAAAAATCGCCTTAAATTATATTCGTCTTAAATCTTCAATTTCAATCCAAAAAGCAACAACAACCTTTAATATTTACGAGATAAAAGAAGCCTAGATTTTAGATATTGACTGAAATCTGGAATCGCTAAGTAACAAAACTAATCTGCGAAATGAAAAAAGTCGACGAGGCCGGCTGAGAAAATCCGATGTTGGAATGAATGCCCAACGTTTCTAAAAAGATTTTTTCTTGTCTCTTCGCCGGTTTTAGTGAAAAATTGCACCGATTTCAAGATGAAATTTTCCATTTCAAATGTCGCGCTGAATTACAGAGTCAGAACGATTTCTCAGGCTTCAGGTTCACCAGGGACTATGGACCTATAATCCCAACTTCTCAAAACAATGATCGATCGTTTTTGTTAAAAAAATATTTCCACATATTTTACTATCAAAAAAGAAATACACCGTCAGAAAATTTAAGTTTTACTTGGTAATTGGTTGTATCGGGTGGTAGGACACCTCTTCTGCAAGTGTCCATCTGGATGGGTACCACCAATTTGTTCGTCTAGTCTATCACCAGGCAGGAAAGTGCAAGCATTACTGGGTTCCGGTTTGATGAGAAAAGTAATCAGTGAAATTACTGGGCTTATGAAATTTAATACCTAATGTCTCAGGCCACGCAGGCCTTTGTGTTTTTACACGACGGTACACAATAGGAGTGTTTTAGGGTTATGTATGTAGGTATGTGACATTTTTTAACCCACCGTAAATTTTAAATGCTGAAACAGAATTTGATGTTTGGGGTATCGTTAGAATCCTTACATCATCCCGAGTGATACTGGCTTGGGCAGTTGCGTTTTTTTTTTTATGTAACTGCTTATGGCATTGCAATTGCGATGGGCTGGTCTTACCTACAATCAAACAAACGCCCCGTTTGTCTTGTTATCTAAAAGAATATTTAAATAAAAACTGTGTGTATTCATACCTGTAGGCGGTGAACAGTGGACACGCTAAAACCTACAATACAATCAAAACGTTCACAACTTGACCCTCTTCTAAAAATGTATGTTACTAAAAAAATTATCAATCCACTATTTTCAAAAACTATAAAACCAATTCCCGAAACTATAAAACTGCAACCGCGTTACTCTCTTCACGTAGCTTTCCAAGTCGATAGGTAATATTAACGTAGAGTACTTTTGTACGAAATGAAATGGAAGTAAGTTTTGCGTCTGCGTTTGTAGAAAAGTGATGGGAAAATCATTTTTTTTAAAGATCATTTATGCCGTGTTGCTCTAATGACCTTTATGCAGCATTACCAAACGGAAAAAGAGTGCAGACGGCGCTCAGCCCTAAAAAATGTTATGTGGCGACTAGTTCAAGGGAACCGCGTGGGTGAATCACGCAGTATGAACTTTGGCTTGGGCCTTCGCCAGGATGCAGAAGTCAGGAGAGAATAGCCTGATAGAGAGTGCATCCTGAAGTGGGCCCAAAGCTACTTCTAACGGGCTCGAGGTGGGCGGTCGTGGAAGTTATAGTGACTACATAATTTCTTCATTCCAAAGCCTACACCGCCAAAAACAGTTAACCATGCCTTTATACTTGGTTGGACTTGCCTTCGTATCTTTAAATACCAACTCCAACATGACTTAGTGTTACTTGAGTCTATAGGTTTTGTTTTTTTAGAACAATCTAAACTTGCAAAATTGGCTGCAGAGGTAGCCCACGTAGCGGTGGTAAATAATTAATATCTTCCCAGATTCTGACATCTCATATCGAACTTTAGTTACATGAACATGAGAAAGAGATGGAAATATTTTATATCTGTTCATATTTGACAGCTCTAAAACTAAATTTAGATTAATTTGTAAAACATCTTACATCTCTTTCTTATGTAATTTATGTGAAAGAGAGAGAGAAATCCATATTATGTTTATGTTTATGATTCCATATAGCTACCAATACCTTAACTGCAGTTCTGTCCAATTTTTTCCAAACGTTGAAATTGGTATTAAATTATGGCATGATTGAAAATTAAAGTTTCAAACTTAAAACAAGTAGGATTTAAACATTTAAGTAGTTATTCCAACAATCCGAGCGAATTATATTTAGTTGGGTTGCACATCACTATTCAAGCAAGAGTAAGGGAATCTATTTTCAGCTCTATCCACCACAGATAAGTTTCAAAATTGAAGAGCAGACGTCATTATGTGTAACTTGACTGAAGAGTTAAGCAGAACCTTGGCAACATAAATATCAACTTGCAGTTAAGTTTGGAGCTTATAGGTAACTTAGGGATCCGCATTATGAGGCGAAGTCGTTAACTTAAGACGGTAGTGCTTTATTGAGATAAGTGTTTCTTTTTTATAACTTAACATAAAAGACAATATATAAAAGAACCACTGAGTGTGTCCAAACTAACAAATCAACACAGCAAGAAAGACATTTGCTTTTATAAAATAGTACGGATAATTAATATTGAAAGGTTAATAAATGAAACAATAAAGCAAATTAAAACATAAATGTGATTATTAATTATCCTGGCAACCTAGTCGAAGCCAACTCCTCCAACTTCTTCGGAAATTGTTCTTCCTTTCTCATTAAAGGCCAATGCATCCCTCATCAAATTGCTCATACTATTTACCACTTTCAAGGGTGGTTAAGTACGGGTAAGAGGTGAATTGTTATCCGTTTCCTTAAGCTGAAACGTGGTGGGCAAGTCACGTACAGCTTCTAAGTTAGCACACTACATTTTTATAGCAGTAGATAATGTTCATACAAATCTTATGCTCTTATGACCTTATGTGGCGTTTGTTTAATAATAAACTTACAGGGTTATTGTTAGAGTTCTTCTCGAATCGGTAGCTCAGCTTAGTTACTGTACCTAGTGTTGTATAAAGCATGGTATATTTTTATTTTTAGTACTATTATCACGTGTGCTTTTTATATGTGGAAGACCTAGTAGGTCCGGCTTTAAAGATTATGGCTACGGTATCCCTTACCTGTTGTACAAGGCGACTAAAAGAGGAGCTTTGGGCTTGTGGGTGGTTGGAGGTGGGACTCTGACCCAAGCAAGTTCTGGAAAGATGGTGAAAGTAGGATAGAGATTAATTGGGAAGGGCGCAGTGCTAGGGGGTACCAGTGTGAGCCCGGAGCCCTCCTATTTATACCACGGACCCAGACCCGTCTAGATTCGACAACTCAACCGCATAAAAACGGATATAATCCTGATAATATTTCTCTGCCGGATGCGTTTCCGAAATATAAACGGTCAAGAAAGTCGCTTCCGACACGAATATCATTTCGAGTAAATTAAAATCACCCTGCTGATCAGTTTTTATCAACGCGAATAGTATATAACGGAAAACATTCAAAATACTTGAACATTACATTTTCCAGGTAAGACGCATGCATATTTGATCATTATTGAGAACTTATAAGAGATACGAAAGTGTAAATATAATGTATACAAATAAATAAAATTTAAGTGTCTGTTTGTAATGTCAAACAGCTTTTTACTAAATGCATATGAAAATACTACGGTAAGGTACTTATAACGAAAAAACTTAGGCTACTTTTATTACGTGGGCAAAGCCGCGATGCACATTTAGTAAAGAATACAGCGGGGACTATACTTCCTTCCCAACCTCTATATTGCATTTTCATTTGTTTAAATTTTGTTATCTTCCTCGCCCTCCTCTGCCTTTGTCTGCCAAGTTGTGTGAAGATTTATTACTGCACATACTATTATTGTTACATTTACATTGTGGTAGGTAATGTCACGTCTTGTTGATAAGACATCACTTCCTGTAGATAGCGATTTGCGTGCAAATGGTTTTTCGCACCTCGCCAGCAGTGAAACGGCAATTTAATTTCAATTCAAAATTCTTTATTGTGCCTCAGGGGAGCGCTCGTGAAAGCTAAAACGTTAATTTGAGTTACGTTTTATTTATTACTAGCTGCTGCCCGCGGTTTCCCCGCCCAGAGATATTCTAATTTTATTTTTTTGCGAGGAACCCTAATTATTTTTCTAAAATAAAAGTAACCTAAGTTACTCTTTATAACATCAGCTATCTGCCAGTGAAAGTCCCGTCAAAATCGGCCCAGCCATTTCGCAGATTACCTAGAACATACAGACGGACAGACAGACAAAAATTTTACAAATTGTTGTTTTGTTATAGGTACCGTATAATCGTATATACATTCATATGCGTTTGGTAAAAAGCTGTTATTTTGATGTTACAGACATAGACACTTCAATTTTATTTATTTGTATAGATTATTATTAGAGGATATTTATGTGACTTAAAAAAAAATCATCTAATAGATAAGTATGTAAAGCAATGGTATCTCTTTTTTCAATTAAATTAAAATGACAAAATAACGTTCAACTAAATGCAGACGACTTACCATTTTCAACCGTATTTCTTTACAAAATATAATGATGCAGGCTTATCGAATTTCTTCTTTCAGCGCCCTTTCTTTCATCGCCATGGCTGGAGCAATTTTGTTGCTCTTGATGAGTGACGTAAAAAATACCAAGCCATGGTTTTATATCAAGCAAGATGCTGTCAAACGTAAGACCATTAATAGAAAAATAGTGTAATATAGGTTTTTAAACTGTCATGGTCATCAACACTTTAAAATTTATCACTAGAAACTGGTTAATATACATAAATATATATATAAATAATATACATGTTAAATATCCCGTTTCTAGTTATAATTTTCAAAAATAGTGTCATTATAGCTGAAACGAATATCCGCATAGAAAATAAAAGTATTTTCGGTACATCCTGAAATACGACTCCCAAACAGATACTGAAATGTAATTAAACAAAATAAATTGCCGTTTCTCTACCCGGCTGACCTCTAAAGATCCAGCTGATTAAAATGTGCTTAAAAATAAATTATAGAGCTGAAAATCTTGACGTTTAGCCTAACCACGGTTATTTATCGTCATAGTTGTAGATTTATTTATTTTTAGGTTGTTATTGGCCGGCGTTGCTTACCATCAGGCAAACGTCCAGCTCATCTCGTTATCAAATAGTATTAAAAATGGTAAGTACTTTGTTGAATAACACGAAATGTCTTGCAGTTAAGATAAATACTATTGTATTTTTTTTAAATATTATTAAAACTAACGTTTAACGACTTTGTCAATAAAAACAGTCACAAGACGAGTAATAGTTTTGTAGAAATGCGTGGACAAACATATAATATACATATGACGGCGACAGCCGCATTTTGATAATCTGTGCTAGCGTTTGGTTGTAACCGACATTTCCCATGGTAACGCCCAAGTGGAATTGCTTGGCTATGTCTGATTATAATAGGTAAAATGAATCTACCCACTTCTTGTTAATTATTGTTTTATGCAGGTTTGAGGTACCCCCAACGTGTATGTGTGTCTCTATCTCCGACACATATTATATATCCATAAAATTTTGTACATTTATTTGGAAGATTATCATAAATGTTAATATATTGCAACCATATTACATACAATACGTGTCGAAATGATACCCTCCTTTTTTTAATCTAGTTAAAAATACCAGTGAATTCTTCTTCGTTTTTTTATACTATTGGATAGTGAGACGAGCTGGTCGTTTGCGTGATGGTAAGCATAACGCCAGCCCATAACAATTGCAATGCCACTCAGAACTTTGAAACACAAAGGCCTGCGCAGCACTGCATTGCACTCGTTACCTTGATACATTAGGCATTAAGCCTCATAAGCTTAGTAATCTCACTGAAAATAGTTAGAAACTAATTCATACAAAAAACACCCGTCTTTTTATCTGAAATATCAAAATGATAAAATTCCCGGGTATACTAATTCCCAAAGCGGCTAAAGTGGAATTGGAGCAATTGGTTCGCCTGTATCAATTACAGACCTTAGCTGGCCCTTGTGTATTGGTTGACGGGTCCTTAATAGAAAGAGTACGTTGAATGAATAAAAAATAGTAAGGCTTTCTTTTAACACCTGACAAAAACCAGCTGAGATTTTTAAACCGACGGTGGTTCAAGGGTAGTATGGTCACATACGGGTCGAAGTTTACCAGGTGTGGTAGAACTAACTCTCCTGCGAGTATCCGTCTGGGTGAGTACCACCACTTTGCTCGTGTAGTCTGCCGCCAAGCAGTGATGTGCAAGCATTATATACTTCCGTATATACTTTCATATGCATTTGGTAAAAAGCTGTTATTTTGATGTTACAAACAGACACTTCAATTTTATGTATCTGTATGGATTACGTATTTTAAAGGGCATGGCATTACAAGGACACTATATTAGGTAGGTTACTCTTACAAGTGGTATATACGCAAGAAAAATATAAACTCTAAAAGTATTTACTTAAAACTTAATTAACAATTAGCTTCGTATCTACGCTTTAACTTAAGACCGCCTAATCTTGCAGATTGGTGAATTTCATTATTAGATTCTTAACGCTCTGTGCTAAATTCTTACTTTAGTTATTTATGCTCGCTTTTAAGATTCATTTAAGTGAGCTTTGAGCTGAGTAAAATGGCGGATTAGTGAGTGGCGAAGTTATAGAAGTATAGCGATTTTATATTAAAAAAAGGTATAATCGAGAGAAGAGGTAAAACCTAGTTTTGTTAGTTTTATCTTAAGTTATCGGGACAATGACAAAAAAAACAAGAAAAAAAATGTACCCCACGTGGATGAAACCACAGGCAGTAACTAGTTAGTTAATAAATACGTATGCTAACTACATCTTATTCAGCTACAAAAACGGTTGGATAATCTACAAGCTATTACAGGTCTAATGTAAGTTACAATACCTACTATATAATGTAGATAATTATACCCATCCAAACGGTAACTCTCTCTAAAATAAATGTACAGTCACGGTAAGAATGCCTTCGTCAGTTTCCAAATTCTTTTGATTATCACGTAACGACACTTAGTACCTTTTGAGCTGAAGGCAGTTATCAGACTATTGTATAGAATACTATTATTTGATGTAGTGTTAACAAAGGTTAAAACAGCATTCATCTTTGATCCCTGTCTAGTTTACATAAACATAAAACCTTCTTATTGACCTGGATAGAAAAATAAATGGAATTTGTTTTAAACTGTCAAAGTCTGCCAGTATCACTTGCATCTTCCCTGTACGGAGTACATTACGATTTTGCAACTCCGCATATTTATTTCATTATTCACACAAACGAGTGCACTTTGACACGCCGCGACAGACGCACGCGGACGAGTGAGAATCGAACAAATCGTGTCAATAAAATATTACTTCAAACTTTAACTATATATTACTTACTACTACCAGGGTTCTAACTTGGACCTACATCTAATGGTCCTTGGACCCTACATTCCCATTAATTTTATATTTTTTTTATAAATCTTATGTCGTTGTCACGGCACGCAATACTGGCATAGACTAGACAAATACGTTTAAGCAAGGAGTCTTGACACAAAACAACTACTGCGCAAGCAAAAATAGGTGACGAATCTTTTCTTACTGCGACTGTACCTAAAGTTCACTACAACACTTCACATTCTATACCAAACGTCTCTATTTCGGTTTAAATGTCAGCTAAATAAGGGTTAGTGGTCTTTATCAGGAGGTCCGGTATCTGGCTGCCAAATACAGAGACCTCTAGCGGTTACCTAAAATATAAACCCTTGGTTAAGTGAATTAGGTGAACTAAGGTGCGGCTTGTGGTATTCAAGGTCTATAACAACAAGTAAGTATAAGTACAGCTTTCAGATAGTTTAACTAATAATTTATAATTAGACAACCGAAAAAATGAGGAGTTTTTCAATACAGCTGTCTGCATGTTTTTGTGGCTATGTTACTCAATTTTTCCGTTAATTCTCAACCGATTTATAAATGATTGTTTTTATAAATGAGTAGGGTATATCTTAAGGGTGGCCCATTTGTACATTTTATTAAAGAAAACCACCAAGTGTGGAAAAATGGGGGATGATATTTCAAATATCGTGATATTTTCATCGAAATTGGTACTCGCTTTTTTAAAAGTTACTTGTAATGCCTATGTAGGATTAACTCTTCTGTGAATGTCCGGCTGGGTGAAAACCATCGCAATAAAAAAATGCATTTTCTAGATTTGGCCGTGAAAAACTGCGTACACAGTTGTCTTATATTTTTTATACCTACATTGGAATGTAATAAATCTGATGATATCACTTAAATTACTATTGAAAGATAAAAACAAATCGTTGAGTTCGCGAATTTTTTATATGCAGTATCTTTGTGGAAATTATATATTTTTTGTGAATTTCATGATGTTCTTAAACCTGTATAACGACAGTAATTATGTATTTTGTGTTTCATGCAACATCCCTATTGTGTGCCAAAAATCGATTCCAAACGAATCGAAAACTGCACACGCTACGAACAATTTATTGGGAAATATTGCTTAACCAGTGGTTACTGTAAATTCTGTCCTGGCTTCGACTAAATCCTGGTTTATCCTCGTGGCTCTATCTAAAATGGAGCCTGGCTATTTCTAGTGGTTTCTCTCACCCCGAAATGTTTTCTTAAGGTTTCTAGATTGAGTGTTAAGCGTTACTGTGTTTTGGTCTGGGGAAAATTGAAGCTAGGGAATTGACTGGGCGTGAATATAAAATTTTAAATGTAAAGTGGCAGAGTCAGAGCCCATTGCCGCACTGTACTTTGCAATTCAAAATTGTATGGAAGTAGTTGAAAGAACATTTAACATAACATAGCCACCGATTTTCTTGCTCTTCTTCTAGATGGTGTAGGCTTTGAAACGAGGCTACTAGAGTAACTACAACTTCCGCAAGTGCCCACCTTGAGCCCGCGAGAAGTAGCTTTAGCTAGATTAGGGCCCACAACAAACGGACACATTCGTCACCGGGATTCTACAGACACCCATTACCAAGGCGACGGTCGAAGCCAATGTTCGTACTCGACGTGGTTCGATCCCACGCGGTGCCTCTGAGCTAGTTGCCACACACCACTTTTATAGGGGCTGAGCGCCATCTGTGCTCTCCCATACTGTTCGGTGACGTTGTAAAGGTCGTCAGAAAAAGTCAAAGTTATTAAAAAAATTTAAATAAATGCACTTTTTGCTTTGGAGTGAAAATGGAATTGTGTAGGCATTCTTTTTGGAAAATCAACGTGGGATTTTTTTTTATGTTATTTGGTAACGGGACGAGCTGGTCGTTTGCCTGATGGTAAGAATAACGCCGGCCCATAACGATTGCAGTGCCACCCAGAACTTTGAAACACAAAGGCCTGCGCGGCACTGCAGTGCGCTCGTTACCCTGAGACATTAGGTATTAAGTCTCAAAAGCCCAGTAATTTCACTGGATACTCTGCTCATCAAACCGGAACACAGTAATGCTTGCACACTACTGCTTGGCGGCAGACTTCACGAGCAAAGCGGTGGTAACAACCCAGACGGACACTCGCAGAAGAGTTAGTCATCCCACTAACAAAATACATTCAAACTCGAAAATATACTTTATTCACATGGGCCCCTGGAGATCACTCACGAAAGTTAAAAAATAAAAATAATATAAAATAAATTACTACATATAATTGCCCGTTCCAACTAAATTAAACGTATGAAGTTATATTTTAGGTTTTAATTCATACAGATTCCATAAAGAAAAAAAAAACTCAAGCATAGTTTTCCAAAAGACCTGTAAGTGGACTCTTTCAAGATATTTTGGTTTGTTGAACGCTGTAACAAAGTTACTTACTTGGGCAAAGTATAAAATAAAACTTACACAAAACAACAATATTTCGTGAAAACAAGACAATATATGACAATACACCTCAACGTCAAAACAAAATTAAAAATTCATCGCTTCATAAAAAGCATGTGACAAATTAACATGTTCACAATAGGGTGTTTGCATCGCGAGCATAATACTAGCAGGCTTTTTGTGCAGCACAGGCAGTAGGTCAACTAGAGACAGCAGAAAAATAGTAAATACCAGGGAGTTACTAACTCTTCAGCGAGTGTCCGTCTGTGACCGCTTTGCTCTTGTAATATGCCACCAAGCAGTAACGTGTAAGCATTGCTGTGTTCCGTATTGATGAGCAAAGGAGTCAGTGAAATTACTGGGATTATGAGACTTAATAACTAATGTCTCAGGGCAACGAGCGCAATGCAGTGCCACGTAAGCCTTTCTGTTTCAAAGTTCTGAGCGGCATTGCAATTGTTAAAGGACATTTTAGGAATCTGTCACATACAAAATCAAAGTAAAACCCGATTAAACCTCGAGTCTGTACTCGAGATAGCTCTGAGTCGAGTTTCATTTAAGGTTAGCCGAAGAGCCCATACTGTTAATATGGCGCATAAGCTTTTGTCATCGAATCAAACTTTACCAGAGAGGACACTTTGCAGCTCTAATTTAATATGCCACAAAGCATTCTCTCTCGAGACGGTTTTAATTTAATAATTTAAATTGCGGCATCGCACTTTGTTTGTGACAAGTTGGATACAAAAAACAACTACCGTGTAACAAACACGTTTCATATCCAGTTCTCGGATTTCATACAGACTTGTTCGCTGAAATAGAAACTATTATTATTGCCCCATGTTATAGTTAAACAAATGCTGTGCGGGCTCGGCTAAGAATGGTAAGATATCTCTTCCCGTGGGTCCCGTAAGAGCACGCTAAGGGAATATCCAGGGAATAGACAGCAGCATACTTACTGTTGGCCTCATTAACAAGCTCAAAGTTGCACAACGAGCTATGGAGGGATTTCCCTGCGTGATAAAATCCGAAACGAGGAAATCCGCAGGAGAACGAAAGTCACCGACATAGCTCTCAAAGTTAGCATTGAAATTGCAATGGGCAGGCGACATTACTCGCAGAACCGATAACCGATGGGGAAGAAAGGTTCTCGAGTGGCAACCACGAATCGGAAGACGTGGTGCAGGCCGGCCCCCCACTAGTTGGACCGATGACCTTGTCAAAACAGCGGGGAACCGTTTGATACAAGAGGCGAGTAGCCGATCCAAGTGGCGTTCTATGGGGAAGGCCTATGTTCAGCAGTGGACGTCTTCCAGCTGATGGTGGATGGCAGCACTCTCCTCTATTATTTCACGTCGGTGGTGACGTCAACCGGCCGGCAAGGTTCGATTTAACGCCGATGGATTTTTTTATGGTGATTTTCTAAAGAGACGCATATTTTTTTATACTATTTGATAACGATATGATCCGATCGTTTGCCTGATGGTAAGCATATGCTTGCTGGAAATATCTCCAGCCAATAACAATTACAGTGCCACTCAGAACTTTGGAACGCAAAAACCTGCGTGGAACTGCAGTGCACTTGTTACCCTGAAACATTAGGTATAAAATACCATTACCTCAGTCATTTCACTGACTACTTTTAAGTTCCAGGAAATTCAATTGACGGTTGGTTTTCGATGTGACTTTTGACAGCATAAATATACGTTAGCTTGCGTGAAATGGAAGCTGGCTGCGTATTTTTTTATGCTATTTGATAACGAGACGAGCTGATCGTTTGCCTGAAGGTTAGTATAACGCTGGCCCATAACAATTGCAGTGCCACTCAGAACGTTGAAATAAAGATGCCTGCGAGGCACTGCAGTGCGCTCGTTACCCTGATACATTAGGTATTAAGTCTCATATGCCCAGTAATTTCACTGGCTACACTTTGCTCATCAAACCGGAACACAGTAATTCTTGCACATTACTGCTTGGCGACAGACTTCACGAGCAAAGCGGTGGTACCAATCTAGATTGACACTCGCATAAAAGTTAATCCTACCACCTATTAAACGTTTAAGGGCTTATAATACGACATTACCAGGCAGTTCAATTTACGCTTTAAATTGACTGGAAATAAGATTTCGTAATACGCCCACTAGACTAAGTTTGACACCAAGCAAATTTGGAATGGAGAGGAATAACGTAGCATAAAAGACGGCGTTGGACAAATTGCTAAACTATTTTTTGTCAAAGAATAAGTTGAATTGCTCGAAGTATCGTGTTCTTGTTAACCGCCAGGTCGTAGACCTCACTCCGAACGGAATCAAAAGAACGGCCAAGTTTCAAATTATTATCGTAAAAAAACTTGGCATCTTAGCACGTGGCCGACGAAGTTTTGCCGTCATAAATAAGGGAGGTTTTCAGAGAGGCAATGTTTTTTGTTTATGTTGCTAAGCTTTTTTACTGACGAAACAATTTTTGGCTGCGATTTGCGGCCTCCATTTGTTTATTTGACTATAATATTACCTTACGGTGTTTTATTTTCTCAATTAAAGTTTGTCTATTACACCATGCGTTGACTGTAAGTCTTCTTTTTTTACTATGACCGAATAAGAGGCTAACTGTGATTACACTACACAATTTAACGGACGGTCTTAGTAAGACAGTCTGAATATCGCGTAGTGCAATAAGTCCTTATGGCTAACACGTCAAGCATTTTTCTTTATATTTTTGTAGGTTTATGAGTGTGTAAAGCATAACAAGCTTCTACCTGGTCCTTCGCCCCAGTGGTATTTATCATTATAAATTGTTGTCGATGTGTTATTCTGATGTATAAGCTATATAACTGTAAAGTTTCATTAAAATCCGTTCAGTAGTTTTTGCGTGAAAGAGCCACAAACATTCATCGTACATTCATACCCACAAACTTTCGCGTTTATAATATTAACTAGGGTTATTATATTAAACTAAATGAGCTTTACCGTACAGCAGAGCGCGACTAGCTTTTTGTGCACGTTATCAGTTCAAGATACCATTTATTTGCCGCGGGGAAATTCTATATGGATACATCACCGACCTGGGGACGACAGAGAAGTTATGGACTCCTACCGACTAAAATCCTATGGATGGACCTCGCAATGTCAATTCATCGGGACTGCGAGAAAACTCTTGAACTATTTCGTGATCCCGATGGCATTGGTCAGAGGAACCTCTTCTTATTAGTTGAGTTTAACCTCATTTCCTCCAGTCTTCAAGATACCACCTAGCTGAAACGTTTTCATGTCGTACTTTTGCCATCTTTTACGAAAGGTATCTAATGATAATAAAAATTGATTTTAAACTGGATACAACCGTTTTTTTTACAATTTACGAGTAGGTAACCTACTTGCTTAATAAAACCTATATATAAATAAAACTTAAAATAGAAGCTATACACAAACCTAGAAAATATTACTAATTTAGAGTGCTTTTTGCAAATCTGGCTAAAAGTTCCGACACAAAATTTACAATTAAACTCAACGTTTTAACATCACTAAGTCTGACTCGAGTAAGCATTTATATTTTTCAGCTTTCGGATGTGGGTGTAAGGGCCTCTTTGAAATTTTAAACCCTGAGTGCTTAATGAGGCCGTGACGTCATTTTCTCACAACTCTTGGAAAACTTTAGAAGTCAAGTAGTTCGAAAGTTTCAAAGGATTTGTTCTCAAACCCTCAATTTAAGAGGAATGTTCTAGCTATTGTTTCAAAACCCTAAACGATATATTTTTGCACCCAAGACAACTTTGTTATTAGTAATAAGTAATTAGATAATACTATTAAAATTATATAATCATACTGCTTAATTTTAACCATGCTGTGTACACATGTTTTGGGATATGGTCTAGTTCGTAACCTATAAGTCAAGCCTTTTCTAAATTGTATTTTGCTATATCCTGTTTTGTGTGCCTTATTAAAATAAATAAATAAATAAATGGTTATTGCCTACCTCGAAATTCTATAATGAATTTCCTGTACCTTCCCAAGCGTGGGCGTCGGATTTGTAAGAGCTCTTGACACATGGCGTATAGTAGGGTCAAGAAAGTCATCAGCAACGACTCGCTAGTTGAACTCGGCTGCAAAGCCTTGAGCAGCGTTGCAGAGGTGCTGGTTTACCAATTTTCGCCCGCACGGTCTTCCTTCTCTTTTATACCAACGCAAACTGATAGTGTGTGTAATAAGGACAAAATAATGAATGTGATTGACTGGGGATACCGCCTTAAGCGACGATGTGATCGAAAATAGCGAATACGCCAGACCTAGCAAGTCGTATGACTTGCTCTTAAATGGTAAGAAATTTACTGTCCGCCTTGCTAGCTACCAACCTTAAGATGAACGTATTTTAACGTCTTTGTCCCTGCGATCACATCGTTACTTAATACCAGGCGAGTTAAGTTGACTTCGTTGAAGTTGACGGTCGGTCCAGTTGTAAGCCTATTAGAAATACTTACAAATTAAGACTCTCTGTTAAAGGATGGCACTTAAAGTAATTCCAACAAAAAAACAGCTATCATTGTATTTTCAGTGCCCTTTCAGGACCTAATTAAATTTAGAACGGTGCAAAGTCTAGGTAATAAATCTGTCTGATAAACGAGGTCAGAGTATTAAGTGCTGCCTCACGTTTGTCCATCTCTATCACCCACAGCACAGCCACTGTGGTCGCCACAAGCGGCGGACAAGATTTCGGGTGGCCAGGAGCGAGCCACAAGCTGCAGCAGTGGTCAACGTTCGCTACTTTTTGCCGCATTGTGTCGCTTGCCTCCAGCGCAACTCGACCATAATTGCTGGCTTCTCTCCACTGCTACCAGTGGCTGCGACTGGTGGCCGCACCCAGTCAATGGCAGCCATGACTGGTGTCTGCGTCTTTACTTGGCATAGTTCAAGGCGCTGCCTGAAGCAATACGTCCTGTTTTTCGTCGCATAAATGTCCATTTCTATAGATTACTAGAACAAAAAGAACTACAGTAGTATTATAGCCAAGTGTTTAAAAAAGGCTTATCTATCTAAGATGTTTTTCCAGCGAAATATGGGCTTATGAGACTTAATAATATAATGTATTAGCGTAATGAGCGCACTGCAGTGCCATTATAAAAAATAAAATAGAAATGGGCCAGAATCTTGCACATAAATCGCATAAAAGTCCCCGAAAAAATTCTTTGGTTTGGAAATGTTCGAAAAATTTTGGGAGACAACTATCATATTTTTTGTAACCAAAGAAAGAAAATTTAATCATCTAAAGACATAATGTAAAAATATTTAAACTTAATGGTGTCTCTGTTTTTATAATGAAATAAAAACTACGAAATAACTTTCAACTAAAAAAAACGCATCGCCATTTTCAACCTTATTTCTTTACAAAATTGCTTATCACAGGTTCTTAACCACTAATATTCGCGTGTAGTGGCCGCCATAGGTGGCCAAATGTGCGGCAGCACTAAATCAATTAAAAAAAATAAAGATCTTTTTATTCTTTCTAAGCGTCCAATCGTTCGGAAATTGATTAAAGTCAAAGTTAATTTGAATACTCGAATTCGTTCGAGATCGCCTTTGATCAATCGTTTTATGCTAAAGATACTCTTGGTTCATCGGCGTGATGAAATTATCCTTCTTTTTAAAGTCTGGAGGTTTTGATAACTTTGTAACCTTTAAAAGTCGAGTTTTAAATATTTTTAACCGACTTGTTTTTGTGACAAAACCATTTTCATTTTTAAACAATTTGTTAGCTAGAATTGGAGCCTTGGAATTGAACGATCTGACCTGCTAGTTTGCAGCTAATGATGATTAATGATAATGAAACTGTACACCTAATTGGAATACAATGCGCGTATCTAATTGAGGAACTATTGGAGCTACTATAGGATTCACTATGAATATCATGAATTTACTATGGAGCAATAAATGTTAAACTCCATTCAGGATATAAAATCTGTTCCGTCTATTGTCAAATGGCACCAGAAAATATATTGGAAAATCGTGAACACTAAAGATAGACTCTCCCACAGAGGTATGCTAAAGTTCGATATTATCGCATGCGTTATTGCCTCCCACGACATTACCCACGCCATTTTCTAACGTCTGGATGCACATCGCTCATGTCTGATTATGATTGTGTGTCTATAAAACCCAAGTTGCTTCTCATTGGTGAGATTTCTGACTTATCAGTCGAAGGTGCAATCTCAACCTTCAATGATTTTGAACTTTCAGTCATAAGACATTGGTCTGGGATGGTGTCGACGTTGGGACCTACGTATGGACGTTGGCCTTAACGTCGACGCCAAGGCCTCTCGCCTAAGGTGTGGATCTAGAAAGTAGTATTAGCCCCAACGTTGCGTTGGCGCGAGCGTTCGCAGTGCTATTTTCAAGATCCTCACGTTGGCCGAGTGGCATTGGGTTGACGTTGGGGCCAACGTATGAAGCCGCGTTAGACTGACGGTAGGACATTCTCTAGTACTTGCCTCGTCTGCAAACATTAATAAGACTCTGACAATAGGTTTGACTTTAAAACCGTTTTTAGCAAAATCTATTTAGTGTAATAACAAGTCGATGTAACAAATGTTATCTGTGCTTCTAGTAATTCTATGGGTCAAAGATACTTTTAGACAAACTTCAGTTTAAATTCCAGTTCCTGGCTTCTGCATGAACACGCGAACTCATGAGGACGCAAAGGAATATTTAAATTTTTGACTGCATTTGCTATAATTCTTCAAACAAACACATTCCTGCAATGTACGAAAGTTTTCGCGCATGTAGGAACAATACTAGTCTGCAATGCTAGTCAGTTATATTCTCTATGATGTTAGTGATAGGGGTTACTCTAGCGTAGCGTTATATTCTCATTGGGGACTGCAATAACATATTATTATGTCATAAATGACATTGATTATACTGTATAGATAAAACAAAAGCAGAGCTACAAATATAATGTTTCCAGTTATTTTTACAACTGACTTGCGAGATTCAACTTTAAACACCAAACAATAACTGCTCCCAATAACATTCTTAATCGCACATTGCCAGGTTTCACAAAAAATAACAAGAATTCAAACCTTCGACCTAGACTCGGAAACATCGATATTTTACCTTATTAAACTTTTATACGTCTGCAGATTCATTTCATCTGCAAACTTGGTCATTTCTTCATTCCAACGAGGCACCTGAAATGAGCCGAACTTTTCTAATTTTCAATGGGAACTTATACATTCCAATTGGTCCCGAGAACTCTCGGCTTCTCGATTGAGAGTGGGGATAATTAAAACCGTCAAAATGTTTATTGGATAGCGTTTTTTCATCATGTTCTGAATTAAAACACTTGACGTGAATGGCTTTTGTGATTTGAGAGTCGTGATGGCAAAGCTAATTGTCTGACTCTTAATTGGCTGAGTAGCTTAGTAAGCTCTACGTTTTAATTAAATATATTTCTTTCTCATCTCATTCTTGGTTTACCTACTTTATAATAAAACTAGCTTCTGATTGCGGTTTCGCCCGCGTGGTGATTCCCGCGGGAACAGTGCATTTTCTGAGGATGAAAATCTATGTTACTCTCCGGTCCATAAAGAATATCTACGCCAAAAATATCATGACGATCTTTTGCGCCGTTGCTGCGTGAAAGAAGGACGAATCAACAAACCTATAAACACTTTCGCATTTTCTATAAGTAGCACGGATCAAAGGTCAAGGCAGTCTTAAAACTCTACAAAAAACCGTCTTTGGGGTAAATTATATAAATTCTAATCTAATTTACTTTGGGATTTACTTATTGCCATTCAATGTAGCAATGCTGCCAATCAATTTCTGTGGTTTTATGCGTAGTTTCAATACAATCTTTTATATATAATGTAATTTATAATTGTAATATCTTGCAGTTAGTCGAGAATTTTATCCTAAAGCATGCTAGATACACTGCCAAATAGTAGCGGGTTAGAACATTTGGATTTTCTGTAGGCTTATATTGGCTTGTATATTACACCTGTTATTGTAGCTAGGTTAGACGTAGGGTTTATGTAATAAAGAAGTTTAGCACAATGAAAAAATTACTTTAAAATCATCCGGTTGACGGCTCCGTAGCTAAGTTGGTAGTAACCCTGTCTACAAAGGGGTTCCGGGTTCGATTCCCGGCCGGGGCAGATTTTGTGTAAGCATAAAGCTTGTTCTCGGGGTCTTGGATGTTTGTGATGTGTGTGTGCTAGGTGTGTCCATGCCACTTGAGACACAGGGAATCCTAGTGCGGGGGTATGAGTGTAAGCGTTTATTATTATTATATCGTTCAAAGTGACGTTCTATTGAAGAGGTCCATATGTACAGTGGATCTCATCCGGCTGACGGTTGCCCACCTAAGCCGCATGGGACTTCATCGTTCAAAGATCTGTGATGTACAAACGTCATGCCACGTCTCGTCAATACATTCTCAACTAAAAAATAGAAATGATACCAAGATCAATTATTCTCTTCTGCCGAAAAAATCATTCAGAATACTGAAAGTCAGATTCCACCAATTTTAAATGACCTCCGCATAGAATTGAACGTCTCTGTACCACAATAACAATATCCTATGCGAAGACATTGCCCGACCTCAATGTAATTGGAGAAGCGGTCCGAAGCGATAATGGTTGCTCGGTTTCAGTAAATAAAACAGTGACCAGCGAAATCAGTGTAGGATTTTCCTGCTATGTGAAATGGAACGGGGAAATAATTATTATTATAGGTACAGACTAGCTGCTGCCCGGGGTTTCACCCGCGCGGAGATATTGGATTTCATGGTTTTTATTTTTTTGCACGGGACCCTAATTATTTTTCTAAAACAAAAGTAGCCTAAGTTACTCCCTGTAACATCAGCTATCTGCCAGTGAAAGTTCCGTCAAAATCGGCCCAGCTGTTTCGGAGATTACCCGGAACAAACAGACAGACGCACAGACAAAAATTTAAAAAATGGTTGTGTTGTTGTATGTACCGTATATACTTTCATATGCATTTGGTAAAAAGCTGTTATTTTGATATTAAAAACAGACACTTCAGTTTTATTTATTTGTATAGAGTATAGATAGCACGTTGTTGAGAATTCTAAATAGCTTTTCCAGCATTTCACTTGATTATTATTTACATTATCGCGCTCGCTCTAAACTGGTGCGGAAGAACTTCGTGAAGAACCCACTAAGAAACAGTGGGCGCGCGTGTTGGATTATGTTAATATAGTTGCAGTTGAGATAGATTTGTTCAGTTGTCATCTGAGAGAATCCACAACTGTAGCTTTAAGAATTTTATGTTACGGGAAATAAAATTAAAACAATTGCTGAGCTATTGCATTAGGTACAACCTGTAATGATAGCTATAAGTTAGAAATGAATAAGTAAATAAATAAATAAATGTTTGGCCCATACATTCTCTCCCTCTCTCTCTCTCTCTCTCTCTCTCTCTCTCTCTCTCTCTCTCTCTCTCTCTCTCTCTCTGAGAGGAGGCCTGTATCCTCATTCAAGCCTCTCCATTGATACGCTATATACACATTTTAGCATTACCTACTTACTAATAATATTGAATTTGTTTTCAATAATTACTCCAAAAAAAATCTAACGAACGCATACCGAGAGCTGAGTTCTTGTATTGTACTTTTGTATTATAAGGAATTGCTAAGGAAAATTACTTTCCAGGATCCTTCAGTGTGCGTCATGAAAGCATCACCAAGATTGCGTAGAATACATTAGAGATTAGTAGGTTCACTAAAGAACCTGGAAAAAAGCAGATTAAGTTGAGAACCTTGAGAACATACTAATGTTTGGAAGTCACTTACAAAATATAAGTTCCGTGTTTTTTTACTCGATTAATAACTACGTAATAATATACAAATATGGTAAATCAACTAATGTACCAAAGTACAAAATACAAAGCTCAAAAATGCACAACTTATAACCTTCGCGAATGATACCGTAATCCTTTTTAGTGCATCTACGTGGGAGGAAGTGAAAGCTGCAGTTGAAAAGGGCTTTGCTAAAACAATGGAATGGCTAAATATTAATGTACTTACCCTAAACTTGATTAAAACCAAATACTTAACCTACCTATAGTATTGGTATTGGTTGACGATCAGAACACTATTTATGTCATTGGTTGGCATGTGCCAAATTTGTTTACATTATTAGACAAGTATAAAAACTTGGACCTTATATTGGTATTTGTATCTATCACAATAATGACAATGGGGGCGTTATAATATGTATGTCAATATGCAATAAAGTGGTTATATATGTAATGGTACATCCAGTGGCAGCTGTGACCCTGTTGATGTGGCATACCACATAAGATCGTAGAGAGTAGACAATGTCGTGAGTATTCGCTATTCTGGCCATTTGCACGCAATTAAACAGTTACACCTCTGCACTACAATTCCCTGTGGCACAGGTGGCACTGACACACACAGATTCACAACAAAAACATGCAAGAAACGAGAACAAACTTTGTATTCATCACACAAAGATTGTTCCGTCTGGGTATCGAACTTGGGACTCCTCAGTTTACTGGCAGTGTTACTGTAACTAACATAACCATAGGGTTTTCAATTAAATAACGATTAAGAACAGATTGACAGTTTCAATAAGTTATCAAATTTGGATGTAGTTTCTTTACGTCAGTTTACCAATTTATTAAAGTATTCCCAGGCTCACTTTCATACAAATTAGGTTTCCATGCGTATTTGTTCTAAGTAGAAAATGTCTTTCCTTGTATCAAATGTACCAACCCTAATTCCGTTAAGTAAATTCCATTATGCTGAGGCGTCTCGGGTTTCAAGAACAAACGTTACACAATGATACTAATATGCTATTTGCTAAATAAATTGTTCACTTTAAGTCTAATAAGAACAAAAGTACTTTGTGTAATTCAATTGTTTTACCTTCGAACTGATTTTTATGGTACAAAGTAACCAGAGTCGTTTGCTGAAGCATAATGCCCGCCGCAACAATTGCAGTGCCATCCAGACAATTTGAAACACCAAAACCTGCGCAGCATTGCGCTCCTTACCCTGAGAGAGGTGTTAACTCTCATTTGCCCAGTAATTTCACTGACTGCTCATCAAATCACTGTTATGCATGTAAGCCACTGCTTGGCTGAATAATATACCAGCGAATCGATGGTTTTTAAGCATTTTGTATTACTGTCTTGCAGCATCAGAAGCTAGTGATCCTAAAATATTTGTAAACAAACCAATATCTGTACGAACTAAATTAAATTTTTCCATAAAGGGTTGCAGGTAAACAAAAATAAAAAGTAAAAAGAAAGTATACAATTACGTATCCTAGATCCTTACGAATATACACACTGTGTCACCAGACACCATTTCTTAGGGGCAGCTCAGACGCTCAAGCAAACGTACGTTTGCTTGAGCGTCTAAGCTGCCCTTTAGGTCTGAGCGACATTTGCGCTCTCCTACCGTTCGGTGAAGCTGTAAAAGTATTTAGACCAACAACAACAACAAACTACAGTAATGTTATTTAAACAATAAATCTGTACTAATAATAACATCCTTTTCAAGACACACCTTACATGTAATACCTTCTCAATCCAAAGACATCCAAACCGCATCCCAACCGAAGCACCTCCACAATAAAAATCAACGAACCGTCTCAAGACTTAAGAATAATTCATGTTCGTGGAACTTCTACGTCCCTCCTAATTAAAGGTCTGTGTCCGTGTAATGGAGGACTGCTACCAAAATGATAATTAAGCATAACGCAGACCTCTAACTCGCTTCAAACTCACATTAACAGCTGAAATTATTCATGCCCCACAACATGCTACATTTGGTACTACAAAGACGCACTCAAGATTTGGCAATTACTATGGAGAAATTAGCCGAAAGCACGTACCCACACTTAGTATAATTTACGACGTTGAATTTGGAACTCAATATATGGAAAGCGAGAATTTAATGAGTCTAGTTCAAATACTGGTGCATACAATGGCCTTTATTGACTATAGGGGATAGGATAGCCAATTTTAGCTGGGCTATATATTTTTATGCCGCGCGCATGCCGTATCTATCGCTTGGATCAGCTCTGCAGCCAATTTCGAGGGAAGAAGTATGAGATATTGCAGATGATATTTTATAATATAACGCATATGAGCGTTCAAACATGTACATAAGGAATCTATCCGAATTATTATAACTAATTGTCCATCTATTTTTACAACACAGAAATAATTGACAAACTTTATCTACTTTTTTGAGAAATAGGATAGGTATCTTATAGCAGGAAATTTCAGGATTCTAACGATACCCTATACATCCAAATCTGTTCAGGCAAAAGTTATGGTGGAAAGATACTTACATACATACATGAACCCTAAAACTATTACAGTCCTTTTTTGTAAAGTCATGTAAAAAGGAAGCTTAGTATATTTGTTACGTTACAAGACCTATAGGTAGAAGAGAAACAGTTGATTAACAACTACTGGTGACAAACCGTTGATTGATCGACGGCCTCGTCAAGACCGCAGATGGATAGATGGATGCAAGAGACGAGTTTGTTGCCCTTCTTCTTGCTCGGCCTATACCAATTTGGACGAGTTTCTTGCCCTTCTTCTTGCTCGGCCTATACCAATTTGGACGAGTTTCTTGCCCTTCTTCTTGCTCGGCCTATACCAATTTGGAACGGGCACGGTGGGTTTCTGGAAGGTTCGTTGACTTTGAGCACGGATTGGGTCTGTTGGTGTCTTTGTCATTTATTATGTTCTGATAAAGACAGTATTAGTTTTAGTCTGTGATTCGGGTAGATGAATGTTGCAGAGGCCGGCTGTTAGAGTCATTTTAACTTTCATAAGTGCTCCTTTGGGGCCTATTTGAATAAAGACTTTTGAATTTGAATTTGAATTTGAGTAGACTAAATAGCGCACTGCAGCAGTGCCGCGCAGGCCTTTGTGTTGCAACTAAAACTTTGAGTGGCACTATAATTGTTATTGACTGGCGTTGTGCTTACCATCAGACAAAGGTCCAGCTTGTCTCATTGGAATAAAAAAAAAACAAAAATTTTCCCTAACTTTTTCAAAGAAAGTTCTTAAAGGAATCTGTGACAGTTTTATAACAGTCATAAATTAAACAGACTAGACTAGCATACATCCTTTCCGCATAGAATAATAGTACAGCTGGTTGCTGCAACGTTCACACAATTTGGCTTGTTCATTAATTTGGCTCTGTGGCACTTACAATGGACCGAGCTGTTCCGTTCTCGTAACTCAGTGTTTCTTGTCTTGAATAATTGTGATAATTTTGGTTTTACTACTTGAATGGTGAAATAAAATGATTCGCGATGTCACAGGTCACAGGTGTGTTTATTATGCTTCTCATCTACACAAATAAATAAAATTGATGTGTCTGTTTATAATATCACAATAACAGCTTTTTATCAAATGCCTATGAAAGTATATACGGTACCTATAACAAAACAACCCTTTGTTTTGTCAGCATCGGTATGATGCAATCACTATAATCAGATAACAGTTGTTTTCCACGAGTGCCACATCGTGACTCACGTATGCACCATAAAATTGCAGTGCTTCGCAAAACTTTGCATTACAAAGTTCGACATGACACTGCGTTGCGCTCGTCACCTTGTGACGTCACGTTTCAAGTTTGATACGCGGAGTAAATTCTCTATGCTGATTGCTGGCTCTATTTTTTTATACTCGCATTTGACAACTATCTCGCCTGATCTTAAGAGAAGATGTCGTCAAAAATGGTGAAAATGTAAAACCTTGCTTAGAACTTCTCAAGTGCAACAGGAGGAACAACATCGATAGCTGATTGTCACTTTTAGGGTGGTAGTTAGTTAGTTGACGACTAGAAAACACTCTACCACCAAGGAAACAAAAATAACGAAGCTTATTAAACAAAGTTGTATGGTTTTAAAAACTTCTGTGTAAAAACTTCTTCTGAATTTCTCCCTAGAACCGAAATGCATTATGCACATAGGATTCACGAAGTGATATTCATTGCAAAAGTCTTCCCAATAATAATAGAAACTTACTCACTTAATAAAACGTTGAATTTGAGACTTGGACCTCTGCCATCTCACCTGTAAGAGAAGAAAATATTTGTTCAGTCAGGAGCTCTACTTATTAAGTGGATTTAAATTTTCATTTTCAGGTATAATAGTTTAAACGGAGCGTGCAAAAATAGTGTTTGCTAAGCAATCATCACGCTATTAAACGGGTAATTCTTGTACAAATATATTCGCTTGTTTCGTGTCTTGAAAACTGTTTTAATAATTTCGATGATAATGACTAGAATAGTGAAAAATATCTTGAAATGTTCATTATTATTTAATTGACATACTCGTACATCATTTGTGTGATCCCGCCTACGGCAACAACGTACTCCAGGTAGGCATGTCCTAGAGGGGCGCGCATGTCATCGACCCTGGTGCCAGACGACTAACGCATCTATTTCCCAACTTCAGCCAGCAACCTGTCAAAGTTCTGCTCGCTTACCACCGCCTCGTCTAGCGACAGAGTCGTTTAATTTCCATGGTTGCCCTCTTGGGGCAAATTTAGTAAAGTGTTTTAAAAGTTGGAAGCACAAGTACCATTTCGGTGGGTCTTAACAGACCAATAGAAGTTTGTAATTCAGCTAAATGCAGTTTCTGTGATGACTACGTATACTCAAGGTGTCGTGTAACGTGGCCATCACGACTCGCGACCTTTGAGACACCGTTGGTCTGACTTATAAGCGTCTTTCTAGGTCTGCAATGTTCAGTAGAAGCCGCTGTAAATATGTGGCGTGCTAGTGATGTATGTAGCGTACAGCGGAGCCGTCGTCACTTTGATCCCAGGCAGGGAGTAAAACACACAGCACTAGCTTAATTGCTATTCCTATCTATTTGATTTTTGATCGTTATGCATCAAGCCGCGCTTGCGTGTGTATTATTTCTTAATCCGCGGTTGTTACAAAAGCATGGTTATTGTTATTTTCACAGCAAAACGCATACTTGCATAAGCGTCTAAGGTCGGCAATAAGCTGAGGTGGTGGCCGCGTTTGTGGCGCGCCTCCAGCGCATACTAGACCACAAACGCTGGCTTTTCTTCGCCCGCACTGACAGAGACCAGAAGGCGCGCTTGGGCCGTCAAAAAGCGGCTAAGCGTCCCAATTGATCTCTCTATTTTGTGGCTACCGTAGCTGCGATTGGAGGCCGCACAAGCCAATGCTGCCCGTGTCCAGTGGCTGCGTCTTTAATGGCTGCGTTAGGTAAGCGCGCGGCCGCATACACAAGTCTATCGTAAGGCCGCGATAACCCCAATTAGGTATCCTTCCAAAGTGAACCACGCCGAATCCTCCAAAATTTTTAATCAAACTAAATTCTAACAAAATACCCTCGAAGTCCAAAACAATCGTGACAACAATAGATTAGTCTCGCCTTCGCAGGCTTGAATAGTCTTCTATAGTTTAATTCTGATGGAGGTGCGAAAAGGGTCGAGTACGGTCGACAAACAGAGGCTTCAGATATTTGTGTATTCGATATAGTGGTCACCAGTGGCCTTTGGATGAGCCACAATGACTTTAGCAGACCCTCTTGCTGTTGTAACAAAGGTATATTTTAATTTAAAGGACTTAAATGATGGTAGTTAAGGTTATTATTGCACAGCTTTTATGCTTGGATATTATTTATTGGCCCCACAAAACACAATTTTTGTTCTAGACACATGGCTTATGAGCTGGGTTTATGAGACTTAATACCTAATGGCTCAGGGTAACGTGCGCAATGCAGTTTGTGTTTCAAAGTTCTGAATGGCACTGAAATTATTATGAGCCGGTATTATATGCTTACCTACAGGCAAACGAGTCGATCTTCTCGTTACCCAATAGTAAAAAAAATATTCCATCAATACGAGAAATACAATTAAAAAGCAACTTTTTTACAACTATTTACAACATAAATGTCATTAAAACCATATTTCAAATTCATTCTAGTTCGAACTAATCCTAAACAAATGCATAAAGAGGGCGTTAACCACATACCCGTTGGCTTTCTATCACTGAAGAAGCGAAACGAGCCGCCACAAGCTATATATTAGTGCTATATATTACGCTAATGCGATATTCTAACAGACTATATCAGAGATATTGCAACGCAGTGGAGCGTTAATGGACGGAAAACGTGATGTGATGAAATTCGCCTTACTGCGGGTGCTGGTATTGAAATGAATACTTTTTTAATGAAATTAATAACCTTTTTGCGAAACCGTGCTTTTTTATATTTAAGGTCTGTTGGTCTAACGAGCTTTACAGGGTTGTGTGACTGGACGGTGGAGACCTGAAATGGTACTATAAGCCCTAAATATAGTCTGTGGCGCTAGCTAGCGTGATGAACCACTCTGTACAAATCTGGGCTTGGGTAACCATGCTGTTTATCCAGCGATCTTTACATCGTCTCAGAACGGTAAGAAAGCGCAGTAGGTTAAGTGATGTTTGGCGACTAGACAAGGGTATACATGGGGTTTACCATATGAACAAAAGTCGCTTGGGCCATCGCCGGATACGGGTCAGGAAAGAATAAACCCGGCGTACGAATGTAAGACCTTAATCTAGGTAAAGACACTTCACGAAATGGGCGTCATGGAAGTCACTAATACGACGTGTAAAGCCACTATAATTTGCTGCTGCGTGAACGCACACACTCTACAATACTAAATAAATACAATATACAGTCGGTTTTTATACTATCGGATAATTAGACGAGCTGGTTATTTGAAACGAATAACCTGTTCCCATTTGGCAACGTTCCTAAAATGCTGGCAACACCTAACTTTGTGCTAAGTATGTAAAGGTAGCAACGTTTACGTGTTGCTTCAACAAGACGTCCTGACACATCACTAAAAGATAGTAAATACGGCTTTTCGTTTATACATTTACTAGCTTCTGCCCGCGGTTTTTACCCACATTCTCACAGGAACCGTACATTTTTCCGGGATAAAAGTAGCCTACGTTACTCTCCGGTCTCTAACCTATATCTATGACAAAAATTATGTCGATCCGTTGTTCCGTTACTGCATGAAATAAGGACAAACCAACAAACCAATAAACCAACAAACACAGTTTCGCATTTATAATATTAGTAGGAAGTAGGATGGACAGTATAAGATACTGCCATAATGTCCACCGATGCACAGTAAGCTATATATCTCATAGTAATCACGTCTATATATACCAATACGTACGACACGTTGACGTCATCAGCACTAATCAGTCACGCGCGGTATCAGCTAGCGCCAGCACAAAGGTTGGGGGGTCCCTTGGGCAATCTGTTGAGTCCCACTGTCACGGCATGATTAATCCCTCTTTAGCTATGAAAACAAAAGATCTTGTATACATTTATCTTTTGTTTTATGGTATATATACCATACAACATGATTGGGAAAACGAGGAACATATTCAACGACATAATTCGAGGTCACAAAATATACAACATACAAATTTGGTAAAAAAAAAAACATTTTTTTTCATGTTCATTATCAGCCTCTTACGCTCCCACTGCTGGGATACCGGCCTTCTGTCAGAGAGAGGTATGTCCACCACGCGGGCCCAGTGGGTCTTGGTGGATGTCACATGTCCTCGAGCTTTGTGGTTCTTGAACATCAATCAATCAAACAACCAGTCAAACGTAGACTTAGCTTGGATATGATTCATATAAAACAGATATTTGTTAACTTTAAATAACACAAGTGTCTGAGTGTTGTGGTTCAGATTAGGTATCAGAATCTAACAGTATGGGATCATCGAGCGTTAATCGTTATTTATTGTTATAGAAATTATTTCCACTTCAGTGGCTACAAATTTGAATTATTCCTATTTCTCTATAGCAACTATGACTACTATATTATTATTATATAATTGTTGTACAGTGAATTGAAACAACATTTCACTCGATAATAATCATTATTATGATTAAGTGAAGACATTGCAGCAGTAACAAAACTTCAGTTTTAATTTTTTGATACGAACTTGTGACCGTTTTAAATAAATACCACATTTATTTCGATCATTCCCGTTGTCACCCACCCGCTTCTTCACCACTGGTGGACAGTGACACATTATTGAAAAAGTTGTGTTACTGTCAGTTCCACCAGTTAAGTCCCGACTTACAAGTTTATTTATTTGTAAAGACTTGGTTATGAAGAAAAAAACGTAATTTCATTCAAGTATTATGCGGATACATAAATAATGGAATTTTTTAAAATAAATAATAATATAATTAACATTAACAATAATGGTGACCAATTTAAATGTTTAATTTTAATTATCATGAAAAAATTATAACGTTCAGGTGGAACCACGGAGCGTTATTAGTTTATAATAGTTTTAAAATGTTAAAGATGATATATCCGGCATTTGCGAAGTACTATCTACCAATATGGTTTACCACGACGATGAAAAGCAGTTTTTACGAAATTGTCCTACTGCTCACTTTCTTGTATTGTGACTCTGCTAGTATTGAACATTAGAGCAATATTATTAGTTGAACCACATGATACAATAGCTCGAAAATTATTTGTTGCTATAGTAATTGAAACTCGCTTTTGTATCTCTAGGACATTATGAAGTTTAGTTTAGTTGTTCTGAGTAATAGATTTTGCTTGTTTTAGGTAATAGCTTTAATTCTTAGCCTTTAAAACTACCCGTTTCTAGGTAGTAAATTATAATGTCTGTACTAAAACGTTTAGGTACGCTTTATAATAGCGTTAATGATTACATTTCAGCAACTTTTGTTAGTGGGAGGACGAACTCTTCTGCGAGTGTCCGTCTGGGTTGTTACCACCGCTTTGCTCGTGAAGTCTGCCGCCAAGCAGTAGTGTGCAAGCATTACTGTGTTCCGGTTTGATGAGCAAAGTATCCAGTGAAATTACTGGGCTTATGAGACTTAATACCTAATGTCTCAGGCTAACGAGCGCACTGCAGTGCCGCGCAGGCCTTTGTGTTTCAAAGTTCTGGGTGGCACTGCAATTGTTATGGGCCGGCGTTGTGCTTACCATCAGGCAAACGACCAGCTCGTCTCGTTACCGAATAACATTTAAAAAAAAACTGGAGAAGTTCCTAAAATAATTGCGGCGGGTTTAACTTTACCTTGACAGATTGCCCCTTCGACTGAAAAATGATTAAGATGAAAATATAGCTTGTACCTCCGTTTATTTTTATTTGGCTATCATTACGAGATACGGAGAGCGAGTGTGGCCGAGCGGAAACTTGTGCGACTTTCAATCCGACGTACCATAGTTCGAATCTCGACTCGGCCCGCACCAATGACTTATATCAAGTTATGTGCGGATTATACACACTCGCTCTAAAACGGTGAAGGAAAACATCTTGAGGAAACCCGTATGTTCAAGAACCACAAAATTCGAGGACATGTGACATCCACCAAGCCGCACTGGGCCCGCGTAGTAGATTATGGCCCATACCTCTCTCTCTGAGAGAAGGCCGGTATCCCAGCAGTGGGAGCGTACGAGGCTGATAATGAAGTGATATTTGATGGAATCAGGAGCTACTTTGCGGAAGTCCATTTTAAATAAGATATTATATAATGTGGGTAGATTTTTAGCCAGTTAATTTAGCCCGTTAAAAAAAACATTTCTAATAAGTGCAATATTTTATTTGTTATTCTGCGGTGTTATTCTTGGAATAAATTGTCTTCTTTCGTTCTTTGGGTAACAAAAGCATCTGCAAAAAATGGATGTCATTATTTTGAGCAATTATATTGATCAAATGCATCAAATCACTTTTCTTTAGAGGACAGGCAGCATAGTCGTATCGTATCTTTTTAACCGACTTCCAAAAAAGGAGGAGGTTATCAATTCGGTGGGTATTTTTTTTTAAGTTTGTTACCTCATATTTCTGTCATTTATGAACCGATTTGGAAAATTTTATTTGAAAGGATATACTTTCAGATTGGTCCCTTAGAAATTTCATCAAAATCGATTCAGTAGTTTTTCACTGAAGTCGGTTCGTCGCAAATGAAAACATTTTTTTTTTTAATTTTTAAAAACATCATCTCTCTGAACGATCACTTTATTTACCATTTAAACCATTACAAAATAACCGACCAGAACCCATTAACAAAACAAATCGCTCATTTTACGTCCCCGATTATTTGAAACAAAACCAATCGGCTCCATCTGCGATTTACATCCCATAAAATCAATAAACAAACATTTGAACGTATCAATCACTTTTTTTGCAGAGATGTATCGCACCGATATGACATCCATCATTTTGATATCACATATTCGCGGCATCAAGTGGAGAGATGAAAGCGAGCGTGAATATTCTAAGTGTAGACTCAGTAAATATGAGAAAAGTCTACAATATGGTTAATGTACAGGTCGGTGTCTTTTCAAAGAGAGAATCTTAAAATATTTTTTTGTTTATCTAGGCTAGATTCTTAGTAAAAAATACATTGGTTGCTTTTTTCGTTTGCACATATGCGATGTGGTAATAAACTAGTATTTTTAGACGTTTTATATACAATTATTGTATTGTTAATGTAATTCAAATATTGTAAAGTTTTTAAACGACTTCTAAAAAAAGAGAAGGTTCTCAATTCGGTGTGTATTCTTTTTAATGTATTTTAACTCAGATCTCTGTCATTTATAAACCGATTTGGAAAATTCGTTTATTATACTTTCAGATTGGTTCCGTAGAAATTTCATCAAAATCGGTTCTGTAGTTTGTCACTGAAATCGGTTCTTCACTTTTTAGTATTAGCGGTACCACACTACCACACTAGCGGTATTCTGTGCTAGCGGTATATTTTTTTTTTACTTTTGGGTAACAAGACGAGCCGGTCGTTTGCCTGATGGTAAGCATAATGCTGGCCTATAAAAGTTGCAGAGCCAGCCAGAGCTTTAAAACACAAAGGTCTGCGCGGCACTGCAGTGCGCTAGAATGCCATCCTCCTAACGAATTTCCGACCTATTTGAAAATGTTAACCACAACTAGCGGGATGTTCACGAATATACGCAGCATCTCAAACATTTCGCTGCTCACGAAACAATTATACGATTGTTAGTTGCTTTTAAACATTCAGCTTTGAATTTCTCGTTCACCGACGCACGGCGTAACTAATAAATCTGTAACAAGTATAATTTTTACGGGCCGGCAAAGCTTACCGTCAGGCAAACAACCAGCTCAAATAGTATAAAAAAAAATATAAACACAACAGCCCTAGCAAAATTGTCACTCGGGATGATGTAAGGATTCTAACGATGCTCCATACATGCAAATGTGATCAGGCATTTAAAAGTTATGGTGGAATAAATAAATTCGCACAGGTACATACGTGAACACGGAAAATATTACACTCCTTTTTGGGGCAGTCATGCAAAAAGGACGACAAATGACCGAGCACTTTGGCTCGGAGAGCTTATTTACCCTTGTGGCAGCCACATAGACGTTACATTATACGTGAATTTTAAAACGGCGTTGCATTATCAAACAGTAGCACTAATGGCACTCGATTCACCGATCGTAATCGATTGGTAAAGTTAAACAACGTTAGCTGCGTTCAGTACGTGGATATGGCTACTGTGTTTTTTGTAACTGAGCGTCACCAAGCTTCAGAATACGCCGTCGTACTTGTTGTTTTAAAACCTCAGTCATTATGCCAAGTCAGAAAACTTCGAGCTAGAAGAAAGGAAGGATTATTATATACACATTTGAAACATTTACTTAATAGTTCATCAGCTTCATGTTAGCCAACGTGACGTCTATCCCAGTAATTTCACGTATAAAAAACTTACTAGGCCTTCTGTACCATTTTTTTACCGTCGCTAAAAATCTTCATGGAACATTAGAACTTCAACATTAAAATTAGAACTTCAACAATAACATTAGAACTTCAACAATAACATTAGAACTTCAACAATTAACATTAGACGTAACGAGACCTAATTTCGTGCCAAATTAAAAAATAAATAATTATGTAGTATAATATGTAGATCAATAACGCAGAGTATCTAAAACCTGTACTTAGTTGATTATTTATATTTTTAACAGGCTATGACATTTTTGACCTTCGTCCACATTTTAAACTTACTTCATTTTTTTCTTGGGCTAGTTTCTCGCCTTTTCGTTCTCAAGTTATTTTGAAAGTACCATGGAAAATTTACAAAATGTGGAATTAACAATACATGTCTTTTTGTAACAATTTACACGTAAATTAACCACAATAATAATAATTTCCAACGGATACAATAGGTAGGTATCTCGTATCAGGCAGTTAAGTGCGACTTTTCACGTAATTCCCGACTCTAGGCTCCAACGCGAATGTTCGTCAATTATTTGAACAATAGGAAACTGCTGACTCGACAGTACTAAAATTGAACGAGAAATTAAATGTTGTTTCCTTCTAACCCATTTTCCTGAAATTTTGCATACAACTTCGTTCTTGTGGCAATACAATGTGCAATACCCAATTATTATCTTTTTGGTAACTGTTGACAACTGGTAGACAACAAGGTAGTGGACAACATATTGCTTAGTTCGTAGGTCTGTTTTTCTAATTCAAAAATGATACTTATTTGATTTTTGTTCACTTCAAGTTTCCAGTCGAGCTAAAATTTTCCATTACTGTCAAGTTCGAATGACAAAACTAATAATATAATGGTGACTGTGAGCTGTTCTCATAAGTAATTGGAGTCTGAAGATAGACACTAGAATTCCTCAGTTACTAACAATAGATTGATAGTGTTTGGACCCAATCTGGTCTGATGATCAGTCATCAGACCAGATTGGGTCCAAACACGATCTGTACCAATTGAGTATTTTATAAAACCTTGTCTGGAAATATACAATACAAAATTATTTATTGCATGCCACAAAATACATACATTGCATGCTAAATAATTAGTCCTTAAATATGGTAATACAATGGGCGGTCTTATCGCCTAGAGCGATTTCTTCCAGACAACCTTTGGATGGACAGTATCGAACCAAAAAGGAGTAGACGGCGGTGTACAATAAAAGATATAAATGAAATATATTATATTTTACCACAAAAAACTTATTTATTCGACCAAAACGAAAACCAAGGGATGTGCAGCGGTTACATAAATAAAATGAGCTATCATAATTATTTCCACCGAATACAATATCTCATACGGACAGTCGAGTGCACAATTTTGCGCCATTCCCGGCTCTTGGCTCTGACACGAGTGTCCGATAATTATTGTACAATCGGCTACTGCTGATTCTCGGGATTTGGTCGGTGTTAAAATTGGAGAAGAAAACAAAATAATATTTTGTATTTGGACATTCATGAACCAACATATAAAATCAAGTGTCACTGCTATTGCTATGGGCTGGAAATATATATGCTTACCATCAGGCAAACGGCACAGTCATCTCTTAATTCAATAGTTTAAATAAATCTAACCAAGAATACCCAAGTCTACTGAAATATCTTTCCATAAAATATTTTGGCAGGTGTGTACTGTGTATATTGGAGGTATATCTTCCAGTATTTTCACAATACAAATCCACTTTTGCGCGTTTTCGAGCGACCTTCGTTGATACTGATGTCTCAATAAGGAAGAGTGGAAGACGGCTATCCATCATCGCCTGACAAAGAAGGACACATCAGATTGCTCTTGAGATTTTGGTTAGTAACGAGCAGTTTATGATACGCTCCTATTCAGAACAGCAAAGATTTTCGCACATTTAAAGCTATAACAAAGAGTCACAAGTGAAGCAGTGTGATAGGCTTAGGCTAAGATTCAGAGACGTGTACGCTATTTATAGTACAAAAGTAAAAAATGTAAGGATTTGGCTTATGTCACCATTATGTAACAAAGAGACATAGATACAAACCTTAGGTATCAATAACGACTGTAAAATAAGAATCGCTTTGAGGAACCAAATCAGCAATCTGTATCAAGCCCAAGTCCGATCTTGTATGGAGTACTGTTCTCATCTGTGGGATGGCTCTGCCAAATAACAGCTCGAGGCGTTGCAGACCATTGAAAGGCGAGCAAACCGGATCATTAGTAACGATAGGTTGTTTGAGACTAAGCTTCTGAGTCTTGAGCATCGACGCAAAATTGCAAGTCTCTCAGTGTTCTACAGGATACATTTTGGGGAGTGCGCGACAGAGTTACACAACTTGATTCCAGCATCTCCATTTTACCAACGGTCGTCTAGAGGTACGGCACTGCGTCACCCGTATATGGTTGATATCCCTCCTGTCCGTACCAAGCGATTTGCCTCAACCTTAATTATACGGACGGCTAAGGAGTGGAATTCTTTGCCAGCCTCTGTGTTTCCCAATAGCTATAATTTGAGAGTTTTCAAGACGAGAGTGAATAGGTTTCTTCTAGGCAAGCGTGCTCCATCGTCAACCGCATCGTCGCTTAATATCAGGTGAGATCGTGGTCAAACGTGAGCCCATTTTGGATAAAAAACATTTAAAAAAAAAGCTAGTACTACAAAAATAACACTTCTAATAGCAAGTTTAAGTATAGAACTTCCATTGGTTTCCTATCTCCAGTAGACTTACACGTAACTTGAGCACATTAATATGAAAATGGAATTACCTCGTGTGGGCAGGCCGCATTAACTTGGTAACAAATATTATATTGAACAAGAAGCTTCTGAAGCGTGGAGAATATTGCCGCACTTTAGTCGAGTAAAGTATACCTACTTATAATGTTCTAGACCAGGGATGTCCAAAGTACAGCCCGCATACCACTTGTGGCCCTTGGCTTATTTCTGCGGCCTGCGACGATTTTTTTATTTTTTTTTTATGTTATTTGGTAACGAGACGAGCTGGTCGTTTGCCTGATGGTAAGCATAACGCCGGCCCATAACAATTGCAGTGCCACCCAGAACTTTGAAACACAAAGGCCTGCGCGGCACTGCAGTGCGCTCGGTACCCTGGGACATTAGATATTAAGTCTCATAAGCCCAGTAATTTCACTGGATACTCTGCTCATCAAACCGGAACACAGTAATGCTTGCACACTACTGCTTGGCGGCAGACTTCACGAGCAAAGCGGTGGTAACAACCCAGACGGACACTCGCAGAAGAGTTAGTCCTCCCACTAACAAATGATCTACCGTAAATATGAAAATTTTCCTTTCGTTTTCCAATACAGAATCTGGAATTTAAGTTGTCAAGCTACGTGGCGAGCTTTATTTTAAACTGTATAACGAATCTTGGCTAAAGAATAAACCCTGTATTGTTATTTTATTATGAACATTTTTAAATATTTCTTTCTGCGGCCCTCCGATCTATTTATATGTATTTTATTTGTATTGGGCCGGGATCTTATCTGGTTTGAACAGCCCTGTTCTAGACGATATACCCTGGTTAAGGGTAGAACTAACTAAATAAAACATTTTATGGTTCGTATGACGGCTCAATTTCTCAAGAGTTATCTGAATCAATACCAATATTATAAAGATGGTTTTTAATACTATTTGATAACGAGAGGAGCGGGTCGTTTGCTTGATGGTAAGCATAAAGCCACTCTATAACAATTGCAGAAATTAACCACCCTCAACCTCATCATTGCACCTTTCAAATTCAAAAATTCTACACGAGCAAAACTCACTTCACAGACGTTGTTAAGTTTGGCAAGTGTCTTTGGAAGTTGGTTTTATTGGTCGAGCTATCTATAACTATATCAAGTTATCTCCGAAGTCATTAGTATGGAAATCGATTTACCTCCTGTGGGCAAGCTACGTTAACTCGGAAGCAAATATATTGAACAGGAAGTATATGGAACGCCCTGTATCTACACGTCACACTTTATAGAAGCTCTTATAAACAGTGTATGTATAACAGTATAGTTACACATGATTTTGTGTTTGTTGTTCTTTGACAGGTCTAAACTGAATCGAAAGAGACAAAACACTGTATAACTATTCAACTGCTATACAGTCTTTATTAGTAAGGCCCGTAGAGTATTACAAAAACGAATTTATATGGGACGAACTCCAAACTTTAAATATCTAAAATTGGACTACTTTGTATAAAATGAAATTAAATGAAATGATTTATATGTCAGAATTTTGGGTAAATTTGGGTCAAAGATGTCACAGCTAAAGTTATCATCCCTACTATCCCTACTTCCCTACTAATATCCCTACTATAATGTTATAAATGCGAAAGTGTGTTTGTTGGTTTGTTGATTTGTTGGTGTGCAGCCTTCTCTCACGCAGTAACGGAGCAACGGATCGATGTGATTTTTTGCATAGATATAGTTTATGGACCGGAGAGTAACATAGGCTACTTTTTATCTCGGAAATATGCAAGATTCTTGTGGGAACGCGGGTGAAAACCGCGGGCAGAAGCTAGTCATACATAAAATAAAATGGCGACGTGAGAACCAACTCGGTTTTTACGTCGGTTTAAAATCTAATCATTTTTACAAAATTCCCTCATATTATTCTTAAAAGGTCAAAAAGATAGTTAAAATTCATTTTTCCAAGGGCCCTCAAAGTAAACTAGGCACTTACAATATTATTATAGGAGAGGGTGCTCAACTTCCATCCACGCATAATCGTGTAGAATAACACCTATCACACTAACAGTACGTAAGCTTTGTGTCATGCAAAGGCGAAAAAAAAAATGTTCACACAGTTTGTTAGTCACACAGACTAGTATAATAGTATTTCTTATAATATTGGTCATAAGCAACGATGTGGTTGAGAGTTGTACAAGCTAAACCTAGATGGTGGCCAGGTGTCAAGTAAGTATGTTGGATCATATCTACATATCAGGGTACTGACAGATTTTGAATTTGAATACCCATACTCGGATAGCATTTTGCACAAATTGCGAATTGCACGAATCGCGAATTGTACGAACAGCGAATGTGAACGAATTGTGAACTTTACGAATTCAGAAAATACTTCAACTGCTCATTGCACAATTCAATATAAACTGCCCCACTATAAGAATACAGCTTCCCACTATTCTGATAAAACCTAAACTGTGTATATGATTAAATTTAAAATGAAATTAATACCATTTTGAGGAGAAAAAAATATACGTACTTTGTTTTGATAACATTTTAAAACAAAATAGTCTAGACATTGTATTTTTAGAATCAGACATTTCATTAGAGCTAGAATACATTAAAACCGCAGAGATTCGAACCTCGTACCCACGGCACCTCGTTTTGCAGGGTTACTACTAATCTAGCCACGGGACCGTCGTTTGAAGTCATTTGAGCTTAACTACTGTAAATTATTGTGCGTCACCTATCTAAACCACTTTGAGTTCCTTACGTCACAGTATATTTTCAGGACACGTCTCTGTCGTTACCTCTGGGTATTTTCACATTAGTGAAACCGCAGTCCGATCGTGACATTAGGGACTGTAGGCCTGTGTTAAGAGCATACGATACGATTTGTGATACGATACGATTTGTGAAATTTAAGACCGTTGCCGACTTTTTTACACAGTAGTTCACATTTGACCACTATCCTACATGTTGTTTAATGATACAAAGCAGGTGAAAGACGTGCTTTAGTTTACTGTTTTTTGGGTGCTGTTGGTCTAACAACCTTTACCAGGTGGGCGGTCGCGGAAGTTGTAGTGACTCTAGTTGCCTCGTTAAGTCTGCAGCATCGAGAAGAAGGTCAGGCAGTAAAAGGACGAGGCTAGCGGAGTCAGTTTTAAAACAAAGCCGTTAATTGCTGTTTGAAACAAACAAATTAACCCAACAAAACATCTGCATTATACAGTAATTATATACTGTATCAAATCATTTGCAACTACACTGTGCGCGGTTTTGTTCTTTTTTAAGCATTTGAAAAGGCACATTCCTTTTTCATTTCTGTTCAACCTCCAAAAATATAATAAACATCTTGAAACTCAAAATAGCTCGGTAGCACTCCAAGACCAATTAAAAAAACGAAACTGTCCAGCGATTTCCGATTATTTTCGTGTTAAAATTTGCTGGTGTGTTATTTCGTTGCGTACTGAAAGGGCTCATTGTCGTGATCTATTTTGAAATAATGAAACTGAAACTATTTCCGAGCAAAAGGGGAAAAATAAGTTATGTAATAGATTCAATTAAGAGCCTCGCTCGACTCTCGAAAACTATAAAAGGCTTGAATGCCTATTGCACCTCAAATCGGATCGTCCACTCTAAATGAAGGTTTCAACCACGACCGCAGTTCGATACTGAGTGTGTCATTAGCCCTTAGGGCAAGTTCCTTTCCGGCGCGTTAATATTCTATGAGATCTAGAGGTGTCGTTTCCTACGATATTTATTTTATAGCAGGAATAAAGCAGTACTTACTTTTTTGAGACCTTTACAACTTTACCGCCCAAACCTAATCCAATCCATCTATACAAATAAATAAAATTAAAGTGTCTGTTTGTAATATCAAAATAACAGCTTTTAACTAAATGCATATGAAAGTATAAACGGATAACAAACCACCATTTTTAAAATGTTTGTCTGTCTTTTTGTTCCGGGTAATCTCCGAAACGGCTGAACCGATTTTGACGCGACTTCCACTGGTAGATAGCTGATGTTACAAGGAGTAACTTAGGCTACTTTAATTTTAGAAAAATAATTAGGGTTGCGCGCAAAAAATAAAACCCATGAAATCCAATATCCCCACGCGGGTAAAACCGCGGGCAGCAGCTAGTATTATAATAAATCTGAAGGTGTGTTCCTTCTTTCACGCAGCAATAGAGCAACGGATTGATGTGATTTTTGCCAAAGATTTAGTTCAAAAGCCCGAGAGTAACATAGGATACTTTTTATCCCAGAAAAGAAGCCCAGAATCCCAGAAGCGGCAGACTTCGCGAGCAAAGTCGTGATACGAACCCAGACGGACTCTCTCAGAAGAGTCAGTTCTACCACCTAGTAAATTGTAGGGATATTGTAGTAAAAAGAGTGAAAGCGTTTTTGTTTGTGTTTTGTTGCAACTGCCAAAAAACATTGATAGGCGCTTGGCAACAGATTTGCAACTTGAGGGTGGTAGGTAGAAAGGCGAACACCAAAAAATGCCCTTTCACCGTGCAAATACACAATGTTGTAATATTATATTAAAGTTAATAAAGAATTCTGTAAAATATAGTGTTATTACTGCGAATTTTAATTGTCCGGTAGTTTCTATTATTCATAGTTACAGAAGTTTACCCTTATTTAATAGGTACTAACTCGGTAGCTTTAATACAAGGTAGTTTGGTACTACGAGCTTTAAGTAATTTACGTTTTACAGGGGTTTGATTAAAACTATTTTATTGTGCGTAAACATTTTGTGTTGAGACCTTTCGATTTATTTTAAACTACTATGTTATTTTGGACATTTAAAATTTAAATTAGTGCTTATTTTGCTTAATGTGCTTTGTTAAACTATTGTTTGGATATTTAGAGAAACTAGTTTTCTAACGGATCAGCATTGCGGTTCAACGAGGCAATGCCGCCAGCATGCTGGGTACGCTTCCAACTGGTAGTGGGCTAGAACATTTCGATTATCTATAGGCCTACTTGGGCTTGTAGATTATCCAACTGTTTTAGTAGCTACCTAGTTTAGATGTAGTGTTTATTTATGTATTAGCTAGTTAATAAAGGCATTAAGACCGGTGAAAAAATTTTTTTTTTCTAATGATAATAGGTTGATACATGGTAATACTACGGGAGCTGTCAATGCATTGCGTTTCACAAAGTGCGACGCAAGCAATGCCTGCGTGTAGCAATCAATTAAGTTGGTCAGCTCGGACCCGTAATTGGCAACGATCAACACATCCGGCTTGGAACAACTGCCGCTACATACCCGATGTGGCAAGTTTGGTGGACATAAAGTCGCAAGCTAGTTTTAATAAACTTAGCTTTCAAATTATCGTTCACTATATTTCGAATTAATAAAGAAAGAAAGTTCATACTTATATAATAAATGCGAAAGTGTTTGTACGTTTGTTGGTTTGTCCTTCTTTCACGCAGCAACGGAGAAACGGATCGACGTGGTTTATGGCAAAGATGTAGTTTATGGATCGGAGAATAACATAGGCTACTTTTTGTCCCGGAAAAATGGACTGTTCCTGTGGGAACGCGGGTGAAACCCGCGGGCAGAAGCTAGTTGTTTATAGGCCAAAGAGTAACCATATTATGTTATTTTTAGCCCGGAAAATGCACGGTGCATTTTCTGGGATAAAAAGTATCGGGTGAAACGCGAGAGAAACCGTGGGCACAAGCTAGTATAATATAATTGCAGTGGTAATGACGTCCCTGCTGATCTGCAGTTCAATGATCCTTATCGTAATTGATTTTGAGTTGCTCGAAACGAAAAAATCGTGATATAACCGTATACGTATAGCAGTCAGGCACTTCTGGGCAACTTGCTAGCTACCACAATCAAGTTGAAAATCTTTCAACACCTATGTGTTCCGATAGCTGAGCTAGTTCTAATTTAGGTTTAGCATATTCATCTCAAGCACACGTCGCTTAAGGGGCAGCGTAGACGCTTATGCAAACGTACGTTTGCTTGTCTGAATAACAAGGCTTTTGCGTCAAGCACGCATTTCGAGTATCACGAAATCCGCGCTTGACGCAAAAGCGTTGCTACTATCAGGGGGGATCCCTAAGACCAGGGGGGATCGTGGTCAAACGCGTTGTTCTCACCCAATCCATCATCTGATACAAACACCGCACTCAATCTGTGAGTAATCCGCACACGACACTTTAAACACGAAACTATGTCATATCGCATCCGGTCGAGCACTTACAACAGATGCCCTAACAAGCACTGCCATATACACACAGTATACAACACAACAGTATCATTGGTTCGTGTTTTTACAAGCTTTTATTTAACCTTGTTATCAGCCTCTTACGCTCCCACTGCTGGGATATTTTCACCCGCGTTCCCACAGGAACCGTGCATTTTCCGGGATAAAAAGTACCCTATGTTATTCTCCCGTCCATAAACTATATATATATGCCAAAAATCACGTCGATCCGTTGCTCCGTTATTGCGTGAAAGATGGACAAACCCACAAACCAACAAACACACGCATTTATAATATTAGTAGGACTAGTAGGATACCTATTATGGATTCAGTGACACTACTAAGCGCTCGTTACTTTAATTTATCAAAGCAGTTTATTTTTTGAAGACTCGTTTTTTGTTTAAAATAACATAATTAAAACCAGATGTTTTGATTAATATTAACAAGTTAATATTGTTGTTAATAATCATTATTAATAAGTATAGCCACGAGCTTTACTACTGGTTGTAAGTATACTGTGACATACAAGCACTGTAATACAGATACGTAGAAAAGTGGAACTGGGTCACAGGGATTACTCTAATGCTTGTTTCATTTTACTCGGTTCTTGAGGCCTTTTGTTAAGTTTTAATGTAGGTAAATAAGTGTTGTGAAAAGTAGTTCCATGAAAATGTGACTGTTAGAGAAAATATGCCGGCTTCAAATGCTCTTGGAGCAACATGTTTGCAGAACCGTAGATAGAGGAATTTAATTTCGATACTAATAAAGCGAACTACACGTCATATATTGTGATTGGTCGAAAGTGACAATAAACTTAGAATGTTGTATGCAAATTGCGTTTTTAAACTCTCTTCTTATTTTAACCCAGTTAATCTACCTCATTAAAAACTGTTTGCGATATTTTTGGGAATATTCTTTTAATACTTTTAAAATACACGGATCGAACGCTTCAACACGCATACAAAATCCTTTAGTCTATAATAATGTGGAGTTTTAACGAGTTCTCATGTAAATAGATATACACTCCTCCCTCGGGGGTTGAACATGAACACGTGTACTTTCGAATATTAATTAAAAGGTACGTTTGAATTCTATCAGCTATTGAGTGGGGGTATCTGTACAAAAAGTTAATTCTGTTCGTTTTTTTTTGTTTTGTTTTTGCGCCACGCGATTTTCGTATTTAACCAGTGTCAAGTTATATAAATAATAATATAATATAATAAATCTCTAGTTTTGGTGTGTGAAAGTCGTCAAAGTCACGTTAAAGTTTAGTTTAGGCGCGGTCGAGTCGAAGTGACGCTTCAGTAAAGCGGTGGATACTTTACTGAAGCTTCTATGGAGTTTTGGATAGAATACGAAAATACACGTTTTTCGTCTTTGTACTATTTTCCTTTCACGCATGCACGTTTACGAACACTTAATGGTTAACAATCCACCATTATTACACATTAACACTCGATAAAACATAGATTTTAGTAAATAACACAAAATCAACAACAGCACATTTTCGCATTCCCGCCAAAACTCCTTCTATTCGTTTTTTATCTTTTTTAATATTATTTCATTTTATTTATATTGTATGTGATTATATGTATCTGTAGTCTCTGGTTTTTTGACAGCTCGTACAAATTTGACGACGTGTCTTTGTAGTAGCGTTTGGCAAACTAGATCACTATACAAATAAATAGCTTCGATTTAGAACGACCTCTTTACAAGGCTACGTCACGTAGAAAACAATAGGGATGAGGTAAATCGAGAAACGTAAAATCGATTGAATAATGATTATGAGCTCATATGCATGGAAAAATTACGTTTTATTATGCAGAGCCTGCTGATCGGCGCTACAATCCTGGTCGACTTTTTATTGGTTTATTTTTATAAGTAGGTAAACTATCTTTAAGTATATTTATCTATTACTGCATAATAAAGTCTTCCCCAACCGGGGAATTGTACTAGGGGTTCTATAAACTTATCCATCGATAAAGAATGGTATTTATCTATTGACTCACTGACTGGAGAAGAGTCACTCAAAATTTTACTAATGACACGTTTCAACGTAATTTTCAAATTCGTAAAATTTCCGATAGAATTGATTGAACAATTTTGATTGTTAATAGTTGTTTAGGCAACAAAGTTGATGATAAAATAAATAAAAGAATAAGAAGAAATTTCGAAGTATTTAGGTACCTATGTAAATAGTTATTGTAAATTGGAGAAATTTTAACAAAGTTCTTCTGAAACGTTTCATAATAAATAAGATTTTTTTAAACTGCAGTAAAAATTGTTTTATGTTATAAACTTTGTTAATAATAATTGTAGAATCAGAATCGCTTCAAAGCAAATGCTAGATTCTAATTAGTCTAGACCCGGTCTGTGGACCGAAGCATTGCGCGGCAAAAATTATTGGAAGACAAATTCATCTTCTAGGTTATGTAGTGACCATTTCAAATCTAATGATTTTTGTGACGTGAGCAAGTTTACTGATTAGTTTAACTCATTAACCCCCAACGTAAACATCAATAACAAGCACCAGCGATGGTGGCGCCATCTGGGATTAGTTTAGCCTATGCCTCCTCCCCTTTGGGTTATTATTGGTAACTTGACGTTTTGACCACTAGAAGTTTTGACAATTAGACGTTTTAACAAATTTGAATTATATCCTTGACATTGTTGTAACAAATTGTTCGTCTTAATACTTGGCCCACCATCCCCCTTAGTCATCGCTTCATATTACTATGTTATGAAGATTAAACACAGCTGGCATTTTCACACATTTGTTTGCAAACTGTGATGGATACGATCACCGGTTTCTATCGCCTTAAGTAATCAATTTGGTCAACTCTCCATCACTACCAGACAACCACTAAAGCTTGACCTGTCACACATCGAGTTATTTCCCCTGAAAAGGTTACTTTTGCAACAATACAAGGGGAGAGGAAGATCTAACGATTATGGTGTTATCTGAGATTGACTGCCGAAACTGTATTTTCGTTTTGTGTCGTCATTTTGTTTTGGTGAAGTTGTTAGCTACGAGATAATGTTTGGAAAGTGAAAATGTATCTCTCATCTATTTCAGTAACCAGTTGAAGTGGAACTTGGTTGATTACTTTGGCTAGCTATAAACCACAACATTGATATTTGTGGCGTCTGAAAATTAAACCAAGTCTTATTGTTTTAAGTACGATTTAAAAATTAGTCGCGTTTGAACATTGACCGCCATCTTTGAGCGAATTTGCCATACTCGCTCTAAAACGGTGAAGGAAAAGATCGTGAGGAAACCCTCAAGAACCACAGGATTCGAGGACATGTGACATCCACCAAGATGCACTGGGTCCGCGTAGTTAATTATTTCACATACTCTTTTTCTGAGAGGAGGCATGTGTGGCATCAGTGGGAGCGTAGAGGGATAAGTAGTAGTAATGATATTTCAGTTCTCGACTCCTAGCTACTAGTGGACTAGCTGACCTTCTGGCTCCAGGCTCCAGCGACCCACATAGGAACTCTATCACAAGTCGTTATAGAATGCAAAGATCTCTAACGCTAGTGATAAAAAGAGCAAGCCATCAATTATTAAAAAAAAACTCGCCTGCGATGTAAAAACTGAAAAGAAATGATGCCTATCCTATGTCACTCCCGCAATTCAAATGAATCTAATGAATAATGTGTTAAAATCCGTCGAACCGTTTAGGGCTCGTATCAAAGAAATAGACATATTTTGCGCCTACGCTTGAAACACATTACCCTCCTTTTCTTCGACAAAAAGTCGGGTCAATAATCGGGTGAATAGTCGGGTAAAAAATATTTCTATACAGATAAATAAAATTGAAAGCTAACGTAAGTAACTTTTGCGTTTGCAACGTAAAAAATATACAATTATTGTCACTTTTTATCCACTTTATTATAATAACAGAAAAAATAAACAACATAAACTAAAATAACTAAATAAAATACACACTAATTTATTTACAATCTTAATCTAATAATCCGCTACCAGTAGGCAACGTTCCCAAAATGCTGGCCGCATTGCCACTGTTCATTTATTTTTTCAAGAAACATTATATTATTTCTAGACAATGAGTTCTCAGACACCTAAATCCCATATTCAATCAAAAGATAAAAGATTTCTTAGCAGTGATAGCAAGCATAATCCGTACCTACATGTTTCAATTACGAAGCTTAGCCAATTTGAAACCTAGTCAACTTTCTAATATGACGTGTCTATGGTGTGACGGCATCGGCAGCGATAAGAGACGTTATTTTACAAAGAACTAGTAAGTGGTATTGACCAGGTGGTAGCACTGCGAGTGTCCATCTCTGTGGGGTACCACCGCTTTGTTGGTGTAGTCTGCGCTGTTAGTTCCAGAAATGAGACAACTTGGTTTGAATAATCGACACACGTGTATTTTCACTCGTAGTTCAATGAGGACTGCCGTACTTCCCCGCGTCTTCCCCTTGCGTAGCGCTGGGACGACTACGGCGTAGCACTGACTTGCTGACGTCATAGCGTAGCACCACAGCACCACACCATGTTTATTTATTTATTTATTTTATTTAACAAAATCCACAGATCTTAAAGAAAAAAAACTTAATTAAACACAGCTTATAAGACTAACACCCAATTACGGATTTACTTTATATAGAAAGGAATATTAAGAGCAGATGTTCTACCTTTATTCACCAAGCAGTTATGTGCAAGCATTATACTGTGTTAAAAGAAACTATTTTTTCCAACTCCAATATTTATTTCAGATATAAACAACTACACACAATGTGGTAATAATATTCTTTTAATTACATATTTATACGCCTTTTTAGTAGTATATACTCGTACTTCCTATTTTTATTTCTTACTCATTAAATTCCAACTTGGTTCCAACGCTCAATGTCTACTTTCGAATGTTAACGTTCTTACTGCGAATATGAGAGTTTAGTTCTAAGACATCTTAATCCTTAGACATCGCAGGAAATACAAGCAAACACAATTATCTCGAGTTCCAAGAATGAAATCAGAATATATGCAGCGCCGGCGACGCAACAAACCAAAGATTAATTCCCAAGATTTACGTACAGAAGCGAACTAAGTCATTCGGAACACGAAATTACACTATAACTACTAACCGCACGAAGGCATTACAGAGTATGCCACAACGAAGTCAGACGAGAATTTATCTAGCCCGATTTAATTAAAGGTGAGAATGCAGGGGTGGAGTCAGGATGTTAGGATTTTAGCGAGAGGGCGGGTTTGAGTCGGGAGTCTATTGAGTCACGTAGCGATGAGGTTTCGACTCTTTTTTGTTTCTTTACGTATATTCTTGAAATCAGAAGTGGATTTATAAGAATATGTACACGTGTAGGAGCTTCAATTTAGTTCTTATTTTAAAAATACAATCAACTTTTTTTGTTCTCGTAATGATTTTATTATTAAAGAAAAGACGTGAACTTGAAAATGGCCTGAGGCTGTAACTTCAAAATATATTTTTAGAGTTCATGTATTGAAATGTCACATAAATAGTAATGTCAACTTGAGGTTATTACTAAGTTGACATTCATATTGTATATATTAAAGGTTTTTAGCTCAACACACTACAAAAAATACAATCTTAATTTTTAACATCAAATCTTAGTATTAGGAGATGATGTGATTTAGGCACCCTATAGATTTTGATCAGTGAGTGCACCGATCATCATAATCTATAGGTACCTACTTCATACGATAAACAGTGTTTATGAACTGTTTTCGTTTTTAAATATGTATGTAGCTATAATTTTCTAGGCCCTGAATTTTTTACAGTAATTATTACCAATACAACAACATTGAATGGTTTTTTTTATAAAATGTGATACTGGTCATATACCTATACATATACTTAGTTTTTTGCTTTTGATAGGTTAGAGCTTAACTTTACTTAATCTTGAGGAGGAGGTGGAGCTGAATTCTAATAATAATAGAGATACTAAGGTTCCCTAAAAAGGGGTTACTTATAGTATAATTGAGAGCTTTGATAAGCAAAACAAAATAACACACATACTCATTCCCTTGCAATTTCCTACTTCGCAGGTAGTATAGACACACATAGATGCACAACAAAAGGTATGGTTTACTATTCATCATATTACTGAGAGCTATCTACGCTCATTACATAAAGTTTGTCTTGGCAAAGGATCGAATCCGAGGTCCTTCGACTTGCAGCCAGGGCTACCAACCAACTACGCTAAGTAGCCGTAATAAATCCAGCATAAGGTTATTTGCATTACAAACTTTCACGATTTTATCATATTTTACTGTTAAGTTAGTTTGATAGTGGTAGGACTAACTCTTCAGCGAGTGTCCGTGTGGGTTGTTACCACCGCTTCGCTCGTGAAGTCTGCCACCAAGCAGTAATGTGCAAGCATTACTGTGTTCCGGTTTAATGAGCAGAGTAGCTAGTTACATTACTGGGCTTATGAGACTTAATAACTAATGTCTCAGGATTACGAGTGCACTGCAGTGCCGCGCAGGCCTTTGTGTTTCAAAGTGCTGAGTGGCACTGCAATTGTTATGGGCCGGCGTTATGCTTACCATCAGGCAAACGACCGGCTCGTCTCGTTACGAAATAGCATTAAAAAAAAGATGATCACCACGGGAGCAAATGCCCCACACATGTCTCGTTCTTATTCCATCCCCTATAGTATATAATTAGAACCAATAGCAAACTAAAGCCGGGGTGAAATTAAACCGAGCTGCACCAGGATGATGGTAACGATGACATGTACCGACATGCCCTCTACGTTACAAGACGAGATAAAGCTTATATTAAATTCCTTGGCAAGATCAAGAAGATGTAGGAAATTGAAATTATTCTTTTCTTTTTAGGCAAGACCCTCCTTGCGACTACTACTCTAATACTTAAACTTGAATATGAAACTTTATAGTTAGCGTAAGAAAAATTGTTTTATAATGTTTCTTACGCTTGGATGACAAGTGGGAGTGCACCATGTGGGATCTATAAACGCACCTATATAAGAGTACGTCAAGTAACAGAATGTTTTCACTGCAAATTTTCGTAAAGGATTGTCGGAGCTGTTATTCCTTAGCGTTACAGAATAAATTATTGTATAAGGATAGGTTCGAACGAAGCCCTCACGTAATAATTTACAGCGTTCCATTTTAATTGTGTGCGTGAACTGCGTGTTAACATCTACTTCACACACGTGTGATATTTAGTGAAACCTATCTAAGACATTTTCGTCGAAAAACGGGGTAAATGCTTTGTCATGAGAATGGACGGTTGTGGGCTACTAAAAAGGCTGTGGCTGTAACGTTTTAGTAAGCTCTAGCAGTTTTCAGTGTCGCTCGTCACCCTGAGGTCTCATATGCTCAGTAGTTTCATTGACTATTTTGCTGCAACAAGTTGGAACACAATAACGCTTGCACATTGTCCATCGTGTGAACATTTGTTAGTGGTAGGACTAACTCTTCTGCGAGTTTCCGTCTGGGTTGTTACCACCGGTTTGCTCGTGAAGTCTGCCGCCAAGCAGTAATGTGCAAGCATTACTGTGCCATCTTGCCATCAGGTAAACAACCTGCTCGACTCTTTAAGACATTTTTATCCAAACAGTATATTAAAAAAGTTCTATCTTTGGCAAGAGGTCAAGAATCCAAGAAGTTCACAGACTTATTTGTTCACATCCCCTTCCAATCCTCCTAAAAAGACTTCCAACGTTAAAAAGTCACGTCCTCTTCAAACTGCTACCCAAAAGCCAGGCGACGCCCATAAAGGTAATGTTAAATTAACATTATGCAGGACCTACCACAGTATATGTGAACTAGTAGAGAACGTCTAACATTTACAAAAAAAATACATAAGTCATTCCAGCCATTCTCAAGTGATGCGCTTAAAAACGAATACTTTAAAAACACCATCCAAGTATGAGCTGCAGCGAACGTCATTCAACTTTACCGACCAAGCGTATCACGTATGAGAGACCATAGGAATATTTTCTACTGCCATGTACTGTGTCAAAGTTGCCGTTAGATAAGGTCTAACTAATTAAGTTGAGGCGGACCCTTTTAAAGCTCATTAAAATTAAATGCTTGTTGGCAACATGCTGTGCGCTGGAGATGTGAATCGTAGTCTTATCAGTTTGTACCTATTTATTTATAAGCTGCTCAAAGCTAGAATTCACAATGTAGATGAAGGTTTTAGGTAGGCTGACCTAAGATCATGGTCACGTATGAAACAATGTAGGTATACAAATTTACATTAAACTTTCATTGAAAAAACGTTTTTCCTATCTAAACCTACCGATATAAATAGCTCCCAGGCACGTTAAGGCAAAAGATGTGGTTTACTTTAATACTTATGACGTCATAAGCATTACTTTAATAAACAAAAGACATAAATTATGTTAAAGGCCTTTAAAAATGAAGCTGCGGGCTGTAGACAGATCAAAGAGCATGCCGCTGCGAGCGCATGAGTGGCAGTAGGTACTTTTGCTTTGCAATAACAACGTGTGAGCTCTTTGCCTACTTTACCTAGCTGGGACCTAAGGGTTACTAGAGATGGAAGGTGATAGTGGTTTGGCCGAAAATTATGTCGGATAAAAATAGTTTTATAAAAAAATGCAATCATGTTAAAGAACTACCATGTTTCTACTGCTACTCAACGCTAGTAAATCTAAATTTATTAAACTTTTTCTTTTAAACGTGCCACATGTGTTGTCTAACGACGTAGTTGAAGGCAGCAACATTGGCCTGGTGAATTAAAAACTGTTTTATTAGGCGTAACTATTGACTCCAAAATGAAGTGGGGCCACATTGGGCATTAGAATCTTTGTAAAAACCTTTTTTTAAAAAGAAAGCCGGGTCGAGTTTCTTACCCTTCTTCTTGATCGGCCTATACCAATTCCAAACGGGCACGTAGTCATTTATTTTAAATTTCATGAGTGCTCCCTTGGGGCCTAATAAAGTATTATGAAATTGAATAGAAGATCCGGATACCTTATCATGTCCGGAACATCGCTACATCTCTAGTTACACACAGCCTTTGCCTGTCAGAGAGGCTAAGTATACATTCCAGCGTACGTACATAGAGACGCGACATTTGTAAACCATGTTTACTCTAGGTGGTACTCCAGATGGTTGAATGACACCTTTGAAAACTAGAGCCTTTTAATTGAGATAGATACAAAGTTATTTTTGCAAAGCCCTTTGGCACCTAATGGTTTCTTTTTAACGAGGTTCATACAGGTATAGTTATAGGGCATCGAGATACTAACCCCTTGATGTTCATGGGTAAGTACAACAGATAAAATGATAAACGGAACCAATACTGGATCTCTTCTTTTGGTCTGTCAAAGATATATATATATCTAACAAAATTAATTTAGGTTTTAGATTCATATTAATATCGTATACCAGTTTAGTTTCTAGCTCTACAGAATAAAAAGATACATACCAATAAGATAATATTTAGGTTCGTATAAAATTTACTTGATCTATTATATTATAATTACGGAAACATGTTCGTTCCTTTCTCCTTTCACGCAGCAAAGCAACGGATCGACGTGATTTGCTACATATCCATATCCATTAGGGTGTCCCTTATATTTCAAGTTCGATTTTTTTTTACGCATACCCTCTAAAAAGTTTCGAAATAACCCAAAATAGGCTAGAAAAAAATATTAGCCCATTTAAACAACGGTAACCCGTGCCGACTTGCAATTTTAACTTTTCATACAAATTGCGCCGGTACTGCACTGCGGCCTGTAACTACGTTTTTCATTTGTTATTATATACGTGATTTTTTAGATTATTAGTACGCTGTTTTTATTGCAAAGATGTCGGTTGAATTACGGAGTGATAACCAAAATATTTTACTTCTAAAGGTGGTAAACTTCCTTTTATAGGTTAGGCAGCCTAACCATGAAATAGGCCAATTTTGCAAAAATACCATCTATTCGACAAATTCGACAAGTTTTCGCAGTCTTATTTTACAATTTTTTTATTATACCATTGAGTATCTTGACGAGCTGGTCCTTTGCCTGATAGTAAGCATAACGCCAGCACATAAAAATTGCAATGCCACCTAGAACTTTTAAACACAAAGGCCTGCGCAAAAGTGCATAAGTCCATAGGCGCGCTTGTTGGTCGGTAACCGGAGACATTAGGTATAAGGCCAGTAATTATACTGTAATCTTCGCGAAATCAAACTGACTGTCAGTGAAAGTGCTAATCTTGTGATTAGCGAGTAAATAATATTTTGGAAATTAATAAGAATTGCCATAAAGGCATTTCGTAACTGCGTGAAGAAACTTGTTGATTTATATCATGTTAGGAGAGAACTGCAGAAAAATTGTTAAGTCAATTATAGTAACCGTAAAATTAATTTTGAAAGATACCTTGATAACTTATTCAATGTAGCACATGCTGATGTCTCTGCAGTAATAAAAATAGAGGAAGACAAAGTATTTATAAATGAACTTAGAGAGAGAAAGATAGGTCAACCGGGATTCTTAGCTGGTGTAGACAAAAAGTTGGCAGACAAAGAAAGAGGTAGACTAAGAGGAAAGAAAACTAAGGCAATGAGAGTTATTGTCTGTTGCATCGACTTCTACTTGGAACTAACTACGTACTACGTAACTTGGAACATCCACAACATTCAGACCAAACACCGATTCTGAAGTCAGTTTGCTAGAGATTTCCTGTCTTGAAACAAGTTTGTAAAGAGGTAGAAAGAATTTGATAACACCTAAACTTGTCGCAGCTTTGACATCGATGCCAGCTCGATCGATGGCAGATTGAATCCAGCTAATCAGAAGAGACTTTGTTTACATTCTCCATGCGGTCACAGACGCGCTCGGTCTGAGCAGCGATGATTTCCCTATTAACAAATCCTCGATTCAGCGCATTCGTACTCAGACAAGAAAATCCAGGGCAGAAGCAATAAAACTTGACTTTCAGAACAATTTACCTGATGTAGTCACAGTGCGGTGCGGATGCACTGACTCATTTTGTATCTGAGAAGAGCAAACAATTCTCGACAGCAGATCAATGACAGTTTTCTTCAGGAAGACGTGTCTTCATGCGAAGATAATGTTGCTTTTCTCGGAGCTAAAAGACGAATAAATGTTTCTTTTCTGGGAGCTAAACCAAGAATAACTCTTGAAGGTTGTAAATGACACTGCCGAATGGGATGTCAAATTATTCTACGATTTTCATGGACTCATCACGTTTGAAGAAGAGCAAAAACAATTCCGGTTGCGCTGCGCCTAGAAATTTGTATCCGAAGCATACCTCCAAGAGAAGTTATTGTTGTTATTTTATTAAAAAAAGTTATTTATTGTTGTTATTTAAATAACCATAAGTCTCTCTAATTTCATTTTGTCCTTTATTCACTTCATCTATTGCATTTTTAGTAATTTTGTAGGTCCAACCAAATATTAGGGCAAAACATGATTTTTGATAAACTTTGCGGCTCGGTCGGCACGGGTTGCAATCATCGTAGAGAGATAAAATTTCACATTTAACCATGTTTTTACATTTATAAAACATATAGAGGGTATGCGTTTCAAAATTCGAAAAAAAAAATTTTTTTGTCATATAAGGGACACCCTAATATCCATACAGATAAATAAAATTGAAGTGTCTGTTTGTAATATCAATATAACAGCTTTTTACTAAATGCATATGAAAGTATATACGGTACCTACAACAATACAACCATTTTTAAAAATTTTGTCTGTCTGTCTGTCTTTTTGTTCCGGGTAATCTCCGAAACGGCTGGACCTATTTTTACGGGACTTTCACTGGCAGATAGCTGATGTTACAAGGAGTAATATAGGCTACTTTAATTTTAGAAAAATAATTAGGGTTCCGCGCAAAAAAATAAAAACCATGTAATCCAAAACTTCCACGCGGGTGAAACCGCGGGGCAGCAGCTAGTATTTATTATAATATTATTATAATATAATTTATAGACCAAAATTATTACAAAATTTAACCAACTCAGGTAAAATATAATATCTCATTTCTAACATACCTCAAAGCAAATGTAATTCACTTTCAGCCCACCCGATAATATGAAATATTTAGCTGTAAGGGATTTTCAATTTCTCTTTAGCCGACATTAATCTAGATAAAACATAAAATATCCCTTGAAACGCTTAGACTGTCACAATGAAAGTAACGCAGGTACGAATAAATACGAGGTAATCTGCCTGTGAAACGTTTTCAATGAGTAAATTTGTATTTTAATCTGAAGTCAGGAGATGGGAAGAGAGACGTATAAATTGAGGCAGTTAGTTAACTTGAAACAAAATAAGGGGAGCAAATTTATATAATAATATTTCATGCAAAAAAAACTATGTTATTTGATAGGTAAAATAAAACGTTAAACTTGAATGGGATATTTCTATTTTAACGGGATGTCCATTGTCCATCTTATACAAAACTGTAATATTCACCAGGTGGTAGGACTAACTCTTCTGCGAATGTCCGTCTGGGCGGGTCCCACCACTTTACTCGTGTAGTCTGCCGCCAAGCAGTAGTGTGCAAGTATTACTGTGTTCTACTTTGATGAGCAAAGAAGTCAGGGAAATTACGGGGCTTATAAGACTTAATATAGGTATGTCTCAAAACAACGAGTACGCTGCAGTACCACGTAGGCCTTTATGTTTCACAGTTCTGAATGCCATTGCAATGGCTATGGGCTGGCGTAGTGCTTACCATCAAGGAAACGACGAGCTTGTCTCGTTATTAAAAAAACAGTTATTATAATTACGCAACAATAATTTAGGTCAATCATTTTAGGAGTTTTTACAATGATTATTATCAAAAATAAGTGCAATAATCCATTATTGCCCTAATTATCTGATAATTTAGTTTTTAATTTTACTATTTTAAAAATGGTCGCAGTAAAGTAAGTATTTATAAAAAGTATAATTTTACGTCTTTTTGTTCGTAAAACATTTTACAAGTGTGACTTCAGGTCCTGACCAAATACATTCTGTCATCACAAATCAAACTTGCTCTACTGTCATTATAAATGCTCTGTAGAAGTGGGGGCGGCTTGAGACTCGCTTCTATTGCATGAGCGAGCAATTAATCTGCCCATCTCTTTTCAACACGTCGATTTTGGAAGAGTGGGAGTGAAATGGTAGATTTTGGGGTCTCAGGTTACTCGTTCGGGGATTAACCGGGATATTTGCGTAACTTTGTGTTCACTTCTATCTGTTTATGTTGTTGTGATGACATCGTTAGGTGCCCCTCTGCGGTACACCATTAGGTATTTAACTAAATGATGCTAAGTCATAAGTTAGTATTATAAATGGACGTCGTAATAATGTCTGAATGTGGTCATTTGACATGCAATGTTTTTAACCCATGTCTAATCATCATCAGCTGGAAGAACCTAGGCGTCCCTCATAATGGATTGACATAATACATAGGTATAGCACGCTTGCTGTGCGGTACCGGCTTAAGAATAGTATCTCTCCCTCTCTTCCCGTGGGTGTCATAAAAATCGGCTAAGGGAATATCCAGGAAATGGGCAGCAGCAGTCTCCTCGGTCGACATCAAAATCCACTGCGATCACCAAGACGCCTGCCAAGCGTGGTGAATTATGGCAAATCCCCCCTTATGTCAATTACAACACAAATACGGCCCCCAGTCCCCGACAGCTCCGCTATCCATGGTCATGGTAGCGACCACTGTAACTGCGGAGCAGGGGGTGCGAAGAATCTCCGGCAGAGATCAGGCTACCAATCTCGCCGATGACCTTGACGATACCGCGAGAATCCGGCGTTGAATGCAAAAGGCGAGTAGCCGATTCAAGTGGCGTTCTATGGGGAAAACTTATTTTCAGCCGTGGACGTCTTTCGGCTGATGATAGCATGCTTGGCGGGTGACTTGGTGATTGCAGAATATTTTGATGTAAACCGAGGCGACAGCTGCTGCCACGCCGCTGCCTATTCCCTGGCTACTACTACCTTATTCAGCGTTTCCGACACCCATGGGAAGAGATGCCATGACCCTATAATTGTTATTTATTATTAGAATTCACAATATTTCTTTCAATGTATAGTGTAGCTGGTTCTTTATCAAACTTGGCCGTAAATTAGTAACAACTATTACTTATTCTGTGGCATCACTTAATATTCATCGGCACGTCGTCAAAGCGTTAATAAGGAAGCGCATTTCTCGCGCAAAACCCTAGGATTCGCGACACGTCTGTAAACCTTAAAATAATTCATACAACCTTGTAATTTTCGTAAAGATTGTCGTACATATTAAAAGCTTGCTGGTTGGCATAATAGCGATTGAATTTGATAGCGCTTTGAAACTTTTAAGTTAATTTCGGAGCAAAATTTTAGAATATTTTTCTAACATTAGGTACTTATTTTTTAAAGTAAATTGTGTTAATTTTAAACCGCTCATAAAAAGCCAGCACATTTATTGAAACCCTCAAAATAAAATTAAAAAGCTTCATTCAATTCGTAAATCGTTTTCTCTCCTTTTAATACAAAAACATCGACAGCACTCGTCTTTCAACGTTGAACCACTTGAAAACTCAGCTCACGTACTCACGTATCAATTCTATGTGATGAGACTGCGAACATTCGATATAATATCAATTGATCATTTATCATTAGATAAAGAGCTTAAATAACTTTACGTGAAACATTAATTTCTGTTCTATTGAGTAGCAATTAATAATAATAATAATAAGTTTATTCATCAGAGCACACAGTTCTTATCTTATCTCATAGATATGTAAACATCACAATAATATTCTAGCTAAAGCATATGATTTGTATTTATAATAACTAGAACTATATTGCACGAATAGTATCATTAAAAATTAGATTGAGAGCCACTGAAAGCCGGAAGGTATACAGTATACAGGGTGTATTTTTTTAAACCAGGCCATAAGGGTATGTTCAGGAAAACCACCTCTCTCGTTCTAAAGACCACCTCCTCAATTTTTGAAGAAATTTGACTTATACGTTCATAAAATAGGTACGAAAAAAAAACGATCAGAAGGAAAATGGATCATTTAACAAGAACTTTTCTGATGCCTATCGATCATGTTTTGTATTAGGTCGTATAAAATATCAACAAATTGTATCGGACCAACTGAGGTTTGAGTTTTCCTGAATGTTTTCCATTTGCTTAATAGATATAGGTGACAAACAAGCAAGCGGCCCAGATGATGGTAAGTGGTCACCACCGCTGATAAACATCTGCTATTTCAGATGTTTATAGCCAGCAGTATTCCAGAGCAGGTTAGTGCGTCGCCTAATCTTCTCAGAGACTGATCTCTTCACTCTTCTCAAGATAGCGAAATTGTAGCTCAGAGGGAATATCTCGGGCGGAAGTCCAATGCACACCTTACAGGTATCTTGTAGCTACAACAACAACAATTAAGGCACCTACTGCCCGACCTAAAAAATACACCCTGTATATGGCCTTAGTAGTCTAGTACTATAACTGATGTTTTAGCCAGCATTTGAGATTTGTGAGAGGTATTATAAATCATCAACTATGTATATTTCTTACGTGCTCGTTCCTAAAAGCTCGGCAAAACCATTTTGGTTATTAATAAATCAAATTTCGATATAAATCATTAGCTTCGGCATTCATCCAGCCAAAAATAGTTTTACCCAAAAACGATTTTCTGTATCAATTTGTATAGTATGTTCTTATGATAAATTACACAAATTGATTATCTATTACAGAAGTTTGAAGGGCCTAGCATCGCAACTGTGCACCTTCAGATTATATGACTTCGACCATGACTTCATCCTGAAGTTTTCGACCTTAATACTTTTTAATACGGTTCCTCCACTGTTATCTGTCCTCAAGAGCTCTTCAATAAAGTTTGATGTTGATTGATGATAAGTCTTGACTGATACAGCCTTTAACCCGAAGCAAAGACTTAACATGCCCTCCTTCCAAAGCCTTCCACAGTAAGGAAAAACTTCCTGAAAAGGTGAAAAGAGTCCATGCGATGCACATGTCCCAGCCACCGCAGAAGGCACTCTAAATAAATATTTATGCATGACAATTTGCGTCCCAAGGTCCCATCTGTCCCATTTTTCTCTGAGGACAGCACATTTATTCAGGATGGAAGTATCCTATGTGTTAAACCAAAACATGTTTCTTAACTTTTACTAGGTGGTAGGACTAACTCTTCTGCGAGTGTCCGTCTGGGTTGTACCACCGCTTTGCTCGTGAAGTCTGCCACCAAGCAGATATGTGCGTGAAATTACTGGGCTTATGAGACTTAATACCTAATGTCCGAGGGTAGCAGGCGCAATGCAGTGCCGCGCAGGACTTTGTGTTTCAAAGCTCTGAGTGGCACTGCAATTGTTATGGGCTGGCATTATGCTTACCATCAGGCAAAAGACCAGCTCCTCTCACTATCCTGTTTTTTTTTGCTTGTAATGTCTATAGAAACAAAGATTTGTGCGACGACAAAAGAGTAATTTTTCGGACATTTTGTTTCAGCCGTGCCTTAACGATACTTCCACCTACCTGTGGTAGCGCATAACGCAGGCGACTTTCAAATAAATAAAACTTAAGTACTTCTAAGCATGCCTTAGTATTTTGTGAGAATTATTTCTTAACATTTTTTATTTTAAACTTGCGTGTCTATATCCCCTTTTTGTGATTGCATCGTAAAAGTAAATCTGACTATGAAGATGACTGATTTATTTAATTTTTCCTACACCATTTCTTTTCTACTCAGTGTTTTGCGATAAGAACGCAAAATAATGTTTATTTATGATAATTGATAGTTAGCATGTTTATATTTTTATATATATTAAGGCTAGTAGTTGTTATTCTTGGTATTATTTCTGTTTATAGGCCGCGTGATGAGGGTGCCGTTAGAACCGGCTAAGGGGCAGCGTAGACGCTTATGCAAACGTACGTTTGCTTAAGCGCTACGCTGCCCCTAAGGGAATAATAACAAGGGAATGATCATTCTCCTTGGTCATCATGATAATTTACTGCATCCAAAAAGCCTGCGAAGCAATAAGTGTTATATGGCAAACTCTATTCAGTTCTTTGACGACTAACTACTGATGATAATGATGATTTCTTTTCTCTTATTTGCAATGATGACTTTAATAAAAATACTTTAATAACCTAAAACACAGAAGACAGGACCATCTTAGGTCAGAGTTCACCAACCATTTTGAACCGAAGTTCAACTATGAGCTAGATTTAACTCATGAACCGAGTTTCATATAGCTTACACTTCGAATTATTTGATAGATCGTTTTGACATCTGCTGTCAAAGCTGGCCCTTGATCAGGTAAACGTCATTCATTTCTCATTTGGTAAACTGCACCCTTAGGCAAGGATTCAACGTAGGCGTATACAGGTGTCATAAAATCGGATGTGTTTTGGAAGGTAAAGCCAGTTACTATAACGTCTTAGTGTAACAACCACTTCCAGGGTCTCCCTGTCTAAACTTAATGAATTTCATTAATAGTTGTTTACGTTCTATGGGGATACTCGTAAATTTTAATGGTAAAGGAATTTAATATCAGAGGTGTTACGGGAAACGATAAAGATCTAAGACAAACACGTGTATAAATAATGAGTGTGGAACTTCACTTTGGCTTGTACTTGGATTTCCTTAAGGGGCAGGGCGCACCGCTGTCTTGCTCGCACATCTCAACCTTTTTGAAGATAAACCATCTCGAAAAATCGCATTCAGTGAAGTTGCTGTAACATTAAAAAGTTTAAACAATTATATCATTTTGATCCTTGATCTATGATGATTATAATGGGATTTTTAAAAATGGGTTTTTCATACCTAAGAAAGTGCCTTGCTCATTTTCATGTATGAAAACTTGATGGGGTCAAGATGATACTTTTGTTGTGCCTTTGTAATGCTATTGCCAGCAACTTATATATCTTTAAAAATGTTGAGATGTGCGAGCGAGATAGTGGCGTGCTGATCCAGGAAATGGTTTGATTGAAGAAAAAAGGTTCTTGTGTGGCTTCTCGTGAGATGATAAGATAGAAAATCATAGCTATCTGTCATAACGATATATTATTATGAACTTTTATTTTAGAGAAAGACTTATTTTGGTTTTTTTTTTAATTTAGATGTGATTGCTCTTAAATAAACAAACTAAACAAGATATTAATTAATGAACTTATTTTATTTTTATTGCTTATTTATTTTCAAATAAAGTACAGACACACGTATGGATTTTTTAAGTACGATTTAAAGAATATCTTTTTATAATTATAAAGGGACAATTGTTAAAAATAGATTATTATAGACATGGTCGTATTAAAAATACCTCCACCAAAGTGCTGGCCTCAACTTAGCACAAAGGTTAGGCATTCAACGTGGCAATGCTCAGCGTTGCCTTTCTCAACTGATAGCGGATTATTAGATTAGGATTGTAAATAAATACCTATGTTCATCATCATCATCAGCCGGAAGACGTCCACTGCTGATCATAGGCCTCCCCCATAGAACGCCACTTGGATCGGCTACTCTCCTCTTGCAATGGTTCCCCGTGGTTTTAACAAGGTCATCGGTACACCTAATGGACATATAGATACCTATGTTATTTTAGTTCAATTTTAAGAATTTGTTTATTTAGTTTAGTTTATATTGTGAATAAATTATTTTCAAAGATAAAAAATACTATTGTAATGGTAAAATATTTCTGTTATAATGGTTTGTTATTTTAGTATCAATCAAAAGTTTTGATTGCACGCCAATATAGCGTTATTCAACTTGTTATTTTAAATGTTATCTTAACATTTAACATTATGTCGTAACACACATAATACAAAACATTAATATTTCACAATAATATTCAACCATTTCATTACGAAATAACTTTTGAACGCGAAAACGTATGACACGAACACACTATTCTACGTGGAAGTCATAGAGCAAAAACTTTTAAGTAGGTTATGTTACTCGTTAAATCCAATGCAACATGGAGTTTTTTAAAATGTGTGAATGCCCTCTAATAGGATAGGCACATCATGCTAACTTTTTTTTGTGGGGAATTCTGCCTGGAATCCCATTAGAAACTAAAAAATAATGCTCACAAGAAAATTGAAATTACCGAGTTAATAAGACTTGCCTATTGTCTCACAGTACGTAATGAAGTGCCGTGCAGGCCTTTTTCAAAATTCTGAGTGGCACTGCTATTGATATGGACTGGCGTAATGCTTACCATCAGGCAAAAGTCCCGCTCGTCTCGTTATACAATATTATAAAACGTCAATAAGTACTTAAAAAAATAACATTAACTTTACTAAAATTTAATTTACGTTGCCCATACTGTGGCCGAGGTTAATGTAAACTAAGTATATTTTTTTATTATTTCCATTATTTTAGTCTCTAATATTAGACAATGGTGTCAATTCTATTATTTCATACCTAAACTAATTTTAGTTTCACTCTCTCTCTTTCCAATGTATAACATGAGAAAGAGCCGCAAGATGTCTGACAGATCTTGATAAATTAGATGCCACTGATTTCATTGCCATTAAATTTACACTAGACACGAGCAAGTGGATTAATTTGACAGATCTAAAATATGTTCCATCTCTTTCTCATGTTATGCATTGGAAAGAGAGAGAGCGAAACTAAAATTAGTTTAGTTATGAAATGATAGAACTGACACCAATATTTCGTTTTATGAGTAAACTAAAGTTTATAATTTAAAATTAGGTATATTTTTGTCATCGCTGTTTATATGTATCTCTCGTTCTTTTTTCTTTCTAACTTACTTTCCCGCGCTTAATTAATTCCCTACGAAAGTTCAACTATGTACATTCAAGCAAACTTTGTTGAGCTGTTGTTACACTGAAGACCTCTTAGTTTATGGTCGCTTGCCTCGGCTTGTGGTTGAAGCTACTGACTACTTATACGTAGAACAACCCGCAGACATGTAGGAACTAGGAAGTTACCAGTACTGTTACATTTTACTAGCTGTTCTTTTGGTTGCCACAATTTACCGACCTATTTTTATGCACAGACACTTTTAAAACCTGAAGAAAACAAAAAAGAACTAGCGTTGTTAGGTTAATGTATGTATTTGTGCATCTGTCTGTGGACCGATTTTGATATAGTTTTTTTAACGTTGTGTTTAGTCAAAATTATGTTTCGATTTTATTTTGTGCGCGAATTAAAATACGTATTTGTCTTAATACTATAGTTTTTTTTTGTTTGAAAGGCGACTTGATCGTGTTCTTAGCTATGATTAAAAAAACTAAAAAAAAACTACCAATAAAAATAAAAATAAAAAATGCCTCGGTTATCTTTAAATGGCTGAACAGATTTTTATAAATTATTTTTAATGTATTTATTACTAATTTTGGATAGATGACGTGAGACCCATATCACACCTGATCTTAAGTGACGATATATTCAAAGGTGTTGAAAAAGATAAACCTGTAATGGGGCTCTCAAGAGCTGTTGCTGGAAGACATTGAAAAGGTCTAGGCTACAGATTTCAACCAGAGGGTTGTATTTATTAAACTGGGCACTACATCGATCATTAACGTAGTTAACATATAGCTTAACGATTTCACTTAAGTTAAACTGAAAAATAACAACTCTCAACTGCAAACGTACTCCCCGGTCTCAAAAATGTTGTTGAGTTTTAACTATATTAAAATAGTAGTTAGTAATTGCATTTTGTGTTCACAAAAACCTTTATATAAACAGTAAACTATTTCACACGGTCATGAGTGCTACAACAAAGTTACACTATTGCAATATAAAGGCGTATCTCCACACGAAATAGCCGAATTCGGGCAAAAGTTTGCGCGGATTCCACTTTGCGGTCTTTTCCAGAATGTTATAAAGCGGTACAAGAGGTACGGCATTTGGGTATTCGTTTGAGCTGAATCCGACAAAAGTGAAGCTTAGCTGCACTAACTGCATTTTGTAAGTGCCACAACACAGGGAAATAGCTTATATTTTCAATTCGTTTGAGTTTGCTTACTGTAGTAAATACTGTGTATGTTTCCTTAGACAGTTTGATAGGTTGTAAATATTTTAGGAGATTTTTATTTTTTAATAATGTATATATAATAGTAATCATAGAAAACTAAGAATTTATCAATTAAAAACAAAATTAAACAAAACCTTATAAATAAAAAACAGCATTAAGGTCGCCTTCTGCAGGTAGGGTGCCCAAAAAGCTGGCGACATTACCTCGCTGAATAGCTAAACTAATACGTTGACCGAGGTAAGCGCCAGCTCGTTGGTCACCTGTCACTTCTACTAAGCGTCGGGACAACTCCTTAAAAAACAGCCTCGCGTCTGGTCCCAGGGGACAGAAGATTGGTAGAAAGTTATCGACAAAAATTAGTTTATGTAAATCAGTAGTGTTTGAGGACTATCCCACATGACCCCAAGTGACGCAGTGGTAAACACCGGTGACGCAGTGCTATATATCTCTAGTCATCTGATGGTAAAATGGAGATGTAGGAATCAAGTTCTGTAATTCCATCGCACACTCTCCAAAATGTAATGTAATTTTAATATTTGTTGAGCAGTATTTCTGTGTTTTCAAATATTTAGAGTGTCAAATCAAATATCACGTAATATTTTAATAAGTTGCCTTGAACTTATGCACCACAGTTGTATCAACACGGAGAAATTAAGCAATTTTGCTCATCCAATTTCCGCTGCCGCCTCTCATTATAAAATTAAAGAGGTCTATCAGTGCAAATTCCCTACTGGAGTCACTGTGGCCTCTGTCGTCGTAATGAGGCCCGAGGGCGCGATTCATTGCGCGAAATGTGATTGCAAATATTAATGAATTGCGTGACTCGTACATCGACGTGTTGGAACACCATGTATACTTGTTACATCGGCCAATCACAGAGAAGTATTTAATACGGGATTATTTTTCTAACTCGTAGTATGTTTTGAGCATTGAACATTTTTTACAGTATAATTGTCAGTAAATATTGTTTTACATCGACGAGTTAGCTTCTGCTTGCGGCTTTGTCCGCGTGGTATATATCTTCTTAACTTGTATTGCACGTGTTATTCTGGTATGTAAGCTTCTGCTAGATAGACTTGAAATAGACGCTTGATTGAGGCTTGAAATAGTAATAAACATCCATACCATCCATCCTCACAAACTTTCACGTTTGTAATATGTATTATATATAGTAGATGTTGTGACGTGTTCTCATAATTTACTAGTTTCATTTAGCAAAGTAAATTATCCATACAGATAAATAAAATTGAAGTGTCTGTTTGTAATATCAAACTAACAGCGTCTTACTAAATGCATATGAAAGTATATACGGTACCAATAACAAAACAACCAATTTTTAAAATTTTTGTCTGTCTGTTTGTTCCGGGTAATCTCCGAAACGGCTGGACCGATTTTGACGGGACTTTCACTGGTAGATAGCTGATGTTACAAGGAGTAACATAGGCTACTTTAATTTTAGAAAAATAATTAGGGTTCCGCGCAAAAAAATAAAAACCATGTAATCCAAAATCTCCACGCGGGTGAAACCGCGGGGCAGCAGCTAGTTATTAATAAGTAAATAATTATAAATTGTAATTATAAGTAAATTAACTTCTGCCAGCGGTTTTTACCCGCGTCCCTACAGGTACTGCGCATTTTTCCGGGATAAAAAGTAGCCTCTGTTGCACTCCGGTCCATAAACAATATATATGCCAAAAATCACGTAGATCCGTTGCTCCGTTACTGCGTGAAAGAAGGACAAACTAACAAACACATTTTCGCATTTATAATATTAGTAATAGGATAAGATTAGTAGGATTATATTGGTAAAAAAATAGAAATGCATATATTTAGTAACGGGATATTTACCATGTATTTTATACATGGTAAAAAATACATGGTAAATATCCCGTTAGTAAAGTTAACTCTTGTGTTAGTGACCATGAAAGTTTAAAAATTTATAAATGCAAATACGAGTATGTACACACGAGCGGTACTTGGTATATATTTTCATCAAGCAAGATGAAAGTATATGTATCGAGCACTAGAAAAATTCTTACCACCATGCTATCTATGGTTGCAGGAGGATGTACTATAAATTCATAATACTACTAGAAATACAGAAATGTATAAAATACAAAATATAAGTGGATTCTTCAAATACTTTATGATTAGTTATACGCAAAGTGTCTACGCGCTAAATGAAAACTGACACATCTCATCCGATATTTTCATATTCCATCAAGCTGAAACATCAATCTTCTCACGAAAAACTTCAAATTCAATATAAAATCAAGATAACTTCGCATCATTTTTCAACCAGCTCTTCAGGAATTTCATATAGAGCGAGTCCACATTCTCAGAGTGAATTTACATGCCAGTCTGTGTCTAGTATTTTTTATTAAGTTTTAGTTTATTTTAGCTTTATTACGTATAAAACATGTTAAAATCACATGAAACGGATCGTTGAAGAAAAACATCGCGAGGAAACCCGCATGTTCAAGAATGACAAAATTTGATGACATGTGACATCTAGACCAAGCCGCATTAGGCCTGCGTAATATAATTAATATACATAGGTAATTTTTTTCTTTTGCTTGCCAATTTTCCCTAACAGTACTAAAAAATACCCTACCAATATGCTGTGGTTTTGTCACAATGTTTTCTTTCACCGAAAACTTGAGTTTATCGAAGAACTTTTTTCCTACGTTTTTTGAAGTTCAAACCTCTAGAAAAGAAGATTTTATAATATCAGTTGTTTTGTTTGTTAAATGGTTTCAATTTCGTGATTCTTAATTAATTTTAGTATGTATCGCTTTGGTGGTTGAAAATGTCTGCCCCTATCGTATAGTTAGAGTAAAAGTCGTTAGTATTGCCTATATTAAAAAACTTAGTGCTAATAAACTTGCTCAGTCCGAATTTCGGATCCAACAAGTCCTATACAAACATCAAACATTCACACTTCGACTAGGATTCCGTGTCACAGATGGCATAGACTCACACAGATACACAGCAAAAACATCGAAGACCCGAGAACAAACTTTACTGCTCACCACATAAAGTTTGCTCCGGCCTTTAAACAAGGCGGCTCCGTTTTGATATGGCCCCGAATACCCCCAGGCAGGGTTACTACCAACTTAGCAACATCATTATCATCTACTGATGATAATAATATTGAAGTTGGTGGTAGTTGGTAGTCAGCTACTGCCGGAAATCATCCACTACTGAATAATACGGGCCCCTCCCATAAGCGGGAACATAATTATGAAAGGTTTGCCACAATTCACCACGCTTCTACTGGCATCCTAGTGATCAGAATAGATCATAATACTGACCGAGGAGCGTATACTGCTACCAATTCCATCCAAATTCCTTTAGCCAGCTCTAAGGGGCAGCGTAGACGCTTATGCAAACGTACGTTTGCTTGTCAGAATAACAGCGCGTTTGCGTCAACGCGGATTTCGTGATACTCGAAATGCGCGCTTGACGCAAAAGCGTTGTTATTCTGACAAGCAAACGTACGTTTGCATAAGCGTCTACGCTGCCCCTAAGAGATGAGGTAATTCTATTCATCCACAGACCAGACGGCGGCTTTGGAGCCGTCAAAATCCAAGGCTAACATCCGCTGCTCGGCTCAACTTTTGAATCCTACAAGTCCTATACAGTCATACCTACTTGTAATCTTGTATTCTAGCAAACCGCACTCCAGCTCCCACAAACGCCGTGTGAAAGTGCCGAGACGGATTCCATATTTCACCGGGTGAGATAGATTGTGACGCGATGTCATCCATTTATAACGTTACTCCACTTAGCGGATTGATGACTGGCGTCGTCTCCGATGGGGGCATGTCGTTTTTATCTAGAGTTTTCAGGTTTGTAGACTAAAGTATTACAAGATTGAGTGCTTGGGTATTTTTGTAGAGACGGAAGCTTGGCAACGTCTTTAAACTTTACGCAGACTTGAATGATTGGCACGGTAAACGAAGTGTACCTTTAAAGTGGGCATTAGACCACCAATCTGCAAGTTAGTGCAGTTTCTACAATAAGCTTGATCATTCGGTGGTGTAAGATATTTTTAACGGACTGCCAAAAACGGAGGTTCTCAATTCATCTGGATTTTTTTGTGGCGATGTTCCTCCGTCAATTCTTAACCGATTTAAATGTTTTTTTCTTGACTAGGGTTTATCTAAAAGTGGTTCCTTTTATAAATTATATGAATAAATTCCACCCCTAATGGTGGAAAATGTGGGATGAAATTTCATTCAAATATATACATCACAAAAATTTCGCTGCCAACAGGATTCGAACCTGCGTCTTCTGGCAAGCTTTTGTGATGTATTACATTTGTGTGAACATCCGCTAGTGTCGGTTAACACTATAAAATATATTTCATGAAATTTCATACATCACGATACTTTCGTCAAAGGAGATTCCCACTTATTTTTTAGTGCTAGTTTAGCTAGCTAATTTAAGTTGAAAAGCAGTTACCAAGCAATGATCGGTGTAAGCATATCATAATCTAGATTTAGCGTTTTTGCCATCTTCTTTATTTAACAATAGCTTCAGCCCGTGGTTTTACCTGTGCTCCCACAGAAACCGTACATTTTTCCGGGATAAAAAGGAGTGGGATATTGAACGGATTTTATTGACATTTGAAAAAATAATAAATTAAGTGTCGGAGTAAAAATACTTTTTTATCTTGATGCCATGCGTGCAAAGCTGGGAGCAAAGGATAGTAATATAATATACTTTTATAATAAATATACTTTTTTTAACTTTGATCGTAACATTAATACTGTGGAAGTCTTATACTCGTATATCATCTGATGTGTCAATATAACATTTCTTGCACAATTCCTTTAATTAAAAATTCGCTTTGCATTTGTTCCTTTGTTGAAATCTCATAACGTTATGAAGGAACGTGAAGCGTACCGTAATTATTTTGAATTTGAGCCGATTTTCCTCATTTTTGTCGGATGATGACTTCAGCGAAGGAACAAAAAATATTTAACGAATCAAATTTTTTTCCAGAATCGTATAAAAAGCAAAAATAAAATTGTATTATTTTTCAACGAAGTACTTTTGTGTCGCAGAAAAGAGTGTGTGTCATCATAATTTTAATATGCGATCGCTTGTAAGGGGCACCTTAGACGCTCAAGCAAACGTACGTTTGCTTGTCAGAATAACAACGCTTTTGCGTCAAGCGCGGATTTCGTGATACTCGAAATGCGCCCCTAAGCCTATAAAGCTATGGTAAGTACATTTTCAACTGTGGTGTTTGTAGAAAAAATATTATTCTACCGGTTACTCTCCACTAGCGGTGGGATGCCAGCCAATAATGAGAATGATTATGTCATGTTATGTATTATTTAAGTCTGGTGTGCAAATATTTTGTATTGTATTGTATTTATAAACACCAATAGCCGTGATTAATTCACTCAAACTTAATGAACATTTTCCTTACCTCTCGTCCTCAGCTAAGCTTTGTCTCAAACGGCTTCACTTAAGGCCAGGATACTCCGCGCCCGCTTTCTCGCTTGCACATCTCAACATTGTTGAAGATAAACTATCACTAAATATAATTATGAAAAATCGCATTCGGTGAATTTGCTAACAATAACATTTTAACAAAAATTTCATTTTGATCTACTTAAGTTTTCAAACCTTAAAATCAGATTTTATGTTTTGCCCATTTTCATGTGTGAAAACCTGATCGGATCAAAATGATACTTTTACCGTACCTTTGTAATGTTATTGCCAGCAAATTCACCGAATGCGATTTTTCATAATTATATCAAAATATTGATTATCTTCAAAAACGTTGAGATGCGCGAGCGAGAAAGCGGGCGCGGAGTAACCTGGCCTTAATAAAGTGCCTATCAGTCGAGCGCACAGATAGGGATTCTTTAAGCCGTCGATTTGGTTTCACTTCCCGATCGATTCAATTAAGTGTCGGGAGTCTAAGGGAAAAGGGAGTAGCAGAGGAAAGTTTGCAAGATTTGATGTCTTTAGCTATGCATGGTCTGTTAGTAATGTCTATGGATGCAACTAATACAGGCTATACATCCAGTAATCTATACGTATAATAAATGCGAAAGTGTGTTTGTACGTTTGTTGGTTTGTCCTTCTTTCACGCAGCAACGGAGCAACGGATCGACGTAATTTTTAGCATAGATATAGTTTATGGACCGGAAAGTAACATAGGCTAACTGTTTATCCCGAAAAATGCATGGTTCCTGTGGGAACGCGGGTGAAACCGCGGGCAGAAACTAGTAAGTTATAATAATTTTATATGGCTATTTTTAATCCAATTTATATTTACCTTCAATACCTATCAACTACTGCTTGTAAAGGTGAGAATTATTTGGCGTTACCTGAAAAAAAAAACACAGACCAAGTTATAATAACATAACAAACAAACCAACAAACTAAATTCGTATTATTAATATTAAGTAGGATTTACTAGCTGCTATGAACTGACGTCCATAGTGAAATATAAAAATGTTAGGTAGTATTTATACGTATTATGAAACTTTGGTCGCTGAAACTCGCAAGTTGCAGTTTCCGAATGAATTATGTTGTTCCAAACTTTGCTACGTTCACTGTATTGATACAAGTGGCAACGGAATTGAAATTTTTGCGGACGCGACGTTAGTATCTTCGATTTGTTGTTACTTTATACTAAACTAGTTTCTGCCCGTGGTTTCACCCGCGTGATTTCTGTTAGAATCGTAAATATTCCAAGCAAAAAAGTATCCTATGTTAGTCTTCGGCTTCTAACCTATCGCTATGCAAAAAATCACGGTGATCCGTTGCTCCGTTGCTGCGTGAAAGAAGGACAAATCAACAAACTTCTCTTTCACTTCACAAACATTTTCAACATTTTCGCGTTTATTTTAGGACGGATTCCATCTTTGTATTACTTTCAAGTGCAAGTTTATGAACACATAAAGGTTAAGAATCTATCATTATACCGACACAGCTTTTAGTAAATGATACAAAATCGACAGCAGACATTTTATGATTTTTGCGCAATTTGTGTTCTCGCTCAAACTCCCATTTCATTTCAAAGTGTTTCTTTTGTTTTGCAATGGAATATACTAATTCCAATTTCATACATCCTCAATCAACTTTTATTGGTACATCCGTTAATTCTTTAAATTTAACGCTATACACAAATTGGATAAACCTTTTATAATGCCTATCGGCGTGTTGTTTACAGCTTACCTACAGCTCTAATTTTATACGATTAAACTCTTTATGTAAAATTCCTAACATTAATTCGAATCTAGATTATTTATTGGAAAAAGCCTTTGATCTAACTTGTTCGATTTGGTTTTACGTAATTTTATGTTATGGCAATTCGATTGGTTTTCTGATTGAACTCTGTCGAATACGCATTTTAAGTTTCTTCCGAAAAGGGTAGCGATTTAATTACATACTCTATATTACATACTAGCTATGCCCCGCGGCTTCGCCCACGTAGCCTAAGTTTCTCCTTGTAACATCGGCTTTCTGCCAGTGAAAGTCCCGTCAAAATCAATCCAGCCGTTTCGAAGATTACTCGGAACAAACAGACAGATAGACAACATTTAAAAAAATGATTGTTTAGTTATAGGTACCGTATATACTTTCATATGCATTTAGTAAAAAGCTGTTATTTTGATATTACAAACAGACACTTCAATTTTATTTATTTGTATAGATTATAGAAATGAATAAAATTTAAGTGTCTGATGAAAATTTTGTCTGTCTGTCTGTTTGTTCCGGGTAATTTCCGAATAGGCTGGACCGATTTTGACGGGACTTTCACTGGCAGATAGCTGATGTTACAAGGAGTAACTTTAGCTACGTGGGCGAAGCCGCGGGGCACAGCTAGTTTTATCTATTTGAGAGAGTGAGCGTGACTCAGTGCGAACTTATGTGACACACAAGTTATGTAGTGATTTATCACACTCGCTCTAAAACGGTGAATGAAAACATCGTGAGGAAACCCACATGTCCAAGAGCCACAAAATTCGAGGACATATGACGTTATTATTCAAAATCAACTAAGACCGCATGCGAGTGTTCAATCCGAATAAAAAAGGAGTTGGCACAACACATATTATGTGATAGAAATACCTACACGAAATACGTCTAGCAAATCTCTAGCTTCAATGCTATACTTGGCTGATTAAAGAACCATTTTCTCACATGAAAGAAAGAAAGAAAGAAGAAAGAAAATACATTTATTTCAGGACATCACACAACATTACAGTTTTACACATGCATAAAAGATGAAAAAAAAAAAAAGGACAGACAAGTATATAAATAAAAACCCAATGTTGCGTGATGCCATGATAAGGGTTCCGACTCAGCATGCAATTAAGGTCCAAGGACCTTAATAACTGATTTTCAGTCGGAACCCACACCTATGACATCACGAACCTCCGGACAGTGATACATCAAAATATAGATTAAAGAATTAAAGAAAAGTAGAGGTGAACAAAAGGTACGGACGAACAAAAGGTAAGGAACGTATTGCGAGCCGAAACATAAACAAAAATGGCGTCAAATGTCGAGCCACAGCTCTTCAGACAGCACATTGGCATGGTAGCATGTATCACAAATGCAACATCTCACTTGCTATAGAACTTTTTTTTTTTTTTTTTACACATTAACAGGTTAATTTAGTCGCACGATTGAATTCAATGACACTTCATATACTCGCTCTTGACTGGAAAACAAAATGACGACGGAATCCGATACGAAATCTGATTGAAATCCCGCACAAAAAAAGAATTCCACGTTTTCTTTTCCCTCAAAGCATTTACTCGCAAAAACAATTTTATATTTATGCCTCTCATCAAACTTTAAATCCTTGTTAAATCTTCGAAATAAGAAACAGATACAATAAGAAAAGTTCGTACCTTACTAGATTTATGCCCTGAAACATGACTTTCACAGGGGATACTTTCGATACTTAGTAGATATCGATACTTTGAGTTTTGATACCTGATATGTACTTAGCACTTTCGAGTTTGAAGATCAGGATATCTGCCAGCGTCAAATAACAAACTCATTATCAAAGATCCTCTTATCATGTTCTCAAAGTAAACCACATTTATTCTGTAATATTGCTTTTCTATGTTGTGTAAAAGGAAAGCAGTATTCAAAGAAATGGCTACGTTTCTTTTAAGTGATTTTTTTCGCCAGCATCTATGTTTCCCGATTACTGTAGTCTGGGCCTTCTAAACGAAAGTGAAATAAGTACTTTCTTGAAAAATGTTGTTACACCAATCTTTTCCTCTTCACGGACAGAACTAGTATGAAAAATAACGTGGTTGCTATTACACCTCAGGTTAGATATAGAGTTGCATAGTGACACAAGCAGTTGTATCTAGTTGTTACAATATTATGCAATACATTATACACACTGTGATATTTCGAGTATAAATACTTTGAATAAATCAACTTTTAATATCGCGTAATTACATTATTTTTATTTCCCAACATTTCAAACCTTTTGCAGTATTTGCATTAGTCACGAGGTGTAGTAGATGACATACTCTATTTAAAACCTAAGAAAATACTATGAATACTTTTTAGGTATCGATACTATTGTACCAGTACTCAGTATTAGGAATGTATTTTTATTCGACACTCCAAAAAACATACCTTGAGTTTTATATCGGAGACGAAACTTTATCACTAGCGGGGATCGTAAACCTTTAACCTAGATTATTTTATATCGCTTCTTATTTAGCTCGACTCAAATATAGTCCAAACCACGCCACGACATAGGATACCTACACCTTCTTTACATGAAAGTTTTATTTAAAAAAAGAAGCGGTTTTGTTTTGTTTTACAACTTCGCACGTATTAGTATACAACCAGTGTCAAGTAATAGTTTACTTTTCAATCACGCAGTTCGTTTTATTATACTCGATATGATGTGGGTGTCACGAAAATAGGTTTTAAGCAAAGTCAGATAAGCTTCTGCCACTACGAAAAATTTGTATCATTATTCATCAAATTCAAGTGCTCTCTTGGGCCCATATGGAGAAAGAATCTTCATATGGGCCCAAGAGAGCACTCATGAAAATTAAAGTAAATGACTAAGTGCCCGTTATAAATTGGTATCATAGGTACCAGATAGATTACAGATAATCTAAACAAACAAATAAAGCGTTTGTTTGCAATTTCAAAATAACAGCTTTTTACTAAATGCATATGAAAGTATATACGGTACCTATAACAAAACCACAATTTTTAAAAGTTTTGTCTGTATGTTTGTTCCAGATAATCTTCAAAACGGCTGGTCCGATGTTGACGGGACTTTCACTGCCAGATAGCTGATGTTATAACGAGTAATTTAAGTTACTTTTATTTTAGAAAAATAATTAGGGTTCCGTGTAAAAAAAATAAAATCCATGAAATCCAATATCTCCGCGCGGCAATAGCTAGTACCTAAATAAAATTAATATCTAGATTATGAAAGTCCAGCAGCCGGAACACACCAATATGTGTTGGGATGGAGGTTTTCAACTCGAGGATGGTAGCTAGCTACAAAATACTCTGCCACTGTGATATGGTCGCATCATGATGTTTTCCTTCATCGAACATTTAAGCTCATTGTAGAGTTTCAACCATCCACCTACGGATCGTCGTCCTACTTCACTACTGAACTCCGTACTGATTTCCGTAAAATAATTTTATTTATTCAAACATTTCAAGCTCTTCACATTTTTCATACTGCAATTCAAAACCCGTAAAGAAGATGAAAGTAATATCAAAAAGTAGCTCGCACTGAAGTGCCGTCTTCAAGCCAAGCAAGCAGAGCGCTCAAATACAGAAGCCATTTCCTGATTTATTAAAAAAAAGATTTAAAAAGAAAACGTTCTTTTTTTAAGTTGATTTAAGCGCGCAAACTCTCACTTCCGTATAATTAAAAAATTCCGACGCCCACTAACGAGCCGCCTTACTCTATTTGATAGTGGACTTTTGAGTTCTTTTTTTAAAATGAGATTTTTAATTTTTTTACCTTTTTCGTTGGCTAAGGACTCGTTTGGGATTGCCTGAAGGCTGATATGGATTGAGACGAGGGTATTTTTAACCGATTTGAGAAGAACGTTTCCATATCCCACGTATGTACCAATGTAAGTATAATTCCATATAAATTTAATTAAATTGATTCTCTTAAACTCAATTTGTTCATTTTTGCTTCAAATTCTGAGAATGATTATAAAATTATGGAGTACTACCTACTCAAATAATTAGGTCCTCAGTAATTTTTTTTTGTATCTAAAGCAATTTATGAAGTCATTTTCTTAATCTTAATTTCTTAATAACCTCAATCTTTAAAAATTAATTTGGCAGTGCTAATTTGAAGGCCCTGATTCATTTTACGTTGTTTTCGCTAATTGTTTTTGACATGTAGAAATGGAAAACATCTGCCTGTAACTTAGCTACAAAAAAAAGTGATGATAGCTTAGTGGTAGGGAAGGTTTCCCGCTAATCCTTATACGAAAGTTTCAGATTGTTCTGGAAATTTAATTTGAGAACTAGGTATCGCCCATTTTGGGCTTAGCTTGTTGTTATGCTCAATCACATAATCAATTATCAGCAGTTTTTTATACTATTGGATAATGAGATGAGCGAGTCGTTTGTCTGATGGTAATGCAAATAATTCCAGTCAACTACAATAATTACATGTCACTCAGAACTTTGACAAAAAATACCTGTGTGGCGCTGCAGTGTGCTCGTTACCCTGAGACATTAGGTATTAATAGTACTTTTTAAACTTTCGCGAATTGAATTCATTGTATTAAGACAAAAACGGGTCTTTTCGCGCACAAAGAATTGTGCGTGAAGCGATTGAAATCAAAAAGTACCATAATTTCAATCGGGAAGATGGATTTAAGTTGTCTTCTTCGTGGAATCCGGTGATAGAGAAGTGTTCGCGTCGCGTTTTGCCTTCGAGCGCATCTGCCGATACTGTTAGTATTGTGTGTCGTGACCGCTGCGAATGCGATATTTTAGAAAATCAAATGCGGGTAGATGATGACAACGGCCGCCGTTCAAGACGCAGACACCCACTTTCTTCAGTCTTCTCGTGACCACGATCAATGCAACTTGATCGAAACGTCGAGGTTAGTCAAAATTATATTTTGATTTTATTTGTGTGCGAAAAGACCCGTTTTTGTCTTAATACAATTAGGTATTAAGTCTCATAAGCCCAGTAATTTCACTTACTACTTTTCTTATCAAACTGAAACTCAGTAACGCTTGACCATCACTGCTTGGACAGCAGGCTAAGCCGTGATCCCACTTAATCCTACCACCTATAAATGTCATAGAAGTAAAATTACGGTAAAAAACAGACAACTTTGTCACCATTAAGGTCATAACCACGTTTGATGTTATTCAAACATAAATGCACGCAGAAATCGTCCAAACCCCTAAAATGTTATCACACGAGCTGGCGCCAAAAATACCACACATTCACTCCACAGAGCTTAACAAAAAATCATTTGAATGTAAAAACTCGCCGGGCCCTAATTTCAGAATCGTGTCCCCAACAGATTATCTTGGATTTTCCACTCCTTTGGGACTTCACTGTCCCGGCAAGAGTAGGCCTGTGTACTACAGAGGTATGCTTTAAAATAAGTATCTCTACATTTTTATTTTAATATCTTTTTTCTTTTTTTTTTTTGATTGTTTTTATAGGCTACCGATTGATTGTCTACCTTTTTTTTAATACTGATTAGGCTTGCGTTTGACCGCAATCTCACCTGAAATCCGTTCCGTAGTTTTTGCAAAGAGTCACAAAAATCCATACATCCATCCATCCTCACAAACTTTCGCGTTTTTAATGTTAGTAATGTTAGTAGGATTGAAAATGCTAAATTTGGTTAGTATTATCTTAAAACCTAGGTTAGGTTTTTCTAGACAATAGGTTCTCGTTCTTAGCTACATGAGCTGTTATACAAAAATTTCATGATAAAGATGGGTGAAGATTGTGTGTGATTTATAGCCATATTAGCTTCTGCTCGGGGTTTTCACCCGCGTTCCCACAGGAACCATGCATTTTTCCGGGATAAAAAGTAGCTTGTATTACTCTCCGATCCATAAACTATATCTATGGCAAAAATCACGTCGATCCGTTGCTCCGTTACAGCGTGAAAGAAGGACAAACCAACAAACACACTTTCGCATTTATAATATTAGTAGGATTTTCAATACTTATACGAGTAGCTAACGTACTATAATAATAAACCCTTTCCAGCACTACACTCCGTGTTCAAATATAACGGAACGCAAAATCATGACATTGTTTGGTTGACGATTATTGTTTTTGTCATTGACTTATTGGATAACATTACTGTAAACACAGACCGTACGTATTCTATTTTTACCAGCTTTAAAAATATATTATAGTATAGCACTTCAACCTGAGACAGCGCCTCAATAAGCAGCTTAGCACGGTTTATCATGGCGATGTGCTCCTAGCGTCGCTTTTAGAAGAACGAATTTTAAAATTTTAGACATTAGATTTTCGAAGCTTCTTGTTTGTCGACAACTTGTCGAAAGGATTATGCGTATATTTAAAGAGCCATTTGGGCCTCTAGGGATTAAATTTTAGGTTTTTAGATTAGAGGCTAATCTAAGAGAAGTTCTACTAGGCGGTAGGACTAACTCTTCTGCGAGTGTCCGTCTGGGTTGGTACCACCGCTTTGCTCGTGAAGTCTGCCAACAAGTGGTAATGTGCAAGCATAACTGTGTTTCCGTTTGTTGAGCAGAGTACCCAGTGAAATTACTGGCTTATGAGACCTAATACATGAGATATAGCAGTGCCGCGTAGGACTTTGTATTTCAAAGTCCTTAGTGGCACTGCTATTATTATGGGCCGGCGTTATGCTTATCATCAATAAGCACAATGTCATTTTAGGAAAGAAATAATATCTTAGCTTTTAGTCAGAAATAGTGCTAATTAGATTGTTAATTGCATAATATTAGAAAAATCTTAACTTTAATAAAATCTATTGAAGCTTAGGATGAAACGATAACGGACTTCTCGTCGTGATTCGCGACAAAGCGACGTATCGCGTTTTAATTAAGACGACGACGTGCAAGATTTAAAATAAAATAAATAAATAATTTATTGCCACAATACAAAATACAAAACTACAAATACATACTAGTGCGGGGGTATGAGTGTGTAAGCGTTTATTTATATTTATTTTATTTATACAAAATTTTATAGGGCAATAGGGGTAAACTGCGCACACATTTTCATGTGTACGCTGCGCTGTTTTTCAGTTTATCCCTTTGCTCGGACTGTTCTTCGTCAAGATAAATAGAGATAAGCGAGATACAAAAAAATGCTATTACCATAAGTTCTAATTAATATAATGTCGCATATAATTAATATTTGTCACGCATCCCAACGTAATCCGCCCTAACTCAATTAATTATACGAACCTACAAACAAAATGAACGAATAAAATTCATTACTCGTATAAAATCTTCAAGCACAAAAGCCTGAACATCAAATCAGACCCGTAAAATAAAATCGATAGCACACCAATAGGTATAAACCAAGCAAATGGCGTACTAAATCTTATTCCACCACCGACGTTACTTTACTTACCTACGCACCACTTAACTTACCTACGCGCTGCCACTTAACTTGTTAGCTTACTGCGATCCTATAAATTTCATACCTAACTCAATTTAGGGTACCGCGGAATGTGCGGTGTAAACTTTACAACAAATGTCTGAGGGTTCCGCGAACTAAAGTTAACGAAAAGTAAGCTCTTCTGAGTTGTCGGGTAGCTTTTACGGCAAAAGTGACGAAATTATGGTAGAATTTGGAGTGGAACTGATAAAACGCCATGGGGGAGTTAGTTATAAACAAAGTTCGTGTTAAATATTCTAAGCTTTAAAGTGCCATTTGGATTGGAATTATAAATAACTGATTTGTCAGTTAACTACTGTTTACTAGGTGGTAGGACTAACTCTTCTGCGAGTATCAGTCTGGATGGGTACCACCACTTTGCTCGTGTAGTATGCCGCCAAGCAGTAACGTGCAAGCATTAATGTGTTCCGGTTTGATGAGCAGGGTAGTCAGTGAAATTACTGGGCTTATGAGAGTTAATACCTAATGTCTCAGGGTAACGAGCGCTTTGCAGTGCCGCGCAGGCCTTTGTGTTTCAAAATTCTGAGTGGCACTGCAATTGTTATGGGCCGGCGTTATGCTTGCCATCAGGCAAACGACCAGCTCGTCTTGTTAACAAACAGCAAAAAAAAAAGAGTGCAATGCAGCCACTCCTGCCTTTGTGGTTCAAACTCGTGAATGGCGTTACAATAGCTAATGGTTGGCATCGTGCTTACCATCAGGTAAACGACCAGCTCGTCTCCTTGTCCAGTAAAAAAAAAAAACCAAAACTGTGCCAAATAACCACCATTATAAAAGCATTAAACCGCTTCCACAGATTTAATTTATTGTAATGTATGTTTGATCAGAAACACAGGCCGTCTCTCAGAGAGTACCACGCGGATCCAGTATGGCTGGCATGTTCTTGAAATGCGGGGTTTCTCGCGATGATTTCTTTCACCATTCTAGAGCGAGTGTGGTAAATCTACACATCCTTAACAAAGGTATCAAATGAAAGATTTTAGAAGTTTAGTATTTGTTTAATTGATAAGTATTCTTATTACAACCTGAATAGCCTTTACCAGTAATTAAATGGTATGTAACAAAGGCACCGTCTCTATTTTCCTGCTAATCTATGATTTAAACAAACTTCATTGTTATATCTGTCAAATATTATGTGATTCTGCAAGATTCTAGTTCATTAAACCGTTTTACTCACGCTTCGTCACAATATAATTTGCTGCGCAGTAAGGGAAGAAAAATAAACGTACTGTACCTGCTATACCTATAACTTCATGTACCTATTTAAAATGTTACCTCTGCCTGCAAACTAAAGTTGTTTTTACACTCTATATATTAGCATTTGACCTCTATCTCGCCTGATCTTAAGCGATGATGCGGTCGAAGATGGTGAATATACTAAACCTGGCTGCCAGGTGCGTCAGATTTTCATCTTGAGGATGGTAGCCTAGCTAGCCAGGCGAGTGATTGATGCCTACCACCGTTTATCACGATGTGTTCTTTAACCAAAAGCTCAAGCTATACGGCGAACCACCAAAATATAGTAAATATTATGGTAAAATTAAGATTAAGACAACTTCCAATGTGTCCTTACTGAAATTATCTTGTCCCGTCGTCCTCACGCACATTAAGTTGCCGGATCACGATAACCAAAACAATAGATGGTGTTCAGATATATGAGGGTCTCTACATTATCTTTTATAATAGAAGCCGTTGGCATGGCCCTAATCTCTGATAGGAATATCTTTATCCTTTATCTAAGCACTAACAGATTTTATGAAGTGAAAGAGGTAGATTCGTTCATCTTTTTTCAATATTGGTTAACAATAGTCAACAATTTTCCTTTCGCTTTTTTTTTAAGACTATTAGACAAAGAGGCAAGGGTATTTTGGCTGATGGTGAGTATAACGCCAGCCCAACAACTACAGTGCCGCTCAGAACTTTGAAACACATAGGCCTGCTCGGCACTGCAGTATCTCTTTAGCCTGAGATATTATAGGTATTACTAGCTTCTCCCCGCGGTTTTTACCCGCGTTCCCACAAGAACCGTCAAACCGAACTGTCAAATTAAATCAACTTGTCAACATTATAAAACTTTATTGACAGCTGTCAATGTCAATTTTATGTCACACTAACTTCTGCCCGCGGTTTCACCCGCGTTCCAACAGGAACCGTGCATTTTTTCAGGATAAAAAATAGCCTATGTTACTCTCCTTCTAGGAGCTCACTATCAACGTCTAATCTTATTACAAACCTGATAAAATTTCATAACAAACATTCATTCAATAATGAATAGTTTCATTCAATACCCACAGCAAACTTTCTCTTCAAAATAAGTACATATTAGTATAAAGTATAGATAAACCTACTAGGTGGTAGGGCGAACTCTTCTGCAAGTGTCCATCTGGGTTGGTACCACGACTTTGCTCGTGAAGTCTGCTGCCAAGCAGTAATGTGCAAGCGTTACTGTGTGCCGGTTTGATGAGCAGAGTAGCCAGTGAAATTACTGGGCTTACGAGACCTAGTTACCTATAATGTCTTAGTAACGAGCGCACTGCAGTGCCACGCCGGTGTTTGTGTTTCATAGTTCTGAGTGGGATTGCTATTGTTATGGGCCGACATTATGCTTACCATCAAGCAAACGACCAGCTTCTCTCGTTATCAAATAGTATAAAAAAATCCATCGCGACTGTTACCGTTAATCCTTTATTTGGCATTGCATAACAGCAACGCGTAACCCAAAACCCCGTAACATTTTTCAAAATGGCGTTGCCTTCGGAATAGCTCCAACAATCCCATACACTCCCCAAACGGCGTCTAATCAAACAATGCCCGGTATTCAAACGTTCCATATAAATTAGAATAATCGCGTAAGGGGAGATAGTACAAAAATTCCTCACTTTAATCTCTAAGGGAAGGTCCGGGAATTCCGATCATTGCTGTCTCTGATCCCTGCCCCGGATGTTGGAATTCGTAGGCATTGCAGATTGGGCTCATTTGTTTATACAGATATTATTATAGGACAATAGTGGTTTGGGTAAATAGTTTGGCTGGAGTTTGCGGGTCGTACTCGGTTCGAGATATAACTATAAGTTTCCAAGTTTAGAGTAAATCTGACGGAATTATGATTAATTCTCGCTACGATGTTATCGATTCTGGTGTTACAATTCTAAGCTATGTGAAGTTTTATTCTTTCTCTAATATTCTAAGCTTTTCTCTCTTTCCAATGAAAAGCATGAGAAAGGGATGGAATATATTTGACTGGTCATCTTCTAAACCAATAAATAAAATTGAAGTGTCTGTTTGTAATATCAAAATAACAGCTTTTTATCAAATGCATATTATGGATGTATTATATATACGGTACCTATAACAAAACAACCATTTTTTAAATTTTTGTCTGTCTGTCTGTCTGTTTGTTCCGGGTAATCTCCAAAACGGCTGGACCGATTTTGACGGGAATTTCACTGGCAGATAGCTGATGTTACAAGGAGTAAATTAGGTTACTTTAATTTTAGAAAAAGAATTAGGGTTCCGCGCAAAAAAATAAAAACCATGTAATCCAAAATCTCCACGCGGGTGAAACCGCGGGGCAGCAGCTAGTTCAAAATGAAAATCTGTTGAGGAACACCGATAGGCGTGTTATACAGCAATTGAACTTGAAACCATTTTTAACTGCATTAAATAATCATTTTCTTTCTTTATTTATAATAAATTTATCTTTGTGTAATATGTGTCTCTTATCTTTATCTTTGTATAAACAGAAGTAAGCCGTTTTCTCACCATACAAGTAGGAAAGTTTTGCCAAAGCATAACCATATTTCTAACCATTTTACTGCACTGTTTACTCAAACCTTGACATATCCGGAATCGAAAAAATCGTATTTATTCTCGCCCTGAATAAGTATCACCCATGAAAACGTCCGTAAAAGAAGGTAGATAATACCACACACCTCATACACACACGCACAAAAAAACTTCCATGAAAGCGGGTAGATGGAAATTGATCACTCACACACTTACAAAAACACTCACACGTTACACGAAATCCTTCACTACTTACGTAGAAATAGGTAGACCATATAATAATATGGCACATAAACCTCATAGTTATTGCTATCATAAAATTAGTGTTCCTTTGGAATAGGTAAATTGCGGATCCTTCAGATTTTATTTTCACTGTGTCCATTTTATTGGTTACGCACGCTATAGATCTTCAATTTTGTGCTCGCTTTATGAGGGTCATGAAGATATCTTAGACAGAATTATTCTTGAAACAAGACAAATGAGAATGTGTAGCCAAGACTTCATTTTAGGGAGGAGTTTTTGCTAAGACAAATCACAACACGTGTCAATAAAAATCTAGCCGTTCCAAGTCCAATTAAAAACGAGCCTAAGGGGCACCTTAGACGCTCAAGCAAACGTACGTTTGCTTGTCAAAATAACAACGCTTTTGCGTCAAGCGCGCATTTCGAGTATCATTTAATTCGCGCTTGACGCAAAAGCGTTGTTATTCTGACAAGCAAACGTACGTTAGCTTGAGCGTCTAAGGTACCCCTAAGACAAATTGTGACAAATTTAAAATATTTTGACGGGACTTTCACTGGCAGATAGCTGATGTTATAACGAGTAACGTAGGGTACGTGGGCGAAGCCTCGTGGCTTAGGCACAGCTAGTAAATAAATAAATTTGTAGATAGCTATAACAATTATTTATAATAAAACGTATTATTGTAACTTTTTAAAAATTAAATGATACGGTTTATTACCCGACAGTCAACAGTCATCAGAAAAACAAACGAACGACTCTACTTAACATTCACCAGCTTTATAAATAAAATGGCAATTTACTTAAAACCAATTTACTCTCCAAACCGCATACAAAAGGGTAATTAAATATTAAAGAAGCTTAAAAGTGAAGTACCCGTTGACAGCAGACCGGATGAAGTGACGTCATGTTTATTAATTTTATTGATGACTAGCTGCTACCCGCGGTTTCACCCGCGTGGAGATATTGGGTTTCATGCGTTTTATTTCTTTTGCGCGGAACCCTAATTATTTTTCTAAAATAAAAGTAGTGTTTACTCCTTATAACATCAGCTACCTGCCAGTGAAAGTCCCGTCAAAATAGGCCCAGCCGTTTCGGAGATTACCCGGAATAAACAGAAACAGAAACACAGACAGACAACATTTTTAAAAATGGTTGTTGGACCGAGGAGTGGGTACCTGATTGATGGTAACTTGATTTTCACGCCTAACCAAAAAGGCATTAAGCTTACCATCAGGCAGACGACCTGCTCGCCTCGTTGCCTTGTAGTATAATAAAATAATTAAACTCACTCAAACAATGAATTTAACGATTCTATTGTACCTATGAGAGTAAACAATCCTAATTCTCCTAATATACGCACATTGTTCGTATAACATGTGTTGTTGACGTACGATCTCTGGTGGTCAATTAGCGTAGCTAATCAAGGGTTAAAGTAAACAAACAACTTGCGCCTCGCGGCTTCATTCACAGCTGCAATTCGTAAAACATGCGTTTTACGCGCCTGCACAAAAAAGGATTCATTTGACAGGTCTAAAATATACTCTATCCCTTTCTCATATTCTTACTAGAGAGAGTGATACTAAAATTAAGTGGAGTTTGAAACACGAGAATCGACACCACTACAGTTATATTCAAAACTAACAGGCGCAGTCTGATAAAAAATCTGTCACATTTAAAGAGAAAACAAAATGTATTCCATTTATACGAGACGCGATAACTTGGAAAAGGATCCAATGCTATCGTTGCGAAGCCTCGTTTCAAATCTGTCATTGATGTGTCAGAGAGAATGAAGCGGATTCTATACGTAGACTGAATGTAGGGTGATTATAGGTCCCAGTTTACAGGCTGGCGGTCTACAATGCGCACTCGGCGCTAGTTTGCTATCTGATCTGCCTACGTTATGTCAAGCCTCTATAATCGGAGGCAACAATAACTCCTAAATATCTAAATGATCATAATATATTTCTGTCCTTGTTTCATTTCTTTCACAGTGATGATATCTCAGTGGTACATTAAAGAAATTATTTTTATGCTCGGGCCACACTAACGCTTAACGTCAGTGCCCATTATTACGATAAATCCGGCGTTGCAAAAAGGCACAAAGTAACGCGATAAACTGAGTGGTCAGAAATACGTTTAGTGCAAAAGAACAAGACTGTTGTCAGAGTTATCGCTAACGTCAAACACTAAATGCATTCTCAAATTAACACGATCAGTTATGGCTACACTTAAGTTTCATTTGAACTATTATATGTTCTGTGGTTTAATGTCAATTATGTCCATTAACGCGTTAATCAACGGCATTAGCTGTAAGTGTGGCCCCAGCTGTAGAGATAACTATGCTAAAATAAGCATTTTTTTCTCACAAAACAATAGCGCTTTTTAAAACGCTGCCTACCTTTCAAATATCATTTTTAACAGGAAAAAATATAAACGCTACCAGTGATGATATACATACGCCGGTAGCCAGCCGGGTTTTGCTTTTGTTAGATTTTTAGTTCGAAAAATATTCATTCTCTTTGAAAAATATTCATCTTCTGCGTTGTCACAGCAATGAATCAACAAGCGTGACGCGACCACCGCTCGATAGTGCGAAAGGTTCACTTTGAATATGAGTATTTTCGGTTCTGAATTCCGGTATTTGCAATACAATTTGTAAATATTTGTTTGCATGCAGTATAAAACTCATGATCAGGAACGCGACGAATAACTTTGGCGCAAGGTGATGAATATATTATGGTTCGGTTTGATACAAATTAAGCGTATTTAAATATGCATGGCATTAATATAACAGAATGATCATGAATAGTCACTTTAATAGGCAACTATTATATGATAAAATAGTCGTTAATGATCACATAAAAAATGGACAGTTTCTTGTGCCACCTAAAAGGACTTCTGCCCTTTTCAAAATAACTAGTTCAATTTTTTTTTTATTTTATTAGACTATTTTAGTCTATAGTTTTTATCTTCATCCGCGTCTTGAAGAAGACGGATGTAAGCGGAGATGAGAATGTTGAGATAGATGTGTGGAGTAACGATAATGGATAAAATAAGAAATGAGTATACTAGAGGGAGTCTGAAAGTGGCACCAAGGACAGAGAAATTGTAAGAGAATCGTTTGACTTGGTACGGTCAGGTTACGAGGAGGGATGAAACGCATATTACTAAGAGTGTGATGAATATGAATCAGAGATGGAAGGTTAGAGGAAGACCAAAGAAAAGATGGATGGATTGTGAAAAGGGGGATATGAATGAATTGGAAGTGCATGAAACGCTGATGACGGGGAGAGTGGAAGAAAAAGACTTACTGCGCCGACCCGAATTGGGACTTGGGCAAGTAAATATTGATATAACTTTCTTATTAGTAATTAAACCTATATTCATTACAATCTAGTCATTAATATTGCTAATAAATATTTTAAATATAACTTTAACTATATAATACATTATCACTTTTTTCATTTTAACCGATTCAATCGCAGTGCAATATTTTAGGATGTGTACATTCATACAAATACAAAAACAAAGTTTTGTTGAACCCCAGTTAAACAATAGCAGGGTATTTTCCTTTCCACAATTTTAAATGGAAACAAAACCGTCCAGTTAAAGCAGTGACGCTATCGATACTGTACGTATTCGAACACTGAAATTGTCATTTGAAACCTAGTCCGTGACTGGCGTCGTCAATGGACGCCGCGACGCGGAACTGATGCGATTTCCTGTGCCACTAGTGATTCGTGGTGGAATTTCAAATACTGAGCTTTCGAATGCACTAGCCGCTACCCGTGGTTTCAACGAGAGAACACTTTTCTGGGAAGAATCTTACGTCACTCTCCGGTCCATAAACTCATTAACTACATTTTCGATTAGGCATCTAATTTTGAAGTACTAATCAGGGTTTTTATATTTTTCTACATTTATACGCGCGCGCGATGTTATTTATCTTTTACATCAATGTAAACCGATGGTATAACGTGTAAAGAGGACAAAATGCTAAATGTCATTGTCTCAGGATACCGCCTTAAGTGCAGCTGCCCGTAAGATGAAATGAAATGATTTGTTTTTTTTTATTTTTTATTTATTGTTTTCTTTCTTAATTTTATTTTTAATTGTATTATGTTTCATTAGTATATTACTTTAATTAATTTAATGTAGGGAATGTTTTGTTTTTCTTTAGTGTTGATATAATATTCATCTCAGTTAAACACAGTTTTTTTTAAATCTCCCCACTTTAGAGGCAGCGTGTAGCGTGATTCGGCGAGAGTGCATCGGAATTACATAACTCCATAACATCCCCTTCCCCTTTCCATCATCTGACGACCGAAGGGACCGAAGGCGAAGTGACATCGATAGATCGTGGATATTTCTCCTATACGCACGAAGAGATTTGCTGCTACTTTCATTTTGCTTATCGCTAAGGAGTGGAATGGTTCGACTGAGCTTGTGTTCCCTGATAGCTATAGCATGGGTTTCTTTAAGTCACGAGTAAATAAGTATCTTCTAAGCAAGCGTGCTTCATTGTTGCCCATATCGTCGATTACCATCACACGAGTTACTGGTCTAACAAGAGCCTATACAGTATAAAAAAGCACTATAAAAAGAATTGACACGCATTCAGCAATCCGATGTTGATCCAAGTCCCTCGGCGCTCAAATGAAACCGACTCACCGACCGACGTTTGTCTCTCTTGACGATTCGTTTGTGCAGTCACTACGAAACTGATCTACTATTAATCGGATTATAAACGTGTAGAGGATACATCAGATAACTTTATCTACTTTAGTGGTGCCGCAATTCCTATTTGAAGATAGGCTACCATCATCTGAAATGTGAAAGTAGTGTATAGAAAACAGTAACGCTATGCTAAAATTTTTCAGAAAATACATGGTTAGAACAACGGGAAAGGGAGTGTTTAGCTTCTTTACTTTGGTCTTGTGCTCTCGGCTAAGAACAGTACCACCCCATATCTTCCCAAGGAGGCCGTTAGAGCCGGCTAAGGGAAAGTCCAGGGAATGGGCTGAAGTTCCTTCTCCTCTGTCAACATCATAATCTACTGCGATCATCAAAACGCCTGCCAAGCGTGGTGTATTATAAAAAAAGCACTGGACATTTTCCAGGCGACGATGATGTTAATAAGATTTCAAAATTGACGCGTAACAGAAAAGCAGTACCAAGTTTGAATCAGTGCGTGCTACGTGCTACGAAGTGTGCTACGTGCTACGAGGTGTGCTACGTGCTACGAAGTATGCTACGTCTATACTAAATTAAATGCTGGCTAACCTCCTAAGCATTCCCACTTCGTGTTCACATGTTTTTTTTGTATACATACAATAAGTATGTTTCAAGTACGAGTACTTTCAAGTACGAAAACTTTCAAGTACGAGTACAGTTTCTCTTTTTTTAGTGATTTCTAACAAAAATCCTTTCCCTGACACTATCCTTGTATGTAAACATGCGGGAATTTCTAACAATAGAAAGGAAGTTTTGTTGTTTCTAGGTACTGTTGTTCTTTAGTGTACATAAGTACGTACATTTACACGCTAAATTACGTACCTAACCATAATTTTAAATGTCATTTAGGTACCATTTACACGTAGAAATCCACGTAAGAAATAAGACTAGGCAATCGATTCGCAAACAAAAACCGTATGATTCTAAAAACCCGTATATTCCTAAAGCGTATAGCCGCGATCCATTCTACGAAACTCCGTATATTTTATTTTTGACGGCTCATTTATTTCTCTGGTTCGATTTATTTGCGTATAGAAAATTGGTAGCGTTCATTTGAGTTTTGACATTCACGTATTCCAAAATTTTGTGAACGATCTATTGTTATACTAAATTATTTGGTGTGGAAACAAGAGCTGTAAAACGTTGATAACATAAAAAATTACACTATTTTATTTTAGACCGAGTAAAAATAGAAAGCGATGCCAAAAATAAATAAAAATTTCTAACTCGCATAAAAGTATAATAATATTTTTTATACTATTGGTATTACTCACAGATCTCTAGTATTATTATATGTTCTGTGCTCTGTGTATTGGATAACAAGACGATCAGCCGAGCTAACATGCACGCCGTAACAAAATTTTGTCGATGGTTATTATAGGTATCATGCATTTATCTCGTATTCGCACGAGAAAGAGCGTAGCAAAATAGTAAACAAAATTGTGTCGTGGTGCGCATGTTAGTCTCGCAGGTCGTTTACCTGATGGTAAGCATAACGCCACTCGATAACATTTATGGTGCCACTCAGAACTTTGAAACTTTGGCCCCATCTATCACAGAAAAGTAATGATACAACCAGTACCTATAGAAAAACTACAAAGCATACAACTAAGCATAAGCTGTAAGGTGCTACCCCGAGTCAATAACATTCATCATTGTGTCCTTTTTGCACGCACTGTCGGCTTGCGTTGATGTAAAAGAGAAAGAAGACCGCGCGGGCCACTAAGATCGAGTAGAAATAAATAAAAAGCATAATTACCTACTTTAAAATTAGATGCCTAATCGAAAATATACCACGACCAAGTTTTTTGCCATTACATAATAGTCTTGCTAATTTTATCAATTTACATTTATTAATAACAGACATATTTCACCATAAACTTATTTATATCTTTATCACTTTTGTGTTTGACAAGGTAAATTTTAAGTTTGATCGAGTAAGTTTGGTAAAAACTTGTTTTGATCAAGATTATCAGATAGAAACTAGAAGATAGAAAGGTTTTACTAAAAAAACTTTTAAGTGAAACTATTTAGCTGCTATATACGCCTCTAAGCAGATTGTGCGCTGCTTCTCTGAGCAGATTGACAAAAAATTTACGAAAAAATTTAGTATTTGTTCCTGTTGATGAGAGACTGCAAGGAGACTGCGTTAAAACCTCTTTCGTGTGGAAAACTGAAAACTTTGTCAGCACCATTTATAGCTTATTCCTAACTGCTGTTATTTTATATTTTGAAAAAACATGTTAATGGCGAATAAATAAAACATAATTATTAATTCAAATCATAATTATGCTAATTATTATTCATAAACGAACGCAAACTTGATCTACGGTTGAAATATTCTCGTAGTTCTGACGCGACGGTTTTAATTGGTCAAATTGACTATTAGCTGAATGAAACTCTCTAATTGGTGTTTCGCTAATCCGAATTTCTAAACTTTGCAAAATATGGACCAATAAATAATCAACGATAAACAATAAATATTAAATAATAGCGTAAAACGATCTCAATTGTACGGCTGTTAATCACCATAACAAACCCTGTTAAATCCAAATCAGTCCATAGTAGCGGGCGCTCATAGTCGTAGCTCGATTCTTCTTAATTTAATTATACTATAAAGTTAATATATATATATAATACTAAAATAAATAATATATATCCATTTACCACCACCTGGTTCTGCCAGATGGTAGAACTAACTGCAGTGACTAACAGGCCTTTGTGTTTCAAAGTTAGTTTTCGTTAGTGGGAGGACTAACTCTTCTGCGAGTGTCCGTCTGGGTTTTTACCACCGCTTTGCTCGTGAAGTCTGCCGCCAAGCAGTAGTGTGCAAGCATTACTGTGTTCCGGTTTGATGAGCATAGTATCCAGTAAAATTACTGGGCTTATGAGACTTAATACCTAATGTCTCAGGGTAACGAGCGCACTGCAGTGCCGCGCAGGCCTTTGTGTTTCAAAGTTCTGGGTGGCACTGCAATCGTTATGGGCCGGCGTTATGCTTACCATCAGGCAAACGACCAGCTCGTCTCGTTACCTAATAACATAAAAAAATAAAAATAAAACATCCATTTACCACCACAGGCTCTGCCAGATGGAAGAACTAACTTTTTTGCGTGTGAAATATATTTTATAGTGTTAACCTACACTAGCGGATGTTCATATAAATATATACATCAATGTGATGAGCTGGCGTTATGCTTACTATCAGGCAAAAACCTGCTCGTGTCCTTATCCTAAAAATGTGCGCAAGTTTTAAGTAGGTACTGTATAACAAAAGTTAGCAAGAGCAGAATTTAAGTGCACGCAACTTCATGTAAGTCCACTAAACGTTCTGAACATGACAACTAAGGCTTCCAACTTGGTCGCACAATCGCATCGTTCGTAGTCGTATAACAATCGTGTTCGACAAGTTATCGTACCTGCATTCGAGCACTAGGTTTAAAGTTCCATTATGAATACCCAATTCGGTCGGCGGTTATAAGTTTGATTGTGCTTGCGCCGTTTTAGTTTTGAACACGTACGCTCCTAATTTCTTGGAGTAAGTTGACTTAACTTCAGAGCTAGCTCGTGCTGAGTTTGAAGGATTCTGTTTGTGCGAAATTAAAATTGAATTATTTTAATTTAGTTCAATTTGGCTAGTTTAGTTTTTATAGTCGCAATGTTACACTTTGCATGGGCCTTGGGCACGTCATATTTAAGCATCAATCGTAAAAATAATTTTGGGTGTTTTTTTTTAATTACAAATCTATATTGTACTTCAACAGTCACTGTCATTATAAGCCATTATGTCAATAGCTATTGGCCATCTCAAACATTCCAACAACACGAATTACACACGTTAGTCGTATTGTTGGACGTTGTAAGGTATGTAGTTCATACCTTACGAGAAAGACGCTATGATTCGTACTTCCGTATAAACTATACTATTTTAAAATTGCTTTAAAAAAGCGACGAACCGACTTCAGTGACAAACTACTAAACCGATTTTGATGAAATTTATATGATACCAATCTGAAAGTATATTATTCCTTTCAAATAAAAAAAGAATTTTCCAAATCGGTTTATAAATGACAGAGATATGAGGTAACTAACAAAAAAATACCCACCGAATTGATAACCTCCTCATTTTTTGGAAGTCGGTTAAAAATCAAAAGTGTGTTGGTGTATCCTTCTTTCTCACAGCAATAAAGCAACGGATCGACGTGATTTTTGGCATAGAGATAGTTTAAAAGCCGGAGAGTAACATAGGATACATTTTATCTGGGATAAATACACGGTTTCAATAGGAATTTCCACGTGGATAACACTGCGGGCAGACTAACCTCTAATACGGACAGAATACCTGTATTTAATAAATGCAAAAAAACCTCTACACAAAAACATCTCATCGCGAAGCCTGCTCACTCACCCGTTACTAAGCCTATATAGCACGAGTTACAGTCTAACCGTCTGTCCGGTGCAGGCCCTGATAAATGACACGTGAACTGAAAGGGCGGAGATAAAATCGGTAACCTAACGTTCAAATAAAACTTAGTATCACTCCGTACTGTCGGAGTATGAATGTGAAATGTGTAACGTAAACTCTTATCGAGCGAGAGGGGATTATTTGTTACTTTCAGAAGTTTCCAGGGACTGACTCTTCTGCTAGTGTCCGTCTGGTTGACCACGACATTGCTCATGTAGTTTACCGCTGTATTACTGTGTTCCGGTCATTGAATATCTGGTCTAACAAGACTTAATCAATAAATAAAATACATTTTTACATAATAATAAAAATATCTAGATATACTATTTCAATATCACATATTCGTATATTGTATTGATTAATTTTCATTAAAACTTAACCCTCACAACATTACGCTTCCCAGCGGCCAATGACCCCGTAACAAACACGAGTAACACGTATCTCCGAGTACCAGTCCGGTGCAGGCACAGAACAACCCTGAACAGGCCCTGACAAATGACACGTAAACTGAAAGGGCGGAGATAAAATCGGTAACTTACCGTTAAAATAAAAGTTAATCGGCTACCCGATCGGTATACCGATAGGGTGACGTAGTCTGCAATAGGGTTAATGGGTATGGATTAAATAACTGTTTTATTTTCTATCTTTATAAATATCTAGGTTCTGCCCGCGGTTTTCACCCGCGTTCCCACAGGAAACGTGCATTTTTCCAGGATAAACAGTAGCCTATGTTACTCTCCGGTCCATAAACTATATCTATGCCAAAAATCACGTCGATCCGTTGCTCCGTTACTGCGTGAAAGAAGGACAAACCAACAAACACACTTTCGCATTTATAATATTAGTAGGGATTAGTAGGGATCGTAGGGAAGTAGTAATTGTATCTGAATCTTCTGTGGTGGAGTGGTTTCGTCGTATAACGATATAAAAGGCTTTTTATTAGATGTAGAACATAGGGCCTTAGGGAGTCAGATTGGAGCGAATAAAAATTTGATACCGTGTTTTGTTGGATCGCAAGTAGCAGAAAAGTACTATACAATTCTCGGCCGAAATAAATTAACAACCACGTTTAGTTTAGTAGAAAAATTAAAAATTTTAAAACCCGGAGCCGGGAAAGAAAAAGTGCCAATTAGCTTCAAACGGCTGAACAGATTTTTTATTTTTTTTTAAATTATAGCTAAGAACACTCTCGATCAAGTCATCTTTCAAACAAAAAAGCTAAATCAAAATCAGTGCATTCGTGTAGAAGCTATATTAATGCCACATGACAGACACACAGATACACGCGTAAAACTTATAATATCCCTCCTTTTTTGCGGCGGGGTTAAAGAATATTCCGTCAAAGATTAAAAATGACTCGGCTGGCACCTCGTCCCCAATATCCCATCTATTTAAAATGTATAGAATAAAAATATATGTAGTACCAGAACCCTAATAATTCCAATTCGAATTGCCACCCACATCCGCATACCTACATCTACAAAGAGCACGTATGTCACTGAAGGACCGAACATCGCTTAAGGCCGTCTTCACCATTCGACATTTATACCCGTCACTTGAACGGTAATCGATTATTCGGCGCTATCGATTGTGACTTCACTCGTTCTATTCGATTCCGATTAAATTCCGGAACAGACTATCGTGTCAGACCAGCGCGGCCTTTTCACTCGGAAAAGCTAAACTGGGGTGATAATTAAACTTTCTTTATTTCGGTGCAATGTGAAGTCGCTGTAATTTAAATATTTTTATCTGTCCCTTTTTATACCATTTTATAACCATAACAATTGCAATGGGCTCTAGAAAGTTCTGAAAGGCACTGCAATTGTTATAAGCTACTGTTACACTCAGTGGCGTATTTTAAGAGTCAGCGCCTTGGGCCTCGGTTACTCCATGTAATCCATCCGAGATTCCCAACACACGGGCGGTTGTTAGAACGTTGGTTTGGAACAGTACGGCGTCGATAGACCCCTGTCTAAATTTCTATCAAAATTACAATCAAATGAGATTTAGATTTGTTAGTTACGTAGGTTTTTTAAAAAAAAGAATGGCGCAGAAAGCTGAGCGCGAGGTACGGCTGGCGCCACCCTCGCAGCCTGCCGATGCCGCCTCAGGCCATGGCCCTTTTGGTCCTATGGTAAATACGCCCCTGGTTTATACTTACCATCAGACAAACGACCCGCTTGTAGCGTTAGATAATCCGTATTATAATAAACGTGAAAGTGTTTGTAGGTTCCGTGATGTGCTGGTTTGCCCTTCTTTCACGAACGACAACAACGTATCGTCGTGATTTTTGCATAGACATTGTTTTTGAACCGGAGACTAACATAGGCTTCTCTTTATGCCGGAAAAATGCACTTTTCCTGTGGGATTCAACACGTGAGTGAAACCGCGGGCAAAAGCTAGTAATTTTATAAATGCGAAATTGGGTTTTTGGGTTGTCGGTTTATTTTTTTTCACGCAATTGACTAAAGAATCGACGTGATTTTTTGCCTATCTCTAGTCTACTTTTTATCTTTTATAGATCAAGATTCTTATGGGAATTCTCATGTGAGTGAAATCGCGAGCAGCATCTAGTTTAAGATAATATTGTCAAATCAAACTTTTATGTAATTTTCTGCGTAATAATTTTAAATTAAGATCGAAACTCGCTGGAGAGTTCTAATGTTACTAACATTATTATTTTACCACGCGACCGCTGTTAACCAAGTTAACGATAGTTTAAAATTTGCTATTTTCGGTTTGAGATAAAGTTATTTTCAAATTCGATTATGGAGTGTATAATAAAGTTACATTTGGGAAATTGAAAGTGTACACTGTACACATATGGAATTAGTATAAACATGATCTCATGTATAATTACATGTACGTATATCAGTTTAGTTAGGAGTATAAATACTTTTGTTATTTTGTGTCTATGAAACAGTCTTAGCTACCTAGACCTCCCTAGACACCTCGAGGTTCCTAGGGGGCCAGTAAATAAGGAGATAGCTGAGGCTAAGATTACATTTAATTATTCCGGGTCAAGCCTTCTTTTTATCACGACCGTCGTTACAGGGCCTACGAAAGACCACTGGCCTTAGCACTCCTGGATTTGTCAATAGCCCGTATAAGCCGCGGCCTAGGTGCGGCAGATATCAGAGGGCGCTATAGTGATAGCGCCCTCTGATATCTGATACGAGTAGTTTTTGAGCTGTCGCCAATAAACTAAACCATTACTGCCTAGGCCAAAGCTCGACAAACACCATCGCGCCTCCTCCTTCCCTCAAATGAATTTATGGCTGCAAGTGAGTGGTGAAGATGGGAACTTGGGATAAGGGGCGGCACAAATAAAGAGGCCTATTATGAAAAGTACAAATACGGCACTGGGCCTTAGCGAGACCATCGAAGGAGTGCATCCTTAAAGTAAATTTTCCAAGTAATTTTTATGAGTAATGTTACATCTAAAGTATGAAATTGTTAAGTATCAAATTAAATTAAGTAGCAAAAAAGAATTCGAGTCCCCCAGGGTGATTTTAATTCACTAGGAATGATATCCGACTCGGAAGCGACTGTCTTGAACGTTTATATTTCGGAATCGCATCCCGTCATAGAAATTTCCCGTTTAGGTTCGAAAACTCAGCTACATAAACACGGATATAATTCCGACAATATTTCTCTGTTGGGATGCGTTTCCGAAATATAAACGATCGTCGCTTCCGACACGGATATCCTAAAAAATTACCCTGCTGGAGCTTCCAGAGAATAGATTAACAAATAAAAAAACATGATCACAAAGGCTTACACACTCATACCATATTAGCTTATCGCAGCTGGCAATGGACATAAACAGATAAAAAACACAAACATCCAAAAGCCGAGAACAAACTGAAAACAAATCCATCCAGCCTGGGAAGAGGGGCTCGCGGGTTCAATCGCCACGCCGCGCCGGCCGATGCTAACTTTGTGCGATGGCCATAAAGTTTGTTTAGGTGTGTTACATTTTTTTATTCTGTTTTATAATGAGACGAACTGGTCATTTGCTTGATGGTAAGCATAACGCCGGCCCATAACAATTGCAGTACTACTCAGATTTTTGAAAAGCAAAGGCCTGCGTAGCACTGCATTTCGCTCGTTAACCTGAAACATAATAAGCCAGTCATTTCACTGGCTACTCTGCTCATCAAACCGGAACATAGCTTGCACATTACTGCTTTGCGACCAGCTTCACGACCAAAGCACTTTCTGAGAACCAGAACAGAACAGTTTATGATATTCATTTTTAACCTGAAAAGTTAGATTAGCCTTGATAGACAAATAAACAGAGATTTTGGTACCTTTAATTTATCCGCCTCCCATAGTCCCACTGTTGGGATACCGGCTTTCTCTCAGATAGTATGGGCCATAATACTCGGGCCCAGTGCTGCTTGGTGGATGTCACATGTCCTCGAATATTGTACTACTTCTAGAACACACGGGTTTCCTCACGATGTTTTCCTTCAGCCACAGAACATATAATAACTTCAGCAATTTTGAGTGAGTGTGATAAATCCATACATCACACCTAAATGAACATGGATAAATAGAAATGGATGGAACGACTGAACGGGGCACTAGAACGAGAAAAAAAAGTACATTGATCGAGAGTAGGTATCGATTTGCGATGGCGCACCATGAACATTGCACTCCATACAATATAAAAAATATGGTTAAAACGGCCTAACTGTTTACGTCGTAAAATTAAACATCCTAAAGTACATAATTCATTCTCATTTATACTTCAATTCCAACTTTATTTCAACATTTACCAAAATTTCCGTACCCTTGGGCCTGTTTCCAGCCCGATAAAGCGTCATTTGATCAAGAAAATTGGTCCTAAACGTTTAATAAATACTTATGACCGGTCTTGGATCAGTAAAAAGTTCCCTATAGAGTAAAATTAAAGTGTTAAAATATTACAAAGTCTATTTTACGTTATTTTAGGAATAATGACTTAATAATCATTAAATTAAATACGATGTTATATTTAAGGAATATTCTACAAAAGTCTGTTCCAGCAGTCCAAAAGCTCAGTGACCGTCGTTTTGAAAAGTATTTTGTTTATGGGGAATTTATGATTACGTACTACATCTAAGGGATTTTAAACAATAAAATTAGACTTATTATACTCGTGACCACACACCACAAAGGGTTAAAATGTATATTAAAAATTGTTTTTAATGTGAAATTACATAATCTATACTTCTATACTTAATATTATAAATGCGAAAGTGTGTTTGTTGGTTTGTCCTTCTTTCACGCAGTACCGAAACAACGGATCAGCGTGATTTTTGGCATAGATATAGTTTATGGACCGGAGAGTAACATAGGCTAAAAAATTTTTAAAAAATGGTTGTTTTGTTATTGGTACCGTATATACTTTCATATGCATTTGGTAAACAGCTGTTATTTTGATATTACAAACAGACACTTCAATTTTATTTATTTGTATATAGATTGTATAGACATAGATAATACGCTACTATACGATAATACTAAGCTCGAAAAAAAACCTACAGCAGAATTGATAAAAAATCCAGACGTTGCAAACCATAGGCGAGCCTAAAAGAGTTATCTGATTGATGGGTCTCAAAATGTTTTGACCGTCGTCTGTCTTCTTATCTTTATTAATCATTTTGCTCGGATGCGTGCATACAAAAAGACAAGTTTACTGGAAAACACCCCCTGGCGGACAAAGGGTGTTAAGATAAAGGCCTGTTGACCTTCGTATGACCTCTGTGGTCAACCGTCCTCGAATTATTATCGATATAAGCTGTAGGTTGAGATGATATCTCTTTGAAAAACGTCACGAGCTAAAGCTCTACATACGCATAAAATAATATTATTTTCACCTCGCACGCTCGGAAAGGTTTTGTTTATCATTCGAAATCTGCGTGCAAAGGTGCTTTTTATCCACTATCATGGAAAAGGTTTTTAAAATTCTATATTTATATCTATTTATTTACAAACAAAACCTTCGCTGTACTGAGGGCGAAAATTGCGTGTTTTGCTCGACAGCAGTCATTTTGCAACTCGTATTTTTGATAACGTCGCTAAGTTGCTATATTTGTTTGTTTACTATTTAATTTATGTTGCGAATAAATGATACCTTAAATAATAGCTTTAAAATAATAGCTTTTTACTAAATACATATGAAAGTGTATAAAAAACAAAACAATTTTCAAAATGTTTGTATGTCCGTTGTCTGTCTGTTTGTCTGTCTTTCTGCCTATTTGTTTCGGCTAGTCTCCGAAAGGGCTCGACCGATTTTGACGGGACTTTCATTGGCTGATGTTGTAAGGAGTAACTTAGACTACTTTATAGAAAAGTACGTGGGCGAAGGCGCGGGTACAGCTAGTATATATAATAATAATAAAAACAAATTTATTCAAAAAAGTTACCTAAACTTAATGTAGGAAATACAGTTCTGTGTCTATAATTATTATTATCTAGTTGTTAATAATAATGTTCAGGGTACACTCTAATAACCTAATGTATGTTTATATTCCAATATTTTTTATAATTATACCTATCGGTACAATCCCACTATACTTAAAAACAGAATATGAACCTCATTCGCTTCCAGAGTCATGTCTAAGTAGTTCTTTAAGTGAAATGAAAATGGAATGTAAACAGAATATTTGAAATTGAAGCAGAAATATTATGGCCCACAATACAAACAGTACACAATTTAACTAATGGAACCTTGGAGGCAGTATAAACTGTGTCGCGGTCCCAGCATTCGCCTCTGGATATTTGAGGAGATCCTTAGTTTTAATATTAATAGACTGTGGCGTAGAGCGAGTAGGCTACGCAGTGAAACAAATATTTTTATGGACGTTTCGGGTCGCTTTTTGTGCGTTTTATGCGAACATCGCAGTTGCGAGTGGAAAAGGATATGGGTCGTACTGCAATGTACTTATGAACAAGTTACGTCAAACGTTGCTAACAATGCTTTAGATCAAATATTTTTTATTTTTTTTTATTTTATGTTTTTGTTAAAACATGGATAAGTAGACATAAGTTTACATAAGAAGTAAGATTATTCTTACTTCCTACTAATCCTACTAATGTTATAAATGCGAAAGTGTGTTTGTTGATTTGTTGGGTTGTCCTTCATTAACGCAGTAACGGAAAAACGGATCGACGTGATTTTTGGTATACATATAGTTTATGGACCGGGCAGTAACATAGGCTACTTTTTATCCCGGAAAAATGCACGGTTCCTGTGGGAAAGCGGGTGAAAACCGCGGGCAGAAGCTAGTATACTATATTTCTTTCTCATTAGCAACACTGATTACAAATTTGCTTTGATTTTGATAAGATATCCACTGCCGAACATGTGTCTCCCCCATAAAGCGTAGGAGTTTGGTGATTGTAGAAAATTATGACGCAGATCTAGGAGAATGATGCATATTCCCTGCCTATTCCCTACTTGCATATATATACCCATACTCTCCTGTATATTCCCAAAGCAGGCGCTTACGGTACTCACGGGAAGAGATTGGTTTGTTTTATTTACACACCAACTCCAAACGTCTCCATAATGAACACTTCAACTGATAAAACAATTACTTTTGCGAGTCTCTCACGCAATATTTCTTCAGATTCAAATTCAGGTATCTCTCTAGAGCACATTGATTTGATTCGACATTGACGTGGTAACATGCATCGCTTACATTGCTTGACACCTAGAATACATTGCAAACATCGAAATTATATTATGCCAGTATACCGCGTTACGACTTCCTCTACTTTTATCACCCTCGCTTTTCCCAGCGGTATCTGCAGTCGTTCGATGTCACACATAAATATTTAATACCTTTTTCAGACCGATATTGTTGGACTCGATATTCAAATGTCAAGGTTGGTCGGAATTCGGCCGCGGTGTTGCCGTATTGGCTCGGTAATGATCCCGGTGCTAATGTATTCTAGAAGTCTAGGTCGGGCCTCTTGTGTTTTGATTTGACACCTAATGATTTGTTATTGAAAACGAAAATTGGACAGCACGTTTACTGTGGCTTGATTTAGTTAGGTACTTGTTTTTTGTGTATATCTTAACGCCGTTTTTACCATAATAATCGGCATTGACGTTGAACATTTACTAATGGCATGTCATTCACTTGGGGACACTAATCATGCCTGCTCAATACAATTTAGATTACAAACTATTACGCGGTCACCCTGAGACATTTTCCCTGATTCTATTCCCCACAAACTTACCCAATTTTAGTAAATAAGTCTCTTTGCCATACTGAGAGCATTATCTTCAACTGGAAAACGCCCACTGCAGTACATAGGCCTTCCCCACAAAAAGGCACGTGGATCGGTTACTCGCCTCTTGCATAGTGAGATAGTATGATTTGTTAAAACCAACGACGTTAAAATAACTAACCGAAATATAAAAGAATTTTCTATTACCACATTACTATATATATGCAGTACTGTTTGCAATCAAATTAAAACAAGCAATACAATACTACCTACTCATACGAACACAAAAATAATTTAAAAATAGAGTACGAAAACGTATTTTGAGTTTCGCTTTTCCCTCTCTCATAAAAACACTCTTCCAAACGTCATGTCAACATACCCTCTGAGCCACCTTGTAAGTGTTTAATTAATCAGCTTTAATGAACATCTTAAGATCATTAACAATTATTCACTCTACGGAAACGTTATTCACTGAGATAAAACTTAACGAACACTCATTACGTCTCAGCTGAGTCTGCGTAAGTACGTGATTGACAGGCGTATTCTAAACTCACATACCTACTTTTTCCTTTTCTTTTATACTATTAGATAACTAGACGAGCTGGTCATTTGCCTGATTGTAATCACAACGCCAGACCATAACAATTGCACTGCCACTCCGAATAATTTTGAAACAACGGTTGCGCGGCATTGCATAGTATTACCCTGAGACATTGGGTATCGCGTCTCATTAGACCCGTAATTTCACGGCCTACTTTGCGCATCAAACCGAATATACCGATTTCATATGAGATCACCCTAAAATCCTAGTATATTGGTACCTTTGTAAAACTATGTTCATCAGTGTAAGCAAGAAGTGACTAATAAATTAAAAAAAAAACCTGGATCTATCATGCTCACGAAAAAGGTTCTGCTCGCGGCGGCATCGTGTGGTGGGTCGCTCTCTTCCCTCAGTAATGGTTGAGAAGAGCGATGGCTGGCATATGTGTCATGCTCGTGAACGGTTGCCGTTTCCGATGTCTGGTCAACTCCAGTTCTTCTCTCGACTTGTAATTTAGTTCTAACGTTTATTTTTATTTAGTTTTAAGACCACAGTTCTCATTTTGCTGTTTTTTTTTATCATGTTAATTTCTATTATTAAGACCAGTAAATTCACTGGCTATCGGGCTGAATCCTAGTGGTCAAAAGCTAACTGATTAAATTGTAAAAAATGTCATCAAAATGTCTGCTAACTTTCTCGTTCGTCTGTCTCAAATTGAAGCGTTCTAATGTTCTTAGCAGAACATTTCATGACGATATTACAAAAGTTTTTAACAATTTAGCTTCAATTTCAGCTGTCATTGATTTTCGATTTCAGTTGAAGGGTTGGCCGATTTCAGTTTTAAAGTATGCTCGAACGGTACGCGAACACTTGTAATTATTAGATTACTAGTTTATATCCGTGATTTCACCCGAATTTCCACAGGAACCGTGCATTTTACCGGGATAAAAAAATAGCTTATCTTACTCTCCGATCTATAAACTATAACTATGCCAAAAATGACGTCGATCCGTTGTACCGTTGCTGCTTGAAAGAAGAACAAACCAACAAACCAATAACCCAATAAACACACTTTCGCATTTATAATATTAGTGGGATAGTAGGATTTTTTTTTTCTCGTTCTTGATAACAATGTCGTAACCTTTTACTTTACCGTTTTCTCACTCTGACCAAATCGAATGACCTCTTTATTTCCTTAAATGGCTTTCCCATCGATGAAGGGAAACAAAAATTACCCATGGAAAGTAAACGTTTCATTTATTCACACAAGCCCTCATAGGAACTGTTGCAAAAATGTCTCACCCAATAAGAAATGGAAAATTCTGAGAGATTTATATTATTACGATGATTTTTAACACTTTTATTAGCCTCACTTGTAACTAACAAACTAACAAACAATGTAATAGAATCTTAGAAGTCTATTTTAACCTACTTGTAATTGTCGTATCGAAATGAAACTATGTTTTTATTGATGTAGTTCGGATAGCAAAACTATAATTTAGTATCATGGAGGTAACCTGATGATGGAGTCAGGAGTTTTTTTTTTTATTCTATTGGATAGCGTGACGAGCTGGTCGTTGGCCTGATGGTAAGCATAACGCCAACCCATAACAATTGCAGTGCCACTCAGACCTTTGAAACACAACTGCCTGCGTGGCAGTGCAGTGCGCCTACTCTGCTCATCAAACCGGAACACATTAATACTTGCACATTACTGCTTGGCGGCAGACTACTCGCAGAAGAGTTAGTCATACTATCTAGTAAAAATTATTTAGTAAAAGTTATTTAATCCCTATCCCTACTAATATTATAAATGCGAAAGTGTGTTTGTTGGTTTGTTGATTTGTTGGTTTGTCCTTCTTTCACGCAGTAACGGAGCAACGGATCGACGTAATTTTTGGCATAGATATGGTTTATGGACCGGAGAGTAACATAGGCTACTTTTTATCCCAGAAAAATGCACGGTTCCTGTGGAAACTCGGGTGAAAACCGCGGGCAGAAGCTAGTAATTTATAATGTGTGATTGAGCTGTATGCATCGGTATAGGTTCACTTTTATATAATGTAATCTATCTATATAATGTTCTCTGTATGTGTAAGTGTACCTAGCCAGTAATAAACTAGCTACGTAGCAAACGGTGGTTTCATTGCTAACATACACACTAGTGATACTAACGAAAATTTCAATTGTAAATTCAAATTCAAATTCAAAAGTCTTTATTCAAATAGGCCCCAAAGGAGCACTTATGAAAGTTAAAATGACTCTAACAGCGGGCCTCTGCAGCATTCATCTACCCGAATCACAGACTAAAACTAATGCTGTCTTTATCAGAACATAATAAATGACAAAGACACCCACAGACCCAATCCGTGCTCAAAGTCAACGAACCTTCCAGAAACCCACCGTGCCCGTTCCAAATTGATATAGGCCGAGCAAGAAGAAGGGCAAGAAACTCGTCACGGCATTCTTTTTAAAAAAAGTAGTTTTTTACAATGATACAATACCGGTACATATATATATACAAGATATACAAGTATCAACACTCTTCAAACTTTTGTTTGCTAAAATTATTTAGCAGGTATAATATTATTGCCTGTCGTGTGATGTTAACGGCGCGTCTCGCAGAGATATTACAAAAGTTTTGTGAGAATTCAGCCGTCATTGATTTCCGATTTGAGTTTTAACTTTGCCAATTGAATCTGCCTTTAACTTTCCTAGACAGGATGTTGTCAGGTACACCGTTAAAATAACAGAGGGAGAAAATGACTAGCTCCCTTACCGGATAGCGACAATAGTCTTCGTTTTCGATTCCAAACCAATTAGAACCAGCGGTCAATAGTCTTCGGCTGGAAAGAATTGTCTAGAGTTTTCGTTTTGTAACGTATTTCCTTACTGACGTTCGTTCTAAAATGAAAACCAGCGAAAATTCTAGACAATTCTTCCAGCCGAAGACCTAACGACCGCTTGTCTTAATCGGGTTGGAGTCGAAAACGAACACGATTTTGTTAGCCCACAGTTTTTTGGCCGGTAAGGCCCCAGAAAGGATGCTTATAATACTTGCCACGCTAAACGATTTCCAAGGAAGAGTTTTCTGAAACAGTCTGATATTTCCTTGATGTGGATGACGTACGTTCACATGACCGGTTAGTGCGCCAAGTATTAAGCGTCTCTTCTGCTTTCTCTCTCTATCTCTCTCCCTCTCCCTCTCTCTCTATCTCTCTCCCTCTCTATATCACTCTCTATCTCTCTCCCTTTCTCTATCTCTCTCCCTCTCTCTCTCTCTCTCCCTCTCTCTCTCACATACACACACACACCCACATACACACTTCCATCATCGGACGACCGCGGACATATGACAATACGTCATCCAGTTATGGTTGACATTCCTGCTATCCGTACTCAGCGTTTTGATTTGACCTTTATCATCCTGACAGCTAAAGAGTGGAACTCATTGCTGGCATCTGCTTTTCCTGAACACTACAAACCGAGTGTTCAAGAGACGAGTGAACAGGTATCTTCTAGGCAAGCGTGCTAAATCGTTACTATTATATACAAGTATTTTAAATATAAAATCTATTTTTAATATTTGGTATCGTTTGATGCATTGCTAAATAAAACACTATTTCTATACTAAATCGTATTTATGCATCACGGACATGTTTGTTCACTTACAATGATAACTATTATTTTGCTTTCATATATAAAATAAAATATTATGTAATCTTGCAATTGAATTGAAACTTGTAAACTTTAAACTACGTAAAAATCTGTTTCGTGCGCTAGGTTTAATATTGAAGTGTGTTTTACGGGTGTATATTACTATCGTAATTGAACTGAGTAATATTTCTTAGAAAACTATGTAAAATTAACCATTACACGTGTATTATAATCGTATAAATATTATTATATTGTATAATATATATATTTACAGTCCTTATAATCTAAGCCAGTGACTACGTTTAATCCTCTTCACATTCCTCCATTGAATAGCCTTTATTCATTAATAAAGTTTTTAAATTCATTAAAATTGTCGGAAGCCGCATCGTCACTTAACATAAGGTGAGATAGCGGTCAAACGCAAGCCAATTTGCTATAAAAAAAAACTTTATATTATTCTGTATGGTCAGAATCTACACTTGATATTTTGTAAAAGCTTCTACTCTCGCTTGCAACTCTTCAGATCTTGAGTAACTGATTCGCTTGATGAAAGGAAAAACTGCAAACAACATTTCAATACCGCGTTTCCATTGTGGAAGGAATGAATATACTTACGTGGAGCAAGTTTAATAGAGTAGTGGAAACGTAAACCTGTCAAGCTGCAGGTTGCACTCAAACGGTTTTTTTTTATTTTTTTATTTCGTAACGAGACGAACTGGTCGTTTGCCTGATGGTAAGCATAACGCCGGCCCATAACAATTGCAGTGCCACCCAGAACTTTAAAACACAAAGGCCTGCGCGGCACTGCAGTGCGCTCGTTACCCTGAGACATTAGGTATTAAGTCTCATAAGCCCAGTAATTTCACTGGATACTCTGCTCATCAAACCGGAACACAGTAATGCTTGCACACTACTGCTTGGCGGCAGACTTCACGAGCAAAGCGGTGGTAACAACCCAGACGGACACTAGCAGAAGAGTTAGTCCTCCCACTAACGACAAAACGGTTTAATTTATTTATTCTTTATCAAACAAAAACCCCTTCATCGGGGAGGCCAATTTTCATCAGTGGACGTTTTCCTACTGATGATGGTGATGATGATTATGACAAAAAAAATGTACAATGAGGGATTAAAAATAAATAGTTTTTTTTTACTACATTATGCATTGTTTTTAGCTATGTGTTTATATTTTTGTTAATTTGCATAGGTCTTCGACCAGTACTTCTTCTTTCTTCTTCTAGTATCATTTGTATATAATTTAAGTCCTGAAATGGGTATTCGCCACAATCAAACTTGTCGCTGAAACGCAAAGCTAGCGATGCAATCGCAAATAGTCGTATATCCGGATAGAGCGGTCAGTACGGATATACGGGAAAATAGTTAATAGAAGTTGCCTACGTGTTTGGAATTTGGTTTGTTTGATTTGATACGTTTTCCAGTGAGCGTGTTTTGTTTTTTTTTTCGGAGTTTCTGTTTACCGTGCAACCGTTTGATTTTTGCAAATAGTAATTGATCCTGTCTAAAACAAATAGCATAGAAAAAAGCTTTGATTTGGGTTGCATGACCTCTAAATATAGAAAGAAAGAAAGAATGTTTATTTGACACAAAACAAAATTAAAGCGAAATAACACATAGAAGAAACAAAGGATACATAAAAGTGTTTGAACATACTATATAAAATGATTTATTGTATCTGATGCTAATTAGTTTTAAAAATATTTTCAGTTTTACATTTCCATCAATGATTGATAAATGAACGACTAACAATAAGCGACAACAACACAAACAATAGAGAAGCTGTGCGGAATTGTTTGGTTTGTGTACTGTGAATAACTAGCTTCTGCCCGCTGTTTTTACCCGCGTTCCCACAGGAAGCGTACATTTTTCCGGGATAAAAAGTAGTCTATGTTACTCTACGGTCCATAAACTATATCTATGCCAAAAATCACGTCGATCCGTTGTTCCGTTAATGCGTTAAAGAAGGACAAACCAACAAACACACTTTCGCATTTATAACTAGTACTACACTAGTAGTAGACTAGTAGGATTTTCGGATTTACGACCTTAATGCCATTATTAAAATCATATTTAAATTCTAATTTAAGATAGTTCGTGTTTTGGTATAAACTGTAAGCTTACCATCTGTAATTTAATGATTAAATAAACTAGTTTGTACATAAACAAAGAAACCGTCTAAATTTTCACAACAAATCAAGAAGGCAAAACAAAGATTAAATTTTACATACATAATTAACTTTCTCAAATAAGTTACTCCTCAGCTAAAAAATAACCTAAACCTATAACATAGACGATTACATCCAACTTCAAAGTAAATTAACATTGTACCTTTGACATTGTGACTGAAAAAATCTTTTGTAAGGCTGGTAGATAACGAGCAGTCCATCGGCGAAGTGGGGGAAAAGGAAACAATGATTAAGATGAAAGAAGGGAGACGGAGCGAGGAAACTAATCAACCGTGAGCGATAACGAAGAGCTATTACTTAGGTATGGTACCTTGTAGGCTTAAGTTTGACCCCGAGAGGTCAAACTTGAGCCTGAGAGGACAAGTCGACGGAAATTATTAAATTGACGTTGTAGTCGCCAGGAGGCTCCTCAGCTGTTTGCCTCCATGCGTCTTTGTCATCTACATAATCCTTAATATATTATAAAATTATTTTTGCGTTTTGCGAACTGAACTTTATAAACTGTTAAAACTTTTAATTCCTGCAAACAAACGCGCACTTCCACAGAAATTAATGTGGAATTTTCCTAAAAATGAAATGTCAAGACCGTGCACCCAGAAGTTCCCAAGCCGCAGCGTTAGGACAAAAAACGGAAACGGACAAGTTTCGGAAAAACAGACTGAAAAACCGGCAAAACTTCAGAACACCTTTTTTCGTTTCAACTTCATACTAAATATTTGTCTTTTTTGAAGGCTTTAAGTTCCGATTTTTGCTTTTCGGCTATGCGGTCACATCCTATGAGATTCTGTGATTATCAGCTTGCAAAAGTCACTGATCGCCACAAACTGTGAAATCTAGACTACGTAGATAGATCGACAAATATACATTAAGGGGCAGAATTCGACGCGCCGCTATCTCGCTCGCGCATCTCAACATTTTTGAAGATAAACAATCACTTACTATAATTATGAAAAATCGCATTCGGTGAAATTGCTGACAATAACATGACAAAGGTTATACAAAATTTTCATTTTGATCCATTCAAGTTTTCAAACCTAAAAATGGGATTTTATGTTTTGCCCATTTTCATGTATGAAATCTTGATCGGATCAAAATGATACTTTTGCCGTACCTTTGCAATGTCATTGCCAGCAATTTCACCGAATGCGATTTTTCATAATTATATTAAGTGATTATTTATCTTCAAAAATGTTAAGATGCGCGAGCGAGATAGCGGCGCGCCGGGTTCTGCACCTTAACCTTTAATAAATTTAACAATAAGGTAAACATCACAACATCGTGATGCAACCATTTCATGACGGTAGGGCATTTTCTATTGCTTGCCTGGCTACCATCAAGCCCCAACTACAACCACAATAGAAGATACGATATGCGTCAAGCCGGGATCGTGGGTTTTCCATGGCTTTCTCGTGGGCCGCGCTTGATGCTTATCCATCAATGATGAATTAGGTGTTAGGTCTGCCATACATGTTTGCATTTTAAATGAAGCATATTTTGTAAAAAAATGATGCCGCCTTTCTCCAAATCTTAATCCAAAGGTGGCGGAATGAAAGGAACTTCTTACAAATGCATTTCCAATGAGAAGCGGCGTCTGAAAAAAAGGATCCGAAGTAGCCGGAGTTCTTATCACATTTTATTACTTACTGCACATATCGTGAGTCGGATTTTGGAAATCCGGTAAAGGATTTGGCGAGCTTTAAAGAAATTACGTCGCTCCGTGTGGAACTGTTCAATTTTTTCAGCTGAAAAATTGGTCTGATTGTTACGTTGTATTAGGATATTGGTTGGATTGTGTTTTCTTCGGTTTCTGGGACTTGCACTGATCTATTTAGAAAACGAACCAACTTCTAGAATTACGATAGATGTTCAACAAATAAACTTCTTGACTCATATATAAGTATATGGAACGCAAGCGCTTCACTTTTGCGTCTCTTCTGTAGTAATGGAGCTAAAACCTAAAAGTACCAGTTTTTATTTTATTCCTTTGGTGTCGGTTGTGGTTTTATTAATATTGTTCTTGTATTTGGTATTAATATCATTGATACGTTATATTCCTTGACTAGCTGCTGCCCGTGGTTTCACCCGCACGTAGTTATTGGATTTCATGGTTTTTATTTTTTGCGCAGAACTCTAAATCTTTTTCTAAAATAAAGGTAGCCTAAGTTACTCCTTGTAACATCAGCTATCTGCCAGTGAAAGTACCGTCAAAATCGGTCCAGCCGTTTCGGAGATTACCTGGAACAAACAGACAGACAGACAAAAATTTTAAAATTTGTGTTTTTTCTATAGGTTTCGTATATACTTTCATATTAATTTGGTAATAAGCTGTTATTTTGACATTACAAACAGACACTTCAATTTTATTTATTTGTATAGATTACTTGAATACCGTATAAAAATACTCCTTTAATTAAATACCCAATACAGATTTCTATTCGAAATCATTCTCTGAAATAATAAGCAATTCCAATTTCAACCAAGAAAGTAAAAACAATTACATCAAATTTAAATAAAACAACGCCAATACCAGATTTTAATTACTCACTAAATATACAGGATTCATTATGATTCTAGAAATCAGTTTGACACGATTTCAAAAAGACCCCCTCACTTTGTGAATCTGTAGTGTTGTGTTAAGCGGGACGATGCCATTGTCTATAGCCACCTACCTTCTGTGACTTCATTTTTCAAAGTGACTTTGATTCAATCTATTTACCAGGCGGTACGAACAATACGCTAGATCTCTCTGCTTCGGGCTTTGAATTTTAAATCTTTTACTCTTTAATCTCGACTTGACATAGTGTCTTATTTCGTGCTGTGCGAGTTCTTGTTCTTGTGAGTTTTTTACCTTTGGAATTACTTAGAATGTTAGGATGTCAGTTTCGGTTTCTTAAACAAGTGATTGCTTTTTGAACGTGAGGAAGTTTGTATTTTTTTGGACTTACTATCAGAGTGTACTCGATTTTCATGTGTTTTATTCATGTATGTGCAAAGTGTATAATTTAACAAAAAAGGGTTGGGCCAGTGGTACAAGGGGTCTGTCCAACGTAGTTTTACTAGGTATCTTTATCAGTAGATCTACCTACTGATAAAGACCGTAGTGTGTAAAATGATGCACTTTGCAGTATATGCATAAAACACATGAAATTCGAGCATACACTATACAAATATACCTAAATAGAAATTCTTGCAATGCAATGGAAAGTGACTTTAATCACCTGTATAAAGCCCGCATAAGTAATATTATAATTTAATTATTGTTTTTTTTCCATCATTAAAGCTTTCTACCTACCTAACAGTATATTCTATATGGTGTATCCATCAGACAGCGCACTGGAGCGTCCCTCCCAGTCTACGGTCAGCATACTACTAACTACGCCCACATGGTCAATAAGCATTAAAAAATAGAAATAAACGAGTAGATAAAAGAAACAAATGACAATAATAGGACGCATTACTCACAATCCAAGAAAAGTATTTGGGGCAGAAAGGGACAAAAGACAAATACATAACATAATTCGCTTTCAATCGACAGGCTTTTTATTCCAGTCTCGTTACACAACGCCCAAGCTGTTACTGTTACAAACAAGAACAAAAGGTAAAGGAGAGACAATGGCCGAACAGATAATAGATTTCATCGATTTTGAAGTCGGAGAACAGATAGAAAGGCTAACGGCTTGTTCAACGCCTTTGGAGAGAAGTCAGGTGTGGGCGATTGTTAGAATAAAAGTAAAGGGATATAGCTAGTGCAGTTCTGCTCGTGATTTTATTGCGGCTTATCAGCCCTTGCCTATAATATAAATAATCGTAATCAAGGGTCGGAAAAGGTAGAAGTTTTATGTACTAAATGAAGTCAAATTCAGTACAAAATCTTAATATGGATGTGCCTCTTAATTCTGGTGATTCCGGGATTAATATTAATATCTTCTACAACTTTTCTTTACCTATGTAGAACATAAAAATTCCAACGAGTCACAGTGTCACCCACTTGGTGTGACTGGTTGGGAACCCACCAAACCAAGGGCTTAAAATACCCCTAGCCTTCTCGCAGTACTGTACAATACAATAAAAAATTCTTTATCGTATTTTAAAAACATGAAATGGCATACAATGAACACAGAAATAATAATAATAATAGTGTACCATATAGACACTTTCACAGTATTTTCTAATTCAAATAGTATCTAAAATGCATAGGTACATTACTACATTTTAAATCCCGCGATCCCGGCATTTTTGAAAATCTTATCCATATTATGATCTACGTATCTTTTTTTTATACTGTTGGGTAGTGAGACGAGCGTGTCGTTTCCCTGATGATAAGCATAACACCAGCCTATAACAATTGCAGTGCCAATCAGAACTTTGAAACACAAAAGCCTGCGCCGCACTGCATTGCGCTCGTTACTCTGAGACATTAGGTATTAAGTCTCATAAGCCCAGTAATTTCATTGACTGCTTTGCTCATCAAACCGAAACACAGTAATGCTTGCACTTACTGCTTGCCCCTTAGCGGCCGATTATATACGCGAGCAAGGCTGTGTTACCCACTCAGAAGGAAAATCGCAGAAGAGTTAGTCCTACCGCCTACTTAAAAAATCTACCTATTACGACCCTTGGTCATAATAGTTTTTAATTTTAAAAGACATAGGTACTTAGGTAATATCTTGTAAAATGATGTGTATTTTTAACCGACTTCCAAAAAAGGAGAAGGTTATCAATTCAGTGGGTATTTTTTTTATGTTTGTTACCTCATATCTCCGTTATTTTTAAACCGATTTGGAAAATTCTTTTTTTATATGAAATTATATACTTTCAGATTGGTCCCATATAAATTTCATCAAAATCGGTTTAGTAGTTTGTCACGGAAGTCGGGTCGTAGCTTATTTAAAGCAATTTTAAATTAAAAAAATAGTGTAATTCACATAATGTGTTATCAAGGATTTACTACTCTTTTTTCTGAAATGTTTAAAAAACTTCCACGTCATAGAAGCCGTGTTGGTTTGTACGAAGCTTTACTGTAATACTATTCCATTCGTAATCATTAGATCGCGCTCAACGGAGCACAAACACATTATCCTAATCACAGATCGGTGATTCGCTTAGATCTAACGAATATATTAGACTGGCTTCGTTAAGACAACTGCGTTAGTGTTACCCAGTGGAGACAGTACAATACAAACTTGAAATCTTTACATACTTTTATCAAAACGATTTGATACGTAGTTCGCTTGCATATGAAAACTTTTTTTTATGCTATTTGGTAATGAGACGAGCTGGTCATTTGCCTGATGGTAAGCATAACGCCGGCCCATAACAATTGAAGTGCCACTCAGAACTGAAACACAAAGTTATGCGCGGCACTGCAGTGCGCTCGTTACGCTGAGACATTAGGTATTAAGTCTCATAAGCCCAGTAATTTCACTGGCTACTCTGCTCATCAAACCGGAACACAGTAATGCTTGCACATTTTTGTTTGGCGGCAGACTTGACGAGCAAAGCGGTGGTAACAACCCAGACAGACACTTGCAGAAGAGTTAGTCCTACCACTGACAAAACATATATAAACACTGAAAACAATATACTCCTTTTTGAGCAGTCGTGTAACAATCAAGTGGCCTCGAGTTTTAAAGGTATCGATTCCCAGAAGCACAAAGCTGAGGATGTCTATGACGTTAAACCCACCCACATTTCAAGCTAACGTAATTCGTAATACGTCATCCGCAAGTTTCCACACTGGCTCCATCACCAAAAAAAACAATTTCGCGCGATGGCCTTATCAATTTTGACTCGGCCATAATGCAAATGAAAAAAGGAGCAACTTAATCTTAAACAGGGGAGCTCAAGTATCTAATTGAATAATTTCGTTAAGAGAATGAAATTGCCGTAGGGCGAAGGGATGTCTAGGCGGGAACCCTTTTAAGGGCATTAAGTAATTCGTCGTGGGCCCTCGCAATTGTACCAGTGGGGTCTGATGACATGGAAAATGTGGGCAGTATCTCGGGTCTTAATAAATTATTATTGACTAAGATCGTTTGTATTTCATTCATAAAGTACTAGCTTCTGCCCGCGGTTTTTACCCGCGTTCTCGCAGGAACCGTGCATTTTTCTGGGATAAAAAGTAGCCTATGTTACTCTCCGGTCCCTAAACTATATCTATGCCAAAAATCACGTCGATTCATTGTTCCGTTACTGCGTGAAAGAAGGACAAACCAACAAACACACTTTCGCATTTATAATATTAGTAGGGAAGTAGAGATTAGCTGCCCGCTATTTTACTCGCGTAGGGATTCCTTCGGGAATCATGCATTTTGTCAGGATAAAAAGTAGCCTATGTTACGCTCTGGTCCATAAACTATGTCTATGCAAAAATCATGTCGATCTGTTGCTACGTGAAAGAAAGATAAACCAACAAACACAACCAACACACTTTCGCATTTACTCGTGCATAATAATACCTATAGGTAGTATAACTACTAGTTTATTGTGGGTAAGTCAAATCTAACAACAATGCTTTCTTTTCTTTCTGGCAAACCCCAAAGAAAATTTCATTTGGTAATCATTGCAGTCGTAAATTTAACAACGAAATGTTGGTCTTCATTACAATATCCTAATAGACGTCATAGCACTCTTTTGTTTGGACATACGCCCAGTAAATTCACTTGTCAGGTATTTCGTCCTTCAAACCGGAACACAATAATGCTAGCGTTAAGGCTAGCAGCAGAATTTGATCACTATAGCAAAGTTAAATTACTGTCTGTGTATATATTACTGATGACTGGCTCAAAATTGGACCGAACTTTTCGTGTTTAAACTTTTGGATCTTTTTGAGTAGCAATGGATGTCGCTGAGTGGATACAATGTTTTGCGTGTACGCTGGGTTTAGCGTTGAACCCAGTATTATATATAGCTATAAATAGCTTTTGTTTAGTTGTGAACTGTACTCGAAAGTTTTTAAATAAGCCCGACGAGTGTGAAAACTCATGGTCTGAGGCTTTTGTATTTAATTCAACTATGTATTAAGAGTAATATATCCGTGGTTTCATCTGCCTGGCGATTCCCATTGAAACCGTGTATTTTTCCGGGATACAAAGTGGACTATATTACTTTCCAGTCCATAAACTATATATATGTAAAATATCACTACGACAGAAGTACATATAAGGACGATAGAAGAGAAGGACAAATCAACCAACAGTTTAGCAAAACACTTTTTTAAATGCTCTTTGTTTTGCATCCTTTACAGCGTCACTGAACTGTGGGAGAGCGCAGAAAGAGCTCAGCCCTAAAACAACTCCTAAAATGATCGTAAAACTATGAAAAACGTATCATTTAAATCGGGTGACAATATTATCGGAGATATCCAGTAACATCGCTACAAAAAATATAGATGGGTTGAGAAACTCCTCTTTTTTTTGAAGTGTGCTAAGAACATTGTTCTATGCAAAAGTCCCCTATAATATATTTTTTCACAGGGTACACAGTCTGTCAGTCAGTGTGTGTACAGTCATAGTAAGAATACTTTAGTCAGTTTCCAAATTATTTCCTTTATCACGTAGGGACACTTTGATCTTACGGCAGTCAGCATACTACTCTATAGAATACTAGTATTAAATGCACTGATAACAAAGGTTAAAATTGGATTCACCATTGACCAATTTCTAGTTTACATCACATAGAACCTTCTTAATTGCCTGGTTATTTAGAAAAGGTAAATCTAATTTGTTTTATTTAACTGTCAAAGTCAGTCCTTATTAATTTTCTGTTTGTTCATAAAACTTATTACAACAGAATCGTTGACGCAATACTGACATAGACTTGACAAATAGGTCTAAAAGTAACGAGTCTTAACACAGAACAACTGCTGCGCAAACAAAAATAGCCCTTGTGGTGACGAACCTTTTTTACTGCGACGGTACATAAGATTACTTGGAATATATTATTATAGTATTAGTTTAAAGTGCCAGCAATCAATTTTCAATAACTAGGCCACTCACAAACGATTACTGTGATTACGTTTTTCTTTGTTTACGAAGCAAAATTCGTTTGTGTCAATGACATCAAAGAGATGGCGTCAGACTTTCCTGATTCGTTCTTAATTATGAACCAAATAGGACTGCCGTTGCCATTGACATCTGTCAACCGAAAAGAAGAAAGGGACCATTGAATTTTAAACGAATAACAATATAATTAACAAGATGAAAGCCTTTTCTTTGCTTTCTAAAGTAGCAGCTAATAATTTATCGGCCTAATTAAGATCAAAATATGATTTTAACAGAGGGGAAGCGGTTTCGGTGAAAATATTGTAATATATGAAATTTCATCTCCAAATTACAAACCTTAGGGAAGGTATTCTTTAAGGTGGTTTTAATATCAAAAATTTTAGTCCATACGAATAATCGTAACGCCCAGCTCGTCTTATTATCACATAGTACAAGAAAAACCTTATATTACTTAGAGAAGATTCCCAGGGCCAGCACGTTTCCTTTAAACAGGCACTTATTCAGATGTGCTTTATGTATTGTAGTTTTATTATTATGTCTCTTTTAGGTGTAAAAAAGGCGTAAAAATAGATACTAAACTTGTACTGAATAGGTAAGCAATAAAAAGTCTTCAAGTGTCTTTTATAGGATTGTCACTATTTGTGTTGTCCTCATTTTGGGTAGTAAATTCTCTTTTTTTGTAAATTTGTACACAACAGTTACTTTGTTCCTTATACCATGGACTTAAGGCTTACCCTGAGTCAATGAAATTCATAATTCTGTCATCTTGGCACACAATGTCAGTTTGCGTAGGTGTAAAAGAGAAGGAAGACCGTGCGGACAAGCGAAAAAGCGTAATTAGGTACTTCAAAATTAGATGCCTAAACGAAAATGTACCACAACCAAGTTTTTTATTATAATATAATACGTAAGTCTTGTTAATTCTATCAATCTACATTTATAAATAATCGAGATATTTCATTGCAAACTTATTTTTGGAGGCAACTTTGACATTTATTTTGATCAAGCAAATTTGGTAAAAACTTGTTTTGATCACAACTAGATTATTGGTAATATGATGAATAATGACATATATTTCTTCCAGTGCCAGAAACTCATCTGATTTTGCTGAAAAACCTTTTAAGTGAAGCCATTTAGCTGCTATACACGCCTTAATAAATCAAATAATTCAACGGACTATATTCATTGCGCTGTTCTTAAAAACTGTGTAATTTACTGAGTTGTAAACTTAGGTACGTAGAGGTTTTTTGTCGAAAGCTGCAAGCACTATCTCACGTGATCATAAATTGTGTGGTCGAAGGCAGGAAAAATTCTCAAGTGATACCAGGAGGGCAATCGCGTTAAAAATTATCAACCAAACCGCTACTGAACTACGACCGCATAACAGCTTTTTGGCCGTTTCGTATCGTGCTAATAGTTTTACCAAAAGTTGAGACGTTTCTCGACAACAACTGACAGTTAACGCTGTCAAATGAACGGCAAAATCGAATTCCACACGCCTGAACCGAAACTAAATAACAGTTGGTATCAAACCACAACCAAACCATAACTGTACGCTGTCATTTCAAATTAGCGCGATCGGGGCCCAGGAGGGCAATCGCGTTAAAAAATATCAACCAAACCGCTACTAAACCACAACGCATCACAGCTTTTTGACCGTTTCGTATCGCGCTAATAGTTTTACCAAAAGTTGAGACGTTTCTCGACAACAACTGACAGTTAACGCTGTCAAATGAATGGCAATATTGAATTCCACACGCCGAAACTAAACAACAGTTGGAATCAAACCACAACCAAACCATAACTGTACGCTGTCATTTCAAATTAGCACGATCGGGCCCTGAACTTATCGACAGATGCTCGGCGATTTTCTACTTGTATTTAGTAAAATAGAAAATACCCTACAACTATGTAATGCTTCCATTTTCTGAAGACGAACATAGGCCTACCACATAATGAGAGGATTTCCTTATAACATCATTATACACCAGAGCCCCAGTTCTACTAGATAAACAAATGGTTTAAAATGACAGTAGTTTCGTCACAAAATTATCACTTTGATGGAGAGCATACGAAAACAAACATGGGTTCATTGATGAACGCCACTATCATACGCGATCTCAGAAAAACGATTGTGCTATGAAATACCGAAACTGCATTAATGCAGTCCTATTCCCAGATCAGTCAAATATTTTCCATCCTTTTCTCATGTTTTTTTTTTATTGAAAAGAGAGAGAACTAAAATTGGGTATTGGCTAGAGAAGCCAAAATCTACGCCAATATCTTCCACATCTTGTCTATACATCTATACATACAAATAAATAAAATTGACGTGTCTGTTTGTAATATCAAAATAACAGCTTTTTACCAAATGAATATGAAAGTATATACGGTACCTAAAACAAAACAACCATTTTTAAAACTTTCGTCTCTGTCTGTCTGTCTGTCCGTTTGTTCCGGGTAATCTCCGAAACGGCTGGGCCGATTTTGACGGGAGTTTCACTCGCAGATAGCTGATGTTACAAGGAGTAACTTAGGCTACTTTTATTTTATAAAAAGAATTAGGGTTCCGCGCAAAAAAATTAAAACCATGAAATCCAATATCTCCACGCGGGTGAAACCGCGGGCAGCAGCTAGTATTAAAATAAATTATACCTATAACAACCTTATACTTATAACAAAAAACGCAAAGTCCTCAATAAACATTGTTGCTTCCCACGTTCAATACAAACACAAGAAAAACTTTGCTACATTGTCGATTTGCATAAACTTTTCGAACCTCGCTAGTTCAAGCTTGTCGGATATTTTGCCTAACTTTGTCTGCGTTGCACTGGGAAAGAGTTGAAAGAGCGCATCTTGTTTGGTAAAGCATTTTTCATTGTTTTTGGATACATAAAGTGGTTTAATGGACATTCTGTACATGTATTACATGGCCTTAACGGAATTTCTTAGTAAATTTCTAATTCGTCACATAAGTCCTTCTATTACAGTAACAGTGTTTACTAGCGTCCCATCTGCAGCGTATCACCTAGCGTTTATATCACCTCAAGGATCGGCAGAATTCATTGAACCCCAAAAAACCTACGACATTAGATAGTAAACAAAATGTCGTAAAGCCACAACTAGGTCAGACATTTTTGTCCCACGACACGAAACTTCACGTGACGAGACGGAGAAAGGACTCATGGAACGAAGCAGTAATCGATACTTCAATACTAAAGTAGGCCTCAGCCCTTTAAATGTATACGCTTGAAAGTCGAAACAGCGTCACCTTCACTGTAATAATTAAATAGTTAAATTTCGTTAGTGGTAGGACTAACTCTTCTGCGAGTTTCCGTCTGGGTTGTTACCACCCGCTTTGCTCGTGAAGACAGCCGCCAAGCAGTAGTGTGCAAGCATTACCGTGTTCCGGTTTGATGAGCAGATTAGCCAGTGACATTACTGGGCTTATGAGACTTAATGCCTAATGTCTCAGGGTAACGAGCGCACTGCAGTGCCGCGCAGGCCTTTTTGTTTCAAAGTTCTGGGTGGCACTGCAATTGTTATGGACCGGCGTTATGCTTACCATCAGGCAAACGACCAGCTCGTCTCGTTACTAAAGAATAAAAAAAAAATTAAAAAAAGTATTTATTGGAAAGGCTTCTTGGAATATATACACGGATGGTGCGAAGAGCAAGACAGGGGTAGGTTGTGGTTTTTACTCGCCGGAACTTGGTATCTCAGAGTCCAGGGCCCTAAGTAAGACTACAACAGTACTACAAGCGGAAACTATGGGTCTACTTTTGGCTGCAAAAGCATTTGCATCCTTAGACCCAAGTACTATGCCGCAAGGACAAAAGGAGGGCGGTACCCTGGTTTTCACCACGGACAGTGCCGCCACGATCTATGCACTCAGAAAACCCGTAACAAGGTCAAGGGTTATAGCCGAATGTCATGACACACTGCAAAATATATCAGAAAAGTGCAGAATAATAATAAAATGGACTAAGAGCCATGGTTCATGTCCAGGGAATGCCATGGCAGACACACTGGCCAAAGAAGGAATACGGAAACAGGTAAGTGACGACGCGAAAGATCTTTGTAAACCATCAGCGATGGAGATACGAGATCTTTTATGCCGTCACTCTGAACAAGAACAACAAAACATGTGGGAAAAGAGAACGGATTGCAAACATGCAAAGATCGCTTTTCCCACACTAGACAAGAAAATTACAAATAAGTTATTAAAGTTATTACTAAGAATACTTTGCAAGTGACCTAGTCTTTTACTTCTTTTTCAGACAAGTATGACTTTAGGGGATTCTTGGTGCCTTGAGGTAAAGATTATGTGTCTATCAGCTACAGTTTTCTTGTGTACATTTATAATATAGATTTACGACTTTTCCCTAAGGATTTATTAACGAAAGCAAAAGAACGTTATTTAGCAGTCAGTTTTATACGTGCAAAATGTATAAAGAACTTCCATCAGCGGTTTTCCCGGTTTGTTAGAACATGGAGTCTCTTAAAAGGGGTGTTGATAGAGCCCTGAAGGGTCGGCGGGACATTGAACCAGTTGTATACACAATTCTGCTTTGAATGTTATATTATAAGCATCAGTGACCACTTTCAATCAGTAAGTAACTGCCTGCTTGTTTGCTAACTGTTGTATAAAAAGCTCCTGTCACCTTTTTACTAGAACGAAAGTCTTAAATTAATATTATATCAAATGAGCTTTTAAGCTTCTGTATGAAATAAGTTTTTTTATGGAAAAATATATTTTTTCAAGAAAAGCTTTTACAAAATACGTAATTTATACTGTAATCTTTTGGACACCTAGCTCCATCATCATGTCCCTGGCTATCGTTTAGAATCAAAGTAATAGTAAAGACAAATCAAATGGGGCTACGTAGTTTCGTTACAGAGTTCCTGTGGCCACGCCGCCTTCCGGTTCCATCAACAAACCAGCACTGTGACCTCATTATATTCAATTGTTATCCAATTCATACATGTATGTGAAATTTCGGTTCAATCGAACACCGGGAAGTGGGTCAAATGTAACTTTCAAGATTTGACCTAAACAAACAGACATACAAACATTGCAAGTTAAATAAAAGCTTGTAAAAATTGGTGTAATTCATGACTCAGCAACCAAATCTGACAACATCACTGTACTGTATTGACTTTATCTGGTGGTCGAGTCAATCTCTTAACGAGTCGTGTCAAATGAGTCAGTCTTATTCCGACCGCCGAGCGGAGCGTTATTGTGCGCGGTGTTGTAGTGATGGTGGGCTGAAAGTCGGGATTCTACAATCACTCAAATACTTTCTTAATATTATAAATTTGCAGGTGTGTTTGTTGGTTTATCCTTCTTTTATGCAGCAATGTATCGACGTTATTTTTTCCATTCAGAGTTTATGTGCCGAATTCACATAAGTTACTTTCCGGGAAAATGCACGTTTCCAGTGAGAATCTCCAAGCGGGTAAAACCGTGGGTTAGAAAAAGACGTGGGTGGGAAAAGTATGAAAAAGTAGACCCAAATTTAAATAATCAATTTCGAGTTGAGGTGACTAAGCCGAACCGACAAAGTGACCTTTAGAAATAAGTGGAACGTGAAGAATGAATTTAAGGCGGTGGTAAAGCGGAACGTCCGAAAAAGTCCTGTTTTTCATCGCATTAATCTCCGTTTTCATAGATATTACAAACAAAAAACCAGAGTAGTATATAGCGAAGTGTTTATAGAAAACACTTATCTATAAAATATTCTGTAGAAATAGCCCAGAACCTAGTAAACAAATCGCAAAAAAGGTTTCGAAAAATTTATTTTGTCTCGATACGCTCAATATTTTGAGCGACAACTATCATATTTTTAACAAAAAAAAAGTAAATTTAATCATCTAAAGACATAAAAATATTTCAACTTTATGGTGTCTCTTTTTCCTAATTAAACTACGAAATAACCTTCAACTAAAAGCAAAACGCATCACCATTTTCAAACTTATTTCAATATACATAAAGGAGCACCTTAACACGGAGATAATAAGTATAAATAGCGTACCATATAAGAACGGGTACCGTGGGAAAAGTTTACAAACAACTAGCATTAAGTACTATGACAATTATAGTTCAAACTTTCTCGTTTATTTCACTTTGAGAGCGATATTGAATAACCTTTAAACACTGGAAGCATACTAAATAAAGCAATACATTCCATCCCGAAAATAACTGAATGTCCATAAGTCCCCATTTAAATGGAAGTCAACACTTTTGAATAAAACAACGGGGTGTATTTTCGTAACATCGTCTTGAATATTTTTGAGTTTAATGAAACGTATTTTGTGAATAAGATGTTTTATGAATCGTGGTGTGTTTATTTTACTTTATTTTGGGGTCTAGTTTGTGACATCGACAGACCCTAAATCGATGGTCACTGTAGAAAACTACCATCGACAATCGACATGGTGTAGTAATCTATACAGGCGACTGTCGATGTTTAGCAGCCATTAGACGGTAATGCATGATTGATTCATGGTTATGCATTAATTACGAACAACACGCAAACTGTCGAAGAATCACGATCACCACCGCTTCTATGACGTCTACTCAAATTATTTTGACAGCAAAACGCAAAATATGCATTACCGTCTAATGGCAACATAAGGACTGACAGTCGATGTCGCAAACTATATCCTTTATGGTTATGGTACGTTTTCTCGTCCTCGCCTGGTACCACTCAGGTTAAAAATGCTTCGCCAAGCACCTATCAGTGTGTTTCACCATCTACGGGGGCCAAATATTACTAAACAAATGGCTAAGTACCACGCTTAATTTGAAAATCTGTCACCAAGACCCTACCGGTGTTCTGGCTTCTGCCTGCCTTGAGAGCTATAATCCTAATCTACGTTATCCCCATCTTCGATCAAACGCCACTGCTAAGGCGAGATAAAGGTCAAACGTACTAAATGAAGTGTTCAAAAATTTTGGTCAACACGCTAGTTCAAGGTTGGCCACCTAGACGACAATGCCCCTACATTTATTATAGCGGCTTCTAGTATGTAATTAAGCTGTCGGCATCGGCAGTGCTTAAAAAAGAGTTTCCTTTGGTAGTACAATAATATGCCTAACGATCAATTAAATTTTCCTTATTATTTCTGACCCTTATTTAGAGAGATCTAGGATTATCTTTTCAATTGAGTTTAAAAATTTCAAATTAAAAACTAAATGTATCCGTAAGATAACAAAAGTGAAAGTATTTGTTGGTGTGTTGGTTTATTCTTCTTTCACACAACAATGGAGCAACGGATCAACGTGATTATTTGCATAGGTATAGTTTGTGGACTGGAGAGTAACATAGGCTACTTTTGAATACTATTGGATAACGAGACGAGCAGGTCGTTTGTCTAATAGTAAGCATAACGCCAGCCACCAATAGCAGTTCTAGGGCGGAAAAATGCACGTGGGAATCTCCGTAAGTAGAATCACAGGCAGAAGCTAATTTATTAGTCATTAGCCTTGGCTTTGTAGGGATTGTATAACTACATAATTATATAAACTACATTTTTTTTTTACGTTTAGTAAGCCTGTTTGAACCTCGATCGCGACGATGTGGTCGACAGTGTAGCGTAGAAGAACCCTATTCACTTTTCTGAAAATTCCAAGGTTACAGCTATTGGGAAACAGAGGCTGGGCAAAGAATTCCTCTCCTTAGCCGCCGTTGGTAAAATGTGGGTCGTACGGATAAAGCCGCATTCAGATTACTGTGCTTTGACGCAGTCGTGGCGTGACGGAACGGTACCAAATTCTTACATTTAGTATGGTCAACTCACACGAATGGTTTGGGTTGTGTCGGGTCGCCTTATGCCGTGTCCATACATTCGTTATGGTTCTGTCTCGCCACGGCCCACGTCAAACTCAGATACAGTAATCTGTATACTACAACGAAGTATGACTCAGAGCACTATGGCCATAGGCAATAAACTCATTTCACGACAACCGAAAAACTATCAAACGATAAAAACCCTAATAACGTCTAAATGTTAAATGAAGCTTTTAAAAAGCGTGCCGTAAAAGCGAGTCGCTACGGCGCTACGAGTGCTACGATAACACTACGAGCTCTACGAAAGCGCTACGAATGCTACGCGTAATTGAATAATTTCGTTAACTAAATGAAACTGAGTTCTCAGACAATTTCACCCCGGTAGATGCATAAAGAATTTTACAGCCACAACTGAGTGTTAACGTGGAAGTATTCTTTCTGGAAAAGGCTTTATGCGGTTATATGTTCCTTTGAGGCGTGTCAAAGGGAAGGAAAGATTTATGGCTGTTTGGAATACTATTTTCTCGTAAATGCATATTTTTTATAACTATTATTGCTCTTGTCTGCAGTAGTAATGGTTTAGCCAATTTAGTTATATTTTTATACATTGTATGAGAACGATAATATGGTTATTTTTTGAGCATTTTAAAAGTCTCATCGCAGTATCTAGGTTATAAAATATTATATTATATTAGTAGGCATAGATAAACATAGATATATGAAAACAATTAATAGAGCCGGTGACGGCACGTTAATATTATAAACAAAATAATTATTATTAGAACACTGGATAAAATTTTTGAACACAGCTTTAAGATTTTTTTTATAAATCTACTTTATGTTAATAGTTGCCCGATTCTGATTAAACTATTTTCAGCTCTTACGTTATTTTGTTGTATCTCAACGATTGTATATCTTTTAAGGAATTTAGTTGTAAGTAGCTAAAGTTAAATAAGTAACTATTATTTGTAAGTGTTTATCATAGAGGCTAACAGCGAACGAGCAGCGGCGGAAATGCAACGACGCAACGATGCCTGCGCTGTCTGTACTAATGAAAATGTCCGAGATGTCAAAAATTCCCGACGACTGCACAACGGATACGGTGGTGAACGGAACGTTTGGTCACTAAGGGCGAGGCTACAACAATGAGTTGCGACGAAGCATCGCAAAAACAATGGCGCAAAGCAATGCGATGCGTTGACGCTACTCAAAAATTTCAAGTCATACGGCCTCATACGAAACAACTGACGATTGGTTTTGTTTCTAGTGAGACCAAATCAGAAACGAATTTTGTGAATATCCTAATGATATTTTTTAATATTTAATGGGCTTGCGTTTGTTCGCCATCTTGCCTGATATTTAGTGACGATGCGGTCGATGATGTAGCATGCTTGCCATGAAGATACCTGTTCACTCGTGTTGAACTCCCACATTGTAGTTTTCGGGAAAAACAGATGCCATTCGCCGTCCACATTATGAAGATCGAAGCAAAACGCTTAGTGCGGATAGGAGGAATGTCAACGAAAAATGGATGACGAATTGCAGTACGTCTGGTCGTCCGGACGAATCCCAGTGCACACTATTCAAAATGTATCCTGAAGAAAACAGAAAGACGACCTTGCGATTGAAAAATATCAGTGATTGATTGCATAATACATTGCACGCAACCTGCCTGTTCGTCTTTATACCGATTGAACTGACGGCACCGCTTCGGAAATTTCCCGATGCGTTGTGCGACGATGATTTTTACGGTGTTTCGTCGCATCGCAGTGTTGTGGCTTCGCCCTTAGCCTCCGTACAGTTTCTTCTCCATTTAATAATAATCTTCAATACTAAAACTAATATTATAAACGCGAAAGTATGTTTGTCGCTTTTTTGGTTTGTCGTTCTTTTGCATAGAGATAGTGTATGCTGTATGAGCCAGAGTGACAAAGCCTACTTTTACCCGGAAAAATATCCGGCTTCTATAGGAATATCCACGCGGGTGCAACCGTGAGTAGGAGCTAGTAAAAAATAAAATATAGTGCTTGAACCAGCCATTTCTTAAGGTTAACAGTTGAAAACAATGATCCTATAATAACAAAGTTTTCCCTCAAGGAAAGGAAAACAAACGGATGTTTGGTTTCCAGCGCAGCATGGTCGGCAAAACTGCAGCATCGAGGTTTAATAATCCTCTAATTCAACAATTTTTTTTAATATTCAAAGAAGATACGTAATACATTACACGCGTCTGTTATGTTTCCGAACTAACTTGTAATTTGATAGTGAATATACAGTAAGTCAACTATTGAAAATATTAATTATCGTTAACAGTAATCGTAGGTTTTGACTCTAAATAATTAATTATTTCATGCTAAAACCTTGTGTCAGTGCCACCAATTTAATTAATTCGAAGCTGATTATAACGGTGTTTGTCACAGGTACTGTATTATTGTACGGATAGACAGGGAGATAATGACATATTTTATTACTAAGAGAAAGCTTATACATAATCTATTTTAAACTATTTTATAATTACATAAAAATGAATAACACTTAATTTTCAGTTAAGTTACCTCGCACCTTTCATATTCAACGAATAATTAAAAAAATCTTACATTACCCCAACATCCCAAAAATAGCAAAACATCCAAAGCAGGCCGTAAGTGAGGTTCTTACTGCCCCACATAGAATAAGAATAAACATCCAAAACCAAAAACGTGTATAAAATTAACATTTAGTTTACATAATGAGTTATGAATTGCTTATCTAAATATTTGAATGAAAATATAGTAATACTGCCGAAAGAGAAAATTTAACGCGGATCTTTATGAAATTGTTTCCGCGAAATTCACGGTAAAAATACTCTTAGTAATTAAATCTGCCATCAGCTCCTTAACTAAACCGGGAGGGTTGTCTAACAATGCGACAATAAATTATTTTGCGCTTTGTATTTGTTAATTGTGGTTCAACAAGCTTTGATCAATCTAGGAATTCGTTTCCTGAGATATCCCACCTTAATAATTATACTTTTTACTTTGCAAAATATTTTCAAGTTTTGAGAAAGATAAAACATAAATTAAAACGCCTTTCCTCTAGGTTTTTTTATAACTATGGGGGTCTATGGGTAACAAACAATCATGCGGCCCACCTGATTTTAAATGGTGACCGTCGCTTCTGAACATCTGCAAAGCCGGGGTATTACCTTGTCAGTGCGTTGTCTACCCTTCTCAGAGAGGAATCTCTTTACCCTTCATTTATAAAAGTCCGCATAATAGTGATGTTGCACGAAACATGAAATACATAATTGCTGTCGTTATAAAGCACAAATCAAATTTAGAAAAATATCCAAAAATTTCCACAAAGATTGCACTAAATGTTTCCCGAATTTAACATTTTTTTTTGTCCTCGAATAGTAATTTAAATGACACTATTAGATTTTTTACATTTCAATGAATAAAAATGCAAGACAATTATGTACTTAATCACAGTTTTTCGCGGCCAAAATCAACAAAATGCATGTTTTTACTACAACTTTATGGGCCGCCTTGAAAATGTGACGTCACGCGTTATGCCCAACGCCAGACTTTGGCTCTCGTTTTTGAGGTTTCTACCGTTCGATTTCCAGTTTTTAACCCACTTCCAAAAGGAGAAGGTTATCAATTCGGTGGGTACTTTTTTTATTTTTATGTTTTTTACCATCATATCTGTAATTTATTAACTGATTTGGACAATTCTTTTTTTATTTGAAAGGATATACTTTCAGATTGGTCCCATATAAATTTCATCAAAATCGGTTCAGTAGTTTGTCATTGAAGTCGATTCGTCGCTTTTTAAAGCAATTTCACTTGTACATTTTTGTTTTAAAGTTCTGAACCCAGGCTGAAGACACGCTAGTCTCATCTAAAAAAACTAAAAATAATCAGCCTAATTAGCTACTGAAATTCCGTAAGGCACTGCTAATTACCAGTTTATTAACCATATCACAGATCGAGAATCAGGCGTTACTTTTCGGAAATCCATTTTAAATAAGATAAATATAGCTAGTTATCTTAAACATAAAACATAAACATAAACGCTTACACACTCATACCCCCGCACTAGGATTCCCTGTGTCGCAGGTGGCATGGACATACACAGATACACATCACAAACATCCAAGACCCGAGAACAAACTTTATGCTTACACAAAATCTGCCCCGGCCGGGAATCGAACCCGGGACCCCTCGCCTTGCAGGCAGGGTTACTACCAACTTAGCTACGGAGCCGCCTTATTTAATAATATCACATTCTATACATCGTATGCACGTTGCGTATTCTCTTTCGCGCCACATCCAGAAACTCTACGCTGTATAATTTAATCGTGGTAAGTCTCCCAGTCAAATTACTAAAGACGAACGTGGCAAATTGAAATGAGTCGGCAACTCTTACGTATTATACGATTTACCCTAAAGAGATTTCGTGGAATGTTTCTATTAGCTTTCACACTTTGTAAGTGTTCAGAGGGATCATTTTGTATTGATTTTTTCTACGAAAAAGTGATTTGTTTGAGCAGATCTGAAATGGATTTTCATTTGGGTCGCTTTGAGAACTTTCAATAGAATTAACTTGTTTATTTTTCGATTAATTTTGTCAACTATGAATAATGAGTTTTATATTTATGAGTAGTCTTGGGTCCATTTAAAAATATATAAAGGTATTAATATCTTGAAAAATAAATTTAATAAAGACTTAATCTAGAGAGATAATGCCACCAGCATGCTGGGTACACTCCCAATCTGTTATTGGTCTGTCATTATGTTATAATATATTTATAGTGAATTATAAGCCGTTGGTACATTTTCTCAATTTGTAAAGTCCTCAATTCGTTCACATTCGCAGTTCGTCCAATTCACGTTTCGTGTAATTCGCCATTTGTGCAAATTATCACTTAGTTCAAATTTTCGTTTTGACCAAATTAGCCATTCGTAAAAATTCATAGTAGTTAGGTCGTATTTAGCAGTAGCAGATAGTAGTTATAGTTAGTTTATAGATAGTAACAAACTATTATTATAAAGTAGTTAGAAAAAAGATAAAAAAATATAAAATATTTGAACTCTAAATGTCACACTGCCATGGGAATGCCGACAAATCGAGAAAGTTTCTCTTAAAAATGTTTTGAATCATTTTTAAACAAATAAAATATCCAAGTGGCCCTTTTAACCGACATATACTTTAATTAAAAGCTGTCGTTTACAGGGGTCTTGTATTTACATAGGAATCTGAGTAAAACTTCCCAAGGCTCTACCTTCAGGGGTCTAACAGAAAGAGCCATCAACACCGCAAAAGGGGTTCGGTATTTGGACATCCGGACCGCAATATAAACAGTAAGGATATCAATTACTATTCCGAGGAGGACCTGCAAGGTCTTTAAGCAAAGACTTAATTATTTAGTTTGAAAGGACCTACTCAAATACTCTTTTCGTTAATACTAAAACAGCGGCCCTAATAAAATGCTAGCTGACGACAAATTGGATTCACTCCAAGAGAAGTTTATACAAATATTTTTCGCAGTAAATTACAAAATTGCTAAATAAGATAACTAATTTTTCATTTGCATTTTAAAGAAAGCTATCGGCCTTACAACAAAAAGATTTAACACACCCTAAACCCATGTTAAACAGCGTTTAATTGCTAAACATGCCTTAGTTAAATATGAGCAACCACAAATCTTGATTTAAGTAATGTCTAACCGTAGTCTAACTCCATTCTGTTGTGACATTTCTAATCATTTTAGACGTTTATATTTAAACATTGTCTAGCTAAACAGGCGACTAAATTTTTTGTGGTGACACGATAAATGTTTAAATGTGTCTTTTATCCACAGAAAACTAAATTAAAGATATTTATTATCTTATCCTTCAATCGCCCAAATTTTGACCAAACTTAAGATGGATCTCTGACTGTATTGTTTGTATAATGGTTGAGCTTCATCCCTGGTTAGCTGGCATCATGAATTTTAAAATCAGTTGCTATACCATATCATTCCATACCAATCGATAATCGCCCCGTTAGCTATAATTGATAGCTTGAACTATTCTTATTTGAGTGTATAACGGAGACAGAGCAGTGGTCTAAATGGCCGCACATGTCCAGGAAAAAAATACGTCAGAAAAATAGACGTGCGTGACATTTGCAATAAACATTGCATTAAAATGTGTCCATACTGTACTTATAAACAAGCATTACGATCAAGGCCGTAGCGAGAGTTAGTCAAATAAATAGAAGAAGTTGTTAATAATTGCACAATAATGTAAACTAGCTGCTGCCCGTGGTTTCGCCCACGCGGAGATATTGGATTTCATGGTTTTTATTTGTAACATCAGCTATCTGCTAGTGAAAGTCCTGTCAAAATCGGCCAAGCCGTTTCGGTGACTAACCAGAACAAACAGACAGACAGACAAAAATTTTAAAAATGGTTGTTTTGTTATAGGTACCGTATATACTTTCATGTGCATTTGGTAAAAAGCTGTTATTTTGATATTACAAAAAGACACTTCAATTTTATTTATTTGTATAGATGTATTCCTATAGTTGGTTTTATTGTAGGAAATATGTAATAAATGGATTCTGTATGCCGTCTCGAGGAGTTGTTTCCTTACACATGCTTTACTTAACAATGGCCGTTTTCTAATTTTTTGTGGTACTGTGAATTTGTTAACGCTACGAAACCTACCTATATTTTTTAATTTATTTGAATTGTATTTTTTTATATACACAAATTATTGTGAACTACAAAAACAGGAAAGTTCAAAGCGTTCAAGCGCCTACCAGTTGGCAGCTTAGCCATTACGCTAGCGGCATTGCCCCTTTGATGCTGATTTTGAGCTATGCACCAAAGAAATAAATAGCAATTCAATCAAATTACCTGAGTTTAGACTTGATTTTTCAAGTACACTCGAACTATTACAACAATACATTTATGTTTTTATTTTTCTATGCTTGTAACGTGTGTAATTTTTCTTTTTTTTATGTTTTTCGTAACGAGACGAGCTGGTCGTTTGCCTGATGATAAGCATAACGCCGGCCCATAACAATTGCAGTGCCACCCAGAACTTTGAAACACAAAGTCCTGCGCGGCACTGCAGTGCGCTCGTTACCCTGAGACATTGGGAATTAAGTCTCATAAGCCCAGTAATTTCACTGGATACTCTGCTCATCAAACCGGAACACAGTAATGCTTGCACAGTACTGCTTGGCGGCAGACTTCACGAGCAAAGCGGTGGTAACAACCCAGACGGACACTCGCAGAAGATATAAGTTTTCTAAAGTTTATATTATATGTTATGCCTACAACTGCTTGTAAATCATCCAACTGTCTTGTAGATTTTATGTGCAGTATACTATTTGTGTAATAGCTAGTTAATAACAGGTTTTTAAACAAAATTTTATGAAAAAACCAAAGTAAAAATATAGTGAGAAGAGAAAATTCAATGTTTTTTCGGTCTAACACATAAACACTGCTTGAAACACGGTCACGGGGCTTGAAAGCAGCTGACCTAATTATGCTACATTTATAACTGGAATATAAAACTACATTTACGGTTTCAACATGTGGGTAAATGCAAGGGAGAAGATGGAGAAAAGCCGGTAGAACATATTCTGTCTAATCTTCTCTTCTTCTATAAAATAAAAATATAAAAATTGAAGTGTCTGTTTGTAATATCAAAATAACAGCTTTTTACCAAATGCATACGAAAGTATATACGGTACCTATAACAAAACAACCATTTTTAAAATGTTTGTCTGTCTGTTTGTTCCGGGTAATCTCCGAAACGGCTAGACCGATTTTGACGGGACTTTCACTAGCAGTTAGCTGATGTTACAAGGAGTAACTTAGGCTACTTTTGTTTTAGATAAAGAATTAGGGTTCCGCGCAAAAAAATAAAAACCATAAAATCCAATAACTCCGCGCGGGTAAAACCGCGGCAGCAGCTAGTTATTAATAAAACTGAAGCCTGCGTATAGTAAAAATAATAGTAAATAAATTTAAAAATAATGATAAATTACTGCTAAAAAAGGTTTAAACATAGCATGGATAGAGAAGATACACTTTCTTTAATAATAAATAACTTACTAAAGTGTACCTCAAACTAAAAACGGGGATTCATTATCTTGAGATGTATTTATTGATAGAAGTCGATACATACTATTTCATTAATGATTTATTTTCAAATATGCTTAATTAAAATAAATAATAAACGAAAACTTAAAAAAGAATACATAAATAGAAATAGCAGTCAAACGCTAAACACTGCCCATTTTTCCAATAAACCCGATCAAGAAAAAGGACAAAAAACCAGTCACTTTCTGTAAGACATGTTGAATAGTTTTGGGCATAAAGCACCTTAGTGAAATTGACGTCTTAAGTTACCGTCACATGGACGTATGAGGCACTGGAATTCCACTGAAGTTTGCGTGACTTACGTTACTTATAAACGCTTGAAGTTCAGTCCTATATCTGTCAAACTTTGTTTTAAGGACCTCTAAGGGCCAGGAAGGGCCTAAGTGTGTCCTATGTAAACGGAAAGCTTTAGAATAAAAGCTTCTGTTTTTTCAAGATATTTATGCGGCTAGTGAAGGTTTTCTTTTGATTTGTTTTGAAGTGGGTCTCGAATTTCTTGCGGTACTTTTGAATTACATGTCAGATAAGGCTTCGCTTATATTGAGCTGTTTTCTTTTGTTATCGCCCGTCTACTTCGTTCGTGGTACGCTTGAGGTATGTAGGTGGTTGTTGAGGGTGAATTGGGTTGATTATAGTAAGTCTTACAATCCTGTCAACTGTAATGTATGGAGGTTGTGGATTTTTTGTACTCACCTGGCTAGTTACCATCCACATGTTGAAAATCTGTATATTAGTTTGTATTCTGGCAGCCTCACTTTAAAGGTAGTTCCCACGATTCTACTTGTATTCTCTTTGGTCTACTGATTTCGACTAAATCGTAACTTAAGGGGCTGTAATAAGCCGTATTTAGGTATAATCCTTTTGTAAAGTAATAAGGTTGAAAATGGCGATGCGTTTGCTGTTAGTTGAACGTTATTTCCTACTTTTTATTTAATTAAGAAAAAGACTCCATAACGTTTAAACATTTTTACATATTATGTCTTTAGATGATTAAATTTCCTTTCTTTTGGTTACAAAAAATTTTATAGTTATCGCTCAAAATATGGAGGATTTCGAGACAAAATAAATTTTTTGGGGTATTTCTTGCGATTTTTTTACAAGACGCTGGGCAATTTTTTTAACATATTTTATGGATAAGTCTTTTCTACAACAACACATTTGGCTATACTATACTGTATTTTCTATGCTGAATGTATAGAAACAGACATTTGTGCGACGAAAAACTGGACGTTGTGCTTCAAACAGCGCCTTAAGATACTGACAACAATCAAATAGGGCAAATAGGCTTGACTTAAAACTGCATTGTTTCATATTTTCGATTAAGCAACTAGTTTTATCGTTTCAAGGTTTTTCACGCTCGAACCCTCTATGAAGCAATAGATGCTTCTCTTTCATTCCTCTGCAGACTGAAAGTGACGGCATTTCGAACTTTATATATATTTTAACTTCATATTTAAATCATTTTGTATTTGTATTTATTTATTCATGAACAATATACATTGTGTTTGAATTTTAATTCTTCATTGTAGTACTTTTTCGATTTTTGTTGTATTTTGGTTTTTTTACTATCTACATGATCTTTTCCCCATGCCTACAAACAGAAAACATCAATCTGTTGTAGATAAAAACGTATTTTGCTTAAAAAGTGTATTTTCCCCATTCGGGATGTTATCCATTTTACTCATAAATCTTGGGAAGAAACAGGAAAATCGTTGAATTAGAAGACGTTCTCCCTGCAAATGTAATTCTCACCCTCAATCAATGTTAATACGTACATATAACTACTTATTTATTTATAATAATATGAACGCAATTGCAGTTATACATATTATCAAATTAAAAATATATAAAAATTTCATCATGTCATTGCCAGATAATTTTAAGTCTAGGTTACAGTAACTATGTCAAATTTTAAGATTAATATTTGATTTATGGTCACAGGACTCACAAAACGTCAATAATAAATTTAAAACAGTAGGCCACTTATCATAAAAAATGTCATTATCCGGATAGGTACATAACTATGTATATAATAAGTAAAATTATAGTATTTTCTTAAGTTTTCACGATCATTACACATTAAGTAGGGTCCACACTGACGATTTAATTGGCAGTGTGGACCCTAACGGCCTTATTACAAAACGAGTTTTAACGTTAAACTGGAGTTTAAACCGTAGTTTTGTCAAATTTCTTATTACAAAAAGCAGATTAGCACTTAGGTCTTGGTTGACTATGGTGTCAAAGTTAGTCTTGCCGGGCACCTAGTTTAGCGACGGTTTAAGCATTTATTTTAATGGCGGCCACGTATTCTACTTGTCAAATCGTAAAAAAATTCATATATTTTGTATTAAAGTAAGAAGGGGTGGTGAGGTATTAGGAAGCGTGGATGAGTAGAATAATAGCTTTTAGCAAAATATATAGGACATATAATATCGAAAGTATACATAGTAAAAACAGAATATATTACAAGAATTGACAGTACACACAATCAACAAAACATGTTGCTATGGTTACTTAGCCATAGTGTGCCATTGTATAGGTTGGATATATAAGGAGTATCTCCTTAACATTTTTTTCATATACGTAAATACCTAATTAGGATGTTTTGAATTACTCGCAATGATCAAAAGTCATTTAAAAATTACCTACAATATTTTTCGATATTAGAAAATAGTATTGTGTGACAAAATAGCTACTTATATTCCAAAATAAAAATTAGTACATTGTGTCAATTCTACATTTCGTGTATCCGTAGCATAAAGACATTTATTATCTGTGGAAATAATTTCTACCATAGCTACAGTTTGGTATTAAGTTGTCTTGGCTTTATTCATCTTTTGTAATAAGGTTTGGTTTATAGGTCGACTCTAAAGATAGTTGAAGACAAATTGGTTGTCGACCAAAGTCGAGTTTAACGAGTTTTTTGTAATAAGGCCGTAATGGTTTAAGGCGGTACCCCGAGTCAATGACATTCATCATTCTGTCCTTATTTCACACATTGTCGGTTTGCGTTGGTGTAAAAGAGAAGGAAGACCACGCGGGCCACTAAAATTGGGTAAAAATGTAAATTTAATTTAGATGCCTAATCGAAAATATACCACAACCAAGTTTTTTGTTATTATATGATACGTAAGTCTTGTTAATTCTATTAATATACATTTGGAAATAACAGAGATATTTCATTTCAAACTTATTTTTAGAGGTAACTTTGAGATTTAATATGATGAATACATATTTATGAACATATATTTTTTCCAGTGCCAGACGCTCATCTAACGCACACTGACAGCCTTATTAATAAACATTGTATAACGACAGTATAGTTACACAATGTTTTGTCTTTGTTGTTCGTTGACAATTTTAAACTGAATCGAAAGAGATAAAACATTGAGTAAGTATCCAACCGTTAAACAGTGTTTATTGGTAAAGCTGTAAATAAATTATACCATTAAAGATACCGTTACCATTAAATACATTGATATATTATTACTTACCTTAAAATATAATTCCCGATATCCAATTTTCAGTTTAAATTGTACCTGTAATCAAAAATGTTGCTCAGCAATAATCCTGTTTGTCTTTTTTTCAGTTATTCTTTGGTAAAATTAAAATGTCTTACAACAAAGTGATCCCACTTTGTTGTTCTCTATGTCCGCACCTTTTTATTGTAAAATGTGCCTGAAATAGACTTAAAGGTCTTTAGTATCTCAGTGGAAAAAGCGCTGAACCTTTTTTCCACTATTGAAAAGCTGGCTGGACCTAGTCGTTCTATACAAATTGTATATAGCTAGGGTAACCATTTTTAACCGACTTCCAAAAAAGGAGGGGGTTATCAATTCGGTCGGTATTTTTTTTTATGTTTGTTACCTCAGATCTCCGTCATTTATAAACCGATTTGGAAAATTCTTTTTTTATTTGAAAGTATATACTTTCAGATTGGTCCCATAGTCATTAAAATCGGTTGAGTAGTTTGTCACTGAAGTCGGGTCGTCGCTTTTTTAAAACAATTTTTTTAATTATACAATCTTCCTAATTTTACAACTATAAAGTGATCCGCTCGTCCTGCTATCCAAGAGTATAAATAAAAAAAAGATTTTAGCTCCGTATCAAAAGGCGACACTAGAATCTATTGACGTAATCAAAAGAAACGTGAAAAAATGCTTTTTTCTTTCTGGCTGTCCATATGTTAAAGATTGAAAATAGAGTTTTGGCGGGAATGCGAAAATGTGCTGTTGTTGATTTTGTGTTATTTACTAAAACCTATGTCTTATCGAGTGTTAATGTATAATAATGGTGGATTATTAACCATGAAATGTTCGTAAACGTGCATGAGTGAAAGGGAAATAATACAAAGATGAAAAACGTGTATTTTCGTATTCTATCCAAAACTCTATAGAAGCATTCAGTAAAGTATCCACCGCTTTACTAAAGCGTCACTTTAACTCGACCGCGCCTAGACTAAACTTTAACGTGACTTTGACGACTTTCATGCACCAAAACTAGATATTTATTATAACTTGACTGACACTGGCTAAATAGGCAAATCGCGTGGAGCCAAAAATAAAAAGATTGAAAATGGAGTTAAATTAAAATACCTACTTCTTCAACTTAGAGAGGACCTCTTAGGTTTTCCAATAGCAAAAAGCTCTGCTCTTACTTTTCCACATAAAATTTTTACTCCGTATAACAGAAAATAGTTTCATTTCTAAAAACCTTTCTCCACTTTCAAGCTGTATAACTAAATCCATTAACTTAAGAAATATTGCTTTCTCCTTTCAACATAAAATATCATCTTCCACCTACATTTACTTCAGATAACCTACATCCTACACTGATATCCACTATACCTACGATTATTTATCACACCACACATAAATATCCTCGCGTAAGGACTTTGTCACACGAAAATTATCTCGTCACATTTGAACAACTCAAAGAAACATCTAATATTCTTATCGCGGCATAGTACTGAGGTAGTTACGTTCTACCTGTTCTGTGTTGTCATGTCTCACGTAACGTCATGATTCACTGTCACCCTACGACAGGATAGGAGCATTCTATTCAGACCGTTGACAATACAACTAAGACGGTGCGCCCGTTGACACGACGTGACTTTCCTACGTAAAAAATCACCTATTTCATATCTGCCACGTATGCTCTCTTGCTTTTTTTAGACAGAATCTGGAGTATTTTTACTGTTGTGAGGTGTTTGTGGATGTTTTTTCTTGGTTCTCATAAAATTGTTAGGTAACTTCAATACATATATTTTTACAAATAATCATAGTTTGAGGTGATATAGTTAGTGTTAGTGGTAGGACTAACTCTTCTGCGAGTGTCCGTCTGGGTTGTTGCCACCGCTTTGCTCGTGAAGTCTGCCGCCAAGGTGTAATGGGCAAGCATTAGTGTGTTCCGATTTGATGAGCAGAGTAGCCACTGAAATTACTGGGCTTATACCTAATGTCTCAGGGTAACGAACGCACTGCAGTGCCGCGCAGGCCTTTGTGTTTTAAAGTTCTGAGTGGCACTGCAATTTTTATGGGTCGCCGTTATGCTTACCATCAGGCAAACGACCAGCTCGTCTAGTTACCCACTAGCATAAAAAAATATTTTTATACATACCATTTTCGCCCTACAGTGATACATTTTGGTGATATGGCAAGCCTGGAACTATGAAAGTGGTCTGTGTAACATTTTTGATAAAATTCATGTAATAACACTGAATATAGGTAATTAATACAAGCAGTACGTTTGGACCTAAAAAATAAAAAAGGTAATAAATATAAATATTTGGCACCAAAATAAATTCCAGTTTATAACATTATTGAGTTTTTGGTATTAAAAAAATTGTGTTGTAGTAACTCGCATTACTAAGAACAAAGTTAGTTTATAAATACATATAATAAAATAGTTACTAGTTTTATAGTCAATCAAATTAAGTACAGATTATGTTTTCTACCATAAAAAATGCTTATAGATGCAAAGGCTAATACCGTCTGCAAATGCGCTTCATAAGTTTTCTGAACATTTTAATATTGTATGATAAACTATTTTACTTCTAGGTTAGCCATATAATGCTCAAATACTAGCCCATTCATAAGTAAAACAATAATTAGTTATAATATTAATATTTTGTTAGTGGGAGGACTAACTCTTCTGCGAGTGTCCATCTGGGTTGTTACCACCGCTTTGCTCGTGAAGTCTGCCGCCAAGCAGTAGTGTGCAAGCATTACTGTGTTCCGGTTTGATGAGCAGAGTATCCAGTGAAATTACTGGGCTTATGAGACTTAATACCTAATGTCTAAGGGTAACGAGCGCACTGCAGTGCCGCGCAGGCCTTTGTGTTGCAAAGTTCTGGGTGGCACTGCAATTGTTATGGGCCAGCGTTATGCTTACCATCAGGAAAACGCTCGTCTCGTTACCAAATAAAAAAAAATTATGTTTCAAGATTTGCATTTAATGAATAAATAGAAAATAACAGCTTTTATAAAATACATCAGCATAAGAAATTACCTCAAATCCCCGGCTGACTGCCGACACAGTTACCATAACATTGATTCATAGGATTATAGGAGCTCAGTCTATAAACATGCCCAGTGTAGTGACCCAGATTGCCAGGAGTATTTCAATAAAGAAGTAGTAAACAAACCATTCAATAACGGATATAAAAAAACTAGTCTACGGTTCCTTCTAAAAACAACGCTTTGTAAAGAAGTTGTGTCATTATTTATCTCCATTGGGAAACCTCGATATTTGCTTCTGTTTATTCACTAAGGTTTGTTTTTAGTTTTCGATTAAAAGTTCAATAAAAGCTCGTAAAAGACTTTTGGTAGTATCGAGCTCATATTTTTTTCTTCCTTCGGGTTATGTATTTAATTAGCCCTATTTATATTACAATCTAACCAAAGAATTAGGCTAATAAGCAATTTACATTTAAAATAAACTTCTAGAGAATATGTCCAATAACGCTTTTCTTACAGTCTCTATTAAGGCGAAGACACTTTGTTCATGTAATCTTTATACATAGCACTTGTTTTACACACACTACAATGATTCAAATGGTTTAGTTCGTTTTAGTCTTCTCACTATATCCGTCTCATATTATTTGATGCGAGTTAATATGATATACCAGTAAGTACCAGTTTCCCATCGCTGTGTGTTTTCCAGCTAACCTGGTTTCTGTCGCTGGGATGTGCTAATCCAGGTAGTTAAACAAGCTCATTTTACACTTCAATGAACCAATTCTGATAGCGTCGCATCGGCAGCAGTTTCCGATAAATTGGACGTACAATCTACCTTCAACTATAAATATCGATTGCATCCTTTGTTAATATAAATTTGTTTCAATTCATACATTATTTTTATCTTGTGTTTGTTTCAATCAACTTAATAATAAAAATAAAAATAAATAAAAATAACAAAAAGCAAGGATCAACCTTACTTTTTATACGACTGCCCAAAAATCAGTGTAGGTAATGTTTTTGGGTTCATGTTTGTATGTGAGTTTCTTTATTCAACTTTTAAATGCCTGAACAGATTCGGATTTATGGGGTATCTAAAATCCTTACATCATCCCGAGTGACACTGGCTCGGACTGCAGTCGTGTTGTTTTGTTCCTATGTGATAACGATACGAGCTGGTCGTTTGCCTGGTGGAAAGCATAACGCCGGTCCATAACAATTGCAGTTCCACTTAGAAGTTTGCAAAAAAAAGACCTGCGCGGCACTGCAGTGCGCTCATTACAAAGAGGACAGAATGTTGAATGGCATTGAATTCCCTAAGCTACATAAAATAGATTTATTTGATAAAAATTGTCGCGTCATAACATAAAAAAATATTTCACATTTACAAATTCAGTTAATTTCTTTTACTGTGGGTGTTAAACAGCTGTGTTTTACAAATGTCAACGTATTCTAAAGGTCAGGCTACCACGCCTTCACACACAGGGGAGTACTTAGACTTTGCTGACTGTAAAACATAGCCTAGGTTACTTTACTTTTACTCGTAAAACTTTGTTTGCAACTTGGGACATGAATAATTATGTACAAAATTCCACTTCAACTTCTGATTTACTAAATACAATCATACATGCAACAATACCTACCTAATTTTCTATACAAGCTGTGGGTTTAAACAGGAGTTAACTTAACAGACGTACGTAGCTATACTGCTTTTTCTAAATACGAATTAACAAAAATATAATAACCGAAAAATGTATATTTTTATTTAGAAAAATTGGAGAAAAACCATCATTCTGTTGTCGTAATAGCCGGTAATCTTTTATGGTATTAAGCTATTTATTACTCAAACATATATTATTTTTTAACAACTGTTTATACCTAATATAAGTTTTTAAACTTTCATGGTCACTAGCACAAGAGTAACTTTAGTAACGGGATATTTACCATGTAACTTCGGTTTCCTCGTGAACATGGCGCTTGCAACAGTGCCGAAATATGTGTGTGTGTGTTTGTGTGTGTGAGTACTCAAAACAAATAAAATACATGGTAAATATCCCGTTACTAAAGTTAAATCTTGTTTATACCTAGTACTTGACAATTGGGAAGTTTGAAGCCTGTTTAAAACTACAACTTTTATTAGTATTGTACAAAGGTAAAATTTATTTTTTGTTTACTACTGCTTGGTGGTAGGCTTTACGAACAAAGACGATTGTACAACCCAGACGCACACTCGCAGAAGAGTTAGTCCTACCACCTACTAATTCAATTTTTATTTTGATCAAAGGATCGTCCTTCCAATTAAACATAGAGCAATATCCAACATCTACTATTTCTTAACAATTTTACCAACGAGCCCACAACTATTACTACTACATACAGGCTCAATCTAGGTTCCATTCTACCATAAAAGTATAAGCCAAACAAAATCCCACATTGGAAATATTATATTTTCCAATGGCTCTCCAAATACTGACTCACAATAGCTCTTCGAATCTCGATAGATCCTCAATGGACGTATGTTTGTTTTCCCATGGCTTATGTGACTTATTATTTTTCTTTCTTTGGGGATCGTTATTTTATATTCCTTACTAGCTGCTGCCCCGCGGTTTCACCCGCGTGGAGATTTTGGATTACATGGTGTTTATTTTTTTGCGCGGAACCCTAATTATTTTTCTAAAATTAATGTAGCCTATGTTACTCCTTATAACATCAGCTATCTGCCAGTGAAAGTTCCCTCAAAATCGGTCTAGCCGTTTCGGAGATTACCCGGAACAAACAGACAGACAGACACAAAAATTTTAAAAATGGTTGTTTTGTTATAGGTGCCGTATATACTTTCATATGCATTTGGTAAAAAGCTATTATTTTGATATTACAAACAGACACTTCAATTTTATTTATCTGTATGGATTATGCGGTTCGATGAAAAGGGGCAACAGTTCTATTTTCATTTGTTTTGATAAACATGCCTTTGGGTGATATACCAGTATAACAATTCACCCACTTTGGGGCCAGAAATAACAATTATTAGCAAAATATGATGTTACGTATCTATACAAATAAATAAAATTGAGGTGTCTGTTTGTAATATCAAAATAACAGCTTTTTACCAAATACATATGAAAGTATATACGGTATCTATAACAAAACAACCATTTTAAACTTTTTTGTCTGTCTGTTTGTTCCGGGTAATCTCCGAAACGGCTGGGCCTATTTTGACGGGACTTTCACTGGCAGATAGCTGATGTTATAAGGAGTAACTTACGCTACTTTTATTTTAGAAAAAGAATTACGGTTCCGCGCAAAAAAATAAAAACCTTGAAATCCAATATCTCCGCGCGGGTGAAACCGCGGGTAGCTACCAGTTTTAAATAACTCAATGACGTTGCTTTATGTTACTGAACAAGCTATAAATAATGAGATTGAGTCAGTAAAGGAAATATTTGTCGACTTTTAAAGAAAATATTTTGTGAACAAAGCAACAACCTTATTACCAACCTAATTACAAATTCGCTTTGAACGCCATATTAATTTCAAAATATTCAATTTGTATTGTCAATGGAAAATATCATTATCTCTCAATTTTGTGTTGAAATTGTAATTGGCATTTCATCTCATGACTGTAAATCATTTTCATGTAGGTAAGTTTTAAAATGAGGGTGAATGTTGTTTGCTTTGGCAAGGCAATTAAGCAGTCAATATTTACACTTCTTTATTACTGCAAAAATGTGGATTGCAAAGCCACCCTAGTAAAATGTTAGGTTCTAGGAATCTGGTCATTACACAAAAGTGCCATGGATGAATAGAAATAGATTGGACGGGTTGCCATTAAAAAGATTTCATATATAGAACCACGTTTCGCTACTTACCTGGTCGTAAGCGAACATATGGCTGAAGAAGAAACACGTGAAACGTGGTTCTAGATGATACCTATTCACTCTAGAACAAGACGCTCAGGTTGCAGTTATTAGGAAATAAAACAGATAGCAAAGAGTTCCACTCCTTTGCAGTACGCCCAATAAATGAGGAGCGTTTGTTATTACGTAGAGGATAGCTACGAAAAAAAAACTTAATTAATATATTAAACTTATTTATATTTTTCTTTGTCGAATGAAACATTGGGTAACAAATGTATCATACTATGATATGTTCATGCATAGATTCTGTTTTCGGTATTTATAACCTGTCGCATATTTCGGATAAAAAAAAATAGATTTTTATCTAGTTTTAGTAACTAACTGCAGCGCCTAAATTAATGAAGCTCGAACGTATACGTAAGTCGCTCAGGCTACTTGCCAACTTGGCACAAATGTTTTACACAGTTCAATGACTCTTAATATACGTGGTTCAAAACACATATACTTAATTTACGATACCGTAAAACCTCTTTTTACTTCACTCCAACACGTACCTGCTGGTTATGTTAAAACTTGGGCTTGCGTGTTGTCGAGCGGGAACTTGTGCGACTTTCACTCCGACGCACCAAGTTCGAATCTCGACTGGGCCCACACCAAAGACTTATATCAAGTTATGAGTGGATTTATCACACTCGCTTTAAAACAGTGCACGAAAACATCGTGAGGAGACCCGCATGTTCAAGAACCACAAAATTCGAGGACATGTGTCCAACAAGTCGCATTGGGCCCGCGTAGTAGATTATGGCCCATAACTCTCTCTCTGAGAGAAGGCCGGTATCCCAGCAGTGGGAGCGTAAGAGGCTGTGATGTGGGCTTACGTTCGATCGCTGTCTCGGGACGATGCGGTTGATGATGTAACTAACTTAATAATACCAATAAAAGAGCCATGGATGTGTGTCCATGTGTATCCATGATTAGAATCATGGATCTTTGAGAACCTCCCTTAGAAAAACATCATTCAACATTTCCAAAAAAAAAAAAGCAAACGTGAAGTATATTTTTAATTATTTTTTTTAATTTAATTGATAGTATCTGCTGACATCGCTATCATTGAGCCATTAAGTCAATACCACTGATGTTACGTGATCAACCATGACTAATTAGCTTAGTTTTAAAAGCTATTAACTGTTTTACTTATCTTCCCAATTATTCGTTGTAGATACAAACAACAGTTATTGTGTATTCCCTAATCTATAGATTACAGACTCTCTAAATTTGGACAAACTCCTTAACTCAAACATTTGTTTCCAGTAATCAAAACAACCGGATTAATTAGATTACAGAATATCCTTTCCAGTTAGAGATGACACGATGTCTTAAGATATGTCGATATAAACACATCAAGTGAGAAACACGGTTCTTTATACTAATTCATAATACGGAGATATTTATCGTGATTATTATTGAGCGATGAGCACTCAATATTTCGACGTCTTTGCAAGAAACATGTTCACGGGAATACTGCTCATCATCATCAGCCGGAAGACGTCCACTGCTGAACATAGGCCTCCCCCACTGCTCATCGCTCAATAATAATTACGGTAAATAAGATACTCGCAGTTATTGGCAGTTCATCATCATCAGCTGGAAGATATCCACTGAACATGAGTCTTCTCTATTATGAGGGATTGCCATAAAAGCCCCCATACACGAGCACTACACTCTACAACATTCCACGCAAAAAATCCAAAAACCATCCATGGGGAATCTCAGATGGATTACGTGGAGTGATACAAATATTGGATTTCCAAACGTTCCAAATTCTACGTTCCAAAATATTCCAACTCTTCGTGTGTGGTCGATACATCGACCTATTTCGCGCTCAGTTGGCAGTATTCAAGACACAGAATAACCAAAAAATGGAGTGATGGCGTGTCCGGAATGGAGTGAGCATCTGTTGGCTCGAAAATTGGACCATCGTTCCACTTATCGATCGAGTGGACAATGATATGCTGCTTCTAAAGCTGGGCTCGATGGGCTTCACTCCCAGACTTTTAAAATTGTTCGCTAGCTATTTATCGAATAGGCGTCAATTTGTAAAATATGGATCACACGTATCCGATTACTATCCTACTCGATCGGGGATAAGTCAGGGTTCGAATCTAGGACCTTTTTTGTTCGTACTCTTGATAAACGATATTCCCGATGTAGTAAGCGAGGCAACCGTACTTATCTTCGCCGACGATATCAAGTTGGTAAAAGCGTGCAGAACGCCAGCCGATCATAACGCGCTTCAACGTGATATCGACGCGGTGTATGAGTGGAGTTTGGCCAATAGACTGCATTTTAATCCTCACAAATGCGAGACGATGACGTTCACGCGAGGCCGCAGCGCGCAGCACCATGAGTACCGGGTGGGGGACACGCCGGTGGCGCGCGTGCAGCGCGTGCGCGACCTCGGCGTGTGGTTCGACCCTGAGCTGACGCTCCGCGAGCACGTGGAACGCGTCACGGACGCAGCTAATCGCCGGCTAGGATTCGTGCTCCGAAACGCCGCCCCATTGTCCGTGGAAGCGACGCGGGCTCTATACGACGCACTGGTGCGAAGTATTTTGGAGACGAACGCTGTAGTGTGGAGCCCACATGAGTATAAATATATTCTCATGCTGGAGCAAATCCAAAAAAAGTTTCTGCGCCACCTATACAAAAAGAGATACTATTACTACCCGTATTTGTATCCTACTCTCTTTCTTCAAGGGCAGCTAGGATACGAATCATTAGAAAATAGAAGGTTGGTTGCACTAGCTAAGTTTACTCTTGGGTTATTAAGAAACCAAATAGACTGTGTGGCTCTCGTGGGGGTTTTCATGAGACTATATGTACCCAACACGCAAACGATGTCTCGCTTGCGGGCGCGCATGCCGTGCGTGCTGGCGCGCGCAGCAGGCCGCACGGCCCAGCACCGGCAGAGCCCGGCGGAGCGCGCGCGCACGCTGTTAAATGCCGTACTCGCCACAGCACCGCATTGTGACTTGTTCGCGAGCGGAATGGCATGTATGATCAATGAGTGCAAGAGAATGAGTGAGATGAATGCGAGAGAATCCAGTGTGAATGCCTAGGGTTATAGGTAATTAAGTTTTATAATATAATAATTATAATATAATAAAAAATTAATATAATGTAGTGATGACAAACTTGATGTAAGTAATTGTATACGACTGAATAATAATTTTATTATATCTATATGACTTATTTGTAATGCTTTGGTGTATACTGTTATGTTACAAATGAAATGAATAAATGAATTGAATTGAATTGAATTGAATTGACTTAAACCATGACGCGCGGAGCGATGGAATTGGAGTGGTCATGCATTCATGACCACTCCAATTCCATGACAAAGCACATGCAGAATTACGGTGTAGGACGTAGGTCGTAGGTACTATTATTTTGTCAACTGATTTTCCTAGAGTTTTAAATTATTTGTGCACCAAACCGTGAGTGAGTTATCCGGATTCCAATTTGGGGATCCGTGCCAAAAATAAATTAGGATCATGTTTTCTGCAGCTGAAATAGTTATGTAATACAGCGAAATGAAATTTCAATTTTATTTTGATACTAGCTTCTGCCCGCTGTTTTTCCCGATCGTGCATTTTCTGGGATAAAAATTTGCCTATGTTACTCTCCGGTCTATAACCAATAATATCTATGCGAAAAATCACGTTGATCCGTTACTCCGTGCTGCGTGATAGAAGAACAAACCAACAAGCCAAAACACCAACTTACTTTCGCATTTTTTTTTTCATTTACTGTTTGATAACGGGACGAGCTGGTCATTTGCCTGAAGGTAAGAAAAACGCTGACCCATAACAAATTCAGTAACGCGCAGAACTTCAAAACACAGAGGCTTGCACGACACTGCAGTACACTCGTTACCCTGAGACATTAGGTATTAAGTCTCACAAGCCCAGTAATTTCACTGGCTACTCTGCTCGTCAAACCGGAACACAGTAATGCTTGCACATTACTGCTTGGTGGCAGACTTCACGAGCAAAGCAACCAATCCAGACAGACATTATAGTACGTTACGTATACGACAATACCAATTGAAACTACCTCATACCTCAGTGCTAATACCTTTTAGTTAGACTGACCGTTTTTAACTGATCTGTAAAGTTCAGTGACGTTCACTACGGTCTGTACTTGGATAACCACTGTGATATTTATAAACAAATGCAGTCTAGGTATGGTCTCTTTTAATTTTAACACGATTTTGTGATTTTGGTGGTTAAGCTGGCCGCCGATCTAGGTCGATGGTTCGAATTCTACAACGACCTTGATCTTTCTTCCCATAGCAACACGATAGAGCATTTTCAAGTACACTCCGCCAAGTATACTAATCTCAAGGTGAAAACTAAGCACTTATCGATGTGTTCCGGTAGCTGCACATATGAGACAGCCCTGCGCTAGGTTTAGTTTAGCATTCACCACCTTCGACCATATCGTTATAGATCAGGCGAGTTTGTGGTCTAAAATAGAAATAATAATATTTCCTACAATCGATAAATTTCTTTTCGTCTCAACCCTACCTCATCACAATTAACTCAGAACCGGAAGGCCCTACTCTAATTATAATGGGGTCAACGGCCACTTGAAAGAAACAAGGATTCGACTTTGGAGATTTGATGACCGGCCCGGACGTGACGTCATCCGGGTTTTTACCTACTTCGTAAATCACGTTTGCCTTGAATAAGATTAAAAACAGAGATGGATTAGAAGGAAAAACGGAATCACGCAAAAGTTCGCCCGAATACGTTACGGTTACGATACGGTTTGGTAAAATTTGAACCCACCAATGTTCGATATTTGATTTGGTTTAGAAACCCAAGTTCGGTGCATCTCTACTTTTCAGTGATGTTAATTTTTCCTCGCTGATCATAGCTATCCCGGGATAGCTGGGAAATATACAACGACTACTTTAGAAAGGCGATCATACACCGTTTGTATGGGCACCGACGTTGCTGGTCCTTACCTCCACTTGGACGCACAAGGTTACGCAAACACACGCAAATTGAAATGGGGCAATATGATTAGTCCACAGGTCAAACCCACAGATGGTTTTACGAAATATGAGCATCTGTTCATGTTCTGTTAGGACTAACTCTTCTGCGAGTGTCCGTCTGGGTTGTTACCACCGCTTTGCTCGTGAAGTCTCCCGCCAAGCAGTAGTGTGCAAGCATTACTGTGTTCCAGTTTGATGAGCAGAGTAGCCAGTCAAATTACTGGGCTTATGAGACTTAATACCTAATGTCTCAGGGTAACGAGCGCACTGTAGTGCAGGCCTTTGTGTTTCAAAGTTCTGGGTGGCACTGCAATCGTTATGGGCCGGCGTTATGCTTACCATCAGGCAAACGACCAGCTCGTCTCGTTACCAAAGAGCGTAAAAAAATGTTATGCGGCGCGCTTGCCCCCTACTACAAAGCCTCTCTACCTATTCCCTATTCTATGGCTAGAATCCATCATAACATCACGAACGTAACGGCTAGTTAAGTCGTAGTTGAAATAACCTTCAACCTTCGAAAGTTTCAATAAATCATACAGTAAACCAGGTAGTATCAGTCAACACATAGCTATTTTAATCGGAAGCCCGACTCGTATAATTAAGTAGGACACGAGCTTGCTTACTTGTACGCATGTATTTCTAGGTGAGAATGTAGGTATCATTTCTGTTTCGAAATGTGTACTGCTAGCCTCCTTTATGCGGAGACAAAGGCGCTTCGATGGATGACACTCTTTGTTGCAGACTTTAATCAAACACTGCTTTTTTTCTGTAAACCGTGTTTTTCGGATCAGGTTTTCCGTTGCAGTTCTTACATCTTTGTGAAGTACGATTCATTTTAAAATTTAGGTAAGCAGAGACATATTAAGAAACATTTAGAGATCACACATATTGCTAACTAGTTTATAGTTTCACCCACGCGGCGATATGGGGTTTCATGGTTTTTATTTTTTTGCGTGGAATCCTAATTCTTTTTCTAAAATAAAAGTAGCCTAAGTTACTCCTTATAACATCAGCTATCTGCCAAAAAAAGTCCCGTCAAATTCGGCCCAGCCGTTTCGAAGATTACTTGGAAGAAACAGACAGACAGTGCCGTGCAGGCCTTTGTATTTCAAAGTTCTGAGTGGCCCTGCAATTGTTATGGGCTGGCGTTTTGTTTGCCATTTGGCAAAGTACCAGTACATCTCGTTATAAAAAACCGACGAACCGACTTCAATGACAAACTACTGAACCGATTTTGATGAAATTTCTATGGGACCAATCTAAAAGTATATCCTTTCAAATAAAAATGGAATTTTCTAAATCGGTGACGGAGACTTGAGATAGCAGAACAAATATCCACCGAATTGAGAACCTCCTCCTTTTTGGGAGTCGGTTAAAAAACACGTCGATCCATTGCTGCGTGAAAGAAGGATATACCTTCATACACATTTTCAAACGCATTTATAATATTAGTAGGGATAACAGGTTTATATGTCTTCTACTCTCAGTCAAGATCTATATTAATAACACGTATGATTTATAAAACGAATACAAAACCTTTCCATCACTGTCACAGAAAAAAATAAGACTCTGACTTATCTGAAATCAATAAGACCGATATTAATATCCATTAAAAGCTATTTCAAAAAGCGTTTCTCAGCTTTATAACATCGTAAATACCATTAATATAATATACTTATGAACGTTCTGGCGACATTGACTGATACTTCAAAACGGTCTCCATTTATCGGCAAAAAGTGCTTGGGTTTAGTCAGTGGTAGAGATGAGATCGGTGGTCAGATCGGACGGTGTAGTAACTTGCGATGAATATATATAATAATATGCAGATTGTCTTGAGAATTATTATTCATTCAGACTTTGATATTTTTTTGACTACTGCGTTACGACATCAGCTAAACTTTTTTTTTTTTTTTTTTGGTAACGAGATGAGCTGGTCATTTGCCTGATGGCAAGCATAACGCCGGCCCATAACAATTGCAGTGCCACCCAGAACTTTGAAACACAAAGGCCTGCGCGGTACTGCAATGCGCTCGTTACCCTGTGACATTCGGTATTAAGTCTCATAAGCCCAGTAATTTCACTGGCTACTCTGCTCATCAAACCGGAACACAGTAATGCTTGCACACTACTGCTTGGCGGCAGACTTCACGAGCAAAGCGGTGGTAACAGCCCAGACGGACACTCACAGAAGAGTTAGTCCTACCACTAACTAAAGTAATCATCAGTATTATGAGTAATTAATTTTCTTTTTCCGTGTTTTATGTAACCCAAAATCATAGTAATTTTATTGATTTCATTGTTTCAGAAATAGAAAGCTTAGTCCTCACTAACGCATGATTCAGTCTGGGCGTGTTTATCACTTTCGCTTTAGAATAGTTCGGCTAACTTGACACTTGGGATTTGTTCGTGAAGCCTGCCGCCAAGAAGTAATGTGCAAGCATTACTGTGTTGCCGCGCAGGCCTTTGTTTTTCAAAGTTCTGATTGGCACTGTGATTTTTATGGGCCAGCGTTATGCTTACCATCAGACAAACGCCCAGCTCGTATCGTTATCAAATAGTATTAAAAAAATCTTTACGAATCCTTGTGTCAATTTCATACATTCTTAACTTTTCTACTATCGCTAACGATTATAGTATGTGACTTTGTCTTGACCCCTAGGTAAGATCAAAAGCAAAATCCCTCGCCATTTACTTCGACATAATTATAATATTGTCTAAAGATGGGAGAAGCCACTGGTTGCTGAAACACAGTTTTTACTAGTTCGGCAGCCTATGGGTTCATTGATAATTTGTACAAAAAGTTATGTCAATAAATGATTTTTTACTTTTTACTTTTTTACTTTTATTTGATTGGTACTGTAACGTATCACAATGGAGTAGGCAATCGCTACAATGCGAGGTCTGCTAAATGGAGCTACGGCTTGTAAGGCGGAAAGAACAACATCATATCATGCATTTCGCAGTCAACATCGATTGCTCCCATAGCCTAGTTGGTTAAGGCGTCTAGTCTAGATGACTCTAGAAGACGCAGGTTCGAATCCTGTTGGAAGCGAAATTTTTGTGATGTATATATTTGCATGGTTAGAATAAAAAAGTTCCTTTCTAGATCTCATAAAATTTGATCTTAGGCGATTTGAAGTACAAAAACCGGTAACGAGTAGTGGCCGGATATATCATCTCTGTTCAAAGTTAAAAGGAAGGTTCCGTTAACAAGATAAGAGAGGAGAGAGGATAATGGGCTTTTTGTCGCCAGCCACGGCCCCTGGATTAAATTGGCGAAAACGTCCGGGATACAAATTTTGTTAGGCTACACGGGCACGCCCCCTAACTGAACGTACGAGGTAATTGTGCCACTACTTACGCTACGCTATCTGCCTACACAGAGTAATCTAAACAGTAAACCATGTTCTTATTATTATTCAAAAATGAGGGCGTTAGGCCTGCACTGACGTCCCGCTTGGGGTGTATTGTGCATTTCCCCCTGCCTGCCTCTACCTAAGCCAACCCAGCCCCTTTATGTAGCTGAGGAAGGCATTGGGTCGCTGGCTAAGGTGCTGTAGTGGTATGGTTCATGTAGATTGTACTAATGATGAACCATGTTATGTTACAAATAAAATAAATGAATTGAATTGAAGGTTTTAACTGTGGAGTTGAGAAATTGCTGTTTGCAGATGGTACGGTTTTTTCTTATTTTTACATTTTGCGGTTTTATAAATTTTCTGCTTGGTCAAATTGCTTAGACTGTTCCAAACTACTTCGAAGGCCCTACACAAAATTGCAAATAAACTAATGTGAATCAGTCGAAAAATTAAGTTACTACCGAGTTTCAAACAAGGAGGAGGTTTTCAAGTTTCATCATATTGTTTTTGGCGATGTTGCTTATTTTCTCCGTTAATTCTCAACCGATTTAAGTAATTGTTTTTTTAATTAGTAGCGTACCTATAGCCATCAAGGTTGGCCCTTTTATAAACTTTACCAAAGTAAACCACACCTAAGGCTGGAAAAATGGGGGATGAAATTTCAAATATCGGGATATTTTCATCAAAGTCGGTAACCGTTTTTATAACCGACTTCCAAAAAAGGAGGAGATTCTCAATTCGTCTGTATTGTTTTTTGTGAATTTACTCGACCCGATTTAAATTATTCTTTTTTTTTAATCAATCTCGTTTCAACAATTCTTTCTTTTTCCTTCATATTTTCGTCGAAGTCCATTCCCGCTTTTATAAAAGTCACTTGTAAACTAATATACACAGCTCTATACAGCTAAAAAGTTCCCAAAAAAAAGAAGTTTATTTTGAATAATTTCTTAAATTCTATCTTTTTATAAATTTAACAGCCGACTAGGATGTCTGATTTTTATCTGCTTTCGACATTATTGGAGGTTTTAGTCTAAGTCAAAACCAATACGGAGTTGGCTCTCTGTATTTGCGCTGTGCCATCTACGTACAACCGCGTAAATTAAGGCCGACCTAGAAAGTGCGCAGTTTTTGGAACGAAACCTATTTTTGGAGCAAGTTCGTTTTAGATAACCATTGGATAAAGTTTTTGCGCGGCAGTTTTGGCGCAATTACTTGAACTGTGTTACAGTCTTATTGCACTCTCGATATTACCTACGTAATTTCCTTTTTAGGGCAGCAATTTCAAATGAAATCAATTCAGTAGACAAACTGTAAAAAAACTACGCAGTGTTACTTTTTTATAATATTGGAGAATGAGTCCAGCGGGACGTTTGCCCGCAGCCACATACGCTCCCATAACTGGTATTGACAGGGTTCGCCGTTGACAGACGCGTCAAGGAGAACATCATCATCATCTTCATCATTATTGACCACTGTCTCACCTGCTGCCTTGCCGGCTAACAATCTCGTGTTCGCTTTCAATTACAAACCGATTAAAACCAGCGGTCACTAGTCTTCGTGTGGAAGGAGTTGTCTAGAGTTTTCGCTTCATTTCGTTTTGTAAGAACTTGTTTCCTTAATAACGTTCGTCCTAAAATGATAACCAGCGAAAATTCTAGACAACTCCTTCCAGCCGAGGACCTAGCGACCGCTGGTTTTAATCGGTTTGGAGTCGAAAACGAACACGAGATTGTTAGCCGGTAAGGCCCCTGATCTTTAACAACGATTTGATCGTGGTTTCCGAATAAACTAAACCTAGGTTAGGGAGGTTAGAATTGGCTCTCAAGTATAGCTCCCGGACCAGAACGATAGGCGCTTGGAGACGGATTAACAACTTAAGGGACCACCCTTAAGCCGGTAGCTAGCCAGGCGGACACTAGACATAGCCAGTTTAGCTTTTGACTCAACCTGGCACCACATAGATGAAACTACCTATTTTTATACTTTTTATATACTTTGACTTGGGTACTTTTAACTGAATTTAGTTTTAAAACTTTATTGTGGTGTGTACTGCTCAAATCATAACCGACCTTTGAGTTCTGCGTAGATGGAGGGACAAAACCGAACACAAATTATAGATACGGCTGTCAGCTTTCCCTAAGAAGGGCTTTCCTTCACATAATAACGTGGTAAGTCAGCGAAATATGCCTCCACATAAAAAGTAATGACATTATCATAGATTACAGCCTGACCAATGTTTTTGGCCTAAGATTTCTTTGAAGCGATGCCGGCTCAGATGTTGTGAATACGATAGTTGACAGGATGAACAATATTGGGAGATTTTTATGCTAGTTTACGGTCTATAAATGTAAAATATCTATTGTATTGATTAAAATATTAAGGATTTATTTATATTTTTGAGTAATAAAATTGTGAAATTGCAGCCATTAGCGTTAAGGTGACATTGAACGCCAAACTTGTGACATCTAAGTCTGCAATACAAAACAATTCAGTTCGTATACTCTATGCTTAGAACCTCAAACCTCAACTACACAGATGTTGGTTCGTGCAAACTGTGACGTCATCCGAGACGCCATGCTAGTTTGGCGCGCTTTAGTCAGGAAATGTCAAAATGATAATAAAAATGTAAAATAAACTATGATAATGTTAGTTTTTTATTGAAATATTTTGACTAAAATAGCCCATAAGTCACAATATAAACCAGATTATCAAAAATTGTCAACTACCCTATTGTCTCGCCACCCGTTCGGTTATTCTAAGCCTACGAAGAGCTTAAGATTACTGTGAAAATTGTGGTTCGGTCTGGTCAAAGATGGCGAATACGCTAGACTTAGCTTAAGACCGGCTCTCAAGTACAGCTGCTAGAATACACCAAAGGTGATTGGTGAAAGGATTTTATATTAAGGGTGGTTGCTAGCCAAGCACGCACTAGAATTTCCCTACCACCATGCCACGGGTACATCATGATGTTTTTCACAGATCGGCGGTATACGTCACTACTATCACTAAGCCATCGCTTCTAAATTCAAATTCATTTATTCATTGCGAATATGGGTACAATAATTGTTAACTGTGGTATAAGAAAAAAATACAGAACGCCATATTCAACCTTTCGGCATGCAATATACGACAGAAAAATAATGTTAGTCATGAATTATGATGATACATTAATCAATATAATAAATTTTAATTGTATTAGAATAAAAATACTTAATTAATAGTGAGACATAATGAGTTGAGTTATGCTAAAAAAATACAAATATTAAAATGTATCATTTAAATAATCTTTGATACTGTAATAAGTCTTGTCTTGAAAAAATATTTAAAGTTTAAATTTAAAAATATGAGTCAACTGAATATCTACTATGATTTTTGGAAAATTAAATGATAAATTAAATCGCTTGGAATATAGCTACGGTACGCACAATATTCACGGTACTCTGTTTCATTTCCGTTAAACCTGAAGAGGTCTACGTATAAACCTCTTAAAATTTTCAGCGGCTTACGTTCTGTTCATTTTCCTTTGACAGGCAAAAGTCGGCGTCTTTTTGACGGCAAACAGTATTTTTCATCTCTAGTCAAGATTTTTAAGCATTGTTCAACGTGCTCTAGTGTTCTACACATTTTTTTGATCTCTAGATTTTCCCTGCTTTGATACATTCGTTCCTTTTGTTTGAAGGAATTCGTGATGGAATACGAAGAGGTGAAATTACAGAAAAGAGGCAACCGGAAATGAAGGGGATTACGTAAAACAATCAAAAGATGCACGCAATCCGGGCTCGTATTATGTTTCTCGGCTTTGATTGTGCTGAAATCTTATTATTATTTATTTCGTAGACATGCTCGTAGACCTTTGTAATCATTATACGTAGCGATTTGCTACGGTATATTTACGCTACTGATATCTACGAATATCTTTTTAACAGTCAGTTACCCAACTTATAAAGGTTTAGTACATTATAGACCGAATAAAACTTGATATTTGATTTAAGATCTTTAGATCCTTCAGACTGTAGCTCTCAATATAGTTTATTTATTTTAAACTGATATTTGAAGCCGTTTTTTAAGATAAAGGTCCTTGATAGACACACAGATAGACAACCATATGAACCTATAAAGATTCTGTATTTTTTTCGTTTCAAAGATTAGAACCCAAAAAGTCACTGTAGCAAAGACTCACTATATCAAAACATAAGCAAAACAATTGGGACTCAACCATGGTACTGAATTTCATATACTGTAAATGTTATCTTTAAAATCATATTTTTTAACATGTTACAAACATAAAGCTATTTAAAAAAATTAAAACTTATCATTTCAAAGCAACAAAAAGGCCTGAAAGTAAACCCATGTCCAAAACTCTCATATAAATTACAAACACAATACTATGCCATTTTTGCTGTCATATTTTACACAAAAGAAAACCACAAAAAAGACCTACCACACAAAATACCGGTTGATAATAGGAGCCAAAAGTTATACAATCCCGAACTTCATTCGTAACTTTGATAATTTAAAACCGTAATACAACAAGCAAACCAAGTATTCCGTACAAATGCTAGGAGCTAGCGATGTAGAAATTGAATACGTTTGTATTCGTTTGAATTATTAGCACTAATTGTATTTTTAAAAATAGTAACTAAGATTTTCGCAATGAATACACAATGTTCTAAACAACTTATACCGGTGATTAGGACGTATATTTTATGTTACTTTAATTATAATAGTCTAACGATAGTCATAAAAGCATATTTTGCTTCTTCTATTCTTTATTTTGTGCAACAAACCTATCTATCGATATTTTACAATAGAGAAAACACAGTTGTTACTAGTTTGGGAGCCTGTGCATTCATTCATTGTTGTAATAATTATTTATGCCAATAAATAACTTTTTACTTATTTCAGATAATCATGTCCCCGTGTATCTGGCCAATAAATTGACTCTACACAAAAACAAACATGATAATCCACTGCTCTGTGAAAAAAGAACAAACCAACACTTTCTCATTTATACACAAAGTAGGGATTTCCGATGAAGAAAACGCCTTATTATCGGCCTATTTCTATTTCAGTCGAATAAACAAACTAACAAAACCATCGCTTATAAAACACTTCCGGTTTCCTCATCGCCAGCTCCCAGCCCAGAGTTCCTCAGTTTGTTTACTTCCCTCCCTAACTTGTTGAAACGGAGAACTTTCTCTAATGACGACGGTAATGAGAGATTCGAAGCGGAAAACATGTTTTAGGCAACCTTAGACGGTATTTGTACGGTCGTAGGTTGTCTTAGATTGGGAAAGGTAGGGCATTTTTAGTGACTACCTACAGCTACCACCAATAAAGATTGATCTGACAATCTAAAGGATCCAAAATAATAGATAAGGCTATGGTATCCCCTGCCTGTTGTAACAAAGTTATTAAAAAGGGACATTTGGACTTGCGGGTGATTGGAGATGGGGCACTGACCAATCGTCCAGGTAAGGAAGGGCACGGTTTGGTCCTTTAGAGACCCCGACTCTCCTATGTAGCACCAAGGCAGACCACCCGGGGGGGTTATAAATATAGTATAAATAGGTGGTAAAAAATCCCACATAACTTGGCTGCAGTGCGTTCCATCGCAGATATCTCAAGTAGATTTGCAACCAAAGAGGTGTGTTCCAGAAGCTGCACTTGACAGTCACTTTTATTCTAACTAGGTTATCTTATCGGCTACTTATCGTACTGGCTTAGCACTGGAAAGTTCGTATCATCCGAAATTTTATCATGACCACAAGTAGGCGAACTGCTATATCAACTGACTAAACTATCCCTCTTACTCATTCTTCTTCTTAGCGTGTCGATGGCAATTAAATGATCGCAGCCCAGAACTTGGCCACGTCGACTGCGTCGCTTGTAGCGTCCATAAGGTCCTGCAGCGTGCAGATGACAGGGCACGCAGGACACGATATCAAGTGGGCCATCGTTTGTACGGCACCACACAAACAGTCCAGGTTGGGGGCTTCTGAGAATCCCCACATGGACATGTTGTCCTTGCTCCGACCGACCTGAGTCCGAAGCCTATTTACTCATTGTAGTGTTTGTACTTTTGTACCTATATAAATAGGTATATGAAAATCACGCAAGCAGTTGCCCACAATGGACAGGGGGGTGCTCTATGCGTAAAGGTATCCCCGAACTCTGTGTGGGTATCCAAGTATAGAAAGCATAGTGAACCAGTGATGGTATTTACGTAATAGTCAAACAGGGAATCTTACAATTCTTTCACTAGCTATATTGTGTTCTTTTTCACACTGGCATAAAATGTAACGTGAGAGAACGAGACAGACATATTTTAGTTACTAAGTTTTTAGACACGTTTCGTTGAATAAGGAGGTAAATGAACAGAGGTGAAGGAAAATAACAACAGTAAATGGTGTTAACTGTATTCAACAAAGGCAACGCTGCAAGCAAATGTACGTAGCATATTATTACTGAGAAGCTCACTCAGCAACTACCTAACTTCCTTTGCAGTTCCATTCTCAAACTAGAAGCAAACTTCCAAGTTAATTCATTAAATTAATCCGTTCTATAGACAAGGAGTGAGCAGTGGTTTTGAGTCCAGTGTTTTCCCAAATATTATTTTAAAACAATATTTATTACGATCGGTAAAAATCTAATTGAAGAAAGCAATAATATTTTTAAAATATGGTGTACTGCAGTCACATTAATATAGCTTATTTGAAACGTCCAAGACTAGACCAAAAGGCATGTTCAATCGAGATATCTTATTCCACACATGAGCATACAGTATATTTAGGGCTTTACGCTGACTTAAATATTTTTGGTGCCCCACTTAAGTATTCTATTCTAGACACTTGCATCTTAATAATATTTATTTTAATATTATGTTAGTCTACTTTGTAAGTGTTAAATAAATTTTCTTATAACTATTTTTTTTAGTTCCAGTCCTTGAGTGTAAAATAAATATTCTTACATCTACTTTCTTTTAGTTCCATTCCTTGAGTGTTAAATAAATATTCTTATTTCTACTAGCTTTTAGTTTCAATCAAAATATTTTAACTCGTTTGCATGACGAAGGTTTTTTACGACTTGTTCATACAAAAAATATTATTTTTTTTATTTCTCCTCTCTCTCGTAATTTCAGTCAACAGGACTTCAATTAAATGCAAAAGAGAAAAAAACATACAACAAAATTCTTGAGACAAGTGTTTTTAGCTCGAATATATGCTAGCGGTGCGATAAAACAAATAAATCTAAGGACATATCCATAAGTTACCCGTTGTTATCATAATTCAAACACTACGCTCAAAATGACTTATAGCTCTCACTCCAAAAGTCAGCGTAAATCCGACCGCAAATAATTTGGGAAAAGGATTCCAGTAATGAATAAGTATCTAATCTTGAGCGAGCAAATAAACGAGTGAATGTTTTAGGTACTCTTAGTAATTTGGTATAAGAATTTCTTATTCGAGACTCGAGTTTAAAAAAGAGTATTCCATTGATCATTTTCTGCAGCCACTGCTTCGAAAAGGGAGAAGTCAGACTGTCACTGATTTCAGAATGAGCATATCATTTTGAACCTAATAATGCTAATTATAAGCAATCCAACTAGCACGTTATCTATGACACCTAAATTCATTGAAACGCCTGAACCAGGTGAACGCCATTCAATCTTAAAATCTCCGATATTTGATACCTCATATCGCCCCTCTGAGCCAAAGGTGCTCAAACCGTAATTGCTATCCGCCCAATAATTTAATTCTCTGATCAACGCAAGGAGATCGTACCGCTCTCCCGGGGCTTATACTGACGAACACCAATTCAACTACGATTTTCTTTTTGTCCCTATATTATACGTGTCTCTACCCTTTGCGCGTTTGTCCCCAGTACGTGTTTGAAATGTGGTGATGGAAAGTCGGTCAGTGACTTAGGTTTGTAACAAAGCAATTATGAAGCGGTGATAGCTTAGTGGTAGTGACGTCGGCTGCTGATCTGTACGTCGATGGTTCGAACTTCGAATCATACAACAAACTTGAACTTTTGGTAAAGAAAAACATCGTGATACAACCATAGAAAGGTGGTATAGCCAGGGGCGTATTTACCCTAGGGCCAAAAGGGCCATGGCCCGGGGCGGCAGGCTGCGAGGGGCGGCGCAAGCAGAATAAATTTAAAAAAGCCTACCCTAACTAAGGCTCTTTTTAATAAACAGTGTTAAATGGTAGAATAGTTAGTTCAACTATGTTTTGTCTCTTTCGATTCAGTTTAAAACTGTCAAAGAACAACAAAGACAAAACATAGTTTAACTAAACCACTGTTTAACACTGTTAATTAATAAGAGCCTAAATCTCGTAAGGTGCTCGTGGGTGTAAGTTTGATACTCATCAAGACGTGGGGCTTTCATATATACTGACAGGAGCGGCGATGGCAGGGCGGCGGGGCTTGCAGGCCCAGGGCGCTGAATCCTAAAATACGCCACTGGGTATAGCATAGAGCTCGGCTGGCTAGCTACTACCCTCACATTAAAAATCTGTTGCCAAGCATCTATCGGTGTGTTCCGGCCACAGACCAGTAAACCTAGACGCCGCATAATCCAAGTTATGCATGAGACCACAATCGTCAAATGTTGGTGGGGGACGACGGCAGACGGTCTTTTGTGATTGGTTCGGCTGGGCGGTGTTAAGCACTGATAATGCTTAACCTTGACGAGCAAGGGTGCCCGGCTAAGCGGAGTCTATAGGTTTAATGGTCTGTGTTTCCGGCAGATGGACTTGAAAGCCAGTTCTATGATAGTATTAGCATATTCCCATCTTTGTTCAGATCGTCATTAAGACCAGGCGGAATACTAGTCAAAAGCAAACATATTCAGGAAAACTACTACTATGCTACTAGTTACTAAAATGAGTGTAACATGACGATACGTCAACGTGATTTGCTGTAAATAAAATAAAATAAATAAAATGTCTTTATTTCAGGCATGAAACCCATACGAACACCGACCTTATCGATCTATTACGTTCCAGTGTTGGGATACAGAACTTCTTTCAGGGAGAAAGTATGGCGCGTAATCCAAGCGAGCTCAGTCCGCCTTGGTGGATCACATGTACTCAAATTTAGTGTTTCTTGAACATACGGGCTTCCTCACAATGTTTCCTTCTTTCAACGTTTTAGAGCGAGTTGGTACATCACTAAATCCGTACAAAACCTAATATACGTTCATTGATGCGAGGATTGAAACTCGCATGAATTCTCACACAACCACGCTCTACTAAATTGTTTATCGTCAAATTGTGATAAATAGGCAACTAGAGTCATTTTACTTGAAACAGCTTTTTGGGACTCGTTTGATAATGTTGAAAATGTATTTCAAAACAAAGGCCTGCATTTTTAAGCATGCAAAAAAGCAGTAAGGGCCATGCAAAGGGTAAGTACTGCAGGAGCTCCAGAGAACAAAGTAAACAAAAAGGCATTGTGTTCTTCTAATTGCCTCCTATTCTATGATCTTGTTGATGATGTTGTTAGTGGGAGGACTAACTCTTCTGCGAGTGTCCATCTGGGTTGTTACCACCGCTTTGCTCGTGAAGTCTGCCGCCAAGCAGTAGTGTGCAAGCATTACTGTGTTCCGGTTTGATGAGCAGAGTATCCAGTGAAATTACTGGGCTTATGAGTCTTTATACCTAATGTATCAGAGTAACGAGCGCACTGCAGTGCCGCGCAGGCCTTTGTGTTTCAAAGTTCTGGGTGGCACTGCAATTGTTATGGGCCGGCGTTATGCTTGCCATCAGTCAAACGACCAGCTCGTCTCGTTACCAAATAACATAAAAAAAAAACTTTTGTAACTACTGAAATACGTATTAGAAAGATCATTCTAAATTGTTTGCATAGTACAGGCACAGTTACATCATCTCAATCAGACAGCAAAATGGCATAATTAGCGAGAAAAATGGCAAATTATTAATATTGGTGATGATAATACAAAAAAAAACTATATGTATAATACTGAAACAGAAAATACTGTACAATGCTAACAAATCCAATGTGTGAACTCTATCACTGTAGTAGTAACCCTATCAGCCATGAAAAAAAACGCGTAAGTTGAGCTACTGCTACGTTATTGTAAGTAATGTGGTTTTTATCGGTCTGGCTAGTACGGGACGCGTAATTATCGATTTTGTATTAATTGTCGATGGTGTCAGCGATTCGTTAGGACGAGCGATTCGTTAGATCAAATAGATTAAAGCACTTTTAAGGCTTATTTTGGCTTAAGTCTTGCTTAAATTCAAGCATTTGTTTTTGTCTGAGAACCGATAAGTTTCATGTGCTCTGCTTTTACTTTTTCACGTACCGTATCGTAGCATTCTCTAACTTATCTTGTACTAGAATGTAAAGAAATGTTAACAGATCAATAAAATTGCCTGGTGGTAAGTGAGTTTATTCAGCGTTGAACGTGTTTGAAATAACTTTATAATTTCACAGTAAGTAAGCCAAAAATACTAAAGAACGTGGCTGCATTGGCTTATACGGACGTAGGTACGTATATATAATGCTACAACACTATCCATGTTCAATTATTAGTGTACTTAATAAAATCACTGTATCCTCTTTGTATCTTTTATTTCCTTTATACTACAAACTCATACTTCACTTAAATATTATAACTTTACAACGACACTTGCTTATCAAACAACCTTACTATTCGATTACTCAACAAGAATTGACTACCAATTTTTTATCTCCTACTGCTGTTATTTTTTTCCCGCCTATTACATTCTTCGGTTGGCACTACCTACTTCGTGAACAAATCGTTTCCGGTGACAGTTACCGCGAAATACTAAATATCACCATTGGAGTCAAATTCAGTACTGTTTAATATTTGAAATTAAATACAGTATTATTCAAAATAATCAGAATTAAACATATTTAAAACAGAAATGATAATCCGTCCAAAGGTTATCGGAAGAAATCAGTTTTAGCAACCAGATCGCCCATTGTACTTTTAAAACATTTCTTTTTTTATTGTATCTTGGTGTCCATGGCCATTAAATACAATTAAATGAGGAGTAGGCGAACAAAACGTCACTTTTCCACTTTTAATTTTTTTACAGAAACTAAAAAAGTATTTTGAAGGAGTAGTTGTGTTTTGAAGGAGTAGTTGTGTTTTGAAGTCGATTTTCTACGATAAAAAAAGCTTTTTGTCGAGATTTTAACGCATGAAAAGATGTGTCTCAGGATTGCCAACACGAATCAATCAAAAAAATAAAAATGTTCAAAAATGGAAAAGTGACGTTTTGTTCGCCTACTCCTCAAATTTATTTACATACTTTTAGTTACGTAAAAATAATGTACTAATAATGATTACAAATAATTATTAATAATCAAAATTCAAACGTGTTTTATTTACATATCACACACAATATCACAATACAATCGCAGCACAATATTACATATGACAAAAATAATAACATAAAGACATGGGCATTGAAAGTATGTGTCTTCATATTTTTTTACTGCAAATAAACAAAATCTTATTACGTCTTGCTCAACTCAACACTGCAGTACACTCGTCATCTGAGACAACAATACCCGAGGGAGACAACATACTCAATGTTACTTCGTCTTCAAAAAACTTGGCTTTTCTAAAAATACAAAAACAGTAAAACCGACGTGTCTGATAAAGTTTCAACCACCGAGTCGGTTCGAATCCTTCGGATTCTTTCTTTCAAAGTAAAGTATCGAGAGTCTAATGCTCCAGGCAGACAGAGGGGAAAAGTTAGACTCCAAGTACTACCCTAGATATTAGAGATTACATATTATTGTAAAGTCAGTAGTGCTCGGCAAGTTCTTTCAATTTGGCCGGATACGAGAAAGTAGATGGAATTATTGTTAACTTTTTATACACTAGACTAGCTGCTGCCTGCGGTTTCACCCACGTGGATTTCATGGGTTTTATTTTTTTGTGCGGAACCCTAATCATTTTTCTAAAATTAAATTAGCCTAAGTTACTCCTTGTAACATCAGCTATCTGCCAGTGAAAGTCCCCTCAAAATCGGTTCAGCCGTTTCGGAGATTACCCGGAACAAACAGACAGTCAGACAAAAATTAAATAAATGGTTGTTTTGTCATAGGTGCTGTATATCCTTTCATATATTATGCATTAAGTAAATTACTTAGCTGTTATTTTGATATTACAAACAGACACTTCAATTTTATTTATTTGTATAGATTTAGGCGTGACTTTGATGATTTATGTAGGTACATAAATCATCAAAGTCAAAGTCGTATATGATTTTTGTTGTAAGCCTTATGTCCACAAATGTCAATCGTGTAGAAGCAAACTATAAAAAACTCGTTTCAAAGGATATTAGGTCAACAAGTAAATTGGCATTTTCAATTGAACACATTTTTTTTTTAAATAAATGTGAGTGATATTAGACTTACCCACTCCAGTTACAGTGTCCCTGTTAGTTTTAAATATCTGCACGGCTTTTTTTATTTTTTGTTATTTAATTTGTTTTGCTCTGCAAGCTCCAGGGCTCGCACCTTTTGTTTGATTTTTACATACTTAAAAAAAATTTTTTTTTTCTTATCCTCAATTTAACAAAAGTAACTTACTCCGAATTCTGCACGGCTTCACAAGGTTTTCTTGAGATACATAAGCACACTTATTGTTTACTGATAATCAGGAATCAGGATTCGAGTATAAAAGTGTCTCATTTGGTTTATCCTTCTTTCACGCTACAACGCGAACGGAGCGACGGACCATAACGTCGCTTAGCTAACAATACCGCGCATCTCAAATTTGCTTAGTTTTCAGGAGAGACATAAAACTGAATATCTTCTTTGAAATATTTCAGACATGTGTGATTTATCCATAAATCTGTACTTATTAGTTTCAATTACGATGTCATAAGTTAAAATAAGCGTATTTTGTACTATAAAAGTATTTGGTTGACTTGTGCGGTATAAGCTTAACAAAATAAAGACTTCGGCGGTGTTTAAAATTTCTTTTTTATATAATCAGGTAACAAGAAAATATTTTTCAAAATGTTAGAAGACCAGTCACTAAGGTGAGGGGTCATAGCTGAGTGCCACACGGTGTTACAAAACTTGTCGGATAGATGTAAACTAACAATTAGACGGACTAAGAGCCATGGTTCATGTTCGGGGAACACCAGGGCGGATTACCTCGCTAAGCAAGGAATTCTGAAAGAAATCAGTGATGACGTGAGACAGCTATGCAAGCCATCAGAAATGGAAGTGCGAGATTTACTGCGTCGTCACTCTGAAAAAGTACAATAAACACTGTGGGAGAAGAGAACGGATTGCAAACATGCAAGAACCGTTTTCCCGGCCCTAAACAGGAACATTACAAACAACCTACTAAAGTTACAGCGGTAAAATCTTCGACTTTTAGTAGGGCTCATCATAGGCCACTGCGACTTAAACTATCATCTACATAAGATTGGAGCGAGAGACAGCCCCCTGTGCCGGGGCTTCTTGCTGGCAAATGAGACTCTGGAACAAGTGATATGGCATTGCGAGGCCACAGAAGAAATAAGAATTACTACAGGAATGCGTGAGCAGCTGACGCAACAACAGCAGACGACTAACGTTCATACATATAATACAAAATCAACATCAACGCTATTGGAGCAACTTTACCAGGGCCCCAAGGCCGCACTCCGTTACATAATGGAGTTGGGCTGGCTAGGGTGAACGCTGGCAGGGAGAAATATACAATACACCCCAAGCAGGACGTCAGTGCAGGCCTTATCGCCCCCTGCGACCCGTGTTGAAGGCATGGGTCCCCAGAAGATACGGAGTTCTCACCTTCCACCTTGTTCAGGTCTTGTCGGGGCACGGCTGCTTCGGTAAGTATCTGTCTAGGGTGGCAGGTAGAGAGCTAACAACGGCATGTCATCATTGCGCTCACAGCAATGACACAGCGCAACATACACTGGAGGATTGCCCAGAATGAGCGGAACCGCGCGCAGATCTGGTCGGAGTTATGGGATACGATCTCTCTTTAGCAGCCGTGGTTAAGTCCATGGCTGAGAGCGAGAGTTCGTGGGAAGCGATGGTTACATTCTGTGGACGTGTAATGTCACAGAAAGAAATGGCAAGGGAACCAGGGAGGTTGACGAGTTCTCCCACCCGATTCGCCTAAAAGGACCGGGCGCAGACGCCTGGCCCATGACAGGAGAATACCACCATAGCATCTGACCTCCAGGCGATGGACACGGGGAGTACGTCACCCACGAAGGAGAATAAATCCCCTGGATGGTTAATTGCCAGGCGCAATAAGATAGTGAAACGACTATAGCAAATGACTATAGAAATGATTGATAAGAGCCCAAGCTCTTCACAGGGGGTATCCCTAGCTTGCGGATATACACTGCTCGGGTCACGGACGTATGTTCATTCCCGTGGCCCCAGCCTATGGTGTAGAGCCTGTTCCATCACCGGAGGTTTTAGTGGGTATTGGCCGGTGGCGGAAGCCGGCTGGAGCCCCACACTACCCCCGCCCATTGCACCCAGGGCAGGGGTGTGCGTAGGTGCGTAAATGAAATTGATCCGGCCAAAAAAATAACCAGGCCTGTCGCCCCCACCTAGAATAAGAATAAGATGTTGATAGACATACAGCGTGGGTCCATACAAAATTTAAATAATATCGCATAAGTCAACGAACATTGCAATTGATAAACCGCCTATGTATTAACACGTACAAAAACCCTAAAATAAGAGGCTTTAATCACATTAATCATCAACATAAAACAACAATTGAGTTCGCTTACCTTTTAGTGCATCATAACTCCTTGTCTCATCGATAAAAGTACCAAACTTAAAAAGAAATTAATCAATTTTGTAGCTCAGTCACACATCAGTGCGAAATAGTATGGCGGACTCATGATTTGTGCGGTTTTAACGCTACTAATGACTTGCGCGGTGACAGAACTAGTTGAATAACGTCCTGGGATTTAATAATTTTGAATTTTGTGTAACGTCATTAGATGCGCGCTGAAAAAATCTATCCAATGATGTATAAAACGTTAAATGGTCAATTTTCGACTTACGCGGTATTGTTAGCTAAGCGACGATAATTGATTGAAAAACATATTAAATGGTAAGGAGCTAACGGTCTTACCACAAAAAAATTAAACATACTTTAAACCTGTGTTAAACAGTGTTTAACTACTAAACATGCCTTAGTCGCGTGTTTAAATATGAGCAACCACAAAACCTGATTTAAGTAGTGTCTAACCGTTGCCTCAATCATCAATACTATATGTATTTAACCGGATTCACTTACGTGATACAGCCGAGCTTAGCGACGATTGCTCGACCGGTTTCGAGGTATTCCGTCGTCGCGAAGCTCGGCTGTACCACGTAAGTGAATCCGGTTAAATACATGTAAATATGAGTAATACTTACGAAAGTTTTAATCAATTAATTCTGTTGTGACATTTCTAATCATTTTAGACACTGTTTAGTTAAACAGGCATCTAAAAGTGTTTTTTGTGGTAACACGCTAAGTTTTTAGTATCAGTTCTTTATTCGGCATCCGGCTAAATTTCAACAATCAACATCACTAGTGATACATTCGCTGGTAGTCGTCTAGCGACCGGTCGTACCCAAGTAAATAGAATTCCAGGGACATTCACACTTCTTTCTTTTACGTTTCTTGGTTTTGTGAAAAGGGTCCGATTTGCATTGCGGTGGTGGAATGTATCTCCTACTTTTTACATAGAACTACGTAAGAAACTATTTATATACGCACAGGACCTACGTCCTACGCGTTTGTGAACAAATAATCAGAATTTAAACTTAGTTTTGTTTCCTAGGTGGCACACTTACACCTACACCATTTACTGGCATTTGGAGTTTCTAATTATTTCAAAAGTTCCAAAAAAGTTTCCAATCACTCAATTTTTTTATTGCAAAAGTGGCCTTAGAACCTCGGTTCACATAAAACTTAACAGCCATTTCGCACATAACTAAAAGTCGATTAATCCTATAAAACTTTTAACAAGGTCGTCGATCAATATTTTACGGGGATTCTTTTAAATTTTCTATAGGTCCTTGAAGAAGTTTTCTACGTCGCGATCTGTAATTTTATTGAAATATTGACTTTTCATGGCATTTTGAGGAAACGGTGTCGTTTCAATTCGATATTTTTGCGCTCGATGGCTTTTCATACGACCATCTATCTCACCTTGCATTCATTCGAATTCAATCGCAAAACAAACTTCTAAGCTTTTATTAGGTACTAGCTGCTGCCCTCGCGGCTACCGCCTCAGCTTATGGCTTGGTCACGGCCACACAAATGCACAGTTTGCACCTATGTCATACAAAATGTATCTAAACACATGGTCGCGTTAGTGGCTGCGCTCGGATTTATTACTAAGGCCATCCTCAATGTCCCCATTGCCGTTCCTTTGTCACTTCAGAGAGCTTATTTACAGACCGGCCAACAAACATTACGCATTGTGTAATTGTATAGCTTAATTTTTTGACACATAAAATTGGTAGTACGATAGAAGCAAGTTTCTATGTGCTAAGTTTCAATGCAACTTCAAGAATTTACGAAGTATGAAAACGGTACTCATTCTCTTACGAAGCAGAAAACACTCTCGTGACTTCAAAGTTTTAACGTACTTGGAAACTTTGGTATATAACTTAACATAGCAACCTACTCTTGTAAGTAGTGATAGTGAAAATCCTACTTATTCTGCTTATCCATACAGATAAATAAAATTGAAGTGTCTGTTTGTAATATCAAAATAACAGCTTTTTACTAAATGCATATGAAAGTATATATGGTACCTAAAACAAAACAACCATTTTTAAAATTTTTGTCTGTCTGTCTGTCTGTTTGTTCCGGGTAATCTCCGATACGGCTGGACTGATTTTTACGGGACTTTCACTGGCAGATAGCTGATGTTACAAGGAGTACTTAGGCTACTATAATTTTAGAAAAATAATTAGTGTTCCGCGCATAAAAATAAAAACCATGTTATCCAAAATCTCCTCGCGGGTTAAACCGCGGGGCAGCAGCTAGTATAAAATAACATCTGAATTGAGTCCATTGTAAGCCTTAACTTGTTACCACACACTGTAGTCTAAACCCCCCACCCACGTAACGATGTAAATCGGAATAACCAAAACCAAACACCATTAAAATCCACGGCACACGTTCCCAATCCGACCCAATAAAATCTTTTAAGTCAACATTTATCCACTAACAAAAAACAAGCAGAAAAGCGCTGAATCCACCTGACTTTGAACATTTAGCCGCTCCTGCTAAATAGAAAAGGGGTTCGTATCGTATGTTACGTAATATCAATATTCAGCAGTATTATAGCCGTATTTACAATACGCGAACCGCAATATTTGCTCAGCGTCGACGCAGTGTACGGTAGAGTCAGTGTTTAATCTTTTGTGATCAGCGTTTTCTTTTCTAACCCACTTCTAAAAAGGAGGAGGTTCTCAATTCGTCTGTATTTTTTTGTGGTGATGTTCCTCGATTTTTCTGCCAATAGAGATTTTGCATGAAACACAAAATACATAATTACTTTCATTACCTATACAGGTTTAAGAACATCACATTAACACAATAAAAATGAAATTCACAAAAAACATATAATTTCCACAAAGATCTAAAAGTTTCCCAAATTTAATAGTAATTTAAACTACGCAGTGTTTCACGGCCAAATCAACAAAATTGATGTTTTAGTACAGCTTTACGGCCCGCGTAGAACAAGTGACGTCAGATGTTCTGTTCAATTTTTATGGAGCGTTTTAGCGTCCTAAAGGGCCAATTATTCGGGGAAATATCCCTCCAAAGAAAAATAGGCGACGGCAAAAAAACTGTGAAATTGTAGAACTTGTATATCAAGTTTCATCAAGATTAGTTAAAAAGATGTCCTGTACTATGCGAGAACCAACATCATTCCGAACAGACGAAAGCAAAGTTGTTGCAAAGAATTCCCAAAAAGAAGATGGCCGTAATGCAGACCGTAGACGCTTATGCAAACGTACGTTTGCATAAGCGTCTACACTGCCCCTAAAGCTTAGCCCTAGCGATGTATCAACTCGAGTTCGTTGCATATAATAGGAACGACCAAATTCAACGATTTGAATTGTTTTGTTTTAAATTATCTTATATAATTCGAATTACCATCAAAATTTGCCACCTTAGTAAATGTTGCGATAAAATCGTATTGGCGTTAATTTGATCACGTTTAGTAAAATAGTGTAAACTGCAGAAATAAATGACAGTCGGAATTGCAGATCAAATTGATATTGGAAATGTTGCAATATTAAGTACTACTACTGACTATCAAACTGTACTGTGCAACGCCGAGATTCTGTACCATAAAATTATATTGTTAAACATGCCACAGTGTTGTTGCGATGTCGTGTGCGTGTAGCTTTTGAGTGTGTTTGCCTCCTTCGCAGGGTTTGTTTAGTTGGTATGTGAAGAAATTGAGTCGCGTACTTAATGAATTGTTGAGATTTGTTTATTACATTACTAGCTTTTTCCCACGGTTTTGACCCGCGTTCCCACAGGAACCGTGCTGTGTTGAGGGATAAAAAGTAGCCTATGTTACTCTCCGGTCCATAAACTATATCTATGCCAAAAATCACGTCGATTTGTTGCTCCGTTACTGCGTGAAAAAAGGACAAATCAACATATACACTTTCGCATTTATAATATTAGTAGGATTTTATTTTAGAACATTTTCTGTAGTGTAGAAATACTGTACCCAATTCTGAACCCTAATAGACATACTGTTGCAAATTCATAAATGGTCAATATAATATTACAGCGCTTTGTATAATGATAGTGACTTGTGGTGTGTTCAAATAAAAATATCAAAATGAAATCAAACCATTTATTGGCTCATACAATACTCCACAAATTATGTAAAAAAATATAAATTATATATTGGCAATGGGAGTAGATTCTACCAAAACCATGAGTGTGTCGCTTGACAGAGTTAATTCAATCCTGTATAACTAAATAGCACAGTAAACTGTTTCCTAGTTTTTGCGTAACTTCAATCCTAAACTAACAAACAGGTGAAAATGTTGTAAAACCAATGAAATAAATTTAAAAGCCGTAGGTATGAGGGTAAAACAGGGGTCGTTTACATAGGAAAATCCGAAAACGAGAATTTGAATTAATATAGACATTATTTGACATGCCGGATATAGTGATTTGCCTAAATTTAAGGCGTAGATTTAGTAAAAGTAATTTATTAAAGACGATGTACCACCCCTTGCACCAGGGCGTAGAACTAACTGTTTTGAAAGAGTTCGTCTGAGGCACCATCGCAGTTCGTGCAGTCTGCTGGCTGCCAGAAGTAGATGCCTTACTGTGTCTAATTTTGCTTTCAGCTGTCATCCGGTTCACCAAGACGTAGCTACATTACCAATATATCCAAGTTAATTATTGATTTAGGCCCTGGGCATTGAGCCTTATGAAAGGGCCTACGCAAATCTTATATAAGCATCTGTTAGTGGGAGGACTAACTCTTCTGCGAGTGTCCGTCTGGGTTGGTACCACCGCTTTGCTCGTGAAGTCTGCCGCCAAGCAGTAGTGTGCAAGCATTACTGTGTTCCGGTTTGATGAGCAGAGTATCCAGTGAAATTACTGGGCTTATGAGACTTAATACCTAATGTCTCAGGGTAACGAGCGCACTGCAGTGCCGCGCAGGCCTTTGTGTTTCAAAATTCTGGGTGTCACTGCAATCGTTATGGGCCGGCGTTATGCTTACCATCAGGCAAACGACCAGCTCGTCTCGTTACCTAATAACATAAAAAAAAAAAAAAAAAAAAAAAAGCATCGTAGCGTACTTTCATTACCACCCACGCCCACAGGTATAAAAACGTCACATTTGATACGTCACAAAACCATGACAACCCCAAAGCATTCCAATTACACTGTTCAAGTCTGAAAACTCAAGCGAAGTTTAATGTACAGTTGGCAATAAAAGCGTACCATGTTTCATTAAGCCAGTATAAATAATAAATAAATAAACGCTTACACTCATACCCCCGCACTAGGATTCCCTGTGTCGCAGGTGGCATGGACACACACACAGATACACATCACAAACATCCAAGACCCGAGAACGAACTTTATGTTTACACAAAATCTGCCCCGGTCGGGAATCGAACCCGGGACCCCTCGCTTTGCAGGCAGGGTTACTACCAACTTATCTACCGAGCCGTCAACGAGTATGACTCGTATGACTCGTTTTGTGGCAGGGCAGTTGTGTTTTTTAATTATTTATTTTTATTTTATACATTTTTACTAGCCTATGTAACGAATTCTAACGATAATTCAATGATCTACGAAACCATTCGCTCGTTTAGAATTCGCAGTCTTACTAAAGTCTGATTAAATCTTTGCAGCCAAAGAAATTTTTTTTTTATATGTTAACCCCCTATGTAAAGTTTTGCCCATAAATTTTGTTTTGGAATGTACTCATTAAGCCCTTCAATTTGATACCTATATTTAAATAATTGAGAACTTTTTTCCATATTGACTCTTTTTAAATTATATCCATATACACAATACCCCATAAATAAGTTATAGTGGAATAAAGAAACTCACATACATACTTACATGAACCCTAAACAAATCACTCCATTTTGGGCAGTTGTGTAATAATCTGCTATTGTTTCATAATAATATAAAACTGGACCCCAAGGTCATATAGGTCTAATATTGGACAAAGGACTCCGCTGTTACCTTACTGACACATCTGACTTCTCTGAAACGCGAGGTCATCATGCCACAATTTCCTGACATTCAAAAGCTAACCACATTTCTTGCTACCAGTACGATAGAGAAAATGGTTAAGTGACAAACGTTGCGGTTTCAAGCCACAAGTTGCGCACGGGACGAATTAAGTTCACATCTTACAAATGACATTCAACTTCTATGTATTCTGTCGCTTAAAAGTACTTTATCGAGGAGTGTAGGTAACTATAAAGCAGATGACAAAATAGTACTAAGGTTGGAGTTCGCTAACCCTTTTAAACTGAAGTTGTGAACTAGGTTTAAGTGCAACTGCACATTACGGCACCGAATGCAACCACTAACGCGACCACAGCGATGTCTTTCACGCCATTGCTGTGTGAAGGAAGGACAGACCAATAAACGTACAAACACTCTTTCGCATTTATTATAGCACGGATTTGGTGAACTGCGAAGAAAACTCTTCTTTCATTACTGTTAGTTCCAAGTGACCAACTCTTCAGCGAGTATCCGTCCAAGTGAATACCATAGCTTTGCTTGTGTAATCTGCCGCAAAGCAGTTTTGCATGGGTTACTGTGTTTCAGTGAAATTATTCCGTGTAATTTGGGTTTTTATTATTTAGTGAAATTTGGGGACATTAAAGACTTTAAACTTGAAATCTCAGTAACGTTCAGTTCTAGTCACAACTTTAGTCTCTTACGTCAAATCAAAACAATGATAGTTCAGTGGTAGTGAGGTTGCCTTCCAACACGTAGGCCAATATAAGGGAGAACTACACCTGAAACAAATATTTGCGCTTTTTCAGTGCTAGTTTTCATGCAGGAATTGAACCCATAACCCGCTTTACACCATACTTGGTATTAAGACTATAGAAACTATTTTCATTTTAATGAGTTTTAACTTGAATATGAATTTAGAATATCCTCTGAAAGCAGGACCAAAAAAGCGAAGTTTTTAGTAAAACCCCACGCTCCACAAATCCATACTCGCTTAGGCCTGCCTACAAGATAAATGAACCAGCGCAGATTCTTGCATCTCCTCAACTGAAGATTCATTTTTCTAAGTGTCACGTACAGTACTCGGCTGAATTAAACAAAAAAAAGAGCCCTTTTTCGGAGATTTGGAATGAAAAAGCTTTCGCACCGTCTCACAGGAGTCATAGATCAGCATATTTTGGTCTGCTCTCAACTTTAGTCAAGGGATCCATTGGGATCGGATTGAGACGAGTCGGTCATTTGCCTGATGGTAAGCATAACGCCGGCCCATAAAAATTGCAGTGCCACCCAGAACTTTGAAACACAAAGATCTGCGGGGCAGTGCGCTGTCACCGGCTTATAATATCTAATGTCTGAGACATTAGATATTATGTCTCATAAGCCCAATAATTTCACTGAGATGAGCATTGCGCAAGATATTCGCAATAAGCACTTTAGTGTCTACAGAAAACAACTATAAACCTTAATTACCTGCTATATTTAGAATTAAAACTGCTAAGAAGCGCCACCAATGAAACTTTCCCCAAAATCGCGCCTAACTACTACAAACAACAGTAATCCAAAATAATCGAAAGCATTTCGACTCCACATTGTTTTTGTTCCCAAAACTCATTAAGATTGTGTAAACATTAAATTCGATCTGTTTTGTAATTGTAACTGATAGATAAGGCCTTAATATGATGAGTCTGCGCGTCGAAATGAGATTAAATTACATTTTGGGGTGTCTGAACAAGATGGTAATTGCAATAGTCAGGACTAATGAGGTTACTGAGTTAGAAGACTTTGGATTATCACACTTAATGGTGAGGGACGAACTTACTTAGACATAGCAGTAGAAACTATAGGCACATTGGAAAAAGGTTTTTAAAATTATATTTAAAAAGCTAATTCGCGATGAAAACTAATCCGAAAGATTTGGCCTTACTTATAAACGTTGCTAGCTAAACTTTTGTCTTGTTTTTGCGCAAGTTAATTATCGTGAAAGTAAGACGAAATATATAATTATCTATGTCTAAGCAAAGTTTATAAGCAAGGCCGTACATTTTCATGTCCACAAGTATGCAACGATGTGACAAATAGCTGCTTTTCAGATTATCAATTTTAATGCTAGCCAGTCCGTAGTTCGTAGTTCGGTGACGATGTAAAGGTGCTGTTGATCTATTTGATCAAGACCGTTACGAAGACCGTGCTGTTGATCAAGTTGACCAACAGCACGGTCTTCAAAAAAAATAGTACTAGTTAAGCTAGATTTAGAAAATGCAGATCAATCATGTTACATAATATATGGTCAAGCATAATCTCTATTCAAATTTTGATGAGTATCACCCACTATAAATTGTCAGTGGTCGTTGCGATCTCGCCACGTGCACTCCCTGAGGAACAGCGTTCCAACACGACACGCTCGAAACCTAGATCGAAAATATCGACAAAAGACGTGAGTTATAGCCGGTTATTAAACAATTTGTAATAATGAATTCATGCGTGTATTCCACACAATTGGTCTTTTCCGCTATCGATAAGTTATCGATAGTCCAAAAGAAAAATTAACGATAAGCATTGTAGAAAGTAACTTTGTCTATGCATCAAGCCTTTGACGAGATAAATTGTGTATTCGAAGCCTCAAGGTAACAGCTAATCACAAAAATAGATGAACTTTCTTCTTTTTGGAAGTCTGTCAAAAACAATATTTAGGTTTTTTTTATAGATATGCCCTTTTATAATTCTATTTTGTCTGTTTTAGACATCATTTCTTTTACAAATATTTATCTTATTCTTATAAGAAAAGTTTCAATTGTAGAATAGACATTTAAAAAACGATATAACAATATACGATGTCTGTATCTAACAAGGGCTTCATAGCCGTCACACACGATAAAGCTTATCGTAGCTAAAGACGACTTGAAGTAACAATGATTTATTGAGAAACTGGAACAAATAATTTCATTGGGAAGCTAGCCCTGGAGCTTCCAGAGTAAAATAAAAATATTATTCTTCTATTCCTATTCCTAACTAACATTAATTTATTTATAAGTGTTTTATTGCTGTATTATTTTATTAGAGACAGACAAAGCAATTGGTTTATCTGTACTAAAATGGAACTACAGTTACCTATTAAAGTTTTATTACTTTTCATAGGTTTTCGAGTGGCGACCACGAACCGGAAGACGTAGTGTAGGCCTGCCACTAGGTGGACCGACGACCTAGTCAATACCGCGAGGAACTTGATGCAAGAGGCGAGTAGCCGATCCAAGTGGCGTTCTATGGGGTGGCCTATGTTCAGCAGTGAACGTCTTCTGGCTGATGATGACTTCTGATAGCGTGTATCTTAGCTGATGTTAAGAGACAATGTGATCGAAAGTGTGGTATTGCAGAACCAATACCTCTAAATTATCGAGAAACTGTGAAATTGTATTTCTTGGTTTGTTCTTCTTTCACGTCACAACAAAGCCACGAGACATGATTATACTCGTACATAAAGATAGTTTATGGTCCGGAGAGAGCAATTAAGAGCAAATAAATTTTAATAAGGAACATGAAAATAACTAACGTAAAACTAGAAGGAAAATATTTTTATATTATCAGCGACGAAAACACTTCCCTAATCCCTACAACATTACATGCCTCTCCGCGTACCAACTGAAGTAAAAATAATTAATCAGGTAGTTACTCCGACGCCTGGTGCGCGGTGAGCTGTAACGGGGAATAATTAAATTAGACAGTTACGATACCCGATAGCGGCTTTTAGATACCTATTTATATAGTTAGGTAATGGAATAACGGAACAAGATCGTGAGCCTACGACTTGGCTGTATAAAATAGAATAAGTTTATTGACATTGTCCTACAAAGAATTATAAGTGAATCTACCACGAGACTGTAGGAGACTCGCAGCTAATCTGTAACCAGATGATATAATTTTAGTTCTTGATTAGTTCGCATCTGATCATTAGGCATAGGGGAGGGTAAGGAAAGAAGTCGCACGAAGGAAAACTTAAAGTTAATGTATGTACCTATAGTAACGGGATGCCGGATGTTTGAAGAGCGAGTGTAAACTTGTGCCACTTTCAATCCGACGCACCATAGTTCGAAATTTGACTCGGTCCCGCACCAATTTGTGGATTTGTCACATCGTGAGGAATCCCGAATATTCAAGAACCACAAAATTCGATGTGACATCCACTGAGCTGCACTGGTACCTCTGGTGGATTATGGCCCATACACTCTCTCTCTCTCTCTCTCCGAGAGAAGGACGGGACGGGATGCAAGCAGTGGGAATAAGAGGCTGATGATGAACGGGATTTTTAAGTAAATATATTGTTATACCTACTAGGTCTGGGTTGGTACCACCGCTTTGCTCGCGACGTCTGTCACCAAAAGTAATGTGCAAGCACTACTGTGTTCCGGTTTGATGAGCAGAGTAGCCAGTGAAATTAATGGGCTTATAATACATATCTAATGTATGAGCGTAATGACGTAGCTCACTGCAGTGCCGCGCAGGCCTTTGTGTTTCAAAGTTCTGAGTGGCACTGCAATTGTCATGGGCCAGCGTTATGCTTACCATCAGGCAAACGAGCTCGTCTCGTTATAAAATAGTATTAAAAAGAACTATCTATCGATATATAAGTCGATATCAAACAGCTAGCGAAAAAACTGCCGTAGTATGAATCTTGCTTATCTTTTTTCTACTAGATAACCAAGAAAATTCAAAACTCTTTCTGTGCTTCGTTCATTAAGTTGGAACTTTATATTTTAGTTTAAGTTTAGTGTCAGAGTCTTTTTAGTTACACAACAAGAGCTATATTTTGCAGGCTTTGTGGCGTAGTCACTCATAAAAATCACAAATATTTTAGGTGGTTTATCCGTGTGAAACCAATTATGAATTTTTATCTTGATATTCCCTTAGCCAGGTCATATAAATATGCATACCGTAGACGCTTATGCAAGTATGCGTTTTGCTGTCAAAATAACCATGCTTTTGCATCAAGCGTGGATTACGAGATTATACACGCGCAAGCGCGGCTTGATGCAAATCCATCAAAAAACCACGAAATAGACCAGAACGGCAATACGACCAGATAGTGTTGTCTCAGAGCCCTGCCTGGGCTCAAAACAGACTGCTCCACTTTACGCTACATACATCACTTACGCACCACTGCTTATCTACCGCGGCGTCTGCACTGAGGACACAATGGTTGTGTAACAATTTTTTTGAATAAAGGTCGTAGAAGCGTAGGAAGAAGCGGATGCCGTGCTTGGAATAGATTTCCATCAAGCCACAACCACAATAGACGATACGATATGCGTCAAGCGGCAATCGTGGTTTTTCCATGGTTTTCTCATGGTCCGCGATTGATGCTTACCCATCAATCATGAATTAGGTGTGAGGGCTGGCTTATGGCAGCCACGAGAGGAGTGGGTGATGACGCAATGCGTATCAGCAGTCTTTTCGATTTTAGTGTTGCAAAGTACGCACAAACACTTTCCCTCCTTTAGAACACCGAAAAAGAACCGGTTTTGTTTTAAAAACCCGTTACTAAAATGTAAAACTAAACCTAGAACCGGTTTCGCCAGCAAAACTTAGCTGTCTGGGATCGTTGTTTAAAGTAAATAAACGCTAAAAACCGGTATTTACGGCTAAAAGAGATCTACGCCCATCTGTGCCAAGTTTGTAGCCCAAGAGCCAAAAAAACGATTGCTGAATGGTGAAGTTAAGAACTTTATTATAGTGTTAGTAATAAATGATAAGCTGTACCTATATAAGGCACTGTTTAAACTTAAATTAACTTAAGATTCTGAAGCAAAACATCGTGTTTTTCGTCACGCAAATATCTGAAAATACATATAACAAGAAAAAAATAGTACTTATAGTCAAGTGTTAATAGAAAATACTTATTAAAAAATATTTGAATAAATCTTGAAAGAAGCCCAAAAAATCGCAAAAACACCACGAAAAACTTTTTTGTCACCGAATGCTCAATATTATGAACAACAACTATCATAACTTTTGTAAATTGTAACTATAAAAAGGAAATTTAATCTTCTAAAAGATCTGTGTAAAAATATTTAAACGTAATAGTTGTATCTTTTTCTTAATTAACTTAAAACTGCTAAATAACATTCAAGTGAAAGCAACCGCATCGCCATTCTCAACCTAATTGCTTATTTAAATCTGCACACTGATACCTTTATTTGATGTGGCTTTATTACCACTTTCACATTGCCATCGTTCATATTTTTTATGGTATAATAAAAACTACGTTCCACCCGAAGTTTTCACCCATTCCCCTCCGCAAACAATGCATTTTTCTGGGTTGAAATGTGGTAGTACCCTATGAATTAATATACCATTACATTAGAACAAGCTACAGCATACAGAACGCATACGTCTCTCACATTTCACACGACTTAGAATAATTAAGTATGTAAAACTTTCTGTGGTGATTATACCCACAGCAGTAGTTGGCAGTACATACCAAAATATAGTTCGAAACATAAAGTAGTTAGTTCCAAGTTGGCTCAATTCTAAGTAATCTAGAATGTACAGTATTCGGCAGTGACAAAGGTTGATATTGGTCATATACACAGCTCATGAAACCAATTATTTGTCTTTTTCACTTAATTACGTAATAAATGGTACTTAAGCTAGATGCGTAGTCTTAAAACCAATATTAGTTTTTATTTTTCATTATTTTTATTTAATTTATTTCAAATTCACTTAAAACTATTGTTACAGGACATTCCCAATGCAATAGTGTAGGTACCTTAACATATTATAAAAATTATATATATTTAGAATAACAAAAACACAAAAAATTAGGCTTCCCTATAACAAATATCGAATGTTACACAGTTTTTGAATTGCGTAACAGAGCAGACAAATAGATTAATTTTCTCGGTAACCCGATTTAGTGTTTGTATTGTGCGTATTACAATACAAAGTTAGGAGTAAAACAGAAAAATACCTTGTATCGCCAGAGTTCGTTGGCTTTTTTTTTATTTCTGCGGTTTCTTACTTATGGCAGTGCAACCAAACATGTGATGTAACTTGTGATTAATATGTAGTAGGTATGCCTTTCCTATTAGTAGGATTCATTACGTCGGGTTCATGTTCGGCAGTAAATACGGAATGGTGTGACCCTACTCTTACCATTTGAACAAAATTTTTAGGAGATCATTCTATAATTCCAACACAAAGTAAAAAACAGTCGTCCAACGACCAAGTAATTTTTTTTAAAATGGTTTTTATATGAAAACCACCTTTACGTCGCTTTATGCGGTAATGCAGTAATGCATGAGCTTAAGTACTGTTCTAGTCAAATTACACCTAATCTTAGCCATCTGCGTGTAAGGCGCGCCTACAACAGTCGTCTAAACTCGCTGATATTACAACTTTATTGTGATTTAGTTTGCAACTGTGAAAGGATGTAGTATATTTTGAGGAGTAAGTTACCCAACTGTATGTGTTGTCATATATTGTGTACTTTAGCGGTGTTATTTGTGAACTTCATTTCATCCCCATTTTCATTAGAAGCGTAGAGTTACGGACTTGATATAGCCAGTGCCCCGGGCGCGCTGGTTCAAGTGAAATGTATGGTGCGAAGTGCACGCCTTTTAAATTTCCGCGAACACAGGTTATTTACTATAGCTGCATGATTTTCACTTTCTAAATAGCAATTCGGCTAGGCTGCAGGTAAAAGTAAGACCAAAGTAGACTAGGTTTCGACTTTTGTCGTACACCGACAAGAGACATTTTGCATCTATTTTTAAAATCTATCGTGAAAATGCTCCGCCGCAGGCGATCGCTCGCCGCATCAAGGCATGTTATTGACTGTTCTGATCGACATTTTGGTGCAAAATTACCCAGTCACGTGCAATTTTTATCGACATTTGTAAATGGGGTGGCGATACCTATAACAAAACAACCATTTTTAAAATTTTTGTCTGTCTGTCTGTCTGTTTGTTCCGGGTAATCTCTGAAACGGCTGGACCGATTTTGACGGCGATTTTGACTTTCACTGGCAGATAGCTGATGTTACAAGGAGTAACATACTTTAACCGTAACGTACTTTAATTTTAGAAAAATAATTAGGGTTCCGCGCAAACAAATAAAAACCATGTAATCCAAAATCTCCACGCGGGTGAAACCGCGGGGCAGCAGCTAGTACTCAATAATAACGGTAAATATCCCAAGCTTGTAAAATGTTGTTTTTGCTTGTTTTTATTTCAACGTGCTAATTCATAAATAAACACCTAGCTACAAAAGCAATTTAATCGTTCAAATTATTAAAACACGTAAATTCTTGGCAAGGTACATCTTGCTCCTCAAATTTTCTTGACGTCGCTGCGTCACACAAATTAATGAGTTTTCATAAGGAACAATTAATAAGGCCGCATAGCAGGTGAAGCCCGGGTTCCGTATGTCTACCAGACAGGATCAACTGACAGACAGACAGACATTATTAATTATTGTTTGTTTTCGTGTCTGATTTGCTAGCGTTTTGAATGTTTTAACTTAATGACATAAAACGTGTTGTTTATGATACTTCCTTCCTTTTGCAGCATGGGAATGGTATGGGAACCATCGCATTTATCAATTTAAACTGTTTGAAAATGTACGACATTTACAACAATAGCCCGTGGAAATTCCTGGGCTTATTATGAGTCTTAATAGCTAAATTGTCAGGGTAACTATTGCAAAAAGAATACCGACGGGTTTCTCTCCCTTCTTCTTGATCGGTCTATACCAATTTGGATTCATTTATTTTAACTTTCATTGAGTGTTCCCTTGGTGCCTATGTGAATAAGAAATTTAAATGCACTGCCACGCAGGCCTTTGTGTTTCAAAGTTTTTAGTGGCACTGCAATGTTATAGACCAGGGTTATGCTTAATAATAATAATTAAATCGTCTTTAAATTTTTATTGATTAAAAAAATATTACGCGTAACTTAGCCTTGATTACATATAACATAAATAACAGCATTATAGCCACTGTTATTTTATTTCTACAAAGCGTCCAAAATGAAATAAACAATAAAAGGAATAAAAAAGACGTTTTAATTCGTAAAACAACTACATAATTATTACAAACTCAAAGCATTCCAATTTAATTTTCTCATTATTATATTATAATGTTTTCTTTGAGCGCAGTGAGCAGAATACTTAATGTTTGTGGTATCTCTCAAGGTTGTACCGAGTAACTTAGTGAAGCTCTCGTACCTACTAATGTATTGCATGTTGTATAAATATGTACCTACTCACCCTCACTAATTGTTTTTGATTGTCTCCGTACGAATTTGACAAATTTATAGGTATTAATTTATTTAATACTAGCTGTGGCCTGCGGCTTCGCCCACGTAGCCAAGTTACTCCTTGTAACATCACCTATCTGCCTGTGAAAGTCCCGTCAAAATCGGTCTAGCCGTTTCGGAGATTACCGGAACAAATAGGCAGACAGACAAAAATTTAAAAAATGGGTGTTTTGTTGTATGTACCGTATATAGTTTCATATGCATTTAGTAAAAAGATGTTATTTTGATATTATAAACAGACACTTCAATTTTATTTATTAGTATAGATAATTGTGATAATATTTAAGTGTGTTTAAGTATTATATTACTTACCTATTAGCATGTATGTATGTATAATTGGTATATATTAGTATATTTGTTGTTAAGTAGGTACATGTATATTTAAATTTTTGTTTATTTATTTACACCACCGACCTGACAGGCTGAGTGAGAGCACTCCATTAGTTATCTCCATCGAAAGATTCAAAGAGATCGCTTTTAGCGATAAGTCCACCCACTATTATTATGTACTTTAGTGTTGCTTATTATATCTGTAGGTTTGGGTCTCTTAGGACAATAGGTCACGTGACCGTTTACCGCACCAAGTACATAGTGTCTCTTCTGCGGCGCAAGTACGGAAGTCGGTTCGATAAATTTGTCGAATCGAAAAAACTGATAAATTTATCGAATGTTGCGAGTACCGAAGTCTGATCGTAAAGTATTGTAGTAGCTCTACATTCTCTGTGGATTCGACCTAGCTATTCGATAACTTTTGTCGATTGCATCGAGACTCGATAAAATATATAAAAAATCGATAAAATCCACTTTATCGATTTGAACTGTCAATTTTATCGATCGAAAAGATCCGTACCTACTTGCGCTGCTGCTTAGTGATAAAAGTCCCGTACCGCAAACTTTTCCCGTGGTTTCAATATTGCGACAGCCAAAAAAACCTTTCTATTACATCTCACACGTAATCCAGCTACCAGCCAAAGTGAATGAAGGAGGCAAACACGAAATTAATCTTAATTTGTCTTGCTTATCTGCGTCTGATGGAATTACTGTTGGTTTTATCGTGAGACTCATTTCATGAGACGAGAAGGGAAAGACTGGATTTATAGATGTTATAGTTTTTGTGTGGCGCAAATAAAGAATGGAGTATTTATTCACTTGCTACTATAAGAAAAGACCGGTACAGCGGTGCAAATACGGATCTATTCGGGTCAATAATATTCGATAAAATTGTCAGTTAAAATCGTTAAAGTGGGTTTTATTCGATAAAATTGGCAGTTAAAATCGATAAAGTGGGTTTTATCGATTTTAACTGTCAATTTTATCGAATTTTATCGACCGAAAAGATCCGTACTTGCGCCGCAGTTGCGGCAAGATACCGTCTGAGTAGGTATCTCTTTGAATTTGAAGAGCAAAGTATGCAATGAAATTACAAGGCTGATGAGATGATGAAGCTCATGTATTAGGATTATGAAGGTGATGTATGCCATTAAATGCTCTAATGTTTAATTTAGCGACAAATATTCTGCCTACTTGAAATTGATAGTTAAAATCGAACTTCTTACGCCTATATACATTTTTAGTTCATAGCGAAGAATAGCTTTTAAAAAACCGTGTACTTTTGAATTTATATAAATTTTTATTTCTATGGGTAAGTACATATTACTAGCGGCGTCGCCCACAGAGGTATTTATCTTTATAGACTCTAGAACCTGAACTACCTACACTCCAAATTTCGTATAAATTTATTTAATTTAACTAGCTGCTGCCCGCGGTTCACGCGCGCGGAGATATTGTATTTCATGGTTTTTATTTTTTTGCGCGGAATCCTAATTCTTTTTCTAAAATAAAAGTAGCCTAAATTACCCTTTATAATATGAGCTATCTGCCAGTGGCAGTCCCGTCAAAATCTGCCTAGCCGTTTCGAAGATTACACGGAACAAACAGGCAGACAGACACAGACAGTCAAAAATTTTAAAAATGGTTGTTTTGTTATAGGCACCATATATAATATTTACCATATGCATTTGGTAAAAAGTTGTTATTTTGATATTACAAACAGACACTTCAATTTTATTTATTTGTATAGATAGTGTTAAACCGTTGAATAGTTACACTATATTTTGTCTCTTTAGTTTCAGTTTAAAATTGTCAAAGAACAACAATGACAAAACATTACACTTATTATTAATAAGAGCATAATCTTTTTATTTTATTATTGACTAGCTGCTGCCCCGCGGTTTCACCGGCGTGGAGATTTTGGATTTCATGGTTTTTATTTTTTTGCGCGGAACCCTAATTCTTTTTCCAAAATAAAAGCAGCCTATGTTACTCCTTGTAACATCAGCTATCTGCCAGTGAAAGTCCGGTCAAAATCGGACCAGCCGTTTCGGAGATTTCCCGGAACAAACAGACAGACAGACAGACAAAAATTTTAAAAATGGTTGTTTTGGTGTAGGTCCCGTATATACTTTCATATGCATTTAGTAAAAACCTGTTATTTTCAGACACTTCAATTTTATTTATCTGTATGGATTAAGTAAATAAACATCCCACTTTTATTACCTATGCCACTAATTGTGAAAAATACGACTCAGTCATAATGTAAATTATCAATTTAAGATCCCTGCCGTAAAACGTTTCAATTATGTAAATATTTTAGAAAACATTTTCGCGCTCTCCGTGAATTTCTCTATAGGTAAATGAACACTTTTTATGCCAGCGTAAAAGAAAACATTTTTTTCTTTAACCTATTGTTTATATTCGTGTTGATTAAAAAGTTATTTAGATAGCTCTCTTATTTTATTTTAAACTCATTAAATTTTAATCAAGTTTCTGTCACTGTTCAGAATTATGCGATTTAGGGCCAGTTTTCATTGTAGATTTAGCGTGTTAGCTCTGACCGGATCATTACTTAACATCTTGTGAGATGTAATTAAATAATATGACTATAATTACTCATTAGAAACACGTAAGTTTCGCATATTCGTCAACTTTGACCACATCGGAAACTTTAATTTTAAAGCAATCCTAAATTGAAATTATTTAATTATTTTTACTAAAGTTCAAATATTAATTAGAAAAATTTTATAAGCTTTTTTGACATAATAACACCCGTTGCACAGAGAGATTTCAATGAACCTATTTTTTTGGTTTCATTTCTATAAAATATTAATTATACTACATAGAGTAAAATGGTTACATGTATATTTATATTACACAGAATTTCATAGTTGAACGATACGGCATAAAAATAAATTAGTGTGTAGTTTTGTTTTTAAAATACATACCTTATTAAAAACTCTCGTTTTCTATCACTTTCACCACCCAAGGTCACTTTTAACAAAACCGTTTTCGTTAAGTATTTAATATTAAGCTAAAAGCTAATTCCAACTACACACAGTATTTACAATCACAACCACTTTCAACTATAACTTACACTTCTAACCCACACAATTATTTTTATTATTATTAATAAATCATAACACACACATACGCTAGTTTCAAATTTCGAAAGCGTATTTAATGTTTTAAAGACGAGACCAACGTGCGCCGTTATCGCGACGTGTCGACAGACTGGCTGAAAACACGAGGTTTTCCGACAAGGATGCACTCTGTCTCTATCGCACGTTAAGAAACGCAGGCCTTTAAGGCTTAAATAGAGGAATTTGCAATTAAAAATCGTTAATAAACACCATTAGTTGATGGCACAGAGGTTTTTTGTGTCGACTTCGTCTGGAGTTGGCAACTGTTGTGGCCCGAATTTTTTTGTCTGTAATAAATACTGGCTGAAGGATGTCTTGACTGAAATAAATGGAGAAGTGATGAGGCGGGAGTTAGAGCTAATTGTTGTTGTTTAGTATTGGTGCTGTGGAATTAAGCGTTGAAAAGCGACACCTTATTAAAAATACGTTACAATATTGTAGGAGTTTCACAGTTATTGAATTAATTTAAGATAAGAAGTGCTTTTTTATTAGGATGTTTTACTTCTTTATAATGATATTTAAAACTTATTATTTATGTATGGTGAAATGGTTTAAGAACAAAAAAGACATAATTATGAATTATTATAATGAATACTAATAATTGTCTTTTATTTTTAAATGTTTCTTAAAGACACAATAATAACTAAAAACTAAAATAGAACAACGACTTCTATCAATAAAAAAGTAAGAAAATAATTAATAATAGTAGATGAAAATATGGTAAGCTATATAGCCATCGACTGATGGCTTTTTTGTAAACTTCAACAAGTTACACAATAAATAGCTATTTATCTAAATAAATTGCGACCTCCTGCGGTCTTCTTTATTAATTATTAAACGATAGCTAAAATGACATCAATTTTCCCTAAAATAAACTAAGTGTGTATAGGTAATGTGCAGTAAAAATAAACTATGCCTTGGTAAGACATCATTCATTTCATAATTATATTTGCCATAGTGACAACTACGAAACTCTATAGTTCGTAGCAAATCGTAGCTTTTCGTAGGCTCGTAGCGTCGTAGCATGGCGCCCGTAGGTAATCCCTATTGTGTCACTTGCAAATGACTGCCAAACCGAAACTATCGAGGAAAAAGCTGAGCAAAAAATAGAACAACATTCAGCAAATAACCATAGAAACGTAGCTCTTAAAACAAGGGAATAAGGCTTACTAATAATACTACACTTTTGACAGTTTTGGTATGGAGAGCTAGCTTCTAGCCGCCGCTGCATGTTTTGATTACGAGGTTTGAGACAGTTCGTTTGCGAGTGATTTTCAAAATGTTTGTTTAACTTAGAGTGAGTTTTACTAAATGCTTACCGGTTCTATGCTATTAAACCGATAGTGGAAGATGATTTTATTAATAGTTCGTGATTTACGCCTTTTTCTGTATTATTTCTTTTTTGAAACAGCATAATACAATAAACTCGTCTGTTGTAAAATCTCGCTTCCAGAGGCTTCCCACATTCATTCAACTATCAACAGTAATGTAAACGAGTAGTGTTGCTCTTACAGTTACTGTTATATTGAAATTAACTTAAACATATGCAGAGCCCTCGCCAAAAGTTCATTATCAAAGAGTTCATTATCAAATAAATAAAAATGAAGTGTCAGTTTGTAATATCAAAATAACATATTTTTACTAAATGCATATGAATGTATATACGGTACCTATAACAAAACAACCATTTTTAAATATTTTGTCTGTCTGTCTGTCACTCTGACAGACTCTCTGTTGCTCTTACAGTTACTGTTATATTGAAATTAACTTAAACATATGCAGAGCACTCGCCAAAAGTTCATTATCAAAGAGTTCATTATCAAATAAATAAAAATGAAGTGTCAGTTTGTAATATCAAAATAACATATTTTTACTAAATGCATATGAAAGTATATACGGTCTGTCTATATAGTGTCTGTCACTCAATATTGGTTGTCCAATATTCTCATAAACAAACCATATAAAAAAACCATAAGCAACACTTTTTGTACAAACTTAAACTACGCCTCATTACAAAATCACTAGCTTTACTTTCCTAAAATACGAAAGGGATTAGGGAAAAATGCGCTATAGTAACTCGTATTTTACAATAATTATACAAATAAACGAACGTATTTTTTCAATGGTATAAAAACAATGCATTATACTAACTCGTATTTTACAATAATTAAACGAATCAGCGAACGTATTTTTTCAATGGTATAAAAACAATTCATTATAGTAACTCGTATTTTACAATAATTAAACGAATCAGCGAACGTATTTTTTCAATGGTATAAAAACAATGCATTATAGTAACTCGTATTTTACAATAATTACGAAAAAACGAAAATTATTTCTCAAACGTATAAAAACCTATGAATTGGTATATTACTAACGTGTTTTATAGTTTTCTATGTTCGTGCACCATCCCCGACATTATTTCGGCATCTGCGTAGCAAGTGCGAAATTAGATTGTGAGATAATGAATTCTATTATTACGATTAAGTAACTATCTATAGATATAAGCATCTTGTTGCCAATAGAATATCATATATGCAAATATGAACAGATAGCTATCTTCTGTATATAATACGTATATCATTTTCTGCTACGTATTCGCTTACTATCAGATTATTATGATTATTAATGAGATCTTAGTAGATCTCATTGGACCACTAACTTGCCTGATATAATTATAAGCATAACCAGAAGAGCAATATACAGATGTCTGTCAGCTGAGGTATGCTGTGAGAAAAACAAAAATATCATGTTATTTGTTCGAGTTCTTGGGTTACTTTAATATTTGAAACAAATCAGTTATGTTCTGTATTATGATAGCCCTCCAGCTTGTATGCCATTTATGGCACTACGTGCTGACGTTTGCAATAACTACTTCAACGCAACGTTCAGTCGGCAGAACAATGTTTCTTCCCAAAACTATAAAACTTATTTTTAATTTGTGCGTACTAATGTAATTACGTACTTAATTTTAATTAAAGAATTAAGTTTTATTTCTTTGATTGCAAAAGATATACACAGAAAAAGTAAACAGTAGTAGAGTTACTCGCTGAAGCAATCTTAATTTGACAGCGTTGGTTCTGAACTGGTTACCGAGTCGTAATTATATTTAACCCAATCTCCCAGACTATAAGGAGGTTATTTATGATAAGCACGTACTCACGTCACCTACGTGCGGCGTGCGTGAGTATTCTCAGTGCCGTGGCACTCAACAGGGCCGGGCTAAGGACAAAAATGGACCCAAAAGGGTTAATAAGTTTTTGCGAATTGAACACATTTTTTTAATGAAACTGTACCCATGAGTACTACTTGGAACTATACAAAACTCTGCAAAGTTGCGACGATGCTTTAAATTATGTTGAGTGTGAGAGGGCATATTTTTACACCATGTTTAGAGTAAATGTGTTTGTTATGTTCTTTCTTAGGTATACGAATAAAACAACATACTAATTATTTTTATCACTCACTGTTTGCAATGTTCGAAATGTGGCGTCGGTTTAAAACCATTTAAAATATAAAGATAAATTAAAAGTCGTTTTGTGCAAGAATCAGTTTTTAATCAATAAAGAAATAGTTTCATAAATGTGAGAAAAATTATTCAGGGCATCCGACCACAGGTATTTCACAGGTAGATACGTCACAACTCCTTCACAGTACAACTGTCTGAACACATTCAAGATCCAATGTAACGTCATAAATAAAATAAACCCATGTTCTGGATTCAGTAATCTGTTCACGTAAGTACGGCCCTGTGCAAAAACTACACATCACGCACTTCATGCAAAAATATAGATCGTAGTTATTATATTATTTCTCGCGTGAGTGCGTACACTTTATGTTTTTTTCTTCACGCCTTGAAATATTATGCAAATACAAATATTTTGCTACTTGTAGTGAACACAGGGAAGCTTTGGCAATAAACTCTATAAGGGAACATATTGCGCTTCGCACACTTTACATACTACGTCAGGTTATGTCTTGGTTCAGTTGTCGCAATTGGTAATGTTTTTGACATTCTTTTTGTTTGTATGGATGGTTCAATGTAGTTTCGCACCTATTCAACGTTATTTGCACTGCTGTTACTTTCCGATGCTCTATCCACCGGCAAAAAATATTATAGCTTATTGATAGGCTTTTAATAGGCCCTTGTGTTTCAAAGTTCTGTGTGACACTGCAATTGTTATGGGCTGGCATTATGCAAAAGGACTCACTCGTCTCGTCACCAAATAGTATAAAAAAAAAGAAATATTCAATGACAATTGGGACAAATCTTTTTTTTAGAGATTTTTACAGCGTGTCTATGAACGGCGGGAGAGCGCAGATGGCGCTCAGCCCTAAAGAGATGTATGTGTGGTGACTAGCTCCAGAGCCCCATGTGTTGTCTTGTGGTTGTATTTTGTGTCGTTATATTATGAGACCATGGTCTTTGCAGTTGTCAATTGAGACATACATGGAATTCTATTTAAAGGACAGGATCTACATAAGTGATTGCTGGGCGTAATGTAGTTTTATTATTTCCAGCCTGGGTGTTTGAGAAGTTCTGTCTTCTTCTGTCATCTTCAGAACAATTTAGAAAAGTCACGGAAATAAGTGAAATTCGCCGCTCAGGTACTTCATATTTATTTCACAGCACACTCGGATGTCTACACAAAATCAAGATCCAAAGTAACGTCATCTCTTTCATAAAATAAAGCGTTATGTTACATTCCTGACTGAAGTGATTTGCAAACATAACCCTGTCAACCAAAAACATTCTTATCATCTTTACTTACATCGACGTAAAGGTTAGAATTGGCTGAAGTAGATGCATTATTATGTTTGTAGAGTTGTAGCGCTATGGATAAAGTAAAAAAATATTCCAATTTCGGATACAGATTGTGGCTCAGAAAGCTATCTCTTATAAATATATTAAAAGAAGGAATTATGAGTACCAGGAGGTTCAATATGTTTGGTTAAAAGGTCCGTAGGGCGAGACTCGTTGCTTGAAAGATATTGTCCCGCTTAATCGATATCTTAAGTTGAGGATACCAAGCGGATACTCATTTTTGGATATATACTGTAAATAGAATGAAAATGAATGATGAATGAAGGAAATATAATAAAGGTAGAGCATGGTATGGTGCTGGGTGCTACGCTATGACGTCATGAAGTCAGTGCTACGCCGTAGTCGTCCCAGCGCTACGCAAGTGAAAGACGCGGCGAAGGACAGCAGTCCTCATTGAACTACAAGCGATAATACGCGTGTCAATTATTCAAACCGAGTGTCTAATTTCTGGACCTAACAATACATAGAAAAATATTCTTTTTTTTCTGATGATGGATTGGTAGTCGTCGCCTACTGATCCGTAGGTTGATGGTTCAAATTCTATAACAAGTTTGGGATTTCATTGAAGGAAACATCCTGATACATGAAGCATAAAAACATTTTACTAACTTTTTTAGACAGTCGTGTTAAAAGAGACTAGCATTTGTAATAAGTATAAAGAATAAGGAAATGATAGAAATACAAATTGCGATACAGTTTTCGCAACTCATAACAATATCTAGCGAGATGCAATGTTATCTTTGTATTACCCCAGCAGACTGGCACGAGAGGTTCCGAAGCCTGGCTTGAGGGTCCTCGAACCTCCTCCAGGCTCGTTGAACCTCCTTAAGATCGGTTAGGCCGGGCCCTCCTCCGCCTTTACGATTAATTGAGAGCCCGGCGAAATCCAAATTGCCTATCGACCTCTCGCCACATATTGTACGTTACCCTTTGAAAACTATTGCTGGCTATTCGTTTACTCACGCAATTTGGTATAGGTATAGGTAGAGCAGTGCATAAAATATGAAGTTTGTGTGTTCGGGAACATTTTAAGAATTTCGTAGGCAGTTAGGAGAGCTGGCAGTTAGAAGAGCTGGCAGTAAGGAGAGCTGGCAGTTAGAAGAGCTGGCAGTAAGGAGAGCTGGCAGTTAGAAGAGCTGGCAGTTAGGAGAGCTGGCAGTTAGAAGAGCTGGCAGTTTGGAGGGCTGGCAGTTAGAAGAGCTGGCAGTTAGAAGAGCTAGCAGTTGGAAGAGGCTTGGAGTGCAGCAAATGTAGGCTCGAATCGCGTTTGCAGAGAAGTTTTTGAGATTTTTTTATTTACATAAGTACCTAAGTTATCTATTTAAAAATCGATTACAGTAATTATTATCATTGAATTTGCATCGAAATATCACAAATGAAGTACCTATTAAGTAACTATAGAGAAACATCGCAACAAAAAATATATAGACGAATTGAAAACCTCCTACTACTAGCTAAGTAAGCGCCCAAACGTTATAGTTCTTACTTTTAAAATCATAGCTTAAAAATTTAACTACACTCATATTATAGTCAATAAATTTTCAAGACAATCTGAATGGGGCTTAAATTTGTTTCTAGCTGATATCCGCAATTTCACGCGAGAACAAACCAACACACCAGCAAACACACTTCCGCATTTATAATCGTATATATATATACGTATAGCAGGGATTTCATAATTTAAGTTCGTTTTAAATACTAGGTGTATTCAATATTATTTTCTTTTATATAATGATAATTATTTTTTGCTATTTAATCTTGTGCGTGTGGAATTTTAGTAATCATTCAATCGACGAGCAATTCATAGCGAAATGATATTAAAATATAAGAACGTTTTTCGAAAATCCATTAGTTTTAATGAAATAGGAACAAAATTTAAAGCGAGTAAAGCTGCGGACAGCGGATGATATTTCATACCCAACATTATTATCGCTAGTTATTAGGTATCTAGTATTAGCTGCGATAATTTTTAAAGACGACGCTGCCAAGTTACAACTACTAGGTATTAAGCTTCTACCAGGAAACTACAAAGTTTTGGGAGAGTTAGTGTGCTTGGTTGAACTTCTAGGCATTACCTAGGTCAGGTATTTACTCATTACTTTGGCAATTAAGTTATCTTGAAGTTCCTAAAAGCCTCTAAAGAACTTGACTGATGCTGGACTTTCGTTGATATTTCTTCTTGCCTATCTTCTCTATAATATACAATACCAAATGTTTACCGCCATATTCTCTATATCCCTACAGTCACTATCCTTTTATCATATCACCTTTTATCACATTACTGTGTATGTTTAATTATTTACATCTTGTTTATTACAAAACAGACATTTTAAAAATACTTTCAATGACCTTGCTTATGCGTAGGTATAAAGTTTCATTCAAATCAGTTCACATTTACTTAATTAGGGCACAAATACCTACTAGTCCCAACCTACAGTCCAAAAATCGAATACGCTTACACAGTATTGCTATGTAAGTCTGTCCAATTAACAACTACACCACGAAAGCTGTCAATTGAAGTAAGTTCAGAGTGGGTGTCGGCTCATCACACGTAAAGCATTTGATTGCGCTTTCAAACTGTCGTAAATTTTATCACCTCACCTTAGTAAACGTAAAACACTTCTGCGTAAGTGCTAAAGTCGATCTTAGATCTTGATAGCGAGCCTGTTTCCACCGAGGCTGACTCTTGAATTATTTTTTAGTTCCGTACCTCAAAAAGAAAAAAGGATCCTATATAGTCTCACTTCGTTATCCATCTGTCTGTATGTCTATCTGTCTGTAAGACCGGGAATCGAAACCTATAGGACCCGTTCCCGTTGACCTAGAATCATGAAATTTGGCAAATATCACTGCGTTATAGCACATGTAAAGGGAGTAGTCTGAAAGCCGTAAATTTGTAGATAGATACACAAAAAACATTATACGTTTTGGGTGCTGATTTTAAGGGGAATCTTAAGACATACTCAGAAAAAGCGCGAAAAATATTCGAGACTCGTTTGTACGGTGCGTATCAGAGAATCATTAAATAAGGAAGATCCGATACCCGACAGCTAGTTATATTATAGGTATGTACATAGTTTTAGGTAAGGTACCTATATCTAGTTAAATAGGTAATGGAATAAAGGAACAACGCCCTGAGCCTACAACTAGGCTGTATAAGATAGAATTGAAATAGATTCATTGACCTGTATTAGAAAGAATTGTAATTTGTAAGTGAATGTACCGCGAGACTACGAGACTCGCAGCCAATCTATATTGATAGATTAACAATTAAAGCATTATTTTATGTTAAACCGTATACTGAAATTAATTGTAAGGCATTTACTAATGCTTGAAACATCTTCCATCCCTTTCTTATGTTAGTTATTGGAAAGAGAGAGCGAAACTAAAATTATGTTTAGGAATGAGACGCCAGAATCGACACCAATGATTACCTAGATCGAGATCGAGTATAAAAATAAAGACCGTATCGGTATTCAGTAAATTGATATTGCTGACGTAGTGGGTAAAGGCCTTAAAAGTGAGACATCTGCGAAAGCAAAGATTATCTCAGAGTTGGGCAAACTTTATTTTGCGTGCGGAGGAGTACAGAAACCATTCCTTTCTGTGTGAAATTAGAGGGACAGATGAAATTTTCCAAAGAGGCGACATTGGCACGTACCTAAATAACTTTTCGTCTTGATCTCGTCCATTGATCCTTTTAATGGAAGGTTAAAACTTGAGTATTAGCTTTGAAAATATTATTCTTAATTTTAAGGGGTTCGCTAGACTGTAATACTTGCTTTCAACACTTTTAAGCTTCGTAAAGCGTTGAGTTAGAAAGTTTATTTTTATTGTTATGGCTGTGTTCACGACTTGTATCTTGGTAGATTCAACTAAATTAGTATAAAGTGCCTTAGCACTTTCTCGATGGTTTAGCTTTACTTCTTTGTAGTTAGTTGAAAAAATAGCATTCAGGAATATCGAATAATATAGCTTTTACTATTGCTTGAGACTCGGACCAGTATGCAGTGGTTCCAGAGATTAACGGTACCTAGCAAACAAACAAACAACAAACGTTAGGTAGGTTTGTAATATTAACCTATACATACAATACATACAACTAAATAAAATTGATGTGTCTGTTTGTAATATCAAAATAACAGCTTTTTACCAAATGCATATGAAAGTATATAAGGAAAATATAACAAAATAACCATTTTTTTAATTTTTTCTGTCTGTCTGTTTGTGTGTCTGTCTGTCTGTCTGTTTGTTCCGGGTAATCTCCCAAACGGCTAGACCGATTTTGACGGGACTTTCACTAGCAGATAGCTGATGTTTCAAGGAATAACTTAGGCAACTTTAATTTTTCAAAAAGAATTAGGGTTCCGCGCAAAAAAATGAAACCCATGAAATCCAAAATCTCCACGCGGGTGAAACCGCGGGCAGCAGCTAGTACATAATAAAATTTATTCTCTTTCCAAATAAAGAGAGTCTGGAAAAGATCGCTTTCACTAATAAGTCCACCCATTATATTAATCTAACAACTGTTATTGTGGTTAACTTTTAAAGACTGTTATATGTGACTGAAATAATAACAAGATTTAAAACAGACTTTTGAAAATCAAATAGGTACCACGAAACGTAGCCAGGGTATATTTTTATTTTTCTAGAACTCGTTAGCTAAATAAAAAATAACATTTGCCCACATACGCCAACGGCCAGTTGGTAAGTTCCACATAGAACAATTAGGACCTACAACTACATATTGAACACAGCTCGGCAGGGGAAGTTAGTCCTCACGTCGTCGCCGGTCGCTTTTCGAGAGCAGTAGCTTGCAAATTTAATTTTGCTACGCTGAGCTACGACAGGACCGAAATATTGAATGTGGAGTGTGCATCGTTGTAGTAATAACTAGCTGCTGCCCGCGGTTTCACCCGTGCGGAGATATTGGATTTTATGGGTTTTATTTTTTTGCGCGGAACCCTAATTCTTTTTCTAAAATTAAAGTAGCTTAAGTTACTCCTTATAACATCAGCTATCTTCCAGTGAAAGTCCCGTCAAAATCGGTCCAGCCGTTTCGGAGATTACCCGGAACAAACAGACAGACAGACAAAATTTTTAAAATTGGTTGTTTTGTTATAGTTACCGTATATACTTTCATATGCATTTGGTAAAAAGCTGTTATTTTTTTATTACAAACAGACACTTGAATTTTATTTATATGTATAGATTATTATAATATTTTATAATCCTACTTCCTACTAATATTATAAATGCGAAAGTGTGTTTGTTGGTTTGTCCTTCATTCACGCAGTAACGGATCAACAGATGGACGTTTTTGGCATAGATATAGTTTATGGACCGGATAGTAACATAGGCTACTTTTTATTCCGGAAAAATTCACGGTTCCTGTGGGAACGTGAGTGAAAACCACGGGCAGAAGCTAGTAATTTTATAATGTGAGTGATTCATACAAGCTCATTTCAACAATAAACATAGGTATGTCTACTTGTCCTTGCCAACATAGTAACCATATAAATATTTCTGTATTCCTATTTGATGAGGAAAGTAGTCAGTGAAATTACTGGCATGATAGATGATATATAGATAGCACCTAATGTCTCAAGGTAACCAGCGGCACCCATAGCGGGTGCCGCATAATAGGCCCTTGTGTATTATATTACTAGGTGGCATTAGTTTATGGTTAGACGTTATGCTTACCATCACACAAACAACCTGCCTGAAACCATAACCAAGAAGTACGAAAAAAAAGGTACCACTTCTGATATGGTACAACAACGCAACAAATAGGGCTATTCCACCTGCGGCGCAAGTACGGATCTATTCGGGTCGATAATATTCGACAAAATTCGATAAAAATGACAGTTCAAATCGATAACGTGGGATTTATCGAGCCTCGAAACAATCGACAAAAGTTATCGAAAAGCTAGGTCGAATCCAAAGAGAATATAGAGCTACTACAATACTTTACGATCAGACTTCGGTACTCGCAACATTCGATAAATTTGTCGAGTTTTTCGGCTCGACAAATTTATCGAACCGACTTCCGTACTCGCGCCGCTGGCCCTACTAGTTGTCTCCCTTAGGGGCGAAAGTGGTAGTTTAGTTCCAATTGGCCCTACCAGTAGGGCCAAGTAAAAAATCTTGAAGGAAAATTAAAAAGAACTGATTTCTATAATGTGTTCAGACTTGTATTTCCAACAGGTAGCAATGGTTATAGATTATAATAGCTTATACAATAAACATAGAACAGGTTATCAAATAAATAACAGTTAATAGAAAATCATAAACACTAAGATGAGACAAATGAATTACTAGGCACTTACATTATTGTATGTTATTTCTTACACTACAAAAAAGTTTCTGAATTACATAAGGAATAAAATATAGAGAACTGTTTTTCCCAAAACTGTGGTTTTATTCTTAGGCAGAAAATAATCGTATCAATTCTGTCATGAACAAGCTTAATTGCATACACTTCCCGAGCTTCCCTCTGCATGTAAATTTAAACCTGTCTTCTGGGCGAACCAAGCCAGTCATTCTCTTAGCTTAGCTGGTTACTGTCTAAGGCTAAGATTCAGAGACGATTCTAAGCGTAGACTTTGGCTTTCATATGTCAAAACTGTATATAATTTTGACGTATGGAAGCGTGAGTCCACGCTTAGATTAGTCTCTGAATCTCAGCCTAAGAAACCCCAGAAGACTGGTTCAAATTCGTGTTAGCCATAAAAACTTTTGTTTATATTTAGATAAACATTCCAAATTGTAGTACTTTAAAATTATATTTCTTAACATTTTCAATTGTTTTATGCTGCAAATTACATTTACAATTAGTATCTCTCAATGAAAACTAGTGATTATTGTGTGGGCTGTCATAAATCTCTAATAATTTCAATCTCAGCCAAATTGTGAAGACATGATGAGGTCCGACAGAAAATCAGACACTAGGGTCATGAAGCTTAATTTTTTTCTTCTTTTTTTGGTTGTAATTAATGTAATATTGTGTTGTAAGGAAGAAATGATTAGTCTTTCTTTCTAATAAATTTTTCATCACTTTTGACACAGCTTTCGCTAACCAAAATTAACTGTCAACAGTGTAACATAATATCATTACCACCAATTATAAAGTTATGAATCGTACGGGCAACTCCAGACCCATATTTCTATAAAATAATCCATTCAACCCTGTTGTTGGAGAAAAGTACCGTCTCAACGCTTCCCTGACTTCTGCAACTGTGATAGCTGGCACTCCTTCAAACCCGGATTTTATATAAACTGCGTTATTCAGAGATCCAGGATTGCAGAAATAACCTCCTTCAAATTTACTAAACGGGTCACCAGGCTTCTTTTTAGCATCCTGTCGGATCAGATATACCGCATCGACAATATCTGCAACCGTTTCATAAGCTAAGAAGCCTAGTACTTCTAATGCAGATATTGCAATCTTGTACTCTTTGTTAGGATTTATCCATCGCTCCAACTTTACGTAACCACGGTTCAAACAATTTGTACCATGAAAGGAACTGCATCTCGCTTTGTGATAGCTCTCATACTTATCAAAGGTCATTGTTTCTGTTATTTTGAAAGCTCTGATTTTTCTGAGGTAGTCAATGGCATCAAATTTGATTTGATCTACTTCTCTCATTTCATCAAGTTCCCGAATCACATCTATATGAGTCCTTTTTTTCTTAACGGATGGTTCATCATCATCCTGCATCATAATCTTTTCATTAGGTATGATGGACACCCTTTTCTCTATTTGGTCAATTCTGATTTGGTAATCATGAAGGCGTTTCATTTTAAGAACATTCTTACGCATTAGAAAGATTATTTCGTAGTTTGTAATACATTTGTTACCTCTGGTGATGGAGATACTGTATGCTTCCTGTACCAAGGATTTGAGTTGTTGCAAGACTATATTTTCCACTAAAACCACTGTGGCTGCATTCGGGTTAGGATTGTCACCGAAACCGTGCATCATGTTAGATATTTCCTTTTGGAAGTTTGTCACTTCGCTAGTTGCGTCGATGGTAAAATACGATGCCATTATATTTAGTTATTAAATTTCCCCAAACCAGTACGATTTTTGTTCAATTTTTCAAATAATTTATTATCACGAATTCGAGAATAAAGAATTTGTAAAATGTTTTGTTCACAGATCATGGTTTTGTTCACAAACTACTAAGGGATAGTTTTGTTTTTTATTGTCGTATGTCATAATTGTAATCTTAACGTCAAAATCAAACAAATGTCAGATAAAATATGAAGTCACAATTAGACAATGACAATTGATGTAAAGTCCGGTCCAAAAAGTAAATTCAAACAGGCCCACACCACACACAATCACTGAAGCACACTCAAAGGATTCCTGAATCGTATCAAACTTATTTTTCCAAAGCATAACTTCTTTAGATTGTAAGTTGTAACATAACATAATATTAAATTATGGTATACATAACTTTATGATACTGAGCTGCTGACAGATTGTCATAATCAAAGTTGTCCTATTGTCGATTCTGTCATAAGTCATAACTGACAATCAGCTGTGTGGTCAGCTGACTGCGCTGCCATTGAAACCTGTTTTAGTGTTTTCATTTTCTAAGTTCTCTTCTCATATACCTATTGTGTTTTTTTACAAATAATAAAACCGTGGCCTTCCCGATTGTTTTGTAATCGTAAAGTGTGTAATATAAAAAAAAGGTTTTCGAAAAGCCGTTCAAAATTACGCGTATTGGATTGATGATGATATTGCACCATAACAAAAACCTAAGAATTCTGCAACAAATTAGATTTTTATCTTGCTGGTCATGTGGAAAAGACGCCAACAGCTTAGTTTCAAATCTTTTTTGTCCAAATTGCAAAGTCTTACAAAATCCAGACAAGAATAAAAACTATTTTAACATCATGGGAGTCAAAGAAACTTATGACTTGGATGAAAATGATTTGGCAGCGAAATTCAAGAATTTGCAGAAGTTTTTACATCCAGATAAATTTGCAAACAGGTTAGTCAAATTTTGAGACTAAAAACAATGTAGTTATACAATTGTATTAATTGTAACTCTTAGGGAGATACCTATACATACTAATACAATACTTATATTAAAATTAAATTTTGCTTTTATGGAAATTTAAAACATCATTTCTTACATTTTTTCATTGTTTCTTTACTTAGGTACTTAATTTATTTTTATTTCCAGGGAAAAGCAAGAACTAGACGTTTCTGAGAAGTATTCATCATTAGTAAATGAAGCATACAAGACATTATTAGAGCCATTATCAAGAGGTAGGTAATAAAATGTATTTTACTATAACTAGCAATCACCCACAATAATATTTATACAAATATATACATCACAAAAATGCTGCTTCCAACAGGTCAGCGAAATTTTTGTGTGAACATCCGCTAGTGTTGGTTAACACTATAAAATATATTTCGTAATAATATTTATGTCCCAAATGTCAACTGTGTCAGAAAATGTAGGCTCTATGCACAGACTTACAGTAGTACAAATCTGTGCGTTTTATAGACTTACAACCACTTTAATTATCACCTGACCTTAAACAATAATATTATTGAAAGTGGGAAATATACCTCACTTATAGAATAGACACTGGCATTCAAGTAATGTTGTCATCTCACACCAATAAATGCTTGGTGAACTGGTGACAGATTTTGAACTGAGCATCAACCTCAGCTAGCTTAGCAAGCACTACAAGATGCACTACAATCATGCAAAATTGTATTTTAAATATGTGTTAAAACCGCCACTATTAAAGAGCATTATTAAAAATAAACACTTGAACCCAAGGCTGTACCTTCAGTAAATGCTGGCAGGGGGAAATGCACAATATGCCCCTAGAGGGGTACCAGTGCAGGGCCCTATGTAATAAAGCTGACAATTCGACATATATGTCAAAAAATGACATAATTGTAGAATTGTCGAGCTTAGGCTGTTTAATAAAAGTGACAAATATGTAAAAAATCGACCGGTGAAATCTTGACATATTTGTCATCTAAAAATGCGTTTAATAAAATTCGACATATGTCAAAAAACCACAGTCTTTAATCTGACAATAAGAAAATTGTCGTGACAAATTTGTCAATTTTCCACCATGACAATTTTGTCGCCTGTAAGTTTTATTAAACAGAAAAACTGTCGAATTGTCACTTATTGACATATGTCGGACTTGTTGAATTGTCAGCTTTATTAAATAGGGCCCAGGTCTGATTGCCCCCACTTTGTGTTAGAATCACTTGACTACAAAGTTTAAACTTTCTTAGGCTGAGAGTATAGATATATGCAACAGACATTAGATTTTCTATTATGTCTGATATGCTGGGCATATGAAACCTTAATAGGTTCTAAATACAATAATTTTCCATTTCAGGCATCTACATGCTAAGTCTAAGAGGAAAAGAGATACCTGAGAATGCAGAAGCAGGCCAAGAATTCCTCATGGAGATCATGGAAAAGAACGAAGAAGTAGAAAGCGCTGACACAGAAGAAGAAATCATGAGGCTCAACAAAGAAAATAAAGAAGTAATAAAAGATCTCCAAAAAAAGTTGTCTATAGCTTTTTTTGATGGTGATTTGAAGCAGGTTGTAAGATTGCTAACTCGTATGAAATATTACGCAAGTATAGATGCACAGATACAAGCATCAATTAGAAGGAAAGGAATAATTCGGTAGTTTATGCAAATAATGGAAAGTTTCATCATTGTGCACTTAACAAAATAAACTTGTTTAGTAACTTATTATGTTTAGTGTTAGGCTGTTGAATAAATATTCATACATCATTGTGATAATGTTTATGTTATTATTATTTTAGTTTGTATTTATGTTTAAGAAAATTAATGGTGCCTAATATAAATTCATCAAAATACTGCGTTATATTTCTATCGGTAGATAATTAACATTAACTGTTATAGCTACAGGTAATTAATGAGGTATACCTAATAGCTATTTTAAACATAACGTTTTTTGTTTATTCTGACAGTCTAATTATTATTTAGTAATTAAAGAGATGATGATTAATTGTACATAGAGATAGCATGGTACTGTCAGCAACATAAAAGTTACACATAGCAAGTATTTAATATTTATATTGTCTTTGATACCGAAGTTCTATAGAAGGTATGGTAATGCTAAGGAACTTGTCGAATTTAAACATGCTTTTTATTGTTTGAAAGTTGCCATGATATAGAGTTCTAGATTGTTGGTAGCCATGAAAGTATGCACCAAAAACATATTTGTATTTTTTAACCAAACAAAACTAGTCTAGCTGTTCAATTATGAGCTCTTTTTGGCGGGGGGGGGGGGGGGGGGGGGGGGTGCATAGCTGTTGATTGGGCCGAACAGAGACATACCTACGACTTTGTCTAGAAAAATTCACGGCTCCTCTGTGAATATCTTCATGCGGACGTGACCGAGGGCAGCAGCTAATACATACCTACCTAGTCAATGTTTCTTCATTTCTTTCACGTTCATTATAAGTACTGCCAGTGGCGTATTTAAGGATTCAGCGCCCTGGGCCTGTAGGCCCCACCGCCCTGCCGATTCCGTACACCCACGACCACCTTACGAGATTTAGGCTGTTATTAATAAACAGAGTTAAACGGTGGTTTAGCTAAACTATGTTTTGTCTTTAATGGTATTTGATAATTTTAAACTGAATTGAAAGAGACAAACCACATTTTAACTAAGTATTCGACCGTTTAACACTGTTTATTGATAATAGCCCCACTGTTTATTAATAAGAGCCTTAAGAGTTAGGTAGGGTTTTATAATTTCTTCTGCTTGCGCCGCCCCTTGCAATCTGCCGCCCCGGGCCATGGCCCTTTTGGCCCTAGGGTAAATACGCCCCTGAGTACTGCCGTACATAGAATCGCCGAACGCATCCACAAGCTTCGAACAAGATTTTTCATACATTTTATACGGAATCGGCGCACACTGGGCGTTCGCATGGCCGCGTCCGAGCCACAAGCAGAAGTGGTGGCTGCGTTTGTGGCTCGTCTCCCGCGTACACTCGCCAACAAACGCCGGCTTCTTCCCGCTTGTGGTTACCAGTGGCTGTGACAGGAAGGCGCACCAGACATTGGTGGCCACGTCTAGTGGCTGCGACTAGAGGCCGCGCTCAATGGCCCATTGTGCGTCTACTCTTAGTGTAGCCGCACTTTAGGCCACTTATGCGTCCACAAGCTGCAAACAAGATTTTGTCATTAATTTTATATAACATCGGCGCACACGGCGTTTGGGTGGCCGCGTCCGAGCCACAAGCCGAGGCAGTGGCCGTGTGGCTAGTGGCTACGTCTAGTGGCCGTGTTCGGTGGCCCAATATGCCGCTACTTTTAGTCTTAACTCGTGATCTGCCTGATGATTATTTATTCCTAAGGCACGTTTTGATTGGCGAGTGAACAGAGTAAGTATAGGTACACGGTTACGTTAAACTTGCTTGTTTATCTCGTAGTCGTACTCCAAACATGATTAATGATCTTCAGAAGTACATACCTACGTAATAATAACTTACCATTGGATATGTAGAGCGCTGAGATGTCTAGATACGCAGTGAATAATAACTTTACGAATTCACGAACGAAACTAATGTCTTACATAGGTATAGAGGCTGAGGCCAGTAGTTAGTGGGGCGCAAAACATTTTCAATAGGGAAGTTGACTCCATTTTTTATGATGTCAATCAATTTGTTTTTTCATGAGAATCAAATGAGACATTTGTGGACTGGATTGAAGGACCGTGCTGTTGGTCTGACGACCTTTACAGCGTCACCGAACGGCAGTAAAACAAATTATAAAGGCCCATTTATATCCTAAAGTGCCCTGGGCCACAGAATAGATAATAGTACAAGCCTGGGCCTATAAGTACTATCTGAGAATTTTGACCAGCTGTGTTACCTTCCTAAACAAAAGAAGGCGCGTTTGTATTCGATTTTTATATTTTACAAACGACCAAGACTTCTCTGTCGAACTATAAAAACTTAATAACATAACTGATAATTCAAGTTCACGATCACTCTTCAAGAAAGTTAACGACGAACAGTGAAGAGCTAGTCACTTAACGCTTGCAACTTTTAAATTTTATGACCCGGCCTTAAAGTCTAACTTTGTTTGTCGATTTATGTTGTACTTAAGTGAGCATTTTATTATTATGGGTCCCAGTTTTGAAGAACACTCGGAACATACCGGTACCTACGGTTAAGTAAACTAGACCTCAATAATAATTGAAGATGAATTTTAAATGTGCGGTCGTGGTTGTGCTATTTTTGTTTGCAATAATTGAAGGTAAGTCACTATATCAAAACAAGACGATGTACAAAACTTACAAAAAAAAGCACGAGACCTGCCTTAACCAGTGTCACATTCTAATGATACCCCATACATCCAAATCTGTTCAGGCATTTAAAAGTTATGGAGGAATAAAGAAACTCACATGTTACATATGTGTGTATGTATGTACATACAAATATGCATGAAATATAAAATACATTACACTCCTTTTTTGTACAGTCGTGAAAAACATAAAAAGGCACATTTATAAGTTTGTATGACTTTCTGTAATTATTGTTATAAGTAGGTTTATATACTTATATAAGTAGGTATGTCTAAATATTTGGGTGCTAAGAGAACATTTTCGAAATAAGATTAAAACTAAATTAGAGCAAATTTAAAGTTTTCATACAAACAGAAAATTACAATTACCTTTTTTATTATTAAACATTTTACAAATGTTCTCGACTACATATTTAGATCTACCTATGTATCTTGTGATTATATGTGTATAAAATTAAAATAAAATTCGTTATTCACTTCGGAGATTTAGAACTTGAAAAATTGTGTAAAAAGCCCTTTTTCATATTAATTTACAGTCAACAGTCAGTTCTACATAGCCCGAGTGATACAAGGCTCACCTACTACAATAGACCGATACCCCATACTAGCCCAGCTGCTTCTTGACGCATGGGACACACAGCAGTACGCTCAGTATTGCGCAGGAGTCATTCTGACTGCACGCCACCTTATATCTACGGCTCACTGCTTCCAATACAATGCTAACACTGGAAGAGAGTAAGTTCATTGACATAATACTTATCTGATCTAGTAGGTGTAAATTAGAGGGATGTCATAATCATCTTCAGCCGTGAAAATGTCCACTGCTGTCCATAATCTCCCCTTTATGGACAACAATGGTCATTTTTCCGGCATGTTTTTTTACCATAATATTTTCCACACTCTTTCCCACTTTCTTTGCTCTTGGCACTCTTGGCAAGACTTGGACTCTTGTGATCGCAATAGATTATGATATTAAGAACTGAGAAGAATGCTGCTCCTCTGCGTTCTCTGGATATTCTCTTAGCCGGATTTAACGGCACTCACGGGAAGAAATGTCGTTTTAAAAACCTCTTCCACGCTAGCGGATAAATCGCACTTTTGCACGTAGATTTCGAATGTTAAACATAACCTTTCCTCGATTTAGTGAGGGGGAAAATTGTGTATTTTGCTCGGCAGCAAAGTTAGTTTTGGCCTCGTATCTTTGAAACCGCTATGTACCTACGCTCAAAATTCTGTTTTATTTCTGGTTCAATCTCAGGCTCCTTCGCTTCCTCATATTTGCGCCAATCAACAACTTTGCAACCTAGATAGGTATAACTATTCCTATATACTTATTAATCTTTGCAGCTATTCCCAACCCAAGTATTGGAAAATACGCGTAGGGTCTACCTACCGTACACAAGGAGGAACTATCTACGACATAAAGTCTATTATCCACCACCCAGAATTTAATCGAAGATATTACAACAACGACATCGCAGTACTAGTGTTGACAGAGCGGTTAACCTTTAACAACAATGTTAGACAAGGCACTTTGATCAAGCAAGGAGTGGAAATCAAGCCTAATTCTATAGCTATGCTTGTGGGATGGGGAGTTACTGAGGTATGTACACAAAAGTTTCTATTTTTTAATTATTTACGTACTGTTGCTAGGTCAGCATTCGACCACAATCACGCCAAAACCTAGACTAGGGTTTAGGACTGGCTCTCAAGTCCAGCTGCCGGAACACACCAATAGATGGCGATAAATTTCAACTTGAGGGTAGCTCTAGCCAGATGAACGCTATAAAATGCTCTACCACCTTGCTATGATTGCGTCACGATGTTTGTACCGTCATGGAAAGCTCGACAGCCGACGTCACTATAACAACTGAGCTAGCATCGTTTCAAAACAAAAGTATAGTTCAATTATTACAGCCGCGCGCTGCGGAATTTGTCGGAATTTAATGTTGTGCAAATTGCCACAGATTAGATAATAATTATTTATATACCTACCTACATATTCTTGTGATGCAATTTGATGCAAGTGATGAAACCATAAGTTACGCTATTTTTACAACTCGACTGGCCAACAGTTGGTCATCTGTTGGAGATAATGATTAGGAATATATATCGGTGTTATAAAAATTAAAACAATTTGTTTAGGTAAGGCTCGATAAATACTGAGGCTTGATAATCATTGTTCGCAAAGCCTTTATTCAGCTGTTAAAATAAGTAGATACCTACAGAAGTTCTATTACTATTAGTACCTACCTAGTCTACCTATTCTTAATTAGGTAATGCGTATTCTAATTTCAGATGGATGGGCACCAGCCTGAGCTACTCCAACAAACAACAATGTTTACAATAGACCAAAACATTTGTAAGCAACGGTACACCACAATTCAAGCTATGGTTACTAATTCTATGATGTGTGCTGGAAAATTAGACGCAGGTGGTCCTGACGGCTGCTTTGGTGACTCTGGAGGACCGCTGATCTATAAAGGCCTCGTAGTAGGACTTGTTTCTTTTGGGTACTCATGCGGACACCGATATTATCCAGGTGTTTATACCAAAATATCGCATTTCACCGACTGGATTGTAAAAACGATTTTTTCAAATAAATAAATTAGATTTTTTTTTAATGGACTCATCTTTGATTATAAATTCTATTGGACCCATCCATGGAGGTCCATATCAAACTTCTTTATTTTTCTTCAGATTCTTTATTGTTGTGTAGCAACATCGCCGATAAACTGTCAAAACACTATTTATGTCAAAACTGATACTGGATGAGTTTTGGCGGGAATGCGAAAATGTGCTGTTGTTGTGTTTGTGTTATTTACTAAAACCTGTGTTTTATCGAGTGTTAATGTGTAATAATGGTGGATTATTAACCATTAAGTGTTCGTATACGTGCATGAGTGAAAGGCAAATAGTACAAAGACGAAAAACGTGTATTTTCGTATTCTATCCAAAACTCCATAGAAGCTTCAGTGAAGTATCCACCGCTTTACTGAAGCGTCACTTCGACTCGACCGTGCCTAGACTAAACTTTAACGTGACTTTGACGACTTTTACACACCAAAACTAGAGATTTATTTCATATTAATATGTTTTATATAACTTGACACTGGCTAAATACGCAAATCGCGTGGAGCCAAAAACAAAACAAAAAAAAAAACTGACACTGGCAATGATAGACTTAATAGAGATGCCTGGCAGGTGGCAAGTGACATTTACTGTCATTTAGTGTTGGTTTTGGTTATTGGTGAACCAAGATTTTTGTAGATTTAAATATTTGTCGATTTTCCATTGAAAATTTGAATAGTTTCGTTGCACTCTATACAGTACCAGATAGCATTTACTTCATATAATGGGCAAAAAGGGTGTTGTAACTTTCGTTAAAGAATTTTACTACGATCCCTTCAAGTGGTAAGTCTATATAACCTTGTATAAAAATGTGGTAACTGCGCATTGTACTGATTCTAGTAAATTCTAGCAATTTTAAGTAACCGAATCATAACAAAGGGCCTTAAGAAAACGTGGTTTTTTATACACCTGATGAAATCTTGTTGTTGTATTAGTTCTGTCCATAAATTATGATAATCCTTACTTTAAGAGTTCGATTTTTGCTCACTTTCCTATGTGAAAAAAATGCAGCAGGTGGGTGGGGTCTTTACAGGAGTGAGCTGTGACACACTTGCATAGTAAAAGCCACAGCCTATCTGTATAAACCACAAAAGACTACAATGTTTCACTCTGACCAATGACCAACAATGACTTACAATGTTAACCTTAAATAAGGAGGTAAAATACTTAAGGATTTTGTTAGACAATAAATTTGTAAGGAAAATACCTCAACAGTATCACCACAAAAGCTACAAATATTTTATGGCAGACCTGTACGTAAAGATTGGAGTTTAAACCACAGTTGTGCCACTGGCTGTACACTGTAATATTGTCACCGGTCCTCACCTATACATTGTGTGTTGTGGTTAATACATACAAATTAGATAACCACAATAAAGAAATTCAGAGACTAGCTTGCTCTCTGATCAGTGGAGGCTCAGGAACTCCACCCTCACCTGCCCTAGTCATAATTCTGGGTCTGATACCTTTGCAACTGCATGTACAGCAGAAAGTGATGGCTGACAGATCTCTGCAATTAAGCAGACACTCTAAAGATTAAATTTATAAACCAGAAGGGCACTGGACCCATGACAAACCACTACTAAATCATAGACAGAGATGAGGATCATCCCCGATGCAAGTCAAGTCACTGATGTAATAGTGCATTATCTGACCGGGCTTACAATCCTAGGCCTCTTCGCTTTGCAAGGCGAGGTTACTGTCAATTTAACCACCGAGCCAGAGTATTTCATTTATTTCCTTGTTAAAGAAACACCAAAAGCTAAATCAAAATGTAGACATAACTGGTTTTACCTCGAAAAAATTAACCACACCATAAGCACATGTTAAACAGCAAATCACTCCTAAACATGCCTTAGTCGCCTGTAGTGTCTAACTGCATTCTGATATTAACCATTGTCTAACTCTATTCTGTCATCATTAGAAATATAATCATTTTAGACATTTATCTTTAAACACTCTAGCTAAACAGGAGTCTAAAATTATTTTTGTGGTAACATTTTTATCAGCTTGTTATACATTTTTTATAACACAATATATTGATAAAATGTTACATTGTAGGTACATATTTAATACTATAGAATACAAATGCTATGAAACAGCATCAATATGTTGCATATTTAGTAATATGCTGAATGGATGAAGGTCCACCTGAAGGCTTCTATCGCAGTCAATCATCAACATGTTTAGTTTGCTTTCTCTTTCGCACACTCAGAGAACTTCCAGCCTAGATCCGTTGCATGTTAAGGTGCCTCTGATACTGCCTATAGAACAGTCACACTTACGCTTGTCTAAATATGATCAAAGTCAATAGGTAGAAATACCTCTAACATTATCCTCTTTACCTATCAACAAAGCACAGTTACCATGTTTATTATTATTCGGATGTGTAACGTTGGTGATAACATAATATTTTTTTAATCTACAGGTCATTAGTCAAGAGCGTTGGCTTTTTCGCAGTCGGTGTGGCGATCGCGAGCGAGTGCACGGGCCTAGAAATAATGCCGGCGCTACCACAATAAAAAAAAGTTATTTTTTTTTAAGTTACGTTTAAGTCAAACAAGATGTTAAATTATTTATTGTTGTTTTGCGTCGGTGTAGCGTTGTGCGAGCAGAGACCCAACTTCGTCGTAGTTCTGACGGACGATCAAGATGTTGTTCTGGACGGCATGGTAAAAATAATTTTGTAGTTGCAATGTGATAAGAAGAATAAATGGATTAGAGAAGTGAGCTGTGGTTTTATTCGGTTTCAGAGACCGATGAAGAATGTTCGGCGGTTTATTGGGGACGAAGGCGTCACGTTTACTAATTCTGTGAGTACTTTGATGTATAATTATGTATGTACCTACATAATTAGACTACACACAACCGGCAGGTAAATAAGCACTAAGTTGTAGATGTACTTATTATGATGTAGAACCACAAAATTCGAGTACATGTGACATCCACCAAGCCGCACTGGGCCCGCGTGGTGGATTATGGTCCATACCTCTCCCTCTGAGAGAAGGCCGGTATCCCAACAGTGGGAGCGTAAGAGCCTGATAATGTAAGTTGTAGATTATTTCTTCCTTAAGATTGTCTGCTGAATTCTCTAGAATTTTGACAAAGAAGCATCAGTCCACACTCTGAATCTTAGCAAAGTAATCCTATAATAATCATAATTATTTAAACTTCGTTACTAGTCTACTATTAGTGAACTGTCAATTTGATCGAATTTTATCGACCCGAATAGATCCGTACTTGCGCCGCAGATCGATCAGGAAGTGGTACAACGCTAACCTATAAAGCATGCAGGAACATCAAAGGTGCGAGATTCTAACATCATCGGGTCAAATAGGTACCTACTATCATAACACTTTTTTTTACATGAAATATATTTTATAGTGTTACCGACACTAGCGGATGTTCACGCAAATATATACATCACAAAAATTTCGCTTCCAACAGGATTCGAACCTGCGTTTTCTTACACACACCTCTGCTCCCTTATCTATTCTGTGACTAAAAAATCCGGAACGTTCGTTCCGTTGACACCTCCCACATCTACACCAACGTCCCTTCCCTCCATACGACGTTACACAGGTCCCGCCTGCCAAAGCATCCATGCCCCAAGAAGACCTGCGTAAGCCGGAAGGTGCCTCCATGTTCTGGCGGTACCTCGACGAACTACTACTCGTTGCTTAGTTTTCTTCTGTTTCTTGCTTTTACTGTGACGTCCGGCGACCTAACTACAACAGACCGCTGGGGGCTGTAATTCTAAAATTGTTTTTTTTTTATGTTATTTGGTAACGAGACGAGCTGGTCGTTTGCCTGATGGTAAGCATAACGCCGGCCCATAACAATTGCAGTGCCACCCAGAACTTCGAAACACTAAGGCCTGCGCGGCACTGCAGTGCGCTCGTTACCCTGAGACATTAGGTATTAAGTCTCATAAGCCCAGTAATTTCGCTGTTAGGTTTGTAGAATAAGCATCTTGCTGAAAAGGATTAATCATACTCCATGCGATTTTCAGACTGTGGTACAGTCTACTTTTTTTGCTAAGACCGAATACCATGCTATAAACTACACAATTTAAAGAGCAGTCTTGTTATATAAGACAGTCTGAATATCACGTAGTGTAATAAGTCCTTAAATATAATAGGTAGACCTTCGATAACAATAATTTTATTGTTTGCCGATAATATATGCATGTACATTAGAAAGCGCTTATCCAGAGAGCCCGGTAAATAATATAATCTGTAAAACCTCAGATAGGTACTTACTGGGGGTGTAAAGTGCTAGGACTAACTCTTCTTCGTGTGTCCGTTTGGTTGGGGTACAAAATCGCCGCTTTGCTTGTTGTAGTCTGACACCAAACAGTAGGTAATGTGTAAGCATTAGGTACTGGGTTCCGGATTGAAGAACAAAGTAGTCAGTGAAATTACTGGGCTTATGAGAATTAATTACTGTCTCAGGGTACGGCCGGCCACACACGCTTATGCATGTTGCGTTTTGCTGTCAAAAGCATGATTTTGCAACAAGCGCTGATTACGAGATAATACACGGGCAAGCGCGGTTTGATGTAAAACCATAAAAAATCCAGGAAATAGACAATTTCAGTAAGTAATACAGCAATTTCCTATGGGAATCTTCATGCGGGTGAAACCTCTAGAAGCTATAGAAGAGTTATAAATTTGAAAGTGTGTTTGTTGGTTTAGCCGTCTTTCACGAAACGAATCGATGTGATTTTTTGGATAGAGATAGGCAGATTATGGGCCATCGACACACTAAGAAAAAGTGAAATTACTGGAGTTAGGTACGTGACATAGGCTAAGATCGAGTCTATAAGGACTAAGCGCGGATTCAAAAGCTTCCGCATGTGTCAAAATTGTATAGAAATGTTGACTCTGAATCTTAGCCTCACATGACCCCAGTAATTTCATTTCTTCTTAGCGTGTCAATGGCAATTATATAACTTACTTAAATGTTTGCGGCCCAAAACTTGGCTACGCGTCGACTTCGTTGCTTGTAGCATCCATAAGGTCCTGCAGCATGCATAGGTAAGGCACGCAGGACACGTATTTAGTTGGGCCATGGTTTGTACGACTCCACACAAACATTCCAGTTTGAAGGCTTTTGAGAAAATATGTCTCAAAAGCCTCCAAACTAGACTCCACCTGGACATATTGTCGTTGCTCATTAATTTCACTGACTAGGTAGTTTGCTATTTATCCACCGTCTAAACCTGATTATAATCCTCCAGTACACCACGTCTCCGATCTGCTGCCCAAGCCGCGCCAGCTTCCTTACCGGTCTATACCTGCACAACCACAATACGAAGAACAATAGCATCTCCGGCGGATGCTACAGTGCCAAGTGGCAGCAGCAGCATGAGAAGAACACCTTCGCCAACTTGCTGAAGAACAGCGGGTACAGCACATTCTACGCTGGGAAGTATTTGAATCAGGTGGGTAGACTGACTACAAGCTCTTTTTAAGCGACTTCCAAAACAGATTCTATTTACTATTATACACTCTATTTCTCCGTCAATTGTATTTGTAATGAGTAGGATATAAAGAAAGAAAGAAAGAAAATACATTTATTTGTAGCCATTGCCCAAAATATAGGTAGGTACATACATTTTAAAGCTAAAATAAGACATGAAAAGATTGGGCAGTTGACTACAAAATGGACACAGCTCAGCATAAAGCGCCACCGAATATATCAGGGGTGTTCCTTTTATACATTTTGTTACCACCCATTAAGGTTGGAGAAATAGGGATGAAATTTCTTATATCGCAGTATTTTCGTCTAATTCGGTTCACGGCTTTTTAAAACAAATATAATATATTCTTTCTCTTTGCATTTCTAGTACGGCACCAAAGAAGCAGGTGGGCCAGAGAAGGTTCCCCCCGGCTGGACCGAGTGGCACGGCCTAGTCGGCAACTCTGTCTACTACGACTACACCATGAGCAATAATGGAGTCCCAACGCATTCCACCAAAGACTACCTTACTGATACTATAGTGAGTAATCATTTCTGTAGTAGGTACACTAATTTTTTATACGGCTTCACTTTGTCTATGTTTGTCTATGTTTTTATTCGGCTGATCACTCTGTCTATGTTTGTCGTATCTTCTCAGATACGAATAACGTAGACAAAGTTATCAAAATAATAAGAAGCTATCTCGAATTTAAAATATAGTAATGTGCGTGCGTGACTCTTACAGCGATTTTATAAAATACCGGTTTAAACAAAATTAATCTGGGGTTGACGAACTTATCTCGCGTAAACAATTGTAGGTACACAATTATGTTATGTTTATATTTGCATTTCAATAACTTATCTTTTGTGTAGCAATAAATATTTTAAGAGTTTATTTCTATAAAACGTAACTTAAACACTTCACTTTCGTACCGATGCACTAGGATTCACAGTGCAGGTGGCATGCGGACACACAGATACACAAACACCCAAAACCAGAGAATAAACATTATGTCCACCACAGAAAGTTTGTCCCGGCTGGGAATCGAACCCTTCGCTACGCAGTCAGTGTACTATAACAACTTAGTCACAAGGCCGTCAATACCCCTAAGGATCTTATTAGTAAACATTGTTAAACGGTGGTTTAGTTAAACTATATTTCGTCTTTGTTGTACTTTAACAATTTTAAACTGAATCGAAAGAGACAAAGTATAGTTTAACTATTCAACCGTTTAACTCGTTTTATTAATAAGAGCCTACCGTGAATCGTGTTACCACAAAAACAATTTGGCCGCCTGTTTAGCTAGATAGCGTCTAAAGATAATCACCTAAAATGATTATAAATGTCACAACAGAATGGAATTAGACTAAAGCACGTAGTATTATTTCCTCTGTGACTAAAGCATGTTTAGAAGTCTAAGGTAAAAGGTGCCTCTAAGGAAAATAAACCACGAGGCGCTGTTTCTTCAAAAATTGGTTCTTATTTATTTTAGCGAGAAATAAACTTATTTTCGGTGATTCCGCGGGATTTTAAATTTGTTCTTAGCACATATCAAACATAGTTGAACCTGTTTAACACATGTTTAATGTTTTCGTGGCAACACCCTAAGTGTTAATACTTCAATTTAGACTTATTCTAATGACTAAGTTTTGTTTTTTATATTTCCAGCGTGATATGGCAGTGAGCTACATAGAGAACCAGACTGAATCCCAACCGTTCCTGATGGTGCTTGCACCCCCCGCCCCTCACCAGCCCTTCACCCCCGCGCCGCGTCACCAAGGAACCTTCGGCAATGTCAGCGCTGTGAGGCATCCTAACTTCAATATTGCTGTTCATGTAAGTACCATATGGCTGCTGAGACACACGGACCCAAGGCCGTGCTGCGGAGTCAAAGAGTAGCTCTGATACTAAATTTAGATATGCTAAACAACTTCCATCTCTTTCTCATGTGATGTATTGGAAAGAGAGAGAATGAAACTAAAATTAGGTTTTTGTTAGTGGTAGGACTGACTCTTCTGTGAGTGTCCGTCTGGGTTGTAACCACCGCTTTGCTCGTGAAGTCTGCCGCCAAGCAGTAATGTGCAAGCATTACTGTGTTCCGGTTTGATGAGCAGAGTAGCCAGTGAAATTACTGGGCTTATGAGACTTAATACTTAATGCCTCAGGGTAACGGGCGCACTGAAGTGCCGCGCAGGCCTTTGTGTTTCAAAGTTCTGAGTGGCACTGCAATTGTTATGGGCCGGCGTTATGCTTACCATCAAGCAAACGACCAGCTCGTCTCGTTACCAAATAACGTAAAAAAAAACAGTGCATGTCTGTAACTCTCTTTCGACTTACAAGCCATGGCTCCATTTAGGCTTGTCTATTCTCCACAGGATAAGCACTGGCTCATAAGAATGCCACCATCCCCCTTGCCAGATGAATCTCTGCCACATCTGGACCACGTGTACCGATCGCGATGGGAAGCACTGCTGGCTGTGGACGAAATGGTCGCGGACGTAGTGGGTGCCTTAGAAACTGGCGCGTTTCTTGATAATACTTACCTGGTCTTCACTTCGGATAATGGATACCATATTGGTATGATGATGATTTCTTTTTTATTCTTCTTTTTCATGCTTAAGAGGAACCATCCCGCCACACTTTCCATACAAACGCTCGTACGTGATTATAGTATTGTACCAATATTTTTCTTTGGGTGTTTTGAACAAATATGTATCTTGTGCATTATATCTATGTTTTTATGCAACCAAAAATTTGAAATTTTGACAATCCAAAACCTTTAAAAACAGCCTTTTTAAACAAATTTTACCTTGACTTTGGCCGTTCACAATATTCTCATAAATGTAAAAGTAAACAAAACACTTCCATAGGATCCTTGGACATGTAATGGAGATTCTAAATAACAAGCATTTTTTTCTCAAACCTGTAAGGCATTTTCAAAAACACGTATTTCCGGGAACAAGTTTTAGGAAATTACCACGCACTAATTGTCGTCGGAAATTTTCTTTGAAAATTTATTTCACAATTTTCATAATGCCAACCGATTATAATATTAGTAGGATTAACGCAATGTCGGTAAAAACACCTTCGCAAATAATCAGACAATCTCTCTTACTACTACTACGAGTACTTACTACTACTTACTACTACGAGTAGTAGTATTAAGTGTGGTAGCTAATCAGCAGCGGCGCAAGTACGGATCTTTTCGATCGATAAAATTCGATAAAATTGACAGTTAAAATCGATAAAACCCACTTTCTCGATTTTAACTGTCAATTTTGTCGAATAAAACCCAACATATCGATTTTAACTGTCAATTTTATCGAATTTTATCGACCCGAATAGATCCGTACTTGCGCCGCAGTATAGAGAGAAAGTACGTACTAAGGTACGTTGTATTAAAAAGATGTATCTGTTGCACACTTTTTTTTTAATTTCCAGGACAATTCTCTCAAGTATACGACAAGCGGCAACCGTACGAAACCGACATAAAAGTGCCGCTCGTTATCAAAGGGCCGAACATACCTAAAAACTTCACCAGCCCCCAACCTATATTAAACATAGACATAGCCCCGACTATCATAGACCTAGCGGGCATAAAAGTTCCTAAGTCTATGGACGGTAGACCTGTCAAATGGACGGAGCCGGGAATGGGAGAGAGGAATATGCTTGTGGAGTATTACGGAGAGGGTAGTGATAGTACAGTGGATGCGGAATGCCCTTGGAAGTATGATGGGAAACAGCTGTCCGTGAGTATTGGTGTTTTTTATGTACAACTAGCTGCTGCCCGCGGTTTCACCCGCGCGGCCGCGGAGATGTTGGATTTCATGGTTTTTAATTTTTTGCGCGAAACCCTTATTCTTTTTCTATACAATTAAATAAAATTGAAGTGTCTGTTTGTAACATCAAAATAACAGCTTTTTACCAAATGCATATGAAAGTATATACGGTACCTATAACAAAACAACCATTTTTTAAATTTTTGTCTGTCTGTCTGTTCCGGGTAATCTCCGAAACGGCTGGGCCGATTTTGACAGGACTTTCACTGGCAGATAGCTGATGTTATAAGGAGTAACTTAGGCCACTTTTATTTTAGAAATAGAACTAGGGTTCCGCGCAAAAAAATAAAAACTATTATATCCAATATCACCGCGCGGGTGAAACCGCGGACAACAGCTGCTGGTCTAAAATAAAAGTAGCCTACGTTACTCCTTATATATAACAGGCCCGCGTTGAACAAGTGACGTCAGATGTTCTGTCCAATTTGTATGGGGCGTTTTAACGCTCAGTAAGATACGCCCAACTTTGACTCATTTTTGACGATTCTAGCGTTCGATTCCCTGTTTTTCCGATATAGACATTTGATTCTCACGAGAAAACGAATCGATTGACATCATAAAAAAATTGGGGTCAACATCCCTATTATGTATTTCATTACAGGAATGCTACCCCCAGTATGACTGCAAATGTCAAGACGCGAGAAATAACACATTTGCGTGCCTGAGACATATCGCGGAGAGAATCAACAAGAAATACTGCGTTTTTGCTGACGATGACGTAAGCTTTCTTATTCTAGCAGTAGGATATTTTCTAGTGTTTTCTCGCTAGCTACCAGTTACGAAGCGCCTATCGGTGTGTTCCGGCAGGGTAGCTTTAGAGTCAGTATTTCTAGATTTAGCGTACCTACCTTTATAGTAACCACTTTAGATCGTATCTTTTTTCTTTGTTATTTGATAACGAGACGAGCTGGTCGTTTGCCTGATGGTAAGCTTAACGCCGGCCCATAACAATTGCAGTGCCACTCAGAACTTTGAAACACAGAGTCCTGCGCGGCACCGCTACCCTGCTACGTTAGGTATTAAGTCTCATAAGCCCAGTAATTTCAATGACTACTCTGCTCATCAAACCGGAACATAGTAATGCTCGCACATTACTGCTTGGCGGCAGAATTCACGAGCAAAGCGGTGGTAACAACCCAGACGGACACTCGCAGAAGAGGTAGTCCTACCACCCTAGTATAGTTTTTTAGTTTTTTTTGTTATTTGATAACGAAACGAGCTGGTCGTTTGCCTGATGGTAAGCATAACGCCGGCCCATAACAGTTGCAGTGCCACCCAGAACTTTGAAACACAAAGGCCTGCGCGGCACTGCAGTGCGCTCGTTACCCTGAGACATTAGGTATTAAGTCTCATAAGCCCAGTAATTTCACTGGATACTCTGCTCATCAACCCGGAACACAGTAATGCTTGCACAATACTGCTTGGCGGCAGACTTCACGAGCAAAGCGGTGGTAACAACCCAGACGGACACTCGCAGAAGAGTTAGTCCTACCACCTAGTATAAAGATAGTAGATAATCTCACTTAATCTCCAAGAAAAGCGCCCGCGCCGCTTGCCCGCTTGAACGCATATTTTTCAAGCCTAATATAGGCTTTTACTTTCAGAACTTCACAGAAATGTACGATCTATCCAACGACCCGTACGAAATGACGAATATAATAAACGATGTGATGCCGGCTACGAAGCACTGGTACAAGTACACGCTGGTACAAATGCTGGGCTGCAGCGGCGCAAGGAACTGCGACAACCCACTCGATGACGACTTTGGTGACGCCGAAGAACTTCCTATAGACGTTAGGAATAAGAAAAGCGTGAGGATCAAGAAGAGGAAATGTCTGTTTTGGTGAAGTTTTCATTGCGTTAAATAAAAAAAGTACGATTTTTTTTAATGATTATTTGATACTGGTGTGTCGTTTCTGGCGTCTCAAACCTAAACCGAATTTTGGTTTCGCCCTCTCTTTCCAATAAATAGCATAAGAAAGAGATAGAAGATGTTTGACAGGCTAAATTTTGTTTTAGAGCTGGCAAATATCTTTCGTGCTTGACAAAGATGCGACTAAATTCATGGCATTTTTTACACTATAGATACAAGTGGATTAATTTGACAGGTCTAAAATATATTCTATCCCTTAGTTCTTATAATTTAGAAAGAGAGAGTGATATTAAAATTAGGTTTAGTTATGAGACGCTAGAATCTACCAAATTATACTAAATAATCCGTGTTTCATTTATTTGTTTGATTTATTACAGTTGTTTTGAAATTGTTTATAGTTTTGGAGTTACGCCATATTTTAATGATGAGCCTTAAAATTGCAGTTCTCTTTTAGTCTGGATTAAACATCTGTTTGTGTTGTAGTATTATATGCTAAATAGGTACCTACAAAGAAATAAATAGATACATTAACGATATTAATTAAATTGGTTTTATTGATGGTTTTAACCTCCCTGTTATTCAATTTCCTAATTCTACCCTCGTGGCCAAAGGAAATGTGTTCGACACCGCATACGGGGCTATTCCACCTGCAGGCGTATTCTAAATTCAATACGACAGGTTTCCGTTCGGATCCACATTCTTCGTCTCTGTCATTCTGTGTGTAGATGAACGGAACCTGTCGGATTCAGTTTAGAATACGCCTGCTGGCCTTACCACTACCGGTGTGGGTAGAGAGGGAAATATCGCCCGTATGGAGTTTCGTGCCTAGTCGATTTTCTCTACCACAGTGCGAATAAAGCTTTGGTTTGAACACGCCTTAAATTCTTATAAACATAAATATTATAGAGTGTTCAGAAAGAAAGCCGTTGCGGCCAAATTGTGAACTAACGTTCCCATACAGATTTCAACAAAAGTTAGAAGCTGGTTTCTTTCTTTCGGCATTTTAAATCATAAACTAAAGAAATAGTTACAGTTATAATAGGATTAAAGGAACAGACGCGCTATTGTAAACAAAAAAGGTAAAATCAAATCATACATTTATATTGCAAGAATACATAATATTACATATTTCAGATGTTCCAAAAAAACAGTCCCTGTATTCAGCCTGCAAGCAGGCGTGCAAATATTATAATAGTCATATTAATATTATGTCACTTATAGTTTAAATATTCAGCTATGCTATAGAAACAGTTTTGTAATAGCCACTTGCACAGTTTTGTGTTAAATTGATTGCCATTTAATCTTTTGATGTCTAAGTAATTAAGCACAGCAGCGCCCTCAAATCACACGATGGGTCTCTTTCTGAACAGAGTCTACAAAGATATGTGAATGAAAAAACAAGATATTTTGACATTATTTATTACAAAATTAAACAACTTTTTATAAAAATTACAACCTAAAATATAACAATATCAAAAATACATCACAGTTTGACAATGGCAGGTTACAGTACACTTTTTAGTAAAAATAATACCTGAAACAAAGATAATTATTCAAAATTAACACTGGGCTTGGAAAACAAAAACTATAGTTTGTTTATACTTGATATGTAAGCATTATGCAATAAGCATATACATGTCAAAAATCACGTTAATCCGGTGCTCCGTTACTATGTGAAAGAAGGACAAACCAACACACTTTCACATTTATAATATAATTTTAAAATAAGTATGATTATATGTATGTATGAACGTAACTTTAGTTAGGCATTCGAAGTATACTTTTTTAACCTAATGATATTTTAAGTTAGGAATTGTTATTTGAGACCGCACGAATCTTGATCAAGTTAAATAAAACCCTGTAACTCACCACAAAGTTGAGATTCAGGTGACAGCACTTTGCTGTCTGTTATGTATGCTAAAGTAGTCGGTGACTTTTGTCTGGCACTGAAGATCGTCTTTGTACACCAGTGGACACGGAAAGTATTTCTGTGGACATGAAAAAAAAAACGCCATTTTAACATTAGTAGGTAAGAATGGTCGTGATAAATATAAATTATATGATCCAAGCAGAGAACAAAAAAAAAATAGGGACAATGCATTCTGTATGGCTATTCGCATTTATAACAAACTGCCAGAGAACGACAAAGACTAAGATTGAATAAATAGACTGATAGTGGGAGGACTAACTCTTCTGCGAGCGTCCGTCTGGGTTGTTACCACCGCTTTGCTCGTAAAGTCTGCCGCCAAGCAGTAGTGTGCAAGCATTACTGTGTTCCGGTTTGATGAGCAGAGTAGCCAGTGAAATTACTGGGCTTATGAGGCTTAATACCTAATGTCTCAGGGTAACGAGCGCACTGCAGTGCCGCGCAGGCCTTTGTTTATCAAAGTTCTGGGTGGCACTGCAATTGCTATGGGCCGGCGTTATGCTTACCATCAGGTAAACGTCCAGCTCGTGTCGTTACCAAATAACATAAAAAAAAATAAAAAATTCAAATTGTTAGTTAACAAATGTTCCCTAACTGGTAATACCTGCCGCTGCCTTGTGTATAGTAAGCGAATTGAAAACAATCACCTGAACGGATTTGATTCCCCCAGAAATATCAACGGTGGGCACGACTTGCTTCGGTTTCAGGAATTTCACAAAGCGTATTAGCTCTGAAAAACTGGAATGTTCACTGTATGGAATGCCTGCAAGAGAAAACGATTCATAGTTACAATTTATTGTTTCTTTCTAACAATTGCAGTGCCACTCAGAATTTTGGAAAACAAAAGCCTGCGCGGCACTGCAGTGCGCTCGTTACCCTGAGACATTAAATACTAAGTCTCATAAGCCCAGTAATTTCATTGGCTACTTTGCTCATCGAACCGGAACACAGTAATGCTTGCACACTACTGCTTGGCGGCAGACTTCACGAGCAAACCTGTGGTACCAACGCAGACGGACAATCGCAGAAGAGTTAGTCCTACCTACTTAGTAAGTTATAATTTACTATCAGATTTAATTTCAGAAATAGTATATATATGTTACTAGCTCCTGCCCGCGGTTTCACTAGCGTAGAGATTCTCACAGGAATCGTGCATTTTTTTAAAGTTTAAAAGCTATAGTTACCATGGATGGTGACCAAGTTCTTCTCGACACTGGAGTTCTTCCCGTTCTCCCACCCGCTGGGTTTGAACGCTACGACCTCGGTGAAGGCGCCATGCAAACTGTCCAGGTAACTACGTAATTTCTGTAAGCAGAAATACTCCCAAATTAATATATTCATTTCGTATTAATTATATATTCATTCATATCATACACGCGCTGTGGCTTACACTGTACTTATTACTTAGAAGTGGAGGTAATCAAAGCGTCTAATTTCTTGCCACTCTTCTCGATCGAATGTGTACTTGAAACGGGCACCTAGAGTCATTAACATTTACGAGCGCTCTCAAGTTACCCAGCCATACTTATCTATACAAATAAATAAATAAATATTACAAAACAACCATTTTTAAAATTGTTGTCTGTCTGTTTGTTCCGGGTAATCTTCGAAACGGCTGGACCGATTTTGACGGGACTTTCACTGGCAGATAGCTGATGTTACTAGGAGTAACTTAGGCTACGTGGCAGAAGCCGCGGAGCACAGCTAGTATATATAATAACCGCGAAAGTGTGTTTTAACGTTTGTTACATTGTCGTTCTTTCACGCAGCAACGGAGCAACAGATTGACGTGATTTTTGGCATAGATATAGTTTATGGACCGGCGAGTAGCATAGGTTACTTTTTATCCCGGACAAATACACGGTTCATGTGGGAGCGCGGCTGAAACCGCGGGTAGAAGCTATATAAAGGATTTTTTTTCTCGTACCTCGTGTGTCAAATCTCTCATAGGCACTACGTGCAGTTGGCACGACTGCGGCGGGGCGTGACTGCACGGACGGCTCTCGACTGTTTGCAGTACTTGCTCCTTTTCCGGACACGCCCACACGGAACACCCGACGCGACGCGACATGCCGAGAAAGAACTTCTCTTTACCTGCGAAATAATAAACCCTATTTAATTAGTTTTTTTTATACTATTGAAAGAAAGAAAGAAAGAAAGAAAAATGTTTATTTGTAGCAAATAGGTACATTACAGAAAACATTTATTAACAAATATAGGATATAGGCACACGTTATCCCAATAGCTTGGGTGTGCGTGAGCGTTATCTTTTAGATATCCTACCTACAGTTTGCCACAAACCGGTCCCAACTCAGCGTATGCCAGCCATTCGACCGGCGCTGGTCTTCCGTTAGGGCCACCTTGGTAATATCATACAGAGCTCAGTTTAATTAATAAAAGAAAATAAGAACATTGGTTAACAAGACGGGCTGGTCGTCTGCCTGATGGTAAGCATGACGCCGGTAACTCATCCCGACAATATTTCTCTGTCGGGATGCGATTAAAAAAAACGATCAGAAAATATCGCTTCCTACACGGAAACATTAAATTGAATTAAAATAACCCTGCAGCGGCGCAAGTACGGATCTTTTTGATCGATAAAATTGACAGTTCAAATCGATGCATCGAATCGATGCATCAAATCGATGTTCAAATCGATCGGGTTTTATCGACTTTTTATATAATTTAACGAACCTCGATACAATCGACAAAAGTTATCGAATAGCTAGCTCGAATCCTAAGAGAATATAGAGCTACTACAATACTTTACGATCAGACTTCGGCACTCGCAACATTCGATAAATTTATCGGGTTTTTCGATTCGACAAATTTATCGAACCGACTTCTGTACTTGCGCCGCTGGCTTCCCTATGAACTCGTCAATTTTAAAAAAATACTCACCAATAGTGTAAGTCCCGCACACAATGAGCACCGACGAAAACTTCTTGCCAGCCTTCTCTAAAGCATTTTTCTTCTGCCTCAAGACGTACAGGGCCATTTCCAAGCTCTGGTCCTGCGTTGGGAAATCGTAACGCGGGTTGCAGTAACTGTAAATACAGACAAAAACGATTGACGTCTCGCTCTCTCTCTCTCTCTCTCTTTCTCTCTCTTTTTACAAGCCTTGCAATATTTGTATTTATGTATGTTTGGCTCAAATCTTGCAAGCTATATTTGAACTACTTCGCGGCGTTCGTATGAGCCGAAATTTTATATACATAATGTAAATTGGTTGCAATATAATGATGTCACAGAGATGGTATGATGATGGAGCCGGGAGGCGGCCATAGGAATTCTGTAACGAAACGACGTAACCGCATCGAATTTGGGCTCGTTTGATTTGTCTTTACAAGTACTCTGATCCTAGATGATCTCCAGGGTCCTGATGATGGAGCAGGAAGGTGGCCACGCAGTGGACTTTTTCCGGCTGATGATAAAGTGGATGTTAGGCCCAAGTAGGAAAACGCGTATGGTACAGCCGATTGGTTAACAGTTTTACACGCTGCAACCTATGGATTAAAAAAATGATTAAAAAACTAACATCCAAAAAAGTACACGAATACTAACGTAGTATCCAAGTAGATGGTATGAATGTCCTTATTCCAGAAAACAGGGAATGATTCCATGGCCGGACAAGCTCTGAAGTCTCCCGTGTGCAGCAGTGTTTTCCCGTTGGGCAGCGAGAATATCAGCATTACGGCGCCTGGGCAGCTAGAAAAAGATGATAGGTACAAAATTAAATGATGTAGATATAACGCCTGGGCAGCTACAAGATGATAGGTACAAAATTGAATGCCGTAGATGTAATGACTGGGCAGCTAGAAAAAGATGATAGATACAAAATTAAATTATGTAGATGTAAAGCATGGCAGCTAGAAAAGATGATAGGTACAAAATTCAATGATGTAGATATAACGCCTGGGCAGCTAGAAAAAGATGATAGGTACAAAATTGAATGATGTAAATATAATGCCCGGGCAGCTAGAAAAAGATGATAGGTACAAAATTCAATGATGTAGATATAACGCCTGGGCAGCTAGAAAAAGATGATAGGCACAAAATTTAATTATGTAGATGTAACGCCTGTGCGGCTGGAAAAAGATGATAGGTACAAAATTAAATGTTTACCATATCTATAGGTTTATCGGTCTGTGGCAACTGGCATCGTTGCCTCCAAGCGGCTGAAATGATCCTGTTTTTTTTTTCGTTTGAAAAGATTTGATCGAGTACTCATAGCTATCTCTATATATCTATATGAATATCTGTTCAGCCGTATGGAAATCGCCAGCTCTTTTTGACGGGGGTTTTTTAACTTTTTATTATTAAACTATTTAGTAAAAGATATTAAAAAGAATCCATACAAAATAAATTAAACTCACTGGTTGGCATCTACCGCAGCCACTTCGATACCGTCGACTCTGAATACCTCATCGATGTTGATAATGCGAATATTTTTCGCGTTGACGCCTAATCGCGATATGCATAGATCAGCTATAAAGAAGCAAAAAAAAAAAAATAAGTTCAACTGAATGGAAACTGTACTACCAATACCATCCAATTGATAGAAATAAAATGTATCAAAATTAGAATAAAGGAATAATTTTATTTACCAGTAATTTTAGAGCAAAACAGCAGTTTATTGAATCCCTTTTTCAATCCTGAATAATGGTCCGAATGGAAATGGGTGAGGAAATAGTGTTTGACATTCGGTATTTCTCCGTAGGAAAACGCGTCGACGGCAAAATGTGTTCCTGTAATCAATTCAGCAAAATTGACAAATAAAAAAAACCTATCACCTTGAGAAGTTACAAAAATGATTGTGAACTATTAGATGGCACATCATATACAACTATTTTTTTCCTTTACGCACTCATACCCTGGACACCACTACACTAGGAATGCTGGTATCGCAGGTGGCATGGACACACACAGATATCCAAGACTCAGAGCAAATTTTTATTTTCATCACACACAAATCAATGTAACAAAAGGTATATAATTATATAAAAATATGACTGCCCATGGCAGCGTCACTTGGGATGATGTAAGGATTCTAACGAAACTCCATACATCCAAATCTGATCAGGCATTCAAAGTTATGGTGTAACAAAGAAACTGACATACATACAATAGACCATCTTTCGCTGTTGGACACAGTTAATCAGAACGCGGCTTAACACTTATTCACTAAATACTAATTAATCCCCGTATCGAGCATCAGGTGGGCACTCCGCGACCGCTTTCTGCGTCTGCTCCGGAATATAGAATTTGCGAATTGCGCCGCGCTTACTTTCGTGGAGTCAAAAAGATTTGCGATAATTATACCCAGCCCTTTCTAAAAACTACAGAGAATTATAAAACATAATGCATGCAAACCTGCTACGATCTTATGATGCGGAATATTCCTTGGAGACGGCGAAGATTTGATAGATTTAGACTTATAAGGCAAATTGAAATGTACCGAATCCAAGTTGTTTCTTGGAGAATGCGCACTCATGCTCTCATTCCTGGCTTTTGGAGATGGAGCATCAGAATTCGAACCCTTGATGTCTTGCCTTCTAGGCGAGTGAATATCTCTTTTGGAAGTCAGCCTCGCAGATTTCGGCGTATCGTTTATGTCTCCCTTGTTCACCCTTGCATTTGACCTCAATCGGTCGCATTTCGCAGTGTCTGCGATACCCAGATTTTTACTCATTTCCTCCACACCATTGTTACTTACACCATCAAGTTGTTTACTGATGTCTATGGTAGCATCAATGCCTTTACGAAAAAAGGTTTCAATAGCCACTTGCTTTAAACTTGCACATTTAACATTCCCATTTCGCACACCGGATTTATCGTTTCTATGTTTACTTTTATGCGAAATATTACGTTTCACGAATTTATAATTTGGTGGTTGAACAATGACATGTGAAATCTTCTCAATGGCATTTGTGTTTAAAATTAGAACCCTTGAGTTTTCTGTGCTGTCATTGTTTGTCAGCTTTTGCTTTTTAATTTCTAAGCTGACAGCTACAGCTGACCTCTTTCGTGAAGCTGCAGAGATTTCATTCATATTTTCATCTACTTCTATTTCAGTAGATATCTGAGAGCTTTCTAATACTTCACAATCTACATTAGTATTTTTATCTTTATGTGAAATAGAGAACCTTGTTATAGCACCATTTTTTGCATTAACATATAGTTCTTCACAATCATTAACTCCAAATGATACTTTTATAATAGGCTTATGCTGTACATCGTAGATAATGGTAGATACACTTTGTGTTTCTACATTATTTAATTCAGTTGCAGAAGAAACATCAATATAAGATCTATCACTTTTACTATCAACTAGTTTATCACTTACAAGAGCAGATATATTATTTCTGATAAGTATATCTTTTGCGAACTTGTTTAAATCTTTATCACTTATACTAGCTGAGCTTAAGTCTTTGTTAGATAGCAGATCTTCTATGGCAGAAAACCCCAGACTATCATCATCTGCTACATCTTGCTGTTTTGGCAGATCTTTGTTAACTGTTTTCCTAATGATGTTTGGTACATTTGGCAAGTTTTCCTTGTTTGTTGGTATTACCTAGAAGTAATATTGGGTATACTATATTGTTTTTATAATAATGATATGCTTGTAATTTTAGACAAATACATATATACAACACAAAAATTTCGCTTCCAACAGGATTCGAACCTGCGTTTTCTGGCAAACCTGGCCAGACATTGTAATTTTAGCTTCATAAGTTAAAAAAAAACTTAATGTTTTCTGTTTAGATAATTACGGAGCCAGTTTCTTGATGGTATTTCAGCCCAAAGTGGACCCAATAACTGTAGATTAAATGTCCGGATCATCGTCACAATCAGCCTTACCAGTCTACTCCTGGGTATAAGCCTCTTCTAAGGTGCACCACTGAACTACTGACAATTATATGCAGTAAAGTTGCTGGCAATTGCCAGAAAAGAAGAGCCAATGAAAGAATTGATTTCATACCCCTTCATAATTTATAGTACTCACCCTATCATGCAAAGGTTTTGCTGTAGATAATCCATTAGGTCTCCTTAGTGACAGTGAACATCGGCTGACAATAGTGTTCTGTATACATTTAAATTGGATTAGTTAATAGCAGTTTAAAAACAGAAAAGCACCTTCTATCGCATAATGAGAAGTGAATGGAGTAAGACAATAATTAGACATTAGGTTCTTATGGTGGTATAGTTATACAATGTTTTGTCTTTGTTGTTTTTAGACAATTTTAAACTGAATCAAAACAGACAATGGTGTCAATTCTATCATTTTATAACTAAACTAATTTTAGTTTTGCTCTCTCTTTTTCCAATGCATAACATGAGAAAGAGACGGAAGATGTCTGACAGATCTAAATTTTGTTTTAGAGCTGTCAAATATCTTTCGATCTTGATAAATTAGATGCCACTGAATACATTGCCTTTAAATTTACACTACACTCAAGCAAGTGGATTAATTTGACAGGTCTAAAATATATGCCATTTCTTTCTCATGTTATGCATTGTAAAGAGAGAGAGCGAAACTAAAATTAGTTTAGTTATGAAATGATAGAATTGACACCAAAATATTGTGTAACTATTTAACTATTATACAGAGTTTATTAGTAAGGCTTTTTGTACTTAAATCACGATTTGTGGGTGTTTATATTTAAACATGCGACAAAGACACATTGAGGATTTAGAGGCTGTTTAACACATGTGTGTGTGTGTAATTTTAGTATGGTAACTGGTAAGACTGCTTATGTTTTGTGTAATTTTGAACAAATCTATGGTGAAATATAGTAAACTAAGGTCTGTGTTTTATAAAGTGTCTAATAATGTAAACAAATATGATGGATGCCATATTTTGGTGTTGTATTAATAACACCAAAATGTGCCAAATTTCCAGTCTATAACAAAACACTACGCACTTTGTATCTCTATACAAGGATTTAATGAATCAAATTCATGAGAAACCCATTTATTTAAAAACACATCAAATCAAACAGTTGAGGAAAAGTTAAGGGGTTTATTCAGAAACTCTTCTTTTTAAAAAGTTACTCTAATATTGTAGTGTACAAGCAACAAACTTTCTGCTTTGCAGTACCTAGCTTAGGTATTATTAGTAGGATAATAAAATTAAGTGAAGCTACAGATTCAAGCGTAAAACTCAAAGAACTCTCAACTATATTTGATGGAATCAGGCGTTACTTTGCGGAAGTCCATTTTAAATAAGATTATATAATGTGGGTAATTTATAGTTTTAATTCCGCGATAAAGAATGTCTAATGGCCTAATTTCGATCTATACTGAATTTAACCAAACGTAACGCGCGACGCTGGACAACGAAACCTGGGTTAGTTTGTTATAAAAACTACTCACTCTAACTCTAACTACTTGCCAGTCTAACATTGTATTGGAAGGCAGTAAACTTGACCTGGTGAATTAAACTATTTTCTTAGGCTTAACTATTGACTCCAAAATGCAGTGGTGTCCTCACATCAATGCTCTTTCGGGTTGTTTAAGTTCCGCTGCATTTCCAATGCAAAAAATTTGACAATTTAACTGCCTGATGTGGTGATGGCAAGGTTGGTAGGTATATATATATACTTTGTATATTTTCATAGTATGATGTCTTATGATGTCCTACTTTAGGGATCCTGCTCCTGACATTGATATTATTTGTATATTACTAATCTGCAATGGGCCACAAATACCTTAGATTTTTTTTAAATAAGTATTCAAGTCTCATTATATATTTTTGAAAATATAACATACATACAGAATAATATTAGTGACTTAAAAATATGATTTATAGAAATTTGTTTATTTCTAGTAAATAAATCATATTTTTAATTTTACGTTTAAAATGGTACCCTGGTTGAGATCAAATAAAACTAATAAATCATTCCTGGCTAATGGTGTCAGATTCTACAGTAAAATCCTAAACCATTAACTTAGTTACCACAAGGAAAGATTATTTTTATTACTATAGATGACAAAGATGCATGGAGACAAACAGCTCAGGAGCCTCCTGGCGACTACTCTAATATGTACTTAGAAATAAATTTTAAACATGATAGTTAGCATTAGAAACATTGAAAAATTATTTTTAAAAAGAATGCTGACAAGTTCCTTGCCTTTGTTCTTGATCAGTCTAAACCAATTTGGAACTGGCACTTAGCAAGGGAGCACTCATTTATTTTAACGTTCATGAGTGCTCCCTTGAGGCCCATGAGAATTTTAAGAATTACCTGTGTCAACGAAATGTCGTGCTGCTTTCTTACAGCTCGTGGGTTCAAAATAGATGGCAAGTAATTATTAATATTGTCATCATCCATTTTCCATTTTCTGTAAGTATTTAGCGACAATTCACGAAGTTTTCGTTAGTTAGTTTCGTTAGTTTTGAATAAGAACAGCTATGAAAAGAAAAAACTTGCAATGATGAATGATGTCGGATGGCGTGAACTGGCGTGTAGCGACATACCTATTATAATTTAATTATAAGTGTATACAAGCAAAACAACAATATTCAAATTGTTTTGTTATGTGTTCAGAATTTCTGTGTGAAATTGAGTGAATTTATCTGAATTGTGAATATCAGTTTCAGATTTTCAAAATCAAAATTGAATATTTTTGATTCAGATGACAAAATTGACAGTGACATTCACAGGTGACAGTAGTCAATGACAACCACGGGTGCCAATCTTGAATTCTTGATACAAAATATACTCGCCGTAGTGTCTATGGCTCACTTATAGAAAATGACAGTCCATTGCCGCCATGTTTGATTTTTATGTCAAATCTTAATTTGTCAAACCTAAATAAGTAAATAACCGCCATTACAATTTTAAGGCTTTGATTATAAACCTTAGCAGATACACAATACGGCGATAAACAATGACGCTACAATAAAGGAGTGAGGACTCATACTAACTCCATTTACGTCAGTCAGTGCTGTCAGCGCCGCGCACGTCACTACACGAAACGGATATTGAGAAAATATGACGAGCTGTGCGATTAAATTCTGCCGAAATAACACGAGGGTTAAAGAGAAAGACAAAATAATACATTTCCACAAGTACGTATCACATATTTCTCACTTTGATGTGTTTTTATGCAAATATTTCTATTCAAAACCGGTGACAACAAACAGAGGCGTTGGGTTGCCATTAAATTCAATTAGGTTTCCCACTTTCCCGTCTATTGACAATCGTTTGAATGAATGACACATCGTGCAAAAAAATGTACACAATGCGATTTACGCCAGCACCGTCCTTTCACAGATAATACAAGGCGATGGAATTTATTCAAATAATTAGTTAAACGATAGACATGTAATCTACAATGCGATTAAAATAAGAATAGAACTGGCCAAAGAGTATTTAGCCAAACTACACTCAGTCCTATGTTTTTCTGTGTCGATTGTACATAAAATCTATAAATAAAATTGAAGTGTCTGTTTGTAATATCAAAATAACAGTTTTTTACCAAATGCATATGAAAGTATATACGATCCCTGTAACTAAACACCCATTTTTAAAATTTTGGTCTGTCTGTTTGTTCCGGGTAATCTCCGAAACAGCTAGGGCGATTTTGATGGGACTTTCACTGGCAGATAGCTGATGGTACAAGGAGTTACTTAGGCTATTTTTATTTTAGGAAAAGAATTAGGGTTCTGCACAAAAAATTAAAAACCATGAAATCCAATATCTCCGCGCGGGTGAAACCGCGGGCAGCAGCTAGTCATATCATATAATATATATATGATATGTATATATCATATATATATATATCACACGTGCCTTTCTATGATAATTTGTTTCTGTAATAAATTGTTTTTTCATTCCAATATGATATCTATAATAGGATATATTTAAAAAAATATTATAAAATAAATAAATTATTTTATAAATAAATATAGTTAAACTACGTTTTCTTTTTGCTTTTTGACTATTTTAAACTGAATCGAAAGAGACAAAACATACTTTAAGAAAGGTACGAGAGTAGCGGGAAATTAAAAAAAAACATTTTCTTGTTTTTTTTAACTACGTTAAGATAAACGTTTTGAGAATATTTTGGAAAATATTTATATCTATTAACCGGATTCACTTACGTGGTTCAGCCGTGCTATTAATCAAAAAATATTTTGGAATTCATTTGAATAACAATTTAATATCTTATTTAATGTGTACCCCAAAAACGGGTAAGTAATGACGGTCATAGCAACACTACACGGGTGGGAAGGGAGGCGGCCGCGGGACGTTTGTGTTGTTTATGGCGTCAGTGCGCTCCTTGCACACGCCGCTTGTCTGTGATTCTACTAATTTTACTTCTATGTTTTAAGGTTGATCGAGTGAAGTTTTGCGTCGATTTAATTCCGTACCTTACCTCTCAATTTGTGAAGCTGTAATACAAGTAGCATTATGTACAACAAGTGCTGTGTTGTGAATTGTGCTAGTAGACGAAAGGACGTCAATTTGCATAGATTTCCAAAAACTGAGATAAGACTCCAAAAGTTACAGTGTAATCAATTGTGAAAATTTAAGAAACTTGAGCTTCGAAGATCTTCACAAGCTGTTTGTATGTGGAAAGAATTTTGAATAAAGGTTTTTCACAAAAGCACTGCAGAGGTCTCGTCTGCGTATCCACGCCTATCCAACGTTATTCATTCATGAAGAGATAACTAGTGGAGCTCTGTGATGGAGAACATTGTGATGTTGTTTCTGAATGCATTATTGATATGAATCTGCGATTAACTGTTTTTAACTGGTGCAGTGTTATCAATAGAATATTAAAAGGCACAGATGTTTTAGGTTAAGAAATAAAAGTTTGCCTTGCATGCAAGAAAAACCATATAATAAATGTAAAACAAAATTGAAAAATAAAAAAACTAGTGAATATACTATGTAGTTTTTTTATATTCTAATCCTAATTAGGGATATTACTATATAGCCAGTAGGTACCTAACATGGCAAAAATACCTGAACCCAAAAAGAAAAAAAATGTAATTGCATAGGTAAAAGACTATATTCTCATTCATACAAAAAAAACGAAGCAGTTGTCAAAATCTATATGTGAGCCTCGTTACGGCGATTTTTTCTCTATGAAAGTCATCCGTCTGATCCTCTCAGTAGTCTGTGATGACAACCAAAGAGTATATAAGAGTAAGAGGCGGAACTTCATACTAATGGGGATGTTGACTGCCAATTTATCACGATAGGTGGCGTATCGTCGCCATGGCCATTGAAAACTGTCAGTTTCATACATTTTATAACCTATAACTCAGTAAATCTTAATTTTTATTAATTATATGCCACTGTGTGCTGTACCAGGATGTTTGAACCCCGGTGTACATTTATTTCCCAAGGATCCAATAATAAAAAAGAAGCTATACGTCGCAAAAACTTTGTACTATATAGCATACAAGGTTATGCCGGAGTCATTTCCATGAATCTGATTATGTAGAAGAATCAGCTTATACAGGTGAATTATTGTGTGTTTATTTCGGTCATCAAGTGTCACAGATCGTCTTATCTTAATCTCTGTGGTTATTTTTAATAAGTAGCTTGTAAGAGTTTGAAACTTTTTATGGTTTTTCAGGAGATCCTCAAATATACAGATATCTCAAAAAGGGACTGTACCAAGCGTATTCCCTTGGTGCACTTGAGTTTCAACAACACCTACATCAAGAAGCCTTCGGTATTTAGAAAGAAGCAAGAAGCTATTCATTTTTATATGGGCCTAGAAATCTATGATAAATTCATGCTGGTGTTAGACACATGTGTAATAACTTAATTTACAAGGGAAGTCAAATTATTAATGTTTGTGTTGGTGATCAACTACAAAAGTACCCATAACAAAGCCTGGGAATCCTGTAGCACAGCAAGTGACATTTAGCAGCTACAAACACAAAAATACTGTGAAGGCAATGATTGGGCTATGACTGGTGGTCTTACATCTTGTCTCAGAATGTTATGGAGATTCAGTCAGTGATAGACAGATTATAGAAAGATCCAAACTGGAAAATCTTTGTGCCAGTGGTGATTCTATCATGGCAGACAGAGGCTTTAATGTACAGGACATCTTTGTTTCAAAAGACATTAGTATAAATATTATGATGTTGTTGAAAGGAAAGACAAATACCAAGTGTTAGAATAATACCGGACCGGAAATTAGTGAGCAAACATGTTCATATAGAACATATTATTGGTCTAGTTACGACATACAAGATTTTAAAAAATGAACTAAGCCTATATCATGTCCCCTTAGCATCTAGGATTTTATTTGGTTGTGCTATGGTTTGTAATTTTAGAGAGAATATAGTGAAATAAAAGTTTTTGTTACTTTTTATTATTTTATTATACAGTATAATTATTCTTTCTTATTCTTATTGAAGTCGGGGCGATAAGGCCTGCACTGATGTCCCGCTTTAGGTTTATTGTGCATTTCCCCCTGCCAGTATTTACCCAAGCCATCCCAAGTCCTTTACATAACGGAGCGCGGCTTTGGGTTGCTGGCACAGCTGTTTCAGTAAAGTTGTAGGTGGTGAACATTTTCTGGAGTCCAATCTTGGTCAAGCCTCTCCGTGATTCGCCGCTTTGCAAGAACAATCTGAAACAAGAGCCATCATGTTAAAATAAGATCCGGATACGGGTATTAAACATCATTTCATTTACCTTTAACATTGTATAGATAGAAACTACCTGTCAATTGTATAGAAAGTACTTATATTGCATTTGTTGCTTGATAATCTTCGGCAATATGGTGGAACTATTGACGTCTTGGTAAAGTTCTACAGCGGAAACGTCGACTGCTCGGCTTTCAGACGCTGTTAGGGCTTTGATGGCCGAAACTAATATTTCAGTCATAAGCTTCTAACCTAAAAATAAAAAAAATCACATATTATTATAAGTAATGGTCTGTGATTTTTCGTAAATTTTCCTAGCATGAATCAAGTAAGTGTTAACGTGTTACATTAAAGAATAGCTTTAAATTGTGTAACTTAACACTGTTAAAAATATTTTATTATAAAAACGTCTACCTCTCAATAAGATCTGCTTTCCTTCCAGTTATCTTTCCTCCTAGTTTTTTCAGTTCATCTTTCAATTCTTTAAGCTTCCAGGTACCATACACGTTATCCATTATGATGATTCGACCGGTTTCAACACAAAAAAATATAAAAAATCTACATGTAAACAAAGCGAAGACGATTTGACAGTGGCCATCGCGCCGCTGGCGCCATCTGCTCTGAGCTTTGCGCGTGGATCCCCATTCCAAAGAGTATTTGATATAAATCGAGTGGCTACAACACCAACCTAGAAAGGAAAACATGGATGCCAACATAACGATCTACCTTTGACTTGTCAAAACTAGTAATGCGAATATTTTAGTGATGAATCGATTTGAGACTCGAATCGATGATATCGATTCCCGTCGATAATATCGATTTAACCAATTGTAATACAGGATTACTTTTACATTTTATAAATTAAAAATAAAACTCAGGAAGTATAGGCACTTTTTTATTAAATAGAATCGTGATAACATTAGATTAGCCTGAAATCTAAAAAAACATTTAAGCATTTTGATGACAACAAAGTGTTTTTTTTTTGTTCGCCCTATTGGGCCTGTTAAACTCGCGCCAACTAGAAGTTTGTCGGTCGTCTCTTTCGATTCAGTGGAAATTGTAAAAAAACAACAAAGACAAAACATAATTTAATTAAAACACCGTTTAGCACTGTTTATTTATCCTCCGGTTCATCATGCTCGCCGCATGAATCTGGTGACAAATCTTTCGATGGAATTTAGGCGAGAACGCAAAAATAAAATTATACACGTCTTCTTTTAAAATAAAAAATAACCAATTATAACAGTGTATCTGAACTTATTGTCTATGAATAGAAAAAACACGTCATTGTTGGTTGACAGTTTTTTAAAAGTTACTACTTTCAAAATATTACCTTATTTATTTTCCAAATCACTTTTGTAAGAATTTTTTCCTTACTGTAGATTGTACACTACGTTCGTCGGAAGAGTTGGGAAAAAGTCGAAATACACCAAGAAATGACATAAGGCAAATTACTAGGTGCACAAAGTGACGAACATGTTATGAATCTGAACAATGATCAGCACCTTTTATAGGTAAGGGAAAGCGACAAAATATCGAAAGCGATGAGTGGCGCCATATACCGTATTTCCTCACAATCCGCAGAATGCTATGATTCTGCTTGGGTAATTATCTATAATGGAATTTACAATTATCGTAGACTACTATGATGCTAGCGTGATTACGCATGTTGTGTTGATGTTTGATGATTACAATTCAATGTAAAATTTTTGTAATTTTTTTTTAATATGTAATTTATTATTACCACACGATCATAATTTTTATCGTTATATTTCAGAAAATATACTATTATTTATTTAAAGTTCATTTACAAATAGATCATTAGCAATAAAAGGATTTCGGAAACTTCACAAGCTAATAAGATATGACACATCAGCAATAAAAATTCAAAATGTATAAACATGAGATTTGCGGAATTAAGTTTATTATACCTTGGCAACAAATCTATAAATGTCAAAATCAGAGTGAGTGAGTTTTGTGTGGATTTGAAATAATTTATTTTTATGAAGAGTTAAAGTTAATTGTAATTAGTGAAATAAGGGCTCAAATAACTAATTAAAACCGTTCCAGGAATATATTGACTGTGAGTATAATCATTCTTTTCACAATTTATTGTTATGTTAGGTTAGAAAATGCAATTTATGCTGACTGTCCCTCTAATTTCCGATACCTATAAATTAACGCTTGGTTTAAATAGGGGCTGAAAGTGGCTTTTGTTTTTAACTGCTTCAAAATATTTAATATGTACTTTCGTTTCTATAGACAATTTTGTGCTTCACTGGTCATAATCAATATTTGGAAGAATTGCATCTTATCTTCGTTTATTCCTCGTTATTTATTTTTAGCTTCCACTAGGTATTAGGTTTTTACTGATACTCGGTTATTTAGTATATTCCAGTTTAGTTGCTAGATTTTGTTGAAATAATTTCAAATGTTATGACACTTATTTCAGTATAATAATATTTATTGTTTGCATATAAGTTATTTATTCATCCAATGTATTTGATATTTAGTACATCTTAAAAATCTCCTATTTCATTTCCATAATGTAAATGAATTAACAGTTCATTTTCAGTCATAACTTTTACTGTTATATATTTTTTAACTAGTACATTCTAATACATTAATATTTATGATCTTTTCCAACATTATTATGTTCCATAACATGTAAATATATATGTACAATATATTATTCGTATTTATTACATCCAACTCAACAAGGCTGGGAGAAAAGAAAATATTTGAAGTTCCACAAAAAATTCATCAAGACTCAACATAAATAGTATTAAAGGAAATGGCAGGCCTGAGACGTGCACGCAATCAGGCTAACTCAGTGGCTGTACCGCGTCCAATCTCCATATCTGATAATGCACGACCTCGCCAGAATCTTAGCCCAGAAGCTTTGGCAGCAATGAATAAAGAGCAACTACGCACTGAATGCAGAAAACGAGGACAAAAAACCACAGGAAACAAAAACGAACTGGTATAATGTTTGAGGCTGAATTTTGTGTCTGCTTGATTTTAATTTTCTTTCACCAGCAGTGTTGTGATGCTTACATTTAATTTTTAGAGTAGTTTAGTTTCTCTATTTTGTTTATTTTTATTTATAATTTATTGTAATAGGTAGTTTAATACAGCATTTTTAATTGTAGTAGCGGTGGTTTATATTGTATTGACAAATTGACTCCATAAAAGTTTTTTGCGTTAATGATTTCCCAAAATCATTCTGGTTATACAAAAAATGTACAGAGTAACATTCTAAGGTGAAACGGGAAATCTATTCTCTGGATGAATCCATGGCTTAATATTAAACTGCAGAATATTGCACACACTTAGGCCTAATCTAAATACACAGGCACATAAATACTGGTTAGAATATTCTCTGTGATTCACCTAATTTAATGTTAAAAAATGTGTACAGGAGGCCTACCATCGTCAAACAACAAACGATTCATAAGCAGAGCAGTTCAAAAGCAGCTCTTAAAATGAACCACATATTTTTCGTACTATTGTCTGTTTAAAGCAGCGCTGACTTTAAACTAACTCTCAGCCGAATGAATGAACTAAAACATCCTCACGACGACTTGTATACGTCTGAGCGAAAGGGATAAATGTATCGCGTGCGTAATGCTAACTCGCTCGCACGGTGTGTTTGATTTCTTCGTTCAAAAACTTAATTACGCTGCTATTGGACCTATAAATTAGCATTTTCGATGGTTTTATTGAAACTAATTTACTCTCAAATATATTATGAAAATATTACGCTTGATTGATATTTTCACTATCGAAACAACGATCGTTGTCTAATTATGACAAAACAGTAACATTATAATTATATAAACTGGTGGTAAAAAGTTTGCAATGCAAAGTTGAAACATTTAAAAAGGTTTTAGAACGCATAGAATAGAATCGATTTCACAATAAGAATGTATACCGGTATTACATTCTCTTTGGAATGTAGCGTCGATTATGCATGTAAAAGAAGGCTTGTGAAAAATCTTAGGAGGTTGTGTGAATTACCCTGACTAGCTGCTGCCCACGGTTTTATCCGCGTGGAGATATACAATTTCATGTTTTTTTTTGCGTGGAATCCTAATTTTTTTTAAGCCGGAACTTGTGTTTTATTCATAGTACCGTACTTACATAGTTTAGTAAAAAGCTGTTATTTTGACATTACAAACAAACATTTCAATTTTATTTATCTGTATAGATAGTAATATGCCTAAGTAAATAGATGTGAAAGCACTGTACAAAATTTAATAATATAATAATAATCGAATGAAAATTAAATATCGAATACAATTGCGCGCGCAAACCTTTGCATGCGAAAAACTCCAAAATACTTTAACTTTCGATTAGGACTCTCCAAAACACAATAAACGTAGTATCCCTTAGTAGTTTGTGCAATAAACTCTAAACTAAACGTAGTGATTATATACTCTTTGCTCTAAACGGTTCACAAAAAGTATGTGTGCGAGTAACTTTTTATGAACCGCAAACTTTGACTGCTAACTGTCGAACTAGAAGTTGAGAAGCTGTCAATTAACAGACGATAGTACGAAAATGATCACAAAATGAATGAACGAATTCCTTAGCAGACTACAAGCAGCTCTGCTTTTGACACAACGGAATATAAAACGTTATGTCATAAAACGGAGAGACCATAGTACGAATTTATAAAACGTTTCATTTCAAGTCTTAAACTGAGCTGCATTTAGAGACGCTGGTAGGCCTGCTGTTTGCTTATAAGAAATTGTTTTGTTCTTATTCTCCGATTGAATGATATTTTTTTATCTACTGTGTCCACTTCACTGTTTTATTTATACAACAGATAGTTTTTTATGGATTGCCATAAAACAGATGAATTAGTAGAAGTGGGAAAAAAACTTGGGTCTAAACGTATGAATACAGTAGTATGCGCCTGACATATTTTGTAAAGTTTTTACAGTTAATTGGTTGTCCCCATCCTCAAAGTCTAACTATTGTTAGTGTTTGTGTGTCCTTTCTTAGTTGACCTTTTCTTACTTCTCATTTGTAGTTAACATTAGAGTAATGTAGTATTCAATATTGAATTTTGGTGTATGTTGTCTTGCATTTGTGTCTTCATGTTATAAGTAAGTGGTAATTTTGCTATAACAGGTTTTATCCTACACACACAACATTGCTTGTTATTTACCAAATAATTTAAATCTATAAATACTTTTCAAATTAATTTTCATCATAATGTTAATAATATTTTTTTTATCCAGTAGGTATATTTTCACAGGTTACTTTTAATATACATTTCTAATTCATAGTAACCAAACTTTGGCTAGACTAGAAAAAACATATATATAAATATATGAGACCCTTTTACAAGTAATAAAATTCCAGGCAACTGCCGAGGTCCATAAAGCGAAATTCCATCGAACCCCCCAGGTCCGTAATAAAACTACATGTATTTAAATAAAATATAACACAAATAGTTGTATTCAAAGTTTAGTAGCTGTTTTTAAATAAAATAAATAGAAATTTATTGATTACTAAACATTGTGGCTCTTATTAATAAAAAGTGTTAAATGGTGGTGTAATTAAACAATATTTTGTCTTCTTTGTTTATTGACAATTTTAAACTGAATCGAAAGAGAAAACATAGTTTAACTATTCAACCGTTTAAAACTGCAGATTAAAGATCACAAGTTTCTTATAAAATTTTCCCATAATGTAATAAACAACTAGATATTTAATAAAACATATTTTATTACGTTTTACTAACAACAGCTGCCAATGTTATTATCTTGGCACTGTTGGCATGTCAAACAGTTTTCTCATGCTATTTTTATTCATGTGCAATTAAACAACATAATTAAACTGTGCTTTTAAACTGTTAGAAGGAAAGAAACATTTTTCTTTTTACATTTGATAAGTTAGTGTTTGACGAGTTAACCACTGTTACTAGGCCACAATGGTGAATATGGTACACCCAGATTAGTACTGGCACTTAGAATGGTATTCCACTCATCAAATATATTTGTCTTATATATGATATATATATATGATCAAAGAAATGGGATGACTTCATCAACACATCTTTTTTTGTGTTATTTGTATAGCGAGACGAGCTGGTCGTTTGCCTGATGGTAAGCGTAACGCCGGCCCATAACAATTGCAGTGCCACTCGCGTATTGAACATATGACGTCACTTGTTCAACGCGGACAGTAAAGCTGTACTAAAAACTTGAATTTTGTTGATTTGGTCGTGAAAAACTGCGTTGTACATAGTTGCCATACATTTTGGTATTCATTGAAATGTAAATGCAATGTAATGCGATGTTCTTAAACCTACATAACTACATTAATTATGTATGTATTTTGTGTTTCATGCACCATCTCAATTGACAATTTGTAGGGCTTGATCGAGAAATGTTATGACCGCTTTCTACGAACGTTTTAATACGGTTGTAAGGAACTTAGTCCAACGAGATCTAGTACTTTTTAGATTTATTTATCACTAACCAATACTATAAATTTTTCGTTTACCACGTTTTGGTCAAAACTTGTCACGTCCATCTTTACGTCGCCAAAAACTCTCCTATCCGTACATAACCATCATCATCAAAGCTTGTCAGGTCATTTGACCGTCTCAATAAAATTACCTATTTATTTTTCTGCCGCTGGCTATGAACAGGTCATCGCAAAATGTCAGACGATTGCCAGACGCTGATTACCTACCTATCTGTTACGTTTCTTATAGAGTGACACGATAGGTAACTAACCGTGGCCGCTTCTGTTTATTTATAGTTCTTTGATGTAGAATATTCGATACTGTAGTTTTTCTTGTGCGTGTTTTGGATTAGGAGAAAAAGCTATTATTCAAAAATCGAAAAAGTGTCGCTTTTTGGTACTTGAGGTTTTGAAATTGGAAAGTTTACATTGAATGGCGTTTAAACTTTACGTCAAAATTCTACTAGAACTTCCGGGCAGTCTTAGATCAGCTGATTCACTTTAACTATTTTGAACTCTGTTAAATGTTGATGTTGATTAGAAAAGATTTGGAAACTATTCCAGAAAATGCGCGAACTTCACTTTTGAAGTGTATTTATTTTTTTGTATGGAAATTTTGAATGACGTATTTCTAAGGGAGGTTCTCACAACTTGTCGACAACCATGGTCCTAATCACTCCCAACCAATACCATTTCAAACTCACCCTGTATACTATTACAAGTATACGAAATCTGGAACCAAAATGGTCACTTTCACTGATTGCTCCTAATAACTTTCTACATTGTTAGGTAGTTAGCCCACTAACTTTACTTTTACCTCAGATAAGATACACATTCTTAGCTATACTTACACCTAGTAACGTAAGTGTATCGCTTTCACAAAATCAAAAGCAGATACCTATACTTAAGTAATTCCTCCTGCAAACTAGTGTTTTGGGATTTGGGACCATAGTCTCATAGGTACCTAGTTTCTGAATATTACAATTTATAACAAAAGAAATCGCAAAATTTCTCTTTCATCCACGTGTACCTAGTATTCAATCTATCTCTGTAATAAAGAACAATACGGTTCAATAATCAACTATTAAAAAGGATATCCGGCGCAAGTATGGAAGTTCGTTCGATAAATTTGTCGAATCGATAAAACTGATAAATTTATCGATGCTGTGAGTACCGAAGTCTAATCTTAAAGTATTGTAGTAGCTTTATATTCTCTTTGGATTCGACCTAGCCATTCGATAACTCTTGTCGATAGTATCGAGGCTCTATAAATTTTATAAACATTTATAGAGCGAGGTTAGTCAAAATTATATTTTGATTTTATTTGTGCGCGAAGAGACCCCTTTTTGTCTTAATACAATTTTATAAAAAGTCGATAAAACCCACTATCGATTTGAACTGTCAATTTTATCGAATTTTATCGATCAAAAAGATCCGTACTTGCGCTGCTCCTCAGGTAAGAATCCGATCCATAAACCTTAATTTAATCTAGTAGCCAGTCGTTTTACCTATTTCCCTGACCCACTTTAAAAAATTAACATGTTTTTATTGGTAGTCTTCAAACAATTGTCTAATCCAGTTACCGACTAGTTCGGCTAAGTACTCTTCAACACCAGACTATCATCGTATCATCAATCAGTTGTAGAATTTCACACCTCGTGCGGAGCGTATCTTACTGTTTCCTATATAGTTAATTTTGGCAAAGTAAATATAATTATAAGCAGTGATGGCTTCAGAGGTACCTATTTCGGATGATCAGTTAAACTAGCAATAATGTAATTCAACTCGTTTATAGAATTACTTTCCATGCTCTAACTCTACCTGCTTTTGTTTCGAAGTACTTTTGTATCAACGTTTGAAACAAAAGCAGAACAAAGTCATATATTTATCAAATAAAAAGGTTAAAATACCACCTTATCACTATGATTCTATGAATCACACTGACCTACTGAGAAATTTTTGTTACAGTAAAAAATCGCATCCAATTAATCGATTTTAATCGGCGGGAATATGATTCCTATTACGGGTCAGTGCCCACGCCTAGTGGTCTTGCGCACGCGCATTCGCACGCGACGATCACGCCACCACGATATTTCCGGAATTTATTACTTTACCAAACAAAATTAAACCCTATAAATAAAACGTTAAGAAACAAAATAAAACGTTTAAACCGATTGATGTGGTTAAAAATGTGCTGTAAATTCAAACAATCAATGTTCAAAATGTACGGATTTTTTTCAGTATGTGTGACAATGTGTCCCACGGCGCGATTGGAATAAGGTTTACGTTTGTATATGTGTCGATTTTGGAGGGAAGCCACGATTGAAGAGAATCGGACAATTCGGACATGCGACGTCAACTGTTCGTAAGATTTCTAAAATTCCTATTTTATTGTGAAATTCTAATAAAAATATTAGAATTAATATATTCATGTACAAGGCGCCGCCTGTTCTCGCATTGTGCTGATATAAAACTTAACTTAACTTAAGTTATTTCAAACGATGGTTTAGAATTAGAAAATAATATATGAATGGAATGATATGCGTATTTGACTTGATGCGTAGTATAATCATTTTCAACATTGATATTTACGATAGAGTCTATATTTAGTAGTAACAACAAAAAATTGTAGTGTATCAAATTGATGAAATCGCCTGTCATTGCAAAAGCCCGTTTTCGCTTTGTATGAATTTTATTCAAATCTGAAATTTGGGACTTCGAAATTTTCTTCAAAAATACAATGAACTTTTTAATCTTTTGAATTATATTAATCTTAGACCGATTTTACCTGTTGTATTTTTACCACTGAGGCTTTAGCCTTCGCTGTAAAAGCGTAGTAACGTAATTTATAAGTATCTTGTGAATAAAGTAACTACTTTTGATACTTGTGATATAACTTTATATAAAGGTATCATAATATTTATAAACTGTTATTGCGTTATTAAAGCATACGTTTTTGCATCACAATACACGAACGGGCAAAACAATGAAAACAACATTATAATGCCAACGATTAATTTTATTGTTTTTGCGCACCAGTGTCTTTGTAACAGGCCACGCGGTAACACCTATTTTTAAAATCAGATAAAATTCGCGAGTGTTAAAATCCGTACTGAAATAAAATTACTATAGTATTACTGGCCGGGAATTAGGTCGGATATATTTAAAAAAAAAACATGCGTCGAAAAAACACGTCGAAAACGATCGTCATTCTTTTTTCAAACGCTACAAAATCATTTAAAACGCCAACAATAATTTAGAATGCTGATTATTGTGTTTTCTTACTGGCAGCCGATAAAAGTGCAAGTGTGAAAAAATAAAACTTCCGTTTCGTGTATTTGATTGGTTAGTTTGGAACTGGCCTCAAACGATAGTGAAATGAGAGAGAGAGGGAACTCTTGAAAGTGAAATTTATTTCGTGGTGGTGTGATGACTGTGATGTCACCAGACGTTTCACCGTAACGAACCACTAACCAGTTACCAACTCACCGTGCAAATGACTAGACGTAACAGTTGCATAATTTAAATAAATCGCCAGTGTACAGTGTTTATATTTGCGGTCTCTGCGTAGTTTATAATTATTATGTGAGTGTATAGTGTAGTATAAGTTATATTGGTATATATAGATATTTATATTATTGCAGTGATTATTGGTGATGTTCAAATTGGCTAGTCTCGTCCTACTACATTATCAGCCTCTTACGCTCCCACTGCCGGGGTACCGGCCTTCTCTCAAAGAGAGAGACATGGGCCATAATCCACCACGCGGGCCCAGTGCGGATTGGTGGTTGTTACATGTGCTCGAATTTTGTGGTTCTTGAACATGCGGGTTTCCTCACGATGTTTTCCTTCACCGTTTTTAGAGCGATCGTGTGAATAATCCGCACATAACTTGATATAAGTAATTGGTGCGGGCCGAGTCGAGATTCGAAATATGCTGTGTTTGATTGAAAGTCGCAAATTTCCCGCTCGGCCACACTCGCTCGTCCTACTAACGCTATTCTTATTATGCATGGGTGCAACTGTTCATACATACATCATGTCATTAAGCGTATAAAATATGAATTAAATACTATAATAATATATTTTTTATCCTACTGGATAACGAGACGAGCTGGTCGTTTGCCTGATGGTAAGCATAACGCCAGCCCATAACAATTGCATTACCACCCAGAACATTGTTACACATAGGCCTGCGCGGCACTGCATTGCGCTCGTTACCCTGAGATAGCCATGTAATCTATAAGCCCAGTAATTTCACTGACTACTTTGCTCGTAACCGGAACACAATAATGCTTGCCGGCAGACTAAACGAGCGAAGCGGTCGTTCCCACGCAGACGGACTCTTGCAGAAGTAATTGTTTGATATTAATTAGACTGAGCTAATTATACAAAATACATCACCCCTGTACATTGCAGTGAACACAACTATGAGAAAATACACCCATGAAATCATCCTTAAAGTCTAAAAGTCTATTCCAAACTATCCTAAATTTAATTGCAATTTAACTCTAAAGCTCCGTAGCTAAGTTGGTAGTAACCCTGACTGCAAAGCGAGGGGTCCCGGGTTCGGTTCCCGGCCGGGGCAGATTTTGTGTAAACAAAGTTTGTTCTCGGGTCTTGGATGTTTGTGATGTGTATCTGTCCATGCCACCTGCGACAGAGGGAATCCTAGTGCGAGGGTATGAGTGTAAGCGTTTAAAAAAAAACCTCGAATCAAAATGACGCCTAGCATCTAGCGGTGTTTTCCTTCCACAGACCATGGTCTGTGGTTCCGTCAGATGCGCTTGAGTGCCTCAAAGGATCATTAAATTTATGTAAATATCATTAATAATGATATATTTACATAAAAGATGTAGGTATGTTATTGATTTATTCATTATCTTTTGTTATACGACTATCTCGTTAGTGAAGATGTGATTATAAGGTATTTTTCCTTGTTACTAATTATGTGTTTAAAAACGTAATTAGTCAATCCTATTTTTATCGACAGATTAAAACTAAATTTCATTTTGATTAATTTGTAGCGTTCACAAGTAAAATTGCTTTAAAAAAGCGGGAACAGTCTTCAGTGATCAACTACTGAACTGATTTTGATGAAATTTCTATGGACCAATATGAAAGTACCTATATCATTTCAGATAAAGGAAGCATTTTCCAAATTGGTTTATAAATGACGAAGTTCTGAGGTAACAAAAGAAAACAACTGAATTGAGAACACCGCGTTGTCTGATGCGCAGCATTGAGAACCTCTTGTGTCGTAGGCTTGGTTTATGATCAGAGCCATCACGTTGTCTGATACAACTTTAAGATCCTCCTGTGTCGTAAGTCGTAAGCTAGGTGTGCGAACAGCCATCGTGTTGTCTGATGCAGCGTTGAGTTCCTCTTGTTTGCAGGTTGTTGGGTACTTATAGAGAATAAGAGCAAATGGGTCATTGCTAGTCTCTTAAATTCAAGGCTTACTTAAAACAGCTTCTACTTCCTCTATGATCTTAAGCAACGATGTGGTCGACAATGGTGAACAAGCTTAACGTAGAATAGGTCTGCCGGCTCTCTAGAACCTACAGCTGCAGAAAAACATCGATAATTGCTTCGAATAACAAATTTTCAAACTTAGAGTGATAACTAGCCAGGCGGGCATTAGAAAATACCCTAGCAACAAGCATAACCTTTAAAAAATGTAGCGAGCACGATTGAGATAAGGTACTTGCTCTCCAACTTTCAAAAATAAGGGGTCACCTTTCAACTCTAAATTTAGCAACGTATTAAAATCACATTAATTACTTAGTATTCTTATCATGACATATTTTAAACTAGTAAATTATGTTTATTGTTTCTTATCAGCAAGACGTTTCCTAGTGCCTATATGCGGTGTGATAAGAATGTATGAGAACAGCTGATGAATGTTGACAGTTTCGTAAATCAAATCAAATCAAATCATTTATTTGCAGAAAAAACACGGTATTTTTACATACAATGGTCAAATAGATGTTTTGTGACTCTATAGCGTATGATTTGATAAATGCAACAAACAGTAAGAAGTTATTAATTTTCTCTTTCATTGCTAGTCTTGCGACTGTATGTAACATTATTTGAGTTTTTATTACTCCAAAGAATTGTTTTTGTACGCTATCTAAGCAAAAACATATCGAACTAATTTCATGCACTAGAGGTGGCACACGCTGAGCCCGAGTGGGATCTTGTGCAACATTGAATCTGATGCACCAGAGTTCAAATACCGGTTCGGCCACGCACCGATGACTAAACCATGATACCTGCCGATTTTACCACATTCGCTCTAAAACGGTGAATAAACAATGAGAAAACCCGCAAATAAAAAAATTAGTAACATGTGACATCCACCAAGTCCGCGGCGGTGGATTTACCGTATATACTCTACCGAATACTCTTAGAATATCCAAGGAGGGTGGAAGGACTGAGGTCGTAAAAAAAAATGCCCAAACCTAAAAGTAGTTGGTCTGTAAAGACGTGTACTGCGCTGCCCTATGTAAAGGGAACAGGGCAGGAAGTGGAAGAAGAGCTGGTACATACGCTGAAAATTCATTGTGAATCCAAACGTCTACACAAAATTCTAAAGAAAAACTAGCCTCTTTAACTACATAACAATAAAAAACTACATAATGTTCACACTGTCGCCCTAACGACCTTGCAAACAGCTTCTAACAATTTACAGTATGGTATATTTGTCCAATTGCTTTCAATGACATCCGGAGTTCCGGACTACTCTATTAGTAACACATCTCCTGCATTCCATTCATCATTCATAGTGGAAATAAGATTCCATTAACATAATACCAGTTTCCTATGACACTGGTCACTTTGATACCTATAGAAGAAAAAATTAAACATAAATTATATTATGTTATCTGCGGGAATTTTCCAGTTTGCTTTTGGAATTTACGCTAATTCAAAAACAATACATAAAACAGTGCGTAATTCCATAACCAGAATGGTTATAAGTGAGCAAATTCAGAGAAATAAGGGGAGTAAATATATTAAGAGTACTGGTTACTTTATTACGTCTGTGACTATTTTTGCCTTAGGGCATCGCATACTTTGATTTTTCCGGAGATGTTAGGGAATCGTTTGTGTTGGTGTGGACATGTTAAGAGGAGGCCTAAATCGCACACGTGATAAGTGTACTAAGAGAGTAATGAATATGAATTTTGAGGGATGGAATGTAGAGGAGACCAAAAAAATATGGATGGATTGTGTAAAGACGGATGTGAATGAATTGGAAGTGCATGAAACGCTGACGGCTGACAGAGAACAATAGAAGAAAACGTCTTAGTGCGCTGACCCCAAATGAAATGGGATAAAGGCAAGATGATGATGATAGTGATAAATATGCTGGAGGGCAACAGTGAAGACCGGAAAGAGTGACAAAAAATATTAGATACATTTTTTGTCATGTCTTTCAAAACATATCCAATGAGAAAATAAAATCTCACTAGATCCTTTGTAGATCTGGCCTATGGATCTACTGAGATTGAACGGAAAGTCTTATATCAACAGATACGGTTTGATCAGACAGATACCGGGATACTGTAATATCGATCTTAGCTCTACAAAAATCAAAAACGTAATATTATAACTCCAAACTATCAATTTTATTTTTTATTATTAGAAAATTATTTCTCCCCTAATCATGTCATAAAGCCGCTGTAAATGTTTCTCCCTGCCCGCTAAAGGTCTTTTGAAGCAGATAGGTTAATATTTATAATTTCCAAGGCTATCTATAAATGGAAAGAACCACTTGTGGCATAATCGCTATGGTTGAGTATAGGAGTTCATTATCTGCCCGCGGTTTCACGCACATGGAGATTTCTAAACGAACCATGTATTTTTTTCGAAGAAAAAGTAGCCTATGGTATTATGTTAAATGATACACATTTGTGGTATAACTGTGGATTTTAATTTTGTAACTTATAGGTGCTTTTTCTACGGATAAATACATGTTTTTCTGTCGCTCTCCGCTTCATAAACTATATCTAAACAAAAAATCATGTCGATCCATTGCATGCTGCGTGAAATAACAACAAACACTTTTGCATATATAATAGTAGGGATGTTAATGTATTAGGTTGGGGAAAAAGTCTTTTCGCATTATAGTATGTATGAACTTGTAATAAAATCTCTTTGGCTATAGTATTTGTATCTGGCTGGTTTTGGTATCATATGAAAGTTTAAATTTTAAAGAACATAATTCCAAATTCAAATTAGGAAAATGTGTGATTTTCATTTGTTTTTCGTACTGTCAAAATGAGTGAATCTAATGAAGAAATTCGATACATTTTAAAATTTTACTACAAAAAAGGTAAAAATGCAACGCAAGCCGCGAAAAAAATTTGCGATGTTTATGGACCTAGTGCAGTGTCTCTGAGAGTAGCACAAATTTGGTTTAAGCGTTTTCAATCCGGAAATTTTGATTTCAAAGATGCACGTCGCTCTGGTCGCCCTATTACGGATAAAATGGATGCCATTTTTGAAAAAGTGGAACAAGATCGGCAGATCAGTAGTTACGACGTAGCTGAAGAACTGGGAATTGACCACAAAAGAGTTTTGGCGCATTTGAAAAAAACTGGGTACACAAAAAAGCTCGATATTTGGGTACCTCACGAGCTCACTGAAAGAAACCTAATGAATTGCTAATGAACCGTGTACTCATTTGTGATTCTTTACTACTACATAATGAAACCGAACCATTTTTGAAGAAGCTGATAACTGGTGATGAAAAGTGAATCACGTACGACAAGAACGTGCGAAAAAGGTCGTGGTCAAAGACCGGTCAGGCTTCACAGACTGTGGCGAAACCCGGGTTAGCTCGCAACAAGGCGATGCTGTGTGTGTGGTGGGATTGGAAGGGCATTATTCATTATGAGCTGTTACCACCAGGCAGGACCATCGATTCTGAACTCTACTGCGAACAACTGATGAGATTAAAGCAAGAAGTTGAGAGAAAGTGGCCGGAATTAATCAACAGAAGGGATGTGGTTTTTCATCATGATAACGCTAGACCTCACACATCTTTAGCCACTCAGAAAAAATTAAGAGAGTTTGGCTGGGAGGTGTTAATGCATCCGCCGTATAGTCCTGACCTTGCACCTTCAGATTTCCACCTGTTTCGGTCTCTTCAGAATTCTTTAGGCAGTGTCAGGTTAACATCACGAGAGGACTGCCAAAACCACTTGTCGCGGTATTTTGATCAGAAGTCCCAAAATTTATATAGCAATGGGATCATGTCCCTACCTACAAGATGGCAAAAAGTTATCGAACAAAATGGTACCTACATACTTTAGTTAAATGTAAATAAACTATATTAAAAAATGTTTTGAATTTTCTTAAAAAATGCGAACGAACTTTTTCCCCGACCTATTACATTGGCTATTGATCTGATAATCCTTAATGAAATTCAACAATTTGTCGTACGTCGAAATGGATTATAATGTCTTCGAAGGCTACTAACCCGATAAGTAAAGTATTAAACATATGTTTAAACATCATGCGTAATAAAATAGTTCGTTCCACAACGAAATAGGTCATGTAAGTATAATTATGTAAACAGCTTTATGGCAGCTATTTTGACTCTACATTTAAAACTGCCTTAACAAGGACTTCCTGTTTCTAATAAGGAATCAGGAATTATGAAGGCAAGGGTCCCGCGAAACCAGACAGACTCTACTACTACTGATACTAGCCCGGAAACTTGCACTATTCCTGTGAGAATCTTCACGCGGAACCAGCCACGTCAAACTTGAATGGTAGTAAATATTTACGATAAAGTTAAAAGTCATCTACACATAACTCGCATGCGCTGTTGGTGCTGCTGTATTATTTAGAAACAATAAAAATCCCTTCTAATGGTTCCGTATGCGTCACTGCTGTTCTATTGCGATTCGGGAATATTGTAAACTTAGAGGGACAAGAAAAAAAACAATGAAACGTTATTACCATGTATATTTAACATAATTTATTTTCCTTTTTGAGGCGATTGCCCAATAACTATAAATATTTTAAAGTAAAGATGTATTTTAGCATACCCTCGGTCGCGTCCTGTTTCGAAACCAATATACTCAAAGAGAGTTCAGGTTCTGTGCTCAGAGCTCAAGAGTTCTTACGAACTGTACTGTAGAAACACAGGTAATGAAGTAGAGACAAATTGTTCCTTCCTTTCTTTATTTCCTGGCTTCTGTGGAATGTTAGCCACAATTTCGCCAATGTCAAGTAGGTATTCGATACATTGTAGATAGTCCCTTTGGGAGTAATATATATTATGCAAAATATGTGTCATGAAACATTCAGACAAATTGTTACCGCACTATAGTGCGGTAATATGACAATAATAATAAAAATAATAATAAAGCCTTGCTGTTAGACTTTGCTTAGACGTCCCTCTTTTGATATCACAACGTGTCATACTCATAACGTAAATGACGTCCACAATATATGACACACTGACCACGTAGGTGATAAAATGTATGAATGACATAAATTTAATTAAGTACAATATTTGTGACTAAATTTATAAACAACATGTTTATTATTAAATTTGTTTCACACAAACATTAGAATACATTTTAATAATAATACAGTTAATTTCTTATATTTTTCCTTTTACCCGTTAAATAGTATAATGTAATAAACGCATTAAAGTTCCTTTGGACGTTGAGTTTTTTAATATTTTTTTTTTAATTTATTTCACGACATTTTGAATGCCAGTCGTTGCGGACGGTCACAGGTAGACTATACCGTTCTTGTCTTACTATATAGTTCTACTATATTGGTAGTACCACGGGCACTTTTTTGCCCTTGGTCCTACTAGTCAGACTGATAAAGAAAATGATTATATTGTTTGGGCATTGATCCTCCCTGATTAGGTAGTATAGTCACCGTCAATATTATTATATAAATTTTATCGGTTCTGTCCAAAAAATTTTACTATTGCAAGCATTGGTAGTTGGTAATAGGCGAGCATAAACGTAAAAGAGGTAAGTACCTACGAGTTGTATTAGGAGAAAAGCGACAGCGATCCGATTGCAAACCAATGACGTGATTCGAATTCGGATTTCTATCTATATCATTGGATTGTGATCCGCCATATTTGTTTTATATTATTAAACAAGTATTAAAACAAGGACTTTAATATTTATTTTTACCTACTAGTTATAATGGTTTTCTCACGTAGAAACGAACAATACAAGAAACTGTTACTGGTCTAATAGTATGATTCTAGTGTTCGTGTAGAGATTTTAAATGCGGTAAAATTGCCTTCTCGTCGCATGCTAATATGTCGATGAAACTGTAGTGAATGTAAATTACATGGATCTCACAGGGAATCCGTATAAAATGCAGGCATTCTTGAGAATACCTAGGTATGTAATGCAGTCCGATTGAGTTTAATTTGTGTTAACCTTGGGGGTTTTTATAAGGCGCGAAGTCATTATATCGCTTTATATGGACAAAAACCATGAAGTATGCAAATTAAATAAAAATATGATAAATAAATACGTTTTCTGACGCACGGGTCACACTTTCCCACGCCATCGCGCCACCTAAACACGAAATAAATACTTGGTATTTCTATTAGGTAGGTATTCGCTTTTCGCGATTATTATACGTGGATTTAAATAACGGTCTAATAAAGCTGTGTAATGTAAATACGCGATAAAAACCCTTAAAAATATTTAATTGAACGAAACAAACAGTTACTTTATTTTCTTTGGTGCGTCCCCATTGTCTCATCTCATTCTTTAGGTTTGGGGTCAAGCGGAAATATCCTCGCGCACTTTTTTGATGTTGACATTTTAGAAATAGGCTTTCAAATGTACCTCTGCACGATGAGGGCGCTACTCCGAACATCTAACCGGAACACAGTAATGCTGGCACATTACTGCTTGACGGCAGACTTCACGAGCAAAGCAATGGTACCAACCCAGACGGGCACTCGCAGTCTTTCGAGAGTTTCGAAAGATTAATTTAGTATACCTGTAAATTGTAATTCACCATTAGTCCTAATATACCAAAGCGAATAAGTATACAAATGTTTTGAAAATTATCACTAGAAACGGGATATTTACCATGTATATTATTTGATTTGAGTTTGAGTTTTGAGATATGAATAATATACATGGTAAATATCCCGTTTCTAGTGATAATTTTCAAAGTGTTGATGACCATGACAGTTTAAAATCATACAAATATTTAATGATAGTTTACAAATATGGGTGAGGATAATGTGAATATTAAAGCAACCTTATAATGCTCTACTAAAGTGCTTAGCTAAGCACTTTATAGAACGTAATCAGATTTTACAGCAACAACTCTTCTAGCGAATATCATTCATGTCGATTGTCGATATGAGATAAACACAACGTATGTAATAGCACCGCAAATATTCCTTTCGCCTCACTTTATGTTTAAATATTATGTTAGTAGAGCACGTTTATAATAATATTTTATGTTTACGATAATATTTTCAGCGTGGTGTTTTTTGTTGTATTGTCACACTGGAATGCATGCACGATTAACAAACAACACTTTGTCGACTCGGCCCTAAACACGATCTGATGTTTTATTTTCCCGCTTGTTATGACACGCAGAATGCACACGTTTTCGATCTTATTAATATTGTTTGTGTTGTTCTTAATCTAGAGATACGTAGGCTACACGATACTTACACCTACACATATTAAATCAATTGTTTTTGCTCCGTGCTATAATACGAACGACTACTGCAAACTCATAAAGATATATCTGAGCAATTGCTTTGGGAAGTGTGACTTAACTTGGACACGCTATTTATTGTGAAGTGTGTGTCAAGATCAATCACATCGAGGCGATGACCCAATATGTAAAGCAAACATTTTAGATAGTTCAATGATCGCTTAATCATCATACCGAATAGGGTCTTCCCATTACATTTCAAGGTGTGATCTAAATAAACGAGTAAGAGGAATGCTGAAAATAATGAAATTCTGAAAGTACGCCATGTTTGCCACTTCTTATCCTGTACTCTCTGAAAATTTGTTGTTGTTTGAATGTATATTGGGTCAAAAGCAAAAGTCGATGTCGTAACTGTTTATTTTATCTTTAGCTACTTTAGCAGGTTCCGGCAATTAATTCACACCATTTGGTGATACGTTAGACCGACAGCACGGTCCTTTACAAAAAGCAATCAATTTGAATTGATGTATTACATATCAATCGATTGCCTAGGTATACCACAGAATAGTAGACCCTAACTGCAGAATAATGTAATATGACTGATATGTTTGTTTCCTTTGTAGCTAGCCCGACTCGGGTACTACAAGCTGGCTGCTGCTGCGCAAGCTGACACAGAACCGAACGGTCCGCGACCACAGAACGGTCTCCGTCATCCACATCCTAGAGAGATAAGGTACATGATTGTTATGGAGCTGGTAAACTGCTGGCTAGGAATTCCCGCTGAGCTATCGTAGCGGCCTTTTTTAATAATGACAAAGCCTTTTGGTTGCTATCGTTTCCGTTCTTGAAATCGCTAACCAATCTTTTTCTTCACTATTTCACCTGACCTTAGTGGTAGATTCAGATTTCCTTCTTGACAATGGTTGCAAGCTATGCGATCACAACGCCTCAATCTTACTGGCAGTTACCCTTCCCCATATCATTGTCTTCATCAACAGACTTGTACTATATACCTGCCTGCTATTTGCAGTCTGTGAAGATCATCCTGACATCATAATGGTTATATGTAGTTGCATAAGGTTACTCTTATTTCCCAGTGTATGGAATTCTATATCTAACAACATAATTAAAAATTCGTAACATTAAACCAAAAATTGGCAAGGAACGACAGAATATTCAAGTTACGCACACATTCTTGGCATGTTTGTTAATTTAGACCTGGTGCAGTCAATGAACGCGAGTAAACAATTTAAATTGAAAATAATTTGTGACGAACACTGTGACCAAAATAGGATGCCCTGTTGTGGCTGCCAGAGACAAAGACTTTGTGTTGATCGACTCCCATATTGGGAACAAAGGCTTGCAAACTGCACAATAGCGTATTTGCGCGCTTTAAACCGTGCAAGACGTTTAGAACAATTTACATAATCTTTATTCTCTATAGGTTTTGATCTTTATCTCTCCTGATCTTTAGTGATGATGTACTTAGTCGAAGCACGCTAAATCCAACTGGAACAATCGTTATAAATGTCTTGTGGTAGAATAAAATGGCGCTACCCAAACGGACTCTGAAGAGTTAGTCCTAACAATTCTTATCTATGGTTGAAAGCGATTCGATCTATGGATGGAAACGATGAAACTTTTTGATGTGTGATAATCGGTGTGAGTCTTGCGAGTGGAACAGCTGATCATGGGTCCAGCGGGGAGGTACAACAGTGAGGTGGGCGGATCGTACAGACCTGCCATAAAGTTTGACACGAGGATACCTGTTTATGGCGGTGTGGCTCCGGCGTGTAGGTAGGACCACACTATCTCTTCCCGGGGGTGCCGTAAGAACCGGGCAAGGGAATAATCCTCAAAATGGCATTCTCCTCAGCCATCTCCACAATTATAGGAAGGGACTAGTTTTCGGGTACCTTCGGGCTGACGGCGATACTTATTTACTCTGGACTTAGAGGCCTTTATAATATTCTAGTCATCATTAGGAAATCGGCCTGAGCGAAATCACATTTGCAACCTTCATGGCTTGCCTGACGCTTTCTAACTTTTCTTTGTAATTATTATGTTCACGTATATCTTACGTCCGCTTGTTACTTGAAAACGTGGAGCGTTCGCTTTATTGTGGATACGCTTGCTGCTTTTTGTCTTCAAGAGAAAAGCACAACCATTCAAAAACACATTCAAAGGACGCAGATTCAAATCTCTTGGGCAAATATTTCTTTTACATTTCATCATCATCATCAGCCGGGAAACGTCCACTGCTGACCATCGGCCTGCCCCATGAAAGGAGGATTTTGCCATAATACACCATGCTTGGCAGGCGTCTTGGTGATCGCTGTTTATTATGATGTTGAGTGAGAAGAACGCTGCCCCCCGTTCGCTGGATCTTAACCGACTCTTATCGCTCCCACGGGAATAGATGGGGTGGTACTTATCTTAGCCGAGCTAGTACGGCCATTTATTTTGTCTTAAACTAGTGGCTCCAGAGATTAGCGGTAACAAACAAACAATCTTTACCTACCTCTTTAAAACGAGTGTGGCCGAGCGGGAACTTGTGCGTATTTCAGTCCTATACGCACCATAGTTCGAATCTCGACTCGGCCCGCACCAATGACTTATATCAAATTATGTGCGGATTATGCACACTCGCTCTGAAATGGCGAAGGAAAACTTCGTGCAGAAACCCGCATGTTCAAGAACCACAAAATTCGAAGATATATGACATCCACCAAGCCGCACTGGGCCCGCGTGGTGGATTATGGTCCACACCTTTCTCGGAGAGAAGGCCGGTATCCTAGCAGTGGGAGCGTAAGAGGCTGTTAATGTTAATTTATATTATTAGTATAGATAAAAGGCCTGTGTGAGAGGAACCACGTGAATAATACTTCCCTTTCGTATTTCAGCTGCAGGCACAACAAAACACACACAATGGACACAGACAGTCTGGTGCTATGGAGGCGGCCGTTCACCACCTTAGAGTATTTCTTTAGAGAACTCTTCATTCTCATCAACACAGGGTTACAAAGGTACGCATGAACAATTATTTAAAGTACACACAACATTGACTGCAATATACAGGGTCATCCATCAGGATGGGTCGGTGGGAACGTCCCACTGACGACTCCAAGTGCAGAGGGAGGAAGTCTATCCATACAGATAAATAAAATTGAAGTGTCTGTTTGTAATATCAAAATAACAGGGTTTTACTAAATGCATATGAAAGTATATACGGTACCTATAACAAAACAACCATTTTTAAAATTTTTGTCTGTCTGTTTGTTCCGGGTAATCTCCGAAACGGCTCGACCGATTTTGACGGGACTTTCACTGGCAGATAGCTGATGTTACAAGGAGTAACATAGGCTACTTTAATTTTAGAAAAATAATTAGGGATCCGTGCAAAAAAATTAAAACCATGTATAAGTTTTTAAATTTTCATGGTCACTAACACAAGAGTTGCAAGCGCCATGTTCACGAGGAAACACAGTTTCCTCGTGAACATGGCGCTTGCAACAGTGCCGAAATATCGAGGGCTCAAAACAAATAAAATACATGGTAAATATCCCGTTACTAAAGTAAAACCATGTAATCCAAAATCCCCATGCGGGTGAAACCGCGGGGCAGCAGCTAGTTCTTAGTATATTTTGTCATGAAGTCATCTAATTTCTTTTTAGTCAACTGTACATTGGATAATGATCTGATTAGTTGAATACCACCCTTAGTTTTATTTTTGTTTATTTTCAGGTTGATAGCGTACAAATTACTTGCAATGTCGATAGTTATATTAATAAGTGGTACAGTTGCGTCGTACTACATAGGAGGACCTCACCAACCTTATGTACAAGTAAGTGAAATTTGTTTCAATACTCGTAAGCTAATCTTTAAGTTGTTTCTCTATGCTACATTTATTATAATTTTTAGCTGTAATTTTTATCCGCTTTGCAATAAATATGGCGGAGAGAGATGAAAACTCAAAAGTAAAGGGCACATAAAGGCAAAACATTGAAAATGAAATGTAGCGATAGTAGTAAATCCGAAGCCAACGCTACCCCTAAGATTCAGAGAAGAGTCTAAGGGTAATATTCAGAGAAGAGTCTAAGGGTAATATTCAGAGACAACAGCTTAAAACGATCTAAGAACTGTCTTAGCAAAGCATCGGCTAAGCCGCTCAATCTAATTCGTATTCAGAAATTAAAGTTCATGTACGGTCTAAGCTAAGATTACACGCTGTTATCTATGGCTGTTAAGTTTTTAATTTTTTCACCGGAACGTTTATCGGTTTTGTCACTTATGTATGAATAGCAATACAACAAATATAGCGATATACAAAATGTCACTGGAGTGAGTGAAACAACAATATTAATGCTATAAATCTATTTTGATATTATAATAAATGAAACATGTTAGTTTTGAAGTTTGACATTTCAATGTTTGGTTATTATGGTTTCTACCGTTATCATTTGGTGGCGCCACTTCTGTTTTGAGAGCGGCTAAAGTAGTCGATATTGCCTACTCAGACTTTGCTGAGCATGCGCTTAGTTTAAGTAGTGTTCCAAATGTCTCTGAATACAAATTAGAGCGTAAGCACTACTTTTTGACATACGGAAGACAAAGTCCACGCTTAGACTCGTCTCTGAATATCAGCCTAAGTGCTACACCTCTAAGTGAGTCCCGCTTATGGGTTTTGCTTTGATTTATATATTTGACCGATTCCTCGAGTAGCTCTGAGTCGAGTTTCGCTGGAGTTTCATTTTTTGAGTTCACAATAAGTCTGTGCTAGTTTACTCATTGCTTTTCCAGGTAGCGATGTCCTCAGTGGCGTGGTGGGGCTGGTGGGTGGTGCTGGGCGTGTGCAGCAGCGTGGGGCTCGGCACGGGGCTGCACACCTTCCTGCTGTACCTGGGGCCGCACATAGCGCGCGTCACGCTGGCGGCCTACGAGTGCGGGGCGCTTAACTTCCCCGAGCCGCCTTATCCGAACGAGTGAGTGACAATGTATACCACTATGAAGCAGTAAACATGATGTAGCGACAGAATTTATGTGGTCATTATAACTAAAATATAAAATATAAAACGTTACTGTTCCACATCTCTACAATATCCTAGTTAAGGAACGTAATATAAAAAAGTACAGTAACTATGTGTTTAAAAAAATTATACTTACCTGGCTTAAGCCACTTGACTATGATGGTGTGGAGAAATTGTTGGAAAGTTTGTATTTCTGATTCGGATTATACCAATCCATATACAACATTTACATAACATAAACACACACACACACACACACACAGTGAAATACGCGCGCGCGCGTGTGTGTAACTGTTATATGAAGGAAAAAAAATAGTTTTACTTTAATAATAATATAAGTTTTTCGGAATTTTTAAAACAAAAACTTCGACATAATTATAATATTGTCTAAAGATGGGAGAAGCTACTGGTTGCTGAAACACAGTTTACTAGTTCGGCAGCCTATGGGTTCATTGATAATTTGTACAAAAAGTTATGTCAACAAATGTTTTTTTTTTTTTTTTATATACCCGTTACAGTGAACACACCCATGCAATGTCCGAATAATAGCATTTCGTTGACATATTATGCATTGATTGATGATTTATTAATTTTGTTTTCCAGTATAATCTGCCCAGCAGAAATCGACCCTAACAACATAGTGTCGATATGGAACATAATGTCGAAAGTGCGCGTGGAGTCCATGATGTGGGGGCTCGGGACGGCACTGGGGGAGCTGCCGCCTTATTTCATGGCGCGAGCGGCGCGGCTCTCGGGGGGGAGTGTGTCGGAACTACAGGAGAACTCGGACTCTAGGACCGGCAGGTATGTAAGGCAGACCTAACAGAATAACAACGCTTTGGCTGAGATTCAGAGACGAATCTAAGCGTGGACTCACGCTTCCATACGTCAAAATTCTATACAGTTTTGACATATGGAAGCCAAAGTCTACGCTTAGATTCGTCTCTGAATCTCAGCCTTTGACGTCAAGCGCGGATTTCGTGATACTAGAAATACGTGCTTGACGTAAAAGCGTTGTTATTCTGACAATCAAACTTACGTTTGCATAAGCGTCTGAGGTGTGCATGACCTATAATAAGTGGTGCAAGTACGGAACTTTACGAACCATATCGATCGATAAATTGAAAGTTCGATAAGAGACGATGTTGATTTTTGTCGAAAACGTTTTGTATAGATTTACATATTTATGTATAATATTATATATTATAATGTTGGTGGGAGGACTAACTCTTCTGCGAGTGTCCGTCTGGGTTGTTACCACCGCTTTGCTCGTGAATTCTGCCGCCAAGCAGTAGTGTGCAAGCATTACTGTGTTCCGGTTTGATGAGCAGAGTAGCCAGTGAAATTACTGGGCTTATGAGACTTAATACCTAATGTTTCAGGGTAACGAGCGCACTGCAGTGCCGCGCAGGCCTTTGTTTTTCAAAGTTCTGGGTGGCACTGCAATTGTTATGCTTACCATCAGGCAAACGACCAGCTCGTCTCGTTACCAAATAACATAACATAAAAAAATGTATATTATTAATGTATTATTTTTGTATATATTTACATTTTATACATTTATAACCGATTTTAAACGGATAAACAGGCACATAGTCATTTTAATTTCACTGCGCTCTCATGGGGCCCAAAATCAGAAACAAAGATTTTTTAAATTTTAATTTCAGAGCAAAAATAATGGTGCAAAAGTTGGTGCAGCGTGTAGGATTTGCGGGAATCCTAGCGTGCGCGTCCGTTCCTAATCCCCTCTTCGACTTGGCGGGGCTGACCTGCGGACACTTCCTCGTACCTTTCTGGACGTTCTTCGGAGCCACCGTTTTGGGGAAAGCAGTCATTAAAATGCACATCCAAAAGATGTTTGTTATAATCGCATTCAATGAGACTCTGGTTGGGTAAGTAATTTGCTTCTTATTGCTTTAGTTCTTTATGTAATAGGGAACTTGCAAAAATTTAAATTTAATGTTAATTAGTGAAAGTACAGGGCCCTATTTAATAAAGCTGACAATCCGACAAGTCCGACATATGTCAATAAGTGACAATTCGACAGTTTTTCTGTTTAATAAAACTTACAGGCGACAAAATTGTCATGTTGGAAAATTGACAAATTTGTCACGACAATTTTCTTATTGTCAGATTAAAGACTGTGGTTTTTTGACATATGTCGAGTTTTATTAAACGCGTTTTTAGATGACAAATATGTCAAAATTTCACCGGTCGATTTTTGACATATTTGTCACTTTTATTAAACAGCCTAAGCGCGACAATTCTACAATTATGTCATTTTTTGACATATATGTCGAATTGTCAGCTTTATTAAATAGGGCCCAGCCCCCCTATTCGCTAACTTTTACATTTCTAGTGATCAACCGAGTCTGGTTGTACACCGACAATTGATGTCAACTAATTTATCATAACTTTGGTATTGCGTATCACATTGAGTGGATAACTGGTTATAGTGACTAACGGTGTCTTTCAGGACTTCACTAGCGCAACACTATTTGCTATCGACTATTATACGACTAAGTTGTTTAATGCTTTTTGAGGGTTATGCGTGTAAAATTTTGAGGACATTTCATTTTAGACGGTATACTTAAGATAAAGTGGCGGTAAAATAAAATCACAGACTATACTATAAGTATGTATGGTAAAATATATGTAAACTCTTTGGGTAAAATTCATAGTAATTCATTACGTAATCTTCATTCGAGCACCATTCTATTAATTACCTACTGTTAAAAGTTAATCAAGTCAAATCAAATCAAGTCGTTTATTTGCTAGTATACATGTTAGCGTTTTTGATCTATGTATTCAACCTGCAGGCAGGTGTGCAAATATTGTTAGTACCTACAATATTAGAAATTTGGTGATAGTAAATAAAGTAAGTAGGTTATGATACCAAATTAATGAAGGAGGCAAATTCAAAATCTATAGAAATAAATAAAATTCAAGTGTCTGTATGTAATATCAAAATAACAGCTTTTTACTAAATGCATATGAAATTATATACGGTACCTACAACAAATCAACCATATTTAAAATTTTTGTCTGTCTGTCTGTCTGTTTGTTCCGGTTAATCTCCGAAACGGCAGGACCGATTTTGACGGGACTTTTACTGGCAGATAGCTGATGTCAGGGACACCTTAGATGCTCAAGCAAACGTAAATTTCCTTGAGGGTCTAAGGTGCCCCTTACAAGGAGTAACTTAGGCTACGTGGGTGAAGCCGCGGGGCATAGCTAGTATTATCTAAAATTATTCTTTATACTATTGGATAACGAGACGAGCGGGTCCTTTGCCTGATGGTAAGCATAACGCCGGCCCATAACAATTACAGTGCCACTCAGAACTTTGACACATAAAGACCTGCGCAGCACTGCAGTACACTCGTTACCCTGAGACATTAGGTATTAATTCTCAGCATAAGCCACTGAATTTCACTGGCTACTTGGTTCATCAAAAGGGAACACAGTAATGCTCGCACATTCCTGCTTGGTGGCAGACTTCACGAGCATAGTAGTGGTATACCAACCCAGACGGACACTCGCAGACTCCTATCTAATCATAAAATACATAGCAATAAAGACTCCAGCACCACAATCACAACAAAATCGTTGTTGTCGATCGACGGTGTTAATCACTCGAATTTATAAAACACTGCTTTTGAGTAGTGTCTATCACAAACCTCGGTGATTATCAAATTTGATGTCCACTATGCTTACATAATCGCAATTTTAAACTATCGATACAGAAACATCTGTCAAAATGAGTTATGGTGACTAACAAGTGACTAACCGCGAAACTCGGTGCTCATGACGTCATCCAAGTTGATAACTGAGGTTAGCCAATACGAAACTAGCTGTTTGACAGTTCATCGTTGTACACTTTGCCAAGTGATCATCACTTTGAGTTGTCAACCGAGATACGGAACAGCCCTGCTGGACACTTAATCCATACAGATAAATAAAATTGAAGTGTCTGTTTGTTATATCAAAATAACAGCTTTTTACTAAATGCATTTGAAAGTATATACGTGACCTACACCAAAACAGCCATTTTTTAAATTTTTGTCTGTCTGTCTGTTTGTTCCGGGTAATCTCCGAAACGGCTGGTCCGATTTTGACGGGACTTTCACTGGCAGATAGCTGATGTTACAAGGAGTAACATAGGCTACTTTTATTTTGGAAAAATAATTAGGGTTCCGCGCAAAAAAATAAAAACCATGAAATCCAATATCTCCGCGCGGGTGAAACCGCGGGGCAGCAGCTAGTGCCTAATATGATAAAGAGTGCGGTGCCACTGCATTGCGCAGGTCTTTGTGTTTTAAAGTTCTGAGTGGCACTGCAGTTATTATTGGCCGATGTTATTCTTACCATCAGGCAAACGACCAGCTCGCCTCGTTACCACACCATAAATAAAAAGTTGAATTTGAATCTATATCTAACTCTTCTTTCCACAGCCAAGTCCTATCATGGGTTGAAAGGATACCATACATCGGGCCGAAGCTCGAAGCGCCGCTCCTAGAATTCCTTAGAAACCAGAAGGTCCGCCTTCACAAGCACGAGGGGGGAACCCCGGCGGATAACCAAGGCTCGGTGCTATCGAACCTTCTCGAGAAGTTTGTGCTGGCTATGGTGGTATACTTCGTGGTGTCCATTGTGAACGCGCTAGCACAGAGTTACAGCAAGCGGATCAGTAAAAAGAAGGGCAAGAAACGCGAGTAGGGCAAGATGGCGCCGAGCGATTGGTCGGTGGTCGGTGAGTGGAATTGCTTTTGTGATTTAATAGATTTTGCTCGCGTGGAATCGGAATAAAATGAAGCCTATAGCGCTCAGGGATTATGTAGCTTCCTATTAGTGAAAGATTTTTTAAAATCGGACGTATGGTGCCATAAATACCTAGGTATAATGCACAAGAGAGGTTAAGAGGCTGCTACATGCCATACTTTCCATACAAACGCTCGTACGTGATTATAGTGTCCTAATAAATTTTTCTTTAGATGTTTTGAGCAAATAGGTATCATGTGCTATATATCTAGGATTCCGTAGGAGCAAAAATGTAAAATTTTGAGATTCCAACTCAGTACATGCTTTCAAAAATCAGCTTTTTGGACACATTTTATCTTGACTTTGACCGTTCACAGTGTTCTCATAAATGTAAAATTCAACAAAACACTTCGATATAATCCTTGGACATGTAATGGAGATTCTAAATAACAAACATTTTTTTCGCAAACTTGTAAGGGTTTTTCAAAAACACGTATTTCCTGGAACACGTTTTAGGAAAGTACCACGCACTAACTGTCTTCGGAAATTTTGTTTGGAAATTTATTTCAAAATTTTCAGAATGCCAACCGAAGGCTCTGGCGTTGTCTCTTTCCGTAGTGCCTGTTTTCTTCGATGAACCAACAAGCCTTTAGGCCGTTTTTGCGTTCTACTTAGGCGGGCCGGGAAGAGGCACCTTAAGTCTATTGCCGCTTTTTTTAAATGCATTTTTTTTATTATTTCAGCGCGGCATTCATCCTTGCGCAGGCGTCGAGGCCGCATTCACCGGTTTCAAGCGCAGAGCGAGGACGGCGAAAGTTAAAACTTAATTCAACGTGACGGCTCTGTGAATGGACGAATGTGTTAAATAGTACCTACTTTTTGAACTATCGTGGTTTGGATACGTGTTTATTACACAAAATTGGGTATGATTGCGCTACTGAGGCAGTGAAATTACTGGGTTTATTAGACTTAATACCTCAAAGTAATGAGCGCAATGCAAAGGTAATGCAGTGCCGCTCAGCCCTCAGTTCCAAAATTTTTAGTAGCATTGCTATTGGTTTTTATTTTGTGCTCCCTTTTTGGGCAGGCTAAAGTCATAAGACCATACCGCCGCATTTCAATTGTTATGGGCCGTCGTTGCTCGTCTTGTTAATCCAATACTATAAAAAAATGCAAACTCCATCATAACTAGACTCAGTGCCAAAAAAACAACATTCCAGTATACGTTGGCCTGTCTGACAATTTTAATAGTTGCACAACTGCACAAAAAGAGAGTGGAATGCGTTTAGGGTAGTTTCTTTGTTCCACCAAAACTTTTGAATGCCTGAACAGATTTGGGGTATCATTTATGTATGGGGTATCGTTAGAATCCCTACATCATCCCCAGTGACACTGGCTAGGGCAGTCGTGTTTTTTATGTAACTTTTGTTTCATTGACTTGTTTTGATAACTCTAAGCAGAGGCAGACACAAAAGTTAATAAAAAAAAAACCAAAATCCATAGACTCGAACTACTGAATCAAGTTATGTTGGAGTTTGCATTTAACTATGCTAATGTTTAATATCTCTGGTTCTTTAATTACTTTCTGTAGCGTGGTGAAATGAGGATTTCTTCCAGCAAACCCTTGAAGAGAGAGAGTTTAGATTTTAATATTAATCATCATCATCGTCATCATCAGCCGGATGACGTCCAGCGTCTTGTATCCAACGGTATTAATATTAATATGTGCACAAATATACCCGATTTTGTCTTATAAATATGGATAACATTAAAATATAGCTATTATTGCTTATACCTTTGTTCGGTTAATGTTGGCCAAAATAGAAAAGTTTATCAAAAAAAGTATAACATTCAGTCTATACCTCAAGATGTGGGGAGTATTTAGCCTTTTACATTCACAGCAAAATACCTAAATACAATCTACATCCTGGTTGATATAGATTTTCGCAGTAATGCCTAAGTCTATCAATGAATATAAAAAAAAACTTAACGGTGTCTTTGAAGATCGATATAGTTGTGAAGAACAAGATATAGGGTTGAGAAACATAATATATTGAGATACTCTTCTCTTCTCACTTGAACCTAAATCGTTCAGCATTAAATATAAAAATAGTAAATTTTAATCATTTTCATAGACAATTTTTAAAAAAATACTTTTCAGAATTCTTTCTACAAAAAAAGACCTATTTCAGCTCATTTGGCGGTCTGCTTCTGCAGCACGTCACTCACGGTAATAATAATAGCATTTATTTAACACTCAAGAGAATAGACAAAATAGATTAAAAACATAAGGGCATCTGCATAGAATACACAACCTGAATCACAGATATGAGACTTGATACCTAATGTGGTAGGGTAAAGAGCGCACTGCAGTGCCAGGCAGGCCTTTGTGTTTCAAAGTTCTGAGTGGCACTGCAATAGAGACGTTGACCCCATTTTTTTATGACGTCAATCAATTCGTTTTCTCATGAGAATCAAACGTCTAAATCGAAAAAAACTGGAAATCGAACGCTAGAAACGTCAAAAATGACAGTCAAAGTCGGGCGTATCTACTGAGCGCTAAAACGCCCCATACAAATTGGACAACATATGACGTCACTTGTTCAACGCGCGCCGTAGAGCTGTACTAAAAACATGTATTTTGTTGATATGGCCGTGAATAATTGAAATGTAAATAATCTTATGGTATCATATAAATTACTATTGGATGATAAAAATAATCGTTGAATTCGGAAAACTTTTAGAGGCAGTATCTTAGTGGATATTATATATTTTTTGTGAATTTTTATTGTATTCATGTGATGTTCAACCTGTATAGCGACAGTAATTATGTATTTTGTGTTTCAAGCAACATCCCTATTGTTATTAAGCGGCGTTATGCTTACCATCATACAAACGACCCGTTCGTTCGTTTTCTAATACCTAGTAAGTAAAAAATGCTATTTTAATTTCACTCTCGACGCGTTCATAAATTTTGCTTTTCTATTGTATCGAACGTTAAAATCGTGCCGTGCCACGGTAAATTATAAAAACACCCTACTTTTAAAGGTTTTCTGTACCATGTACTTTCACGGGTCGTTACTTAGCAGAGACAAACACTAAAGCTATTAGAATCTTAAATAGGTACTAGGAATGTTATAATATTAGCAGAAACCTAAAAAGGTCTTAATACAAACATCTCAAAAGTAAGATCTGTTTTTTATACTTGCCCAATAATGTTAACAAACTGATCACCAACCAATGACAAATAGAAATCCGAATTAGAATCACGTGATTGGTTGCGAACGAATCACTATTGATGTGATTGGTTGACTCGGCGTATGTTAACCAACCACATAATGTAAACAGTTACATTATTGGACAAGTATATAAAAACACAGAGCTTAGAATCTTAATTGTATTCTACAGTTAAGTAAGCGTCTCTATAGCAGCTATAGACCGACTGTATAAGTCTTGCCTTTACCAAAATGTACATAGTTATATTGTAACGATAGAGTAAATTTTTAACTTTCACTGCTAGAAGGTGAAAAGTGATTCGTCACAGTAACAATAAATAATGTAGTTACACATGTTACGCGAACAGAAGCAGCTACGTGCTACTTTGAAACAAGTGATTGATAGTAAAAGTACTTTCTCAGAGAGTATTTTTTAGTACTTTCTCTAACACTTTTTACCAAAAAAGAAACACTAAGTAGATATCTACTTGTTTCTTTTTTTTGTTTAAACATACGATGCCACAGACGGCCAAATCCTCAAATTGGAATTTAGGTTAGAACGGTTTTACTAAGAATTAAAATACCTATATTTTACCTACATTAGCATAAAAAAATTCAAAATATAGATGTAAGATCGATGGACTGAGTAACTAAACTATGGATAAATCTGCTAAGATACATTTCTAATCTGACTCTGTCGATCTTCTCTCTTCATGTCTATTGTGCATAGAGTATGAAATAAATCAGTAAATAAAACCTCTTTTCTACAGGGCTGTTTTTTTGATAACAGGTGTATTTTTTTAATGGGACAGTTAGATAGTTTAACCATTGTAGCTGCAGGAAATCGTTTTTAACCACGAATATTTATTTATTTATAGTAAGAAAGGCCTGCAAGCCAATTACACTTGTTATTAAGTAACAGTTATAGAAGGCAAAATTGAAGCTAGAAAAAGAAAACAATAAAAACAAAAAATTAACAAACAATTAAAGTAAATAAAAATAGTAGGTATAAAAAAATATCAAACTATGTCATCTGTAGGGCTAATATGCGCGCCGTTTCTCTTGTCGAGATACGAGATACTATATATTGTCTAACAGTGGTAACATGTAGCGCAAAGAAAAACCTAGCAGCCTTGCCACAAAAAAAATTAAACACCCTAAACATAGGTATGTTGATCTCTCTTATACATGCCTTAGTCGCGTATTTAAATATGAACAAACCTTCATTTAAGGAGTGCCTAACTCAATTCTGTTCGGGCATTTCTAATAATTTTAGACTTTTATCTTTAGACACTGTCTAGCTAAACAGGCGTTTTAACGTGGTTTTTTCGCGGTATGAAGGTTTATGTATCGATCCTGTTTCTTATTAGAATCAACACGGACCTATCGTGGTTAGTGTACCAAAAAACAGAAATCGCTGATTCACTGGCCCATCTCAAAAATACCTACAGCCTCTGTACCTTGTACAGTCAATAGCTTGTTGCCCATATGACAAGACACTATCGGTAGGTAATATTAGTACCTACTGTTATATTAATTCAGGTGCTGTGCGCTTTTATTCTAGGTTAGGGACTGCACGTATCAAATGGAAACGAAATTATGGCTAGCCAGTGGCCAATGGCCATAGTAGTTATTATACTTGCTACCTGACTGCATAGGTAGTAAGTATATCCGTCTCGCTTCCACTTTTTTTGTTCATGGGCAAAGGGTGTTTGGCTGTATTTTAGGTAAAGGCAAAAAATACTTCGTTGATAAATAATTTGAGTAACATGTTTGAGTTTTTAAAGGTGTTGCAATAATAATTCTTTATTTAGTGTAAAAGTTATTGTGACCGGGTCGACTCGATAAAATCTTGAGACTTTGTTGGAAAATAATAACAAAAATGATTCATTTATTTATTTATTTATTTATTGCAACAGGAACGGCATTACCAATTACACCTATTACACAGTTCCATATCATTTCATATATTATAATATCATGATACTGAACATCTCACTAGCGTATTGCGTATAATATATACGTACTAATTTTTATCATATTCGAAGGCCACATTTTGTAGTATAATAACAATAATTGAAAAAATCTTATAAATAGAGTTCACAGCGTTTTCTCTAACTTTAATAAATTTTATTTACTTTAGATATTGAGTGTGGCCACAATATAGGGAAATAATAAATAAATAATTGTTAGAGTAGCAATTTCAATGGGCAACCAAACTTTAAAAATCGTTCAAAAATTACAATAAAATTTACTTTTAGGCATGTTAAAATTTATGATAGTTTTTTCGTTTTAATAAATTAATCTACAGTAGGTACAACGGTGCGTGCCTAGTTTTTTTATTACTATATAACCAAAATTGTAATGTGATGGCATATTCCAAAAAAGAAACTATTTTAGTTGTTTGGTGCTGTTCCTATTCCTTTTTTTACAACTCCCATTATTTTTAAAATAATGTCATTTCTCTGACCTAGTCTGTGAAAGATTAAGATACTTATAGGTATTTACTATGTGGAATGACTATGTCCCATAATATCTATTAGGAAACAATTTTAAACGGTGGTTTAGTTAAACTAGTTTTGTATTTGTTTTTCTTTGACAATTTAAGATTGTATCGAGAGAGACAAAACCTTGTTTAACTATTCAACCGCCTAACACTGTTTATTAATAAAAGCCTAGATCTATTAGGATAAATATGACCAATTTAACTTGACACTTTTATGCACGCTAAAAAACGCACAGAAGCTTTGTGTGTACAGTATGACCGAGTTAAACCTCGATAGTTTTCAATTCTTATTGTCTCATTTCACGACTACAAACAGAGCTGGCTCTTCACTTCGTTAACAAGTTAAAAGAGGACGGAGTTATGCAAATAGTATCGTGTATTCATTTTTATTTGGCATCAAGTGAAGACTTAGATCTAAGCGTGGGTTTTTGCTTCCATAATTTGTTAAAACTGTAATGTATAGATTTTGAAATAATTATGGAAGCATGAATCAACACTTCGATTCGGCTCTGAATCTTAGCCCTACCATCTAACGAATGCGAATAGGACATAGGTACACTTGCTAATAAATAATTCGCCACTATAGAGAATATGTTTTTGTTAGTATAAAAGTGCTTATATCAAAACTTGTGAAGATTTTCTTCCAGCACATGTTATAATAGCTTATGAGTGTATTGTTTGAATGATACACCTAAATGTTTATCACCATGTGTCTAGTTATATTGGTAGTAACTAATAAGAGGTAAAGTAAGAAAGACATTTAATTTGTAAGTAGCGTGAATAGATGTGGATTAAAATAAGTAGTTAAAATAAAGTCCAGTATTATAAGACGTTTTAGGTGTGATTTCTTTTTGATTCATATTCCCTAACTGTTTAGGAAATAGCAATTTCAATGTTGCTGTAACACCTGTTTTATTTCTATATGTGATTTGTGTAGTTTACAAACTAAGTGCAGCGTTTCTGATGATGGACACGTTTTTTTTAATTGTTTACGTAAACACTATGATAGTAGTGCTAGAGCAGGGGTGCGGTTTTTTAATGTCACCGAGTGACTTAATATCAGCGAATATGACCAATAGTCACCGAATTACAGAAAGTCGTATTTTTTAATCTCAGCGGGTGACTAAACTTCTCATACCTATGATATCGTTTACGAATGGGTACCCCCACTCGTAAACGATATCATAGGTATCAGTATTTAGTGCTATTTTTGACTTAAAAACAATTTCCAACTTAAAAAATAAAATTGAATAGAACAAAATCATAAGTTTATCTATGATCAAAGCTGAGAAATAGTTGCATGTTGGTAATAAGGTATGACTTTCAAAAATACAACTTTAGCAAATTAGTGATTTCAAAGTCATCGCTGAGAAATTTGTCATCGGTGATTTCAAAATCACTCGTGAAATTAAAAAATCGGTCCCGAGGTCGTTTTTCGAATGACTATAAAATGTACATCACTTTGTGTCAAATCTTATTGTATGTATTTAAAATAGTTGGTCTTTATAATGAGAACGGTATCGGTACACAGTAAATTTAGTAGTAAAGAGTCATCGCGTGTCTTTTTTGAAATTGACACAATTAAATTACAATCTAGCGCCTAGAATCATAATGATCATATTAATTTGAGCTTAGAACCAGCGAAACAATTCACTGAAGCTAATTTCTTAATTTAATTGGTATATATTGCACTTTTTAATGGGCTTTCTCACTTTAACATTCCACAAGTTTTACGTGTGTAAATTAGTGTTAAATGCAAATATTATTTAATTTTTATTGTGGTGATCAATTTTTATTAAAATCGATCATCGGATCTAATCATAAAATTATAAAAGAACTCCTTTATTTTATCCTTTATTATAGAAGGAATCTGTATCTAATCTTTAGAATAATAATTATTGGCAACCCATTTTATTGACCTATTATTATTTGTTAAAATGTTTCGCTCCATGTGGTCGCATTCTAACATTGTAATCACCAAAATATTTAAATTATTATTTTTGTATTTTGAGTATATATTAGTGTGATTTTAATGTATTTGTAAAAGCTAGGATTGTTCACTTTGATTTTGTTATCTTTTGGTAGGTATTTATTTTAATTATTCACATCCTTATGATATTTGTAAAGATTTTATTAGAATTATTCGTAGTGTGTACAGTCATGTGGCGTGGTACGTTTAGTACAAAATATTGCTTGTAAGTTTGAGGTTTCATAATGTAAGAGCAATAAATATTATGAATGTTCAGGACAAATTGTTTGTTTTTAATCCTCGTAGGCTACTATTTTGAAATATAATTCCTAAGGATTATGAAACACTCGGAAAGAGCAAGTTATCAATACATCACCACATATATATTTTGAATAATTACTGATTATGGGTGTACAGGTAATGAGACGATAAAGTTCTCAATCAGAAGACGATTCGTACGTATGGTATACATACGCAATTACACTGCATCACCTACTTAACTACTTTCTTTAAATGCCGTTAGAAAATTCAAAGAAAATTAATCAAAATCCTTTCAAAATCATGGATCACTAAATTGCGTAGGTATTATAAGTTCAGTGTGCCCACACCTATAGAGTACGGAGGGCAGGTACTTTAAAGATTAAAGTTAGGAAGCGTTACTTCATCGAGAGTTTTCTTTATTTTTTAAAGTTATACCTACTTACTGCATTTAAAGATTTTCAAAAAGTCGCTTGTCTTGGCCGGGACACAAAACCGATAGATAATAAAAAAAACTGTTAACTGTATTTAAATCAATCATAACTTCTCTGGTTTCAACACGTGTGACTCGATGGGAAAAATCCCAATGAGTCACACCAAAGTCACACTGTCGTTTGGTGTGACTGGTTGGGAACCCACCTATTTCACGTGGTTCTTTGACAATATAGATTTTTTGTAAGAACGAGAAACTATCCGTTAGAAATAAATATCAAGCGCCCGCACCGTCACCGCTAGTCCTGAAGACAAGGCATACTACGCACTACTTTAACTACGTAGCGTCTCTGTGAACAAGGCTTTACAATCTTAATTACATTTGCCAGTTGCCTACAAAAATGGGTATTTACAATAAAAAGTTAATCAACTGTCAATGTCATTAATAATAAAATTCAATGCCAAACGTCTGTTGTCAATGACATTGACAATGGTATAGCAATTGACATTTTTGTTTTTAATATTTTGAGGTTATTGCATTGTAATGTAATTTGTAAGCGAAATTAAATCAATAGTTCAATGTTGAATTTGGTTTAAATTAGGAAAGTTATAACTGAAAAATAGTCGCAATGTTGCGGCGTCTAACTTCTTCCATCGTCCAGTCCCGTGGTATAAAGAACACAGTTAATATAAAATGGGTGAGGCCGGATTATGTGCCGTCGTACAAACCTGAGAAATCTGGAGATTTGGAGGGCCTGCCACCTATTCCTGAGACCGCTATTGGAAGAGACTTTGCTGTGACTGACGATATAAAAAAGTAAGCATGAAAATTTGTAGATTTGGGTCTTTTTTGGCTCAAAATTAGTATTTGTGCTGTACCTATATGAAACATTATTAAATGCATCAACTAAATCGGTGAAGCAAAACTCACAGCCTGATGTGGGCTAATTTAGTAGGAAGTTAAAACTTTAGACAAGCATGCTTCATCCTCAACCCCATCATTACTTACTGACAGGTGAGACAGCGGTAAAATTTAAGCCTATACTGCAATAAAAAAAATACCAAAAGGTTGCACCAATCTTTTTTGCCAGTCTATGTTCACCTCAGCCCCTCTCCTGAACACCTCTGCTGGACCTATGGTTAGCTACTGGGCAGGACATGCACCAATATTCACACTAGTTCAAAAAGTTTGGCTACACCTATGATCATCATCAGCCAAAAACATGCACTGCTGAACATTGGCCTCCCTCATGATGTGGATTTTGCCATCATACACCATGCTTGGCAGATGTCCTGGTGCTATTAAACTGTCATGGTCATCAACACTGAAAATTATCACTAGAAACTTGTAAATTCTTACTTGACGGGTAGACAGCAGAAGGTTGGCATCGATAGAGTAACATCTTGTGGTTCTTCAGTGAAGATAGGCGTGCCGCAGGGATCAATACTGGGCCCCTTTCTCTTTCTAGTATATATAAATGACTTACCCTTTATGACAGACCATATAGCATTGGACATAGTTTTGTTTGCTGATGATACTTCACTCATTTTTAAAACTGATAGGAAAGACAGTGAACTAAAGGAATTAAATGATAACCTTGACAAAATCTCAGAATGGTTTGCTGCTAATAATCTACTACTTAACGCTAGTAAAACTAAATGTATTAAATTTTCACTTCCCAACGTACCACACGTGGAATCTAAAGTGGAATTGGAAGGCAGCAAACTTGACCTGGTGAATAACACTGTATTCTTAGGATTAACTATTGACTCCAAAATGCAGTGGGGTCCTCACATCAATGCCCTATCGGGTCGTTTGAGTTCCGCTGCATTTGCAGTACGTAAAATTAGGCAGCTGACTGATGTGGCGACGGCAAGGTTGGTATATTTTGCATATTTTCATAGTTTGATGTCTTATGGCGTCCTACTTTGGGGATCTGCTGCCGATATAGATACCATTTTCATATTACAAAAGAGAGCAGTACGCGCCATCTATGACATGGGTCCACGCGAATCTCTAAGAGACTTTTTTAAAGAAATAGGTATTCTAACCCTGCCTTCGCTATACATTTTGGAAAATATAATGTATGTACGGAAGAATATTACTAAATTTAACTTAAAAAGTGATGTACATGAGTTAAATACTAGAAGTAAACATAAAATTGTTGTACCCGGGTTCAGATTAAGTAAAACTAACAAATCGTTCCTGGCAAATGGTGTCAGATTCTACAACAAAATTCCTAAAGTATTAACTGAATTACCACAAGGAAAGTTTAAACGTATAGTCAAGAGTGTATTAATTAAAAAAGCGTATTATAAAATTAAGGATTATGTAGATGACAAGGATGCATGGAGGCAAACAGCTCAGGAGCCTCCTGGCGACTACTAAACTTTAAATTGTTAGTTGTTAGCATTAGAATCATTGTAAAAAACTACTTTTTTTAAAAAGAATGCCGTGACGAGTTTCTTGCCCTTCTTCTTGCTCGGCCTATACCAATTTGGAACGGGCACGGTGGGTTTCTGGAAGATTCGTTGACTTTGAGCACGGATTGGGTCTGTTGGTGTCTTTGTCATTTATTATGTTCTGATAAAGACAGCATTAGTTTTAGTCTGTGATTCGGGTAGATGAATGTTGCAGAGGCCGGCTGTTAGAGTCATTTTAACTTTCATAAGTGCTCCTTTGGGGCCTATTTGAATAAAGACTTTTGAATTTGAATTTGAATTTGAATTTGAATTTGAAACGGGATATTTACAATGTATGTTATTTGATTTTAGTGATTTCACCTGTCATCATGATGTTTAAAACAGTGCTGAAACTCAAATCAAATAATATACATGGTAAATATCCCGTTTCTAGTGATAATTTTCAAGATGTCCTGGTAATTTCAGATATGATGTTGACCAAGGCTACACCAAAGAAAAGTAAACAACAAACATATTAAAAAGGAAAAGGGTTGTAAATTAAATGTTTGATTATGTTTCCAGCGCCCCAGAATCAGTCAAAAAGATATTTTCTGTTGCTCATCTTGGCAAAAAAGAATACAGTGTTTTAGTCAAGAAAGAACTTATAGACAGGGTGAGAAGACACAAATATGATGAAACCACAGCTGAAACTAAAAGTAAGTATTGTACTTAATCTTAGAAACTCATCTAAATCTTTGGATTAAAAGCTGGTATAGAGGCTGATGTAGTTGGTTGAAGACAAAATTAATCTGATCTTTCAATTGCATTCACTGATTGCTATTGATTCATTAAATTGTTGTTTTCGAGCCTTTCATTTCGAAATTAATGGACCTTTAGCTAACTAAGGTTTATTTCTTTAGAATGGCATAAAATTTATTTACATCTGTCTTCACAACAGACTTAGATGATTCAGGCAATTATATAACAGGAAGTTATGTGACTATTGAGTTTGCCCTAAATTTAAAAATTGCTGACTGATTTGGATATTTTTTTAACTACAACATATTTGTAAGGGCACCAATAGGACACAGGCACACCCTAATCTAAAAAAAGGGAATCTCTAGTATCTATTAAGACAAAAATCGTGTAATTCGTGAACAAATAATATCAATATGCAGTTTTGACTGACCTCAACATTACAATAAAGTTGTATTGACCATGGTCACGAGAAGACTGAACTATATTTTGATATTAATTTGTCCCGTTTTGATACAAATAGCCCGGTTTTTGTCTTAATACTATGGTATTCAATTCACAATACTTTAAAAAATACTAAAACGGGCATCTAATTTTGGTTATGATCATTTTGAAGATAAAGGTGACAAAGTTGATATTCTGGTTTTTATAGAGTGATTAACAATAAATACTTTTACTTTTTTCTTCAGTTGCTGGTCTGACAGGACACATAAGATGTCTACAGACCACAATGGACAAGTATCCTAGAAATAAGAAAATGAAGGTAAATATTCTTCTATGTAGTCCCTTTTTTTGTACTATTTGTAAATAAGATGAGCAGTTTCGTTTGCCTAATGGTTATTAGCTGTTTTGTGCTAATAATGATAAGTAATAAATATAATGTCCGCTTATAATATAATAATGCCACTGCATAAACTTTGAAACACAAAGCTTGCATAATACTGCAGCAGTGCCCACAGTGGGCTCTTTGTCCTGAGACATTAGGTACTGTTTCGTAAGCCCAGTAATTTACTAACTACTTTAGGTTGGGTTGATACTTGATAGGTTGGACCTATAGCAAGTAGGAGTTATTAATATGTTAAAGAAAACAATTAATATTTGTAAAAAAGCTCACATTTTTAATTTAGTTGAAGGAAGACATTGGGCATCGACCGTACACATAACATGACTTAATGTTATTAAAATTATTCTCTGTGAAAGTAATACATCTTAATCTAGGGATTGTTTCTTTGTACAGATAGTGGTACAAGAACTCATTGACAGAAGAAAGAAGTTGCTGAAGTTCCTGCGCCAGTATGACTATAAAAAGTTTGAATGGCTTCTAGAGAAACTGAACCTGGAGTACAAGGGACATCCTGAGTAAGTACCAAATTAAAAAAAAAAATATGTGGCAAGAGGTTTGAAGCATTAATAAAGAGTAATGTACAATCTGATCCATTAGCACAGCTTCAATTTTTTTCACAAAAATAAACAGCCATGTGTCGCTTAGTCTAACAAGCAGCACCGCACAAGACCAGCGCGGCGCCTCGCCGCACAATTGTGTGAATGAAAAACAAAGTTATGAAGATAATATGTTATGATAGGGTATGTTAGCTAAGAAGATAAAATTTCTTTTAAAAAAATCAGGAATTGACTTCCACCTTCATCGGAGTGCATCATCTGACCTACACAAAAATATGTGGGACCACCTCAGGATTTGCCAATTTAAACCATTAAAATCTGTTTGTTTCCGGAAAATCAGCGTAACATACATAAAAAAAATACAGACGTATTGATAACCTCCTCCTTTATGGAATTGGGATAAAAACAAAAAAGAACTGAATGTAACAATTTGTATCTTTCAGGTCATACAACAAGCTGTCTCGCAAGGAATCTCTGCGGAAACTCACTGAGATGCACTGCGAAGAAATCCGGAATAGCAAGCTAGCAGACTATCGCAATCTTCTAGAGAGCCAACAAGGACCTTTTCTGAAACAAAAACTTGAAGCCCTAAAGTTTATACGAAGTGAACAGATAGAACTTGAGTTGCCGATCTCAGTTAACGAGCAAGACATTAAAAAAGTTGAACAGCAACTAGAAGAGTGGACGGCCAAAGATGAGACCAAGCAGCAGGCTATGAAAAAGAAGAAAAATATATTGTTAGATTCGGACTAGTTGGTTTTGCAAATATAGTTAACTTTTAGACTGTCAATTGATTTTTTACTAGCAAACTTACCTCGGAAGTTAGTTGAATATTTTTTGGGTATAGCTTATCACTTAGTTATAAGTTGTAAATGATGAGTGTTGATATGAAACGCCATTTCTCCATTATTGCAAAAAATGCTGTATTTAATTATTTTATGCAAATCTTAGTTATCACTAAATACCCTATCTAATTCCACTATGGTATGCCAATGGTTCATCCTCTGGGAAATTGCGTAATGAGGTTAGAGGTAATACTATTTCTAATTCGTCTAGGTCTATGTAGTAGGACTAACTCTTCTACGATTGACCGTCTAGATTGGTACCTACCACCGCTTTGCTCGTGAAGTCTGCCGCCAAGCAGTAATGTGCAAGCATTACTGTGTTCCGGTTTGATGAGCAAAGTAGCCAGTGAAATTACTGGGCTTATGAGACTTAATACCTAATGTCTCAGGGTAACGAGCGCTCTGCAGTGGAGTCCTTTTTTCAAAGAACTGAGAATCTGAGTGGCACTGCAATTGTTATGGGCCGGCGTTATGCTAAACGACCGGTTGGTGGACCGGAAGGTGGCACTGGCGCATTTGAGTAGGATAACAATAATTTGTACTAATATAAATATTTATTTTTTGTATTTTACTACTAATTTCATGGATCCAGAGATCCGATTCTATAAAAATATTTTACTACTAGACATAGACAATTACCCCTGATTGCTACTTATAGGCTACATTTTTTACAGATTCCACGCGTGCGAAGCCGCCGCGGCTGTAGTAATTTAAAAAAGAAAAGAACGACAATATCAATTCAAAACATTTTATTCATTATATAAAAATCTTAACAACTAAGTTAAAATATAAAAAAAGGAAAAGCGTAAATTATCAAAATCAGTCGAATTTTGGACGGATATATTACATAAATGCTTCAATTTCAACATTAGCCTTGATTAAAAATAAAACGTTACATATTTAGGAAGACTTATACTATACAATATACACAGTATGGCTGCAGCTGTAAGTTCTAAACTATGGTTTAGACATTTGCTTGCGATTGCAGTCTAAAGATCTCGAATATTCAGTGTTCATACCAAAACAGGAACAAAAGATGACCTAGGCTAGGACTGTTCAATTATTTTGGCTCGCATTTTCAGATCTAAATTTGAATCATCAAAAATGTAGTACTTCAAAGCAAAACATGTATGGTCTTACCACAAAAAAATAAAACACTCTAGACACGTGTTACACACTTAAATATGCCTTAGTCGCGTGTTTAAATATGAGCAACCACGAACTTTGATGTAGGAAATGTCTAACCGTCACGTCTAACTCCATGCTGTTGTGACATTTCTAATCATTTTAAACCACCCTCTAAGAGGGTGGTTTAGCTAGACAGGTAGCTAGGTAGACAGCTAGACAGGTAGTAGCTTAAGGTTTAGCTACTTAAAGTAGTTTTTTGTGGTAACACGGGTAATATTTTTATATGTGATATCAGACCTACTCGTAATGAAACTTGACATGTTCAAGGACCCACCAGAATCGCGTTTCTTTGCACTTTTCTGTCAATGCTTCAATCAAATGATCATTTTTTTGTACTAGCATCTTTGTTCGAATAATTTAAATCGCTTGGCTAATGGCAGAGATATAGACGGTTAACTTCGACAAAAAATACAGAAGAACGAAAACCTTTTTTTTTGAAGTCGGTTAAATAAAGAATATTCTAACGAGTGAAGCGTCTGATATCACCTTCTAACAAAATCTGAATATGCAGTCAATGGGGAGCCACACTGCTTATTTATCCGGCTAGGTGGCGCATTATCGCTGGTGTTGTTTCACTATGAAAAAGTAAGTAAACAAAAATCGTCCTTGCAATAAGTATGACTCTGTAAAGTGCAATTCAGTGTAAAATTAAGGTATAGGCGTTTCCCTTCTGACGAGAAAAAACGGAAATTCTGGTTCAAAGCATTGCTCATCGAAAAATATTGGTAACCAATTATTCTTCTAGGTTATGTAGTGACCATTTCAAATCGAATGATTTTTAAGACACGAGAACGTTTACTGGTTATATTTTTTATTAACCCTCAAAATAAACATCAATGATAAGCACCAGCGATGGTGGCTCCATCTGAGATTAGCTTTGCCTGTGTCTCTCCATTGAGTATGAAGCGCGTGCGTCAGAGTGAAGTAGTGTGCGGCGCCCGCGCATACGCCGTGGGTATGAAGCCCGAGCGACGAGATTTCGGCGCATGCGCCCACAGCCAGCCCTCCACGGTCTGTTGAGTTAGGTCCGCATACACCCACTCTCCTCTCTTCACTGACAGGTCGTCGGGTGCTTGTGCCTGAAATTAAAAAAAATATAAAATCTTTTTTTATCATTTGACACTAACTATTTAAAGGGTAAGGCTGGCCATAAAGAAAGTATTACGCTCATTTGTGAATTCAAATTCAAATTGACCCAAAGGAGCACTTATGAATGTAAAAATAAGTGTAATAAGTACCTTGTAATCATAAAGCATGACTAGCTCAGTCCCATGGTACCGCCCGTCACTGTCCTGCGTGTTGGCGGTGTTGTTCAAAGTGTTGTTGTTGGACAACAATGTGTTGTTGATATTTGTAGGTGGCGAGAGGACCGGTTGTGTGTTGTCCTGTTGTGTTGCTGAAATTAAAAATTAAATTATACCCTGTTCCAAAATCTTAGATATTTTATGTAAAAAAAGGGGTTGACAGAACTAAAAAATTTATAGAAAACTGTGCAATCCATAATTTAATGATAGACATTAATTATGTATTATTAATTAATTTTAAATTATAGGTTTAGGTTTAAAGACATTTATTCTCTAAAAAGACATTACATATCACTTGCTTGAGAACAATTCCAAACATTAATAAAATTATCACAACATCGTCCCGTCCAGTAGATTATACCTACCCACCCAACGTATTCATTTCCTTATGAGACTGTGATCTGCTATTAGGTGTTGAGCAAGTTGTTTTTTAAATACGTTGAATGAGTTTACATTTTTTATGCGTGAGGGTATCTTATTATCGCACCCTTAGTAAAACATCGACCTAACTCAAAATTTGACCAAAATGAGTTATAGTGAAATAGCGACCTAAAAAAGCAAGTCCGATAACCTAGTCTAATAAAAAAACAACCCTAATTTGCTTGTAAGGTATTTTATTTTATTATTATAATGATATTTAGTTTTAATTCTACAGCAATTTAAAAAAAATGCTAGTTACACTTCAATTGCCAAAAATTAGTGATTTTGAATTAGGTCAGTATTTTATTAAGAGTGCGTTATATAGTTGTGCTCCTTCAAATGATAACATGATAAACATGAATTATTGAAAAATCGTGAATGCATCGTTATTGCAAGATTGTTATTTTATACAACACTAAAATAAAAGGAAGTTTTTTTTTCGTGCAGTTATTTTTAAATAATATTTAAAAAATATTTTTCACAAGTGGTAATTGTTTTGGGCAACTGGCATGTCACTTTGACAGTGTCTTTTCGTGACATTTCTTTGTTTACAAAAAATATCTAAGATTATGGAACAGGGTGTATTTTGTTACAGATGTAAAATTCATCCCTAGTTTTCATATTCACCAACCAAATTATTCTCTCCAAGTACTGAATCTCATTTGTTTGATCGTCTATCATAGTACCTACTTGACATTGGCGAAATTGTGGCGGACATACCACATAAGCCAGGAAATAAAGAAAGAAGAAGATGGAACAGGGTATAGTGACACCAATAGAAAATTAATTATTCACATGGGTCTAGAATAGCGCTCATGAAACGTGACTCTAGGAGCCCAGTCATCAAGTTACCGTGTGACTCAAATCCTGTCAATTCCAAACATGTTTAACTTTTCTACTATAAGTATATGTATCGTTAACGAATATAAAGTCTGGTGTTTTTTAAAGTGTTTAATTATGTAAAGAAATATGGCGGATCAACTACCAAATTCAAAGACAAAGACAGAATTTCTACCAGGACTTAATATATTGTGACAATTCTATCACTATTTATATCATTGGTTGAGGGTGATCTTTAATTTTGTTTACATTATTAATGGACAATAATGGCCTTCACATAGTGACTTCGCCTAGGCGCCCTTGGCATCGCCAGCAAGGTCGAATTAAGAATGAAGAAGCTTCTAATTTTGTATTCGGTGCTGCAACCGAAAATACCTTCTCCACCAGCATTTATACTGCTGCTAGATTGAGCTAATTGAACGAAGGAAAAACTTACGTTGCACAACAGCGGGATACACAAAGCCGGAGGGAATGAACCCCTCCTGTCCATCGCTCCTTACTATCCAATACCAATCTGGATCTTCTCTATTTAGTACTGAAACATAAAACAAATGTTTTTTGAAATGGCCAGTTTTAGTAGTGACAAGTTTTATCTGTATTATTATAAATGCAAAATTGTGTTTGTTGGTTTATCAACATGATTTTTTTGCATTGATTTAGTTTAAGGATCGGAGAGTAACAAAGACTACTTTTTATGCCCTAAAAATGCAGAGTTCAGGAACGAGGGTGAAACCGCGGGCAGATTAAAGCTAGTATTAAATAAATCAATCGTCGCGAAGTTCGGCTGTACCACGTAAATGAATCTGGTTAAATACATATAAATATTAAATAAATTAATTTCGATTTCGGTACATTATTTCGGGTGTTTGAAACCCTAAAACCCCGAAGTGAATGGCGTTCACATTTATATGTGCTTGGCGGCACACTTCAGGGTGGTAGTTACTCAGAAGATCAGTAGTACTAAGGATTTCAACTGTATATTATTATTTATCAGAGAAGTGATTACAAACCTGTAACAAATTCACCGCGTTCCACATCCACATCATTCTCATCCCTAGCTGTGAATGTGTAGAGGACAACATATCGCCCGGAAGGGTCCTTGCTGAATGGGCAGGCCTCACCTTCACTCCCCATTTCCGAAGTACCATCATTAGTTACACCATCTGAGACTGATAACCTGTTGATAAAATAATAGAAGGGTTTGTTATAATATTTATTTTGTTTGGCCACATTCTCACCATCTCGCCTAACCTTATGCAACAATGTGATCAAAAATTAAACTATTAACTTACTATTTTACTTTAGAACACTAGTAACTAGATTAGATCAGTAGTGCCCTCAAAAATTTTTGCAACTATCTGAACCTGGGCCTTTATTCTATAACCAATTGTGCCAGTATCACTAGGTGGTAGGACTAACAACTCTTCTATCCGTCCATCTGGGTTGTACCACTGCTTTGCTCGTGAAGTTTACCACAAAACAGTAATGTGCAAGCATTACTGTGTTCCGGTTTGATGAGCAGAATAGCTGGTGAAATCCCTGTGTTTATAAGACTTAATACCTAGTCTCAGGGTAAGGAGTGCAATGCAGTGCCGAGCAGGTATTTGCGTTTCAAAATTCTGAGCGGAACTGCAATTATTATGGGTCGGTGTTATGATTACCATACCAGACAAACCACCAGCTTGCTTCATTATCAAATAGTATAAAAAAATTGTCATAGTGGCCTCACAATTGATAAATTGCTAACTTACTGTGAAACATCTCTATGTGCCAAATCTGCTGGCGACCTACTCCTTGGTAGCTTCTTCTTCAAATCATGATGCTCACAGGGAGCACAGTAGGAGTGTGGTATGAACCCTTCTCTACGAGATTCTGCCAGGATGACATATACCCAGTCGTTTTCTCTATATAGGACATTTACTATTTGGCCACGTTTCACCTGAAAATACAAATATTTATGAAATATATTTTATAGTGTTAACCGACACGCGGATGTTCGCATAAATATATACATCACAAAAACAGTCAACAGCGATTGCTCCCATAGCTTAGTGGTTAAGGCATCTGGCCCGGCAAGCCAGAAGACGCAGGTTCGAATCCTGTTGGAAGCGAAATTTTTGTGATGTATATATTTATACAAATATTTGGTTTAATTTATTGGAGTTTTTTCTATTTTTAATCCATTGGGGCTCCGTAATTACACAATATTAAAATTTGTTAATAGATGAAACATTAATTAAATAAATTGTATAATGTAAGTTGTAACTAATAAGATGAATTTAGATTTTTACAATGAGATGTGAAAGTTGATGACAAGCATAACAATTGCAGAGTCAACCAAAACTTGGAAACAAAAAGGGTTGTGTGGCATTGCCCTGTGCTCACTACTATGAGACATTAGGTATCAAGTCTCATTTATGCATATAATAAATTTTCTTTCTATATTCTATGTTGGTTACAATTTTTTTTCTTCCTCTTCCTTGTCCACATAGTATATTTATATTTTTTTTAATATTTTAAGTGCACCCTTTTTTACCATCTCAAGGGTTGACTTTGAACTTTTGACACAGTCTATTATTTTTATTTCCTTCTAGGCTATTTCCAAAGGTTCATACATCATACACACTTTTATTGTCCTCTTTTGGTAATATTTCACAAATTCCCTTCTTGCCTTAATATTGTTAAATGCAATCTCCAATATAACTCGACTCAGTGCTAATTAAGTCAGTCTATTTTTATCAAGTTTTAAGACTACACAACTCGCCACCAATTTCGCAAGTTTTGATAGTTAGTCTTCCTCTGCTTATTTTTGATCTGAGATCAAAAATAATCGAAAACTGATAAAAAAACAAAACCGATAGACACTGATCACAACTGTAGCTTATACTTGAGTAATTTTTTAATAGTTTAGGCTGTGATAGATCTGCCAGGATCTTCTTTCATTTTTAATATAATGTAGATGTTGAATCTAGAGTACATATTTTGGAATACACTGTTAAAGTGGAAAATGTACTTGAAGAATTGTTTATTTAACACACAAATTCACACAATGCTAGTCAGATTCTACATCAGTTGGTCCTAATACTTTGTCATAAGATAGAAAATTGAAATTAAACTAACCTCTAATTCATCATCTACGCATGGAGCAAAGTCATGCAGTACCACCATCTTCGAATCCGGACTGAGACCATGTTCCTTCTCTATCCCGACTCGTACAAGTGTCTCTATACTGGCAGAGCCAGTGATCCGGCCCATGCCAGGACTGAGCCCAGAGCCAGGACGAGATAAATCTTTATCAGAGTCACCGCTGCTTGCTAAGACATTAATGTATACAATTTTAAATAGTTAACTTTGGTTTGTAGATTCAATTATTAGTTGGTTGTAAAGTAAAAAAAAATTCAAACACATGTTAATTGACTTGAAGTTAATTGACTCTAGAGTTAAGCGAAACATAATTAAATCACATGGAAAACAGCTTTCTTAAAGATCTAGTCATAAGTCAATCAGGTAACTGTAAAGTATTGCTTACAAAAGTTAACAACGATTTTTGATGAAATAAACCATTTCTTCGTCTGATGGCTTCTTTCCCACGGTCGAGCTAACTTCATACAGGTTGTTTGTCAAGTAAAACAAGCTGTAATTACTTGTTTTGTAATATTTATCACTATGTAGAAAGTTTGAGGTCATTGACTTGAGAAGTTCAAAAGATGTTACTCACATTTTTTCTTCTTACCCCTTCTTATTCTGACTGGACATAAGAATGCCATATTGGTTTATTTATATATTAACATATCACAAAGATCTCAAGCCGGAATGGTTAATTTGTAATTCTTAATCGAAAAACTTTTCACAAGATCGACATGTCAAAAATGAAAACTTCACAAAACAGCTTTTTGCGTTTCGTTTTTGCCCGTCAGTACAACGCAACTTTTACCAACGAACGAAACGCTTTTTAAATTGCCGAAAAATGTATGTATGTATTATAATTAAGTATGTTATCAATAAATTAAATAATACTATAAAACAAGAAATTGAGGCAAAACCATCGATTAAAACTCATAATTTATAGTTGCAAAACCTTAGTGCTCACGTCAATGGGTGACTAAACCTACAATATATTTTCATTTATGTTAAATTAATACAAGTACCTAAGTACCCATTTGAAATGATTTGACTATTCATTGTCAATGTAATATTTATCAAAATATGTTGGTACGCACTAAAAAGCTCGTAGTAGCAGGACATACATTTTATTCTAATTCACCATATATTTTAAGTAGCAATTTAGGTATATTATGTAGGTACCCAAAATTCTCGCAAATAAATTATTTCATTTCACAGATCGGCGGCCAACATGTGCTTGGTCACTACCATGTGCGACTAGCACACTCGTCGTGTTTTTATAAAAAAAATCATCGAGATATAAACTCAAGAGATGCAGCGAAGTTTGGTTTGCACGAAATAAATTCTACTATTTTCGTCTAGACATAATTTGCTTTGATTGGCTAAGCCACCGCCTCGCACCGACTCCCCGTGCGCTGATAGTTGATACGCTGAGAGCTGATATTGATTATGTATAGCAAAATCAATACATGTTGCGAGATGGGATAGTGCAGTATTTCATCTCTCGGGGTTAGTAACTCGATGTAATAATTTTATGAAATTCAGATGGCGACGACGTTTCCCGTACATGCAAGAGAACAACTAGCGGTTTCCAGTTAGTTTTAAATTTTTCAGTCTTTGCAGTTCAAAAGCGCCGTATAATACAGGGAATTAATTGAATAAAGAAGAATGTTTACGAAATTATTTATTTTCACTCAGATATACATTTATACATGTTTTAAAAGGCAGCTGGCCTCTTTGGAAGGGTTATAGAGACTCACAGTAACACACATTTGGCACATTTATTCAAGGATAAGTAACAAATTATATATTCTTAACACTTTTTACATAATCATACATAATAATATACAAAATTTATTTATAGCTCAACATGTATGTAAGTACATACAAACTTATTTAAAATTTTTATATATGTGGTTAATTTGGGTTAATTTTGATCTTGTTTATAAAAAAAACTATACCTATAATTTGATAGCCTGTCTATGCTATCGGCCATCAAATTATTGACCAAATCATTGCGCAGTCAGAATCACCAGCTATTGAATCTCGTATAGTAGCAAGGGGCGAAACCAGCCTTCAAAAAAATTTGTAGGCACGGGTACCCAAAAATCGGCCAAGTGCGAGCCGGATTACGTACCCTATCGCTCCACACATTGCACGATCGAAACCTAAAAGCCATTTGCATATTAGTCACAGTCTTAATCAAAGGTTGTATGCGAATGTAGTTTAACTTCGACTTTTTTATTTTAAGTTATAAATAATATACGTAGGTACATAGGTAGGGATATAACATAACGCCATTGCTAAGTACCTATACCTAATAATAAAATACTGAAACCAGAGTTCTAATGAATTCGGGTGATCATAGACTAATAAGCAATTAAGGCTTTTATTAATAAATAGTGTTAATCGGCTGTTTAGTTAAACATTAGGTAACTATTATCTGTCTATGTTGTTATTTGACAATTTAAAACTGAATCGAAAGAGACAAAACATTGTTCAACTATTCAACCATTTATCACTGTATATTAAAAGAGCCTAAGTACCTAAATTAAAACTATGAAGTTGTCCCATTTTACAAGTGCTGGGTGTCAGTTAACGTATGCCACTGTTCGTGTCTATGGTCAGGGAATTTGATGCAATCCATCCAATGTTTCAGTCTCCGGCCTTTACTAGTGGAGCCCAACACTAGGCTGCCGAGAAAATCATTTGCTTTGCCATAGTCCTTATCCCAAACTGTCAGTGTCAAGTTTTGGCGGGAAAGTTCCGTCGGCCGCGTCTCGAAGAAGAATTCTTCATTCCAAACTGGGTTTAGGTTGCGCCATTTTATGGATGTTTTGTGCTTTTTGTGGTACGGATCGGGGTCCAAATGTCTGAAAAGAAATAGTTTATTTTTTATTGGAGTGGATTAATTAGTAATTAGATATTTGCCCTCTATCTCACCTCTGCACCTGATCTTAAGTAATGATGTGGTTCATGCATGCTAAACCTAAAATAGAACTGGCTCTCAAGTGCAGCTAGCGATAGATTTTCAACTTCTGGGTATTATTGTAGATCGACGAGCGTCAAAAAATGCCCTACCTACCGCGTTGCAAAATAATTTAATGTTATTTAGAAATATGGTTTTCTGAGAATAACAAATGTACTGGCGATGATTTAGCTTGACGCTAGACCGTTTGCCAATTGTTTGACGATACTCCTTTGGAAATGTAGAATTACAATTATCAGCCCACCAACACTATACCTCGCGCACAGAATCACTCCGCTTGGCAGTCGGAATAAGACTGACTCATTCGACTCGACTCGTTCAAGAGATCGAGTCGACCATTGAATAAAGTCAATATATAACAGGAACCATAGCATAACTGGATAGTTCTGCACCTAATTCTTTAGGTTAGGATTATTTGATCTAGCAAGTTCATTAAGAATTTGCAATATATATGTCTGCGTTGAGAGCTTAGAAAGGGAGGCAGAGGCGGTACCTACGTAATTTGTGTTTGGTTGGCCCATCTTCCGCGCCAGTGAATTGTGAATAAAGTCGACAAACTGCAGCGAACTAAACCAATCAAACGATCGGGCGCAAAAACCAACTCACAATTTGACAAAAGGATCCGAATATCCATTGCTATCCTGCGGCGGCAACTCAGCAGCTCTACACACCGTGACAACTAGCGCCCTCTTCTTCGTGTTGTAGCACAGAGCTAGCAGCACCCTGGGCCCGACTGGCTCAGAACCAGATGAGCCAGATAGAGCCAGCCGCATTTGCGAAGGGGCTTTGGCACATTCTCGCAGGGCCACTGTCGCTGAGCCCATTTCATCGCAGCCATATCTGAAGCAGAATTGGTGAAGATTGATTTATTTACAATTTAGCGCAATATAGTGTGTACATGGAATAACTTAAATGCCAAGTAGCATGATCTACCATTGCATTCGCATAGGCATCTAATTTTTGGTGATGAACAATGAATTGTTGATATTGCAACCCAGTAAATTTATATTTTTTTTGGGAAGAATGATGCCAAATATGATTGATGTTAAAATTATTTATTATAAGTACGTAAATTGAATTTTTGTTATAACTAGAGCGAAATTGACCATATTTTTGTCCCACGTTGGGCGCCATTTTTAGTCTTGACATACTAACGGTATCTAGTGCCCATACTCCAGCATCACTGAGACGAATTATATTGGAGTTTAGATTTAACGATACGATGGTTAAGATGTGTAGATACATTTTCGTAAAAAGAAATGTACTGACTTGTCATCGTCAAAAAGAACGATCTCCAAACACTTGGCCGCGAGGTCAGATTCAGTGATGCCAAAGAAATGGAGTGACTCGTTGAACTCTGGATTCTTCGTCTTGTGCACGGTTTTAGTTCTCAGTCGGTTTGAATAGGTCCCTTCTGGAAATGGAAAGAAGTATTGAGTGTGTAGCATCGTGTAGTCTACTTCTATTTCAGCCAGTTGACCAGTGATTTTGTTAGGTTTCACAGGCTTGTATCTCAAAGTTCTGAGTGGCACTATTATTATGGGCTGTTTGTTGCTGAAAGTCATACGTAAGGTATACGTTTGTCAGGTGATGATGAGGTATTTATGTCAATAAACTCCTAACATTACAACACATCACAACAACAGCGTGGGTTATGACTTTTTTAACGGGCTAAATGCCTTTATTAACTAGCTAATACATAAATAAACTATGTTAAGTTATGACTTACAATTAATCAGATTATATTCTTACCTCTGGGTAAAATTTCTAATCTACAAAAAGGATCAGACAGCCCTGTCATATCCATGCCGATCAGTCCTCTGGCTCTCAGCACCGTGACGGCCAACGAAGACGTCGCGTTCTCATACGCCAGTCTAATCTCCAGAGTCCCAAACCCTGCATCAGGTATAGCTGGAGCCCTCTCAACTTGAGTAGTCTTCATGTCTTTCCTGGCTCCTCGGAGGCTGTACGCGCTGCCTTTGCTGCCGGTTCGTTTGAGCGCCCCTAGTGGCCGTTGAGTGAGGCTATCGGTACGGTGCAGGCTTAGGCCGCTGACGCCGTGAGAGAGGATTTCCGTCTCGTTCCATTCGTAGTGGGTTTCCTGGAATAGAGAGGGATGGAAATAGTTTCAATTTTTTTTAACGGGCTAAATTCCTTTATAACATCTAACTATTAATACCTAGCTAATACATAAATAAACACTACATCTAACCTAGCCACAAAAACAGTTGGATAATCTACAAGCCCAAGTAGGCCTATAGATAATCCAAATGTTCTAGCCCACTACCAGTTGGAAGCGTACCCAGCATGCTGGCGGCATTGCCATGTCGCATTTTTTTATACTATTGGATAGCAAGCCGAGCGGGTCGATTACCTGATGGTAAGCATAACGCCGGTCCATAACAATTGCTGCCACTCAGAACTTTAAAAACAAAAAGGCCTGCGCGACACTGCAGTGCGCTCGTGCACAGCTAGTGCTTTGGTATATGAACATATAAATTAATCTAGGGCTGAGATTCAGAGACGAATCTAAGCGTGGACTCACGCTTCCATACGTCAAAATTCTATACAGTTTTGACATATGAAAGCCAAAGTCTACGCTTAGAATCGTCTCTGAATCTAAGGCTAGGACTACGTTAACAATAATGAGTACCTTAAGTTGTACTATATCTTATAAGATTTCGTGCGAAATCATCGCATAAATCAGCGTGGAATTCGCGAGGTCTCTAAATTTGTATTCTGGAAACACGAAAGCTGATTGAACTGAACTTTGACGTCACTTTGTATCTCATCACCGAACGAGTTTTCGCGAACGGAATACCAATTCAGAAACACCTTAAGTAATCGTTCGACGACCTCGGTTTTGTCGGAATGGCTTTTTAATCCTTAGGAAATTGACCATTATCTTTCTAGATTTAAAGGAGTAAGTTTGCATATCCATCACTCAAGTAGGGGTACATACTCGTACGCTATTTATACAGGTTATTTCTCGCCTGAAATAAAACTTTGTAGGTACCCGTGAAACGTCACCTAGTTCCTAAGGTTTATTAATATTCCCCACAGAAAGGGTGTGCCGTCAAAAGTGACACATTCCCACTTTATGTGTGCGACGACGGTCAATGCATAAGACGCTTCCCTATAGGGACGCTTCCCATAGACCTAGCTGCGTTACTATTGCTATTGATATAAGGGACTATCAGAAGGAAGCGTTAGGTACATATTGTACCACAGTAACGCATCAGCTATTTCTTCAAAGTAATCTTGAGATTGTTTTATTGACTCACAAATTGATACGACCTCAATTAATGGGAAATCAATAAACTAGTAATAACGGGTAACGATTGCATAACTACAATAATAATAGAAACCGATCGTCGTAACTAATTGGATTCCCCTTGCAGCTTCCATAGGCCAATTACCAAAGCAATAAATCTATTACCCTGGTATTGTTAACGCGACCGCTGCGTGGTTAATTTTGTAATAAATACGCAAGTCGAGAGGGGTTCAATCACCAGTCAAAGCAAACTGTGGTGAGCACATAGTTTGTTCTCAGGTCTCGGATGTTTGTGGCATGTATGTGTGCATGTCCATGTCACAAACATCCAAGACACAAGAACAAACTTTATGTTTACACAAAATCTGCCCCGGCCGGGAATCGAACCCGAGACACCTCGCTTTGCTGGCAGGGTTACTACCAACTTAGCTAAGGAGTCGTCAAAATATTACGTAATATAAATAAAATTTATTTTCTGTTCCATTTTGTTACAACCCTAGCACAATTTCGTCGTCCGAGATCAAAGGCGTTTCACAATTGTACGGATTGTAAAACTGTGGTACCTAATGTCCATGGTCCAGTGAGCGTGACCCTCCTATGACTTGTCCATAATAAGTAGTCCAAGATCACCCCTTACAGCCTCCCCTTACAGACGTCGGGGGGTCTCACAGATGACGCACATCTGACGCCCGTAGACGTCTTACTTGATGTCTTTTATTATTAATGAATTTCGCGAGGCTAGCATGGACATACATCGCAGACCTGAGGACAAATTGTATGCTCCACATATAAAACCTGCCCGGCCGGGAATCGAACCCTAACTACCCGACAGATAAGAATTCGTAGTGATTGAAATTATGAATACAGTCAATGATCGGGTCAATTTGGGTCAACCCTAAGGCTCACTGGCTGTGGCTAGTAAATATGCATGTGGACAGTGAACATTTTCCACATAATTAGTTCTGCGTATAGTTAGGCGCACGGGCTCTGAGAGCGTTAGCTTCTAACCTTATTTTTGCTTATGTGCCCTTAAATTAATTATGAGCAGCTGGTACAGTTTCTCAATTTGTAAAGTGAGGACTTCGTAAAGGACGATTCGTTCACATACGCTGTTCGTACAATTCGCGATTCGTGAAGTTCGCAATTTGTGCAAATTATCGTTTAGTTTCGTTTTGTTCAAATGAGTCACGCATGAAATGAGCCGATTATTTTGAAATGGATAGATTTTTTTAATCATAGCTACACTAACACTCTCGATTTCGGGTTAAAAAGTAGAGGATGGTAAAAACCCCTAGTACGAGTTTTAAAATTACGAATTATTACGGTAGTAGGATTAACGGTTCTGCGACTGTCTGTCATGGTGGGTACCACCGGTTTGTAGTCTGCCGTCAAGCATTGTGCAAGCGTTACTGTGTTCTGGTTTGATGAGCAAAGTATTCAGTGAAATTACTGATGAGACTTTAATAACGTGCCATGCAATTTTGTGTTTCAAAGTTCCGAGTGGCACTGAAATTGTTATGGGCCGGCGTTGTGCTTACCATCAGGCAAACGACCCGCTCGTCTCGTTATCGAATAGGATAAAAAAAAAGGTAAATCGTCAAACGGCAACCTATAGGTGCCTATTCCTAAGGATAAAAAATAAGAAAGAAACTAAACTAACACGCATTGAGTTGGATTGGGCGCTAACCTAACTCCTACCTTTAAGAATTGATTGGATAAAACTTGGGACCATCCAGTTTTCTTAGGCGAATAGAAAGCTACTACAATACTTTATATTGTAATAGCTTTATATTCTCTTTGGATTTAGCTATTCGATAACTTTTGTCAGTTGTATCAAAGCTCGATAAATTATAATTATAAAAAATCGATAAAACTCACTTTATCGATTTGAACTGTCAATTTTATCGATCGAAAAGATCCGTACTTGCGCTGCTGGCAATTTATAATGTAATAAATTAATAATGCAACATTTCTTAGTAAAAATATAGTAAATATTGTACGAGTCAACTGTACAGTTCTAAAATATATGGAGTGTAGAGTTTACTCTATAAGATACAGGCAAGCCATACTAATCCATCCATACTAATATACTAATATTGTATTATAAATGCGAAAGTGTGTTTGTTGGTTTGTTGCTTTGTCCTTCTTTCACGCAGTAACGAAGCAACGGATCGACGTGATTTTTGGCATAGATATAGTTTATGGACCGGAGAGTAACATAGGCTACTTTTTATCCTGGAAAATGCACGGTTCCTGTGGGAACGGGTGAAAACCGCGGGCAGAAGTTAGTTTGACATAAAATTGTCAAGTTTTATAATGTTAACAAGTTGATTTAATTTGACAGATTGGTTTGACGGTTCCTGTGGGAACGCGGGTGAAAACCGCGGTCAGAAGCTAGTATATATAAATAGAGAGATAAAAACACTTTCACCCCATTTCGCGTTCTAATAAAATCCTCCTAACCATTGCTACAAGCAGCTTACACGTAATTGCAGACACAAGTAGGGCAGACCGCAGACCCCCGCGGGGTTGACTCGGCAATCATCTCGGCCTGATTTTGACGTAGCCGTTTGCTTACTTGTGAACGGCGTTGACAAGGGCAACAGTTTTAATACAAAATTAAATGTTCTAGAACTGTTGAACCTATCTTCTATACAAATAAATAAAATTGAAGTGTCTGTTTGTAATATCAAAATAACAGCTTTTTAACAAATGCATATGAAAGTATATGCGGTACCTATAACATAAAAACAAAATTAAAAATTTTGAAAAATCCCACGACGGATGTAAACGTTGTAATTGAAAAAGAATTAAATAATTTTCTTGAAAAACCCCCGACTAAAAGGGAAAGTAACGAAAGATAAGTTAAACCCAAGAAAATCCTCCGGGGCTGCAGTTGCCTACCCTGAAATTAACTGGAATTTTGCTGTTTATGAGTTTGTGACCAAATGAGTCTCTTTTAAATATAAATTGCTACATCTCTTTCAATAGATTTTCTGTACTGCTTAATTTTAACTGAAATTGGGAACACAGATGGCATTGGCGGCCCCCGATGGATTTTCTTGGGTTTAACTTATCTTTCGTTACTTTCCCTTTTAGTCGGGGGTTTTTCAAGAAAATTATTTAATTCTTTTTCAATTACGTCGTGGGATTTTTCAAAATTTTTAATTTTGTTTTTATTTTAATCTTTTTATAGAATCTGTCTATGACCCTAGTGCATCTACATACGTAACCAATCGTTTCAAAATTAAAAATCAGTGTCAGGCATTCGAATAAACATTTTTTTTAATGAATAAATCGTTCCTCTTTTATTATTTTTCTATTATTCACAATAACTTATGTTATAGATACAAAAATATTTGGTTTATTATATTTTTAATATTGGCTGTTTGTTGATTTTGTTCGCGCCTTTGCTTTTACCTGCACGCGCATCACTAGCGCGGCGCGCAGGGAAATAAACCTGCGGCGCGCAATTTTCCGTAAAAGCTAATAATAATTATACAAGTCTGTTTATTTTCTCACAAGTGTGTTGAAAAACGTCTTATGAAACGCGTGTCCTATGTTGGTCCATTACACACTCGGCTTCCTTATTGCGCTTGCCTTCGGCTCGCGCGAACAAATACGCCTCGTGTGCAATGTCCAATATATCATATTGTACTATTAATAAAGTGCATGGCCACTTGAACTTAAGGTAAAACATAGAGGAATAAGCAAAAAATATTTTTACAGCGCCCCCTGGCGAGTTTATACCATAACATGTATCTAAGAACCATTGCTGATGAATCACAAACCCTATGCAGAAAACCGTATCTGAATCAGTCAAACCGTTCTAGATATAAACGGGAACATTCATAGAAACGAACAATATTACCTATTCACAGCGCGGCGCCCCCTGGCGAGTTTATGCAATAACATGTATCTAAGAAACATCGCCGATGAATCACAAATCCTTTGTAGAAAATCATATCTAAATCGGTCAAACCGTTCTGAAGATAAACGGGAACATTCATATTAACTAAAACATTATATACAGCGCCCCCTGGCGAGTTTATGCCATAACATGTACCTAAGAACCATCGCCGAGGTGTCACAAACGCTACGCAGAAAACCGTATCTAAATCGGTCAAACCGTTCTGGAGATAAATGGGAACATTCATGTGTGCACACACTAACAAACAAACAAACAACCTCTCACCCTAAACGCATATACCGTCTCCGTTCCGTCGCGGGTAAAAAACAACCATTTTTAAAATTTTTGACTGTCTGTCTGTCTGTCTGTTTGTTCCGGGTAATCTCCGAAACGGCTGGACCGATTTTGACGGGACTTTCACTGGCAGATAGCTGATGATACAAGGAGTAACATAGGCTAATAATTAGGGTTCCGAGCAAAAAAATAAAAACCATGAAATCCAATACCTCCGCGCGGGTGAAACTGCCCCCGCAGCTAGTTTATGATAAATTTGGTAAAAAGCTGTTATTTTTACATTACAAACAGACACATCAATTTTATTTAGTTGTATAGATATGCAAAAAGGGAAAATCATAACCACAGCCGTAGGGCAGGTTGGTACAAAGCCAAAAATATCAGCCCTCATTGTAATTAAAGGTTTATGTAAACAAAGGAGAACCTTTTTTGTTTACAGAAGTCTCATATTGCTTAATTATTAATTTGATATGACAACGGACTTTATACTAGCTGTGCCCCGCGGCTTAGAACATGTAATAAAAGTTACTCCTTATAACATCAACTATCTGCTAGTGAAAGTCCTGTCAATGTCGGTCCAGCCATGTCGATGATTTTTTTTTTATGTTAGTGGTAACAAGACGCGCTGGTCGTTTTCCTGATGGTAAGCATAACGCCGGCCCATAACAACAGCAGTGCCACTCAGAACTTTGAAATACAAAGCCCTGCGTGGCACTGCAGTGCGCTCGTTAACCTGAGACATTAGGTATTAAGTCTCATAAGCCCAGTAATTTCACTGGATACTCTGCTCATCAAACCGGAACATAGTAATGCTTGCACACTACTGCTTGGCGGCAGACTTCACGAGCAAAGCGGTGGTAACAACCCAGACGGACACTCGTAGAAGAGTTGGTCCTCCCACAAACATAAAAGTATACCTACCGCACTTTTTATATACATTTAGTAAAAAGTTGTACTAATGATAGACACTTCAATTTTATTTATTTGTATAGATGTGTAGATTACATTACTAATGATATAATTTTATTTATATTTATTTGTATAGATTTTTTTTACTAATGATATTATAATTTTATATGACTCCTGAAGGACTTTATGTAAGAAATAATTAGTGAACAGCTATTTTATTAGTTGTTTTAGGGCAGGGTTCACCAACCATTTTGAACCAAAGTTCAACTATGTAGTTTAACTCGTGAACTGAGGTTCATTTAGAATATTGAAAGAGAAAGAGAATTGTGAAATCGGTTGTCTATTCTCACGATACCTCACACATCCAAAGGCATTCAAGCATTTGCAAGTTATAAAGAAACTCACATGCATACATACATACATTAAACCTAAAAACATTACACTCCTTTTTTGTGCAGTCGCGTAAAAAGGGTCTTGACGAATGGATAGACACTTAAGGGGCAGAATCCGGCGCGCCGCTATCTCCCTCGCGCATATCAACATTTTTGAAGATAAACAATCACTTAATATAATTATGAAAAATCGCATTCGGTGAAATTGCTGACAATGACATTACAAAGGTTACACAAAAATTTCATTTTGTTCCATTCAGGTTTTCAAACCTAAAAATGGGATTTTATGTTTTGCCCATTATCATGTATGAAAACTTGATCGGATCAAAATGATACTTTGTAATGTTTGTAATGTTAATGCCAGCAATTTCACCGAGTGCGATTTTTCATAAGTATATTAAGTGATTATTTATCTTCAAAAATGCTAAGATGCGCGAGCGAGATAGCGGCGCGCCGGATTCTGCCCCTTAAGACGGACAGGAAAGTGATTCACTGAGGGTCTCGTCCTTACATTTTTGGGCATAGAAATCGTCCATTGTACATTACATTATTAAAATGTTCTGCTCTTTTGTACCTGTTACATTCTTTTGAGTTTATAGTAGAAAATGCTCTGAATTGTATTGTACAGTACTACAGTATATTTAAGTCAGTAAGTTATATTACGCTACTTAAGACTACTCTCGCCGTCATTGTGGTCAGCCAGAAGACGTCCACTGCTGAACATAGGCATTTCCCATATGGGGGAGGGTGGAGAGGGCATGCAAAATCCATGCCCTAGATATCATTCCCTTAGCGGACTCTTACGACACCCATGAGAAATTGTCAATACTATTTTTTTATACTATTTGATAACGAGACGAGCCGGTCGTTTGCCTAATGAAAAGTATAATGCCGGCCCATACCTAACAATTGCAATGCCACTCAGAACTTTGAAACACAAAGGCCTGCGCGGCACTGCGCTCATTACTATGAGACGCCCCGTAATTTCACTGGCTACTTTGCTTATTCATCCAGACCATAGTAATGCTTGCATAAATGCGAAAGTGTTTGTTTATCCTTCTTTGATACAGCAGAGGAGGCCGAGCTACGAATTGACGTGATTTTGTACTTAGATATTTATGGATAACGTAGTTTTTGTCCCCGAAAATGCAGGGTTACTGTGGGAATATCCACGCTGGACCTGGTGTAACCACGGCCAGCAGCTATACTTCGTATACACATAAATTATTTGCTAAATTACAAAATTATCTCAGTAAATGGTGGATTAAGCAGCCGAGCCGATGTTACAGGGGTTTAACCAGAGAGGATCAGTTCTAATGGAATACACGCTTCGGTTAAAGCTGTCTTCCCACCTTTTGAAAACGTTACGATTCAGTTAATAATTATGTTAATACGTAGGTAACCTCGTTATTGCTACAAAAGTTTATTTTGGAAACGCTCGGATAAAATATTTTGCCTACTTGAATTTAGTAAATGTTGATCTACGACCTTTTTTATCTGATATAGGCTTACGTTTGACCACGATCTCACCTGATGTTAAGCGACGATGCGGTCGACGATGTAACACGCTTGCCTAGAGGAAACCTATTCACTCACGTCTTGAAAACTCCCAAACTATAGCTATTGGGAAACACAGAGGCCGGCAAAGAATTCCACTCCTTAGCCGTCCGTATAATGAAGGTTGAAGCAAAATGCTTGGTACGGACAGGAGGAGGATATCAACCATATACGGGCGACGCAGTACCGTGCCTCTAGTCGTCCGTTGGTAAAATGGAGGTTCTGCAATCAAGTTGTGTAACTCTGTCGCACACTCCCCAAAATGTACGAACATATTGCTTTTACTGAGTAGCGATTACATAAGCACGTATAATCATAATCAGCTGGAAGACCTCCACTGCTGAACATAGGCCTCAACCATAAAACTCCACTGGGATCAGCTCCTAGCTTCTGGTATTCAACACGACGATTCCCCACGGTTGTGACTAGGTTGTCGGTCCACCTAGTGGAGGGCTAGCCTACACTACGGTTCGTGGTCGCCTCTCGAGAACCTTTCTTCCATACCGGTTTATCGGTTCTGCGATGTCGATGTGGCCTACCTATTGCTATTTTGATCCGAAATCAAACGTTGAACTAGGTCAACTCATGAACCGAGGTTCATATAGCTTTAAATTCGGATTATTTTATCATCTGCTTTGAGAATTGGCAACTGAACTGACGATCACGTGAATGTTGTTCATTTAACTTCTCAGCAGAAGGGAAACGCCTCTCTGTTTTGTGCGTGCACCAAGTACCCAAAAAGAATCCGCGTGCCTTAATTCAATTTTCAACTTAGTAAGTAGATCTTGTACTTTAACTTTTAGTGATTAGGTTAATCTTAATAAAGAGGTTAAGTTTGTTGTAAGTTTGTTTTTTGTTGTTACCGATAATCTCTGGAACAACTGGTCCAATTCAACCAGACAAAAGCTAGTCCGTGTTATTTCGCTTTTATTAGAAGATTTTCGGGTACTACGAGTAACTGGAACTAAACTGACAGAAGCTTTATATTTCAAAGGATTTAAGCAAGCATCCCAGGCTTTGGCTAAATGTTTTTCTCGGACGATGCCAGGGAGTCGCGGTAATTATTCCGAGCATTGTCTCTTGTTAAGCCGACGGCGGATTACCTTTGAAATTAAAACTGTGAAGCATAGACAAGGTTTGGTTTGAACTATAAAGTTTTGTCATGAGATCTTCAATAGAAGATCTCATGACAAAACTTTATTTACTTACAAGCAATAGCTTGTTCTCTTCAAAATACATTATTCATGTGAGAAGCTCCATGTCGATGGAACCGCGGGTCAATGATTAATTTTGTTATCTACTGGAATCAATCAATCACTACGAAGCATCTCATCTGTTAGTGGTAGGACTGACTCTTCTGCGAGTGTCCGTCTGGGTTGTTACCACCGCCTTGCTCGTGAAGTCTGCCGCCAAGCAATAATGTGCAAGCATTACTGTGTTCCGGTTTGATGAGCAGAGTAGCCAGTGAAATTACTGGGCTTATGAGACTTAATACCTAATGTCTCAGGGTAACGAGCGCACTGCAGTGCCGCGCAGGCCTTTGTGTTTTAAAGTTCTAAGTAGCACTGCAATTGTTATGGGCCGGAGTTAAGCTTACCATCAGCCAAACGACCAGCTCGTCTCGTTACCAAATAGCATAAAAAAAAATCTGGCGGGAAAATGTAATATGTTCTTTTATAAAAATCTGTAACTAGTAATTTTCGGATGTAGTTTGGTTTATTATCTTTTGATGAAAAATTTAAAGATTGTGATCCTGGATGATGAGAGGGTCAAAACAACACAAAAAAATTAACAAAACAAAAAAGTATACCGTAATAAAGGCATATTAATGTCTGCACATTACTGCTTCGCGGCAGACTACACAAGCAAAGCGGTGGTAAAAGTCACCACTTACATGTTAACAAATAATATTCTCGTGAATATTTCATCAATACTTCTTGGAAATATGACTGAATCGAGGTACCTACCAAAATTAATGTTTTACCCAGACCCGGGACTAGCTACCCGGAATCGCGGTAAGTTACTCGTTCAAAAGGGTCCAGCGGTGCGTGTAAATTTTACAGTGGTAGGACCCCAAAAGGCCGCAAAAACGTGTTCCCCTTTTTACTGAGCTTATGAACTATTTAAATTAACAAAGGTCCATATGTAAGGCTAGCTTTATATCTGCGCATTTATGGTGATGTTTTCAGGGAAAATTATTACAAGGTATGATGAAGCCATGAATGCTTTCTTCCATAGATTTTTTTTAATTTTTTTTTTTATTTTATTTGGTTACGAGACGACCTGGTCGTTTGCCTGATGGTAATCATAACGCCGGCCCATAACAATTGCAGTGCCACCCAGAACTTTGAAACACAAAGGCCTGCGCGGCACTGCACTGCGCTCGTTACCGTGAGACATTAGGTATTAAGTCTCATAAGCCCAGTAATTTCACTGGATACTCTGCTCATCAAACCGGAACACAGTAATGCTTGCACACTCCTGCTTGGCGGCAGACTTCACGAGCAAAGCGGTGGCAAAAACCCAGACGGTCACTCGCAGAAGAGTTAGTCCTCCCACTAACGACGATCTTAAAATTTAATTCTATGCTTTCTTATTCTTCTTCAGATTATGGCTTACCTATAAATGATTTCATTTTGTCAAATGTTTAGTTGGCACATTGGCAGATGAATGACGACAGTGACAAGTGGATTATTTCCAATATTTTTATTTTTATATTACTGTGTTTGAAACGCGTTCTGATTATTGCTTAGTTATAAAAAGTTCTGTAACTAATATCAATTAAGTATAATATCGTCGTGTGCTAAATATCATAAAAGTATCTTTATGACGGATCCATAATTACCCAAATATAGCGTAATAACTTATTACTTTATAAGCTATAATATATATATCTTATAAAGTAATAAGATGCTTGAGTAACAACTCGTTATTAGATAACAGAAGTGCTACTCTAATCCACCGAAGTACAAAATAACGACAAATTATGATCGCGCAATTGGTGTTTATCCACCAAAATCAGAAGTTTCGTTACGTAAATTAACAACGCAACTTGTAAAAAAATAAAAAGTAATAATTTAACCATCATCAGCATTCTTAGCTCGTATCGATACACTGTTCGGTATAAGCCTCCCCATTGTGCGGTGTGCTATTGAATTCTGGTTAAAAAAAATTTAATGAAGGGTTTTATTTTGTAATAAAATACGATCAATTTGCAGTCGTACTTCGCTCAGTGTCGCAATTTCAGATAGAACCAAACCTTATTATATTCTTGCACGCCTGCAACGTCTACCGTCCAGCTACAAGCAAGTTAATACTAAAACTAATTGTCGTATCACATTTTGTCGATGTATGTTTTTCTGGCCGAAGTTTATTGTATTTTACTTATTTCTACATTATAATAATAATGAACAGAGTAGTTTTCGGGGAATCAGCGTGTTTCACTATCGTTACCCTCCGGCTATAGAGTAACGGAAGGAAAATACACTGTTTCAGTAGTTATACATCTCCTTGTCATAATTAAAATAATCTCTGCTGAGTTAGCATCATGCGGTGGTAATTTATACAAGTAGGTAGGTACAAAAGCATTGGAGATTGGCATAGCATTGGAGCAAGATTTCGTCCAGCTTCTAAAATTGGACGTTGAAGGTCAATTAGATGCTGATAATCGATTCTATTCGAAGTTTATATAGGTTGCCTCATGTAGGTCAGTATAAAAATATGTTTCACAAAACTTTGGCGCCCAACGTGGGACTAGCCCTCATTGTATTTCATCTATAAATAAAAGTGTGTCCAGCAGGAGTGAGCAGAATCATGCGGAGAATAAAATTAATTAAAAAAAATATCTTTGTTATCACTTACATGTGGCGATCCAACGGATTTTCTACTTTCACTGTTACTAGGCTGCCGGGAAAATGATGGAGCGTGGACACTGAGCGGTGATCCCGGTTCTGAATCCGTCTTTCCTTCATTACTACTATTGCCTGGATCAGGCTGTAAAAAAATAAAAAAGTTAAAACTGGCTCAAAACCTTCTTGTTTATAGCTTCACTGTCTTGATTTTCACAAAACAGACGGACAAAGCATCACCTCTAAAATTCAATAATCGGAGAACTTTTCTACGTTTACAATGGGGAGAGGAGTGCTACACTGAATTCCAAATGAAATACGTGCAGAATAAGAACGTTCATTTAGTTTCCCTCAAAGAAGCAAATAGATTGTTTGCAGAGCCCTGAGATTGGTGTCGGATTCCGGTCAGCTTAGTGGGGGTGAGTAAGTTGCTGCTTAAGCTACGAAATATTCCAAATTCAAATATCACCAAGAACCATTACTTTGTTTGATAACAGCTTGGTCGCTTTACAAAACATCACACAATAGTACATTACGATATTAGTGCGTAAAGATGTTATAACCAATACGCACGTATATCGTACGACGTTTTTTAACACACTTGCGAGTAAACAGGAAAAAAAAACATTTAAATAAACTCAATCTGTGAATGCACACTGTTGCTTTCCCGCCATTTTACCAGCGCGCTTGAATAGCAACAGCGCGCTGCTCACTAGCTGGAGTGGTGCGGCGGCGATCAGTTCCATATTTGAAATGGCAAATAATACTGTTATGGAATTTGTATGGACTATAACTTAACTATTTGCTTTGATAACACACGCGTTTTTTATGACCCGCTTTACATATTTAAAACCGGTGGAATTATATCAGCTTTACGAGAGAGGGTGTTAAAAAATGCATTACCTAATGCATTCTTTTAATATGATTTTATTTGTAGACGCAGTTGTACTGATTTCCTATTTTTCGCTCTGATATTTAGGGTGCAACTGAAATATTAAGTCCTGATTGTAAATCCCGGCAATGAACAAGATTGAAAAGGAACGGTTTGTCTAATGTCACCCGCCCAATGCTACACCGCACAGGGATTTCACACAGCTTATACTGTAGTGTGAGAATAGCCTAATTTCAAGTTCGCTAAATAAGAGATTGTGAAGGGTTACGAAAACCGTAAATTAACCTATCATCGGACAATCGCTTTGTTGCGGAGTCTCAGTGATACTATCTGCTGTTGCGCAAACAGAAACATATCATGTTCTAACAAACGTGTATAATAGTTAAGAGGCAATTCTGAAATTTGAACCGTAATACTTAAAATTTGTGGTACTCGGTCTATTTTTACTGCTCTATTGTATGCTTGTTAATCCTCAAACGTTTCGTGAGAAGAGCAAATTAAAATTTAACGATAGTTATTCCTCAATATATTTCGAGGAACTATAACACTATTTCGGTAAGTAGGTCACCTGAGTTCACAAATGTGAACACATGTCGTCGCGGTGCGCAAAATGCATCAATCGGCAGTTTTGATGTTTCATCGGCTGTCGTCAACGCAAGCGATGCCCCCTGCCCCGCGCCCCGCACCCCGCACCCTGCGCCCCGCACGCCGCGCTCCACCGCCTGCCCCTCTGCTCCGAAGGTGTTGACGTCACATGATAGCGCGTCGACCCCTCGTCCTTACGCTGCCGTTGTCGCTGCCGCTAGCCCACCTGCTGCCACGCGTCAATCTATACGGCCCAAGGAAAACAAGAGTCACAAAAAAGATCTCGTGACGGAGCCTACGGCTTCGCAGAGGGAACGGTGTGACAAGGATGGCTTCATCAAGGTGGAAAGTAGGCGAAAAAAGAAGCCTATTTCTCGGAACCAGTGCGGTACAGCACCGACCGGACCCAACCACTTGCTGCGTCCTGCAACGCCTACGACGCAGCTGTACGTGTCGCGCCTGGATCACACCATTACGACTGAAGAGGTGGTGGAATATGTGCTCCTGAAAACCAAACTGTCACTGAGGGTTGTGCAGTTGGAGTCCCGCCACAACACGAATTTTAATTCTTTTGTGGTGAGAGTTCCAACTAGTCATCTAACGACCTTCAATAGTGTGCAGTTTTGGCCGAAGGGTGTCGTGTTCCGGCGCTTCAGAGGTCGGCTACCGGACACCGAGTTACGTAGCACGTCGCTGATTAAACGTGTGAATTAACTATAAGTATTATATTTTGTATGTATGTTAGTCTATAAGGTATTTATTTTATGGGCCCGCTACGATGTACTGTTGCCTGCAATAAATGTATTATTATTATTATTATTATTATATAACATTCTGACTGAAAATGGCAAATAAAACTCATTTGTTTAGGGTTAGGATATATATCGGTGAGAAAGTCGTAAAATTATAGGCTCGCAAGAGTCGCAAGCGCTGGTGCAAAGTGGTGCGTTAACGAAAGCACGCGGAATCATACAACAAATTACGTACAACAGAAAGACCAAGGATTTTAATTCATTGATGTTCTAAGATGAGGACCATAAGGTTTATTTTCGTATTTCTCACCTGTAAAGATCTCGCCAGTTCAGAGTCAGCATATCTCCCGGCAGGCTTCCGTTCGGGCAGGACGTACTTTGGCAGCGACTTGTAGAACCAAGCACCTGATTTCTTCCACATTTCCCTGGTCTCCGAACATAGGTTACAGATGTATCCTTCTCTTGAGTATATTGGTGACCTGTAGATATGTCAGAGATAAGTATACAAATTAAAAAGTCATTTCCCATTCTTACATTTTTGGCCGTAAAATGTTTTTAACCGACTTCCAAAAAAGCAGGAGGTTATCAATTCGTCGGGTATTTTTGTTTGTTTGTTTGTTACCTCAGATCTCAGTCATTTATAAACCGATTTGGAAAATTCTTTTTGTATTTGAAAGGATATACTTTCAGATTGGTCCCATAGAAATTTCATCAAAATCGATTCAGTAGTTTGTCACTGAAGACGGTTCGTCGCATTTTAAAGCAATTTTTTAAAAACTGTATTTGTATAAGGTATTTAAAAAGAATAAGGTTACGCTATATAATGATGATACCTTGGTAAAGTTTCTAAACACTGAACATCTGGTATATAAATCTTCGTATTTACGTTTTTGTTTATCTTACGTTTCAATCCTAAAAAAGCCACTGAGACTGATGTAGGTGTATCTTACCGATGCGGCGAAGTTTGCGTTTCTATAACACATTTCGAACAGGCTGCATGCCTGCAGATCGAACATGTCCTCAAGGGAGACAGGAGTCTGGATGCCTCGCCGCAGAGAAGACACGTTCTGGGTGCTGGACCTTGTGCCGATCGACGTAATCCTTTTAACAAAATAATAGGTTTACTACTTTGCCAATACTATTATGAGTATAACTATTAACTGTAGTAAGAACCATTCGTTTGTTCAAGAAGTCAACTAAAGTAAAGCCTTAGTTGCAAAGTAAACGAGATATTCTATGACTACATAGAATCGTTTAAATGTATAAAGGGCTGTTCAGACCTAAGCGGCGGCGCGGGAGCGTATAACTACTGTGCCGCGGGTGGTAGGAAACAAACTATAGGCACGAAACTTCATACAAAAATATGCTCCGAATTGCCCTTTACCCACAGCCCGTAATATCGCCCGTATTTGTATGAAGTTGCCCAGTCGCTTTATCGGTAGCGAGTAACGCTTAGGCAAAGAATATTGGCTATGTCTGAACAAGGCTTTAGTTTTGTCGGAAACCTTTATAAAGCAAATTACGATGTACTTGAAATGACGAGAATAGATCGAGTAGGTATTCTCTCAAAGTATTTTAATAGTAGGTTTCTTCAAATAAATACACACAGAAATTAAATTCGGGCGGAAGATTGAGGCCGAAAATACCATATTAGGAAATAAACAGTAAGGGCAATTGGGAAAACCAAGGTCAGCTTTTTTTACACCAATTTGTGTAGTGGTCTACAACTATCCATGAGCAAAATAGAGACTTCTATAGTTGACTTCTATAGGCCTACAATATTAGCTTATCATTATCCAATTGTTTTTGTAGGCCAGTTAGAATTTCTGGTTCGGCAGCTAACTCGTTAAAAAAAGTATACCTACTTAGCACTCTGTCTGTTGTACTGTGTTCCGGTTTGATGAAAATGCATGAAGTTACTACGCTTATTGCAGACCGTAGACGTTTATGCAAACGTCTGCATCAAGCGCGGATTACGAGTATCTAGTAATCCGCGCTTGATGCAAACGCGTTGTTATTTTGGCAAGCAAACGCACGTTTGCATAAGTGTCTACGGTCTGCATTAAATGTGTCAGGGTAAATAAGGGAGCACTGGAACGCAAATACTCTGGATGGCACTGTAAATAATATAGGCTGGCTTTATGCTTACCATCAGGTAAACGACCCACTCATCTCGATATCAAATAGTTTAAAAATAATGAATTCCATAAAAAAGACCTAATACAGACGATTTTCCTCACCGTTTTACAAAATAGAGACGAATAAATGAGACAAGATTAATAAAACGAGCGGATACGTAACTTTTGAAGTCACTGCCCTTCGCAGCTTGTCATTGCGTCTTGAGTCTTCTCGCTTCCCTCATTTCTCCCATTCAATTGCGAGATGAATTGCCTACCTACTGTCAAAAGCTTCTCGTATTTACTGTAGACGACCCGTCATGCGATACGTTTTATAGCACCTATATCTATATAGCTACCTACAGTTGGAGCTAAGAGATCTGTGATTGGAGTTATACTTGTCTTAAGTATATTATAGGTGTTCTTGTCATCGTCTTGAGTAGGTATATAATGCCATTTCTGCGATACTTATTTTTTTTTTACCTGACTGCCGAAGGAAAAGAGGGTAATATTGTATAAGTGTAAGTATGTAGGTACATATCGTCGACGGAAATTTCAATTGGCGTAACCGCTAAAAACGCGAAATTGAGTTATACAATATTATTATAATAATCTTATTTTAATTTGCTCTCGGGTCTTTGCCCGGACTTTTGATAGGCGTTAATGGAGCTGTTGCCAACGTTGCAGTTTCACTGAGGCGCTAGTCCCGTGCTTCATGTTTTTTACCACTTCCACCCTGGAACTTAGGGTCTTAACGCTTGTGGTCTCCACCCCCGGGCAGCCAGGGGGTCAGGGGTCTCATTTAGCCCCAGGGAGTCATGGTACACGGTGTCGCCACTCACTGACGGCTCACCACAAACCCACCCTGTGTTATTATTACTACATACTCATATTGTATTGCCGTAATCAGTTCATTACATTTTAACGAAATAGTATTTGAAAAGTTACGTGGGATAAATTGTCTCTTACACCCATTACTTGTTTTGCTATTTTTGGCTCGATAGCATTTTTTTAGCGTAACGTACAACAAAAATTCGTAATACGAGTATTGGTGTATTTGACAATGTGATCAAATTCCGACACTGTAAAGGGCTCATATTTTTCATTATGATCACAAAAAAGATATTAAAAATTAAATGTGATAGAGCTGTATTTTCCTAGAAAGGTTTGCTTGTCCTTTACGATCTGCGGCGCAAGTACGGTAGATTCGTATCGAGTCCGGGTCGATAAAATTTGATAATATTCGATAAAATTGACAGTTCAAATCGATAAGGTGGGATTTATCGAGCCTCGAAACAATCGACAAAAGTTATCGAAAAGCTAGCTCGAATCCAAAGAGAATATAGAGCTACTACAATACTTTACGATCAGACTTCGGCACTCGCAACATTCGATAAATTTGTCGAGTTTTTCGGTTCGACAAATTTATCGAACCGACTTCCGTACTCGCGCCGCTGACCTGAAAATTACATATTACGACAAAGGTAAATTTTGTTTGTGATATATATTACATAATAAATGTTATATTTGAATTATTGTATTACATTTTGGTTCTATTCGTTACCTCTTTTTTGCCAGGGTTATTAATGCCTTTATTCACTACACAGCATCGTACCCACTAAAACCATCGGGGTGTTTCCTGTCGACTCAGGCTTCGGACGGGGTCGCGGGTCCGATAACAGGCTCCACGTGAGCTATTCGATACCCTAAACATCAGGCGTTAAGTTCCATATTACGCTGAGTAATTTCACTGGTGAAGTTGCTCATCAAAAATGGAAGAAATTAATGCGAGCACACGTATACTGCTCGGTGGGAGAATACAGCTCCCAGCAGGCTACTAGCAGAGTTAGTCCTACCATCTGAAAAAATCCGTACGTATAATAAATGCGAAAGCATGTTTGTATGTTTTTGGTCAGTTGGCTTGTCCTTCTTTCACGAAGCAATGGATCGACGTGATTTTTTGACATAGATATAGTTTACGGGCCGGAGAGCAACATAGGCTATTTTTAATCCTAGAAAAATGCACGGTTCCTGTGGGAACGCGGGTGAAACCGCGAGCAGAAGCTAGTGGTCTTATAAACAGGTAAGATTGAGTCTTCACACAATCTATCCATTTTTCTATAAAAATCTTGATTATAGCGCTCGTCCGTAATTTGATTCGCGATCAGGAAGCGTATTACCGAGACGTGATTGCAGCGTTATTACGATTTCTTTCATTTCAATTTCAAATAGGTACGTAGCCGATCCTATTCCGAATCTGAAGCCTATGAAATGTTTGACGTCAGCGTGATATGAAAAAATACTCGGTTGTTAGCTGAAGAAAACAGATGGTTACAAGCCTCCAGCTAAATAAAAATCCAACCAGTGAGAGACTCAAGTCTCACAATCTTTTTTTTTATGATTAACCATCACTCTTAATCTTAAGTGTCGATGAATCAGACGATGTTCCATCTCCTCACTTGTGCCGTGTTGCACCACCTGCGAGACGTAAACGGGGACGCCATCATTCTTACGACCCCACTTGGCAACCTAATCTAATGCAGACCGTAGACGCTTATGCAAACGTGCGTTTGCCGGTCAGAATAACAACGCTTTTGCATCAAGCGCGGATTTCGAGTGTCTCGTAATCGACGCTTGATGCAAAAGCGTTGTTATTTTGACAAGCAAACGCACGTTTGCATAAGCGTCTGCGGTCTGCATATACGAGTCGAATTAATGCTACGAAAAGAAGAACAATTGACGATCTAGTCGAAAGTGATAAGAATAATCCTGGTTTTAAGACGGTGCCTAAAGCCAGCAAAAATGTCTTCATTTCTTCGCACCCTTTCTCATTTTCACATAGCATGCGACCATGAAACAATGATTCAAAATGTAGTAAGTTTCAAAAGCGTTTTTTGGGTATAACCAAATAACTAATGATAGTTTCAATACATCCCTACTATAATAACTTACTCAGGTAATAAGCTAACTAGTTATCTAATTTTTGTATTCATATTTTGCAGCATACTATTTTCATATTTATTGAAAAAATATGAAAATTAGAGGTTTAAGCATCACCGAATGCTCAAGCTCTTTGTGGGACATGAACCATCGACCGTAGATCGATTTTTTTAATGTTATTTGGTAACGAGACGAGCTTGTCGTTTGCCTGATGGTAAGCATAACGCCGGCCCATAACGTTTGCAGTGCTACCCAGAACTTTGAAACACAAAGGCCTGCGCGGCACTGCACTGCGCTCGTTACCCTGAGACGTTAGGTATTAAGTCTCATAAGCCCAGTAATTTCACTGGATACTTTGCTCATCAAACCGGAATACAGTAATGCTTGCACATTACTGCTTGGCGGCAGACTTCACGAGCAAAGCGGTGGTAACAACCCAGACGGACACTTGCAGAAGAGTTAGTCCTCCCACTAACAACTATTGACCTAATTACCATTGAATCATCATCACATCATCTTTTTTGTAAATTCTAGGTATAAACCACGTAGCTCAGTGCATAAAACTTAAAAAAAACAGTACAAAGTGTCGCTGGTCTCAGTCATAGTATTCTGTCATAGATCACGTTTGATGTTTCTACACCGTAAGTTTATTTAGGCAACTTTGTACCAACAAATATCCATTCTGTCCGTTATAATAGTTAAAGCGCCACGCTATTTGTAACAGTGATGTAGAGATGAGCCAAGGCAACAAAGCCTATGACTGTATATACTATATATACTATAGCTTTATGCGCTCTACTAGTTTTGCTTTATATCTCGCTCAGACTAATCGCTCGACTATTTCGCGTCCGTTTTTCATAACTTCTCCGTAGCCTCCACGCTTACTCCCCTTGACATTTCTCACGAAATGTTAAGATATTTTATAAAAAAAATGCTCCGACCCATCAAATTAAAAATACCTGCCTCATTGTGACTTATTAGGTACAGAGTATTGTATACAGAGAGTATTGTCTTTCAACATACCAATGCTTAATCTCTTAGCTTAAAATAGCATAGCTTTCTTTCAGTATTTTAAGCACGTAGCAAGATGTAAAGTCTGTTGTTTATTTTTTTGGTTGTTTATTATTGCTAATCTCTGGAACCATAGCTACGTTATCTCTGAGTTGTATAAGCTGCATTTTATGCTGAACACACGGGCAAAGATTAATCCGTAGGTATAATAATAAATGCGGAAGTGTGTTTGTTGGTTTGTCATTATTTAACGCCGAAACGGAGCGGATCAACGTGATGTTTGGCGTATGCAGATATAGTTTATAGGAGAGTAACATAGGCTACTTTTTATCTTGGAAAAATGCACGGTTCCCATGGAAATCTCCACGTGAGTAAAACTGCAGAAACTAGTATTGTATAATTTAAAGATGAGGTTAAATGACCAAGTGAGATTTGTTTACAAAGTTTTCTATCTAGTAGTTAATAAACCAATTCATCAGCTTACCTTCAAGCCTAGCGACCAACCGCCCTACCCGTTTTGCCTCGACCTCCTCTATTTTCTCCGCTCGCTTCACGACAGCTGCTATCGCCTCCCTTTCGCTAGAACTCAGCGGGGGCTCGCTCCGCGCCGCACTCCACCCAGTACGCAGTCTGTAACAATAATACCTATTGTTATTTCTCTGTTCAGTTTTGATTATAGTTAGGTACGTATGTCAGGTCGTCGACTGGATGTAGGGGTAATGGATTAGCGCTGTGGAGTCCCCGAGTTTGACCTTCGATGTTATGCTGAAAGGCATCGGGTAAATGTCGAGTTTAACGGCAGTGTTATTTCTCGAATGGCTTAGTTTATGACTTGGGATAATGCGGTGTTTGGTCGAAAAATTGTTTTGATAGCGTGAAATTGCGCGGGGCAAAGGTTTTTTATGTTTGTTCATTATAAAGAGTATCTCATGTATACCTAAGAAGTTTTTTTTACACGCATACCCCCGCACTAGGATTCCCTGTGTCGCAGGTAGCATGGACACACACAGATACACATCACAAACATCCAAGACCCGAGAACAAACCGTATGCTTACACAAAATCTGCCCCGGCCGGGAATCGAACCCGGGACCCTTCGCTTTGCAGGCAGGGTTACTACCAACTAAGCTACGGAGCCGTCGGATTTAATAAGATTAATGCAAATATTATATCTTTTTATATGAAAGTCTTCTTTCTCCTTATCCACGAAAACGTAATATCAGATCATGACGGAAGTGGGCTACTCTGTGAATATATACTTTTGCAAAAATATGTTCCAATCCCTCTTGATGTATTTAATTAATACCAAAAAAAAACTACTATTATTATAACTAAAAATGTTTTTTTTAATATGTTTCGATGTATCGATATACGAAGTCTTGATATAAATTCCGAAATCCCAAGTACCGTATGATTTAGTATTATAGCCCATAAGTGTCAATATAAGTCTCAAGAGGGAATACCTACACGTATACCAAAGCAGCTATTTACTTATTGACAAATAATTGCTTGAAAGCAACAAACTACCAAAAAGCAAGCGAGTTGAGAACGTGATCCATCAGGGTAGGTAGCCTGTAGCCGTGAGCGATCGACAAATTCCATTTTGGGGGAATCTACAGGGAAAATCAAATCATATTAGCCGTCCGGAGTGTGACAAATCACCCAATATTGTTTGCTGAATCCATTCAATTCGCTGTCTGTTAGGTGCCCTTTAAACACGGCACTCGGAACGACTCCCTAGATACAGGCAGTCGTCAATTTAACCATTGACCGCCAAAAGTTCGTTAGTGGTAGGGCTAACTCTTCTGTGAGTGTCTGTCTGGGTTGTTACCACCGCTTTGCTCGTGAAGTCTGCCGCCAAGCAGTAATGTGCAAGCATTACTGTGTTCCAGTTTGATGAGCAGAGTAGCAACCCACTAACAGCTCCACACAGTAGCTCCCACTAACAAAAACTTCGACCGCATCTGTGAGATTGCGGTCAAACACCGATTCAGTATAAAAAAGGCTCAGTATTTATGCGCAGTCTTCGCTCCAGTCAAACTCATCATAAAATCTCTGTATTGTGAACAAAACGAATGTGAACGACGAGCCCGCCACAAAGAACTACTGTGTCCAAGCATTCATTAGCAACGGCGTTCTATTGTATTCGGTGAAACACGGCAAAACTAAGGCTTCGTTAATTAACTCGTACATGTAGCTGGCAAGCTGGCTCCTACGTTAGAAACTATTATAAACTACCCTTCAAAGATGAAAGAAAGCCTTGTTGGCGTGTCAGACAGAATATTTAAAGCTCAGTTATAAAATAGGTAATTACGTTTAGAAAACAAAACAGACACTTAATACCTACTTGCATACTTGGCCCGCTAAATGGTTTACGTCACATATGGAGTCTTCTGAAACAGATAATGATATTTCCTTGACGCGGGTGATGTAGGCCCACGTCATCACTTCACTGTTTAGCACGCTTAATATTAACAGTCCCCTCTATGTGTCTGTTTTGTGCTTACTGTGAATATTTTTAGGCTACACCCTAACATAAATGCAAAAGTTTCGGTGTTTTCTTGTTTTAATCACAACAAATGAGGATTTTTAAAAACCACGAGGCGTTTGTTTGATGTTCAGCGTCACGTTTGCCATAACAATAGGTTACTGCGACACAAAAAGTTTGGAACTACTATCACTGAACTGTCACCTTGACACATCTCAAGTCTTGATATCTCAACGTTCAAAGCTCTCAGTAATCTCATTGCCGATATTTCTATTACGTTTTTAGGTACTATTGATCTTGCCCTTTAAACCGGAGCAAATCAAAATGTATACAATGTTTTCCAATGCAAATACGTACCTATAGGTATCTAATAACCACTATTGTCGACAGACGTGATATCTGCCTAGAAAATTTGTGACTATTGCTTATTCTGTGCTAGAAGTCAAACAGTAGTCAAATTCCCTCACGGTAATTGTAACAGAAACTTTTAAAACTTTAAGAAGAGCTATTAATATCGCCTTGGGACTTAATCTAATATGCGCCTTGCTACCCGATAGAATATCACACCCACTGAGCTCTGAAATTAGTCTGTGTAATAATGTGTACATAAGGATAAAAGTACCTATGATGTATCATTTATACTGTGGGATTTCTGAGTCGAAATTGTTGGGAATCTTTTCTTGACAGCCCATCACGAAGTATTCATACAATGTTATTCTTTCGTACTTATACATAGGTACTCTATATATACTGGAAACCAGAAGTGTGTTTGTGATGTTGTGTGAGTGTTTGTGCGTAAAACAATGAAAAAATATCTTTACCAAACCTTGTTTCATGTATATCGGAGCCTTTTTAATAAGTGACTTTTCTTCACATTACTTTAGCTGTATGCGGGTGCAGTGAAATGCGAACATCCAGTTACATTATATACAGTTAGCCTAAATAAAGTTGTGGGCAATACCGAATTTTCTTAAAAAGCACTTGGGAACATTTTTTAATATACAGACAATGTTTTAAAATAAATTTAAAAAGACACGCATACTGAATCCTGCTACTTATACATGCAGTAACGGAGCAACGGATCGACGTGATTTTTGGCATAGATATAGTTTATGGAACGGACAGTAACATAGGCTACTTTTTATCGCGGAAAAATGCACGGTTCCTGTGGGAACGTGGGTGAAAACCCAGGGCAGAAGCTAGTAACTTGATAAATGCAAGCCAGTTTTAGAAGGAAAAAAAAAACAGGACACTGATTCCACCTGACTGATAGTTTCCAAGCTAACCGGGACGTCAAAGACCAGGTTCATAATCATGTGGTTCCATAGAAGCCTTGAAGACTAATGTACAATACTATGTTGCTGAGAGCAATTGGGAGTTTACGCCCAGATCAGAAATTTATGGAATGTAACTAGGTATGCTTTGCACCTACGCAAAGTTTACTGCTTCCACTACGTTTATATTGTGTGTAGGTACCACGAACTTGATGAATAGAAATGACCTAATCCGTGATATCTATCATTAAACTGCGATTAACCATAAGGTCTGTTTATGCAGTTTTATCTACCATCGGATTTAGATAATGTGGCTTGTTAGCTGTTTCAATCAATAAATGGAACTGGTAAGTTTGAAAACTGTTGTAGGCAAAAGCAGAGACTTGATAAGACTAATTCACAAATTATAACGGGATGTTTACTGTGATTATTATTGAGCGATGAGCACCCTGAGTATTCCCGTGAACATGATGCTTGCAACAGCATCGAAATGTCAGGTGTTCATCGCTCAATAATAATCACGGTATTTACACATTATAACGGGATATTTATCCCGTTATAATGTGTGAATTAGTAAATAACCGTGAAAGTTTAAAACAGTGTTTATAGGACTAGGTATATTATTATCACTAAGTGACGATGTGGTCAAAGATATATGGTAAACATGTTAATGAGAAGTGTGTATTTTTATTTGTGATGATATAACATAACATAAACATAAACGCTTACACACTCATACCCCTGTACTAGCATTTCCTGTGTCGCAGGTGGCATGGACATACACAGGTACACATCACAAACATCCAAGACCCGAGAACAAACTTTATGCTTACACAAAATCTGCCCCAGCCGGGAATCGAACCCGGGACCCATCGCTTTGCAGGCAGGGTTACTACAAACTTAACTACGGAGCCGTCTATTACTCTATTTCTCTGTCAACTCGCAACCGATTTAAATGATTCTTTTTTTAGGGAGTAGGATATATCAAGGGTCCTTACTTTTATAAATTTTATTCAATAATACCTACTACCCCTAAGGGTGAAAAATGGGTGATGAAATTTCAATTATTGCGATTGACGCAAGCCTGCGCGTCATTCACCGCGAAAAAGGCCCCTTTTCTAATGGTACCGCTATTTCAGAGCGCCCGTCTTGAAACCTCTGAGATTATTGGAATTGTTGTCGACATTTCGAAAGATGTTGAGTTGCGTAATCCGTTATGGCATTACGAGTAAGGCTGGAGTTGCATCAAAAAAGCTTGTGCTACTGTGCTAATGACTACCTATACATGGCACAAGTTCGCGCTCACATAGGTACTGTTAGGTCCAGAAATGAGACACTCCGTTTGAATAATTGACACGTGTATTATCGCTCATAGTTCAATGAGCTGAGGACTGCCGTCCTTCGCCGCGTCTTCCCCTTGCGTAGCGCTGGGACGACTACGGCGTAGCACTGACTTCATAACGTCATAGTGTAGCACCCAGCACCATACCATGCTCTACCTTTATTCTTACAGTACCTTTGGATTGGTGCACCTAAATATCAACTCCAGTCAACGTTGTAACGGAGCGATCTGAATCATCGTCGACCCCAAACTCACGGACCTCCTAGAGCCGTGGGTTCGCTCTGTATATTCTACCGAATATACAACGAGTAATTAATGCTCGGAAGAGCTTTTTATGTGTTACCCAGTTCCATCGTCGATCATCTCACCACCGAAATAAAGCTCTTCGACACGTAATTGAGTCCTGGAAGTCTCATTGGTACGACTCGATTTATGTGATCTTTTCTCCCGTGTACTTCCAAAATGTGGAACGAGCTCCCTCCACTGGTTTATCCGCAGTGCTACAAAATACAATGGATGTCAAACGAGTTCTCAAAGGTCGGCAACGCATTGGCAGCGGCCCCAATGTTGCTAATGTCCACAGGCGCCGACGGTGACCGCTTACCATCAAGTCTGTTCCAGCTGTTTTAAAATGGATTTTATATATTTTGCACTCCATTCCGAATACTTGAACCAATGAACCGGCCAGCCCCACTGTCGTTTCAAACAAAATAATTGTGACTACAAAAAAAATTGCCGCGCGACGTAAGTGGAAACTTACTCTACTTTGGAATGCGATTTTAGTCACCTGCGATCTATCCGAATTGCTATTTAGACATGCTACAGCTTACAGTTACAGCTGTGTAAAGGATTATTTATTCTGTGAAACCGACCGTCGGATTTGAGGTTTACCGCACAAATGACAGCGCTGTCTACTGACTATCTAGAAGACACCAATAAACACAGCCCATGTGGCGTAGTTGATATGTCGATAGGATTTTAATTTTATAGCATGTAAAGGTTGCGGGAGCAACAGGACAAAAAAGCAAATGTTTAGATAAAACTATTTCTTGATATAATTATAATAATAATAATTAATCATGAACCAACAACAACGTAACTTAGCAGCCAACTGGACACAAGGCGCACAGTTACATACACAGATACACATATGTATATACTACTGACACACAACTGTGTAGGTAGATATATGAGTGCCCCTAATGTATGTACAAATCAAAAACATTACATATTGTCTCCCACATATCGGGTAACAAGTCAATTTACATGTCTGTTGTCAACATGCCATGATTATGCGAGCGCAATAACTCCGCGTATATCAAGGTTATTACTTATTACTAGGGCAAATTGTTATAGGCTGTAGACTGTAGACTTGTAGATCATCAAGAGTCTCCCAGTATATAATAAACTCTTTGAGACCCTCACTTTTTTTAAGCCTAAATTTTAAGATGGTTTTTGCACCAGATTTTATTTATGTGTATAGATAGGTTAGCATTTAAACACTATCTCGCCTCGGCGACGATTAGATATAGTCTACGAAAGTGAATATATTCTAATTTCTAAGCCATTAAAGCAGCCAATGGAACAACGATTAGTGCTTGGTGACAGCTTTTAACCAACGACGAGCCATTGGATGCAAGATGCTAGAGGCGAATAGCCGATCCAAGTGGCATTGGAGGCGTATAATCGAAGGCCAGTGTTCTGTCCATGCTATGCCTTTGTTACGTCTTTTGGCTGAGGATGTGCGAAAAAATTACAAAAAGACTTGAATTCAAAACTCGGAGTCCGATTTTTCACCACCCTAAACACAAAAAACATCCAGGCCATTCATGTTCACAATGACGTCAGAGTTTGTTCAAATACACCCCTCATTTTTATGCACGGATTATTTTTAAAGGAAGGGGACGACTTTGTTTGGTTCACAAAGTTTTGGGGCTTAAGGTCCCCCGAATTATGTCATAGTGTCGTTATGTTGTCTGTTTTATAAAGGGCCTTAAGGAGACGTTAAGGATTTTAATGACATAGTAAAGAAACATTATACTTACTCGTAAGTACACTTTTGGAATAGAAATAGTTTTTAAAATGACTTCCATAATAGAGAGGATTTTCAATTCTCCATTTTATTATAACGGGTAGAACTGAAAATCCTCTTTTTAATATAAATCCATTTCGCACTTTCTTACAACAGGGTTCCTCTTTATTATAATAACAGAAAAAATAAACAACATAAACTAAAATAACTAAATAAAATACACACTAATTTATTTACAATCTTAATCTAATAATCCGCTACCAGTAGCATATAAATTAGTCTATACTAATATCCTACTAATTCTTACTAATATTATAGATGCGAAAGTGTGTTTATTGGTTTGTCCTTTTTTCACGCAATAACGGCGCAACGGATACGTGATTTTTGGCATAAATATAGTTTATGGACCGAAGAGAACATAGGCTCCTTTTTATCCCGGAAAAATCTACGGTTCCTGTGGGAACGCGGGTGAAACTGCGGGTAGAAGCTAGGTAAGAGATAAGGCGACAATTCGCTTTGTTTCGAGCTTTCAGACGGAACTAGAACTATGGGAATTGTACTTATTATTTGTATACTTTATAATTAACTATGTTCCTGCCACAGTGTAGGTTTCGTCGCAGTGTTTTTCTTCAACGGAGCTCTAGCTCATTGGTCAGAGTTGGGGCTCGCGCGCCACGTTAGTATAGGATACGCGATCAACTGAGCTACGGTCGCTTCGCAATAAAAATAAACATCTGGGGGACTGGGGTCGTACACTTTTTCCGGGCTGAGCGCCTTCTGCGCTCTCCAACAGTCCGGTGACGCTGTAAAGGTCGCAAGAACAACAGCACGGTCCTTAAAAAAAAGACTGGGTTCATCATGTATTGTACTAGCCATTGAGGCTACTGCTGGAAAATGTCAATTATTGTGAGAATGCTAAATATGCATTCTCAATTTAAAATGTCATCCTTTTAGTATTTTAGCGTGAATAAGTGACATAAGTATAGGATGCACAAGCTTCCGAATTTATAATTATAAATTAGTGTTAAAATGCTGGTGAAAATAAATAAAAGCGAAACTATCAAAAAAGGGTTGGTCGTCACTGCACTTTCCCAAAGATCAATGCGCGATTGAGTTTTTCTAGGGATCTGAAATACTATATTCAGCTATAAGGCACTCTACTCTTCAAATATAAGAAAGAACAACGAGATTAAATCAAGAGAACTGTTTGCTCACTTCTATTTAATTTAACTTCTTCGTTCGTTTAGACAAACAGAGTAGGTATCTTAATTGGTTGTAAATATTATATGAATACAGATTACCAATTGTAGAAATTCGGAACAGCCTCTAGCTTCATAGTGAGTGGATTGAACCAAAACTAAAAAAACATAAAACAAAATAAATAATATAAAATAGATCCTTATTCATAAAAGCTCAATAAGATAATCTATGCTTTAAACTGCTCTGTCAACGTCTCGTTGACGGAAGCTGATAGGGGCACCTTAGACGCTCAAGCAAACGTACGTTTGCTTGTCAGAATAACAACGCTTTTGCGTCAAGCGCGCATTTCGTGCACGTTTGCTTGCGCGTCTAAGGTGCCCCTTACGCGTGATAACGAGACAAAACACTTTCTAGTAATTGAGTAAGTTCCGGAACGTTTATGAATATGGGCTTATATATTTATACTCAACAGTAGTGGTAAACTTCTTGTCCACGATCCAAACAAGCCGTGAGGTCCCGGCTATATAAGAATAGTACAACCATCAGGTTGTACCGTTCTTATACTGGAGTTTTACATCAAGCCGCGCTTGCGGGTATATTGTCTCACACACGTAGGTACATTGTACGTACCTTAGTTCGATGTTGAGCTTCGGATCAAACTGGGTGTTGAACTCAAACCTAGAGTTTATCGACATGTGATTGTTATTGCGGGAGAATGTACAGGGGGATCAGATAACCCCGCTCTGCACACTAAGCACAATAATAACATATTCATATTATGTAGACAATGAAATGAAATGCACATAGTTTAATGAATTTTCGAAGTCGATCTCGTAGAGCGTAAACTAATTAAAATATACGCTGGCTGACATGATATCTATGTTTGGAATTTAAATGAACCTACTATTCTATAAAATAACATTGTACATCTACCTTTAGAGGTTTGTATTTAAACTAGTAGCTTTTGCCCGCGGCTAGTGCTTGTAGAGATTACCGCTAGGTAACAAACAAACTTCAAAAAACAAACTCCTTATAATATTAGTATTATAATATAGACTGTGTTGTAATCTATTTTGATAACTTTACAATATTTCGTATTGAAAACAGTAAATGGAAGGTACATTTCATTCATTCACAGGTCACAGGACACAGGTCATTCCCACAAAGGGTCGTTCTTTAAAACAGTTTTTATATTACAGGCAGCTAACTTACCTATTCAAAAAAATACTATAAATAATAATAATAAATAAATAAACGCGGATACCCCCGCACTAGGATTCCCTGTGTCGCAGGTGGCATGGACACACACAGATACACATCACAAACATCCAAGACCCGAGAACAATCTTTATGCTTACACAAAATCTGCCCCGGCCGGGAATCGAATCCGAGACCCCTCGCTTTGCAGGCAGGGTTACTACCAACTTAGCTACGGAGCCGTCAAGCTACTACGTATACTGTAGGTAAATTATTTATTTCTACTTCAGCATCATACACTCACACATCTTAGCCACAACCTGAGCTCTTCTCTCAATAGGTTCACAAAAAATTGGCACGAAAAGAACGAATTCGGAAAATTTAAAATTCGAAAAAAAAAACGCTGACAATACGTCATTACCACATTATTACCGATAGACTTCCGATCACAGATTACTATATATGTAGCTAGCTACTTCCGATAGATCGAGAAGATACAGTTTTTAAAAAAGCTTTTAAGTTTGAATTTGGATTTAAAGGATCTTATCACAAATAAACTAAACAACGTAAAACCTATATGTTGAACACTATTTAACGCTTAAACATGCCTTAGTCGCGCGATTCAATATGAGCAACCACAAATCCTGATTTAGGTAGTGTCTAACCGTTGTCTAACACAATCCTGTAGTGACATTTCTAATCATTTTTGACGTTTATCTTTAGACACTGTCTAGCTAAACAGGCGACTTAAAGGGGTTTTTTGTGGTAACACTAAAATAGTTTCAAATTGTCGAGAACCATAATTATTACTATAAGTATAACCTAACCTAACTTAAATGTATAAATAGAAAGGCATTATACTATTGTAAACCAGTTGAGAATTAACTTTGGCGTAGCAGCATTCTATCTAAATACCTAACTAAAATGAACTAGGCAACCTACTTTAGCAAGTGCACTCGGTTTCACAAGCTTTCTGAATAAATACCGCTATTATACCTTCTCTTGGGAGCTTTAGTGCAGACGCGCATTGGGCGGTTTGGTAGACTAGTCAATGGTCATACCTACAGGACTTTGGAAAAGTAGGCAAGTTCTGTTCATCATAACAATAAACTTTTGTTCTTATTACAAGATGAATTTAACTTTTATTTGATTCAGACGTTAGTGGCCAGTCACAAAACGTGTCGTTGTGATGAAATAGCCCGTCATATTATGGAAAGTCATAATTATTCGGTGAAATCAGATTACCTTTTACTAGGTGGTAGGACCGTAGGACTAACTCATGTGCAAGTGTCCGTCTGGGTTGGTACCACCACTTTGCTCGTGAAGTCTGCCGCCAAGCATTAATGTGCAAGCATTACTGTGTTCCGGTTTGATGAGCAGAGTAGCCAGTGAAATTACAGGCCTATATATATACCTAATGTCTCAGGGCAACGAGCGCACTGCAGTGCCGCGTAGGCCTTTGCGTTTCAAAGATCTGAGTGGCACTGCAATTGTTATGGGCTGGCGTTTACCTTCAGGTAAACGACCAGATTGTTTTGTAACCGCAAAACAAAAAAAGAACCTAAATTAAACAACTTATGAAGCACCTGGAATTAAAAAAGGTAGTTGAAAAATAGGCATTCAAATTGTTAAGAGTTGTAATATTTTACACATATCACGTAGTCCCACGGTCTACTTATAAATTACTCTACTTATTATCACTTTACACATAATAACTATGCCATGTCTGTGACCGCTTTTTCCGCGACGACGATGTCGCGCTTCGCAACGCTATATTATTAGGCGGTGCGGTACAGCAATGCACTCACGGCCAGGCCGCCTAATGCGCGCTCTTCCTAAACCGGTAAAAGAGAACTGTTTTACTGAAGTTGAAATGACTTTCGCTCGAGTTGCTCGAGTCACTTCAAGTGAGACTTAGCGATAAAGTTCTTCCAGATGTTTAGCTCCTGGCACTTAAAGACGATTGTTTACGAACTTTTAATAAGTTTCTTGTGGATTTATTAGAAGAGAATGGAGCAATCATAGGTATTGGGTAACTGACAAGTTCATGATACTTATTAAATACTTTATATATTATAATTAGCGTTACTTGCGTAAACAATTGCTTATGACTGGTTAGTAGAAATATGTAGCCAAATAAAATTGTTACTTATTTTGTGATAAAATTGAAAAATATGATTGTTTTTATGCTTTCACAACATGATTACAGTATCCAGCCATCTCCTAGTTGGGTGGTCCCGAATCTTGATTACTCCAACGTAGAAGCATCCGTCTGTGTGTAAGGACTGTAAGGGTAGCAAAGAAAAAATACTGAGTATTTGAGACCATGTTATATCAATAGGTAGGTACCATGTCGGTAACGAAGGTAGTGCCAAGCAGGAGTTTGTTTTTTTTTAATTTCAGTTGGCACGTCAATTGTTCTGTGCAAACATTATGCTTACCATCACGATTCACGACATGCGTGTTCGTGTGAATGGTCTATTGTACATGATCTATTCGAATGATCCTATTCGAATTTCCTATGTTTGCAACACTGTAAATTAGACAGCTGTCAATTTTAGCACGTATTTCAAGTATTGCGACCTTATACGAGTATTATCAAAATCTATTCATTTTAAATACATTTCAGGATATTTTTCTTTTGTTTCAGATAATTCAAAATTCAAAATTCCGTTTATTTATTTTTCTCTTTTGACATGACGCTGGCAAAAATGGAGTAAACAATTACCAAAAAAAAAAGAAAAAAGTACATTTCCCTTGCAGGAAGTGCCATTTGTCACAAACCAAACGCATATTGAGAGCCAGTCATTCTAGTTTTAGCATGTTGACCAACTTAAGTACGACTTTGAGCACTATCTAATGTAATCAAACATCATAATACATAAGTACCTATCAAAAATTACAAAAAAAAACGCCGACACGCAACGGCGCAACGTTATTTCACGTCGTCTGATCAGACGGACTACTTACGTTTTTACATCATGAGTTAGGAAAAAAAGATGAAAAATACGTACAACCTTGGCTTTTCCATTCGATAACAAGATTTATATACCAAATTCCTCAGATCTTCCTGTTGTAACGAAATATCGATGTGCCCTTATTACTCGTATAATAATATAACTAGATATATAAGATCCATGTCTCTGGTATGATGTAATAAAGTCTAACATCCCTTCTATTTACAATATGAATTCCAAGCTCGCACGTTCGTCTAATATAACGCAATAATGGACGTAAGGCAGCCCTCACACCTAATTCATGATTGATGGATAAGCATCAATCGCGGACCACGAGAATACCACGGAAAAACCACGATCTCCGCTTGACGCATATCATATCGTATATTGTAGTTGTGGCTTGATGGAAATCTAGTCCGAGTACGGCACCCGCTTCTCATACACATATGCACATAAGTTTCTACGCCCTCTACTAAAAAAAAATGTTTCACAACCACTGCGTGCTCATTGCAGACGCCGCGGTAAATAAGAGGTGGTGCGTGCGCAAGTGATACAATACAATGCAATACACTTTATTGTACACTAGACTTAAAAATTAAACAGTACAGAAATATTAAACAAAACTAAAGTACAATGGGCGGACTTATCGCTAAAAGCGATCTCTTCCAGTCAACCTTTGGATGGAGAAAAGTAATGGAGTGAGAGAGGTCGGTGGTGTAAACAAATAAACAAAAGAAAAAGTAAGAAGAAGAAGAAGATGATGTTTGTAGCGTAAAGCGGAGCAGTCGTCGCTTTGAGCCCAGGCAGGGCTTCGAGACAGCAATCTGACCGTATTGCCGTTCTCGACTATTTCGTGGTTTTTCGATGGTTTTAAATAAAAGCTTGTAAAAAAATCAAATCTATTTCTATTAAAGGGCTAGGCCATCATTTTGTTTGGTTAAAAAGGATTTTGCCTAATAAGGCAGTGGCGTATTTTAGGATCCAGCGCCCTGGGCCTGCAGGCCCCGCCGCCCTTTTTTTGGCAATTTTAAACTGAATCGAAAGACACAACACAAAACACAGTTTAACACTGATCATTAATAAGAGCCTTAGTTAGGTAATCTTTTTTAAATTTCTTCTGCTTGCACCGCCCCTAGCAGCCTGCCGCCCCGGGCCATGGCCCTTTTGGCCCAAGGGTAAATACGCCCCTGTAATAAGGAAAATACGTATTACATGGAAAGTTATACTTTTTCGTGTTATAATATTGTCCTTTATACCCCACGCACACTGTTAGGTATATCTCCTGAAAGCTTATCACAAGCCCACGATGTTGTGTGATTCATCATCAAATTTATCATAAATAACCCATATTTTGCAACAAGTTCCTAGAACTAAAAATATTTTCCAAGCGTATATTATTTATTGGTCTTTTTCCTTAAAAAACGGTGATCGAAAAGCTGGATATTTGTTACAACTTACAGATCATGTAAGTACCTACATAGTATAGAATCTATAGTCAATGGTTAGAGTTGGTCGTGCAGAACCACCCAGGGCCGGATTAACCATGTCGGGGCTCCTAGGCAATGCACGTCTCGGGCCCTCCCATACTAATATTATTCTATAATCATTTGAAATGCGTTCTGAAATGTACTGAAATATGACGATATAATATAAAAAAAACGCAATATTAATATTAACATTGAGGGTTGATTATATAAAAATCTTTCAATTTAATTTTCACGTGAAGAAAGATTTTCAGTTTTTTTCCGTGCGGGGCCCCTAGTCGGTGCTGGGCCCCTAAGCAGTTGCTACATATATCAATTGCGCAGCACTGCATATTTACCGCAGCTTCTGTACTGAACATGCAGTGGTTTTGAAACTATTTTTTTGAGTAGAGTTCGTAGAAGCGCCGGTGATCGTGGATTTTCCATGGTTTCTGCCTGGTTCGTGATTGATCAAAACCATCAATCATGCATTAGCGTCAAATGTGCCCCTAAGGCAAGTGATACCAACATTGGAAATTAAAATACAATTCTGCAAAACAGGAAGCGGATGTACCTACAGCGAGCGATAGTGATGTGCAAGGCCAGTATCGAGAGCGTGTTGCCTATGGTCCTTGGCGTTATTTATAGATTACTGTAACACGGGAGGTTTCAGATTTTCCTTCTGATTGCTTTTAGGGTTAACGCACGTTGCTATCTCTGGGTAGATATTTACGTTTTTACCTAATTGTTATAAGGTGACTGACGCCTACAGGCGTTAATTATAAGTAATAGGTAATTATTTAGCATAAATAGTGGCTACCTATAGATACCTACATTGAATAACTTAGTGCTTAAGAATTAACTACCTGGTATTACCTATGTAGTAGTTTTCCAGAGACAAGAAAATGGCAAGAGAGTACTTTGTAATGGAATATCTGACAGCTGTTTAGTGTTTACAAGCTGTAGGTACATTCTATTTTCAGGCTTTTTCTGAGAAATTAACAATTCTCAGCTGTTCTCCCTTATAATTCGAAATCTGTTGAACCGGTAATTCATGCTTTATTTAAACCCCCCCCCCCCCCCATCCGTAGATAGCACCATTTACTTAGTTACAACACTTCCAACATCTTCCATCCCTTGAAAATTTATTTTATCAATCAACAATTTGTTTTAGTATTCAGTTATATTACGGCACACGATAATGGTCCAATAAAATGACAAAAGGGTCACGATATTGTACGAATACAGGACGCGCGTCCAGGGTGAAGTCATTTCCCCTAATTGTAACATTGTTTAACGAAATATGCCGTAAACGTTTTATTATTTCATAGTTACATACTTAGGTATATATAGGTACTTACTTAATTTTCTAGACTCTGTACGCGGTCTACTTTATACTAGGTAGACAAGACGTAAGCAAAATTAGATAACTAGTGCGCAATAGCATGTCAATTTAAATTAACATAGTTTTTAATTAAATTTTTTGTCTATTTGCTCAAGTTTCACGTAGGTATATGTCTACAATTTTAATGTCATTATGAATATTTATAACTCATGGCGCTTACAGCAATCTTAATTCCCCTTCGAACATTAAATTGTCCCTAATTCTGATGAGGGTTTTGCGACCTCTTGTTTAGATGAAATGTAATGAAAACATTTAGTTTATGGATTTATCGCCGTACATTGCAACCAGGAACTTCAGATACTTTTAATAAAAGGTGCATACGTAAATATTTACGATCTTACAATAAAAAATTAAACCTGTGTTAAACACGCCTTAGTCGCGTGTTTAAATATGAACAACCATAAATCCTGACTAACCATTGTCTAACACATTCTGCGTGGTGACATTTCTAATCATTTTTGACTACAAGTTTTGTTTTGTGGTGGTAACACGGTTAATGTTTCATAATTATTTTACGGGCGTAAAACATTCAAAAATAATGAACGATTTCAAACTATTACATTCTAACACCTTTGTAACACAGAATTAGAGAGGAAATCCTGCAACTTATACTACTTTAAAACTTATCAAAATATAAACAAAACTGTCCTTGGAAAACAAAATAATTATTGTACTCACTTGGCTCGTAGAGACAGCTGTCTGTCGTTAGGACACACATATTTGTTGACTTTACTCTGGTAGTTCATTGCACAAAAAAAATAAAAATTAAAAAAAATAAAACGGGTATATTTTTAAATTGCGCGGGAAATGTGGCGCCGCGCGTTCCCGCCTGTTGATGCCATCCAACTGTTGCTTGGCGCGTGGCGAACGAGACCTAATAAATCGATAATATAACAACGCACTTGAAAACTCACATAAAATTGCGGATAGCGACAACCCTTTATCTCTGCGTGAGATAAACATGACACTATACTTAGTTAATTTCTTTTCAGCAAGGTTCGGCTTCTTTTTGACATGCTCTATAATCGCAGTTCTATCGGGTGCTCTATCTATAAGCACACATTATCCGAGCTTTGCCAATCCGTATAAGCAGATACCAGGAATTTTCCAAGCATTTTTATTTTTTCTCCTTTTTACTTGTTCTTTACATACTTAATCAAAATGTCGGTGTCATTTAGTTGAATGTAACAATTTATTCTTGTATTTTAAACGATTAGTTCGTTGCAAAACATGGCCATACTTATCCATACTTGAAAGTGTGTTTCTACGTTTTTTGGTTTGATTTTCTTTCACGCAGCAGGTAACGGAAAAACGGATTGACGTGATTTTTGGCATAGATATAGTACCAATGTAATTTATGGACCGGATAATAACATAGGCTACTTTTTATCCCCGAAAAAATGCACGGTTGCTGTGGGAACGCGGGTGAGACCGTGGGCTGAAAATACTATATAAGACTATAAAATATTCCAACGTTGATAACTACTATTACAAAACATTTTGTTACAGGTTCACCTACACGTAGTACTAGTATTCTCTTCGGTACCTACATTCACCGTTAGGTTAATATGTAGGTAGGTACTTTTTTCAATTATACTCGTATAATTATATTATTTAGAAATAAGACATGCACAGAACATAACTTATTACTCAAGAGACGACGTGTGACTACTGACCCTTTTTTATAGTACTACTAGCCACTGACCATCAATAATCACGATTCACGATTGACCAATATTAACAAGTTCTAGCAATATGAACAATGTAAGATGAAGCAGCATTGCTGTTGATCGTTGAGTTGATTATAAATCAGTTGATAATCATAATAATGACAGTTCCACATTTTTTCAAAATTCTGTGTTGTATCCGAACTGTTTTTAACAATGATTCCGAAACCATTTTTTGTGTATCCGAACGCAATGAAATGAGATAGAACAAATAGTCCATCTCTTTCTTTAGTAGTGATGCGTGTGTGTAGCATAGCGTGAAAAGACATTATAACGATGATATTTTTACTCATTACTGTTATATACTATTTCTTTCTTGTATTCCTGAACAAAGTAGTGGTAAAAGTGCTGTCATATTTTATGCTATACGGGTTTTGACATCTTTTACGATGTTTGAACTGTTGCAAAAGATGATCCCTGAACTCTATAAAAACATACATCAAAATTTAGATGTGACCCGTTAAGTCAATCTTTGACACACTACATTTTTTAATACTCTTCGATATCGTGACGAGCTGGTCGTTTGCTTGATTGTAAGCATGACGCTGGTCCATATTATATCGTAAAACAGATACAACACCCGATAAGGCAGATTCCAAGTCAACATCATACATTTATTTAGAATAATGTATAGCATAGTATAGGGTAGAAATAGAGTAACAATTTATTGGATTGCATAGGATAGAGTAGTAACAAGCCCTTTCCTAACTCTATACAAAAAAGATGGTAACATTAAACCACAGAACATAATAATTATTTATTTTTAATGATATCGCATCAATAACTTTCCATTTGACTCACGTCTAAGTTTTCATATAATACTTATGTACATTTTCAGCAACACTGGTCTAAATCGGATGCCTAAGCATTTAAGAGTTGCCTAGGGCAAAAAACTTTTCACCAACCTGAGAGCTCTAACGGTTTAAACTTAGGACTTTGTGTACATTAGGAGCTACTTAGGCGTCGCCTTAATCATCCTTGGTAAATACTAAACTAGGTACTAACTAAACTAGTTTACTTCTGTGCGTGTCCATTTGGGTTTGTACTATAACTGCTTCATGAAGTCTGTCTCAAAGCAGTGATGTACAAGCATTACTGTGTTCCGTTTTGATGAGCAAAGTTGTGAAATTATTTGGTTTATTTAATGCATATTGTCTCAACGTAACGAGCGCACTGCAGTGCCACGCAGGCCTTTGTGTTTCAAAGTGTAGAGTGGCACAGTGAGGGTCGGCGTTATGCTCACCATCAGGCAAACAACCAGCTTGTCTCACTAAAATAGTAAAAAAATCAGACAATCCTAACGTGATACGTTATTTCAATTCCTTGTTGAAATTCTAAACGACACCTGTTTAATGAGACAATGAAAATGCTGATATTTATCTGGCTCACGAATCAGAAATACAATCCTCGTTGGTTTGGCAATGCCACTACCAACATGCTGTTTAAATTTTTTAATTCTTCACTTAGTTATCACACCCATATTGTTACAAAGGTAGTATTTACAACGAATAGTAAAAAAATAACTAACCGTTACGATGGACATAGCAGTTATAAACTGTTATTTCTATCGTTCGTTATAAACGTTAAATTAAGAAATTCACATCACTATACTACTTTGAGTACTTTCAACTTTGACAATTTTGACATTTCACTTTTTTCAGTGATGATGGCGTACTTGCGAAAGCTGTATGTTTTATTGTAATAATTATTTTGTGTGGTGCCGTGAAGTGAAAACAAGGAGATTTTAATGCCGTACCGCAGGCGCTTCTCCGCCAAGATGCCAGATTTCGATGACGACGTTACCGTCGTCGATGTTTACGATTTGGCATCGGACATTGGCAAGGAATGCGAGATAATTATTGAAAAATACGGCCCTGACGCCGTAACAGCGCTTCTGCCTAAAGTGATTAATGCGCTGGAGTTGCTGGAGAATCTGGCCATACGGAATGAAAAAGAAAACCAGGCGTTACAGGAGTTGACAGCGAAAATATCACAGCTGGAGAATGATAAGATTGAGAAGGCAGAATACAGACAACGCTTCGAAAAGGTAGGTGCTAGAGGTCACTGTTAGGTAAATTGGTGCTATTGGTTATGCGTGCTGCGGTATTGAACGCACGAACGTTCATTATTTCCTCACCAGAATGCATTGAGTGCAGTTGCAAAAGGCCAGCGGTTGATGAAGGAACGATGTTATTGCGCGACATTTACTTTGCTTCAAAACAATTATTACAATCGCTACAGTTGTTTTCCAGTCTGTACATTGTCATGTTGTTGAGATGACTCAAGTTATTGACTCACATAAAAAGTGCTAAAATTAAGTAATGCATCTTAGATTACATGTTTGTTTCTCATTTGTGATGGGTGAGTGCATTATTTAATTATCTATTCACGATAATTTTGCTCTAAGTAAGTTATATTTTTCGTATTGCCAGGATGTTTTTACTTAGGCTAAGATTCAGAGACGATTCTAAGCGTAGACTTTGGCTTCCGTATGTCAAAACTGTATAGAATTTTGATGTATGGAAGCATGAGTCCACGCTTAGATTTGTCTCTGAATCTCGGCCTTAGAGTTTGTAAAACGAGAATTGCACTAGCGGCCAAACCCATTTGACGATTGATCTGACTGTAGCTTTGCTGTAGGTAGATTTGCCAAACTCGTTTGCAAGTTACATCCATTGTGGCTACCGCTATATTACTCTCATTCATGATAGGCGTATCAGGCATAATGCATTGGTTGCATTTTACTCTTGCTTACTCATTTTCAATATTATATACCTTCCTATTATATATATGAACAAACTCCATCAATATTATTTTTAGGTCTATCCATATTTTTATATCCCAGCTATTGGTTTTTTTTTTTAAATTGCTATGTATGAAAGAAATAAATAAATGCTAGTATTTCTTGGGCATATTGTTTTACCATTAAATTAATCTGAAAATTTTTAAGTGTCAGTTGTAAATCTGCAATATGTAAAACATGTTCATTAAAATTAATATTTATCTTTGTAATCAGTGCCCTCAATGCTTACTTTGATGTGTTGCTGCTTGTGTTTACTAAACTATATTATCTGGCCAGATTTAAGATTAACAACTTATGAGATAGTGAAAATTTGTGTTGTAATTTTGAATAGCCCAATTGTACATACCTACTCAGGAAGTGCCAGGCATAAGATATATTTGGACAAAGTTTTGTCTAATAACAGGTTAATTTCTAAACTGCACCAATTTGTTTACCGTTGTCTCTTTTTACTATTGAGTACTAGCTTCTGCCCGCGGGTTTCACCAGCGTTCCCACAGGAACCGTGCATTTTTCCAGGACAAAAAGTAGCCTTTGTTACTCTCCGGTCCATAAACTATATCTATGCCAAAAATCACGTTGGTCCGTTGCTCTGTTACTGCGTGAAAGAAGGACAAACCAAAAAACACACTTTCGCATTTATAATATTACTATTTTAAAAAAAAGTGTAGTAGTAATGCAAAATTAATTAACAGCAACTCTGCGTTCCTAAAATATGTAAAATATCTAAATAATACATAAATATCATTTCAAATATATCACTAAAGATAAGATCTCAATCTCACACGAACAAAACAAGTTATTGTCAAGATAAAGTTTATTTTAATGTTAGTTTTTATCATACTGTGCTACTTACTATTTATCAGCTTGTTTGCATGATGGGTTACCTGTCCTTAACAATTGCAATTAGGCTAAGATTCAGAGACGATTCTAAGCGTAGACTCTGGCTTCCATATGTCAAAACTGTATAGAATTTTGACATATGGAAGCGTGAGTCCACGCTTAAATTCGTCTCTGAATCTCAGCCTAAGAGTAGTCAAACAAGGAGAGTCTTTAGCAATACTATACTGTTAACTTACTAGATGGTAGGACTAACTCTTCTGTGAGTGTCCATCTGGGTTGATACCACCGCTTGGCTTGTGAAGTCCGTCACCAAGCATTAATGTGCAATGTGTGTTTGATAAGCAAACTAGCCAGTGAAATTACTGGACTTATGAAACTTAATAATTAAAGTCTCAGAGCAATTTTACACAAAAGTATTTCACAAAATACCAAACGAAGCTCGGTCACTCGGATATCATGGATTAAAACACTACTGTTTTTATGGAAATGCACAAAGATTGAATAAAAAGAACTGATCTGATGAATGAATAAAATAACCTGTCTTGGTCATTGACCTAGTCAAATATGATAAGTGATAATGAATGCTACGTATAATATAGTTATTTTTTGTTTTCTTATGTAATTTACACCGGAAGGTAAGGTGATGGAAGGTTATTTAAAAGCTATATATACCATCATTTTGTGTAATGTAGTTGTATGTATCTTGTTTTTTTTAAATATACTTTTGTTTGACTGTGATCTCAACAACGATGTGATGCAGTTCTTAACTATCAATGTCTGCAGTCAACACTTAGGCACTGTTGCCCTTGCACTAGGATTCCCTTGTCGAAGGTGGCATGGATACACAGATAACTTACACCACAAACACTAAACCTGAGAACAAATAAAATTCACCACACAAAGTTTGACGCTGCCGGGAGACGAATCCGAAGCCCCTTGTTTAGCAACCAGGATTACTACCAACTTAGCCACAGCCAGAGGGCCTTTCACTTCTTTCAACTACAAGTATAGTATACTTAGACTATTTTGCCCCTCCCTCCATTTTGACCCTCATCCATTGCTTCCCCGCCACCTTCACAACACTGATGATAATCAGACCAACGGGTTTCCAGGCTGACCTGGAAGCATGCTACGATTTCACGGTGACTACTCCATGTCATGGCCCTTCTGTCGTCCCGTCTGGCTTAGTACTCCACTCTTTAAGGACTAGCTCGTCTAAGAGTGTCTGGGTGAGTACCACCACTTCTCTTGTGCGGTCTGCTGCCAAGCAGTAATGTGCAAGCATTACTGTGTTCCAGTTTGACGAGCAAAGTAGTCAGTGATATTACTGGGCTTATTAGACTTAATATCTAATGTCTTAGGGTAAAGAGCGCAATGCAGTGCCGCACAGCCACAGAAAAAAAAGTTATTTGGATTTCTATGCGCACAGGCCTTTGCATTCCAAAGTTCTGGGTGGTACTGCAAATGTTATGGACTGACGTGATGCTTACTATCAGGCAGACGACCCGCTTGTCTTGTTACCGAATTGCAGAAAAAAAACCCACCTCCATTTCATCTTCATGATCCTTTTACCTGTTAGTAGCTAGTACTTAAACACACCCAACAATTTATTGACCAATACCTGTAAGTTTTTTTACCTGTTAGTACTTAAACACACCCAACAATTTATTAACCAATACCTGTTACTTTAGGAACTTACATAACGTTATCTAACGTTAGAACAATAAATCATTTTTAAGCTCATAAATGATTCTAATAATACAGCTTTCACTAGTTTTGGTGTTATGGAAGCTGTAAACTTTCACTATAGCTAGATCAATGTTGAGACGCTAGTTATTTACTGTACTACATCTACTGTGTAGTTATCTACAGTATTTAAGTTATTTTATGATCTTGCCTGGAGCCTTATTTTTATAGTACGCGCAGTAATTTTCTTTACTGCCTTTTTACGCGACTGCCCAAAAAAAAGAGTAATATTTTCAGGGACGAACCCTGTAATAGTTAGGTGTATGTGAGTTTCTATATTCCATCATAACTTTTAAATTCCTGAACAGATTTGAATGTATGGGGTATCGTTAGAATCCTTGCATCATCCCGAGTGACACTGGCTAGGGAAGTCGTCTTCTTTTAATGATATTCGATATATATCGATATATGATATTTTTATCAATTTAGTAGGTATTCAAATAGGCTTGAGCTCATAATTTATTCAAATACCTAAGAACTTATAATGTACATTCAACCGTTAAACAGTTTATTAATAGGAGCCTAGTATGGTACTTTATTGTTATGGCCGCTCTACACTCACTCGCGAATCGCGGTAAAGCCGCGAATCCATCCACATTCACGGTTCGCGGCTGGCCGCTCGCTCTACTCTACGCTTACGGAACGCGGCTGCGAATAGCTAGTTGCCGCCAAGCAGTAGTGTGCAAGCATTGCTGTGTTCCGGATTGATGAGCAGAGTAGCCAGTGAAATTACTGGGATTATGAGACTTAATACCTAATTTCTCAGGGTAACGAGCGCACTGCAGTGCCGCGCAGGCCTTTGTGTTTCAAAGTTCTGGGTGGCACTGCGATTGTTATGGGCCGGCGTTATGCTTACCATCAGGCAAACGACCAACTCGTCTCGTTACCAAATAATATAAAAAATAATAATAATACATTGCAATTATTTCCAGCACCTAAAACTCAGCAACTGCTCCCTTATTCAAAACAGTTATAAAGAATGCCATTTACAAACACTATACGCAGAGTTCCACTCGTCTTGTACAATCAGTTGAGTTATTGGAATTGGCAGTTTCCGGCCTGCACGGCCACACTGTGGGGCTTGTTACCACTAACTTGTGTACATTTTAGATTGCTTACTTCTATTGTCGAGTTGTTTAGTCGTAGGCATAACAATCAGATATATTATATGAGTTATATATTTAGCTATAATGTTCCTAGTAGTGGAGCCGTTCTCCGATTTGTAGGTTGAGGCCTGCAAGAGGGTATGAATTCTACAATCTTCGGTCAAGGAAAAAATTGCAACCGTAGCATTGGTAGGTTATGTACGAGTATACTCTATACAAATGAATAAAATTGAAGTGTCTGTTTGTAATATCATAATAACAGCTTTTTACTAAATGCATATGAACTTTCATATGCATTTAGTAATTTTCATAATTTTTTTCAGTTATTATGAATTAAAAACCAAAATACAGCACCGATTTTGATAAAATTTCTATGGGACCAATCTGAAAGTATATCCTTTCCAATAAAGAAAGAATTTTCAAAATCGGTTTCTAAATGACGGAGTAACGAGGTAACAAACATAAAAAAATACCAACCGAATTGAGAACCTCCTCCTTTTTTTGAAGTCGGTTAAAAATGACATAAACCCAACTAAATTCCGTGGATATTCTCTTATTGGCACCCACGGGAACAGATGGGGTTGTTTTATACATATGCTGGGACCAGTGACCACACGGCCATAAATAACCGTGTGGCTGTGTAAATTGTGAGCACTAAATTTAAAGCTTATCCGGCACAACAAATCGGCATTGCAACATGCAAATAAAAAATAGGTTTAAAAAAGCGACTAACCGACTTCAGTGACAAACTACCGAACCTATCTGAAAGTATATGCTTTCAAATAAAAAAAGAATTTTCCAAATCGGTTCACAAATAACAGAGTTCTGAGGTAACAAACATAAAAAAAACCGAACTGATAACCTTCTCTTTTTTTGGAAGTCGGTTAAAAATATAATTAAACGCGCTGATGCAAAACATGTCTGTCATAAAACAAGAAATGACACACCCACCAGACCAAATTGAAAATTATTGCCTAAAACCGAATCACAGATTAGGTAATAAGTTACCCGAACTAATTCATTAAATGCGATATCTTTTGCCTTCGATGTCCTAACTATCGCTGTGGGCTATTCAAGTTACTTATCAGCTTTGCCTACATACCAATGAGAGCAGATCATTGCAGTCACTTCAAGTGGATACCCTGTCGTGCAATATCACTAACACGTGTTGTGAAAACTTATTGTAACTGTCTGTAACACCGTGGGTAAAATACTTGGGTTTAAGTAATACCTTAATTGAAATAGGCCTTAATAACATGCCTTGCTGTTATGAGTTCATCAACGCTTTGCGTCCTGCGTCACTGCGTGTCCCCGGCGTACTAGTGGAAACTTTTTTAATTTTTGATATTTTTAACCGATTTCCAAAAAAGGAGGAGGTTATCAATTCGTCAGTTTTTTTTTTAAATTTGTTACCTCAGATCTCGGTCATTTATAAACCGATTTGGAAAATTCTTTTTTTAATTGAAAGGGTATACTTTCAGATTTGTCCCATAGAAATTTCATCAAAATCGGTTCAGTAGTTTGTCACTGAAGTCGGTTCGTCGCTTTTTTAAAGCAATTTTTAATTGCGTTTTATTGTTTCATTAGGTGCTATCTCACGTAATCAAATGGTTTTAAAATGGCAATAGTTTCATCGCAAAACGAGCGCTTTGATGAAGAGCATACGGAAATTAACAACATGGTTTATTGATGACCTTATTTTCATAGGCGACCATAGAATAACGATTGTGTTATAAAATACCGAAAGTGCCTTAAGTGATCATTTTGTCACGAAAGAATAGTCAGTTTTAAACCGTTCACTACAAGGATTGGGGCCCAGACCGTTTGAAATCTTTGAATGCTTGTTCTACTGCTGTTGAAATAAACAGGGGTTGTCTTACCAACTCATACGACATTTCCTTATTATTCGACTAGCGCTGACAAAATAGACCGGGAAAGATTTCTTAATTCGGACTGACATATTTCCGATATACACAATTTCCACCATGTTCAAGGACTTGCTATCGTTTTCCTCATGAGGTTTTAATGTATTTGTAGATAATACGAAGGTGAATCCTGCATCCTAAATATAACGTACTGGTTGAGTGAGGTTGACCATTAAAGTCAAGGTTGTTGACATTGATTTGCCAAAAGGACCATGGTTTCCTGATGTATTTTAGTTATATATTCTAGCTATTCTAGCTCAACCATTGAAGGCGTCAATGTTAACGATCTGCATTGACATCTTGTTACAATCCACCATTATAATAAGACCCCTACTTCGTCTACTAACGTACTAATACCTAATCTTTTGTCGTAGGAAATAGAGGCTATCGAAGAGCAATGGAGGACGGAATCGGCAGAGCTGGTCACGGCGGTGTCGCGATTGCAGGATGAGAACAAGCGTCTCAGGCGGACCCTCAACGCGCCTTCGGACGGTAAGCATAGCCCTTGCTCAGCATAATACCTCTATCTCTAATCAGGGTGATTACCAGGTACTCTCTTATGCCCCCGTCGGAAAATGTCATTTCCAATTAAAAGTGACAACATATATTATATCTTAATATATATAAATTACGCGTCACGTTGTTTGTCCGCGATGGACTCCTATACTACTTAACCGATTTTAATCAAATTTGCACACCGTGTGCAGTTTGATCTAACTTAAAAGATAGGATAGCATACATCTCAATTTATAGCCGCAATATTATTTTATTGCAAATTCTATTAGGGTTCCGCGCAAAAAAATAAAAACCATGAAATCCAAAATCTCCACGCGGGTAAAACCGCGGGGCAGCCGCTAGTATCTTATATTTTCCTAGATTAGAAATTTTATATTCAACTATTTGAGAGGAGACTGGGATGTTTTGGGTGCATATCTGCGAAGATTTCTGAACGGGAATGCAGTAAAACGAAGTCGCGTAGTGGGCAATAGGTATTAAAAAATAAAAATACCCGCTTCCACGGACCTGTTCCTAAGATGAGAGGGAGTTAATTCGAATCCGCTTTCTAAAATTAACTTCACAAATTCTATAATCTAAATTACTCTTATTTAATTAACAAATTTTGCTGTCGCACTAATTAAGTACGCGCCAGGATCACAAAGGGTCCATTAAGTTAACGACTTCGAGTTTATCATGTTAACTAAAGGCTGATGTTGACTAATTATCGATTACCTAACTTTTTGGGAAAATAGGATCTGAGACATTTAAGAGATTTTAAACTTCATCGTGCTATTTGTCTTTTCTAAGGTTCAGCTTATAATGCATTCTATTTATAATACAAGCAAGACATAAGTTAGTCTAAAACTCGATCAGCGGCCCTACCATAAACGCGTTATAGCAGGGCAGCCCAGTGCTATATTGAACTGTCCTGCTAATTTCGTACCATGATGGACACTAGCAAGCCAGCCAGCTATTGCCCACGTGATCTATCCGGCCTGCAAAGAAAACAAAGGGCGACCAATAATTGACCTGCTATAGTCGTAGCATGACGTGAATTTTGACATTAGATTTCCTTCAAACTGACCTACATAGCTGTCAAATGAAACAGGCGAACAAAAGTAACTTTATGTGACCGGATTAGCCTAATAAACTGCGTATTTCGTGTATATTTTGTGAAAAATTGACGAATACGAATTATTTGAGTTTTTAGAAGAAGACTATCAAAACACACGAGATTGCAGAGGAGGCTATTGAGAGATCAAAACGATCCTTTCGCCCTAGAAGACAGTCAGTTTAGTCAGAATTTGAATGAATAAGAATTCATACTGCATTGAACAGCAACTTGGCATTTTTGTAAAAAATATCATCCCATGAATCCACTTCACTCTATGGCACTTGATGCATGGCGTAGTTTAGCATTTTAAGTGGAATGTGTACACAAGAACAGCCTAACTAGCACTCAAGATATGCGGCCACGTTATAGTTATAGGTAAGATCCGATAAGCTTGAAAACTTAAAAAAACTTTGTGATTCGTTACGGTTTGAACCGTATGAAGTTCACAATTTCACATCCACACCACATCTCACATCTATCCACAAACTACTAAGGGATACTACTAACTACGTACGTCTGTCAAGATTTGATTCGTTCCAAATCTCGTTTCACACTAGTTTAGAATGATTAGATGAACTCATAAAATTAAGTGCATAAAATATTATGAGGACTGTAAGAACCTCTAGTGATGATAGTTAACAAATAAAGCTCCTAAAATGATGTAAATGCGTCATAGGTAATAAAATATTTGACAAGATCACCTATTAAAAAAATCGGACAAGTACCGATTATAAACATAACTACGTTTCCGAACGTCAGCTAAGAAACCAAACCGGTCAGAGACAATGATTTCAAGCCCTTCCTAGCCCATAACCGGTCAAAAGCCTGCCAGCGAAACTAAGTTCATGCTACGATTTTTTGCAGGTCAACTTTAGATGCTCTAATTGTACTGCTCGGAACATGACAGGTATTTTAAAAGTTTATGGTAGGCCCGCAGCTCTGTACGATCAAAAACCCGCTCGTTCAAGAACCACAAAATTCGAGGACACGTGACATACACAAAGCCGATATGGGCCCGCGTTTTCGATTATTGCCTGTATGCCATAAAGCTCGTTTCACACGTCTATTTCTGACACGTAATTCCGCATTCCACAACTTCCGGCTTCTGCCCGAGATTTTCCTCTCTGAGCTTATAAGTAATTTGACTTATCATAAAAGAAGGGTGGAGAGATTTTTCTCGGAGAAGGGTAGGCATGCGCTGATAATGCCTCTGATTTTGCAGATATTTATCGCCAGTTGTGGCCACTTAAGGGCAAACATCTCGTGTCGCTAAGCAACTTATCCCACGAGATGGCGCTGTTTCTCCAAAAACATGTTTTTATTTATTTTACTCTAAGTAGCGAGAAATAAACTCATTTTAGGTGATTTTGCCGTATTATCAATTTGTTCTTAGCACATATCAAACATAGTTGAACCCATTGATAACTACACTTTTGAGAAAATGTTAATCAAAACCGCACTCCTGTATATGTAAATGAACGACACACACACATGCAAATGGGAAAACAGTATTATCGGTACATATACTAAAATTGGCCGACTTAGCGCAGTTGTCACAGCGGCAGACTTGCGATTTGAAGAACCAGAGTTCGAATCTGGAATACTATAGTCTCATTTTGTGCTGAAGAATATTTTTTTAGACATTTTGGTTATCTATTGCACTTAGTAATAATAACAATTACCTAGTTTTTGTGCTAGATTGAAAAGTAAAATGAAAGACTAGGTAACATTTAAAAAGATTTATTGCGTGTCTACTTTGGAGATGAAGCATGTCGCCTATTTTTGCTACTATAAAAGTTGTTTATTGTTATTTAGTTTATTACATAGATTTTAGAATAAGTGAGACAACCACCGCCAGGATAAACTCTTCATCTCTCTCAATTTCTAAGTACTACTCTTGTGGGTTGGGCTGATGAGATAAAGCACTCCAAATAAAATCTCTTCATTTAGACTCTTAGCTGGCTCTGTATCTGGTAATAATAAAGTGTGATTTTTTTTTTATCTTCCCTCTTTGAATACCAGTGGATTTTATTTTCCTTGGCAGCGCTTTCGATATCTTCGATCAACCATCAACGAAGGAAAGCACTTTCATTCTAAAATCGCTTCTTCATTTGTAATCACGCCATCTGGGCTTGCTCCTAGAAACCCATATCCCTCGTTGATATAGAATCCAGAAAGACGAACTGCTTTTGAAAATTTTCAGCAAAACTAGTTCATTTTAGATTCATTTTGCTGACCGAACACCATGTCCGTTGACAATTACTTCTTGGACGTTTTCAGGCATGGTTTGCTGTGTTACTGGTCTATTTTGTGTTATAGTCAACCTCAACACGGATCCGTCTTGATTTTCTAGCATTTTTTATTGTCAAAGGTAACACTTCAGAACTTGAACTGGGTTTGACAAAAAAATCTAAGCTGAGCTTAGCTAAGATGTTTTTCGCCATGCGTCTTCCCGTCTGTAAAAATGAAATAAGTACCTGCTTAGTATCTCAGAATTCAAAAAATTTGTTCCATGTTTGTTTACATATGTTCAATACTTACGAAACTTCGTCGCCATGGAAACGCTTGAGCTGACCACGAACCTATTTTCGGTTTACTTTTAGGACAGAATGAGTTTTATAACACGGTTTTGATCTATTAGGTCTATTAATTTTGCTGTTATAATAGCTGGATGATGAATACAAACATTATGCTGCAAAATACAAACACTAACCTAACCTAAAAACTGCGAACTGAGTACCGGGATTATATTCTCTTTGGAGAACACAACAAAATTTGTATTTTGTGTTGCCAGTACGTTACATTCAATTTGGCCAGTCTACTGCGGCCAAAAGTAGTGTCTTGATTGATTAGGTTCGCGTACTGAGTATTGTTACAGTAAAATAAAAAATACTATAAGTCACTTGAGCTCATAGCTGTGTTTCCCGATAAAGCTTGCTAGGAAATTTTATTTGATAATAATTAATTACTTATTATCCCCATCATCACCCTGAACGTGTTCTTTGTTGATAAACTTGAAACCCCCTATTTTTTTAAAGCAAACGCGTCTATAATACAAATTAATGGTAATCTCTATGAAAAGGTCCTAAATAAAACATTCATATAGCAGGAGAGTTATGCAATAATGTCATAAGTTACTCAAAATGTTACACTCGCAAGGTCTGGCAGCACTGAGTTGTATAACTCTCGCTTATTTGAATTGTTGTTTTTTGTGGTTTTGATTTTATGTCACACGGAGCGGCAACGTCGCACGTTGCGATATAGCGCGGCTCTGCTCTCGCAAAGTAATGTATTCTCGCTTGCACGCACAATCTGACAACGCACGTTGCACGCACATCATGAAAATGTAACTCACACTACGAGCGCGTGCTATATAATATTGTACCACTACAATCGTAAAATATTTCGAAATATTAGGCTAAAAAAATGTACTTCCAGGCTATTAAATCATAATATTACTGATTTTGCGGCTATATAAGCTTAAATTAGGGCTATTTTAAGTCATTATGAGTTCAAAATAACAACAGGACACGTAAGAAGGTCATGCAAAGTTTGTATGGTAAACATTTAACCTTAACGGGCCAGGTTGGCTTCTCGTTTGTTTGTCACCTATTTCTATGTACATATATAAAAAACTAACTGTGTCCCGCGGTTTCGCCCACGTAGCCTAAGTTACTCCTTGTAACATCTGCTATTTGTCAGTGAATGTCCCGTCAAAATCGATCCAGCCGTTCCGGAGATTACCCGGAACAAACACACAGACAGACAACAATTTTAAAAATAGTTGTTTTGTTATATATAGTAAAAAGCTGTTATTTTGATACTAGCTGCTGCCCGCGGTTTCACCCGCGCGGAGATGTTGGATTTCAAGGGTTTTATTTTATTGCGTGGAACCCTAATTCTTTTTCTAAAATAAAAGTAGCCTAAGATATCTGTCAAATTAAATCAACTTGTCAACATTATAAAACTTTATTGACAGCTGTCAATGTCAATTTTATGTCACACTAACCTCTGCCCGCGGTTTTCAGCCGTGGGAACGCCACGGGAACCGTGCATTTTTCCGGAATAAAAAGTAGCCTATGTTACTCTCCAGTCCATAAACTATATCTATGCCAAAAATCACATCGATCTTCGTTACTGCGCGAAAGAAGGACAAACCAACAAACACACTATCGCATTTATAATATTATAGTATAGTATATAGTATGGAAGTATGGATTACAAACAGACACTTCAATTTTATTTATTTGTATAGATAATGTGCTCTTTCTTTCTGAGAGAAAGGCCAATAAGTGAAGATGCAGGTGTAGGACGAAGCTATAGATTTGGGTGCTTATGTCAGTCAACATTTTCAAAAAAGGTTAATTATATAATTATTATCTTCGCATAGAAAAAAATTGCAAAAACATGTTTCAGTTTCATTATGTTCCACTGAAGGCGATAAGCTAATCAAAGTAATTCAATAGTAGGAGGAATGTAACAATACATATGTTTTACATGAGGCGAAATCAGCAGTCAGTCCTGACAGAGTCTGTTATACTACAAATACCTACAACTATACAGGATGGTTTTTAAACAGGGCTTACCGTTGTAGATACACGAAAACGTTACACCGTCCTTAAATTTAGGATTGTTTTTACCTGTACTCACAGATTTCAAGCACAAGTATAATTGTTCTCATCTCTTGGACTGCACAGCTAAGTACCAGCTTGAGACTTTGGAGGCAATCGATAGACGTGGATAAAAGCTCATTAGAAATCGTTAGTTAGGCTCGTGAGGCTAGGTTGCAGAGCCTAGAGCCGTAGAGTCGCCAGTTCATCGGTTTTTATCGGATTATTATATTTCGGCCACTTGCTTCGGAGTCAAATCGAATTCCCTCATCCACATTCCATATTCGGACGACCAGAATTACGGCGAAGCGCTATCGATACATTGTGGATTACCTTTACGCACGAAGCATTGCGTTTCAACAGTTATTATCCGTACTGCTGCGCAAGTACGGAAGTCGGTTCGATAAATTTGTCGAATCGAAAAACTTGATAAATTTATCGAATGTTGCGAGTACCGAAGTCTGATCGTAAAGTAGGTATTGTAGTAGCTCTAATATTCTCTTTGGATTCGACCTAGCTTTTCGATAACTTTTATCGATTTTATCGAGGATCGATAAATTATATAAAATGACGATAACTACCAGTTTATCGATTTGAACTGTCAATTTTATCGATCGAAAAGATCGTACTTGCGCCGCTGCTAAGGAGTATAATTTTTTGCCTGCGTCTGTCATGTCAGAAATTGCAAAAAAACGCGTCCCGTGCACGGAATCCTAGGTGAATCTTATTTATTTTCTTTCGATTGATCAGTCCAGTTATTGTCAAGTAAAAATTTGATTCAAGTAGTACAATATAGTGCTATACTATTGTCAAAAGAGGAACAAAAAATTCATGGCCTTGGGCATATTTGTGCAACGCCCAGTCATAATTTAGGTTTTATTGTGTTTATACTTCGGCGTCACGCACACTATCGTGAACTTAATTACTAGAAAGGTTTAGGTCTAGGTCACATGGTCGCACCACCGGTGTTAGGTGTTAATATAACAATTTTAAATTATATTATATAAAGTTGGATTACCACTCACTGACTGACTGACAGAATTGTTCTCCCAGAAGGAGTTTAGGTGGGGGGGAGTGTCATACCGGATCGTACTCGGATGGGTCCCGTGACCCCCAGAAAAATCCGATAATGGAAGAAAGTCGAAGGTAGAATGGAACAGCCATGTGGTTCTCGGAAACTATCAGCCGCAAGGGGATGGCGCTCGAACTAAAAATGGAGGAAACCCTGAGCCGATTTAGGAAAACAAAAAAAAAAGATGGCCGCCGAACAAAAAAACTTTTTTTTCATACAAAAAGTAGACGCTCCTTGCTCCGAAACGGTAAGAGGTAGGCGGGGAGTGCCCAAACTAATATTGTAGAGGATCGCGAGGGCTTTCCGAAGTGGCCGAAAAAGTGGCCGAAAAGAATGGCCGAAAAAAAATTTTGATCCGGCCGGGCTGAAAATTGGCATCCAGGGGTTTTCTGGGGTGCTGTTGGTCCCATTCCAAAAAAAAATTCAAAAACTCCATTTTTCAATATGGCTGCCGAACAAAAAGTTGTCCGGATTTTCGATGGATTCTTACGCCGGAAGTAACACGCGGAGGTACAAACAATGTTCTGGGAAAGTGTTCAAGTCGGCCTTGTGAACACGGTAAAAGTACCGCGTGACCTGAATGTGGAAGGTACACCAGGGTACCCCCTCGGATCTCGGAAACGGTTGGGGTTAGGGGGGTGGCGTTCGAACTAATATTGGAGAGGACCCTGAGCAGATTTTGATCCACCAAAAAAAAATATGGGTCCCGAACAAAAAAACATGGCCGCCATACAAAAAGTAGAAGCGAATATCTCAAAAACGGTAGCAGTTAGGAAGGTGGTGCTCGAACGAATGTTGTAGAGAATGGCAAGGGATTTCCGAAAATTAAAAAAAAAATTAAAAAAAGAGACAAAAAATTTCGACCAAAAAATTAATTCCCGCGTCGCCGCTTTATTTTAATTTCGCTATATCTCCGAAGATACTCATCCAAATTGAACGATGTAAAGAGCAATATTGTTCTCGATGAAACACTCTCGGTGATAAACGTGTTTATTTAGATAAGGATTAATATCGTGTAGGTGAAAACACGGCTGCAAATAAAGTACCGTTTTTGGCCAAATTTTAAAATGGTAAAAACGCGAATTGCAAGCAAACCCGAATACATAGACATATGCTATCGCGGACTTTTTTGTAAATCATTTCAAGATGAACGTTTCTTCCATACATTGTTTTCGTATAGCTCTTACCATATGGCCACATAACGCCTCGGAAACTGTAAAACGGGAAGATTTTTTCCGATTTTTCATCAAAATGGTACTTTATGTTCGCAAAAGAAACAAAACACGAACAGCGCACCGTAGGGCCTTACTCTGAAAATTGAAAGTCCGAAGCTTCGGCTGAGAGATCGACATTTTCGGATCATGTAAGACAAAATGTCAAGTTTGAACGTTGGATCCGAAACACTTTCATAGTGGAAAACTGCGATCCGTCAGCCGAAGCTTCGACGTTCGATTTTCGGAGTAAGGCTCCTGGGCGCCGCCATTGCCTAAACGGGACCGGAGGATTTTGAGTAAAGCGGTGGTACCTATCTCATACAGAAGATCTTTACAAAAACTTTTTTTTTTTTTTTATACTTTACTTAGCAAAACCAACTCTCAATGGGGGTTGAACGCAAATTTCAACACGCGGGCAGCTTGCTGCCCGCGCAAACCTCGCGGGCTGCTTGCAGCCCGCGCAGGAACAGAGTCCTTTCGGGGCGTCCGGAATTAGTGGTCACAATGGGGGTTGAACGCAAAATTCAACACGCGGGCAGCTTGCTGCCCGCGCACACCTCGCGGGCTGCTTGCAGCCCGCGCAGGAAGAAGACCCCTTCAGGGCGTCCGGAATCAGTGGCCACAATGGGGTAGCAAAGTAGGGGTCAAACGCAAAAAAGTAAAGTTGCTCCGATCGGGTTCAAATTTAAAATTAAGAGACAAATTCACCTCGCGGGCCGCTTGCGGCCCGCGCAGGATCAAAAAAGCCTCGCGGCGGCCATATATAGTGGCAACACCGACGGCCAAAAACAAACGTGCTCGAAAATTTTGATTTCAAATTCCGAGGTCTTGGGGATTGCTGATAACGATAACCAAACCTCTTTAGGGTTGCCCACTATTATGCCCAAATTCCTCGCGGGCCGCTTGCGGCCCGCGCAGGCCCACTACAGCTCGCGGCGGCCAAATTGCGGCCAGAATTAAAGTTTCTTCTATCGAGTTCAAAATTAGAATTAGGATTCCTGACCCCGAAACGGACACAACAACAGCCGAACGCAAAACAATACCCAATAGGGGTTAAACGCAAAATTTAACACGCGGGCAGCTTGCTGTCCGCGCCCTCCTCGCGGGCTGCTTGCAGCCCGCGCAGGAGCAAAGTCCTTTCGGGGCGTCCGGAATCAGTGGCCGCAATGGGGGTTGAACGCAAAATTCAACACGCGGGCAGCTTGCTGCCCGCGCCCTCCTCGCGGGCTGCTTGCAGCCCGCGCAGGAACAATACCCTTTCGGGGCGTTCGGAATCAGTGGCCACAATGGGGTAGCAACGTAGGGGTCAAACGCAAAAAACTAAAGTTGCTCCGATTGGGTTCAAATTCAAAACTAAAAGCCAAATCCACCTCGCGGGCCGCTTGCGGCCCGCGCAGGGTCAAAAAAGCCTCACGACGGCCATATATAGTGGCAACACCGGCGGCCAAAAACAAACTTGCTCCAAAATTTTGATTTTAAATTCAGAGGCATTGAGGATTTTTTATTACGATAACCAAATCTATTTAGGGTTGGCCACTATTATGGTAAAACTCCTCGCGGGCCGCTTGCGGCCCGCGCAGGCCCACTACAGCTCGCGGCGGCCAAATTGCGGCCAGAATTAAAGTTTCTTCTATCGAGTTCAAAATTAGAATTAGGATTCCTGACACCAAAACGGTCACAACAACAGCCGAACGCAAAACAATACCTAATAGGGGTTAAACGCAAAATTCAACACGCGGGCAGCTTGCTGTCCGCGCCCACCTCGCGGGCTGCTTGCAGCCCGCGCAGGAGCAAAGTCCTTTCGGGGCGTCCGGAATCAGTGGTCGCAATGGGGGTTGAACGCAAACTTCAAAACGCGGGCAGCTTGCTGCCTGCGCCTCCTCGCGGGCTGCTTGCAGCCCGCGCAGGAACAATACCTTTTCGGGGCGTCCGGAATAAGTGGCCACAATGGGGTAGAAAAGTAGGGGTCAAACGCAAAAAAGTAAAGTTTCTCCGATCGGGTTCAAATTTAAAAGTAAGAGATAAACCCACCTCGTGGGCCGCTTGCGGCCCGCGCAGGATCAACAAAGCCTCGCGGCGGCCATATATAGTGGCAACACCGACGGCCAAAAACAAACTTGCTCCAAAATTTATATTTTAAATTCAGAGGCCTTGAGGATTTTTTATTACGATAACAGAACCTATTTAGGGTTGGCCATGTCTTTCGAAAACTCCTCGCGGGCCGCTTGCGGCCCGCGCAGGCCCACTACAGCTCGCGGCGGCCAAATTGCGGACAGAAAATAAGTTTCCCCAATAGAGTTCAAAATTAGAATTAGGATTCCTGACCCCGAAACGGACACAACCACAGCACGCGGGCTGCTTTAGCAGCCCGCGCACCGCGCGAAATACTAGTTATATTATATGATTACTACAGTAAGTTGGTGAAAGTAAATAGAAAGTAGCGATTGGTAGAACTTGGCGTATCGCTGTGGTTATCTCTGTTCTACTGAGGGACGCACGTTTGGTTCTTGATGTTGGACAAATCAGCGGCGCAAGTACGGAAGTCGCTTCGATAAATTCGTCGTATCGAAATACCCGATAAATTTACCGAACGTTGCGAGTACCGAAGTCTGATCGTAAGGTATTGTAGTAGCTCTATATTCTCTTTGGGTTCGACCCAGCTATTCGATAAATTTTGTCGTTAGTATCGAGGTTCGATAAATTATATAAAAAGTAGATAAAACCCACTTTATCGATTTGAACTGTCAATTTTATCGAATCGAATTTTATCAATCAAAAAGATCCGTACTTGCGCCGGAGTAGGTAATAGATTGTCTTCATTGATTACTATTGCCGCCTGTTTCACCCATTCGGAGATTCCCACGAAATCGTGCATGTTTCAGGCGAACGAAGCCGCGGGCGGAAGCTAGTTTTTCTATAAATTTTGTTAATTCTACTTGAATTTTTATAGGAATGATAATGATATTTTAATTAACAACCAAATATTATAAAAATTGTAATCTTAAGATTCTGACGGCAGCAGGGCTGTAAGCTACCGGTGGTTAGGAATACACGGTGAGAAATCTTCCGACTATACGCGTCGTATCAAGAAATACCTACTGCTTTCTGCATCTGCAGGCATATTCACAATTTATTATAGATAATGTGGATCCGAACGATAGATGTGGAGATAGATCTCAGTCATCTGCATTCAGGATGAGACAGACGAAGAATGTGGACCTGAACAGAAACCTGTCCGATTGAGCTGAGAATACGCCTAAGTTAAGTTTGGATCAAAGGTCACCCTTGATCCAAACTTCTAGCGAGAGCTTATTGATAACTATTAGGTATGCTAAATCGTCACTGGCTTATAATCTCCTTTGATTCTTGAATTGTTGAAACCCACTAATAAATGTATTTTTGCAATATATAGATTAGCATTTGACCACTATATCGTCTTAGCGGCGATGTAGTCAAAGATGTTGAATATGCTAAATCCATTGTAGACCATATTTCAAATTATTAACAAGTCTCATAGATTGAGTGCACAACTTGCAGCAGAAATTCAATAAGGTTTTATATTTAACTCCGTACGATTTTTAATGACAGACTTGAATGAATCACTCAAAATGTGACACATTATTGTAAGAAACTAAAAGGTCATAAGAAGAAACTAAAGATGACTTAGGTGTGTGATGAAATCATACGTAATAACATGAGGTAAATTGTGTATCTAAGCAAGATTTTCGTTTTGTAAGTTCTAAGGTAAATTAAAAATATTAACTTATCAATTAAAAACATTACTTAGTACACTTCTAAGCTTCCTTTAGCTGTATTTATTACCTAAGAATGACTGTAGTTACGTGCACCGGACCTCTCAGCTCTCGGAAACTGATCCAAGATAGAGCATGTTTTTCATTGGATCGTATCTATTATCCATTAGAAAATGTTCTAATGCAGGGATACATTAGACTCGTGGGTCATCACTACGCGTATCATATTATAGTGTTTATAAAATAGTTCAAAAGCGTAAGGCCGGATATCCATTAGAACAGTGGTTCTCAACCTTTTTATGACCAGAGGCCACAAAGTTCAAGAAAAATAGTTATGTAACATAACATGCACTAACAGTATACTATTATAAATTACTTGCTTTCGCCTGCGGCTTTGCCCGTGTAGTATATATCTTTATAAATTGTAGTCTGTTCTATTCTGATGTATAAGCTATATTACTGTAAAGTTTCATCAAAGAGTAACAAACATCCATACATCCATGCTCACAAACTTTCGCGTGTATAATATTAGTAGGATAATAGAAAGCACAACATTTTTAGCGGTCGCCGCTATGTACCTACCTACTCACAAGCGCGCGGCACTGCACTGCCCGCAAAACGGAGAGAATAATAACAAATGAATAACAGTTTAGAATTCTAAATCATTCGCGGACCATATTTTAACTCTTGCGGGCCACTGATTGGGAACCCAGGCACTAAAGCGTAGATAGGTGGAGAAGACAGGGGTGCAACGGGCAGAATGTTGCCACCGCTTCCCGATATCCAATCACGCTGGTATTTTGTACAGATCTTTGGTTTTGAAGACAAAGAAGTATAAAAAAGCTGGTACAGAATAGACATTTTTTTCTGACGGTTTTCGTCTAACAGTATCTATTGCTATAAAATAAGTCCAGTGTTCCACTTAGGATCGAGCGCGCCGCCTTCCCCGGCTAGAGAACACGATCAGGAGGTGTTGTCGCGGCTGAGCAGCACGGCGGAGAAGCAGCGGTCCACCCTACGGCATCAGGAGCTTCAGCTGCAAGAGAAACAACAGCTCATTGATGGGGTAAGTGTTTTTAAGAGTTTCTTTTTACTATACCTACGCGATTTGCATAGGTATCGTGGCCAGTCATGGTTACCATAAAGTTGTTCCGTCTTGGTATATTAAAATAAATGTAAAACTTAACCAGGCTATCAGTTGGTTTTTGGAAAGAGCTATCTAGATATTCTGAAATGAAATTACAATTTTACAGGCCTGCGATTTCCTGAAAATACATAGTTTTTTTTGGTACGTAACGTGAAACGGAACGCAATTTCTCGAAACGGAACGGTTATTTCACCTTAAAGAGGACAGAATGATAAATGTCATTGACTCAGGATACCGTCTTTAGGTCCATGACAAAATTATGTAAATCACGCAAACGTGCTTAACACAGACTGAACAGACCGTCAAATAGCTTGACCTTTTTACGAAGAAATCATTCTGATCGATCCCCGCCATAACTAAAATTTCTTTAGAGTGCTTTTGCGTCATTTACTTTGGTTTTAAAGATTTTACGGAAAAAAATGGAGCTGTAATTTACCACCGCATTTTACATTACATTTTCTGGGAAGTGTTTGAGCCTAATTTTTATTCATTCATTCACTAAATCTCGAATGAGTAACGCTCACCGATTACATAATATGTTCTGCACAGTTCTGGTTAGGGATTAGGATTTCCAGTAGGCTCTAGATTCTCTCGATTCCCTAGACTCTAAGGAATTAGAAACTGGAATTAGAAACCACATCATATTGGAAACAAGAATAACTATACTTTTACTACATCCCCATTACAAACATTTGTCCAAATGTTTGTGCACCGTAGCGCGGGGATCGCTCGGGGATGTGCGTTCCATCCGAAGTCATGAAGACACTTAGATAAAAAATTAAAAAAATATTCGCGACTGATCTAGGTGCAGTTACTTGCTGCTAAGCTATTTATTTATTAGCTGTGCGCTACGGCTTCGCCTGTATAATAAAAGTAGCCTAAATTACTCCTTATAACATCAGCTATCTGCCAGTGATAGTTCCGTTAAAATCGGTCCAGCCGTTTCCGAGATTAGCACAGAAAGACAGATAGGAAGACATAATTTTAAAATTGTGTTTTTGTTGTACCACAATTATATACTTTAATATGAATTTAGTCAAAGCTGTTATTTTGACCTTACAAAAGGACACTTCAATTTTATTTCTTGATGTATAGATTTAAGTTTTCTCACTGTCTTAACACCTTAATTTGGCTTTAAATACAATGCAATAAAACTTAAGAGCGTAGATCCACGGGCGAGCAAGTCGATGCTTGTGTAATACTTTCACACACACAGAGGCAGACGTAGTGTGCGTAGATTTGGCGCGTATTCTCTCACTGGCCGTGAATAACCACTTTGACTTGGCCTCTGAATTCGGCCGGACAAGTACTTGTGTAGCTTTATACCTAAACTGCGTTGTGCGTGCGCCTGCGGCGCAAGTACGGAAGTCGGTTCGATAAATTTGTCGAATCGAAAAGCCCGATAAATTTATCGAATGTTGCGAGTACCGAAGTCTGATCGTAAAGTTTTGTAGTAGCTCTATATTCTCTTTGGATTCGACCTAGCTTTTCGATAACTTTTGTCGGTACTCGCAAGATTCGATAAATTTGTCGAGTTTTTCGGTTCGACAAATTTATCGAACCGACTTCCGTACTTTCGCCGCAGCGGCGCAAGTACGGATCTTTTCGGTGGATAAAATTCGATAAAATTGACAGTTCAAATCGATAAAGAGGGTTTTATCGAGCCTAGAAACAATCGGAGAATATAGAGCTAGCACAATACTTTACGATCAGACTTCGGTACTCGCAACATTCGATACATTATTTATCGAGTTTTTCGGTTCGACAAATTTATCGAACCGACTTCCGTACTATCGCCGCAGCGACGCAAGTACGGATCTTTTCGTTCGATAATATTCGATAAAATTAACAGTTCAAATCGATAAAATGGGTTTTATCGAGCCTCGATACAATCGACAAAAGTTATCGATAAGCTAGGTCGAATCCAAAGAGAATATAGAGCTACTACAATACTTTACGATCAGACTTCGGTATTCGCAACATTCGATAAATTTGTCGAGTTTTTCGGTCGACAAATTTATCTAACCGACTTCGGTACTCTCGCCGCAGCGGCGCAAACACGGATCTTTTCGGTCGATAATATTCGATAAAATTGACAGTTCAAATCGTTAAAGTGGGTTTTATCGAGCCTAGACACAATCGACAAAAGTTATCGAAAAGCTAGGTCGAATCCAAAGAGAATATAGAGCTACTACAATACTTTTACGATCAGACTTCGGTACTCGCAAGATTCGATAAATTTGTCGAGTTTTTCGGTTTGACAAATTTATCGAACCGACTTCCGTACTTTCGCCGCAGCGGCGCAAGTACGGATCTTTTCGGTGGATAAAATTCGATAAAATTGACAGTTCAAATCGATAAAGTGGGTTTTATCGAGCCTAGAAACAATCGGAGAATATAGAGCTAGTACAATACTTTACGATCAGACTTTGGTACTCGCAACATTCGATACATTATTTATCGAGTTTTTCGGTTCGACAAATTTATCGAACCGACTTCCGTACTATCGCCGCAGCGGCGCAAGTACGGATCTTTTCGGTCGATAATATTCGATAAAATTGACAGTACAAATCGATAAAATGGGTTTTATCGAGCCTCGATACAATCGACAAAAGTTATCGAAAAGCTAGGTCGAATCCAAAGAGAATATAGAGCTACTACAATACTTTACGATCAGACTTCGGTACTCGCAACATTCGATAAATTTGTCGAGTTTTTCGGTTCGACAAATTTATCGAACCGACTTCGGTACTCTCGCCGCAGCGGCGCAAGTACGGATCTTTTCGGTCGATAATATTCGATAAAATTGACAGTTCAAATCGTTAAAGTGTGTTTTATCGAGCCTAGAAACAATCGACAAAAGTTATCGAAAAGCTAGGTCGAATCCAAAGAGAATATAGAGCTACTACAATACTTTACGATCAGACTTCGGTACTCGCAACATTCGATAAATTTATCGAGTTTACGGTTCGACAAATTTATCGAACCCTCGCCGCAGCGGCGCAAGTACGGATCTTTTCGGTCGATAATATTCGATAAAAATCGATAAATATGTCGAAATAAAACTCGATAAATTTATCGAATATTGCGAGTACCGAAGTCTGATCGTAAAGTATTGTAGTAGCTCTATATTCTTTTTGGATTCGACCTAGCTTTTCGATAACTTTTGTCGATTGTTTCGAGGCTCGATGAAACCCACTTTATCGATTTGAACTGTCAATTTTATCGAATTTTATAGACCGAAAAGATCCGTACTTGCACCGCTTTTGTTCGATAAATTTTATAACAAGTCGATAAAACCCACTTTATCGATTTGAACTGTCAATTTTATCGATCAAAAAGATCTGTACTTGCGCCGCAGGCATGGTAGATCTAATATCAAAATAACAGCTTTTTACTAAATGCATATGAAAGTATATACGGTACCTATAACTAAAACACTAATTGAAAAATTTTTGTCCGTCCGTCCATAACTATATCTATGCCAAAATCACGTCGATCTGTTGCTGCGTCAAAGAATAAAGACGATGAAGAAACCAACAAACAAACAGACAAACATTCGCATTTATAATATGAAATACCTAATTAGTAGGATTACTTCTGAAACATATTATAATTTATTGTCACTCTGAATAACAACAAAAACAAATCAGTAGTCAAAAATAATAGTACAGTTTTATACTTAGCAAAGTGCTAAGGTTTTTGGTCACTCAGTAAACATGCCATATTCTCGTAAGCACGGCTAACGTCAGGCGGAGCGCCGAGCGACATGACCACTCGCTGGAAGGCCTCGCGGCAGACTGATTTGAATTCATTTGCGCGCAGACTTTTATACCATGTTTTATAGTAGTTTTCAAATATTTATAGAAAAATAATAAAGCTAAATTAATTAAAATCTTAAATTTTATATTTTAGAAAAGATCCTCTTCTATTACAGGAGGGTATTTTTATATTAAATTAAGTAGAATATACCGGTGAAAATAATGATTTTATTCGGCTATATTTTCCTAATCTTTTCACTTGGTTTGGATTTTATTTTCGTATGTAAATAATCAAAATCGGAAAATGTTTTTCCGTAACTATTTTCCTGAGGATCTTTTCAATTGGCTATATTTTTTTGTTTATTAGGTTTGTCTGTAATTTGAGATATTTTTAGCTTGGAAATTGACACTGAAAGTGAAATTAAGAGAATCTCCGTTCAGTTATCTCGTCAGATTTCACAAACCCTTTGCCAATTATAAAATTTTCTCCCGTAACTATATCAACAACAAAATTTCCTAAATTTATTGGTAATTAACGTCTTTGTAAGACAAATAGTTATGGATATTTTCAAATCCGAAAAGTACGGTATTTTAGCCAAATGGCGCGGAAAACGTATACACCCTCTTAATCCTATAGAGAGAGTATATAAGCTATCATCAGTAACCACTTCAAAAACTATTTTGAAGATTTCTCCATATATTAAAGTAATTTTCCACCGTTATTCGCAAAGAGAAGAAGCGTGCAAAATGCTGAAGCTTGTGTTCTATATCACAAACGTCGCTGTAAGTTATTTATTTATTTATTTATTTATTATTTATTTATTTATTTAGTTATGCAGGCGGGCGTTCCTAAATCTTTGCCTTTACAACCCTCGCACCTCAGTGTTACCTTAGCACGATAGAGAATCATACAGTACGTTATGTTGCCTAAATTCCGTGATGATGTAGTCAAAATTACTTCATGAACTCTTCTGCGAGTGTCCGTCTGGGTTGTTACCACCGCTTTGCTCGTCTGCCGCCAAGCAGTAGTGTGCAAGCAATACTGTGTTCCGGTTTGATGAGCAGAGTATCCAGTGAAATTACTGGGCTTATGAGACTTAATACCTAATGTCTCAGGGTAACGAGCGCACTGCAGTGCCGCGCAGGCCTTTGTGTTTCAAAGTTCTGGGTGGCACTGCGATTGTTATGGGCCGGCGTTATGCTTACCATCAGGCAAACGACCAGCTCGTCTCGTTACCAAATAACATAAAAAAAAATATATTTAAAATTCAATCCATTCGCTGTGAAGACTGAAGACATTGTTACTTTCTGGTTTATAATGTTTGTATGGATTTTGTTTTAATTTTCATGTGAGTTTATTTTGCGAACGTCAAAAAATGCTACTCTTTTCAATATCTTCTGTGTACTAGTGAATAATTTATATTTTTACTAAAGAATACCACCCAAAGAAAAATGGGAGATTAAATTCCAAATATAACGATATTTTCGCGGAAGTAGGTGTCCGCTTTTTTATCTAAGTTAATATTTAGGTTCAGTTACTTGTATGTTGTATGAAACTTAGGTACTGCCTCGCACTGTCACGCCTACGCCTCTAACAAACATCATCGCACCTTAGTGTTGGTGTTAACGACCCTTCTAAAACCCCTATTTTATACGCAATAAGGCTCAAAATCTATTTATTTTCACGACGCTATACATCTTTATGTTTGGGCCGGCCTCGTTTAGTGTTCTTTTATATCGGTGATAACAAAAAGTAGGCACTTTCCTAATCTGGATTGGTTCTAAGCTTCAAAATATTTCTTTGGTATCGCAAATAGAGATAGGTAACAAAACGTGAGTATATAGCCCGTGACAGAGAGCGACTTAAAATAGCAAAGAAATAGACTCAAATAGCTTAAAAAAAAAGAGTCCACAACTCTGCGGCGCGTGCGCTGCGATGACGCATCGCAAATACAACGTCGCAAATCAATGCCATGCGTTGACGAAACGGAAAAATTGCATCGCATTCGGCGAAAACTGACCAATCGGTGCGGCACCGCATACAATTGTTATTGCTATGTTTATTTGAGTTAGGCATATAAGTAGTTTCTTTCTTAATAGGGATGTTGCATGAAACACAAAATACATATTTACTGTCGTTATACAGGTTTAAGAACATCACGTTAGCATTATAAAAACGAAATTAACAAAAATATATAATTACCACAATGATACTGCATCTAAAGTTTTAAAAAGTAAATAAAAATATCTAAAGTAAATTAGTAGGTAATTTAAATGTTACCAAAAGGTTACATTTCAATGAATAAAAAGTGTACTTAATAGCAGTTTTTCACGGCCAAACCAACAAAATGCATGTCTTTAGTACAGCTTTACGGAGCCCGTGTTGAACAAGTGACGTCAGATGTTCTGTTCAATTTGTATGGGGCGTTTTAGCACTCAATAGATACGCTCGACTTTGACTAATTTTTGACGTTTCTAGCTTTTTCTGTATAGACATTTGATTCTCAAGATAAAACGAGTTGAACGACATCAAAAAAAAAAAATGAGTCAACATCCCTATTGCATAAACAATATGGTAGCGACGGTGCGGCTGAAACAGTTTGAAAGTAAAAAGCTAATCATCTCAACAATGCTGACATTTGTTGATTGAGACGTCTGGTCTAGATAACCAGAAGACGCGGGCGAATCCGGTCAGTAGCGTAATTTTTGAGATATATTTAATAGAATTAATATTTTTTATGATTGTTTCTAATTTTTCTTACCGTTTTTATCGGTGATGTACAGCAGCGCCTTAAGCTTCTATTAGAATTTCAAAGTAGGCGGGTTATTAGCTCTTTCCAAGCGAGTTGATTAAATTCATAAACATCAGAAGCTTTTTACTTAGGTTACTGGATGCCTTTTTAGCTGTCTGGGCCGTTTTAAATTTTAAATAAGATGAGAAAATTGTGAAACAACCATTTCTTACCTGCTAGATGTTGTTTACAAGATTGTCGGTTGGAAATCATTAGCGGTATAGCCGTTTTAATATACTTATCATTGGTTTTCCACGACGTATTTTTCGCGTTGATGGCTTCGTAGTAGTGACTTCGGTGGATGGTTCGAATCCTACAGTTTTCTGCTTTCGGTGAAGGGACACATTGTGATGTTATCACAGCTTGGTGGTAGGACATTTTCTGGTGGTCGTTTTGCTAGTTACCGCCTTAATGCTGAAAATTGGTCGCGAAGCGCCTATCTACTGGAGGACGCGGGTTCAAATGCTGTTGGCATCGATTTTATTTGCATATTTTTATTTTTATGTGCTTATACAGAAACACCAACTGCGTTTATTTTATGGCCTATGTTATTTGAAAGTCAATACAATACTGTCGTTTTTCTAGTGACATATGAAACTATAGATGCCAGAAATTCTTGGATGTTAATTAACTTCCTTGTTATGTCATTCGCTCGCGGCTTTGCCAGTGTATATTTACGAGTACTATTTTTACCCGACTACAGCAAAGGCTTTGAATCAAGTTAGTGAAAAATTCAAATTCAAATTCAAAAGGCTTTATTCAAATAGGCCCCAAAGGAGCACTTATGAAAGTTAAAATAAATGACTCTAACAGCGGGCCTCTGCAACATTCATGTACCCGAAACAAAGACTAAAACGAATGCTGTCTTTATCAGAATATAAGGAATGACAAAGACACCAACAGACCCGATCCGTGCTCAAAGTCAACGAACCTTCCAGAAACCCAATGTGCCCGTTCCAAATCGGTATAATATGGTAAAAGTAGAAATTATCTCGTCATCTCTCCAAGCACCTATTAGCAGCAAAGTGTGTGCTGCATCCGAATCGCCGCTTGAGAATTAAATATAGACACGAGAGAGTGTAAATCTACTTCTATATTAATTTTATAAAGAGGTAAAGTTTGTTGTAAATATGTTGGTTTGTTACCGCAAATCTCTGGTTCAAACCAGAGATTGTTATGGCCAGCTGCCTTACCGGCTAACGACAATCGTGTTCGTTTTCGATTCCAAACCGAATAAAACCAGCGGTCACTAGTCTTCGGCTGGATGTAAGTCTAGAGTTTTCGCCAGTTTTCGCTTTGTAACAACTGGTTTCCTTACTAACGTTCGTTCTAAAATGAAAACCAGTGAACATTCTAGACAATTCCTTCCAGCCGAAGACCTAGCGACCGCTGGTTTTAATCGGGTTGGAGTCGAAAACGAACTCGACTTTGGTTAGCCGGTAAGGCCACCGCATTGCTCGTGAAGTCTGCCGCCAAGCAGTAATGTGCTACTGTGTTCCGGTTTGATGAGCAGAGTAGCCAGGGAAATTACTGGGCTTATGAGACTTAATACCTAATGTGTCAGGGTAACGAGCGCACTGTAGTGTCGCGCAGGCCTTTGCATTTCACAGTTCTGAGTGGCACTGCAATTGTTATGGGCCGGCGTTATGCTTACCATCAGGCAAACGGCCAGCTCGTTTCGTTGCCAAATTGCATAAAAAAGGCCCCTGATTCTAAAAATTGTTCTGATTTTTAAGAAGCCACTTTATCCTTGACTGCTATAGGGTATGTATTTTGACACCACTCGCGGGAAGCCGCGGACAAAACACAATACCTATTAAAAGGAGAGTCCACCTCCGCACATTGTACAGCTAATGTCAATGACACTAAAGGATGCAGTACATTCCATTATTTGCTCGCACCTAATCGTAGTCTATTACTTTTTGTGTCATACGTTCTGGTATATTCTAGTTCTAGTCATATGTAAAACTCGGTCGTGTTAAAGATTCAAATATGCGAACTATCTATACAAATAAATTAAATTGAAGTGTCTGTTTGTAATATCAAAATAACAGCTTTTTACCTAATGCATATGAAAGTATATACGGTACCTATAACAAAACAACCATTTTTTAAATTGTCTCTGTCTGTTTGTTCCGGGTAATCTCCAAACGGCTGGGCCAATTTTGACGGGACTTTCAAACGCTATCTGCATAGCTGATGTTATAAGGAGTAACTTAGGCTACTTTTATTTTAGAAAAAGAATTAGGGTTCCGCGCAAAAAAATAAAAACCATTAATTCCAATAACTCCGCGCGGGTGAAGCCGTGGGCAGCAGCTAGTTTGAAATAAATCAGGTCAATGACTGAAGGACGAATCTGATTCAATTGTGTCTATCGCCTAGCACGACGTGTTTCTGCTACTGTAATTAGAAATCCAGTCCCTGTTTTTTGACTTCGTTGGCTTCGATGTCATCCCTTAACACCAGTTGGGAAACTGGCCAAACCAATTATACATAAATCACTCTTGATTGCATGTTATGTATAGTCTGGGGACCATGCGATGTGGCCAGTAATCTAGGTGGCCTATAAATAATGACCATCTATAGTTAGACAAATCGATTACTGCGTAGATACAATGTGAAAGGAGCGGTGACTCCGGTGACTTACTCAAAATATTACATGCGTGTTCCTAGGTCGGAATTGGAACCAGCGGCGCAAGTACGGAAGTCGGTTCGATAAATTTGTCGAATCGATAAAATTGATATATTTATCGAATGTTGCGAGTAGGTACCGAACTCTGATGGTAAAGTATTGTAGTAGCTCTATATTCTCTTTGGATTCGACCTAGCTATTCGATAACTTTTGTCGATAGTATTGAGGCTCGATAAATTATATAAAAGTCGATAAAACCCACTTTATCGATTAGAACTGTCAATTTTATCGAATTTTATCGATCGAAAAGATCCGTACTTGCGCTGCTGATCCTTTTAACTTTTTAAACGGCTTTCTGCAACTTCACACTACATTCGGGTTGATGATCCTCCAATCCTTTTTCCAGAGAAAACTGTGACATATTGGGAATATTATATATTGAGAAAGAATTACTATGTGAGGTGTATAACATTGAAATAATTTTTAGAATAGGTCCAGTGCTTTCAGAGAGTTGTGGCAACAAACAAATTTAATCTCTTAATAATAGTACATAATTATGTATCGATAAACATTTTATTAAAACAAAATACTAGTTTTTCTATTAACATTTGAAACAGGCTTGGGCTGGCGATAAATAATAAATGCGTCTTCCGACAATAATCTCATGCAGCATCAATGTTTTGAAAATGTCGATCTTATTAATCTTGGAAATACATCTAAAGTAAATATGTACTCTCATATCTCAACTAAACCGGGAATGAGAAGCGACAAAAGAAAATGGAATTTATCATATCAGATGAGATAACGGCCAAACAAAAGCCTTTGCCTTTTCTTAATAAAACATCTGAGGAAAAATTGTTTGTTGAGATTAAAAAGTGAATTTAGGTTCAAGCCAAATTAGTCAGTGAAATTGGTGGGCGTATGAGACTTAATACCTAATCTCTCAGGGTAATGAGCACACTTCAGTCCCACGTATAGGCCTATGTGTTTCGAAGTTCTGAGTTGCACTACACACACACAGACAAATGTCCAGCTCATCTCGTTCTCCAAAAGTATAAAAAAAATCATAAATAAACACTACATCTAACCTAGCTAGCTACAAAAACAGTTGGATAATCTACAAGCCCAAGAAGGAAAAAAAATAAAAAAAATATGTTTCTAAATGTCGCATAAAGTAGAAAAAAAATATTTAAATCACGATAAAAAAACATGTTCTGTTTCTCTTGGTAAGTATTCATTTGACTTTTTCAATAGAATCTGTCGCCTTATTGCCTACTAGCTGCTGCCCCGCAGTTTCACCCGCGTGGAGATTTTAGATTACATGGTTTTTATTTTTTTGCGCGGAACCCTAATTCTTTTTCTAAGGTTAAAGTAGCCTAAGTTACTCCTTGTAACATCAGCTATCTGCCAGTGAAAGTCCCGTCAAAATCGGTCCGGCCGTTTCGGAGATTACCCGGAACAAACAGACAGACAGAAAGACAAAAATTTTTAAAATGGTTGTTTTGTTGTAGGTACCGTATATACTTTCATATGCATTTAGTAAAAAGCTGTTATTTTGATATTACAAACAGACACTTCAATTTTATTTATCTGTATGGATAGATATGTTCTGGCAATCGCACTTGAGAACAAAAACTTGTGAAAAGTAAATACATGTCTTCGTTCTCGGGTCTTTGCCCGGACCTTTCATAGGCGTTAGTAGAGATTTAACTAAGATGTTAAAACGTTAAGATGTTAATACTTAGCGTTATTGCTATAAAAGGTCTTCTTGGTTTTAGAATGAAAACTTGATTTGGCGAGATTGATAGGTAAGTCTAATTATTTATTAATAAATGTAACTGCAATAAAAAGTTGTAATATGTAAAAAAAAATGTAAATGTTATAATACGTAAGTCAGCCAAAACTGGTCTGTGTTTGATATAAGTATGCATTTATTAAAAAGCTGTTATTTCACATTACAATCAGTTACTTCAAATTTATTTGTATTGTATACATCAGCCATACTCAAAGTGTGCTCCGCGGAGCCATAGGCCTCCGCAAAGCCTCTGTGGGGGCTCCGCGAAAATACTGGTCATAATTAAAAAACTACTAAGAAGTGCTATAAGGTTGCAGAGTAAAATCAAATCTATCTAAATATTTCATCTACTCGTATATGTAAATTTTCTCTTCTATCAAGCCTGACGTAAAACAATGGGGAGCCACACTGCTTACTTATCCCGCTAGGTGGCGCATTATCGCTGGTGCTGTTTAACTATGAAACTTCATTATAAAATTTTAGTAAATGAACAAAAACTCGTCTTTGCAACAAAGTATGCCTCTGTAAAGTGCAATTCAGTGTAAAATTAAGGTATACACGTTTGTCTTCTAAAAAGAAAAAACGGAAATTGTGGATCAAAGCACTGCTCATCAAAAAATATTGGAAACCAATTATTCGTCTAGGTTATGTAGTGACGATTTCAAATCTAATGATTTCTAAGACGCGAGCATGTTTACTGGTTATAGTTTAATTCATTAACCCTCAAAGTAAAGCATCAATGACAAGCACCAGCGATGGTGGCGCCATCTGAGATTACCTTTGCCTGTGCCTCCCCATTGATGAAAAATTAAAAACAATATCATACTGTTAGAATCAGAAATGGAATTTGCTTAAGAAAAAACAAGCTAGAACAAGAATTCCGTTTATTACACGAATTAAATCAAACATTTAAACCAAGGAAAAGTACTCACAGTTCACATAATTCAAATAACGATTGCACACTTGTAAAACCAACACTAATCACGATAAAATGACTGACGTGACCTTTTATAACGATCGACAAAGATTCTAGCAGCCGTCCGTTCGCTTCGAGCGCAGAAAGATAAGTGACCGTTCTTATCGAGGCGTTCGGCTTTTATAGATGACGGTAGGTCCGTTGTGATGAAAAAGAGACGTCCCTAACACGGCCTCTCCTGACACGGCGGCGTCCTCGCAGCCAACTCGAAGACCGACGGAGCAGCACCGGCAGCAACATCCTCTTCACAGGGCACCGCGACGTCGCTGGCACGGCGCGGCGTGACATCTCCATGACGCGAAGGGGGCGCCGTGACGTCACCGCGACATGACGTTGATGCTTCAGCACTGTCTTGGTCTAGACAATGTTTCATGCTCGTCTTTCACTTAAACAAACACACCCGATAGGTTGATTCCATGAAACGCTAGGACATAATCTTAACTTTTCATAGATTTTTGCACATACTTCATCACTTGCACAGGTCCTCACATCAATCATTCATCTTCACACATCATGTAGGGCAAACATCCCGCAGTCTGTCTGCCATAGGAGCGTCCCGCAGTCCGTCCTCCCTTGAGGCTGGCAACCCGACGTGGAACGTCCCGCAGTCCGTCCACCACTCACTTCGTAGAGCGTCCCGCAGTTCGTCTACTAAGTGACATTCATCATCACACATCATGTAGGGCAAACATCCCGCAGTCTGTTTGCCATAGGAACGTCCCGCAGTCCGTCCACCACCAGTAGCATGATCTGAAACACAGACACTTGACGCAGACCGTCTTCATACTTTCACCATTTTTAGTTTATCACACACATGACACAACATTATCAGTAAACATGTAAGGCAAGCATCCCGCAGTCTGCTGCCACTAGGATCGTCCCGCAGTCCGTCCTTGAGATGCCCCGCAGTTCATCTCACATAACATTATCAGTAAACATGTAAGGCAAGCATCCCGCAGTCTGCTGCCACTAGGATCGTCCCGCAGTCCGTCCTTGAGATGCCCCGCAGTTCATCTCACCAAATGTTCATGTAGGGCAAACATCCCGCAGTCTGTTGCCAAAAGGATCGTCCCGCAGTCCGTCCTCTACATGAAAGTAATACTCACGCTCAAAGAATGCAGCGCAAGTGTCGGGACACCACTCTCCCTTCGGCGGCACCATACACTGGGCTGTGGCCTGCATGGTCTTGCCATAGCCATAGCCAAGTGTGTGTGTGTGTGTGTGTGTGTGTGTGTGTGTGTGTGTGTGTGTGTGTGTGTGTGTGTGTGTGTGTGTGTGTGTGTGTGTGTGTGTGTGTGTGTGTGTGTGTGTGTGTGTGTGTGTGTGTGTGTGTGTGTGTGTGTGTGTGTGTGTGTGTGTGTGTGTGTGTGTGTGTGTGTGTGTGTGTGTGTGTGTGTGTGTGTGTGTGTGTGTGTGTGTGTGTGTGTGTGTGTGTGTGTGTGTGTGTGTGTGTGTGTGTGTGTGTGTGTGTGTGTGTGTGTGTGTGTGTGTGTGTGTGTGTGTGTGTGTGTGTGTGTGTGTGTGTGTGTGTGTGTGTGTGTGTGTGTGTGTGTGTGTGTGTGTGTGTGTGTGTGTGTGTGTGTGTGTGTGTGTGTGTGTGTGTGTGTGTGTGTGTGTGTGTGTGTGTGTGTGTGTGTGTGTGTGTGTGTGTGTGTGTGTGTGTGTGTGTGTGTGTGTGTGTGTGTGTGTGTGTGTGTGTGTGTGTGTGTGTGTGTGTGTGTGTGTGTGTGTGTGTGTGTGTGTGTGTGTGTGTGTGTGTGTGTGTGTGTGTGTGTGTGTGTGTGTGTGTGTGTGTGTGTGTGTGTGTGTGTGTGTGTGTGTGTGTGTGGGTGTGTGTGTGTGTGGGTGTGTGTATGTGTGTGTATGTTTGTTTGTGTGTGTGTGTGTGTCGTGTGTGCATGTAAATGTGTTAGATATGTATAAGCAGGCGAAGAGTATAGTTTTCTTAGCAGCGACACCCTCGTCGCCTCGTCTCTTCCACAACCACACTGAACAGCGAACACGCAGCTCGCGGCCGGAGGTGCGCGCGTCTCGCCCAGCGGATCCCAGCACTCCATCACGTGGGACTAACCGCGCAGCATAGCGGCCAGCACAGCAGGAGACGTCCGTTGCACTAAAGAGCCAACTCAAGACAACACAACATTACCAAATACCTCCAGCTATAGGAGAGGTCTGTTCGGCTTGAGAACCGAGAGCTAAGAGCAGTTGTAGGAGAGGTCCGCTCAGCTTGCCATAACGCCACCGACTATATACCTCGCTACTAAGACAGCTTGTAAACATAACAGATCGCTTCTGACAGCTAGCTAACATGACATTTACTCTCTAATGTCACTGAGTCGCCATTTCATTAAATTAATAGACAACCAACCACTACCACAGACTATCTAAATATGGCTGTCAACGACACGGTCATCCTGCGATGACACACGTCCTCGTGTGTTAATATGAAAAACATGAAAACACAGCACAGTTTCCGCTCGGCTAAACCTGACTATGGTCTTAGCTATAAGATCCAATTGTACCACAACGTGAAACACAGAGTATAAACTACCTCAGTTACAGCAGCAGCTGTGTTACCATATCACGCATGAAACTAAAACTTCCGAGCTCAAGTGCCATTGATTATCTTTAAAGAACAAAATAAGTTTCACATCAAAATAATTTTAGTCTAACAAAACCCCAGCTACATCATTCGTCTTCAGCAGCTATTGCTATAGCTACAGCAAATACAATTGCTACACACGCGCTTCCCTACAGGAACGCAAAGATTCGACTGTATCACAAGATACCACACGTCAGACTAAAAACCTCAGAGTTCAAGTACTGTAAGGTACCACGCGTCAAACTAAAAACTTCGCGGTCCAAGTACTGGAAGGTACCGCGCATCAAACTAAAAACCTCAGAGTCCAAGTACCATGGAACGATTATTTTCAGAAAACCAAATACTCTCGCATCAAAGCAACGTTAGTCAACCAAAACTCTAGAAACTCTCGAATAAGACTAAGGAATCGGGGTAGACATGAAAAAGGACAGCACCATAGCCGGCACTACTAGCGTCTGTATGAACCTTGGTGGGAAGACTTGGATCAAAAATGGCAAGAACTGGTTTACTAGTCCGATTGAATTTTACATCATTGTGGGTCGGATGAGCAATGGGGTAGTTTTTGTGGCGTAATCTTTTATGCATCTCCTAAAGTAGCTAGCTAAGCCCAGAAGTTGGCGTACCTGATTCACATTTTCTGGAGATGAAGTGTTCACTAAGGCTACTAAGGCTACTTTTCACGGACTCGGTCTAACCTGACCCTGACTTACTAATTTCCTAAATACTCAACCTCAGTCACTAAAATGTGCAGAAGAACCTTAACCCTTTAAGCAAGAAGCCGCGCGAGATAAACACTCGTGTTTTGACTTCGTGGCCTGGTACGCGCGCTGCTGACCCGCTGCAGGCGTGCTGTCTGGCGCGCGCTGCACGCACTCTGGCGCGCGCTGCACGAAGTCTGTCGCGCACTGCACGAAGTCTGTTGCGCGTCTGCACGCTGTCTGTCGCGCGCTGCACGCGGTCTGCCGCGCTGCACGCGGTCTGGCGCGCGTCTGCACGCTGCTTGGCGCGCTGCACGCAGTCTGGCGCGCGTCTGCACGCGGTATGGCGCGCGTCTACACGCTGCCTGGCGCGCTGCACGCACTCTGGCGCGCGTCTGCACGCGGTATGCCGCGCTGCACGCGGTCTGGCGCGCGTCTGCACGCGGTATGGCGCGCGTCTACACGCTGCCTGGCGTGCTGCACGCACTCTGGCGCGCGTCTGCACGCTGCTTGGCGCGCTGCACATCGCGCACCTCGCGCCCGCTGGCTGCATCCACTGTTGTCCACGCGTTAAGAGACCCTGGACATGCTCACAAATGCCTAACAGTCGTCGCTCATTAGAATACCTGGACAAACACAAGTAACTCAGAACAGGGAGTACCCGACTCCACAGAATACTGTGTACTGGCACCAAGAAGTACAGCAATTGGAGTCACGGGTGCGGGCTCGTATACGATGAGGGTAGGATGCCCCCAACTAGGCGGATCCCTACGTAGACGGGACCGTGACCTATTGTTTCGCGAGCGACTACGCTGATGAGAATCGTTACGCCTAATCCTATCACGCAGTCGACGCCCTTCAGTACTGCGAGAATCCCGTCGATCCCGGACACATGACACTATTCGCGAGGCACGACTTTTATCGCTCAAGATGCGCCGCGAATCACCATGACCATGCGACCTACTTCACGTATCTCTCCTACTCCGAGATTTACGTCACTCTTGGTTACGCGACCATCTCGAGTGGTTTGTCTTTTAGGACTACGTGACGTACGCCCCATAATAAGAATCACAAGATCGAATAACAAGGTTAGCAATCGTTACGCAATTAAAAAAACAACGGTTTTCTTGTTCCCTCGAAAATTCAACAAGTTTCCTTGTTTTGTTTTAAGTGGGCGAACTAGTCCTTTATCCCACTTCTGATGTTAGAATCAGAAATGGAATTTGCTTAAGAAAAACAAGTTAGAACAAGAATTCCGTTTATTACACGAATTAAATCAAACATTTAAACCAAGGAAAAGTACTCACAGTTCACATAATTCAAATAACGATTGCACACTTGTAAAACCAACACTAATCACGATAAAATGACTGACGTGACCTTTTATAACGATCGACAAGGATTCTAGCAGCCGTCCGTTCGCTTCGAGCGCAGAAAGATAAGTGACCGTTCTTATCGAGGCGTTCGGCTTTTATAGATGACGGTAGGTCCGTTGTGATGAAAAAGAGACGTCCCTAACAATACAGTACCTACCTCCCATTAGATGCAAATTTTATATCACATAAAACCAGTTTTTGATTATGTCAGTGCTCCGTCAAATATTTCGTTTCCAATATGGGTCCGACGCCACATGAGTTTGAGAATCGCTGGTCTAGATATAAGTGTTGATCTCATGTACTAAACCACACGTTATCAGCCTCTTACGCTTCCACTACTGGGTTACCGGCCTTCTCTCAGAGAGAGAGTATGGGCCATAATCCACCACGCGGGCCCAGTGCGGCTTGGTGGATATCACATGTCTTCGAATTTTGTGGTTCTTGAACATGCCGGTTTCCTCACGATGTTTTCCTTCACCGTTTTAGAGCGAGTGTCAATAATCCGCACATAACTTGATTTAAGTCATTGGTGCGGGCCGAGTCGAGGCTCGAACTATGGTGCGTCGGATTGAAAGTCACACTAGTTCCCGCTCCGCCACACTCGCTATGTTGATCTCATGTACTAAACATCACAGTCTGCCATAAATATATACAAACAAAGAGAAACACGCATCAAACACGCTTCCTAATCGCATCGATCATGCAACAGTCAAACATTGGCGTCGGTATTCAGTATGTAGATTATATTCACGACTACCGTGCTGCCCCGCAGTTTCACCCGCTTGGAGATTTTGGATTACATGGTTTTTATTTTTTTGCGCAGAACCCTAATTATTTTTCTAAAATTAAAGTAGCCTATGTTACTCCTTGTAACATCAGCTATCTGCCAGTGAAAGTCCCGTCAAAATCGGTCCAGCCGTTTCGGAGATTACCCGGAACAAACAGACAGACAGACAAAAATTTTAAAAATGGTTGTTTTGTTGAAGTACCGTATATACTTTCATATGCATTTAGTAAAAAGCTGTTATTTTGATATTACAAACAGACACTTTAATTTTGTTTATCTGTATGGATATATATTATTACTTACCTATAGCTGTACGTTACATTATGTAAGATTATTTTACGACTGTATTGTTATACAGTTATATGATTAGTAAAGTTAGGCGACTGAAGTAAAAAATGATAATTGACTAGGTATATTAGTAGTTTGTTTACAACTTGTACTAGAAGTGTGTGAAAGAGTAAAGAAATACCAAAGTAATTTCTTATTAGACAACTGCCCCAAAAAATGTGGTTTTTAGGAGTCATGTATGTGAGTTTCTTTATTCCACCATTACGTTTTTGAAGTGGCAAAACATGATATGTGGATGCATGGGGTATCGTTAGAATATTCCTGATCTACAATGAAAAGTTACCAATTTCTTTCATCCTTTGTAGGTTTCTTTTACCGTCGCGTCGTTATTGTCGTACTTGATATTAATACGTTTGAACTACGCTTTTACGGTAAAGGAGCGAATTTCAAACGTCGTTGTTTGGATGATCGTTTTAGACCTCTGAAACAGTCAGCAATCGGGTTATGGTATACGACGACTTTTTAAATTGATACCAGTTTGTATAAGCAGTGTGCGCATCAGTGAACTCAATTGCATTTGTGGTAGAGATCAAATTGTTTCTAACACTTCTTTTCGCGAAAATATCTCTAAATTGGTACGGAGATAGTCTTCCTAGTAGCTCATCTAATAAAGCTTAGAATGTATGTCTGACCTGTTTGCACTCCACCTCGGAAACTAAATATATATCGCTATGCCATTTACGCTTCCGAGTTAAGAGATGTAATTAAATTATCTCTCCTATATTGGAGCTAGGAACTGCCTAATTCGTTCCTGGATGTCTCTCTGTTTTATATTTGGTTTGAAATACTGCGGCTCGGTTGCTTTGGCCTAGCTTGCCTATTAATATTAAACCAATGGAATAAAGCAACATTTTACTTTCCTAATCAATCTTGTTAGTATGCTTCTAAGGTACCTATTGTTTTATCAATACTATTGGTAATGAGACGAGCCTTCGTTTGCCTGATGATCATAAAACCGGCCTATAACAATTGCAGTGCCACTTAGAACTTTGAAACACAAAGGCTTGCGGGGCACTGCATTGCGCGTCATTCTGTGACATTAGTTATTAAGTCTCATAAGCCCAGTAATTTCACTGACTACTTTGCTTATCAAACCTGAACACAGTAATGCATATTACTGCTTGTCGGTAGACTACACGAGCAAAGCGGTGGTACACGTACAGACGGGCACAGTATGGTGGTAGACACGCACTCGCAGAAGAGTTAGTGCTGCCACCTGGTAAAGTGCTTTGCTCGTGAAGTCTGCCGCCAAGTAGTAGTGTGCAAGCATTACTGTGTTCCGGTTTGATGAGCAGAGTATCCAGTGAAATTACTGGGCTTATGAGACTTAATACCTAATGTCTCAGGGTAACGAGCGCGCTGCAGTGCCGCGCAGGCCTTTGTGTTTTAAAATTCTGGGTGGCACTGCAATTTTTATGGGCCGGCGTTATGCTTACCATCAGGCAAACGACCAGCTCGTTTCGTTACCAAACAAAAAAAAAAAATTATGTGGAAACGTTACATATTTTTTGAAACTTTTTCCTAGATTGTAGTTTAAACACACAGATGTCGGCAATGAGTACCATTCGTTAGCTGTCTGCGTGATACAAGTCGGAGCAAAACACTTGGGCTTCTAGGAGATATGTCTACAGTATTATGACGATTGGATAGCATAATTTGACCCCACTTAGTATATTTGGTGTACAAACGTTGGTAACGTCTGCTGTCTGTATAATTAAGTACTCTAATGGGATTCGGCCTCGTTTTGTATGCGCGATAATATTAGCCTAACATTTCTCGCGCCGTATTTCCGAGTCAAATTATCTGTTCTAACCGTTACTCAATTGCGTTGGAACTTGGAGCAAATCGTCTGTAAATTTCAAGTGTTCTTGCATAACGATCCTAGATTTTACTAGTCTCTTGTGTTATAGTGTCGCCTTCTGGCTGACCTTTAGCCTCTAGCTAATACTGTCTGTGTCTGGGACAGATATGTGTAACGTTCGCATTTTATTTCACAGATTTTGTTCCGAGATGATTGTGTTTCTCCAAAGAAAGCGGGACAAAAGTTTGTACGTGGAATACACACTTGACTTCTCGCTCTAGGCCGCACAGCGAACACTCACTAATCATGACATTAAAAATGATACAGACTAATCATTCGATGGTCGGAATATATTTTTTTATATTTAATATAATACGAATATTGCTTAATTATCAAGTTATCTTTAAACCATTTAAAACCTTTTTGTATAAGTATTGCATCTAAAATATTTAATTGCCCACACTAAGAGATAATGATACTAGCATAGTAATCACAATTTTGTGATTACTATGCTATATGCTATAATACAATTTTGTGTACCACCTTACCGAACACGCCACACGCCTTTACTCCACGTCCCTCTCGTTAGTACGAATTATGCTCAAAACTCCGTTTTGTGTCGTATTGCCAGAACATATAATAAGCATTATTCTGGTTTAGATTTATTTAATGTATCCAAAAATGTCCTAAAGAATGAAATAAAAAAATTGCATCGATCCTATTAGATTTTACTTATAATAATATAATATTAATATTGTTAAAATAAAATAGTAATAAATAAATTAAATAAGTAATATACATATCTAACACATTTACATGCACACACGACACACACACACACACAAACAAACATACACACACACACACACACACACACACACACACACACACACACACACGCCCACACACACACACACACGCCCACACACACACACACACACACACACACTTCAAATGATTGTAACACAGCTTTCACTTTATCTACATATTATATATAAGCATTTTATGCTTTATTATTGTAATCCTATTTTGGCCATATTATAAGATTATTTTATGTACCTAGGTTTTATGTTGACGCTGTTGGATTATGGAAATAAATAAAATAAAAATAAAAAATAAAATAAAATTTTAATTTTATTTTTGAAAGTTTTGGTTTAGTTACATGTTTATTTTATGAATTATGATGTTAGTTAAGAATGAAATCACTAAAATGTTTACGTATATATATATATATATTACGGACTATAAGTAAAATGTTTAGGTATAAATATATATTACGGATTATAGCAAGATCTAGATTTAGTTGGATGCTATGATGGCTAAGTAAGTAATTGGCAGGCTAGTAACCAAATGAGTAGACAATATCTCCGAAGATAAGACTGGTCTAATCGACGTATTCTCCGGAATAGACCTCGAAGAGACCAGTCTTAGGTACGCCAGTGCTGAAAAGACCAGAAAGACTTAAGAGAGATTGGGCCTAAGCAAATGATATATTATACGCTTTACATTAATCATGAGACACACTAAACTATTATATTAAACATTTTAGGAAAGTGGGTGTGTCCTGGAACCAAGGTTTTTTCCATCTCCTATCGGGCAAGATATAATCTTATCTCACAATATCTTATCCGTGCCAAAAGCGTTCCATAAAAGAAAACAATGTACTACTTCGATAGCTTAACCCACGATATAATATCTCGCTCTCTGCATGATAAACAAACGAATATTAACTACAAACATAAATTTCCAGTTACGTTACTATCACGTGTTTTTCACTAAAAATACGTGCTTTAGTTAAATTTTTGTATTGAAACTCGTTGAACTATTCGAAACCTAGTTTATTGTCTGAGTTTTGTATTGAAAATGGCTATTTTATACGATTTACAGTTGTCGAGTCAAGTGGAGAAGCTGGCTCAGGTTACTCGCGATCTCAAGAGGAAACATAAGTCGCTGCAAAATCAGGTATAATTTATTTTTTAGTTTCCGTCACTATGGTACATTTATTGAAATAGTTTCATTTTACTAGATACAGGTTATCGTTAGACCTGTTATGAGTTATGTTATGATAAGTTCGGTCGTACTTAAATACGTTAAACATAGATTGGGTACTGGTTCTCAAGTGCTGTCCGCACACACCTTGGATACGCAACTTGAGGGTCGTAACTCGTAACCAGCCAGGCAAGCACTAGAAAGTGCCATACCTCCAAGCGTTGTATGCATTGAAAGCTGTCGCTTAATGTAGGGTTTGAATCCTCGGTCTAACGGATCGGTGGGTGACTACACTTCTGACCCATAGTCGATTTTCCAGATCAACCAATGGCATAGCTGTATTCACTATCTATAATAATTATCAACCGGAAAAACGTCAAATGCTAAACAACGGCCCCCATGAAGGAATTTTGCCATAATATACAGCACGCTTGTCAGGCGTCTTGGTGATCGCAGTTCATTATGATATTGACAGAAGAGAATGGTGCTGCCCATTTCCTGGATATTCCCTTAGCTGGCTCATACGGCGCCCACGGAAAAAGGTGTTAATATTCTTAGCCGGAACCACAGTACCTAAACAAATGTTTAAAATAAAATATGAATAGCATTTGGCATGTTAAAACTAGAGATGACACAATAAATGCGAATTTTCAGATGCGGCTAGTATGCGAGGAGCGCTCCGAGTTGACCGCTATAGTGCAATCACAGCAGAGGGACATCACCACGCTGCAACAAGCTGAGGCGCAGAACAAGGTATTCTTTACTTACTGTGTCGACTAAATACGTTTTTTTTATTTCAAAAACGTTTTAATCGAGTTTAAAAGCAGTTTGAATGAGACTTAATATCTAATGTCTCAAGGTAACGAGCGCACTGCAGTACCGCGCAGTCCTATGTGTTTCAAAGTTCTGAATGGCACTGCAATTGTTATGGGCCGGCGTTATGCTTACCATCAGGCAAACGACCAGCTCGTCTCGTTACCAAATACCATAAAAAACATATTTGTGCCAATAACTTGATCCTAAATCAAACGATACTACTTCCAGAAGTGTGCAGCTTGCGGCGCGGCGACGCCCGACGGTCCGGATGACGAGGACCAGTCCTCGAAGCCGACCTTCAGCGTGCGGGAACTGCGAGCCATCCTACACGAGAGGAACGAACTCAAACTGAAGCTGAACCGAGCCGAGGAACAGCTGCAGGCGCTCCAGGTGGAGCCACAGCCAGAACCAGACAGGTAAACACATGTAGTAGTTAGTCAATTAGGTGTTGAGCGATTCCAGGTGTTGACTCTTTCTAAGCCAATGGGTCGTGAAAAATTACGCGCTATTTTTTATTAGTGAAATTAACTCAAACTGAATCTGAACAGAGCTGAAGAACACCTGCAGTCGCTCCAGGTGGAGCCACAGCCAGAACCAGGCAGGTAAACACGTCTGGTAGTTAGTCAATTATTAGGTGTTGATTGATTCCAGGTGTTGAGTCATTCTAAGTCAATGTGTCGTGTAATAACTACGCGCCAATTTTTATTAGTAGAATTAACTCAAACTGAATCTGAACCGGGCTGAGGGACAGCTGCAGGCACTCCAGGTGGAGCCTCGGCCAGAACCAGACTGTTAGATACATGTGGTAGTTAGTCAATTAGGTGTTGAGTGATTCCAGGTGTTGACTCAGTCTAAGCCAATGGGTCGTGTAAAATCTATGCGCCATTTTTTATTAGTGGAATTAACTCAAACTGAATCTAAACAGAGCTGAAGAACATCTGCAGGCGCTCCTTAAGACGCCTGTGACGGAAGAGTGGTGTATTACGTCAAAACCTTTACCTTCATGAGGCCGCTGTTCAGCAGTGGACGTTTTCCGGCAGTTGTTGGAAACTTTAGATAGATAAGGAATAGAAGTAATTGGTAGTACAATTCCCCTCGTTCTCAATTGCAGTAGCTCGGACACGTCTCCAGTAGCGAGCGCGGCGTGTGAAGACGACGAGCCTCCAGTGCAGGGCCCCTTACCCGCTGAACCAGACGACGCGCCGTGGAAGCGGAATAGCGGGATCAGGAAGTTGTGAGTACAGTTTGTAGTTGTGAGGACTGGGTGAGGGGAAGGGGGGGGGGGGGTTTGCATGCCTTAGTTGTCTGTACTGTAGAATGAGTAGTTTTAATTCCAAATGTTTTTGATGTGCGATGTTAGCTCTTAAGGACGTGGTACTTAACACAGATTTGCCCTGAGTCCTGGGGCCTTACTCCGAAAATCGAACGTCGAAGCTTCGGCAGACGCAGATGTCCTACCACGAAAACGTAGATATAAAAAAAGAACGTGCAAATAGGACTTGCATGCTTGTTACTGATTGGTCATATACGGCCTATGAATAATATTTGAAAAAAGAACCCGTTCGAAGATTGCATGCTCGTCACTGATTGGTCGTACAGTCTGAAAATAATATTTGATATTCGAAGACCTTGCATGCTCCTCTCTGATTGGTCGTACGGATCAACGGGCGCGTTAAAGCGTACTTAGTTTACTGACTGAGTAATCGAAGGTAAATACTGGGTACGGTATTTGTGAGTATTCTTCGATAAAGCTTTTGGGAGAACTGATGGGAATGAAAGCTTGGGCTTAATTTTAGTTGCGTTTTATACACAGTTTTGAAAATATATTTTTTTTTACTAAAATTGCTAATGATGATAAGTCAGTACTTATCCATAAGCAAAGTTAGAGAATACAGTTTTGTTTGCAAGAGGGGGATAAATTTAAGGTTGCACGATTGTAAATATCCAGGGTCAAAATTCTCAAGCGTTTTCTGGAGACTATTGTACCAGTAATATAGTTTCTTCTAGATATTAAAAAATGTATCTGAGACAAAATATTTGGAGTTTATTATATGCATTTTTTGTTAAATTTGTTTGAAATGGGGAGGCACATGCAAAACTAATCTCAGATGGCGCCATCATCGCTGTTGCCTGTCATTGCTGTTTACTTTGGGGTTAATAAACAAAACTAAGCAGTAAACTTGCTCACATCATTTAAATCATTAGATTTTAAATGTTCACTACATAACCTAGAAGATGAATTTTGTATCCTATTTTTGATGCGCAGTGCTATGATCCACAGCTTCCGTTTCGTTCTCGTCAGAAGGGTAACGGCTTGTACCTTTATTTCTACATTGAAATTCACTACATAGAGCCATACCTTATTGCAGTAACCATTTACCTTATGTTGTGGATATTACTTAGTATATATGCAATATTTTGCCAGCAGGCCTCTGTGCCAAATAAAGACAAAACAAGTTATGCAAGGACCAGCTTTTTTATTTGGCAAAGTTTAAATGTTAAATAACTTTAGAACAAACCGTTCAAGAAGTTGGACTAAGAACTCATAATTTTTTTTGCAAGTAAACGTTACGTTATTATAACAATTAAAATTTAAGCCTGTTTATTAAAGTAGTCTCTAGCAAGCTCTTGAGAATAATATTGTTCATTCAAGCACGGGTTCGGAGTGTAATGCAACTACTGTACCTATAATACTCGAGCCACACTTACGGCGAATTCCGTTGATTAACGCGTTAATGGACATTAAATGTACGACACGCGACTTATTGATTTAATTTGATAATGGCATTCACATTGGCGTTTGAGTTTGGCGGTGATAGCTTGGAGAGATTTGACAATTAGTGCGAGTAATGACCACACATATGTTTGTCATTGTCAGGCCTGACTCAGCTAAGTTACGATATTTATGTAAGGAGCTCGTGTTGCTGCATTAGATTCCGCTGGTTTTTTTCTGAACTTCAAGTATAGTAAAAGCATAGAGATACTAACCCCGAGAGATGAAATACCGTACTATCCGATCACACAACAATGTATAGATTTTGCTATAATATATATTAGCGTACCAGCGCACGGGGAATCGGCGCGAGGCGGTGACTTAGCCAATCAGAGCGCATTATGTCTACAGGCAAAAATGGTGGAATTTATTTCGTGCAAACCAAACGTCACTCTGCACGTCTTGAGGTTAGTATCTCGATGAGTAAAAGTCACAGAAGTCATCGCCACACACTTCATTTGCAGTAAACAAGCAAGGATATTTAGATTTTTTCTAATTTTTCATCCTTTGGTGTTACTATACAGCCAATGACTTATACTAGTTGACAACTTGACAGTAGTTGACGTTTAGAAAAAAAAAATGGCGGAATCTAACGCTGCGACACTAGCGCTCTGAGTAAAAATCGGAACTTAAAGTGACAGAGGCATGGTGCCGACTAGCGCCATTTTTATCAGCATAATACGCTAAACTCAAGTGTTTATCGCTTTATTTTATGACATATTTTAACTCCGTTTTTATCTCAATAATGATGTTAAACGTTAGCGTGGGCCGAGCATTACAGTTTTCACATCACTAAATTATGTATGCATTATCTACGGTGTTATCTTATGGGGAATTTCCGTATCTCCTGAGCTACCACACAGTATTATACATAATATACAGCTTTATAAATTTGGTTCTGGTACATTTTTTCTAAAAATGTTTTGGTTATTTCTTAACAACGGGCAGTAGCCAAGCATGAGTGGGTAACGTATGCCGTAAGTTGTAAACTTAAAACTGTTATATTTTCAAAATTTTGTTTGTCTTTTTAGGTGTGTTATTGTTTAAAAAAAAGGGAAAATGACACCAGGGCCGAAAGAGATCACGCACACAGAAGATCATCGTTACACTAGTCACGAAGCACGGCATTGCATGGTTATTTAAAAAAAAAGTTGTCACTTTAAAAATAATCGCTTCTAGCTTGTACCCTACAACCTTTATCCTACCATTTTTTTTTATTTTTGTTCTACCCTTTTTATCATTTTGTAAAAATTAAACATATTTTTCTAATCATTAATAAGACATTGAAATGTACAATAGATAAATTCATTTTAGCACATAATTTTCTTATGAACGTTACAAGCTCGTATACATAGCTGATTGCTAGAAAATTAATGTTAATTTGATTTTTTTATTATTCTTGTTGTCTGTGAATTTAATATTTGTGCCATATTGTATCTTAAAAAAGACTGCTAATATCTTATTTCGCTCTTGAATCATTTATCGTAACATAAAGAGCAGAAATTATTATTGACATTTTGTTAATTAAGTTGAATATTTATATACTTTTTTTAAATAAAAGACTGGTCTATTTAAAATTGGATTTGTTACTTACCACTAATTTGATACAGGATTGACCTAAATGCTTAATTAATACTTTTATTGTGTCTAAACAGTAGCATAACTCATTTGTGCTTTTCAGTGTCTAACAAAATACTTCAAAAGAGGTTATAGCCTATGTTCATTAAAAAAAAAACGAGATTAGTTTACAGCCAGTCCCAGTTGCTAATTTATTTGTGATTGAGTCAGACCTTTGCCCAGCAGTGGGATGAAATCGATGACAAAATGTAACCCTATTATATAACTTAGTACAATTGGTCTATCATATCTTGGTATAGAGGATGTCTATGCAAAAATGGTGGAATTTATTTCGTGCAAACCACACGTCACTGCATCTCTTGAGGTTAGTATCTCGATGTTAGATCTCGATATACAAATAAATAAAATTGAAGTGTCTATTTGTAATATCAAAATAACAGCTTTTTTACCAAATGCATATGAAAGTATATACGGTACCTATAACAAAACACAATTTTTAAAATTTTTGTCTGTCTGTCTGTTTGTTCCGGGTAATCTCCGAAACGGCTGGACCGATTTTGACGGGACTTTCACTGGCAGATAGCTGATGTTATAACTTAGGCTACTTTTATATCAGAAAAATAATTTCGGTTCCGCGCAAAAAAATAAAACCCATGCATGCAATCCAATATTTCCACGCGGGTGAAATCGCGGGCAGCAGCTAGTGGGTATATAAAAACGCATTTACAAAAGAGTACAACATCGGTCTGTCTTCCAACGCAATCACAACTAAATTAAGCAACCGGGAGTTATAATTAGTATTATATTTTCATTTGTTGCTCCCCTTTATGTTTTGTTTTGACGACGCACGGTAGGTTTTGGCTGGCGCTGACGTCACGCAACGAGGGCCGGCGCTCGCCGCCGCCGCGTATCTCTTTCGGCCCTTGGTACTGAATGGGCGAGGAGTCCTCGTCGCCGGTAGGTTAAGGCTTTCTTGTGTGAAGCGTTGGTATTTGGCGGAAATATTAGTAATGAGAAAGGGTACAGAATGAAGCGAATCCCAAGATTCGCGAATCATTAAGGTCCACTGCTGAACAGCGGCCTCATGAAGGTGAGGGTTTTGATGTAATACACCACGCTTGCGTCACAGGCTTCTTAAGGGCAGGATACTCCGCGCCGCTTCCTCGCTCGCGCCTCTTAACATTTTGAAGATAAATAATCACTTGATATAATTATGAAAAATCGCATTCGGTGAAGTTGCTGGCAATAACATTACAAAGGTACGGCAAAAGTATCATTTTGATGCGATCAGGTTTTCATACATGAAAATGGGCAAAACATAAAATCCAATTTTAGGTTTGAAAACTTAACTGGATCAAAATTAAATTTTTGTAAAACTTTTGTAATGTTATTGTCAGCAAATTCACTCAATGCGATTTTTCAGATTTATATTAAGTGATTGTTTATCTTCAATTTGTTGAGATGCGCGAGCGAGAAAACGGCGCGTGGTATCCTGCCCTTAAATGCATATCCTAAAATTTTTTTTAAGATTCATTTTCAGTTTTCAGTTCCATTAATAACCTGCTTTGTTTGTAACTGAAATTGGCGTTTATTCGTGATCTCGCGGGATTCGCCTTGGTCTGGACAGTCTTTAAAGAGACGGGTACTTACTTGGTCATCATGCTTCATAATTATTTTAAGAAAATATCTCACTAGCACACTTGTTTGTTGTACTACAAAATCCATTACGCCATCGCCATACGCTCCGACATTATCACAGATCAAATTTATCGTTTTCTTCACATTTTCATTCGCTCTTCAGGTACAGAACAAAGAAAAAGGACATACTCATTCTGCGTGATTTGACTTGCAATTGAGAGAGGGATTTCTGTGCTGTTTTTTCATTATCATCTTCCATATCTCCCATAACAAAATTGTGACCAGTCGAACAAGTTGTTCAGTCCGTTTGTTATTATATTATTATAAAATAATGCTAAGTGTCTAGGTGGTTCGCTGTCGTTTGCGGGCCGGCAGTTAGCTATCTGCAAATCCAATACACATTCCTTGGTCAGAATATTCATAATCATATTGCACATAAAATAACGAATATAAACCTAATACCTTATGTATGGGTAAACTTAATAAGTATATACCTACTTACTTTTGAGTTCTTTTTTTAACTTAAACTTAAGCAATTGAATTCAAATAAGTAAATAAATCACATCTAGTGGGCTCCGTAAGAGCCGGCTAAGAGAATATCTAGGGAATGGGCAGCAGCATTCATCTCTTCTTCTTCACATTATGGCTCTTAAACGCTCCTTGACGTTTTTCTACCAGTGTCAAAGTGAGGCCAGTGCAGTGGACGTCTTCCGGCAGATAATAAAATCAATATTGATTTGTCGATCGGGATTCGCAATATATATCCCATGGGAAAGATTTTGGGATTACCTTGTTACTTTACTCTCTTTCATTTCTGTATCTGGTATGAATATTTTTTTAGTATGCCTCCCGCATCATTTTCCTAATCTTTCAAATTAAACTTATTGCATCATTAATTTTAGAACTAAAACTTCTAATCGCTCCCCTTATATGTTATTCCGCCAAATCTCAACGCTAACGCCTTAGTTATAGGTTCACGTAAACACCATAATCTTGCAATGATTTTGTTTTAGATATACACACTAGCTAATGCTTACAGATATACTCTGACGACATAAATGACATTTTGTATTTATTCCGCCAGATCATGTTACCCTTGATAACTGGACTTTGAATAGATGGGAAATGTCGGTGTGACGAAGGTAGGTTAGCTGTTATTCTCGATGTGTATAGAACCGACTCGACGTGCTACATTTATCATCTGTCCATCTCATATGACTACTTAATGTTTTTGCTCAAAAATGGCGAAGGAAGACGTCGTGAAAGAACCGACAGCTACTTATCTATCGGCATTGGGGCAGAGTTGTCGAATATTAATACCCATTCTCAGATAACCACCAGAGAGCAGACCTACTAGAAGAGAAAAAGCTCTCTATGAAGGCCTGAATCGTAATATGATTGATGATGGAGAAGCTTGTATTCATTTCGGTACCCCTACCAGCCATTAACTTTACATTTTCGTTCACAGTTTTCGCAAGCTCTTTGCTGAGTCTGATATCGCCGTGGGCTCATTCCCCCGTCGCTCGCTATCCTCTCTCGCCAGCAAGATGTCCACGCCCGGTGGCCCCACCACCGCCACCGCGTAGGCACTCCGATCCAACACACTTCAATAACACAAACACAACACAGACAAAAAGCAGACGCTACTCAGAAATCAAAAACCCAAAATCCAAATTGGACCTTCGACAAGAGCTGCAGAACCTCAACCTTAATGCTCAGGAGTTCGTCGGGTGGCTAGGCAACGAGTTTGATGAAAAGGATGAGTTTGAATTTGATCATGAACAGTTTAAGCACGATACTCCATTGCAGCGATCTATTTCGCTGGATAGAGGGATAGATATATTCAATTACTTACAGACGATAGGATCGGATTGGTCGGGTAGCGATATCGGATCGTCTTGGACGGTGGACTCCGACGAACGCGCGAGTCTTGTGTTCGAGCAGTACAGGAGCTTCGAAGATATCCCAGCTTCTCCGTACAAGGCGAAAAGTAGACGAGCATCTTCCTACGTCGATACTGCTTCCGGACGCAAACTCGCGTTGTTGGTACTGAAAGATAGCTATAAGGGCATGGACTGGGGCAGTGGTAGCGGTAGCGTAACCCCGCAGATGAAGAAGTTGCAAAGAAGTTTTACTTTTCCAGACAAATTGGAAGATTTTATCGAAGCTGTGAGAAATTCAGCGGAAAATCTGAACGAGTTGGGTCGAGAAACATCTCGCGGTGAGTCACCGAGTAGTTCCAAAGCCTCAGAGCTCGGCAGCGGGAATGGTTTGCATCGTATGAAAATGTTGCATAGAAGTCTGCCCTTCAGAAACTCCGCCGAAAATTTCGAGGTCACAAAACATAACTCTGCCGGCGCAGAAGGTAACAAACTAGAAATAAGAATACCAGTCTATAGGAGCATATCGGTGGATTCCAATCATGATGTAACGGTGGATCCCTCTAAGAATACGCGCCATAGAAGGATTGGTTTGACTGAGCTTTCCTGTCAAGGGAACAAGAAGGAAGTCAATTTGAGGAAAGAGGTTCTTATCAAAAGAAACCTGTCTGATTTTAAGAGTTGCGATAACATTGCCATTGAAAGAAAAAGGTCGCGTCGTGGTTCAGCCGGAGCAGCTAGTTTATTTAAACCTACGCTTTTAAGAGGTAGCTATGACGGAGGATTTGGCAGTGACACATCACTGAAAATTGAAATATTAAAAAGGACGTTCTCTTTTGCTGCGTCCAATTTAAAGGAGCGTAACGTGCCCACGATCGTTGTAACTGATTGTTCTATTAACGGTGTTGCCAACGACAAATATACACCCGCAAATTCTTCCAAAGTAGTAGAAAATGTAGAAATAAGTAGATGTGACTGTAAAATTTGTACGGACGTTGCGGGAGAGGATAAGAGTGGTTTCACGCGTAAGATACTCGGTAATCTGTTGCTGAAAATTGTTTCGTGTAGGGAGTACGGTAGGAAATTGACTTATTGGGATGAAAACAACAATTTGAACGAAAGCGAGATGTATAGTTGTATTATGCATATTCTGAAGTTGATGCTTGGTCTGTGGTTGCGGCATTTAGATCATAACTGATTTGAGTTATAACGTCACAAAGTTGAAACCTGTGACAGTAACCAGTTATTCCTATGAACCTATACACCTATAATCTTATGATTGACAACATACTTGTCGATGAAAATTGGACAGAAGCTGTGAAATATTGAATAAGTTTGCCAAGTGTGAGACACGTGTTGTGGAATACAGTTATGCGTGCGTCTATAAACATAATATAGATAAACAAAACTTAATAAAACATTTTTAAGTAGAGTGTGAAGCTTTCTGTCTAAAATCTGGGATTTATTCTAACTTCGCCTAAAAGCGTTGATGGATCTTGGATGAGTGAAGACTATTTGATAATACTTCTGTCATGGGACTAGCCTTGATCCAATCCTAAGAAGTCACATGAAATTTCAAATTAGTATTGCGTAGTTGACTGGCAGCTTATATTTTTGTAATGCTTTAATTATTTTTTCCTTTGAAAGTCTATAAGACCTTTTTTTGAATAATATATTTATACGAGTATTAAAATTAATCATAGGTTTAAAAAGGGGCAAATTTGTACGTTATCTTTATTTGTTAGCATTTATTTTATTGAATTAAAAGCAACAATATTAAGTGTCGCTCAGGTGAGATACTGGTCATACAAAAGTAGCATATCCTGTGAAAAAAGATGGCTTTCTGACAGTTCCTTACGATTCGTTTAAATAAGATACGTTATTACTGGCGATATTCTCGCTTTAACTAGTTAAATGCTTTATAGTTATTGTTAATAAGTGTTGCGAATTTATAGTAGTGCCCAAAAGGGATAAATGCAAAAATTAGAAAAAAAATGCTTGTTAAATTTGATGTTGACAGTGACTTTTATATTGTTACTGGATGTACTGAATGTCAAAGTATGAATACTATTTTATGTATGATTGTTTCTGGCCAGGAGAGAAGAAAAAAAAAGTATGATTGTCCTGTCAAAAATGTTCTTATTAATTAGGTACAATGTTTTTTGTCTTCTTTTCGCGTATCATGTTTCGTGTTACTGTGAATACATGTATGGCATTACATTTAATATAAAGTTTATAATACTGGACGTTACAGAGACGTTTTTTTTTAATTATTGTCTATTGAGAGTTTTGGTGTAACTCGCTTATAGCTTTATAGAGTTTTATTTCACTGATTTTCTCTTAGGCTTTTACAATATCTCAATATTGCGATATCCTTCCCAAGAATAGTACCTCTCACTCGTATTACAGTTGAGGCCAAATATTATGACGTAACAAAAAGCTAGCTAAATTTCTGCATAAAATTATAAATAAAAAATGTATTCTAAGTCTTCTTTTAGTAAACCTATGTCGTGATTTTCGGCCTGAACTGTAACTCTTTTGATTTAAATCACGATTAGATAGAAATCCAGTTGGTTGGTTGGGATGACGATTGGCGTAGCGACCAATGGCGTAGCCGCTATTTAACCAATTTTTTCTATCAGAAGTTTTTGAGTTAGGCCGTTATAGTAGTATTAATAGTTTAATAAGAAGTTTATCCTGTCTGTCAATTTCCTACTCGTATACTTCTAGTTATGAATGTGAGTGTGAAATTCTATTGATATTGAGTGTGTTGCTTGTCTATAAATTATAATTTCTCGTTAAAAAAACAATAAAGTAATGATATTTTCTAGCGCACTGGTGCTTCTATTTGATTTCATTAAAAGCGTATGATAGATATTAGCCTTCTAAAATATATATTATGACAGTTTGTTAAGTCAAAGTTTAATGTTATCGTAATTATTTGGAAGCACTAATTCCATGTTTTTTGTACAATCATTACTTACCTGTGGAATTTTATTGTAAAACATGATGTGACCAGGGCCGGATTAACCATGTGGGGGCCCTAGGGGCCCTGGGGGACCCTAGGCAATGCACGTCTCGAGCCCCCTTTTGTAACCGTAATAATATTATGCTTTAATAATTTAAAATGCGTTCTGAAATGTACTGAAATATGATAATATAAAAAACAACGCGATATTAATAATATTGTCATTGGGAGTTTGTTACATACTAATCTACAAATTTAATTTTCACTCGAAGGAACATTTTCAATTTTTTTTCACGGAGTGGGGGCCTCTTTTCTTTCGTTGCTAGACCCCTAGGCAGTTGCCTACTTTGCCTTATGGACAATCCGGCCCTGGATGTGACGTTACGAAACTGCAAGTATCCCCGATCGTTGTGCAACATTTCTGACCTATAAAACGTGTCATAATTAAATACTTTTAAAAATCACGTAAACACATTTCTGTAAAGTGTAATGTGTGATAGCACCGGGGCTTGCGGTTTCGTGTCTCGATGTTGATACACTAGGGGAGGGAAAAAGACGTGTCAAGAAGCTCGTTCATTGATTCATTGGTTGAGGCTATGCTAGAGCCTAGAGGATTTTTATCGAATACATTTCGGTGAGTGTGCTTTGGAATTACACAACCTAATTCCCCATCCCCCTTCCATCTTCAGACAACCAGACGTACTGCGAGATGCCATCCTTACATGGTAAATATTCCGCCTTTAGACACGAAGCGTTTCGGTTCTACATTTACTATGCGCACCTACTGCTAAGGATTTTTTTTAATCCTTCTCTAGGTTTCGTTTTGTAACGTAACCTACTTATAATACGATCTAGCCACAAATTGGGCTAACAAGTAATTTAAATTTAACTTAAACTTCTAAATCAACTGTCTAAGAATGTGTCCATTAACACTTTTCCTATTGTCTGTATTAAGGGGAAGACACTTTGTTCATGTGTTCTTTACAAATAGTACTTGTACTACATAACACTAACCGCTATGTTGTCTGTGTTCCCCGTTCGCTAGAACCTGTGCTGCTTCAAAGCGCGAGTGAATAGGTATCTTCTAGGCAAGCGTGCTTCATCGTCGACCGCATCGTCACATACCACCAGGTGAGGATAGTGCTCAAACGAAAGCCTTATTCTGAATAAAAAAAAGGAATAGAGTGAAATGTTGCGGAACATGTCAGCAACTGCGCGACAATATCATGGACCATTTTGCTTGCCACAGTAGATAACTAGCGAGAATGCCGTACGGCACTTGTGCTTACTGTCTAAGCTGAAACTTGCTTCAAAGCGTCGCGTAGATGTTGCGTACATTGTTGGTATTGTTGTAGAACATTGTATTTGGGAACCCAACAGCGTTTACGTTAACTCGACATTGCGTGACACTTTTTGTCCCCTAGTGTATCCGACTATTCACTTTTTCTTAACCTTGCATCTATATGTTCAGATGACCGATCTTTTTGGTTGGTACACATAATCGTTTTGGTCTTATATGTCCCCATTTCAGAGACCTCTGGATCAAAGGATTTATGGACGCCGTAAGTGTCCATACGCATTTGTATTTACAACACTTTTGGCTTTGTTTTAGGATTCGTCGTAAAAACTTTTTGCAAGGATATTTGATTTTTGTTTTTAAAAAACAAGTAGGTATGCTATGTTTGTAGGTCATAGTGAACATATCGAAGCAATATGGACGTAATTTGATATTAATATTATCAATATAATGTATCTTCTCACATTTTTATATCTATTGTAGATTGAGATATAGTTATTGATATTGGATAATTTATAGATGTAATAAAGAGTGTGAGTGCCATGTGAAATGTTACGAAAGAACATATCTTCTTTTTATAGTTTTGTCATATACATACTTCTTAAGGTAACGTTTTGTACTCGCTTCTTCCAATAATACACTTGGAGCCAAATAATGTTACACAATTAGGTGTTTGATGAATGATGGCCTAAAATGATGCTATGTACGCGTCTGGTTTTATCACATTGACTTACCTTATTTATTTCTAATGTATTTATATAAAACGAATAAAATAGCCTTGTACATCTCAAACTAAATTTTTTAAATATTCCATAAAGTAGATTCAAAATTTTAGCACTTTTGACAATAAATTCTTACAATTCTTCAATCGTTGACAACTTGAGAAAACATAATTATAGAATAGAGAAAACAGTTTTTTGAAAGTTTTTCATGATGTTATTAAAATAGCGGTTACACGAACTATAGACTAGAATAAACCAGTTGACTAGATTTAAGAATTGTCTGTTTCCAATTTACACATTATATATTATTATTTGAAAACTACTTCGTAACTTAATAATAAGTATAATGTTATTGTGATAACATTCTAATCTCTAACTTAAGAAATAGACGAAAACATTAGTTTATAAATACCACGTCAACAATTTAGTGATTAGAATGTATTCATTACCAGTGAATATGTATTATCATTATCATCAAATGAGACAAATTCCGTGTGACATAAGTGCCTCACTAACTCACCGTACCACTGTCACTTTACACCGCTATCGCTATACCGTAGTTATAATGTGCTATTTTATAACGTTATATTATTGTGCTATCTTCGATAACGTGTTATTGTGAGCTGTTTTCATTTGCTCGCAACTGTAGTTTGTAGAGTTCGCTTCATTCCATGTTTTCGTTGTTTTTAAGAGTAACGGTAGAAATAAATTATTTCTAGTCACAGTGTTTCAGTGCTAGACATTTTAGAAGTAGGTTCTACTAACATTACATTGGTGGATATTTGTTCAAAAATGAGTAGGCACTGAATATGAAAACGAACTCTTTATATTGGTTTAAAAATATCAAAAAATAGTGTAAAAATAAGGTAAGTAAGTACCTATTTCTGCAAAAACATTATAATGATATGCTTGGTGATACCACTGTACCAAAACGTTTAAAGATGGGTTTTCAAGCAACAAATGTTGTGATGTTACGCGTATTGCAAAACTAAGTAATCAATCATCTTGACGTTCGCTTTGAACTTCTGTTTCTAGGGCAGGCGAATAATGACACATCACATTACATTTGCAAAATTATAAAAAATATAACGTTTTTTTTAATTTCGAACATTGATACGATAGACTTGGAATTTTATAGAACTACACTAAAAAAGGTTGATAACTCCTGTGGAATGTCCGTTTTTCTACCTACCCTAGAAACATATTATAGTAATAGTTTGTTGACACAATGCTGTGCGATATTTTTTCTAACAGTTTCGTTTTTGCACTTGTTTCAAACTATTTGCAACACAAAATGCAATGCAACGCGACAATATATTGAAAAATGCACGTAGCGTGCGCGCAGTTGACTTTAGTTCCTTCGCCACCTTCTAAATATGACGCGCAGCATTCGTAGCATAATAACCTGCTACCTAACTTTAGAAGAGCACTATTTTTAAACAAATATTTCATCAAATGTCAGAATAAACACAATCTTCATTGGCCTTATTACAAAAAACTCGTTAAACTCGACTTTGGTCGACAACCAATTTGTCTTCAACTATCTTTAGAGTCGACCTATAAACCAAACCTTATTACAAAAGATGAATAAAGCCAAGACAACTTAATACCAAACTGTAGCTATGGTAGAAATTATTTCCACAGATAATAAATGTCTTTATGCTACGGATACACGAAATGTAGAATTGACACAATGTACTAATTTTTATTTTGGAATATAAGTAGCTATTTTGTCACACAATACTATTTTCTAATATCGAAAAATATTGTAGGTAATTTTTAAATGACTTTTGATCATTGCGAGTAATTCAAAACATCCTAATTAGGTATTTACGTATATGAAAAAAATGTTAAGGAGATACTCCTTATATATCCCACCTATACACTGGCACACTATGGCTAAGTAACCATAGCAACATGTTTTGTTGATTGTGTGTACTGTCAATTCTTGTAATTTTATCTGTTTTTACTATGTATACTTTCGATATTTTAAGTATTTCCTATATATTTTGCTAAAAGCTATTATTCTACTCATCCACGCTTCCTAATACCTCACCAGTCACCACCCCTTCTTCCTTTAATACAAAATATATATTAAATTTTTTACGATTTGACAAGTAGAATACGTGGCCGCCATTAAAATAAATGCTTAAACCGTCGCTAAACTAGGTGCCCGGCAAGACTAACTTTGACACCATAGTCAACCAAGACCTAAGTGCTAATCTGCTTTTTGTAATAAGAAATTTGACAAAACTACGGTTTAAACTCCAGTTTAGCGTTAAAACTCGTTTTGTAATAAGGCCGCATGGGTTTTTGGGAACACACTAGGCACGTTTTTTAGTTTGAACGAAATAATAATGATGTCTACATTGATTTCGAACTAAAACGGACCTCAAAGGTTTTTCACGTAGTAATTTAATTGAATAATGTTGTAAAGACAATTGGTACCTACCTAATATATTATGTAATATTTATAAGTTGACGGTGTCAAAATAATTATATTATCTGTTTATAACGTGTGTTTGTGTTTTATTTTGAACCTTAGCAATGTTCAGTGAAGTGCGAGGAGGTAAGCTTCGCTTATCTCCAACTCGTTGAAAGAAATAAATACTATCTATACCTACCTTCCATTACGAACTTTTAATTAAATTTTTCGGTATATTTTATACCATAATTATGTTATTTGATAGCGAGACGAGCTGGTCGTTTGCCTGATGGTAAGCATAACGCCGTGGCCCATAACAATTGCAGTGCCACTCAGAACTTTGAAACAGAATCTTGCGCGGCACTGCAGTGCGCCTGCAGCTACCCTGAGACATTAGGTTTTAAGTCTCGTAAGCCCAGTAATTTGACTGGCTACTCTGCTCATCAAACCGGAACATAGTAATGCCACATTACTGCTTGGCGGCTGACTTTACGAACATAGCGGTGGTACCAACCCAGACGGACACTCGCAGAAGAGTTAGTCCTACCACCCAGTAAAATGGCACTTACAAAATGTCGAACCATCGTAAGGGTTTACCTACGCAGATTGTTTCAATAACACTCCTATCCTCTTATACCTACTGATCACGCCAGAAGGTAAATGACATCTTCGATAAAAGCGGATTGTTAAAATCGGTACATACGATCGAAAAAGGGGAGGAAAAGTTGGAAAGAAGGGACATGCAGCACGTACCTCGAACAGAGCTAGGCTCAGGCGCAGTTCTCCCTCCGTTTCCCGGTAACAGTCAGCAGCAGCAGGCCAGCCATGCACTTGGCCACAATCCTGGTTGCCAAACGTCCTCTGACACCTCTTCACAATCGCACTCGCGGCGGGCGTGAGACCAGGAAATTACAAAAGCACAATGCTTGTCACGGGATTATAAATAAGAGAACTTCTTCAATTCTCGCGGAGCGATACGGGATCAAATCGAGCGGCCATTATATTCTCTTTGGCGGCCATCGCACATTCTCTTCGACTGTTTCTTGACAACTGTTTTTGACAGCTGACAGATGGCGCCAGCTATCGCGGTAGTGACTCGCACGTGTGGGTATATAAGGAATACGGGTAAAGGAATGTATGTACCATAATATTTTGAATTAATATAAATTATATTAATCTGGCGTAACCACCTACGTACATGAAAAAAAATATCTCCAATTAGTAGGAAAATGGAGCGGTCTTTCATGTCAACCTTTGGATAGGTAGGCACATCCAAATATTCATAGTAGGTATAATAAATGCGAAAGTGTGTTTGTACGTTTGTTGGTTTGTCCTTTCACGCAGAAACGGATCTACGTGATTTTTAGCATAAATATAGTTTAAATGTATCGGTGAGTAACATACTTTTTATCCCGGTAAAATGCACGGTTCCTGTAGGAACGCGGGCAGAAGCTAGTTGCGTACCTAATAAAACTTAGATGGTTATTAATTCAAGTCCTCCCTGACTTAGTTCGGAGACGGACATCTGAAGGAAATGTGGTGGCGAGTTTGTGGGTTCTTGAAAATGAGTTTGTATTCGACATTGATGATTATGTAAGCTTCTTTATTATAATTAGAATAAGCATCTTTCTTATCATAAAGTAAATTGTAACATTTTTAGTAAATAAAGCATTGATTGATTGATTGAATTTTTTTACAGCAATTTTCTAAAAAGGAAATAGTCGCGAAACATTCATCGGAAATGAATTACCTATCCAATTAGGATTAAGAGATACTTTCGTTCCACATTAATTAAGTTGCTTCGACTCGTAATTAATGGCCGAACATGTTATGCACATTTGTCAACATCAGGCCTTAAATATATTTGATACGAATGATAGTATAAACAGTATCTCAACTTACTTCAATAACAAATTCAAGGATTTTGAACCGTCTATTTGTACCCTAGTTGCCACCACCTGCACTACTGGTGGCGACAGATAGTCGCCACTTCCTGGCAATAAAAAAAATCATTCTCAGTCGTACCTATAATAGGCTTAAACTTAATTTTTTTAATTGTTGATTTTTATATAGGCGATTTTATGTGTTATTTTAATTGCTTTCTAACTCCATTCTGTTGTGACATTACTAATATTTTAGAGGTTTTATCATTAGACACGTTCTAGTTAAACAGACGTCTAAAAGTGTTTTTTGTGGGAACACGGTTAGATTCTAAGATTCTAAAGCTGTGGTGGTTTAAAAACATTGTAATCCATAATGCATAAAGTTGGTTTACTGCTTTCGATGTATTGTGTAAGCCGTTTCAAATAACTTGAACGATATGTAATTCATTACACGTCGCGACGTGGTAATAAGTCATGTGAGATAGTGAACATTGATGGAGTAGGAAGGAACTAGGAAGCTTGCTAGTCGCGTTCACAGAATTTTAGTTTTACATTTATTTTTTAGTTTCGCGTAGCCAACCAGACATCTGGCTATGCTAGAGATCTATTTAGGCGGTTAATCTCCACATTTATCTATAAGTAAATGGTTTGAAACCATAGGCAAAAATATACGTGCGAATTAAGTACCTATAATAAGTAGAATTGGGATGTAGCATGAAACACAAAATACATAATTTCTATCGTTATACAATTAAGATCACATTAACACAATAAAAATGAAATTCACAAAAAATATATATATAATTTCCACAAAGATACTGCATCTAAAAGTTTTCCAAATTCAACATTTTTTTTTATCATCCATTACTAATTTAAATGATAATAAGATTCTTTACATTTTAATGAATAAAAAATGTATGACAGCTATGTACTTAAACGAAGTTTTTCACGGCCAAATCAACAAAATGCATGTTTTTGGTACTTACAGTTTTACGGCCCGCGTTGAACAAGTGACGTCAGATGTTCTGTCCAATATGTTTAGTTTTTGCTGCTAAAGATAGTAAAAAACAAGCTCTAGATAGAAACAATCATATTTTTCTGATTTTTTTTTTGAAATATCAACCTTATACAATCAACTAGGTAGGTACCTACCTAGTTTTGTTTGATTTACATTTTTTTTCCTCGTGTAAATCTACACTTATGTCTATACGCCCTTTTGTTACTAAGCCGAGGGCTTCAAAACAAATTTCTTCAATCATATTATAACAGTTAGCCCATGTAGTTTGAAACTGCTACAAGGAGTAAGGACGTACCTACACTTGAGAGCAGGTAATGAATTTCCTTTGCAAAGCTTCTCGGACGTATTTAGCATTCCTCAGCTAAACCACCAGTTACTAAGCGTCTCTAATTTACATTCTCGCAGTCGGGCCTATAATTTCGGAGTGACCACCAGCCAGCCCGGGACCGGTCCGGTCAAGTTCACGACGGACGGCAGGTTGCGACCCACATGCTGGTAACTTTCTTCGGTCCGTAAAAACTGCGACCCGGTAGGTTGACAGATTTTGGAATTTGGTAATTTTATGTTGTAGGAATTTTAAAATCTGTATTTTGTTGGTATGTCTGTATGTTGGTACTTTATAACCATTTGTCTCTCCTCTCCTCTCGACATCGTGAAATCTATGAAATACCTAGGTTTTATTTACCTCGATTGATATTGATCGAGTTGCGTTAATCGTGGCCACGAGACTGTCGAAATGAGATGAAAGTCGTGGTAATAAAACCTAGGCATTTTATAGATAATAATTTAATAGGTAGAAATACTTTTCATTAACTGATGGGAAAATGTATGGAAATAATAAGGACTGGTTGCTTGCTACAGCGGCAGTCAAAATCAGGCGAGTTGGTGACCAAACGTAGATTTGTTAACAGTAAAAAAAAACCATAACAATTGTTTTAACTTAAACCACAGCTTAAACGCAATGCTAAAGCTATATCGCATGACCGCAATATGTCTTATTCGCGAGTTCAAGTTTATTGCAGGATTCGCACATTCACATAGTCATTACCTCTGTAAACTATTGATATCGCGCGACCAATTCACAACCTGAATTCTTCAAGATCAGTTGTGAACCTATTTAAAAACAAATAGCATAGCAGAACGACTATTCGCGAAGTGTTCATATTTCGTCAATGCCAGCGACATTAACATATTGAGGACGTCTTTTCGCCTTAATGTTTATTTCATTTTGATTATGCATTTAAATGTTAATATTGTTAACAGTATGGTTTCGTTTGGCCTACTAAAAACTGGTCAAATTCTTTCTTCGAACTTGCTCTCAATATTAGATCAACCTAAGACTCCAATGTTAAAAGATTCCAAGTAGAAGTTAACTTTTCAAAGCTCTTTTGAATAACTTTTGATTAAATGCTGATTTCGTAGGAGTAAATGCTACCAGTACCTATAACAAAGACTATAAATCCTGGGCTAAATAATCTGTGCAGTGTAAGATACCGAGGCTATAAACATCGACATTTTTAACCTCATGATTAAGTGAATAGAAAAGATATTACGAGGCCTATCTTGGTTTTGTTGGCCACATAGGTACAATAGTTTTGGCGTTTGACACTTCCTGTCAATGCTTCCGTTCGCTGCTTTTTGATCCATGTGTCAAGCCATAATCTGAAGAAGATCCATGTGTCTGTGTTACGACGATGTAAATAAAGCAAGAAGAAGAACTTATAATAACTAAAATACATATAAAATAATTGTTTAAAAGCTGTTTTCTCTGAACTGCCTCCTTGCCCTCTGCCCCTACTATCTATGAAATACCACTCATCATCGAAGGTGGCTCCAGCCTAGAGTTGTCCTCAAAAAAGTTTTAGGAACACAGGCATTTATTTTTACTTGTACAAATGTCTTCCAAGTATTGCATAAATGCGAAAGTGTTCGTTCGTTTGTCCTTCTTTCACGCAGCAACTTTAAAGTTAATATTTATTTAATAGGCACAAGATTTCAACGGAACTAAGTAATTATGTCTTCGTTTTGGTTTCCCTAGAGATAGTTTATGGCAGGGCATAGGTTACCTATTATTTATTTTAGAGTAAGGCACGGTTCCTGTGGAATCACCAAGCGGATGAAACCGCGGGCCATAATAAATACACAGGAACGAAGTACTTGATTCTGCTCCTCAATTTCATAAGGATAAATGTTGATGGTAAGAATCCTATGATGAGCTTGATCACTCGGTGAAGGAAAATACCTAATGACGCAGATATAACAAGTGCATGGTGGAAGGCATTTTCTACTTCTTGCCTTGCTAGCTACTACCAGTGAAATTACTGAGCTTATGAGACTTAATACCTAATTTCTCAGGGTAACGAACGTACCGCAGTGCCAAGTTCTGAGTGGCACTGCAATTGTTATGGGCTGGCGTTATGCTTACCATCAGGCAAACGACCGGCTCGTCTCGTTATCGAATAGGATTAAAAAAACCTTCAGCGAAAATCTACCAATAAGCACCTAACGGTGTTCTGACTGTACTTCAGAGCGAGTTCTTATCTCTAAGTTTGCCATCTTCCACAACATCGTCATTTGACAATGAGATAGTGGTCAAAATCTACCTACATCCAGTACAAAAAAAAGATTAATGGTAGGTGGCTACGCAGTGTAGCAGTACGAAATACTAACCACACTTATAACAAAGCTAGTAAAAGAGAGATTTAATTTGAAGGCTCAAGGCGTCAGGCGAAACTATACAGGCAAGCCACCAGGAAGTGTTAGCAGCAATGGATATTTTAATTAAATTATGTTACAGTATTGAGTTTGAAGAGATTTTATGTATACACTTGTAGTAGCACGCATAATGTCGCCTTGTCTATGCACTAAGTTCAGAGAGAGAAAAAAAAAATATGTAGGTAGACCGCACAATTTCATTATTTCGTGCGGTCGGCTGGTTCTTCATTCACGTTGCAGTGCTCCGCCGCGTCGCACTACAAAGTTGGTTTTTCTAAGTTTCTCCGTGTTAACAAGTTTTTTCGTCAAAATCAAGATGCCGAAGAGGATACATAACGACGAGTGGGAATATTTGTAAGTAATTTGCACATTTACCGATAACTATCGATTGCATATGAGGTTTCACGTTCCAACGATTCGAGTTCTTACTTAACCTACTTTTTTACTCGAGTTCACGATGCAACGCCACGAGTTCATCTTACTCGCTGTATACCTATGCGTACTTAATACGCCATCCATATAGCAACCTGTTGAGGTTATCCTATAATAATAATATGAAACGACCCGAAAGGTAACATTCGAACTAATTAAGTAATTTGCAATTTGTTCGGTCCACGTTTGAGTTGTCACTTACTGATAATAATGCATACGAGGTTTAACGTTCCAACGGTTCGAGTTGTTACTTAACCTACTTTTTACTCGAGTTCATCTTACTCGCTGTATACCTATGCGTACCTAATACGCCATGCATATAGCAACCTGTTGAGGTTATTCTATAATAATAATATGAAACGACCCGAAAGGTAACATTTTAACTATTTAAGTTAAGTTCTAATGTTCACGTTTCAACGATTGGAGTTGTCACTTAACGATAATAATACATACACGGTTTAACGTTCCAACGATTCAAGTTGTTACTTAACCTACTCCTTACTCGAGTTCATTTTACTCGCTGTATAACTATGCGTACCTAATACGCCATTCATATAGCAACCTGTTGAGGTTATCTATAATAATAAAAAGATGAAACGACCCGAAAGGTAACATTTTAACTATTTAAGTAATTTGCAATTTCTTCGGTTCACGTTTGAGTTGTCACTTAAATACATACGATGTTTAACGTTCCAACGGCTCAAGTTGTTACTTAACCTATTTTTTACTCGAGTTCATCTTACTCGCTGTATACCTATGCGTACCTAATACGCCATGCATGTAGCAACCTGTTGAGGTTGTCCTATAATAATAATATGAAACGAACCGGAAGGTAACATTTTAACTATATAAGTTAAGTTCTAATGTTCACGTTTCAACAATTCGAGTTGCCACTTACCGATAATAATGTATACGAGGTTTCACGTTCCAACGATTCGAGTTGTTACTTAACCTATTTTTTACTCGAGTTCACGATGCAACGCCACGAGTTCATCTTACTCGCTGTATACCTATGCGTACCTAATACGCCATGCATATAGCAACTTGTTGAGGTTATCCTATGATAATAATATGAAGGTATACGTATAATTACGTATATTAGACATAAATTTGCAATTTGCTGTTAATGTTGAAAACGAAAATCAAGAGCTACGCGAACCAAGACCGTCGACTAGCGCGTTACACGCGAGTTCCGATCGTTCGCTGGATATAGCCAACGTGACAATACTGGAGGATGTATCTCCACTACCAGTGATTAAAGGTGCTTCCAGCAGTGAGGATGTTCCACGAACAGAACCAAGCTAAGGCAAAATTAGCAGCGGTATTGCTTGTCTTGACGAGCCTATAAGACTCTTCTTAGTAAGGATAATAAAGATCCAACTGTTCTAAAGCTGCTGATTGATGCTGGGCGCATCATCTGTGACACACAACTCAGTGAGTCAATAACGAGGCGAAATTTCATATTGGCTGTACTAAAGAAGGACTTGAAAGATCAGATGCTGCTCACGATAATAGATAGTTTTCTTGTAGCCAAGAACTAGCCAAAACTTTAAAGACCGCAAAAGCGATCAATAAAACAGGTCTGGATCTCAAAGCTTCCACCTCTAACAAGACTACTGCTACGAAACCAAAGCATCAAGTCGTTAACAGAAATTGAAACGGGAAGGCTCCGGTTCAAAACCACAGACAGCAGCCATCGCCGCCCTCAAAGATGAAGAGGAGTCTGCACCTCAGAGGCAACAGCACTCGCCATCATCGAGGACATCGCGACTGAACTTCAGTCGCGGCCGCCGCTAGACAATACGGTAAATTACGCCGGTAGACTATCTGTTTTTTACAACAAATGGTCACAAATAACCGCAGATAAAATAATTTTATCGTGGATACGTGGTTATGAAATTCCGTTCACTGAAACTCCATATCAGCATTGTATACCTCAACCCCGAAATTATGCACACTCAGAAAAACTTGAATTTGATCAAGCTATACATAATTTAATTTCTATAAGTGCTATACCTCACTGTGAGCCCTGTGAGGATATCCAATATCTTTTTACCCAAACCGAACGGAAAAGCACGCTTTATCCTAAATTTGAAAAAGCTAAACGAGTTCATTCAACATGTTCATTTGAATTAGAAGATTTTAGAATAATGATCAAACTAATCTCAAGATGTTGTCTCAAGTCAACTATTGATCTCAAAGACGCATATTATTAAGTGAAAGTTCATGATAACTCTAAAAAATATTCAAGATTTAGTTTGAACGGTAACTTGTATGAATTTAATGCCCTACCGTTTGGTGTCAATACGGCACCTTTTGTCTTCACAAAAATAATGAAAACAGTGGTCAGAATGCCACGCTGTGCTGATTATTATCGACAATATATCTTAACGATACCTGTCTAATATTACATAGCTATAGCGAATGTATGGATAACATTACAAAAATGAAAAGTACATGAATTTGCCTGTAAGTTTACAGTCAGATTTCGATTTGTGGATTAAATCTATCGAAAATCCAAAAAATCAAATTAAATTTGACGAATTCAGATGCTTCGACTATGGGGGGTTGGGGGATAGCCTGTGCGGGAAAAACGGCAAGCGGTAGCTGAAGTCGGGAAGAAAGAAAACTTCACATTCATAAGATTAAAAATTTGTCTAGAGGATTTATCCAATTGTCATATTATCTTGCGAATAGATAATACAACTGCGATTTTTTACATTAATCGTATGGGAGGAATGCAATTCCCCCATCTCACAAACTGACCAAAGAAATACGACAATGGTGTGAAGCGCGAATTCTATTTATAACAGCGCTATACATTCCATCTACAGAAAATACTATAGCAGATACTGAATCAAGGTGTATTCACCCGGATATTGAATGGGAACTATCTGATCTTGCCTTTCAGCAAATAATTAACAATTTCGGGCTACCAGAGATTGACATGATTGCTAGTTGAATAAATAAAAAATGTCCTGTATACATATCATGGCACAAAGACCCTGATGCTTGACGCTTTCTCTGTGAATTGGTCAAAATTGTATAAAAATACCATGAACAAGGAACCCGTAAAAACGGGTTCCCTTCCTTCTCAATAATTTTAAAAAAAAACATTGATGAAAATTATTAGCGACAAAGCTAAGTGCATACTGGTCGGGCCAACATGGCCAGCTGAACCTTGGTATCCCCTATTTAACCAGTTTTTTACAAACTAAACCACTGGTTTTTTCAAACTTCTGAGGACCTAATAATCTCTCATTCCAGTTTCTGCCAGATCCAGCGGCAGATTACCCTGGATGCCGGAGTATTGTGCGGGAGTCTCTAATAAGAAAACTCCCTCCCGGGTCTTTAGACACATTAATAGCGTCTCTGTCAGATAATTAAATTAAGTAATATGATACTTACACATTCCAGTTATTATTCATGTTTTAACAGAGTTATTTCAATCGGGAGCGCTATACGGCACTCTAAATGGGTTTAGATCTACACCTTCCTTAGTATTAGGAAGTCAGATAAGCACAGACGACTGTGTTTTAAGGGTATATTTAGGCTTCGCCCTCCCTTACCCAAGTATGAATCCACTGGGATACTACATTAGTAATTGAAACTCTAGCCACTTGGATTCCTAATTAATCTCATTCTTTAGAAAAAATCACTAAAGAAGCTAGTTACCCTGCTGGCGCTGGTAACAGCGCATAGAGTACAAACTATTTCAAAAATAGATATCCGAAATTTTCAAAATTGGCGGAATGATATTTCCATTAGGATCCCTGACTTAATAAAAACGTCAAGTGTAAACGCAACTCAGCCAACGCTGATGCTGCCAATTTTTCGAAACAGACCTGACATAGGTCCGGCTTAATTATTAACGGATTATTTAAAAGTAATGTAGCGGCATTACGTGATCATCACACCTCTATTTTTATTTCTATAAAAAACCATATAATAAAGTTTCTCCCCAAACACTTAGCAGATGGATAAAGAGTATACGTTGTGGGTCTGTGGAATAGATATCACACAGTACTCTGCACATAGTACTAGACACCTCAAAAGCTCATAAGCTCGGTGTGAATTTGGATGTTATCAGGAAGACTGCCGGTTGGTCCGGCGGCTCTACAATATTTGCCAAGTTTTATAACAGGCATATAACAGACAGCATATACAGAATCAAATCATTGTTTTGCTAGAAGTAAAATTGATTGATTTATGCTAAAATTTACTGTAGCTATTATGTTAATAGTTTATTTAAGAAACATTACCTTTTAATTGAGTGATTAAGTACATTTATTATGTCAATTATTGAAGAAATATTAAATATATTTACTTCTGTAATACTTTCAACTGAAATAGATATTTCACAACTTCTCTCAACATCTACAAGTGTATACATAAAATCTCTTCAAACTCAATACTGTAACATAATTTAATGATTAAACGAACTTACCTGTAAGTTAAGTTCTATCATAATTATGTGAAGTAGTGAGTTTGAAGAGATAGCATCCCGCCCACCCAGATTACCTATTTCATAGGTCCCGAATAGTGAAATATCTACTTGAACTGATAAGCTCTGAACTAAATGAAGAACCAGCCGACCGCACGAAATAATGAAATTGTGCGGTCTACCTACATATTTTTTTTTTCTCTCTCTGAACTTAGTGCATAGACAAGGCGACATTATGCGTGCTACTACAAGTGTATACATAAAATCTCTTCAAACTCACTACTTCACATAATTATGATAGAACTTAACTTACAGGTAAGTTCGTTTAATCATTAAATTATTGTTACATTCTTGAGGTTGCGGCGTTGCATAACCAGCAATTAACGCTCGGCAAAGGTGTTTATTGTACTGGTTTGATAATTTCGTTATGTAAGTTCAATATTGGCACTGGATGCGTGTAGGATGTCGTGTTATGTGACTGCAAACAGCCACTGAAATCAAGTTTACATCCGTTGAATTCTTTTATTGGCGCGCTAAGTATGTTCTTTTTGCTGCTGTTTTTAATGCGCTTTCCTTTCATTTTTATGGGCTGTTTCCCGATTTCACTAGCGATGTATCAGTTTTTCGACAGTTTAGTGCCTATTTGACGGCTCCGTGGTTAAGTTGGTAGGAGGCCTGCCTGCATAGTGAGATACCACGGGTGCAATCCCCAAACGAGGCAATCTTTGTGTGGTGAACGTAACTACCTATTTAAAGTTTTTTTTTAAATTCTATTTGATAACGAGCTCTTCGTTTGCCTGATGGTAAGCATAACGCCGGCCCATAACAATTGCAGTGTGACTCAGAACTTTGAAACAGGCCTGCGCGGCATTGCAGTGCGTGCTCGTTACCCTGAGACATTAGGTATTAAGTCTCATAAGCCCAATAATTTCACTGGTAACTCTGCTCATCAAACCGGAACACAGTAATGCTTGCACACTACTGCTTGGCGGCAGACTTCACGAGCAAAGCGGTGGTAACAACCGAGACGGACACTCGCAGAAGAGTTAGTCCTCCCACTAACAAAATAATACAGTAAAAACTGCTTATTTAGCGTAGGTACCTCTATGTATCAATGTAGGTATATATCAGTAGGTATCTATAGTTATCAAACGATTATCAAATGGTTCAGCCAGCTTGACAATAACAAAAGAACATCGTAAACTAAAAAGACAGGTACTTCTCATAAAGGTGCGGTGTAAACTCGAAACACACTTTACGACTCTTTAAAACTACCTGTCAGACATCACTGCCTAATTATGGCACCGAACATTTTGGCTTCATGTATTTTTTGCTGGCACCCATCTTCGCTCCAATGCTCTTACAGTCAACAACTTAGCAGCTTATACGTCAAGGAAAATTAGGCTTTATTGCAGAGTAACACAGAGGATTTGTTTATAGAATGGCTCCGCGTTTGACCATTCGCTAGGTATATCAACTGATGGAAAGCGGCGATGCAGAAATAGTTAAAGTATTGCATTTAACATATACCTATTTACTAGCAAAGTTACACTAAATGTAAGTAACTGTATACATTTTATTATCCTACTATCCTACTCCTTATTACCAATGAACGCGAAAGTTTGTGAGGATGGCTGGATGGAAGTATGGATTGATGTTTGTTACTCTCTCACGCAAAAACTACTGAACGGATTGTAATGAAACTTTATAGTAATATAGCTTATATATTAAAGACATCAGAATAACACATAAACCAAAATTTATAAAGATACTAGCTTCTGCCCGCAGTTTCACCCGCATTCCCACACGTTCATTTTTCTGTATTAAAAAGTAACCATGTTACTCTCCGTTAAACAAACTACATCTATGTCATAAATCACGTCGATCCGGTGCTGAGTTGGTGCGTGACAGAAGGACAAACCAAAAAACGTACAAACTCACTTTCGCTTTTATTATATACGGATACCGCACGCGGGTGAAGCCGCGGGTGGAAGCTAGTTATATTAGGTACAAATTATTGATTGATGGGAGCCATCCTGTGGTGTATTTTTATACTCTATAGCAATCTTTCCCAAACTGTTCCCCCTGGTGGATCGCGAGCGGATATTATTAAAGTGGTTTAGCATGACAGTGGCAACTATATTTCACGTAGTTTACATAGGTACTTATGATTGTCTTGCTGCAGTAGCATTATGGTTGATTTAAAACTTTGTTTTTTTTTAATGGTTTGCGGTCCTTTATTACCTACTTTGGGAACCACTGCTCTGTAGACTATTATTTGGCCATTCTCATTTGAAGATAATCGGCTGTTTTTTTAGCCGGGGTTTTTAAAAAAAGTCTTTGTGGATGCCACCACCCGTGGCAGCATGGAGGATGTGTTGGCCTCCGGCTAATGAGTGTCCATGCCACCTGCGAGCTAAGGGAATCATGCAGCATAAGAGTGTAAGTGTTTTAAAAAAAAATGTTTGTTTCCACTGCTGGAATCGGACCCTCCTACTGAACCACTACGCCACCTAGGTTTAGTTTAGGGTCAAACAATTTAGGCGTTGATTTAGGTATTTATTATTCAAGAATTTGTCCGTTTTCTGTACGAATGTAAAATAGCTCGATGGAGCGTAGAGAGGTGTTTCTGTTCCTCCGAATATCGAGGCCGCAGCGCGAGATGTATACTGCGGTTCAGTGTGTTTGATACTTACAAAAAGTGAATCAAAATGAACACCAAAAAATAAAAATTATCAATATGACATCGTATGACCATATTTTTTTGTTATTTTTTACATAATAAATACTACTATAATGCAGTAAAGTTTTTGACTTTGTTTATTTGTTATCGCTAATCTCTGAAACTGCGCTGTGCCGATTCTAAAAATTATTTCAATGATAGGAAGCTACATTATTCCTGAATGCTAATAGATAGGCTGCATTTTATTCTGATTCCACACGTGCAAAGCCACGGGCAGACGCTAGTGGTAAATACAATTAATCTAAAGGTAAACAGTGTAAAGTGTGTAAAATGCGGATTGCTAAAATATATTAGGTACGTCTTCTTAATGATCGCAGTAGGTTATGATATTGACCGAAAACCTGCTGCGCATTCCCTGTGTATTCCCTTAGCCAGCCCACGGTACCCATATGGTAAGAGATGCTGGGATCACACGGCTCTTTCATGTCAAGTATGGCAAAGTCAATTTTTCGCAGTTATCTACAGTTTTTTTGTTTATATATATAGATATATTCTATAGGCTCACGTTTGACCGCAATCTCTCCTGTGATGGTAAGCGACGACGCGGTCAAAGGTGTAGCACTCTTGCCTAGAAAGTCCCTGTTCACCGTCGTTTTGAAGGCTCACTGGTTATATTTATCGGAAAACACAGACGCTGGCAACGAATTCCACTCTCTAGCAGTGCGTACTATAAAGAGCTGAAGCAAAACGCTTATTGAGGGACCTCAACCATATAAGGGTGGCGCATTGCTGAGCGTCTGGTGGTCCGATGATAGATTGGAGTAGAATGGATTATTAAAAGACAGGCTGAACTATGGATGGAAACAATAATGTTGAAGTTATAGTTTCAATTGCGCTGGAGGTTTTTTGAAATTGATTGACAATTGTGACAAGACGATTAGTGGTCTTGACCTGTTGCGTATGTAAAAATATTGTTATTTTGCAAACTTGCATTGCAAATTTGACATAATGATGTCGTCGTTGATAACTGCTAGTTGGGGTAAACTGTTATATTTCTCAGATGAGTAAATACTTTTAAAAGGATTACAAAAGCGTGCATTATAATGTTTTTAAATTAAAATTTAATCTTCTATCCACCCCATAAGTGTTTAAGCGTGCCAACAAGTATCAAGACATTAACTCCGGCTACCAACAAAGTAAAGGTGAGTTCTGCGCGGGCGCAGCTTGTGACGTGTCTCTTCTCGCTTCTTTTACTTCAGTGAACCGCGAACCGTCTTGCAAGGCGGACGTCTGGTGGCCATTGCCCTCAACTGAATACTATAATCATTCCTAATTAATGCTCTATTGATCCAGTGTGAGTTTGCGCGTTCTCTAATCGATAACCAAATAAAGTACCATCTCGGACCGTTCCGTTCGCTGTATGCGAATACTTCGAAAGTTTTACCGTTCAAAAGTTTGTTTTTCAATTGCAAGGACAGTGTTACGAAAGTTTTTGATTGCTAGCACGAGAATACAGTGAATTTTTGTAAAGATTTGCTAATTCCGGGATTGTTGCGTGTTGAAACGAGAGGTAAGTGTTGTTTCATTAGTTTTTAAGTTACTGGAGGTTTGTCAGGTGATATTGTGAGCCGGGAAAAGATTCGAGTTAGAGCTAAGAATGCTTGTGGTCTGACCGGTAGGGTGAACGGCTAATAACTTCTGATTACAGCGGTTCAACCATAAAACGTGATAATAACTTACAGTTACATTCGATTTATATAAAAAACTGATAACTTTCAGAATCAAATGTTGTTGCCTGTTACGTTAGACTAAGGAATCATTGTAAACTGACCTCTATATTTAAAATATCAATTTAATTAAAATAGCTTAATTAAAACACACACGAAATAAACTTTGCCAAGGATGATGAGGTGTTTTTAAATTAAACGGACCGTTTGCATATTCAATTGCCATTTTTAAATTCCGGTTAAAAAAACTTCACCAAGTACAGACTTAAACCTAATGATAATTTATTACTTATTATAGAGACTATTAATAAAAATATTCTTAAAACAAAACAAAATTCGTAATTCACACTATCCACTAGGCCATTTGTACATAACTTCATAGAACATTGCATTAACTTTCTGATAAAATGACGGTACTTTTTAAACATTCTAGTGTTGTAATGTCATCATCACTTATTGAACTGTATTCCTTCAAGTAACTATCGGCTTAATGGCTGACGCAATAAGGTTTTATATCGTTGATTGGATGTTGTGGTCAGGTAAAGAAGTAAGACTAATTATTTTGTCAGTAGAAGATAAAGATCATGATCAAAGTGTGAAATCATGTTAGCCGCCTGTGGAAGCCATTTTCGTAATTTAGGACGGTATTGTACGAAGCTAATCGAAATTCTTTGCAATTTTCCAGTTTATACGTATTTAGATTATTGGTAAACAAACTAGACGGCGGCTGATTGAAAGATTGGAATGAGTGGTAAATTATGACGGGCTGCAGTCTGACCCCGCATGGAAAGGTGATAGTATTTTGATAAAAATAAACAACATCTGAATTTTAAACACAAAGCTATGATAATAAATAGCAAATATACGTTTTATAAGAAAGAGGAGTTTGTAGTTAAGACATCTTAATTATTGTCCGATAAAAAATATTCTAAACGTACAAAACACCAAAAACTAACATAAGAAGATGGTACGATATAATATGTAGGTGTTCATATAATTGCCATTCTCAAAAAAGGTCTTGGTAAGTAGATAGGTAAGGTCCTACTTTTCAAACTTTCTCAAATTATATGGCAGTAAAAACGATCTATTCACGCGCAAATATACTTTTGACTACCTAACCTCAACGCAGAATGGAATTTTTTTTCGTATAAATATCGACGTCCTAGGTACATACTCGATTTTCGCTATGAAAACTAACAAAACTTGACATGAAAGTTTTTATAAAACTTTGATTCAATTCATAATTTTGTTACGACTTTTTAAAAACTGTTGTGCGAGAATGTTATCAATTGATTAACAATGTAGACTGCCCCAAATAACGAAGTGTACACAGTGCTTTTATAGCACTGCATAGATAGTTAGGTAAGTACTTACATAGGTACTGTATAGTGAAAAATTCCAATTGTTACTTAGTACAAGTTTTAGAAGCATGTTTAGCTAAACACTGTCTAAAAATAAACGTCTAAAAAGAATAGAGATGTCACAACAGAAATGAGTTAGACAATGGTTAGACACTACTTAAATCAAGATTTGTGGTTGTTAATATTTGAACACGTGATTATGACATGTTTAACGGTTAGATGCTGTTTAACACGTGTTTAGAGTAGGTATGTTAAAATTGTTTGTGGTAAGACTATAAAATCAAATATATTCTGTTATTCAGCATCCCATTGCATTTTAAAAATATACGGAACCAATTTGCACACAATTGGCGTACCTACGTTTGTGCCCTCGAGCGGCGCACTTGACCGGTCCAATAAAAATATTCAACCTGTATTCGAGAACGAAAGTAGCAACTAAATGTGTGGGCGCGAAATTTCATTTACCTAAATGCGCCCACTTTCGAACCCAAAAGAGATTATCTGATGGACCGGCAGCGAGAGAATTGTGAAGCAGGTTTAAAATTTTCACTGGTTCTTTTAGATATTTTCTTAAATTTACATCTTATTACACGACTGCACAAAAGGAGTGTATATGTGTTTAGGATTCATGTATGTATTAGAATTTCTTTACTCCACGATAACTTGTAAACTTTTACTAGGTGGTAGGACTAAGTCTTCTGTGAGTGTCCATCTGGGTTGGTACCACCGCTTTGCTCGTGAAGTCAGCCGCCAAGCAGTAATGTGCGAGTATTACTGTGTTCAGGTTTGATGAGCAGAGTAGCCAGTGAAATTACTGCGCTTATGAGATTTCCTCAGGGTAACGAGTGCACTGCAGTGCCGCGCAGGCCTTTGTATTTCAAAGTACTAAGTGGCACCGGATTTTTATGGGCTGGCGTTATGTTTACCATCAGACACACGGCCAGCTCGTCTCATTAGCAAATTGGATAAAAAGTGTACAAATAATTATCAACGTACTGAATTACAAAACTAGTTCGTCCATTGCTTCTCTCACTGAGAAGACGCCCGTTGAAGTCTTTTGTTCGTATAAAACAACTTTCCTTTATTTATTTATTTATTTATTTATTGCACACATACATTCAACTTATACTAAGCGTAAACATATGCACCCTGTTAGGAGGGCGTTGCAAACTTAAATTAGGTACTTACTCAACAATACAAAATAAGAACTAAAAACTAATAGAGGCTTAGCAAGTAGGTAATTCTAAGACTTAGAGCTTGAGATCATAATGAAGTATAATTATATTTTCACTCTCTAGATGAACACCACAATTATCAAAGTTTTGAATGAATGAGCTTCTTATGCTTTAGTTTGCTATTTAAATTGGGCTTCAATGTCACTTTCTATCCAATAAAGTCATACTTAAAACGTATTTCTTTGTAATGTTTCAAACTTTAGTAACGTCCTACAGAAGTTACAGAAGTTACGAGTGTGCGTGGACTACGTTGGCTGTTTGGTCCCGGGCGTTTGAATAGGACCACATTATTTCCGTGGATACTGTAAGAGCTGGCTAAAGGAATATACTGGTTATAGGCAGCAGTACTCTCTATCAACACATAGGCTGCAGCGATCACCAAGATTTAGCAAACCCCCTTAGATTAGTTTCCATTGTCATTTCATACTTATTGTTTTTACGAATGTTTGTTTTTAAATTAAAAGGCTATTCACGTTATTCGTCCACAAAATAATTACTTACCACAGACCAGTAAACCTAGACGCCGCATAATCCAAATTTTGTATGAGAACACAATCGTCAAATGTTGGCGGGGGACGTGGGAAGACGCCGTGCTGTGATTGGTCAGTTTAAAACCCATACATTAGGCGAGGGAAGATGGTGTGTTGTGATTGGTTTACCGAAATTGTGGCGTTAAGCAGTTGTAATGCTTAACCTTGACGAGCAGGGTTACCCGGCTAAGCGGAGTCTATAGGTTGACTGGTCTGTGTTACTTACATTCTTTTAAAAAAGCTTCTAACTTTACCTCAACCTTAAAACAATTATTAAACCGTTTCTCATCCCTTTTTTCATCACGCATCATCAGGCCTTTGCCAAATTTTTATGAGTGTATGCCCTTGACTTTAACCACCCATATAAAATAACCTAATCTCTAAAATACCACGGATTCTATAACACAAACAAAAAAGAAATTATTGGTCACCAAGTCCTTATCAATGCGTTCTGACTTCTGACTGCCGTACTTTTTTCTTTTACCTTAATTTCAGAGCGAGGCACCATTATGGTTTTAGCATGTTTATCACCTTCATCACTACATCACATCTTCTGTTAAGATCATGCAGTTATCAAGAGCTGAACTGATTCATTAAAAAAAATCTGGTCAAATTGAACCTCATGGAACCACCCCATGAAAAAGTAAACAGTCGTACCTATGACGAGTCACACTGGCATTACAATACCAGTGTGATTGCATTTTATTGTTTGTTTATTTAAAAATCTATCAGCATTGTATGGATTCATTCAATGACGGTGTTGTTTATTTTTCCAAACAAAATATTTTTATTGAGACAAACAAACAACACAGTAGACGTCTATTGTTGATTCCGTTGTTGACAGGTTTTCACCTTTAGGATGAATTCTTTCACCGTAAGCTCAAATTCATTAGGTACCAACATTCAAATCATTGAGCTATTATCGCTGTAAACTTCATATTTTATAAAATTAAAGTAAATATTGCTTTAACTTGAAAAAATTTAGTAAAGCTAAATTTAAAGACTACACCACTACCTCCGGCCTACCACGCAAACATAGTTACATTCGCCATTAAGATAATGAATTATGTAGCAGCAGTAAAAGCAATCGAGCAAGAAGATTATTTACGAAGCCCAGAACTTCTCGCAGTTGTCATTTCGAAATGTCCGATCATCCTCATTAGTAAGTGGACTGACTACTTTTTTACTTGCTCAGATGCAAAGAGGTCGAAGCTAGAAATACTCGCTGAATTTTTACACATGGAAGCTTCAAAGACTGCGAGTATTTCTAGCTTCGACCTCTTTGCATCTGAGCAAGTAAAAAAGTAGTCAGTCCACTTACTAATGAGGATGATCGGACATTTCGAAATGACAACTGCGAGAAGTTCTGGGCTTCGTAAATAATCTTCTTGCTCGATTGCTTTTACTGCTGCTACATAATTCATTATCTTAATGGCGAATGTAACTATGTTTGCGTGGTAGGCCGGAGGTAGTGGTGTAGTCTTTTTCAACTGCTGTACCAACTTGAAAATTATAGTTTCCGGACGACCATACCGTAACTGTAGCGCATCAATGATAGTGTCAGGCGTCGTGTTTCCCATAAGGAGTGAAGCTACAGTCTCTTTAGCTTCGTAAGCTACGTGGGTTCAGGGCAGGGTATTATTTCGTGTATTTTAATAAAAAGTTCGTGAGGTACGTGTAATTTTGTGCAGTATATTTTTCCAAGTAACAATTAACAATCAAAAGGTAAAAACGTCAAAAATTCAAAAATTATAATATTTAAATCCGGCCAAAAGGAGGCGCGCTACCGGTTTCAAGCGCCAAAGAGGCGCGTCGCCTACATTTCTCCCCCTCAGTGCTTCAGCACTCATCATCAGGCTTCATAGGTAGCAGTGCCACGCGCGTTACCGGCCGCCGAAATGTCCCTCGACTGGTTTTGACGTCAACCACGCGTACTCGCCCATCGCCGCCGGGGAATGTCTTCTCCACGATTCCCATCGGCCACGTATTTCTAGGTAGAGCGTTGTCGACGACAACGACGATGTCCCCTTCACGCAGCGGTCTCTCGTCTCGGTTCCATCTCTGTCGGGGAACCATCACAGGCAGGACTTCTTTAAGCCAGCGTTGCCAATACATCTCACTTAGCCTCTGCGCGATCCTCCATTGTTTTCGAGAGCAAAGATCGCCATCGCAGAAAGTTCCCGGGGTTGGCATACCTGAGGAAGAACCTAAAAGAAAATGGTTAGGAGTTAGGGCTTCTTTGCTTGTCGGGTCAACCGAAACATGAGTTAGCGGTCTACTGTTGACCATGTTCTCTATCTCCATCAACAGGGTTGTGAGAACTTCTTCTCTTGGCGCTCTTTCCTTCAAAATTACTCGTAGTGCAGTCTTTACGCTTCTAATGAGCCTTTCCCAGGCCCCACCCATATGTGGACTTGCCGGCGGAATAAAATGCCAATCAACTCCTCGATTCAAGATTTCAGATTGAACCGCTCCAGTTTGTAAAATGGCTTGATAGGCCCTTTTCAGCTCAGTCTCCGAGCCTCTCAAGTTCGTTCCATTGTCAGAATAAAATCGTCGCGGCCATCCTCGTCGCGCTGCCATTCTTCTTAATGACATAATTAAGGAGTCTGTCGTAAGTGACGATACCATTTCGATGTGCACGGCACGAACGGTCATACAGGTAAATATAACACCGTATCGTTTTACTCTTTGTCTCCCGACAGCGACGTCCATAGGTCCGAACAAATCGATTCCACAATATGTGAACGGCCTTTCATGATGGGCTAGTCTTGCTTCCGGCAAATCTCCAAGTCTCGCCGGTATTGGAGTAAGCTTTCTTTTTCTGCATATCAAACATTGAGACGCTACTCTCCGAACAGTGGGTCTTAAATTAATTACCCAATATCTCTGTCTAAGTTCATTAATTACCATTTCGTTATTAGCATGGGCAGCTCGTTCGTGGTAATGTTTTACAATCAAACGTGCTATTTGACAGCGACCATCTAAAATGTTTAGATTTTTCCTTTGTACGTCAACATTCTGAGCGGCGTTTATGCGTCTGTCAACTCGTAACAATCCGTCTTTACATATAAATGGCGTCAATGTTCTCAATCGACTATTTCGCTCGATCTGTCTTCTGTATGCGTTCGGGTAGGAATCGGGTAGTCTCGCATCTGATTTCCATGGAAGACCAACTTCCCAGCGACCATCAACAAGTTTTGCAGTGCTATCTAAGATCGATATTGCTTTCAGGTCATCAGCGTTCTGTCGTGGTATTTTTGTAACACCGATTGCGTCAAAGGCAAATGATCTTTTCACCTCTTCATGAAGTAAGATGTCATTGTTCTCACTGCTATTTGTACTCACATGCAGCACAGAGTGTTCAGTCTCAGCTGGTAGCAAAGAAAGGTCGGATGGTAGTAAACGGTGGTTCTTTTTACTTTCTCCGTTTATTGTGCCAATAAAACCGTGTACGCACCACCCTAATGACGTCTTTGTTGCGTATGGTTCATCTACAAGACCGGCAATAAAATGCAGTGGTGCCATAAGATGATAGTGATCGTGACCAATGAGGATCTTTGGTTTTACATCACCAGTGTAGGTCAGCAGCTCAACATTGTCTCGGAGATGTTGGTATTTTTGTATGTCCGAATCTGACATGGTTTGCGTAGCTAAATCCAATTCTTTCATCTTCCGAGCGCATAATGTATATCGATCTCCTTGACTATTCGATATAGCAAAACTAATGTTTTCTACTTCACATGAGATTTTGCTGGAAGTCCATGCACTCTTTGCATTCAGTGTAGTTGTTTTACCTTTTAGCCCAGCTTCCTCGGCGATGTCAGCTGATATCAGACTTAAAGCTGCGCCATCGTCAAGTAGGGCAAAAGTCTTTACATTTCCTCTCGGTCCGTGTACAGTCACCGGTACGATCTTCAATAACAAGCGTGGACCACTCTTAACAACTGCATGAGCGACTATTTCAGGCTCGCTGTCATCGTCTTTCTTTTCGTACTTGACTCCTTTTAACGGCCAGTGCAGTAAGTGATTATGATCTCGATTGCAGCCATCAACGTCGCACTTCTTTTCGGGACACGTATCTTTGTTGTGACGACTCTCGAGGCACTTAAAGCAAAGCTTGTGTATGCGGACAAAATGCCAGCGATTGCGAATTAACGCTCGTTTGAATTTTGCACAAGATGCTAAAAAGTGTTTGTCTGTCTTACAAAACTTACAGTTATCCGTGTCTTGGGCCATTTTCGACGTTGAAGGTGTCGTGTGTAGAATCTCATTTACTGGGTGCAAATTGTATGACGATCGGCTGTCATCCGGCTTCTTTCTGACAGCTTGCTCAGTCTGACATATAACATGACTTACTCCAGCTGTCGCAGTCTTTGAAGCTTCCATGTGTAAAAATTCAGCGAGTATTTCTAGCTTCGACCTCTTTGCATCTGAGCAAGTAAAAAAGTAGTCAGTCCACTTACTAATGAGGATGATCGGACATTTCGAAATGACAACTGCGAGAAGTTCTGGGCTTCGTAAATAATCTTCTTGCTCGATTGCTTTTACTGCTGCTACATAATTCATTATCTTAATGGCGAATGTAACTATGTTTGCGTGGTAGGCCGGAGGTAGTGGTGTAGTCTTTTTCAACTGCTGTACCAACTTGAAAATTATAGTTTCCGGACGACCATACCGTAACTGTAGCGCATCAATGATAGTGTCAGGCGTCGTGTTTCCCATAAGGAGTGAAGCTACAGTCTCTTTAGCTTCGCCGCGCAGACATTTACGAAGTCTCCATAAGTTTTCGATGTCTGTGAAATTACACGCTTGTGTTGACTCCGTGTAAGACTGCTTGAATTGTAGCCATTCTAAGCAATCACCACTGAAGATAGGTAAATCTTTGCAGGAACTTATTCTTGAAAGGAGAGGTTTGTTATTAACATCAGCTGCTGCAGAGTTGAAGGCGTCCTTCAGTGCGTAGGCCAGTTGTTGAATGTCAGTTGGAGCCGCTCGTGTTGCTTCTACCGGTAGTTTCCTGCCGTCGTTGTGCATATGCGGGTCCTCATCATTCACGTAACTGTGCGCCATCCAATTTTCCACCTTCTCGTGTGTGTCTGTAGTAGCTACTGAGTGAGTTTTGTGACTCCTGTGTGAGTGCTCATCTTCAAGTGCAGCTACTTCTGCAGCTAGTCTTAAGTCAATAAGTGTTGCTTCACGCTTAGCGGCTTCATTTTTGAGTCGAGCGTCGCGTTGTGCGGCTTCATCCTTGAGTCGAGCGTCGCGTTGTGCGGCTTCATTCTCGAGTTGGAATTTGGCTGCTGCTGCTTCCAACTCGAGACATTTAATACGAGCCGCTATGCTCGATTGTCCAGATTTTCTGCTTACTACCTCAGATGTGCCAGCTTGTCTATTTGGCTGCTCTGAGAATGCCTCACGAACTGTGTGCTCAGTCTCCCTTCTAGCAACGCTTCGTGTTGTCATGGGTTTTGTTGGAGACCTGAACATTTTTCCTGCCTCGCTATATTCCGGCTTACTTCGTACGATGAGCGGTGTCTTCACAATCCGGTTCGAAGGACCAATGTAAGCTACGTGGGTTCAGGGCAGGGTATTATTTCGTGTATTTTAATAAAAAGTTCGTGAGGTACGTGTAATTTTGTGCAGTATATTTTTCCAAGTAACAATTAACAATCAAAAGGTAAAAACGTCAAAAATTCAAAAATTATAATATTTAAATCCGGCCAAAAGGAGGCGCGCTACCGGTTTCAAGCGCCAAAGAGGCGCGTCGCCTACACTTACCCCTATTAAGTCAATTCATTCTGCAATCGAGTCTACGGATAAGCAATCGAAGCTACCTAATTAGTAATTCATTTACATTGAGGCAGCGTTACAAGCATCTGCATTTTCTTAACTCTTTGGCAATCATTTTCAGAATCTAACGATGCATGCACAGTCAGTTGATATACGTGCTCAACCATTGCAGCATCGATGCGCGTTGTGTACACAATATTATACGTTGACAAAGATGGATATCTAAATAATCGAGAAATACGACGGACAGTACGATCACCCGCAGCAAAACGATTACCATTCCACAAATCTTCGCTACAGTTAACTCGTTTTTGTTACAGCCAAAACAAAAAAGATTTATAACGCACATTACTACATATCAAAAGTAGCTGTAATTCAATGAATTATGACATACAATGGCTTGATAATTTCATTGAATTCAATAGAGAAGATCGTGAGTAAAAAATGTCACTGCTCTGGCTTCGTTCTACTTTGTATTCTATTGCAATAGTGCAAGGTTTACTTTCGTTGTTTCTGAATGGCATAGAGAAATAGTTTGTAAAAACTGAAGATTCGTTAGCTAGTCTGCGGTCGGAGAATGCTTCTTTGAAGCCATTAACAAGACGGGCATGAGAGTCTTGATATTGTTTGAGCTTCGCAGATTGTATCTGTATATTTCGCACATGTTTCTCGCGATAAAATAAGTTGGTAAGTAATGAGTATACTATATTGAAGAAAACATAAAGAGTAAAACACTTGTGACTACAGCAGATCACGGTGTTTGCTTAGCCCGTGAAAATGTTCCAATTGTTTCAACACTTTCGTAAATTATAGTTGATCAGTTGTGTCTCTAAAATAATGTTAAATAATAATCTACCTATAGGTAACACAGGGAATCCTTTGATTGTAGTTCCTACAGTTTTTATTATTTATTTAATTTAGCTATCTGAGTAGTATAAAGTACGAAAGGCAAGCGTTCTACTAGCGCAGATGGTTGATAAATGTAGGCTAATTTTTATTTATTTATTTATTTATTGGCTTACCAACAGTTATTACATCGGTGCATACTAAGTGTAACATACTTAACATTTATTTTCTGTTCTAAATGTATAACCAATTACAGGCAAACACAGCATGCATTACAGTTATATTATATATTAGTAGTTAGCTTAATTAGGTACAAAAAGTAGTCTATCCTAAGACAGCCACTTGAGGAGGTAAAAGTTCTTTGTTACTATGTTATTATTTATTTGTTTAGTATTTATGGTTTAATATTTGGATATCTGGGTGACCGAGCTTTGCTTAAATTATAGGTAAACTTAAAAAGCTAAATCTTACCTAAACACAAAATTTCGTCCAAATCGTAAAAGCTGTTTCCGAGACTCGCAAAATAAATTTATATATATATTCATATATATGTATATTGTATGTAAACAAGAATTGCGCGTTTAAAGTTATTATTTAACAATATTTTAATTAAAAAATACGTACATACACAATTGTTATGATTTAGTGAAGAAATATAAAAGCACTAACACTGTGTAAATAACAAAACTGTACAGCGAGGGATATATACAACTATAAGTTTTTAAATTACATATATCTGACTTTTATCAAAATTACAAATCTCATACATAATTTCGTGCTGAGAACTCTGCAATCTGCATTAGTTACGCATCTTACAAATTGTATGTTAAATTAACAAGATAATTGTATGAAAGTGAGGTTCTGTACCTAATAATTTCGCGTGTTTTTACGCGTTAATCAATTATACAGATCATAGACCTTGAAGTATATCTAGCTGCAATTATATCTCTATAAAACAACAGGTATATTCTACCAGATTATTATAAAATCAGCTTTATTTCAAGACGCTAAGGTTTACAATTGTGTTGTTAACTTTGACATGTTCATTAATGTTTGAGCAAGTCAAGGCTTACGTAATCACAGTTCATGTTCAAATCACTTTGGAAATGTCTCGCACTTTCCATTTGATTAACGTTGATGTTAATCATTTCTCATTACAACCGTCAGTGAGTACTTTTGTTGACTGTGATCTAATTATGTATGCTTGAGAATGGGGTGTGATATAATAAGTTGTGTATCCCTTTCAAAATCGAAGTAGCAAACAGCAGGAAGTTTAAACTTTTAAAATGGTTCGAAATTAATAACAAACAATTAATTACGAATACATACGTAATACACCATTACCGCCGGTATATACCACTCCAATCATTAAAGAAATTACGGATTATGTAAATGACAAAGATGCAACCTGTTGACTCTTATGTATCTGCGGAAACGACTCTTATGTTACTTTTAAATTTTTGCGATATTTTTTCACATATACAAAAATATTATTATAAACTAACGATTCAAAACTAAGTAAAACTTCAAACATTTGCTAAAATTTTTCAAATATAATAACAGAAAAAGTAAACAACATAAACTAAAATAACTAAATAAAATACACACTAATTTATTTACAATCTTAATCTAATAATCCGCTACCAGTAGGCAAAAATATTTGTAACAAATTTACTATGTAACTTATTATTTTTGTACTTTCAAAATTACTAACTATTAACTTTGTGTTTTTTTTCGTTGGTTTTACGGAATCTAATCTCTTCTTACACTAAAATAAAACAAATTTGAAATAATAAAATATTGCATGTAATAGTCATAACAACATTGATCAAGTGATCATACACATCTGAAAACAAAAGTAATTAAAAAAAACGCAACTGCCCTAGCCAGTGTCACTGGGGATGATGTAAGGATTCTAACGATACCATATACCTACATCCAAATCTGTCAGGCGTTTAAAAGTTGTGGTGAAATAAAGAAACATACAAACAAAATGCATTTCGTTGCTTTTGGGCTTAAAACCTGACTCGGCAAAGTCAAAGTCTGTTTCCAGCCGTATGAAGACATTGGAAAGTATCGGGTGGAAACAAGTTCATACTGTAACTATCCGTTGTTGATAGTCGTTACATAACTGCCCTCTCTCTAAGACTCAGTACAAACATGTATCTATAGATGTTATTTTTGTTGTACATGGACCTTCCTGCCAGCCACGCGGTTATATGATTTTATTTAGATACCTTGACAAATTTATCATTGTATCTTAAGAGGGGCCTGCCTGCAAAATCGATGTACGATATGTCGTTGTATTTATCGTATCGTACTCTAATCTATTTTTTGTCGTATCGAACGTACGATATCAGTTTGACAATTAAAATACTTGTTAACTTGATACTAACAATTAGAAACATTAATTGTTATAGTAAAGTTCGTTCGATACTCGGAGGAGTGTCGTAACTCGTATCCCATTAAAAACATAAATGTGAAAGAAAGCCAAGTTCGTAACAGTACTAGGTTAACAGCTTCGCTCGAAAAAGAAATGAGATCTAACTGGATACTAAGTTCATTAGAAGTTCCTTAAATCATAGCTCTTGTCATGCATAACGTTATTCAACTACTTATTGCGAAAATTTGCTATTCTTTGTTACTCAATAGTGGCAAAACATAGCAATTTTTCTTTTAATAATTTTTTTCTAATTGAACTTCTAATAAAAGATCAAGATCTCACAGATAAATTTTACATACCTATTTATTTATTAATTTGCCTTAGACGTCTTACAATATACATTTCATACGTACTTTATGCACCAACTTTAAATACTCGAATTGTTTATACCAAACTTTAATTTGTCAATTTTTTCCTATATATCCTAAACGTCTTACCTCAACACCAATTTTTAACTTCCTAAGGCACGTGGAAGTAGTCTAAAATTTTGACGAGTGAGTCAGTCAGTGATAAAAATAGGGGATTTTGGGACGTCATTATTTCGTGAATAGTAAGAGGTTTGTATTGAAATTTGAGATTTTATAATTAGAAGATGTTCTTATTAGATACCCACATTACAAGTCCGTAAGTCAATTAAATTTAAGTATTAGGGAGGTTAATGGCCCGAATTGGTTCGTGTAATGTAATCCTCGGCTGGTACGTCTTCCTTTTGCTTTGGGAACTTGGCTGACACACTGCCGTGTGTCTAGATCGTTGTCGTATCCTGACGATTATAATTGGTTCTGCAAGTAGACCCCCACGTGTGTGACCGTTGTGCTTTATTTATGTTCCATGTACCGCGGACTTAACCTGTGCTTCCGACTGCATCGGTTTGTCCCATTAAGATTTTAATGAGAAAGCTGCTCGGAACTTAAAGGTCTTCTAAAGCTAAACAAGGAAGCGACCATTTTACTGCTAATAGCCTTCACTATCAGTAACAATAAATCTTAAGTTTATCGATCTAATAGTTTATAGTGCCTAACTGGTACTACTAACTGCCTGGTGCAAAATAATGATGGCGAATCTATTACTTACTTATCTTCTGCACTTACTTGTATTCACTTACTTGCATTCACTTACTTGTCTTCACTTACTTGTCTTCACTTACTTGCATTCACTTACTTGTCTTCACTTACATGTCTTCACTTACTTGTCTTCACTTACTTGTCTTCACTTACTTGTTTTCAAGACACGATTAAACAGGTATTTTCTGGGCAATCGTGCTACATCGTCGACCGCATCGTCACTCGATATCAGGCGGTCAAACGCCATCTATTATATAAAAAATGTCTTCACTTACTTGTTTTGACTTATCTTTTTTCAACATCGGATCTGACCAAATTTAAGTCGGACTAAATAGGTCGGAGTTCATTTTGAAACGAAGTTCAAATAAGAACTAAGTTTAACTTATAAACCTTAAAGTTGGTTCTCTGGAATTCCATGTTGTGTTGTCTATTGCATATGCCACCTGCAATACAGATAATTCTAGTGTAAGGGTATGAGTATGTAAGTGTTATTAAAAAATTAAAAAATATTAAGGTTACTTAAATTTCAGAAAAAATTACAAATTATCGCTTGATAAGTTTTTTGTATGGAAAAGTATTGTATTTTGCCAGACAAGCTTTTTTAAAATACGTAATTGGTACAGTAATCTTGCGGCCAACTTCCGGCTCCCTCATCAGAACCCTGGACAAAAGCTAGGATCAGAGTACTTGTAAAGACAGATAAAAACGAGCCCAAATTCGATGGGACTACGTTGTTTCGTTACAGAGCTCGTATAGCTGCCTTCCGGCTCCATCATCATACCAGCTCTTTGACATCATTATATTGCATTGTCATCCGATTTACATTACAGAAGCGGGTCAAATTTAGCTTCTAAGATTTGATCTAAACAAACATACAAACATTGCAAGTTAAATAAAAGCTTGTAAAAATTAGTAAACTGGGTTAAGTGCGCATCTATTTATAGTTTTTTTTTTTGGCTCCACGCGATTAGCGTATTTAGCCAGTGTCGAGTTATATTAATAATAATATATAATAAATCTCTAGTTTTGGTGCATGAAAGTCGTCAAAGTCACGTTAAAGTTTAGTCTAGGCGCGGTCAAGTCGAAGTAATGCTTCAGTAAATCGGTGGATACTTTCCTGAAGCTTCTATGGAGTTTTGGATTGAATACGAAAATACACGTTTTTCATCTTTGTACTATTTGCCTTTCACTCATGCACGTTTACGAACACTTAATGGTAAATAATACACCATTATTACACATTAACACTCGATAAAACACAGGTTTTAATAAATAACACAAAATCAACAACAGCACATTTTCGCATTCCCGCCAAAACTCATTTATAGTTTTATTGACAACATTTTAAACGCTGTACTAAAGTAGGTAGGTACTAAACAAACAAACCTTGTCTGGCCTTAGAAAAACAAAAATGTGCCAGTAACATAGATAACTTATCAAAAAAGGCTTCTATCAACATTGCAGCTACTCCGTCAGGATGTAGGTACGTACTTTTATTATAGTACTACTCTATGGTACGTACTGAGCAGGCTACCTAAGTAACTGCTAAGTGTTCTGCGGCCACAGTAGGGGTGAGTGGCCACGCTAAATATAGAATCGTCGGCTTTGCGATTACGATAGTAAAGTTTCCGAACGTGTCTTCGAATTGAAATTGACAACTGGTGATAGCGTTGATATCCCTTATAAGTTCGATATATAGAAATACTAGCTGCTGCCCGCGGTTTCACCCGCGCGGAGATATTTGATTTCATGGGTTTTATTATTTGCAATTCTACACACACATTTACAAAATTAAATCAACTTAGCATAGATCTGTCAAATTAAATCAACTTGTCAACATCATAAAACTTTATTGACAGCTATCAATGTCAATTTTATGTCACACTAACCTCTGCCCGCGGTTTTCACCCGCGTTCCCACCGGAATCGTGCATTTTTCCGGGATAAAAAGTAGCCTTTGTTACTCTCCGGTCCGTAAACAATATCTATGCCAAAAGTCACGTCGATCCGTTGCTTCGTTACTGCGTGAAAGAAGGACAAACCAACAAACACACTTTCGCATTTATAATATTAATAAAATAATAGTATGGATCTATGCTAACTTCTCTGATTCAGTAATGTTCCCGTAACAAATTATGTAAATAAAGTATATTGAGTGTGGAACAGAAAGAGGAAAAGCTTTAAAATTCGGCGGTGCTGGTTTGATAGTGACGTCACCCACTCGCCGACCTGGTCACTGACCTGATCACCCAATCATGAGCTTGAGTTTATGGTGTAGAAAAAGACTGTGATACAACCATATCGTGGTGGGTTAAGGCATTCATCTGAGGATGGTCCTCAAGGTGAAAATCAGCACGTATCGGTGTTTTCTGTCAACTGCACTTGAACCTTGAACCTAGCCTAATCAATGAGTTTGAAACTTTCATGGTCACTAGCACAAGAATTAACTTTAGTAACGGGACGTTTAACATGTATTTTATTTGATTTGACCACTCGATATTTCGGCACTGTTGCAAGCGTCATGATCACGAGTTTTTTTAATATCACGTTTCTGATTTTAATTCTTAGCCTAATTTAGATTTAGCGTATTGAATCTCTGTCTCCCAAGATACAGGCCTAGTGCTTACATTGGGGCTCACCATAAACACTTTCTTAAATAAGACAAATTCTGTTATGTACCATACAAATGTGTTAATTTTATTAACTTTTTGGCAATAAAAATTCTTATTCTAATCATCATCTTCGACCACATTCACGCTTAAGATCAGGCAAGATATTGGTCAAAAACTAACAAAGTCATCTGAGACATGACTCACGAGGTGGTCTACCTCAGATCCCCTTTACAGACAAGTTCCGAGAAGCATCGCAATAACTCCAGAAAAGGCTTACACGACCCAATAGTTCTAGTATTCAGGTCCACACATAACAGTTCTTGTGTTGTGCCGGATGCGCGTGCGCCGGTGGAATATGGACGCATCCGGGGAGGCAGGACTTCAACACAAAGGTTAACGATTGAAGACTTCAAGTCTTGTAGTTATGGTTGAAAATCATTTGTAAGGAATAGTTAAAGCTAAAGTCATATGCTTAAAACCTTATAGTCTTTAAGTCTTGGGGTTATGGCTTAATTTAATGGGAAGTGGGATGAGTTCTGGACTTAGTTTTATTGGCGGAATACTATTTTGAGTTTTATTTCCTTGGAAATAAGCGTGTTTATTTTACTTACAATTTGCTTTTCGTTGCGTTTTTGATACTTACCCTTTTATAAAACGAATTTAAGTCTGTTTTCTTTGTTGTCACATTTATGGTAGACGACTGCTTTTAAATTATGGTAATTTTGACTACATTCTCTGAATAATAAATTGCTGTTCAGATCGTTTTTGAAGGAAGTTATTTGTTAAAGAAGTTTTTACTTTATTTTCGTTAAGCGTTTAAATGACAAAAGATTGCTCTTCCACTTTTCAACCAGCTTTTATTCGTTACATGAAGGAAGTGTTCATTTTCAAAACTGGATTAGTGGTTCCTGAAATTATTATCATCCATAAATACATTTCCAAACCAACAACGTTACCACTAATATTTTGGTGGTTTAAATACGAAAGTAATGTTTACAAATAAATAATATCAGAGTGTCTGTTTGTAATGCAATTTAATAAGCGAAAGTGACAAACGCGTCAGCACACTTTTGACCATTGGTATCTATTCAGTGCTTTTGACGAAGGTGAGTCCTTGATGTAGGTAGATATATGTATTGTATTCGTAGGTACTTTCCTAAACATTGGCTAGTTTACTTTGGGACATTCTCTAGCTCTCTCTGTCTCTGTTTAGGCTATGATGATATAGGATTATGTTATGCTTGCGGAAAGCGCATTAGTCACGAAAAAAGTAACACAATAAGATGTAAATCTCTGCATTTTAAGTAGTTTGCTTTTATTTTTTTACTTTCTAAGCGTCAACTAGGTAAATGGTTAATGAATGGATCAGTTATCTTTAAAGATGTCGTCTGGTTGCGCTCCAGAAACCTAGCAAACTATCAAATTGAAGACAATTTACCATTCAGGTCTTTGTATAGTAACGGAATTAAGTGTCTTGTCGTGCGCAATACTATAAAAAAGCAAGCCGATGTAACAAAAGTTACATAAAAACAGGATTGTCCTAGCCAGCTCACACGGGATGATGGATAAGGATTCTAACGATAGGTACCCCATACAACCAAATCTGTTCAGGCATTTAAAACTTATGGTGGAATAAAGAAACTCGCATATAAACATACATACATGAAAATTACACTCCTTTTTGTGCAGTCAAAGCATTGTAAAACATTATTATTGAGATCGTGAAAAGTAGTAAACGATGATCTAGAACTTGTTCCCCCAACTGTACCTGCTTACAGTACTTGGCTACTTAGTGTTCATCCACCATGACAGGACAAGTCTAGACCAGGGCTGATAAGCTGCTTACAGTGCTATGCTATCGAATAAATACTTTATTATAATCAAGGCTAAAAAGAAACAAAAAGAAAAACTAAACAGGACATATTTTATAAGATTGTATATTTGTATTAATTAACTCAACCTTGCTTAGGAATTCTGTTCGCATATTCCATGGCATAGAGAAAATAGAAATATAGCATCGAATATTATACTAGTAGACAGGTTATAGAAAAAAATTTCTAGAATATATTAAATTGCTCATACAAGGAGCTTGAAAGAAGTAGGGGACAGATTATGGACGAATCGTAATAATTATTTAGAGAGTTTTGATCTTTATTAATCCGACCGATCACACCTTATTATTTAGCTGCTAATGGTGAAAATAATTAGAAACAAAAATATTTTTTAATTCCCATTGACGCTGGCTATGCACAAGGCATGTAGGATGCCAAATAAAAAAAAAGGGTGATCTACATGGTGATCATATTTTAAATATTAGCATGTTTTTTGACAGATTGTCAGCTGTAGATCACAACTTCAAACTGCCGCGTCATCTTCATGACTGTTGACCTGAAGATGGACATTTTCAAGGTCTACTAAAATGCGCACAGGAGTAATTTAGCAACTAAGCATGTCTGCAACCAGGCTCATAGAAAATTGAAATCCTTTAATTTTATTTTTTCCATCTTTTTTCGATAACATTTCCAGCTATTTATTGCCACTTCGGTTGTAAATGTGATGCATTTTTATGTAAATACAGCAAATAGATATGGACCTATGGTTTTTTAAATTATTATAAAATGTTATTTACACAATAGACCAATATGGTCTTAAGGGATTTTAAACCATGTTCTGCGTTCGATTTTAAATCATTCAATAAGTCCAAGGAAATCCTAGTGTGTGATTGTTATATTATACGAGTAGACTATTTCCAAAGACTTTTTAATTATAAAAAGTTTTCTCGATAGACAATGCACCTCCATCACACACCGACAATGTCATGTTACGTAATACGCCAATAGAATTGTCTAACTCGCAACCATAAAATATTAAAGAAAGTAACCAACCGTTAATCATTCCACGCAACGTTTCATCACATTTTCCTCGTCAAAATCGATCTTGAAATCGAGTTTCGATATTCGTTAATTGAAGTTCAATAACTCGATTCTAGTAAACGTTATAAATTGATCGAGTTAATCGAGATTGGGAGTGCCTAAGGCGAGTACGGAATATATGAAAGTTGTAGTGCTTTCACCTGTCGGTCGGTTAACGTAACAATCGTAACGTTTGAGTTAGGCGATAACATTGTCGCGAACTTGGCTATTTTAATTATTAGTCTGTGGTATTTTTGAGGCCAAAGAGGTTGGTTATCTTATTTTTTTTATTGGAATTAACCATATGGAAGTTCTTATCTTCATTCATTCATCATATTTCTTCTATGACACCACACTTGATCTAATTTCAAGTTAGAATCTACCTATTTCTTATTTTAAGATAAAATTAAAAAGGATGTGCCTACATACTTATTTTATTATTCTTTTGTATTCCAGGTTGCCTTCTTTGCTGAGCTTCTTAACTCTGTAAGTATTCAATAAGTATTCGAATTTCTGAGATGATAAAAATTTTCAAATTGGGACTTGATCACACTAAAAACATTTTCTTTTTACCTCAATGTTTCGATTTAGTAAAGTCTAGTTGCATTGGTCATGAGATGCTTTTGCAATAATTCTTTTCGGAGTACCTACCAACATACTTTATGTTTTACACTTAATCGTTATAACTCGTTAAAAAAAATCTTGCGTAACTGGACCTAGTAATAATTTGTTCTTTCGTTATTAAAGGTGGACGCACATATGTTTGCTTTGAACGCAGGGCAATCGATGTATTTGCTTTCCGCAAGCTTTTCAGCAGGGGTATTCACAACTCAATTAGAATGTAGATAACTGGGACGGATAGTCTGGATCCGAATGGAGACCTGTCCGATTGAGTTGTGGATACCGCTACTGAACTGCGTATACGGTACCTAAGTAAGTAGGTACTTCATTTGTGATACTAGGTATTTGGTGATAGTGTCAACGGCATAAGTACCTAGCAGTTTCATTTTTTTAACCAGCTTCCGAAAAGGACAAGGTTTTCAATTTATTCCGCTTTTTACAAGTAGGTAGTAGTTACACATTTTTCATTTATATCTCGTAATCAATTTTTATGTCACTTTTTGACCTATTTGTATTTTTTTTTCTGTAGTGGTCTCACATAGCCCCACCTAAATTTGGTTAAAATCTAACTATGAAAGTTAGTTGTCCTCTTTTTGAAAAGCATTTAAAATCGGTAAATTTTGATTGACTATTTGATATAGACCGCTTGAGGTTGAATTCTCAAATTTGTTGCTAATGGCGAGTGCTTCGCTAGCTCGCTACGTACGGTGCAGGCGAATGTGCGTTTCACCTTAGCTTTAATCTAGTGACCTCTAACCACTAGACCTCCAGTCGGTACTACACTATTGATACTAACGATTCATTAGTCTGTCGACAATTTGTCTTTATGAAATCGTAATTAAATCTAAATTATTATACTTTGATTTAATAATTGGTGTATTTGGCTAAATCGCTCTTGGATTTATTAATTGCAAATGTTTATAAATCATAAATGTCAAAACAAAAGACTAAAAGTTAGGTAAGTACTGACATTATTTAAATTATTATGTATAATGTCACGACTATTATACATTGATATTGTATATAATAGTCGTGACATTGATTTCAATGTTTAACAGTTTTGTTTTTCATTTTAGCGAGAAAAAATATAAAAATAAATCACCAATTTATTTTCGAACAAGAACATTTCAATGATCAAATGAGATAACTACAAAACAGGTGGATTTAGAAAAAACCTGTCCACATTCAAACATTCGTTCATAAAATTAATTGCCGCAAAGAAAGTGACATATTACAAAAAAATGCCCCCAGGCACTTAGGAAAAGAAATCTCGTTATTTATTTGCCTCGTATCTCGTAAGTAGATGACTGCACATATTTGTAAAAAGTTCTCGTGCTGTAATAAATGTATTATATCACAAGCTTTCCGCATAAACAAGTTTGCGTTATGTTCGAAAACGTGTGAAATATAAACAGTGTGAAAGCTGCCTTCGGCTGTACAAATGTGTGTGTTGACGTAGTTAATGCAGAATAGTTGTTCATGAAATCAACTACGCTTTCATTTCCGTACGAAGTCTCTGCCACTTGCCGCCAAGACCCAACAGACAAAAAGAAAAAAATATTTGCCACGCATTTTTTTGACAGACGTCAAATTAAGCTCTTTTCAAAAAGTGGCAACCAGCGTTATCGTTAATACGCCCAGTGTATAGAAAATAGGTTCATAGATAGGGTTGTGCGAAGATATTGAAGGTGTGGAAATCTCCGAGAAAACAGAAATGTGAAGATGTAGAAACGAGTCATCGGAAGATTATTTACCAGAAAAAATGCCAGCAAATTTAGCTTGTGACAGGAATATTAATCTGAAATATTCATTAAGCAATTCGCTGCTAAAACCATTGTATCGACCCGTATCGCCCGCAGTGCGCGTCAACCTTGGAGACGTGTTATCATTTTCATTCCCAAGATATGACATGACTGTGCCTTTCCGTGACCCCGGGTGGTGCGAAATTCACGATTATACCTTGGCACGGTTGACAGCGATTTGTCACATACAATTTGTTTATATTTCGACCTTGAAAAAGAAATTATGCGTGAATAAAGCCGCGGTATAGTTCAAGGTTACTTAAGAAATTATTGAATTTCAACTATTGGAGATTTTATAGCTGTCAAGCAGTAATATGTACGTACCTACACATGAAGTCAGTAACATGACTAGACGTATGCCTGATTTCCGTGGGTCCTGAAAGCCTTTGTTACGGTCGCTTACCATCAAACTGGCACCCAGTAATAAATATAAAAAATAAAATAAAATAAAATACATTTATTTCAGGCTAAAACCCATAGACACATAATAACAATCAAAATACACAAAGACAAAACATACATATATTACATCTAACCGGGGGTGTAGGCGACATGTCTGCCGCTACAATGCCGGATATAAGGGCAGTCCAATGCTTGCGCATTACTGTTTGGCGGCAGACTTCACGAGCCAAGCGGTGGTACCAACCCAGACGGACACTCGCAGAAGAGTTAGTCCTACAGTAAATTAGGTAGCATGTATAGTAGTTTTGATTTTTTACTATGTAGCTGTTGCTCTTTGTTTTACATGAGCTCTAAGATAAAGCTAAGCTCTGATTTTAGTAGCTTAGCAGTACTGACGGACAGCCAGATGTATTTATTTTAGATTTACAATGTATGGATATGAATAATTCTTGTATTTCTGTCCTTCCAAAATGTAAGTACATGCCATTGTCTTAACGTCATAGAAGTAGTTGGTAACTTATTGGTTAATATTGCAAATGTTCGATACAGCTCTAGGAAAATAAATTAAGCACAAAAAGGTCACACTGCTCAGAAAATAATTTCCATAAGTCTACTGAACCAAACATAATTTAAAAAACAGTCTACTGAACTATAATTTCTAGAGTTTCCCAACCCAAACTAATCCCTATGATTATATTTCTTATCAGTTACGAAGATCACATGTTAACCTTATTGTGATTATACCTATAGAGATGTGCCGAACATGTATTTCTATACCAAACCGAATAACGAACATTGTTAGGTTCACCGAATATTCGGCCAAACTATTCGGTGTAATTTATGCATGTATTTTGGATGAATAATCATACACTATTATTTTAACTGTCAACGTAACACCACACAATGTTAATTTATTACGTTTGTCTGATATTCGTAGTTTTTTTTTGACTGAATCAAATACTGTGGGTCTTATTGATACGTTAAATAAATACATATATTAAGCAGATTTTATTATTATTTTGAACCGATTTTTTTGGTACGTATTGTAATGACGTAAGATTAAAATTAAACCGCATATTCGGTCTAAAGCCGAACATATAAAAATATGCCGAATACGAACAATTAGGTGCCGAATACCTACTCGGCGCATCTCAGCTAAGGAGTAATAATAAAAAGGCGGGCTGAGATCATCGCCAGTAAAATACTAATATCCCTGGTTTAAGATATGGGTTATTTGAGGCTGGTGATGTCAGGTTTTATTCGGGCGTATTTACAAGCGATATTTTCCAAAGGAAGAACAAAATATGCCCGGTGTACCTTTTCATGCAATTAGGAGACGAAATGAAAAATATTTCGCCTGCTGCCCGCAGTTTCACCCGCGCGGATATATTGGATTTCGTGGTTTTTAATTTTTTGCGCAGGACCCTAATTCTTTGTCTAAAATAAAAGTAGCCTAAGTTACTCCTTGTAACATCAGCCAGTGAAACTCCCGTCAAAATCGGCCCAACCGTTTCGGAGAATACTCGGAACAAACAGAAAGACAGACAGACAAATATTTTAAAAATGTTTGTTTTGTTATACGTACCGTATATACTTTCATATGCATTTGGTAAAAAGCTGTTATTTTGATATTGCAAACAGATACTTCAATTTTATTTATTTGTATAGATCAAATTTTAGTCTCAAGTCTCACTAATTTTACTGACTAACTTGGAACACAGTATAGCCATCTAGCGGTGATAGCTCAGTGTTACTTACTCAGTGACTCAGCGGTACAGTATCGCGGGTGGTACCTACTTGTAGCTAGCCAAGCGTTCTCTGGAAAATGCCCTATCCCCGGACGGTAGCATCAAGATGTTTTTCTTCACCAAAACATCAAGCTTTTTGTGTGATTGAACCATCGACGTACAAATCGGCTGACACTACCGCTGAGTAATCTCTGTTAAAAACCAGTCCACTGCTAAATTTAGGCCTCTCAAAGAACATGATAGAAACCGGTATCGTATCGAATACGAAATGTTAAATACATGTAATTAATTATTTTAATTATTTTGTGTCTTAAAATATAAAAATTACAGCTACAATTCAAGGATTACTGCGTAGGTGTTAATTTTTTTCAAATCAACATTTTATAACCAGTTTAAAAAATAGAACGAAGAACTTACAATGGATACGCTTAGAAGGGTAGTTTCAAACGAAAAACTCACACATTATTCAGGTTATGTATGTGAACTATTTGCTTATAATAACTCATATTATCAACTAATTTAAGGTGTTAAGTATTTTGGAAAACCTTAATAAATAAACCCTCATAACTTTTATTGATCACATATGACTTGATGGTTATTGATTAAGGTGGGTACCGTATATACGTGAGCGGCGGCGGCTGCAAACTTTACCAACTTTGGTTGATTATTTTCTGCCTCACACGAATAAGGTTTCCGCGTGCATTTATTCTAAGATAATGAAGTGAAATGAAGGTGAGAGTTTTGCGCTAGGCAGATTGCCATTTCCTCACTTACTCATACAAAGTAGGAAACAGGAACGAAATAAAGTAATAAATTTAGCAGTCAATCAATTAGAAAGGGAAGTAGTAGATGCCAATGCACTGCCTTTCGTGTTATGTCCAGCACTTATGTAATTTACATGTGTGGTATGCTAATAAGATAATTAAATCATTAATACACATATAGAAGTGATCTAGCGTGTGCAGAAAATTGATTTGTTCTGAGTACCTAATTATATTTGTATAAGTATGTTATCTTTTCCATTTCTTTATGTACTCGATGACAGATTGATTAGAGATCAATAACTAGTATGGCATAATACATTACCGATTCGATTATAATTTTAGTCGATAGTTTTAGTTAACTAAATTGTATTATTGACCGAGCGAAGAGAAATCTTAGTTTCTGTCATCATCACCAGCCTATAACGCTCCTACTGCTGGGATACTAGCCTTCTCTCAGAGAGAGAGAGAGAGAGAGAAAGAGAGAGAGTGAGAGTATGGGCATCAGGCATGTACGTATAATTATTCGTTTGCCTGATGGTAAGCGTAACGCCGGCCACACATAACTTTGAAACACAAAAACCTACGCGGCACTGTAGTGCGCTCTTTATCCTGAGGAATTAGGTAATAAGTCACCTAGGACCCAGTAATTTTACTGAAAATTTTTTCAAGACAGTTTTTTGCGATATGTACTTGGCGACAGATTTTCAGCTTGAGGATGGTAGCTAGCCAGATACGCAGAAGAAAATGCATCGTGAGATTCCAAACACCGACTGACAGATCGACGGCCGACGTCACTACTTCTGACTTGTCATTGCTTTTTTTTATCTGTAGGTAGACCGTACCTTATTTTTTGTACCGTATTTATTACCAACAAACACCTGAAGGGCAATTAAAGGCACGTACTTTTAGTTAATCATACAACATACTTACCTTCGTAATATGAGTAGGTTTTTGACATAACTTATTGCTTGCTTATGCATATTTTCCTCTGTACCGGTCAAGGCGTCATCACGTCACCACGTCATCACGTCGAGTTTTAATAATGCTGACCAAAGAGAATATAATATGCTGACTATAATGGGACTGAACTTGACATTTGCCTAATCAAATACACCAGATTCACTTTTGCTATTAATATTCACGCGCTGAGGTGAAAACAATCCGCTGTCCGCGTTGTATTATGTATGTGTGTGAACACTTTCTCGTTGCTACAGGCATTTCTTCGCGTATGTGGCTCACCACTCAATCCTGGTAGGTGACGCGTCACTGTTGTCTTGTTGTGCAACACTGTAAAATACTGGAAACATATTTTTTTTGCCCACGGTTTCACCCGTGTTCCCACAGGAACCGTGCATTTTATATCACATAGGTATACATAAATATTACAAAGAATTCTAAGACGGTCGTCAGCAGCCTTCAAATAATTTATTGCCTTCACAAAACCAATAAAAGCGCGGAAGGGAGCACAATAGGTATACAGCAGATAGTTTATGACACTCATTTACACCAATAATGATGATAGCTTTTATTACCAAACACTTCTCAGCTTCGCACAGCGTGAATTCCGGTAAAAAATGATTTGTTAAGTTTTTTTTATTCTTGAGCACGAGGCGAGCTGGTCGTTAGCCTGATGGTAAGCATAACGCCTGCCCATAACAATTACACTCGGGGTCACTCAGATCTTTGAAACACAAAGGCCTGCGCGGTACTACAGTGCGCTCGTTACCCTGAGACGTTAGGTATTAAGTGATAAGCCCAGTAATTTTACTGATTACTTTGCTCATCAAACCGGAACACAGTAATGCTTGCACATTACTGCTTGGCCGCAGACTTCACGAACAAAACGGTGGTACCAAACCAGACGGACACTCGCAGAAGAGTTAATCCTACCACCTAGTAAAACGTAGTACCTACTAGTAATTCGTAAGTACCAGCTTATCCTGAGATATTGCCATTATAACATGTACCGATGTAATTAGACGGAAATTATAGTTTCAATTGGAAGAAAATGTTGCCAGTGCATAAACAAGTATTTAAGTGAAAGTCTAAAAAAATTATCGTTTTGGATTTATCAACAAATACCACCCCTTGATTATTATGTTTTTTTATTATATATGCTTACGTAAAATACAATGGTTTTCCTAGTTTGGTATAATTATTAGTTTCTCTCTCAACAGGTAATCAGACTTTTCATTCAACGCCGGCGAAAGCCCACTGCCTTGTTAATACTTAAGTGGCCCATAGTTGCCTATGCAAGAACTTGTATGCTTGATTCTCGTATTATATATTGTAAGCTTTACACAGACATGACCAGTATGGAGATTAACTCACACTGACTTCTCAGTTAGTTGGAAGCGGAAGAAAGTCTTTTGCAATAAAATACTGACTTTTCAGTTAGTTGCAAGCGGAAGACAGTCTTTTGCAATAAAATACTGACTTTTCAGTTAGTTGGAAGCGGAAGAAAGTCTTTTGCAATAAAATACTGACTTCTCAGTTAGTTGCAAGCGGAAGACAGTCTTTTGCAATAAAGTATGGACCTGATGATGATAGTGAATGATTAGTGGCATTTTATCACGCTGGCTGGAGATACCTGTCCGATGTATTATTACTTAATAGTTCCTACAACATGCCAATATTTCACCATGAGTCTTTGGTGGCCGAGCTATAACTTAGCTAGATTCGTTGTTCACACGTGCATTAGTGCGCGTGACTTGAATTCGACCTAATGTAAGCGCCGCCCATACTGTTTCTAAATTTCCCTTACAGCCACTTGATGAGCCTTACTTTCCTTTGTAGACTGACCACTCTCGAAAGTGATCAATTATAGATTGCAAAGCGTTAATTGGATGATTGAACAGGTTAGATTAAATGCATGAATAATAGGAGAGTGTTTACAACTTTAAATAGGGTTAAATATTGACTCTGGGTACAAATAATTATGTTCACAGATTAGGGAAACATAAGACATCCTTCTGGGTGTTCGGATCTAATTCCGTAATGATCTACAGGCTCTTTTTTGTTGGGAAATTATCATGGATATCTCCATGCCACGGAGGAGGGTCTAAAGGTCATGGCTGAAGTAATTTTCTTCTCTTAAGGCGTATATAGCAGCTAAATAGCTTCACTTAAAAGGTTTTTTTAGCAAAATCAGATTTGCTTCTGGCCCTGTGAAAAGTATATGTCATTATTCATCATATTACTTATGATCACTGACTCGTTGCCTATAATCTTGATGAAAAAAAGGATTTTGCCAAATAAAAAATATTACAAAGTTACCTCTAACTATAAGTTTGCAATAAAATATCACTGTTATTTATGAATTGTATATATTTAGATAAAATTAACAAGAATAAACAAAAATTATCCTACTAATATTATAAATGCGAAAGTGTGTTTGTTGATTTGTCCTCTATCACACAGCAACGGAACAACGGATCGACGTGATTTTTGGCATAGATATAGTTTAGGGACCGGAGAGTAACATCGGCTACTTTTTATCCCGGAAAAATGCATGGTTCATGTGGGAACGCAGGTCAAAACCGCGGGCAGAAGCTAGTTATTGTATAATGATAAAAACTTGGTTATGGTACATTTTCAAAGTGGTCACTTGATCCGAAGATATACTAACCAGTAAGGCTTCTGACATCCAATCGGTTCTAGCCTCTGAAATGGTCAGCCTGTATTTTGCGAGAGCGTACATAATGTCATATGTACTTCCATGCCGCAAGTAAATTAGTCTTATGACTTGTGGATATATGAATCAAAATAGTATGAAACGATTGCACTTACGACTGTACTATGTGCTGTAGTTACGTGATTTTATCCGTAAAAGGTTAAAACGCTTTAATCAGGCGATGGCGAATGTTCTAATGGAGTATGTAAGGACGTTATGCACTGCATGCTCGATTTGGTTCGATTCAGAGAAATTGTGCAAGTGGATATGTATAAGAAACTAGCTTTTGCCCGCGGTTTTCACCCGCGTTCCCACAGGAACCGTGCATTGTTCCGGGATAAAAAGCCTATGTTACTCTCCGTTCCATAAACTATATCTATGCCAAAAATCACGTCGATCCGTTGCTCCGTTACTGCGTGAAAGAAGGACAAACCAACATACACACTTTCGCATTTATAATATTAGTAGGATAATAATATACTTAGTAGGAAGTAGGTTAAACAAGTAAAAGATCTAAGTAAAGATGTCTTGAGAAAGTTTTTACGCCTTCCTTTCGTCTGGATAGGTTTAAGACTTTGTAACTTATATACAAAAACTAGTAGTAGATCTACTAGTTGTAAATCGGCCACCAAGAATTGGTGGCTCCTACAATTGAGAGCCAGTCCCAATCTAGGTCTAGCTTATTCACCGTAACTGATCACCTTCATCATCATCAGGCAAGATAGTGGTCAAATGCTTACTCATTAAAAATAAAAAAACTACTAGTTATTAGTAGATGTGTAGAATCGTATCTAAACAGATAAAAGCACATATTTTCGACTGTGTTGTGTGTTGTTATCTCAAACCTCAGACGGCTCGTGCAGGCGTGTAGGTACGTCTTAAACTAGTTTGCCCCGTTTTTTGTACGCTTACGCACGGAAGTGTTAAGGTTTAGGTGCTTTTGTCAGGAAGAATCGCCGACTATATTGCACATACCAAAGAAAGGTAGGTATATAAAGGTGTAGAAATCTGCCAAATATCAGCTTGAGGCTTACGGGTTTCTCGGGTCGGAATCAAACGCAAGCTTATTTGCAAATAATGGCTACAATGGGTGGTCTTACCGCTAAAAGCAATGTCTTCTATATAACCTTAGAATGGAGAATAATAACTTGACGAAAAAGTCAGCGCTGTGGATGATAGTAAATTTCATAGCATTTCAGTCGGATTTTAAAGTGAACACTTCTGCCGATGACTGTACTATTGGGTCACATTTCGATGCAGGTAGGTGTGTCTGGTTAATGGTACAGGTTCGATTCCCGATCGCGTGCCGTGTTTTGGTATTTTAATACCTCCTTTGTATTTTTTTTTACCTATTTTGTCGGATACAATCTTTGTAGAGATTGGAGTATTTTTTGTGTACTAGCCCGTGAAGGAATTTCAGTTTAAAGGATCAGTTTAGGTTGGGTGTGTCGAATTAGGTTTTTTTTATAAATAGCGCCCAGCGATTTATGGCCCTGATCCCTTAGATTCCCAGTTGGATTTAGGAATTACCAGGTGGTAGGGCTTATACTTCTGAGTGTCCGTCGCAGTGAAGTGAACAGTTTCCTGCTGATGATGTTGGTGATGAACAAAACTTTTTGTTTTGCTTTTTTATGTTATTTGGTAACGAGACGAGCTGGTCGTTTGCCTGATGGTAAGCATAACGCCGGCCCATAACAATTGCAGTGCCACCCAGAACTTTGAAACACAAAGGCCTGCGCGGCACTACAGTGCGCTCGTTACCCTGAGACATTAGGTATTAAGTCTCATAAGCCCAGTAATTTCACTGGCTACTTTGCTCATCAAACCGGAACACAGTAATGCTTGCACATTATTGCTTGGCGACAGACTTCACGACAAAGCGGTGGTAACAACCCAGTCGGACACTCGCAGAAGAGTTAGTCCTACCACTAACAAAATTAATTTCCTAATTGTGTAATTTCCTTTCAACAACTTTTATGTAGAATATATTAATTTTAGTGCTAATATTACTTCCGATAACTTCTAATTTTGTTATTCCATTCGCACATTACCATAGATTAGATAATAGTTAGTATGTAATCGTGATTGAGGACAGCTAAATGGCAAACCACGCTTAAAACGAGTGATATCATCCTTTAAAAACAAACTGGTAAATGTACAGGAAGTCGTAACAATTTAGATAGGAATCGTGGTGATAATTACTGAATACATTATGGTGTTTTTACCAAGGTTCTTGAGTTTGTATGTATGGTTTAGTAATGTTTTCCTTTTTTTGCGCTCAGCCGATCGATTCAAAGCTTTATGAACCAGTCATTAGGAATTGATAAAATATGATGCTTATGTTCAGTACCTTCTCCAAAAATACTTGGATGACTATTTATGCGGTGTAGCAGGCTTACCTCTTCACTTTTGTCGTTAATTTACCAGGTTTCTTTTGTTTTGTTTGTTATAGTTTGCCGCTATAAGCAGTGTGCATGCACAGTGTTCGTATTTGAAGAGCAAAGTAGCTGGTGAAATTTGTTGGTACCTATATGAGAATCATTACCTGACATCTCAACGTGCACTCCGTGGAGCTGCATAGGCCTTTGGGTTTCATAGTTCTGAACAGCACTGAAATGGTTACGTGCAGGCTCTGTCCTCTATCATGCTTATGCTCCCCATCTGGCAAACGTACTGTTTGTCTAGCAATTTCGTGATATAAAAAAGAATGATCACTGCTAGCTCGTATATTTTTAGGGTACCATATCTCAAAACGAAAAAAGGAACCCTTATAGGATCACTTCGATGTCCGTCTGTCTATCTGTGTATCTTTCTGTCAAGAGCGGGAATCAAAACTTCCGTTGACCAAGAATAATGAAGTTTGTCAAGAAGCAATGTCTTAGCTATAGCACAGGGGAAAAATCCGAAAACCGTAAAAAGTACAAACAGTAGCGCAAGTACGGATCTTTTCTATAGATAAAATTCGATAAAATTGACAGTTAAAATCGATAAAGAGGGTTTTACCGACTTGTTATTGTAAATTATCGAGCTTCGATACAATCGACAAAAGTTATCGAATAGCTAGGTCGAATCCAAAGAGAATATAGAGCTACTACAATACTTTACGATCAGACTTCGGTACTCGCAACATTGGATAAATTTAACGGGTTTTTCGATTCGACAAATTTATCGAACCGACTTCCGTACTTGCGCCGCTGACCCATTAATGGATTTGTTCAGTGAATTAGATTGGAATACAGCGATTCGTAGTAACATCACAAAAAAAATAATCAAATTAATTATTTTGGTGAATGTAGCTTTACAATTATCTAACGATTTCCGTGATGGACGAACTATTTACATGCCTACAATTTTGTACGGAACCCTCTGTGCGCGAGTCCGACTCGCACTTGGCCGGTTTACATTGAGCAGCTCCTAAGCACAGCTACGCCTTGACTCTGGCGGTCATGTCTAGTGACCATTGTCTAGGAGCGAGCGAGCGGCGCCCTGCGCTCAAGGTTAGCGACTGACCGGTCGCATTCCATAGACTCACCGATTATTTTTGTTTGCCACAGTGTTGCGTTCGTTCACGCATAAACAAGCCATGGAATAGATAGAAAAATACTACGGTAGAAGAAATAGTCAAATAGTCTAGAAATATTTCAGTTTTGGTAAGTCAGTAAGTCACCGATAACTACATTGTTACGTAGCGTAGAAACGCTCGCATGTTTAGCGTTCTAACGCTAAGTATAAGTGTCTCACCGCTTTGCACTCGCTCGCTAAAACATCTAAATGTTACCTACTGAAGTTTGCATTACTTACGTATAATTCAACCTTCTTACAGAAAACTACAAAAATTATTCGTCCATTTCTGAAATAAAAAAAAACATTCACGAATAGGCCAATCTAGCGTTGGAAAGAATAGAAAAAAACTAACCGTTCACGGTTACTTTTTTAGGCGCAAACAACTTTTAATTTTCCTATGAAATTTTCTAAAACTTCTGTTTCGTAAATATTATTATGTAGGTACCTACCTAATAAAAAGTGAGAGAAAATTGTAAAATATTATGTTACTTTCCAAAAACAATTTAATAAAAGTTAATTTGGTTAAATTGGTTTAAAATAATAAAAAAAAACATACTTTTTCTTAATAATCTGTAGCATTTAGACAAAGTGGGTGCTAAATATCTCCAAAAAAAAAAACTATCTCCAACCTCAAAACAACGAACAACTGTTCTAACAACTTTACTATAGTAATATGTCTGTTCAATACCTAGGTATGAGTTGTTGTTATTGTTATTGTCAATAGTGAAAATTCGCACAGTACGGAACCTCAAACAACTAATTGGTAAAAAGAAACCAGTGCAATCTGACAATAATCTGTTATCGTACCACTGTGGCCAGATAACAGAATCAACGGTAAAACATATTTCAACACACATTTAGACAAGTTGCCAACGAGGACAGTAGATATATCCATATTTGGAAACAATCTCGAAGGAAAATCTCTACTGCAGGCTATAATTTTGCGCTTTCCTCCAGATGTCATGATAAAGTAAAGACAGAGTTTAATGTATACGCATTTCTGAGTTAATACCCAGTACAAGCTACGTATTAGTTCTAGATTAACTGTTGTATTAGCTGTGGTATTACAGAGAATAATCGCGGCACTATTAAACGGATAATGGCAACACCTAAGCAACATTTTCTCTCACGTTCCGCAGTTTGAGGTCACGCTGGAGACAACAGACCAACGCACAAACGTATGCAAATTATCGGTAGGGTTACCATGTATAAGTCTAATGAAGATAAATTTATGGGTAGTTAAATAAAGAAATGAATACAAGTTGGTTTGAACGCATGAATATAAATCAGCGATTGGTTTAAAATATAGCTGTGGAAATGTATCTAATTATTTTTTAGATTGATTAGTTTTGGGCCCGGTTGAAAGTGCAATCGAAATAGTGAAATTGAAAATATTCCAATAAAAAAATAATTATGGAAAAAAACGTAAATTCATAAAAAATGTGTAATATCAACCGTAATGCTGGTGTTTTGTACAAGAGATAAACACATAGGCAATCTGCAAAAAGATCTCTTTAGCTCACGAAAGAGGGTTATGTTAATTTTTTGACGATTTTGAACCTATTTATGCGAAACCCAAGCTAAAACCAAGCAACTACTATTCTGTAGAAGACAAATCAAATAAGAAAAATTAATAACACTACATAAGCAAACGGACACAGATTCTGATCCTAGCTAGGATTCCCTGTGTCTAGAATCGAGGACCATAAGAACCACAAGCACAACACAACATCCAAATTTGAAAGAAAAAATTACCTTTTTTTCTGCGCTATAATACGAGTATAGGTAGGTACATAAAGTGAGATGAAAAAATATTTAACTGACAATACATTTTATATAATTTCAAGTCAGGCTATAGTAAATTTTGATGAGATTAATAGTGTGAGTGAAATGACAACCAACAGAGAATAACAATTCGAATACTGGTTTTATTATGGATTTTCTAAATATCTAGAATAATATGGAAACTGTACACATGACTGAGTAAGATAGGAATTTATGCCGAGAGGCAAGGACGAAAGTGTATATTAACATACGCGAACAACGTCTTTGTGGCAAGCCTCTGCGTGAAATCTGGTTTTATGACTACCTCATCTGAATGAAAGTGGCATTTATTTTATTGTCTTGCTTTAACATTCTTCACACATCACACATCTAGATGATAACACTCTTTGGCAACGCCTATAATGAATGTAGGGTTCCTTTACGTAGGCGCAATGAAATCTCTCAACCCTTTTAAAAAGTGTTTTTTTTGTCTCTTTTAGACCGCCAGTACTCAATAATGCAATTAGATGCTATAGGTAGGATTTGCGTCAAGTGTTAGGACTAACTCTTCTGCGAGTGTCCGTCTGGGTTGTTACCACCGCTTTGCCCGTGACGTCTGCCGCCAAGCATTACTGTGTTCCGGTTTGATGAGCAGAGTAGCCAGTGAAATTACTGGGCTTATGGGACTTAATACCTTATGTCTCAGGGTAACGAGCGCACTGCAGTGCCGCGCAGGCCTTTGTGTTTCAAAGTTCTGGGTGGCACTGCAACAATATGCTATAACACACCAGGCTTGGCAAGCGTCTTGATGATCGCAGTATATGGATTGTATTGGATTGGATATTCCGTTATCCAGCTCTCATGGTATTCACGACAAGAATTTGGAGTGGTACTATTCTTTTCGAGACCACACAGCCAAAGTTTGGTTATATCAAAGTATATTTTTACTTAGATTAGTATGCATAAGTATATAATAATAAAATAACTAACTGACGTATTTTAATAGTGTTGCGAACACCTGCTTAAGTAGGTTGACCTTCGCTTCTTGTAAAGAGATGTGTCTTTAAAAGGTGGATTGACCTCAGAACTGGCTATCGAGTTGATTCTATAGACATTAGGCAAAATAATACTTCCGCTGACATTTACCGCACTTGCTTACTGATTATACGTACTTATAGTTGCAAACAAGTATTGAAGAATGATATTACCGATACTCATCCAACCTCTAGGCATTTCTGCATAAATAGATATTTCGGGCTCGCCTGCTTCTTGCGGGGGCACCCGGAGTTATTTAACTTTGAAGAGTGCTCGTAGGGCACAGCTAAAAACAATTTTAGAATGGTATTGGAAAATACAAAAGCGAACTAATAATGGAAATGGCAGATGTAAAGATTCATAACAGACGTTATTTATTGCACTTTATAATTTCAATTAAAGCCCCATGAAAAATAGTTTGTTGTCTATACTATTGGATAATAGTAAGCATAACGCTGACACATAACAATTGCAATGCCACTCATAACTTAGAAACACAAGTGCCTGCGCGGCACTGCTTTGTGCTCGGTACCCTGAGGTATATTTTTCATGTGACCGCGGTGACAAGAACAATATTATAAACTAGTGATACCGTCGAACTTACATATATGTACGTAGAGACTCCATTGAAGGGTTAGATCCAGTTACCTAGGTAACGGTTTCAGCGCTAGACGCGGATAGCTCATTCCTAATCTTCGTTATAACTGCTACACCGTTTAACGGTTATACTCAGTTATAATATAACGGGCGTGGATGTAACTTTTATCGCGTATAAACTATTAACCTAGTACGCAAATACCTATGACTGATTTGATTTATCGGGGCGACCTGGATATTTTTGATCGATTCGATTAAAAATGTATCAATAACATAACTTTGTGGTTGTTTTTGGTTTGATGGTTCTGACATGATTGTTTAAAACTTTTTATTACAATATAGTAATTGTAAAAGCATTTAATTTAATAATTATATTATGTAGTTTAAAGAAACTAAAAGACACACTTCCAACTCCTGGCTCCATCATCAGAACCTCGATACCAAGTGTAATTACTCTGAAAATAGGGCGTCGAAGCTTCGGTTGACGGATCGGCATTTTCCTACCACGAAAGACAAAATGTCAAGTGCAAACATCGAATCGAACGTTGGATCCGAAACACTTTCATAGTAGGCAAACTGTGATCCGTCAGCCGAAGCTTCGATGTCCAATTTTCGAAGTAAGGCCCCAGGAATCGCCAGTACAGTGAACTATTTTAGCAAGGTTCTTAAGGCTTCTACTTTAAGTTTAACCGCGTGGGGAGTTGAACGTAGTCTGCAAGCTACGTTGTGTTGTTTGAAATAAAAAAATAATAAAAAGTAGTTCTAGAAACAGTCGAATTTTTACGAGAACTACTTTCCAGGATAGTAGGTGGAGTCGAAACGAAAACAAAAAGCTCGTAAAATATTAAATTTTACAACCACAAAATTGAAATCAACTTTCATATTACAATTTACTATCGTATAATATCTCAAATTTACAACCCACTCTCAATCTCGCCCACGGTGTTGTAATAAACAAATTTATTTTCATTAATTGATCGATTATCCTTCGATCATCTATCGATCGACGATCCACAAAGGAGATTGAGCGTCGGTCGTGGAGGTCAACACTTGCTAATTGATTAAGAATTTATGATGTACTTGTGTTAGACCGCGTATCCGTTTGTAATATCCGGAATAATAATAAATAAAGTTTTTATTGGTATAAATACAGTTATCAAAATATGACATTATTGGTCCACAAACTAGGTTAACCTGTATTTTGAGGACCTCCTTCCTAGATAGTTTAACTCCATTATAACAACTTAATTATACAAATACAGCAACAATTGGTTTATTATTTTTAAGTATTAAAATATTATTAAGTTTAATTCCAATGAAAGTATTTTTACTCTAATCTATTGATGAAAACGTATAACTGATATTGATATTGCTGGAACTATAATTGTAAGGAGGTGATGTTGCATATCATGCTACAAACAACCTGCCAGCATTATCACCGATCGACCAAAACAAAACCATTTTTAGTCTACAAAGGCCTGAGAAGTCGAGCAGCCACAGATCTATAGTTGGAATCTCGATTTGGAATTGCGTTTCAGAATATCGATTCGGGATTTCGAAGATAGCACCATATAACATACCCATATAAAGACAGACCCATATAAAGACAAGGACCTCTACCACACACGTGCCTAGTTTTTCGTTAGAAATTTTCTTTGGAATATGCATGGTAATCTGTGCATTCGGAGCCTCCGCAGCAAAGATGGTTTATTATTTTTCATAGCAACAGAAAATTGTCGTCAAAGTCGACATTCGCGGTTAAAACTAAGAACGCCCGGATTCCATGCCTTATAGCATCTTTTAACGGAGCCTTATTCTGAACGGAAATAAACATATGTGCAAGACGTTATATACGGAATCTCGAATCGATATTCCAAAACGCGATTCCAACTGCTTGTGGCTAGCCTTAAGTTCACCACCCATGATTGCTCCAACTATTATTATATACACGTAAATACTTTTTGTTACCATCCACCCGCAATTCGCCAATATTCCCGTAAACATGAGGCTTATTATTCTAGGTGGGGGCGATAAGGCCTGCACTGACGTCCCGCTTGGGGTGTATTGTGCATAACATGAGGCTTGCAACAATGTCGAAATATAAGGATCTCAATAATCACGATAAACATGTCGTTATCCGTATTGTACTATAATCCGTACGATAACAAATGCGAAAGTGTGTTTGACTGTTTGTTGGTTTTTTATTTGTTGGTTTGTCCTTCTTTCACGCAGCAATGGAGCAACGGATCGAAATTATTTGTGGCATAGATATAGTTTATGGACCGGAGGGTAACATAGGTTAGTTTTATCCCGTGAAACCGCGAGCAGAAGCTATAAAACTTATAAATAAATAATAAATAAATAAACGCTTACACTCATACCCCCGCACTAGGATTCCCTGTGTCGCAGGTGGCATGGACACACACAGATACACATCACAAACATCCAAGACCCGAGATCAAACTTTATGCTTCCACAAAATCTGCCCCGGCCGGGAATCGAACCCGGGACCCCTCGCTTTGCAGGCAGGGTTACTACCAACTTAGCTACGGGGCCGTCATAAACGTAGTTAACAATAAATAAACAAACAAAAAACGAGAATTACCTACACACATAAAGTTTTACGAGAGACCTTCCTTTTTGCATTAGAACGCAAAGGTGTTTGCTTTGTCCAAGACGGGTATTAGTTCTTTGTATAGAAAGGTAAACAAGATTTTAATTATCTGACAAGCTTGAAAGCCATGATGATAAACGCTTAGGTCGTAGACTCGTAATACAAAGAATAATCGCTTCTATAGATGTAGTGGAAAAAATGTTAGAAAATATTATGGGCTCTCTGGTACGACCGCAATGCGTATACTGAATCTCTGATTTGAATGTTAATATATTTTTCATCATTACCGTTCAACTCGCGACATTGCAAACTTATTTTTAGAGGTAACTTTGACATTTTTTTTGACCGAGTAAATTTGGTAAAACCTTGTTTACTAATTGATTTTTAATGTGTTACCTCACATTTAGGGGATATCTAAAACATACTATCATTATAATACCTTAGATACCATAATTATATAATATAATAAAGAAATACCATATTTTATGGTCGCTGATGAAGAGCTGTGATTTCACAAGAGTATTGCCAGTGCAAGTATTAGGCCGCCTTCAAAACGTTTTTGGAAATAAATAATTTTAGTACGTTTTGATTGGCGGATATCGCCAAAAATAGTTTCCCAAATAAAGAATTTATTGCGAAACCATTTGGTATTTCGAGGGAAGATAAGTGCGGAACCTGTTGAATGCGGCGATGAGATTTGATGAAATAGTGTCAGACGATAAGATAGTCGTGAACAAACCTTTCCCCAAATAGTTTCACCATTTGTCATTTTAAGACATATTATTTTAGCTCAAAACAGTTGACGAGTTGCGGTGCTGCATAATTTTTAGTCTTTTGCAGTTAAAGAAATTTTTTGTACTACATTGTAAAGTGATTTTTGAAATTGTCTTTCGTAAATTCAATGCTGTATTTTGGAATAAATTAGTTCCTCTATTATCGGTTGGACTTTTCTACGTGTATAAGTGGTTAGTTTTTGCACATAATTGTTATTGTTTTTCATATCGGTAGAAACATATCAGACTCCAAAAAGTCGGTAAGTACCTAGAGTGTCCTCGACTGTTACTTTAGTTTAAAACTTAGTTTTAACAGATTTTTACATTACAGTTATGCTGTAACAATAGTGTAGTTACTCATTAATATGTCTTGCAGTTATCTAATGAAGAAATAGAATTTATGCGAGATGCTAATGCTCATTAGGTGATTTAATAATTCACCCTGCTCGGGCGTGTAACATAACATTAATTGGTACAATGAGAGGTATATAGTTAGGTACTTATAAAACCTGAGTTTAAATTGGTATGTTATCCCAAAAGGGGGTCAACAACATTTGTTTTACGAGTTTTTGAAATTCGGAATTTTTCATTGAAGAAAGCACACAATACTATTTACTACAAAACTTCCGGATCTACTACTAGATCAGCTGATTCACTTGAACTATATTGAAGTTTGTTGAATGGTAATGTTGATTAGAAGGAACTTAGAACTAAATGCAGAAAATGCCGATTTGAAGATTTGAACATTTTTCTTTTGTTTTGGAAATTTTGAATGAAGTTGTTCCAACGGAGGTTCTTTCAACTTGTCGACAACCATAGTCACATCACCCCCTTCTAAGATAACATACCAATTTAAACTCATCCTGTAGAATTATAATCATCAAAAAAGAGAATAAATTAAGTTAAAGTGTACAAAAAGTGAAGCGTCATCCTGAACTTAGAACTCCAAAGCTCTGCATGTCACTCAATACAAGCTCGCCGCTCTGATACATCAGCTCTCATTTTTCATAGACTGCTTTACCTTCAAATGCATACAGAAATACTATGAAACGACTGCTTAACTGCACCTGTCGGCAACGTTTGGTAATAGAGACTAGTATTGTTTCACTATTTTTCACAATAAAACATTTCAGGAATGTTCCGCACTCTGCCATCTCTGTCCGTTTCAAACTAACTTTAATCCCAACGCGATAAAGTTTAAATTAGTTTGGACTACGTTAAAAAATATTCCGCAAGTTGGTTCGTGGCGTTGCGCTAATAAACGCAAAAAACTATTCAAATCGAATCACGTCTGGCTCATGACCGGTTACTTAACGTTTAAAAAGGCACTGATTTTTTAATAGCTGGGTGTCTGAATTTTTTTTATTTTTATTTTATTTGGTAACGAGACGAGCTGGTCGTTTGCCTGATGGTAAGCATAATGCCGGCCCATAACAATTGCAGTGCCGCACCCAGAACTTTGAAACACAAAGGCCTGCGCGGCACTGCAGTGCGCTCATTACCCTGAGACATTAGGTATTAAGTCTCATAAGCCCAGTAATTTCTCGGGCTAAAAGTAATTTGACGTGATTAATGGACGCCCCCTCTGCAGCCCTCACTTGCAGTAATGCTTGCACACTACTGCTTGGCGGCAGACGTCACTCACAAAGCGGTGTTAACAACCCAGACGGACACTCGCAGAAGAGTTAGTCCTACCACTAACAACATTTAATATAGTCGACTGCTTATAGGCGATACTATGCAGTTACTTAGAGATGTTTGATTACACTGTTTAATATAAGTTTTAAGCGCTTCGTGCACCATAACGACTTGTAGTGTGACTTTAGCCTCTGAGTGTGATTATGAACACCTTTCAGACTATACCACATTCAAACTAAACTAAAATTAAGCGAACGATACCCCTTCTGATAACGACCGATAATGATGACCGATAATGTTTAGCAGCGGACGTTTTTCGGCTGATGATGATGATAAATATGTTTTGTTCATCAGAAGAAATGTTAGTCGTACTAGCGTGAATTGTCTTCGTTTATATAATCTTTTGTACAGTTATATGCCCGGTTGAAGTTGTCCAAACTGGTTTACGCCTATATTTATACCTAGATTTAGGACTAACACCCACTACCCCACAATATAAGCACTGTAATGCTCAGGCATTTATAAAGAATTAAAAAAATAAAAGAAATGTTAACAGCGCTTGCTATAAAAATCAAGGCAGAGGCCGTGCACGTAATTGGCTATTGTAACATTATCAGATACGTTTCGACGAGTGCTTCGAAATTACCCATCTCCTGATGGGAGAATTAAGCTGCTTCACTTCACTATCATATATTTAGTTAGTGATATGTGGTATGTGAATATTTGCTATTGCAGTTTTCGTGACCTGAAATAAGTTGTGACGGGCGTGACAAGACTTAGTGACGGGCGTGATGAGTTCGATGTGGACAAAATAACTTTATCACACTAAAGTCATAACTATTAACAGAACTTTTAAATTTATAGTAAATCCTATCCCCTTTTAAAAAACTAAACAGCTTAAGTTTACAAAACTCAGATTATTAGCAGGTTTTGTTAGTGGTAGGACTAACTCTTCTGCGAGTGTCCGTCTGAGTTGTTACCACGGCTTTGCTCGTGAAGTCTGCCGCCAAACAGTAGTGTGCACGCATCACTGTGTTCCGGTTTGATGAGCAGAGTAGCCAGTGAAATTACTCGGCTTATGAGACTTAATACCTAATGTCTCAGGGTAACGAGCGCACTGCAGTGCCGCGCAGGCCTTTGTGTTTCTAAGTTCTGGGTGGCACTTCAATAAAGCTTACCATTAGGCAAACGACCAGCTCATCTCGTTACCAAAATAAAATAAAAAAGTATCAGTCGAGACTAATCGCCAGATACATAACAATTGCAGTGCCAGAACTTCAGTTTTAAAGTTTTACGTAGTCCACCTCTAATTATTTATTAGCATTGATCCCAATGACTTCACCGAACTTAGAGCCAAGTGGGTTTCGATTCTTGCCTAGATTTATTCAAAGGAAGTGACTGCGAACCTTGAATAAGATAAGATTGATAGTGATTATGTAGTTTTCTGACCAATTAAGTAGAACTGAACTGAGAATTCTTGACATGAGCTGTACGTGAGTGAACTGAGACAGCGCTTTGTCGTAAGAATTCAGAATTACTTGGTTCTTAACTTCCTTGTTTAAAGCTATTTTGATATGTTGTAAAAAATAACCGTGATCGCTTAAATAGCGTGAAATGTTTATACTACAGAAATACATTTTACTTAGACATTACTAGGTGGTAGGACTAACTCTTCTGCGAGTGTCAATCTGGGTTGGTACCACCGCCTTGCTCGTGTAGACTGCCGCCAAGCAGTAAAGTACATTCCGAATTTCACCAAAATCGGTTTAGTTATTTCGGAGGTACGTTGTAACTTTCACACACACAAACTTGCGCATTTATAATATTAAGTAGGAAACTAACTATGTTCTTATTGGCTTTATTATGTGTTGTATGTGAACAAATAAATAAAAAGTTGACTACAAGAATCATCAGAAACTGTCCAAATAGTAACCAGTAGGCGAACAAGACACGGTATCTAAAACAGTAATTACTTTACAATATTAAGACACCGCCGCGCCGCCGCTGGTCAAAATAATTCTAACAATTTGTGCGTGAGCCTTGTACCATATTGTTATCTGTGTGTGTCTTTCCAGCGTTATATTGTAACGTAACGTCAGCAAAGAAAGAAATCACATTTCAATTAAATTTTTCGCTGACGTAATTAAATCTCTCGTAAAAAACCTACTTTTAGCTTTTTATAACGATAAAGCACCCTGCAATTACGTAAGTACGTTATTAGTATTACGTAATATTTAACTAACCTGCGTTTATCGCACCCGCTCCTATCAAGAAGAAAACTATCAAGGAGCCGATTCCACACTATTGTATGGCTAACGATTGAAAGAAGTATCGTTTCAATCTCTCTAGGACGTGATAGATAGATAGATAGATAGATAACTCTTTATTGTACACCAACATAATACAAAAGTGAACATAAATAAATAAGGTATATTAAGTACAATGGGCGGTCTTATCGCTAAATAGCGATCTCTTCCAGACAACCTTTGGATGGAGAGGAATTAAGAAAGGGTACACGACGGTGGTGTATTAATTTAGTTTATAAAATTATCTTATAAACAACATAAATAAATACACATCAATATATATATATTATATAAATAATACTAATAGCATTAAACGTCGAGCAATATTAGTGAAAGAAAAAAGAACTATCATTTGCAGCATTTCTTAACTCTGTATTTATTTATAGCCTCCTTATTGTCATGTACTCCAAACCTTTTCACTAGGTCTTTCGACAAACCTAAGTCGGATAAATCGTAAAAGTGGTCTACCATTGTTTCAGCGGTTTTATCTTATTGCGAAAGCTTGAACGACCAATGGTGCAATACAGGTAATTCCGGTAGTAGTGATAGCGAATGATTTTTCTTTTTCTCATATATCTAATAGATCGCATTGACATTCATTGTATATTAACATATTTTAATTTATTAACATTGTACATGTATCGGCTATTTTTAATTTTTATTTTTTGACTTTGCAAGTTCTACTATCAAATTCCACTTTTAATTGACATTATTGTAATCTGTAACTGTATATACTAACCACTATTTCCTAATGTGATAAATGTGATTGGTTTTTATCGTTTTTATCACAATAAACAATTTAATTTAATTTAATTTAATTTAATCGTGCTGTACCTAACAGGACTTTATTTTCTAACGTTACTTTTGTATATAGCAGTGTGGGTTTCACAATATCGATCTATTACTCGCGAGTGCCGTGGTCAAATGTAATAAAAATTTCGCATGGTATAACGTACAATCTATTTCTTTATTATTATTACTGCCTTCAAGTTGAAGCCCACGCATTGGAAAGCGCTGTTCGTGTTGCGGTGCATTCTGTGGTGTGTTTTACGTAGAGCATGATTGCAATTACATCTCGAGGTAATTAGTAGGCTGAACTCTGAACCCACTCCACCGTCGAGCTAGTTTTGACTCTTATTGTTGATAATGATGGCTTTGGTACGAGACAATTTGAGTCACTACAACGCCCATATCGGATGTGGAGTAACTTTTAGAGCCCACTTCAAACGGTTGCATTCCCCGGCACGCGTAGTAACATACTATAAATACTTTAGTAATAAGATATTGTAACTTTATTGTTCAGCTTATTCTGCTTTGTTAAATTTTTGGAGTAACTATGTTATGTAGGTAATTTTTTTTGGGACAAATCGAGCATTTGTCCGGGATAAAAAGCCTAAGTTATTCTGCGGTCCATAAACTATATCTATTATCTATGCCAAAAACCATGTCGATCCGTTGTTCTGCGTGAAAGAAGGACAAAGCAACAAATAAATAAACCAACAAACACTTTCGCATTTATAATATTAGTAGGAAGTAGGATTTATAATATTGGTAGGATTGACATGCAAACTTTCCGAGCATATAAAGCATTTTGCTTACGTTTGACAGTTGACACAAAAGCAAAACCAAATATAACGAGAAATCGAACAGATCATGATTGTTGGAATTTTATGGATATATAACTTGAAAGGGCATTAAATAATTATTTCCATTCCTATTATATTTTTCTGTTGACGGTATCTAAACTCGAACACGTCACGATTCACATTTCATCCATAAACATAGTGTCATTTTGTATCTAGATATATGTCATTTCGCTTTTTGCATCATTTTGTATGATGCGGACTTACCTAATTTTTCAATGTGCTAAATTAAAATTGTCGGTGATAAGTGTGATTTGTTTCTAACTAGCCTGACTTTTTCATTAACCCAATATTTAAAACGCGGACTATAAAAGTACCTTTTACCTTTACCGTTCAGAAAACGGTGCTTAAGAATCTAGGATCTAAACGGCATTTCCATACCTCCCATTCTAGTACATTGACCTCTAATGTGATTTTAATCCTGTGCGGAGTAGCTTTTCTACTACACTGGTATGTTTACATCGTTACACACTTATCTGGGGTCAACGTACTGAGATAAGCTGTACTTGTTTAACACTTGGTAAAGGTAGGGCTGGCAACTGACTCATTAATGTGAAGACATCGAGATACTAACCTCAAGACGTGCAGAGTGACGTTTGGTTGGCACGAAATAAATTCCACCAGTTTTGCCGAGATATAAAGCGCTCTGATTGGCTAAGCCACCGCCTCGCGCCGATTCTCCGTGCGCTGATACGCTGAGCGCTGAATTTTGTTATAACAAAATCAATAATTATAAGATCGAATAGTACAGTATTTTATCACTCGGGGTTAGTATCTCGATGTGTGGAGATGACGGACCGAAATTATACTTCTTTTGTAGCTCCGGCGACCCAAAGTCATACTCAGCTATATAAAGGAGCTGGGATGGCTTAGGTTGACGCTGGCAGGGGGAAATGCACAATACGCCCCTAGCGGGATGTCAGTGCAGGCCTAACGCCCCCAACTTGAATTAACATTTATTGACTTATTATATCATAGACTTATTTCTAGAAAAAAATAATGATTGAAATAATTACAAAAATATACAAGTCGGAATTTTTTGTTGTTGTATTAAACGTTATGATGGTACTGCATGCGTTTGGCAAATAAATATTTACTTTTCTTAACAATAACTTATTTGTTGGAAATTATTTACAGCGCATATAAAACAGTTTGTTGGATTTTTTTAGTCGTTATCATAGAGAACAAAAAATAGTTGTAGACAACCCTAGAGATCTACGCTATATGTTGTAGGATTATGGAGCTAAGCTGTGCTTAGGACAGGATAGCTCGGAATGTTGTTCAATTATAGGTTATGGGAAACTGCTCCATGGAAACAAGATCAGGAAGTTTTTCAAGAATACAAAAGATAAAGTTATCCTACGATAGTTATTATAGACAATAATTATGAAGAACGCACCGTGTGGCTTCGTGGTATATGGAGTTTGTCCACCGAGGCATAGGTTGATGTTCTGAATCCCACAATGAGTTTTAGCTTGGGATGAAGGAAAATGTCTTTTTTTTATTTGAAACTAGCTGCTGCCCTGCGGTTTCACCCGCGTGGAAATTTTGGATTACATGGTTTTTATTTTTTTTGCGCGGAACCCTAATTATTTTTCTAAAATTAAAGTAGCCTATGTTACATCAGCTACCTGCCAGTGAAAGTCCCGTCAAAATCGGACCAGCCGTTTCGGAGATTACCCGGAACAAACAGGCAGACAGACAGACAAAAATTTTAAAAATGGTTGTTTTGTTATAGGTACTGTACCTATATACTTTCATATGCATTTAGTAAAAAGCTGTTATTTTGATATTACAAACAGACACTTCAATTTTATTTATCGGTATGGATACGCGACGCTGCGGTCGACGACGTAGCACGCTTGCCTAGAAGAAACCTATTCACGTCTTGAAAACTCCCCGATTATAGCTATTGGCAAACAAGCTGGCATAGAATTCGTTAGCCGTCCGTATAAAGAAGGTTGCAGCAAAACGCTTGGTACGGACAATAGAGATATCAAGCATATACGATGCATAGCATAACTTTGGGTAAAGAAATATCTGTCTCCACTCCCCATCTTATATCCCATACTAAGACCGATTAAGTTCAAGATTGCTCTTTCATACATTTAAAACCATCAAGCTTTTGACACAAAAATTTTCGGTTGTAAATTATAACTTATGTTTTGAATTTGACTAGGAAACACGACGTTAGTGCTTTCATAGTACTACGATGCTTTATATTCGTTTATTAAGATTATTAATAGGAAATGAAGCAGGTAAATTCGTACTTGAGTGAATTAGTCCTAACTAAGAATCAAGATTCTTAGTTAATTTGGATCCCAAAAGAGAAAGAGAAATTACCGATAGCCATGGGGCTGGGGCCAGTACTGAATAGTTTCGTAGTCTTGTTTTCCTTTTAGCTTGAGTTATGTTCTAATTTCTTTCTTTGTTTTTGTTACAGATTGAAGACAACACAAGACTAGTGAAATAACGGTAATATGTTTATTTCTTATCGACTTTTCCTATATTCGTTACTTTCACCGATTTCAAAGAGTCCTTGATGACCACATCACAACCAGCAGAGTCCATTAAATTAAACAAGTTCAATTTATGCAGGTCAGCTAAAATAGTGCTTCACAAGTCAAACGCCTACCAGTAAAAGGAAGTGACATCATAAGTGCTTCCGTTGGCGGAAGTTAGATCATTTCGTTTGTCGGCAACGTGTTCTATTATGTTAGTTATTATGTCAGGTGACGGCATTGATGTGACTGGAGAAAATAGTGTGAAGTTTCCGAATAGTTCTGTAATACTTTTTATAGTCGAATCAGGAACGAGTCTATAATATTTTTATATGCTATTTGATAACGAGACGAGCTGCTCTCCTGCGAGTGCGCCCTTCACCTGGTATATTAGTTTTTAAGTCTCATAAGCCCAGTAATTTCACTGACTTCTTAGCTCATCAAAATGGAACACAGATTACTGGATTACTGATTGGCGTCAGACTTCACGAGCAAAACGGTGCGGTACCAACCCAGACACTCGCAGAAGATGGAAGCCCACAATTGTTATTCATGTCAAGTCAAAGGCGTTTACATTTTAGGCTACTTTATTAAACGTAGGTAGGTATGTTAATATCATCGTTGGTGTATCTTTATCTATAAAAAACCTAACCATTTGACAATTATCTCACATTTTCTGGACTACAATAACACCTGGGTTGAGCCAAAACGAAACTACCTTCATATAATGAGAATCATGTTATGAGCAAATCCTGCCAACAACTACCTGATCATAATTCAATTTGAACGATTGTATGCAAATAAATGTAAATATTAAATTTAGTTATCACATTAAACATGACATGGCATGTACAAGAATGCAGTTGGGCTGGTCTGCCACCTGCCAATTCAGTGGTGGTACTTGTGAGTCAAAGTGTTTTGCGCAAGTTTTTGGGGGTTTAGTCGTTTGGGTGTGCCTGAGGAATGATGATATCATATAACATTTTCACTTTATCTCCAAGTAAGGTTGTGGTATCCGAGCGAGTATGACTGCGTTAAATATAAAATACGATTAAACTAAGTTATAGTTATACTGTTATTTTTAACAGACTTCCAAAACATTAACCGACTTCCAAAAAAGGAGGTTATCAATTCGGAGGGTATTTTTTTTAAGTGTCCTCATATCTCTGTCATTTATCAACAGATTTGGAAAATTCTTTTTTTTTAAGTATAGACTTTCAAATTGGTCCCATAGAAATTTCATTAAAATCGGTTCAGTAGTTTGTCTCTGGAGTCGGTTCGTAGCTTTATTAAAGCAATTTTTTGGTTGCAATATTTCTTCATGAGTCAAATTTTATAAGTGATAGGTTGCGTCGTTGCTAACAGTTAGAGATTTTATGGTGTATGGATTTCATCGCGTGTTTATTAAGGTTAGTTTTTGCTTTCCTGTTGTTTTTCTTAGTTTCCTACTGTATTTTTGGAAAACGATTTTAATAGAGTAGGTATCGTATATAGGCATGTCGCACTAGAGAGGTCTAGTGCGACATGCCTATATACGATTACTCGTTACGCAAAAAAAGTGCATTTTGGAGGCAAAATGCACTTTTTTTGCGTAACGAGCTCAATGCAGTGCCGGTTACTGCCGTGCTTATTATAAACGTACTAACTCAAACATAGTGCATTTATGACTAGCAAGCCGCTGAATGCTAGTAAAAGTTTGTAGTAATTACTAACTGTAGGTATAGTGCGTTCTTGATAAGTAAAACTGTAATCGAACTTATCGAAGTTAGTTCATGCGTTTATGAAAACAGAAAAACTGGGTTAACGAATAAATCATGAAATGTCACTTTGACAAAGTTGTAGATCTCGTTTTCCTGATATCAGATATATTAATAACTCAATGTCGCCTAAAACCTTAGTTTATCGCAGGCGCGGCAGCGTAGTAGGCCTTTTTGTTTAAATTGATGTTTTGTTAAAGTTCAGAGTGACACTGTATTTGTTACTAGCTGCTGCTCGCGGTTTCATCCGCGTGGAGTTATTGGATTTCATGGGTTTTTTTAGCGCGTAACCTTAAATCTTTTTTAAAATTATAGTAGCCTAAAGTACTCCTTGTAACATTAGCTATCTGTCAGTGAAAGTCCCGTCAAAATCGGTCCAGCCGTGTCGGAGATTACCCGGAACAAACAAACAGACAGACAGACATTTTTTTTAAATGGTTGTTTTGTTATTTTTACCGTATGTACTTTCATATGCATTTAGTAATAAGCTGTTATTTTGACATTACAAACAGACACTTCAATTTTATTTATTTGTATAGATAAGCTGGCGTTATGCTTACCATCAAGGACGGCCCGCTCGTCGCCTTATCCGTAATAGTATAAGAATAACATTCCTCCTTTGAAAACCTAGAAAAACATTTAGCATGCGTTGCAGTACTAATAGATATGGAAATCATCTTATCTGATCTTCTCACTTCTCGAAGTATCCGATAGAAAGCGACATGATCGATGCTCGCATGCTCCATTCAATGTTAAACCGCTGTTTACACGTAAACATGCACAAAGACGTACTAAAAACTGTTAATAATTATGTTAATCAAGTCACATGTTACACAGCAATTATAGCATTTTCCGTTCAATTTCCGACTTTCGTTCGCAAAAACTACAAACTATGATTGTGTGAGACAGTAGCTGGGGTTCATTTATACCGTGCCGACGTCGACTAGGTATGTCGTTCTAGCAGCTAACACCTTATAACGGTTGCGTTGTTTCGTCTCTTTCGATTCACTTCAAAATTATCTAACGAACAACAAAGACATAATATTGTATAACTTGACCACCGTTATACTTACACTGTTTATTAGTAAGACCCTACGGCTTTTCATACAAACTTTCAAGCCCTTATATAATCTCCGAAATGAATTAACCAATTTTAATAAAGGATTTGAAAGTGAGTTTGAAAATCCGTAGGGCGTAAATGAAGGTTTAGCGCATAAGACTTGCCTTAGACTTGTTCTTTAATGAGGTTTCACCTTCATAACGCCTACCTATATGTACAAAGTCAGTCAGCACGGAAAAAATAGGAAGATTTGCTACTGTCTTACAAGTCTAACTAGTTTGTAGTTTTTGCAAAAGAGTTATAAATACAAAAAAATACAGATACACTGTAGTTTAGCTAAATTTTGAAACCCAAGGCTCTTATTAATATCGTTAAAAGGTGGTTTAGTTAAACTATGGTTTGTATATAATATTCTTTGAAAATTTTAAACTGAACCAAAAGAGAAAAAACATACTTAAACTATTCAACCGTTTAACACTTTTTAATAAGAGCCTAAATTGTTTATTTAACTAAATTGATTGTTTACTTGTTTCAAAAAATTGTTTAACGTTGCTCGATTAAGATATACTCAATGCTCACCTGGCCAGTCCAAGCCACCCTCAAGCGGAAAATCTATCACCATGCACCTAATGGTACATTCCAGTAACCACACTTAAGTGCCACTTCCCGTTCTAAGATTGGCGTATTTACCATCTTCGATCATGGTGGGATAGTGTTCAAACGCCACTTACACTAACAATAGTATAAATTCAAAATTATTTATTCCCATGGACCCTAGGCACTCATGAACGTTTGAAATAGTTAAATTTGTTAGTGGGAGGACTAACTCTTCTGCGAGTGTCCGTCTGGGTTATTACCACCGCTTTGTGAGTGAAGTCTGCCGCCAAGCAGTAGCGTGCAAGCATTATTGTGTTCCGGTTTGATGAGCAGAGTATTCAGTGAAATTACTGGGCTTATGAGACTTAATACCTAATGTCTCAGGGTAACGAGCGCACTGCAGTGCCGCGCAGGCCTTTGTGTTTCAAAGTTCTGGGTGGCACTGCAAATGTTATGGGCCGGCGTTATACTTACCATCAGGCAAACGACCAGCTCGTCTCGTTACAAAATGACATAATAAAAAAAAATAGGGTTCCAATTAGGCATGCTTTTTATATACTGTTGGGTAAGGAGACGAGGGTATTTTGCCTGGTTATACCTAAGCATAACGCCGGCCCATACCAATTGCAGTGCCACTCAGAACTTTGAAACACAAGGCCACCGCGTCACTGCAGTGCGCTCGTTACCCTGAGACATTAGGTATTAAGTCTCATAAGCCCAGTAATTTCACTGGGTATTTTGCTCACCACACCGAAACACAGTAGACTAAAGTCTAATGTGCCTAATGTTTAATGCTTGGACATTACTGTTTGGTGGCAGATAACATGAGCAAAGCTGTGGTACCGACCCAGACGGATATTCGCAGAAGAGTTACCGCCTGGTTAAAATGATTCGTAAAATTATTAACAACTTTCATTGCGCTCGAATCGGGTTGGTGTATTCACACAATCCCTTACAAGCTAAAGGCGTGGCCACACGAACAATACCATATTACGTCTGGACAACATGGAAGGCTACAAGGACATATTGTGTTTTTTATGGGCTGATGCTTAGGATCGATTGTAGTTGGAATGGCCACGTTGAAGAATATCATAAACTGGAATTTACGGAACTAGGCCTTATTTTGGTACAATTACCTAACGATTCCCGTCATGAACCAACTATTTACAAGTTTGTACGGAACCCTCGCCTCGGTCCGACTTGCACTTGGCCGTTTTTTAATACTATTTAGCCTGATCCTAAACGATACTTATATGGTAACAAACAGGCCTAAATTAAGATTCTCAAATCATAGGCCTCCCCCATAGAACGTCACTTGGATCGTCTACTCGCTTCTTGCATCCAACGCTGTCCCGCGGTTTTGACCAGTGGGGGTATAAACGCCGCTTTGCTTATCAAACCGGAACACAGTAGTTTTGGCCCATTACTGCTTGGCGGCAGACTACAAGAGCAAACCTGTCTTACCCACCTAGATGGAAACTCGCTGAAGAGTTGACTCGCTGACACCCACCTCTTGGAAAATTTATTTTCCCCCGTACTTCACTCGCTCTGATTCTCGTAACTCCCGCACCTTCCCAGGTGAACAATAAACGTCTACTCCAAGGCTGTTTCAATGGCACTACTATTTGTGACGTCACAGTTACTGTTACGCCACAGATTAACCCATAGTTATTCGTAACGGTAGCGCCGGCTGCCAGTAACGGTGACGGTCACCGTGCCGCTGTCAATACTATCACCCTATTTGGCGGGACTTTACTTACCTAATTGGGATGTTGACTCCATTTTTTTTATTATGCTAATCTCTCCTGAAAATCAAATGTCTATATCGAAAAAACTGGAAATAGACTCCTAGCAACGTCAAAAATGAGAGCCAAAATCAGGCGGATCTAGTGAGCGCTAAAACGCCCCATACTAATTGGGCTTAACTCGTGACGTCACATATTCAACGCGGCCCGTAAAGTTGTACTAAAACACACATTTTGTTGATTTTGGCCGTGAAAAACTGCGTTTAAGTACATAGTTGTCATACATTTGTTATTCATTAAAATGTATAGAATCTGATAGTATAGATTAAATTACTATTGGACAATTAAAATCCCCCATAAACAATACACGCAGAAAATCTTAATTTTAAATAGCTATACCTTATAATAGCTATACCTTGCTCCTTACCATCCGTATACCGCAAAAATTCTCTTACGGAGTTGACGAACCATACCATACACAATCGTCATCAGGTTTTTGACCTTTAAATGTGTAAACTTTACCGAAAACAGTCACAACAAAGCTTATTTCACGTTTCCATTACATAATTACCAATTCCCGTTACTTGCTAACAATATAATTACCTGAAGGATTGCAAGTAGCCTGAAATTCAGAAACAATTATGTAGCTGTAAAGTGACATAAAAGTTCTGAAACTGAAAGGTTGGGGTGGCCTCAATGTTAACAAAATTTTACAATTTATGTTTCGTAATGCACGGTTGGCTCTTTAGAAATTTTAACATACTTTAATAATTAAATAACAAAAGATGTATTCACTGACAAAAACATGCAGTTATTCAAAGTACAGTTTTAGATTCTTCGTTAACTTGGCTAATTCCTTACACAAATATTTTCAGAGTAATTTTGATGTGGACATAATCTGTGTCTGAAGATTATGTGAATTAGGTGCTTCCAGTTTTAAAAGTAAAACTGAACTAAAACTGTTTTAAAGGTTGTTTATTAAGTTGTCTTAAAACTTTTTTAAATGATATAAAGTGTAGTAAATTGTCAAGTACAAGGATGAAATAGGTAAAACTGTTTGGTCCAGTCCCAGTCAGCGATAACTTCTTCAGTTATCAATAAATTGAAATTTAGCATACCTATTTAGGCACTTTAAGACCAAGACCAGGCTCTCATATTTTGATTTAGTTCTGATGCAGCAATCCGAAGTTAAGATTAAGAACAAGGCAAAATTCTACTTTTTTAACACTACCAACATTTTTTAAACTAAGTAAATCTTACTTAGTAAATCTTTTCTTTAGCCATCAGCAAAAGCAAAGAAACTGTTCTCTTAGAACTTGGTCTTTCCTTCCAAATTCTAAGTGGCCACACAATCCAGCTATGTAAAGCGGGTCCTAATGAGTGTATCGAGCCGCTACGCAGACCGTTAGCGTCGCACGCGCAGGTCATCCTAACAATGCGCCGCCACGACCGACACGTATCGTCATTAGTCATGAGAACGTAAAGTTTTAATTATGCGGAATGATAGACGGGTAAACATATAGGTTGGGTACGGTAAGGTTTTAAAAAGCGTCGTACTCGGCTTCTCCAGTTCTGTAGAACATGAGGAATATGTAGTGAAGGGCATCGGTAGATACTATAATAAATACGAAAGTGTGTTTGTTTATTTGTCCATCTTTCACGCAGTAATGGCGCAATGGATCGACGTGATGTTTTTGCATCGATATAGTTTATAGACCGGAGGGTAACATAGGCTACTTTTAATCCCGGGAAAATCTAGTCCGTACCTACTATAATAAATGCGAAAGTGTGTATGTCCGTTTGTTGGTTTGTCCTTCTTTCACGCAGCAACGGAGCAATGAATTGACGTGTGATAAATCCGCCCTTTGTATCCGATTCCACACTTTCATGCGTCAGATTGAAGGTCGTTCAAGTTCTCGCTCGGCCACACCCGCTCTATAGATTTTAAATTGTTTAAAAAGGATCATCAAATCAATACAAACAACTCCACAAAGTTTACGCGTCTCGCCGATGAATTCATGCGGCATAATTTCCCTAATCTCCGTTTTGATTTATCGATTTACTTCCATTATTAGACCATTATCCGATTCTAAACATCAATTATTCGATTTGTGGCCAACAAACCGAGAAAGACAAAGTGCCGCGGTGGCCAATTCACTCGAGCAGTTAGAAGCGCGATTGTTGGTGCTCGTTTCCGTTGTCAAAACGACTTTTGATCGGACGTTGGATGCTAATGATCCGATAAAATGTCGGTGAGATTAAATTCAATTCAGATCTATTCCCAAAAATGATAATGATATAATTGTCACGAACTAACCCTGATATAACAAATGTTCCTACAAGTATTTTTCAGTTGTCAAACCAATATTGCTGGTTCGATCGTCGAATCGACATTGAAATCGATCAACGGTAAGTTACACCTACGACACGAAAAATGCAACTATATATCGTCCATCAATAATAGATCTTTGCGTACAACTTTTAAACGGTAACCAATCGAGAAAAAAATGGTTTAATGTAGACTATTAACCATCGCAATTTTATGAGCAAAAGCTGAATGGTTGCCCACCGTAGGTCGATTGATAAATTCGTACAATGAACTTGAACTGTAGATGAAGGAAAATATCGCACTGCAACTGTAATATGATGACTTTTTAGTACTTGGCTGAGCCGCATTCAAGTTGAAAGTTTGCTGCCAAACCCTAACCTATCGATGTATATTAGCAGCTATTACTTGAGAGGTAATTCTATATCTTTAACTACCTCGCCAGAGTTTAATCGGACGTTATTTTGTTAGTCCGGCACACTAACCGTGCGAACAGACTCCCATTCAAACAACTCAACCAGTTAAAAGTATTATTGTTAGTTACGAAGACTTCGGTGAAAGTCGAATGGTTTGGCGATTGTTCGTTAATTGCACAACGTCACTCTAGGGCTAATAATTATGTAAGAGCCTTTTTGCTGGTCCCATAATTGGGAAAGCGTTGATGGACAAAAAAGGAATAGTGGTGATTATGACTGTTGTGATTGCTTTAGGGGAATAACTACGGAGTTATTCCTCTACTGTTACTGAACAGCACTTTGTTTTTGACATCCCAACGATCACCTGCATAGACACCCTAACTAGGATTCCCTGTATGTATAGGGAATTAGGAACTACAAAGACCATGGAACCTTAATACGCAGACACGAAAGAAATACTTGCGGTTTTTTCGAATTCACAAATTTTTTTTGAGCCTAATGAGATGATTTGGTCGTTTGCCTGATGGTAAGCTAAACTTCATCTCATGACAATTAAAACATAAACATAAACATAAACGCTTACACACTCATACCCCCGCACTAGGATTCCCTGTGTCGCAGGTGGCATGGACATACACAGATACACATCACAAACATCCAAGACCCGAGAACAAACTTTATGCTTACACAAAATCTGCCCCGGCCGGGAATCGAACCCGGGACCCCTCGCCTTGCAGGCAGGGTTACTACCAACTTAGCTACGGAGCCGTCAGTTACAGTTACAGTGCAACTCAGAACTTTGACACACAAAGGACTGCACTACACTGCGCTCGATACCCTGAGACATAAGCCCAGTAATTTCACTACTTTGCTCATTAAACAGGAACACAGTAATACGAGCAAAGCAGTACCCAGGCGGATACTCGCAGAAGATTTACTCCTACCACTTGGTGAAAAAGGTTTACGCAAAATGCCTGGTGCGGATAAAAATTATCGATGCATAAGCGTACAATAAAATAATATAATTTTGTATCTATAAACCTCTTACTTAATGTCAGACTGATGTTGCAAACCACTGAAGCCTCTTGACATCGGAAGTTAACACTTATTTTGGGTCACCAAACTAGTATATGTAGTTACTTTTAAAAGTAAATACATATGTTATATAAGTTCGTTAAGTACACCTACATAATTTGTACCTAATGTTATGAAATAGATATTCACCTTGGTGTCATCACGAGAATCCAATTGTATGCGAGAAAAAAATGTTAGCAAACTCGTAATTGTCAAATTGTGTTGGCGACCGACGCGACGTGTAATATCTAATTTTGACAATTGTTGGATAAAGTGTAGTTAAGTATTGTGATAGACAATCTTCTTCTGCTTCATTTTTTACATAAGTTTTGGATTTGATTATCTAGTAGTTTATATAATTAACTAGCTGCTACCTCGGTTTCGCCAGCATGGAAGTTTTGAGGGGTACCGATGAACGATATATCTCGAAGCTCGGCTGTACCACGTAAGTGAATCCGGTTAAATACATATAAAGAACGATATATCGTTGCATTTTTCGTGTCGTATCCTATTCTTCATCGATTTCATTGTCGTATGGGCGATCGATTGCTTCAATGCATTTTTCACTCACTCTAGTCCACAAACGATGTATTTTTAATACTATTTAATAACGAGGCGAGCTGGTCGTTTGCCTGATGGTAAATATAACGCTGGCCCATCACAATTGCAGTGCCACTCAGAACTTTGAAACACGAAGGCCTGCGTGGCACTGCAGTGCGCTCGTTACCCTGAGACATTAGGTATTAAGTCTCATAAGCCCAGTAATTTCACTGGCTACTCTGCTCATCAAACGGGAACACATGTAATGCTAGCAAATTACTCCGGCCGACTTCACGATCAAAGCGGTGGTAAAGACGGACAGAGTTAGTCCTACCACCTAGTGCCTTTTCACTCATCATACACGTCACAGTCCAGCGTCATTGTGGACATTTATCTTTAGATACTGTCTAGCTAAACAGGTGTCTAAAATTGTTTTTTTTTTGTGGTAACAAGGTAGATGTTTGTATTGTGTATCTGACGGCTCCGCAGCTAAGTTGGTAGTAACCCTGCCTGCAAAGCGAAGGGTCCCGGGTGCGATTCCCGGCCGGAGCAGATTTTGTGTAAGCATAAAGTTTGTTCTCGGGTCTTGGATGTTTGTGATGTGTATCTGTATGTGTCCATGCCACCTGCAACACCCATCTAGTGCAGGGGTATGAGTTTATAAGCGTTTGTTGTTTGTTTATGTAGTATTTTCATGTATGATGTATCTTGTTTATAAATAAGTACCTAGAGCTGTAGCGTAAATAATTTACTCGAATGACGTAAGCAGACAGCAAACAATACAATTCATGCCAAACATATTAATTTATGGCAGGCATATGCATAATATTTATTATAACTATGCATAATTGCTGTTATTGTTTTGTTGTGGTTGTACTAAGCCAAAACCAACTAATGTCAAGTTTATGCAAATCTGACGGATTAACGCATTGCCTGACTTTTTAATTAATTTACGCTGGCATTTGACTACTATCTGGCCTGATAGTAAGTGAAGATGTGATTTGTAATCACATTGAATGCGAAGTGATATTATTTTATTTCTTGGCAATTTTGAACCGATTATGTCTCAGTGGTATTGACCTCCATTTCCACTATAGATCGATGGTTAGAATTCCACAATGAGTTTTAGGTAAAGGAAACCCATTGTGATCCAACCATAGCGTAATGGAAGGGTATTTCATAGAGCTAGCTGTGCTAGCTACCATTCTCAGTTTAAAAATCTGACGCCAATCATTCTTATTATTATTCAAGTGGGGGCGGTAAGGCCTGCACTGACGCATGGGGCGTATTGTGCATTTCCCCTTGCCAGTATCTATTCAAGCCATCCCAACTCCTTTACATAACATCCTTTTGTTAGTGGGAGGACTAACTCTTCTGCGAGTGTCCGTCTGGGTTGTTACCACCGCTTTGCTCGTGAAGTCTGCCGCCAAGCAGTAGTGTGCAAGCATTACTGTGTTCCGGTTTGATGAGCAGAGTATCCAGTGAAATTACTGGGCTTATGAGACTTAATACCTAATGTCTCAGGGTAACGAGCGTACTGCAGTGCCGCGCAGGCCTTTGTGTTTCAAAGTTCTGGGTGGCACTGCAATTGTAATGGGCCGGCGTTATGCTTACCATCAGGCAAACGACAAGCTCGTCTCGTTACCAAATAACATAAAAAAAAAAAATAACGGAGTACGGCTTTGGGTCGCTGGCACAGCTGTTCCAGTGATGTTGTAGATGGTGAAAACTTTCTGGAGTCTGATCTTGGTCGAGCCTCTCTCCGTGATTCGCCGCGATGCAACCCAGTGGCTACTCTGATATCTTCTTTGGCCGTACAGTGCAGCGCCAAGCATTAATATTTCGACAGGTGCAGTAGATATACTTACATAGTTAGCGTAGTTAGCGTCTTCGTCCACATCGTCGCTTTAGGCAAGACAACGTTCAAAAGTTAATGGGATATTGAAAATAGGTACCTTCATAGATAATTAGTAATTTACCTATTTTCAGTAGGTAAATTAATATGTATTACCAATAAAAAAAAATTAAAACTTATTTGGTAACGAGACGAGCTGGTCGTTTGCCTGATGGTAAGCATAACGCCGGCCCATAACAATTGCAGTGCCACCCAGAACTTTGAAACACAAAGGCCTGCGCGGCACTGCAGTGCGCTCGTTACCCTAGGTCATTAGGTATTAGCTCTCATAAGCCCAGGAATTTCACTGGATACTCTGCTCATCATACTGGAACACAGTAATGCTTGCACATTACTGCTTGCTGGCAGACTTCACGAGCAAAGCGGTGGTAACAACCCAGACGGACACTCGGAGAAGAGTTAGTCCACCCACTAACACATTTTCAATAATTCAAAAAAATATTCTCCTATTTGGTAAGGCATACAAGCTATAATAGTTGATAATAGTACACCGCCTCATTTTATTTATATGGTTTATGTCTTCCATGTGAGATCTTAAATGTCAATCAAGTGTCTTTTTTACAAAACTATAAGACCCACAATCGTGTCTAATGCACAGATAACCACACAAAAAGTATGACCTGTGTAAAAAAATACCAGGCATCATTTGCGAAACGAAAGCATGACAAAAAAAGACCAAATTAAAACTAGAACACCATCTACCTGACTCACATGAACTTTATAAACAACTTACAGAGCAATTTACATAATGTTATTTCAACTATTCAGGTTACTCTTCTGTTTTTTTTATAAAATATTAACTAACGGCTGTTTTCGTGGTTCGAATGTTGAACAGTAACGGTTCTCTGGCGAGCAGACGTTCTAACTCATCAGTTTTTGGCCCGCGGTCGCAATTTGTGAACATAAGACTTAAGTACTTATTGCTATTAATAATAGGTTATTTATTAATAACAGGCTGGTTAGATGTGCATGTCATGCAGGCATCAAGATTTGTGAATGCTAAGAACCGTTGCTTTTTGGAAGACGTGCTGTCTGGTGAGATGTTTTATAGTTGGGCAAATGGACGGCCTTCCGATTTTATCATATTCAGACCGTAGACGCTTATGCAAACGTGCGTTTGCTTGTCAAAATAACAACGCTTTTGCATCAAGCGCGGATTACGAGATACTAATAATCCACGCTTGATGCAAAAGCGTTGTTACTTTGACAAGCAAACGCACGTTTGCATAAGCGTCTACGGTCTGCAACAGAGCCTTTCGCAATCGCGAATGTAGTAGTACCACCCGCATGTAGGTATGTGAACGTCCTATACTGTTTGTTTCATACGACTATTTGTGCCTGTAAGATGTAGAATGGGCTTTCCGCCCGAGATTTTCTCTCTGGTCTCTAATTTGATCATCTTTAAGAGAAGGGTGAAGAGATTCCTCTCTGAGAAGGGTAGGCAATGTGCTGAAAATGCCTCTAGTATTGCAGACGTTCATAGGCAGCGGTAACTACTTAACATCAGGTGGGCTGCTTGGTTGTTTTTCACCTATCTCTAGAAAAAAAAAACATAGATCCCATTTTATTGCAAGCACAATTTTTTTTTTATGTACTTTGGTTACGAGACGAGCTAGTCATTTGCCTGATGGTAAGCATAACGCCAGTCCATAACAATTGCAGTGCCACCCAGAACTTTGAAACACAAAGGCCTGCGCGGCACTGCAGTGCGCTCGTTACCCTGAGACATTAGGTATTAAGTCTCATAAGCCCAGTAATTTCACTGGTAACTCTGCTCATCAAACCGGAACACAGTAATGCTAGCACATTACTGCTAGGCGGCTGACTTCACGAGCAAAGCGGTGGTAACAACCCAGACGGACACTCGCAGAAGAGTTAGTCCTACCACATATAAACAGTGCCAGAAGCGATTTGCCCAAATTGCAGCCTATACTTACTAAGCGTGCTGTATGATTAATTTCTACACATAATTAGTTGTAGGTACCTATATTTCAATTGGTTACAGCCTAATTGGCGCTTTTCCTTCCAGATTTATGAACTTGTGAAAGGGAAAGTAGAAAGCCATTTCTTTTGGTAATGTTACGTGAAAATGTCGCTATAATGTCCATATAACTAACATTGTATTACGTGACAATGCGTTGCGGTCAACTGCAAAATGGTCTTTTCATAATCGTGCGATAAAACTGGGATGTTTGTATGTGTGTTGTGGTTTAGTTAGTGTCTGAACCGCGACTATGCTACTTGAAAATATTATTTTGCTGTTGCAAGGAACATAACTCATATCCTACTTCTTACTAGAAACTATCCTACTAATATATTATATAATATTATAAATGCGAAAGTTTGTTAGGATGGATGTTTGTTGCTGTTTCACGCAAAAACTACTGAACGTATTTTGATGAAACTTTACAGTAATATAGCTTATACATCGGAATGTATTTCACCCGCGTTCCCACAGGAGCCGAGCATTTTTCCGGGATAATAAGTAGCCTATGTTACTTTCCGGTCCATAAACTATTTTTATGCAAAAAGTTTATTTCGGGTTGTGGCTCCGTTGTCGCCTGAAAAAAAAAAGAACAAACCAACAAACATACGTTCGCATTTATAATAATTAATACTTGCTTCTGCCCACAGGAACAGTGCATTTTTCCGGGACAAAAAGTAGACTATGTTACTCTCCGGTTCATAAACTATATCTATGCGTCACACGTCGATCCGTTGCTCCGTTGCTGCGTGAAAGAAGAACAAACCAACTGACAAACAAACCAATAAACATACAATCGTACTTTAGCATCTAATATATTACGGACGGACGGATTGTAGTAGAGATTGATTATTATTTAATCCAGCAATCAATTAATATAAGTACCTCATCAAATTCACCGTCGTAAACTAAATTATCTATGGTATTAATTTCAATTGACAGATTTGCAAGCTCGTACCGTCAAAAATGTAAATAATGAACAAAGACTATAAATCTGTGATAATGAATGTGCTTGATTGTAAACAATGTAATTAATATTTCATTACGATATAGTTAATTATACATAATATCTGTTATAAGCACCGACATGGTGTTGCCAGTATTCATTGCAAAAGTTGTTTGTTATTAAATTGTTCCTTTTATTAATAGGATTTAACGGCTAAAAATGCACGAGAAATAAATAAAAAGTTTGTAATGACTGTAATAAAATTTAGTATTACCTGCTGCCTGCGGTTTCATCCGCGTGGAGATTCCTACAAGAAACTTTAATTTTTCTGGCAAAAAGTAGCCTACGTCAATCTCGTGTCCATAAACTATCTATGTGCAAAAAATCACGGCGTTCCGTTGCTCTGTTGCTGCGGAAAGAAGGACAAACCACAAAGACACATTCGCATTTATTATAAGTATGGATGTCACAAAGGTTGACCTTTATATTTGTGACATTTCAGCTTGAAATTTAGTTTTTTTATTCTATTATAAAATGGCTACCAATTGAGACTTGTTAAACACATTGTGATGGCAGTCCGTGAGTGAACCGTAATCTTAGGCGAGAACAGCAGTTACCGACATCACCGCAATAATACGAGTAATTTCATAAAATTGCAACGGACGCTTACAAAAGTATAATAAAGTGTTACCGTAACGCCTATTAGACTAGCGATGGTTCGCCGACATGTGAATTCTGCGGTATTCGGGTCATCGGAGCTTGTAAATTACACAAAAAACTTGTTTCTGATGATATGACACAGAAAATAACTTGATTCTGATGAGATGATAAACGTGATTTTTTTAATAATAGTGACGTTTATTAAATTTTATTCACGCCTCGATAATTTATTGTAAAGATATTTGGGCAGGTGTGCTCAATATCGGAGTCGTAATATCAGATGTGTGGGATGTTTCTATGATTGTTTATACTATGAACTATGAGTCATGATTAGTTGATTTTAATAGTTATTTATTTGACAGGCGTATTAGCAGTATGTAAAACAGTTACTGGCCTTCTGTTCTGATGGTTTTGACGCAGAAAAGAAAAAGGATAATTCGTAAAATAAATAATTTAAACGCTAATTTGAATACAAATATCTCAACAGATCTCAGCCGGTTGTGATTTGAATCCACAAGCTGGAAGTTGGGAAATAAATACTGTCAGAGATTTGGCTGGAGGTAATAATGTATGATCATGTAGGTAATTCTGAAATCAAATAGCTACCCATTCGACTTCGCCGATATGCTCATGTAATTTGAAATTTCCCTTCTCTATAATATCTCATTAAGGCGCTCCTTTAGTCATCATTCTTTTGTATTGAAATAAGGTTGAAAATGGCGATGTGTTTGTTTTTAGTTGAAGGTTATTTCGTAGTTTTTATTTAATTAAGAAAAAGATATACCATAAAACTTAAATATTTTTGTATTTAGATGATTAAATTTCCTTTTTTTTGTGCTACAAAACATAGGCTATTTGTCGCTCAAAATATTGAGCATTTCGAGACAAAAGAAATCGGGGTATTTTTTGCGATTTTTTTACATGATTCGGAGTCATTTCTGTATAATATTTTATAGATAAGTCTTTTCTATAAACACTTCGCTATACTACTGTATTTTTTATCTAGAAAACGGAGATTTATTCCACGAAAAAAAGGACTTTTTCAGACGTCTGCTTTAGCCGCCCCTTAATTCCTCAGCATTGTGTTTTTACGATATTCTCTCGTTTTATTTGCAAATCCTGGTGGTCTTCACTTGTCCCGTAGGGAAATAGGCATTGTTTTCTGGTATAATATATTAGAGTTCAAAAAATCTGTCAAGAAAGATAGTTTCATTAATACAAAATTAATATGAGACAATTATTAATATCAAAGCCCCAACCTTCTTTCATTGAACAGAAAGTGTTAATATGATACCGCCCACTGTGATTATAAAGCTTCTAACTAACCTCTAGAATAACATTAACATATAAATTAATCGCTAAAATCATAATTATGCTTGCTCAATGAATTCAGAAATGTCCATCAACATGCTCTCAGCTTTTAATTGTTTCTTGGCAATTAAAAATGTAACTCAAGGTTAGATGGTTAAATAACGAATGCGTGAGAGATTTTGTGAACATAAATAGTAACGTTACTTATTATAGGGCTGATGTCCACTGGATCGCAAGGAGTTGTTAAATCATAGCAATTTTTATCAGCTTTTATTTACATTCATGTTTGTTTACGATAAATCTGTCGAATGATTTTCCGACCATTCCCCGATATCCAATCATGAGAAGCACAGCGGAGCTAAAAAGGGTCACTTTGCCTGATTCAATATATTATGATCATATTGATCCATTTCATAAATCGCAAAATGTCCAGTTAAAGGGAATTCGTAATATAATCCACGTACTGAATCATTTCAACAATTGATCTATTTGACAGTTATTTTATCAAAATTCTTAAAATGGTTCACAAAACAGGAATCATCAAATACAGAGGAATCATAAGAAGTTTAAGTTTAAGTCGTGATTCGTCACGTGAATCACATTATTAATTCCCTTTTTTAAGCAGAATACGGTGCGTCGCTATCTCTCTTGTGTATCTCATCATTTTTGAAGATAAACAATGACATGAAAAATAGCTTTCCGTATAGTTTCTGCTGGCAATTCATATAAAATATCCGACATTTAGACAAAATGTCCGCTCAAATATAATAAACTAGCTTCTGCCCGCGGTTTTCAATGTTACTCTCCGGTCCATAAACTATATCTATGCCAAAAATCACGTCGATCCGTTGCTCCGTTACTGCGTGAAAGAAGGACAAACCAACAAATCAACAAACCAACAAACACACTTTCGCATTTATAATATTAGTAGGATAAGAAGTAGGATAATAATGCGGGTGTGAGGTTTTTCTATTTTGTTTCGTAGTATTTACAGTTCAAGGCCCTTATTTGGTAACGTCTTACGCGTAAACACCGTAGCTAGTTTGTCAACTGTCCAGTTGGCTCTGGATTCGGAATGCCAATGGTACAAAATATACCATGTGTATGTATGTAGCAAGCATGATACTGTGTATTGAATTTGAAGCAGTGCTTAGCTGTGAATCTCCGTAGCTTTGGACGCCATGTTATGCCTTACGAATGATAATTCGCGAATGCAATTTTTGAAATTGGCTTTAGTTTATTTATCAACATTTTATTTGTTACGTGTTTGTTGATTTATCCTTCTGTCACGCAGCAACAGAGTAACGTAACGACGTGTTTTTTAAGATATAATTTATGGACCTGAGAGTAACATAGACTTTTCTAATTTTTTCCCGGAAAAATGCACGGTTCTTTCAAAGATCCCCACATGGGAGGCTCCGTCACTGTCTGTTTTTAAAACTCAACTCAAGAACTTTTACCTTGGTCCTTCAACTGTCATTTCTTCGTAGTTTTATATATCTATTAAATTCAAATTTTCAAATTCAATAGTCTTTATTCAAATAGGCCCCAAAGGAGCACTTATGAAAGTTAAAATGACTCTAACAGCCGGCCTCTGCAACATTCATCTACCCGAATCACAGACTAAAACTAATGCTGTCTTTATCAGAACATAATAAATGACAAAGACACCAACAGACCCAATCCGTGCTCAAAGTCAACCATATCTGTGAAGTCAACGAATCTTCCAGAAACCCACCGTGCCCGTTCCAAATTGGTATTGATATATATATATATATATATATATATATATATATATATCGGAGCAACGACGTCACAGGCGAGCTTCATGGACGGTGTAAAATGACAACAATCAAAACATGTTAACTTTGGTTTACTAATTAACGTTTAGAACCATAAATTACTCATTGGATTGTTAATAATTTAACTTAAACTTTGATTAACTAATTAATGTTTGTGAACCATTAATTACTCATTGAATTGTTAAAACTAGACAAATGATTGTAAAACTGAACAAATTATATATATATATATTTATGTATGAATTGTGTATGTAATATGTAGTATAATATAAATATATAGTATGTACTAATGTGTATCTGTTACGATAAGTATTATATCTATTTGCACCACCGACCTCTCACACTCCATTAATCTCTTTCCATCCAAAGGTCGACTGGAAGAGATCGCTTTTAGCGATAAGTCCGCCCATTGTACTTTAATTTTTAGATCTGTTACTGTGGTTATTCTCTGAAGACTGGTGTACAATAAAGAATTTTGATTTGATTTGATTTGATGGGTGAAACCGCGGGCAGCATCTAGTTTTTTAGTACTATTTGATGATGAAACGAGCTGGTCATTTGCCTGATGGTAAGCGTAACGCCGGCCCATAACAACTGCAGAATTATTATGGAGAGATGGAGGCACGGCTTGGAAGCCGACAGAAGTCTGCATCTCAAGAATTTCGGAGTCAACAACGATCGCTCCCATAGCCAAGTTGGTTAATTGGTCTAGATAACCAGAAGACGCAGGTTCGCATCCCGTTGCCACCAAAATTTTTCAGATGTATATAATTACTAGAATAGCACTGTCTTTCAAATGTAGCTCTGCTGGAGTGCACTGATAGGTGCTTCGACAGATTTTCATCTTGACAGTGGTAGATAGCCACATAACACCAATGCCCTGCCATCATACAATGGTCGCGTAAAGATGTTTTAGTTCGTCAAAAACCCAAGCTTATTTATCAGTACAGCTTGACTAATCAGGACAAACCAAAAATTAGAAGACCATTCAGTGGGCTTTGAACCCAGATGCGTAAGTTCAAACCCGCTCGAACATAAAAATATGAATCACCTAATACTTTTGGGATCGAAACGAAATTGTAAAAACTAGCTAGTAATCGTGTTTTACTAAGGAGCTGTTCTCTGTCCGAAACCAAATATGTTTATTTAAATTATGTATGAGTAGACATTGAATTTACCTGTTTATACTATAATATACGACAATACAAAAGATTCCGTTTTACGCCTACAATAGTAGATGTAAACAAAACTATCAGATGAATCAACTCAATGGACTATAGAATATTTGATGGAATCAGGCGTTACTTTGCGGAAATCCATTTTAAATAAGATTATATAAAGTGAGTAATTTATAGTTTCCCAGTAACTGGGAATAACCAGTAAGAATTGGCAAAGCCATCAGTAACTGGGAATAACCAGTAAGGGTTGGCAAAGCCATCAGTAACTGGGACTAACCAGTATATGGCAAAGCCATCAGTAACTGGGACTAACCAGTAAGAGTATATGGCAGAGCCATCAGTAAGTAAATTCAGTATAGATCGAACTTAGGCCATTAGACATTCTTTATCGCGGAATTGAAACTGTAAATTACTCACTTTATATAATCTTAGACTATAGAATATTAATGATGGTGTCGATTCTGTCATCTCATACATAAACCTATTTTTAGTTTCAATCTCTCTTTATAAATGAGAACATGAGAAAGAGATGGAAAATTTTTCACCAATAGGAAGCTACATTGGCCCCAGGGCCAATGTAGCTTCCTATTGGTGAAAAATTAAAATAACACCCAGGTGTTATAGGCTATATTTTATTCTGATACCACACTTGCGAAGCCACGGGCAGACGCTAGTCAGATTATAATAAGAGAAGGTGACTTAACATACATGTACAAGCAACAAATCTAACGTAATGTTCCCTTTGTTTCAGACACCCAAACATGACATAACGCCTCTCAAGATGGCGCTACGACTTAAGAAAGACATCAAGAAGGCCTCCTACTACGTGTGGTTCCTGGGAGCCCAGGAGTCGAGGGGCCTACGTGGAGAGGAGTTCGCACTACCCGCTATACAGATATTGGAGGAGAGGTCCAGGGACTTGGAACCTTTCAAAGTTACTCTACAGGTCAGTACTAAAGCAAGAGGGCCTTGGTATACGTCATACTGAAATGTCAAAATCGATACAAATAAATAAAATTGAAATGTCTGTTTGTAATATCAAAATAACAGCGTTTTACTAAATGCATATGAAAGTATATACGGTACACACAACAACCATTTTTAAAATTTTTACCTGTCTGTCTGTATGTTTGTTCCTGTAATGTCTGAAACGGCTGAACCGATTTTGACGGGACTTTCACTCGCAGATAGCTGATGTTACAAGGAGTAACTTAGGAGTAACGTGGGCGAAGCCGCGGGGCACAGCTATATATAAAATGTAATAGTAGAGAAGGTGAATCTTTAAATCGTTTTAGCCCAAAGCGCTTGAGCCATAAAATTTAAACGTAATAAGAGATGTATTAGATAAGACCCTAATAACTTGAAAGGTGCTTAGAGGGGTCATAAGTCACTGACCAGTTAAAAGATTACTAAACCCCCTGAGCTAAAAAATAAATCTATAGAAATATATACAATTGGAATGTCTGTTTGTAACGTCAAAATAACCGCTTTTTACCAAATGCATAATTATGAAAGTATATATGGCACTCATACAAAACAACCATTCTTAAATGTTTTGTCTTGTCTGTCTGTTTGTTCCGGGTAATCTCCAAAACGGCTGCGCGGATTTTGATGGGACTTTCACTGGCAGATAGCTGATGTTATAAGGAGTAACTTAGGCTACTTTTATTTTAGAAAAAGAATTAGGGTTCCGCGCAAAAAAAATAAAAACCATGAATTCCATTAATTCCGCGCGGGTGAAACCGCGGGCAGCAGCTTAAATACGATCATTAATTTGAAGGAAGTATTATGCTCAGACTTTGAGCTTTTAATATTCGACAGACTTTATTAAAATTATAAAAATTAGCGCCAGAATAAGTTGTGTAATTTTGCTTAAAGCATTATTAATAACGGTTTAATAATCTTGATACGGATGTATGAAGCCGCGTAGAAAGTGTAAGATGTTCTAATTGATTTATGATTATATATCATTATTATCATGTAATAACCGAGCGATTGTATTATATAATGAGATTGTGAGATATGTTCTGTTCTGTAGTGGTGTCTAAGGGTCAAACGATAGACGTTATCGATTCGATCTGTGATTTTTGTAAAGCGATAGGTTACAAAAATCACAGATAGGTTTTGACAGTGATTAGAGCCACTCAAACATTTTGGAACATTCGTACCCACATGTACGCGAAGCTTTTACCTAGGCCGGTATGAGTATTGGTGCGACTCTTGCGCAATAGCTATCTTTATTCGAAATCAATTCTGGTGCTCTAGCGACCTATACAGCGTAACAGCGAAAGAGCAGATGGCGCTCAGCCCAAAAAGAAAATGTGTGTGGACTATGCGACTAGCTCTAGGCCGGGCGCCGCGTGGCCATAGGCAGAACCATGCAGAACGAACCTCGGCTTGGGCCTTCGCTGGGATATGGGGGTCGGGAGAGAATAGCCCCGGCGCACGTGCGTTTGAAGTGGGCCCTAATCTAGCTAAAACAACTTCTCGCAGGACCGAGGCGCGCGCTCGCAGAAGTGGCAGTGATTCTAGTTACCTCGTTCCAAAATAATAGACGCTTACACTCACACCCCCGCACTAGGATTCCCTGTGTTGCAAGTGGCATGGACACACACAGATACACATCACAAACAGCCAAGACCCGAGAATAAACTTTATGCTTACACAAAATCTGCCCCGGCCGGGAATCGAACCCGGGTCCCCTCGCTCTGCAGGCAGGGTTACTACCAACTTAGCTACGGAGCCGTTCTAAAGCCTACACTATCTAGAAGGACAAGAAACTCCATGGCGTGGTGCGGTGGTGAATACACCGCCGTTGTATGTTTTGTTGCAATTTATATTGTTTCATAAGGTTTTGTAGATGTAGATTGTGGAAGAATCTTTTTAACACTCTTTACATGAGATATTATTCTTATTTTGATTCCTATTCCTTGTTGGAGCAATGAGACCTGCCGTCCCGGTGTTTATTGTGTATTTCTTATGGAGCATTTGTGAATCACTTTGAGTGTATTGTATATTTCCCGGGGTAGGTATTGTGCATTTGTAGGTATTCGGTAGTTTGTGTTTATCAAACTAGTAGGCAAACGCCCGGTGAGGCTGTACCTCAGCAGACGAAAAGGGATGCCTACATTAATGACCCAGCCAATCCTTGTTTCACATTCTTGTTAGTGGGAGGACTAACTCTTCTGCGAGTGTCCGTCTGAGTTGTTACCACCGCTTTGCTCGTGAAGTCTGCCGCCAAGCAGTAGTGTGCAAGCATTACTGTGTTCCGGTTTGATAAGCAGAGTATCCAGTGAAATTACTGGGCTTATGAGACTTAATACCTCATGTCTCAGGGTAACGTGCGCATTGCAGTGCCGCGCAGGCCTTTGTGTTTCAAAGTTCTGGGTGGCACTGCAATTGTTATAGGCCGGCGTTATGCTTACCATCAGGCAAACGACCAGCTCGTCTCGTTACCTAATAACATAAAAAAAGACATTTCGTGAAACTACTCTATACAGCCTTCCGAACTAAATATACTTTTGTATTCCTTTCCCAGGTGTCCCACAAAGGCCTGAAGATCGTCCAGAATGTGACCACAAAGGGAAAGCAGCAGACAATCAAGCACTTCATCCCGCACGGGAGCATCACCAGCGCAGTGGTGCAAGGAGACGTGGTGGCGTGTGTGCTGCTGCTGTACAACCCCTTGACAGGATGTCCAGTTCACGTGCACGCTTACAGGTCAGCACGAAATAACATTAAACACAAACCGTGTTACCACAAAAAAACACTTTTAGACGCCTGTTTAGCTAGACAGTGTCTAAAGATAAACGTCTAAAATGATTAGAAATGTCACAACAGAATTGAGTTAGGCAACGGTTAGACACTACTTTAATCAGGATTTGTGGTTGCTCATATTTAACGCGACTAAGGAATGTTTAGAAGTTAAACACTATTTAACACAGGTTTAAAATTTGTTTAATTTTTTTGACATTAAACACACCTTATTCCTGTATTTTTTTTTTTTTTTTTTTATTAGGTAACGAGACGAACTGGTCGTTTGCCTGATGGTAAGCACAACGCCGGCCCATAACAATTGCAGTGCCACCCAGAACTTTGAAACACAAAGGCCTGCGCGGCACTGCAGTGCGCTCGTTACCCTGAGACAGTCTCATAAGCCCAGTAATTTCACTGGATACTCTGCTCATCAAACCGGAACACAGTAATGCTTGCACACTACTGCTTGGCGGCAGACTTCACGAGCAAAGCGGTGGTAACAACCCAGACGGACACTCGCAGAAGAGTTAGTCCTCCCACTAACATTTGTATTAAACCTGTATTTAACAGCGTTTAACTGCTAAACATGCCTTAGTCGCGTGTTTAAATATGAGTAACCACAAATCCCGATTTAAGCAGTGTCTAACCGTTGCCTAACTCAAGTCTGTTGTGATATTTCTAATCATTTTAGACGTTTATTTTTAGACACTGTCTCCTCACTCAACGCACAATAACGCTTGCACATTACTGCTTGATGGCAGACTTCAATGCACTTTTAGTTGCATATAAAAAATAAAGAAAGCTGCGTAAAATGAAACGTTAGAACTGCGAAGCTCAGCTCATGCCAAATTGGGGCTTAGAACCGTTGTTCGTACCAGCTAATTTCGCAAACATAGGAGTGTCTCTGTTCGCATTCAAGTGCTAAAAAAATATTGTGCTAGACACTTGACATTTTAAATATGACGACCTTTGCCATCGTGATGTTTAAAATATTTAAGGAGGTTATAAAAAGGATAAATTTGAATTGTTAACGTTTTTAAGCTCGATTTATTATAGTTGCTATGTTAAGTTCTTAAGCTTTTAAAATATTTTATTTTAGTTTGTCGTAGGTTTCGATACTAAATAAATTAACTAAATAAAAAAAATATATAAGTTTCCACTCGACGTTCTTGTGGTTTATTTTGAATATTTGCCACATTCAGTATTAACCGAATTATCAAACTCGTTACCAATGGTATAAAAAAGTCTTCACTATAAACAGTTCAACTCAACAGCTCAGCGGTATTAAAATTGGTGTATTTTATTCTATCTTTTGCCCGCGGTTTTCACCCACGTTCCCTCAGGAACCGTGCTTTTTTCGGGATAAAAATCCTATGTTACTGTCCGATCCATAAACTATATCTATGCCAAAAATCACGTCGATCCGTTGCTGCGTGAAAGAAGGACAAACCAATAAACGAACAAATCAAGAAACCAACAAACACACTTTCGCATTTATAATATTAGAGCCTACCGAAAAATATCTTACATTATTATAATTACTTAAATATTTTATCTTATTATTCTTATTACTTGAATATGTAACAATATTATATTTAAGTAATCGGTTACATGATTTTAACGAGATTTCATTAGTATTAGTTACTGAGAATAATTACAAATGTTATCTCTCTTAGCATAGAAATCTTAGCATTAGGCAAATAGGTAGAGCTAACAAAGGATTGAGGCTTCTTCAACTGACATTTAACTTAACCGTCCATGTTGTAATGTTTGGCAACATAGATGCCTACCATCACTTTACCATAGACAATCACTATGGTTCCATTTTATGCTCTTTGCAGACTTTGCGAATGTATTTTTTACGGTTTCAAACTTTTCGAGCATTCAGCCAATAAATCTACTAAAGTGAAGTACATTATAAAAATACTTATGTACTAAGTGCACTTCTAAGGTCTAAAAAATCTAAACGCAGTCTCTTGCCTTGTAAGGCTTTCATGCATCTAGGAATGCCCGGTGTGAGGTCACATAGAACATGCCAACAACAAGTACTGTGTTACTGAGAAAAGTACCTATATTGTTTATTACATTTTTCTATAACGGGCTAAAATCATTTATTTACTAGCTACTACATAAACACTAACAACATACAGGTACAAGCAGTTGGTTAATTTATAATGTAGGCCTATAAATAATCCAAATGTCTAGCCCACTAACTAATTGCCAGCGTACCCAGATTATAAAATAAACGCGATAATACACTAATTTAACAACTTTTAAAATACGTTTATTCTTGAAAAATTTCAAGCTTTTTAAATATTTTTTCCACGCTTTCTCGGGACGAGCATGTCTTGTGGCAACCCTGCTGACATATCACGTCTATGCATCAGCCGGGGTCGCCGCACAGCAGTAGGTATTTGTCACAAGGCTAGCAGCACTGGTACAACCTAGCTAGTTCCTAGATATATATTTTTGTCATTGTTTCATATAATAATTGGGATGCATGAATTACAAAATACATCATTTCTGTCGCTATACAGTTTTAAGAAGATCAGATTAATAATGAAAATGAAATTCACAAAAATAATATAAGGGCTTACGCGTTTCATTACAGAGTTCCTGTATCGACCTTCCGGTTACATCATCAGAAAGAAAGACAGAAATTATTTATTTCGAAACTAGACACTATCTCACTAGGTTGATTACTATCTCGCCTAAACATTGTCGATGTTGTCGAAGGTTAGAATAGACAAAATTCTAAAATGACAGTTCAAATTTCTAACCTTTTTTTAATACAGATTATAAATAAAAACAAGGTGCGTTAAATGATTTATTTTAGTCGAGGGTCAGAGCTCGGCGTAGCAATCAATACGAATTTCCATACTAATTCGAGAAAGAAGACTTTACCGTTCTATAAAGCGCGTGCTTTCTAATGAAAAGAAACACACGTTTCTTCACATTATCTGGCGCAAAGGTGACTATCATGACCCGGCGCGCCATTGGAGACACACAAACCCAATAACTCACAAATAAGCTATTGCAAATCTACTCATTCATCGACCGTCACCTGCTCAACAATTTTTAACAAGTCCTTTCACTGCCAGCAATGAGACACGTACAAATCGTATTTCACGCGATTTGACAGTTCGCGGTATTTTTGACAGTTGTTTAAATATGGATGCATAGACAAAAAAGTGCCGACACTTTCACCAATATTTTGTCGCCAGCTAGTGCCAATAAAAAATATATAGTCATCAACAATGGAACACGTTTGGGCGCAAAAAAATAAAAAAAAAACAATTGAATGGTTTGTTATTAAAGCGTGAAGTGAAAATTAAAAATTCTCGGTTTGGCAGAGTTTCTTTAACAGATTTTTTTTCTTATTGAAATGACAAAGGAAAAGTTTTGATAGAATTGCTGAGAGTTATATGGCCTAGTAACTGATATCTTTATCACGATTTTTTAATTGAAATTTTGAAATGGTAATAGTTATGAAACCAATACTTATCGCGTTCGTAGAAATGAATTTCATAACATAGTTTCGACTATTATAAAATCTTAAGTAACTTAGAATATATTATTTTATTTTTGTGACTGAAAAACTAATGTTCTAATAAATAATTCACAGGTGCCGCAATTGCATTAACAATTTATGATTTCAATGATATCGTAATTAAACAATTTTGTCGAAATAACGTATTTAGACTTAATTAGGACCCGAAATATTTGTGATTCTCTGAATACTCAATTATCTGACCCTTGACATTCAGTCTAGTTGCTATGGATAGGTCACATGTGAGTCAGAGGTAGCATTTGAGGTCATAGACAAATATCTACATTAATTAGATAGACGTTTCAAACAAAGAGTTAACGTCTAGTGTAATAATTATTTATACAAATATTAACAGGACATTTGCCACGAAAGAAGAAAAAAAAACAGAACATTACTAGGGCGGTATTTTACTTGTTTTTTTGGTTAGCTGCGAATACTGCACGATGATGAAATATCGGCGTGATGTGCGACTATTTGCATCATTTAGCATTTGCACAAAACAGGTGTTATACACAGTCCTCTATGTCGAGGCTGCATGCAGGAGGAAGTCACTATCGAACACTTGGAAAGGAATAGGATTTTTTCCATTATGATTCATTGCGAAGCCAGCAGAAAGTAAGTGTTGTAGTCGAATTGCACGGGCAACTAGCTCAAAACTCGTTAACATCTTCATCGTCATTAACTATACTACTGGAACAGCTCTGCTGGTGATCCAAGGCCATAGAGCTAGTTAAAGGGAACTGGCTTTAGAAAGGAGCTGGACTTAGGTAATCGAGGCGGAAATTCATAATACACGTCAAGAGGGATGTGAGTGCAGGTCTAGCGCCCCCAACACGAATAATAATAATATAATAATCGCATTCGCACTCTGAGTTTATGGCGACTATGACGACCACGTCTCGACACACCAATGTGACTTTAACAGCCATGAATATAGTGCCGTCTATTTTAATATTAGAGAAAAAAATTGCTATAAAAAAGCTACGAACTGATTTCAGTGACAAACTACTATACCGATTTTGATGAAATTTATATGGGACCAATCTGAAAGTATATACTTTCAAATAAAAAAAGAATTTTCCAAATCGGTTTATAAATGACAGAGATCTGAGGTAACAAACATAAAAAATATACCCACCGAATTGATAACCTCCTTTTTTGAAAGTCGGTTAAAAAGGGCAAAAGATATTGGCGAGGTTTAAAATAACCTCCATCTCGTTCTGATCTTTTCGACTGGATAGAGCGATATTAAAATTAGTTAAGTTAATGAACATTAGAATTGGAGCCTTGTTTATACGGTCTACGAGGCTTGCGTTTTGTTTTTTCATTGACATATTTGCTCACAGATTTTTTTAAATCAATTATCGTCATCGAATGAAAATAGCTTGGGTACAAGTTATCAAGTGTTTCCGAGCAGTATCGAATCATCGACATCTCAGCCTTGACATTAAAATGTCAGCATTCCTCCGCCGAGCTCGGTTTCAAGATTATAATGCAAGCTGGGGATCCTATTGTCGTATAGCTTGTTTTTCACTACCATCTGCATGAATTTTTAATTTAGGTACGTTTAAGAAATAAAATTCTTTTTTTTTCTTTAGATAGGCTAATTTGACCGAGTGATTACTACGTGCGTGTTTCTTTCGCAACTATTTTTCTGTGTTCTTATTATTTTCAATAAGGTATTGTTATTTGATTAAATTGTATATTGAGTTGACGTAATCATTTTCTAAATTGTAGACGTAAATTGATATCATAAACTGTACGTGGGTAATTTGACAGGTATACACCTGTCAAATTCCCCTTGTATACACAAGGTGTATTACAATTGCACCTTACAAAAGTTATAGTGTAGGTGCTAATTAGAGACAGTAGCATGTAACATTTGAGATTGTATAAGATATATAAAAAATTGAGTCCGAACTACGCAATAAATGTCTTCAACCCTACTAATTTATGACATAAATGCGAAACTCTATTTATTGGTTGGTTCTTCTTTCACGCAGATACTGAGCAGGATAAACAAAAAACAACACCCATACCCTGCACTAGGATTCCCTGTGTCGCTGGTGGCATGGACACACAGATACACAACACAAACAATTCCGATTTTGATAATTATTTATTCATTGGTTAGTGTATGTAAGTATGTATAATGTATATACTTCGAAGTTGGTACAATTTAAATTTAAAAAAATCGGATTTCCGTTTATTACACGACTGCACAAAAAAGGAGTGTAATGTTTTTAGGATTCATGGGTTTCTTTATTCCATCATAACTTTTAGATGTGTGGGATATCGTTAGAATCCTTACATCATCCCGAGTGATACTGTCTAGGGCAATCGTATTTTTTATTTATTAAACTTTTTTACATCGATTTTATTGTTATTTTTTTTATTTATATTTACTTTACATTTAGGTACAATTTTTTGGTCTATAATTGTTACGGAGAGGCGCAGATGAGGCTCAGCAGTACTATTTTGTTTTGTTAAAATAATTATCAAACTGTTGATATTACTTATTTATTTATTAAAAGACCAACAGCACCAATGATAAATACAGATAAAGTACATAAAGTTTCTAAATACAGCCAATAAATAGGTCTCTATAATAGTGTTTTTATTTGTTGAACATTTTGAAAGAGACACAAAAGTAAAATAAAAACATGCATGTGTGTATCCGTGAATGTGTGAGTGTGTGTGTATGTGACGTATGTGTGTAACTGTAATGACTGTGTATTATTGTATTATGTAACTGAGGCAATAAATTAATTTGAATTTTGAATTGAATTTGTAGGGCCTCGATAGTAACAATAGTAATTATGAGAATACGTTACAATCTCATCCTTTTCGATTGAAATTGAGCAATACCTCAGAATGTTGTGAAACGGACTTCCGATTTTATGTGCGGCTCATTACGTTAGTTAATATTAGTATTTATAAAGTAGCATTCGATTAGAAGCGGCAAGTCGTCAGTTCATTACATTTTAGAACAGACGTGTTTAAATTTCAGTTATTGTTTTTCATTCCAACTATGTGCTTTAATGAGGTAAGTAGAGATAATATTTATTGACAGTAATATTTAATCATTAAAATTTAATTGTGCCAGTGTTGCACTGAGCGCTGCAAACGTGGGGTTGAAATCCCGTTGATTTTACAATTTTCGGGATGAACTATAAAATATTTAGCAATTGGTTCTTTGAGTCGTGAATTTATATTTTATTATTTATTATTGAAGAATGAGTAGATTTACTGTAGAAGATTGTTTTTTATATTTATTGAAGTACTTAAATTCCTTTTGTTTATTTTCATATCGTTAACTTATTGCTAAAGGCCTTATTACACCACAATTTATCCAGACTGTATCTACTACAGTCTATTTAGACAAGCTCGCTTTTAATAAGATTGAATAACAGACTAACTTTTATTACACTGCACAAGTTAAGTCTCAGTAAGACAGTCTGAATATCACGTCCTTTAGTACGCGATCCAACAACTATATAAATACGCACAATGCTGTCATTTCAGTTACAATATACTTATATAATGTGAAAAATGAAAAATTACTAAGCTTAGTAAAACAATAAGTAATGTTTTTAGCTTTCTGATGATATTCTACTTATTTTATAATATTATAAATGCGAAAGTGTGTTAGCCTGTTTGTTGGTTTTTCCTTCGTTCATGCAGCAACGAAACAACGGATCGACATTGATATAGTGTATGAATCGGAGAGTAACATAGGCTACTTTTTATCGCGGAAAAATGCACGGTTCCTATAGGAACGCGGGTGAAAACCACGGGCAGAAGCTCGTAATTAAATATTCTAGAAACTAGGAAAAACAATCATAGATAAGTCGCTCCTAATACTAACACGGTGAATGTCATCTTTCAACAATACCTAATGTAATATGCATACACAGCTTCTATTACAAAACAAACAAAACTAGAACGCGACCGTATTTTATATCCATAACACAGTCGACATGGCATTATAATATATTACTCAATGGCATTGCATGCTAATGTTTAGGGCCCGCCCGTCTGTACCAGTCCTAAGCTTGCAAGACTTGCAACACGTCCGTCATTGGTAGGTCACTTTTTATGACCGAGACATATGGTAGAAATTCAGAGTATTTATTTATTTAATATACAATTCGCTAATTTTAATTTAATTGCTAAGTAAGAGGTAACCCCAAAACGCTCGCAATTGTCACACAAAATAGATCAGAAACTACACATAGACACAGATAAACTAATCAAATTAAACACAAAATAACAGATACAAATAAATAAGGCTAATTGAGTCAGTATTTATGTCAGCATCCTGGCCCTCGTTTAGAAGACTAAAATAGTTCTTGCACCAATCAAATTAATTTGTTATTTTTATGGCGCAATAATATGTAATATCTCCGACCAGTCTCGTACATATCTTAAAAACCACAAATAATTTAAAATTCACACTTAAGGGGCTATAATAAGATTAATAAGCCATCTTTAGGTATAATCCTTTTGTAAAGGAATAAGATTGAAAATGGCGACGCGTTTTGTTTTAGTTGAACGTTATTTCGTAGTTTTCATTGAATTAACAAAAAGAAACACCTTTTATTTTGAACATTTTTACTTATGTCTTTAAATGATTAATTTTCATTTTGATTTTGGTTACAAAAGATATGATAGCTGTCGCTCGAACTATTGAGCATTTCGAGACTAAAGAAATTTTTCGGGGTCATTTTTGCGTTTTTCTTTCAAGATTCTTGTCCATTTCTTAAAAATATTTCAAAGATAAATCTTTTCTATAAACATTTGGCTATACTACTGTATTTTTTGCTGTTAATATGTACACAAACAGACATTTATGTGCTATGAAAAATAGGACATTTTGTTTCAGGGAGCGCCTTAAATTTTACCTACTTATTACTTTAATTACATTTTAATTTATACGAAACACAGTCAAGAACTTATTCTCTAGATAAATCTAACTTAGATTCTAAATACAGCGCTGTCTAAATAAATTTAAAAAAAACACGTTGTGATCCCAGTAAATTCACCAAATGATTCGTTCTGCATGAGATATTATTTCTGCATATTTCTTTACCCACTACGCTAACCTTTTCAACTGAGATCAAACCATGCCACTCAATGTCACCCCGATGTTCTCCCAAATACCTACTTATTACCAAACACGGCTGCGTGACTGAACACGTAACCGATACCATGTTGGTCTTATTTAGTTGACTAATATAGAAATGTGGACGGCGCTAGTACTAGCTAGTATCAAACTAAGCCGGCTACTTTTTAGGCAAGTTTATACGTAAGCCTTAGAAAGTAGAAACATCACAAAAGCGGGAACAGACTTTTGCGGAGATGTATACAACCTGAGTTTAAATTAGTATGTTATCCGATAGGGAGTCAATGTACTCAACATTTGTTTTACGAGTTTTTGAAATTCAGAATTTCTCATTGAAGCTAAAGGCATTTAAAGTTTACGTCAAAATTCTACTACAGAGCTTCCGGGCAGCCCTAGTACCAGCTGATTCACTTGAACTATGTTGACTTTGTCAAATGGTAATGTTGATTAGAATAGACTTCAAAAATTCAGAAAATGCCGCGAATTTCCGGTTTGAAGTAATTTTTTTTGGAACTTTTGAATGACTTTTTCCAGGGGAGGTTCTCACAAATTGTCGAAAACCATGGTCCTAATCACCCCCTTCTGGGATAACATACCAATTCAAACTCACCCTGTATAACAATATATGAAATGTCGTCCCTCTTTTTCCAACCTTAGGGGTGGTATTCTTTAATAAAATTTTAAAGAATCAGCCTTGATTGTTTTTACAAAATTTAGATATGTGTAGTAAGTTTTCCATAAGAGGACTTTGACTTCACATGCGGGCTTCAAGCACGCCGTCTATGATTTGTGCTAGTCTAACATATTGTGTAGCGGTGCGTGTGAATGTCAAACGAATTCTGCCGGCAAGGTCTGCTCTATTGGTGTGGAAACGCGCCAGCTATGTGTGCGAAAGTTGTGTCATTGAGTTGAAGAAAACTTTTAGATTTGCTGTTCCGTTCTGTTATGATATCTCAAGTGTCTTTGTTAATAGTAGGACTAACTCTTCTGCGAGTGTCCGTCTGGGTTGTTACCACCGCTTTGCTCGTGAAGTCTGCCGCCAAGCAGTAGTGTCCAAGCATTACTGTGTTCCGGTTTGATGAGCAGAGTAGCCAGTGAAATTACCGTGCTTATGAGACTTAATACCTTATGTCTCATGGTAACGAGCGCACTGCAGTGCCGCGCAGGCCTTTGTGATTAAAAGTTCTGGGTGGCACTGCAATTGTTAGTGGCCAGCGTTATGCTTACCATCAGACAAACGACCAGCTCGTTTCATTACAAAATAACATAAAAAGATCTCTTTTCAAGCTTTAAAAAAATCTAGAACTTACACATATAAATGAAGATTTTATAATAGGGTGTATAATGTATATGAAGATTTTGCGCGATACGATCACATTTTACTTTAAAACACTTGAGTTGGTACATACGCTTAAAATATACCGTCTTATATCTTAGAAAAAAATCTAAACACACCCTAAATATGTGTTGAAACTCTAGCTTAGGGTTAAACAATAAACATGCCTTGGTCGCGTGTTTACATTTGGATAACCACAAACCTTTATTTAAGAAGTGTACAACCGTTGTATAACTCAATTCTATTGTGATATTTCTAATCATAAACATCAACTATTAAACGCATGACAGTCTGACTAGACTGTCTAGCTAAACATGCGTTTAAAAGTTGATTTTTGTAGTAAGAAGGATAATTCTTGCCAAACACTCGTCTCGTGTGTACTGGTTAACATTGGGATCTTATTTCATTATTGAAGATAATATGTTTAAAATATATTCTGTTATTTTTGGAGTGGCAAGCGAACTCGGGTAGCCATTGCCCTTCATTACTCATGCGTGGCAATCTTATGTGACAGATTGGCTACGGACGCTGCCATGATTACGTATTACTATGTTAGTCCAAAAAATACTAACCTAACAATTTGGTCCACAGATGCGACTCTGACCACACAGCTGAGATGCTCTTCACACACCTGCAAGCTCTAATCGACCGGCCCGAGAACCAGAAGAAATTCGCCGACATAGAGCGCAAGCTTCAAATGAGAGGAGCATTACCAGTGTCCAAGAAACCCCCAGATTCCTCCCTAGGGAGTGAAGTCTCCAGGGAATCAGACTCGGGGAGTAATGAAGAACGATGCGTAGCAAACTTATATGACAGTTTGGCTGCGGAGTTGAAGCAGAAGTTGTCAACAGGTAAAAAGGGATTAGGTCAGTGGATTTCTTTATTTTCGTAGGTAGCGCTTTCAAGCCATGCACTCGAACGCTTTGGGTATGTATGTAAGTGCTAATATGTAGATTTTTGTATCAATTTATGTACTTATTGTATTTATTACAGCTTATAGTAAACTGCTTTTAATCGGCGAGTATAATCGTGTAGATTTCAACGTTACCTCATTATTTACTGTTTTGTGCGTTAAATCTGCCGTCAAGCGATTTGCATACTACCGCATGACTAGTTGCAGTTTGAAGGGTAAAGTAGTCAGTACAATTGCTGGGCATCAAAGTCGATGTGCTCAGAACGTGCCGCGCAGGACATCACTGACACTTAACTATCCAAATTGTATTTTATACGACATTTACCACGGTCCAATATTTGATACTTGATGACTTTATTTTTTTCATAAAATAACTATTCAAAAGCAATCAATACTTGTCATACAAATGACAAAAATAGTTAACACTTCTAATAGTTAACAAAGAGTTCTACTATCCATAAAGGCAGTTGGAAATAAAGCATCAAGATACTAACCCCGAGAGACGAAATACTGTACTATCAGATCTCAAAACAATGTTGATTTTGCTATAACAAATATCAGCGCTCAGCGTATCAGCGCACGGGGAAACGGCGCGAGGCGGTGGCTTAGCCAATCAGAGCGCATTATGTCTAGGCAGAAATGGTGAAATTTATTTCGTGCAAACCAAATGTCACTGCACCTATTGAGGTTAGTATCTCGATGTAATAAAGACTGGATATAAGAGAAGTTGTAGGTGGATCTTTGCTTTGTCGTTCAAATTTCATGATATTCATTGGAGTAATTCATAGCTATATACTTAAATTATGTCCAGTAGTGGACGAATGATAATGCACTAGAAATTCAAAATTATTAAAATTAAAATAAATTTCATTCAACAATCGAATACATAGATGGTGTGGCTCCTTGTGTCTAAGGAATTAGGTACCACAAGAACTATGGTCCCACGAAGCTATGACACGGATCAGGTACATGAGCTTTTTTACGCACAAATACTGAATCGAGATCACTTCACGGTACAGCAGTTACGTCCATTAACCTACACACTACACCACGCGTGCAATTAAAGCTTTAGAAAGCTTAATTAATAATTAAGCTGTATCACTGTGCCAACTCTTTCAGAAGCTATGCATATTATTTATACGCGATTCAATTATATAAGTAATACATGTTTTTAAAACGGCAATATATCCTATTATACCCGCAATTATCATTGTAGCAATAGTAAGCATTCGCTTTCCAAGCTCAATGTTTTCTCCTTACCAACTACCCTTTTACCAAACAGTATCCTAAAATTTTCCAGGAAAAAGCCCGATCCTTCTGCCTCCTCGTGACTATGATACAGTACACCGTCAGAAAGGGAACTTAAGCAACATTGATACGAGGAGGTGCCTCAATCAGAATATAGTGGGAGTGAATGCGAGACGTAAGCTGGAGTCATCTGGAGGGAGTTCTGGGATCGGCAGCGACCTGGCACCGTCGCCGGAGAGGAACGACTACCCGAGACAGCATGATAATCATAGCACCAGTGGTGAGTACATTTTAACTGTGTTTTTTAAAATATACTCATTTCTGCCCGCGGTTTCACCCGCGTTTTCACAGGAACCTTGCATTTTTTCGATATAAAAAGTACTATTTGTTACTTTCCAGTCCATAAACTATATCTATGCAAAGAATCACGTCCATCTGTTGCTCCGCTGCTGCGTGAAAGACGGACAAACCACCACCAACAAACACACTTTCGCGTTTATTACAAAACTAGCTTTTGCCTGCAGTTTTCACCCGCGTTCCCACAGGAACCGTGCATTTTTCCGGGATAAAAAGTAGCCTGTTACTCTCTGGTCCATAATCTATATCTATGCTAAAAATCACGTCGATCTGTTGCTCCGTTACTGCGTGAAATAAGGACAAATCAACAAACCGTAAAACACACTTTCGCATTTATAATATTAGTAGGATGGGTGGCTACGGAATGAACAGCTCGTTTTAACCTCATGGTGAGCATGATTCCAGCTCATAAATATGACACTAACCTAGTTTGGTACTACTATTTTCATAGAACGTGGACGCAATTATATGTAGTAAGATCAATTGAGCACCCATCAATCCGTAGGTCAAGGATTTGAAAGATACGAATCATTCGACGTGCTTATGCTTTTGGTGATGAAAAACATTGTGATGCAACTGAAATATGTTAGTAGGGCATTTTGTATTGCTCGCTGGGCTAGCTACCATTCTCTAGTTGAAAAACTTTCATTTAACACCTATCCGTGTTTACGATAGCTATACTAGAGATTCAGTCCTCATTATAGGATTAGTGTTTTTAAGGGCATAGAGTACATCATCAGGATCATGATAGACTAATTTATCAAGCGTAAAAAATAACATAAATAAATACGTTATGTGCGGTCGTAAATCCTACTTTCAATCATAGTTGTTTTTGCATGGTTTAAATTGCATGAAAATATAAATGCAATAGACGCGCGTTGATGTCTTTTCAATGAGCTATAATATTCGGTTATACTATGAGCGTAATTTTTGGACGGGGCAGTAAGGGTAGGTACCCTAACCGTTGTATAGTCGCAGACAAACGTTCTTCGACTCTAACTTTTGAAGACGTTATGATCTGCATTCACAGGTTTTGGAAAATTGTACGGACAGTAAGAAAATAGGCCTTTTGCCGAGCAAATTTTTGGATGCCAATCAATCTTCTATATAATTAATCTATCCCAAAGTAACAATTAAACAACTTTTGTAATGATGATATTAATATATGCAGGCATAAACTATTCAATTCTTGAATGTCATGTTCTAGAAGATTATAAATAAATATAAACGCTTACACACTCATATTCCTCCACTAGGACTCCCTCTGTCGCAGATGGCATGAACACACACATAAACACAACACAAATATTCAAGCCTGAGATCAAACTTTATGCTTACACAAAATCTGCCCGGCCGGGAATCAAACCCGGGGCCTCTCGCTTTGCAGGCAGGGTTACTACCAACTTAGCCAAAGAGGCGTCACGATTATGAGCATGTTTTGAGATTTATATATGTAGGTAGCCATATATGTATTATTGTAGGTATTTTATGGTAGTTTGTAAATGCCTTCTTAAATCGTTATGATTATCGTATTCTTCAGTTTCACTAACGAGACAAAAATATGTTTATAACAACCCTTTAAAAAATATAAAAACTAGTAGTTACTTACAAGATATTTATACTCAAATATAAATAAGAATATAATAATCATATTTTCCTCAATATCATCAACGTAAATTTATAACCATTTACGAAATGATTTCTACAAGCGTAATAACATATTTCCGTACCACAAAAAGTATTGTAGTCATCAGTGTTCATGGCTGTGCAGTTGTTCATATTTAAACACGCGATTAAGGCATGTTTAGGAGTTAAACACACTTTAAACCTGTGTTATACAGTGTTTAACTCCTAAACATGCCTTAACCTACTGTCTAACTAAACAATCGTCTACAAGTGGATTTTTGGGGTAACATGGTTAATGTTTAAAAAAAAGCAATCACGCCTGACATTACAATGACAGAGTACGCTACACTAAAGTGTTACAAAACTGTCTATGTATGCGTTAACTTCAAAGAGTACCGGGTCCAAACCATCGTGCGAAAAAGAAAAAACATATTTAGTCAACTTTTGATGACGTCAGGAGTCGTGACCTGCCACTCACTGAGTACACCTACCAGCTGTTTACATCATTGCTTGGAAGCTAGCGTCTTTATAATGTTCTTTATGGTTTTTTTTCAAGAATGCTAAATTTTACTAGTCAATTATAGACATGATTCATGCGGCAGGTCGTACAAGATTAGATTCATAATCAAACATTTCAGCTATATATTTTTAACTGAAACCTAACATTTTGGGCATAATTGTATACAAATTTAATCTATTTGTTATCTTAGTTTGAAGAGCTTTAAGTTTTTTATGTACTTACTACAAGAAAATGAGACGAGCAAATTGTTAGCCATCATATCTCCCTCTCGGCGGGGGAGTCAAAGTAACATTTGACGTAATTTTCCTGCAGTGCCTCACAGGCCTTTGTGTTTTCGTTGACTTTGAGCACGGATTGGTAACAGTTTTAGTCTGTGATTCGGGTAGACGAATGTTGCAGAGGCCCGCTGTTAGAGTCATTTATTTTAACTTTCATAAGTGCTCCTTTGGGGCCTATTTGAATAAAGCTTTTTGAATTAGAATTAGAATTTGAAAAAGTTCTGAGTGCACTGCAATTGTTACGGGCTGGCGTTATGTTAAAAAATAGCATACAAATTAATAAATAAATAAATTTCAAGTGTTTTTTGTTAGAACATAACTATGGAAGTTATGTCCATACATAACTTCTATAGTGCGAGAAGGATAAGGGCTTGATTTTTGTATAGGGACAAATATGTTAGCTGAAAAAAAAGTATTCAAATCAAATCAAAACTCTTCATTGTATACCAATCTTAAGAAATTAACCACAGCAGATCTTAAATTAAAGTAAAGTTGCCGGACTTATCTCTATAAGCAAGTACTTATTTCGTTCCTTAGGAATACCTACCTAAGGAACGAAATAAGTACTCGCAATAGCGAGACCTTGTTCCTTGTAGGTCCTAATATAAGAGTACTGGGAATCCTTAAGGGTTCAGTGTCTTCCTATAAATTTTGAAAAAATTGTTGAAAGCGCATTTTAGAATTATGTGGACTACCGACCTCATCAAAACCGCGAAGAACCGTTGAATCCATGTCGAGTAGCCGATCTAAGTGGCATTCTATGGGGGAGACCTATGTTCAGCAGCGGACGTCTTCCGTCTGATAGTGATAATGTACATTAGAAAGTAAAAAGCCAAAGCCTGACATCAAAACGTTCATAATTACACACATCGAACGTCTTATTACATTGTTGATAAACAACGCTTAGCTTGAATGATGGGATCCAGTTCTTATAAGTAGAAGGAAGTAAGATACATGACAAGTAACAATTAAATTGTAAATTGTAGAGTGTGATATGAAGCTATCCTTCCCTTCGCGTGTAAAAAGTATATAACTATAGAGAATTTACTCATTGAAGACGTTCACTTTTTGTTTTAAACTATGTTTTGTGGTTGTTGTGAAATTAAATAGCCTAGCGTGTGATGCTCTTCACTAGCTGTTGCCAGAGGTTTCACCCGCCTTTATATTTCCACGGGAGCCGCGCATTTTTTCTGTGACTCTTTAACCCATATAATCTTAATATATATCTAAATTACGCGTCACGTTGTTTGTCCGCGATGGACTCCTAAACTAATTTTTTTTTTTTTTTTTAACGCTTACGCACTCATACCCCCGCACTAGGATTCCCTGTGTCGCAGGTGGCATGGACATACACAGATACACATCACAAACATCCAAGACCCGAGAACAAACTTTATGCTTACACAAAATCTGCCCCGGCCGGGAATCGAACCCGGGACTCCTCGCCTTGCAGGCAGGGTTACTACCAACTTAGCTACGGAGCCGTCAAATTAACCGATTTTAATCAAATTTGCACACCGTGTGCAGTTGGATCTAACTTAAAAGATAGGATAGCTTACATCTCAATTTTTTATATATACTTAACCCGTGCGAAGCTGGGGTGTGCAGCTAGTATCTATAAAAATCACGTCGATCCGCCGTTATGATGCGTGGAAAAAGGACAAAACTACAAACGCACTTTCGTATTTATTATGGTACACATCATGTTCTCGTTAATGTCCACTAGTATAGCGACTTGAAGTGATGAAGCATAATTTTTCATGTTGCTGTTTTTAAAGTAGGTATTTAACAAAGAGCTCAATCCTATTGATTGGCTCTAAACTAATGATTCTCCTGGGCATAGACAAAAGCAACTTATAGTTACGTTCTTTTTTGATACTGGCTGAATGCGCCCACCATACAAAGCCGGTGATTTAAAGGTTAAAGACAAAGACTCAAACATGGAGATACAAAGAAAAAAAATGTAATCAAAGGCCAATAGATGCGGAATTACGATGGAGCACCGGAACTGTGATTACACAAAAAAAATCCTACTAATATTATAAATGCGAAAGTGTGTTTGGTGGTTTATTGGTTTGTCCTTCTTTCACGCAGCAACGGAACAACGAATCGACGTGATTTTCAGCATAGATATAGTTTAGCGACCGGAGAGTAACATAGGCTACTTTTTATCCCGGAAAAATTCACGGTTCCTGTAGGAACGCGGGTGAAAACCACGGGCAGAAGCTAGTATCGCTATAATTTTTGTAACACGCATAAAAAAATATTTCCTAGCCATAAAGTACATTCATATTCAAATTCTGTTAAATATTCGTTAATGGCTCTTGAAATATCACAAACATGCGGCAAAATTACGTAAAAAGTATTTATCTTGTAAGTATTATCTTGCGCGTAACAAGGTATCGACAAGGTAGACCTTCGGTAGACAATGCATTACTGTTTTTATTCCACTTGGCTCTCCATATAGTAACACTGATTTAAAAAAGAGTAGTATCGTAGGTTGGTACAATAATTATTGAAGTATATATACGGCACCTATAGCAAGAACACAATTTTTAAATTTTTTGTCTGTCTGTCTGTTTGTTTGTTCCGGGTAATCTCCGAAACGGCTGGACCGATTTTGACGGGACTTTCACTGGCAGATAGCTGATGTTATAAGGAAGAACTTAGGCTACTTTAAGTTTTTTTTTTTTACTTATTTGGTAACGAGACGATCTGGTCGTTTGCCTGATGGTAAGCATAACGCCGGCCCATAACAATTGCAGTGCCACCCAGAACTTTGAAACACAAAGGCCTGCGCGGCACTGCAGTGCGCTCGTTACCCTGAGACATTAGGTATTAAGTCTCATAAGCCCAGTAATTTCACTGGATACTCTGCTCATCAAACCGGAACACAGTAATGCTTGCACATTACTGCTTGGCGGCAGACTTCACGAGCAAAGTGGTTTAGGGAAAGAATTAGGGTTCCGCGCAAAAAAATAAAACCCATGAAATCCAATATCTCAGCGCGCGTGAAGCAGCAACTAGTAACATATAATAGTGTTTTCGAAGTCGCTCGCTCGGTGATCGTTCGCTCCGAACCTCAGCTACTGTTTTACATGACACTACTCATATAGTTCAAGTACGCCACCTTCATGGTGTGAACTCCGTCTCCATTGAATCCCATGATGTTAATGGCCGTTGCGAAATGAATGCGCTAATGATTTAGTGAATACACTTGTTTGTATTTTGTGGTTGTATGTTTTTTTTGAGGTGTAATGTTTTGGTTGTAAGTAGGTAGTTTTATATTGTCTTCAATTATTATCAGTCGCTTAGCTTACCTTTATCCGTACTATAATAAATGCGAAAGTGTGTTTGTATGTGTGTTGGCTTATTTGTTGGTTTGTCCTCCTTTCAAGCAGCAACGGAGCAACGGATCGACGTGATATATGGATAGATATAGTTTATAGACCGGAGAGTAACATAAGCTACTTTTATCCCGGAAAAATGCAAGTTCCTGTTGGAACGTGGGTGAAACCGCGTGCAGACGCTAGTATAATCATATGTAACTTTTTCTCACAGCTTTGCACGCGTATGTAGGTATATAGGTAGCCTATAACACTTGGGGATGAGATAGCTTCCGCTAGTGAAATAATTATTGGAATCAAACATGTGGCTCCAGAACATAAACAACCCCAAACCCCAAATCTTGATTTAAGAAGTGTCTTTACTGTTGTCTAAGTGAATTCTTTTTATACTATTGGATAACGAAACGAGCTGTTTGTTTGCCTGATAGTAAGCTTAACACCAGCCCATAATAATTGCAGTGCCACTCAGAAGTTTGAAACATAAAAACCTGTGTGGCAGCGGCAGACTACATGAGCAAAGCGATGGTACTCTCACAGATGGACACTCGCGTAATAGTTAGTCCAACGACCATGTGGTTTGTGATGCTGTATTTATCTTTTAGACACTGTCTGTAGCTAAACAGGCGTCTAAACGTTGTTTAAAATTATTTTTGTAGTAAGACGATTCATCTTTTAAATCCCTCGCATAAATGAACACTGTTAAAAAATAACCATTCAAAACGAGTACTTAGAAGAAGTATCTACAATTTTCACATAGTCCTTCCAAACACACAATTTAGGTGCGTACCTTCCCACGCGTCCTCCATTCAAAAAACAATGACGCATGAAAGAAACAATACAATAAACTATTAAAATTAGCAAGACGCTTTGTTTTCCCAAGGAGGAAAAACTAGCCACTGTTTGGAAAATATTTTTCAATGCATGCTTGCCCTTCGCTAGGTAGTGTATGGTCTCTAATTACTCGGTTATTTAGCACAATCTAGCTTGATGTGTAGGTAGTCAGCGAATTAAGTGGATAAGCATTCTCAAGCTAGTAATTTAATTAACTGAACTTAAGTCGATTTGTTTTCTAGTTGAGTTCTCAAAAAAAGAATTTTCAAAATCGTTTTATAAATGACGATAGAGTAATGAGGAAAAAAAAGTAACATTCAGAACCTCCTTTTTTTGAAGTCGGTTAGTAATAGTATTACTACGACTGGTCTGGATCTCAATTCTACTAAACAAATTGTTTAAAAATAGCAATAGTTTCGCCGCGAAATGATGAAATGATGACAAACTACAACAACATTGAATTAAAACACATTAAATACATGTTTTAAAAGTAAACATATTATTGAAGTAGGTTAACGGACATAATTTGATTTTAATGACGGTCCCAATTTTTTCAACATACGACGTAGAATTTATAAGAAAAAATGTCGTCTTTTGCACTCCGAATAAATTAATATATCGTTAAAATATTTGTACACCAATTTAGCAATTCACCGTTCAAATAATCATTGATTACCACGCATCGGGCCACTTGCTAAATTCCATTAGCAAAATCTTTAACGTTAAGTCATACAAACGAGGTCGGCAAAACGAGTATTTAAGCCTGAGAGAAATTAACTTTCGCTTTTCCACACAAACTTTTACTCGCAAAACAAAATCCTCAAAACCATAGTCATTGTTATTTCAATAACGCTTAGAAACTGGTACGACATGGCACAACAATAAAATGAAACTCAGCGCCACCCAAATCCCATACAATTAAAAGCGCGCGTTTTATTTTAACATTCAAGATGGCTACCGATAGAGACGATGGCTGTGGGAGTGTTGCATTTTCTATGTCAATTCGAATTTAGAAACAAGTTTGTTGAAACCTGTGTTTCAGAGATGAGAAGCTATCCCGTTATACGAAGTGTTAAACATTGGAGGACAGGTCGCGCTGAGAGGCACGCGTGGACGTGCTTGAAATGACAGATAATTGTTTATACTTGCTGTTAGCGATTGTCCGCTGACTCAATTGATTGTAATTGACGATGTTGTCAAAGATAATTAATAACGCTAAAGTTCGTCAACCATTTTGAACCGAAATTCAACAATAAACTAGGTTCAACTCATAGGTTTAATTGAGGCGCATATAGCTTTAACTTTGGATTATTTTAAACGAGCATTTTGACATCCGCTGTCAGAATTGGGTATAGGGATGTTGTATGAAACACAAAATATACATAATTACTGTCGTTATATAGGTTTAAGAACATTACATTAACATAATAGAAATTAAATTCACTTAAAATATAAAATTTTACTAAGATATGTACTGCAATGTTTCCCAAATTCAACTTTTTTATTACTATTGGATTATAATAGTAATTTAATTGATATCGGAACTCACCGTTAAGTGTCGCCACAGGTTTTCATCTTGAGGTGGTAACTAGTTAGGCTAGTGCTAGAAAATGCTATACTTGTATGCTACTCAGTTGCATCATATGATTCCTTTTTCAGGAGCTCAAGACCTAACAATTATCAGTCGGTTTCAGTACCTACCACTGTTATGATTGCTTCGAAACGGGTCTAACTAGGCTAATAGTACAGAAAGTTCAGATCGTCTAGATTGTTTAGAAACATCGTTAAATGTAGCAATTGATTTTATAACTAATAAATAAATGTTGCAATTGACGTCTTTATTATGCATTTGGGGGACAGCTACCATTGCGGCATTTAAAACTATTAGCGCAATAACTTACACTTTTTGCACAACACTGGGAAATATTTGACTAATTGCATCACGCCGTTGCGTGGTTTTTATAAGCATGATGTCAATGGCAATATCGGTTATATCACCGTTTAGCATAAATGTGGAATATATTAGGGTTTGGTAATTATGAATATTTATTTGTCTTTTTCAGAGGAGGATTGGGCTGAAAGTACGGCGTACATGATGCATGAAGCTTTTGACGCGTCGCCTCGCCGCGCGCCTTCCCCGCACCGCTCGCCCCCGCGCCGCGCCCTCTCCCCGCACCACTCACCCCCGCGCCGCGCCCTCTCCCCGCGCGGATACGACCGAGGGTTCCCCGACGACTACCCGGACCAATACCGCGACCAGCTTGCCCCTTTCAGAGACCAGACCTTCGAACGCCGCTTCAGGAACGAATCTCTCGATCGTAAGGAATTGGCCAAGCCCGAGAAGTTCACTGACGACACAATCCCTTACAGACGACGATACGTAGCCGACACGAAGCCGTCCAACCGCAGCATAGACCGCGTCGAAGAGCGACGATTCGGAAAGTTGACGCGAGGTGTGAGCGAAGGCAGCTTGAAAGCGGCCGATACTTCCCCTAAAGACAGATTCAACGTCGCTAAGGAAAAATTCATGAACTTAGAAAGGGAGCGATTCAACCGTGAACTGGAGCAGCACATGGCAATCAGGCGTAACATGCTCGAAAGGAACAGTCGCTCGACTTCTTCCCCCGAGGAAGAAAGGCGGGATGAGCGTCAGGAACGGCACAGAGAACAAAGCTCTCGGCGAGAACCGGAGCGTTCTCATCGCGAGCTGGAGCGTTCTCACAGGGAGCCGGAGAGACGTAAAGAGCCTGAAAGAATCAGAGACGACAGAGAGATCGCTCACAGAGAGATGGAGCGGCTTCCTCGTGTTGGCAGAAAACGGGACGATACAAAGCGGTTCGAATACGGCGCCGAAGATTACTTAAACAGGATCGAGCCGAAGCCTCATAGAGACGAGTTCGACGTACGATACAGAGAGAGACGCGAATTGGATCGTCGCATCGACGAAGACGAGATTATCGAGCCCGTGATAGAAGAGAGAAGGAGGGATTGGGGTGATAGGCAGCGGGCGTTCAGTCGTTCGAGGCTTTTGGAAGACCAGCGTCAATCGTTCGCTGAAGGTGACAGGGAGAGGTACTACGACCGGGAGTATAGGGACTACCACGACTTGGCTGAACGGCAGCCGACGAAATTCCGCCACAGCTACGCCGAACCTATCCCCAGGGGCAGGCTCGGGACCGTCCGACCATATTGAAATGCCATAATAGATATTTAGAGCTCTTAAAATTGACGAAGATTTTGATTGGATGAAAATGTCACAAATTGGTGTACCGTATCCAATTGCAGTTAGAAGTCATTTTTTTAATAGTTATAATAGACGTCTAACTCTGTTGCAGTTTTGGAAAACATACAGTGATGTTTGTATGAAAATCACATTTTGAAAGAAATGCCATCACAGAGCCATTCCTGACCTGTCAGAGGTATGTTACCTCTTAAAAAGACCTGAACGAAATCTGGCGTGTTTTGCGTATTAAGTAGGTGTATGAAATCGGTTATATTATAAAAGTATAATTAACTCTATTAAATGCAATCTTTATATCTGTCAAAACCACACCTATACCTATAAGTAAATCTTACCCACTGTTTCTTTTTCGTACTTCAAGTGCAACCAGAAAATTATCTGTACCTACTACGCTTTTTTTCTAATGATATAAATTTCTCCTATGCGCCAATGAACCCTTTTATAGGCCAGTCGTAATACCTTGAGAATGTTGAATTGTTAATACCTGATTTAATCATTAATGTAGTATAATTGCGTAATATCATCAAATATACATACTAAGAAAAAGAAAGTATTTTTAATTTTTTTAGTTTTATAATGTTGTTCTTTATTATTATGCAATTTTTATTTTGACATCTGAATCTGTTAAATGGTAAAATAACAAAAAATAAGGAATAGCTTTGGTAAAAATAGCGAGTAGAATCTGGTAGAATAATAATTATATATTTTTTAAGAAATTGGTTCACAACACTATCTTTCATTTTATTAGTATTGAAACGACTGTAATCTGACCAGCACTGTCACTCTGATATTAGACTTTACGATGTTTCCTGGCTGAATAATTTTATCACGTTTAACTAGATTCTTGCAAAACATGTTTTTATAAAACCATATTCATTTTTATATTATATACGTAATATAAACAAAGATTGTAATTACAAAATTGCTTTATGTTATTTTGACTTGTAACCATCAAATACCACTTTAAAGTTATTGTAATTTAACTCTTCAGTTTTGAAGAGCCAGATAAGAAATGCATAATTTTATAGAAATATATTATTTGTAAGTGCCTACACGGTAGGGGAAAATATTTATATAATACTCATTAAGAACAGTAATACATGTCACACATATTTGTAAATAATAATAGTTTTAACATGAGTACCTTAATCATTAATATAATATAAATGTATAGGCTACAATATATAGGTACCTACGTAAATATTATAGTTGTTGCTATTCATTGAAAAAACACTGTTGATTTGTATTGAAAGTATTTTATTCGGTTAGTTGTAAACATTCGAAATGAAAATAAAGTATGAAGTTATGTAAAATACTGTTTTTTTTCTAAGCCTATATAGGAAATTAGCATTTTTTTATAAATAGGTTTTATTTGAGGTTTTAATAGAATAATATAAAAAGTACCTATGTTACTTTCCGGTCTATAAGCTAGTTCCGTTTCTGCGCGAAGGAAAAACAACCCAGTGTCCGGTATTCTTTCGCGTTTTATATTTTTTTCTTATTTAGGACGGACGTAGCAAACTCTAAAGTTGCTGACACAATTAAATAGTAAATAAACATTATGTAATTTTTTAAATATTTTGGGTACTTGGAAATGCAAGATTTAGAGACTAGTTAAGGCGTGGAGTTTTGCTTCCATATGTCAAACTGTATGGAAGCAAAAGTCCACGCTTAGGTTCGTCTCTGAATCTTATGCCGGCTCCACACTCGCGCCGCGAAAGCTGCTAATCGCGAACGTGGATAGATTTACAGGCTAGAGTAGGGTGGCCAGCCGAGAACCGTGAATGTGGATCGATTCGTGGCATCAGGGCCGCGATTCACGAGCGAGTGTAGAACCGGGATGAGACTTCCTTCTTTTTGCCAGGAAAAAATTACCACGAGTTTTCTTTCTCTTCACGAGGACTTCTACGTTCAGAAGGATGGAAAAGATTTAGGAAACCATCTGGCAGATGTACTTACGCTCTATTAGCAATCAGGCAAAGCAGGAACGATGAAAGTCGTAGTCATTTTTAGAACAAGAAATATTTATAGTCCGAAAGTTTTATCAAGACTTCGGCTGCCTTACGATTCCTAAGCACATGCCGTAATACTAGAAGGAAGGGTCATCTAAACAAATTGAACTAAATCTTGACGTTCGTATCGTTAAATGCAAACTTCAATATAACTCGACTTGAACTCGACTCGGTACTTGAGTCTATGGATTTTGTTTTTTTTTTTTATTATATTTGGAGTCTACACGCTCCTTCTGCCGCCAATTTTGCAAGTTTTTGATTGCAATAAGAGTAAAATCAGGGGCAGGAAAAAAATTTGTTGGTTTCCGTCTTCGGTTTTTGCTGACACAACTTCATTACTTTAGTGTTTTGAAATCGAGAGTAAATAGGTTTCTTTTGGGTAAGCGTGCTGCGTGTACCAACTTCAGGCCCATTCTCGCTTTCCAATAGGTGTTATTGGCCAAAAGCAATCTCATTGAATTGAATGTAAAAAATAAAAAATGATATTGAGGCATGTATACTCGAATTTTTAGGCAGGATCATGCCCCAAAAATAGAATATAAACTTTGAAGGTAAAATCCTATTAATATTATAAATGCGAAAGGGTATTTATTGGTTTGTTGATTTGTCCTTCTTTCACACAGTAACGGAGCAACAGATCGACGTGATTTTTGGCATAGATATAGTTTATGGACCATAGAGTAACATAGGCTACTTTTTATCCCGGAAAAATGCACGGTTCCTGTGGGAACACGGGTGAAAACCGCGGGCAGAAGCTAGTAAAGAATAAAACGAAAGATAATATTATTTTTCTTTTATTTACAGCTGATATTGCACAAGGAGACGCTTGCATACACAATCAAACGAATTAAACATAATATATTGCACCAAAGATTGCACATGTTCACAAAAAGATCATAACGTTTAAATAACTTAGACATAGTAATAATATGTATTGTAGGATTATACAATTACTCCTTTTACTTACATTGGAATAAAGTTAATTATATTTTACAGTTATTTTAAACGTTTACAATTAATTTAGGATATTTATCTAGTATTTACAATAAAAAAATTATGAAAACCCCGAAAAGACATACTTACATAGTTTTATAGAATAAAAAACTAGGCAATACACATTTTACGGAAATTTTTATATAGTAACAAAGAAGTTAGGCACCTATATTAAAATAAACAAAAACCCCCCCAGATTACAAATTTAACAATTTATTATTAAACTAATACTTATTCAATATATAATAAGTATAGCCTAAAGAAAAACAGTTAAAAATAGTACTTATACACATAATAGGTAAAAATATTGCACGCTATGTGAAGGAGGTTATTTTAAACAATAAATAACTACATAGGTACACACTTATTAATAAATCGATATACTTAATATCCTTATTTAGTGAATAAGGTGGTATACGTTATAATGAGATGCGTTCATAAAAACTAATTCGGTGCTTAAAATTATTAAGTGATGAAATCAATTAATTGCATTAAAGACAGTAAAACCAGTTACTGTTGAAATCAATAAATTGGTATACAAACACCAGTCAATTCAGTTTTAGGTACAATTATTGTACAAGAACAAGAAAACATAATGGAAATAAAGAAAGAAAAAAAAACATAATATTTGAGAACTTTTTTGATCATGTTCTTTCCCTGTTTATTTATTTTACAAAAATGAGAACGAGGAACATTGGTGTCTTTTCCGTCATCTCGTATCTAAACCTAATTTTAGTTTCAATCTCTCTTTCTAAATGAGAACATGAGAAAGAGATGAATATATTTTAGAGCTGTCAAATTAATCCGCTTGTGTCTCTAGTGCAAGAAAGTTTTAGTACAAATTCCTTGCTCTAGTGTTAAGATGGCAATGAATTTAGTGGCGTCTAATTTGATGGTGATGAGTGACGGAGATAGAAACATTTTCGCTAATTCGGCGTAGATCTGCAGCGAAATTTTTAGATAATATTTTTGTAGTACGTCATACTTTTATGGGGAAACGCTACGAATGTTAAACATAATAAAAAGCAGAGCTTGTTATGATTATGTACGGAGATGTTGGTACATAAGTACAGCGCCTGCTAAACTTAAACGCGCAAGGTTCTTCATACCACTACTCACGATTAGGTATAGAAGGGGTGAAAAGAATAGGGTTTTGCTACCTCACTTTGCATTAGTTATTGTCTTATCATCTAACTTGACTGAAAGCGCATTTAAAGTCTTGCATGTACTCGTAGTACTGTACATTATTCTCTCTTGTATTGTCTAGTAGAATATTTTAGATTATTCTTTGTTTCATTACCGTATCCATGTAACATTCAATTCTACTCGTATTCTGAACCATGGCCTCTAACTTCTACAGCCCAATAATCTCTTTAAAGCCTTCACACTTATCTGCGTTATATCGATCTATATAATCGCCATGCGTTATTGCGATATTAGATATTTAATTTTAGTACATTTTAAGACTCGTACGATCTTGCATGTACTGAGAAAATAACGCTCATAGCACGCGATTTGGGTCAGTCACTTACACAAAGATGTGCGTATGTGGGGCTTGTAGGACATAATCGTAGGAAAATATCGGACGATAAAAACGCAGTCGTGTGGAAAGGATGCAGGACGTATTAACGCAATAACGCATGTGTTAATATTGACTAATATAACGCAGATGTATGGGGGTCATTAAAACAGAGAGGTATCTCATGATTATTGCTCTGCTTGTTTTTGACTTCTGCTCAAAACAATATGTAATTTATTCTTTCCGATATTTTTCTTATTAATTCTTTGCGAACTTCAAGGTAGATATCCCAAGGTGTCTTCAAGGCTGGCGTTTCTGCTCAGCGGTCGGTGGTCGAAGACTCTGGCCAGGGAGGTGGCACGGGGGGGTGTTGGAGGCAGCGGTGGAGGCCTAGGCCTGCGCCCCCCGGCCAGTGAGCGGACATCGGTGCGCTGGGAGAGACGCACGTCGGCGAAAAGTGCAGCCATTTCTGCTGATTTCTTTACACTGAGTGCGTCGTGTGAGCCGGCGCCGGTGCTTCGGACTGAAATGGGGAAAGTCGTTTGGTGAAATTGGTTTTTTAGTTGTGGTTCTGTTGTAGTGACGTCATTTTATGACCCGTAGGTTGGTGTTTTGAAACTGCAATCATTGCAAGGTTCGGTAGGAAGATTCGGTTTTCATAGAAAACTGCACTCTATTTTGATTGTAAAAATGTAACTAAATATATTTATTATACATCTCAAAAATTTCTAGGCTGTAGGAGTGGTCGATCCGAAATTCTTGAGATTAATGATTTCTTTCAGCTTAGAAGCCGTAGCTCAGTCTGGGGCATCCATTTATTACGAGAAGTGATTTTGGCGAATTTTGGACAGAAATTTTGGTGAGATATCGTGATATTTGACTTGACCTACCACTCCCTCCCTAATATCACGTGAGATTTTTCAAAATGCTTATTTTTACTGTAAGAGATTTATCTTACGCCGTATCGTTCGTCTAGTTGCGTGTTTGGTTGGTCGGTGTTCAACAATCAAGGGGCTATTGTGTGCTACTTGAGTCGTTCACATATCTACGGTAAATATGTTTCGTAAGATTTAGCCAAATTTTAGAGAAACATATTTTACTTAATTTAACCCAGTTTTCTCGCAGTTTTAAACTGTTGCGGGAAAAATATAACGTGATATTCGTCGAGACGTGAGATTTGGCTTGACTCCTCCACCCCCCTAAACATCTCACGTTTTTTGTATATTTTTTATAGCAAGACGAGCTGGTCGTTATCTGAAGGTAAGCATAACGCCGGCCCATAACAATCGCAGTGCCACTTAGAACTTTGAAACGCAAAGTCCTACGCGGCACTGCAGTACGCCCGCCAGCCTGAGACATTAGGTATTAAGTCTCATAAGCCCAGTAATTTCACTGGTTAAAAGTAATTTGACGTGATTAATGGACGCCCCCTGCAGCCCTCGCTCGCCCCGCTCACCTGTGAGTCTCTGCATGTTCCGGGCGCGGTCCCGCGGCTTGTCCTGCAGCAGCAGCTCGTAGTCGAGCGCGAGGCTGTCGGAGCTGCGCGCGCGCAAGGAGCGCTCCTCGCGGCGCCGCGCGGAACTACTTCTGGAACCAACCGGGGTCTTATCAGCTAACAATCTCGTGTTCGTTTTCAATACCAGACCGATTAAAACCAGCGGTCACTAGTCTTCGTGTGGAAGGAGTTGTCGATAGTTTTCGCTTCTTTTCGTTTTGTAAGAACTTATTTCTTTAATAACCAGCGAAAATTCTAGACTATTCCTTCCACACGACGACTAGTGACCGCTGGTTTTAATCGGTCTGGTATTGAAAACGAACGCGAGATTGTTAGCTGATAAGGCGGGACCCTATAGGGCCAGGGGACCGATTTTTGAATTTCACGAGTTCGAAATCACTGGTGACTAAATTCTCAGCGATGACTTTGTAATCACTAATTTGCAAAAGACGTATTTTTGAAAGTCATAACCTGTATTGCCAACATGCAACTATTTTTCAGGTTTGATCATAGATAAACTTATGATTGTGTTTCAAATTTATTTTTTAAGTTGGAAATTGTTTATTAAGTCAAAATTGGCTCTAAATACCTACTCATACCTATGATAACATTCGTAAACGATATCGTAGGTATGATAATTTTAGTCTCCCGCTGAGATTAAAAAATACGACTTTTTGTAAATCGGTGACTATCGGTCATATCGCTGATATTTAGTCACTCGGTGACATTCAAAAATTGCACCCCTGATATCGTTTACGATGATATCGTTTATCGTTCGAAATTGGAACGGGAATAAAAAAAAATGGTGGAAATTCTCAAATATTACAGCCTCTACGAGATATAAATCGCAGAGTTCCAGGTTTTAATGCAACATTTAGAAGGAAAACTGATGAGTGTGCGATGCATTCTGATATTTTTATATCTTACATTTATTTGTCAAACCATCTGATAGTGATTCACTATGTAGAACACAACAGGGAATAAACTTATGAGGTATATATTTTGAACTGTCAGCTTTTTACGATTCTTCTAATTTCCTAAGACCTGTTGATGCTTTCTTACCTGTTCCTGCTTTCTTTCCCATCAAATTCATCAAAGGCCCTCCTCATCCGATCGGAGTAAGTCCTTTGCGAGGGGCTCCTCAAATACTCGAGGCTTTGCGAGCTCTGGATCGCGGATTTCCTTGGCCCGGCGCAGTAACACTTGTTACTGTCAGCACAGCTCTCCGAGTCACAAGAGCAGTAACTGAAGTCACCGTCGTAGCACTCTCTGGAAATTAGGGTTGAGATGACGATATTGGATTTTGATAACCGATTTCAAACAAGTTTTTGTAGAATAGTAGGTATATTTTTCAAGACAAGCTTTTGTAAAATACGTAATTAGAAAGAAAGAAATAAAACACATTTATTTCCGGACAACACCACATTACATTCGAGTACAATAACACAACACAATTTAAAACTACTACTTTAATTATATACCCAATGTAATGTTGTGATGTCAGAAAAAGGTCCCAACTCGGCACATAACTAAGGTCAACGACCTTAGTCACTGAGTTTCTATCGGATTATTTGACATTAATTGGTACTGTAATCTCCACCTTCCGGGTACATCATCAGACCAGCGCTGTGACATCATTATTTTGCATTGTCATACGATATATGTATGTAGGATTGATTGGTCAAAATTGCTTCGCTCTTTGGACAATCATTCTTAAAACTTGAGGACTCTGAGGTTCTATCCGCAGCTTTTTGTGAATTTTCCAGAATAAAAATGTTGCTAATATACGGTACTCTATATTTTGTAGAAACAAATTACTATCCGTCTCTAAAAAAATTGAGCTAAGATTGAGTAATAAAAATTCAACTATCACATATGTATAAAATTAGTGTGACATTAATAAATATAAAAAACATAATTCTGAATTAAATTTACTTGTTTTGTAACAGGCCGCAATCAAATATTTGAGGTTTGAAAAACCGGATTATTTTATTTTATTTTATTTAGTACTTTTAGGAAAACTTACAGCTAGTTACAGAGTATTGCAATAATTTATATAGCTGTTAACACCTACACAAATCCATTCCAAGGATTTATTAGAGAAATTTGAAAGACGTATTCAACTACTTTCGATTTTTTTTTGATGTTAGAATACGAAATAGTAATGTCAAGTACCTAATCAGTATAATTAGTAAAAAAATCACATTTTGCTTATACGAGTAGTATTTTTTTGTACTTGTGATTTCCCGTGTCATAAGATTATGACGTTGTCGTAGCGAGGGTGTAAGCCTTGTAAGGTAAGTGTAGGGTAAGGAAAAGGACTTGTAAAATGTAATTTATAATGAGGGAAGCTAGAACTAAAAAAGTTTACGTTTAAGAAGTCTGTTGTCTTTTAAACAAACATTCCACATTGAGCGTAATACACTTGATTGGTTTGAAACTGGCCCCTGATGAAAAACTGCGTGACCTCGTCATAACTGCCTAGTGCATTGCCGCAAAGAAATCGGCAATTCACAGTTTCCTATTTAGGTGCAGTCATCGAGATACTAACCTCGAGAGATGAAATACTGTACTATCCGATCTCACAACAATGTATTGATTTGGCTATATAAAGCGTTCAGCGTATCAGCGCACGGGGAATAGGCGCGAGGCGGTGGCTTAGCCAATCAGAGCGCATCACGTCTAGGCAAAAATGGTGGAATTTAATTCGTGCAAACAACGTCACTGCATCTCTAGGGGTTAGTTCCTCGATAGGTGCAGTGCATATGGTACTAATTAGGTAGTTGTTATATGACATGAGGCTACAGCACCATCAACCCGTCCATTGCTGAACATCGACCGCCCCCATTATGGGCACTTGTGCCATAATACAGCACGCTTGGCAGACGTCCTGATGATCGCAGTAGATTACGATGTTGACAGAGGAGAATGCTATTCCATAAGCCCATTGCCTTTAGTAAAACATCGACCGAACTCAAAATTTGACCGAAATGAGTTATAGAGAAATAGCGACATAAAAAAGCAAATCCGATAACCTAGTCTAATAAAAAACAACCCTAATTTGAAAATAAGGTATTTTATTTTATTATTATAAGGATATTTAGTTGTAATTCTACAGCAATTTAAAAAAAAATGCTAGTTACACTTCAATTGCCAAAAGTTAGTGATTTTGAATTAGGTCAGTATTTTATTAAGACTGTAAGAGGCCAGCAAAAGGAATATTATTCCTTTTGCTGGCCTCTTACAGTATACATCATACATAGACATGGAGTCGATTCTGTCATTTCATATCTAAACCTAATTTTAGTTTAATACTCTCTTTTTGAAATGAGAACAGAAGAAAGAGATGGAATATATTTTAGACCTGCCAAATTAATTCACTTGCTTGTGTCTAGTGTAAATTTAACGGCAATGAATTTAGTGTTGTCTAACTTATAAGGGTGGAAGATATTTGACAGCTCTAAACTAAATTAAGTCAAACATCTTCCATCTCTTTCTCGTGTTATGTATTGGAAAGAGAGATTGAAACTAAAATTAGGTTTAGGTTATGTCAGAATCAGCACCAATGTCACAAAAAAATATTAGTTTTGTATTGTGTCAATCTTTGAGGAACTACTCCTAATCAATGATTTCAATAAACAAAGGAATGAACCGGTTAAAAATTTCAAACCGAGACGTCACCTACATTTTGTAACTTTTGACAATTTGACAGCTGGGCATCGCTATTTAGGCAACTGAAATTCCCGATCAAGTCAAGCCAGCTTGGAGTACAATTACGAATTCACATTCAACTGTAAATAATTTTAATTAGGTTCAGTTAATCACGAGCCGTCGCGAGCCGCGGACGCGCCACGCTCTGATAACCCCTCACACATTTCATTTCTACCACACACGCGTTATTAATAATGAACCATAAATAATAATAAACAAGGCAGGAATTCCTTTGCACGAGCGCTACTATTCCGCAAATGTAATTAAAGCACACTCACTCCGCGATGCTCTCCTATTGGAGATAAATGAAATGTTAAACGAAGGAGGAAAGTGGAGAAATTTTCGGTTGTAAACTCTCGCGTCGGCGTTTGCAGCATTTTCTAACGCAATGGTAACCGCAATGCAGTCTAATGCCAAGATTATTATGAGGCAATGCTACATTGCCTCAACGCTTCGATTATATCAATTGCTGTTGAGTAATATTGTTAGGACACCTATGCTGAACTGGCATTTATTTATGAATGGAAAAAAAACAAGTACGCTTTGCAATTCCAATCCATCTCTAATTTCTTTATCCCTTTTTATCTATACAAATCTATACAAATAAATAAAATTGAAGAGTCTGTTTGTAATATCAAAATAGCAGCTTTTTACTAAATGCTTATGAAAGTATATACGGTACCTATAACAAAACAACCATTTTTAAAATGTTTGTCTGTCTGTCTGTTTGTTTGTTCCGGTTAATCTCCGAAACGGCTGGACCGATTTTGACGGGGCTTTCACTGGCTGATGTTATAAGGAGTAACTTTGGCTACTTATATTTTAGAAAAAGAACAAAACATAAAAACCATGAAATCAAATATCTCCGCGCGGGTGAAACCACGGGCAGCAGCTAGTCTATAACTAAAATGACTAAAGCATTATAAAAAATGTTAAAAAACACTTACTTTGAGCAGTCTTTGCAGTTCTTGCTTTTGCTCAAAAGCCTGGCCTTCGCTGAGTCCTTCTTGTCAGCCGCAGAGCAGTAACACTTCGACTGGCAGTCATCCTTCAGCGAACAATAGCAGCGATCAGCACAACTTTCCGATTCACATTCCGAACACGATACATAACCGCTGGAACTATTCCGATTCTGACATCCCAAACGATTGCTTAGAGTTAGGAAGTCAGAGTCTTCCGATGTTGATGTCCTTTCACCGGGTCTGGAGACTTTCCCGTTTCGTTTCGATACGTGGACGATTTTGTCTTGTCGTTTTGAGTGGCGTTGCCGCATAACTTGTCGTTTTGGTGGCGGCAACATTGGTTCTTTGGGTCGGAACTGTCGGATATCGTAACTGGATGTGGAAACAGAACTTTCAGAAACGGGCTCCTTTGCTTTGGCCATGACTTGGAAGTCTAATGACGTGATCTGCGGAGTTTCCTTCTTGCGAAAGTCTTTCCCGAATGGCATCCGGAATACCATTCGAAGGCCACTAGCTCCTTTGAATATCTTCCGTCGTTTGTTCTGGAATGTACTGTTCCGTCTAAGAATCTTCTTTTTCTGCTTTTTCATTATCGCTTTGCTGTGCTGAAAGAGTTCGTCTTTCGTCAACGTGACTGCTAGCTTCAGTAGAAATTCCTTGTATATCGGTTTAAGATCATTGAAGGACATTCCTTCTGCATCTATTATGGCGTTTAGGATCTCGTCCATCGAGTGCAAGTTCTCCTGAACTTTGAATTCGTTAAAAAGTTCATTGAACCCTAAGGGTGAGCCGCCTCCCTTCTTACCGTTGTTTCTGGAATGTGAACAATTTTATCATTAGTCCACAGAAAAATCGAGACAGTAAAGCTTTCTGGGTAAGGATGTAATAATTATGATTGCTAAAAAATAGTGGTGTTGTATTGAATCAGAGGAATGCAGCGGACGCGGTTGCGTTAGCACAATTACTTGCATGCGAGGGTCCGCAACACTCCAATAAACACATTTTATTCCTCAGCTTCAGACATTTTGATCAATCGAGCCGATCGAATGAAAAACTACAAAACAATTCTATTAAGATATCAGTGGCGCATATCCGCGGAAAGGAAATGATATCGCTCAAGCGTTGAAATGAAATTACAGAGAAGTGTGACATGCTTGATTTATGGATCGCGTTACGAAACGGAAAGAAATTCACATACCTATGTCCGATCGACTTGTACCTCGTCAGTCCACCAGCGTTGAGAAAGCTGCCAGATCGAGGTATCGCCACCTTTGTAAATATGTCTCCAGATTCGGTGATAGACTTCCTGCCGCTTTGACTCCGCCTCAGTGGCTCCTTTGGAGGCTCCGAAAGAGAGTCTGAAGGTGGTTTGGAAGGAATGGGAGGGGGTAAAGTCGGTGGTCTCTGAATATTCTTTCGTCTTTCCAACTCCCTGAAAAGCTCGATTTTCTCAGATACTTTACTTCGGACAGATGACTCGCTACTACTGTTTGCGTTCTTCTGAAGTTTGGCGATGTGAGGGTTTAGTAATGGTTTTGCAGAGGATTTTTTCGAGTCTTGAGTCTCGCTGCCGCTTTCGTGCTTAATGGAATCTAATTTGGCTTTTACTTCTTCGACTGTGATTCTTTTGACTTCGGCGGGTGGGATCGAAGGAGGTGGGGGGCGTTGAGGTAAACTTTCCAATGAGAGTTTCTTAGTCCTGTCTAAAGGTGGCTTTTCAGTAAAGGATTCACTAGCTGAGAACCCATCAGCTCTGTCGCTTTCACCGCTCATAGATGACGTGCTCCGCTTCTTGCGAGGTGGTCTGATTGGAGTTTCATTCTGATTCCCACTGCTGGCGACACTCATGCAACTTATCCCGTTCCGATTCTTAAACTGTTTCTTATCACCATGGCCTTGCCGACTCATATGTGACATAAGGGACTTGTACAGCGTGGCCGCTATTACGATGGCATCCTCTGTCGTCTGACATACAAATCCATGACACTCCAATTGCTTGGCGATGCCAATTTTCCTCATTACTACAGCAAAAAGGGGGGAATGTGAATTTTCATTATGAGATAGAATGTATTTTTTATCTGGAGATTCTAAGGTCTTGAACAAGGCTTGTCGGTCTATATTATCGGGATCTGTGATCAAAGGCAGAAACGCATAGCTGAGATCTTGCTCGTTTTCTTCCGAAGGTTGCACGACAAATTTGACAGCCGACCACACTGCTATAGTTGGAAAAGGATTAAGTTGTTCGAGATCGCCTTTCTCGCCTTTATATCTAACTTTGAGCCCACTTTTTGATATCTCTAATCGTCCATTTAAAGCACTTTTATGGCGAAGGTTTCTTCGGTAGCTGAAATATAAGTCCTTGAGTGGAGTTTGGAGGCCAGATAGACTAGTGACTTTGCTGTGCAGAGGCGTTGATCCTAAATAGTGGACGCTAAATACATGAACGCCAATGTTTTCAGACGACGGTCTCGATTCTCCCGCCATGTCTGCGAACATCCGTTCTATTCGATCCTGCACGGTATTGCTGGCCTTATTGATTTTCTTCTGACAGTAATGGTCGTCATCCTCGAATATTGTCAATTTACTGTCACATGTTGAGCTGACCTGCAAAATAATATCAAGAATTAATTACTGCCGTAAATAATCATCCTATTTACTTGGAATGGTTCATCAAACTGGAATAACTTTATAGTCTTAAAAAAAGCATTTTCTAATCTTACAAATAAGTCAGTAAAGGACTTGTACCAAATTTGTATGGAGCTTGGTACTTTATTTCCAGAAAAAATGAACTAGGCTCAAATTTTTTTCTAGATAAGTGTCTGAACAATAAAAAATTATGAGGCTTGCGTTTTTTTAAAACTAGTTTTAAAAATAGCGTAGTAGAAATGCAAAATTAATTAACAGCAACACTGCGTTCCTAAAAATATCCAAAAAGCAGCAACATTATAAAAGTATGGCGTCATCGTCACGTTATTTTTGATGACAATTTTTCAAATAATAAGCTGTGTCGTCACCTGTTCTGTCAATTTTTTTTTATTTTCTTTGCTCTTTATCACTTTCAGCCAAAAAGAAGCTGAAAAAACCGTTCAGTTTCGAGAAACAGCGCTCCGTTTCATGTTACGTACTAAAAAAAACCTTTACTTATGTATTTTCAGGAAATTGCAGGCCTATAAAATTGTAATTTCATTTCAGAATATCTATAAGAGCTCATTCCAAAAAACCAAGTACCAAAACGGAACAACTCTTTTCCTTACCTTACTGTCCCTCCTCTCCAGCTGGCTCGAAAGAGATTGGAACTGCGGCAGACTGGAGACAGACCTGGTGTCATCGAACAGTGCGTCGATCTTCTGCTTGTAAGAGAGCGAGGAGACTGAAGGGGCGCGGGGGCGGCGGGCCTCATCGTCGCGCGCACCCAAATGGAACCCGCCGGGTGAGGCACTGGCGTTGTCGCACGTCACCATCTGGTGAAAGAATATACATAGTATGAAATAGGGCTGTTGACTCTTTTTTATGATATCAAACAATTCGTTTTCTCAAAATCATCAAATGTCTATATCGAAAAAACTGGAAATCGAACGCTAGAAACGTCAAAAATTAGAGTTAATGTCAGGCGTATCTACTGGATGCTGAAACGCCCCATAAAAATTGTGCTGAACGCGTGACGTCACATTTTCGACGCGGGCCGTAAAGTTGTACTAAACACCTGCACTATGTTGATTTTGGCCGGGAAAAACTGCGTAAGTACATACTCGTAGTTGTTATACATTTTGTTTTATTCATCAAAATGTAAAGAATGTGATGGTATCATTTAAATTACTAATAGATGATAACAATAATTTGTTGAATTTGGGAAACTTTTAGTTGCAGTATCTTTGTGGAAATTATATATTTTTTGTGAATTTGATTTTTATTATGTTAATGTGTTCTTCTTAAAACTGTATAGCGACAGAAATGATGTATTTTGTGTTTCTTGTAACATCCCAATTCTCAAATGAACTCAACTCAGCTCAACTGAGCAGTGTACAAAAGATGAAGTAAAAAGTAGGAAATGCTTAGTTATGGAAGCCGGCACTTAGGATTGATTACCTTTATACCTACCTACATATAATTACTTTTGACCAGCAGGTCATTTGACTGCTTGAATTCAAACGGATTTACAACTGTGCTCAGTTGAGCAAAAATCCGATTGAATATGGAAAAAGTGAGACATGTGAATGTCTCACTTTTTCCATTCAATGTTTGTGGACCTTACACTTAACAAATAGATTCATATCGAACTTACATCGTTATGAAAGGTTTATTTTCACAACTGTTATGTTATGCTCATGTTGTTCAATCGTTACTTCATATAGTAATTAAGGTATTGCTTAGACTGGAGTAACTGTAACAAACAGTGAAGGGATCGCCAGATCTTGATATTATGTTTGTATGTCCCAATCTCATTCGAAGAAATAGCCTTTATTTACTTGCTAATACATAAATAAACACTTCATTCGAAGAACGTTCGCATTTCAATTGCCTGTGTAATTGATCGGCTAGATTCGAGATATATATTGAGGGTCAAAATATGGTAATCCTGTGAAATATGAATTATAATGAAATAATCAAAGAAGCCTTCAAGAACTTCAAAGGCTTATTCAAATCGCTACTGCTGTAGGTAGAGGGAGTATTTGTATAAAGTTTTGTGCCCAGTCGATTCGTACGAATTACTAATTTGTACGAATGGCTAATTTGAACGAAACGAGAATTTGAACTCGATAAATGATAATTTGCGCAAATCGCGAATTGCACGAATCGCGAATTGGACGAACTGCGAATGTGAACGAATTGAGAACTTTACAAGTTGCGAAAATGTACCAACTGCACATAATTCTCGGTTTCGCAGATATTGGACCTTTTCTTTTCAATGAATGCATAAAGCAGTTTTATTATACTATTGGATAACTTGACGAGCTGGTCGTTTGCCTGATGGTAAGCATAACGCCGGCCCATAACGATTGCAGTGCCACCCAGAACTTTGAAACACAAAGGCCTGCGCACGCGCAGCACTGCAGTGCGCTCGTTACCCTGAGACTTTAGGTATTAAGTCTCATAAGCCCAGTAATTTCACTGGCTACTCTGCTTATCAAACCGGAACACAGTAATGCTTACGCATTACTGCTTGGCGGCAGACTTCGTGCAAAGTGGTAGTCCCAGAAGAAGAGTTAGCCCTACCACCCAGTTCTGACATAATTGAAATAAAAAGTAAAATAAGCGTTTACTTTAAACTTTTCAATATTGCTTTCTGATCAACTAAATTTTCATTTATTTTGTGTTTATGGATACTTATTTTAATACCCGATAAACCAATTAAAATAGCGGTATTTATACATATTTAATTATATATTCCGGATGTACGTTCATGCTTGACGTAAGAATTAATATAGAATTAACCGCAATATTTAATTTAGACTTCACCACATTCATTAATATTAAATAATAAAATTCGTTTTTTATATCTATCCGCATTAATTCAATCTCGTAGTTTATAATTATATTTTCGGCTTAATTAAATGGCCGTGATAGCCTTGAGACCGCCATTTTAATGGAAATGTGCATCATTGAGAAAACCGAACTTGGTACGATATGGGCATAGGGCATTGCAACACGAAACACAAAACGGTGAAGCAATGGAGTTAACGTTCCTTCAATTTCTAAGACTATGACTACTAATACCTACTGATACTTTACTTATTCCTTCTAGTTATTATATAATATTATATTATTAGTATGTAGAGCGAGTGTGGCCGAGTGGGAACTTATGCGTCTTTCGATCCGACGCACTATAGTTCGAATCTCGACTCGGCCCCGCACCAATGACTTATAAGGAGTTATGTGTGAATTTATCACACTCATTCTAAAACGGTGAAGGAAAATATCGTGAGGGATTCCGCATGTTCAAGAACCACAAAATTCGAGGACATATGACAATTGTGACATCCACTAATCCGCGCTGGGCCCCCGTCACCACGCCTGTATACGATCTCTTTCTCAGAGAAGGCTGGTATCACAGCAGTGGGAGCTCAAGAGTCTGATAATGATTATTATGTAACAGCAGTAAAAAAAACTTCAGAAACCCCAGATCATTGGGCTACAAGCACAATATTTTAAAATCTGTCACCTAGCTCTTCAGAGTCAGTCCTAAATCCTAGTCGAAGTTTGGCGGTTTGTTAGGATCAGCGGTGCAAGTACGGATCTTTTCGATCGATAAAATTCGATAAAATTGACAGTACCAATGTATAAAGTGGGTTTTATCGACATTTTATATAATTTATCGAGCCTCGATACAATCGACAAAAGTTATCGAATAGCTAGTTCGAATCCAAAGAGAATATAGAGCTACTACAATACTTTACGATCAGACTTCGGTACTCGCAAGATTCGATAAATTTATCGGGTTTTTCGATTCGACAAATTTATCGAACCGACTTCCGTACTTGCGCCGCAGGTGAAATAGGATAAAACGCTACGCTAACGTATATAGAAAAATCCAAAATTGTTTTTTTTTTTCATAATAAAATGAAAATTGTAGTACCTGAGTGCATATGGGTATCTATGTACTGACGGGTATCTACACAACAAGCGATCTACTATTGGAGGCTAGTCGGTAAGCATCATAAACCATACTTGACGCTTTTTCTATTTAGATGGGTGAGAGGTACATACATTTCAGCAATATCCATTCAGTACTATGGCCTGATTAATCAATAGCAAACAAGAACAACTTTTGTATTAATAATTTGACAAGATTGGGACATGAATAAGATACTCACTTCTCCACTTGTCGATGGGCCCTGGGCCCAATATTTATTTGCATTTTGGCACGCGTCTCTTCGCTATCCGGAAAATCTGAAACAATTTTAACAACAGCGTTAACAAACATTAAAAATAAATTGTGTAGGAATGACATCGTAGCATGCGACAACTCAAAATCGGACCTAAGTAAATTTAACAAATAGGTATGGAGTAAAGCAACGTTCAGTTCGGATGATATTTGCAACAAAGTGCCGGAAACAGTTATTGTGGCAACAGTTAAGCTACCTAAATTTGTAACCTAAGCTTGTAACATTAGGGTCACCTTAGACGCTCAAGCAAACGTACGTTTGCTTGTCAGAATAACAACGCTTTTGCGTTAAGCGCGGATTTCGTAATGCTATAAGATTATATATAAAATTCAAAAAGGAAGCCAGCTATTATTCTTTGGCCTAGTTTTTAACCGAAATCCAAAAAAAAGGAGGGTATTTTTTTTATGTTTGTTACCTCAGATCTTCGTCATTTATAAACCGCTTTTGAAAATTATTTTTTTATTTGAAAGGATATACTTTCAAATTGGTCCCATAGAAATTTCATCAAAATCGGTTCCGTAGTTTGTCACTGAAGTCGGTTCGTCGCTTTTTCAAAGCAATTTTTTTTTGCTCTATTCTTGTTCATGCAACTTTGCTTCCATCCTGCGTCCCAAGTCTACCTGTAAGCTCTTCTAACCGCAACTATATCGACAGTAAAGCTTGCTCATATCCTCAATGCAAGGATGTTTAGTCGCTGTTGAGGTTATTGCGCCATTTCCGAGGAGAACCGCAAAGTGAGGCAAAGGATCAGAGTCAATTTGATGGTTTGATGACTTTTCTAGAGATGTTATGGTATGTACATTGAAAAGAGCAGTTTTTGCGCAAGTAATCAAGATCTACGAGAAAGTCATACCGCTGTCTACAGTGTTTACCACAATAAGTATTGCATCTATTGTAGTACCAACTTAAACTTAGGAATATAATCTGATAAATTATTACGTAATTCTATTAGAACAATGCCAAAGTGTGTACCAAACGCACTTTGGTTTCTTGGTTTGTTCTTTTACGGAGCAACGGATCTATACGTGATTTTTGCTTGAATTATATAGTTTATGGACCGCAGTAACATAGCTACTTTTTATACTGGAAAATGCATGGTTACTATGTTAATCTCCATAGGATGAAGGCAGAAGCTGAATGATATAATAATAATTTATTTCTCTCTATAAGACTAAAGTAACATTGCATATAAACATAAACATAAACATAAACGCTTACACACTCATACCCCCGCACTAGGATTCCCTGTGTCGCAGGTGGCATGGACATACACAGATACACATCACAAACATCCAAAACCCGAGAACAAACTTTATGCTTACACAAAATCTGCCCCGGCCGGGAATCGAACCCGGGACCCCTCGCTTTGCAGGCAGGGTTACTACCAACTTAGCTACGGAGCCGTCTAAGGCCGTCTAAATAACTAAGAGTACCTCTTAATAAACAAAGCATAGCAGTTTGTAATTTAAATTATACTTATTAGGTACATGTAGATAGTAGGTTGCAAAGAAATATAACTTGACCCTTCCGTAAGGTTCTATGGCCTAGCACATACGTGGTTGCTCTTTGTTTAAAGTGCAGGCAGCAACGCACTCTACATTTAGTGGAAAATTATATTCTTAGTACAAAAATGTTTCGATTTTATTGTCTCTAATTACTGGTGATAACATCTACGCATCATAGCGACAAAGTGCTTCAATATTCACACATTCACAACCGTAGGTGACTACGGGTCGCTAGCCTGAGATTATAGGCGTTATAATGTAAATGAGCATAAAGAGCGAAAGCGAGAGTCCATTCGTTTAAGCTATGTAAATTGGGTAAAAAGCAGTAAATCTTGTGAAATTCTCCTTACAATGTGTTGCTTAGAGGATTATAGGTATTTGCTTTATGCTATGAGTAACACACCACTTGTTTGTTATATACATACATGCGTCTATGTTTATTGATGTGTATCATATACATACATGTATGGGTATAAGTATACATCGAAACACAATGGTCACCTCATATTTTGCAACCCAACAGCTGCATAAAAGTACTTGGACCTATCATAATCTTCATCCTCATATCGGGTCTTAGAATTTAGTAATTGAGTGTATTTTAGTAACCTACATATCAGCTACTTCCTATTAATATTATAAATGCGAAAGTTGGTTTGTTGATTTGTTGGTTTGTCCTTCTTTCACGCAATAACGGAGCAACGGGTCAACGTGATTTTTGGCACAGATATAGTTTATGGACCGGAGATTAACATAGGCTACTTTTTATCCCAGAAAAATGCACGGTTCCTATGGGAACGCGGGTGAAATAGTGGGCAGAAGCTAGTTATAGAATAAGTTTAATATAAATCTGGGCAAAATAAAACCATTTTTTATCTATTCGATTGGTTCTTCTCAATCCTCCCATGGTGCATCGCGTAGGTAAGCATGCTTTTTTATGCTACTGGATAACGAGACGTCCGTTTGGCTGAATGAAAACGTAACCCCAGCTCATAACAATAGTAATAACTCCTTATACAACCTCCTGATATTCTGTTTTCGTGGTTTTTTTTTTAAATGGGTCCTTGTACCCGTGCTTGCTTCATTATTGCTATACGCGTCTGTTACTACATATAGTATATCGTTACAGCTAGGCGGTAGACTACAAATGCAAATCGGTGCATGTAGGGACCCACCCGGAGGGGTATTCGCAGAAGAGTAAGTTTAACCACCTAGCTCTGTACAGTAATTGCCTGGTCGTTTAAACACGTAAAAACAAATTCGACCGTATGCAATTGTGCGCCGTCATTTGCAGTCGAGTTTGTCAACTGCAGTCTGCAGGTTGCTAACTACAGTTTTTGTGCCTTTTTGAAGACTAAACTCTTGTTTAGTCTTGGTCATCACTCGTTTTAAAAATGAAGCGAGCTTCGTTAACGTTTTTAAATAAATGAAATACTGTTGCTGTCATAACTATAGAGTTTCAGCTTTAGTAATTATTTATTAACCATTTAATTCAATATTTCCTAGTAACATGACATATTAGCGAATCCTTTCCAAAAATTTCACTTTAGATTTCGTCTAGTCCCTCCAGATTTGGAATATGCATTTGGATTTATTTCTAGCATTCGTATACTTAGGTGAGGTTTCAACTACGACTTATTACAAAACATCTAGTTTTATAATTAATCAATTAATAGAATCTATTTGCATAAAAATATCTTGAATGCTAATTAAATTCATTTTCATCTACATAATGCATAAAACATTAAGATTTGTAGAATATAACGGCTTTAAAAAAAAGTTGTATTTTACCAAAGTTGTCGAGGTCGTTCTGGCCACAACAGACTACCCAGGAGTTGATACACAACTGCCTGCGTAATAATGCGGTGCGCTTGTGACACTGTATTATCCTATCCTACTTCCTACTAATATTATAAACGCGTAAGTTTGTCTAGATGTTTGTTACTTTTTCACGCAAAAACAATCTGAACGGATTTTGATGAAACTGTATGGTGTTATTTCTTGTACATCAGAATAATATTACCTAGACTACAATTATTTATCCTATCCATACTACTAATATTATAAATGCGGAAGCTTGTGAGGATGGATGGATGTTTCTTTCTCTTTCACGCAAAAACTAACGAACTGATTTTGATGAAACTTTACAGTAATGTAGCTTAGACATCAGAATAACACATAGACTAAAATTTATAAAGATATATACCGGGCGAAGCCGCGGGCGAAGGTAGTCTCTCAAAATTATACCCAGTAATTTCACTGCCTAATTTTCTCATTGAACTGGATATATCAGTGATAGTACCTATATCAAGTGCACATACCTACGTGCACACTGTAGCTTGGCGGTACTCGTGTGTATTTCGCCGGACACTCGCAGAAGAGTTAGTAAATATTAATTACTATCTGTACGTGTATATAAACGTTGAGTAATTATTCAGTTTCTCAAAAATCGCAGCTGCTATCCTAATAGAATTGTTTTGTGTTACTTGCCTGTAGGCCGATTTGATCAAAGTCCTTTGCCAGAAACCCATTCCCACCGTCGAAGATCTTTGTCCAAGTTTACTTAGTAAATTTTGCACAGAGGAGTTTAAAAAATTTAGGAATTTCGACCTTACGCAATTACGTCAACTGAAAAAAAAATTGAAGTGTCTGTTTGTAATGTCAAAATAACAGCTTTTTACTAAATGCATAAATGAAAGTATATTCGGAACCTACAACAAAAAATCTTTTTTTTTTATTTATGTTTGTCTGTCTGTCTGTCCCGGCTAATTTCCGAAACGGCTGGGCCGATTTTGACGGAACTTTCACCAGCTGATGCTATAAGGAGTAACTTAGAATACGTGGGCGAAGCCGCGGGGCACTGCTAGTTAGATAGAAGTACCGGTACCCATTGTGCCGCTAAAATATATGCTAATTAATATCGATCGATATTGCTTAATTATTTAGGTAAATGTCATGCTGAAATCAAGGATGAGTAGCTGTATAGATTAGAACGGATTACTTTTTATTATGTCAAGGCCGAGACGATTTCTAGATGTGTTAACACAATAAAATCTGTATGACATTAAGGCGTATACTGCAGCTTCACTTAAAAGATTTTTTTGCAAAATCAGATGAGCTTCAGCCACTGGAAAAAAAAAATTGTCATTATTCATCATATTACCGATAATCTTGTTTTCTAACAAATTTACTCGATAAAAAAAATGGAAAAGTTACTTCTAAAAATAACTTTGAAATGTAATATCTTTGTAATTTATAAATGTATATCTATACTACTGTATTTTTTTCTTGATTTGTAATATATATAGGTACATGAACACGGAAATTTGTTCGAGGAAAAACAACCCTTTTGACGTTTTGCTTTAACCGCACCTTAAATCCCTGCTATAAAGAGCGAAACATAATTATAACAGTAACTACGGTTACATAATTATGTCGGTCCGTGGTTGGTAGATGTTTTAATGTAGGTACAATCGCAGAAGACTTTGACAATTATTTAAAACAAACATGATTTATTTTTCTAAATAGCCAGGTCATTAAGAAGGTTTTATGTTGATGTAAAATATAAACTTTGGTCAAATGTGAATGCTATTTTAACCTTTGTTATCACTGCATTAAATAGTAGTATTCTATATACAGTAGTCGATAAAGTGAGTGTGGCTAAGCGGGAACTTGTGCGACTTTCAATCCGACGCACCATAGGTAGGTACTTCGAATCTCAACTCGGCCCGCACCAATGACTTATATCAAATTATATGTGCGGATTATTCACACTCCCTCTAAAAGGGTGAAGGAAAACATCGTGAGGAAACCGGCATGTACAAGAACCACAAAATTCGAGGACATTCGAGGACGCGGGCCCAGTGCGACTTGGTGGATGTCACATGTGACGTCCACTAAGTCGCACTGGGCCCGCGTGGTGGATTATGGCCCATACCCAATGCTTCTCTCAGAGAGAGAGAGTCTCTGAGAGAAGCATTGAGAGCGTAAGAGGCTGATAATGAATATAGTAGTCTACTATCCGCCGTAAGATCAAAAGTAAAGAATTTGTAAACTGACGAAGGTATTCTTACCATGACTCCACAATGTACATACATTACATAGGTATGTATGCGAAATGATAGTGTGTACCTACATACTTTACCAAATACAAGCAAGTGTATACTTTGATGGTTTTTCCGTTCTTTGTACCAAATATACATAGCTACAATAGTTTTCTATTTAATTATTTTGCAAAACTCATAGCGTTTCTAAAAGCTAGTTGAACACACCGCAAATGTATTCGTGGCCGAGCTCAAACTTTCCACATAATATTATTCTTGGTATTCGCAAACTTTGCAACACGTTATAGGTTATTGCAAGCAATAGTAAACAAACCACAATAACACTTAGGCGAAATAGTGTTTGTCTCTTTTCTGGTTCCTACGTTTTTTTATACTATTTGATACGAGGCGGGCCGGACTTTTTTTTTATGTTATTTGGTAACGAGACGAGCTGGTCGTTTGCCTGATGGTAAGCATAACGCCGTCCCAGAACATTGAAACACAAAGGCCTGCGCGGCACTGCAGTGCGCTCGTTACCCTGAGACATTAGGTATTAAGTCTCATAAGCCCAGTAATTTCACTGGATACTCTGCTCATCAAACCGGAACACAGTAATGCTTGCACATTACTGCTTGGCGGCAGACTTCACGAGCAAAGCTGTGGTACCAACCCAGACGGACACTCGCAGAAGAGTCAGGTAGTCCTACCACCCAGGACTACGTAGAATGAGTAGCGTCACAACAAACATACACAACCACATAGTATCTAACGAATCGTTATATCTGCATTGGTTTATCATGACTTATCGCTTAAAAGGATATTTTTCAATCCAATCCTTTCCTACCTTTATAATATTATACCATATATCACTGACAACATCGTCACTGAATATCAGGTGAAAGATTGCTAACATACCTATTTCACAGTTTTACAATGGATTGTAAAACTATGCTTGTTCTAACCTTATAGAGTTCATTTGCATTGCGTAAAGTTAAACATTGGCTGATGTGGCGACGGCAAAGTTGGTCATACTTTGCATATTTTCATATTTTGTGTCTACTGATGCTGACGTACATACCATTTTCATATTACAAAGTCGATGTAACAAAAGCATAATGCGAGTTCGTATAACATTTTGTTCCATATATTTTAAACTACTAAACAGATTTGGATGAAACTTACGCTGTTCCATAAGTTAAAGTAAATGTAAGAAAAGGCACAATCCAATTAATAGTTTCGGAGAAATGCATGGATAAACATATACCTAAAACATTTTGTATATTTGTTTTGAATCGCTAATACGTTTACATTGCATTTCCAATAATACATACATATACGTGTCGAATTGATAACCTCCTTTTTTGAAGTCGGTTAAAAAGACAGCAGTTTTTGCCATCTACGACATTAGTCCACGCGAATCTCTTAGAGACAAAAAATTTAAAGAAATAGGCATTCTAACCTTGGCACCGCTATATTTTGACATTGTAATGCATGTACTGAAACATAAAAGGTTACATGATGTATACATATATCCCTTTGATATAAGTACTACTCGTACATTAAGTTAAACCAATGGATTTCATTTAGTAAATAATGATTTAGCCATACGTGCCAAAGGTGCTATTAGACGTTAATATATGACTGATCGTTATTCATCAATCAAGGACCACGCGCAAACCTTGGAAAAACCGCTTCTACGACCTCTCTACTGAAGAAAATACTTGAAACTATTTTCTCCACTGAACACGCAGTTATAGTTGTGAACAACTACTGCGTGTTCAGTATGGAAGCTGCGGTGCAAATACGCGGTGGTGCGCAAGTGATGTATGCTGTATGCAGCGTCACTGGAAGCCCAGGCAAGGAGTGAAAGAGATAGCACTATCTGGCCGTATTGCTGTTCTTGTCTGTTTCATGGATTTTTGGTGGTTTTACTTCTAACCGCGCGTGAGCGACTCAGCGTGTAATACCTCGTAATCCGAGCTTGTTGTAATACCATGCTTATTTTAACAGCAAAAAGCAATAATGGATTAGCGTCTCATGTGCCCCTAAGGCAAAGAATTTGTTCTACATACTGGTAAAACAAAGTGCCTAGCGGCGCGTCAGTTTGTTTTACGAGGTGTAGTAGTTTGCCCAGCTTCTATTGACATAGTGGAGTAGTTGAACTAGTGAGTTCAGCGACCGAAAGCACGTCTTCAGTTTGGCGTTTAAATTGTTGTTAAGATTGTCGACACGGCTGTTAATTGAAATTTTTGCGCTTGTTTTGTTAACAACTTTAGTAGGTAGTTCCAGGGTTATTCTAGTGAGAGCTGCTGCACATCTCTTATTAATACTTTTGGTTACGTTTTTTCAAGTGTATAGACACCATTATTCACATTCACATGCTCATATACAATACTCACATATACATACATAGGTACACATACTCACATGCACATACTCTCATACATAACACTCAGCTAGCACTGATAAGTTTAGCACCCAGGAAGAGCACTGGTTCTTGCAAACTCAGGGTAACCTACCGCGAGAGCTAGAGTTTATAAAAATGGTTGCTTTAATCTGTAGTTAAATTTAAATTATTACAACTTGTTATTGTTATTTACATTTTAATATTGTATTATATATGAATTATTTTTGTTAAGGTAACCTTAAGATGCATTTTTGGATCAATAATTGATTATTATTATTATATTATAACTCGAAACATGCAGTGTAATTATCCGACAGCGCGACGCAAAGGAGGCTATTGTGTTAATCCCAAGTATGTATGTTTGTTCCTTTGTGGCGCTCTAGAAACTAAACACCTAGGCCCGATTTTAATTAATTTTAGGTTATATACATATAGTTAGTTAGTTATATATATAGGTAATAATAGGTTTGTCTTAATCTTGCTTTTGCATTTTTGTAATTTTAATACGTTAGCCCTATTCAGTTTTGCCTTTTACTTCTTACTTCCTTAATCATCGAAGCAATTATGTGATGCAAGATTATGAGTCAGTGATTCACTACGCCAAAAGTTCTGATTTAGTTCTAAAACTAAATTAGTCGAAGTCGAAGATGAAGTATACACTAATGACTAATCATTAGTGTATCCTTCATATTTGACCACAGGAGCGATCAAACGCTAAACTACTGTAACTAAGGTCGCAATTCACCAAAAAATGTGAAATAAACAAAGTTCACGTTCCGCTGTTAAAATTCCTAAACCTAGTTTAAACTGAAGTTTAAATATTTGCTGTTCAACGCGCAAATTCGATCAAATTAGAATTAAATCAATCATCGGTTCACGAACCATTCAGCTTTGACAGCAGATGTCAAAATGCTCGTTTAAAATACTCCTAAGTACCACAAGTTCACCAAAGTTAAGTTAAGTTTCCAAGTTCACCAACCATCATTTCAGATAGATGTTCAACTATAAATTCACTCTAAAATGGTAGGTGAACTACGACGATAGTTTAATAAAATTACGTTTTGTTTGAAAGAAAAATACGACTTTCAAAATTTCTAAATAAATCTTTATCTGCTGTTTTTTGATAACATATTATTAAAGTTTCGAAAAGACAGAAATTTTTTTTATTCCTAAACAAGGATTAGGTACAATAATAAGCTTTTAAATATTCTGCGCAGAACACCTAACAATTTAATTTTATTGAATATTAAATGCATCCGCGCTTTTATAATAATATTACTAAGTGGTTCGTAATAGAATTAATTATCATAATTTCCATGTCAAAAATCTTGATACAAAAGATTAGTTGCATCTTAAACTAGATTTAGTCAAATAGAAAGTGTTAATTTGAAAATGTATTCATTAAACTGCGCCTAATATCGTTGTGACGGGCAACCAATGTGCTCGAATGTTAGCTCAACGAAAATTGCAATTCATGTGAGTAAATATCGTGCAGGTACTTATGCTTCAAAACTTTCAATAGACCACTGCAGCATTTTTACTATAAATATGCACATTGCACAGGCCTATGCAACAACCAGAACGTTGTCCAGATATTTTTACTGCTAGATTAGTTTTATGCTATGTTACGTATTTTTGCCGTAGCAAGTACTAAAAGTATTTTGCACATAGTTATCACGAATTAGCATGGCGGTGAGGCAACCCCGCCTGCAAGCTGGGTACGCTTCCAACTGGTAGTGGGCTAGAACATTTGTATACCTAGGGCCTACTTTGGCTTGTAGATTATCCAACTATTTCTGTAGCTAGGTTAGATGTAGTGTTTATTTATGTATTACCTAGTTAATTAAGGCTGTTAGCCCGTAGAAAATAATAATATGTTTGTTTGTTTTCTATCTATCTACATAAGATGAAATGCTTTTTGCCTCTAGATGGTGAGACATCCTTATTGCTGCACAGAGAACCCCCTGTAAGGTCACTGAAGTGGCGTGAAATTTGAAAAATAAGTACATCCTTTTTTGTGATTTTAGTATTATATACATCCATCCGTACTATGCGAATATATATGTATATATAAAGAGTATTAATGCGAATGTGTGTTTGTATGTTCGTTGGTTTGTCCTTCTTTCACGCAGCAACGGAGCAACGAATCGACGTGATTTTTCGCATAAATTTAGTTTATAGACTGAAAGTAACATAGGCTGCTTTTTATCCCGGAAACATGCACAGTTCCTGCGGGAACGCGCGTGATACAAATTCAAATTCAATTCAAATTCAAAAGTCTTTATTCAAATAGGCCCCAAAGGAGCACTTATGAAAGTTAAAATGACTCTAACAGCCGGCCTCTGCAACATTCATCTGCACCGCGGGCAGAAGCTAGTTATATTAGAAAAGTATTTTAATATTATAAAATTTCCAAATTTTTCGCCATTTTACGGACCATCCACCTTAACAGATCTTGATGGTTCTCTCATTTCAGTGCTCAGACCGTCAATAACTCCTGTGAACATGCCTAACGTCTAATATTTTTGTTCGTTTGGCATAACAGATCGACAGTTTATCAGAAGCAAGATAATAAAGCAAGGTAATGTTCATGTTCCTATTTCAAATGCAGCATTAAAATTATTGCGTGTAACAAGCCTACAGCATGCTATTCATACACGGCAACATCAAATGTATCAAATATGCAGTCAAGAGATAATAATTATTGTTGGATTGGCGGCCACGTATACCGACGCTCCTGATAGGCGTCACGCAAGCTTGCCATACTTCGTTGACAGAACACGAGAGAGAAATGACGAATGACGGTAGGTTTCGCGGAATAGTTTATCTAAACTCTAGATGGACCTAAGAACTAGGTATTTATAAACTAGTAGTCTTATTTCATTGTTAACAATTTATACACATCATTCTACTGCTTCTGGGTGATATGCCAAATTAAACTTATGCGGAACTTTAAACTCAAATTAACATGATTTTTACGTAATATTTAACCATACCAGTACATGATACCTAAACATACAGTTTTTGTTATATTCTTTCGTGATTATATAGGCTACGCTTTTTGTCGATTGGATGTCAATTGCAAATTATACCTACTGATGAAAATTTCGTTTCCTATTATAATTTTTTTTATGTTATTTGGTGACGAGACGAGCTGGTCGTTTGCCTGATGGTAAGCATACTGTCAGCCCATAACAATTGCAGTGCCACTCAGAACTTTGAAACACAAAGGCCTGCGCGGCACTGCAGCGCGCTCGTTACCCTGAGACATTAGGTATTAAGTCTCATAAGCCCAGTAATAGTCACTGGCTACTCTGCTCATCAAACCGAAACACAGTAATGCTTGCACATTACTGCTTGGCGGCAGACTTAACTCACTCGCAGAAGAGTTAGTCCTACCACTAACAAAACAAAGAAGAATGTAATATTATATTAATAAAATCGATCGTAATAATTAATTTAGCACCAATGACTTCAGCGTTCGACCTTACCTCCTTTGCCTTACGGCCACAAAATTATGAGCCTATAAAACATATGCGTCGAATCCGCAATCCAGGGAAGTAGGGTAAGCGTAACTGTTGATGGTATCTGAGCTGTAACAGGGTGGCATGGTAGTGGCGCTGGCAGTGACTTAGCGGTGCGCCGGGGTTCCGTTACAATTCGAGCTGTAGGTACGCAGTGGATTGAATTAAACGCTGATATAGATAACTTGGGTCTAGCGGGATTCTTTAATGCATGCACGATAACAATTGGCATTGATTTGTTTGTAATTTAAGCACTCGATATGAATAAAAAAATAAGTAGGTAGTATAGATAGGTATAGAATTTTTTTTTTTTTTTGTATAGTGTTAGTTATCATAATCTAACATAGTTTTATTAGTTACTATAAGTTTGCTACGTCCTAACAGGGTGCATAGATTTATGCAAAAGTAGGTGCCTACTCCATTGTATTAAATGTATGTATGCAAGAAATAAATAAATAAATACTCTTTAAAATTTTGTATAACTTAAACTGTTTTTGTACGTATGAGTACTTTGGTTAGATCAACACGCAGATCAAATTAGATTATTTTTGTTGCGGCTACGGCTCAGTTGATGTACTAAAAAAATTGCTTTAAAAAAGCGACGAACCGACTTCAGTGACAAACTACTGAACCGATTTTGATTAAATTTCTATGGGACCAATCTGAAAGTATACCCTTCCAAATAAAAAAAGAATTTTCCAAATTGGTTTATAAATGACCGAGATCTGAGGTAACAAACATTAAAAAAAAATACCCGACGAATTGATAACCTCCTCCTTTTTTGGAAGTCGGTTAAAAATAACTTGTACCTATTCATTTATTTATTTCTGTATGACATAAAATAACTAGAAATACTGAAAGACTGTATTTTCGGGAGGCTACGCATTTAATCATAACTATGTTAGTACTTTTGTATCTAAATGTTTTGTATTTGTATTTGAGAGATTGCTGATCATGTATAATATGAAGAATTGAATTATATATAGGTACTTTTTACATGACTGCACAAAAAAGGAGTGTAATGTTTATAGGGTTCATGCAGTCGTGTTTTTGTTAGTGGGAGGACTAACTCTTCTGCGAGTGTCCGTCTGGGTTGTTACCACCGCTTTGCTCGTGAAGTCTGCCGCCAAGCATTACTGTGTTCCGGTTTGATGAGCAGAGTATCCAGTGAAATTACTGGGCTTATGAGACTTCATACCTAATGTCTCAGGGTAACGAGTGCACTGCAGTGCCGCGCAGGCCTTTGTGTTTTAAAGTTCTGGGTGGCACTGCAATTGTTATGGGCCGGCGTTATGCTTACCATCAGGCAAACGACCAGCTCGTCTCGTTACCAAATAAAATAAAAAAGCGACTTCCAAAATAGGAGTAGGTTATCAATTTAATTGATTTGGAAAATTCTACCATGCTATCATCTTCCAGTTGAATATTAACCGCTATGCTTGTGTTACTGTGATCTTTCATTTGCCGTCTAAGCTCTTACGACAGAAAACAACTTAACTGTCGGTTACAAACGAGTAAAACATTTGCAAAATGCTATTTCTATGCAAAATCAAGTTTTTCTGGAATACGTATGACAAATTATCTCGACATCTCTCACTCTTTATCGTTTTAAAACAAGACATGATAAAATTAAATGATACAGAAAGATCTCTTATCTCTTGCCAAATCGTGTCCCGTATACAACCACCTCATTTAGCTAAGTCAAACTTACTTCTCTTAATTTGTATTCAAAATTGATCGGCGTCAAAAAAGTTCAACTTAGAGAAAAAAATCTATATGTATAAAAATGAATAGTTTTTTGTTTATCCTATGGTCGCTTGCCTAATAGTAAGCATAACGCCAGACCATTACATTGCATTACAGTGCCACAAAGGCCTACGCAGCGCATCAGTGCGCTCGTTACCCTGAGACATTAGGTAGTCTCCTAAGCCCAGTAATCTCACTAACTACTTTGCTCATCAAACCGGAATACGATAAAACTGCACATTACTGCTTGGCGGCAGACTAGATAAGCATAATCAGACGGACACTCGCCGAAGAGTTGGTCCTACCACCTGGTATATAACTTATACTCTTTTTCAAATAGCAAATCACCTGGGACAGGTACATAGAACGTAAAATACTACGTAAACATTTCCTGTGACGTCACACCAATAGCCGGATATACATTCTATTTAGCAGTGAAAACATTAAGCAAACTTACAAGTAAAACTACTAAAATAAATGGCAAAATACACAAGATTTTGGAAGTGTCTCAGGTGACTAGCTATTTGAAAAAGACTATAGGTATATTATACGCTTGTACCATACTTGTGTATATATACCATTTAACTGATTGCCAATGAAACTTTGGTGCGTTGGTTTGGTTGCATGAAAATTGCTGAACGGGAATTGAATAGGAAAACGGGAATTCACGCAAACGAAGTCGCGTCCAATAGCTAGTTATGTTAAATTTTGCACTTTTCCTCTAAAAGTTTCACTTGATCTGTCTTTAACAGTTTCTGATAACTGTGATATTTTATGCCAAAAAACGTATTGCACTTTTTATGATGCAAACAATTAAACTAACGTTATTCTGGTAACGAATTTATGCAAAGATGATGTTTTAATGATTGTACATTTTATTTATTTCACTTTCTCGTGTTGATATCAAACGTTTTTGAAAACGGAATTGTTATCGTACTCACATTTACTTCTTAGTTCAATCAAATCATAAAGATTGTAGTTTCTGATTATTTCTGTTTCGGCGCGCAATACGTACCTTTTGTTCATATCCTCTACTTTTCTGTTATTTGACGTATCACTTGGTATTACTGTCCGGAGGTTCGTGATGTCATAGGTGTGGGTTCCGACTGAAAATCAGTTATTAAGGTCCTTGGACCTTAATTGCATGCTGAGTCGGAACCCTTATCATGGCATCACGCAACATTGGGTTTTTTTTATTTGTGTACTTGTCTGTCCCTTTTTTTAATTTCTTTTTATTTATGTGTAAAACTGTAATGTTGTGTGATGTCCTGAAATAAATGTATTTTATTTCTTTCTTTCTAGTTAGACTATTATTACAATACAATACAATAACTCTTTATTGCACTCCAAGATGTACAAGTAATAAATAAATAAAACAATGGTTACAGTAAAGGTACAAAGGGCGGCCTTATTGCTAAACAGCAATCTCTTCCAATCTCTTCTCTTCTATTATTGATATTTTTATGCACGAAGCGTTTTCAACATTAATTTATTATGCGTACTGATAGGGAGTGGAACTCCCTGCCGAAGCCTGTGTTTCTTGATAATCCTGGGCTGCTTCAAGCTACTCGTGCCTTGAACTTGAAGCAGCGTGAATAGGTGTTTTTAAGTGTGTTTCTTCGTCAACCGCATCGTTACTTATCAGTACGTGAAACAGTAACGAAATAGAAACGTAACCCTATATATATTATAAACAAATAAAAAAAAACAATTATGCATTTATCTTAAGGAACTTAAAATTGTTGCTACATAACACTTTCGTTGACTACACAAATACGTCAAATCAATACAATATATGTCTTTTAAGTTTTACATACTTTTTGCATAGATTGCAATTTAAAGAAATAAAAAATATCATCAAAAGATAAAAAAACACTTAATAGAAATAAATAAACGATTATTTCTTCAATTAAGTAATTCTGCATACGATTTTCAATCATCACAAATCTTAATCAATGTAAATTAATAGTTTCTATACGTTAGCAGACGAGGTGCCGCAGCCCGAAGGAAATAAAATAAGCATTAAGATTATTCAAAACACAGCTTTTACTTTTGTTCGATTGTAGTTTTGTAATATTATTCAACATCTCTCCATTTGCATACCAAACTAGGAAACTAGGAACCAAGATTCAAATCCAATACATCGTGACTTCATCCGCTGCAATTTTATGAATTTTTGATGACCGGATGGGGCGTAGGGGAGGGGTCAATGATTGACCTCATTCACTAATCCCTGCATCTTAACAATAGTTATAATCTGTCTGTTTTTAAGAATTTTACCTATAAACTAGGTGGGCCCCGCAGCGTCGCCTACGTAATAAAAGTAGCCTAAGTTACTCCTTATAACATCTTCTGCGCAGAACACCTAATAATTTGATTTTAATGAATACTAGCTGCTGCCCGCGGTTTCATCCGCGTGGAGATATTGGATTTCATAGGTTTTATTTTTCTGCGCGGAACCCTAATTCTTTTTCTAAAATTAAAGTAGCCTAAGTTACTACTTGTAACATCAGCTATCTGCCAGTGAAAGTCCCGCAAAATCGGTCCAGCCGTTTCGGAGATTACCCGAACAAGCAGACAGACAGTCAGACAAACATTTTAAAAATTATGTTTTTTATTATAATTTGATACGCATTTAATATGCAGTTATTTTGACATTACAAACAGACACTTTAATTTTATTTATTTGTAGTATAATATAAATGTATAAAAGATTATCTTGATCTGGTAGGTGACATGAATGACATAATAAACATTATAAATGTACGTGATATGACACGTTTTATTTTCTAACTGATGGTTAATTGGCCATGTTGTGTGTAATAATATTGCCAATTTATTTAATTTTATGATTCATCATAAAATTTCATTTGTATTAAAATAAAATGGAAACTAATGAAAAATTAAACTTATCCTTGTAAATCTAACATTTAGTAGAAAGCAGGTTCTTTGAATTAAATAAACACATCGCAAAAACGACAGTTGACACTAAGATATTACATGCTAATACATCTATGCATAATATGTTCATTTATTAAATTTTGACTTAAGATAAGAATGATTAATATCAGTACGTAAGAAACAGTTGACTCTGTGGATATTATTATTGGAATTTTACTACTGGTTTGGAACTAATAAACACATTTCTTTTCGCTAATTAATTCATATACGTATATCAGATGTCACTTCTTCATATTAAAGACATTAAGGGCATATAAAAACCCGCACGTTTGATGACAATCTCGATCGTGAACGACTGCATACCAACTAATGCAGTGGGAATGTTTAATTGCAAGGATACAAATAAAACAAACAAAATCATTGTAAAAAACAAAACAAAAACACGCCTGCTGGATAAAAACTGCAAAGAATGAAAAATATTATACCTACTCCATGTCAATCCCACAATTAATTCGCATGCAATGACACCTCATATGTTAATCTGTCAAACCGCTTAGGCTACATAACCTGCCGAAGAAATAACCATATAAACATTCGTTCGAAAAACATTTCTACTCTTTTTTTCGACATTCTCATTTTATTATTATTATTCAGGTAAAAAAAGCTTGTGTCAACCAATCAACCCTCAATAAATGAAACGGGCTTGTCCGACACGGTAACTTGAGTGTGTATAGAATTATTACAATACTTACCTGTAGCTTGTACACTTTTTGTAACATTTGCACTGTCAGGCAAAAACCTCAAAGGACTTCCAAGCTTTATCTTTGTGTCGAAAATTTTGTTTCCTATCGTTTGTTTTCAATATTTCAAATCGAATACCTATTTCAACGATAAAACTATATATTTATTATCAAAATGAAGAACCTGACTTCTTAGATATTTATATGCTGAGGAATTCGCGTCGCGTGACGCTTCGTGCTATTTTAAAGGCGACGATCGCATAAGCATCGTAATTAGACTAATTGATTTATTAATTAACGCTAAGTCCATGTTTACTTGATTGGGGAGTATGTGTATATTGGCACACGTAAGCAAACCCTGTTAAAAAGTGTATACTAATTTTCTTCGAAATCTAATTCAACTACAGTATTATCTATAGAGATAGAGACAAGTTTTGTAGTCTCCTTGGAAATGATATTTAAAGTATACTCAATTGTGACCCATAGAACTAAATTAAGAATGATTTTATATTTGTCAACCATAACTACTTTATTCTTTTACTTTTGTTATGTCTTCAAATTAGGGAGTGCAAGGAGTTACCAAGAAATTGATTGGGTTACATTTTCATACAAAAATCCAAATGTTTGATGCATTTAGTGGACGTATGTGCCTAGTACCTATACCTATTATTTATACAGGAAAAAGAAACCAATTTCGAATGTCTTGTAACTTGTAAGTAAAAAAGTTACTGAATAATAGTGTAACGACAAAATTTGGTTGTAATACTCAGTATGTTATCAGCCTAATTTCGGTTTCATTATTATTATTTGTTGTGTGTGAGAGTAAGATGAAGAAGTGAGAAGAGAACGGACACCCAAATTCCCTTCAAGCCTTAAAACTATACACTTGGCTCTCTAAAAATATGTCTAAGCAAAATGATGTAGCTCGCAATGGAAAAAGTGAAATTTCTCGCGTTTCTAGAACTAAAGCCTTTTTAGACGAATGAAGGTTATGTAAGTACCCACCTTTAACACGTGCGTAGTATTCGGTAATGTTCCGTTTTACGGTACCTAATAATCAACTTTAGAGCGAGTGTGGCGGAGCGGGAACTTGTGCGACTTTCAATCCGACGCACCATAGTTCGAATCTCGACTCGGCCCGCACCAATGACTTATATCAAGCTATGTGCGGATTATTGACACTCGCTCTAAAACAGTGAAGGAAAACATCGTGAGGAAACCCACATGTTCAAGAACCACAAAATTCGATGACATCCACCAAGCCGCACTGGGCCCACGTGGTGGATTATGGGCTTCATACCACTCTCTCTGAGAGAAGGCCGGTATCCCAGCAGTGGGAGCGTAGGAGGTCGATAATGAAATCAACGTTAGGCATGTTTTTACACAGAGTAGATAAATATAACTAGCAGGCCGACGATATGTCGAAGTTGTCAACCAAATAAATAAATAAATAAAGGCTTACACTCATACCCCCGCACTAGGATTCCCTGTGTCGCAGGTGGCATGGACACACAGAGATACACATCACAAACATCCAAGACCCGAGAACAAACTTTATGCTTACACAAAATCTGCCCCGGCCGGGAATCGAACCCGGGACCCCTCGCTTTGCAGGCAGGGTTACTACCAACTTAGCTACGGAGCCGTCAAGAACCAAACATTGTACCCGCGTAATTTACACTCAAAGTTAGTATATTTTACGAGTTTTCTTAACTTTATATGATGTGATTCGTGACGTGGTTTACCCGCTTTCACTGCAATGCCGCCACTTTGACCACGCGCCTTTATTTCTTTATTACTCTTTTGATAATCTTGTTTAATGCTACTTTGTTCTGGTTGTGGCGCGCTCCGTGTAGAGTGGGGATAGTATGGCCGCTATACAATTATTGTATGCGATATTTGGCATTTTGATATTTGACTATCCATTATTATCAATTCATCATAGTAGTCAGTGAAATTAATGGGTGTATGTAACTTTTCTCAAAGTGATGTTCGCGATGCAATGCCCACGATTTCCTATCTGAAGAAGAGATAAGATGATGAAGAGAAAAGTGTTTATAGGCTTCTTTTTTTATGTTATTTGGTAACGAGACGAGCTGGTCGTTTGCCTGATGGTAAGCATAACGCCGGCCGATAACAACTGCAGTGCCACCCGGAACTTTGAAACACAAAGGCCTGCGCGGCACTGCAGTGCGCTCGTTACCCTGAGACATTAGGTATTAAGTCTCATAAGCCCAGTAATTTCACTGGATACCCTGCTCATCAAACCGGAACGCAGTAATGCTTGCACATTACTGCTTGGCGGCAGACTTCACGAGCAAAGCGGTAGTAACAACCCAGACGGACACTCGCAGAAGAGTTAGTCCTTCCACTAACAAAATGTATAGCTGGTGTAAGGCTAAGCATCGGTCTTTTAAAATGAAAAAGAAGTAAGATCCGACAACAAAAGTTTCCAATCCGAAGTCGACGTTGCTTTCAATGCGAAGCAAAACTTTGCTAGTGGTCGTGAAATCTAGAGAGTTCAACTTAAACTGGTATAAGATGGTTGAAAATTCATCTCCGGTCTCTAACGACTCTATTGACCCTGACGTAACCCCTATCATTGCTAAAGTAAGTATTCATTCGAGCTACCGTATTAAGCTTTTGTATGCACACAAATGAAAGAAACTTCAGATGCTTTCACGAAATGAAGTGAAGCGCTTTTTCTACTTTGACTTTCAAATTATCGATCATTGTCTCGTGATCGTGATTGTTCTGAATGTCACAAAGCGGAAGGTCTTGTAAGACGGTCACTAATTCGATACAAAACACAGAGAGTCTTGCGGATAACGTTCCAAATAACGCATTCTATGCAAATCGTAGCGTTCCTTTCGTACAGTCAAGCTTTTTACTTACCTCTGCTTTGTAACTTAGTTAAGATAATTCGACTAAATTTATGAGAGCAATAAATCTTTGGAACAGTTAAAACCGTTCACTTGTTACCGCAATTCAACAATTTTAGAGAATTTCCGGAGAAATCTTACGAAATATTAGGAACAGTTTTATTTAACTCCACGCCTTGACCGAGGTGATGAAAGTCATAAAATCTGTTGTAAACCTCGCATCAGTTCTAGAGATTTACAGCCATTAATTTTAATAATATGCTGTATAGTATTATAAATAAACATTGCATAAAATTAGGACTTTTGGACCTTTACAGAATTTCTATAAGTAGCCTGTAGTCATAGTTGAAAGTAATTCTGACTATTATAGTCAGATTTCCATGCATACATGCTGAAAGGATACGATAAAGATGACCTCTTTGTCTCCACGACCTCACAGGTCATCCATTATGTGTTCATCTCAACCAACTACATTGTTAAAGTTATCAAAATTTTTGTGACTAATATATTTAGTAAGTAGCAGGTGATATACCATCCAAGGCAGAATAGTTAGTCCCATAAGACTGTGTCCATCTGGGTGGGACCACCGCTTTGCTCGTGTAGTCTGCCACCAAGCAGTAATGTGCAAGCATTACTGTGTCTGGTTTGATAAGCAAAGTAATCAGTGAAATTACTGGGATTACGAAACGTAATACCTGATAACGAGCGCAAAGCAGTGCCGCGCAGGTCTTTGTTTCGAAGTTCTGAGTGGCAGTGCTATTGTTATAGGAAGTGATTATTACCATCAGGCAAAAGTCCAGCTCTCCTTGTTATCTAATAGTATAAAGTAGATACCTACCTTACAAAGCATATTAAAAAAAGTTTTAAAATAGTCAAACGTCTTAAAATTCTCCTGCCCTTATCAGAATCAGAAAGTTATTCGTTGCATGGTAGGCTATGCAGGATATCATAATATTAGTAGTGGACTCAAAAGTTACCTCATTTCTATTTATAACATGTAGCTCAGAACATTACTGCTATCCTGTTCCTCCCTGACTGACTAATTAGACGTAAAATTTAATTTGCCGGTCCTAGTCTTGCTACAGTAAATCTAGACAGATCTGGGTTTGTATGCTGATGATACAGGTTTTATCTAGGCCCTGCACAGGCCAATTGCAGGAAAATTGAACCCGCTTTTATTAGCTTCACTTGTAAGACCTGACTAACAATGTAATCAAATCTTGAAAGTTTTGTTAGTGGTAGGGCTAACTCTTCTGCGAGTGTCCGTCTGGGTTGTTACCACCGCTTTGCTTGTGAAGTCTGCCACCAAGCAGTGCAAGCATTATTGTGTTCCGGTTTGATGAGCAGAGTATCCAGTGAAATTACTGGGCTTATGAGACTTAATACCTAATGTCTCATGGTAAAGAGTGCACTGCAGTGCCACGCAGGCCTTTGTGTTTCAAAGTTGTGAGTGGCACTGCAATTGTTTTGGGCCGGCGTTATGCTTACCATCAGGCAAACGACCAGCTCGTCTCGTTTCCAAATAACATAAACAAAAAAAACTTAGTCAATTCTCACCTTCTTCTTGTCGTATCGAAATTAAACTTTGTTATTCCTACAAATATTAAACTTAAAGTATAAATATATTTTATTTATAGAAGCGAGGAATACCTATTACCCAACGGATACACGTTTTCCTTTATAATATGTACCTATTGATTATGTTTTGATGTTCACTCTGGTCTGGTGAGATATTGAAGCAAACAGTGAATAAATTGTAGAACCGGAATAAGGAAAGTAAAACCCATGACATATGGGATTATGGAAATAATACCATATGTGACTGTTTGTTTTCTAAGGATTTTATAACTTTTGCCTTTTGTGAAAGCGTTGTTACTCAAATGATCGGATTATTTTGGGTCTACACAACGATCGGTTTTATCCTACTAATCCTATACTAATATAATATTATAAATGCGAACGTGTGTTTGTTGGTTTGTTGGTTTGTCCTTCTTTCACGCAATAACGAAGCAATGGATTGACGTGATTTTTGGCTTAGATATAGTTTATGGACCGGAGAGTACCATAGGCTACTTTTTATCTCAGAAAAACGCACGGTTCCTGTGGGAACGCGGGTTAAAACCGCGGGCAAAAGCTAGTACTGTCATATTAGTATATGACACACTAAATCAGCTGATAACCGAACAACATATACCTACAATCTACATAATATGTAAAGTAATAGTAGATAAAGACCTCAGATTTGAATGAAACAGCAATAATATGCAACATATTTGGTAAATTCGCCGAGTTATATTTGAAAAACGTTTTCTAAATTAAGCTTTGGACGAATGAATTTGCTACCATATAGATATGAATTTCTAAAACAACCAATATATATGGTCGCATTTTATTCGAATCAAAGTATGACTGCTTCTGTAGTGTACTTAGGATACCTAATCGATAAGTCTATGGACTGACTTCTGTAGGGCATTGAAATTGCAGGTTTGATTCCCGCAACTATAATATGCGCACATAAAAATATATAGTACACGCGGGCGTAGCCGCAGGCTACAGCTATATACGTAATTTACCATTTGAAATCGGTTTAAAATATCGCTAATATCAAACAGCTTCCACATTTATTGCTTTTTCACCTATCCGTTTTACTATGGTAATCTCTCTTACAACAGTTATCAAAAACCGGTCAAAATAGTATTTTTATGCGCATGGGCATAACATTGGCATTATATCATAAAAATCTACATATATTAACGTAATAACTGCAATAGGTAAAAGTTTTTTATGGTATTTACCATCAATATATCACCATTTTGCTGAAGATTTGCTAATCTTTGTAGAGAAAGTGTTCAATACTAGTAATAACTTACTTTGATTGGAGCTTTATAAGTATAGGTTTTTATCGATTTTTGTGGCAAATAGTCGGTTATTTAACTTTAGTGTTGGGAAGAATATGTAGTATCTTCTAATTTCTTAAGAACTTCACGTTTTTTTTAAACTACACGGTTCATGGAGTAGGACGTTTGCCTGATGGTAAGCATAACGCCAGCCCATAACAATTGCAGTGTCACTCAGAACTTTGAAACACAAAGGCCTGCGTAGCACTGCAGTGCACACCACATTATTAAACAACTACATATTAATAGAAAGAAATTCCCTCACCTTTATTTCTTGAAATTACTAGTAGAGATTTGATTCATTTAATAACTATGCATACCTAATATAGACCCCATATAGAAAAGAGAGAAAGCAACAGCCTACGGTACAGACCCCAGGAGAGTTGAAACGTGAAATTAATAAACGATCATAAAGGAAAGTCATTGGAACTGGATGTCCCAAGAGCACTTTATTAGAGTTATTAATATCCTGCCGTTGACACATCAATGGACGATCATATCGCATCTGATTGTAATAACACTTTCACGGTAGGTTGAGTATCTCGACTTGTGACTTTGATAGAGTTGATCGGCTTTGTATGCGTTGCAATCTTTTCGTTATGTTGTTTTGTGATATTCATTTATAAGTGACATTATTTGTAAGCTTGTAGATTATTTATATATTGTCCATATATTCGAACATTAGCAGAATGATCATCATGATGATGTTATGATGTCACTGCTCAGTATTACAACGTGATAATATATTGCACTATCGTAAAATAAATGCACGATATATCGCTGCATTTTTCGTGTCGAAGCCTACTCTATGTTTCATCGATTTCACTGTCGTATCGGAGATCGAACGAACGATATCAATTTGAAAATAGACTTGTCGTAGGAACATTAGTAGAATCGGGGCCTGTTGTTGTAGGCGTTAGTTCGATAATAAGAAGCTTAGTGTCAATTTACATTTTGACAGAAACGATCCGATTTATTGCGTTCTAATATTCAACACGAGAATGGACTCTATAATAAAGAGAAATCTTTCATTGCGCTAAAGCTTCTAAAGATAAAATTACACCTATGTAATTCCTAAAATAATAACTGAGTTACTACAAGGAAAGTTTTAGTTTAATTAAGTATTAATTAAAAAATGCATTATAAAATTAATGTTTATGTTAATCACAAAGATGCATGGCAGCTAATTTCTCAAGGCTAGCGACTATACTAACTAACTAAATAATAAAACAGCAACACAAGCAACAGGTATTTGAAGACAATAATGCATTATTATATTGCGGTCATGCCGACAGACTTCTTTCCCGTCTTTTCGATTGGATAAGGTAACTTGAACGAGCACCGTAATTCATTGAACTTTCATGAGCACTCTTTTCAGAGTGTTTTTCAATAGAAATATAAATAACACCCATGTAGTTTCTGTCAGTCTCGACAATTTCAGCCAAATCTATTCACACGTTTTGTCAAGTGTTGTTTTGCTTGGCCCACATCCTGCTGAACATAGTATATACTACACAACTCGTTAGTGGTAGGACTAACTCTTCTGCGAGTGTCCGTCTGGGTTGTTACCACCGCTTTGCTCGTGAAGTCTGCCGCCAAGCAGTAGTGGCCAGCATCACTGTGTTCCGGTTTGATGAGTAGAGTAGCCAGTGAAATTACTGGGCTTATGAGACTTAATACCTAAAGTCACAGGGTAATGAGCGCACTGCAGTGCCGCGCAAGCCTTTGTGTTTCAAAGTTCTGGGTGGCACTGCAATTGTTATGGGCTGACGTTATGCTTACCATCAGGCAAACGACCAGCTCGTCTCGTTACCAAATAATATTTTAAAAAAACTATTGTCACTTGGCAAGCCTCTGGGTTATGGCAGTAGATTATGTTTTAACTGAGCAGAATATAACTGCTTCCCATTTCTTGGACAGTCTCTTAGCAGACTCTTAGGCTAAGATTCAGAGACGATTCTAAGCGTAGACTTTGGCTTCCATATGTCAAAACTGTATAGAATTTTGACGTATGGAAGCGTGAGTCCACGCTTAGATTTGTCTCTGAATCTCAGCCTTAGTTTACCCATTGCACGGAAAGTTATATGATGGGCCTGACGTTAACGCGCCACAGGGATTCATGCACACAAACAGCCACATTTTCACACATAAAATATCAGTATACTTGTTGATATCAAAGTCTCAACCTTCACAGAATAAACTCGTTACATTTACAAATTGATTAACATTTACAGAGTCATTACACTCCGCAGGAAAGGTTAGCGTGTAACTGCGCGTTAACACAGTGACCGCATCATTGGGGCCAATGTTACGCTATTTTGTACTCTCACTAAAAGGGATTAACTACATCGTATATTCGTATAGCGATCGACCTCTCGAATGGCATTCCGTTCACTGGACGTTAGTACTGCAATACATGTAGCAGTGAAGTTTGCGGATAGAACAGTTTATACTCAGTTTTTGTGTGAAAATATTGATCCACTTTTCTAATTGATAGTTTGGAGCGAATTGCACTGCACTATTTGGAAATGATCACACCATTATTTCATTGATATCCTACTAATATTATAAATGCGAAAGTGTGTTTGTTGGTTTGTCCTTCTTTCACGCAGCAACGGAGCAACGGATCGACGTGATTTTTGGCATAGATATAGTTTATGGAACGGAGATAATCTGTATTGACGTAGTATAATATCTTAAAAAAGAGTTAGTAGTTTCTTCTTTGTGTATCGCTTACAATCAGTTTAAGTTAAACCTAAAAATATTTCATAGGATTAAAATTCTTTCTCTTTACCCCCAACTCATCTAAGTCTCGTCTCATGCTAAATATTTAAAATAAACTAACTATAACATTGGTAAAAAGTCTAGTGATTCCCTAATCTTTAAAACCAATGATTTTTATACTCGATAGTCTAACAACCGAACTCGCATGTTACCTATCTGCAAGCGTATTACGAAATCTTACCAGTAATTTTTTTTTCAAATTTCTTATTTGGTTATTATTTATAATGAGCCTTCTGATTGATGTAGAATGAGGACTGGCTCTCGAGTGACGGCTACTGGAACACACTGAGAGTTATTGGTGACAGATTTTTGCTAGTTGTTTAGTATTCATCTAGCTATACTAAATATGTCTATCTCTCTCTTCCGTTGAGGTATCAAAGCGGCCCACACAGTGCTCGTACAAATAATTATATTAAAAATAGTTTAAAGCCGTGAATTGTCATACAATACAATACAATACAAAAACTCTTTATTGCATACCAAATAAAACATAAAATGACAAACAGAAAAAAAAGAACAAATTACGGTAAAACAAACGGCGGTCTTATCGCTATAAGCAATCCCTTACAGACAACCTTAATAACGACGTCATAAATTAAGTGTAAAGTGCAAATATAACAGTTTATCCATATTTTTGTGTATGATTCACGGACCTGCTAGCTGCCAATCTCGTACATTTTGGTAGTGAAGCTAACACACGAAAAGAAAGTACTATAGTTATATGATGAAGATTCGCGATGTGTTCGTCCAAAGCACAATCTCATTGTTGGAAGAAAAATAAAGAATCTTAAACCAGAAAAACCTCGACCTACAAAACGGCGCCTGACCTCACCAGTCAACCATCATCGCTTCAAAGTTTTTTCTATTCCGCTACGAAAAAATAATCATTTTAATTCCCAGAAAAATATTTTCTACGTACAAACTTTCCTTAAACGGCAAAAGAAAGTGACAAAATCAATATTAATCTACCGTTTTCAGCACGCATAGGGCGCGCACCGTTTACCAAAAGAAAACATCAATCAGTCTACCAAACGCATGATTGATTTGACAATCATAATAACTAATTGATGGCAATCAATTTTAATCAACCAAGTGAAGTCATATAGTTTAATTTGTTTCCGTCATATTTCCGGGTTCAAATTAACGGACACGCGATGGAAGGATATAGATCTCGTAATGATTACATACGTTAGTAATGTATTCAGGCGCGGCGATTGAACATGGGGAATATGAGGATACATTGAATTCACTTCATCGAACAATTCGATTGTTTGTTGATTTCTTCTTATTTCGAGAAGCAATGAATCGACGTAATCTTTTTTTTTTTTTTTTTTTTTTATTTATTCAACAAAATCCACAGCTCTTATACAATCAATTATTAGGACTTACATCTAAAACTTATAGCCAATAATGGATTTACATTCTATGTATTTATATTTGTTACTAGACAGTCATCAGAGAAGAAAATTACTAATAATTATGGCAGTTATGTTTAATGGAGGCGTGTGTAGTATTAGGGAGTGTGTATGTGAATGCCTGCGCGTGTGTGTGTGTGTGTGTGTGTGATGTGTTCGCGTGTTTATGTCGGTGTGTGTGTGTGCGCGTGTGTCGGTGTGTGTGCTTGTGTGGGTATATGGGTTGTTGTGTCTGTGTGTGTGTGCGTGTGTGTGGTTTGCGTAAAACAATGTTATGAGTGTGTGGGGTGATGAAATAAGTGTAAAGTGTCTTCGGATATCTGTGTTATGTGTTTTTGTCAGTGTGATTATGCTATCTTGGAAGTGAAGGTCCCATATCATCACCATTTAAAATCATTAGCATTTCTCGCTTAAATGCTACTTTTTAATAGAAGTCATATATTTTAATTTATTTCCGTCATATGTCCGGGTTCAAATTAACGGACACATGATCGAAGGATATAGATTGAAACGGCTGGGCCGATTTTGACGAGAATTTCACTGGCAGATAGCATGATGTTACAAGGAGTAACTTAGGCTTTATACTTTTACTACGTGGGCGAAGCCGCGGGGCATAGCTAGTATGCAATAAAACCTGATACAAAATTTTAATTCGGAAAGTCTATTGAAAGCGGCGGTAATTAGCAAAATTTTATGCTAATACACTTTTAATTTATTCATACATTAAATTTTACCAGCCCAATAAGGTGGTTTAAAATCTTATATCTGCACACTAAACATTCATACGGCAAAGTCATGCAGCACTTAAAATTATGTATAGTACTCGGCAAACTTAAACGTGTCTCGAGTAGATTTACTTGCTCATTACTAACCCGACCCCTGTTTGTAAACCGTTTTTTGCACCACTAATACCAACTCTGAGACGCTCTTAAATTTGGCAGTTACCTTAAATTCAGCTTTATTTTGTGTGTATTCACAAAATCTTACGACCCAATCATCTATCGATTTCCTCTCTATACAAAACTTTCGATGTAACATATCGATTAGAGATGATTTCAATATGCATAGTTGCATATATATGGCAGATAATCGGCTTTTATATTTAATATTCAATTTATAATTATATTCAAATGTCAGTGTAGGATTGTGTAACGTATATCGAGAGACTTCTTTTCAAGTAATGTTCTATGAAAGTGAACAATTCTATAGCCTATGGCAATCTACTAAGCGTAAGAACGCTTAGCAGATCGCCAAAAAGCCTAGGTCTAAAAAATAACTCATAAAATCAATAACTCAATAATAAAACTCCATTGTAATTTGTTAGTGGGAGGACTAACTCTTCTGCGAGTGTCCGTCTGGGTCGTTAACACCGCTTTGCTCTTGAAGTCTGCCGCCAAGCAGTAGTGTGCAAGCATTACTGTGTTCCGGTTTGATGAGCAGAGTATCCAGTAAAATTACTGGGCTTATGAGACTTAATACCTAATGTCTCAGGGTAACGAGCGCACTGCAGTGCCGCGCAGGCCTTTGTTTTCAAAGTTCTGAGTGGCACTGCAATTGTTATGGGCGTTATGCTTACAACCAAAAAGAATAAGTATAAAAAATTATATTATTATATTATATTAGTTGGAAACTCGAAACGAGATTTTACATATATGTATATGTGATCTTACAAGGTTTTAAACCATTACACATTTAAATTTGGACCAATTCGACCTTAAAGACTCAATGAAGACCGCTGGAACTTGGATCTCAGTAATTTTTCTCTGATTCTGCATCTTTATCTCAAGGCGGATGGTAGATTGTCAGTCGGCCGCAAAGGCCGGCCTACTTTCAAAGTACCGACCTTCGATAAAATGTGATGAGTATAATTAGAGTGGCCGATGCATTGTTCTTTAATTTAAAAATAATGCGGATGTGATGTAAGGAAAGGTATGGATCCATTGTTTTTAATATAGGTGGGTTTATTTCCTAGTTCAACTTTTGATCAATCCCATGAACAATCAAAAATACTGTGGTAAAATGAGGAATTGACAATTTGTCAACACAAGACGTGACAATCCTACTCGATGGGATGTTGTATGTTGTTGTTTTACGTGACAGTAGCGCATCCTCGCGGTAAGTCGGTAAGCTGGGGGAACTAATGGGGGATTTACACTAGGTCGAAATTCGTCGTGTGGCTGGTCACTTATCAAATTGCCTCACAAGCCAAATCGCCACCCCATTTAACACTGGTTGATATAAATAGCAGGTGACTAGAACAGAACAGTCGCACTGCGTACTGGCATTGAAAGTGACACAACAGACCTTTTTAATACCGGGCGATCGCCTGCGACTGAGCATTTTCACGCTCGATTTTAGTTACCCGTCGCAAGCGACTTGTCGCCGCACGACAAAAGTCGAAACCTACTTTGAAACTTGCGGCGTAAAGTCCGCATTATTAAAAGAAACTGCTTAGATAAAAAATAAATTCTAGAAGCTGGTCAAAAACGACCAAGTTGTTTTTCAATGTCATTGCAATTTCCTAGTTCATCAACCACAAGTTAGTAGTTGAACAAGTATGTTATTTCACATTGTGACGGACAACTTGCGCTAGAGGAAACTTCTTAATCAAATATCCGTTATAAAGTAAAAGTACAGGTTTCAACAATTAAAATATGTTTATAGCTAGAAGTTATCAAGAGGAAATCTAGAGATTAAAATACACCCAAAGATTTCATTAGAATGCAGCGTTACGCATTTATCCACTGGTTTCCTAGCATTATGACATTCGCGTTACTCGTAATCTACAGATACCTGTGTACGCATGAAGTGTATCTATATACAGCTAAACTCTACCAAACTTACAAGTACAAGTTACAAGTGCTTCGTGGACGGGAAAGTGACCCCTGAATTTTTAGTTTATATGGGCTGAAAATTAAACAACACTACATGACATTGCATTTACAACGATATAGTTAGACAAACCTCGTTACGAATTATCAATTACGTTCAAAGGAACCGAATAAAAAATGCCGTTGTGGTGTTGGGTTACCTATTATACCATAACGTATTAGCAAAAATTATACTCCTTGTGCAAAACCTGCAGGTCACTGCAATTACAGTACATATAGAAAAAAGTATAGAAGAAGGACAAGATATATTCAAGATTTTAGTTCCTATAGATAAGATCATATCATTTTTGAGGCCGGAACCAGGCAGAACTCAAGACCATTTGTAAACTAGTACCGTCCCATTTGTACTTGTAAATTTTATATAAAACAGAGCTCACTACGTAGAGGTATTCCGGCGTAGAGGAGATCTAGCGGAAAGTATTAATTTCCCGATGCTCTAGAAAGCTGGCTGGACAGCGCTGACACAGTATCAGCAGAAGATATACTCTATGCTTACGCTCCGATTAAAATCATGCACAAGTTTTTTACCCGCCAAAAAAGCAGGTTCTCATTTACTGCCATAAAGGCGAAATCACTATATTACGTAAGGGCTTTCTAACGCCAATTTCGATTTCTGATCAGTTTAGGTTGTTTGTTAACTACAATAACAATCGTCAGCCGATATAACAATACGACTTATTTTGTTTTTAAACTAAATTTTTATACGATACCTTAATTTTATATATGGGTTCTTTCAGTATTTTCGAGTTAGTACTGGTAGTTGAATAAGGTACTAAGAACGTTATTGTGAAGTTCTCCTACTGTTCATCGCACTGTGGCACTGACGGAGTGTAGTGTAGTAGATAACGTAACTTGATTTATAGTAGAAATAGAGCGTACGGTGCTGTGTTCATTCGAGATTACCTGAAACGAAAGTTGTTAAGCCAACAAAAGGCGTTGCGTTCAGCTACAGATTTCTTTCTACACATCATAAAACTATTCTAAACACCTCAATTAATTTTAGATAATTTTAATTAGAATTATTTTAATTGTGAAAAATTCAGTTTGTTTGCACTAACCAGGTGGTAGTACGATGTGTGAAGTTCTAGTAACATATTAGATACATTCCATAGTAGGGAATGAATCTCAGGAAATGTTAGGAAACGTACTAGAAACATGAGCTAACTCAAAAAGCTCTCTCCGCACTCAATAGGTACTTGCAAGATACTAACTTATATTTGAAATGAGTTTGATGGACTTAGGCAGACGTAAGCACAATAAAAATAGCAAAAGATAAATTACTGAGATTACAATAGAAGCTTCTAGAACAAATAAATTAAAACAACAAAGGCAACTCACTTCACGAAAACAAAACTAAGAATAAAAACAAAACATCTAAACATACTTTCAGCTATAGATTTCTTTTGTCTACCCAACCAAAGGCGAATGACTAGGTTTTTCCTCACGTCTCACCTCTAACCTCACTTTCCCTGACGCCTTCAAAAAACAACAACACTTCTGGCAAGTCATCACAAACTTGAAAAGAATGAAGGCTATCCTTGGCCGCCAAAACTGCATCGGCATATGACTGGCTCGGCTACACTAACACCTTGTTAAATCAGATGAAACTTAACAATGGTTTCCCTTTTTGGTCGATAATGATCAGTTTTCTTTTCGTTGCGAACGTGAACTTTATCTCGTAGCTATAAGGATGAAATTAATCTGACTTATTTGATGTTATTACTATTTGTTATATACGCCACTATTCGCTCTGATGTCTGGTTTTATTACCTTTAAATCATCCGAAATAATTTCATTCTTGTATCATTTTCTTCTGGGACGTGTTTTCTCAATTTGAACTTATTGTGGTAAAAAACGGTTGAACAGAAATTACAATTGAGCAAACAGCTTGGACAGAGAAAGATCCGTTGTAAAACTTAGTATAAGTACTAAAAATCTTACTTAGTACTATTATACTTCGTTAGTACTATAAAAAATGTAACAAATTTTTGAAGACCTGAGCCAGCGCGTTTTAGAGTTATGAAGTACTTGAATTTTTCTTGAATATAAGGAGGATCAGAAGGGTTAAATAATACATTGGAAAGAAGCGTAATATATGTGTATCCCGGCGAAGTCGAATGGGCAGCCACTTGAGTTTAGTTTAGCCAGTTTATCATAGTGTGACACAGTCCCATGGCTGTGTTACAGTTGCATAAAATGGCAAAAATGTATGCACATTCTTAAAAACCAACGCTTAGCTGTTTTTTGTCAGGTCGTTAAAACCAGAGAAGCGTCTATTATCTGTCCACTTGCCACCTCGTTACATGAACTCATAAAAAAGAAGAAAGTTACAAAACTACGCATCAAGCGCCTACAAATTTAAAGACCTCAATATGTAGGTCATATATCGCGTGCACGTCAATTTAATGTAACATAACTGGGGTCAGTACTGTAGCGATCAGTGACCACATGGCACCACCGTTAGTCCGTCTGCTGCAGAGGGGAACTTTTTGTGGTGCGATCGATGGACCATATTGAATCATTGACGCATATAGACGTTTTTGTCTCTCTCGTATCGTGTAAGGTGATACGTACCCGGCTCTGTATAACATTAGCTTGTTAACTTTCATAATGAAGCATTAGGCTAGCGCACGGTGGGGGCTATTGGATTAATAATCTTCTACGTTAATACTAGAAAACTTAATTATGTTTAGAATGAGCCACGCGGATTGTTACACTGGCGGCGTAACGGTGGGGCTGCAGGGGCGGCCCGCCCCGGGTACCAAGCACAGGGGGGTGCCAAATTCACGCTTTTAATTTCATAATATTTTAACCTTTTTAGATAATACCTGTTTCTAAAAGTGAAATCCGTATGAAAATCCGTAGTTTCAGATATAAGCATCAAAATGTTATTGTTTTTTTTTTAATCTACGCTTAAAAGGGTAAATAAATTATGAACTTTGTATGTTGGAGCGGGGGGGGGGGGGGGGGGTTGCAACCGAAAACGCCGCCTTGGGTGCCAGCCCGAGCCCGTGCTACGCTACCACTGGGTTGCTGCTTTGTGACAGTACTGCGATATATTGTGGAAGGTAGACACAAGATACTATATATTTTAAATGGGTATTTTGATGAACATTCGTGTCCTTGCGGGCTGCGGGGTTTACCTGGAAACCACTGTCATATCATAACATATTAACATAACTCAATAACTCGTAGCTCACCAATTTTCTTGCTGAAACTATATTTCCTTAGGAAGAAAAGTACCCCACGAGCTAATCCAAAGTATTACCTGTCTAATATGAAGTTACAGTGAAAACCGTTCAGCCGTATTTTAATTCACTATAGGGTAGCGTTTGACTACTATTTCACAAGTAACGATGTAGTAATAGAGCTAAACCTAGCATAGAACTAACTCTCAAGAGAAAGAACAGACCGTTAGGAGCTTGGTTAGTTGGTAACAAAGGCAAAACTCGAAGAATGGTAGATACCAGGCGAGCATTAGAAAATCCCCTACTACTTGCTACCTCGCTATGACGTGATGTTATCCTTCATGAAGCTATTTAGCTGCTAAATACGCCTTAACATCAGATGAGGCGGTCAAACGTAAACCCATTTACTATTGAAAAAACTACGAGTACACCATCATAGCTTCAAACATCAAAACTTTCGCATTAATTCTATTAGCAGCATTACTTATCAACACAATCGATGATATCAAATCTCTTCGATATCTCGGCGAACATAATTCGATACTCAGTCAATAGCATGGAGACTCGTAAAAATGCTTTTGTTGGAACGACGAGTCACTCTGAAAGTGTGCTGAGTACGAAAATGATTGGGCATGTATCGAAGACGCTTTTACCAGTGGTGAAGTGACATCAAAGTAACATCTTCGCGCTGCTGGAACGAGGTTAAACAATTTACGATCGAATTTTTGTGTGAAGATCTTTATGGAAGGTGTATGGTTTTTTTTGTAACACTCTTTTGTTATCCAACTTGGAACAGTTTAGTGTACAATTTTTTTCTCATTTAAAATATTGTTTCTATCTTATTTTAAAAACTTTAATAATAATTTTCATTTGTTTTTTTATTGGTAATGGGTAATGCGATAACGCGGTCCGGCAGTGTAGCACGTTTGGTTAGAATTCTCGTTTTGAAGACTCTCAAATTATATTAATCTTTAAACAAAAAATGAGTTTTAATACAAAAATTTACTCAAAACATTTTTTTACTACAAACGTTTGGTCCCACTGCTGGGCAAGGGTTTCCTGTTTATCCTTCCAACGGTCGCAGGCCACGCCTCCATCCAGCCTCAATTGACGGCGTCGACAATAACCTTTTAAATTGAGAGAGTTTTTCCCTGTATCCGAATACATAGCACGCCCTTGGTAAATACCACAGCAACAAGAAATTTTCACACTACAAGATCTCAATAAAAAGCGACAAGTAGGTAGGTACCGTTACGTTATTTCGCGGTCGTGCGAAATGCAATGATCACGCCTGACAAGATCCTAAGTTACGATCCATCGGTATCGAGATTTTTACGGTGAAACTACAACATCGCCAGGAAATGGAGCCATGTGCTTTACATTTTTGTGTGATCATGTACGCTATAACAAGTGGTGATACCAACTGTTAGCATTTCTATTTTCTTTTTAATTTTACACTTGATAGATTATCTTTTGACCACTATCTCGCCTGCGGCGCAAGTACGGATCTATTCGGGTCGATAATATTCGATAAAATTGACAGTTCCAATCGATGAAGTGGGATTTATCGAGCCTCGAAACAATCGACAAAAGTTATCGAAAAGCTAGGTCGAATCCAAAGAGAATATAGAGCTACTACAATACTTTACGTTCAGACTTCGGTACTCGCAACATTCGATAAATTTATCGAGTTTTTCGGTTCGACAAATTTATCGAACCGACTTCAGTACTCGCGCCGCTGATCGACAAATAAGTTAGTGACAATCGACAAATAAGTGTTAACTTTTTAATGAAATAATTTTTTCTCGGCATTTGCGTTCAGTATTTATTACTGAACGCAAAACAGCTGAAAGTAATAAGCTTGGCCTGTTTTACGTCATCGACGTGTTATTTACCGTCCTTCTTCGAGTCCGTTAGCGCTCTTTTTTTTCAAGCACTCTACTGTATGTGTTATGTGACATGACATAAGTGTATTTACCTCTTTATCTTTGTACGGAAGTATTGTCTAGCGACATCAAAATGTCGTGCACCTAATAATTTATTATCTAAGATCACAAACTACGACCATGCAGTGCTCTCCAGAACTTTAAGACACAGATGCTGTTCGCAATGAGACACAAGGTATGATGAGACGTAAGTCATATTATATTATATTCCCGCTCTTATTTGATTTTCAGCACACTGCGCAGTTTCTCCAAACATTCTACTTTAGGTTTTGGTATTTTTTTTACAGAAAGCTGCCTGCTTGACGCCAATCCTAATTGTAATAATGTTATTGTAAGCAATTTGTGGCGGGCCACTACGCGTGTTGCTAAAGGAGCTGGTTATGTGCGCACCGGGTTTTAAAAAATCCGTATTTCGCCTTTGCGTCGCATATACCCGGTAATTTAACATTACAACAACAAAGCACCAAAACTTGGTAATTCATAAACACAAACTGTTTAGCAGCGGATTATGAGAGCAAGCGGTGAGACTTGATAGCTTCAAACTTACACAGTTCACTTTTTTTTAATTCAAATTAAAATTCAAAATGCTTTATTCATATAGGCCCTAAGAGAGCACTCATGAAGGTTAAAATAAATGACTCAAACAGCGGATCTCTGTAACGCTCGTCTACCCGAATCACAGACTAAATACGCTTTCCAAATGTAAAGTTGCTTTAGTTAGGCAGCTTAGGCACTACCTATATGAAACCCAACTTAACATTAACGCATATCTGTGAATCACGCCCCAGTTTTGAGTTAACCAGACACACTTTCATGTGCGCCTTGCTTAACAACGCCTTTATGAATATAATGAACTACTCTCACTGCTAAATTATAATAATAACTTCTTAATATTTGGTTTTCGTACAATCATATGTGTGATAAGTCGATGTAGCTTATATTAATAGTAGGTATTATGATTATTTTATGAGGATTCTCTACTAGCTGCGGGTGGTTTCACCCGCATTGAGATTCCCACGGTTCTGTTTTGGAGTATAAGTAGGATAAGTATGTTGTCCTCCATACAGATAAATAAAATTGAAGTGTCTCTTTGTAATATCAAAGTAACAGCTTTTTACTAAATGCATATGAAAGTATATACGGTACCTACAACAAAAAAAAACATTTTTAAAATTTTTGTCTGTCTGTCTGTCTGTTTGTTCCGGGTAATCTCCGAACGGCTGGACCGATTTTGACGGGACTTTCACTAGCAGATAGCTGATGTTACAAGGAGTAATATAGGCTACGATAATTTTAGAAAAATAATTAGGGTTCCGCGCAAAATAATAAAAACCATGTAACCCAAAATCTCCACGCGGGTGAAACCGCGGGGCAGCAGCTAGTTTGTAAATAAATCTACGAATTATAATAAAGGCAACGTGAATTTTTCCCGGTTAAAAAGTACGTTACTTTTTGTAATTTGTTATTCGCTCTATGGCTAAATTGGTAGTAACCCTGCCTGTAACCTGTAAAGCGTTCGAACCCCGCATACTTTGTGTGTGTTGAGCGTAACGTTTGTCTTTACGCAATGGATGGTTGGACTCTGTATATTTAAATAAATAAATAATAAATAAATTTGTCTGTACATGCCGTATTCCCACTCCTGCATCCCCCTCATGCCTTTGTCCCATTTTGCATGGGTTCGACACTAATGTGTCGACCCCATTCAAGCCATGCATGCCATGTCGCCTTTTACAAACATACCTATGTTTAATTATGCTGCATGTGTTTGGTAAATAAAGAATTATTGTTATCATACTGCTTAATTTTGGCATTTTTTTACAGGCGGTTGCCTGCTAACCCTTGCTGAGAGCATAGGCCACAATAAAGCAAAACATGTTCCCAAGACATAGGGAGTCCGACATGATTATAATACTTAAAATCTCTATATTCAAGGAGTTTATTATAAAATTTATTGTATAATGAACCCATGGTCCCGGCGTACGAATATAGGACCACCCATCTTTCTCCATGGGTGCCGTAAGAGCTAGCTAAAGGAATATCCAGGTGATGAGCAGGACCTTTCTCTTCGATCTGCATCAAAATCAACTGCAATCACCTAGACCCCTGCCAAACGTCGTGTAAGGCAATATAAATAAGCTATGGAAAAGGCTTATGTTCAACAGTTGACACCTTTCTGTTGATGATGAAGATGTTATTCAATTGATTAATAAATTGAATAAAATAAACTGATGATAAACATAACGGATTTCCTTATTATTATTATTATTTATTCATTAGATTGCTACGGTCTGACCCGCACAAACTAGCACATTGCTTTAGCAAGAATTCATATAATTTCATTTGATTTCCATTTCTTTCTATTGTGAATAAGTAAATTATAATCTATGTATTCAATTTCCTGACTCATAACTATGTTACGAATTTTAAAATACTCTAACGACCTCATTTATTATTATATTTATCTCTCGGATCGGTGGAACGTTCTCTTATGTTCTCTGTATACTGTCGTTATAACGCGTTGTGTTATATAAACACTGGTAAATCTGCATTATGCAAAACTTTAGTTTAACCCAGTTGTGTCCATTTTTTGGCATCTGTGTGGACTTGTTGACACAGAAATGATGTTGGATGTGACACAGGCTCAATCACTTTCCATATTGTAAATGCACTTGATGCCCAAAAAAATTGGCTGCAAATCGATTTTGTATGGCATTGGTAAAGACAACCTACTTCAGTGTGACTTGAAGTCTTATATAAACAGTACATTTAAAACGACCTACATCAATTGTAATATATCACTCGTTTTTAGTTGGACAATGAGGTTTCAAAATAGGTACATTTTGTAAAGTTGTTTTTTTTATGTTATTTGGTAATGAGACGAACTGGTCGTTTGCCTGATATTAAGCATAACGCCGGCCCATAGCAATTGCAGTGCCACTCAGAACTTTGAAACACAAAGAGGCCTGCGCGGCACTGCAGTGCGCTCGTTACCCTGAGACATTAGGTATTAAGTCTCATAAGCGCAGTAATTTCACTGGCTACTCTGCTCATCAAACCGGAACACAGTCATGCTTGCACATTACTGCTTGGCGGCAGACTTCACGAGCAAAGCGTTGGTAGGTAACAACCCAGACGGACACTCGCAGAAGAGTTAGCCCTACCACTAACATGGTGGTTGTATGTTGTTAAGCTTAAAGGCAGGCTATCGCATGACACCATTTTTTTATTCTATTTGATAAGGAGACGCTGCTGGTTTACTTGAGGGCCAACACAACGCTGACCCACAACAATTTTTTTTTTAATAACAATAAAATAAATAAACGCTTACACTCATGCCCCCGCATTAGGATTCCCTGTGTCGCAGGTGGCATGGACACACACAGATACACATCACAAACATCCAAGACCCGAGAACAAATTTTATGCTTACACAAAATCTGCCCCGGCCGGGAATCGAACCCGGGATCCCTCGCTTTGCAGGCAAGGTTACTAGCAACTTAGCTACGGAGCTATCTAATTGCTGTGTCATTCAGAATTTCGAAACATAAAGGCCTGCGCGGCACCGCATTACATTCGCTACAGCGAGACACCAGGCTCATAAGCTCAATAATTTCACTAGCTACTTTGCTCATCAAACCGGAACATAGTAGTGCTTGCACATGACTGCTTGGCGGCAGACTTCACGAATAAAGCGGTACCAACCCAGACGGATACTCGCAGAAGAGTTACGACTTGCATTATATACGATGTTTTGCTTCACGAAATGTTGAAGCTCGTTGTAGGGTTCGAACTATTGACTTATCTACTATTATTAACTTATTGACAGATCTACGGCCGGTGTTACCACCAATGAGCCCTCATCAAAAACCATTTTGCTAAAACCTACAGACTTGGACTCAGTGAATTAAATTCCGCACTTAGACAAAATATCTTAATTTTGAAAAAAATTCAACATTTTATTTTAGTTCATATCGATCTAGAAATTATTCTAGTCAAATAGACGGAGAGTACATAGCAGGTAACATTGTAAGCAAACAAGTGAAAGCTTAAGCCTTATATACATACTATTACTTATTCTATGCCTGAACCATGTTAACTAGCTTCACCTTCACATTTACGCTTCAATCGAAAACGGCTTAATTTCGGTGCGAGATATGATCTTAAAACAATTAATATAAAAAATAATGCATACCGATCTTCAACGATCAGTTTTATATCTTACCCTCATAATAAGCCGATTCAATCCAAATACAACCCTAACTGTATCGCTTGAAGGTTTAATTTGATTGGTAAGTCGACTGCGTTTTATTACCTCTTGATGCCGTGCTTAAAATGAAGATACTGTAATTGCATTCATTTTTGTAAAGGCTGGCATTTGCCGATGCAATTTTAATAATAATATAAAATTTATAAAATTAAATTGTTAAAAGAATAAGCGACTTTTGAAAGGTCTTGTAGCAAGTGGATGTATATATAATACTGTAAATAACGTAGTGGACCTCAACGAACTCCCGGAGTGCTATTTGATCCACTGTGGAGCCGGACGGTAGATCCTAAAGGAGTTGAAGTGTTACAGGATCCACCCAGACCAAAGGTGGATCAAGGTGAATTCTAAAGTGGTATTCAATCCACTGGTGGATCCAGTCAGTAGATCCTAATGGTTGAGGGAATCTTGACGCTTAAACATGGTTCGTCAAGTTCGTTGATGATACGCATGCGGTATGTCACGGGGAGAGTGAACTGGGAGAGGGGAGGGTGGCTTTCACAGAACACTTATTTTAGGGTCATAGACATAGGTGAGATCTGTTAGCCTACTTCCAAAAAGGATCTTCCGCTTTGCTCGTGAAGTCTGCCGCCAATCAGTAATGTAACTACAAGCATTACTGTGTTCCAGTTTGATAAGCAAAGTAGCTAGTGAAATTACTTATATGTGACTTAATACTTAATGTCCCCGGGGTAAAGAGCAATTGTTATGGGCCGGCGTTATGCTTACCTTCTGGCAAACGACTTGTCTCTTTATCAAATAGTATAAAAAAGGTTCTCACTCACGAAGTTAAAAAATACACACAAATTCGTTCGTATCTGCCTCGATATCTTTGCCATTTAGCGGCCGATTTTAAAGATTTTGTCTTCCATGAGTAGGGTATAAGTATCTCAAGGGTGTTCCATCAATAATATAAAAAAAATTGAAAAAATGAGAATGAAATTTCATGTTAGTACTGCTTTTTTTAAAGATTTTTTTATCGTTATACCAATATACTTGAATAAAACATAAAGTATAAATAATTTTGCTAGTAGTATATAAATAGTAGTATATATAGTACATTATTAAAAATTCATGCATAAAATATTGCAATCTACACACTAACTGTGAAGTACTTGCTAAACTTAAACGCACATTTACTGTGACTACGAGTCTACGACAAAACTGTAGAGCCGTAAGCGCAACGAAGCTTCAAGCTACACGCTCGCGCCCGAAAATACGCGTGCTGTACACAATGTACATACCAGACTCTTCCTTTTTATGATAAAAATTCGTGTTCTACACAAGTCGCAGCGTATCCAGTTATAAGTGTCTAAGTATAGCATGTATCATTATTATTATGTATACTAACTATTTATGTAGTTAATTTAAACAGTATTAAAATACTCCTCTTAAAAATGTTTATCGAAATTATAAAATTGTCCACAAAATATTAGAATAAAAAGAAGAGAAAACAAAAAGAAATCACTCACCATTATTAGCACCGACATGTAAAATCCAAATATCAAATGTCCATGTAACCCAACAGTCAATTTAACACAAATTAAATAACCTAGTTACAAATAACAAAGCGAAGACATAATTTGGAAAAACTGCACGAAAATTTGCACATCACAGATTCGCGTTCGAAATTCGTAAAAACGCGCGCTGCGAGCATAGATAGTTATTTTCTTTCTAATTGGCGGTTTTTATTTTTTTAATTGTTTGTCGCGTGCCAGTGCGGTGTGAGTTGTGAGGTACGTTCGGAAGTGCCGTGCGTGCTTCGTCCGCGCCGGACTTTGGTCAACTGCTCGAGACTCTCGAGAGAAAGATTGGACGCACGCAGATGCTCACTAACTGAAGATCTTTAATTTTATGACGAGTGAAGCATAATAATTATCATTTATCGGCACTAAAACGATTAATAACAAAGGCTTTGTTCACATAGGATCTAAATGGATACTGTATGTTGTAAAGAAGACAATGTAGGTAATAGCTTTGGAAGTTCGCTAATCAATCCTATCGCCGGCTTTTTTTCTTAATTTAATTTTCTTCTTCATTTTACTTTAGTTAACAATTTAGCTGTAGTGACCAAAGAGAATATAACGCTACACTAGTAGTAACTGTAGTAAGCTGCAAAGGAACTCTTTCGTAGCTTTAAATTTAAAAATGGAGCTCATACGCTTCAAATAGTTTTATAGCAATAGTTCTTTAAAGAACTTCCAAAAAGGTCCCAAATTCAGTACGACGTCGAATCAAGCCAACATAATCTTATACAGGATGTATTGCTGTAATATTTGATAAATTCGAAATTACGGAAGCACAAGCACTCTTGCATCCGTGGTCCCAATAAATATACAAAATTAAAGTTTGGTCTAGGTTTGTGATTCGGGTAGTCGGATGTTGCAGAGGCCCGATGTTAGAGTGATTTATTTTAACTTACATAAGTGCTCCTTTGGAGCCTATTTGAATAAAGCATTTTGAATTTGAAAGAGTTACAATGCGATTAAAATAAGAATAGGACCGGCCTAGCGCCATGTTGTGACGTCACTACGGGAACTTGGTATAGTGTGCAAAAAAAGCAATGTTAAAAAATATTGGCTTATTTTATATTGTAATAGCACGTACTTTTTTATCTGATAGGTAGAGAAAAAATTAGTCTAAAAACGAATCATAGGTAAGTAAACTAAAGTAAAAATTAAATTCGTTAAATTTGCCATCTAAAAATCGGGAGATTTTTATTCGGAATAAAACAAGAGTATTTTATGTTAATAATATATTCATTTATTCAAGATCTTTTAGTTTTGCCGTATGAAGAATATTATTTTCCATGTTTATTTATGAATATTATTTTACATTAGATGATAATTCAAAAATCGGGATACTGAATTGCTAAATCGGGATATCGGGAGACAATGACCAAAATCAGTAGATCTCCCAATAAATCGGAAACTTTTGCAACACTGCGTCTGTGCTGCCAACCTTATAAATATATACATTTTATAAAATGAACGATTTTTAGTCATTCATTTAAAATTAATCTATTTTTAAGTTTGTTCTGCTGACCGTACTTATATGAGTGAAGTTAGCCGAGAGCCCGTCCTATTCTTATTTTAATCGCATTGTAATTCATTTTCAATTTTATTTGTCCCGTTTAGATAGGTTAGAATTTGATCACCAACTTAGAAATGTGGTAGAGGGTCAAACTATTAAAACGTTTACTAAGTACATTACTACATACGACAAATATTATACGATTTTTTAAATATTAACAATTATACATATTTTAATAGCCATTAAAATATTATAGTTCAAAGTTCAATGTTTTTCTGTGTTTACTGTACAATTTTGTGCTTATGATAAGTTGTTTCCTAACTTATATAAATTATGTGCTATTAAGACATTTATAATTATTAATAAAAAATATTTCTTTGCCATATTTTTTGCACACTTGCACCAAGACCCAGTTGTGACGTCGCAACATGGGGCTAGGCCGGTCCTATTCTCATTTTAATCGCATTGAATGAATATTTTATTTTATTATTTATATTATAAATAATTAATTAGGAACGGAGTTCACCAAATGTAAAATTTTAAACGACGATCGGCATTTAAACTCGCAAACCTAGTTTCACCTGAAGTTAGGGTGGAGAGATAACTTTTGACCACCCCGTAGGTGTCCACACTGAATTCTGAGAAAGCAGTAGGTATACGCACAGAGTGTTTCTCGCTCCCGAGAGATTCTAAAGAAAGTAACCATCCATTACGTATCTATACTGTTAGGAACGTCTCTTTTACATCACAACGGACCTACCGTCATCTATAAAAGCCGAGCGCCTCGATAAGAACGGTCACTTATCTTTCTGCGCTCGAAGCGAACGGACGGCTGCTAGAATCCTTGTCGATCGTTATAAAAGGTCACGTCAGTCATTTTATCGTGATTAGTGTTGGTTTTACAAGTGTGCAATCGTTATTTGAATTATGTGAACTGTGAGTACTTTTCCTTGGTTTAAATGTTTGATTTAATTCGTGTAATAAACGGAATTCTTGTTCTAACTTGTTTTTCTTAAGCAAATTCCATTTCTGATTCTAACATCAGAAGTGGGATAAAGGACTAGTTCGCCCACTTAAAACAAAACAAGGAAACTTGTTGAATTTTCGAGGGAACAAGAAAACCGTTGTTTTTTTAATTGCGTAACGATTGCTAACCTTGTTATTCGATCTTGTGATTCTTATTATGGGGCGTACGTCACGTAGTCCTAAAAGACAAACCACTCGAGATGGTCGCGTAACCAAGAGTGACGTAAATCTCGGAGTAGGAGAGATACGTGAAGTAGGTCGCATGGTCATGGTGATTCGCGGCGCATCTTGAGCGATAAAAGTCGTGCCTCGCGAATAGTGTCATGTGTCCGGGATCGACGGGATTCTCGCAGTACTGAAGGGCGTCGACTGCGTGATAGGATTAGCCGTAACGATTCTCATCAGCGTAGTCGCTCGCGAAACAATAGGTCACGGTCCCGTCTGCGTAGGGATTCGCCTAGTTGGGGGCATCCTACCCTCATCGTAGACGAGCCCGCACCCGTGACTCCAATTGCTGTACTTCTTGGTGCCAGTACCCAGTATTCTGTGGAGTCGGGTACTCCCTGTTCTGAGTTACTTGTGTTTGTCCAGGTATTCTAATGAGCGACGACTGTTAGGCATTTGTGAGTATGTCCAGGGTCTCCTAACGTGTGGACAACAGCTGATGCAGCGCGCCAGAGTGCGTGCAGCGCGCCAGAGTGCGTGCAGCGCCCCAGAGTGCGTGCAGCGCGCCAAGCAGCGTGTAGACGCGCGCCATACCGCGTGCAGACGCGCGCCAGACCGCGTGCAGCACGGCAGAACGCGTGCAGACGCGCGGCAGACCGCGTGCAGCGCGCGACAGACGGCGTGCAGACGCGCAACAGACTTCGTGCAGTGCGCGACAGACTTCGTGCAGCGCGCGCCAGAGTGCGTGCAGCGCGCGCCAGACAGCACGCCTGCAGCGGGTCAGCAGCGCGCGCACCAGGCCACGAAGTCAAAACACGAGTGTTTATCTCGCGCGGCTTCTTGCTTAAAGGGTTAAGGTTCTTCTGCGCATTTTAGTGACTGAGGTTGAGTATTTGGGAAATTAGTAAGTCAGGGTCAGGTTAGACCGAGTCCGTGAAAAGTAGCCTTAGTAGCCTTAGTGAACACTTCATCTCCAGAAAATGTGAATCAGGTACGCCAACTTCTGGGCTTAGCTAGCTACTTTAGGAGATGCATAAAAGATTACGCCACAAAAACTACCCCATTGCTCATCCGACCCACAATGATGTAAAATTCAATCGGACTAGTAAACTAGTTCTTGCCATTTTTGATCCAAGTCTTCCCACCAAGGTTCATACAGACGCTAGTAGTGCCGGCTATGGTGCTGTCCTTTTTCATGTCTACCCCGATTCCTTAGTCTTATTCGAGAGTTTCTAGAGTTTTGGTTGACTAACGTTGCTTTGTTGCGAGAGTATTTGGTTTTCTGAAAATAATCGTTCTATGGTACTTGGACTCTGAGGTTTTTAGTTTGATGCGCGGTACCTTCCAGTACTTGGACTGCGAAGTTTTTAGTTTGACGCGTGGTACCTTACAGTACTTGAACTCTGAGGTTTTTAGTCTGACGTGTGGTATCTTGTGATACAGTCGAATCTTTGCGTTCCTGTAGGGAAGCGCGTGTGTAGCAATTGTATTTGCTGTAGCTATAGCAATAGCTGCTGAAGACGAATGAGATAGCTGGGGTTTTGTTAGACTAAAATTATTTTGATGTGAAACTTATTTTGTTCTTTAAAGATAATCAATGGCACTTGAGCTCGGAAGTTTTAGTTTCATGCGTGATATGGTAACACAGCTGCTGCTGTAACTGAGGTAGTTTATACTCTGTGTTTCACGTTGTGGTACAATTGGATCTTATAGCTAAGACCATAGTCAGGTTTAGCCGAGCGGAAACTGTGCTGTGTTTTCATGTTTTTCATATTAACACACGAGGACGTGTGTCATCGCAGGATGACCGTGTCGTTGACAGCCATATTTAGATAGTCTGTGGTAGTGGTTGTTTGTCTATTAATTTAATGAAATGGCGACTCAGTGACATTAGAGAGTAAATGTCATGTTAGCTAGCTGTCGGAAGCGATCTGTTATGTTTACAAGCTGTCTTAGTGGCGAGGTATATAGTCGGTGGCGTTATGGCAAGCTGAGCGGACCTCTCCTACAACTGCTCTTAGCTCTCGGCTCTCAAGCCGAACAGACCTCTCCTATAGCTGGAGGTATTTGGTAATGTTGTGTTGTCTTGAGTTGGCTCTTTAGTGCAACGGACGTCTCCTGCTGTGCTGGTCGCTATGCTGCGCGGTTAGTCCCACGTGATGGAGTGCTGGGATCCGCTGGGCGAGACGCGCGCACCTCCGGCCGCGAGCTGCGTGTTCGCTGTTCAGTGTGGTTGTGGAAGAGACGAGGCGACGAGGGTGTCGCTGCTAAGAAAACTATACTCTTCGCCTGCTTATACATATCTAACACATTTACATGCACACACGACACACACACACACACAAACAAACATACACACACATACACACACACACACCCACACACCCACACACACACCCACACCCACACACCTTTTTGCCTTGCCCTACATGAACATTTGGTGAGATGAACTGCGGGGCATCTCAAGGACGGACTGCGGGACGATCCTATTGGCAACAGACTGCGGGATGCTTGCCTTACATGTTTACTGATAATGTTATGTGAGATGAACTGCGGGGCATCTCAAGGACGGACTGCGGGACGATCCTAGTGGCAGCAGACTGCGGGATGCTTGCCTTACATGTTTACTGATAATGTTATGTGAGATGAACTGCGGGGCATCTCAAGGACGGACTGCGGGACGATCCTAGTGGCAGCAGACTGCGGGATGCTTGCCTTACATGTTTACTGATAATGTTATGTGAGATGAACTGCGGGGCATCTCAAGGACGGACTGCGGGACGATCCTAGTGGCAGCAGACTGCGGGATGCTTGCCTTACATGTTTACTGATAATGTTATGTGAGATGAACTGCGGGGCATCTCAAGGACGGACTGCGGGACGATCCTAGTGGCAGCAGACTGCGGGATGCTTGCCTTACATGTTTACTGATAATGTTATGTGAGATGAACTGCGGGGCATCTTAAGGACGGACTGCGGGACGATCCTAGTGGCAGCAGACTGCGGGATGCTTGCCTTACATGTTTACTGATAATGTTATGCGAGATGAACTGCGGGGCATCTTAAGGACGGACTGCGGGACGATCCTAGTGGCAGCAGACTGCGGGATGCTTGCCTTACATGTTTACTGATAATGTTGTGTCATGTGTGTGATAAACTAAAAATGGTGAAAGTATGAAGACGGTCTGCGTCAAGTGTCTGTGTTTCAGATCATGCTACTGGTGGTGGACGGACTGCGGGACGTTCCTATGGCAAACAGACTGCGGGATGTTTGCCCTACATGATGTGTGATGATGAATGTCACTTAGTAGACGAACTGCGGGACGCTCTACGAAGTGAGTGGTGGACGGACTGCGGGACGTTCCACGTCGGGTTGCCAGCATCAAGGGAGGACGGACTGCGGGACGCTCCTATGGCAGACAGACTGCGGGATGTTTGCCCTACATGATGTGTGAAGATGAATGATTGATGTGAGGACCTGTGCAAGTGATGAAGTATGTGCAAAAATCTATGAAAAGTTAAGATTATGTCCTAGCGTTTCATGGAATCCACCTATCGGGTGTGTTTGTTTAAGTGAAAGAGGAGCATGAAACATTGTCTAGACCAAGACAGTGCTGAAGCATCAACGTCATGTCGCGGTGACGTCACGGCGCCCCCTTCGCGTCGTGGAGATGTCACGCCGCGCCGTGCCAGCGACGTCGCGGTGCCCTGTGAAGAGGATGTTGCTGCCGGTGCTGCTCCGTCGGTCTTCGAGTTGGCTGCGAGGACGCCGCCGTGTCAGGAGAGGCCGTGTTAGGAACGTCTCTTTTACATCACAACGGACCTACCGTCATCTATAAAAGCCGAGCGCCTCGATAAGAACGGTCACTTATCTTTCTGCGCTCGAAGCGAACGGACGGCTGCTAGAATCCTTGTCGATCGTTATAAAAGGTCACGTCAGTCATTTTATCGTGATTAGTGTTGGTTTTACAAGTGTGCAATCGTTATTTGAATTATGTGAACTGTGAGTACTTTTCCTTGGTTTAAATGTTTGATTTAATTCGTGTAATAAACGGAATTCTTGTTCTAACTTGTTTTTCTTAAGCAAATTCCATTTCTGATTCTAACAATACATATACATACAAATAAATAAAATTGAAGTGTCTGTGTGTCTGTCTGCTTATGAGACTTAATAACTAATGTCTCAGGGTAACAAACGCACTGCAGTGCCGCGCAGGCCTTTGTGTTTCAAAGTTCTGGGTGGCACTGCAATTGTTATGGGCTGGCGTTATGCTTACCATCAGGCAAACGACCAGCTCGTATCGTTACCAAATACCATCAAAAAAAGTCGAAATAACAGCTTTTTACAAAATGCACACGAAAGTGTATACAGTAGGTACCTATAACAAAACAACCATTTTTTAAATTTTTGTCTGTCTGTCTGTTTGTTCCGGGTAATCTCCGAAACGGCTGGACCGATTTTGACGGGACTTTCACTGGCAGATAGCTGATGTTATAAGAAGTAACTTAGGCTACTTTTATTTTAGAAAAAAAATTTGGGTTCCGCGCAGAAAAATAAAAACCATAAAGATCAATACCTCCACGCGGGTGAAACCGCGGGCAGCAGCTAGTATTGTAATATAATCTAACGCTGATTACTTACTGTACTGTCAAATTTTCGCTACAATCCAGCTAAAATCAAAAAAGTACCTACCTTCTATCTAGGCCTAAACGTGGCTATACCTAGATAATCTTGGTATAGCTACGTCGAATGATAAAACAATTTTTTCTAGTTTGTGAGGTGACTTCTATAACGCTGAAAAATTACTTGATATTTTTGGTAAGTGAAATATCAATTATCATAGAAGAATTTTAAATATAGACAATAGATCAGCCGTCTTTAGAATATCAAGAGCACTTTTACCGAGACAGTACATAATAATTTTCTTGTAGCAGACTGGATGCCGTTTTAGTTTACAGTTCTAACAAAAAATACAAGATGGCGCTTTTCTTAACTTGTTTAAAGCTTCCTTGTAAAACCGGACGTTATGCTTACCATAATATAAAAAAAACGTAGACCCCTGACCTCAAACTCAGATTCCTTAAGGTGCCTCTTCCCGGCCCACCTAAGTAGAACGCAAAAATGGCCTAAAGGCTTGTTGGTTCATCGAAGAAAAACCGCTTCCAGTGTCTAGCTGAATGCAATGGCCGCAATGGAGCGGAACCAATGCTCTAAAGTGCTTGCCAATAATTTGTCTATTGGGCAAAGCCAAATGACGAAACTGAAGACTGAAAATGGCAGTATGATTTCATCCAAGCCTGAGAACTTCTATGGACTGTTACACACCTCGACACGTAAACCCGTTACTAACACAGCTCGGGACAGCAAAGCTAAGTTAGTCTGACACTATACCGAAGATATCCCAGATTCTTTGCCTTTGTAAAGAATCTGATAACATCTTGTATATATTTAAATAACTATGATAAAAAAATCGTTGAAATCGGGAAACTTTTAGATGCAGTATATTTGTGATTATATATTTTTTCTAAATTTCAATTGTATTCAACCTGTATAACGACAATAAAGTATTTTGTGTTTCGTGCATCATCCCTATTGTGCAGTGTGACTACCTACAATATGAATGGTAGGATATAGTTAAATAAAATAACGGCTCTTCTATTTTTACAGACTATACTTTACTGAAATAATTTTAAGGTACATTTGATATTCACTGACACCATCCACACATACTGACGCTGACTGAAATTCAGATAAATATCTACAATAATATTTAAAAAGATAATTATGCATTTGTTATATAATTAATAAAAGTTAACAATGATTTAATGGCACTCATAGCCTAAAATATTTTGATGTTTAAAAGGTACCTCATTTGAAACACTGTTGACTTTATACACATTCATTAACATGTTCAGGTATAACTTTATATATAACGTTAAATTATTATTTATACATTGACAATTACATGTATTATATTAAATAAATGTATCCCATAAAAATGCCTACATAAAAAAAGTTATACTCATATATTCTATCATTTCGTTGCTTCGCGTTTTACATATAAACAAATGCTTTTTAACAACGAATTATAAACAAAAATCGAACCCGTTATAAACTAACATTCTTATAATACTATAACTATATTTATAATTACCTATTATTACCATGCTTCTTTATAATTACGTTTTGTACAAGTGCCTACTAATTCCTGTGGAATTACATATAAATATAAGGCACAATTTCGTTCGTACATGTTGACTAAATAATGCATTTGAGTAATTATATTTTATAACTAATGCTTCATTAAGTTTCTATACACATTTAAGACTAATATTAATTCGTACACCTTACCTCCTTTTTAAATATTCTGTAGGTGCCTCGTAATTATTGACGCTACCTGGTTGCTACAATCCGACAAGTTCATTGAAGATACCTCCAGCGAACTTCCACGAGCTAAAAACTCTCGGTCTTAATTACTTATAAACATCTTAAATTTTAGTCAACTGTTAAGGAAAAATCTTACTTTTAAACACGACTTAGCGTTAAGAAATCGTTAAGTAATGCTTAAATAGCTGTCAAAGTACAATGTTTACGACATAACATTATCTATTTTTAACTAAGCAACAGCTAACAATGAATGTTTAAAACAAACTTTTATAAGGGAATCACTGTTTAAAAGCTACTTAGTTATAGTACGAAATATAGAGAGAGCAGAAGTGGCGCTGTACTTGATGTCATTCGCATCAAGGAAATGTAAGACGGTTTCTAAAGACTCACGTCACGTGTCTTGAGGGCTTGATGCGGTTAGCACGCCAAATAGGTATTTGGTGTAATAAACGCAATGCCTGACACTTAGTATAGGAACAAAGCGTCCCTACTCCCTTCTGCTCTCTCTCTTTCTTTCTGATGGTTAAGAGGGAGGTGCAAAGCATTACTTAACGAGGTTTTTATAAATAAGACTGTCTGCGCTTCTTGGTGCGAGGTTTCAGACAGTGGTGTCATATTACGCACGCGAAAATCCTCAGGTAAACTTCGACACAGTTTGTTAGCTCTCATAAGTTTGATAGATCATCATTAAAGCCATCCTTTAAGTATAATTCTTTTGTATTAAAATAAGGCTGTAAATAACGATGTGTTTGCTTTTACTGGCAGTTTATTTCGTAGCTTTTATTTAATTAAGAAAATGAGACACCATAATGCAAAAATATTTTGACATTTGTCTGTAGATGGTAAAATTACCTTTTTTGTTACAATAAATATGTTGTCGCTCAAAATATTGACCATTTCGATTCGCGTTTTTTTTTTTCAAGATTCTGCGTCTTTTCTATATAGTATTTTATAGATATAAGTCTTTACTATAACACTTGGCTATACTACTGTATTACTTTTTTTTTAATCTTAGATATGTTCGACGAAAAAAAATTGCTTTACAAAAGCTACGAACCGACTTCAGTGACAAACTACAAAACCGATTTTGATGAAATGTATATGGGACCAATCTGAAAGTATATACTTTCATATAAAATAAGAATTTTCCAAATCGGTTTGCAAATGACAGATTTGAGGTAACAAACATAAAAAAATACCTACCGAATTGATAACCTTCTCCTTTTTTGGAAGTCGGTTAAAAAACAGAACTTTTTTGGACGTTTTGTTTTTGCCGCGCCTTAACATTACAGTTACTCGTAAATTCGCGTGCATTTGATGCCAAAGCTTGCCCGAGGCGAGCAAGTTTTTCTGACAATAAATAAGCACACGCATCCTCTCATGACTTTCCTTTTTATACCGCAAGCGTATTATGAACGAACTTTACAGATTAGACTTTTCTCTTTCATAGTACAAATACTATTTAAACTTTAATAGTGTTCACACATATATATACATCACAAAAATTTCGCTTACAACAGGATTCGAACCAGCGTATTCTGGTTCTAGACCAGACGCCTTAACCAACTAGGCTATGGGCTAATCGCTACAAAGCGAGGTCTGCTAGATGGAGCTACGGCTGGTAAGCCGTAAAGAAAAACATCATATCAAGAATTTCGCAGTCAACATCGATTACTTCCATAGCCTAGTTGGTTGGCCTGTTGGAAGCAAAATTTTTGTGATGTATATATTTATGTGAACATCCGCTAGTGTCGATAAACACTATAAAATATATTTCATAAAGTTTAATAGTGTTACCACAAAAAAACATTTTTAGTCGCCCGTTTAGCTAGACAGCGTCTAAAGATAAACGTCAAAAATGATTAGAAATGTCACAACAGAATCGTGTTAGATAATGGTTAGACACTACTTAAATCAGGATTTGTGGTTGCTCACATTTAATCGCGCGACTAAGGCATGTTTAGGTTAAACAGTGATTAACACAGGTTTAACGTACATTTAATTTTTTTGTGGTAAGACCCTAGTACTGCGCAATGACAATCTTAAAAAACCTACATCGTTGCATTTGATTCGAATGGCAGCGCGCACATAACGTTCGTCCTAGATAGTTATAAATTTTATTGGTTACTTATTCATTCATACGTTTTCCCACAGTTATAACACATTGAATTAAACAACATAATGATTTTTATCACATGTAATATTTAAACTTTTGTATAAATATTATATTACGTTGTCAGGTCATGATTAGATAGGTTTATTGTGTGGAAAGAAATAAATGAACTACTAAGAAACTAGACTATCATAAATCTACGATGCTTAGCTGTACAAAATCGCTTACAATACCCATTGCCAAACGATTCGGTCTGTTATAGATTTCTTAATTGTCTTTTAATTGCTTTACGGTAAAACTTACAAACAATAAATAGGTTTATACATACTGTAGAATACCAATTACCATGCGTTTGCTATTGAACAAAGTACCCTGTTTGCTATTAGGCATAGAACATATAATCACTTTAGGTACAAACTTTGTACTTAGATCCGTAATTAAATGAAATGCAAAAAACAAATCATGCAATCGAAAATCGTAAAAATGGAAAGGGTTTTTTAAAAATAATTACGTAATTATAGTGATCAAATCAAACCAGTGACATGATTCGAATTTGGATTTCTATCTATGTCATTGGTTGGTGATCTGCCATATTTGTTTATATTATTAAAAATGCTGGTGCGCAGACTTATGATTTCAAGTAGTTTAAATTCAAGTATAAGTAACTAATCTTCGATAAATAATTCTTGGCAGTGCTTAGCCATATGCAATTCGGACCTTATTCGTATGAGCAAAGAGTTCATAACACATGTAAAGATTCACAACCACTCAAATGAGAAATACACGTTAATGTGCATATGACTGTATAGATACCTGGCTATGCACACCTTGCGCTTGAACAGGGGTGGCACAAGATTGTTTCCGCAAACCACAAAATAGAAGTAACCAAACGACAGCGTTGGAGAGCTAAAGGCCGAATCATTCTAATCAATTAGCAATTTGCCTATATAAAACTGTCATTTTTTATTTTTTTTTAAATGAGTGGTTTCTTTTTAAAATGACAATTCAGCTGTATGTGATATGTGTTAATTAATCATAATCATTTTTTGATCAAGGAAGATATCGATAAATATCGATGAGCGTAATGTATCAGTCGCTGCTGATACATGACGCTCATGGATGTCGTGGCTGATGGCGGAGCCCTAGTTTTCTTTTTAATTTTTCTTTCTTTTGTTTTTTCTAGCGGTCTGCTTTTAACAGGATTGCTATTTACTTATGTACTGTGTTAAATTGCGTTCGTAATTCGAATCGAGGTAAATTAAGAGCCGTTTCCGGTTGGGCGCACGCGCAGCCATGTTTCAGCGCTGAGCCGATAGATGCCGCTCGGACGTGGCGTGGTGTTATCTGAAACGTTGACAAAATAATATTATTATCATAGGCTAGCGAGAGTAACTATAATAAAAGTAATTAGTTTAGGTATAGAAAATGAACGACATAGATGGATTTTAATAGTTTTGGAATGATTGCAAATGCTACGCTATCGGGAGTCAAAACGCTTCAAATGCTCGATTTATCAATACAAATAAATAAAATTGAAGTGTCTGTTTGTAATATCAAAATAACAGCTTTTTACTAAATGCATATGAAAGTATATACGGTACCTATAACAAAACAACCATTTTTTAAATTTTTGTCTGTCTGTCTGTTTGTTCCAGGTAATCTCCGAAACAGCTGAACCGATTTTGACGGGACTTTCATTGGCAGATAGCAGATGTTATAAGGAGTAACTTAAGCTGAATCCGCTGAGAACCTCAAAAGGCGCAAATATAGTAGTCTTGATAGCAGTTACATATTTGAGCCTTTTGGGGTTGAGACACTTGGACCGTGGGGACCTGGAGCTCATAGAATTTTTAAAGATCTTTCAGGGCGTCTGGTCGAAGCCACACGTGACCAAAATGCTGGCCTCTACTTAGGTCAAAGATTAAGCATTGCCATTCAACGTGGCAATGCGGCCAGCATTTTGGGAACGTTGCCTACTGGTAGCGGATTATTAGATTAAGATTGTAAATAAATTAGTGTGTATTTTATTTAGTTATTTTAGTTTATGTTGTTTACTTTTTCTGTTATTATAATAAAAAATAATTAGCTACTTTAATTTTAGAAAAATAATTAGGATTCCGCACAAAAAAATAAAAGCCATGAAATCCAATATCTCCACGCGGGTGAAACCGCGCGCTGCGGCTAGTTATAAATCTAATATTAAAATTAATCCATGTTACATGCATCCTCCTTGTTACATAATGATCAGTTAGGGAATTAGTAAAGTAATTGTAATAATATTGTAAACGTGATGTTGGTTGTTACTCAACCGCTCCGATACGGATGCATGAATTTTGCTGCAGTTTGGTACAAAAATAGACAGTATTTTCTGTTACGAAAAATATAAATTAGAATGGTTTTGGTAAAAAATATTAAATCTGGCTCGGTAAAATGGTTGTAACCACGGAACGCACCTAAATAAAGGACAACAAAGGAACGCGTTGATGTCTTTTGTAGAAAACGGTTTCTCAATCAATGAAAAGTCGACAGATTACAGGCCATGCTTGCAATTGGTCACTTTACTCACGATAACGACATGTTGAGCGTCACTACAGCTTGACCACAGTAAATATTCTACTCTACGGCCAAAACTTCGGCCATACCACCACTTAAGACCTGATGAAATAGTATAGTAACCTAACCTACTCGGAATAAAAAAATAACGGCTTTTCTAGCTTTTTATACTTAGGTGTTAGTGCAACTTATCAGTGTGTGGGGTCTTAGTTAAACTAGTTTAAAGTAACTGCGGCGATAAATCAACCAATTTCATAAAAACCACGTGCTCGATTCGGCAAATACTAAAACAGTTTTACAATAATCTTGTTTTATTACGGCCATTCAGAATTACGTTGTGGGTGTGACTTTTAATCCTTACTTTAATCTTTATACAGGTCACTTCTGCCTTGAACTTTGTGGTATGTGGCAACTAGCTTAAGGGTATAGCGTGGGGTGTATCATATAATACGACCCTCGGCTTGGCCATCGCTGGGATACGGGGGTCGGCAGAGAATAAACCCGGCGTGCGGCGCATGAATGTATTCATTTGAAATAAGCCCCTGATCCATCTGGACTTACTAAAAATGAACCCAAAGTGGGAGCTTTTGGATGTTGTAGTGACTCTGCCTAGTTCCAAAGCCTACATCATTGAGAATGGTAAGAAACGCGACGACCACCATGAAACCAGCTACCAAAATAATGTAGTATATTACCTAGGTGCGTGTCTCGCTCTGAGCAAATGCGGTGGGATCTCTCTGCGTTCCACCTCATCTGGACCTAGCTGCAGGCCGGCTACCAGCTGCATGATCTCTCGTTCTTTCTTCAACTCTTCGCGTCCTGTCTCCACCTGGAAAAAGGAAACATATCATGGTGAATACAGATGCTTCGTTTATTTAATAATATGTTGTTTAAAAATATGCTATTTTATACCACTAGTGATGTAATGGTACACCCAGTACGTCAGGGCTGAAGTGGCAGCACTGTACTGACTTGAAAAATGTTTATATGTTGCCATGATCAGATCAGCACTGACTTGTCATAGATTTGAAGTCAGTAAGACTCAATGTACATTCGGATTTATTATTCATACTCTCACAATTCACAAGATCTAAAATCATTTTAGCCGTTTTGAGGAGATCAAGATTTCAACTTAACTGCGGCTGTCGAAAAGCAAAATATAATATTTTCTACTTTAAAAAAAATAATAATAAAAAACAGTGACCTTCTGACAGTGAGACGAAAAATCGATATCCAGCTTGTAAAACCCTTAATAGGTTTTCATAAGCTTGATATCGATTTTTCGGCTTGTAGGTAATCCTACAAGTACCAACAGTACTATGTTTTCCATTCATTGTTTTCATCGTTATCGTCTTCGTATTCACAGTTCAGTTACGTCTCATTCAAAGCAGAGCCTGACGTGATCATTCACACCTTTCTCCGGCCGAGACTTGATAATTTATTGCGCATACACACACAATGTAAGAGCGTGTACATTCTACCTATGAGTAATCAACCAATGCAGGATGTCAAGTGTATACCGATATTCGTTTAGTGGGAGGACTAACTCTTCTGCGAGTGTCCGTCTGGGTTGTTACCACCGCTTTGCTCGTGAAGTCTGCCGCCAAGCAGTAGTGTACAAGCATTACTGTGTTCCGGTTTGATGACCAGAGTATCCAGTGAAATTACTGGGCTTATGAGACTTAATACCTAATGTCTCAGGGTAACGAGCGATTTGCAGTGCCGCGCAGGCCTTTGTGTTTCAAAGTTCTGGGTGGCACTGCAATTATTATGAGCCGGCGTTATGCTTACCATCAGGCAAACGACCAGCTCGTCTCGTTACCAAATAACATATAAAAAAAAGAGAACCCGCGGACGTGGGATTGTCTGTCCACTTTACCCACGCATTTTTTACACATTATTACAGCTCTTTTATTTCCTCCGCCCCGTTTGTTGTCGCAACGTATAGCTAAATACTTTTTGGATCTTATCTTTAATTAATAATCCTAACCTACTAATATTATAAATGCGAATGTGTGTTTGTTGGTTTGTCATTTTTTCACGCAGTAACGGAGCAACAGATCAACGTGATTTTTGGTATAGATATAGTTTATGGACCGGAGAGTAACATAGGCTACTTTTTATCCCGGAAAAATTCAGGGTTCCCGTGGGAACGCGGGTGAAAACCGCGGGCAGAAGCTAGTTATTACACCTTAAAAGAATTGGCACTCCATCATCGGGTACTTAAGTTACTCAATACGGGTGGACTTCTTCTCTAACAATTAAACATTTACGACTAACTCTCTGGGCCCTAATCAAGCTAAAGATAATTCTCGTGGGCCCGAGGGGGGCCCGCGGAAGTTGTAGTGACTAGTTGCCTCTTTCTAAAAGCTACACCGTCCAGAAAAAGGTCAAGAAACTCGACGGCAAAATGACCTGCCATCGCTTTGCTTAAGCGATACCAGGGTATGTGTGAAGACACTTAAAAATTTAAGTATTTTGCTACGATAAACTCTATGAAAAGTGTTTCACGATTAACCACGATCTATCGAAACCACAGACCTATTATAACAGTACAAATTTAATTATCTAACGCTTTTATCACTACGACAGCTTCATGCACATGTGACGGTAGTAGACGACCCGGGTTTGATTTCAATCTCGGCTGGAAGATACATTATTAATTTCGGGCACAAGTCGCCCATGGCACCGCATGTTGTACCCCCATCATAAACAGAAACGATTGCGTTTCCGTTTGATTCTCGCCACGTAACCGACTGGTCTTGTGCAACTGTGTCAAAACTGCGGTAACAACTAGTTATGTTACTAGCTATAAAGATGTAGCTGTTTATTTTGACAGCCCCTGTGGAGTTTAGTGAGGAGTGAGAATGATTTTTAAAAGGCGTAAAGGTACAGGGAATTATCGTTAGCAGTCACAGTGTGCTACATTGTGCCTGTATCAGTTAAGTTACCGTTGGAAACTATAACGTAATTAGCGCGATAACGTATACGAGTAGCATGATAGCATAGGAATATAACAAGCTGCAAGCTATTTAGAACAATACTACCAACAAAGAGTTTCCTTATGGCGAAGGAACTCTAGTCTACTCGGTGCACGCACGGGCCGAATGAAGCGAGACTGCTTGCACAAACTATGGAATTGGGTCATAGTGAGTCACAAACCTTGAAATCGTAAGTTGAACCGATCCGCTTCTAGGACTTTCTTTTTTCATTCGGCATTTATTTGGGTAGCTGTTGGAGTATAAATTATCATAATTCTACTAATATTATAAATCCTACTTAATATTATAAATGCGAAAGTGTGTTTGTTGGTTTGTCCTTCTTTCACGCAATAACGAAGCAACGGATTGACGTGATTTTTGGCATAGATATAGTTTATGGACCGGAGAGTAACATAGGCTACTTTTTATCCCGGAAAATGCACGGTTTCTGTGGGAACGCGGGTGAAAACTGCAGGCAGAAGCTAGTGTATATTATAAACGCGAAAGTGTGTTTGTTGGTATGTCTTACACGCAGCAACGGATCAATGCGACGTGATATTTTGCATATGCATTCACGAAAAATGCATGGTTGGAGGAATCTCCACGTGGGTAAAACCGCGAGCAGAAGCTAGTAATAATAATTATGAACGTAACATTTTAAGCGAATAGTGAATTTAACGGATGTCCCGAAAAGAATTCCTTGCATTTATTTTCAGTTTATTACATTCCAACTGAGGTCGAATTTTCTAAGAGTGAGAGTGTACTAAAAGTTGTTGTGAGTGTGTGTTTATTATTCGTTAACAACCGAATTAACACCTTGCTAATTTCGTGTTCTTTTTTGTCTGGGAAGCTTCCTGAAAATCTATTTAAATGCCTATCTAAGGGAGGTAAGAAAATTTAAAAAGTAAAAGGTCCAATTGGTTATTTAAAAACTCATCGATAAACAGCTGATTTGCATGTTTTTCGTGCAATCAAGTTATTATCTACGTAGTTACCAGAAATATAAATATGTTTTGTAGCGAAAAATATCTGTACATCCCCACAATCAATCCATTTTATTCGTCTCCATGGCGTTTGACTAATCTCAAGAAGTATAGAGGGCAAAATAATCAAAGGTAACACGAGTTACCTAGAATGAGTACTTCAGTGCAGCTAACGGAGCATATCGATATAAACGCTTACACTCATACCCCCGCACTAGGATTCCCTGTGTCGCAGGTGGCATGAACACACACAGATACACTTCACAAACATCCAAGACCCGAGAACAAACTTTATGCTTACACAAAATCTGCCCCGGCCGGGAATCGAACCCGGGACCCCTCGCTTTGCAAGCAGGGTTACTACCAACTTAGCTACGGAGCCGTCAATATGCCGGATATGTACTTAGCACACGTAGTACCTACACATATACATAGTACATATACAGTTTATTTGAAGGGACGAGTCGCTAGACTCTAACACTAATTATAATTATATTAATTATGAAAGTACACTTATATTTGCAAACTCGTTTATATTATATTTTATAAAAGGCAGTTTTGAAATAAATTCAATGTCAAAACACATAATTCACAATGTATTCGGAACCTACGTGACTCTATCAGTCAGGCACGAGGCGTAATGCCACGATTACACGCATTCCTTGCGAATTGGGACCTAGTAAAGATGTTATTCGCATCTTGTATTTTTTAGTTTTTACCATATCCCGTCACGTGTACCAATATAATTCTCATAATATTATTGATCATAAGAGGAAGAATGATCACAAGTCACAAACAAATCATATTCCGTTATACTCTTATCGCTGCTTTTAGATGCATTAATAAATCATATGTACTTTGTACACCTACAGAAACGTTACTCATATTCTAAATCTCGAAGACAATAACTCACGGCGACGTTCGATTATACCGCAAGTATCGCAACAGGAACAAAAACTCACTTATTAGGCTACTATTATGTATTCTGTGCAAGCTGATATTCCCACCGCCTCCGTTCAATTCGAGTTCGACTTACAATGAACAGATATGTTAAACATTTCCGATGACATTATATTAGTACTACATGACGTTCTGTCGTCATAATGCGTGGGCCGGAATAAGATTACAATATAATATTGACAGCAGAGATGGCACACCCGCTGGCTCTCTTGGCTCTAGTGATCTAGAGGCACAGACAAAGCTAATCTCAGATGGCGCCACCATCGCTGGTGCTTGTCATTAATGTTTACTTTGAGGGTTAATGAATTAAACTATAACCAGTAAACATGATCGCGTAGATATACGTGTGTACCTTTATTTTTATATTGAATTGCACTTTTTTTTTTTTTTTTATGTTATTTGGTAACGAGACGAGCTGGTCGTTTGCCTGATGGTAAGCATAACGCCGGCCCATAACAATTGCAGTGCCACCCAGAACTTTGAAACACAAAGGCCTGCGCGGCACTGCAGATCGCTCGTTACCCTGAGACATTAGGTATTAAGTCTCATAAGCCCAGTAATTTCACTGGATACTCTGCTCATCAAACCGGAACACAGTAATGCTTGCACAATACTGCTTGGCGGCAGACTTCACGAGCAAAGCGGTGGTAACAACCCAGACGGACACTCGCAGAAGAGTTAGTCCTCCCACTTTATTGCAAAGACGATTTTTTGTTTACTTACTAAAATTTTATAATGAAGTTCCATAGTGAAACAACACCAGCGACAATGCGCCACCTAGCGGGATAAATAAGCAAGAAAGAGGTCTAACTAGTGAACCCCCTACATCCAAAATGAAATATAAAAATACCCGCGCGCCCGCTGTGTTCATCCGTACCACAAACAGTCAAACTGATTGAACGGTCTAGTGTACCCTTTCAAACAATCTCACCTACCCCAGGGGGTACGCATACCACTAATTTGGAACCACTGCTTTAGAGCAAGCCAACGGGTGTTTAGGCTAAAGTTTAGACCCACGGTCCAGCGAGTAGAGGTGGGTGGAGACGGTTTTGGAACTATATTCTCGAACAAGTCTTTACTGCTTGGTCACCTTAGCCTTCTTCGCTCTTTTCCGCTCTGGTGGATGGCCTTACATGGTATTCTGATGGTAAATTTTAATTAATGGCTAATTAGTAATTTTATCGTTGACTAACCAATTAAAACGAAAAAAGGGAAATTAGTAATCGTTTTAAACATTTTTATGATTTCGCGGAACATGATTCAAATGTATCCTTTTGAAGAGTAAACAAGTTTTTTGTGGAAAATATATTTTTCCCATCTTTTATAAAGTAATTGGTACTTAATTGTAACCTTGTGGGGCCACCTTCCGGCTCTATCCAATTATCCGTTTATCCATCATCCGATTTACATATTTATTTATTTTTATTGCATACATACATTCAACTTAACGTTTAAGAGTAAACATATGCACCCTGTTAGGAGGGTGTTGAAAACTTAAATTAGGTACCTAGTAGTAACAGTATAAACTAATTGAGGCTTAGTAAGTACGTAATTCTAAGGCTGATATTCAGAGACGAGTCTAAGCGTGGACTTTGTCTTCCTTATGTCAAAAAGTAGTGCTTACGCTCTAATTTGTATTCAGAGACATTTGGAACACTACTTAAACTTAGCGTATGCTAAGCAAAGCCTGAGTAGTCAATATCGACTACTTGAGCCGCTCTCAAAACAGAAGTGGCGCCACCAAATGATAACGGTAGAAACCATAATAACCAAACATTGAAATGTCAAACTTCAAAACTAACATGTTTCATTTATTATAATATCAAAATAGATTTATAGCATTACTATTTTTGTTTCACTCACTCCAGTGACATTTTGTATATCGCTATCTTTGTTGTATTGCTATTCATACATAAATGATAAAACCGGTAAACGTTCCGGTGAAAAAATTAAAAACTTAACAGCCATAGATAACGAGAGTGTGATCTTAGCTTAGACCGTGCACGAACTTTGTTTCTGAATACGAATTCGATTGAGCGGCTTACCCGATGCTTGGCTAAGACAGTTCTTAGATCGTTTTAAGCTGTCGTCTCTGAATATCAGCCTAAGACTTAAAGCTTGAGATCATTAGAAAAAAGTGTATATTTTTACTTTCTAGATGACAAAATTCAACACTATGAGGAAAAAATCTAAATTCTATCTATTTATGCCCATCTACTTTTTGTCTTGCTGTTTACTTACATTTGAGTGCGAGGTGTGCAGCAATGGGCAATAGCGCAATGTTGCCCATCTGGTAAAGCTGTCAATAAAGCAATTTGAATTTGCACAAATTTTATACTGTGGGATCCGAGCGGGATTCGAACTTGGTAACATTTTCATCGTCCCAGCAAATATTATCAATAAAAAACCGACCAAGTGCGAGTTGGACTCACGCACCAAGAGTTCCGTACAAACTTGTAGGTATGTGAATAGTTGATCCACCACATGAATCGTTAGGTTATTAGCTACATTCACTAAAATAAATTTTGACCAGCCAGTAGGGTATGCGCACCACGACAAAATGTTGTCTTCTGTTTTGTCTCGCTCTTTCTCGTGCGAATATGAGATAAATGCACGATATAAGCATCGACAAAATTTTGAAACGGCGCGCATGCTACCACTGTAGGGCTAACATGCTCACTGTGACAACATTTTCTCGATGCTTATGTCGTGCATTTGTCTCATGTTCGCGAGAGAAAGAGCGAGACAAAACAGTAGACAAAATTTTGTGGCGCGCATGTTAGCCCTGCTGGTCGTCAGTAAGCTTGTCGCCGGCAAATTCTTAAATATTTCCAATTTCCAAGCACATTCCTGTTATCTTATAATTTTATTCAAAGGCCAGAGAATAACACCTACTATCTCTAGCTGTCTCATTTAAAAGTCTGATATTGATAGGCTAAAACTGGTCGGCTGTGTGGTCAGGCCAGTCAAGGTGAAGTGACGCGTATGCTAATACGACTTCAAAGTTATTGCCATTGCCGTATATTATTTAATAAGCAGTGAAACAAGGATGTTGATTTGCGTAACGAACGTTTTTGAGGTGAGATTTGTTTTTTTTTTGTTTGGTCACGAGACTAGCTGATCGCTTGCCTGATGGTAAGCGTAACGCCGGCCCATAACAATTGCAGTGTGCAGCTTTCAAACAAAACATGTGAAATTGCTATAAAAAAGCGACGAACCGACTTCAGTGACAAACTTCTAAACCGATTTTGATGAAATTTCTATGGGACTAATCTGAAAGTATTTGCTTTCAAATAAAAAAAGAATTTTCTGAATCGGTTAATAAATGACAGAAATATGAGGTAACAAACATAAATAAAAATACCCACCGAATTGATAACCTTCTCCTTTTTTGGAAGTCGGTTAAAAAAGGAGCCAATTACAGCAGGAACGTGTTGAGTGAAAGAAGGTGGGCGTGCGTTTTTTTTTCTAAATTCTGTGCCGTGCGCATACTCCGCCTGGTCAGACAGTTTGGTTCTGGGACAGTCTTTCGGTTCAGTTTAAAACTGTCAAAGAACGACGAAGATAAAACATAGTTTGCTACACCAGCGCTGCGCTATACACTATTTATTAGTAAAGACCTTACACCCCGGACAGACCGGGAAGCATGATAGCGCTCTTTTTAATAGACTTCCAAAAAAGGAGAAGGTTATCAATTCGGTGGGTATTTTTTTTTTGTGTTTGTTACCTCCTATCTCTGTCATTTATAAACCGATTTGGATAATTAATTCTTTATTTGAAAGTATATACTTTCAGATTGGTCCCATAGAAATTTTATCAAAATCGGTTCAGTAGTTTGTCTCACTGAAATCGGTTCGTAACTTTTTTAAAGCAATTTTATTTTTTAAATACCCCATAGCGGTCACCGATTCAAGTACTGCCCGCAGCGAACCTTACCGATCGAGTAAAAATGGTAAATCGAGCTACGTTACAAGCGTTACTAATATTTATAATTATTACACAGCTGGTACGCTGGTATTTCATTTCGCAAACTCACAATGTATGTCAGATAAACCATGAAGTCTACATTAGTAGGTATTGTGTGAAACACTAATTACAATTTCATAGCAGTCGTGTACGTACGTGAACGCGAAAATAAAAGTAGTTATTTTTCCTCTTACTTTTATGTACTAAGTATGCTGATTTTTATCTCTCGTTACGAAACTATGAATATGAGAGTATGAATTTATAATAAGACTAGAATTGATTTATTTTTGCGCAACTTGGTGAGCGAGTTAAACTTTTGACTAAATTTTTACTTCCTCTTCGACCAAATTTTCTCTTCCAAATTTCTACCTCTACTTCAAAATTCAAATTCAAAATGCTTTATTCATATAGGCCCCAAAGGAGCACTCATGTAGGTTAAAATAAATGTCTCTAACAGAGGGTCTCTGTAACGTTCGTTCGTCTACCCGATTCCCAGACTAAAAACTAATGCTGTCTTTATCATAACATAATAAATGCAAACCCCGTCCAAGTTAAATAATTTTACATTTAGTTAAGAAAAACATAGTTTTTTTAACTCCTCATAGACCATCCTTTGACCACTATCTTCATCATCAGCCAGAAAATACCTACTGCTGAACGTCGACCTCCCACGTTTGGGGGGCATTTTGCCATACTACATCATGTTGACCGTGAAGAATGCTTCTGCCCGTTCCCTGGATATTCCATTAGGCGGTTCTTACGTCACCACGGGTAGAGATAGGGTGGTTCTGTACTTCCGGCCAAGAATAGATCTACGTCTACTATCTTACCTGAATCCTTATTCCGTAAATCGAATGTCAAAACTTCGGCGATTGCAGTTTTCCTACCATGAAACTGTTTCGAATCAATCGGGACCAACGTTCGAGTCGTTGTTCGACAGTCTTTCATAGTAGGAAAGTTGAGATCTGTCAGACGAAGCTTCGACGTTCAATTTTCGGGGTAGGGCCCCTGGTATGTTCTGATGTGTGGTAAATGGTAATACTGAAACCAGAATGGGTACTGACTGTCAAGTTTGACTGACCACACTGATAACTTAACGACCAGGGACCCAGACTAGCGCTAGGAAATGTCGTGCCACCATGCTATGGTTTCATTATGATGTTTTCATTGACTGAAAGCTCAAGGGTTTGAACCATCGACCCTACTCAGCGTCTGTTCTTCTGAGCCAGCATCACTTTAAACATGTTCATAGAGTTTCTTTTACAAAGGATCTGACAGTTGCGTGACCCGAGCATTGTTTTCGTTATTGTTTTGATTACATTAACATTTTAATATGAATGAAAGGAAATTAACTTTCGCCCACAATGGGGAGACGCACTGTTTATTTATCCCGCAGGCGGCACATTATCGCTGGTGTTATTTCGCTGTCAAACTTCATTATAAAATTTTAGTATATAACAAAAAATAACAAGAAAAATCGTCTCTGCAATAAATTATGCCTCAGTGAAGTGCATTTCAGTGTAAAAATTAAATTACACACGTATCCCTTCTGACGAGAAAGGACGGAAACTGTGGATCAAACCATTGCGCATCGAAAATTAATGGAATTTCAATTATAATGATTTTTATGACGAGCGGAAGTATACTGGTTACTTTAATTCAAAACATCAATGACAAGCACCAGCGATGGTTGCGCCATCTGAGATCAGCTTTGCCTGCCTCCCCATTATTTCATTTTAACCACAATCAATTATTACGGTAATCTTAACCGGTATCGTTCTATTTCTCAGTATGGCACGGCAATGCAAATCGTGCCGGTATAGGTTTGTATTTTGTAAGACGTCTTACTTTCTATCGACTACTGTGTAAACACTGCCTCACCTCACGTCTATGCTAAATTATGTTACAGTATAGGCAGTATACTTTGTTACAATCCAACTAGTAACAAACAGGACGGCTCCGTAGCTAAGTTGGTAGTAACCCTGCCTGCAAAGCGAGGGGTCCCGGGTTCGATTCCCGGCCGGGGCAGATTTTGTGTAAGCATAAAGTTTGTTCTCGGGTCTTGGATGTTTGTGATGTGTATCTGTGTGTGTCCATGCCACCTGCGACATAGGGAATCCTAGTGCGGGGGCTATGAGTGTAAGCGTTTATTAGGATGGGTTTTCAATTTTTAACAGATATAAGTCATCTGTGACTTCCATTTATTTACTTTTCGTATCTAAGTGAATAGTCAACGCACCAGGAATAACTAATGGCGACCTACACGGGTTTTAATTTCGGGTTCCCATAAATAGCCTTTTAACGTCACTTACTTACTTATAGGTGGTAGGACTAACTCTTCTGTAAGTGTCCGACTGGGTTGGTACCATCGCTTTATTCGTGAAGTCTACAAGCAGTAATGTGCAACCATTAATGTGTTCCGGTTTGAAGAGCAAAGTAGCCAATAAATTACTGGGCTTATGAGACATAATACCTAATATTATAACAAGTAATGGATTCATTACTTGTTGTAATATTTATTTATGTCAATAAATAACTTTTACTTTTACTTTTTTTTAAATGTCTCAGGGTAACGAGCGCACTGCAGTGCCGCGCAGGCTTTTGTGTATCTAAGTGGCACTGCAATTGTCATGGGCCGGCGTTATGCTTACCATCAGGCAAACGAACAGCTCGTCTCGTTACCAAATAGCATAAAAAAAATAAAAATGAATTACCTCTCCTTAACTGGTTGTCCTAGGAACAAAACTTTGTTAACGAATTTGTAAGCGTGCACCAGAGAGGCGCTTCAATCCTTACTGTTAAAAAGTGTATTGTGACATTAATATGCACATGCGCAGCCTATCGACAGCTTACTCAATGAGGCCTTTGGAAATGGAGCTGGTTTTCTAACTATATATGATGTGTTCGATGTTCGACTTCGCATTTTATAGTAATCAGGTTCTATGAATCTGATAGGGTTCAAAAGTAGTTAGGTTGAAATAGTGGTAAAATTTGAAAACGCGTTTTTACTATGATTCTTATTTGCGACTAGCTGCTGTCCGCGATTTCACCCGCGCAGAGATATTGGATTTCATGGTTTTTATTTTTTTGCGCGGAACCCTAATTCTTTTTCTAAAATAAAAGTAGCCTAAGTAGCCAGTGAAAGTCCCGTTAAAATCGGCCCAGCCGTTTCGGAGATTACCCGGAACCAACAAACAGACAGACAAAAGGTAAAAAAAATAGTTGTTTTGTTGTAGGTACCGAATATACTTTCATACGCATTTGGTAAAAAGCTGTTATTTTGATATTACAAACAGACACTTCAATTTTATTTATTTGTATAGATAAATAAATATCAATAGTAAAGTTACGATAAGTATCAGTATTAGGTAGATATACAGATGTAAGATTATTTAAATAGAACATGCTTTATAAAACTATAGCGTAAAGCGTTTTTATTTTAGTTTTAAGTAATATTGAAGTTTCGAGACGGATAAAACTTAGATGGCACAAAGTTATAGTTTAAAAGCTTTTTGTATGGTATTTGTACTTTATCACTAAACAAAGTACAAATATATGTATATGCATTGCCTCGTTGAACCTCAATGCTGATCCGTTGAGCCAGATAATTACTAGCATTTTGATTACACGTCGCATCAAACACACGCTCTGACGAAATTTTGAAAATATTATGAGCTCCCGGCACCCGCGGACGTACAAATATTACACATAAGTATGTCAAAATTAATGAAAATGGTCAAGAATTAATATGTCTAAAAAATAATAATTAGATGTTCAAATAGTTATCATTCAATAAGTCCTTAACCAAGTAATAACATTTAGTCAATAATAAATTTAATATAACTTATAATTATCAATATTAGTCCAATTCGCAAATACATACCACCCAAAGATCGAACCAAGACCCGTACATCAACGCACGTTCTATAAATATTCCATCGCCCTTCCTCATTCCACACTAATTGATGGTGATCAGACTATCTGAACAGTCATACAAATAAGGCTTTTGTACCTTGTCGCAGTCGATGCTCTAGGCTTATATACCTCTGCTGAAGGCTTTTTAGAAGCCTTACGCACTATGGCTTGTCATACAAACTTTCAATTCCTGAATCTCCGATATGAATGAACTGATTTCAATGAAACTTTATATACATAAGCATGATACATAGGTCTGAATACTTAGTAAAGACAATTGTCTAAAACGAGCATTAAAACTACATAAATCTTACTGCGAATGTGTGTGTTGTTGGTTTGTTGGGTTGTCCTTCTTTCACGCAGTAACGGAGCAACGGATCGACGTGATTTTTGGCATAGATATAGTTTATGGACCGGAGAGTAACATAGGGTACTTTTTATCCCAGAAAAATGCACGGTTCCTGTGGGAACGCGGGTTAAAACCGCGAGCAGAAGCTAGTAAATAAATACATCAAATTACTCACATCGTTACAAACGAGTTTCTTAATACGTCACGGCGTTCAAATCGTTAAAGTATTTAAGTAGGCACTAACTTAACGGCTGCTTATAAATAATGATATACCAATAATCACGACTAAAGCTCTCGCCGTGAATACTAAATGGTCGGAGGCACGATTCGTAAGCTTCGTGTATAGGATTACTAATTTGACTGTGGCTTGGAGTCGTGGTTTATGGGGATTGAGTGTATTAATGTGCTCGTGAAGTCTGCCGCCAAGCAGTAATGTGCAAGCATTACTGTGTTCCGGTTTGATGAGCAGAGTATCCAGTGAAATTACTGGGCTTATGAGCTTATGGCTTACCTAATGTCTCAGGATAACGAGTGCATTGCAGTGCCGCGAAGGCCTTTTTGTTTCATTCTGAGCGGCACTGGAATTGCAATGGGCCGGTGTTATGCTTACCATCAGGCAAACGACCAGCTCGTCTCGTTACCAAATAGTAAAAAGAAAGTTTAATTTTTTTTTCTTTTTTTATGTTATTTGGTAACGAGACGAGCTGGTCGTTTGCCTGATGGTAAGCATAACGCCGGCCTATAACAATTGCAGTGTCACCCAGAACTTTGAGACACAAAGGCCTGCGCGGCACTGCAGTGCGCTCGTTACCCTGAGACATTAGGTATTAAGTCTCATAAGCCCAGTAATTTCACTGGATACTCTGCTCATCAAACCGGAACACAGTAATGCTTGCACACTACTGCTTGGCGGCAGACTACACGAGCAAAGCGGTGGTAATAACCCAGACGGACACTCGCAGAAGAGTTAGTCCTCCCACTAACAAACACATTTTGTAATACTGCACAATTAATGAATCAAAAATTTTAATTTGCCTGTAAAGACTTACTGCGCCTACCCCATATAAAATAGGACATGGGCAGGAGAAGGAGGTCGTAAGAGACGTGCTCAGACAAGAGCGACCTTACGGCCCGACGGTAAATATGCAAAATTTAGACGGCACTTGTAATGACAGGTACCTCAACCAAGATCCTGGTCTACGGGACCATATTTGTAATGGTACCCTAAGTATCTTAACTACATATCCTGGTTAAAGGCACCACTTTGTACTGATACCCTAGTTATCCAAGCTATAAAATACAAAGATAGAGAGAGATAAACATAACCTATCCTAAATACATCCTAAGCACTACGGTACCTACATTGTGATGATGCCCTAACCGAGTATAGATGATATATAATAATAATATGTTGAATAGACTATTTTGGCCAATCCGCATCGTCCGTCCGTGTCGTTTAGTCTAATGGTAGAACCCTTTTACGTTGTGTTTCCATAATAACCCTTCTTTTCAGCCGCGTTTTGAAACAGTTCCTAACTAAACCTAATTACCTACTTGCAACAGTTCTATAAAGATTTCTATTCCTATCTAACATTAATGAAATAATCCTATCTTACGAATATGAGTGATATTACAGAATACTTATTACTTTGTCTATCTTGGTGATTACCTAATTTAGTATAGAATCTAGATCGTGATGAGATTTATAAATTGAATTTACTTTTAATACTCAAATTAAGTTAAACTTTTGCGGCATAGAATCGAAGCCCCACTCCCGCTTCAATTGGTGATTTTCGACTTCCAAACTGGATAATCTCCCCCGCATTTCAGATGATAATGAAGATCATCATAGGGAATTTTCATCTATCTTCTTACTACTAGTTAATTCAGTTCGTTAGTAATGTTAATTAGTCAAATAACAAGAGATAAGAGGACTTTATCTTTTAGCAAAGGTAAGTTTGTTTGTTTGTCTAACTCCATTCAAGGTATCTCTACTTTAAAATTAAAATCAAAGCTAATCTTCATACTACTCAGTCAGAATAACAAACAAAGTAAAGAGCGCTGGTCACTCTCTCCCGTCTATCATCCTAATCTGAGTTTCCATCCATCATCTCAACACTGCCTTGTTATGCCCGAATCTAGTCCATACTTTATCTAGTATAGAAAAGATTCTAATGTAATCCGTTTGCCTACTACTCTACCTAGCCCTATAATTTGAAAACCTACGTAAATTCCTACAAAACCATAACAATAGAATTCCTTCCTAACCCATCATTTTAGTATTGAACTAATTACTTGTTTCCTCGTGATTATAATTTGTAATTCCCTACATATTAGTAATCTTATTTTATTATAAGGACCAATATTTTCACGTAAATATGATATTAGGATTCACTATTAGTAACCCTATTTTAACGTAGAGATGAGACTGATTGCTTCATCGTAATTATAATCTCCCTATAGATTCCTTGTTAGTAATCTCGTTTGAAAATACTGTTACTACTTAGTTAGTTAGTAATGAAATTTCATTATAGATTTATTGTAACGATTTAGTGCTTTTATAAGTACTAGATATTTTTAATCTTATTTTTGTTTCGTTTATTTGAAGTAATAATTTTCCTTTATTTAGAGTTTTATATCTCTTTACTACTTATAGTTTATTAGTTGGTACCAACGTTTTATAGTTTAACTCTTTTATTAACAAGTTTTGTTTAACCTTCGTGTCAATACAGATTTACAGAAAGACTCTACTTTGGAAGTCTAAAATAAAGTTAGAAGTCTTTAATTGCTTCTTGGTAAATAATAAGAAGTTTAGTCTTTATTAGACTTAGGTAGAATTAGTTTGTGACCAATATGGATTCTCCTACGGTATTCGTATGGATAACCAATGATTGCTTTTATTGCTCATCAAGCCTCAACCCAATTGTACTCTTAGTAATTAAGACCAACTTATGAAGTTACTTATTTAAATGAATATAAACCTCCTCATTGGATTCCATCATATAAATCTATGACACTTAAGCCAAACCCTGACCTATCTTATTTAGTTTAATAAGCTTTTTGAACTCTGTTTTGAATCAAGTAATATTATTTAATAAAGGTTTTGTTAATTAGAATTTGATCTTTATTAGGTTAGTAAATATTTACTAATGCAAGTCCTAACTATTCCTATCAAAGGTTTGTTTATTTATTAGTTTGCCAGTTAGCTTGAACTATCCCTAATTCACCTATGATTTATTCCAAGTTTGAATCTAACTTGATTATTTCAAACAAATTCAACCTACTAACTTCAACTGTAGAGTTGTGACTTTACCCAACTCAATACTCAAAGTGTACCTAGGTTTCCTATCATTTCTGCCCTAAAAAGGTTCCTATTCGATCTAGTTTTCCTAAGTAATAAACAAAGCTAGGGAAACCGATCCCACATTTACATTTAAACGTGTTGGTTTTTCACGGTGTAATGAAAAACCCCCTAAAGAAGACCTACACCTTAGCAAAGGCTTGGTCACCTGACTAATCTGCTACGGGATCGAGGGAGCAACCTCTCCTACAACCTGACAACTCGTGTGCTTTAGCCCCCCACGTTCGAGACCGCAGTCTATGGATGAACGTAGTAGCTGGGAAAGACAATAAACAGGGAATATATAAATATATAGATAGAGACCGAATCAATCTGTACGAGGCATTTTCCATTGGTTCCCAAAGGAGCGGATTCACTTCGACGAGCCCTCCAACTTCCAATGCAACGCACAAAAAGACCAGGAGACGCTAAACTGAACTCCAATTGCTTGAAGATACAGCTACTTAGCCCGTCTCATTGCTAAGCCATAGCTAAAATCAAGTAAACAAACTCTTTAAACCACAACCCGCGAAAAGCTCACAAAATCACTAAAGAAAACTCCAATACGTAGCCATGATTATATACAAAGCGCGATAAAACACAAGGTAAATTAATCTAAAAACACTCCGAAACCCCACTCAAACTGCTTAAAATTCCCTTCAAACAACTATAAAACAAATCTAAATTTCCCCATAAAATTATAAGTTTTCACCACAAAACACACTATAAAAATTAAAATATTATCTAACAAACATGGCACCGCACGAAATAATCGATAGTAATTAAATTACCTACAAAACGCGAGATGTTTACTCAATAGAAGCGAAAACTAACAATTATTCCAACCTCACACTACAAGAGAAAAGTCAAAAAAATCCACTTCACACTACAAAAGAGCGAAAGCCGAAATCTCAACCTCTCACTATAAGAGTAAAATCGAAATGCCCCTTAACCCTAGTAACGCGCCACTATTTATACCTTCTGCCTGCGTCTTCCAAGACATCTAAGATGTTAGCATCATTAGAGATTTTACACACTTTGAGAGCCTCTGCATTAATAGCGACATTTGAGACATTAGAGACTTTGGATACAAATGCAAACTTCACACAATTATGTTCCCTCCTCACATAGTTATAACGTTGATTTTGGTTTGAACTAAATTTTCCTTATTACTTTTTGATTCTCGCCTACATCGCCTTGCCTATATTCCTCCAACTTTTGAATTAAGTACTAATCTTAGTTATCAATTATTGTATGATAGTTTTAGCCTCAGAATGGGTTTATCTAATTTGTTCTGATGTTAATACAGTATGTTTACTATTTAAATTTATATTTTTAGACTAAAATAACTTCTGCAAGTTATTTCAAAAGTATCTAATAATTAATTTAGCCTAAATGAAGTTTTCATACTTTTACAAGTATTACTTGTACTTCCATGTCTTTGCTCATGCAGCGATAGAATTCCCTCAACATTTTGGGTTATAATTTAAAATACAGTATGTTTCTCTATTCCTTTTATTCCTAATATGTTTATTAAAGTTTAATTACATTATGTGTATTTCCCTTTTCTCTTCATCTATCTGTGAACATGATGGACTTGGCTACCTAATCAATTCCTTCTCATTATGCAGTAATAGGATTCCCTCGATATTTTTGGTTTATAATTCAAACTACAGTATGATGCTCTATTCCTTTTATTCTTAATAAGTTTATTTAAGTTTGTTAACATCATATATGTATTTTTCCTTCTCTTCATTTATTTGTGAACATGATGGACTTGGCTACCAATGCCAGTTCCGTCACATCCAACCCCCAAATTAATTGATGGTGTTTTTCTATAAAACCCGAGATTAATTTCCCCTCTATACAGCAAATGCCTGTTCACAAATAAATAGTATGTACTATTTTGAATATAAATTAATGAATTTAACTAAATAAATGTATATACCTATATTATATTATTAAACAAGATGTGTTTCCCATTTAAATCTCTATTAATATCCCAATTATTCTTACTTTAATTCTTTCTAAAACACAATTAAACAACTATAACTTAATTAAATAAATTTCAATTTGTTGTCAATAATTTCAAATTTGTTCATGTAAGTGAGATGAGTAGATATGAGGTGTGTCTTTAAACCAAAATGAATTCAACCAATATAAGATTAAGTTTCTAGGCTTTCTAGTATACCATTATGAACAGAGTATAACCTCCGCAAGGATAATTTTGACTCAGATAAGGTGCTGGGTTGTGAATCCAGTATACTCTAGCCGTACTATACAGAGCATGACAGCTGATACTTTGAAGACTTTAATTGCTTCGTCTTCAGTCTGAAATTCCCCGTATATCCCCCAAAGAAAAAACTCTCCCTATAGACAAAAGCTACATCTCCCCACAATGAATATACCCCACCTAGATTCTGTCCTCCCATAGAAGTCTGTTCGTTCTGGAAAATGTGAAGTGTGCTTAGTCAGAGCCTAACTTGTGCAGTATAGAGAATTTCATGGCTCCAGTCAATGGGAACATGTCTTCTGACCTAACCTATCACCTCTGTTTTCCATAAAATCCTCCTTTTTGTACGGTGTAATGTATTTGAAAACAATCGACAACAAATTTATTTCCAGTCCCAGATCTAACAAACTCTCTGAGCCCTCACTAATAAAACTTTACTCTCACCAAAATCAAACTGCCTGCATAATCTTCCTTACTTACTATTTACTAACAATTCATACAATCTCTAATATTCTTCCTCAATCTCTATTCCTCGCTGCTAAAAAAATTTGTCAGACCTATCAGACTAGAAATCAGAAAAACTGGCCGTAACTATTATATATCTAACCCATAACGTAAAATAATAATAATATCAATCTAACACCAACTGCTTTTACTGAAAATTAATGATCCAAAATTGTAAGCCCCCTCTTTAAGTTATATTTATAAGTCAACAAGCATTCACCATAAATAAAGCAAATGAAAATTCTATAATTCAAATAATCTACTTCAAAATCTGAATTAAATAATGTAGTTCAAAGTATAAACCAATACCAAGTTGTCTACTTTTTTGGTTTATAAAGATCTATCTATCCATTAATCTTTAGATAAGAATCTAATTTTGTACATAATAAATGCGAATTACCAATCACGTATATCAATTTTAATTGCTTTTCATACTATATTATCTGGAATGGACCCCTTTAAATACTTTATTTTATTTATGACTGGATAACATTAATTATCGTTATCATTACCCACTTTATATATAGTTTTGTATACGATAAAAGTACAAGAACCTGTTAAACTTATTTGCATTTAATTATGGTTTAATCAAAGTAAATGATTTCGAACCTTCGAAGAATCGTTATTTCTAAACTAATACTCTATTTCCCATCGAATTTAATCCTCAATATAAGATATACTCATTTAATACCTTGAAAATTTGTATTCTTTATTTACCTGGTTATATCACGTTCGCAATTTTTTAACCTCCTTTTTCACTTATATCGTTAGTCTCCATGATAAAAACAATCCGCACAGCTTATAACCATTGAAATTAGCACTTATTTCCTAATTTATTATGTATTTCAAACTGTTTTTGACTATTCAATTTCACTTTTAAAGTTCATGTTTTGTTTACAAAATCTTCCTAAATTTACCTCCAGGACTTTAAATATTGACAGCTGCGTTCCACAGACTCTCTTATCTATGGGCAACATTCAGAATTAAAATGCACAGACTAATAAAGATTTTCCTACTTGCCGTAAAACCATACCATAAACTAATGTGAACTTTCTCTATCACAATTATATGATTATTAAATTATTTTGTTTTGAACCTATGATTATATTTATTTGAAATAATTTTACGTAACCTATTTTATTTTATTTGGATTACAAAATAATTTTAATGTTCTTTTAATCCGCACGATCAATTTTCTTTTTGGATACTAAAACCACAGACTAAAACCCTCTTTCGTCTCCTCTTTTTTTTCAATGAAACCTCATGTGTACTTGTTTTCTTTTATTATTTTATTAAATTATAATATATTTCGTTCACAAACATTTTTTGTTTTTATTTGAAAGGCTTTTTAATTTTACTAATTAAATCCTGGAAACATTTTAATTTTCTATCTTTTATAAAACTTCAAAACTCTATATTACTATAATTCTCCTTATTTATTCCGTGTATACGATTCTATCTTTTTTATGATAATTATATTTATTGTAATGTTTGTTAATTGCTATACACTATATTAAATAAATAACCGAACTAAAATTTCAATTTTAATACCGTTATTTATTATATTTGTAAAATATTTTTTCCAAATAACCTAGTTTCTAAACTTCCCAACCCAAATATCTTATAAATCTCAACATACCCCTTTCTTTGTCGCACTTACTCTCAATAATGTTCTTATTAAAATTATACGAAATCGTTTACGCCCTTTAAACAGAATTGCGCAAATAACGTGGAGCCAGAACATAAAAACTCTAGATGTCTCTGACAGTCGTCTGTTTGACTACTCTGTGCTCAATGCTCATGCCTATTGCTACTTTTACTTCAAAACGTAACCAGTGTTTAATGTTTATTAGCATTCTAATTAAAAGTAATTTATATATCCAGGTTAAAATTTTATATACCTAGTTTTATTTTTCTACTTTTACAAGATCTATTTCTACTTTGAGTGACCGGCTATCAGAACTTCTATACAGCTCCAGCGAAAGTAAACATTCGTTTTACAAAATTCAAAATCTAAAGAAAGGACGCCACTTGCTTCAACCCCCAATAGACAAAACCAAACATTTCAACATGAAACCTTTCTCAAATGTAAGTAACCGTTTAATATGCTTTAATTTTAATCTAACTCGTAACCTTTCTTTGAACCCGTAATTATTTTAAGCTCTCTACTAACCTATCAACTGTAACTGTTCTATCTAAATTCATTTAAATAAAACTCAATTGTTTTTATTGTTTATTATAGTGGTTATATCATAACCGCTTATATACATAACCTAACTTTATACTGTAAAGACTCGAATTCTACCTAGTTCAAGTTTAATCCTAGTAAATGATTCACTAAAATTTCAAACTACTTTACACACTTAAAAGAATGAAAAAGAATGTTAATCTATCACAATCCTAAATTAAATAATCATGTCATTATATTTGGCAGGTACCACGAAGTTCTCTGGATCAATCAACAACCAGCCAAGTAAGGATGAATGCTACGACCCTTCACTTCAACGTTCCAGACTCTAGGTAAATAATACTTTTATTCCTACCTTTAATATTCTATCCAACCCCCCGTGTATACAACTATACATTAATTATTTAACTGTTAATCTAATTGTTACTTTTAGTTTTATTTAAATTGATTTTCCCTAACTATTAGATAAGATGATCCCTCAATTGTACTAAAGTAAATGAAACCTTTTATTCTCAACCCCCCGTTTATAGAACTAAATATTAATCAATTGTTTAGTCTAGTTTAACCCACTACTGGTTAATCTAACATTAAGATGAAACATACAGAAACATTCTTTAGATTTTATTACTTCCTAGTCATACAAATTCTAAAATAAATTCTATAATGTTAACCGGCACTATTTTAACACAACACTGATTGTGTATGTTCTGTTGTATATAATAAATGATGTATATTCTATATACATACAATTCCTATTTCAACCCCCCGTTTTTAAAACTAAATAATATTATTTGTCAGAACTTTAGTTCAACAATCAAATTACACCCGTTCCTGCCATGTTACTACAAACTTATGACCAGCCTTTCCATAAGTACAAAGTTTTAGATAATTTAAGCTTTACCAACTCAATCTAATTGTTTTCAATTATGCTTTAACCTACAAATATCTTTGTTTCAGTATGCAACAACCCAGTTACAAGAATCTACGATCGGCGCCATCTATCTACTCCAGCTAAAACTATCAAGACACTGAACCAATCCATAATTCAATTGCTTTTCTACCTATCCTTTTGTTCCGCCTTTCTATTTATTAATTTTACCACTAGGGGCGCTTATTTACTAAGTCTTATGTTTATTTGATTTTAAAGTTTCTATTATTCAACTGTATTTACTGTAATAAATGTTCATTTTTCTTGTGTTTCAATTATCAAATTACCTAGGTTAACTACTCAGTTTTAACACTAATATTAAAACAAACTTTTAATTTACTATAGACTAAATAGGTATTCTCTAAACGCTCTACATACACTCATTTTTAAATTTTAAGTTAAAATCATTCATGTTAAACCTAGATGAAGACTATTTGTAATTTACAACTGTTTCAAAACTGACTGTCCGTTTTCACAAACAACAAATTGTGATAGCTTAGCTATCACTTGATAATATAGATATAATAAATAAAGAGATATAGTACATATATATAATAATGATAAATATTAATTAAACTAATCAATCCATTCTACCTAGCCGTCTTAGCTATCTTGTATCCTAATGATCTAAACTGTAACTAACTTCATCTAAAAATCCTATAGCCGTAGTAGTCTAGATTCGAATCCTGGTTTATGGCACCTATATTGTAATTACAGGTACCTCAACCAAGATCCTGGTCTACGGGACCATATTTGTAATGGTACCCTAAGTATCTTAACTACATATCCTGGTTAAAGGCACCACTTTGTACTGATACCCTAGTTATCCAAGCTATAAAATACAAAGATAGAGAGAGATAAACATAACCTATCCTAAATACATCCTAAGCACTACGGTACCTACATTGTGATGATGCCCTAACCGAGTATAGATGATATATAATAATAATATGTTGAATAGACTATTTTGGCCAATCCGCATCGTCCGTCCGTGTCGTTTAGTCTAATGGTAGAACCCTTTTACGTTGTGTTTCCATAATAACCCTTCTTTTCAGCCGCGTTTTGAAACAGTTCCTAACTAAACCTAATTACCTACTTGCAACAGTTCTATAAAGATTTCTATTCCTATCTAACATTAATGAAATAATCCTATCTTACGAATATGAGTGATATTACAGAATACTTATTACTTTGTCTATCTTGGTGATTACCTAATTTAGTATAGAATCTAGATCGTGATGAGATTTATAAATTGAATTTACTTTTAATACTCAAATTAAGTTAAACTTTTGCGGCATAGAATCGAAGCCCCACTCCCGCTTCAATTGGTGATTTTCGACTTCCAAACTGGATAATCTCCCCCGCATTTCAGATGATAATGAAGATCATCATAGGGAATTTTCATCTATCTTCTTACTACTAGTTAATTCAGTTCGTTAGTAATGTTAATTAGTCAAATAACAAGAGATAAGAGGACTTTATCTTTTAGCAAAGGTAAGTTTGTTTGTTTGTCTAACTCCATTCAAGGTATCTCTACTTTAAAATTAAAATCAAAGCTAATCTTCATACTACTCAGTCAGAATAACAAACAAAGTAAAGAGCGCTGGTCACTCTCTCCCGTCTATCATCCTAATCTGAGTTTCCATCCATCATCTCAACACTGCCTTGTTATGCCCGAATCTAGTCCATACTTTATCTAGTATAGAAAAGATTCTAATGTAATCCGTTTGCCTACTACTCTACCTAGCCCTATAATTTGAAAACCTACGTAAATTCCTACAAAACCATAACAATAGAATTCCTTCCTAACCCATCATTTTAGTATTGAACTAATTACTTGTTTCCTCGTGATTATAATTTGTAATTCCCTACATATTAGTAATCTTATTTTATTATAAGGACCAATATTTTCACGTAAATATGATATTAGGATTCACTATTAGTAACCCTATTTTAACGTAGAGATGAGACTGATTGCTTCATCGTAATTATAATCTCCCTATAGATTCCTTGTTAGTAATCTCGTTTGAAAATACTGTTACTACTTAGTTAGTTAGTAATGAAATTTCATTATAGATTTATTGTAACGATTTAGTGCTTTTATAAGTACTAGATATTTTTAATCTTATTTTTGTTTCGTTTATTTGAAGTAATAATTTTCCTTTATTTAGAGTTTTATATCTCTTTACTACTTATAGTTTATTAGTTGGTACCAACGTTTTATAGTTTAACTCTTTTATTAACAAGTTTTGTTTAACCTTCGTGTCAATACAGATTTACAGAAAGACTCTACTTTGGAAGTCTAAAATAAAGTTAGAAGTCTTTAATTGCTTCTTGGTAAATAATAAGAAGTTTAGTCTTTATTAGACTTAGGTAGAATTAGTTTGTGACCAATATGGATTCTCCTACGGTATTCGTATGGATAACCAATGATTGCTTTTATTGCTCATCAAGCCTCAACCCAATTGTACTCTTAGTAATTAAGACCAACTTATGAAGTTACTTATTTAAATGAATATAAACCTCCTCATTGGATTCCATCATATAAATCTATGACACTTAAGCCAAACCCTGACCTATCTTATTTAGTTTAATAAGCTTTTTGAACTCTGTTTTGAATCAAGTAATATTATTTAATAAAGGTTTTGTTAATTAGAATTTGATCTTTATTAGGTTAGTAAATATTTACTAATGCAAGTCCTAACTATTCCTATCAAAGGTTTGTTTATTTATTAGTTTGCCAGTTAGCTTGAACTATCCCTAATTCACCTATGATTTATTCCAAGTTTGAATCTAACTTGATTATTTCAAACAAATTCAACCTACTAACTTCAACTGTAGAGTTGTGACTTTACCCAACTCAATACTCAAAGTGTACCTAGGTTTCCTATCATTTCTGCCCTAAAAAGGTTCCTATTCGATCTAGTTTTCCTAAGTAATAAACAAAGCTAGGGAAACCGATCCCACATTTACATTTAAACGTGTTGGTTTTTCACGGTGTAATGAAAAACCCCCTAAAGAAGACCTACACCTTAGCAAAGGCTTGGTCACCTGACTAATCTGCTACGGGATCGAGGGAGCAACCTCTCCTACAACCTGACAACTCGTGTGCTTTAGCCCCCCACGTTCGAGACCGCAGTCTATGGATGAACGTAGTAGCTGGGAAAGACAATAAACAGGGAATATATAAATATATAGATAGAGACCGAATCAATCTGTACGAGGCATTTTCCATTGGTTCCCAAAGGAGCGGATTCACTTCGACGAGCCCTCCAACTTCCAATGCAACGCACAAAAAGACCAGGAGACGCTAAACTGAACTCCAATTGCTTGAAGATACAGCTACTTAGCCCGTCTCATTGCTAAGCCATAGCTAAAATCAAGTAAACAAACTCTTTAAACCACAACCCGCGAAAAGCTCACAAAATCACTAAAGAAAACTCCAATACGTAGCCATGATTATATACAAAGCGCGATAAAACACAAGGTAAATTAATCTAAAAACACTCCGAAACCCCACTCAAACTGCTTAAAATTCCCTTCAAACAACTATAAAACAAATCTAAATTTCCCCATAAAATTATAAGTTTTCACCACAAAACACACTATAAAAATTAAAATATTATCTAACAAACATGGCACCGCACGAAATAATCGATAGTAATTAAATTACCTACAAAACGCGAGATGTTTACTCAATAGAAGCGAAAACTAACAATTATTCCAACCTCACACTACAAGAGAAAAGTCAAAAAAATCCACTTCACACTACAAAAGAGCGAAAGCCGAAATCTCAACCTCTCACTATAAGAGTAAAATCGAAATGCCCCTTAACCCTAGTAACGCGCCACTATTTATACCTTCTGCCTGCGTCTTCCAAGACATCTAAGATGTTAGCATCATTAGAGATTTTACACACTTTGAGAGCCTCTGCATTAATAGCGACATTTGAGACATTAGAGACTTTGGATACAAATGCAAACTTCACACAATTATGTTCCCTCCTCACATAGTTATAACGTTGATTTTGGTTTGAACTAAATTTTCCTTATTACTTTTTGATTCTCGCCTACATCGCCTTGCCTATATTCCTCCAACTTTTGAATTAAGTACTAATCTTAGTTATCAATTATTGTATGATAGTTTTAGCCTCAGAATGGGTTTATCTAATTTGTTCTGATGTTAATACAGTATGTTTACTATTTAAATTTATATTTTTAGACTAAAATAACTTCTGCAAGTTATTTCAAAAGTATCTAATAATTAATTTAGCCTAAATGAAGTTTTCATACTTTTACAAGTATTACTTGTACTTCCATGTCTTTGCTCATGCAGCGATAGAATTCCCTCAACATTTTGGGTTATAATTTAAAATACAGTATGTTTCTCTATTCCTTTTATTCCTAATATGTTTATTAAAGTTTAATTACATTATGTGTATTTCCCTTTTCTCTTCATCTATCTGTGAACATGATGGACTTGGCTACCTAATCAATTCCTTCTCATTATGCAGTAATAGGATTCCCTCGATATTTTTGGTTTATAATTCAAACTACAGTATGATGCTCTATTCCTTTTATTCTTAATAAGTTTATTTAAGTTTGTTAACATCATATATGTATTTTTCCTTCTCTTCATTTATTTGTGAACATGATGGACTTGGCTACCAATGCCAGTTCCGTCACATCCAACCCCCAAATTAATTGATGGTGTTTTTCTATAAAACCCGAGATTAATTTCCCCTCTATACAGCAAATGCCTGTTCACAAATAAATAGTATGTACTATTTTGAATATAAATTAATGAATTTAACTAAATAAATGTATATACCTATATTATATTATTAAACAAGATGTGTTTCCCATTTAAATCTCTATTAATATCCCAATTATTCTTACTTTAATTCTTTCTAAAACACAATTAAACAACTATAACTTAATTAAATAAATTTCAATTTGTTGTCAATAATTTCAAATTTGTTCATGTAAGTGAGATGAGTAGATATGAGGTGTGTCTTTAAACCAAAATGAATTCAACCAATATAAGATTAAGTTTCTAGGCTTTCTAGTATACCATTATGAACAGAGTATAACCTCCGCAAGGATAATTTTGACTCAGATAAGGTGCTGGGTTGTGAATCCAGTATACTCTAGCCGTACTATACAGAGCATGACAGCTGATACTTTGAAGACTTTAATTGCTTCGTCTTCAGTCTGAAATTCCCCGTATATCCCCCAAAGAAAAAACTCTCCCTATAGACAAAAGCTACATCTCCCCACAATGAATATACCCCACCTAGATTCTGTCCTCCCATAGAAGTCTGTTCGTTCTGGAAAATGTGAAGTGTGCTTAGTCAGAGCCTAACTTGTGCAGTATAGAGAATTTCATGGCTCCAGTCAATGGGAACATGTCTTCTGACCTAACCTATCACCTCTGTTTTCCATAAAATCCTCCTTTTTGTACGGTGTAATGTATTTGAAAACAATCGACAACAAATTTATTTCCAGTCCCAGATCTAACAAACTCTCTGAGCCCTCACTAATAAAACTTTACTCTCACCAAAATCAAACTGCCTGCATAATCTTCCTTACTTACTATTTACTAACAATTCATACAATCTCTAATATTCTTCCTCAATCTCTATTCCTCGCTGCTAAAAAAATTTGTCAGACCTATCAGACTAGAAATCAGAAAAACTGGCCGTAACTATTATATATCTAACCCATAACGTAAAATAATAATAATATCAATCTAACACCAACTGCTTTTACTGAAAATTAATGATCCAAAATTGTAAGCCCCCTCTTTAAGTTATATTTATAAGTCAACAAGCATTCACCATAAATAAAGCAAATGAAAATTCTATAATTCAAATAATCTACTTCAAAATCTGAATTAAATAATGTAGTTCAAAGTATAAACCAATACCAAGTTGTCTACTTTTTTGGTTTATAAAGATCTATCTATCCATTAATCTTTAGATAAGAATCTAATTTTGTACATAATAAATGCGAATTACCAATCACGTATATCAATTTTAATTGCTTTTCATACTATATTATCTGGAATGGACCCCTTTAAATACTTTATTTTATTTATGACTGGATAACATTAATTATCGTTATCATTACCCACTTTATATATAGTTTTGTATACGATAAAAGTACAAGAACCTGTTAAACTTATTTGCATTTAATTATGGTTTAATCAAAGTAAATGATTTCGAACCTTCGAAGAATCGTTATTTCTAAACTAATACTCTATTTCCCATCGAATTTAATCCTCAATATAAGATATACTCATTTAATACCTTGAAAATTTGTATTCTTTATTTACCTGGTTATATCACGTTCGCAATTTTTTAACCTCCTTTTTCACTTATATCGTTAGTCTCCATGATAAAAACAATCCGCACAGCTTATAACCATTGAAATTAGCACTTATTTCCTAATTTATTATGTATTTCAAACTGTTTTTGACTATTCAATTTCACTTTTAAAGTTCATGTTTTGTTTACAAAATCTTCCTAAATTTACCTCCAGGACTTTAAATATTGACAGCTGCGTTCCACAGACTCTCTTATCTATGGGCAACATTCAGAATTAAAATGCACAGACTAATAAAGATTTTCCTACTTGCCGTAAAACCATACCATAAACTAATGTGAACTTTCTCTATCACAATTATATGATTATTAAATTATTTTGTTTTGAACCTATGATTATATTTATTTGAAATAATTTTACGTAACCTATTTTATTTTATTTGGATTACAAAATAATTTTAATGTTCTTTTAATCCGCACGATCAATTTTCTTTTTGGATACTAAAACCACAGACTAAAACCCTCTTTCGTCTCCTCTTTTTTTTCAATGAAACCTCATGTGTACTTGTTTTCTTTTATTATTTTATTAAATTATAATATATTTCGTTCACAAACATTTTTTGTTTTTATTTGAAAGGCTTTTTAATTTTACTAATTAAATCCTGGAAACATTTTAATTTTCTATCTTTTATAAAACTTCAAAACTCTATATTACTATAATTCTCCTTATTTATTCCGTGTATACGATTCTATCTTTTTTATGATAATTATATTTATTGTAATGTTTGTTAATTGCTATACACTATATTAAATAAATAACCGAACTAAAATTTCAATTTTAATACCGTTATTTATTATATTTGTAAAATATTTTTTCCAAATAACCTAGTTTCTAAACTTCCCAACCCAAATATCTTATAAATCTCAACATACCCCTTTCTTTGTCGCACTTACTCTCAATAATGTTCTTATTAAAATTATACGAAATCGTTTACGCCCTTTAAACAGAATTGCGCAAATAACGTGGAGCCAGAACATAAAAACTCTAGATGTCTCTGACAGTCGTCTGTTTGACTACTCTGTGCTCAATGCTCATGCCTATTGCTACTTTTACTTCAAAACGTAACCAGTGTTTAATGTTTATTAGCATTCTAATTAAAAGTAATTTATATATCCAGGTTAAAATTTTATATACCTAGTTTTATTTTTCTACTTTTACAAGATCTATTTCTACTTTGAGTGACCGGCTATCAGAACTTCTATACAGCTCCAGCGAAAGTAAACATTCGTTTTACAAAATTCAAAATCTAAAGAAAGGACGCCACTTGCTTCAACCCCCAATAGACAAAACCAAACATTTCAACATGAAACCTTTCTCAAATGTAAGTAACCGTTTAATATGCTTTAATTTTAATCTAACTCGTAACCTTTCTTTGAACCCGTAATTATTTTAAGCTCTCTACTAACCTATCAACTGTAACTGTTCTATCTAAATTCATTTAAATAAAACTCAATTGTTTTTATTGTTTATTATAGTGGTTATATCATAACCGCTTATATACATAACCTAACTTTATACTGTAAAGACTCGAATTCTACCTAGTTCAAGTTTAATCCTAGTAAATGATTCACTAAAATTTCAAACTACTTTACACACTTAAAAGAATGAAAAAGAATGTTAATCTATCACAATCCTAAATTAAATAATCATGTCATTATATTTGGCAGGTACCACGAAGTTCTCTGGATCAATCAACAACCAGCCAAGTAAGGATGAATGCTACGACCCTTCACTTCAACGTTCCAGACTCTAGGTAAATAATACTTTTATTCCTACCTTTAATATTCTATCCAACCCCCCGTGTATACAACTATACATTAATTATTTAACTGTTAATCTAATTGTTACTTTTAGTTTTATTTAAATTGATTTTCCCTAACTATTAGATAAGATGATCCCTCAATTGTACTAAAGTAAATGAAACCTTTTATTCTCAACCCCCCGTTTATAGAACTAAATATTAATCAATTGTTTAGTCTAGTTTAACCCACTACTGGTTAATCTAACATTAAGATGAAACATACAGAAACATTCTTTAGATTTTATTACTTCCTAGTCATACAAATTCTAAAATAAATTCTATAATGTTAACCGGCACTATTTTAACACAACACTGATTGTGTATGTTCTGTTGTATATAATAAATGATGTATATTCTATATACATACAATTCCTATTTCAACCCCCCGTTTTTAAAACTAAATAATATTATTTGTCAGAACTTTAGTTCAACAATCAAATTACACCCGTTCCTGCCATGTTACTACAAACTTATGACCAGCCTTTCCATAAGTACAAAGTTTTAGATAATTTAAGCTTTACCAACTCAATCTAATTGTTTTCAATTATGCTTTAACCTACAAATATCTTTGTTTCAGTATGCAACAACCCAGTTACAAGAATCTACGATCGGCGCCATCTATCTACTCCAGCTAAAACTATCAAGACACTGAACCAATCCATAATTCAATTGCTTTTCTACCTATCCTTTTGTTCCGCCTTTCTATTTATTAATTTTACCACTAGGGGCGCTTATTTACTAAGTCTTATGTTTATTTGATTTTAAAGTTTCTATTATTCAACTGTATTTACTGTAATAAATGTTCATTTTTCTTGTGTTTCAATTATCAAATTACCTAGGTTAACTACTCAGTTTTAACACTAATATTAAAACAAACTTTTAATTTACTATAGACTAAATAGGTATTCTCTAAACGCTCTACATACACTCATTTTTAAATTTTAAGTTAAAATCATTCATGTTAAACCTAGATGAAGACTATTTGTAATTTACAACTGTTTCAAAACTGACTGTCCGTTTTCACAAACAACAAATTGTGATAGCTTAGCTATCACTTGATAATATAGATATAATAAATAAAGAGATATAGTACATATATATAATAATGATAAATATTAATTAAACTAATCAATCCATTCTACCTAGCCGTCTTAGCTATCTTGTATCCTAATGATCTAAACTGTAACTAACTTCATCTAAAAATCCTATAGCCGTAGTAGTCTAGATTCGAATCCTGGTTTATGGCACCTATATTGTAATTACAGGTACCTCAACCAAGATCCTGGTCTACGGGACCATATTTGTAATGGTACCCTAAGTATCTTAACTACATATCCTGGTTAAAGGCACCACTTTGTACTGATACCCTAGTTATCCAAGCTATAAAATACAAAGATAGAGAGAGATAAACATAACCTATCCTAAATACATCCTAAGCACTACGGTACCTACATTGTGATGATGCCCTAACCGAGTATAGATGATATATAATAATAATATGTTGAATAGACTATTTTGGCCAATCCGCATCGTCCGTCCGTGTCGTTTAGTCTAATGGTAGAACCCTTTTACGTTGTGTTTCCATAATAACCCTTCTTTTCAGCCGCGTTTTGAAACAGTTCCTAACTAAACCTAATTACCTACTTGCAACAGTTCTATAAAGATTTCTATTCCTATCTAACATTAATGAAATAATCCTATCTTACGAATATGAGTGATATTACAGAATACTTATTACTTTGTCTATCTTGGTGATTACCTAATTTAGTATAGAATCTAGATCGTGATGAGATTTATAAATTGAATTTACTTTTAATACTCAAATTAAGTTAAACTTTTGCGGCATAGAATCGAAGCCCCACTCCCGCTTCAATTGGTGATTTTCGACTTCCAAACTGGATAATCTCCCCCGCATTTCAGATGATAATGAAGATCATCATAGGGAATTTTCATCTATCTTCTTACTACTAGTTAATTCAGTTCGTTAGTAATGTTAATTAGTCAAATAACAAGAGATAAGAGGACTTTATCTTTTAGCAAAGGTAAGTTTGTTTGTTTGTCTAACTCCATTCAAGGTATCTCTACTTTAAAATTAAAATCAAAGCTAATCTTCATACTACTCAGTCAGAATAACAAACAAAGTAAAGAGCGCTGGTCACTCTCTCCCGTCTATCATCCTAATCTGAGTTTCCATCCATCATCTCAACACTGCCTTGTTATGCCCGAATCTAGTCCATACTTTATCTAGTATAGAAAAGATTCTAATGTAATCCGTTTGCCTACTACTCTACCTAGCCCTATAATTTGAAAACCTACGTAAATTCCTACAAAACCATAACAATAGAATTCCTTCCTAACCCATCATTTTAGTATTGAACTAATTACTTGTTTCCTCGTGATTATAATTTGTAATTCCCTACATATTAGTAATCTTATTTTATTATAAGGACCAATATTTTCACGTAAATATGATATTAGGATTCACTATTAGTAACCCTATTTTAACGTAGAGATGAGACTGATTGCTTCATCGTAATTATAATCTCCCTATAGATTCCTTGTTAGTAATCTCGTTTGAAAATACTGTTACTACTTAGTTAGTTAGTAATGAAATTTCATTATAGATTTATTGTAACGATTTAGTGCTTTTATAAGTACTAGATATTTTTAATCTTATTTTTGTTTCGTTTATTTGAAGTAATAATTTTCCTTTATTTAGAGTTTTATATCTCTTTACTACTTATAGTTTATTAGTTGGTACCAACGTTTTATAGTTTAACTCTTTTATTAACAAGTTTTGTTTAACCTTCGTGTCAATACAGATTTACAGAAAGACTCTACTTTGGAAGTCTAAAATAAAGTTAGAAGTCTTTAATTGCTTCTTGGTAAATAATAAGAAGTTTAGTCTTTATTAGACTTAGGTAGAATTAGTTTGTGACCAATATGGATTCTCCTACGGTATTCGTATGGATAACCAATGATTGCTTTTATTGCTCATCAAGCCTCAACCCAATTGTACTCTTAGTAATTAAGACCAACTTATGAAGTTACTTATTTAAATGAATATAAACCTCCTCATTGGATTCCATCATATAAATCTATGACACTTAAGCCAAACCCTGACCTATCTTATTTAGTTTAATAAGCTTTTTGAACTCTGTTTTGAATCAAGTAATATTATTTAATAAAGGTTTTGTTAATTAGAATTTGATCTTTATTAGGTTAGTAAATATTTACTAATGCAAGTCCTAACTATTCCTATCAAAGGTTTGTTTATTTATTAGTTTGCCAGTTAGCTTGAACTATCCCTAATTCACCTATGATTTATTCCAAGTTTGAATCTAACTTGATTATTTCAAACAAATTCAACCTACTAACTTCAACTGTAGAGTTGTGACTTTACCCAACTCAATACTCAAAGTGTACCTAGGTTTCCTATCATTTCTGCCCTAAAAAGGTTCCTATTCGATCTAGTTTTCCTAAGTAATAAACAAAGCTAGGGAAACCGATCCCACATTTACATTTAAACGTGTTGGTTTTTCACGGTGTAATGAAAAACCCCCTAAAGAAGACCTACACCTTAGCAAAGGCTTGGTCACCTGACTAATCTGCTACGGGATCGAGGGAGCAACCTCTCCTACAACCTGACAACTCGTGTGCTTTAGCCCCCCACGTTCGAGACCGCAGTCTATGGATGAACGTAGTAGCTGGGAAAGACAATAAACAGGGAATATATAAATATATAGATAGAGACCGAATCAATCTGTACGAGGCATTTTCCATTGGTTCCCAAAGGAGCGGATTCACTTCGACGAGCCCTCCAACTTCCAATGCAACGCACAAAAAGACCAGGAGACGCTAAACTGAACTCCAATTGCTTGAAGATACAGCTACTTAGCCCGTCTCATTGCTAAGCCATAGCTAAAATCAAGTAAACAAACTCTTTAAACCACAACCCGCGAAAAGCTCACAAAATCACTAAAGAAAACTCCAATACGTAGCCATGATTATATACAAAGCGCGATAAAACACAAGGTAAATTAATCTAAAAACACTCCGAAACCCCACTCAAACTGCTTAAAATTCCCTTCAAACAACTATAAAACAAATCTAAATTTCCCCATAAAATTATAAGTTTTCACCACAAAACACACTATAAAAATTAAAATATTATCTAACAAACATGGCACCGCACGAAATAATCGATAGTAATTAAATTACCTACAAAACGCGAGATGTTTACTCAATAGAAGCGAAAACTAACAATTATTCCAACCTCACACTACAAGAGAAAAGTCAAAAAAATCCACTTCACACTACAAAAGAGCGAAAGCCGAAATCTCAACCTCTCACTATAAGAGTAAAATCGAAATGCCCCTTAACCCTAGTAACGCGCCACTATTTATACCTTCTGCCTGCGTCTTCCAAGACATCTAAGATGTTAGCATCATTAGAGATTTTACACACTTTGAGAGCCTCTGCATTAATAGCGACATTTGAGACATTAGAGACTTTGGATACAAATGCAAACTTCACACAATTATGTTCCCTCCTCACATAGTTATAACGTTGATTTTGGTTTGAACTAAATTTTCCTTATTACTTTTTGATTCTCGCCTACATCGCCTTGCCTATATTCCTCCAACTTTTGAATTAAGTACTAATCTTAGTTATCAATTATTGTATGATAGTTTTAGCCTCAGAATGGGTTTATCTAATTTGTTCTGATGTTAATACAGTATGTTTACTATTTAAATTTATATTTTTAGACTAAAATAACTTCTGCAAGTTATTTCAAAAGTATCTAATAATTAATTTAGCCTAAATGAAGTTTTCATACTTTTACAAGTATTACTTGTACTTCCATGTCTTTGCTCATGCAGCGATAGAATTCCCTCAACATTTTGGGTTATAATTTAAAATACAGTATGTTTCTCTATTCCTTTTATTCCTAATATGTTTATTAAAGTTTAATTACATTATGTGTATTTCCCTTTTCTCTTCATCTATCTGTGAACATGATGGACTTGGCTACCTAATCAATTCCTTCTCATTATGCAGTAATAGGATTCCCTCGATATTTTTGGTTTATAATTCAAACTACAGTATGATGCTCTATTCCTTTTATTCTTAATAAGTTTATTTAAGTTTGTTAACATCATATATGTATTTTTCCTTCTCTTCATTTATTTGTGAACATGATGGACTTGGCTACCAATGCCAGTTCCGTCACACACTCAACTGCCTTGTTTGCATAATTTTCTCTTAACTGTACAGAGGTGGGTACTTATATTGACGACCTCGACTTTTGATTTGAGGCTCATTTGCATAGCTTTTTTTGCTTCGGTAATGCGGCAAACTGATGAGGCTAACTACTTCAAGGCTGGATCGTACCGAACTATTCTTATCTTCTATACAAATAAATTAAATTAAATTGCCTGTTTGTAATGCCAAAATAATACCTTTTTACTAAATGCGAAAGTACATACGGTACCTATAACTAAACAACAATTTATTTTTTATGTGTCTGTATGTTCCGGCTAATCTCCGAAATGGCTGGACCGATTTTGACGGGACCTTCACTGGCGGATAGCTGATGTTATAAGGAGTAACAAGGGCTACTTTTATTTTAGAAAAAAATTAGGGTTCCTTGTAAAAAAATAAAACCCATGAAATCCAATATCTCCGCTGTATAAATTATATATTTTTTGTGAAATTCATTTTTATTGTTTTAATAATGTGATCTCTTAAAACTGTACAACCACAGAAATTATGTATTTTGTGTGTCATGCAACATCCCACTTGCATACTCTTCTACTATTGTAGAAAATTACTCTGTCTAGGCAACGTCAAACTCTACGGAAGTCGGTTCGATAAACTTGTCGAAGCGAAAAAACTGATAAATTTATCGAATGTGCGAGTACCGAAGTCTGATCGTATAGTATTGTAGTAACTCTATATTCTCTTTGGATTCGACCTAGCTAATCGATAACGTTTGTCGATTTTATCGAGACTCGATAAATTATATTAAAAATCAATAAAACCCATTTTATCGATATTAACTGTCAATTTTATCGATCGAAAAGATCCTTAATTGCGCTGCTGGTAAGATAGTAGTCAAACGCTAACCTATCTAGAATAAAAGCTGCAACATATGAGCCAGAAACAAAAAAATGTTAGCAAGTTTGCGCGAGCGTATGTTTCGTAACGGCTTATGGAAATGAGCCCTTTGGCTGGGTGCTTATATGAATGGAAAGGTATGCCATATGATACCCAGTACCTGTTTCAAGTAGCTATACGCAAGTGTGCTTGTGAATGTATTATATTACAATGACACAAAGAGAATGTCTTATAGATAACGTAAAAAAAACACATAGTACACAACGTACTGCGTTAGGATTATCTGTGTCGCATAGTGGGCGAGTACATACTATACATATACATACTATACAGGGGCGTATTTACCCTAGGGCCAAAAGGGCCATGGCCGGGGCGGCAGGCTGCGAGGGGCGGCGTAAGCAGAAATTTAAAAAAGCCTACCTAACTAAGGCTCTTATTAATAAACAGTGTTAAACGGTTGAATATTCAACTGTTCATTGTCTCTTTCGGTTCAATTTAAAACTGTCAAAGAACAACAAAGACAAAACATAGTTTAACTAAACCACCGTTTAAAACTGTTTATTAATAAGAGCCTAAATCTCGTAAGGTGCTCGTGGGTGTAAGTTTGATACACATCAAAACATGGGGGCTTTCGTATTATATATACTGACCAGCAGGGCGGCGGGGTCTGCAGGCCCAGGGCGCTGAATTCTAAAATACGCCACTATTACTATACATATACGGACATACACTGACACTAATGTAAACGACTTGGATAGAAAGATAAATTTCATATTTTATTGCAAAGGTGTCGTGTAAAGAAGTAGCTTTATTAATCTCTGATTGTACCACTGCATTATTAGCCTCTTACGCTCCCACTGCTGGGTTACCGGCCATCTCTCAGAGAGAGAGGTATGGGGCCTAATCCACCACGCGTGCACAGTGCGACTTGGTGGATGTCACATGTCCTCGAATTTTGTGGTTCTAAAGACATGTAGTTAAACATGCGGGTTTGCTCACGATGGTGTGTCGGATTGAAAGTCGCACAAGTTCCCGCTCGGCTCACTAGTTACTTTTATACCTACCTACTATCTATATACAAAAAAAGAAAAATGAAGTGTCTGTTTGTAATATCAAAATAACAGCTTTTTACCAAACGCATATGAATATATATACGGTACCTATAAACACAAATTTTAAAATTATTGTCTGTCACTGGCATATAGCTGATATTATAAGGAGTAACTTAGGCTACTTTTATTTTGGAAATAAAACCCATGAAATCCAATATCTCGGCGGGCAGCAGCTAGTAATATTATACATACTGGCAGTGTTAAACTGACCGCTCAATTAGAAGTAGAAATAAAAAAAATGTCTTAGACATCGTAGCAGCCTTTGTAGGTCACTTTATCCATTCACATAGTGCGCGACACCGCGAGACTCCGTTCAAGGTTACAGCTTTCACAATCAGCTGATTCAGTCCGTCGATTTGGCATGCCCATTGCCCACGCCAAGGTACGGTTCATAGCTTCGTGCATTGGCGTTTGAATTCCTAGCATTTTTGGTGGAAACCTTGGGTAGTAAAGTTTATGAGTGAGCATTTGGTAGGCTTGTTAGTACGGTTTGTATAATTATTTCATTTCTTATAGAGTACTACTGACATTGTTCTAAGGTTAGAATTTTCTGCATTACGTTCTAGTTACGAGTATTTTTGTTAGCAACGCAGCTTCAGCCGCGCGTTTCAAAACATAAGAAGACGTTTTCCCGCGCTTGCAGGCGAATCGACACTACGGTGATATTGGCACGAAAAAGGAATACTTATTTGAATATTTAGACGAATTTTAACAATAACAAAAGTAAGAATAGGTGTTTGTTGGGGTGGAGAATATACGAGCTTTGTGGTATGAATAAGGCGTTTTCTTACATTTTCTTTTTTTAAATTCTATTTAGTATTGAGACCAGCTGGTCGTTTGCCTGATGGTAAGCATAAGGCCGGCCCATAACAATTGCAGTGCCGCTCAGAACTTTGAAACACAATAAAAGCCCGCGTGGCACTGCAGTGCACTCGTTACCCTGAGATGTTACTGTCATCAACTTCCTTAAATTCCTCAACAACGTGTGTGAAGAAGCCACGTTTTCACTTGTAAACCTTTAATAAAATATTGTTTGTACATACGTACTTTTAAGAATGAAAAACTACAGATAAAAAAGTTCAGGCCCGTCCTTATAAATAATTAAGTATGGGATATCAAAACGTAAAATATAATTATAAAAAAGCCATTATAACAAACAACAAATCAGTGTTTCTGCAATAATGATTCTCAGAATTCAACAATACATCATTGATTTCATTTTCCAAAACGACAAAGTGGCACCGCAAGACGACGACGTTTGCCGAGAAAGTAAAATACACAAAAAAAGTCGCACGTCGAGTTTCTCCCGCCAAAAACCGAGATCAATGACCGATTGACATTCGATAGACCCGCCCCGTGCAAGTCGGAGCCGATACCGAGAAAATGAATAAATGATTTTTTTTTCATCTCATCCGGCCAAGCCCATCTGTGTGTCAAAATAAAATATTGTATGCCGGCATAATAATTTATTGGCATTGCCACAAATTGCCTATCGGCTGCGTTTTATGTCTTCTTTTTAAATTATATGGCATGTTATGCAAGACGTGAGGATGAACGGATGGATGTATGGATGGATGTTTGTTACTCTTTCACGCAAAAACTACTGAACGGATTTTGATGAAACTTTACAGTACATAATATGGCTTATATATCAGAATAACACATCGGCTACAATTTATAAAGAAATTCGCGCGGGCGAAGACGTGGGTGGAAGCTGGTTCCTTGTATTTACCCCTAATCAAATAATTATCAAGGAAAAGCACTGGAATTTTTTTTTTGCACTATATCTAAATAATAGTGTTAATTTTGTAACATAAACATACTCCAATGAATTTATGCAATTTAGCGGGACCCTGGTGACTGTTCCACGGAACCCATTGTAGAAATCGCTGGTATTGTAGGTAGGCTGGTTTAGACGTCTCCGTAGCTAAGTTGGTAGTAACCCTGCCTGCAAAGCGATTTTCGATTGTCCCGGGTTCGATTCCCGGCCGGGGCAGATTTTGTGTAAACATAAAGTTTGTTCTCGGGTCTTGGATTTTTGTGATGTGTATCTGTGTGTGTCCATGCCACCTGCGACACAGGGAATCCTAGTGCGGGGGTAATGAGTGTAAGCGTTTATTTATTTATTTAGTCTATGTTTTCAATATGTCAACCCTAGCACCTACGACGTAACCTAAGCACCATCTGCTGTCGATTCTCAAGTGACTGCGGTCCTATTACTTCCCACGGCTCGCATCCATCTATCTTGAAACCGGTTGACGCAGCTGTTATTGTCGTTAACGACAAAACTGCACATTTATTTACATTATATAAATATCGATTAAGAAAGTTTAAACTGACAAACATCGTTTAGTAAACTAAGATTCAGAGACGAGTCTAAGCGTGGATACTTTCTTCCATCTATATATCTATAACTAGCTTCGGCCCGCGGTTTTCACCCACGTTCCGAACCGTGCATTTTTCCGGGATAAAAAGCCTATGTTACTCTCCGGTCCATAAACTATATCTATGCAAAAAATCACATCGATCCGTTGCTCCGTTACTGCGTGAAAGAAGGACAAACCAACAAATCAACAAACACATATATATGTGCCTATGGATTCATGCTTCTAATTACTATCATCTGCCAGCGGCTTCACACACGTTAAATCTGTATAAAATGTAGTCTATAGCACTAAGGGATAATGTAACTTAATATTAGTGAAATATTTTTTAGAATCGGACCAGCGGTTCCAGAGATTAGCGGTAACATATAAACTCACAAAAGCAGTCAAGTTTGTGAATTTGATAAATAATGCGTATTTAAAAAATTGGCGGCGCTAGGTTTCGCTTCTGAAATATAAACGATCAGATTGTATAGTACTTTCCTACAACGGATTCATTTCAAGGTAATTTAAGTAACCCTGCTTAGGTTAATTTATACATCTTAAATATGGACTTTCTAGGTTTGCTGTGTCTACAATTTCCAAACTTTTTAAGCAGTTATTTAAGATAGTTACTGAGGTAGCAAAACTCAAACCTTAAATAACAACCTTAGGTCAGGAAAGAGAAGGGAAGGCTACTTCACTTTTTCTCACCATACTTTGTCTCGTCAAGATTCATCAATTTTTCATGCACGGCGAATGCTCCAAAGTAGCCAATTTTAAATTTCTCGCTTGGTTTAAATCACCATTGAAGACCTGTTTTTTACATACTTATCATCTCAGTGCCTTCATCCTCACCAGCCGTTATTTTATATAGTATTTTTATATATATTATTTTTATAGTATAAATAGTAGTAGTAGCTTTAGTTTAAATAAATTGAATACCCTAACAAATCAATTACTGCTCGAAAGCCGTGACTAGTATTTGTATTCTCTTTGGCAGTGACCATGAAGTTGACAATTACCTGCTTATAATTTAATGAAGTTGTCAGAGCAAAGCCATTGTTATTCAACTTACCACAGATCCGGTACTAAAGACATTTCCTCTAAATTAAGTCCTACATAGCAAATGGGTATAGTTTTATTTATTTAATTATACTAGTAACGATTTGTGTTTGTCTCGCCAGGAACTATGTCTATAACGTCTCGTTATCCAATAGATTAAAAAAAAACGAAAAAAATATAATATAATTTGGTATCATAGAGTTCTAACTCTAGCTCTAATAACATAAAAAAAACACAAACAGGGTCTGGCCACGGAAAGAAGAAAAAAAACATAAAAAAAATCCATGCGAGTAAAACCGCGGGCAGCGTGTAGAATATATTTCACGATCTATCGTTTAGTAACTTGATTATCCGACACGATTAAGTTTTATTGCTAATGCTCTAATGTCGTATTCCGATAAGTTGGTCAATCAATGCCCTGCACGCTCGATGCTCGCACGCGAGGAAACCTCGAAGCATGGAAAACGTCACGTTGTAATCCATTCATGACAACATTATATGACGTAACTTGCATCAACACATACGGGAGTTTCCATTAGGTATCGAATTAAGGCGCTCCTATAGGTATAATTCTTTTGTATTGAAATAAGGTTGAAAATGACGATGCGTTTGCTTTCAGTTGAAGGTTATTTCGTAGTTTTTAAGAAAAAGATATACCATTAAGTTTAATTATTTTTACATGTCTTTAGTTGATTTATAACGAAATAAAAATGAAATTTCTAATAATTGATAGTTGTCGCTCAACAACATTTGGAGACAAAAGAAATCAAGAAATTTTTCGAGGTATTTTTTGCAACTTTTTTTACAACATTCTGGGCCGTCCTATATAATATTTTATAGATAAATAAGACTTTTCTACTCGTATAAACATTTGGCAATTCCGGTTTAATATTTTTTTGCTTGTAATAATCTATGAAAACGGAGATATCTGACATAAAAACAGGACATTTTCGGAAGTATTGCTTTAGCCACGCCTTAAGTCTTGAAACCTTAATCAATAGAGCATCTATCATGATTTTTGCTGCAAAACGTTCCAATCAGAATCGCAATCGCGTAAGCTTAATGACTTCTAGTCTTTAGGTACAGTATTCCGTTCGAGCCCGCATTCCTCGAGCGTGCCACTTGCTGCTATTTGCATGGGCCTACATAAAGGCATGCCCATTGCCCACGCAATGCATGCTTATCATTCCGAGTGTGATAGTGCAAGTCGCCCGCATTAGGAAAACTGTGCCAAAATGAAAAATAACAGGACAATGGACTCTTATATAAATGAACTATACACGCTGATGAATGTTTGTCGAGTATCACGAAATCCGCGCTTGACGCAAAAGCGTTGTTATTCTGACTAGCAATCGTAAGTTTGCGTAAGCGTCTACACTGCCCCTAATGACTCCTCTGGAGCCTTGATCGTGTGAGCGACGCACCTTAACGACCTGGGTTGAATTGCAACGGACGGATGTGGTCGAAAGTTTCTAAGGGATTGGATCTCTTCTAAGGTAACGACAAATTTTCAACTCGATTGTAGTATAGTACTTGAATGTCCCACCATGCCAATACCCTATCATATCTCAAGATCGGATCAATATTTTGTCATTCCGAAAGCTCAAGCTAATTGTAGGATTCGAACCATCAACCTAAAGCTTGACCGGGGACCTCAGTACCACAAAGCCATCATCACTTTAAATTAACCAATTCACCTATCCTGACAAGAAAATACCGGATCGGAATTCTCGTTTCACAAAACTTGTTTTCAGTAAAGGGCGCCAGTCCCACTAATAACTCCCTAGCACATTCACAGGTTGATACAATAAATGCATCTTGACGTCTTAATTACAAAGTTAATGTTAAGAAATGATAGGTTTTATCTCGGCTGTGCAGTGTGCACTGGTGCATGTCGCGGGCGAGCTCTGCGCATGCGCTGTGGTTACGTAACTTCTCACTTGTATGAGTGTGCGGCATGACGGTTTCATACATACTGACCGTGCTATTTTAGAAATAATTTTGGTTTTGAAACGTAGCCCAATTTTATTCCAAAGGTTGATATTTAACAATGCGCCCAGGAAAAACGCCACAACGGTCTTAAGACTCCGACCTTAACTTTTTACTTCTTTCCATCCCTCACAGAAAAAAAAAATTGTCAGACTGTAGTACACTTCAAGTAAAACACTCTTAAGGCTCTTACCACAAAAATCAAAGTTTAGGCGCCTATTTACTTAGCTACACAGTACCTAACACTCAAAATCAAATAAAATTAAAAAATAAAGTTAGCACAACATCAGTAAAAAGAAAAATTAAAACAGAAGTGGTTTGACGCACTCCTTAAATCAAGGTTTGTCGTTGCTTATATTTAAACACGCGATTAAGGAATGGTTAAGAGTTAGTCGCGCATTTCGTCTGTTTAGCACATGTTTAGCGGGTCTTTAATTTTTTTGTGGTATTACCTGTCTCATTTTATGACTCTTACAACATGATCAGAGGTAGCTTATACACCTAATCATTAATTAAGTAACAAATTATCGCATTTAACTGCGGTATTAATACTATATTTCCTGTTGCATACTCTCATCCGTTCCGATTTAGTGTTTTCTACATAATTTGGTGGTAATTATGCTAGAAATCTTTATGGCTTGAATGTATTACGCGTGGTCTTCAAAAACAGTCATCTATGTAAAATCAGTGTTGCAACTTGAAAATAAACATTTTCAGAATTGACATTCGAAAGTAATATCCACTAATATGGCATATTTTTTTAGAAACCACAAATTACATTAAACAGATTATTATAATAAAACAGTGCGCCGCCTTAAGAAATGACTAGCGTTGACTACTACTTTGCTATTTTCACTAAAAAGTACTTAAGTACATGTTTTTGTTCCATATTATGTGTGTGTGTGTGTGTGTGTGTGTGTGTGTGTGTGTGTGTGTGTGTGTGTGTGTGTGTGTGTGTGTGTGTGTGTGTGTGTGTGTGTGTGTGTGTGTGTGTGTGTGTGTGTGTGTGTGTGTGTGTGTGTGTGTGTGTGTGTGTGTGTGTGTGTGTGTGTGTGTGTGTGTGTGTGTGTGTGTGTGTGTGTGTGTGTGTGTGTGTGTGTGTGTGTGTGTGTGTGTGTGTGTGTGTGTGTGTGTGTGTGTGTGTGTGTGTGTGTGTGTGTGTGTGTGTGTGTTGCAAGAGAACCCCATGTTAAAAGTTTAAGGTGGTACACCGAGTCAATGACATTCATCATTATGTCCTCTTTGCACACACTGACGGTTTGCGTTGATGTAAAAGAGAAGGAAGTCCGCGCGGACCACCCAAAAAAGCGTAATTATTTCAAAATTAGAAGCCTAATCGAAAATGTCCCACAACCAAGTTTTTTGTTATTATATAATACGCAAATCTTGTTAATTCTATCAATATACATTTATAAATAACAGGGATATTTTACTGTTTTAGACTTTCACGGTTATTCACTACTTTATACATTGTAACGGTATATTTACCGTGATTATTATAAGCTGGTGAGCACTCGGGTCCTAATCACTAGATCGAGTTCCATAAAGCACGTATTCTGTCGACTGAGCGCCATTATATACCGAGAATGGTCAAGGAAGCAATAGAAATATCAAAATACAAAAACTTCAATCGGGAAAACGGCTTTAAATTGTCCAGTGCGTGGAATCCTCTGATTAGTGTACAAAGAAATAAATCACAGCCATTTAATGACTCTCAAAAACGCAGTGATATCGTGAGCGTGTTTTGTCGTGACTTTCGAGTGAGTTCTAGTAGTACGCGTAAAAGACAAAGAAAGCGGGTAGACAGATTTGTCTGCTCATAATTTCGTCTACAATCCACCCGCAGTTTCGCCAGTATTCCCGTGAACATGATGCTTGCAACAGCGTCGAAATATCGGGAGCTCACCAGCTTATAATAATCACGGTAAATATCCCGTTACAATGTATAAAGTAGGGATATTTCATTTCAAACTTATTATTAGAGGTCACTTTGTAATTTTTTTATCTAATAAATTTTTAAAAAATCACATCTTATTTAAAAACACTCTTTTTGGTTGTGGTGGCCGTGTCCACAGATGAATCTATCCAAACCTCGTAGTTTGTTTTTCAATGACACTTTCATTCATTCAAAACCAGAAATAAACTCAAGCTTATTGCCGGTTTCGAATGCGTCGACCTACAGAACGAGAGGTGATCTCACCGCCTCTAACCCACTACCAATTTTACATCTTCATTGATAAAACGTGGTTTCTGCAGAACTTGCAGAAGAAACCTATTCTTATCGGTGTGCTTGACCAGTCGGCCGTCACAGATCCGTAGATGGACAGGGTGTTGAATATCTTGACCTTCTTAATTAATCTTGATTATCTTGATCTTGATTGGTGAGCTATCTCAAACTTACTTTAGTAAAAATCACGTGTTCAATGAAGCTCTTTATTGACTAACACGTGATTTCTACTAAAAGAAATACATAAATTGTCATTATGTTATACCCAAGCCGCCGTGTTAATGACCCCGATAAACTCTTACGCAAGTAAAATACAATAATATCGCAGACTATGCAAATTAAATGCATACTAATATTTTGCAATAGCAACACATGCAAATATTGGCGCAAAATTACGGTCACACTTACCTACATTAGGCATTAAAACATAATGTAGAAAGACAAGATTTTCAACAAACTTTTACAGGAAAGAGAACCGTTTATTGAGAATGGTTTCTTTTTTGTATTTCTAAAATAATTTTATAAATAACTGGGTCAGCATTATTATCGACTAGCTTTGCCCCGCGGCTTCGCCCACGTAGCCTAAGTTACTCCTTGTAACATTAACTATCTGCCAGTGAAAATCCCGTCAAAATTGGTCCTGCCGTTTCGGAGATTACCTAGAACAAACAGCCAGACAGACAAAAATTTAAAAAATGATTGTTTTGTTATAGGTACCGTATATACTTTCATATGCGTTTAGTAAAAAGCTGTTATTTTGATATTACAAACAGAACTTCAATTTTACTTATTTGTATAGATTCACGTAGGCAAACGCTCTGTGCTCCAAATTGAATATTAAAAAATAACTGCCTGTTTATGCTATTTGCATTAAAACATGCAGGCCTTTAATAATTTGCATTGTTGTGAATATATTTACACAGCTTTCAGGATATGCGCATAAAGAAGCACAGTTTCACTTAGCTGCATTAAAAGCAAGGAAACAAACAATTTCAACAAGTTTTTAACTACATGTGGTAAGCTAACGCGTAAGCGAAGGTTTTGCAATAGCATTCCTGCATAGAGGTTAAGGCCTAGACTTTAGTTCGATGAAACTTGGACTGGGCGAAACTTTCAAACGCTCGAGAAGAATTATTAAAAGACCGCTGGCCGCCTTAGTTTTCTAATGCGAGCGCAACTAGCTTATAGAACCCTCAGGTTGAAAATAACTAACTAATCACCTATGCAACCTATCACCTATGAAAGCCAGTCTTATTCCAGGTGTTTACCACTTCGACCACATGGTCACTGAGATAGTGGTCAAACACCATGAAAAAATTAGCATCCATAATGCTTTAAGTAACTGACCTAATTGATTGTCATTTTCTATATACAAAGAAGTTGAAGTTAACTGTCATTTGAAGAAGTTGATTGTCATTTTTAGATTGCGGTTATCGCTAAGGAAAAAGAATAAAGAATAGAGATGAACAGTTTTTTAAACTTTCACTGTTATTTACTCATTCATACATTGAAACGGGATATTTACCGTGATTGTTATTGAGCGATGAGCACCTGACATTCAAGCATGCAAGCATCATCACGGGATCCCGTGAACATAATGCTTGTAACAGCGTTGAAATATCGAGTGCTCATCGCACAATAATAATCACGGTAAATATCCCGTTACAATGTATGAAGAATAGAGATTTACCGTAAGTATATAAGGATATTATATTATACCTATAAGGGACACTGGCGCACGGTTCGACCCGACTGTGCTAACTTCGAAACGATTCGCTGTCACTTTCGCGGGTAACGGAACACCGCGGTATAGAGACATGAATTCCGTAAAACCACAGATTACAAATAGTTAAAGTCCCGTTTAAACAACGAGATTACTTAGATGCTCTACGTAGACCAAGCAGATCAAAAAATCTGACCAAATTCTGTGAATCTGACATTTTTTGAATATAAAGTCTAGGTACATGCCCGGGCCCGGGGCGGCAGGCTGCGAGAGGCGGCGCAAGCCGAAATAATTGAAAAAAGCCTATCTAATCTCATACGTGGCAATGCCGCCAGCATGCTGGGTACGCTTCCTACTGGTAGTGGGCTAGAACATTTGGATTATCTATAGGCCTACTAGGGCTTGTGGATTATCCAACTGTTTTTGTAGCTAGCTAGGTTAGATGTAGTGTTTATTTATGTATTAGCTAGTTAATAAAGGCATTTAGCCAGTAAAAAAAACCATAAAAAAAAAAAACTCATATTAATAAACAGTGGAATACCTAGTTCACTGTGTTTTGTCTTTTTCGATTCAGTTTAAAATTTTCAAAGAACAACAAAGACAAAACATAGTTTAACTACACCACCGTTTAACACTGTTTATGAATAAGAGCCTAAATATCGTAAGGTGGTCGTGAGGGCTCGTGGCTGTAAGTTTGTAAACATTAAGACGCGGGTCTATAGGCGGCGGGGCCTGCAGGCCCAGGGCGCTGAATTCTAAAATACGCCACTGCTTGCAGATCACAGTAGATTATGATTTTGACGTTGCTTCTGTAGAATGGTGCTGCCCGTTCCCTACCGATTCTCTAAGCCAGCTCTTACCGTGGGTGCGCCCACGGGAAGAGATGGGGCGGTCGGTTTCACGGTGTAGTCGTTCGGTGTGTTCGAAGGTCGCGGCCACGCGGCCAATGTTACTTCTATTCTAATATCCAATGCACATATTAGAGTCTACTGTTGTTACGAAGAAAGACGAGTTGCGCAAGCTATATTATTATACCGTTTAATTGTAAAATTATCATGTTTACACTTTCTTTTGAGCGAAAATAAACAATTAAATTGCATTAGTGAGATATCTCACGCTAGCCTCTGAATTAAATAGAGAATGTAAGTTATAATATAAATTAGATACCTATTTATGTCGTACCTAAATTGATTTATTTTAAGCGGTTTAAGCGACGTGGTGTAGGGGTTATTTATTTGAGCCATTTGGTGCCAATGTTTATGTTCCGATTTGATGAACAAAGTATTCAGTGAAAATACTTACTATCGTAGTACTTATAATATATACAACGATTGTATATATATATACAACGTCTCATGGTTACGAGCGCGCTGCAGTGCAGCGCAGGCCTTTGTGTTTCGAAGTTCGTTTAAAATGTCAAATGCGTTAAACCTTATCCATATCCATACTAATCCATACTAATATATTATAAATGTGAAAGTGTGTTTGTTGATTTGTTGGTTTGTCCTTCTTTCACGCAGTAACGAAGCAACGGATCGACGTGATTTTTGGCATAGATATAGTTTATGGACCGGAGAGTAACATAGGCTACTTTTTATGATGGAAAAATGCACGGTTCCTGTGGGAACGCGGGTGGAAACCGCGGGCAGAAGCTAGTCGAGTATAAAAAAGAGAATCTAAAGCAAATTTTCCCTAAACATTTTCTACTAATAAAAGCACACACATTGGGTAACCATTCAAAAGAAATCGTGAAACTGGTAAAACAACTGCCAAACATTATTATGTAAATATTTAATGTTTTAGTGTTCCGATATGGCCGTTTAAACTAAGATACGCTTTCAAAATTTGTACGAAGAGCCCATAATTATGATCAATAAGATTTTAAATTGTAGATTTCTCTGATATTGCACGTCGCTTTATTGCTTTGGAGCAATAACCAGCTGTAACTGCACATTAGATCACCGACATTGGTGTATTGTCCTAGTGACGTGCGACAATGCTCTTAATTGTGCGGTGTAATAGAAAGCTACTACCCGCGTTGTCGGACGTCAAGACATCAGCTAATTTTATTTCTTTTAGGGCCGATTTTCAATTGCTCTTTAACGAACTGTTTGCTATCGTTATCGATATCGTATTCATTTTCGTGTTTTTAGTGTGTTTTTCGGGTCTTTCATTTCAAAATTAATGGACCGCTAGCTAACTAAGGTTTATTACTTTAGAATGCCATAAAATTTATTTACATCTGTCTTCACCACAGACTTAGATGATTCAGGGAATTATCTAACAGGACGCTATTTGACTATTGAAAAATCGGCCCTTAGTCAGATTTATTTTTACGGACGACTAGAGGCACGGCACTGCGTCACCCGTATATGGTTTATATCCCTCCTGTCCGTACCAAGCGATTTGCTTCAACCTTCATCACATGCAGACCGTAGACGGTTATGCAAACTTGCGTTTGCTTGTCAGAATAACAACTGTTTTACATCAAGCGCGGATTCCGAGTATCTCGTAATCGGCGCTTGATGCAAAAGCGTTGTTATTTTGACAAGCAAACGCACGTTCACATAAGCGTCTACGGTCTGCAAAACGGTCGGCTAACGAGTGGAATACATTGCCGGCTTTTGTGCTTCCCAATAGCTATAATGTAAGAGGTTCAAGACGAGAGTGAATAGGTTTCTTCTAGGCAAGCTACATCGTCGACCGCATCAGGTGAGATCATGGTCAAACCTAGGCCAATTTCAGATTTTAAAAAAAACTTACGTGTGTGATCAACCTTCCGTACATTCTCAGATTTCAAATCTTTCAAACCTAATCACGCAGCAATAACGTTTTTTATAGACAACATAGTTTTTTTATGCTTTAAACTGTATCATGTACCAAAATTTGCTTAAAATTTCAGCATGATTAGATATCGGGAAGTGATAAAATCGATCCCTAGATTTATTGATAAAAGCCTGTAAAAAGTTTATCTACCTAACTTGTTCCGTTGTCGTTAGAAAAAAGAGCCATAAAAACCATAGCAGCCATAACCGCTATATTGATTGCCTACTTGGCCGTCGACATGTGTCCCGTTACTATTAATTGAAGTACGAAAAGTGTATGATACGCTATCGATACGCACTTTTGTTTTGTAGAACACGCCGGTGGACGAAGCGATTAATGACATATCTTTAGTAGGTATATTGTGTCAGCTTCACTTGAGAATCGGTACCCATTTTAAGCTACAATAAAAATTCCTTTAAAAAAGCGACGAACCGACTTCAGTGACAAACTACTAAACCGATTTTGATGAAATTTCTATGGGACCAATCTGAACGGATATGTTTTCAAATAAATAAAAATTTTAAATCGGTTAATAAATGCCAGACAGCTGAGGTAACAAACATAAAAAAAACCCAACGAATTAATAACCTTCTCCTTTTTTGGAAGTCGGTAAAAATATACACCCAACAATCACTTAGATAACACCTTTACCTGCATTTTTATCTAAATGGCAATTACTAATTTTAGCTTCGTTAAGTCCATTCTAAGTTGACCATTTCAGGGAGGCATGTCTATAATAGAGAGAACTCAAGGTAGACTGGTGATGTAGTCAAATCATCTTTCTATCTGAAAACGATGCACAGAAAAAAAGTAAATGTCTAATATCATCCGCAATACATTCACCTCTATTTCTTTAAACAATTTTAATGACAGGCCCACCGGCCTCGTTTATAAAAAGTGCGTAGAGCGAAACACGCGGTAGATTGTGTCGTGCGATAAAATACTGCTATGAATTGACATATCATTATCGTGTACCGGTTTGTTCTATAAAATTAAAGTGCGTATCGACCTATGTTCTTAAAGCAATGAGGTACATAGGTCGAGGGTTTAATCCTATATCAGCTTTCAGCGAAGGTCGAAAATCTGTCAGTGCGTTTCAGCCACCGCATTCTTGGGAACTTTAGGACTAGGCCTAACTTGGCTTAGCGTGTCATCCACCTTCAAGCATATCATCGCTAAAGATCTGATATCAGTTGATGAAGACATACCTACTGGTTAAAAGTAAGCTAAAAAGATAAGATGTATAATGTGGGAAATGTATAGTTTTAATTCCGCGATAAAGAATGTCTAATGGGCTAAGTTCGATCTACGAGTATACTGAATTTAGCCAAACGTAATGTGCGACGCTGGACAACGAAATCTGGTTAGCTTGTTATAAAATAAAAACTTTCTTGAGCTCTTAATTTATTCTTGATTCTCTTATTATATATTTTGATTTAATTCTATCAATATACATTTATAAATAACAGAGATATTTCATTAAAACTTATTTTTAGAGGTAACTGACAGTTTTTTTTATTTGATCGAGTAAATTTGGTAAAAACTTGTTTTGATCGCAAAACTATTATCGGCAATATGATGCATATTGATATATATTTTTTCCAGTGCCAGAAGCTCATCTCATTGTGCTAAAAAACCTTTTAGAGAAGCTATTTAGCTGCTATATACGACTTTAATATCAGGTCGGCCGTAGCTAGTTTGACATAACGCTTTCACTTTATCATTAATGCCTTTATCGAACATAACCTCCGCAAGTCCGCATAGTACGCTAACGGACGCCATTCACAAAGCAAATATTCATTAAGACTCGTTGTATTGTTTTGTTTATAAATGTACCAGCTTTGGCGCGCGGCTTCACCCGCATGGAGATTTACATAGGAACCATGCATTTTCCGGTGTATGAAGTTTTTTTTAGCAGCATTTGACCACGATCTCACCTGATGGTAAGTGATGATGTGGTCGCTTGCTCAGTAGATACCTATTCACTCTTGCCTTGAACATACCCACATTATATTTCGCCGGAAACACAGACGCCGTTAGGGTGTTCCACTCCTTTCCCGTTCTAATTATAAAAGTGGATGCAAAACGCTTAGAGCGGATCGGAGGTATTTCTATCATAAAAGGGTGGCGGTCCGCCGAACGTCTGGTTGTCCGGTTGAAGAATGGTGAAGGGCGAATCGAATTGTGCAGTTCTTGCCCTCACCATGGTGTAACGTGTAAAATACCGAGTATAGCCTATATTACTCTCCGGTTAAAGTACCTGTTGTTTCATGAAAGAAGGAAAACCCAACAAACAAACACACTTTCGCGTTTATACGGATTGAACCCCCGCTGTCTGAGAGGCAATACGTACACGGATGCACCGACTCAACCGTGAAGAAAATGAAAAACAACTTGTTAACTAGATAATAACTCTCATTGTAATCTAAATTGATGCCACGGTAAAAACAATGACCTATTTCGTAGAAATAAATTAAAAATTGCAAACACGTCAGTTGTAATTGTATGCTATTGGTAATTTAAGTTAGGGCTTGTCTGTGTTCGATGATTGGCATTGGTTTTATTTCATATATAATATAATAATATATGCATGAATGTTTGAACGTCTAATGTAACAATTGTGTCAATGTTCGACGAAACGCTCATGTGAAACGTGCACCAAAAATCATACATAACATACAGCAAAAAAAATAGTTATCAAAATACTACGGTCTCTTACGGGGTTTGCGACGGCTTTGTAGCTTAATTGGTAGGTATCTAGTAATCCTGCCTGCAAGTCGAGTGGTCCTTGGATGGTCCAATAAGCCTGCATAAAGTCCCGAAGTTTTCATTAGGAAGAGCGCGCAAAGCGTTGACAAAAAGTACAAAAAGTAATGTTTTTGGGCTCGTGTATGTATTTGTATATGTATACGAGTTTATTCCACTATACCTGCGCACGTGCGCATGTAATGCTTCGTAATCCGAGCTTGTTGCAAAACTATGGTTATGTATATTGACAGCAAAACGCAAACATGCATTAGCGTGTAAGCACAAAAGTATTTTGTGGTGTAACGCCGGCCATGTGACAAAATTCTATGGAATTTTGACATATCATGGAAGCGCGAGTCCACGTTTAGACTCGTCTCTGAGGCTCTTGTTAATAAACAGTGTTAATCGGTGGTTTAGTTTAGCTGTTTTGTCTTTGTTGTGCTTTAACAATTTTAAACTGAATTGAAAGAGACAAAACATAGTTCAACAAAACCACAATTTAACACTGTTTATTAATAAGAGCCTGAATGTTAAGAACTTTGGTATCACCGCGTCAACACAAAAAAAAAGAAGAATCTCAATTCCTCTATTTTTTTTTCAATGTTACTCGATTTATTGTCCCATTATTTTCATGCGTAGGGTATATACAACTAGCGAGGGTGGTCCTTTAAAAAATTGTAATACTACCCCGTAGGGTGGAAAAGTGGGGTACGAAAGTTCATATATCGCGACGTTTTCGTAGAAGTCTGTCCCCGCTTCTTTTCATATATTACCTTTACAGATTACACGGATGTTTTCTAACGATCGCTTGCCCTTGGCTCGTTCCATTGTGTTTAAATGCGTAAAGTGTAACGTTCCAACTCGTTCTCATGCTAAAAGCATTTCATTGTGCATTATTAAATTATTTTCACGCTCCAGCTGCTATTTTTAAATTGAGATTTTCTGCCTGATCGACGTGTTCGGTTGGTATGAATGCAACTGTACCGAAATTGCTTCACAGTTCGTGTAGTTGCAGACCATATACTTATGAATTGATATATTGATTGATGGTTGTTGAACATTTTTAGTGTAGCTATTATTCTTTCTTTTCTATATAAAGAAAGCTACAACAAAATGTCCGTTGTCCAATTTTTCAGTAGAAGGGTCCATTTTTCATTTTTTTTTATTTGGTAATGAGACGATCTGGTCGTTTTCCTGATGGTAATCATAACGCCGGCCCATAACAATTGCAGTGCCACTCAGAACTTTCAAATACAAAGGCCTGCGCGGCACTGCTTTGCGCTCGTTACCCTGATACATTAGGTAATAAGCCCAGTAATTGCACTGGATACTATGCTCATCAAACCGGAACACAGTAATGGTTGCACATTACTGCTTGGCGCGGAAGACTTCACGAGCAAAGCGGTGGTAACAACCCAGACGGACACTCGCAGAAGAGTTAGTCCTACCACTAACAAACATTTTATTAGGCTTAGGACTTTTTGCTACGCTTAAAGCCTATCTTGCTAGCCCCTAGTTAATAAAAGCATTCTGCTCGCCATAAATCTACTTGTAGGACTTATAAAGACATGAACTTTTAGAAATACAAGAATAAGTATTTCTCGAGTTATACTTGTAATAAAATAGCGAAACGTTCCAACTTCCGCGGTAGAATCGCTTCCAAAACAATGTACAAATTCGACAATTATTCTATTGCAGTAAACATAAAACCGTTGTGCGGTTACGCAATAGTCACTAAAATTGTAATTTGACAGTCACTTGTTTTAAATTACTATTTCGTAATAACAGTTTCTTGTAACCGTCACGATTTTTGCAAGTTTGCAGTTTGCTTTACTTCGATAAAGTCAGGCAAGCAAGTGTTTTGTATGATTCTGTCTTATGTAAAATTATGGACTAGAGAAATAGAGATTATTGTAGACCAGCTTTTATGTTTGGATCAAGTGCAGCTTTCTGAACACACCACGATAGTTTCGGTATGTTTAGAATGGTGCCAACCAAACATAAAAAGTGATCTACTTGAACTACCGATATACTGATTTAAAGTACCTTCAATAGAACAAAAATATTTATTGCATACCAAAACAAATAAAACACATTATCGCTTAAATCAACTTCTTCCAGACAACCTTTGAATCAGTATCGAACTAAAGAGGAGTAGTCGTTTCCAGTGCGGATGACGGCGGAAGCACAGTATTCTTTTAAAAAAATTTTTTGATAGAATACTGTGCTTCCGCCGACACCGATGTGACACAGTACTTAATTAGAATTGCGCAATTGCATTTTCACACTCCATCGCTTCAATTTTCGTGAATACTTTGCCTAAACCTGCGACGCAAGTACGGATTCGATAAATTTGTCGAATCGAAAAAAACTGATAAATTTATCGAATGTTGCTAGTACCGAAGTCTGATCGTAAAGTATTGTAGTAGCTCTTAGCTATTCAACAACTTTTCTCGATTGTATCAAGGCTCGATACATTACATAAAAAATCAACAAATTAAATTTATCGATTTGAACTGTCAATTTTATAGATCGAAAAGACCCGTACTTGAGCTGCTGATGGTTTAAGTGAAGTCTGAGTAAATTGTTTGTGTAAGAAAAAATTATCTTGAGAATCATCTCAATTACACAGACTCAGATTTATCTCTCAAATCTACCAATTTGTAATTCTAGCACATCAACCTAACGCCTGTAGGTCACGCCACGCAATTCAATTACTAAAAAACCTTCAATAGCAGACCGAAACGTATAAATTTATATAATAATAGTCTCAAAGGAACATTGACCGTTGTGAGTGGCGACCGCATCGCGTGGGACACTGACTTACAGCTCTTACAACCTTCTACGACAACATAGCTGACTCTTATTTTCTAAGTCTCAAAGGTCAGTTTCGATTATATGATAGACAAAATGCTCACGACAATGGTAGACGGTCTCACGCGTTGAATCATGCCGATTAAGTAAACTAGTGCAGTGTACTGTGTAACTGTGACTTGGGAGTCTGGTAGAAAAAACTCATGGGTCTTTTGTAACATTCATTTTGTAATTAAAGCTTTACCAGCTTGTGTGATAATGGATGTGCTTGTGTGATGATGGGACGTGCACATGAAAATGTGTACGCAGCACACGCTGAATCTACTCCCATTGCCCTACACATACATATATGTATATATATTTTTATGTAAATTGTAAAGAACCATATATGTATATGTATATACCGAGAAAGTTAAGATTGGACTGTATTTTTGACGACGATAACGATAAATCCGAAAAGGGAGAAGAAATTAACTAAATTAGGTTGTGCAGAACTCACCAATCGCTTCCTTGGGGTGGTTTTAGCCGGTACGGGACCCTTTCACCTCACCTTGGCTCATCGACTTACCTCAGTTAAGCTAGGGGGTTTACCTGACCGGCGGATGGCGTGGAGATTTGCACAATTTCTAATTCACTAATATGATGGCGAATTACGATAACTTTCGATAGTTTGATCGACAGGTAGGGTGAAGCCCTCGACAATTGGCACTAAGTACTGGTAAAGATAGGACTTTACCACGAAAACGAGAGAAAACTTAGAACGCCATGATGGCCGGGCACAAGTTCCAAGCGACAAGGGTCGAGAGAGAAAAAAAACGTTTTTTTTTTTTGAAGACGGAAGTAGTTCATTCATTCGCAAATTCATACGTCATTCACAGTGTTCACTATACTTGCTACAGAAAACCTACGATATTATTTTAGCATGAATACAGAACACAGCTGATTCCGCGTAGGAAGCGACATTTTCCGATCTTTTATATCACGGAAACACTATCGGAAAATATTATCGGGATTATATCCGTGTTTATGCAGCTGAGTTGTCGAATCTAAACGGTATATTTCACGGACGGGATGCGATTCCGAAATATAAGTGATCGAGACAGCCGCTTCCGACACGGATATCATTCCGAGTGCACTAAAATAACCCTGTAGATGTTAGGAGTATCTCTTCTGCGAGTGTCTGTATGGTACTTGGTACCATTCACTTTGCTGGTGAAGGCTGCCGCCAAGCAGTAATGTGCAAACATTACTGTGTTCCGGATTGATGAGCAAAGTAGTCAGTGAAATTACTGACCTTTGATACTTAATATCTGGATGTTTCAAGATAATGAGCGCAATGCAGTGCCGCGCAGGCCTTTGTGTTTCTAAGTTCTGGGTGGCACTGCAATTGTTATGGGCTGGCGTTATGCTTACCATCAGGCAGACGACACGCTCATCTCGTTATCTAGTAGAAAAAAAAAGTTTCTCGTGCCCACCACAGCTCTGAATGTCCCACCACCATTATTTGCACAAGTACTCTCAAGTAGTGATAATGTATTGACACTTCATTTATGATGTTAAGAGGTTTCGAAACTTTTTATTAATGATTAAAGAATTCTTCCCAAATAAGGCCGACAGCAGAATTCCGACGTCGATGCAGAGGGCCATAACTACTCATATATAAAAACTACCTTGTCTCACGATATGTGCGTAATTTAAAACTCACTGATTCGTCATCCATCAATGGAACCGCGCTTGCGTAAAAGTATTATTATATGTTCTGTGTTAAAAGTGAAAATACATCGCATAACAGCACATAACTTTGTCAATAAAGTAAGAGTTATTCATCATACGAACTTAAGCAATACGTTATAAGCTGAAAGGAACTTGATATTTATGTACTGACTACGGTTATACATAGTAAAGGGCACCCTTTACTATGTGTGTAGAAAGAAAATTCATTTATCTATTTAAGGCTCAATGACAACATAAACGATACAAATCATACACTTATGAAACTTTCACGCTCATTAGGGTTTAGCCTCTAGCCATAGACAATTTATTAATAAAACGTCAATGTCAATTCGAGTATATGAACTCTATGATCTTGACTATCGATAATCGAACGTTGCGTGGTGTTTTATTTCTCCATATCCAAATTACCATCGAAAATAGAAAATAACTGGGCGAAAAACCCAGACGCAGGGCGGCTGATAGCGTGCCCAAACAACGCTTATTCACGATTGTGTATCCGTGAACGTGATGACTGCAATAGCGTCGAAATATTTGGAGCTTACCGGAAGATGGTAGACACTCTATGCCTCGAATGAAGGCTGCTGGAGCCTGGAACATATCTATAGGTGATTGTCATTGGCCAGTCATTTCAACTTGATGATTGTTGCGAGTCAGGCAAACAAAACCGAACAATCGTCACTGCGATGACAGCGGCACGTGACATCCAACGAAAAGGACAGACCCATGGAGACAACTAAAGCTAGAAAGTGACAAAACATGCCTCGACTGTGTCAATTATAGGCGGGGAAACTGAGATTAGAGAGTAGAATATGCCGGTTGCAAATTTGGAATCGTTTGGTTTCATATCGATAAATCGATCGATTTCGTTCGCCGTGTTTGCGTGTCGAAATTCGATTTACACAAATATCCCCATACAAAAGACTTAACGCGTTCCTGCTTGCCAATTACACGACTGCACAAAAAAGAAGTGTAATGGGTTTAGGGTTCATGTATGTAAGTTTCTTTGTTCCGCCATAACAGTTCAATGCCTAACTGATTTGGATGTGTGGGGTACCTGTCGTTAGAAACCTTACATCATCCCGAGTGACACTGGCTAGGACAGTCGTGTTTTTTAACGAAACGTGAGAAAAGTGACTACAGGAACTGTGTAACGAAAGTGGCGACAAGAACAAGATTACAGCACTAATTACATATTTTATAAAAGCTTGTCTGGAAAAATATTTTTTTCACTTAAACCTTATTTAAAACTTAGCTTTTTTTTTGCTAACGAGACGAGCTGGTCGTTTGCCTGAGGGTAAGCATAACGCCGGCCTATAACAATTGCAGTGCCGCCCAGAACTTTGAAACACAAAGGCCTGCGCGGCACTGTAGTGAGCTCGTTACCCTGAGACATTAGGTATTAAGTCTCATAAGCCCAGTAATTTCACCGGATACTCTGCTCATCAAACCGGAACACAGTAATGCTTGCACACTACTGCTTGGCGCCAGACTTCACGAGCAAAGAACGAGCAGCTTCCACAAACAAAAAACGAGCGAAAATCTTAATCATGTACGGGAAGGGTATCAGTGTTATTTGCAGCAACAGCACCAAGGGTACTTTTTGCACAAATTACGTAATCATATAGCGATGAGCTCACGTACAAAATTATATGAGAATTATAGGTGTTTATGAAGTAAGATAATGTGTATGGGTATTTAGGTTGTATTTGTTAGAGTTGGAAATAAATAAATGAGTGGAATCTTTAATAAAGTAACGAATTTAAAGAACTATGAAAATATACATTTATTCAGACTTGATTCAAAGAACTTACTCCAGCTATACCACGAGAGGTTAGGACACCAAAGTAAGTTTCATGTAAAGAAAGTGATTGAGAGAGAACTTGGGATCAAACTGAAAATTGATAGTGAAATATGTGAAGGCTGTATTTATGGCAAAGCGCATAGACAGAAATTTGGTACAAGGGAAAAGGCCACAAAAGCGGGAGAACTAATACACGCTGATGTATGTGGACCTTTCAGGTACTCAATAGGAAATTGCAGGTACTTTGTACTATTTAAGGATGATTTGTCTAAATTCCGTTATGTATACTTTCTGAAAAAGAAATCAGAAGTAAGTCAAAAGCTAGAGGAAGTGCTAGCTGAGATTAAAGCTATGGGTCACAGCGTAAAAGAGCTTTTATCTGACAACGGAGGTGAATTTGACAATGCAGAAATAAGAAAGATTCTCGCAAAGAATGGCATTAGACAAAGACTTACAATGCCATATACACCACAACAAAACGGTTGTGTAGAGAGGGAAAATAGGACCGTTGTTGAAGCCACAAGAGCAGTAATGCATGCACAAGGTCTACCGGAAGGACTGTGGGCTGAATTAGTCCATACTACGCTATATGTTCTGAATCGGACTGGCCCAACCCCGTTGGATAAGAGTCCATACGAGATTTGGTGTAATAAAAAGCCAAGGATCCGACATCTAAGAATAATTGGTAGTACATGTTATGCTCACGTGCCAAAAGTAACCAGAAAGAAATTGGACAAGAAAGCCGTGAAGGGCGTATTGATTGGTTATGATAATGATGAAGGTTACAGGGTATGGATCAAAGAAGGAAACAAACTCGTACGTTCGAGAGATGTAATCTTTGAAGAGAAGACCCTAAAACCAACGAATCTAGATCCGATAGCAATAGAACCATGTCCAATGACTTTTGACACGCCTGCTCGTAGAAACTTCAACATACCTATGTCATTGAGTAGTGACATACCTGAGACTGTTACATCGGTTCAAAATACATCGCAGACCACAATATCTCATGAGACATCATTTTCGAACGAATCAGAAACGGTTAACGAACCGGAAGTAGAAAGTGACTACGAATCTGTTCATTCTGGGGAGATAGTAGAAATGAATGAACCTGAGAGCGAAGAAACTCTACCTGAGAGAGAAATAGAGGAGGAAGGCAGAATGACGCTCAGAGACAGGTCAACACTAAGACCTCCGGATAGATTTAAGGAATTTGTCATGAGTGCGGTAGATGAAATGAACAACGTAACAGAACCTCAAACCTATCATCAAGCTATTCACAGTAGAGACAGTGAAAAGTGGAAGATGGCAATGGATGATGAGATTAATTCATTGAATGATAATGAGACGTGGGATATGGTACCGTTACCAGAAAATAAGAAGGCAATCCCATGTAAATGGATTTATAAGCTGAAAATGAATCCAGATGGAACGATTGAACGTTATAAAGCCAGACTGGTAATTAAAGGCTACTCACAGAGGAAAGAGTAGATTTCTACGAAACCTATAGTCCTGTTGCCAAGATGAGCACTATCAGAGTGGTACTGAGTATTGCTGCGAGAGACAACATGTTTTTAAAGCAATTCGATGTGTCAAGAGCATTCCTATATGGCAGCATAAGTGAGGATATTTTTATGAAACCACCAGAAGGCTATAACGATGGATCTAACAATCATCCTACTTCTTAGGTCTAGAAATTGAGAGAAGAGAAGATGGCTCGATCAATTTAACTCAAAGCCTATATTTAAACCAAGACTGGTTCTCTTATGCTCAGGAATTGGTATGGGCGAACTACGCAAAGAGAGAAGATGTTAGAGTTGGTACTCTTTGGTGCTTTGCTTAGTTTACTTATGGTTTTATATTATGGTTGCTAGGAAACCGTTGTTGTTTTCTTTTAAGCTGTCTTGTCTGAATAAATGTATATTTTCATAGTTCTTTAAATTCGTTACTTTATTAAAGATTCCACTCATTTATGGAACTCTAACAGTATTAACATAATATTTTAGCTTTAATTTACTTTGTAGACGTTCTACTGTTATCTCAAAGATTTTGGCGCTGTTTTCGAAATATCGCGTTCAGTGGGTTGACTCATTTTAATTATAAGATAAATTAATGAAAAAAAAACGAAAACGTTTCTCTTCTATCATGAAAATTGTTACTAAATCTGAAGGAATGTCGTGTACAAAACAATAAATATTAATTAGAAAGCGTGGTTAGAATCAAACGAAGATAAAACACTTCACATGACAAAAAATATTACTGCCCGTATCGTAAATACACTTAATAAGTAGTACTTATAAATCTTACATACTTATTTCATTACTATAGCCTATTTTACGTTGCAGGCTTAAACGTGTTTATATTTTTTTTGCGGTAAGACCCCATCAGTCTGTTTAGTATGGTCTAACTGCTAACAACCTTTTTAACCGTCTTTCAACCTAACAATGCATTCCAAAGTTTCGTGTCAACGTCATTTTACACACTTTACAGGTGACAATTACTTGTTTATCGCTAAATCAGCAACCAGAAACCGTACAACAGCTCGATGACTGAGCCTCAAATCGTTATATTACAAAAACGCACAAATGTTCGAATAGAACCGACAAAAAACGCTGTTGATGCAAGTATTTGATGCTTAAAACGTGATAGAGAATAACTATAATGTATTGTACGTCATGAAAATTTATTGTTGCGAAATTGATATCTTTTTAAACGAAGAGACTGCATGATTGATGCGAAATTTTCCGTTATTGCGTTGTTACGCTTCGACTGGCGGTATTTTTTCTACTTTATTGAATAATCACACTCGCTCTAAAACGGTGAAGGAATACATCGTGAGGAAACCCGCAACCACTAATTCGAGGACATGTGACATCCACCAAACCTCACTGGACCCGCATTTGGTACAACCAGCAATCTTATCACTGAGCAGCGATCTATTCCAGACAACAATAGTTTAGACTTTGTGCTTACTAGGTGGTAGGACTAACTCTTCTGCGAGTGTTCGTCTAGGTTGGTACGACGGCTTGGCTTGTGTAGTCTGCCGGCAAGCAGTAGCGTGCAAGTATTACTGATGTGTTCCGGTATGATGAGTGACATTTCTGGGCTTATGAGACTTAATACCTAATGTCTCAATAACGAGTGCAATGAAGTGCCGCGCAAGCCTTTGAGTTTCAAAGTTCTAAGTGGCACTTCAATTGTTTTGGACAGGCGTTATGCTTATCATCAGGCAAACGACCAACTCGCCTCGTGTGCAGAATGATTTACAATTACAGCGCACGTGTATTATAATATTAAAATGACCGGCGTCTTCCCCATTGCACCGCACCCAGGCGACATTCCTACCGACATCGACAGGCGGTTAAAAGAAAACGTTATGTCGAGATCAGTTGCGTCAGCGGCCACATTTCTAACAGGTTGCACGGCATGTCCCCTAATGCACGTAACCGCGGTGCTGCGGTGGCAATACTGCTCGGGTAACTGCTTATTTTATAGCTAACTAGCTTCTTCCCGTGGTTTTCACCCGCGTTTCCAAAGGAATTGCGCATATTTCCGGTATAAAACGTCTAGTTTACTGTCCGGTCCATAAACTGAATCTCTGCCAAAAATCACGTAGATCCGTTGCTGCGTGAATGGACAAACCTACAACCGTACAAACACACTTTCGCATTTATCATAGTACGGAATTACGTTGCTGCGCGTAGGCTGTTGTACTACGTCTTATCGTATTATTTGAAGCATCTAGGCTCATATTAATAAACAGTTTTAAACGGTTGAATAGTTAAACTATGTTTGTCTCTTTCGATTCAGTTTAAAATCGTCAAAGAAAAACAAAGATACATACTTAGTTTAAGAAATAAGGTTGAAAATGGCGGTGCGTTTTCTTTTAATTGAATGTTATTTCGTAGTTTATTTTAATTAGAAAGAGAGACACCATTAACTTTAAATATCTTTACTTATGTCTTTAAATGATCAATTTCCCTTTCTTTTGATTACAAAAAATATGGTTGTTGTCGCTCAAAATATTGTGCATTTCGATCTTTCGGGGTCTTTTTTGCGATTTTTTAAGATTCTCGGCTAATTCTGGGAAATTTGTGCGACGAAAAACAAGACATTTGCTTCAGAGGGCCAAACGCTAACTTAGAGCACAGAATAGATAACATGTCTTATAGAAGGTATCAAATAAATGGTGATAATTTGTCCAAACAAACTTTTAAAACAACTTGCAGCCAAAAAACCTTTTTTCTTTTCAAACAAAGAATGTTAAAAGAAAAAGCTAATTTGGAAACAATTCCAAATCGCATTAGAACTAAATTCCAACAATGCTAACATCATTCATTTGTTTTGTAAACATCTCTTATCGAGTTTTAAACTGCTCCCAAGTCAGGTAGAAGCAAAGATAGTACTTAGGAGGATGTTTGAATAGATATTTCTGTGCTAACTTTTACTACTTCATTATTTATTTACCTGCGAAAGTGAAATATGTACGGCACGGATGATTCACCGCTCATAATAATATCAGTTGCGTGTGTTTTAACAGCTTTATAAATACAATTATTTGTGTAGATTTGTTTTACATAAAGATCGTTATTTTTTAAAGCCAGCTTGATCGTTTATTCGTTGTTGCCTGTCTTGACTAGGCAAAGGAAAGGATTTTAACCGAATTTTACGGACTTTACATACTGACATAAGGATTTGGTTATAGGTGACATGTCATCCAAGCGAATTGTTATGTCAATACCATTGATTTTTAACTTTCTGCTCGTTATAACGTTTGTAATTGCAGAAACGTTAAAAACACATAGTACTGACATAAGGATTTGGTTATAGATAACATGTCATCTTAGCGAATCGTTAAGTCAATTCCATACATTTTTAAATTTCGGCTATCGTAAACGATTGCATAAAGTGATGTTATCTAGACGCCTTGTTATTTACAAATTAACATTAAAAAACGCCAAAAGATTACCTATGGGCTATTTCATATATAAAATTATGTTTCATACACAAACTTCAAGCCCCAAGTTAAACCAATCACACGACTCACGACCGATAGAGTGTATTGAGGTGGGCATGGTTGTGGTGTGTTTATATAGGCCACCGTCCGCCGATTTTATGCATTTCTTTACGAAACTCACTGAACTACTTAATATATTAAAACACCTGAACCAAAGAATTATAATCCTAGGAGACATGAACCTAGATTTACTCGAAAATACTAGTTACTCTAGACAGTTACGGGATACAATAAAACCAATGGGTTTAAAATCAATAGTAAGATTTCCGACACGGTTAACAACAACAACACAAACGTGCCTCGACCATGCCTACACCAATATACCTACGAGTGATGTTGATGTAATATCTATAGATCTACATATATCTGATCATAACGGTGTATTGTTAACGACAAAAAATTTAAAAACAAATGTTTCGAACCCAGTAATATTTAAACGTTTATATACGGACATAAAAATAAATAATTTTTACAATAGTTTATCTCTTCATGACTGGGACAATACTTTGACAAAATCACCTTGTCCTAATGAGTCATTGGACTACATCTTTAATGTTATCAAACACTACTATGATGTTCACTTTCCCATAAAACAATATCCAGTACGTAAAAATGTAAAAGTTTGGATCACCGAACGAGCAATGGAACTACGCAACTCGATTCGGCATACGAAGCACTTATTAGCAACTCAACTAGACAAATCTTCTGATGCAAAGCAAAAACTCCTGGACTTAGAAAAAAACTTTTTCATTGAAATCAACGCAGCCCGTAGGACGTATGTTAATGAAATAATTTCTAAATCGGATGACATCTGTCGAGGCGTTTGGCAGGCAATAGCGTCGGAAACTTGCCGCGATAAGAAGTGTGATGCACTAAACATGCTCATACGAAAGTCGGCCGGTGACTGTGACTGTCAGCGCGCGGCGACCGTAGCAGCTGATCTTAACCGGTTCTATATAGATGCAAACTTGAACGTACCTGTGACGCCAAGCATCAATATAGCATTGCACTATCTTAATATTTTTATACCAAAACATCAATTTGAATTTGACTGCGAGCCATTTACACTAACTGAGATATTAAAAATAGTTAAAAATATAAAACGCAAAAGTTCTACTGATATTAATGATATGCCTACTCACGTCCTGGACTATTTGCCAAGTTTCTTATATGATATATTTTGCGATTTCTTCAATCGATGCCTACAAACCGGTCAGTTTCCAAATGCTCTGAAAACAGTCAAGGTGCTGCCGGTGTATAAGGGCAAGGGAGAAATGCAGGTATTAAAGAACTACCGACCTATCTCTCTTATACCCATTATGGCTAAAGTTCTTGAAAAAATAATGAGCGACAGAATGATGTCATTTTTCAGAGCAAATAACCTCCTCAACCCGCAGCAGTATGCCTATCAGCCTGGAAGGTCGACTGTTGATGCAACGCGTGATGTACTATCTAAAGTGATGGTTCACCTTGAGAGCCGGCGACAGACTGCAGCTATTTTCTGTGACCTGTCGCGGGCATTCGAGCTGGTAAATCATTCGCTACTTATAGCAAAACTAGAACATTACGGCATTGATGGTCCCTTTCTGGCTATGGTGTCCTCTTTCCTGAGTAGTCGCATCCAGCTCACATCAGTACATGGAGTTCGATCTGATCGACAAATGATGGGTAACAGTGCTGTACCGCAGGGGTCCATCATGGGTAACTACCTGTTTTTGTTGCTCATGAATGACTTCACTGTGTCTTCGTCGGACGCTGATTACGTCATGTTTGCTGATGATGGATGCGTCATTGTTGCTGCTGAAGACCACCAAGAGCTGGACGTGAAGCTAAATAAAGTGATGGCGGAAGTGGCTCAATGGTTTAAGGCAAATGGAATGGCTCTAAATGTTGAAAAGACAAATATTGTCCATTTTAGGCTAGGTTCCAAAAAAAGAAAATCATTAAAAATAAACTGCCAAGGACTAGAGGTACCTCAGGTAGATAAAGTGAAATATTTGGGCTTCACTATTGACGAGAGTCTCACGTGGGGAGCTCACATAGACATCACCTGCGGTCGCCTGTCGTCTGCATGTTTTGCTCTGTCTCGTCTATGTGGTAGTCTCCAACGAAATAACATTAAGAAGGCCTACTTTGGGTACTTTCACTCAATACTAACATACGGCATTGAACTCTGGGGTCTAGCCGCTGAACGGGACAGGGCATTTAGAATGCAGAAGCGCGCCATCAGGATAGTATGTGGAGTGGAATGGGATCACCCTGCTCGAGAACTGTTCAGGGAACAAAAAGTGTTAACCTTACCCTGTCAGTTCATCCTGCAGGCTGCACAATACATTAATAAAAACCTTGAGCAGTTCTCGACGTGGGCCGATAGTCATAAACACTGCACAAGGGGAAGGCTTCGCCTCAAATTACCGGCTAAACGTTTACGTAAGTCTCAAACACAAGTAGGTTACATAGGTGCTAAAATCTATAACAACCTACCTAAGACTATAACTGATGCACCTAATCACAGCACGTTCACGCGTAGGCTTAAGACACTAATGCTCAGAAAAGCATACTATAGTGTCAGTGAATACTTCGAGGACAAAATGATCGCTGATCCAAACTTAGTTTAATAAGAATGAATAAAATATGTATTCACACTTAAATTGTTTAAATAAGTATAGCTACCATTTATAAGATTGACATGTAAGATTTATCTTATTAATAAAAAATTGAATTGAATTGAATTGAATTGATGCAAATTATTATCATTCCGAGCCCACGTCAGCCTTCCTTTACTCGATAGGTATTTATGTAGGTACTTATTTATTATGACCGTGTAAATTACAAACAAGGTGAGCAGCGGGTACATGGAGGACGTGAACTCTGGTTAAGACCTTTTGCTTTCACAACGTCTGGTAGCTATAGTAGGTATTTGTATACTCTTTGGTAGGTATATAGGCAAAGAGATTATGTATTCTTCGCCACTTGTATTTCGCAATTACGTTCAGAACCCTTGTTGAAGACTTGAGTTGTTGCACCTACGATGCGAAACAATTAGAGTAAATAAGCCTAGCCTTAAAATATTTGCTATTGGTAGGTACTTGGAATGTCAGAGCCTTTGAACTAGTTGCGCAACGATGTTTACTAGATAAATAAAACTAAATTGGTCACGCAGGTTAAACATCAAACATCAGAAAAAGGGTAAATGGCTAAGATAACACAGGGCAGTAATTTATAAGATATTAGTTTACAGGTTCGTTTTAAAAACCGATTAAGTACTTAATGTGGATGGAACTCGATTTGTGTGTAATGCTCGTCTTATATTGCGCAAACATTAGCATCTCCAGCTATAATTACAATAAATAATTGCCTGTGGACAACGATTACCTAACAGCTACTTTGTCACGTAAACGGAACGAACAATCCTTTTGTGTTTTACGTGAAGAAATCTTCGACCACAAAATTAGACGTACCCAAGTACTAAATAACAATTGAATTGACCGTAGATGTTTATATTCTACGAGTAGGTAGGTAAAAAGTCTAGGACTCACCTCAGGTGGTGCAGCGAATTTCAAGTTTGCTAGGGAGCCGTGCGATCGACTCCTGTGCTCCTGCCTGATGCTGTAGGAAAAGGCGCGTTCGTTGAGGTGTCCCTTCTTCCTGTAGATGCCGCCGGCGTCCTCCACGGCCTCCAGGCCGGTCATGCTCTGAGCCGCCTTGAGAGCTGGCGGTGGCGGCGGCTTCGAACGGCGAGGGTCTACTGTTGCGTACTGAATGCGCCCTCGGCCCGGGGGCGGGCCAGGCGGAAAAGGACCCGGAGCCAAAGCCTGCGGGACGCGGCCTCTATGTCCTAGGGTCGCGTGGCGAGCATGGGGCAGCGTCGCTGCCGGGTGTGCCATCAGGACCATCGGGTGAGCTCCGTGCGCGGCTGCCCACGACGGCGGCGCCCGACCCAAAGACCTTCCGTTCATCATCGGCGCTGGGCCTGCGTACAGCTCATCCGCTGACGCAGAGGACTTCTTTTTACTCTTTTTCGTTGTTCCTTTCTTTTTGGGCTCTTCCGGTGGAGGAGGCGGTGGCGGCACGGATGAGGGCCTCGTGATTTGCCGCGGCCGCGGCGCTCGCGCGGGGTGCGGGATGTCATCGCTAGCGTCGTCGCGTTCTATCTCTCCTACCCACACTTTGTGGTTCTCATCCCCATCGTACACTTCGAGCTCTTCGTCGCCGTCAGGGAGTTGCGGCGGCGCCCGCTCAGCCTCCAGTCGTTTAGCGTAAGAACTGTCAGCGTAAGCGTGGAAGCAGCATCGGACTAGCGCATTGGCGGCCGCCTCACGCCGGCAGATAAAGGCGTGACACTCCAGCACCTTGATGCCCTGCGTGCGGCGCAGCACGGCCGCAAACAGCGGCGGGCGGCGCGGCGCCGGCGCGCGGGCGAAGGGCGAGTCCAGTGGCAGGAACCGGGGCGCGCCCTCGACCGTCACCCGCCGCACCGCCGCGCAGTAATGCAGACTCGATATGGGAAAGAACCTAGCTACCCGCGAGCCGCCCTCGTCGACATTCTCCAGCAAGATCCCGTTGGACCAGACCGAGAGCCACGAGTCGATGCCGCCGGTGGTCGCTCCCTTTTCCGGATATAGCTCCCGCAGGGGCTCCTGAATGCCTTGCAGGCCATCCTTGCTCTGCTGCGGCACGGCGGACCCGAGGTACAGCACGCGGCACCGACATATCGGCGTCGACTCCATCTCGTCACTGCACTATCACAACATGACACTAAGCCTATTGAAAACACTAATTGTTGCGCCGATAGCGGTTCGAGCGTGTACGTGCGGTTGCCGCGAGACGGGCGCGGATCTGAGGTGAGCGGAATTCAAGATGGCCGGCGGTGTGAAGGCAGCGAGGCGCGGGGCGAGGGAGCGGCTATACCTGCGCATACGCACCTGTGAAGACACCTCTGCAAACGGGTACGGGTAGGTAGATGGTAGTGCCGATGAACCGGCATTGTGTCAAACGAATCGTCGCGAATTCGGCCGCATTTCTCCCGCCGCCGCGTCACCACATCACCGACGTGACGGAATGTCATACTTTTGTCTACTGCAGTGAAATCCGAAGGTCGATTGACCGTCCGAAGATTTTCCTTTCCTATTCGGGACTCTTAGTCCACTTCCTGGCGGCAGGCTTTAGCTCATTAACGAGGCTTTAGCGTACCGAGATTTGTAAGCGATTATTACAATTGTTGTTTTGTAATATCATAAGATCATCAAGAAATTAAATGTGGTAGGTATGATCTCAGCGCGGCTAAGGTATTTTTAACAATGCCACTTTTTATATTACCTACCTCATTAAACCGCATTCCTTTCTATCATTAGTTGAATTTTAATTTTATTTATGTTTATATGCACAGATTTTGCTGAGGATAACATTGCGATTGGTTAAAGCAAAAAACAAGTTTTGGAAAAGGAATTAATACTTTAATAATAAGGTAGATAAAAATAATCCTACATGTTGATGATGTAAAGAAATAGATAAACACAATGTGAGGTCCTTTTGGGCCATAGGTATCCCAAATGGAGTTTTGTACGATAGCAAATAATCTCAATCAACATATCAAGAGGCTGTCGGTATACCATTGAATCAAGGGTCAGATTTAGAAGGCAGTACTCCTTGACACGGCACGTGTCGTCAAGAGCTTCGTCACTCTGCAGACATTACCACCGATCGCTTGGGCTCTGCCCCACTGCATGAACATTATGTAAATTATGCTAATATATCTGTCCCTATTATTAGAATAGATGTCATTTACCAGTGGTAATTGCGTAATAGCTAGTTATTAAAAGCATTGACTTATGCCCTTTAAAAACAAATACATAAAAGTAAAACAAAACCTAATAAAAACATTGCGCCCGTTTTAAAATAATTACATATAGGTAGTTTAAAGAACCACTTCTTGGTACAAGAACCTCGACACCAAGTGCAATCTATTGCACTCGTCCAAACGAATCATGTGAGCCCAAACTCGAAGTTACTTGTAGCCAATGCGGAGTTCCACTATCCACCTCCTGACTCCAACATCAGACCAGCTCCATGATAACAAATTATAGTTTTGTCATCCAAATTACATATACATACAGTTCCATTTCGATACGACAATTAGAAGTACTTAGGTTAAAATTGACTTGTAAGATTTTATAACATTGTTTGTTAGTTACAAGTAAAGATCTATGGTTACAAGTGAAGCTAAATCTAATAAGTGTATAAAAATATACTATAGGTATCTGTACAAATAAATAAAATTGAAGTGTTTGTTTGTAATATCAAAATAACAGCTTTTTACTAAATGCATATGAAAGTATATAGGGCACCTATAACAAAACCATTTTAAAAAAATTTGTCGTCTGTCTGTCTGTTCCGGGTAATCTCCGAAACGGCTGGGCCGATTTTGACGGGACTTTCACTAGCAGATAGCTGATGTTACGAGGAGTGACTCAGGCTACTTTAATTTTAGAAAAAGAATTGGGGTTCCGCGCAAAAAATAAAACCCATGAAATGCAATATCTCCATACGGGTGAAACCGCGGGCAGCAGCTAGTATAAAATAAAACACAATATTCTTAAAACTCATTTATTTACATATCCGTCCTTAGTGATAAATCGAAACTTAAAACTACATCACACGTTCATTCACACGACGAGAAAAATATGCAAATCTATTATAATTGCTTAGAATGTATGCAACCAGTTTCTCATATTTAATTATGTAAGTTTATCTACTGCATAGAGATACATCTTTTAGATAATAATTGACCATTGAGTTAAGTTTGAAATTTAATATACAGGGTGATCGATCAGTACCCTAGTACGAATTTTGATAGTTTACGAAATGTTTAAAGGTTTCGTTTTCTTTTCATACATTTCTTAGCAGTTCAGCGCCCCTAGCTGAAACTTGAATGACCTATAATCGATTAAACAACAATTTAGTTCATGTGACTCGGGGTGGCATTCTATACTAATCAAAATTAAAATTACTGACTGCCACGACCTGACCCGCTTTAACATGAATTTTATATCACTTATTCCTTATTAATTTGTAAAAGCTATACAACGAATTTTACTATTAAAATTTTCGTGAGTATCACACATTATAAATTGTTAAAAACCGGCTATAACTCACGTCATTTGTCGATATTGTCGACCTAGGTTTCGAGCGTGTCCGACGCTCTTCCTCAGGGAGTGCACGCGGCGAGAGTGATCTTTGCGATCTCGCCGCGTGCACTCCCTGAGGATGAGCGTCGGACAAGCTCGAAACCTAGGTCGACAATATCGACAAATGACGTGAGTTATAGCCGGTTTTTAACAATTAATAATATACAACGAATGTTGCAATAATATTCTTAACAAGATTATAAAAATATTGTCGTTCGTTTGAAGTCTTATTGTATTGTACGAAGATTCGCCCGCAAATACCTACAGTAATACAGGAGAATTCCAATTTATTTGACCTGATTTCAGGCTCTATCAAATATTACATCTATTTAGAAATGTCGAATGTTTAAATTTAAGTTTAAACAAATAGTATGCACGTCATTATGGTCCTATTTTTGGAAACCGCGTGCTGCTAAAACACAGGCCTCAACGCCTAGTTTAGTGGTTGGAGCTAAATATTTAATGTAATGTGTTTGAGAGAAATAAATAAATTTTTAATTTAAATTTAATTATTAAAATGTTGAATTAAACTACACTTTCGTTGCGGCAAAAAAATTGCCGAAGTGCTGACTTTAATCCTGGTACTGTATTAATTTTAATCTAATTTTACCTTTGTGTAACAACACAAAGGTAAAATTAGACTAAACAGGATTTTAAAACGTGTCTTTGAACTACTGCACCAATAACAGTAGTGTAGATTTGGCTTTAAGTCCATTATACATTTTCACTTATTTATTTAGGAAGTCAGTATTGTATTACGTGCCATTCTTTGTGACAAGCACACCATAATAACGCTTACATACTTTTACTCTAGCACTAGGATTCCCTGTCAAGCAGGTGTGGTTGTGTATCTGCGTGTGACCACACACACAAACATACACAACACAAATATCCAAGACTCAAGAACAATCTTTATGTCCACATAAAGTTGCCCCAGCCGAGTATCGAACCCGTGTCCCTTCGTTTTTCAGGCAGAGGTTTTACTACTAACTCAACCACGCAACCGTCAAAGTATGGTCCCATACAACTTTTAATGGCACGACCATTTTCAATACCTCTAGCACACTTGTATGACAAAATTTCGCCTACATGTCGCGCTAAAATTAATCTCCAAAGCTGACGCGATAAAGGAAATTCGGCGATAAAATCTGCCAAATTTTAACCGTGTTACCACAAAAAACGCTTTTAGACGCCTGTTTATCTACGCAGTGTCTAAAGATAAACCTCAAAAATGATTAGAAATGTCACAACAGAATTGTGTTAGACAACGGTTACACACTTCTGAAATCAGGATTTGTGGTTGCCCATTTTTAAACGAGCAACTAAGAAGGCCTATTTTGGAGTCAAACAGTGTTTAACAGGTTTAAAGTCTGTTTAATTTCTTTGTGGTAAAACGGAACGTTTAATAGTTTTGTTTTCTTTCCTACATTTCCTGGCAGCGCCACTAGCGGAATCTTGAAGCAAACTCATACTTACATATACACACACTGGTACAGGATAACGAAGCTCCGACTCTCCTAAATCGAAATCAGCGTTTAAACTCCTGAGATATTTGAAAACAGCCAGTTACTATTGCGTTGCGACAATCGTCACGCATTCTGACAGAGTAACGCATGATGTAATGGCCTCCAACATATGCGTTTATTGCGACTATGGAAGCTTCGTGGCGATAAACGAAGGTGGCAATAATAAAGATGGAAGAACACTTTCTCCTCGGTGAAAATCATAATTGGGATGAAACACGAAATATATAATTTCAGTCGTTATACAGTTTTAAGAACATCACATTAACAGAATAAAAATTAAATTCACACAAAAAAATACCAAATTCAACCATTTTTTTTATCATACATTACTAATTTAAATGACCACCATCAGATTTTTTACATTTAAATGAATAAAAAAATGTATCACAACTATGTAACTAAACGCAGTTTTTCACGGCCAAATCAAATAAATGCATGTTTTTAGTACAGCTTTACGACCCGCGTAGAACGAGTGACGTCAGATGTTCTGTCTAATTTGTAAGGGGCGTTTTAGCGCTCAGTAGATACGCCCGACTTTGACTCTCATTTTTGACGTTTCCAGCGTTCGATTTCCAGTTTTTCGTTATAGACATTTGATTGATCATCATCATAAAAATAATAGAGTCAACATCCCTATCCACTGCGATCACCAAGACGCCTGCCAAGCGTGGTGAATTATGGCAACCCACCCTCTTTATGGGGGTGGTCTAAGTTCTGCAGTTGACTACTGGAAATCCGGCTGATGATGATAAGAATTTGCAATAGTTGTATATGATTGTATACATGTGATATGTATATCAGGAGGCCTATCACCCTTAGAGCAGTATTACTTTAACCTTACATTGAAAATTCTTACTACAAGTTTCAATGTAAGGTTAAAGTAATGATGGTAGGCTTCCTGTATTCCCTCTAAAATAGTTGCATGTTGTGTGGTAGTTTCAATGTCTAATACTTGGAAGCTTTGACCGTGGGTTCGTCAGCGTTTTTCGTCTTCGGTGCTTTCCGTTTCTGTATTATGTTCTGAATCTGCAACAAAGACGAACGACGTAAATATATACAATTATACATCTCAAGAATTTCGCTGCCAACAGTATTCGAGCCTGCGTCTTCTGGTTAGATAACAAGACGCTCCCATAGCCTAGTTGGTTAAGGCGTCTGGTCTAGATAACCAGAAGACGCAGGTTTGAATCCCGTTGGCAGCGAAATTTTTGAGATGTATATACAAGGTGTATACATAAACGGTATCCATTTTTAAGGAGGTGAATATACAGGTGATATAAGACAAGAAAAAATTGAAAAAATAGTTTTTTCCTCGAATATCATCAAAATATCTTTAATTATTACAAAGCAGTCACCACGTCTGCCGTAGGCTAGAGGCGTGGGCGAGAGCTGCGCGGGAGGCATAGACACCAGCCAATGACATGAATAGAATTTCAAATACGAATCATGTCACCAATCAATGAAATAGATAGAATTTCAAATACGAATCATGTCACCAATCAATGAAATAGATAGAATTTCAAATACGAATCATGTCCTTTTTAAACTTTCGCGAATTGGATTCATTGTATTAAGACAAAAACGGGTCTTTTCGCGCACAAATAAAATCAAAATCAAATCAAAGGATGTCATCCCATATCAAACACCCGGGGTATATAAGGTTGACTGCAGTTGTGGTAGTTCCTACATCGGACAGACGAAGCGAACTATCGCGGAAAGGGTGAAGGAACACATCGCAGCTGTCAAAAATCGTCAAATAGAAAAATCTGCGATTGCTGAGCACTTGCTTGACTCAGGACCAAACCACTGGATAGAACTTCATAATCCCAAAATCCTCTCCACTGATCGTCATTTCTACCCCAGAATTGTACGTGAAGCGATTGAAATCAAAAAGTACCATAATTTCAATCGGGAAGATGGATTTAAGTTGTCTTCTTCGTGGAATCCGGTGATAGAGAAGTGTTCGCGTCGCGTTTTGCCTTCGAGCGCATCTGCCGATACTGTTAGTATTGTGTGTCGTGACCGCTGCGAATGCGATATTTTAGAAAATCAAATACGGGTAGATGATGACAACGCCCGCCGTTCAAGACGCAGACACCCGCTTTCTTCAGTCTTCTCGTGACCACGATCAATGCAACTTGATCGAAACGTCGAGGTTAGTCAAAATTATATTTTGATTTTAATTGTGCGCGAAAAGACCCGTTTTTGTCTTAATACAACGAATCATGTCACCAATCAATGAAATAGATTGAAATTTCAAATACGAATCATGTCACCAATCAATGAAATAAGATAGAATTTCAAATACGAATCATGTCACCAATCAATGAAATAAAGAATTTCAAATACGAATCATGTCACCAATTAATGAAATAGACAGAATTTCACATACGAATCATGTCATTGGTTGGCGGTCGGATCACTATTGATGTCATTGGTTGGCATCCGCCGAGTATGTTTACAATATTAGACAAGTATACAAAATGAGACATTACCTGCTGCCATTCTCTGTCTAACTCGGCCTTCTCGCTCTTATCCTTAGTCTTTCTAGTTTTCCGTCCGTCTTGCGTCTTCACTCCGTACTGAAAGGCCGCTTTCGGTAACGCTTCTTTACTGCTCATGTAGGCAGAATACTCCTCTTGAGTGTCGAAGTCCCAGCGACCTGTCACAAGTGAATCCATACTATTATAAATGCATGTGTTTGTCTTTGTTGGGGTGTTGGTGTGTCCTTCATTCACGCAGCAACAGCGCAACGAAACGACGTCATTTTGTAGCTAGCACTCACCGATAGGCCCATTCTTGTTCGTAGCTAACAGTCACCGCTAGACCGTCTTGTTCGCAGCTAACACCGGTAGACCCCTTCTTGTTCGTAGCTAACACCAGTACACTCCTTCTTATTCGTAGTTAACACTCACCAATAGGCCCCTTCTTGTTTGTAACAAGCACTTACCGGTGGCTCCCTTCTTGTTCGTAGCTATCACTCACCGATGGGCCCCTTCTTGTTCGTAGCTAACACTCAGCGCTAGGCCTCTTCTTGTTCGTAGCTATCACTCACCGATGGGCCCCTTCTTGTTCCCCGCGTCCATCTTGGTGTAGTCCACCTCGTCGTCAGAGTCGTCGATGGCATCGTCCATCTCCCGCAGGCCGGGGTAGCACTCGGCGTACCCCTCGGGCTCGGCGGCCAGTTTCGACAGTAGCATAGCTGAGCGCTTGTCACGCTCCTCAGCGTTAGGGGCGACGGGCCGTCGCGCCAACGGACCGGGGCCTGGGGAACGAAATCATAAAATACAATAATACTAGCTTCTGCCTGCGGTTTTCACCCGCGTTCCCACAGGAACCGTTCATTTTTCAAGGATTAAAAGTAACCTATGTTACTCTCCGGTCCATAAACTGTATCTATGCCAAAAAACACGTCGATCCCTTGCTCCCTTACTGCGTGAAAGAACGACAAACCAACAAACGAATAAGCACATTTTCGCATTTATTATATAAAGTATGAATGACCGAAATTGTGAAATATTATTAGTGTTGGTTTCTTGGTTTGTCCTTCTTTCACGCAGTAACGGAGCAACGGATCGATGTGATTTATTTTGTATTGTATAGTATTGTGTACTTGCTGGAGTGTACCTTCTATTTCCTCTTTCTCTGAGTCAGGCGGTTTGTCGAAGTATCCAGAGCGCGGGCGCTCGTCCCGGCGCTCGGCGCGGCGGTCGCCCGGCACGTAGTCTCCTATATTGTCGTATATGGAGTCTTCGTTGCGACCCTTATCTGCCTGCTTGTCCTGGTGAAGAAGTTCATCATCATCATCAGCTGGAGGACGTTCTATGGTAAACATCCTCCCATATAGACAGATTACACGCCTGGTGCATCACTTGCATCCAACAATTAAATAGATTTATTTGTCGACTAGTTGCTGCCCGCGGTTTCACCCGTGCGGTGATATTGCATGGGTTTTATTTTTTTGCGCGGAACCCTAATTCTTTTTCTAAAATAAAAGTAGCCTACTCGCTCTTGTTACCCAGCCTGAATATCACAACAGAATAAAAAATACCTTGGTCTTCTTAAGCTTCCGATGCCGTCCATGGCGCAGGTAGGAGAAGATTTGCGCTAGTTTGTCCAGCACCACGTCGTTGGCGCTGGATGTGGAGCTCCTCTCGTCTATTTCCGGCACGTCGGCCTTGCTCCGAGTGAGAGTGGTGGGTATATCGCTGTCTATGGTTCCTTCCTCGTCTAACTCCACTACGTACGCCATGCGACCGGGAGCGAAAAGTTCGTTCCGTATCACTTTTTTGCTCCTGGAAATCGTGAAATAGTACATTCATTACCATTTTTTATGCACATACACACCTTATTAACGCGCACACATACACACCATACTGTGTATGAGTGCGATCCGCTCGCTCTTTTCTCTGTGTGTGTATGTACGTGCTCATTAGTTCAGAGGGACAATTTGATTCAGTAATCAAAATTTAACTAATTTCAATTAAAAAAAAAATTAAAAATGGGTTGTCCCTTTTTTCATCCTTAGTATTTCGAAGACCTTCAGTTCCTTTCAAAACAAATGTAATAAAATAACAAATCTGATCTGGTCACTCCAACATAATAATCGACCACGTGGTTCCAGCAGCGCAATTACGGATCTTTTCGATCGATAACATTGACAGTTTAAATCGATAAAGTGGGTTTTATCGTTTTTTATACATAATTTATCGAGCCTTGATACAATCGACCAAAGTTATCGAATAGCTAGGTCAAATCCAAAGAGAATATAAAGCTACTACAAGACTTCGGTACTCGCAACATTCGATAAATTTATCAGTTTTCGATTCAACAAATTTATCGTTTGGTCTTCGGTACTTGCGCCGCAGCGCGGCTTGGTGAAAGTTAAGAATCCTCGAAATTTCTGGGTCTTATACAGTACATTACTGGCTTGGTATAAAGCAATTGACGGTCAACTATAATATGTGTTATTTTAGTTAATTTACTTTGTAGTAGGTATGCATTGTTTTTTGAGCTTTTGGTGAGCGAATTGGGAGACTGTAATGCTCACCAACGGCATATTGTTGGTAAGTAAATAAATAAATAAATAAATAAATATTGGAAGCACAAGGCGAAGCGGACTAACTACTTCCTAAGTGATTTTTAAAGAACGAGGCACCTTCGTAATCTTTTTAACATAACTAAGCCATTGATTTCTACAACGTCGTTGGAACCGCAATCCGTAGCTGGTAATATAATCTATTCTAGTGCTTTAAAAAAGTTCTGAGTAGGTTCTTACTTTTGTTCCGTAATCATGTCGTAAATATTCTTTCCCATCGGCGTCTTGAACTGCACCTCTTCTGGTTCGGGCTGAAATCGGAACAGGTTTTTACAAAATAAATATTAAAATATCGAACACGAACGAATCGTAACAAGTATCTTTGAATAAATGGTAACAGATGGTATAATTAATATGATGACCGGTGCGACACTGGCATATCAATTAAAATTAAAACAAAAATCTTGACAAGGCCGTCTCTTTCGCACACCTCTATAATATTCAACGTGTAAAAGCGATAGTTATAGTCCATCAGACCAGTCCTCATAACTTTAGTTTTGGTTTAAAATGGCGCGCCAGTATCGCACCCGTGGCATGACTTCCAATCACTAAAGTAATTATAAAATTACCTCAATAATCTCCTAGACGTGCAAAAATGTATGAAAATAAAGTCAAAATTAGTTTTCTATTTACTCATTTCCTATTTACTCTTGAAGATATTGATACCAGCTCAAACATCAGGACATAAGCGTAGGGTAAAGTGCCTTTTACATGCATATATAAAGTAAAAATCTGGCCTATAATATTTAATGTGACGGCTGAACTATTCAGGCATGCAATACTATACTAACTGTTTAGTATTCATATATTATTATAGTAAATATTCTCTCTCCCTCTCTTCCGTTGAAATCTCGAAGCAACCCATACTGTGCTCTCACAAATAATTACAATATAATAGTTTAAAAGAATTGTCATAAAATAAGTGTGCAAGTGCTGAATATAACATTTAAATCTCATTTTGTGTATAATTCAAGGACCTACAGGCTGCCAATCTCGTACACTAACAATAAAATTAGTAGGCATAGATATTCTAAAATTACCTCGAAAACCTCCTGAGTGCACAAAAAATAACAAAAATGGTGTCAATATTACTATTGAAAAGTCTTACTGACTAAGGAATATATGGAATTTTGTGACTAGTATTATTTAGAAAATGTTTCACGTCTGCTTGCATGTTTTCTTAGTGGTAGGACTAACTCTTCTGCGAGTGTCCGTATGGGTTGGTACCACAGCTTTGCTCATGAAGTCTGCCGCCTAGCAGTAGTGTGCGAGCATTACTTTGTTCCGGTTTGATGAGCAGAGTATCCAGCGAAATTACTGGGCTTATGAGACTTAATACCTAATGTCTCAGGTTAGCGAGCGCACTGCAGTGCCGCGCCGGCTTTTGTGTTTCAAAGTCCTGAGTGGCACTGCAATTGTTATGGATCGGCGTTATTTTTAACATCAACAAACGACAAGCACGTCTCGTTATCAAATAAAATAAAATAAAAAAGCACACACGCCAACACGGCTTACCGGAACGCTTGCTACTGAACATGATATTTTTAACTATTACTTTATATAGTGAAGGTTTTGTTACAAGTCGAATAATGTAAATTAACTTGATGGCTCACCAACCAATGACGTAGACATAAATTAAAATTCGAATCATTTGATTGGTTAGCGATCGGATCACTATTGCTGTCATTGGTTGGCATTCGCCGAGTTTGTTTACATTATAGAAAACCAAGGTATACTTACTGCAATTTCTTTTTTTTCTTTCACAGGCTCCAAGGGTACTTCGGGCTCTGTGACGAGGCGCTCCATCTCTAATTCCTGTTCATGCTCTTTAGTCTGGATTTCTGAGCGAACCTTGAACGAAATAACAGTAAATTGTTAAATAATCGGCAATAACTCACGTCATTTGTCGATATCTTCGATTTTGGTTTCGAGCGTGTCCGACGCTTTTCCTCAAGGAGTGCACGCGGCGAGATCGCAACGACCACTGGATCGAAACTGTCGATATATCGACAAATGACGTGAGTTAGTGGCCGTCCATTAATTACGTGAGGTGATTTCGGCCATTTTTGGACCCCCCCTCTCCTTTGGTGAAATGTCGTGAGATTTGGCTCGACCCCCTCCCCCCTAATCTCACGTGAGATGTCTCAAAATACGTTAATCTGCGATTCATTGCCGTACGCCGCAGCGTTCGTCGAGTATTTTAGTGGAGAAACATATTATTTTACTTAATTTAAAAACTTTTCTTGCATTTTACACTGAAAAATAATTATGTCATGTTTGCTGAGACCCCCCTCCCCGACGTGAGATTTGGTGAGATTTGGCTTGAACCCCTCCCCCCTCTTAACACCTCACGTAATTAATGGACGACTCCTAATCTCTAGTTTTGACGATTCCCACTGGTAGGCAAGATCGCCCGAACTCACAGTTCCAGTCTTCTTTTTGTGGGGTTTCTTGAAGTCACGAATGTATACCAACAAGCCTTAGACTCTTGAAGCCCACAAAGCGAATATTCGTCAGCAAAACGAGAACATATCGCCGGAAATTCTGGCAAGAGTGATGAAAAATGCCATAAATCAGGCCCGTATGGTCATCAATTCTGGCGGCGGCCACTTGGCCGATATCATTTTCTCGACTTAATGGAAAACAATTAAGACATCAAATAAAAATAATCCAAAAGCAGAACAAAAGCTTCATAAAAAAACTACAGGCAAAGAACATCGGGTGATAATTTTTGCGCCATCTTATATTTATAGAATGCGTTTGTAAAACTATTAATTTAGAAAACAGGAAGCTACATCCTAAGTATGCTGACCATATAAGGACAAGCATAATTCATTAACTTCAAACATCTATACTCTCACTCTGAGTCTATACTTCTTAAAAGAATATGTTTAGATACCTGTGTTTTTATACTTGTCCTATAATACAAACTCCGCGGATCAACAAACCAATGAAATAGACAGAAATGCCAATTCAAATCATGTCATTGGTTGACGTTCGGAATACTAAGTTGTCATTGGATGGCATCCGCCGAATTTGTTTACTTCATTGGACAAGTATAAAAAGGCAGACCTTAGCATTGTTCTGCTGTTAATAAAGTAACATAGAATATGAACATCGTTGTTATAGTTTTAATCTCATACCTTTTGTAGCAGAGCATAATCAAGTCCTTTCACCAAGTGAGTGTGTTCCATGTCTCCACCGAGATATTTGGATTCCTGAAATAAGATAGTAACACATTTTGATATATATAGCAGTGAGATTAATATTATTTAGATCATAGTTCCGAGGCATTATTCGCCATCATTTCTTTTAGGTAGAGTAAAATATTCTTATGCAAATTGCACTGGGGGCATTAATCCTTAGGTCATATTTACGAGATTGAATTGTTGTGCAGCTTTACCATGGTCTCATCTAGCCACCTTCCAGCTGAAAATCAGTCGACATTCCATCTATCGGTTTTTATCAGCAGCCACTTACGAGCAACTTACGAACACTTAAGATTTCACATCACTTGATATCAAGTGAGAGCACATAGTCAAAAAGTTTTTATATTATTAATATTATACATATCTTTTTTCACTAAAAGTCTCTTTAATAACAAACACAATCATGTTAGGCCCCATTCATGTATTATATTTAGAGTGCAAATAACTCAGCCTAGTTTAAACTAACCTAACCGCCACCCGTGTTTTTCTTCAACCTCATTCTTAGCAAGCATCTGGAGGCCAAGATGGACACCCCCTATTATTTCCCCACATTTTAAATAAACACCCAAAGCAAATAAATAAGTAGTACATGTAAGTCCAATTTCAGACTAATGTGTTGAAAACAAACTAAAATCTAAACTCTCACATTTATAATATGAGTTGAATATGTTAATATGATACCTGGATCATCTGTCTTCTTCTCTCCTTCGCATCCATTCCAGACTTCACATCCGGTGCAACCGCCCTAAAATAGAAAAAAATAACATTGAATAGTAAAAAAACATAATTTATTACCTGTGGAATGGTAACAAAATCAAAAAGTAATTCCTCAGATATCTTCACATGAACTCTTTAGATGTTTTTTGTTATATAAAATGTAAGGCACATTTATAACAAAATACTTCCTTCCTTTGTAGCTGACAATGGGTTAATATACACATAGAACACAACATAAAACATACTTGTGACTTGTGGGTCACAACATTGTGTGCTTTTTTTTGGTCAGTTTGCTACACAACCAACATCAGCAACAGAAGAGCTCAGGCCCAATAGTTTTTAATCAACATATCACCTAATGTTAAGTAACAATGTGGAATAAATAGCTAAATCTAAGCCTAATCTTAAATTTCTTTCTAATTATCGATTATTTCTAAATGCAACTGCCACCCACACCAGTAAATTCTTACAAACCAAATATAAACTTGAAGGTGGTAGATGCTTACTATCCGAGGAAACGTGAGAATTTACGCGCTTGCTTTAAAATGTGATAAAAGGCCGGGGGCTTAGTCTTAAAACAGTAAATTTCAGTTATAGATTCTGTCCCATAATTGATTTTTATTGTTTCCAGCATAAACGTAAACCTAAAAGGTTACAAACCCATACCCTGCACTAGGTTTCAAGGTTGCAGGTGGCATGGACACATACAGAACAGAAGTTTGTGTTTTATAACACAAACATCCAAGGCAGGAGAACAAGATTTGTGCTCACAACAGTAAATCTGTACAGGCCGGGAATCAAAGCTGGGGCCCCTTGTTTCTTAGACAATGTAACTACTAACTTAACCACGGAGCCAAAATACAATAACCAGTATAGTTCTTCTCACCTATATGCACTGCTAGTATTACTAGTAGGGTCAGTAGGCCCAATTTCATTTGTTCCATCTCGTCTTTCCCTCGCTCTATCTCTGTACTTCTCCGCTAATTCTGCTAGTTTATTATCCTCCTGCTTTTTTAGCGCAGCATAGTATGATTTCTTCTTTCTACGGAGCTCACTTTTGTTCTCTGTTGAGGGTGGAGGCATAGACCTGAAAGATAAAACATGCTTTATTATAAATTCATGCTAGATATCCTGAACAACAAAAGCTAGCAAAATTCCAATTTCAACAAATTACTCTTACTATTAAACAGTGTGCACTAAAATCTGCATCAGAGAATTTATAACTGAATGTGCCTAAAAAACCTAAGTCAATAGAACATTATTATAACGAAAATAGTATGAAGTAATGCCACTGTTTTGTAGCACTATACCTACTTCAGTCTTTGCTAAACTTCAATCCTTGTTTTGATTCTATAGAGAACCTACATTAGCGGAGTAAGCAGTGTGAAATTCAATAAAAAAAATTACCCAGCATTGGCCATTGCCTCCCGTACAGAGCCGGCGGGGTGCACGCCCCCAGACGGCGTGGCCCGCGGAGTCATCAGGAGCTTCCTGAAGTCATCATTGGTTAGCCGCTGCGAGGCTGGAGTGTCTTCGACACTTCGGTCTTCCATCGTGCTGCGTTAGGACTGCGCAACACAAATTAGACACAGGCACCAATTTTATCACAGAGATGCCTTAGCCTTATGCCTTTTGTGAATTATCCATGAATTGTAGACCAAAAAATACACGCGATCTCGAAACAAAAATCAACACGGAACAACATCAAAAATCTGACTTGAATCTGACAAAAAGAGAATGACAATAAGCTAGTATTGACAGTTGACATGACATGTTAGAGATTATAGAATATTTGACACTCGGGTGACTTGAACAGTTATTGATATTTGCTTAAAGTTGTCCATTTGTAAAAAATATTTTCATGGATATTCTACGACAAGAGGACCAGTAGAACAGTGCGTAGCCTAAGTTACTCCTGCATAACATCAGCTATCGGCCAGTGAAAGTCCCGTCATAATCGGTCCAGCCGTTTTGGACAATACCCGGAATCTATCTAAAATTATAAATTATTCAGACGATTTTTTTTTTCAACGCGCTAAATGCCTTTGAGCTTTCTGCCCCCACGGACCCAATGGTTTAACACCAAACGGTTAGCATATTTGCGCCATTTGAGTCACTCCGCAGAAGAAGCCAGCTCTCGGAAAAATCAGTGGCAAGTACTCCGTTGCAACAGCAAAGAACATGATGGAATTAAAAAATAGAAGCAGTCAATAAATTTCCTTTTTCTTATTTTTGTAAATTCTAATTTTTCCATATATTTTATTTTTTTTACAAATATAAAAAAAACAAATTTCAAACAAAATGTGGAGGCACAGGCAAAGCTAATCTCAGATGGCACCACCATCAATGCTTGTTACTGAAGTTTACTTCATGGATTCATTAATAAACTAACCAGTAAACTTGCTCGCGTCATAAAAGTCATTAGATTTGAAATGGTCACTACATTACCTAGAAGAATAATTTGATTTCCAATAATTTTTGATGCACAATGCTTTGACACAGCTTCCGTTTTTTCTTGTCAGAAGGGAAACGTGTGTACCTTTATTTTTTTACACAGAAATGCACTTCACAGAGGCATACTTTATTGCAGAGAAGATTTATTTGTTTACTTACTAAAATTGTATTATGAAGTTTTACAGCGAAATAACACCAGCGATAATGCGCCACCTATCGGGATAAATAAGCAGTATGTCTCCCCATTGGTATGTTATCCCAGAAGGGGATAATAAGGCACATGGTTGTCCACAAGTTGTAGAACCTCCCTTGGAAATAAGATATAATTTGGAATGCCAAAAAAAAATTCAAAATCAAACATCAAGTGCGCGGTATTTTCTGGAATTCTTTTTAAATCTCTTCTAGTTCTAGGTATACTACAGTAGCCTGTGGTCTATTCTAATTAACATAATCATGTAAACAATTTCAACAACAAGTCAGTCCGTTGATCTAGTGCTGACCGGAAATTCTGTAAGTAGTAGAATTTTGACGTAAACTTGGAATGCCATTTCTTCAATAAAAAATTCTTAAAACAAATGTTGACCTCCAGCATATTGACGTGATAACAGGTACTAATTCTCATGCAGCATAAAATTCTCTTTACCTCTTTACCTTCTAGCAGGAAAAAAATTGTTGCTTTGCAACACAATAAAACCAGCTGAAATTTCGATGAAAATATTTTATTTTGAAATCATATTATTATTACATAATCAAATTGAAATGAAACTAAAATGCTAAACAAAACTATAAGATATTTAATGCGTGGAAAGTTGTTCCCTTGAATCCGACATTGCTTGCTTCTACATTTTGGAATGTGATAAACATTCTGTAAAAGAAAAGGTTAATTTATCACATTTACATAAGTAACACATTTAATACATATATGTTCATATTGATAAAAAATATATAGTTACGATCTACGAACAAATAATAAGTTGTTCGTAGGTTACGATGATATTATGGGATTTACGCTATTGAATAACTTCTACTTTATCATACGATTGGGGCGATGCCAATCTTGTGAAATTCAATGCTTCGAAAACCCAGGCGTGTCTGTTCTCAGCTAAGCTGAGCATCCTTTCTGACTCCCACTTTCCGAGATGTATGCTTGCCGATTACCAACCATCTGGAGCTTTTAGGTGTTACACTCACATCTCACGTCAACTTTGGCTTCTACATTGGGTCTAAGGCCAAGTTCGCTGCGAGAAAGCTTGGCATATTGGCGAAGGGGAGGCAGTACTTCACACCAGGACAGCTTCTAAATTTATATCAAACTCAAGTCTGTTCGTGTATGAAGTACTGTTCTCAACTGTGAGATAGTTCAGCTAAATGAAATGAAATTAAAAAAGGGTCATTGGCATTTTTTATACTATTTGGTAATGTGACAAGCTGGTCATTTGCCTGTTGGTAAGCAAACGCCAGCCCATTATAATTGCAGTCTTAACCACTGCACTAACTTTAAACACCAAGGCCTGCGCGGCACTGCAATGCGCTCGGTACATTAGGTATTTAGTCTCGTAAGCCCAGTAATTTCACTAGCTACTCTGCTCATCAAACCGGAACACAGTAATGCTTGCTCATTACTGCTTGGCGGCCAGACTTTACGAGCAAAGAAGTGGTACCAACCCAGAAGGAAACCCGCTGAAGAGTTAGTCCTACCACCTAGTGAATAATTATAATAACTGAGAAAGTTTATCTAATTTTAATTAACTTGATTTATCAAGAAAACGAGAGGTAAATCACTATTAGAAGGATGTCTAGCAAGGCGTAGGCACAGGATTGGAAAAAATAGCTAAAATGTACGAAACCCTATAGGGTTTTTGCGTGGTTTACCACGCAGGTTAAGGCTACAAATGGTGGAAGGAATTAAATTTAATCAGTTATAAACAAACGGCAAATTTTAGATAAGTAAGTTATCAGTGCGACTCAGAAAAAAAAACTGATTTCCATTGCAGATTTTCACCAGTCATGTTTTGTATGTTTTTTTTATTACAAGTTTATAATGCTGATTCATGATTATTGATTACATAACAAGCTCATGAAAAAGATTAGGGTTATATAAATAAAATCATTCGAGATTAGACAGGAAAGGGTGAAATAAACCGTCATCGTCAAGTGCCAAATAAAGATCACAATTTTATTTGACGTGTTATCTTGGAATTTATCTATCGTAGGCAAAACATACTCCATTAATCTACACACATATAATGTTAAGTCATCGTATATTGCGCATGTTTGGAACAAATAAATTATCTTTATCTCGTATTATGCATGACTAGAAAAATAACGTAAATTACTTGCTGCAGATTAAAATAAACACATACAACTAATCAAGGTTCAATAGAAAGAGTGAATGGAGTGGTCACGTGCGTGTTGGACACTCATCATATCTCGTAAATTATTTAATGGGGAATGGAAAAATTTTCCTTATCGGGCAAGCTATCAAATAGACGTCGAACGCAACTATACTGATACTGATGGTACTAGAATGACTTATTCTTTTGCGATATTCCATATTGGTTGGTAGCACCACTTTGGATGTTTAATCTATCTAATAATAAGTACTAGTGCAAGCATTGATGTGTTGTTCATTTTCGATGTTAAATACACAGTCAAATTATTAAGATTATTAGTCACTACATTTATTTAATTCTTAGATTTGGATTTTTTACACTATTCTTACAAAAAACGCACATTATTATTATTAGAGCCACGCGTAAGCAAGCAATGCAATATTCATATAAATAGATGTTTGACATTTTGAGCTCTGTAAGTAGGTAATAATTGCAAGAAAAATTTTATTAAAAAAAAGGAATATAAGTAAAGGGAACAAAAAGAAATACAATAGAGGCACATTGTTATTGAGAAACGGACCGACAGTTAATACTTGACTATATTTAATTAATTAAATTACGTGATAATGATATGATTCAAAAACTATTAATTATTACCTGTCATTCTTAATCCCCAGTTCTTTTTCCACAAGTTCATACAGAACCTTAGCAATTTTTTTATTCTCTTCCACACCTTGTGCCCCAATGGATATCAAGTTTGCGAGGGCACATGGATCATTGGTGCCTCCAAAACTAGTTGGAATATCTGGGAGGACTGTCACCGCACATAACTAAAATGAAAGAAATAATTAAGTAATTTGTGATTAATTTATCTTAATTGAATATTATAGGTACCTGGCAATATTTTCACCATATTAGATATATTTAACAGAATCACAATCCATACATACTTATGTGTCCTACAACTTAAAAATTTAAACTATTTAATGATGGTGCTAGTAGCAATAAAAGTTGTAATGTAGATATTTATTTAAACAAGCAAATCATTAATATGATAATTAATACTATAGTAAAATAATAAATAAATGTTGGGGACTAATTTTAAATTATTTAGTATTGTATACTTAGTTATATGAATTTTTAATATTATTAATATTAATTTTATTATTTATTGTTCTTTGTACGTAGAATCATCATTTAATTAATAACAAAAGCTGACAGCAAGACATGTATTAGGTTTATGAAAATTTATTTGTATTATTTATATACTTGTTCTGGCCTTCCTAGTATTTTTGCTAACACCGGGACTGTTTTCGTAACAAAATCTGCCGGAATTTGGCTCCTTGGAATGTTAGTCTCAATACGGAAGTGCGGCATTTTTTTTTTTCACGTTCACTTACAAAATACTCTGTGATGTTCACTCAAACAACTAATAACTACTGTCTCAATACTGAAAGTAATCTGAGCTATTACCGCTGATGAGCGTAGCTTTATATAATAATCTGCTTAGGTAGGTACTCGACGAGTCAGATGATTATTAAGTACGATAAATATTAATCAAAGACAATCGTGACAGTACATAACACTACGTACCAGTATTTTTTGAAGAATAATCCATATCCATACTAATATTATAAATGCGAAAGTGTTTGTTGGTTTGTCCTTCTTTCACGCAGTAACGAAGCAACGGATCAACGTGATTTTTGGCATAGATATAGTTTATGGACCGGAGAGTAACATAGGCTACTTTTTATCCTTGAAAAATGCACGGTTCCTGCGAGAACGCGGGTAAAAACCGCGGGCAGAAGCTAGAGCTAGTTATTTCGATGAGGCTAGGGTAAAACGTATGCGTTTTTCCAACCGAAAAGTGTCAAATTTCATAATTTGAGTTTTATAGATAAATAAAATAATTAGTGCATGACGCCGTGCATGTTTGTGTCCATTAATAGCCATGTTTGACTAATTAAATTATTAGACTACGTCACGGTTACCTATATCTAATCTACTCTTGGCGGATAGGTTTAAAACTGCCGTTTATCCTGCAAGACTCATCCAACCTTTTTGCCGGAAAAAATGTGTGACCTTGTCATACCTGCAATAAAACGCATGTACTTTCGATAAATATATTTTATTTTGCAATCATACTATTACAGCGCCATCAAATTAAATGGAAACAAATGCTAAACAAAACTACGTTTTTTATACACAGGTAATCTTATAAGGATAAGAAATGATTAATGAAGACATTTTGTTTATCCAAAAATAGAGTGGAAAGTTGTGCCCTTAAATCCAACATTGCTCGTTACTTCGTTTTGGAAAGTGATATACATTCTGCAAAAGATAATTTATGAAAACAATAGATAAAAAAAAGTTATTGAACCAGATATTATTTGAGGTTTTTAAATTGGATGGGGTTAACGCTATTTTTTTACTAATTTTAATAAATATAACTAGTTACATTTGGTACCTTTTGTCACTCATGAATCTGAGGAACGAATCCCTCAGTCCAGGTGCAGATGATTTTTATTAGTTTAGTGCCTACGTAGCTGGATGACTAAGGGAAATAGCATTCATAAATTCTACTAATATTATAAATGCAAAAGTGTGTTTCTCTGTTTGTCCTTTCACGCAGCGGCGCAACGGATCTACATGATTTTTGGCATAGTTATAGTTTACGGACTGGAGAGTAACAAATTAGGCTACTTTTTATCCCGGAAAAATGCACGGTTCCTGTAGGAACGCTGGTGAAAACCGCAGGCAGAAGCTAGTAATTAATATAGGTAATCTTCTTTTATATTCAATTAGCTTATGCCCACGTCTTTGTATGTAGCGTATGGTATCAGGATAAAATGTATTATGTAACTTATATAGCACTCAGGTATAATGAAACTAGTAGCTTCCTACTAGTGAAAAATTGATTGATTTTATAATAACCGTGCTGTTTATCTAGCTTCCTTTACAGCGTTACAATGGATGAGAGAGAGAGTGGAAGGTGTTCAGCTGCTTTTTCACCAGATGTTAATCATCACATTTAGCCAAAATAGCTGCAGCGCTACTTAAAATTTTGCAAGGGACTGCACCGCGCGCATCATTTGAGAGATAACTTGTCTTATTTCATACACCCAATAATTTTACTGGTTACTTTGGTCTTTAAACAGTAAAACGCTTGCACACTGCTTGATAATACTTTGCTAGTATTTTATAAGTACTATGATAATACTAGCACAGTATTATTATAGTACATAATTATAATCTACTATCGTAGATTTACGTAAGAGTTATTATAGAGTTTAATGGAAACTGTTAAATGTTATTTTTTCAAAATATTGATCATTTTGTTACAAAATGATCAATATTTTGAAAAAACAACATATTTTGAAAAAAACATTTTCTAAATATGGATTAAAAAACAACTTTTTCAAAATATGCTTTATCAATATTATGAAGAAAATACAACTTTTTTCAAAATATGGATCATTTAGGTATGTATAATATTAGATGTTAGGTACAGTATAAAGTCTATAAGTAAACCAATTTTAACAGCAGACTCAAGAGACTATGTGACTATGATAGGATTCAAAAACCTATTAATAACAATTATTACCTGTCATTCTTAATCCCAAGTTCTTTTTCAACAAGTTCATACAGAAGTTTTGCAATTTTTTTATTCTCTTCCACACCAAGTGCACCAATGGACATCAAGTTTGCAAGAGCACATGGATCATTAGTGCCTCCAAAGCTCGTTGGAATATCTGGGATTACGGACACCACACAATACTAAAATGATAGAAAATATTTTATAAATATTGCGTCTAATAATATAATTATTTAAGATAATTATTCGTACGATTACTTAATATGCAAAAAGAATCGTTTGATCGTTTACAAAAGCTGAAAGAAATATATTTAGCTTTATTAAAATTTTATCACGCTATTTAAGTAATTATTAACCTGTTTCGGCTTTCCCAGTGCTTCTGCCAATACCGGCACTGTTTTCGTGACGAAATCAGCTGGAATTTGGCTCCTTGGAATGTTAGTCTCAATACGGAAGTGTGGCATATTTATTTGATATGTATTATGTACTAGTTTACTTTTTATGAGAACTAATTACCACTACCACTCTGTGTGCAGAATATTCTGTGCTCTGACTGCTGACGAGTGACGGACAAGTACGGACGGTGGTTTAGTTAAACTATGTTTTATCTTTATTGTATTTTGATCATTTTAAATTAATTCGAAAGAGACAAAACATAGTTTAACTATTCAACTGTGACAGTTGACAATGACATTACCGGCCAAAGAGAATATAACGCTACGCTTCGAACATATTTTGATATCTTGATTCTTGACAGTCCTAGGGTATAACGCACATGTTTGAGAGTTTTCTAAAGTTACCCACCAAGATTGACATCAGGATGATGGGACCCACGCTTTCTTTAATCATTATCCACGAGCTACAGAGCTGGCTCCTATGCTTAGTTTTCGTCTTAGAGTAATACTATAATAAAAGGAATAGAGTGCACTCAAAATTATTTTGTAGTGCCTTAAAACGAGGTTTTTTGTAATCACCGGAGTTTTTTTTTGTTTTTATCTACGTTTTCAGCCGTAATGCTCGCCTGATTTACAAGCAGGTGTTACGATATTTTAAAAATTAATAAATAATAATTATCGATTCAAATTCATAATTGTAGATGAATTGTATGAAATTGTAGATCTCCAGAGTTTTGGCGGGAATGCGAAAATGTGCTGTTGTTGATTTTGTGTTATTTACCTAAACCTGTGTTTTATCGAGTGTTAATGTGTAATAATGGTGGATTATTAACCGTTAAGTGTTCGTAAACGTGCATGAGTGAGAGGCAAATAGTACAAAGAATTCGTATTCTATCCAAAACTCCATAGAAGTTTCAGTAAAGTATCCACCGCTTTACTGAAGCATTACTTCGACTTGACCGCGTCTAGACTAAACTTTAACGTGACTTTGACGACTTTCATGCACGAAAACTAGAGATTTATTATATATTATTATCCATATAACTCGACACTGGCTAAATATGCTAATCGCGTGGAGCCAAAAAAAAAAAAAAAAAAAAGATCTCCAGACATAAACAATTTGCAGGCGCATGCAAATTGTCTATGTCTGGTGCTTTCCAACAATGCACAATGGACCGCTGAAATCAATACAAAGGAATGCGAGTATAATGCACAGATTACTATAGTAATCACCGGAGTTTTTTTTTGTTTTTATCTACGGTTTCAGCCGTAATGCTCGCCTGATTTACAAGCAGGTGTTACGATATTTTAAAAATTAATAAATAGGTAATAATTATCGATTCAAATTCATAATTGTAGATGAATAGATCTCCAGACATAAACAATTTGCAGGCGCATGCAAATTGTCTATATCTGGTGCTTTCCATTCTTTCCAACAATGCACAATGGACCGCTGAAATCAATACAAAGGAATGCGAGTATAATGCACAGATTACTATCTAAGTAGCTAATGAGAAGAACTAGGGGTACGGGTTAAATTATCGATAAATTCGTACAGCCTAAATAGTTTATGGTCCTACAACGGGATATTCTCTTTGACAACGGGCACGGAGCACGGATGTTGACGCGCCGCACTATATAATTAGTTTAATTACCCGCTAGCTACATATATAGTAATCTGTGAATTACCCTATATAATTTGTGCGCCGCACTTCGCAGTCGCCAGTCGCAGTATATTTATTATTTTCGCCACACTAGTTAGAAGAAGCATTTGCTGTAAATCTGCAGAAAATACAAGACCATTGTTTTTCTTGTTACTCCTAAAAAAAATTATAACTTTTTGACCTTTTTAAATGCTAATCATGGGGTCGGAACAGTCTTCCAGGCGTGATCGAGAAGAAAGAAATTCCAAATTTAACAGGTTAGTAACTACTTAAGTAATAATCCCTTATTTTTGTAAACTGGGGTTCTTATGAACGGTGGTTTAGCTAAGCAAATTTTTGACTTTTGTCATTGTTGTTCTTTAACGATTTTAAACTGAATCAAAAAAGACAAAACAGGTACCCTACTAGCCTAGTAACTATTTTTTACTTTACCTACCTAGTACTACCAGGTAGGTATTCCATCCTAAACAATAATAAATGAGAGCCAAGTGTAGAATTTCTGGCCCAAGATATAACACAATCACGTTAGATGATATTTATTACTTCTACTTATCTATTCTGTGCTTCTACATGCTTATACTATCCTTAGAAGGTTCCTATAATATTATAAAAATAAGTAGGTAGGTGCACCTACCTTGTAGGTAGAAATTAGATAAATACCTAGGTACGTGATATGTGAGATTAGACAAATAATGGTGTCGATTCTGTCGTTTCATACTGTAGTGTGAAGTGGCTCTCTTGTGTTTTGCTTTTCACACACACTGAGGACATTTTTTTATTGCATACTAACTGCTGCCGCCCGCGGTTTCACCCGCTTGGGTATATTGGACGTCATGGTTTTTATTTTTTTGCGCGGAACCCTAATGCTTTTTCTAAAATAAAAGCAGCCTAAGTTACTACTTATAACATCAGCTATCTGCCAGTGAAAGTCCCGTCAAAATCGACCCAGCCGTTTCGGAGATTACCCGGAACAAACACAGACAGACAAAAATTTTAATAATGGTTGTTTCATTATAGGTACCGTATATACTCACATATGCACTTGGTAAAAAGCTGTTATTTTGATATTACAAATAGACACTTCAATTTTATTTATTTGTATAGATGTACTGTTATTGTTTGGATTTTTTTCAAATAATTTTGAAACCTGTATATATAATGTAACCATATCAGTTATTAAATTAATTAAATAAATAAATAGATTAACTATAATATCAATCTATATGCTTACTACTCAACAAAGTTAGTAGAATTGGGGCCCAGTCCTATTTTAATAAATTTACCGTGTTTACCACTTTGGTCCTCATCGTCAGTTATTGAGATTAGTCTATATTTTTATAGAAGTCACATGCTAACCTGAAAAAAATTGCCTTTTTGCACAGACCACCTACAGCTACAGCTAAAGATCTGGAAAAGGCGCTCGAGGCTCAGAGGATACTGTATGAGCAGAAGATGAAGGATCTCCTCCAAAAGTCTAAACAAGAGAGTGCAGCGGCAAGCTCTCGTCCAGCCTCTACCACCGACCAACAGTGCTCACAGCCAACTTCAATCGCAAATCAAATGTAAGTAGTACTTTTATACCTTCGACCACTACCTACAGATCATTAAACCTATAGACTCCGCTTAGCCGGGTGCTCGGCTAAGTGGAGTCAAGATTAAGCATTATCACTGCGCCCTGCCGAACCAATCACAACACGCCGTCTTCACTCGTGATGATGTATGATTTTTAAACTGACCAATCACAAGTGACAAGTCACAGTAGTGACCATTTCAAATCTAATTATTGCTAAGACGCGAGCAATGTTTACTGGTTATAGTTTAATTAAGCATCAATGACAAGCATCAGCGGGGGTGGCGCCATCTGAGATTAGCTTTGCCTGTGCCTTCCCATTACCTACAGCGCTTCGGTTAAATACCTAACTAAAAAGAATTAATACATATTGCCAAGAAGTGACCGACCGAAAGTTCGGTTTCAGTTTCGGCCAAGAAATCTAAGTTTCGGCCTTAGTTTCGGTTTCGGACAAAAAATGGCCGAAACCGAAGAACCGAACGAGGAACCGAAGATATTGGTCAACATGTACCTAAAACCTATGAAAAAAAAAATTACAAGCATGCATTTCTTTCCTTACAGCCTTGAAAGACAGCACACTCGATACAGTCACAACCAAAACGACCTTCAGAGTATGATCAGGGATCCGAATCGCAACCTGTACCCAAATCTCAATAGTGGATTGTCACCCACATCACCAGCGTATCCTACAGCTCCCAAATCCAATACTCATGGAGGAAATAACAACGGAAGTTCTTCGGGACTCGTTTCTACTAACAGCTGGCATTCTGCTCAAAGGTAAGCATGAAATGTAATAGAAAGGGCAGTTGATATTTTTGCCTCTCTGTCTGTCTGTATGTCCCGGGTAATCTCCGAAACGGCTGGGCCGATTTTGACGGGACTTTCACTGGCAGATAGCTGATGTTATAAGGAGTAACTTAGGCTACTTTTATTTTGGAAAAAGATAAAACACATGAACCCGAAAACTCCGCGCGGGTGAAACCACGGGCAGCAGCTAGTTTCTAATCATTTTAGACGTTTACCTTTAAACACTGTCTAGCTGTAATATGCGTTTAAAAATTTGTTTTTGTGGTTAAACTAGCCTTTTTTTTGGGCAGAAGTGTAAGACGGTACCATATCATGACCATTCCTTTATCCGATAGTGGAGAGTAAGTTCTTTTTGTCTCTCCCTCTAGTAAAAGCTCTTAATTTTCTTTCCTTGCAGATTTCAACCTTCTGCTCCGCTTGAAGAGACGGCACCTACCAAGTAAATTTCTCGTAATAATAATTTCATTTTAGTCCCAGTTAGTTAAATTTACAAAATATGACAATCTGTGTTACTGCATTGTGTACCGAATTACCTATGCCATTTAAAAAAAAAAGTTTTTTTTCTTCTTTTTGGCGAGACATGGCTTGGGTAATTTGCCAATTTCAAGATTAATAAAATGTTTTATTAGTTTCAGGTCGCGCACAGACTCGCGTCGAAGAGGACCAGATGACGAGATCACTTGCCCGACTTGCAAGAACTTGTTTAGCGACAAGATATATCAATGCAACCAAGGACACAGTTCCTGTAACTTGTGCAAGATGCGACAGGTTCCTTGCGGTCAATGCCGCCACCAAATTACCAATTGCAGGAACTTTGAATTGGAAAAATATTTTTCAGAGGTACAATACAATACAAAATTCTTTATTGAACACCAAAAAGTACAATAAAAATAACAATTTACATAAAAATTAAAAAAAGGTTGTACAATGGACGGCCTTATCGCTATAAGCATTTTCTTACAGGCAACCTTTGGATGGAGTGGAATTGTAAAAACAAATGTTACTGACAATAGTGTACATCAATTGATTACTTACAAACTTCGTTATTGGGAGGAGTGGGGAGGACTAACTCTTCTGCGAGTGTCCGTCTGGGTTGTTACCACCGCTTTGTGAGTGAAGTCTGCCGCCAAGCAGTAATGTGCAAGCATTACTGTGTTCCGGTTTGATGAGCAGAGTATCCACTGAAATTACTGGGCTTATGAGACTTAATACCTAATGTCTCAGGGTAACGAGCGCACTGCAGTGCCGCGCAGGACTTTGTGTTTCAAAGTTCTGGGTGGCACTGCAATTGTTATGGGCCGGCGTTATGCTTACCATCAGGCAAACGACCAGCTCGTCTCGTTACCAAATAACATAAATAAAAAACTGTGTAATCTAAAATCATATATATCTAGTTATTTATAAAGCTTCTATAAACACACACATCTTGCACACTACTATTAGGTACATACCTAAGTAACTTTTATTATAAAAGCTGCAATTTTTATTTTTAATATCACTAATATCGGTAAACTGATTTACTATACTTATACAAATCAATCAAATTGAAGTGTCTGTTTGTAATATCACAATAACAGCTTCTCACTAAATGCGTATGAAAGTATATACGGTACCTATGACAAAAACTGCGCCTATTCTTTTTTTATTTGAGTAGGGGTGTATAACTATATCTCAAGGGTGGTTCTTTTATAAATTTTATTTTTACCTCTGGAAAAATAGGGGATGAAATTTCAAATATCGCGAGATTTTCGTCAAAGTTCGCAAAAAGCTGGTAACTACCCGCGTTTTAAAAGCATTTTTATTGTAATAGAGAAATTATTGTTACAGAGAAAGGTAATGTGTCCAAACTCGGCGGACGGCTGCCGTCTGAACATCAAAATGGCTGACATGGAAACTCATGCCAAGGAGTGTCCATTCAAAGCTCTCAAGTGCCCGAGCTTGGGACCTTGTCCATGGATTGGTATGTACCAGAAACGAACTGACGCAAATGTATTTGATCGTAGAAGACTTTGAACCTTGACCTTTTTATACTATTGGTTAACGAGACGAGCTGCTCGTTTGCCTGATGGTAAGCATAACGCCGGCCCATAACAATTGCAGTGCCACTCAGAACTTTGGAATAGAAAGGTCTGCGCGGCACTGCACCGCGGCTCGTTGACCATTGACAAAAGGTATTCAGTCTAAGACCAGTAATTTCACTGACTGAAAATCACCCTGCAGGAGTCATTTGCAACATAAATATTACTTTCAGGAAAATTATCCCAACTACCATCTCATTTCGACTTAATGCACCCAACGCAACACAGACAAGGCGACGTCGACAAAGAAATGTTTCTGAGCAACATCTCCAACACAAGCCATACCATGCACTACATCCGTATCGGAAACTTCAACTTCTTGTTCCATATAATAGTTTCCGAATCCGGTCGCATGGTTTACATGGCAGCCCAGCTGATAGGAACAAAACAAAGCGCCGCCAAATGGAACTATGAAGTTCACGTGTATAACAAGAGCGAACCGCGCAGGAAGTTCCAGTCCATAGACAAATGCGTTTCGTACAGCGAACCGATTCATGAAATCGTTGAAAGCACTAACTGCACTGTGTTGCCGCTCGCATACGCGAAAACTTTCATTTGCAGTGGTGCTTTAGCGTATAAGTTTTATATTAAGAGACATGAGGCACAGCCGAAAGAGTTTGTGAACAAGAAATGGCGCGGACCGCGGCGCAATGCTCAATAAAGTATAATTGATATGTGCAGTTAAATTAGATAATCTTTCAGACTGAGTCTAAGGCTGAGATTCAGAGACGAATCTAAGCGTGGACTCACGCTTCCTTACGTCAAAATTCTATACAGTTTTGACATACGGAAGCCAAAGTCTACGCTTAGAATCGTCTCTGAATCTTAGCCTTAGATTTAGAGACGAGTCTATAAGCATAGATTCGGATCTCTCTTCCATAGAGCTATGTTAGAATCTTATACAATTTTGACACATTATGGAATCACGAGTCAACGCTTAGACTCGTCTCTGAATCATTTTATGATGCATTTGTGAATAAAAGTAAAATAGGTACACGATATTCGTCATGTTTGGCTCCGGAGCCCTGGCTGCAAAGCGGGGCCCCAGATCGATCGCCGGCCTGGAAAACTTTGTGCGGAAATGAGAAACCACTTGAGCATAAAGTTTGTTCTTGGATATTTGTGTGTGCATGCCAATTGCGGCACAGGAATCCTATCAGGCTGGGCAGCATCACGACTGAGGAGCCACCAAGACAAGGTTTTGTCTTCCCGTCGAGTCTCATAAAGTTACAAATAATTTGATGTCATAATGAGAGATCGCTTATCTTTATTTTTAATTACACATAACAGCTGGTAACATAACATAAGCATATAACCAATTTAATAAAATAATTTCTAAATAATTATTAATCATCAGAAAGTATTTTGATCTTATAACTTTAAACGAAAAATTCTTTTTATAAATTTATTTCGACTATCTTGGAAACGCCTCTAAAGATTATGAAATTTTGTATTTCGATAAGGTCTTGTTTTTTAAGTTTACCTATAATATGTATTTCTTGTAAAGAAAGCTCTTCTTTACACCAAACAAAATTTTCGCTCGTTTGTTCGTATTTATATCATCTAGATAATTAATTTCGGGTATCACTAGAATCTCAATTTTACACAAAAAAAAAATATGTAGACAACCGGATATTTCGACATAAAGAGAAGCGTGCGCATCGTTTTGTCATCCAATTACTGTCTGTAACTTTACTAGTAAGTATAAGACTTGACGAGAAGAAAAAGCAGAAAATTATAACAGTAAAGGTTTTAATTTTTGTGGAAATTGTAACTATGTGGATTGAGCACGGATAGATTGAATTAAATAAGTAGGTATTATTCTGCCGTAGGTACAGTCCCTAAAATGCAGAAGTTGAAAAGGGCGGTTTTGAGAAAATCGCGAATAACCTCTGATTTTAATGTCCTTTATTTTTGTTATTTATGATTTTAATATGTTGTAAATTTTTTAGCGAAGCCCTTAGTTATTAGGGCGATTAATGAAATGGAAAAAATCTCTTATATTCAAGTAGTTTTTCTCAAAAGGTTTATTGCAGTTAATTTTTGTCAAATTACAGATTATAACAGTAAGTATAAAAACTTTTTCCTGAAAAATTAGTATTCCAAAGAAACAAATATTATTGACAGTTAGTTATTGCGACTTGCGAGTTTTCAATAGACTATCACTATTTTTTTTTCCTCTTTCGTGGCCAGAAACGGTTTGTGTATTTTGCCAATTTCAAGTTTAACCTTCATATTTAAATGAGTCGAGTAGGTTTACTTTTTCTTATTTAAAAACACTTTCACTACTTATATTCATTAGAAGTGGCATTAAAAATGACATTTTACTAAACATGCTTATTTTAAATTTCATAGTCAAAGTCGATAAAGTTTCCTCAACTATAATTCGTGTCCGTCTGGGTCATGTTTGCTCTCCAGTTTTTCTAGGCAAAATTAGGGCCAGGGACCATTCTCGCTGTGAGTGTGGTCTAGATTCTAGATAATGGAACCTTAGACCATATTTTCTTCTGATGCTGTCCTAAGTTGTCGTCTTCCCTATACGATATCATGTCCTGATATCCCTCGTCTTTTTATTTTTAAATGTCTTCTTTCATATGCCTTCACTCCATTTCTATATATTGTATGTAATTTTATTAGGTCTAATAATATTCGTTTGTATATAAATGTTATGCCTTTAAACCTTTTTTATATAATTATATTTCAATGTTTCAAATTTTCTAACCGGGCAATTAGTACCGTACACTGGCCACACTTTGACACTGGCACTAAAACGTCAAGCAGCGTTTAAAACCCATAATCTGAAGAATTTTCAATATTACTAATCTTTTCAAACATTACTTGTCAATAATATATATTAATAATAAAACGTTAATTATATTCTCTCCGAGACTCGACTCCGGGATCAGCTGAATGTAGCTTAGAAACCAATAGATAATGCAAGTTGAAACAAAATTAAAATAACAATGTAGGTAGTTGAACATATAAATACTTCTAAACTTTAGATAAAATTGAATCTTTAAAAGTAATAGGTAAAACATATCTATCCTCACAGAAACGATGTGGGAATGCCATAATTTTCTTTTTATATTAATGGGCAGAATATGGCACGCCGCTATCTCTCGCGCGTCGCAACATTATTGACAATAAACAATCACTTAATATAATAATTGCAGTTGAACAATCATCAACCCTGATACATGATTAGGTGCGTCTTGAAACAGGATATATTTTTAGTTGAAAAACTATAAAATCCATCTTACTGCACTTCAGGGACTATACGGCAGTATAGCTGTTATTGGTTGGCGACAGTTATCAGTTAATCATTGGCGTGGCTACTTCGGTGCCTATTCGCAATCTATCTAAATCTTCGGTCTAAACTACAAAGATTAATATTAGTAACTAGTTCCTATTGTAATAAGTTTATGTAGTTATTTAGGGGTTATTAGATTTTTTCTATGACTGGAACGATAATTATACTATTAATATAATACCTATGTAACAAAATTAAGAGCTTAACTACAAATCCTAAAACTACCAGAATTACGAAGTTGAATAATGTTCAATAACAGATGGCTCTGTTCTGCTAGGGATTAAAAATAAAGTTATCTTGTTTGTAAGGTTGTGTCTACATTAGCCATAGATAATAATTTTATATCGATTTAAGAAAGAAATACCTAAGTATTAACGCCACACCGTAATGTTAAGTTTTCATAAATTTATAATTATAATGTCAATACTATTTTTTCTTCGAACTGATAAGTACCTAGCTAATGATCCTAATTGTAAAAGTTCAGGAGGTTCTTTACTTTAGAAAAAATAGCTATTGAAATTTTTGACGAGAGAAAAGCATTTGTGCCTGCGAATATATATCCAGCCAACTGGCGATAAAATAAACTAATCAAGTTATTGTTGTAGAAACGCGAACTTGACACTAGTTTATATGCGAATGACTTTCTCAATATCTTTCGAGTCGATAGCATTGTATTTTGTTGTTTTGTGTAAGAAACTTGTACCTACGTAAGCGTTAGGTATATATACGGTTCCTTTTAGTGCCGCTTTTCGGGCAGTAGCTAGCACAAAAAGCTGAATTGCTTGCATGCAAAATTTATAACGTTCTTTAGTTTATAAGTAGATTATGCAATAGTGAGCCGGATGATTTTAATGTCACGTTGTGTCGTGGTGTATTCACTAAACGACCTAGTTACCATCATGTACCATAATTAATATAATAAGCTAAACATACAAAATGTATCGAACCAAAAACATGTGGCGACACAACACACCACGCTGTGACACAAGAATTAAATTATTATAATTACCAGCTTTAGACTTGATTTGTATTTTTAATTTAATTGTAGTCTGATTTTAAACGTGTGTGATATATAAATGTAATTGTCAATAAATTATTATCAATAAAACAAATAGTTTTAATTACAATTTTATTTCGACAAAACTAGTGTAGTGTTCAGTGACAGTGTAAAATAAGTTTAAATACCCACATTAAAATAACACACGTACATTATGATTAATCTAATTGTTAAATTAGAAACGTGTTTTTGCATTCATTACAAGCATGCTACACATCTTAAGGGTCCTACTAAAACATTGTATCAGAGCAGCGGCGCAAGTACGGAAGTCGGTTCGATAAATTTGTCGAATCGAATAACCCGATAAATTTATCGAATGTTGCGAGTACCGAAGTCTGATCATAAAGTTTTGTTGTAGCTCTATATTCTCTTTGGATTCGACCTAGCTTTACGATAACTTTTGTCGATTGAATCGAGGTTCGATAAATTATATAAAACGTCGATAAAACCCACTTTATCGATTAGATGAAGATTTTGAAGATCCGTACTTGCGCCGCAGCAGCGCAAGTACGGTCTTTTCAATCGATAAAATTGACGGTTCAAATCGATAAAGTGGGTTAAAGCTAGGTCGAATATAAAGCTACTACTTACAATACGTTACGATCAGACTTCGATACTCGAAACTTTCGATAAATTTATCAGTTTTTTTGATTCGACACATTTATCGTTTGGACTTCCATACTTGCGCCGCTGTTCTTATCTTGTTCTTAATATTATTGAGTGTTATACTAAGCATTAGTAAGGCCTATAGACTGGTGAAATTTTATTGTGCCATTATACCACACTGCATATATTTTAAGGCACCGTAGTTTTAACATAGATAATCTAAACAAGGATGTACAATATAACAAGAATAAAAAGGCAATGAACAATAATTACCTAGTCGTGCAAGCTTCCGTTGTGGAAATACAAAGATACACCGAGAGATAACATGACACAACGTAATTATTAATTATAAATAATAATAAAATATTAGAAGGTAATTATTACCTAATATATAGGTAAGGAACGTGTGAACGAGCGGGAACTTGTGCGACTTTCAATCCGACGCACCATAGGTAGTACGAATCTCGACTCGGCCCGCACCAATGACTTATATCAAGTTATGTGCGGATTATTCACACTCGCTCTGAAACGATGAAGGAAAACATCGTGAGGAAACCGGCATGTTCAAGAACCACAACATTCAAGGACATGTGACATCCATCAAGCCGCAATAGGCCCGCGTGGTGGATTATGGCCCATAGCTCTCTCTCTGAGAGAAAGCCGGTATCCCAGCAGTGGGAGCGTAAGAGGCGTACAATACTAAAAAAAAATTAGGTAATGATTACCTATATATTAGGTATAATTTATAGTACAATAAATAGTCAAACAAGAGCCAAATTAGTACAGGATGAAATCATTCATAAGATCGATATAACAATAATTAGTAAGTATGTAGTTTGCATTGTTGAAGACAAAATACTATCCTAAGCACTTCACTAGAGTAAATCGCACAGTTTCAAACGTTTTTATAATGTTAGAGAATTTTCTAGAGCAATTCAACTAATGTATTACCTAGTAGATCGTTTTTAAAGCCTACATCACGTTTTTGTTTACACACAAATTACGTTTTGTTGCATGTTATAACCAGCTGCCTTATCAGCTAACAATCTCGTGTTCGTTTTCAATACCAGACCGATTAAAACCAGCAGTCACTAGTCTTCGTGTGGAAGGAGTTGTCAATAGTTTTTGCTTCTTTTCGTTTTGTAAGAGCTTATTTCTTTAATAACCAGCGAAAATTCTAGACTATTCCTTCCACACGAAGACTAGTGACCGCTGGTTTTAATCGGTCTGGTATTGAAAACGAACACGAGATTGTTAGCTGATAAGGCAGGTTTTAAATTGTTTGATTCTACGATGACATTAAGCTCTCTGTATGTTTGATTTGAGTAAATATATGAAAACCTGATTCGATTTAATAAATTTATTGTAATATTTTCATATATTTTTTTAAAATCGTAAGTATAATTTTCTTTTCCATAGTTATAGCAAGAATATTCTAAAATACAGATTAATGAAATAGTGGTTCTGAATCTGTTTCTAATTTATGGGTACACGAACCAGAAAATAGGGACTTAACATTTAAACATTTTTTGGAGTATATATTTTATGGTATTACGTAGGAGACAAAGGCAGAAAGATCAAAGAACCCTTATTATAATCCTAAGAAAATTGTAAACATGCACAGATACATGCCTACAGTTCGAAATCAAAACCACGAAGATATACAGGGTAAGTTTGAATTGGTATAATATCCCGAAAGGGGATGATTGGCTGTCGACAAGTTGTGAGAACCTCCCTTGGAAAAACGTCATTCAAAATTTCCAAAAAAAAAAAGAAAAATAACTTCAAACCGGAAGTACGCGACATTGTCTGGATTTTTTAAGTTTCTTCAAGTTTCAACATTATCATAACAAAGTTCAAGTGAATCTGATCTAGGGCTGCCCCGAAGTTCCGTTAGTAGAATTTTGATGTAAACTTTAAATGCCTTTTCTTCGATAAAAAATTCCGAATTTCAAAAACTCGTCAAACAAATGTTATTGACCTCCAGGAGTAGATGTACCCCCTTACGGGGTAACATACCAATTTAAACTCAGGTTGTATACAGACGAAATGACAGACTGTCATAATTATGCCATTACATACCACGTTAATGTGATTGTAGCTTTGTAAGAAAATCGCACTCTTAGTAAAATACTGACCTAATCCAAAATCACTAACTTTTGGCAATTGAAGTGTAACTAGCATTTTTTTTTAATTGCTGTAGAATTAAAACTAAATAACCTTATAATAATAAAATAAAATACCTTATTTTCAAATTAGGGTTGTTTTTATTAGACTAGGTTATCGGACTTGCTTTTTTAGGTCGCTATTTCACTATAACTCATTTTGGTCAAATTTTGAGTTCGGTCGATGTTTTACTAAGGGTGCGAAATATACTTTACATTGAATTTGAAACTGAACATTACCATTGAAACAATCGAATAAAATTATCACAGTATCCCAGGAAATACACTTAAAATGACACTCCAAAAACCACATGGTCGAAAACGATAAATCAACAACTTTTAACTTGTAATTTATTCTACGAAAGGTTGAACCAAATTGACAGTCAGTATAGTTCCTTGTACTATTATCTATTTCTGTGGTATAGTTGTTTTAATTGTTCACTTTTGATACTATGAAATTTATATCTATATCTATTTAACCGGATTCACTTACGTGGTTCAGCCGAGCTTCGCGACGATTGCTCGACCGGTTTCGAGGTATTTGGTACCTCTTCATCAACGGAGCTACACGCAACTGCTCCGACTGGATGCTGTGCGCGTACCAAACACCTCGAAACCGGTCGAGCAATCGTCGCGAAGCTCGGCTGAACCACGTAAGTGAATCCGGTTAAATAGATATAAATATGAGTAATACTATGAAATTTAACAAAAAACAATAGAACACGTGCTGATTATGTGGTCTCATCTAAAGACGTAGTAACAACTACACAATTAAAACACGTAACATTAATTAGGTACTAATTATAGTTACACACAAAGCGAACCGAACATTTATGTTCTAACACGGCTGTCACTAAAATTTTTAATATTGAACACATCACTTTTATAATATACAGTTAAACAAGGGCACTTTATAAAGAAACATCTTTGGACGGCTCGCGAGTTTTTGGAACACCATCTATAGACGGTATTATTACCCGTCGATAGAATATGGTAGATATAGATTACGTGTAAGATTTGCCGCCGTTAGTAGTAACTTTAGTAAACTCCTCCCGTTTTTAAATAATGATACGTCAAACTTTATGACCAACTAAATGCACTCTTCGCCCCTCTCACCCTTGTACAGTCTGCTACAATAACATGTTTACACTTTCAGATTTTCAGATCTATACAAATAAATAAAATTGTAGTGTCTGTTTGTAATATCAAAATAACAGCTTTTTACCAAATGCATATGAAAGTATATAACGGTACCTATAACAAAACAACCATTATTACGTTTTTTGTCTGTCTGTCTGTTTGTTACGGGTAATCTCCGAAAGGGCTGGGCCTATTTTGATGGGACTTTCAGTGGCAAATAGCTGATGTTACAAGGAGTAACTGAGGCTACTTTTATTTTAGAAAAAGAATAAGGGTTCAGCGCAAAAAAATAAAAACCATGAAATCCAATATCTCCGCGCGGGTGAAACCGCGGGGCAGCAGCTAGTGTATACTATAAACCAAATGAATGTAAAAGTAAGGTATACGTTTCACAATTAATTATGTGTTCCACAATAAACACGTATCAACATACACAACAAACACCGGTTTGATGAGCAGAGTATCCAGTGAAATTACTGGGCTTATGAGACTTAATACCTAATGTCTCAGGGTAACGAGCGATCTGCAGTGCCGCGCAGGCCTTTGTGTTTCAAAGTTCTGGGTGGCACTGCAATTGTCATGGGCCGGCGTTATGCTTACCATCAGGCAAACGACCAGCTCGTCTCGTTACCAAATAACATAAAAAAAAAAATCTAAGTTGGTATATTTACTTTCGCAAAATCATTTAGTTACATACATTTTGATCGATAATCTGAAAGTGTAGGTATACAATAGGGTGGAGTGAAAAAAAAAAATCGGTTGTGAGTAATCTAATAGTGAAAAATTGGTGCCTTTTAGACTCAAATTAATTCATGCAAAATGTTATTTGATTTGATTTACAGTAACAGCCTCCGCAACGCCTTTGAATTTGTGAAAAAAATTGGTTTTTTACTCCAATTTGATGAAATGTAAATTTATGAAATTTTAATAAACAGACCTATTTTATTCCAGAAATTATTTAACAATTATTAAATTAAATTATTTATTTAATTTTATAACAAAATTGTATTATTTTAGATTAAAGATAGTTCATAAATATTCGAATTATGTATTGTGTATCATTTATTACCCATTTACCATTAAATTAAGCTTAATGTTTGGCCAGAACTGTACGAGACTTTTTCAATTATATCTAAATTTTTGAGATCAATGCGGAGGCAGAAGATATTCATCTAATTAATTGAAAAATTATATTTATTTTAACTTCAATATAAGGCACCGATCCCCCCCTATTACAACTAAAAATATTAACAAATTTTTTTTTTTCATACATCCGTGCTCCACCCTAGTATACAATACATTTATTGCAGCTGACTGTACCTACATCCCCGCTGGACCTACGATCATTTAGCTATTGCGTAGGGCTTGCACAAATATAATATCGGGCAAAAAGTTTGGCGTACATTATAAACATGCCGAATCGAAAGCTTGTCCTTGTTAATGACACCTTTCACAATTTTTCTAAACTGATTTATTATGACGCATTCATTAGTTACTGTCAAAGCCTGAAAGTCAAATAACAGGATCGATCAGGAACTATCTACAGGTGCAATAAGTAGACGTTACGTTTCAAAGTTCCCCGACTTTGTCCGTAACAATAGGCACACTAATACCACATCTATGAACTTTTAAGTGCCAAACCACAACACATTTTCAAAGGTCTTATCACAAAAATATTCAACACACTAAACACGTATTAAACAACGATAACTCCTAAACATGCCTCAGTCGCGTGTTAAAATATGAACAACCACAAATCTTGGCTTAAGTATAATTATAGTGTACTAACTCCATTCTCTTGTGAAATTTCTAATCATTTTAGATGTTTATCTTTAGACACTGTCTAGCTAAACAGGCATGTAACAGTTGTTTTTTGTGGTAACACGGTTTCACTTTACCCATAAGGGCAGTCACCAAGCTTTATGGCCGGGCCGAGTATGCGAACGCTCCGCCTGTTCCACTATTCTATTGCGTAGGATCTATATTCACACCGGACAAAAGTTTGGTTACACCTTTAATCATGTAATACAAACCATTTCATTAACATATTATCGAATTTCTCATCCCTGTAATCATTTTTATCAATACAAAATCGATGGTCACAGTACTACGACTAATTGCAATAATTTATCGCCTATTGTGTTTAATTACATTTCTTTCATAGAACAATAATCCAATCTGCGGGCTGATCTGATTTTACATTGGACGGAGAGAGATATACGTCCAGTAAGTCTGTGATCTCTCAATCTCTGTCTGCGAATAGGTGCGCAAGATTTGGTATAGGAACAACATCTCTTCAGAGTTCAGAGAGTTGAGAGTGCCTGTGCCTTACAGTTGAACATCCAGTTCATTTCGGTGCTTAGCCTCACTTGGTGTTTTTCGCTGTGGGATTCAATTTCTTTTTTTTTCCGTCTTCAGTTTGATATCCATGTTCATATACTGTTTACTAATGCGATGGTATGTTTAGTGTATTCCTTAATGTTTCGTTCTGAAAGTTTTCGAATATTTCTATGTTTGTGTTGCAGTGGCTAGGTAAACAATTTAAAAAACATAATGACTAGATACTGATACATTTTCAAGATCAATAGTTATTAAAGCACCCACATAACTACAAAGCAGCAGACACCATTTGGCCGCGACTCGCTAAAAAATATGTGACAGAAATTATATAGAAATATAGGGATTATTCAAACGAGAAAGTATACGTGCAACTTTTGACGGTACCTATAAACCGTATAGTTTATCCTCAGTCAACGCCATCTATCGGCTGTATGTTACAACATGCACCATAATAAGCAGTACGCAATTTGGTATATTTCATCCCGCGTACTTCGTTTCGACAAGTAATTACCTATGACATTTTGTCAGTTAAATTTCAAATTGGACACCGCAAAGTCAAAGGATAACATGGTATTGCTTCCTTCCTTCCTTCTCGTATGTGGCTAGACAGGGTGTCAGAATGTTTTATGCCGTTTTCGTTAGCTTACTGGAACTAACTTGATGTGCCCTTCTAAGCACCGTAAGGCACAGTTATAAATACCACATTGCGGTCACCCATCCAAATACTGACCGCAGCAAATGTTGCTTAACTTTCCTGATCGGATAAGAACGGAGAGTCGAGCTACGCTACGAATAACGAAAACCTATGCCAATTTGATTGACACATATATAACTGCGTTTTAACCATTCCATTTTTTTTATTTAATTTACCAAGCTGCGGCCAAAATAACATGCTACTTCACTAATAAATACCAAAGGGACTTAACATAAAGTGTTGCACACAGAAAATGTAGGTGGACACACAATACACTACCTAAATATTATAAATACTTACAGCCTTACTAATAAACGCTGTATAACAATTGTATAACACAATGTTTTGTCTCTTTCGATTCAGTTTAAAATTGTCAAAGAACAATAAAGACAAAACATTTAAATTCAAATTCAAAATTTTCAATTAGGCCCCAAAGGAGCACTTATGAAAGTTAAAATAAATAACTCAAACAGCGGGCGCGTGCAACATTCGTCTACCCGAATCACAGACTAAAACTAATGCTGGCTTTATCAGAACATAATAAATGACAAAGACACCAATCCATGCTCAAAGTCAATGAACCTTCCAGAAACCCACCGTGCCCGTTCCAAATTGGTATAGGCCGAGCAAGAAGGGCAAGAAACTCGTCACGGCATTCTTTGTGTAACTATAGTTACACTGTTATACACTGTTTATTAGTACGACCTTTAAGGGGCAGAATACGGCGCGCCGCTATCTCGCTCGCGCATCTTAGCATTTTTGAAGATAAATAATCACTTAATATAATTATTAAAAATCGCACTCGGTGAAATTGCTGGCATTAACATTACAAAGGTACGGCAAAAGTATCATTTTGATCCGATCAAGTTTTCATACATGAAAATGGGCAAAACATAAAATCCCATTTTTAGGTTTGAAAACCTGAATGGAACAAAATGAAATTTTTGTGTAACCTTTGTAATGTCATTGTCAGCAATTTCACCGAATGCGATTTTTCATAATTATATTAAGTGATTGTTTATCTTCAAAAATGTTGAGATGCGCGAGGGAGATAGCGGCGCGCCGGATTCTGCCCCTTAAAATAAAACGTCAATTTTAATACATCTGTCACAAATTACAACATTCATAGTACAGCAGCATTATTTGTCATTTTATCAAATACAGCCTTAAAGCAATGGTGTGGTCACATCAAGTTGAGGTGCTCAAATAAGAGTCAAACGACTGTTGTCAACAATCACAAATATTACCCTTTTTTACTATTAAAATTTTCGTGAGTATCACACATTATAAATTGTTAAACAACCGGCTATAACTCACGTCATTTGTCGATATTGTCGACCTAGGTTTCGAGCGTGTCCGACGCTCTTCCTCAGGGAGTGCACGCGGCGAGATCGCAACGACCACTGACACACGGACCACGGACACGCTCGAAACCTAGGTCGACAATATCGACAAATGACGTGAGTTATAGCCGGTTGTTTAACAGTTTATAATATTACCCTTTACCCTACATTACACAATACGCTAAGTAAATGTAACATTAGTTCGGTAATTAAAATACAAAATTAATAATACTCACAGATCTTAAGAAAATCTTTTGGAATGTAAGTTTCTATTTAGAATACTTTGAGATCTAAGACTTCCCTCTACATCAAAGTAGTCTGGTAATCATGATACCGTTTAAACTTTTACGGTCTTACAACAAAAAACTTAAACATACATCAAACCTGTGTTAAACAGTGCTTATCTCCTAAACACGCCTTAGTTGCGTGTTTAAATATGAGCAACCACAAATCCTGATTTAAGTAGTGTCTAACTGTTGTTTAACTCATCAATTCTGTTGAGACATTTGTAATCTTTTTAGACGTTTATCTTTAAACACTGTCTAGCTAAACAGGCATGTAAAAGTCGTTTGTTGTGTTAACACGGTTAAAGGTTTGCCCACTCAGGGGGTCTATTTGCAAAATCGATAAACAATACATCGTTGCATTTTTCAAGTCAAATCCTACTCTAAGCTCGATCGATTTCACTGTCCACTCTGAGATCGAACGACCGATATCAGTTTGACAATTATATAATAATAAGTAGTTCATCATCATCATCAGAACCTCGATACCAAGTGCGACCTATGGGACTCGTCAAAACGAATCATATCAGCCCAAACTGGAAGGGTTTACTTGTAGCCATTGAAGAGTTCTACTATCCACCTCCTGGCTCCATCATCAGATCCGCTCCATGATAACAAATTATAGTTATACGAATACGAAGTACATAGTTTCATTTCGATACGATAGTAGGTTTAAAATTTACTGTTATTATTATTTATTATGATTTTATTACATTGTTTGTTAGTTACGAGTGAAGTTAATAAAAGTGTGTTTAAAATGGAACATTTGCTATAGTAGGTTTAGTTCCAAATATTTCGAGCTATGTTGAATCGTGATGATTATATTATGTATTTTATCTATCATTTTTGCGAGTAGACACCATCATTACTGCGCTATCTGTTAAAAAAACTTTTTGATTTTGATTTCTAGACCCTGATGACAATTGTTTAGCCATAATCTAAAAACCCCAACCCAAGAATAATGAATTCCTTGTTTTGTACATGATTACCAGATAACTAAGACCCTAACCTCATCCTAACAAAAAAATAGTAAACATGATTTAGTTAAATTCTAAAAAATTACAACAATACACCAAGTTCCTTGAAAAGATTTAAAATTGTGTCAAATTAAGTGAAAGACAATTTAGAGTGCACTTTGCACAATTTAAAAACTAAAGCTTTAGTTAGATGTGCGTCACGGGCAGTTTGAGGGCTCACTTGTTAGCCCTTATCCATTAAAGTGAACAATTCCAAAACCATTTTAGTGCCAATTTAAATAGAAAGGATTTTGAAAATAAGTGATTAAACCGTTTTCAATTGTTGATACCTCCATTGTATGCGTAGTCAGCTTTGTTATGCATGACCAGGTGGTTGTCCACGAAGTAGAAACTGTCTGAGCATGTCTCAAACGGAGCTGCAATCATTTCATCCACTGAAACACAAATGGTATAAAAATATATAATTGTTTTAACAACTCAAAAGACACAGCACCAGCAACCTCAATTCGGTTCCATCTAGCTGTCAAGGCTCGTTACCTCAAAAATGGCTAGACCGAATAAATAAAAAAGTTAAATATCAATAATGCAAATAGTCTATATGTCACCATACCAGCAATCTGTATGATCCGGTATTCTATACAATACCTAGGCAATGTATACAATACCTAAAACATGTAGATAATGTGTGAAATATTATTTATTTTATGCTTTGCCTAGGTATTCTATATAATACCGAATACAAAGTCGGTAATGTGCGTAAAAGATGAGAGCAGACCTTCGAAAAACTAGGGATTTATAATTGTTTTTTTAGGTTTACATCAGAATGTTTGGAAGTAATTAATTTGCAACATGAGGTTAACCTATAAATTTTTAAAGAATATTTTTAAAGAACTTTCAGGGGGTCTGGTCGAAGCCACACGTGACCAAAATGCTGGCCTCTACTTAGGTCAAAGATTAAGCATTGCCATTCAACGTGGCAATGCTGCCAGCATTTTGGGAACGTTGCCTACTGGTAGCGGATTATTAGATTAAGATTGTAAATAAATTAGTGTGTGTTTTATTTAGTTATTTTAGTTTATGTTGTTTACTTTTTCTGTTATTATAATAAAAACTATACCTATACCTACTTGTCAAGTAAATATCAACATGATTAATAAATTCAGATTTTCTATATGTTAGTCATTGAAGTAGATACTGAACCGTCGGAGAACCATATTCTGGTAAGTAATAATCACAACATACCAAGGTCAGGAGGTAGTGTAGGGAACTCGTAAATATGTTCACAAGTGTTTCTTGAAAACGGAATGCAGAAGCCAAACTCAAAGTCAAATGTCTTCAGAAGAGTGTCTCGAAAGAAATGCTTTTCTATCATTCTGAAGTGGTTTACTGGCCGCGGTCCAACTGTGAACTCCACACTGGAAAAAATGACCAATGAAATAAATCATGCTATAATCACTGAATGCTAATTACAATTATTATTATTCTCTTATGTATTATAATTCTCGGGTCTTTGCCTGGACCTTTGATAGGAGTTAAGAGGCCCTTTTAATAAAGGTACAAATAAACTAAGCATTTGGAAAAAGATTTGTAATGCGCTGGACTATTGCTACAGATGCTACAAAAGCTAAGGGTCTTACCACAAAAAAATTAAACACACGTTAAACCTGTGTTAATCACTGTTTAACACCTAAGCATGCCTTAGTCACACAATTAAATTTGAGCAACCACAAATACTGATTTAAGTAGTGTCTTACCATTGTCTCAAACAATTCTGTTGTGACATTTCTAATCATTTTTGACATTTATCTTTAGACGCTGTCTAGCTAAACAGGCGACTAAACATTTTTTTTTTTGTGGTAACACTATATATTATTAACATTTCTCGTTTTCAAATTCAAATTTCTTTATCCAAGCTCATTGATAATAATATTAGTTCCTGATCTGTATGATTCACCAATCTGTAGGTTTGATGATTCAAATCTTACAATGACCCTGAGTTTTCAGTGAAGGAAAAAATGATGATGCAACCATAGCAAGGTGTTTTCTAGTACTTGTCTGGCTAGCAACCACTTTTAAGTTGAAAATTGTTACCAAGGACCTGATGGTGTGTTCCAGCAACTGCATTTGAGACCCAGTTCTTATTTAGGTTTGGCATTTAAAGAAACGACTAACGAAACTTCGGTCGACGCAGAAAGAGCGTTTCTTTTACAAAAAAAAATGCATACGTTCGCTTTGTGGCGCAGATTATCTAGACAGCTGTAAGCCTTTATTTAACAAGTTAAAAATCCTACCATTCCCCTCACTATACATTTATGAAATCTGCTTATTTGTTAAGAGAAACCCAAACCTGTTATTTTTTTTTAATCGTCATTAATGTAATTTATTTCACATCATGTTTTTTTTGTATAACTAATTATTTACTTCGAATAATAAATGTCACATATAAAATTAAAAACATTTGTACGCCTAACCAGGCAGAATTTTGATGGATATTTATATGCTATGACATCTCTGCAAACATTGTACCCAAAATTCTGACAAATAAATAATTTCATTTCATTTCATTTCATTTCAAACAAATTATGGATTCAATGTTATCTGTTAGTAAATTAATTTGAATATTTGTATGCTACCAATCGTTGGGGTGGTTCATATGAAATGCAGCTTTACACATTACTAGGATTTTTTTTAAATTTATTTATTTACATTACCCTTTTTTTGCTGATCAAACTATTTCTTGCAATTTTCACATCACATCATTAAATTAACAAAAAGAATACTCTGAAGGCATAACTATGGTGATATACATACATACATAAAAATAACTTTATATAAATACTTCTAAATTCGTTTGTGCACATTACTAGGTTTATTATATACAACAATTAATTGTATAAAAAATAAAAACACACATTTTTCTATACAACAATAAATACGTCAGTCACTAGAGTCATCATTGTTGACAAAGTGGCCAATAGGCTGATACTGTTACGAAACTCCTTGCGTAGAGTTGAAACCTATTTGGTGTTGTGCCATTTCTCACAATATTCACTCTTCTTCAACTACCTTGTTGTATAAGATCAAGCAAGATGCTATCCAATTGAGTATAAATCTTTCAACCACATTATAGGGCTCAAGGAATAAACCTAGGTTTTTTTTTATTTATTTTTTTAATGTTATTTGGTAACGAGACGAGCTGGTCATTTGCCTGATGGTAAGCATAACGCCGGCCCATAACAATTGCAGTGCCACCCAGAACTTTGAAACACAAAGGCCTGCGCGGCACTGCAGTGCGCTCGTTACCCTGAGACATTAGGTATTAAGTCTCATAAGCCCAGTAATTTCACTGGATACTCTGCTCATCAAACCGGAACACAGTAATGCTTGCACACTACTACTTGGCGGCAGACTTCACGAGCAAAGCGGTGGTAACAACCCAGACGGACACTCGCAGAAGAGTTAGTCCTCCCACTAACATAATAATAAGGTAATAACATAATTGCTTTATTATTGAAATTCTTTCTTCATATAATATAAATTTTATCTAATTATTTACTTACGTAGCCCCCACTGTTTTCAGTTTCAGAAACTGAGGAGTAAACTGATAGCGAACAAATCTCCCAGCATTTGGGTCCAGAGGTTCTTCAGGAGCTTCTTCATTCCCTTCATTGTCTACGCCAAAATCTGTAGGAGGCTTCGCAATCTCGAATAAAACCGTTCCAGTCTCCAGGTCACGAATCTTGAACCTTGTAAAATCTATGTCGTATACATTCGCTTCGGGACTACACATATACGTTTCAGTTATCCTGTCTAATCTCAATACCTCCTCTGGAGTTATATCACAAGAAATTACATCGTCTTTATTACTTTCATGAAGCGATATCGATTCGCACTTTTTCCCGACCAAACTCATTTTCTTATCGAGGGCAGTGCTGTTTGATATTGAATAAAAGTTTTTAATCTCAAAAATATAGGCACAATAGTTGGTTTGATGTTTAGATAATGTATCAAAGCATCTTTAGTACATTTTGAATTGGGTTTTTGAATAAAAAATCCATTCGCAAATACGAACTAACCAAGGGCAAGGAAATTGACAATTTGACAAACTTGACAACCCAACGTACAAACTGTCACGTCAGTGACAAAATTGACAATTTGACAACAACAATAAGAGAATCAAGTTTGTGGTTCAGAATGAATGCAGATACACAGCCTCAGTCAAAGAGTACTTTGTATGTATTAGTCCAGTAGCACATAAATCATTTTTTGCACTCAAACTTAGAATTGGGTTGTTGACTGTATTCAAATAAAAATATAATTTTGCCGCGAAACGGTAGTTTTTGTGACAGAAATCCTATTAAACACAATATTTTTGTTTATTTTTAAGGAATTTAATTTAAATTAAATAATCAAAATGTAATCACATCAATCCGAAGTCACGTGACCTAAAACGCCTGTGACGTCACTGTTTCAATCGGATGTGTATATATTTTTTTTGTTTTGTTTTTGGCTCCACGTGATTTGCGCATTTAACTAGTGTCAAGTTATATAAGTAATAATATATAATAAATCTCTAGTTTTGGTGCATGAAAGTCGTCAAAGTCACGTTAAAGTTTAGTCTAGGCCTATATTACATAATTATCTGTGGTCTAGGCGCGGTCGAGTCGAAGTGACGCTTCAGTAAATTGGTGGATAGTTTACTGAAGCTTCTATGGAGTTTTGGATAGAATACGAAAATACACGTTTTTCGTCTTTGTACTATTTGCCTTTCACTCATGCAACTTTATGAACACTTAATGGTTAATAATCCACTATTATTACACATTAACACTCTATAAAACAAAGGTTTTAGTAAATAATACAAAATCAACAACAGCACATTTTCGCATTCCCGCCAAAACTCCAATGAGTATATAGCTCGTTGCGCTTAACTGCTTAGTATTTTAGAGTGATTTCTGTGATTATTTATCTGTGCTGTGAATTCCGCGCCTATTTTTCTAAATTTATTTCGACTCTTGAATATTCTCCCATGATGGAAAGTGGCTTCATAAAGGCAAATAATTCCAATTTGCCGAGAATTGATTGTTTTACGGTGGCCAATTTCTTCTCGACAAACGATAATTTCTGCTCTGCTGAATTTAGAAATGTGAAGACCTCCGTGTAAGTACCTACTTATTATACCAAAAATCATTATTTCTATAACCAACAATGAATATATAACAGTAATCGTAGGTTCTAAGATCCAAAGTGTATTAATTAACCAAAGCATATATATAAATCAATAAGCTCAAAAAACTTAGAACTTATATTTTAATACATAACAATACATACAGAGAAAGCATCGAATCAACTTGTCACTAAACGTAGCACAGACTAGGTATTAGTGGTTATATTCTCTTTGCTTGTCACTTTACAGTGTTATAGAAAATTACTCTGTGGTAATTGAACACGTGACGTCACTGCCGTTTTGGAGCAAAATTTAAAACGGCATTTTAAATACATGATAATTAAAATATTAGTTGTTTTAAAAAGTAAATTTAAATATTTTGGGTTATATTAGGCCCATACGCATCGTTTTAAACACTTTCCCAAAATCAGTCAACATACCTATTATGCAATAATTTATTGGGTAAGTTGCTATTTAGAAAATTAATAATTCATAAATGGTGTGATTCCCTTGGAATATTACAGTTTCAGTGATATGCTAGTATCCGAACTAAAAATCTCCTTGTATTCCGCTGTCAAACTCAAGGATAATCATCCATTCCACTATACGGATTTTCAAATTTTCTTTTGAATTTTTGTTTCAAGAAATGCACTCATTTACTAAATAGTAATGTAAAGAAAATACAGCACTATTTCGTTTTTTTCTAGATTAATTGTTAATGTGACAATTAGTGCAGTGTTACTTGCATTTAATTGACAATAATTGAATTTGTGCTAGAATCTAGTAACGGAACGTCTAGGTTGTTGACGTAATATCCGTTGCGTCACAGCGAAGCATGCGCCTTGTCATTTTCGTTGGTTGGTCTTGGTCATAGATTAAAATTACAATACCAATAATCGGGCCATCGCTCAAGTCTTTTTCTGTGATAAGTCTATTTTACAGTGGTAGTGGGACTGTCAGATGTGCATTTAAGTGAATTAAAATAAATATACAACATGCTCATCAAAGAATAGTAAGTAACAATGTTATGAATAGGTATCAGTTCGCGAAAATAAATCGATTTTTAGCAAATCCACTTCTAATTGCCACGGGTCTGTAACTCTGCCTTATCAGCAGATATTAGTCATAATTTAGTGCTTAGCGTAATCATTTTACTGCAACTTCTGAGGTATTGCCGATAGGAAACCTATATACATATTGACAGTGACAGAACCTTCAGGTCAAGGTTTGGTCATTGAAGTGGAGCTGATAATTTCCGCGATTTAGCTGACAGATGGTCAAGTCCCACAGTACTCGTAGTAGTGATCAATATCCTCAATATTCCTTGAACTTGTACTATGAGAATGCATTTTTAACACACTGTTCTGTTTCTTTTCAGTCGTGTAACACTACCTTTAACAGTAGAAGAGGTAAGAATTTTGAAATCAGTGTCCAAGGGCACAATAAATAGACTGGATAGTGGACAAACTTACCTGTAGTTCAAGCTTCTCTTCACCTAGAGCTTTGTTCAGTTATCAAATATTTATGAAGTAGGTAAATTAACAGACCAAATCATTGTACACTTTTTGTTTTATAGCTTTTAATAATATTTAGTTTTTCCTAAGTACTTAATACAAAGTTTCCATATATTTTAAATTGTAAATAATTTAAAAATTCTAAGTCATAAATCTTTATTCATAATCATATAAAATCTATAAAAAAAACAAGTTACAAGTTCTATACAATTCTCATTAATTCTGTACATCAAAGCAACTTAACATTTGGTTACCTTGATTTGATGACCTTTGCACAGATTAGCTTAGATAGTAGAGTAATTATTAAAATAGAAGCATTGATGGACTCAGATTTGTGGTGTACATAGACAAAACATCTGGCTGACTCGTAGGTATAACGCTCAGAACACCAAAAATTATGCGTAATAATCCTATCCTTCCTTCCTACTAATATTATAAATGCGAAAGTTGAGAGTGCGTGAATGTTTGTTACCACATATCTCTGTAAATCGATTTTGATGAAATTTGGTATGTAATTTAGGTTTTGGAATAACACAGGCTATAAATATATATACCATGCGGGCAGCTTATTATCATATTATATTTGACTCCACAATATTATAGTTGTAGTGCTTCTAGCTTAGTGTGACATTTCTTTCCTGCAACCAGGCATTTGATCAGCTTTTTGCATGAGCATAATATTATAATCACATCTTATTAAAAAAAAGAAATTCAAGTAATTAAACAATTTATGTAGAGAAAAGATTAAATGAAACGGTCTGTGGAAAAAAAAACGAACGGTTTTAAGAATCTAGCTATCAATTTGCCAGGGATATAGTTCAGAAAAAAATGGGAATTGTGTTAAAAAGAGAACCTCAATTGACACTGTTGTTATATGTGTTGTGTATTATGTAACGCACATGGCTTTCCTTGCACAGATATATGATGCATCTGAATGCAAGCCAATGCTAGTGCAAATAAAGAATTTAAACGTAAATGATTGAAAGTGATTCAATAGTTCAACAACTTAACATTTGCTAAGATGACCTTGTTAGAAACCTTGTCTTACAAGCTCGGATAAATTAAGAAAAAAATATAATTACGTCATACACTTTATATTTTCCTCTTGTTGTATTATAAATATTGTTATAAATAAAATTAATTTAATTTTTATGAAAAATGAATTAAGCCTTTTAAATTTAATACTGTATAATTGGGTTTTTGTATTCATTGTAAAAATATGCTAATGTTTAACTGCATAGATTTCAATTTTTCATGTAATATAGTTGGCTATTTAAATATGGCAAGATAAGGTAACATTTCTATGATTTGGTCTGTTGTTGAATGTAAGCAAAAGTTGATAAATAATTTAGAACTAGCATCTGCCCGCGGTTCTCACCCGCATTCCAACAGGAACCGTGCATTTTCCAGGATAAAAAGTAGCCTATGTTACATGCCAAAAATCACGTCGATCTGTTGCTACGTTACTGCGTCAAAGACTGTTTCATTCAATCCTGTTTACATTATAAACTATGATAGTTTAACTTTTATAGTAATAATTGCCAGCCCGAGAGGTTGAACCTCTAGACCAGCGGTACTCAATCTTTTTTGGTGACGGAACCCTTTTGGAAAGCGAAATACTTGACGGAACCATACAATAAAACAATACTTTTTATTAAAAGTGTATTCTTTATTAATAAGCATAATAAAAGTACCATGTTTTTTTTCTAAATTCTTGCGGAATCCCTACGGGTGTATCGCGGAACCCTAGGGTTCCGCGGAACACACTTTGAGTATGGCTGCTCTAGACATCTCATAGTAACAATTTTCTCTTACTAACTCAGCGGCGCAAGTACGGATCTTTTCGATCGATAAAATTGACAGTAAGTTGCGTTGAATAGGTACATTTTTACCATTTATTTGTCCCAACAGTACCAAGTTGCTCAACTGTATTGTGTGGCTGAAGTCTCCAAAAATGAAACGGGAGGCGGTGAAGGAATAGAAGTCCTAAAGAATGAGCCCTTCAAAGACTTCCCCCTGCTCGGTAAGTGCTCTCAAGTTTATAGTTCTTACCCTGCTCGCACATGGGCCTCGCGGTACAACCACATAACACCGCCACCGAGCTGCGGACTGCAGTTTTCTTACATTTTGTATGAGGTCGCTTCTCGCTTCGTGTATCCGAGGATGCCGTCAAAATAGCGCCACAAGGTTCGACTTCGTGGCGGTGATTTATTATAGCTGTAGCGCCAGGCTCGTATGCGTCAAGTTTTAAACTTCTTAATCGCTTGTAAATTTTATCATTTCATATATATACGCTGGATATTTACTTAATTGTTCAATAACGTAAACAAACCAAGTACACAATTCATATTATTCAATTCATTCTATACAAGCATAGAAAACCAGACCGTTGTTCATTAGGTACTTTTAGCGACATATTTTTGCTTTTTCATCATTCACTACGTATACTATAAATACCCATGCTCTCTCTGGCGAAAGTGAAATGTAACACGGGAAGACATCCTTTCTAGTTCTCTAGATCAAATCTCTTTATCCTGAAAAAGATAGCTTATATATATTTAGCGACAGTGATTTTCTTTTGTTCGAATTTGATAATTCAATTGTAGTTGAAGCCACATAACAGTATGTTAAAGTTGATATGGAATCTGCAGCTGTGGAGTAACGCTTTCGTAAAAACTATTACGCCTCGCCATGACCTAGTAAGTACGTACGTACCGGTAAAAGTGGACACTTTTGATAAACAGGATTCCTTTTATGGATGGCATCTCATTGACTCCATACAAGCATAGTGTTAAAATTTGGCATTACGAATTTACTATCTATAAGAATTCACCTACTTACAGCTTGCAGTGCACAGTAATCTTCAGGTTTTTGGACGATTGGAAATTGTTATTCACGCCTACAGAATTAATCGTCTTCCCACGCCAGGCTTCTCTCAATTCTCAACACATTTCATTGACCCCATTGAATTGATCTCCTAACAGACTACGATTGCCATAATGCCCGCACCATTTATAAAACTAACATCGTTTCCATTGTTAAAAAAATATATAGAATCTCTATAGGTTTATAAAATGTCATGGCCAATCAACGCTTTGAAAATTATCACTAGAAACGGGATATTTACCATGATTTGAGTTTCCGACATTTCGGCGCTGTTGCAAACGCCATGATCAGAGGATAACTTGAGTTATAGAATCTCTCCCTAAAAACATGACCCAGAACTTCCGACAAAATCATTCTGCCAAAGCTCAAACGCCTAGTAATTTTGCGTATAATCTTTCGCTGGCAAGATACAATAATCATAAATATACTCTATTTTTATTTTACATTGCCTTTGTAAATTTTTCTTTGCATGATTTTACAAGTATTGTGTACACATTATGTGTGTGCTTGTACATTTTCCGTTCTTATATAAATTTTTAGATTCGAAGCTATTCTATAATCCAATAGGCATTTTCTGACGTAAAACACATATCGATGTGTTCCAACAGCTGGCAATAGAGCATGATCACCACGTCGGCCAATAATCATCATTATAATCATCACACTGACGGCTTCTTGGCTAACTTGGTAGTAATCTTGCCTGCAAAGCACTTGGCCCTTGTTCGATTCTCGGCCAGGACAGACTTTGTGTGGTGAAAGTAAATTTTCTTACAGTTCTTGGTTTTTTGTGTATGTCATTATGTGTTCACGCCACCTATGACACAGGGAATCCTAGTGTGGGGGTATGAGTGTGTAACCTTTTTTTTATTGTAATCATTTAGAATCACGAGAGATAGCGGTCAAATGTTGACCTGGCGGAACAACAAAAAAGTCTTGCCGTCAGGATGATTTTATTTATGAATCATATAAATCCATGTTGCTCCATATTAGCATAGAACATTCGCTCATCTCGTTTACAACCTGGATTAGTTCCGGTATCGTATGTCATTGTTTGTGAAAAGAACACACAGAACGTAGCATTTGGCATATTTATTTATAATAGATAAAAATATTGCTAACGTTGTGATGCAAATTATTGTCTGAGAATCGTCTGGTGAAAATCAGTTGAATGGGCGCTTTTATAATTTACCGTCAAACGGCACGGCATTTAATTATTATCCGTTGACGATAACAGCATGACGTTAACCTATACTTATTATACGTGATATAGGCCACATACACGAGCGTTCCAAATCCATCGCTCCGCGCGTCGTTGATTGAGTGGAACGATTGGTCCAATTTCGAGCCTACTGCCTAGCACTCCATTTCGGGCGCGCTATCGCTCCATTCTTCGGCCATTCTGCGTCTCGAGTGCTGCCAACTGAGCGCTAAATGGATGTCGTATTGGCCACTAACAATGAGTTGGAACCACATTGGAAAGTTGGATTACGAACGTTTGGATTTTTAATTTTTCTATCACACCACGTATAATCCATCTGAGATTCCCCACATACGCGCCGTTTTTGGAATGTTCATTGGAATGGAATGTTGTGGATTGGAGTGCTCCTGTATTTGGGCTCATATAATTTTATCGTGACGGCAAATTCGCATACCAATTGAGATTGTTGTGGATTGGAGTGCTCGTGTATGTGGGCTCTTATAATTTTATCGTGACGGTAAATTATAAAAGCGCCCAATAACTCTGAAACTATAGTTTTAAAGTACACACTGGCTCAATATTATTTGCTTATAATTATGTTCGATTATTTTATATTTTTTTAAATAGTCAGCTAATATTTCTAGCTGATCGGCCTGGTATATCGAGCAGCTCTCAGGACGATTGTGGAATATGCACTACGTGTAAAGAAACCGGTATTATTTCTGTTAATGCATTTATTTATTTTAGCGTATTTTATAGCTAGCTAGCAGTTGTGTAATTGCCATTATCGTAGTTGCTTTTTTTTCATAATTTATTTCTTGACCTGGATACATAGTCCTTAAGTCGCAATATTAGAAACAATTTTCGAGTCGAAGTGACGCTTCAGTAAAGCGGTGGATACTTTACTGAAGCTTCTATGGAGTTTTGGATAGAATACGAAAATACACGTTTTTCGCCTTTGTACTATTTGCCTTTCACTCATGCACGTTTACGAACACTTAATGGTTAATAATCCACCATTATTACACATTAACACTCGAAGAAACATAGGTTTTAGTAAATAACACAAAATCAACAACAGCACATTTTCGCATTCCCGCCAAAACTCTTATCATAGTTGCATATTATCACAGTTGCCATTCTGATAATCCTTCCGGGTTCGGTAAAAAGACGGTGTGTAAATAATTGGCGTACAATCTTGCTCGATAAAGATACAATTTATCGCTTATCTTTATACTAAAGTGGGCCGAAAAATAACTGTTCAACACTCGCTGTGTTATTATTTGATGGAAACGTCTATGGCAAACTTTTATTTTATTTATTTTTTAATTTGAACACAGTCTACACCTTATGCTTGTATCGCAACAAACATAACGGATCGGCATGGCAACTTATATCGCTATATCAACTCCTAAGTTCCGTGTTTTTTTGACTTGTCTAAAAATGTAAACAAACATGGCGATCACCAACCAATGAGATAGATTTCCTATCACGAATCATGTCACTGGTTGGCGATCGGATCACTATTTATGTCATTGGTTCGCATCCACCGTAATTGTTGTTTACATTATTCATCATTATCAGCCTCTTACGCTCCCACTGCTAGGATACCGGCCTTCTCTCAGAGAGAGAGGTATGGGCCATAATCCACCACGCGGGCCCAGTGCGGCTTGGTGGATGTCACATGTCCTCGAATTTTTGTGGTTCTTGAACATGCCGGTTTCCTCACGATGTTTTCCTTCACCGTTTTAGAGCGAGTGTGAATAATCCGCACATAACTTGATACAAGTCATTGGTGCGGGCCGAGTCGAGATTCGAACTATGGTGCGTCGTATTGAAAGTCGCACAAGTTTCCGCTCGGCCACGCTCGCTCTTCACGTTTACATTATTAGACAAGTTAAAAAACACGGACTTTAGTTACAGTAGGCCAGCTGTAATGAAAACAGATAGTAATACCAGTAAATTAATAATAAAAGAACCTTATAGGTAATGTGTTATTGTAATTTTTAATGTAGCAGGTTATTTGGTTTGCCCTATGTAAAGTGTATTACAGTAATCAGTAATCGCTCGGTAAATTAATGTTATAATTGATTATCATAGCTTCTAGCGAGTGACGGGTAGATTACGGTCATTGACCTTGATATTGACCACAGTAGCGCTGGACTTATCGCCTGTGGGTATCTTGTCTAGACTGTCATAAGAAAAACAAGAAATATCTTTTGTAACTAGCAAAGTGATCAGTCGACACTCGAAGCGCTCTATAGACCTTACTAATAAACACTGTATAAGTGTATATGGGGCAGCTTAGACGCTCAAGCAAACGTACGTTTGCTTGTCAGAATAATAACGCTTTTGCGTCAAGCGCGGATTTCGTGATACTCGAAATGCGCGCTTGACGCAAAACCGTTGTTATTCTGACAAGCAAACGTACGTTTGCTTGAGCGTTTAAGCTGCCCCTAACGGTTGAATAGTGTACAAAATAATGTGTAACTCTACCATCCTTACAATGATTATGAGTAAGGCCATCATTTCTTTAAGAATTGCCACGAACATATGTGCTTATAGTACGTGCATGGCAGCTTTTGATATGAGAATTACTTTTATGCCCATGTAGAAAATGTTCATTTTAATCGTGGGCACAAAAATAATGTCCAATTGTTTTGATCGTTTATGAATTGTTCCAAAACGGAAACTCCAGACAATAGGGTAGTTGATTCTTGAAAATATCTTTTGGAATAGGGGAATGGGGAATTGGGTTGTCACAAGTCCGAAGTCAGGAACGGGACACGGTAATCCTAAATTCTGGTAACTTGTTCTTCCACCGGAAGGGAGAAAAACAATCCCAAGGTTGTATCGATTCTTATTAAAAAAAATTTTGTTTCTCTGTCTGTTCCGGCTTATCTCCAAAACGGCAAGACCTATTTCGACGGGACTTTCTCTGGCAGATAGCTGATGTTATAAGGAGTAACTTAGGCCACATTAATTACGCGGACGAAGCCGCTAGTTGCCAATAAAAAAGTTGGTGGTTGTACATTGTACAGCTGAACTTCAAAACTTGCAAGGCAAAATATGCCTGCTATTTGTTGCCATTACTAAATTGTGTAACTGTATTTTTCATTGCAAGACCAAATCGCTTTATATTGATCGTTTGCCAGTTAGGACAATAAGTGACGGTACATTTGTGCTTTCACTGGATAATTACGATAGGGGCATATTGTAAGGATATTATTACTTACAATTTGTTAGTGGTAGGACTAACTCTTCTGCGAGTGTCCGTCTGGGTTGTTACCACCGCTTTGCTAGTGAAGTCTGCCGCCAAGCAGTAGTGTGCAAGTATTACTGTGTTCCGTTTTGATGAGCAGAGTATCCAGTGAAATTACTGGGCTTATGAGACTTTATACCTAATGTCTCAGGGTAACGAGCGCACTGCAGTGCCGCGCAGGCCTTTGTGTTTCAAAGTTCTGGGTGTCACTGCAATTGTTATGGACCGGCGTTATGCTTATCACCAGGCAAACGGCCAGCTCGTCTCGTTACCAAATAAAATAAAATACATAAGTAACCGTTTAACTGTTCTTGCTTTTAATACCACAAGCAATACAATACAAATACAACAAATGAAAGATTCGGTATTCGAAGCGTATGTTTTCTTTTACGTGTGTTCATCTATTTCTCGGTTAATTGATTCGAATGGTTTTAACTGTACTTTACTATTTACAATTTAAGGTAGATAGATGTCGAGGTGATACCATATATTTTTTGTCAAAATTCAATGGAGCTAACAAGGACACTGCCCATTCATAAATCGTCAAGTGTTCACCTAAAGGGAATTCATAATGTGACTCCGTGCCGAATAATTTCAATAATTGACCTATGTGACAGTTTTCTACGATATTCGTAAACAGGTTCACGAAAAAGGTATTGATGAAGCATCAAATATAGCAGAATCTTATGAAGATACTCATCTACGAATTCCATTGAAGTTTACGATTTATAAAATGGATTATAATATGATCATATTACTATTTGGGCAAAGTGGCCTTTGAGCCCCGCAGGTGACAGATAATACACGAGGTAAGGAGATAAACTCGGTTCACACATTAAAGCAATTATTTGAGGTGGTATGTATTTTGTTTGACCAGTTGTGAGTCGTCTAGCTCATTCAACGTGTTTGTAGAACGAGTTCATCTTGATTACGTAATATCAAGGCCTCACGCGTATTAAAAAAATGCATTGAGGTCAATGTCTAATTTAAAGATTGCTCTCGGATTGTGTTGTCATGAGCACCGACACCGTCTCCTTGGCATTGAAAACACACTTTTACCTGTGAGTCAATAGAGGATTGCGTTGTATAGGAAATAGAAACAGTAGGTATTATGTACCAGGTGGTAGCACTAACCCTTCTGCGAGTGTCCGTCATGAGTGGCTACCTCCCGCTTTGCCCGTGTAGTCTGCCGCCAGGCAGTAGAGTGCATGGATTACTGATGGATTCCAGTTCGATGAGTAAGGTTATCGGTGAAATGTCTTCAACCAGTCTTCATTTCCATGAACTGATTTTCAAAACTGTTGGAATAATGTCTCGTCTTTTCAAATTTTTGTCGGTTGAATTTCACCCGATGAAACGGAACTGTCTCTTCAGTCTTCTGTAATTGTATCGAAAAGATAGCAATAATTGAAGAGTTTTAAGCTGTCTGGCTTATAAATGCAATGCATATATTTTGTTTATATTTTACGCTTTGACCAGCATTCCAAATAATGTTAGCAGTTCAAAGTTCAAGTACAAACTCGTTTTGTACTTGCCCAGGTAACAAAAAGATACGTGGTCTGTGACCTCTAAAATGGAGGAAGTTTTTTAACTACCCGCTATTTTATCATAGTAACAGTTATCTAAGAACTTGCCTTTCATTAATTTGACCTTATTGACCATTTGACCTTTCATTCAAGTGAGTGCCTATATGCAGCATGCGTGCTTAGAGTATGCCTATAGTTCCTGGATTTGAAAACTTCCAGTATCCATTTTTTTATATGTTTCATCATCATAAGCTAGAAGACCTACACAGCTGAAAACAGGCGTCTCCCAAAAAGGATTTGCTTTCAAAGCCCTTCGCAAGCGTCTTTGTGATCGCAGTAGATCCGAGGAGAATGTGGCTGGCTGCGGCTGACCCTCTGCATATTCTCTAAACCGTCTCTTATTGCACGAAATGGCAAGAAATGCAGTGGTCGTATTCATACGCTGGAACCACTCCTGAGATGTTTTAGAGCCCACATACACTAGCATTCCAATCCAACGTTCCAAAAACCTTATTGTAAAGGTGGTGGGGCAGACTGCGACACAGTTTTTGCCACGCTAGCTTAATAACTCACTGCGTCAAGTGATGGAACAATGGCAGGCACGAGCTCTGGCTGCGCACAAGTAGGCTCAGGCAGAGCTGGTGGTCTCGCCTGTTCTACGTAAGTTGTAGGGGGCTCAGAGGGAACAGCCCGTGTGTGGAGAATCTCAGATTACGTGGGGTGTTAGAAATTTTAGAAATCCAAACGTTCCAACTCATCGTTAGTAGCCGATACAACGATCCAGGTGGCAGTACTCGAGACGCAGAAGGACCGAAATATGGGGCGATGGCGTGCTCGGAATGGAGTGACCGTCTGTGTGCTCGAAATTGGACCATCGTGTATCGTTGCACTCAATCCACGACGCGCGGAGCGATGGATTTGGGACGGTCGTGTATGGGGGCTCTTATGTCCGTGGCTATCCCATGAGTGACTTGTCACTTTAAAAATCTATTACTTAACCCAGAGAGTCAAGTTCGGTCAGTGTAACGATGTAGCAACATAGAGGAAAATGTGCTAAAAGTTATTGTTTTTAAATATGACGTATATGTGTCTAGTTTACACAGATGCTTAGGGTGTGGTGTTTGTTTAGCCGCCGACGGCTGCGACCTATGGATCGGTCGCGACTACGATGCATCAACATCATAGTATACAATTATGCTCTATGGCTATTTGGAAATCATATAATTATACTTTATTAAAGTATAATTTGTTAAATAAATAATAGGTGCGATCCTAAACATATCCAACCAGGAATGCAAAGATCCACTCAGACAAAAATATTCTTTCCCATGAAAAACAATTTGAAATCTGTCCATAAGGCTGAAGAATCCAATGTCCAAAATCCAATACCAGTCATAAAAAAAATTTAAAAAAAAGCTGATTGAATAAAGAACCTTTCTCTTTGCAATTCGTTTTAAAAGGGAGAGTTAACTAAGGGTAGTATTGAGGTATAGCAACCGTCTTGATTGCGTGCCGGTACGTTAGTAACATACCTATAAGAACAGGTAACAATTCCTTAATTGCAATACCTAACAGAAGGGAAATAGTAAATGACCTCCAGACTCCAGTCCTCCAACTTATAGCGGTCACATTTATCGGTGACTGTTTTCAAATATTTTGCTAAACGCAATGCCCTACGTTCTAGCTTATTAAAAAATTAGGTCAAAAATCAAAGTCATCGCGAACGTGACCATACTTCGATTTACGTATAAACAAAAAATATCTAAACGTTTGACTCGTATGACTTTCAAAGCATCTAACCAGATATGATAGTATGTTTAAGTTAAATATTGCTGTAAAAATCCCGCTAGCAAACACGACCCTCAAGAGCCGGGTCGTGTACAGATTAAGTGGCTCCATTATACCCCCACCTCCTTCAGTTGTGTCGGAGTTCACCAAATATGAAGTTAACGACGTTCACGTCATCGGCAGTTCAAGGGCTATTTAGCTATAAGCTTTGACAGCAGATGTCAAAATTTTCTTTCAAATAATTCGAAGTGTAACCTATATGAACTTCGGTTCATGATTAAACCTAGTTCATAGTTCTTAGTAGTTTATAGTAACTTCGGTTCAAAAAGGTTGGTGAACTCCGCCCTTAGAAGCATAGTTTTTTTTTCTAGAAGACATTCATTTTTTTCTGTTTCGTACCAAGTTCCTACCTATCTTTGAAATTTGGGCCTTTATTTTGATGAAAGGCAGCCTTGCTATCCAGGGAAGTAACGCGGTCAGCAATTAGGGCACTTGTCCGGACATTAAATCTCTTGAGGTTTTTGATAGTATAATTGTAACCCGTAATAAGGATTAGGTTAATAATATTCGTTAAATATTTATGTCGGCACCATCATCTGTCCGTTACACTCCCGCTGCTGGGATAAGGCCAAGGGCCTTCTCTCAGAGTATGGACCAGCCACCACGTGGGCCCAGTGTGGCTTGGTTGATGAAACGTCCTAGCATTTTGTGGCTATTCAACTGCATGCGGGTTTCCTCACGGTATTTTCTTAGTGAGTGTGGTAAATCTGCACATAACATGATATTTAATAATTCATTGGTGCTTGTCTTTGAAGTTTCTACTTTCTAGTTCTCTAGATACAGAGGATCCTTTTAGTCAAGGATGTGATAGCTGATCGTCATTTATTAAATCTAACTAGCTGTTACAATACATTCGATGTATATTGATGTCAAATCGTCTCAGAACATCGTATTAGTTTGACTCTCACAACTTTTCCTACCCAAGGTCCAAAACTCTGCGAACGCCTACTTTTGTTCTATAAATATCCTCTTTGTCAGCCGTCCCGAGGTTTCGCGATGAAGCATGAACGGTTTTTATAAACTAGCGTCTAAAATCTAGAGAACAGTAGGTATACAAATACATCGAGACGAACGATAAGAGCTTGGAGACAATGGAATTTGATATTTGTTACTTTAACAATAAGGAACACTTCTAGACTTTCTTGTCGTATAGAGCCAGCTCTTTGGTCATGGTTTTTAGATCCCCGATTTCGAAAGGATTACGAAAACGAACTAGAGCGCGGTCGCACTATGTAAATACTGCATATAGTTGTTACGAGTAGTCGTCTATCACCCATCAAAGTACTGAACGCGGCGAACATTCAAATTCGTTAGGTGGAGATAAGGTTAGGGCTATACGGTACACAGTAATAAACTTTGTATTTGGCTAAGGCGTAGTCTCTCACATGAGCGACATCAAAGAAAACAATGTGAAAAGTTCAAGGTTCACTTATTATTATTTTCAAGCAAGGTCTTGGTCCAGCAGCGCAGACCCAGCGGCCTACCAACCCTCCTTCCCACTCGTGCATAAATAAATATTCACTTTTACTTTGTTTTGACCTACATTTTTCGCAGTCTTATGTTTCGTAGTAAAACAATTCCTATCCAGTCTTATAGTGTGTATGTACCAGGTCATTCGCCACTTCACTCTCTTGAAATAATTTCGCCGCATAAACCAAAACCATCGCGCATCGCCAAATCAAATTTCTCGGAATTATACCACAGCATACATAAAAAACATACACACAGAAGTAACATTTCAACATGGCCAATAGTTCGACACGACGTTTATTGTATGTGTCTTATTTAGGACACGAAATACAAAAGTGATTTATGAACAGATCTTAGTCCGGGCTAAGCCGGTTTCGTATCCTTTCTCTCGCTGTTGACGGTCATCGTTAGGTTTTGATACCGTCTTTTGTAATCCTTGCAAAATTTGTTGCCAACTAGACTGTATTGCTAACCATAGGAGTCTTAGCTTTTAGCTTCAAGTAGATAATAGTATGCTAGATCTTCTTTGCCGAATAGAAAGGGACGCAGCTATGAAGCTCCGATAGGTCTCTACTTGTATCTGTTGAACACATTACTGAATTTAGAACATTTATGCTCCGTATGATCCCTACCTACATCGTGTTTCTTCATCCCACTGCGTTCGATGAGTCGATCGTCCACTGTAACCCGTCTCTTATAGTTTGGTATCTGGGACAGGGTAGACAGGGCAAGCCATATCCTAATTTACCGTATTTCGAAGTTACGAGTTATTTGGCACCTCATAAGAAAAAAAAAGTTTCATCGCGCAGTACGTATGTCTACTTACTCGAGCGTCACACCAGCAGGGTTATTATAATTGACTCGGAATAATTCCGTGTATGTAGGAAGCGACGGTTTCTGATCGTTTATATCTCGGAAACGCATCCCGATAGAGTAATATTGTCGGGATTCCGTGTTTATGCAGCTGAGTTGGGATGCGATTCCGAAATATAAACCATCAAGACAGTTGCATCCGTGATGGATATTATTCAGGTTGAATTAAAGTAACCCTGCAGGTCCATACGCTAGTTCACACTTGCGAGGGTGCGACCAAAAATTTGAACCGGAAACGGCATCATTAATATTTACGAAATAAACATCTTCAAATGTTTTTCAAATTAAAATTTTCGGTTTTACCTACGAGTAAGTATTATTGAATAAAGCCGCTCGCGTTGTCAAATTACAAACTGTGAATCGAAACTTCTGATTTCTTTTGATTAGTAGACTTCGGTGAATAATAGTTACCATACAGCATTAAATTGTTGCGTTCTTTAAACCTGTTTCAGACGTCATTCTATTTGAAATTAAATATAACAAACACGTGCGTTTGGGACATGTCTATAAAACGTAAGTTAAAAGACATGTCTCAAAAGGCCAATTCATTTGAAATTTACTATATATATAGTTGATTTTTTTTTCATAATGTTCCAACCGTGATTTCTCTAACCAGGTGGCAAATATTCCTCGGGGCAGTACACCTACAAGATATATCACTTGGCGTCGAAGGTGCCCGCCTTTATTAGACTGCTCGCTCCAAAGGGCTCCCTCGAGGTCCACGAAGAGGCGTGGAACGCTTACCCTTACTGCAGGACTGTGCTCACGGTATGTATCCTCTTGTAAGTTCAATAACCTGCATTATTATTTACAAACTTCACTAACAATTCACGATCACTCCAGTTCCATCACTCCGCACCTCGTGGATTGAGTGGAATAATGGTCCAATCTTCAAGCATACAGACGGACACTCCATTCCCGGCGTGCCATCGCTCCATTTTTTTGTTCTGCGTCTCGAGTACTGCCAACTGAACCCGAAATGGATCGTTGTACCGGCCAGACACGTTAGAACCGAACGTTTGCATGGAGTGTTGTGGAATGGATGGAGGAGTGTTGTGAAATGGAGTGTTCGTGTATGGCGGCTTTGAGTCTAATTTTTAAGCAGCAAATGTAACAGGAAACACTCCCACAAATTCCTAGTGTAATACTCACTGATAACACTCTAAAATGTACTATACGGGATGAAATTTTGAGATCAGACTGTATTAGGCAAACATGGTCAAGGAGCCTCCTAGTAAAGAAAATGGGTTGTTCATAATATTTCGTATATATGAACAGCCCATTTTGTTTACAATATGACGCTTTGAAATTGGATAGATTAAGTATATCTTTTATCGATAGATTATCTAGCCGTGTCTTTCCGTCAGATTGTAAGATAACAAATAACGGAACGTTATGTGTGTCGGGGTCTAAAGCTGCGGACGTGGGTTAACCCTTTCAAATATATACTAACTTTAAATTAACATTTTATTTTATGCCAATTTCAGAATCCTGGCTACATGAAGGAAAACTTCGTCATTTGCATAGAGTCCCTGCATGTACCTGACGCCGGCGATCAATACAATGTAAGTTTTATAAACGCTTATCGCTTGCACTCTCGTATGCACTAGGATTCCTTGTGTCGCAGGCGGCGTGGACACATAGATACACAACAAGCATCAAAGACCCGAGAACCAACTTACTTACCAGTCACCACTCACCACACAAAATCTGCTCCGGCCGGGAATCGAACCCGGGGCCACTCGCTTTGCGGACAAGGTTACTACCAACTTAGCTGCGGAGCCGCGAATTCGTTAAGCACGTTACTTGAAAGCGAATCATCACTGAGATTATAATATTCGAGTATAACCTCTAATCTAACAATTAGTTCTCACGATCATCACTAACATCGTAATCCGGAAGCTTCCCTTGAAACTGTGGCTTCCATTTTTATATTTTTTTTTATAATGTTTCGTTTTACATTATAAAAAAATAAAGAAAATATATTAATTTGGTAGTCACAATACTTGAAAGATCATCAAGGTTTATCAAGGGCCTGTATATGTATATTTTTCCAATTCCTGTCACCACGTGGGGTAACACTCATATCCAGCTTGACGTTGATTTATGCGACATCTGTGTGCAGGATGTATATTGTATAATTATGTAAAAAGGCTCAATATTCGAACACAATTTCACAGTTTCACACAATGGGTTCTTAAAAAATGTAAGAAGTAATTATAAATACATATAAATAAAAAAAAACTACTAAAATGTTATTAGACTTTGCAAGGTAATTACGAAAGAATATGGACACCCTAACGGTAGTCGGTCAATGACACAACGCAGCCAGCTGTCTATACCTTCCGCGTTCGCGTCCTCGTCAAGCCTGCGGCAGACGTGATGACTCTCATTTGTAATAATTAAGGATATTTTGATGATACTAGAAAAAAAATATTTTTTCTTTTTTTTTGTATCGTTTATCACCTGTATATTCACCTCCTTAAAAATTGATACCGTTTGCGTATACACCTTGTATACATACATATAAAACCTTGACATTCTGCGGTGCAGATAAACTAAGCGAGGGCTGCATATAAGCTCTGCAGCGTCAAGTGGTCTATTGGCAAGCTTATAAAGAAACAATAGATATACACTACCAATTTGGAACGGGCACGGTGGGTTTCTGGAAGGTTCGTTGACTTTGAGCACGGATTGGGTCTGTTGGTGTCTTTGTCATTTATTATGTTCTGATAAAGACAGCATTAGTTTTAGTCTGTGATTCGGGTAGATGAATGTTGCAGAGGCCGGCTGTTAGAGTCATTTTAACTTTCATAAGTGCTCCTTTGGGGCCTATTTGAATAAAGACTTTTGAATTTGAATTTGAATTTGAATTTGACACAGGAACATCATTTTAAAATGTTGGAGACATTCTTAGAATTATTCTTTGCAGTGTTTTAAATCAAACAAAAACGTCGTGCATGAGTGAAAGGCAAATAGTACAAAGACGAAAAACGTGTATTTTCGTATACTATCCAAAACTCCATAGAAGCTTCAGTAAAGTATCCACCGCTTTACTGAAGCATTACTTCGACTTGACCGCGCCTAGACTAAACTTTAATTTAACGTGACTTTGACGACTTTCATTCACGACAACTAGAGATTTATTATATATTATTATTCATATAACTCGACACTGGTTAAATACGCTAATCGCGTGGAGCCGAAAAAAAAACAAATAACGTCGTCTTCGCTGACGGCCACTTTTAAATCAATACCTACAAATAAATGTAATATCTTCATAAATACGGATACCGGCGCAGGTATTAATCAAATTAACACCTAAACAACGGTAAACAAAACACGGTAATGTACTACAATGTTTACGCGTGCATTACAAACAAATTAAAATTAGAATACAGCGATGACGTCAATGTGTAAAACTCTTATATAATTAGACACTGGCCGTTTTTTAAAAACAAAAAACTTGATTTGTGTAAAAACTGGTTGTCATCTACTGCTTTCGTGAGTATACTGTGGTCGTTAGTACCAATACAATGATATTTTATGTTGAGGTTTACATTTCAAGATTTTTAGATATTCAAGTGCTGCAAGTTTTATTTTTTTAGTTTTTTTATGTTATTTGGTAACGGGACGAGCTGGTCGCAGTGCCACCCAGAACTTTGACACAAAAGCCTGCGCGGCACTGCAGTGCGCTCGTTACCTTGAGACTTTAGGCATTAAGTCTCATAAGCCCAGTAATTTCACTGGCTACTTTGCTCATCGAACCGGAACACAGTAATGCTTGCACACTACTGCCTGGCGGCAGACTTCACTCACAAAGCGGTGGTAAAACCCAGACGGACACTCGCAGAAGAGTTAGTCCTACCAGTAACACACAAGCAACTATTGGTGTGATCAGACAGCTGTATTCTAATGCAGCTGTGCAGCCTGTCCTTTTTTATGATCCAGTGAAAATACCTTTATGCACTAACCCGTCCGTGCCCGGGGGGCTAACGGAGAGAGTTTGGGACTCCCCGCTTGCCCACTGCACAACTACCCACTCAAAACCCTGGAACGTTCCTGCCAACTTAGCCCTAGGATGGGATTTATATGGAATATTGGACGACAGCGAGACTGATCGCACGATCACATCATCACCATCATCTCATGCTCCGGAATGGGGGAGTCTCTCTTCTCTTGGCGCGCTACCAGTGTAAGGAGCACCCTAGACGCTCAAGTCAGAATAACAACAACTTGCGTCAAGCGCGAATTTCGTGATACTCGAAATGCGCGCTTGACGCAAAAGCGTTGTTATTCTGACAAGCAAACGTACGTTTGCTTGAGCGTCTAGGGTGCCCCTAAGGCAGCCTCCACACCTAATTCATGATTGATAGTTAATCGAGAAAACCTTGGAAAAACCACGGTCCCCGTTTTACGCATATCTTATCGTCTATTGTGGTTGTGGTTGAGGCTTCATGGAAAGTCCGAGGACGGCACCAGCTTCCAAAAACGCTTCTACGACCTCTATTAAAAAAAATTGGCATCACTTTATAACAAGAACGTGATATATATACTATGTTATCAGTAAATATCAAAGGCAAGGCCACAACTATATTAATAAGTATACTCTTCCGCTGATAAGGCGTTTATTACCGAAGTACCTTTATATACATAAATACTCCTTATCTAAAGTAATTCTTATGTAGCGTAGGTATAACTTTTACATTTATTACAGGTTGAATCGATATACTATAACTTAGACATTCCTTAGTAGATACTTTGGACGGCTCCGTAGCTAAGTTGGTCGTAACCATGCCTGCAAAGCGAGGGGTCCCGGGTTCGATTCCCGGCCGGGGCAGATTTTGTGTAAGCATATAGTTTGTTCTCGGGTGTTGGATGTTTGTGTGTGTCCATGCCACCTGCGACACAGGGAATCCTAGTGCGAGGGTATGAGTGTAAGCGTTTATTATTATTACAGATCAGCCTTTGAATAGGTACTACTAAATATCTTTCATGACAATGTGGTCTTGATTGTAGATAGGTATAATAAACGTTAGGACTAGCTCTTCTAGCTCTCTCCATAAGCAGCCCGTAGACGCTTATGCAAGTATGCGTTTTGTTGTCAAACTAACCATGCTTTTGCAACAAGCGCGGATTATGATAGTTACACAATGTGTTATTCTTTCGATTCCGTTTAAAATACAGATTATATTAATTAGTGTATGACCGAAACAGGTTTTTCAGATGAAACCGAAACATACATATTAAAATTTATGTTTTAAACTGAAATCTAGTGTATTTTTTACACATTTATTTGCGTATACATACAGACAGTTAAGGATCGTGTTAAATAAAATAAAAAGACAATCTTTAAAGAACGTAACAAATATATTTTTTATGTCATGAATAATATATATAAACTAAACTAATATGTTAAAGTAGACTTTGTTGTAAGGAAACTTTTAAAAAAGTAACATTCACTCAGACTTACACACAAGTACACTATATAGCTACAGGCTCTCTCAGACAGGGCGAGCACGTGTTAGCCGCGAAGTTGGCCGAACGACCACGATAATACACGAACACTCGACTTTCGGCGCGGCCGAAAGTTTCAGCCACTTTTTGGCCGAAACTGGCTGAAACCGAAACCAAACTTTCGGTCGGTCACTAATATTAATATACATATAGGATTGCAGGAAGTAGGATTCCTTATTATTCGTGGTATTAACTATAACATTTTTGTTTGCAGGTGCACGAATTGTCGCCAGAAAAGCTAAAAAATCGGGAGATCGTTCACATCGATATCGCCAACGATCCTCTCCCGTCGGCCGACTACAAGCCCGAGACCGACCCGACCAAGTTCAAGTCGGTCAAGACCGGCCGCGGCCCGCTGATCGGACCGTCGTGGAAGAACGAAGTGAAGCCGGTCATGACTTGCTACAAACTCGTCACGGCCGAGTTCAAATGGTTCGGCCTTCAGGTGAGTTGGTCAAACGGTCAGATTCTAAATAATAAATGTGGTAAAGACAATTAAAACTTGTTAAATTCAATGTGTAATAATCACGAGAAGTTAATAAATAAGGATGTTGACTCCATTTTATTTATGATGTCAATCAATTCGTTTTCTCATGAGAAACAAATGTCTATATTGAAAAAAACTGGAAATCGAACGCTGGAAACGTCAAAAAGAAGAGTCAAAGTCGGACGTATCTACTGAGCGCTAAAACGCCCCATACAAATTGGACAGAACATCTGACGTCACTTGTTCAACGCGGGCCGTAAATCTGTACTAAAACATGCATTTTGTAGATTTGACTGCGTTTTAAGTACATAGTTGTCATACATTTTTTTATTCATTAAAATGTAAAGAATCTGATGGCATCATTTAAATTACTAATGGGTGATAAAAAAAATTGTTTATTTTGAAAACTTTTAAATGCAGTATCTTTGTGGAAATTATATTTTTTTTGTGAATGTCATTTTTACTGTGTTAATGTGATCTTCTTAAAACTGTATAACGGCAGAAGTTATGTTTTTTGTATTTCATGCAACATCCCAATTACGGGGAATCCTAATAAAGTTTAAGAGAGTGTTTCTAACTTACTATTATTTATTTGTTTCAGAGCAAAGTAGAAAATGTGATCCAAAAATCAGAACGGCGGTTGTTCACCATATTCCACAGGTATGCGATAAATATTTTATGTAATCCTTAAAATAACAGTTAAGCTCTTAGCTCAAAGATTTATGTTACAGCCAAACAAATCAATAATATTTTATGGTAAAATATATATAACATCATTTACTGACCGTTACATGGCTCAGACACTATAACCGTGTTACCACAAAAACAGTTTTAAAAGCCTATTTAGCTAGACAGTGTCTAAAGATAAACGTCAAAAATGATTAGAAATGTCAGAATAGGTTGTAGTTAGACAACGGTCAGAAATTACTTAAATCTGGATTTGTAGTTATATTTAAACAAGCGACTAGGGCATGTTTAGGAGTTAAACAGTGTTTATCACAGGTTTAGTGTGTTTAATTTTTTTGTGGTTAGACCGTTAAACATACTCTGAATACGTTTTACACAGCGTGTAACCCTTAAACAGGCCTGAGTAGCGTGTTTGAATATTAACAACCACAAATCTTGATTTATGTAGTGTTTAGACCATTGTCTAACTCCATTCTGTTGTGACATTTCTAATCATTTTATATGTTAATCGTTCGACACTGTCTAGCTAAACAAGCGTCTAAAAGTTGTTTTTTTGTGGTGACTCGGTAAGTATAGCCATTCAATGTGGCAATGCTGCCTGTATTTTGCGAATGTCACCTATATATCTATACTATTGCCTTGGTAGCATTACTGGTACACAGTAATGCTTGCACATTACTGCTTGGCGGCAGACTTCACGAGCAACGCGGTGGTACCAACCCAGGCGGACACTCGCAGAAGAGTTAGTCCCACCACCTAATAAAAGAATAAAACTTTCTTTTACTTTATTTACCTACTTACTTTAACCTTTCTCATTCTTACTTTTCTCTTAATTGGGCCACATTTCTATTTCCAGACAAGTTTGCTGCTCAATGGATGACTGGTACGGTATGACTATGGCGGACATCCGTGCCATCGAGGACCGCACCAAAGAGGAGCTCGAGAAACTGCGACGCGAGGGGGAGGTGCGCGGGATGAGGGCGGATAACGAGTAAGGGGGCGGGGCCAGGAGGCGGGGCCGGGAGGTGGGGCTAGGAGGCGGGGCCGGGAGGCGGGGCCAGGAGGCGGGAGCTAGGAGTACTAGACTTGTACATGTCAAACTCGTATGCGTTTCTTAGATGGTCGTATTTGTAAACCGATCACTTTTGTTGTTTACGATGTATCAATCAGTCAAATGTTCCAGATGAGGCGTGTTACGCGCGAGGCGAGTCATGCTAATTGGGATGTTGACTCCATTTTTTATGATGTCATTCAATTCGTTTTCTCATGAGAATCAAATGCCTATTGGAAAGACTCGGGTTTTTACCGTTCAACGATTGAAGTCGAACCTTATTTCAAAGCACCAAGGTTTAATTTTAATGCACTTTCGAGTTTCACATCTCTAGTATCATTAGCTGAACTTCTGGTAGTGATACCAAATACTGATGGACAAGTAATACGTTCCAACTCCGATAGAAGACCATACTATGATCAAATTCCATAAATCGTAAAGGGAATTCGTAGATGAGTAACTTCATAAGATTCTGCTATATTTAACGCTTAAACAATTCCTATTTTGTGAACCATTTTACGAATATTCATAGAAAACTGACAAATAGATCAATTGTTGAAATGATTCGGCACGGAGTCACATTATGAATTCCCTTTAGGTGACCATTTCGGGATTTATGAAACGAATTATAATATGATCATACTATGATTCGGTCAGTGGCTTCCTAGCCCTGCAGTTTGTAGCGCAATCTAGCGGATTATATGGGAAACGTATTACCAGTTTTGATAGTATTTGTTACCAATACATGCGTGTGCGCATTGATAATATGCGAGATTGCTCCAGCAATGACGGCAAAAACATAGCGTGATATATTACCGACCGCATTATACAGTCCACGTTACTGCATTGTTACTGTAAAGCGAGATAAAAGATTATTTGACGACAATTATTTACACAACCTTCAAAAGTTATGTGGTCAAGTAAAGGTTGCCGAACAGAAAGGGATGCTGTGCTACCTTGTATAGCGGCGTTATGTCAGTACGGGAATTGATTGGTCAAACAAATCGACACTTGCTTATTGTTCGGTAATATCGGCGCGGTGAATATTGACATCAGTGCAGTTTCACTTATGTGTTGACAGAATTTGGCAGACCGGTTTACGCTTGAAGATGTGTACTCGTTGGACGTCATGTTGTTAGAAAGGATTGTAGTGTATCTTACGACGTTCGCGTTGTTCATATGTGGCCCCGATTCTATTGTCATAAACTTAAATATTTTAATGGGTCTCTGTCCAACTAAAAATTTGAGAAGTGGATGGTTGATATTTTAAACCGGTTCAATATCTCCCATCCTTTTTTTCCAACGGGAAAATAGGCGCCGCGAAATTGTAGCCGTTAAATTAGTGTCCTCACAAGTAATAATAATAATAATAATAAACGCTTACACACTCATACCCCCGCACTAGGATTCCCTGTGTCGCAGGTGGCATGGACACACACAGATACACATCACAAACATCCAGACCCGAGAACAAACTTTATGGTTACACAAAATCTGCCCCGGCCGGGAATCGAACCCGGGACCCCTCGCTTTGCAGGCAGGGTTACTACCAACTTAGCTACGGAGCCGTCAATCATCAAGTCATCTTTTATCTCGTTCTAAGACCCTGTATTACTCGCACCAAACTTTATGACCGGTCTGAGTATGCACGCTCCGCCCCCTCTCATTCTTGTACACCCCTGCGGGACCTACAAACTAGATTTTGCGCAGGACTCGCATCCTATATTCAAACCGGTCAAAAAGTTTGACGTACATTACACGACGAGGTCGGCTCTCCATCGAGGTCAAATACTAGCCTGTTCAGTATTGAGATAGAACTAAATAAATAGCATTTTAATCTGAGCTGCCAACCTTTCTTGAGACCTAACTCTCATTGGCCATAATAGTAATCTTGCATTTTTTCCTATAACTCTCTCAAGCTCAGGTTTTCGTCCTAAAAGAGCAATACACGCCGCTCGGTTGACACTCTCGCGCTCACTTTACGCCCGAAACATTGAAACCTGAGATTACATTATGTTCTAAAACTTAAAATTATATATCGATACCTAAGTAAAATGGCGTAAACGACAAAATTCAAAAAACGAGTTAGGAATTATGCACTTTGTGCAGTGGTACACAAGCTATTGTAGTTTATGTAAAGTGTCTAGGAACAGTTATTGTGGTGTTTTAGTGAGTAGACAACTGCTGGCAGTTGTTTCAACACTTCCATAAGTAGATTGCATGTATGCCTTTAAAATATACTTATATAGTCATGTAAATCTCCCTTGGCCCCAATATAGATATGTATGTATACAGTAATGAATCAAAAGCAATACATAATGTGATCTCAGACTACGCAAGGGGCATTGGTTTACCATTAGAAAAAATATATAGATAATATTTAATTGAGATACCTAATAAGTCGATGTAGTCTGTGGTTAACAGGTAGTGTTGTCGTTACCTAATTGAATTATTCGATACAGAAATTTTGACAATTATCAATAAATAATTAAATAGCAACAAGATTGTGGCATTATAAAGGCCCGTGGTTTAAACATTTCACTGTTTTTAATATAATAATTCTAATTTAGTTGAGGAGCCTGCGTTAGTGCGGGCGTTTTGGCTGTTGTGTATTTATATAATAAATAAACACATTATTTAAGTGATTCTGCGCAATACAACAGTGTGCAAATAGTAGAGATGCTTCAACAAAACCTCAGTGGGTGTTGCCATTTAAAAACAACAAAACTACAATTGTTCAATGTGTATATGTCAGCAATACAGATGTTAAGCTAACTTTGCAAATCTTTGGCAAATATTTTTGCAAAGTGTTGGCCGCTTGCCACAGTATTTTTTGAATCAAGATTGAAGTATCTCTATTTTTTACTCTGTGGCAATAGTTACATTACTTAGCTCTGGCACGAATGTTACTAGATGAAAAAAAATATCGGTGCAATATATTTTTTAACAATGGCAACCAGGAATTTTTGGAAAACGGTAGTAGTTTTAAAAGAAAGGGTGTTGCAAGGTGAATGTTTTCCTACTAACTTATTTATGTTTGTCGGTCGTCGGTGTCATGGGATATTATGTAATAATTATGGTTCATTAATTTATTTACGCGGACTTGGGGTTCAAATTGCAACACCCTGATATATAGTGATTGCATGTATGTACATAATAATAAGTTTGTTGTTTAACAAATCAGTATTTTTAATAATTGTGTGACATTCCAGATTCTATACCGAATGGTAACATTATGAACATTTTTAGTTTGATTTGCTACTTAATATTTGTTTCTTGTTTTAATAGCTCTCTGATATGTTCTACATTATGAAATGCCCTGCTTATGAGATTCTGAAATTGTAAAGAAATTAAAATCAGTGCTATGTGTATGGTACCTTAATAGTGTTTCATATATGGTGTGGGTAAATGATATGCATCTCAATATTAAAATGGTCCCTACAATTTTTATGGGCTAAAGCCCATATAAATTAACGGATTTCTAAAGAAATCGTTCCGTTTTTTACTTATCACAACGATTTTAACATTTCGGAAAATATTTGCGCGATATCAAGATAAAGTGACAACAAAATCTTGTCCAGTAACAATATACTATGTAGTCCATTATTCTCTGAACAAGATTTTGTAAATAGTTAAAAGAAACATAGTGGTCCGGTAAAAGTGATACCTGAAAACACCCTGTATGTAAACATCTATTAAGTCCCAATAAAATGTTTTAGTTCCTTTGTGACCCACTATAAAACGCTGTAGTCATTTGTTGTACATTTTTTGTTAAAGTACTCAAAAGCATTAAATTGTAATTTAAAAAACCTTTCCAATCGATTTAATTAAACCATCTCCTAGAGCTCTATTTGTATAGTTTTATATATATACAATATAAATATATGTATTCACTTCGTATTGCTATATTATCGTATTGCACTTTGTTTTTAAGTTTTTTTTACTTTTAATAAGTTTACATCAAATACAGCGTGATATATATTTTCAGTAGTCTTTTTTTATAGCCATAATTATTTGTTCGCAACCCGCTTTTAGCGTCGATTAGTGCTTTGTGTGTCCCATTTTTTTTATATTTTTTTTTCCATAAAAGGAACATTTAAAGTACTTAATTATGTTTGAAGGTCGGAAAAAATAACACTTCTAATAAAAATCTATTTATGGCATCTATGCTACTGATCTACAATAAGTAATTTTTTGGGTCCTAGATCCTAAAAGTCCGGTTGTAAAAACATTGATTTAAAATAGTAGGAGCCTAATGCTTTGATGTTGTTAATTAAAGCTTATTTGTTGCAGTTACCAAATAAAATTAAGTACACACTTGAAATGCTTTTTTTTAATTTGACCTTGCTCCAGATGTTCGTTTGTAATTTATGTGGTAAAGTTAACATGCATGTTTATAAATAGGTGTTATAAATTAGTTGCGCTTTTTTAAAAATAGAACAACATTATAATGTTGCCCATAGAAAATCGGTAATGATTAATGTTGAGTCACAGTACAGTGCCGGGCAGAGAATGTGGTACGAAAATAAATCAGTTTTGTTTCTAGAGGTGTTGAAAATTCGTTTCGTTCTAAAATTAATTTTCATAAAAGTCGAAAATTAATTAACAGTTCTTGGATTGAAAGTATCGTTTGTAAGTAGTGTTTGCAATGGTAGGTTAGAGATTGATAAATATAAATCAACTAATTATGTGGCCTACTTACCAATCCATCCAAATTATTATATCGTTGTTGATGGATGCTCGTCTGATCAGTTGGCAATAAATGCCGGGGTTCCTCAGGGGTCGGTTCTCTCTGCGACGCTATTTTTGCTACACATAAACGACCTGCTCAAACCCGGTATCTTTGGGTATGCAGATGATAGTAAAGTCGTAGAGAGATACATATCCAATGCACGAACTAGCGGCGCTCAGATTCAGTCTTTGAGAGAGGCTATGGTTGATCGATTGAACTTGACACAAAAGGAAGTGTCCGATTGGGGTGATGCCAATCTTGTCAAGTTCAACGCTTCAAAAACTCAGGCGTGTCTTTTCTCCGCTAAGCGGAGTCCATTCCAACTGACTCCCACTTTCCAAGATGTTTCCTTGCCGACTACCGACCGTCTGGAGCTTTTAGGTGTTACTCTTACACCTAACCTCAACTTCGGCTCCTACATTGGTTAAAATTTCCATTATGGGCCGTCGATTTCGGGGGGGGGCGGGAGGGGGAGGGGGGGAGGAAGTATACCCCCCTGTACCATCCCCACCCCGCGCAACGCCATGGTTATGGAGATATCGATGGTTAAAGTTTTGAGGTTAGAATACATTTTCCCATTAATATCCATCGATTTATGGGGTGGGGAGAGGAGGGAGGGAGTGGGGGGAGGAGGGCTACCCCCCTGTACCATCCCCCCCCCGCGGAGCCCCATCCCTACCCCGCGGAGCCCCATGGTTATAAAGATACCCATGATTAAAGTTTTGAGGTTAGAATACAGTTTGACTCCGCCCTAGCTTCGGCGCTGCGTGAAGAGCAGCCCTTCCGCCCTTGCGTGACGAAGCACGGTCACTCGTGCTCGGCTCCGCAGCTTCGGCTTTGGTCGCCTTCGGCGACCAGCCTCCGCCGCTCCACCTCGCACGGTTCCCGTGCTTCGTCACGGCGGGCGAGGGCTGCTCTTCCTTGCGCGCCTCCGCCTTTTTATATACACTCTAGGGGTAGGGCAGACAAGACCACGTGGAAAGTGGGGTGCTCTGATTCGGTTTTGGGTATTTTTCGGATATTCATGTAGTGAGAATAAAACACAACAACAAACGATGACTGACACTGACAACTAACAGAAACAGATAAAAAGACGCTACAAAACAAAATGGCGTCGCTTCACGTTCCATTCCGCAGTATAAACATAAAAATTCGTTATTTTTTATGTAAAAAGAAGTCAATGTAATTGTGTAATAAAGCACGGTTATTGTGCACATTAATTACACACCAAATTGAATAATTGAAAATAAAATTATATTTTAGAAAATATAAGAAATAAAATTTAATAAAATACACGTCTACCACCAACGGAACGTGAAATGTCAACTTTGACGTCTACCATGACAGTTTATCCATAAAAATTTGCAAATGGCGTGTTATTTTCCAATTTATATCGAAACTTTAAAAAATTATATCTCGTAAACCGTGAATTTGCGCACATTGAGATATTTGTAAAAAGCTTTCTATTTAAGAGTACTATCTACAGTAAAAAAGTGAACTTCCAAATCGACGGCCCATAATGGAAATTTTAGCCCCTACATTGAGTCCAGGGCAAAATTAACTGCGAAAAAGCTTGGCATATTGGCGAAGGTGAGACAGTATTTCACACCGGGACAGCTCCTTAATCTTTATCAAGCTCAAGTCCGATCGTGTATGGAATACTGTTCTCACCTGTGGGATGGATCAGCTAAGTACCAGCTAGAGGCCTTGGAAACTGTTGAAAGACGAGCGAAGAGACTTATCGACAACGATACGCTTGTTGACGCTAGGCTCCATAGTCTAGAGCATCGACGCAGGGTTGCCAGTCTATCCGTATTCTACAGGATACATTTTGGAGAGTGTGCTATGGCATTACACGATTTAATTCCACCATCCCCATTCCACCATCGGACGACAAGACGCACGGAGTTTCGTCACCCATTTATGGTTGACATACCATCTATCCGCACCAAGCGTTTCGCTTCAACGTTCATTATGCGGACAGCGAAAGAATGGAACTCATTGCCGGCATCTATATTTCCTGATTACTACAATTTGGGAGTCTTCAAATCAAGAGTGAACAGGTATCTTCTAGGCAAGCGTGCCACATCGTCGACCGCATCGTCGCTTACCATCAGGTGAGATTGCGGTCAAACGCGAGCCTATCTTGTATAAAAAAAAAAAAAAAATTATTCGTCCAGCAAAACGAATACTTTGTTAGGTACATATCTCCATATCCATTTATCTCGTCTTCGATTTTAGGCTTTATAACCTCTAACATGCAGCCACTGGAAAAACCTCTTGATACTCAGATCCAGGTATACCAAAACATTTTGAACCTGAGTTCATATAGCTAAAAGGAGCATTTTCACTTATTATCTCTTAGTAGTTTGTGTTGATATGTGCTGTCTAAATTGGGAATTGAACTGCCGATCACGCGAACTTCGTTCATTTCACATTTGTTGAACTGCGAACTTAATGCTGATGTGACTTCAGAAAAGAGTTTTTATGCTCTATACAAATAGTCTTGATGGACGCCTACTTTCGTAAGTAATCAAAAAATTCAGATTAGTTTAAGTTGGTAGTCAGAACTGATCTATTTTTCTGGTGTGCCATATTTTGGGCCCGGTGCTGTAAAAGCTAAAATTGTCAATTTCTAAATATTTAGCTAACTGAAATGTTCAGAAGTTCTTCGCATTGGAAAGTAAGTTTAATGTATTAAATAATGTTTGTTGTAAAATATTTTATTGATATTTGAGGCCAATACAAATAAATAATTAAAAACTTGTGTGATTTTGACATATTTTCCGATATAAATAATTGTTATAACTATAGGTCTACATTGGCTTGCAGATTATCCATCTGTTTTTGTAGCTAGGTTAGATGTAGTGTTTATTGGCTAGTTAATAAAAGTCATAACTAATATCAAGTATAAAGAGATACAGTTGTTTGTTTGTTATCGCTAATCTCTGAAACCTGGTCCAATTCTAAAAATAATTTCACTAATCCGTACTATAAATGCGAAAGTCAGTTTGTACGTTTGTTTGTCTTTTCACGCAGCAACGGATCGATGTGATTATTGGCGATTTTATGGACTGGAAAGGGTAACATAGGCTTATTATCCACTTATTATCCCAGAAAATGCACGATTCCTGTGGGAACGCGGGTGAAACCGTGAGCAGAAACTAGTAGGAATTTAATTACATATCCCTGACTGCTATAAGCTACAATTTATTCTGATACCACGCAGGCGAACCCGCGGACAAAAGCTAGTATAATATACAAACAGGTAGATTAAGATATTTCTTCCAATTTCAAAACAGAAGTAGTCTATGACAGTATTAGGAAATATTAAATAACTCGTATTTAGTGATCAAATCAAATCAGTCATTTATTGCCACATAACAAATGAATAAAAACTTAAAACAGGCCAGTCTCAACATTTACCACTTACATACATAAAATAGTATGGACTCTGGTGCACAACACGCATTTTTTTTTGAGAGAGCAGTTCAACTGCGCTCTCAAAAACATAGCCGATGTTATAAGGAGTAATTTAGGCTACGTGGGCGAAGCCGCGGACCGCAGCTAGTCGCCTAATATAATTACGAAAAATCGCATTCGGCGAAGTTGCTGGCAATTACAAGACATTAAAAAAGTTTAAAAAACATTTCATTTTGATCCATTCAAGTTTTCAAACCTAAAAATGTGATTTTATGTTTTGCCCATTTTCATGTTTGAAAACTTGATCGGATCAAAAATAATTTTGATCCGATTTTGAAAGTATCAACTTTTGCCGTAACCTTTGTAATGTTATTGCCAGCAACTTCACCGAATGCGATTTTTCATAATTATGATTATCTTCAATAATGTTGAGATGCGCGAGCGAGAAAGCGGCGCGGAGTATCCTGCCCTTCAATTAAAGGCTTTTATGGCGCGTGCGCCCCCTAACCTTCCTAGGCGTACTTACATGGAATTAAATTATAATTCTTCGTGCTATATAATTTTAAATGAAATGCCAAGCTGAAACAGCAATAAAATTTAAGATTCAATGTAAAATCTTACAACTACATCTTACAATAACGACTAGTAATAATCATTAAAATGCAACTAGGGCATTTTGTAGTGATTTCTCGCGATTCAAGGGTCAGTTTATACATAGATTTGTTGCGTTTACAACAAAACATATTGTAGGTACATAATTTAAAGTTCATCATCATCTTGTTTTTATAAACTAATTCAAGTACAGCTCGCTTACGGAACACAATACTTTTTAAATTTCAAGCAATCGCGATCAATTTTTCAAGAACTATTCCAGGCAGCCTACCACGATATCTTAGAGCAGTAGTACCTAGTATTACTTTAACCTTACATTGAAAATTTGTACTAAAATTTTCAATGTAAGCTTAAAGTAATACTGCTCTAAGGGTGGTAGGAGGCCTCCAGGTGTACTCAGATCTGAGAGCTATTGTAGCAGTTTAGTCTCGTATACTATACTTAATGTTGTTAGCTGTTTAGTATTACTATAATTATAGTAGTCTTGAATCTATATTAGGAATGATAATAAAGTCGCCTTATCGCATGGCGTTACACAGCCCTGCGACGTTGAAAAGCATTGGACCTAGATGACACCTTGAGGGACTCCAGAAGCGGCCCATAGTTTTCTATTGCGAAATTGTTAAATACCCACTCTTGAATGTGTATTATACAGAGTGATACCCAGAAGGTAAATTTGGTGGGTTAAAAGAGTGGTATAGACTGTCAAAGATTCAAAGGCCTTGCTGAACTATGCCAGAGTTAGGTATTTTTCGTATTGAGTCGCTAAGCTCACATATTGTATATCAAATAAAGATTGCAAGAAATAATTAGTCATCTACTTCTAACTCAAGTTCGATGTCGGCCAGACTGATCCGGCGCAGGGTGTTGATGAGAATGTACCGCGAGAGAGCTACGTAGAGATACCGGAACCAAACCATCTGTGATTTGTGGCGCTTCATCGCTCGCACTATGCGACGGGACTCGGTCCAGCGGAGGAAATATCTGTCGACAAAAATCGGGTTAAAGTTATAGATTGCATCGCATCTATAGCAATGAACCCATTTTATACAAGGTGTAAATTAAATAACTGAAAACCTGAAAATAGTTCTCAGTATATCCATTTACAACTTGTATAAAATTCAAATCCGAAAGTGAATCTAGCCGTAATCTGTTTTTTTATAAAAGATGATTCTCAAGTTCCCAAAATTTCAGGATAAAAACGGAAAACTATAAGCGAAGCAGGCTGAACTAGGCGGCTAAACTTTCCTTTGTTGACCGTCGATTTGGAAACTCACGTTTTTATAGTAGTTAGTACTCTTAAATAGAAAGCTTTTAACAAATATCTCAAGGTGCGGAGATTCACGGTTTACGAGATATAATTTTTTAAAGTTTTGATATAAATTGGAAAATAACACGCCATTTGCAAGATTTTTATGGATAAACTGTCATGGTAGACGTCAAAGTTGACATTTACGTTCCGTTGATGCTAGTGTATTTTATTAAATTTTATTTCTTATATTTTCTAAAATATAATTTTATTTTAAATTATTAAATTTGGTGTGTAATTAATGTGCACAATAACCTTGCTTTATTACACAATTACATTGACTTTTTTTTACACAAAAAATAACGAATTTATGTTTATACTGCGGAATGGAACGTGAAGCGACGCCATTTTGTTTTGTAGCGTCTTTTTATCTGTTTCTGTTAGTTGTCAGTGTCAGTCATCGTTTGTTGTTGTGTTTTATTCTCACTACATGAATATCCGAAAAATACCCAAAACCGAATCAGAGCACCCCACTTTCTACGTGGTCTTGTCTGCCCTACCCCTAGAGTGTATATAAAAAGGCGGAGGCGCGCAAGGAAGAGCAGCCCTCGCCCGCCGTGACGAAGCACGGGAACCGTGCGAGGTGGAGCGGCGGAGGCTGGTCGCCGAAGGCGACCAAAGCCGAAGCTGCGGAGCCGAGCACGAGTGACCGTGCTTCGTCACGCAAGGGCGGAAGGGCTGCTCTTCACGCAGCGCCGAAGCTAGGACGGAGTCAAACTGTATTCTAACCTCAAAACTTTAATTATGGGTATCTTTATAACCATGGGGCTCCGCGGGGTGGGGATGGTACAGGGGGAGTAGTTCTCCTCTCCCTACCCCCTCCCTCCTCTCCCCGCCCCATAAATCGATAGATATTTATGGAAAAATGTAGTCTAACCTCAAAACTTTAACCATGGATATCTCCATAACCATGGGGCTCCGCAGGGTGGGGATGGTACAGGGGGGTATCCCTCCTCCCCCCCTCCCCCCCCTCTCCCCCCCCAAAATCGACGGTCAACAAAGGAAAGTTTAACCAACTAGGCTGCTAACATGTCTTTCTTACGTTAGTTGCTAAATTGATGTATTGTCTTTGGAAAGGAGTACTAGTGTAACCAACTAGTGTATCTTAGCTGTCTAGGCCTTATTATTAGATAAATAATTGCTTTAACGAATTTACTCTTAGTTGAGTGGTTGAGACTAGTAGGCTGTTTGCCTGGTATTAAAATCATACCTGCCTGTGATAGTTAATAACTGCAGTGCCACCCAAGTATAACAGACAAAATTCTGTGGCAACTTTGCTCTTCGAATGTTTCAATATGAGGCCTTACCAGCAAACAATCTCATGTTTGTTTTCAACTTGAACCCCATTAAGACCAGCGGTCACTAGGTCTTCGGCTGGAATGAATAGTCTAGAATTTTCGCTGGTTATCATTTTAGAATGAATGTTATTAAGGAGACAAGTTCTTGCAAAACGAAAAGAAGTGAAACTCTAGACAACTTCTTCCACATGAAGACTAGTGACCACTGGTTTTAATTGGGTTGGAAGTGAAAACCAACACAAGATTGTTAGATGGTAAGGCAGATGGGTTATGGGTTGTGCATCAATGCACACATTAGGCATTTCCAATACATTATCTATACTTATACTAAGTACATTTTTATTGTACAACTTGTATAAGGTACCTATGCCACTCACCTTTTTGAAGATAATATAAAACTAAGAGGTAGGTCCAAGAATCCCAAATATTTCCTTACTATATTTACAGAGTCTAAAGTGTACACTGCACATCCTGAAAAAAAATTCTTTGCATGAATAAATGGATAAAGAGGTAAGTACATAGTGTCATTTATTTCCTACTCTTACTACATTATGCTCAATTAAAAAACTCATTACAAACAAAAAGCAGCTAATTTAATTGTTAACAAGGGTTATTTTCAAACCATATGCACATAAAACCAAATTCACCACAGATAATTAAACATTTTTTTATCATTTTTACAATTAGAAAAGAATGAATAAAATATGTAATGATAATGAAATATGTGAATATTATGTTAGTTACCTCTTTATTTTTATCAAACTGTATAGACAAAGTAAAATTCAAAGTCTATGACTAAGAACACTGCAAAGGATTTGAAATAATGTACAGTAAAGTACAAACTGCTAATATTCTGTTTAATTCATTATGTAATATTCTCTGCTCACAAGACAATTCAATATTCATTAAAAAAATAGTTATAACAATTGGATTTTACAAACAAGTGTATTTGGATAAAATATAGACTACAACATGTAGAGCCATAGAGCAGTAAAATCACAATAAATACTTACTTTTAGGCATAATTTTCTCAACAAAAATGTATGCTACTGCATAAAAAACAGCGGAGTGGTTGGCATGTGATGAGACCCCTCCTCTATCAAATGTGACTAAAGTGTCTATCTCCAGGGCTTCAAGCTGTTGGTGAATTAGTTTAGCAACTACCGGTACGGGCCAATGGGAACATGGATTGTCAGGTAATCTTGTATCTGAGATAAGACAAACATTTTGATCTGGGACACCAAGCTCTTGACATGCACTCCATAGCTCTTTACGTCTTATATGACCTTTTCCTTCGAAGTTACCTAAAAAGAAATGATAAAGGTATTAAAAATACATAATTGGAATAAGCAAAACCAGAAATTTTACAAATTTTATCATTGCAACATGCATTCACTCAAAATAACAGGTTTATAGAATAAATTTCACAGCAACTTCGCAATTTAATCTATAGACTAAAGTAAATGTCAAGGTTTAACATTTTCAAGGGCATACCATTCGAAAGGCAGAGTAAGTGAACATCAGCTCCCTGTTCACACAGCCTGAATATTGTGGGACCAAAAAACATGCACTCGTCGTCTGGGTGAGCGACTACTATTAACACTCTCTTTGCCCCAAGAGCCCCACGAGTCCGAGTCGGCAAGCGTCGAGCGTAACGACGGTATACCACACAGCACACTAATAAATACCCTACAACCCATAGGCTAATATATAAAGCAAAGTTTCTAATGTACACCAAGGTATCAGCCACAAATTTTACGTATAAGTTAGAAGAATTCGCAGAGTTGTATGGGTCTCCATCATACAACATTTCTCACTAGAACGTCAAGATATTTTAAACGTGATGACTGACTTGTTGAGTCTTTTTGTGTGACCAGTAATTTGTTTTGTTGTTCTTTACTAAAAACTAATAAAATTTGTAATAACTTTGTAGTTTTTGAACTCGGCAGGCACACATTCGACATTTTATGATTTTACTTTTAGTCATTTTGACATTTTTTAAACGTGACACTGACTGGCACTGATAACTTTGCATTTGATACATATTTTTTTATTTACCTACTTCTCGACCTATTCCTTTCTATTTTGCTCTGAAACAGTTAAATAACAATAAGTTAGACTGATATAACACTCATCAAAGATCTTTGTTCAAGTTCTGTTAGACACACGGTCGGAACTAAGGGACACAAGTGTATCCTTTAGTTGATCAAAGTTCTTTGACAGAAACCCATTCCACTCGTCCAAGATTGTTTAGCAGAATTTGCATAGTACTTTGCGTAGTTTGAAAAAATGGACGAACTTCGACCTTTAATGTGCTGCTATTCTCGTTGTCAAAAATCAGAATTCCTAGGTAGTTTGATGAAGTCATCGACATTTTTTGATGAGTGGAATACCGGCCTTAGGCCAAAAACAAACAAGTTCCCCGAGTTTTGACTTTCGTCGGTTAATTTTAAACTGTCAATGTCACAAAAGTCATAGCGTCAACGTCAAATAAATTGAAAAATCGTAAAAATTAGATGTTTTTATTCTTTCATCTCGGGTACTTTTTATTTCATTGCTTGGAAATTGGAATATTTACAATAAATTTTAGCACTGAGCGTCTACAAGAATCGAATCTAAAATGATCCAACCTGACTATCCATCGGCGCTAGGATTGCTGTCCCATTTAAATGCAGATGAGCTAAAGGAAATGCTTAATGATGACGCCAAATTCGATGAAACTGTTCTAAAGGATGTTAAACAGGTATACTCAGTTTCTTTATATGTACAATATTTGCACATCAGCAGCTATTTAAGTACACACTAAAACTACGCTATTTTGAATGCATAGCAAACAAGCATAATTATTCTGAAGTTATTGTTCTAATAAACAATAACTCCGGAAATAGTGCGTGACTCATTGAATAATTATGTAGGTATCAGTTATTTACAATGCTACTCCAATAATTTTTAATATCTTATTGAAAAAAACATGCCATCAATGATTTACAGGTAAAAGACTGGGAGACAGAAAAAGAGATGATTATAGCAAGCAACCGATCTCTTGCTGAGTACAATTTAAGCAAAGAGCCAGAACTTGAAGAACTAAAGTCGGATATACAGCGGAGATCAGAGCTTGGAGAACAGCTGTGCACTCGTATACAAGAGTTACTGGGGGAATACAGTAAGTTAATACTTTCATGATTTCTTCTAACATTAGCCTGTTTGTACACCATTATTATTATTTAATTTACTGTTAATTCACTGCTAACTCAAAGCTAGTAACTCGAAACTGGTAACTCACCTTGTAACCTTGCAAGTATAAAATTATCGCTAACTTGAATAAGAATTCAGATTTTTGCTTAAAGTTTTAAGGACAACTTTTTCAGGTGTGCAATTTGCAGTTCATAATTGAATTATTCTTCTCCTTCTTTCTTTATTTCCTGGCTTCTGTGGAATGTTAGCCACAATTTCACCAATGTCAAGTAGGTACTATGATAGACGATCATAATTGAATTCTATAACCCTGTTCCAGAATCTTAGATATTTTATACTCTTATAGCATTAGTCTTCTGATGCAAGAAAACAATTTTGTGGTGCAGTCTTAAGACAATATTAGAGAATAATATCCTACTGCCGCTCTCAAACTTAAAGCTGATGATTACATCAGAGGTAGTAGTTCCTAAATATTGACAATTTTAAAACAATATCCTAATAAAGTTAGCAAAATAAAATGTGATGGGACAAGACATTTATCTAAATACGTTCCTGTATTCTGGCAATAAATAAATACTCATAAATCTTTTAGTGTCATAAGTTTTTTTATTTTTATATTTCAGAAACAAAATCAGCAGGAATATCACCTGACACAACACAGGCCTTACTGGAAACATCAGCTGCACAGGCTGAGGAGCAGTCAGAGCAGATTGCTCAAGACTTCACAGCAGGAAACATGGGAGTGGATAAATTCCTTGAAGATTTTGAATCTATACGTAAAAAAATGCATTTACGTAAATATAAAGCAGAGAAAATGACAGAATTACTCAGATCTGGCAATCAAAGCAGCTACGGTAATGGGCACACATCACAGCCATATTTACCTTACCCTAGTTATGGTAACCCACAAGTCCCAAGTGTGCCATATCCTATGGGTCCTTTGAACATGCCAATGCCTAACATGTATGGAAACCACTTTTAAAGTTGCTAGTGTTGCCATGTGTACGTAGAAAGTTTTAATTTTACTATCACTAAATAATTATTTAAACATTTTACAAATTGCTCTTAGTTGGGTATAATTTTAATGATACATTGATGGTAATTCAATATCACTATTACGGCTAGGAAGGCATCCGTGTCATATTATAAAGAAGATTATTATGATGTTAAAATATGAACTGTAGGTTGAGAATAAGTGAAACCCATAGGTAACACCAATAGGTGCCATTTCCATAATAATTTGAAAAACTGAAGTCTATAAATCTTAGTTTTTTATAGCTTGTCTAAAGATATTTGCAATAGATTGTACAATACACACCACAGTAAATACATGTAACTATCAATATCACACTCTGGATTTATAATCAAACTGCTATTCGAAGTCATAGCTACAGAATTCCAGTATGAACTGTTTTAGATAAGAACACCTACTTGTACCTATAAAAATTATTGTTAAATCAGTTAATCACAGAAGAATTATAAGAGTTATGCAGAGAGATTCTTAAACTTTTTAATATTTATTATAATCCAAATGTACTTTACAAAGATATTGATTATTGGTTAGATTACTACCTAGCTGGGCTGGGAGAAAAGCACAACACACCCCAAAAGAGAATAGGATGACAATGCAGGCTGTAAACTTCACTGTGTTTTAGTTGTATTCATTATAATGAACCATATGAATTGCATTTCAGAAACCAAGCTAAGTGAGAACAAGGTTTAAATTGCTAATTTTACTAACAGGATAATTTATACAATTAGGTTTTATTGAAATTGTTTTTAAATGTATTATGATGCCAGTTTCAAACTATCTGCTGCGCTTCACTAATTTTGGTGCTTCATAGATAAATAAATTTAGATATTGGTGTCAATTCTATCATTTCATAACTAAACTAATTTTAGTTTCACTCTCTCTCTTTCTAATGCATAACATGAGAAAGAGACGGAAAATGTCTGACAGATCTAAATCTTGTTTTAGTGCTGTCAAATATCTTTCGATCTTGATAAATTAGGTGCCACTGAATTCATTGCCATTAAATTTACACTACACTCAAGCAAGTGGATTAATTTGACAGGTCTAAAATATATTCCATCTCTTTCTCATGTTATGCATTGGAAAGAGAGAGAGCGAAACTAAATTTAGTTTAGTTATGAAATGATAGAATTGACACCATTGTAGGGCTATGATATAAATACAGAAAATTTGTATTGTATTCTTCTATTATAATATAAAGCAAAATTATGCCATTTAAAAATTAATTAAGATAATTGTGGTTTAATAGATCTTCAAGATGCCGAGGTTTTAGCAACAGATTTAATTGTAAGAAATGAGAATGAAATTTGACCATAGACTACAGAAATTTTTGTTCAGTAGAAGTAGTGATGAAATTTTCATTAATTGAATTGGCTAGTTTGACCAATTTCAAAACTGAAAGTGCAGTGCCACTCGTTTTACTAATTGCTGTCTCAATAAGATAAATTCCAAAGTTAGCACCACTTACCTAAACCATATCTTTACCTGCACTGCAGCTCTTTAGCACTGAGTGTAAATTTAAAGAATCTAGCCTGTGTTGTGCTATAGCAAAACTGGGATTCATGCTATAAAAAAAATTCATACTACATTAAATTATCATATTTTATCTAAACCATTGAGGTATATAGCTATGTATGTACAATATTATATACAAAGTGTATGAAAGTAAAATAAATAATAATGACTGGAACATAACTTATTTTCTATGTATATTTTTAACATACCTTCCACAAAAATAACTAGTAGTAAGCATTTACAAAAAATCTAATATGAATTCAATTATTTAGCATCTGTTCCTTCAGTTACTTGTCTATTTTTATCAATTTTGTCATAGTCTGTTGTACCATTTAAAACTAAAAAGAAGAATAAGCCACCAAGTGCAACCATCATATACAGAAGCACTTCTTGGCGATTGTTCTGAATCAGTTGTTCATCATTTTGATGCTTTTTTTTAATAAAGTCTTTAGCATTCTGCGATTTCTGTAACAGATCTCCATAGTGATTTTTTGACCTGCAAAAATAATGTCAATTATATAGATATTACATTATATTAAGTACATTTATGTCAAGGCACTTGCATGGTTAAACAACATGTAAGATGTGACAAAAGAACTCAAGCCAAAATCACCTTCGTTTTGTATCAATATTGTTTTTATATATATAGATGAACAATGCATATAAATTTTATAAAAAAGTTAGCTAGTAAACTAAGCTAATGTACTAACTTATATTTATGGCTATTACAACCATTATGGCAAAAAGAAAGACTCAAAAATAACTTTACTGAAAAAACTTTAACTATCTTAATAATGCTTGCATTAAAGTGGGTCATTAAAATTTTATTTATTATAGAGCTAGGGTAGTTATTCTGTACACTACAAGATCAAGATGGAGATATGGCTTTTTAGTAAAATTATTTTTTTATAAACCACTGGTTTATTTATATCTGGTAACTCAGTAAACCTCGAATGAGATTGAGTATTCAAGTGTACATGTCGGAGCACATCAATATGTGAGACAAGAAATAAATTACCAAGCATCAAAGTTGTATATTGGTGTCTTGCCATCCATAGTAGGTATCACATGTCGGTTAATTCGTGATCTGTAGAACCTCAAGCTAGGATCTGTAGGCTCCGGATCAGGTTGGTAGTCCACACGAGTACTTTTATCAGGATGCAATAGAAGACCTAAAAAATAAGTTTTTTATATCTAAAAATGTTTATTTGGTATATAGCACAGGCTTTGAAATTACTGTGTGTGTTGTAATGCAAATGTAAAAGTATACCTTTATCATACATTTTCTTCAAATTAATATTTCCTAGCACCTCGTAAGCCGCTGCAATTGCTCTGAATTTCTTGGCTGATTCTTCATCCTAAAACCAGTTTGTTTATTCAAAAGTAATGTCTATGTAGAGGTATATGATATATTTTGGTAGAGGAAAATTTATTTATCATCAAGGTCATGAACATCACCCAGAGGTTATGTTTACTTTGATTGTAATACATACAAACATGGTTAGTTGATTACATAAAACCACGTAAACTAGAAATTATTTTTAATTTAATGTATTCCTAACTTACATCAGACAAGTCGGGATGGTACAATTTTGAAAGATTGTAGTACGCAGATTTAATATCATTTTGTGTTGCCTTTGGTGTGATACCTAAAACATCGTAGTGACTCGCAGCCACTGGATAGGATGTGGTAAAGTTACGGAGAACTCCAGATAAAAGCATTAATTTATTTTGTCGAAACATCTGAACCTGAAAATATTAAACTTCTTTAATCTTGTTAACATTTTTATTTTCACAATAAACGAAAAACAATATTGCAGCACTCACGTCTACTGATTCTTGTAGGCCAACAAAATGGTATAAATACACGTATTACCATAAAGATTTTTTCAATTAATAATTTTATGACATTTTGAGAAATCTTCCAAATAAAATAAGTCGAAATGTCAAAAAACCATAAAATCAAAATTAGGCATTGAGCTAGAAATATATTTTCCGTCAGTGAAATTAGGTAACCAAAATACAGGAATCAGCTGACCGCAATTTTTAAATTAGCGCACTCTAGCGGCTTTTAAACTAAGTTCACTAGAAACGACAGACCTCAAATAGACTTGTAACGAGATTGTTTGAAAAAGATGAGTCGGTACCATAGATGTAGCGTAATTTAGGTCTGTGGTTGATACGGTATGACATGAAAAAGAAAAGGACACACATATTTTTCGTCTCTATTCACGTGCCTACTTTTTTGCTGACTCCCTGTCAAAATGACTTATGGTAGCCAAGCAATGCTTACTCATTAGAAAAATATTAAACAAACACATAGGTAGAGACAGAGATTACATATTTTATGAAAAAGAGCCAATCACATAAATACTGTCGACACAAGGGAGATCATCTTATCTTGCCCATGGCAATTATGGAAATAAGTGTAACTTTTGATGACGTCCAGCTTTATAACAAATTGCCTCCAGGGGCCTGTTTCATAAAAAATATTAGTCTAATATGAGTATTAGCGTCACATTTTGTATGAAAAAAAAGAAAAAAGACTCATAATATTAGACTAATATTTTTTATGAAACAGACCCCAGATGTAAAACATGCGAAAATGCTTCCTACATTCAAGTCGGGGTTAGCTAAGTACATTGTACTTACTCAATAGTACGATCATAGAGTAGTACTATAATAAAGTAAAATGTACCTCACTAACATTCGACTAGTTTTGGCGCCAAGCGACATCCCACCTGTTATGGACAACGACAATATTGTACTTACTAATATTAATTATTTTCTCATGTAAGTGACATTTAGTCTTAAATGAGATATAAAGATTCTTTAAACTGAAACCTGAAACATTGAGAATAGAAATTCATGTTTAAGTAAACTTTTATGTGTTTTGCAGTAGATTTTTCATTAGAACTAGGGTACTTATTATAGCAGCAGCTTTGATTATAAATCTTAAAGCAGCAGCAAGCGTACCCAGCATGCTAGGTAGTAAGCAAATCACGTGTAGACTCACAAAATAATAAAGTGGTTTTTTTTTTACATGACATTACAAAAATGTAACTGCAGGGGCGCTGCTGGCTGCTGCCATTATGGAATACATGGAGGTGCCGTGTTATTCTAATCTATAAGTAGTGACAGTTGTAAGTGCCATATCACCCATTTTAATAGACAAAAAATAGTGGAATAGTTTTGTACCGTTGCCGTAATAGTTTCCGAAATTAGTTTATCCGCTGAAACGATATAATTATATCGATATAATCTGGGATGTTAACATAAATCATTCTGCGTGTTCTAATCAGTCCGAGTGACTATGCCCGGCCCGTGGTTCACAGCATCGAGATACCGTCCCAAAGAGTTTTTACTATACAAATAAATAAAATTGAAGTGTCTGTTTGTAATATCAAAACAACAGCCTTTTACTAAATGCATATGAAAATATATACGGAACCTATAACAAAACAACCATTTTTAAAATTTTTGTCTGCCTGTCTGTCTGTTTATTCCGGGTAATATCCGAAACGGCTGGACCAATTTTGACGGGACTTTAAATTCCATATTAACAGCTATAACACTACTTGAATTATACTCGAAATGTGATTAAAAATAGGATTAATAGGGGTTCAGACCTAGCGATCTTACGAATGGAAGGCATGTGTTTTCTCAGCTATAGGTATCCTTTCTGTTTTTTACAGTAAGTTTTCCGATTAGATGTGATTCATGTGAAACAGCTATCTTGAGAGATAGAAAACTAGCCTGAGGGCTAGTTTTTAGTATCGATACTCGTTATAGTAACACCTGTGTTTCTTGATTGGCACAACCCTAGCAATGGCCGCCATTTTGTTCGACAATATTAGTTTGTAGGTATGCACTTTTTTTGTATGTATTTCCAGTCCATATATATGTCAGTGGCTGCTGAAAGCAGGATGTCATCTGTGACGTGACGTCACCTTACAGTGAAATAAGAAATTAGTCATTTTTGAGTGAAAAGGAAGTGTGGATTTAGTTTATTTCGGTTGAAAACCAACGTTTACGAGTGTATACAATCTTAAATTAACATGTAAGTAATTTTTCATTCGTTATTACTATAAGTAAAAATAGTTTTTCAGGCAGATGTATGAATGTCGAAAAATCGCTACCTTATAAGGTAAACTCTGGTGCTGACAACGCCTGCCCTAGATAAACTTCGTTAGTAACGTTAAAAGGTGGTTTTGGCAATGACTCACAATTCTTGTTAGCGGACGTGAGTGACGATAAGTTGAAAGACGTAGTCAGATAATTGGGATTTTTAAAAATAAATTGTGCTCCTACTTATATCTGGTAGGTATACTTAGAAGTACGTACACTTCATTGTCAGTGCTTGATAAGTTAAATCTAGTTATTTCAACGGTTTATCTGGATTTGGTAAGGTTTGCATTGAGATTTTAGGTTTAAATGCGAAGTGTATATTATACCATACATATTTACATGATATAGTTGCTGTTATAGTATCCCCTTTGCTGTACAAATGGTATGGTAATATAATCAGAATTCTATTGTCATACATCTCCATACATTCTTTGTCTTATTGATATTTCCAGCTATAAAGCTATAATTCAAGGAAACTTGGATGTAAATCATAGAACATCTAGTTTGTTTAAAAGAGATTGAGTATAAATAATTGAGTATTTTTTTTTTACTTTATTCTTTTTAACTTTATGGTTGCAATACCCACTGAACACTCGGTGCCGTAACTAGGTAGCGCTAGGGGTGCTCAGGCAGAGGGTGCAGATCCTAAAAGTATTCAGAAATGACTAGACATGGGTGAGATTAGAACATTAGGGTCCAGTTATAGAAGCTCAAACCCTGCGCACAAAATGCTATTAACAACACTGTGAACACCTATAAGGTATTTCAACCATGAAGCTATTCTTTTCTTTTTTTTTTGTTTTTTGGTTACAAGACAAGGTCGTTTGCCTGATGGTAAGCATAACGCCGGCCCATAACAATAGCAGTGCCACCCAGAACTTTGTAACACAAAGGCCTGCGCAGCACTGCAGTGTGCTCGTTATCCTGAGACATTAGGTATTAAGTCTCATAAGCCCAGTAATTTCACTGGATACTCTGCTCATCAAACCGGAACACAGTAATGCTTGCACACTACTGCTACTGTGAAGTCTGCCGCCAGGCAGACTTCCCAAGCAAAGCGGTGGTAACGACCCAGACGGACACTCGCAGAAGATTTAGTCCTCCCACTAACAAGATATATTTGAACTATTGTTAAGCTATTGTTGAACTGAGCAAATTAAAGATATATTTTGATTTATTATGTGATTGATGTTGACATTTTGTTGCTGTCACTTATATTGATCTGGATAATCTGGATATATTTAGATCCTAGAATTCCCTGTATCTAGAGAACTAGAAACTACGACATCTAACATGGTATCACAATATCCAGGCTTTAAAAAACACTGTTTTGCTCAAATGAACAATCAAGCGACTTAACACTCTTTGTTAAAGCACAAATACTGCTGGTCTTTAATGAATATATAAATCAGACTCACATGGTTATACTGCTCCTAAAAGTATTTGCCTGTCAGTTTGTGATGAGGCTAAGAGCTTGCTTGTACAGTAATCTTAATAGCATTCGCATTGTTATTTTTTTACATAATATAGTGCTGCATAGCATTAGAGTTTGATAGCCAACTGACCTTATGTGACAATGAGCTAAGCACATAACTGCATCCACACTCAACTACCTCTCTAGCCAGCTCTAGCCTGATTCCCTGCAATTAGTAGCATCTGACTTAGTGTAACTGCAAATATTGAATCCTTTTCTTTAACATTTACAGATAACAATGTCGTCTCGCAAAACAGCCGGCCGCCGTGGCACAAACAAGAAGCGCGCTCAGCGCGCCACCTCTAATGTCTTTGCTATGTTTGACCAGGCTCAGATCGCTGAGTTCAAAGAGGCTTTCAACATGATTGATCAAAATAGAGATGGGTTTGTGGATAAGGATGACCTGCATGATATGCTGGCTTCACTGGGTAAGGATAATCTTTAACAGTCTCATACAATCTGGTAGGATTTACTCTGCTGTGACCATAGACACAGCTCACATAATACTGCAGCATAGATCTGAGTGGGTAATGCTGCTTTGCTGGTGTACATTTTATCAGGGTAGAGTGAGATCGTCTTTTCTCACCCTATGGTTGAAGCTGTCAGATCAATTATATTTTTATTTCTGTTAAATGTTATTACAGGCATGCAGTTGTTATGACCAGCACTATTGAAAGCAGTCAAACTCGAACATAAACAAAATGGGTATATTACGAAATGAAGTCTTGCTTGAGTGTCCCAACTGTCCATGAAAGCATAAACTTGTTTATTTTCAACATAAATAATCAGTAATATCAATCCATATAGATAATATATTATGTAAAGTCCATGTAGTTATACTTGTACAAATAAACAAATCTCGGAAAAGTCTTATCATACCGGTGCACAAAAGTGGTTTTTGTCAGCGAGCGTGGAGGCGTTAGCCGCGGCCGCGTTCGCTGTTGCCTTTTCCACGCTAGAGTGGAAAAAGCACTTCTGCATGCAGAGTTCGAATGATAGACAAAATCTTTCCTTTTTTAGTGAGGTGAAAAATTGTGTGTTTCGCTCGGCAGTAAATAATATAATATTAAATAAGATTATATTACTAGATAAGGATAAAAACACGGACCTTAGATTAAAAATGTATCATGACCTTTGGTTGATATATCATTCTCCAACTGACAAGGGGCGTAAAGAGCATAAAGGGCCATAGTAAATCTCCTTACAATGCTGTGTTCCAGGAAAGAACCCCACTGAGGATTACCTTGAGGGCATGATGAACGAAGCCCCTGGACCGATCAACTTTACAATGTTCCTTACTCTGTTCGGCGAGCGCCTGCAGGGAACTGATCCTGAAGATGTCATCAAGAATGCTTTTGGGTGAGCTTATTTATTTATAAGACTCGCTACCGCCTGCCTGTTATACAGGGTGAGTTTGAAGTGGTGTATCATCCCGGTAGGGGATGATTAGGACCATGGTGGTCCACAAGTTGTGAGAACCTCTCTCGAAATAAATTCCAACATTTTTGCCTAGACTTAATGCGCTCCGATTGCCTAAGCCACTGCTTCGCGCCGATTCCCCGTGCGCTGATATGTGTTATAGCAAAATCAATACATTGTTGTGAGATTGGATAGTACAGTATTTCATCTCTCGGGGTTAGTATCTCGATGAGAGTTTATCTATGCTCTTGAAATCAGCCGCCAAGCAGTAATGTGCGAGCATTACTGTGTTCCGGTTTGATGAACAGAGTAGCCAGTGACAGGGTAGCGGGCGCATTGCAGTGCCGCGCAGGACTTTGTGTTTCAAAGTTCTGGGTGGCACTGCAATTGTTATGGGCCGGCGTTATGCTTACCATCAAGCAAACGACTAGCTCATCGCTATCAAATAAAATAAAAAATAATTCTTCCAGATGTTTTGACGAAGAGAACATGGGTGTTATAAACGAGGAGCGTCTGCGCGAGCTTCTCACGACTATGGGCGACCGGTTCACTGACGACGACGTGGACGAGATGCTTCGTGAGGCTCCTATCAGGGGCGGGCTCTTCGACTATGTTGAGTTCACGCGCATACTGAAGCACGGTGCTAAAGACAAGGACGAGCAGTAAGCTGGTACGTGTTGGGAGGCTAAAGTCAGACAATAAAGGCATTTTTGTAGGGGACTTTTTACCTAGCTATAGTCTAGAAGCTGCACTCTTGATAATAGTAATGCGTCACTTGCGTCTGCATTTTGTTTAACCGAATTGGGATGTTGAATCCATTTTTTTTATGATGTCATTGAATTCGTTTTCTCATGAGAATCAAACGAAAAAAACTGTAAATCGAACGCTAGAAACGTCATAAATGAGAGTCAAAGTCGGGCGTATCTACTGAGGGCTAAAACGCGTCATACAAATGGGACAGAACATCTGACGTCACTTGTTCAATGCGGGCCGTAAAGCTGTAGTAAATACATGCATTTTGTAGATTTGGCCGTGAAAAACTGCTTTTAAGTACATAGTTGTCATATTTTTTTTATTCATTGATATGTAAAGAATCTCTTGGTATCATTTAAATTACCATTGGATGGTAAAAAATATGAAACTTAGTATAGCTGAAGTTGATCTCTCATAGTAAAGAGCGCAATTGCGAAAGTTTATGTGTTTCAATAACTTCAATGTTCTAGATGGCACTGCAGTTGTTAGGAGCGTTTGCTTGCAATCAAGCAAATGGCAACCTCGTCTTTCTTCTTTTAGTGTGATAATTGCCCTCTCCATGTCATTATTTGTCAGTCTGTTATGATTGTACTCTGTAGGCTTTTTATAAGAACAAGTTTTTTATTTCAGAAATGTACAATCTAGACAACTAGCAACGCCGATTTTGCATTTTGAGAACAGTATTGCCATACCCTGCCTGACTTTAGTCTCCAACCCTGCAATTTGGCAGGTTGCAATAACACATCTTTATAGATTCTTGAAAGTAATATCTTGGATTGTCCGAATTTATGACGATAGCAACACTATTGTAGCAACCGGTGACCTGCCATGCCCCCGCCATTTTATATAATATTGCCAGTCGTAAAATATTGGCATAAGGTAAATAAGTTAGATTCGTACGGATTTTCATATATCTCTTAAGATGTTGAGGTGCTATGATATATCTCACTTGCATTTTAATAAACAAAATGTGCATTTTTTCAACAATTCCATTTTTAATTGGTATTATAAATTTAAGTTTGGCTTGATTTTTATCCTCCCAAATTGTAGTTCTCTAGTTTTGCTTTCTCATTTTTTCTTTTTTATTGTGTGGTAAATAATATGTAGTAAACATTATGCTGCTAGAATTATTAAAAAAAATCTTGGTATTGATTGAGACAAAACCTATACGTTAAATAAAAGAACCATTTAAGTTGATTTAAACAAAACTTTGGTATTGTTCGGAAAAGAACATTGTTTAAAATTATGTGTTTAAATTCATCACGAAAATCACTTCAAATAAACCATTATAACGGAGGTTCTTAAACCAAGGTACTCAGTTAAACCCTGAACAATAGAAGTGTATAATGATTGGCCAAGTATTAAATCATCATTCCTTCAATAATCTTATCAGCTTTCTCTCTCTGGTGTATTAAAATGAATTATATTTTAAGTACTGACACCACGATATAATAAATTATGAATTATTTAGCTTAGGATACAACTAAAATAAATATAGTATTAGTGATTTGTGTGTATTGTGTAATCATGTATGTATTTTTCTTTTATGTACTTATAAATTTTATAATCTCCTGTAATTTTTGTTTTATTTCTTACTAGCGTTTGCGTGCGGCTTCGCACGCGTGCTATCAGGATACATATATAGCCTATAGTACTCAGGAATAATGTAGCTATCTATGATATAGTAAATTTTAGAATCTGGGCAGTGGTTTCAGTGAAAAGCAGTAATAAACCTATAACAAACTTTATAATATAACTAGCTTCCGCCCGCGGTTTTCACCTGCATTCCCACTGGAACCGTGCATTTTCCGGGATAAATAGCAGCCTATGTTACTCTCCGGTTCATAAACTATATCTTTGCCAAAAATTACGGGAGTTAGTAAATAAAAAAACAAGTGTTTGGTACGGCTTGCTGCCGCTGTATTTACTCATTTAAAAACAATATCACATTCTTTGACGATTATTTATATTATTATCAGTTTTGGTAGTTTAAAACATGACCGCCCCGGTTTTATCAAAGCTTGGTCTACAACACAATAAAAGATTGTTCTGTTTGTCTGTTGTCTTTGGTAAATTCGGGGCCTGACCGATAGGTAGGACGCGCAACGGACTACACCAACGTGAAGTTAGCAACAGATGCTATCTCAGTCACTAATCAGTATGCCCGCGTTTGCTGTCTCTTTCGCACGCTCAGAAAAGCTATATTCAGTTCGGTTTAGATCCGTTGCGCATTCTATAATATATCTTATAATATTGCTTACAATATTTACCCATAAAGTGCATATGTACCTAAATAGGTATTTCTTTCATACGTAAATAAAAACAATAGGTGAGTATGTACCTAACCTATTAAGTTTTGTCCAGTATGTTACCTAGTGTAGGTAGGTACCTAATTGTCTATCTACTTAGGTAAGACCTAGGTACCGATAGTATGTAAGTAATCGCAAAATTTGAGCGTTTCTACTGAAGTTAGTTGTTCGATGAGATTATTATCCGCCCGCGGTTTCACCCGCGTGGAGAATTCCACAGGGACAGCGCATTTTCCGGGATAAAAAGTAGTAAGCAGTAGTATGTCACTTTCCGCCCATAAATTATATGCATACAACGCGTCGATCCGTTGCTCAGTTCAAGTAACTTTCACTAAGTGTGAAAGCAGGACGCAAGATGACAATACACGTGTTAGACAGGAAATGGCCTTCCACAGCCGGAAGATGGAAAAGAACATTGGAAAGAGAAAACTCTCTGCGTAGCTACGAAAAACTACAAAAGCACATGTAATTTTGACGTAAGTACCTACCTACGTATGTAGGTATACGTTGTTGTTTCTTATACAGATAAGTTTAAAAAAAAAACAATTTGGGTATACAGATAAGTTAAAAAAAAACAATTTGGTTTAGATTCATGTTTTTTAAGTAGAATTTAGCACTTAAACGCTACCGGTGCGGTGGTGCGCAGCTATCACACAAAACAATAAACAACATTAATAGTAATAAACATTAATAATTATCACAGACTAATCTTGGAAACTAATAGACAATTTATAGGTGTAGAATGTAGATATATCATGGAGTTATTATCAACTCCATGCATGGGATTATACATGGGATAAATTGGGAATGTCTCTTTATTAAAATTGCCATAATTAAATAATAAGAGACCACAGACTATAAATGCATAATCTTTTTATTTGTATTTCCGATGTGTCCACTGTCCACGTTTATTAGTTGCCAAGTCTGGTTATGCTAAACTAATCAGAAATCCACAAACATTTAATATTAAGAATTACACTGGTATCAAAAATATAGTTATATCTTCTATATAATACAGTATGTAAGTTATCATTTCCTGTAGTCTTCGAGAATGTCGTGCGAGCCTCGTTCAGCTACCATCATGATGGCGGCCTGAGGGTTTCCGGTGGGCTGCGTTGGCATCGCTGACGCGTCTATCACTCTAAGACCTGGAGATAATAAATATATAAGTACTATAGCTACTGCCCGCGGTTTTCAAACGCGTTTCCACAGGAACCGTGCATTTTACCATAATGAAAAGTAGCCTATGTTACTCTCCGGTCCATAAACTATATCTATGTCAAAAATCACGTCGATCCATTGCTTCGTTACTGCGTAAAAGAAGGACAAACCAACAAACACACTTTCGCATTAATATTAGTAGGATGTATATTCGTGAAATATGTGTGGTTTTAAAATAAATCTAGTGTTGCAACACTTTGGCCAAACCACAGACCTAAAATTACGCTATATCTGTGGCCCAAACCAAAGAGTATATAATCACTACGTTTACAAACAATGGTACCTACAGACAGTATGTATATAAATTGAAAATATTATTAAATGATGTCAATGATTTGCTAGTGGGAGGACTAACTCTTCTGCGAGTGTCCGTCTGGGTTGTTACCACCGCTTTGCTCGTGAAGTCTGCCGCCAAGCAGTAGCGTGCAAGCATTACTGTGTTCCGGTTTGATGAGCAGAGTAGCCAGTGAAATTACTGGACTTATGAGACTTAATACCTAATCTCTCAGGGTAACGAGCGCACTGCAGTGCCGCGCAGGCTTTGTGTTTCAAAGTTCTGGGTGGCACTGCAATTGTTATGGGCCGGCGTTATGCTTATATTCACGCAGACGACCAGCTCATCTCGTTACCAAAAAACATTAAAAAAAAGTAAGAGTGGTTTTCAGTGTTGCCTCACCTGTCACATTTTTCACTCTCAAGCGTGTATCAAGCACGGTGCCAATGGCGGCGGTGCCGAGCTGGTGGTTCTGAGGGTCGGTGCTGTACCGGACCATGCACTCGAGCCAGTCGTCAGACCACTGGTCGGCGACGCCGTCGCACTGGGCGGTCGAATCGGGGTCCAGTTTGATGCCGTATTGGTCTCGTAGGATCTGTAATAGTTACGTGAAGGTGTGAGCGAGATAGGAGTTAATACAGTCTTTTCTTTTTTATTCTTTATTTAAGGAGCTTTTTCGCTTAAACGAATATGCCGCTCCATATGGCAACACTGTAATGGACATAATCATTGCACAATGTAGGTACAGAATTATACCTAAACAAGCAAAACATTTATCTATTTTGTAAGCCACATTTTACTAGGTCTAGTATCATTTTTGCTTTATTTGACATTGGGCAAGCCAAATAACTATTACATAATCCAATGGAACTGTCACCATTGTCTAGTCCCTTTATTTCGGACACTTTTACGGTCTTACCACAAAAAAGTTAAACATGCCTTAGTCGCGTGTTTAAATATGAGCAACCACAAATCCTGATTTACGTAGTGTCGTTATTTTTAAGTCCATTCTGTTGTGACATTTCTAATCATTTTAGAAGTTTATCTTTAGACTGTCTAGCTAAACAGGCGTTTAAAAGTGTTTTTGGTGGTAACACAGTTTGTGTCTTATTTATTTCTTTTATATGTGTATTTTGTAGTTCATTTTGTTTTGTGAGCGCCAAATAAATGCTTTTGCAGACTACTATAAAGAAACTGCATACTTAGGCATCTGTATACGTATACACTAGGTAAGTAGTTACTACTAAATCAATAGATTTACACACCTTGCTATCAAATATCCGCTTCAAGTACCTCGCTGCGTCCTTGACCATGACCATGTCGTCAGGATGCGCGAAGAACTGCGGGTCGAAGATAGGCTGGTCCAGGGGGTCGGTGGAGTTCAGGGTCAGGGAGCCCACACTGCGAGGGAGCAAGGCCACTGCGTTGGCCCTGGAAATCATGCATAAAGTTAAAACTAAACAGTTGAAAAGTTAAGATGAAACACAGTAATTTAACATACTACGTGTAGTCTTGCCACCACGCACGACAGAGGTCGTGCGTGGTGGCAAGACTACACGAGCAACGCCGTGGTACGTTACCCAACCAGACGGACACCGGGAACGAGTTACTCCTACCACCTAATAGGTAAAGTCCTACCCGTTGTAAGTTAGTCCTACCACCTGATAAACTAGTTCTACCACCTGGTATAAGTTAGTGCTAACACCTGGTACGTTAGTCCTACACTCTCAGAAGTTAGTCCTATACCTTTTGACAAGTTAGTCCTACGAGATAAGTTAGTCCTACCACCTGGTAAGTTAGTCCTACTATCTTGTAAGTCTATAGTCCTATCACCTGATCGTTAGCCCTACCACCTGTTGAGTTAGTTCTACCATCTGGTACGTTACATCTACCACCTGCTTACCTAGTCCTACCACCTGGTAAGTTAGTCCTACCATCTCGTACGTTTATAATCCTACCACTTGATACGTTAGCCCTACCACCTGTTGAGTTAGTTCTACCACCTGGTAAGTTAGTCCTATCATCTCGTCAGTTTATAGTCCTACCACTTGATACGTTTAGCCTTACCACCTGTTGAGTTAGTTCTACCAGCTGATAAGTTAGTCTTAACTACTCAATTCGAAAAAAGTTAGTAGTAATACTCACGAGACATTAACCCCTTTCTCGTAACAGCTTCCCTTTTCACCGATCTCCCCGGTCTTGGAGCACTCCGCGTAGAATCCGTTGAAGAAAAACTGGAGGTCGGGCTGCTCGCGCTCACGGTCCGCCAGACTCGAGTAAAGGAGACCTGTCAGCTGTAAACACGAATACTTATTATAATCAGCCTCTTACGCTCCCACTGCTGGGATACGGGCCTTCTCTCAGAGAAAGGTTATGGGCCATAATCCACCACGCGGGCCCAGTGCGGCGTGGTAGATGTCACATGTCCTCGAATTTTGTGGTTCTTGAACGTGCGGGTTTCCTCTATTGAAAGTCACACAAGTTTCCGCTCGCCCACACTCGCTCTTAAACAAGAATACTTATCATGCCGTAAAGTTAGGTAGGTATCTACCTACTATTAGTATTTGACCTATATATTTTTTATAATATTCAAATTCAAACCTAATTTATTCACTTCAGCTGTGGTAACATGAGATCTTAGGTTTTTTTTAAAGAGCAGCATAACTTAACCTTTTGGCATGCGAATAAATTAGGATGGAAGATATTTGACAGCTCTATAACTAATTTAGGTCTGTAAAACATCATCCATCTCTTTCTCATGTTATGTTTTGGAAAGAGAGAGCGAAACTAAAATTAGGTTTAGGTATGAAACGTCAGAATCGACACCATTATCATGATACCACATAATTATAAGCACGTCATTGAGTGTAAGATAAATCGTGAATCGAGTACTTATTTGAGTGAGATGAAAGGTACTTGAACATTATCTCTACAACCTCATGCAATAAACTTGATGTTGGATATCGATTTGGTAAATTTGCAATCATCTTCTGAAGTACCTATGCGTTAGAATCTAGATGACGTATCCGATAGGTAGATATAGAAAGAGACCATTCCTAAGAATAGAAATTACGGATCTTGCACGATATATACGCTTCAATCAGTTAGGATAACACTTAGGTTATCAGATAAAGTCACACGCAAACAACCGTGTGAGAAGAATGCAAGTCACTTTATAAAGGGCTTGCACCACAAAGTGTTTGAGTACGTACTGTGAGAATGCATTGTCACTTTATAAAGGTGTTTGAGTACGTACTGAGCGTCCTGCCTCCACTTTGCATACTCCGCGCATCATCAGACGATCTTTCTAAACAATCATTATCAGCTATCATTTAGTTAGTGGTACTTAGGAGTAACTCTACTGCGAGTTTCCGTCTGGGTTGTTACCACCGCTTTGCTCGTGAAGTATGCCGCCAAGCAGTAGTGTGCTAGCATTACTGTGTTCCAGTTTGATGAGCAGAGTAGCCAGTGAAATTAAAGGGCTTATGAGATTTAATACTGAATGTCTCAGGGTAACGAGCGCACTGCATTGCCGCGCAGGCCTTTTTGTTTCAAAGTTCTGAGTGGCACTGCAATTGTTATGGGCCGGCGTTATGCTTACCATCAGGCAAACGACCAGCTCGTCTCGTTACCAAATACCATAAAAAAAATAGTACACCTTACCTGAGTTATTCCCGTAGCGCTCATAGGCCCTTTCCTCTGCAGGAGATATTCAGTGACCACCGCCCAATCCAAGACCCTGGTATCGTTCAACGAGGTCAGCAAGAAGTTGAAGGTAACTCCGACGTGATTCCTCAAGTTTTGGCCCACTGATGGGAGGTCTGCTACAACTGGAATTTTGAAGTTCTCGAGTGTCTCACGAGGTCCGATGCCTGACAGCAGAAGGATGTGAGGTGTGTTTAGTGCACCTGCACTTAATATCACCTGTGGAGGTAAATTTTAATTTTACTTCTGATCTGCAGGCCTATTCCAAACTCCATCCAAACTCATCACTCATCCAAAATGAGTTTAGAATAGGTACGCCTCCAGGAACCCACAAAATCGGTTAATATATACAGAGTATCTACCTATACGTGGCTTTGCCTACGTAGTCTAAGTTACTCCTTGTAACATCAGCTACCTACCAATGAAAGACTGGTCAAAATCGGTCCGGCCGTTTCGGAGATTACCAGGAACAAACAGACAGACACAAAAATTCAAAAAATGGTTGTTTTGTTATAGGTAAGTACCGTATATACCATTATAGGAACGATATCTACAGGAGTTTAGTCCATTGACTTATCAACTGCACCACGGGGAATCTCTCTCTCTTTCTCTTACCTCTTTAGACGAGCGAACTGTTTTTTTGTTTCCTTTTTCGTCGATGTACTCGACGCCCACGGCCCTTTTCTCCTCAAACAGGACCTTTGTGACGTGTGCGTTCGTTTTCACGTCCAGATTCGGGCTCCTCGAATCCGACTCTAGGAAAGCTCTAGCGGTAGTGTAGCGTTGGCCATCACTGGAGTAAAATGGGATATTAAGTAAAATTGGTTAGTCAGACTTCGCTGGTACTTTATTATGGTATAATTATCTCAAAGGTATTTTTAATAAATTATGAGCTTTCAAAAAAATGGGCACTTTACAGCCTCATGCAAGAAATACACCCTACACTTCACTACACATACTTCGCAGTTAGTCCCATTTGAATTTGAAAAAAAAAAACTCGTTGGCTTAATTTTTCTTGTATCATTTCAACTTACGCATTAAATGTTTGTGCAATGTTGAATCCATCGGGAGTATTAGGGTCGTTCATGTCTGCTATCACCGGGTAGCCCGTCTCGTTGATGGCGTTCAGGAGTTGGTATAATGCATCAGGCTGGTGGTTGAACTGTGAAGGGTTAAACTAGTGAGTTTTATCGAGACGAGCAAGTAGTTTGATGGTAAGCATAACTTCAGCCCATACCAATAGTAGTGCCAGGACTGAAACACAAGATCTACGTGGTACTGCAGAGCGCTATCATTACCCTGAGAGCTGAGACATTAACAGTGTTACCACAAAAAAAAAACATTTCTAGTCGCCTGTTTAGCTAGACAGCGTCTAAAGATAAACGTCAAAAATGATTAGAAATGTCACAACAGAATTGTGTTAGACAAGGGTCAGACACTACTTATGTTGTGGTTGCTCATATTTAATCGCGCGACTAAGGCTTGTTTAGGTTTAATGTGTGTTTAATTTTGTTGTGGTAAGACCCTTCGAAATTCTGGTTTCGCAACCAGAAATCTTGAAGCGTTGTCTAACACAATTCTTTTGTGACATTTCTAATCTGATTCTAAAATGAAATTTTAGACACTGTCTAGCTAAATAGGCGTCTAAAAGACGTTTTTTTTTGTAGTAACACCCCTATTCAATTATACCTGTTGAACAGGCATCGGTCCTTTATCAGAGTGGTATTTCTCGCTGACCAGAGTGCCGATTTGCTTGTTGCCTTCAGTCTTGGCGAAGAACGGAAGGTTATCCTCCCAGGACCAGCCCTCGGCTCCAGCCGCCACCCAGTCTTCGTAATCGGCTGCGTGGCCACGATGGTACATCATGCCGTTCAGAACGGTGCAGCCACCTGTGGCGAAGAATACACGTTCTATAGTAGCCATGCTATTTACCAGGTGGTAGGGGTAGGAAAGAGCGAGTGTGGCCGAGCGGGCACTTGTGCGACTTTCAATCCGACGCACCATAGTTCGAATCTCGACTCGGCCCCGCCAATCACTTATATCAAGTTGCAGATTATTGACACTCACTCTAAAACGGTGAAGGAAAACATCGTGAGGAAAACCGGCATGTTCAAGAACCACAAAAATTCGAGGACATGTGAAATCCACCAAGCCGCACTGCGACGCGAGTACGGATCTTTTCGATAAATAAAATTCGATAAAATTGACAGTTAAATCGATAAAGTGGGTTTTATTCGATAATACTCGCAGTAGAGTTAATCTACTAATACTAACTTAGTAATATTTGCACATTACTGCTTGGTGGCAGACTATACGGGCAAAGTCATGATACCAGACGGACACTCGCAGAAGAATGATTCCCCACACACGGGTGGGCAGTTGGAACTTTGGATTTGAATTATGTGGATTGGAGTGCTCGTGTATGTGGAGTTGTGGACTGTTAGTCCTACCACCTGACAAGCGTGGTGGATCCCCGTAATAGGGGGAGAGTTGCCATCTCCCCATTATGGGGAGGCCTCGGTTCTACAGTCTTCTACCTGATGCTTGAATGTATATTTAGGCTAAGATTCAGAGACGATTCTAAGCGTAGACGTTGGCTTCCATATGTCAAAACTGTATAGAATTTTGACGTATGGAAGCGTGAGTCCACGCTTAGATTCGTCTCTGAATCTCAGCCTTAGACACATCCGTGGTGAAACTGACAGATCGTTAGACTGAATTCCATAGAGCATTAGGGTTGGTTCATAAAGACCACCCAGTTCACGAAACCTATAAACAATGTTTTGTAAAGAATGCTGAATAAACAAACTTACCCATGACCTTTCCTCTCGGCCAATGGCATCCCTTCGAGCCCTGGTCCAAGCAGTAGTTGCCTTGCACAGTCCTGTAGGCCCAGTCGACCTCCTCGTTCGACCAGAATGTTCTGTAGAAGGATGGGATCCGTGCGCCTAACGGTTCTACAGGGCCAGCTTCTAAAAGTAGTACCTATAGCAAAATGAACGCACAATTTAATAAATATGTTCCCATAAAGAATGAAGACCTAATACAAATATATTTATTATTTTATAGCTATTAATATTAAATTACTACTCCGTTAAATACAACGTGAGTTTAAATTGGTATGTTATGGCGAAAGGCGGTCAATCTACTCTTGCAGGGTCATTTTAATTGAATCGGAATGATATCCGTCTCGGAAGCGACATTTTGATCGTTTATATTTCGGACACGGAACCCGAAAGAGAAATAATGTCGGGATTATATCCGTTTTTATACACTTGAGTTGTCGAATCTAAACGGGAAATTTGTCTGACGGGATGCATTTCCGAGATATAAACGATCAAGAAAGTCACTTCCGACACGGATATCATTCCGAGTGAATTAAAATAACTCTACTGGAGGTAGGTCTTTATGTATAAATATTTAACTCTTCCGAATATAGATAAGTGATAACATAATGCTGACAAATCGAAAGTTTTCTCCCATAGATAACTTACCTTATACGAAGTATCTTCAGTCAATCTGCTGGCCACGATGGGTCCTGCCGCCCCAGCACCGACCACTATAAAGTCGTATTCGTCAGCAACGTCTTTTTTGGATTCTATCCTATTGCAAGGAGTCGAGATGTCACACCGACCTCGGAGGAAGCCTTCCAGGACCAACATAAAGAGTATGGTGCCGCTGCATATTGGGGAGTTGGCTATTGAAAGCCCTTCTTCTATGATGGGGCAGCTGCAATGCTGCAAAACAATAGATAGTCAAATGCAAGACAAAGGCACAGAAGGTATTACGATTTATTTATTTATTTATTCATACACAAAACAGAATACAGTCAATAATATTATAGTTAGATACAGTTTACATTTATGAACCAGACCATATTCCTAAACATGTGTCTAACAATTATTATGGATTGTAAAACTGTGATAAAGGTAAATGTTGTAAAAGTAACTGTTGTTTAAAAAAATAATGTGTATTAGGGTAGATATGGTAGAGACTTTAGGCCCGTGGTGGGAGCCCGAAGCACACGAAAATATTTGGCGGGACCGCTTGTAGAGTCGACGCGTTACCAAAATTCTGGCTTTTATCTCGCTCAAAGGATCAGCTTTTATTCAGCCTTGCCATCCAGCGAACTAGCATGTTGAACTATAGATCGTTTGCACTATCTTTAGACAACAAAATGGCCCTACGCTACCCGACTCTACCCTAGTGTACTCTATTCTTTTGTACCGAGTTTTGAGTGAATCGAACCAAAGAACAAAATTTTCCATAAAAAGTATTGCATTTCAGCTAGGGGTAGTTTTAAAAAAAAAACGTGTTTTGTTATTTATTTTAATGTTTATTTGTACCGATGTATTCGGACCCAGTTTTGAGTGAGTCGAACCAAGGAATAAAATTTTCCATAGAAAAATTACCACCCTGTTTAACCCCCTCAAGGGTTGAAACTTATGGCCCTGAAATATTTACGGGACAATCTTTGAAATACCTCCTTTCTAACAAAAAAGCGTGAATGAAATTGGACGACGCGTTAATGAGTTATAGCTAAGTAGGTACACATTTTGACACTCATCCCCTCTCCTAAGGGAACGGTACCTAATTTCAGGATAAAAAGTATCCTATGACCTACCTTATTACCTACCGTAGTATGAACTTAAATCATGCCAAGTTTCATTTGAATCCATTTAGTACTTTTGGCGTGATGGGCGGCCAAGATACAAACAGACAGAAAAGAAAAAATGACAGTTTTGGCTTCAGTACCTATCAATAATAGAGTGCCCTACAAAAACAAATTACAAAATATCTTTGTCCGAGCCTGTTCCCGTTTTACGCGTTACTCGTACATTAGAAGTACATAGATTTATTCGCGTGTCTAAATATTAACACAAATCATGTTTTAAGAAGTGTCTAATTCAATTCTGTTGTGACTTTTTAATTATTTTAAACGTTTCTTTTTTTGACGTTTCACGATCCAGTCGTACCTATGTACCTATAGCTTTGATATCGTAGCATAGATATTAAAATGCTCGTTGTTATTCAGTAATCCGAAGTTTAAAGCTAGCCGAACCTTGGTACATGAATTAAATCTTGTTCATAGTTCACCGCTTTGCTCAAGAAGTCTACCGCCAAGCAGTAATATGCAAGAATTACTGTGTTCCGGTTTGATGAGCAGCGAGTAGCCAGTGAAATTACTCTACGTAATGTTTGGGTGACGAGCAATTGGCAGCATGTTTGAAAGTTCTCAGTGGCACTGCAATTATGGACCGACGTTATGCTTACCATCAGGCAAAGGACTAGCTAGTCATCAAATAGTATTAAAAAAACTTCTGTTCAAAATGCTGAACTCCGACCTAAGTGGTATTTATGACGCTATTGTGCTTTGGAGAGAACGTTAAGACCCGGTTCTTGTGGTAAAACGTAAGAAATCGCACGTCAGAAGCTTTCTTCCTCTTCAGATTATGGCTCTGCCACTAACCGTCAGTCGTCACTAGCGGCACTAGGGTTGGCCCATATCGAAAAAAAAACAAGTTAGTAAAATTGTACTTACCTCTGGTGATAATATCATTTTGCTCTCCGGCGTTTAACCCGATATATTCACGAAACTCCTTAAAAATATCAAATGATTAAAATTTTGACACATTTGTTTTAGAAGTAGTGAAAATAAAAAGTCAATACTTTAAAGTTTAGTTAAAAATAGAAGTTTGCGATTGAGTATAAATAATATAAATAGTTCAATAAATATATAAAACTAAGCCAAAGAACGATAAGTTTCAAGTATTTTTTGACCACATCGACACTCAGTTATTCGTGTGATGGTGCTAGAAATATTTTAGTCATTACGGCAATTATCATAACTTTCTCGAAGGATTCACAGTAATTTAGTTAATTTATGAAAATGGAAGTTCAAAATAGGAATAAATATTAAATAAATAAAGTTAAAATTTTTAATTAATAATATTTTACAAAATTAAATTGTGTCGTATTGTTATAAATATCAATTACAGGTACCTAGGAAAACTATGGCTAGCTTTTCCCCTAAATTTGTGTTAAATTATAAAACTAGCAATACAGAACTTATGCTCAGTAGCGCCATACTTGCTGGACTGTACCTTAGTTATTGTCTTGGAATAGACAAAACATTGGCAATAAATTTAAGAACTTTTAATTTTTAATCAGGTTTATGTAGTTTATGAATAAAATATAAATCTATATATATTTTAACCTATTTTAAAATACCTAGATACTTTTGACATTTCTGACAAATTTTCACAGATTTCAAGCTCAGATTAACGCAGTCCAATTTACTTCCCCTTACGGGATTGATTACGATTTTGTCACAGCGTTGAATAGAGTTAGCAAAGAAAGCGGTCAACTACTTGCAGTCGAGTTTTTCGATTGCAACAAGTAGACAAACCTGCAGTTCGTGTGTTTATGTTCAGAACCATTTTATTTTCAAACCAATAAAAATAATCCGTTTGAAAACAAAAATAAATGAAAAAATCATTTTCTATATTTCAAAGGCATATTTTTTTTTTAGTTTTTTCTGCTTTTATAAATTTTTTTTTTTTTTATGTTATTAGGTAACGAGACGAGCTGGTCGTTTGCCTGATGGTAAGCATAACGCTGGCCCATAACGATTGCAGTGCCACCCAGAACTTTGAAACACAAAGGCCTGCGCGGCACTGCAGTGCGCTCGTTACCCTGAGACATTAGGTATTAAGTCTCATAAGCCCAGTAATTTCACTGGATACTCTGCTCATCAAACCGGAACACAGTAATGCTTGCACACTACTGCTTGGCGGCAGACTTCACGAGCAAATTATCTACTTATGGTTAAAAAACAATTAAATTTTGTCTAACCTGTCCGCACAGACTATGCCTGTACGTTTCCACACAAAATACAGTCTAGCTCCTACGAAACTAAACTTATATATGCTTCGGGTTCGCCTACAAAAGATAAGATAGAAGATATAGCGCGAATAAAAATTAAAGAAAAAGCATTTTTTTTTTGCTAGTCACGTTAGCTAGTCAATTAATGTTTATTGTACTTTATTTTCCATTTCACGCTGAGCTGTTTTGGTACATTCTTTATTGTAGGTGTTGTAAAAGATTGATAGGGATTAACTTTTATCATTCAAGTACATACCTATGTACTCGTAGCTAGTTTTAGGTACCTATATCACGTTGGATTTGAGTCATAACGAAATTATTAAATTATAGAGTAATAGTTAATTTGTACTCTATGGGAAAATAGGTACCCTATTATTACAAATAGTAACAATTCGAAGTGGGATAGCTCACTAAGGTAGGTACGACTCAGCTTGAGCTTTCGGTGAAGTAAAATATTATGATGCAGCCGTATAATAAGACTGAGTAACAGTCCGATGATGCTGTAACAGTCCGGTGACGCTGTAACATTCCAGTGACGCTGTAAACAGTCCGGTGACGCTGTAACATTCCGGTGACGCTGTAAACAGTTCGGTGACGCTGTAACATTCCGGTGACGCTGTAAACAGTTCGGTGACGCTGTAATCAGTTCGGTGACGCTGTAAAAGTACGGTGACGCTGTAATAGTGTGGTGACGCTGTAACAGTCCGGTGACGCTGTAACATTCCGGTGACGCTGTAAACAGTTCGGTGACGCTGTAACAGTCCGGTGACGCTTAATAGTCCGGTGACGCTGTAATGAGTTCGGTGACGCTGTAATTAGTTCGGTGACGCTGTAATTAGTTCGGTGACGCTGTAGTAAGTCCAGTGACGCTGTAATTAGTCCGGTTACGCTGTAATGACCAAAAGAACAACAGCACGGTCCTTCAAAAAAGAAAATCAAGTCTCGTCACTTCGTCGTTTTGTAAGCATAAAGCCTGCAATTGCCACCCAGAACTGTCACGATTGCGGCACTGCAGTGCGCTTGTTAACCTGAGTAATCAGGCATTTATTTCTTTACTAGCTTCTGCCCGCGGTTTCACCCGCGCTACCACAAGAACCGAGTATTTCCTGGATAAAAAGTAGCATATGTTACTCTCCGGTCCATGAACTATATCTTTGCCAAAAAAACGTTGATCCGTTACTCCGTTGCTGCACGTACCTATAAAGGACAAATCAAATGACCAACAAACTTACAAACACACTCGCATTTATTGTAGTTGGTACAGAAATACGGATTTCTCATATTATTTTGCCCAATAATTTCACTGACTAGGTTATAAGGTATATATAGGTCATTAAACCAGAACACAGCCCTGCTTGGCGACATACTTGGCCACACGAGCAATGCTGTGATTAGTCAACTGATTAGGACCCAGACGGACAATCGTATAAAAGTTATAGCCTACCACAGGGTAAAGCTCAAGCTGTTTTAGAGATAATGGGCCTTCTTAGCGTCAGCGGCATTCACAGAACATTGGGCCCACGACCGTGTCAAAACCGCGGAGAACCACTGCGTTGGATGCGAGAGGCGAGTAGCTGATCCTAGTGGGAAGTTCTATTGGGAGGCCTATGTTCAGCAGTGGATGATGAAAATGTTGATGAGAACGACTCACAGACATTATTATCATGGAAATCTAAGCCTCATGGCTTTATTCGGATTAGCCACACGGTAATTGCTATACAATAAAAGTTTGGTAATCTTTACGATGATATTTTTTAACACATATTTCCTGTCATAATATAACAGGGTTCCATAGCTCGAAACAAAACAATTGAACCTTTGCAGAGTTATTTTGGTCATTTTTTTCTGATGAGGGCGTATAATTATGAAAATAAGGCGTGTTTTTTTCTATTTGGTAACGAGACAAAAACGCCTGCGCGGCACTGCAGTGGGCTCGTTACCCTGAGACATTAGGTATAGTAATTTCACTGGCTACTTTGCCAGTAATGCTTGCACATTACTGTTTGGCGGCATTCACGAGCAAAGCGGTGGTTAATCCTACGACCTAGTCAAATTCTTAGAAGAGACCCTTTTTCATTACTTATACATTATACTGAAATGGGTACAGTGGAAGTGCAGAAAACATAATCTAAAACTATTTAGGCAATTGTTGACTACATATAGCCAACAACAAGCCCTTACGGGGGTGGGGGTGGCTATTACCATAGTAAAAGTACTTCTTTTATTATGCTATTACGGAGCATTATGAAATCGACTAATTCCACGGAACCATCAGGGCCCTAGTCATGTTCGCACTCGACCGTTTCATTTTTGTGACAAACAATATTTGTGCTTTGAACTAGCTACACATTCACGTGGGTAGTAGGTACCTACATACATGATGCAGGCAGGTACATACTTCCATCAAGATATATTTATATATATTTATCGAATTGCTTATCTAATGTTGATCTATATAACAGTAGACTGTACTAATTGAGTTAAAAGCGATAAGACTAAGCGATAACACTATTATCTATTCTGTGGCGATAATAAACAACTATTAGGTAAGTGAAAGTCGGTGAATTGTGTCGGTTCGTAAAATTGGTAATATCGCATGAGAGTTTATTCATTTTGTACAAAATACAGAAAAGCTTTCCGCTACTGTATTTCACCTACTGGTGAAAAAAAATACATTTTACCATATATACCAATGGCTTGAGATATACCTTGAAACTGTTTGTATTTATTATAGTATTTTGTTTGATGCTCGATTTAATTTCTAGAAGTTTTTTTATTTAGTACACTAGCTTCTGCCCGCGGTTTTCACCCGCGTTCCCACACGAACCGTGCATTTTTTCGGGATAAAAAGTAGCCTATGTTACTCTCCGGTCCATAAACTATATCCATGCCAGATATCACGTCGATCCGTTGTTGCGTGAAAGAAGGACACTTACATAGGCTACTTACTTTTTATCTCGGAAAAATGCACGGTTACTTTGGAAACGCGGGTGAAAGCCGCGGGCGGAAGCTAGTGATCTATCTATAGTATTTGTGTCATTTTCAAAAGTGGAGTGCAAAAATAATAATTATCACATGACACAATCCACAATCGGCGCGCACATGACGAGGTGGAAGATATGTTTTTTTTATTGTTTCGTCAGCAATCGGATAACTATGTTATCAATAATTATTGTCATTGGTTGGTGATCCGCCATATTATTAATTGTTTACATTATTAGACAGTTTAAAAAACACGGGGATCTGTAAGTGTAATCTATATAATTTTGATAATTTCTAGACTAAACCCGCGGTAGCTATGCAAAATTGATAAGGGAATTAATGATAGATAAATAACGAAAGACAAAATTACAATAAAAGTTCAAATGCAATCTTTCCCGAAGTGTGATTTGACTCCATATATTCGCTCACATAACACATAGTAGGTAGGTACTTATGTGCCTCACATAGTTTCAATACGGATGAGAGTTAGTGGGAGGACTAACTCTTCTGCGAGTGTCCGTCTGGGTTGTTACCACCGCTTTGCTCGTGAAGTCTGCCGCCAAGCAGTAGTGTGCAAGCATTACTGTGTTCCGGTTTGATGAGCAGAGTATCCAGTGAAATTACTGGGCTTATGAGACTTAATACCTAATGTCTCAGGGTAACGAGCGCAATGCAGTGCTGCGCAGGCATTTGTGTTTCAAAGTTCTGAATGGCACTGCAATTGTTATGGGCCCGCGTTATGCTTACCATCAACCAAACGACCGACTCGTCTAGTTATCCAATAGTATAAAAAAATACAAACATACATACACGAACCCTAAAAACCTTGCACTCCTATTTTGTGCAGTCGTGTAAAAAAGACATCAGACCCGGACAGGTCAAACAGAATCAACTAAAAACCAGATTTAGTTTATATTCTTAAATCCTACTGACATTATACCTGATTATTGAAAAGATTGTAATATGTTTTTTTTTAATGCTCTTTGCTGTTCTTTTACGATACCTACATTTACTGCGTCACAAACGGGTTGGTCGGTTTCGTAAAACGGTGTAGAGACAAAATTATAATGAACATTGGTAAAACAGATGTCTATAATAGGTATCTAAGAGCTCTTTAGATTAGCGTACTTATCGATACTATCATTCAAAGATTTTATATCAATGGACTCGAAAAAAATGTATATAAATGTAGACGAAATATGAACCGCCTTTTATTTAAAAAAAAAATAAAACCGCGCTGCGTCTCTATGGTGCATAAGAAAATTAAAATACACAATAGCAAACTTTTTGTTCATTTACGTTCGGACTACGAGATTATTGAATAAATGATTGAGTTAGAATAAAAATAACAGACGTACATACTCACATTTATGATGAATTTTGCGATCTTGCAGCCCGAGAGTTCAAAATATTTGCGAGTGACCACCGGGACAATCAAGTTTCGGTTTTATGGACTTTTTTAGGATATCGACCTCTGATCACAAATGTATCATAATACCTCCCAGACTGCATGCACTCAGCATTTGAGGAATTCTCAGAGTGAAGTCATAGAAGCAATTTTATTTTACATTTTGAGGCATTTTTTTTGTATTATCAATTTACTGACTAGATGTTTTGTTGAGGATGTTGATAATGAGATGCAATTTTATGCTTGTTTTGTGTTGAAAATGTAGAGTCAGGTACACTTTTTTGCGCTAATACCGAGGAAAAATGGTGTCAAGTCGCGATGTTTAATATTCATCGACTATTATTATGATCCTGGGGCCTGTTTCATAAAAAATATTAGTCTAATATTATGTGTCTTTTTTTTCATACATAATATGCCGCTAATACTCATAATATTAGACTAATATTTTTTATGAAACAAGCCCCTGAAGGTAAGTCAGCTATGGAGGTCTACTTGTTCCCACAATCGATGAACGATATATATATCGTTGCATTTTTCATGTAGTACGTACCTACCCTCGTACCATCGATGTCACTCTCGTATCGGCGACCGAATGAATTACTATTTTATTTGTTGTAAAAGATTTGTCGTAGGAAGGATGGTTAGTTAGTTTGAAGTTCATATACTAGGAGCAGAGGTCGTATCAATGTCGTATCGTGACGAGTTATTGCGAGTAGAATGTAGACCCCTTAGAAGTCGTTCGAAGGCTTCTGACGATTGTTGTTGATCTCGACAGGGACCAACTATTGTGCGCGCGGCACTGTAGTGCGCTCGTTACCCTGTGATATTAGGTACCTACCTAATAAGACGTCTCATAATCCTAATAATTTCACTGGCTACTTTGCCCATTAAACCGAAACACAGTAATGCTTGCACATTACTGCTTGGCGGCAGATTTCGTTAGTGGGAGGACTAACTCTTCTGCGAGTGTCCGTCTGGGTTGTTACCACCGCTTTGCTCGTGAAGTCTGCCGCCAAGCAGTAGCGTGCAAGCATTACTGTGTTCCTGTCTGATGAGCAGAGTAGCCAGTGAAATTACTGGGCTTGTAATGTCTCAGGGTAACGAGCGCACTGCAGTGCCGCGCAGGCCTTTGTCTTTCAAAGTTCTGGGTGGCACTGCATTTGTTATGGGCCGGCGTTAAGCTTACCACCAGGCAAACGACCAGCTCGTCTCGTTACCAAATAAAAAAATATATATAAACAATAAACATGTTTACCTAATTACAATTATCTAATAATTAACATATTTATTATTCTATATCTAAGAATATTTCTCGTTTTCAACCCAGTTGGAAAACTTGTTGGACATTAGTAGGTATAAGAAGGCACATAAATTGTCAGTTGGAACATGTTCACTAATTATGTCATTATGGTAATCTTGCATGTAGAGCTACAAGATAAAGCGCACAGTATAAAACTTTGCAAAAGCTGTATCTAGTAATTATTTTCCACTTTCAACATTCTAACAGCTATTAATTTGGTCGTAGTTCACCAAATGTGAAGTTTACGTGATAATCATTCAAATTCCCAAACCTAATTTAAACTGAAGCTTAAATATGTGCTGTTCACTGCGCAAATTCCATGAAATCAGCAGTTCATCTGTGCGGTTCACGAACCATTCAGACCACATAAGCACAAAATACCGAGAGTCTAAGGCTAAGATTACAGTCGCAAAAGTCCACACTTGCAGTGGTCTCTGACGATTTGACGAATGTAAGCGTGGACTTTTGCTTCCATATGTCAAAAATGTATAGAATTTTGACATAATTATGTATGGAAACGCGAGTCCACGCTTAGATTCATTTCTGAATCTTGGATAATACTCTCTCTGTTTTGTGACATAAGACTGATTCATAATCAAGGAATTTATACCCAATAAAACTTTCTTGTTCATAATACGCAAGTTTCTTGTTGCCTCACTTTCAAACTAACATTTCTTAGGCAAACAGTACTTTGTCTGTCTATGGTATATGCTTGAAATATTATTATTTTTACCCATGACGGAACGGAGAAGGTATATGCGTTTATGGTGAGAGGTGTTTGTTTCTATTGTGTGTGGAGATAAATGGGAACATTCATATGAATGTTTGTTCTCCGCTTTTGATACGGTTCTTAGCTAAATGTTATGAGCATAAACTCACCAGAGGGCGCTGTAATAAATATTTTTCGCTTGTTACAGCGACCTCTTACATTTTTACTAAGCCACGCAGGTGGTAGACGTGCAGCATAGGCATTCCCCTCTGTTAAAGTATAAGTCCAGGTGGCCATGCACATTATTAATAGTACATTATGATGTAAGTGTGCTATATTAGTTAAACAGACTATTGTTATTAACTTTTAGGGGAAATTGCGCGCCGCAGGTATTTTCTCGCAGGGAGCGCGGCAGTGAGGCGCGCGCGGGTGAAAGCAAAGGCGCCAACAAAATTGACAAACAGAGAATATTAAAATTATAATAACGGGAAAGTAATGAAAGATAAGTTAAACCCAAGAAAAACCGTCAGGGCTGACAATACCATCTGTTGTGTATACCAGTGTTCGCAAATGAAGCAGTACAGGAAAGGTATTGAGAGAGATGCAGCAATTTATATCAATTAAAGACTACATTGAAATTACTGGGCTTATGGGCTTATTACTGGGCTTATTACTGGCAGAGTAGCCAGTGAAATTACTATACCTAATGTCTCAGGGTAACGAGCGCACTGCAGTGCCGCGCAGGCCTTTGTGTTTCAAAGTTCTGAGTGGAACTGCAATTGTTATGGGCCGGCGTTATGCTTATCATCAGGCAAACGACGAAAGGCTTACGACCAGCTCGTCTCATTACCAAATAACATTAAAAAAAACATTAATAATTACGTACTACCTACCTAACGTAATTTTAATTAGTCACAAACTAATAAAACTGCAAAATTTCGGTTAATTTCAGGGCAACTGCAGTCCCGGAGGATTTTCTTGGGCTTACTTCGTTACTTTCCCTTTTAGTCTAGGGTTTTCAAGATTTTGTTTACATCCGCCGTGGGTTTTTCAAATTGTTCCTTTTTTATTTCGTTTAAAATATATAGTTTTGTAGAACCAAAGCATGTTACATTTAACAAATAAAGTGATTGTGCTAAAATGGATGAAATAAATAATATAAGGCGTGAAATAATTGGAACATATTATTATTCTTACCTTGTTTTACACGTAAGTTTGCCTTAAATTTTATTGTTTTGAATTATCGCTGCTCACAAGATCTTGTTTAAGATTCTACTTAGCTATTTTTAGAATATATTGGCCGCATATTTTTCGTTCCAAAAAATTTATTTTCGGTTTTTATGCAGCTAAATGTAGGTAGGCGTTTTTTCGTATGTCAATTTTATGCCTTTCAATCACACACATTAATCTAGTCCTTTGCTAGAATGAGTCGGCAGCGACTTATCCGCGTACGCGCTTTTACGCGTCTTGCTTTTTTACGAGTTGTTCTTGTTTTTTGGAGATACCAGCACGGGCGTACTCTTATCTTTTTTACCCACAATTAGGAGTAATTAAATTGTATTAAATATCAAATGACTGTAAAAAATATTTCGATCCATATTATATTTGAAATATTTGCCGCCCGCGTCGTTTTGCGAGCGGTACTACGAGTATAACACCGTACGCGCTGTAGCTCACGGTGTTGTAGTGTACTCGTAGTGTAATTTTTGGTTTATGAACCAAAAATGACTTTTTGTTGGTTAGTAGTTTGCACCAACTAACATGGACCCGCCAGTCACAACACCCGATAGCTGTCAAAGTATACAACCTGAGTTCATATTGGTATGATATTCCGATAGGGGGTCAATGTACTTTTGGAGGTCAACAACATTTGTTTTATGAGTTTTTGAAATTCAGAATTTTTATTGAAGAAAAGGCATTTAAAGTTTTCGTCAAAATTCTACTACAGAACTTCGGGGCAGCCCTAGATCAGCTGATTCACTTGACCTATGTCGAACTTTGTCAAAATTTGATAATGTTGATTAGAAGAGACTTAAAAAAATCCAGAAAATGCCACGCAGATCCGGTTTGAAGTTTTTTTCCTTATTCTTTGGAAATTTTGAATGACGTTTTTCCAAGGGAGGTACTCATAACTTGACGACAACCATGGTCCTAATCACAACCTCCCGGAATAACATATACCAATTCAAACTCATCCTGTATAGCATGTGTATATACGACATATTATCTATTCCATAAGAATGGCAGCATCGGAACAATTCAAGAGCTATCAATTATCAGCTAGTTTAGAGGAGTCCAAGCGTTACTTTTAACGAGATTTTATAAGACTGAACGTGTTTTCACTAACTTTGCGCCTCGTACCATTTTCTTGTTCGTCAATTTATTAGTGTGCGTGTCTTCTTTCCAATAATAAAAAGGAGGCTGAACTATCTGTAGAGAAAAAAGACAGAGAGAAGAAGAGAGGACTGCCTCGTGCCCTCGTCCCAGGTCCCACCCATAGAGTAGTACTATAATAAAAGGAATAGAGTGCGCTCTCTCGTCGATTCCACGATGTATCGCGATCAGCGCCACCTACAAAAGGGCGGTGAAACTACTTTACTATATTATATGTGTGCGTTCTGTATTTTACACACACATTCTTACTTTACTATCTATGTGTGAGTTATGTGTTTTATACACCCACTCATACTTGTCTATCTATGTGTGCATTCTATATTTCACACACACATTCACACTAATCTATGGATCCTGCTTAGTTCCTGTGAAAGTAAATATATCTACTTATATGTGACTTATATGGAAAATAGCAGCCTTTCCCATGTTTGTGCCTAGGAGTAGGAACACAATATACAGTACCAAACGTAATATTTAGATGTAGAGCAGCAAAAAGGAAATAACAAAGGCTAACACGTACATAATAATTGAAACTCTTTATATTTAAAACATCAAGAAAAACAATGCATAATTAGACTGAAAACACTAAAACTGAGCACTTAAAAGTAACAAATACATTACTAGAACACAACAATTACTTAAACCACTAATTTATATCACTTAAACCGCAAAAAATATCTAGAAATCACAATAGTATTTTTCGAAACGGAAAATATTTTATTTTATTTGTTATCGGTTTCCATGGTAACCATTTTAACTTTGACATTTTGAAGTAACGTCAAAATAGTGCCACGCCCTTTAACAGATGGCGTTAGTTCCTGTGTCTCGGGGCTCGACTATGGAACTGTCACAAAGTGTGCCCCCCCTGGTCCCACCAAAGGGTGGCAAATATATACATTTAAGGGAAAACATCTCGTGCCGCTAAGCAACTTATCCCACGAGATGGCGCTCTTTCTCCAAAAACATGTTTTTATTTATTTTACTCTAAGTAGCGGGAAATAAACTCATTTTAGGTGATTTTGCGGGATTTTCAATTTGTTCTTAGCACATATCAAACATAGTTGAACCCATTGATAACTACACTTTTGAGAAAATGTTAATTAAAACCGTACTCCTGTATATGTAAATGAACGACACACACACATGCAAATGGGAAAACGGTATACTAAAATTGGCCGAAGTATAAAGCTACGAATTAGCGCAGCTGTCACTTGCGATTTGAAGAACCAGAGTTCGAATCTGGAATACTATAGTCTCATTTTGTGCTGAAGAATATTTTTTTAGACATTTTGGTTATCTATTGCACTTAGTAATAATAACAATTACCTAGTTTTTGTGCTAGATTGGAAAGTAAAATGAAAGACTAGGTAACGTTTAAAAAGATTTAATGCGTGTGTCCACTTTGGAGATGAAGCATGTCGCCTATTTTTGCTACTATAAAAGTTGTTTATTGTTATTTAGTTTATTACATAGATTTTAGAATAAGTGAGACAACCACCGCCAGGATAAACTCTTCATCTCTCTCAATTTCTACTACTCCTGTGGGTTGGGCTGATGAGATAAAGCACTCCAAATAAAATCTCTTCATTTTGACTCTTAGCTGGCTCTGTACCTGGTAATAATAAAGTGTGATTTTTTTTTATCTTCCCTCTTTGAATACAAGTGGATTTTATTTTCCTTGGCAGCGCTTTCGATATCTTCGATCAACCATCAACGAAGGAAAGCACTTTCATTCTAAAATCGCTTCTTCATTTGTAATCACGCCATCTGGGCTTGCTCCTAGAAACCCATATCCCTCGTTGATATAGAATCCAGAAGGACGAACTGCTTTTGAAAATTTTCAGCAAAACTAGTTCATTTTAGATTCATTTTGCTGACCGGACACCATATCCGTTGACAATTACTTCTTGGACGTTTTCAGGCATGGTTTGCTGTGTTACTGGTCTATTTCGTGTTATAGTCAACCTCAACACGGATCCGTCTTGATTTTCTAGCATTTTTTATTGTCAAAGGTCTTGAACACATCAGAACTTGAACTGGGTTTGACAAAAAAATCTAAGCTGAGCTTAGCTAAGATGTTTTTCGCCAGGCGTCTTCCCGTCTGTAAAAATGAAATAAGTACCTGCTTAGTATCTCAGAATTCAAAAAATTTGTACCATGTTTGTTTACATAGGTTCAATACTTACGAAACTTCGTCGCCATGGAAACGCTTGAGCTGACCACGAACCTATTTTCGGTTTACTTTTAGGACAGAATAAGTTTTATAACACGGTTTTGATCTATTAGGTCTATTAATTTTGCTGTTATAACAGCTGGATGATACAAACGTTATGCTGCAAAATACAAACACTAACCTAACCTAAAAACTGCGAACTGAGAACACAACAAAATTTGTATTTTGTGTTGCCAGTACGTTACATTCAATTTGGCCAGTCTACTGCGGCCAAAAGTAGTGTCTTGATTGATTAGGTTCGTGTACTGAGTATTGTTACAGTAAAATAAAAAATACTATTGTTATTTAAGTCACTTGAGCTCATAGATGTGTTTCCCGATAAACCTTGCTAGGAAATTTTCTTTGATAATAATTAATTACTTATTATCCCCATCATCACCCTGAACGTGTTCTTTGTTGATAAACTTGAAACCCCCTATTTTTTTAAGCAAACGCGTCTATGATACAAATTAATGGTAATCTCTATGAAAAGATCCTAAATAAAACATTCATATAGCAGGAGAGTTACGCGAAATTGTCGTAAGTTACTCAAAATGTTACACTCTCAAGGTCTGGCAGCACTGAGTTGTATAACTCTCGCTTATTTGAATTGTTGTTTTTTGTGGTTTTGATTTTATGTCACACGGAGCGGCAACGTCGCACGTTGCGATATAGCGCGGCTCTGCTCTCGCAAAGTAATGTATTCTCGCTTGCACGCACTATCTGACAACGCACGTTGCACGCACATCATGAAAATGTAACTCACACTACGAGCGCGTGCTATATAATATTGTACCACTACAATCGTAAAATATTTCGAAATATTAGGCTAAAAAAATGTACTTCCAGGCTATTAAATCATAATATTACTGATTTTGCGGCTATATAAGCTTAAATTAGGGCTATGTTAAGTCATTATGAGTTCAAAATAACAGCAGGACACGTAAGAAGGTCATGCAAAGTTTGTATGGTAAACATTTAACCTTAATTTCATGTCATTCAGCGCCACAGTTCAGCGCCATCTAATTACCAGAACATAAGCAGAATTTATGACATTAGAATGACATTGACATTTCACAAACACTGGCTGGCCGCCTGCCGGTAGGTACATTCATATTCAGTTCCCTACTCTATGATTACAAAATATCCTGAAAGATGAACGTTCTCATCGTATCTCCACTTTCTAAATTGTTGAGAGCTTTCTAGACTGTTACAAGAAACTTAATACATGAGAAACTGTTTAGGTACTAGATGGCGTTGCCTGCAGCCTAAGAAATGCATAAGTTGTCATTCTATCTCTTATAGGTATATATTAGTGGTCTTAGCTCTATGGTATGTACTTACCATTGGGATCTCTTCCGCGGGCTCTCGGTGGAAATGGAACTACAGATGCCTTTGAATCTGGCTTCGATCAGCGCTCAAAGCACAAGAATCAACTTAGCTGTAAACTGTAGCGCTATTTATTTCTTATTTAATAGAATCAATAGGTAGGTAGAGTAGGTACCTTTTTCGGAAATCAAGTTCTACGATAAATGACCAAATCGTCTCGATACCCAATAGAAGAGAACTATATAACCAATAGTATAAAAAAGTGCACTCTGGCTACACACAGTATTATTACTTTAACGTGTAAACACTTATTTTATCACTCAACACTCTCAACAGATTATTTTTCACAATCACTGCACCTTCTGAGAAGAATAGTAACGACTAATTAAACACAAAATGTGTAGTTTTTACCTGTTTTTTGTTCATACCTAGGTAAGTAGGTAATTTTTAGAATTAATTGAACGACGTAACGTGACGTAAGTATTGAGCAAAAATGAACTAAATTTTAGAAGATTTTTCCCGTTACATATGGCCTTTGGTGAAGAATCAGGAGTCGGAATAGGTAGAGTTTTTTTTAGTTCCTAATTCCTCTAATAGTGTACCTACAACATAGATATAACTATACGTACACGTTACTAAAGCAAAATAAGATCTGCGGTATCTTTTTATTTTCGTATAAATAAATGATTTAGAAGGTAGGCAATAAATAATGTGTGGAAAGTGCGTATGTATCTAAATAATATACGTACATTTATACATTTGCGCGATTTTTTGATACGCAAGTCGCATACCACGTTTTTGCTCCTTGAGGCATACCCATCTTTATATTAAAAAAATCCGAACCATGTGATGATTCAGTAACGGGCTAATGCCTGCTCTTTGTCCGAATGGCTCTCATTGTAGGTGTCTGATGATTCTTCAAAATGGGCTGCGTGCAGGGTACACTTGCTTCACGGCTTTATTCACAGAGGGTTGGTTTTCCCTCATTGATGAGCGTGGCCCATTCGAGGATGTTGAAGATCCGCATGTGGTTTTCATTTTTCACTGCGAACAAGGGAGATTGTAATACTTTTTAAACTGTCACGAATTGAATTCATGGTAATTGGTAGGATATTAATTAAGACAATTGGTTTTGGATTGGTTGGTATATTAATTAAGACAAGAACGGGTTTTTTCGCGAGCAAATATAATTAACATCTGTCTGTCTGTGTGTGTCTGTAAGAGATTGCTTATAGCGATAAGACCGCCGTTTGTTTTACCGTAATTTGTTCTTTTTTTTCTGTTTGTCATTTTATGTTTTATTTGGTATGCAATAAAGAGTTTTTGTATTGTATTGTATTGTAACATCAAGTTTTTTTTATGCCATAGGTGTCAAACATGCAGACGGCCCGCCTGATAGCAAGCAGTTACCGTCGCCTATGGATATCTGCAACACTCGGGGTATTACTGATACGTTGCCGACCTTTAAAGACTCTGTTCACCCCTCTTTTGAAGAGCCTAATGTACCTATTATAAGTATCATTTTGACGTATACGTTTCAATCAAATTCAATTGACGGCTCCGTAGCTGAGTTGGTGGTATCCCTACCTGCAAAGCGAGGGGTCCCGGGTTCGATTCCCGGCCGGGGCAGATTTTGTGTAAGCATAAAGTTTGTTCTCGGGTCTTGGATGTTTGTGATGTGTATCTGTGTGTCCATGCCACCTGCGACACAGGGAATCCTAGTGCGGGGGTATGAGTGTAAGCGTTTAAAAAAAAATTGCATTGATCGTGGTCACGAGAAGACTGCTATAGATAATAGATATAATAAACCGATCTTATTAGGCCGGCCATACACGCTTATGCATGTTTGCATTTTGCTGTCAAGATAACCATGATTTCCCAACAAGCGCGGATTACGAGATAATACACATGCAAGCGCGGCTTGATGTAAAAGTTTTACACCAAGCCGCGCTTGTCTTGTCTATTTCGTAGATTTTAGATGGTTTTACAGTAAAACAATCTAAAATCCACGAAATAGACAAGAACAGCGATACATCCTGATAGTGCTGTCTCTTTCACTCCCTACATGGGCTCAAAGTGACGACTGCTTCTCTTTACGCTACATACATCACTTGCGCACCACCGCCTATTTACTGCGGCTTCTGTTATGAACACGCAGTGATTGTGAAACAATTTTTTTGAGTAGAGATCGTAGAAGCGGCTGGCATTCCGTCTCTTTCACAACCTCTAAGCGTGGTTAGCGCTCGGACCAGATTTCTACCAAGCTCCACCATAGACGGTACGATATGCGTCAAGCGCATCGTGTTTTTTTCCATGGTGTTCTCGTGATCCGTGATTGATGCAAAAACAAAACAAAACGCCGCTCCCGCATTTTCTGCCGCGTGGAGATCCAAATAGGAACCATGTATTTTTCCGAGGAAAATATAGCTTATGTCACTCTCCGGCCCATATAAACTAAATCTTCATGCAAAACAATAGCATCGATCTGTTGCTATATTTCTGTGTGAAAGATAAAAAAAGGACAAACTAACACACCAACAAACACACTTTCGCATATTAATAATATACTAGCTTCTGCCCGCGGTTTCACCCGCGTTTCCACAGGAACAGAACCGTCCATTTCTCCGTGATAAAAGTAGCCTATGTTACTTTCCGGTTTCTATTCTATTCTATAACTTCATGCAAAAAATAGAATCTGTTGCTCTGTTTCTGTGTGAAAGAAGGACAAACCAAGTACCAACACACCAACAAACACTTTCGCATACTCATAATAGTTCGGACGGATAATATTAATAATTCGGATCTCACCTTGTACTCTCACGTATTCCTTAGTGGGCAAGTCTAGAGGCTTCCATTTAGGTCGCCCTAGTTGAAAATGCGCAGTTGATGCTATGCCCTTGTGGTACTCCTGCAACCATAAATAAAACGTATTGTGAGTTGTGGCGTGACTGCCTATATATATCAAAATTTTTAGACACTAGGTAATATGAAAACTAACACTTTGTTAGTGGTAGGACTAACTCTTCTGCGAGTGTCCGTCTGGGTTGTTACCACCGCTTTGCTCGTGAAGTAGTGCCCGACTTGTTCCTATTTTGGATTTAGGTAGATAATTAAAGGAACAGATAACCTGATTCCAAATGTTCTTCCGAATAATCTTGATTTCTTGGCGATCCGATCTTGGTGATTTAGGGTTGTAATCCGGGGGATGGTAGAGCATATCGTAAGGGCACAGGGTCACGTTTTTCTTCCAGTTGGTGTTGAAATATGTCTGCTTGGACACTGGTATTACCATCGACGTCTTAAGACGATCGGGAATTATTTCAACTTTTGGCATTTTTAGGGTCTAGGTATTTTTGGATATGTTAAACAATACAAAGACATAACTTTAAATACATAAATTTAAAGAGAATAGGTATAATCACTCTGCAATTTACAACAATCTAAACCTAAACATATCATGTAAATAAATTGGGTTTGACATTTGACTCGTGTCATGTTTATTTGACATCATAACTCTTTGACTTTTCTTGATTCAAGAAGTAAAGTCCTTTTTTAGTTTATTTCTACTAGTATATTACAAATCTGTGGTTTATTCCGCCCGCCCAGCCCATACAGAAATAAAAGTCTTTACGACCGGGTTTTTTTTTTTTCAAAAAATGTGAACTTCGAAGTATAACCGAACCACCCTATCCAATGAAAATACATTTGCAAACCGCTAATGTGCCTGATACCCTATATAATTTGTTAGTGCCTGTAAAAACAGTAATGACGTATGAATGCATTATGAATATCACTATGTTTATTGGTTTGCTAATGTATCCTTCTTTAACAGAGTAACGGATTGAGTTCTTTTGGGTTCCGTACCTCAAAAAGAAAAAGGAACCCTTATAGGATCACTTCGTTGTCTGTCCGTCTATGTGTTTTTCAAGACGATTTTTCTCAAAAAACGAGTCTCTACTCGTACCTCTGTATATAAATACGTAATATAAATACTGAGGTCTGCAATCTCTTGGATCTGTGAAAAAAATCAAACTTCTTATATCACAATAAAAATATTTTGGTGAATGTAGCTAATTACCTATTGATCCCCGTCGTGAACCGTGATACTTTTTATTCAGGAGAACATGCATGTATGCGCCGTAGCTAGTACAACAAGTATATTTTTTAACGGTCTAATGGCCTTTATTAACTTGCTAATATCTACATGAATACTAACGACATCTAACCTAACAGTTGGATATTCTACAAGCCAATGTAGACCTGTAGATAATCCAAATGTTCGTGATTCTAGCCCACTACCAGTTGGAAGCGTACCCAGAATGCTGATCCATTGAGCCAGATAAGTACCAGAATTTTGGTTACGCGTCGCATCAATCAAGGCACCGACAAAATTTTGAAAAAATTATGAGCTCTTCTTGTATATGTAATTAGTGTTTTTCACAATACGGCTTCACGCCTGAAATATTTTGAATCAGTGAGGAAGGTCATGTTACGTTTCGTCTAGCCGCAAGATGTTATCTGTTCGATTTTATTATTGGATTCGAGGTAGGTTTGCTAGATACGAGTACCTGCTACATGTTTTTATAATAATGCAAAATTCATACGTAGTAACTGGATATTTACCGTGATTATTATTGAGCGATGAGCACCCGATATTTCGACGCTGTAACTGGATATTTACCGTGATTATTTTTCAGTGATGAGCACCCGATATTTCGACGCTGTAACTAGATATTTACCGTGATTATTAATAAGCGATGAGCACCCGATATTTCGACGCTGTAACTGGATATTTACCGTGATTATTTTCAGCGATGAGCACCCGATATTTCGACGCTGTTGCAAGCATCATTGTCACGGGAATACTGATTTCCATTACATGGCTGGTAAATATGTATCCCGTTACAATGTATGAGTTAGTATATAACCGTGAATGTACTAGGTTACTTTCGACAACTTGCCATTAAACTAATAATAATAATAACTTAGGCGCCCGTTACATATGGTCAAACACGATTGAGGGATGTCCATCAATCCACGATCCCCGCTTGAATCTTATCGCACCTTGCTCATCAAACCGGAACAAAATAAAGCGTGTACGTTACTGCTTGGCGGCGGACTACACGACCAAAGCGGTAGTACCACGAACCAGAAAGCAATGTATAGATACGTGGCCTTCTGATTTTTTACTCGAAAGATACGAGGTCGACTCCTACAGTAATTGTAACAGCACATATGTTTATGTGTAAGTATATTTAAATAGGCGTCAATCGACATTGAAAGAGGTTCACTATCAGGCTCTTTCGCTCCCACTGCTGGGGCACCGGCCTTCTCTCACAAAGAGAGTATGGGCCATAATTCACCACGCGGGTCCAGCGCGGCTTGGTGGATGTCACGTGTCCTCGAATTATGTGGTTCTTGAATATGTGGGTTTTCTTACGATGTTTTCCTTCACCGTTTTGGAGCGAGGGTGATAAATCCGCTTATAACTTGATATAAGTAAGTCATTGGTGGGGCCGAGTCGAGATTCGAGCTCTTTATTAGGTTGGTTACCATAGTTCTATTCCGGCAGTGGCACTACACTTCAGTCCACAGCAGCGCAAGTACGGATCTTTTCGATCGATAAAATTGACAGGTAAAATCGATAAAATGGGTTTTATCGAAATTTTTAATAATTTATCGAGCCTTGATACAACCGACAAAAGTTATCGAATAGCTAGGTCGAATGCAAATAGAATATAAAGCTACCACAATACTTTACGATCAGACTTCGGTACTCGCTTACCTACTTCGATAAATTTATCAGTTTTTTAAGGCAAAATATAAGGCTAAAACGGACCATACAAATTGGGCAGAACATCTGATGTCACTTGTTCAACGCGGGTCGTAAAGCTGTACTAAAAACATGCATGTTGTTGATTTGGCCGTGAAAAACTGCGTTTATGTACATAGTTGTCTAACATTTTTTTATTAATTGAAATGTAAATGTTTTGTGAATTTCATTTTGATTACGTTAACGTGATGTTCTTAAACATGTATAACGACAGTAATTATGTATTTTGTGTTTCATGCAACATCCCAATTCTAATTGATTTGTAACTCTACACTCGTAATTTGTACTGGTCAGCTGCGCTTCACCGTTTCTTGTGACGGCTTTAATCTAATCCAGTTATTAATTTTAACATTTTTTTAACACGTTAAATACATAAATAAACACTACATCAAACCTAGCTAGCTACAAAAACAGTTGGATTATCTACAAGCCCAAGTATTAGGCCTATAGATAATTCAAATGTTCTTCTAGCACATTATTTAAATGTGCTGGTAGATATTAAAATTACATAAACTATCCATACTAACCTCACACAAATATCACAAAATTAAACAAAACCTTATAGATAAAAAACGGCATTAAGGTCGCCTTCTGCAGGTAGGGTGCCCAAAAAGCTGGCGACATTGGTGCCAATTCTCTTGTTCACCTGACTAAACTAAACTAAACTATAAAATTTCTTAATTTAGTTTAGAGAGTTCTAAAAGCTATTCTGATTAACGGTCTGACTAAATTTAGTCACCGTATTGACATCACCAAATTTACACTAAATTGAATTGTTAGAGTTGCCAGCGTGTCGCATATTAATTAATACCTATACATTATAATTGATGGATTTGACGGACCGATCATTTTTACACGATTTAACGAAAAAGGAGTGTAATTTTTTAAGCGTTCGTGTATATAATATGTGACTGTAATTAACCTAATTCAGGATTGGCAGATTCAATAATAAATCTTAGCATTACTTTTATTAAAACCTACCACAAATTAATTAACATAGTATACTCGTCGGTACTCGTTTGTTGGTTTTTACGATATACGAATTTATTACGAGTATTATAGCAGATAAAACGGAAGGGTTGTGTCCATAGATAACATAAATTTTTTAACTTCAACTTTTGAAAAATTATTTCTCCAAAAGTATCTGTTTTCGCAATTTGAAACTTGGCCTAAAGACTTCTTATAAAAAGACCTACCTGTGAAAAAAAAATTTGAACACAACTCGATTGGTATTCATCCAAACTCAAAGCCGCAAACCTTCCATTCGAATTCGTTCTTGATAGTTTATAAGAAGAGTAAGTTCATGTATTTTTAATATGTACCATTGCTTTTCAGTAAAATATTTTGTTGTACATATTATAATCTGTTACTACCTACCTAGTAAGGAATTTTTCGCTTGAAGAGTTGAAGTGAAGATGTAAGAGAAAGTTTATCTTTCCGATGAATCTACAAGAGCCACCAACAACCATCATATACTCCTCCATCATGTGTAGTAGAGTAGGTACTTATTACAAAATATATAAAATTACTTGTTCCAAGGCAACATAAACACGTATGACGATAAAACTACTCGAAAATTTCGTATGAATAGCGGTGAAATAACTAAATTAATTTTAGTCCACGTTCATTTTCATGCCAACTAACTTAGTCGGATTTTCTCTAATTTTAGACGAAAATTTGGTACAACAGAATAGATAAATGACCGCTTAGACTAAATTAAGTAACTAAATTAATTATAGTGCTGTCAAACTAAATTTTAGTTTAATCTGGTCTTTCCTGAATAGAAAACAACGTTTGACATAACTAAACTAAATTTTAGTCTAGTTTAGTTTAAGTTGTGCCAACAGAATTGGCACCATTACCTCGCTGAATAGCTAAACTAATACGTTGACCGAGGTAAGCGCCAGCTCGTTGGTCACCTGTCACTTCTACTACGCGTCGCGTCGGGACAACTCCTTAAAAAACAGCCTCGCGTCTGGTCCCCATGGGCCCATTGTGTCGACCCCAATAAATTTCAGAAAATAAGTTATTAATAGGCGGAGTTCACCAACCATTTTGAATCGAAGTGCCAATTCTCTTGTTCACCTGACTAAACTAAACTAAACTATAAAATTTCTTAATTTAGTTTAGAGAGTTCTAAAAGCTATTCTGATTAACGGTCTGACTAAATTTAGTCACCGTATTGACATCACCAAATTTACACTAAATTGAATTGTTAGAGTTGCCAGCGTGTCGAATATTAATTAATACCTATACATTATAATTGATGGATTTGACGGACCGATCATTTTTACACGATTTAACGAAAAAGGAGTGTAATTTTTTAAGCGTTCGTGTATATAATATGTGACTGTAATTAACCTTATTCAGGATTGGCAGATTCAATAATAAATCTTAGCATTACTTTTATTAAAACCTACCACAAATTAATTAACATAGTATACTCGTCGGTACTCGTTTGTTGGTTTTTACGATATACGAATTTATTACGAGTGTTATAGCAGGTAAAACGGAAGGGTTGTGTCCATAGATAACATAAATTTTTTAACTTCAACTATTGAAAAATTATTTCTCCAAAAGTATCTGTTTTCGCAATTTGAAACTTGGCCTAAAGACTTCTTATAAAAAGACCTACCTGTGAAAAAAAAAAAATTGAACACAACTCGATTGGTATTCATCCAAACTCAAAGCCGCAAACCTTCCATTCGAATTCGTTCTTGATAGTTTATAAGAAGAGTAAGTTCATGTATTTTTAATATGTACCATTGCTTTTCAGTAAAATATTTTGTTGTACATATTATAATCTGTAACTACCTACCTAGTAAGGAATTTTTCGCTTGAAGAGTTGAAGTGAAGATGTAAGAGAAAGTTTATCTTTCCGATGAATCTACAAGAGCCACCAACAACCATCATATACTCCTCCATTATGTGTAGTAGAGTAGGTACTTATTACAAAATATATAAAATTACTTGTTCCAAGGCAACATAAACACGTATGACGATAAAACTACTCGAAAATTTCGTATGAATAGCGGTGAAATAACTAAATTAATTTTAGTCCACGTTCATTTTCATGCCAACTAACTTAGTCCGATTTTCTCTAATTTTAGACGAAAATTTGGTACAACAGAATAGATAAATGACCACTTAGACTAAATTAAGTAACTAAATTAATTATAGTGCTGTCAAACTAAATTTTAGTTTAATCTTGTCTTTCCTGAATAGAAAACCACGTTTGACATAACTAAACTAAATTTTAGTCTAGTTTAGTTTAAGTTGTGCCAACAGAATTGGCACCAGTGAACTACTATGAACTAGGTTCAACTCATGAACCGAGGTCACATTTCGAATTATTTGAAACAGAATTTTGACATCAGTTTATTCGTATTTTACATGGTACGATTTGTGTAACCGTTATAAAATAACATTATGATTTTTAGTGTCTAACAAACGTGGATTTTGACGTATAAAATTCCATAGTTGTCTAGCTTTAGCTATATGCTTTTAAAACAAGACAAAACTGGTCTTGTAAATGTGCATATCACTGTGCGAATATTACAATTTGCTTGTCATCGTTACATGCTTATTTTAAGAGTATACAGAACTGGTTTTTAGAGTCCAAAGCCCCGAAGAATGGATTGAAAAAATCCATATAACCTACCTATAATAATATATAAGTAAAATTTTAACTGTATCTAGGCAGAACTAAAATTATTTTTGAATGTTGTAGTGTCAAGTTTTACCACAGTAGTCTTTGAGTTTTACCATTTTGGATAGCTTATGAAACGAGGATTTTTTTTTATAATTTATACGTTTTGTTTGGCACACAAATTTATTTGGCAAGTTGAGAAATAACTTTCAATAAAATACAAAGCATTATAATTAATAATAGTCACATTTTAAGATATTAAAAATTTTTTTACTTACGTTCTTCTTCATCTAGAAATAAAAAACTACTTCAATGACATTCATTCGGGCATTTCTTTTCTTGTTAACTTTGTCACAAGCGCCCATATTTGGGGATTTTAAAAAAAATCTGTAAATTTCTAATAACTCAAAAACTGCGACCATACACATTGGGGCGGGTGTTATGATTTGTTGTATTTGTACGCCCCCACCTTGCTTGCCAGTTATACATGTACGCCGAGTTACCAATAATTCTATACTTATACTAATCCATATACTTACCTATCAAGTTTTAATAATAGGTACCCGAGTCATCAGAACCAGTTATTACATGACGACATCTTCCAGCAGCGCTACATATTTGATACATCTCGTGAATTACGTGATAAAAAAACACGCAAAAGAACATATTGTACAGAACCAGACAAGTTTTATAATAATGATCTCGGCAATCAGCGATCACGAGGCATCTAAGTGAGTAGTAGTATATTATAAGAACAACTTCTTGTATATATATCACTAGGCAGATAACAGCTCATTGATCAAGGACCTTCCTATAAAATATTGCTTTACAAATCTGGCTGTGCGTTAAAATGTATTTAGTTAATTTATTCGTTTTAGTTTTATTAGGCAGTGCTTGTGAAGCCGCAAGAATTCTAGCATTATTTCCAACTCCATCAATAAGTCACCAAGTGGTCTTCCGGCCCCTGACTCAGGAGCTAGCGAAGCGTGGTCATGAAGTTGTTGTCGTCACGACGGATCCAGTCTTCCCTAAAGGACAAACTCCGAAGAACCTCATAGAAATAGATGTCCATGACATATCATACAAGCTATGGAGAGAAGAGGTATTATCCAGCGCCACTACATCAGGCAATAGCGCTGATCTAGTGACACAAATGAAAACAATGCTGCCACTGCTCTCGAAAATCTTCGAAATTCAGATGCTAACAGACCAGGTGCAGGAAGTGATCAGCAATAGAACCAATCACTTCGATCTCCTCTTGATAGAAGCTTGCGTGAGACCAGCTGTTTCTGTGTCCCATATCTTCAAAGTGCCGGTTATTCACGTGAGCTCTTTTGCCGGTGTGGGTCGGAATTATGACATAATGGGAGCTCCTATGCGCCCTGCATTGATGTACCCAACGTTTTTACGACAGAGAATTTACAATTTGACGCTTTGGGAAAAAGTGTCTGAACTCTACCACCACTATTTGTTTGAAAACTTATTCACGGCTGCAGAGGACGATGATAACAGGATAGCAAAAAGGCTTTTCGGTCCGGATACGCCGACTATAACGGAACTGGAGAATAATGTACATATGATGTTCTTCAATATACATCCTATTTGGGAGTTGAACCGTCCCGTGCCGCCGAGCGTTATCTATATGGGTGGAATGCATCAGAAGGTTTCAAAAGAACTTCCTAAGGTAAGATTTCGCACAAGATAATAAAATTTTAAAATCATTTTAAACGATATTTAAACTGCGATTTAGAATCTTTAATCGCATATTTTGAAACCAGATTTTTATTGCTGTAGGTAAATTATATTTTAATTTAAATATTTCCTCCTAATTATACGTAATACCTTTATACACATAATGATGATGCGGGCGCAATAGGTACCTACTACCTACTTAATATTATGTATGTCATACAAAAACCACTGCAGGATGGGCTTTACAGAAAAGATCTTGAAAAATTGGAAAAGTGATTATAATAATTGAGGAGTAGGCGAACAAAACGTTACCTTTCCACTTTTAATTTTTTTACAGAAACTAAAAAAGTATTTTGAAGGAGTAGTTGTGTTTTGAAGGAGTAGTTGTGTTTTGAAGTCGATTTTCTACCATAAAAAAAGCTTTTTGTCGAGATTTTAACGCATGAAACGGTGTGTCTCAGGGTTGCCAACACGAATCAATAAAAAAATAAAAACGTTAAAAAATGGAAAAGTGACGTTTTGTTCGCCTACTCCTCAATTAGGTTTTATCATAAAAGCTAAACAATAGTAGATTATGCACCAAGAGGATAAATCAATGTCTTACGTCACGGGCGGCTTATTAGACCCTGAGTAAAGCGAGACGTTCAAGCCGCCCACCAAGATGGAGACAGGCTTTATCCTAGAGGTGAATACTCTACTTTTCACACCTTCTGCGAGACAATAAAAAGCCAGGGTTCTATATAAAGCTGCGTTTTTTTTGTTTTTGTTTTTTGTTGAACCACCATTCGATTTTCGAATAAACTCTTATTACAATGCCCGTATGCTGAGCTTTTATTCAAATTTTAACCTCCTCGCTCGGAAATTCCCTTGTGATTTTCATACAACTTTCTCTCCCTAGAGGGAGGGAGTCACGAGGGACAATGCCTTGTTTCACTTTGAGACTAGGTACGTGATAAGTGATTGATCATTGTCGAGCGCAGTCCGGCAGTTTTTAAAATGATGGTCAATAGATTTCATCTTGGCAAGCGTGACACACCACACCTTCGTCGACATGTATCGTTATGCATGTTTATGGTCATCTAACATTAAGTGAGAACGCATTCAAACCATTGATTAGTAATATTATCTCGATGAGTCAAAATTAAGTCTATTTAACACGAACAAATCAAATTAGACTAGCATTTATACATTAGATGTAATAATCAATGCATAATAATAATTAACAATGCAAGCATACTAAAAAAAACTTCTTTTTTAGACTATTCAACTGTTTTCCTAGCTAAATTAGACCCTGATCACAAGTTAGGCACTTAATAGGTACTGCCAAGATACTCTGTATTCTTGTTCATTGTGGCTACACAAGCCATCCCGAGTCCTTGACGTAACGGATAATAATTATATGTAAGATAATTATAATTTAAAGTGTTAACCGACACTAGCTGGATGTTCACATAAATAACAATATTATAATTAAAAAACCCACAGCTCTTGATACCTAAGCACATTAATTATTATTTAGATGCATGTAGGTAACTAAAAGAAGTTACCTACAACAGGCTACCTACGTCAATTGTGGATTTATTTTATTGTGGATATAATTTCAGATTAGGTAGAGGTAGTAGGAGCAAGAACAAGAATAGAGTATAGATGCATTATGTAATACAATTTTAATTTAACATATCTTGTAGTAGGTTCAGAAATAGATCAAGTTTTAGATATGACGTCGAGTAAATACGACGAAATAAAGGATACAAGAATGTAAAAATTGGTACACGTAAACAACAAAAATGTATATATATAATGATAATATTGTTGAATATTGTGTTTGTAAAGTTTGTATTACGTAGGTATTTTGTATGCAGTGAATGAAAGAAGGTGCAAGGATAGAGCGCACTAGTGGCGTTCTCTGATCTCTCCTGCATGTATACCCTAAGTGAGACTTAGCGGATAACTTAGCGTCAGTGCCGCGCAGGCCTTTGTGTTTCAAAGTTCTGAGTGGCACTGCTATTGTTATGGGCCGCGTTATGCTTACCTTCAAATGACAAATGACCCGTTCGTCTCGTTTTCAAATAGTATAAAAAAGGTTTAGTACCTACAAATGAAACAAGATGGCATTACTTATGACTCGTTAGTGGGAGGACTAACGCTTCTGCGAGTGTCCGTCTGGGTTGTTACCACCGCTTTGCTCGTGAAGTCTGCCGCCAAGCAGTAGTGTGCAAGCATTACTGTGTTCCAGTGTGATGAGCAGAGTATCCAGTGAATTTACTGGGCTTATGAGACTTAATACCTAATGTATCAGGGTAACGAGCGCAATGCAGTGCCGCGCAGGCCTTTGTGTTTCAAAGTTTTGGGTGGCACTGCAATTGTTATGGGCCGGCGTTATGCTTACCATCTGGCAAACGACCAGCTCGTCCCGTTACCAAATATCATAAAAAAAAAAAAAATTTAGCAGCCGGCAGTCACCCAAGTGTTTCATACACGAACTGCGAGTTTAAAGTCAAGCAATTACATAATCTTTACGATTGGTAGCAGCGATTTGAACGCCTATCTTATTTACATTTTAACACTTCTTTTCAGGAACTAAAATCGTACCTTGACTCTTCGAAACATGGCGTCATATACATCAGCTTCGGGACCAACGTCAGTCCTTCCAGCTTGCCTCCAGAGAAGATCCAGATGTTAGTAACAGCGTTCTCCAAACTTCCTTACGATGTGTTGTGGAAGTGGGACAAAGATGAACTGCCTGGCAGGTCGGCGAATATCAGAATATCCAAGTGGCTTCCGCAGTCCGATCTACTCAGTAAGTAATATTTATTAATATATTTTTTCTTTATATATTTTTCCGGCTATTGGAAATATATACACACACTACATATACACATACACTAGTAATTACTGCTCGCTCTTTCACTCGCGTGTAGATTGCCACAGGTGACAGGAAGCGTGCATTTGTAGCCTTTTTTTTAATTTTATTTGGTAACGAGACGAGCTGGTCGTTTGCCTGATGGTAAGCATAACGCCGGCCCATAACATTTGCAGTGCCACCCAGAACTTTGAAACACAAAGGCCTGCGCGGCACTGCAGTGCGCTCGTTATCCTGAGACATTAGGTATTAAGTCTCATAAGCCCAGTAATTTCACTGGATACTCTGCTCATCAAACCGGAACACAGTAATGCTTGCACACTCCTGCTTGGCGGCAGACTTCACGAGCAAAGCGGTGGTAACAACCCAGACGGACACTCGCAGAAGAGTTAGTCCTCCCACTAAAAAAAAGCCTACGGCAGCCCTCACACCTAACGAATTTATGGATAAGCATCAATCGCGGACCACGAAAAAAGCCATGGAAAAATCACGATCACCGCTTGACGCATATCGTAACATAAATTCAATTTTGGTATCAAAATATTGTTTATTTAACTCAGCCGACATCAACTTATTCATGCTCGAGTTGAATTTCAAACCGGCTACTCGAAATAAAGATTTTTCGCGTGAGAATGCGCATTTTAGTTTGTTACAAAATATTATTATATTAAAATAACCAAAAAAAAATAACCAAAAATTTTAAAAACCAAAACTTATAAATGTACAAGTAGGTAGATATATAATTGGGATGTTGCATGAAACACAAAATACATAATTTCCACAAAGATACTGCATCTAAAAGATTACCGACATCAACGATATTTTTTTATTATCCAACAGCAAATGGTAAATGTTATCTACCATTACATTTTTTACATTTCAATGAAATATATATATATATATAGGTACGACAACCATGTTCTTAAACGCAGTCCTTCACGGCCAAATCAACAAAGTGCATTTTTTTAGTACATCTTTACGGCCCGCGTAGAATAAGTGACGTCAGATGTTCTGTCCAATTTGTATGAGGCGTTTTAGAGCTCGGTAGATACGCCCGCCCGACTTTGACTCTCATTTTTGAGGTTTCTAGCGTTCGATTTCTAGTTTTTTCGATATAGGTATACATTTGGTTCACGTGAGAAAACGAATTGATAGACATCATAAAAAATGGAGTCAACATCCCTATTATTATCATTAGAATCGTTGTCAAAACACATTTTTGAAAAAAGAACGCCCGACATGTTTCTTCCCCTTCTTGACTGGTTGCAAATTTGGAACGGGCACTTAGTTAGTCATTTAACTTTCATGTGTGCTCTCCTGAGCTCACGTGAATACAGAATTTTTTTTGTTACCACAAATCTCTGAAACCACTGGTCCGATCCTAAAATTTATTTTTAAGGGGCTTATGCAAACGTACGTTTGCTTGTCAGAATAACAAGCGTCAAGCGCGGATTTCGTGATACTCGAAATGCGCGCTTGACGCAAAAGCGTTGTTATTCCGACAAGCAAACGCACGTTTGCATAAGCCTCTACGGTCTGCATAAAATTCCACAATCGATTCCACGCGCAGAAGCTAGTCGCGTATATTTTATTATTTCTCAACTTTTCCGATCCTTTTCAAGTTTTCAGCTTTAGCTTGGTACGAGGTCCTAAACGTTGAGTGCAATCCGAAAACCTGAGAAATTACTTTTTAATTACATTTGTAGATATAAACTGGTACTGAATATTTTAAATGAAGACAAGTGTATCTAACTACGTATACCCCTAGCTACATATATAGTAATCTGTGGTATAATAGGTAGTTTATTTCACAACTAGCTGCTGCCCCGCGGTTTCACCCGCGTGGAGATTTTGGATTACATGGTTTTTATTTTTTTGCGCGGAACCCTAATTATTTTTCTAAAATTAAAGTAGCCTATGTTACTCCTTGTAACATCAGCTATCTACCAGTGAAAGTCCCGTCAAAATCGGTCCAGCCGTTTTGGAGATTACCCGGAACAAACAGACAGACAACAATTTTAAAAATGGTTGTTTTGTAGTAGGTACCGTATATACTTTCATATGCATTTAGTAAAAAGCTGTTATTTTGATATTACAAACAGACACTTCAATTTTATTTATCTGTATGGATAAATCGTAACAATAATATGCGATTGATGTCCGGCCACAATGACTTATTTATTTGCTCATTATAAAAGCATTGATAAGAGATGATATGTTATGTGAGATAGCGGTTAAATACCTACTAACCCGTTTAGACTAAAATATCCAACATTAGCGCAAGAGGTTATTCGATTCGCTTTTTAACCGACTTGCAAAAAAGGAGGTGTTATTGATGTTTGTTACCTCATATCTCCGTCATTTAACCGATTTGGAATTTTATTTTTTATTTGATAGAACATACCTACTTCCAAAGAGATATCATCAAAATCGGTTCTGTTCTTTGTCACTGAAGTCGGTTAGATTTTATTTGTCCTATCCTACTAGTACTATAGTGATACTACTAATATTATAAACACGAAAGTTTTTGAGGATGTATGGATGGATGTTAATCTTTCACGCAAAAAACAGTAATATAGAATAAATATTGTTAGGTCCAGAAATGAGACAACTCGGTTTAAATAATCGACACACGTGTATTTTCAATCGTAGTTCAATGAGGACTTCTGTCCTTCCCCGCGTCTTCCCTTTGCGTAGCGCTGGGACGACTACGGCGTAGCACTGAAGTAGTAGGGATTCCCCGGTTCTGGCTCACGCCAGAACCGGCGAATACCGCGGGTGGCCAGTCCACCTCGGCTAAAAAAAAAAAAAAAAAAAAAGTTTGGTGTCTTTTTGTAGGTTTTGGCACCCGCTGAATCGATTGCAAGCATCGGCATTTCGATATCTCTTTTACTTTCGGAGTTAGCTTTTAGGATTATGCATCATTAAAGAATGACTCAATCACTTATCACTTCTTAATGACTGGCATCCGCTCCATCGGTCGAGTGCCCATTATTATCGGGTCTAATTAGTTATCTATTGCTTCCTTGTATTACATACAACAGAATTTAGGTAGGATGGTTCAATATCAAAACTTTCAATAGGTAGTAAAAGCTTTTTATTTCATTAATAAAAACGACTTAAACATATTATAAACTAATACATCATTGACTAGTGTAGGGTAACAGAATATTCCTACAAAATCATTCATCGTTTCACCATAAAACTTGTAGTACACATACATTATGCAATACTCCCCACATACAGAAGTTAGGTTATTTTGAATCCTATGACTATTGAAATACCATTGTTTCGATTTTCTGTTCAAAAACGATTTATGGTAGAAACTTGGTGGACGTCCATAGGAATCAAAATATTGTCCTATACCATTTTTGTCTATATGAATGGCTATCCAGTGAGATCCCGGTTTCGTATCTGGGTCTAGATTGCTTATCAGGAATATTGGAATTTCTACATGTATCGGCAATCTGTTAGCAGCATAAACTTTGTTTTGAAAGCATGGATGAATTTTACTTAGATGTTCTTGTATTTCTAATGTATCCATAATGCAACACCTCTTCTTTTGCAAACACGATATTCTAATGGTAAGTTGAAAGCGATAACATAGGTACCACAGATATAATCAATTCAAAACGTGTTGTAGGTACCTACTAATTGGTGCATTATGTATGTATCAACCTTTGGGTCCATTTATCATTATCAAGCGGGATTATACACAAAGCCATTATACCGCGAGACCTTATTTCAAAAACTCGGGATCCTGACCTTACCAGCCATTGTTATCTTTCAGGTGGCAATGTATGTCAGAACCAATCCCGACACGTATAGGAAGCGCGGTGACATGCACTCCTACAACACTCGCAATGCGAACAAGCTCGCCGCAGTACCGCGCTCTCTCGCAAAGTCTAGCAAGTTGACCCGTGTAATGGGCCCCGCGGTGTACAATAGGCTTCCTGATGATGTTGTTGAAGCTCCCAGTTGTACAGGTTTCAAATTCAGGCTTAAACGATGGCTTATTGAGCAAACGTTTTATAGCTTCGATAAAGTTTGAAAATTTAAATTTTTTATTCAATCCATTTTTACAGTATATCATTCATTGACAATTTATTATTTTTATTTTAATTGCTATTTATATTGACATTGTATTTTTTATTCCATTTTGTACTACTGGCGTGTATACACTTCGTATACACATAATCAATGACTGAATACTACTCAAATGTACAATAATAATAATAATTGACGTGTAAACAGGTTTATGAATAAATAAGTATTTGAGTATTTGAATAATACAAGGAAAGTGAACATAATACAACATTTTTATTTCTATTAATACCACTTAAAAACTAATACAATGAATCCTTAACTACTTTAATCTACATTTACTCCACGGTTTTTATCAATTTCTATAACATTATTAATCTCGGCATACACAATACAGTTGATGGTTTGTGTTAGTGCTGATTTGAAACGAACCTCTAATCGCACGCTACCGTGTTTAATAAGATTCCAATGAACTGAGGAATTAGCTGATAAGTCAGAGGTCAGATCGAATGCTAACAAACAGTAACGATTTGAATACTTTTCTCTCAAATTAAAAGTAAAATAATCTCTTCTGAATCTGGATTCGAAACTCCTGAATTATTTTTTGTGTTTAATTGCAGAATCTATTGAGCAGCATACAGTATTTAAAGTTAATTTCATTTTGCATGCTGATTTTGTTCAACAAACTAAAAATAATATAAATTCATTTGATTTCCAAACATGTAACTACATAATATTTCGTGGGGACGACTTAAGAAGGGTACGTATGACTCGCCCAACTCCGTGATGGGTCTAGCGCCGAGCGGTAAATATTGTTCCTGTTTCACTTGTAACTGGCAATTGTCGGGACTCGGGAGTTTCCGTAGCCTCACTGCGTCTCCCCGTTACCTCACCCCGCGTGTGACGAAGCGGTTGCAAAATGTCAACAATATTTTACATTTTTTTGATAACTTTTCGAAGTTCCTTTTTCATTTTGAATGGACATAATCTATTTCAATTATTATGTATTATTTTCAAAGTTGACTATATTACCGAGGGGTAAGGTGCAAAAGTTTTTTGATTGAACGAGTTTATTATATGAAAATAATCAGTTCACAACGAGTCGTTTTAGTGGTGGAAATATTGAAAATTCACTTCCCTCTAATTTGATTTTAGTGGTGTTTGAACCAAAACGAACACATTTTGCCCCTAGATACTGCTTATCCGCTTATACATGCAAAATTTCATTTAAATCCGACCTGTAATTTTCAAATGAACAGGGAAGTTCGTTTGTATGGGACATTCGGCTTACGTACCTCTGTTAAATATATTTTTTTCATCTTTGTGTGATACCAATGTAGTACCTAAACAAAATAAATAATTTCGAGAAAAAAGATAGTGGATGGAGTGTTAAACATATAAATTGTTTAGGAATGAATGTAAACAAATTTAACCCATTACGAGGAACTTCATACATTGATTTACCTACAGATATTAGATCAAAAAAGTAGTCATCAATGTTAAGAATGCTGACAACTTATGTTTCATGGGGGCATTACTGTCAGCTCTATACCCCGCACGTAAAAACTGTGATCGTGTAACGTCATACAGCTTGCATTCTAACAAACTAAAATTTGATGGTGTATCTTTTCCAGTCAAGTTAACTGATATTCATAAGGTTGAAAAACTAAACAATATAAGCATCAACGTTTTTGGTTTAGATTTAAATAAAGAAACAAAAAAACAAAGTGTTGTTGGACCATTGTTTTTGACGAAATCTCGTAAAACTAGTCATATTAATCTGTTATACATACAAAACGGGGCAAACAACCATTATTGGTATATAAAAACTTATCACGATTGGTCAGCAAGCAGATTTCTAATCAAGAGCATGCAGTTTACATCTGTGATGGATGTTTACTCCACTTTCCTACTGACGAGAGGTTGAGTATCCACCAACAACATGATTGCAATCACATTGTAACAAAACTTCCAAGTGATAAAAAAACATCCAAAAATTGGTTCGGAGAAGCGATATCAAATGATAAATTAAAGTTTGATAAATTTCAGAAAAAGTTAAAAATTCCATTTGTTGTGTATGCTGATTTTGAAGCATTATTAAATCCAATACATTCATGTCCCAACGATGCTTCTAAACCATATACTAACAACGTTCATAAACATGAAGTGTATAGCTTTGGATATTCTGTGAAGTGTTCCTATGATGACAGCTTATCAAAATATGAAACATACAGCGGTCTTGACTGTGTACAAACGTTTATGCAGCGTTTGCATACTGATTTGAAAACTATATGTAGATTAAATAATTTCCAAAAGTGTCCTAAACCATTATCATTAGAAGAATAAAATAGAATAGCAGATATACAAAATTGTTACATTTGTGAAACCGCTTTAAACGGGGAAAACATTCTCGATTACAATTGGCACACAGGTGATTTTAGAGGTGTAGCGCATGATGTATGTACTAAGAAGTTTCGTCCTCCACTGTACATCCCGGTCTTTCTTCATAATCTGAGTCACTACGATGCGCATTTTATTGTTCATGCATTGAGTTTTGTTGAGGGTGTAGTTGAAGTGATTCCCCAAAACAAAGAGAGATACATATCGTTTTCAAAAATACTAAAAATAAACAATCAAAAAATCCAAGTTGAGGTTTGTAGACTCTCTAAAGTTTTTACCATGCAGTCTTGAACAACTAGCTAAAAATCTTAAAGATGATCAGTTCCACACACTTAAAACAAATTTTCCAAGAAATGAAGATTTTACTCGCCTCAGAAAAAAGGGTGTTTACCCTTATGAATTTATGGCGTCGTTCAAATGTTTAAAACTAAATTCTTTACCAAATAAAGAACATTTTTATAGTTCACTGACTGATTCAATCATATCTGATGATGATTATAACCGTGCTCATGATGTTTGGAAACACTTTAATTGTCAAAATATGGTAGACTATTCCAACTTATACTTAAAAACAGATGTTTTATTGCTTACTGATATCTTTGAAAATTTTAGAAACCTCTGTATTTCAACATATGACTTAGATCCAGCTCATTACTATACAGCACCTGGGTTAAGTTGGGATGCCATGTTAAAATACACTAAAATTGAATTGGAACTATTAACAGATTTCGATAAAGTTGCATTCATTAGAGCAGGAATAAGGGGTGGTGTATCTCAGTGTAGTAAACGTTATGCAAAAGCAAATAACAAATACTTGGAAGGTTTTGATGAGAACAAACCCATTTCATACCTTGCATATTTTGATGCCAACAATCTTTACGAGTGGGCAATATCTCAATATCTTCCTGAGGGGGAATTTTAATGGGTTTGTTCGGATAATATAAATTTTCAAGTGTCAGATTTTTCCGAATACGGTTTTATATTAGAAGTTGATTTAGAGTATCCTAAAGATATTCACAATTTACATTCGGATTTACCTCTTTGTCCAGAAAACATATGTACGGAAAACTGTAAAGAAGTTAGACTTATTCCAAATCTCAACAATAAAACCAAATATAAAATTCATTACAGAAATTTAAAACAATGTCTTAAAATGGGTCTCAAACTTACAAAAATTCATAGAGTTTTAAAATTTCGTCAAAGTCCTTGGTTAGAAAGATACATCGATTTAAATACAAAATTAAGAACAAAAGCAACATCAGATTTTGAAAAAGATTTTTACAAACTAATGAATAATACTGTATTCGGTAAAACAATGGAAAACATTGAAAAACGTGTAAATGTAAAATTATTAACACACTGGGAGAATCGTGGTAAATCTTTAGGAGCTCAAGACTTTATTGCTAAACCAGAATTTCACAGTCTTTCGATTTTTAATGAAAATTTGGTTGCAGTGCAGTTACGAAAAACAAAATTGCTTCACAATAAACCTATTTATTTAGGATTTAGTATTTTAGATATATCAAAAACTTTAATGTATGATTTTCACTATAACTATATGTTAAAAAAGTTTCCTGAAAAAACCAAATTATTGTACACAGACACTGATAGTTTGATTTATCAAACTTTTACAGACAATTTTTATGAAGATATTAAATCTGATCTTGTGGAACGGTTTGATACATCTGACTATCCATCGGATGATATATTTGGTTATCCACAAATCAACAAAAAAAGATAGGTTATTTTAAAGATGAAAATAATGGTAAAATTTTTAGAGAATTCGTTGGACTTAGATCAAAAATGTATGCGTTTTGAAGTTGAAAACCAATTTACAGCAAAAGCAAAAGGTGTTAAGAAAATAAACAAAACTTCCTGATAAAACCAAATTATTGTACACAGACACTGATAGTTTGATTTATCAAACTTTACAGACAATTTTTATGATGATATTAAATCTGATCTTGTGGAACGGTTTGATACATTCGAAAATAAACAAAACGCGGCGCGTTTTGTTTATTTTCGAATGTATGTAATCAGTGTCTGTGTACAATAATTTGGTTTTATCAGGAAGTTTTGTTTATTTTCTTAACACCTTTTGCTTTTGCTGTAAATTGGTTTTCAACTTCAAAACGCATACATTTTTGATCTAAGTCCAACGAATTCTCTAAAAATTTTACCATTATTTTCATCTTTAAAATAACCTATCTTTTTTTGTTGATTTGTGGATAACCAAATATATCATCCGATGGATAGTCAGATGTATCAAACCGTTCCACAAGATCAGATTTAATATCTTCATAAAAATTGTCTGTAAAAGTTTGATAAATCAAACTATCAGTGTCTGTGTACAATAATTTGGTTTTTTCAGGAAACTTTTTTAACATATAGTTATAGTGAAAATCATACATTAAAGTTTTTGATATATCTAAAATACTAAATCCTAAATAAATAGGTTTATTGTGAAGCAATTTTGTTTTTCGTAACTGCACTGCAACCAAATTTTCATTAAAAATCGAAAGACTGTGAAATTCTGGTTTAGCAATAAAGTCTTGAGCTCCTAAAGATTTACCACGATTCTCCCAGTGTGTTAATAATTTTACATTTACACGTTTTTCAATGTTTTCCATTGTTTTACCGAATACAGTATTATTCATTAGTTTGTAAAAATCTTTTTCAAAATCTGATGTTGCTTTTGTTCTTAATTTTGTATTTAAATCGATGTATCTTTCTAACCAAGGACTTTGACGAAATTTTAAAACTCTATGAATTTTTGTAAGTTTGAGACCCATTTTAAGACATTGTTTTAAATTTCTGTAATGAATTTTATATTTGGTTTTATTGTTGAGATTTGGAATAAGTCTAACTTCTTTACAGTTTTCCGTACATATGTTTTCTGGACAAAGAGGTAAATCCGAATGTAAATTGTGAATATCTTTAGGATACTCTAAATCAACTTCTAATATAAAACCGTATTCGGAAAAATCTGACACTTGAAAATGTATATTATCCGAACAAACCCATTAAAATTCCCCCTCAGGAAGATATTGAGATATTGCCCACTCGTAAAGATTGTTGGCATCAAAATATGCAAGGTATGAAATGGGTTTGTTCTCATCAAAACCTTCCAAGTATTTGTTATTTGCTTTTGCATAACGTTTACTACACTGAGATACACCACCCCTTATTCCTGCTCTAATGAATGCAACTTTATCGAAATCTGTTAATAGTTCCAATTCAATTTTAGTGTATTTTAACATGGCATCCCAACTTAACCCAGGTGCTGTATAGTAATGAGCTGGATCTAAGTCATATGTTGAAATACAGAGGTTTCTAAAATTTTCAAAGATATCAGTAAGCAATAAAACATCTGTTTTTAAGTATAAGTTGGAATAGTCTACCATATTTTGACAATTAAAGTGTTTCCAAACATCATGAGCACGGTTATAATCATCATCAGATATGATTGAATCAGTCAGTGAACTATAAAAATGTTCTTTATTTGGTAAAGAATTTAGTTTTAAACATTTGAACGACGCCATAAATTCATAAGGGTAAACACCCTTTTTTCTGAGGCGAGTAAAAACTTCATTTCTTGGAAAATTTGTTTTAAGTGTGTGGAACTGATCATCTTTAAGATTTTTAGCTAGTTGTTCAAGACTGCATGGTAAAAACTTTAGAGAGTCTACAAACCTCAACTTGGATTTTTTGATTGTTTATTTTTAGTATTTTTGAAAACGATATGTATCTCTCTTTGTTTTGGGGAATCACTTCAACTACACCCTCAACAAAACTCAATGCATGAACAATAAAATGCGCATCGTAGTGACTCAGATTATGAAGAAAGACCGGGATGTACAGTGGAGGACGAAACTTCTTAGTACATACATCATGCGCTACACCTCTAAAATCACCTGTGTGCCAATTGTAATCGAGAATGTTTTCCCCGTTTAAAGCGGTTTCACAAATGTAACAATTTTGTATATCTGCTATTCTATTTTATTCTTCTAATGATAATGGTTTAGGACACTTTTGGAAATTATTTAATCTACATATAGTTTTCAAATCAGTATGCAAACGCTGCATAAACGTTTGTACACAGTCAAGACCGCTGTATGTTTCATATTTTGATAAGCTGTCATCATAGGAACACTTCACAGAATATCCAAAGCTATACACTTCATGTTTATGAACGTTGTTAGTATATGGTTTAGAAGCATCGTTGGGACATGAATGTATTGGATTTAATAATGCTTCAAAATCAGCATACACAACAAATGGAATTTTTAACTTTTTCTGAAATTTATCAAACTTTAATTTATCATTTGATATCGCTTCTCCGAACCAATTTTTGGATGTTTTTTTATCACTTGGAAGTTTTGTTACAATGTGATTGCAATCATGTTGTTGGTGGATACTCAACCTCTCGTCAGTAGGAAAGTGGAGTAAACATCCATCACAGATGTAAACTGCATGCTCTTGATTAGAAATCTGCTTGCTGACCAATCGTGATAAGTTTTTATATACCAATAATGGTTGTTTGCCCCGTTTTGTATGTATAACAGATTAATATGACTAGTTTTACGAGATTTCGTCAAAAACAATGGTCCAACAACACTTTGTTTTTTTGTTTCTTTATTTAAATCTAAACCAAAAACGTTGATGCTTATATTGTTTAGTTTTTCAACCTTATGAATATCAGTTAACTTGACTGGAAAAGATACACCATCAAATTTTAGTTTGTTAGAATGCAAGCTGTATGACGTTACACGATCACAGTTTTTACGTGCGGGGTATAGAGCTGACAGTAATGCCCCCATGAAACATAAGTTGTCAGCATTCTTAACATTGATGACTACTTTTTTGATCTAATATCTGTAGGTAAATCAATGTATGAAGTTCCTCGTAATGGGTTAAATTTGTTTACATTCATTCCTAAACAATTTATATGTTTAACACTCCATCCACTATCTTTTTTCTCGAAATTATTTATTTTGTTTAGGTACTACATTGGTATCACACAAAGATGAAAAAAATATATTTAACAGAGGTACGTAAGCCGAATGTCCCATACAAACGAACTTCCCTGTTCATTTGAAAATTACAGGTCGGATTTAAATGAAATTTTGCATGTATAAGCGGATAAGCAGTATCTAGGGGCAAAATGTGTTCGTTTTGGTTCAAACACCACTAAAATCAAATTAGAGGGAAGTGAATTTTCAATATTTCCACCACTAAAACGACTCGTTGTGAACTGATTATTTTCATATAATAAACTCGTTCAATCAAAAAACTTTTGCACCTTACCCCTCGGTAATATAGTCAACTTTGAAAATAATACATAATAATTGAAATAGATTATGTCCATTCAAAATGAAAAAGGAACTTCGAAAAGTTATCAAAAAAATGTAAAATATTGTTGACATTTTGCAACCGCTTCGTCACACGCGGGGTGAGGTAACGGGGAGACGCAGTGAGGCTACGGAAACTCCCGAGTCCCGACAATTGCCAGTTACAAGTGAAACAGGAACAATATTTACCGCTCGGCGCTAGACCCATCACGGAGTTGGGCGAGTCATACGTACCCTTCTTAAGTCGTCCCCACGAAATATTATGTAGTTACATGTTTGGAAATCAAATGAATTTATATTATTTTTAGTTTGTTGAACAAAATCAGCATGCAAAATGAAATTAACTTTAAATACTGTATGCTGCTCAATAGATTCTGCAATTAAACACAAAAAATAATTCAGGAGTTTCGAATCCAGATTCAGAAGAGATTATTTTACTTTTAATTTGAGAGAAAAGTATTCAAATCGTTACTGTTTGTTAGCATTCGATCTGACCTCTGACTTATCAGCTAATTCCTCAGTTCATTGGAATCTTATTAAACACGGTAGCGTGCGATTAGAGGTTCGTTTCAAATCAGCACTAACACAAACCATCAACTGTATTGTGTATGCCGAGATTAATAATGTTATAGAAATTGATAAAAACCGTGGAGTAAATGTAGATTAAAGTAGTTAAGGATTCATTGTATTAGTTTTTAAGTGGTATTAATAGAAATAAAAATGTTGTATTATGTTCACTTTCCTTGTATTATTCAAATACTCAAATACTTATTTATTCATAAACCTGTTTACACGTCAATTATTATTATTATTGTACATTTGAGTAGTATTCAGTCATTGATTATGTGTATACGAAGTGTATACTGTATACACGCCAGTAGTACAAAATGGAATAAAAAATACAATGTCAATATAAATAGCAATTAAAATAAAAATAATAAATTGTCAATGAATGATATACTGTAAAAATGGATTGAATAAAAAATTTAAATTTTCAAACTTCATCGAAGCTATAAAACGTTTGCTCAATAAGCCATCGTTTAAGCCTGAATTTGAAACCTGTACAACTGGGAGCTTCAACAACATCATCAGGAAGCCTATTGTACACCGCGGGGCCCATTACACGGGTCAACTTGCTAGACTTTGCGAGAGAGCGCGGTACTGCGGCGAGCTTGTTCGCATTGCGAGTGTTGTAGGAGTGCATGTCACCGCGCTTCCTATACGTGTCGGGATTGGTTCTGACATACATTGCCACCTGAAAGATAACAATGGCTGGTAAGGTCAGGATCCCGAGTTTTTGAAATAAGGTCTCGCGGTATAATGGCTTTGTGTATAATCCCGCTTGATAATGATAAATGGACCCAAAGGTTGATACATACATAATGCACCAATTAGTAGGTACCTACAACACGTTTTGAATTGATTATATCTGTGGTACCTATGTTATCGCTTTCAACTTACCATTAGAATATCGTGTTTGCAAAAGAAGAGGTGTTGCATTATGGATATATTAGAAATACAAGAACATCTAAGTAAAATTCATCCATGCTTTCAAAACAAAGTTTATGCTGCTAACAGATTGCCGATACATGTAGAAATTCCAATATTCCTGATAAGCAATCTAGACCCAGATACGAAACCGGGATCTCACTGGATAGCCATTCATATAGACAAAAATGGTATAGGACAATATTTTGATTCCTATGGACGTCCACCAAGTTTCTACCATAAATCGTTTTTGAACAGAAAATCGAAACAATGGTATTTCAATAGTCATAGGATTCAAAATAACCTAACTTCTGTATGTGGGGAGTATTGCATAATGTATGTGTACTACAAGTTTTATGGTGAAACGATGAATGATTTTGTAGGAATATTCTGTTACCCTACACTAGTCAATGATGTATTAGTTTATAATATGTTTAAGTCGTTTTTATTAATGAAATAAAAAGCTTTTACTACCTATTGAAAGTTTTGATATTGAACCATCCTACCTAAATTCTGTTGTATGTAATACAAGGAAGCAATAGATAACTAATTAGACCCGATAATAATGGGCACTCGACCGATGGAGCGGATGCCAGTCATTAAGAAGTGATAAGTGATTGAGTCATTCTTTAATGATGCATAATCCTAAAAGCTAACTCCGAAAGTAAAAGAGATATCGAAATGCCGATGCTTGCAATCGATTCAGCGGGTGCCAAAACCTACAAAAAGACACCAAACTTTTTTTTTTTTTTTTTTTTTTAGCCGAGGTGGACTGGCCACCCGCGGTATTCGCCGGTTCTGGCGTGAGCCAGAACCGGGGAATCCCTACTACTCACTGACTTGCTGACGTCAAAGCGTAGCACTACAGTAACACACCATGTTCTACCTTTATTCTTACAGTATATATCAGAATAACACACGACAGCTTATAAAGATATATTATACCATTCGGACGAAGCCGCGAGCTGAAGCTAGTGTATTACAATGTTGTTTGTAAGAAATAACGTATAGATAGAGATTAGATATATAATTAATAAAAGTAAGTATAAATAATACCGTTGATTATGTTAGATTCTTTTGTTCCATTTACGTATTTTGCTTCCCATGATCTTGCTATTTTTTTGGTACGCAATAATTAATATTTGTATTGCTTACATTAGTACGTATACCTATCTCTCTATACAAAGGTATTGACCGCGGCTTCTGCACTGAACACGCAATGGTTGTGAAACTATTAGAAGCTACGAAGTAGAAGCTGCTGCGGTGCCTTTAACCGTGAATAAAAACGATTGTATAAATTTCATCGGTCTTACCGCAAAAAAATTATACACATCCTAATCCTGCGTTAAACAGCGTTTAACTCCTAAACATGCCTTAGTTGCTTGTTTAAATATGAGCAACCACAAATCTTGATTTAAGTAGTGTTTAACCGTTGTCTAGCTACGTTCTGTTGCGACATTTCTAATGATTTTAGACTTTAGTCTTTAGATACTGTCTAAACTAAACAGGCGTCTAAAAGTGTTTTTTTGTATTAACACACGGTATTATAATTCCACTAGATACTGCACCGCGGTTTCACCCACGTGGAGATTTTGATTTTCATGGTTTTTATTTTTTGCGTGGAACTCTAATTATTTTTCTAAAATTAAAGTAGTTTATGTTACTCCTTGTAACATCAGCTATCTGCCAGTGAAAATCCCGTCAAAATCGGTCCAGCCGTTTCGGAGATTACCCGGAACAAATAGACAGACAGAGAGACAGACAAAAATTTTAAAAATGGTTGTTGTGTTATAGGTACCGTATATACTTGCTTACTATGCATTTAGTAAAAAGCTGTTATTTTGATATTACAAACAGACACTTCAATTTTATTTATTTGTAGTATAGATTGAACTTCAATTCAATGATAGATCAGTCAGATCAGGACAGGACATCTCCTTTTAAGTACCTACCAACATATAGATAATTTCATGTGTTGTTCACAGAACATCCTAAGGTGAAGCTGTTCATCACACAAGGAGGCTTGCAGTCGACTGACGAAGCCATCACAGCAGGAGTTCCTCTCGTCGGCATGCCGATGCTCGGAGACCAGTGGTACAATGTGGAACAGTATGTTCACCACAAAATTGGCTTAAGGCTGGATTTAGAAGCACTGACGCAAGAGACATTCTTGCAAGGTATCAACAAAATAATCAACGACGAAAGGTGAGTCATACGAATCATACGGTAATTATTATAGCATCAATAAATCTCTGGAGGATCGAAAAATACCAAAATAGCCCCTCTAAATAGATTTTGTTAGTGGGAGGACTACCTAACTCTTCTGCGAATGTCCGTCTGGGTTGCTACCACCGCTTTGTTCTTGAAGTCTGCCGCCAAGCAGTAGTGTGCAAGCATTACTGTGTTCCGGTTTGATGAGCAGAGTATCCAGTGAAATTACTGGGCTTATGAGACTTAATACCTAATGTCTCAGGGTAACGAGCGCACTGCAGTGCCGCGCAGGCCTTTGTGTTTCAAAGTTCTGGGTGGCACTGCAATTGTTATGGGCCGGCGTTATGCTTACCATCAGGCAAACGACCAGCTCGGCTCGTTACCAAATAACATAAAAAAAAATAATTATCTGGTACCTACTTATTATAGATTGAAGTAGGTACGTCATCAGTGTCCACACCTGCAGTGCAAGTACGGAATTTTTCGATCAATAAAATGGTCAGTTCGATAAGTCAAAATTACAAATAGGCAGGTTGTTCATTTATTCGAAAACGAAACACAGTTTCCCGAAAACGATAACTAATCTCCGAAACCAGTTTTGCGGCGACGACGACCAACTTTTACTTGTAATCTGCGGCGCAAGTACGGAAGTCGGTTCGATAAATTTGTCGAATCGAAAAACCCGATAAATTTATCGAATGTTGCTAGTACCGAATTCCGATCGTAAAGTATTGTAGTAGCTCTATATTCTCTTTGGATTCGACCTAGCTATTCGATAACTTTTGTCGATTGTATAGCGGCTCGATAAATTATATAAAAAGTTGATAAAACCACTTTATCGATTTTAACTGTCAATTTTATTTTATTATATAGATTGCAATTCCTACACAGTGTCGTTCAATTTTTATTAGGTTTTTTAGTTTTTTATTAGGTTTAAATTTTTAACCATTCGAACTGCCAGTTTTGTTATCATCGAAAAGATCGGTACTTGCACTGCTGGCCCATTACGAGCGTACCTACAATAGGTATTTGATAATAAAATTGAAGATAAATGTAGGTATAATAATTATGCATAACTTATAAAAAAATTAATGCCACATTCAAACACTAAATTAAATATTATTTTATATACAATGAAATGTGGGTAAGACTTCTCAGTCTATAGTCGGCCCACGCTAATACCACAGCTTTACAATAAAATTGAGGAGCGTCTGTTCAAAAGTTACATTTACCTAAAATATTTTTTTTATTTATTCGGCCTCTATAGATAGGTATCTTTAATTCTATCCGTTTTTTTCAATTTCTGAAAAATTTTAAAAAGTGTAAATGTAACCTTTTGTACAGACACTCCTATTGTGCTAATACGAGTGGGTACATTGTGCACGGTACGCACTTACTTACATCATGTGGAGTCCTAATAAATTGCGAAAGATAGGTAAGTACATCACGTGGAGTCAACACATCTAAAGACTTTTAAAATTGGTTTATTTTGAGATTTAGCAATACTCACGTAGACACCACATACAATCTCGATTGAAACCCAGTACATACCTATTACCGTATTTTTATCCAGAGTGGGGGGATAGTGATAATTTAGTGTAGTCCATCCGGAATCGACTCTGCTCAGACTATAATAATAATAATAATAAATCATTTATTTATCCAAAAATGCATCTTAGGGTTACGTTAACAACAACATAATTCAAAAGCAAAATAATTATATCACAATATGACAATGTAAATAATAACCAAATCTTAACTATATAGAGATTAAAGTAACAGATTCGAGAAACCCTAGCTCTCACGGTAGAAAAATAAGCTCAATCTCTTGTTCACAGCTACCGCAATAACGTTATAAAACTACGCAAAATAATGCGAGACCAGCCGCAGCAGCCGCTTGAACGCACCGTATGGTGGGTGGAACATGTGCTACGGCACGGTGGGGCTCCACACCTCCGCGCCCGAGTCGCCAATATGTCCTGGAGCGAGTACTTGGACATAGAACTCATGACAATTCTAGCTTTAGCCCTCTTATTTGTTCTTACGGCTATAAGCTTTAGTTTATATTTACTGATAGGTTTTGTGAAAAGAATATTTTTGACTGGTGCTAAATTAAAGAGTAGTTAATTTCTGTAATTGGTTTTATTTAGTTTACCTAATAAGCATGTACCTGTACATTTTACAAATCGTGCGTCCGTTCCATCGCCCATATCCACATCCAATAACAGTTGTCGGTATGTCTAGAGGCGAGTATGTTTCCACCTAGAGATCTGTGGCTTGCACATATTACAATGTCATGATTCGGTACCGGTATGAATGCGTAGATTGAATATGCGATACTGAAGCCAAAACTGTAATTATTTTAATTTAGGTCCGACTGTGTCTGTCTGAGAGGGTTAAAGAGGTTGGTACCTAATTTTTCTATGGAAAATTTTCTTCCTTGGTTCGACTCACTCAAAACTCGGCACAAAAAATCTTTAAACTAAATTGTACAAAATGAATTTTTCATGTCATTACGCTTACCATCAGGTAAATGACCCGCTTGTATCGTTATCAAATAGTAAAAAAGCTTGTGCGAATCTCAAGCACCATACGTGAGTAATAAAAGCAACTTTTGTGTTTTCTATATTATCATTATTATCATAACACGATAAGGTTCAATGAGATCTCACTATATTATAAACATTTATCTTGCTACGGCTTGCTATAAATAATACTTCGTTGGGTGTAAAGAGCTCATTGCTGCAGTAGTGCAAACGATGATCCCAGTTCTGCTACTAAAACTTATAATTTTTTGTTAAGTAAATAATACGAATTAACTAATACAAATCTAATGCAATAGTGTATCCAGTGCCTGTGAAGTGTGAACAGGCTGTAATTAGATCATGTACTTACTCGTAGTTAATATATTAATTTTAGTCGTAATAATCAGTGCTTGTGAAGCAGCAAGGATATTGGCAATGATTCCGACACCATCAATAAGTCACCAAGTTGTCTCCCGTCCCCTAACTAAGGAGCTAGCAAAGCGCGGACATGAAGTTGTGGTCATCACGACGGATCCAGCCTTTCCTAAAGGACAAACTCCTGCGAACTTTACAGAAATAGATGTTCATGATGTATCGTACGAACTATGGAGAGCTGAGGTGTTATCCAGTGCAATGACATCAGGAAAGAGCGATGATGTTCTCTCACAAATGAAAACAATTCAATTCCTTGTTGCGAAAATCTTTGAAATACAAATATTAACAGATCAAGTGCAGCAACTGATCCATAAGGGACCAAACTACTTTGATTTGATTTTGATAGAAGCCTCCGTAAGAGTAGCTATATCAGTGTCTCATGTATTCAAAGCTCCAGTAATTCTTGTGAGCCCTTTTGCTGGCTGGGAAAGAAATAATGACATAATGGGAATTCCTATGCGTCCTCCACTGCTTTACCCAACATTAGTACGACAAAGAATTTTTAATTTAACGCTTTGGGAAAAAGTTGTAGAACTCTACAAGCATTATTTATTTGAGAAGTTATTCTCGGCTGTGGAAGACGAAAGTAACAAAATTGTTAAAAGGCTGTTTGGTCCAGATACGCCGTCAATATCTGAATTGGAGAATAATGTGGACATGATGTTCTTGAATGTACATCCTCTTTGGGAATTAAACCGACCAGTGCCACCGAGCGTTATCTATATGGGCGGTGTACACCAAGTTCCTTCAAAGGAATTGCCTTTGGTAAGGTTTATGATAACAAACATAAAATCAATAACTTGTTTTTCATAACATTAGGCTATTATTTCTCGTTTCGAAATTTTGTTTCAGGAACTAAAATCATACCTAGACGCTTCGAAGCATGGTGTAATATACATCAGCTACGGTACCAATGTCAACCCCTCCAGCTTGCCTCCAGAGAAGATCCAGATGTTAGTGACAGTGTTTTCCAAGCTTCCTTATGATGTGTTGTGGAAGTGGGACAAAGATGAGTTGCCTGGCAAGTCGGCGAACATCAGGATATCCAAGTGGCTACCGCAGTCTGATCTGCTCAGTAAGTACCTGTTAACTATCAAATCCTTAGTGTTGATTTACAAAAGAAATCTACACTAAGGACTCGCTTAGGTAGGTAACCATTAAACGACTGTGAGTGCGGCAGTAAGAAATTAAAATAAAGTAACAGCTATTTTAGTCCTACCATCATAGCAGTGGGTCCACGTGGAAACCCCCCATTTTTCTGCAAACTTTGATAAATAATAAAATTAAATATTCTCAAGGTGTGCTGCGTGACTATGTTAATCACAATCGCATTTGAGTTATAGTTATATTTCATCATCATCATCACCAGCCGGAGATGTCCACTGCTTAACATATGACTCCACCATAGAACTCCATTGGATCGGCTACTCGCCTCTTGCATTTCCCGTGGTTTTGACTTGGTCGTCGGTCCATCTTATGGGAGGCCGGCCTACACTACGTCTTCTGGTACGTGGTCACTACTCAAGAGCATTTCTTCCCCATGGGTTATCGGTTCTGCGAACGATGTGGCCTGCCCATTGCCTTTTAAACTTGCTATCGGCTATGCTTTCGTTCTCCTGCGGATCTCCTCGTTCTAGATTTTATGACGCAGGGAAACCCTGAGTATAGCCCTCTCCGTTAACTCGTTGTGCAACTTTAAGCTTGTTAATAAGGCCAACAGTAAGGAATTATATTTATCTTACTATAAATATGTATCCAGCAAAGTTTTGACACTGATGTCTGTACCTAGTCTGTGCTATAATAAATGCGAAACTGTGTTTATAATTTTGTAGTTTTGTTGGTTTTTACAGAACTTTTGTTAAAGATAATACTTGTAACTTGAGTTTTTTTCTACAGGGCACCCTAAAGTGAAACTGTTCATCACACAAGGAGGCCTACAGTCTACTGACGAAGTCATTACTGCGGGGGTTCCTCTTATCGGCATGCCAATGCTCGGAGACCAGTGGTATAACGTCGAAAAGTATGCTGCCCACAAAATTGGCCTAAGACTGGATATGGAAACACTTACGGAGGATAAATTATTAAATGCAATCAACACCATAGTCAATGATGATAGGTGAGTGTCCATTTTTCACATAAATGTGAAGCAAATAGGTCCTATACTATGAATACAAAATATGATTTATTTACTTTGCTTTTATATTATTAGTAGCTTTTGCCCGCATCCGCGTTCCCACAGGAACCGTGCATTTTTCCGGGATAAAAAGTAGCCATGTTACTCTCCGGTCGATAAACTATATCTATACCAAAAATCACGAAGATCCGTTGCTCCGTTACTGCGTGAAAGAAGGACAAACCAACAAACCAACAAACACACTTTCGCATTTATAATATTAGTATGGATTATTTCAATGGTACACACATTACACAGTGAGAACTGATCTTTTTTTATTTAAATTTCATAAGAACCGCAATCGTTGGAAGGACATAACCAAATGATTTTGCCCAGCAGTGGGACACAAAAGTATAAACTCTTGTGCAAAGTACTTGACTGGCTTAGATTAACTTAGCTCTTACGAATGCATGCTTTTGATATAAAGTACCTAGGTAAAAGAAGTTTCCTAATACATATAAAAATAAATGTTCTAATGATCATGAATTGATAATGAATTTAAAACATATAAATATAAATAATATAATTACAGTTACCGCGCCAGCATGGCAAAACTGCGGAAAGTAATGAGAGACCAGCCACAGCAGCCCCTTGAACGCGCCGTGTGGTGGGCGGAACATGTGCTACGGCACGGTGGGGCTCCACACCTCCGCGCCCGAGTCGCCAATATGTCCTGGAGCGAGTACTTGGACATAGAACTCATGACAGTTCTAGCTTTAGCCATCTTCTCTGTTTTTATGGCTATAAGCTTTAGTTTATATTTAGTGATACGTTTTGTTAGTAGAAACTTTTTGACTGACGCTAAATTAAAAAATAATTAAGTTGTATTTTTTTTAAAGTATTTGACCACTTGAGGCGGGAGTCGGTGCGAAATCGATTAAAGGGATTAAAGGGATATTGATAGCTACATTCCACAGATCGAGGATTACAAGTCAAGCTGCGTGTCTGAAAGTATTTTAAATTTTTCCTTGACAAAAAACTCAGGTTCTCAAATAGCATTGAAACAAAATATAACACAGTAGAATTAGAAGCTACATATTATAGATTATGTTACAGTATTGAGTTTGAAGAGATTTTATATATACACTTGTAGTAGCACGCATAATGTCGCCTTGTCTATGCACTAAGTTCAGAGAGAGAAAAAAAAAATATGTAGGTAGACCGCACAATTTCATTATTTCGTGCGGTCGGCTGGTTCTCCATTCACGTTGCAGTGCTCCGCCGCGTCGCACTACAAAGTTGGTTTTTCTAAGTTTCTCCGTGTTAACAAGATTTTTCGTCAAAATCAAGATGCCGAAGAGGAAACATAACGACGAGTGGGAATATTTGTAAGTAATTTGCACAATTACCGATAACTATCGATTGCATATGAGGTTTCACGTTCCAACGATTCGAGTTCTTACTTAACCCATTTTTTTTACTCGAGTTCACGATGCAACGCCACGAGTTCATCTTACTCGCTGTATACCTATGCGTACTTAATACGCCATCTATATAGCAACCTGTTGAGGTTATCCTATAATAATAATATGAAACGACCCGAAAGGTAACATTCGAACTAATTAAGTAATTTGCAATTTGTTCGGTCCACGTTTGAGTTGTCACTTACTGATAATAATGCATACGAGGTTTAACGTTCCAACGATTCGAGTTGTTACTTAACCTACTTTTTACTCGAGTTCATCCTACTCGCTGTATACCTATGCGTACCTAATACGCCATGCATATAGCAACCTGTTGAGGTTATTCTATAATAATAATATGAAACGACCCGAAAGGTAACATTTTAACTATTTAAGTTAAGTTCTAATGTTCACGTTTCAACGATTGGAGTTGTCACTTAACGATAATAATGCATACGAGGTTTAACGTTCCAACGATTCAAGTTGTTACTTAACCTACTTCTTACTCGAGTTCATTTTACTCGCTGTATAACTATGCGTACCTAATACGCCATTCATATAGCAACCTGTTGAGGTTATCTATAATAATAAAAAGATAAAACGACCCGAAAGGTAACATTTTAACTATTTAAGTAATTTGCAATTTCTTCGGTTCACGTTTGAGTTGTCACTTAAATACATACGATGTTTAACGTTCCAACGGTTCAAGTTGTTACTTAACCTATTTTTTACTCGAGTTCATCTTACTCGCTGTATACCTATGCGTACCTAATACGCCATGCATGTAGCAACCTGTTGAGGTTGTCCTATAATAATAATATGAAACGAACCGGAAGGTAACATTTTAACTATATAAGTTAAGGTCTAATGTTCACGTTTCAACAATTCGAGTTGCCACTTACCGATAATAATGTATAAGAGGTTTCACGTTCCAACGATTCGAGTTGTTACTTAACCTATTTTTTACTCGAGTTCACGATGCAACGCCACGAGTTCATCTTACTCGCTGTATACCTATGCGTACCTAATACGCCATGCATATAGCAACTTGTTGAGGTTATCCTATGATAATAATATGAAGGTATACGTATAATTACGTATATTAGACACAAATTTGCAATTTGCTGTTAATGTTGAAAACGAAAATCAAGAGCTACGCGAACCAAGACCGTCGACTAGCGCGTTACACGCGAGTTCCGATCGTTCGCTGGATATAGCCAACGTGACAATACTGGAGGATGTATCTCCACCACCAGTGATTAAAGGTGCTTCCAGCAGTGAGGATGTTCCACGAACAGAACCAAGCTAAGGCAAAATTAGCAGCGGTATTGCTTGTCTTGACGAGCCTATAAGACTCTTCTTAGTAAGGATAATAAAGATCCAACTGTTCTAAAGCTGCTGATTGATGCTGGGCGCATCATCTGTGACACACAACTCAGTGAGTCAATAACGAGGCGAAATTTCATATTGGCTGTACTAAAGAAGGACTTGAAAGATCAGATGCTGCTCACGATAATAGATAGTTTTCTTGTAGCCAAGAACTAGCCGAAACTTTAAAGAACCGCAAAAGCGATCAATAAAACAGGTGTGGATCTCAAAGCTTCCACCTCTAACAAGACTACTGCTACAAAACCAAAGCATCAAGTCATTAACAGAAATTGAAACGGGAAGGCTCCGGTTCAAAACCACAGACAGCAGCCATCGGCGCCCTCAAAGATGAAGGAGTCTGCACCTCAGAGGCAACAGCACTCGCCATCATCGAGGACATCGCGACTGAACTTCAGTCGCGGCCGCCGCTAGACAATACGGTAAATTACGCCGGTAGACTATCTGTTTTTTACAACCAATGGTCACAAATAACCGCAGATAAAATAATTTTATCGTGGATACGTGGTTATGAAATTCCGTTCACTGAAACTCCATATCAGCATTGTATACCTCAACCCCGAAATTATGCACACTCAGAAAAACTTGAATTTGATCAAGCTATACATAATTTAATTTCTATATGTGCTATACCTCACTGTGAGCCCTGTGAGGATATCCAATATCTTTTTACCCAAACCGAACGGAAAAGCACGCTTTATCCTAAATTTAAAAAGCTAAACGAGTTCATTCAACATGTTCATTTGAATTAGAAGATTTTAGAATAATGATCAAACTAATCTCAAGATGTTGTCTCAAGTCAACTATTGATCTCAAAGACGCATATTATTAAGTGAAAGTTCATGATAACTCTAAAAAATATTCAAGATTTAGTTTGAACGGTAACTTGTATGAATTTAATGCCCTACCGTTTGGTGTCAATGTGGCACCTTTTGTCTTCACAAAAATAATGAAAACGGTGGTCAGAATGCCACGCTGTGCTGATTATTTATTGACAATATATCTTAACGATACCTGTCTAATATCACATAGCTATAGCGAATGTATGGATAACATTACAAAAATGAAAAGTACATGAATTTGCCTATAAGTTTACAGTCAGATTTCGATTGGTGGATTAAATCTATCGAAAATACAAAAAATCAAATTAAATTTGACGAATTCAGATGCTTCGACTATGGGGGGTTGGGGGATAGCCTGTGTGGGAAATACGGCAAGCGGTAGCTGAAGTCGGGAAGAAAGAAAACTTCACATTCATAAGATTAAAAATTTGTCTAGAGGATTTATCCAATTGTCATATTATCTTGCGAATAGATAATACAACTGCGATTTTTTACATTAATCGTATGGGAGGAATCCAATTCCCCCATCTCACAAACTGACCAAAGATATACGACAATGGTGTGAAGCGCGAATTCTATTTATAACAGCGCTATACATTCCATCTACAGAAAATACTATAGCAGATACTGAATCAAGGTGTATTCACCCGGATATTGAATGGGAACTATCTGATCTTGCCTTTCAGCAAATAATTAACAATTTCGGGCTACCAGAGATTGACATGATTGCTAGTTGAATAAATAAAAAATGTCCTGTATACATATCATGGCACAAAGACCCTGATGATTGACGCTTTCTCTGTGAATTGGTCAAAATTGTATAAAAATACCATGAACCAGGAACCCGTAAAAACGGGTTCCCTTCCTTCTCAATAATTTTAAAAAAACATTGATGAAAATTATTAGCGACAAAGCTAAGTGCATACTGGTCGGGCCAACATGGCCAGCTGAACCTTGGTATCCCCTATTTAACCAGTTTTTTACAAACTAAACCACTGGTTTTTTCAAACTTCTGAGGACCTAATAATCTCTCATTCCAGTTTCTGCCAGATCCAGCGGCAGATTACCCTGGATGCCGGAGTATTGTGCGGGATAATAAGAATAGGATAATAAATAAGGATAATAAGAAAACTCCCTCCCGGGTCTTTAGACACATTAATAGCGTCTCTGTCAGATAATTAAATTAAGTAATATGATACTTACACATTCCAGTTATTATTCATGTTTTAACAGAGTTATTTCAATCGGGAGCGCTATACGGCACTCTAAATGGGTTTAGATCTACACCTTCCTTAGTATTAGGAAGTCAGATAAGCACAGACACTTTGTTTTAAGGGTATATTTAGGCTTCGCCCTCCCTTACCCAAGTATGAATCCACTGGGATACTACATTAGTAATTGAAACTCTAGCCACTTGGATTCCTAATTAATCTCATTCTTTAGAAAAAATCACTAAAGAAGCTAGTTACCCTGCTGGCGCTGGTAACAGCGCATAGAGTACAAACTATTTCAAAAATAGATATCCGAAATTTTCAAAATTGGCGGAATGATATTTCCATTAGGATCCCTGACTTAATAAAAACGTCAAGTGTAAACGCAACTCAGCCAACGCTGATGCTGCCAATTTTTCGAGACAGACCTGACATAGGTCCGGCTTAATTGTTAACGGATTATTTAAAAGTAATGTAGCGGCATTACGTGATCATCACACCTCTATTTTTATTTCTATAAAAAACCATATAATAAAGTTTCTCCCCAAACACTTAGCAGATGGATAAAGAGTATACGTTGTGGGTCTGTGGAATAGATATCACACAGTACTCTGCACATAGTACTAGACACCTCAAAAGCTCATAAGCTCGGTGTGAATTTGGATGTTATCAGGAAGACTGCCGGTTGGTCCGGCGGCTCTACAATATTTGCCAAGTTTTATAACAGGCATATAACAGACAGCATATACAGAATCAAATCATTGTTTTGCTAGAAGTAAAATTGATTGATTTATGCTAAAATTTACTGTAGCTATTATGTTAATAGTTTATTTAAGAAACATTACCTTTTAATTGAGTGATTAAGTACATTTATTATGTCAATTATTGAAGAAATATTAAATATATTTACTTCTGTAATACTTTCAACTGAAATAGATATTTCACAACTTCTCTCAACATCTACAAGTGTATATATAAAATCTCTTCAAACTCAATACTGTAACATAATTTAATGATTAAACGAACTTACCTGTAAGTTAAGTTCTATCATAATTATGTGAAGTAGTGAGTTTGAAGAGATAGCATCCCGCCCACCCAGATTACCTATTTCATAGGTCCCGAATAGTGAAATATCTACTTGAACTGATAAGCTCTGAACTAAATGAAGAACCAGCCGACCGCACGAAATAATGAAATTGTGCGGTCTACCTACATATTTTTTTTTTCTCTCTCTGAACTTAGTGCATAGACAAGGCGACATTATGCGTGCTACTACAAGTGTATATATAAAATCTCTTCAAACTCACTACTTCACATAATTATGATAGAACTTAACTTACAGGTAAGTTCGTTTAATCATTAAATAATCTACTGTGCCTATTGTAAGTATTTTGACAAAGCGGTTTAAAAAAATACACAATAGGTACTGAAACCACAATAGGAGGAAGTTACAATCAAATAAAAAATATAAAATAGTAACATTCAAAATCTTCATTCAAAATAGGAATTAGTGTCATTACTACGCATATTAAAAGCACTTACATATCTGTGATTAAAAGCAAGCTGTCTGTTCGGAACAATAAAGAAGGATTTATGGCAGTAAGTCTTTACAGACATACTACACTATAACACTATAAATACAATAGGATGAACAAAAAACATAATTTATTTCGACCAACAATAATAGTTAGTAACAATTGAATAAAATTTAGGCGAAGTTGTCTGTACATACATTTCATAGTGTCAGTTCAATTAAATATAATAAAATCAATATATTATGTAATAGTAGATAAAAATAATAATCATTTCATGTCATTTAATTTAACTAAATTGGACTTATCTCGGAATCATTTAAAATATTGGCCTCAGGGAGGTGGATGGCATTCCAGTCTGAAAATAGTCAGTGCAATTTATAATAACGAAATGAAGAATAAAATAAGAGATTTCAGGTGTCAGTGAAATTACTGGGCTAGCAAAATGCAGTGCCGCGCAGGCCTTTGTGTTTTAAAGTTCTGAATAGCACTGCAAATTTTTGTGGGATTGCGTTGCGCTTACCATCATCGTCTCGTAAAAAAACCTTACTTCCTCGCTTTTTGGTTTGTTCAAAAATGATTGCCTGGAGATTTGAGCCAGTTTCTTACCTACGTTACAGTATTGATTGAGTAACTCAACTGTATATTACTAAGACATTAATATGTTCATCATTAACATCGAGTGGAGCATCGGCTTCCCAGCTTGAAGGGGTCTATCTGTGGAGCTAAATCTAAGTCAAAGCAGAACAAGAAATAAAAGGACCGTTAAGAAATTAATGCTTTAATAAAAGCGCATAAAAATCACAAAAATATCAAAACAATAAATGAAAACAAAAGAAAACAAAAATTGCCGAGCCGACTCAGTTTTTCCTCGTGGAGAGAAATTCGCGGACCGAGCTGAAGAAACCTCGCTTCATTTTGTTGTTGATTGTGTGGTTGCTGTAGAAAGACGCTGAGGTGTCGTATAGAGAGGATGTTACCTCAATAGCCTGTGAAGAATAAATATGAGTCACATACTTACGAACTTACGAAAGCTGAGAAAGATGAGAACGATGGATCGTATGGCTACATCATTACTCCTCATATTCTCGATGACCACTATCTCTTCTCAGAGTGCTCACTTGAACTGAAGATACGATGAGACAGTGATCAAACGCTAACTTATCCAGAATAAAGAATATTACGCATAAAAGACGGTAAATGCGGTATCCAAGTCATATTCTCGTAGTTTATAGTAAAAAGTTGGGGTAAACCGATCAGATACCTAGATCATTTGCTATGTCATAAACTTTATAGTTTATTACGACTTATTTCATTCTTTATTTTTTATCTCTTTCTTTTCCCAGTTTTACAGGCTACAAACTAGGATATAGAACTGCTTGATAATAACTTGACTTGACAGAAAAATAATCCACCCAGACTCTCACATAAGCCACGAGATCATGGCGAACTTGATCCCACTTACCCCAAGAGACGTACTAATATGATATGAGTCGAAGGAACTGTTCATTGTAGCAGGCGGCGGAAGCTTCTTCGTCTGGTCTATTTTCACTGTAGACCGCAACACCAGACACGACATCAGCCTTCTAAAGAACGGCTTTTTTGGCTTCATGTTTGGAGACAAAGACTCAGTTTTAGAGACTGATATAGCATCTTCGGTTAAGAGGGAGAATGCAGATGTGCCTAGATTTGGAGTCAGTGATCTTTTGTAACCTAAAAGAAACATAGGTCTGTTTATACGCTTTGGTGAATTTTTACTCGGGTAAATATTTGGTACTCGCCGAAAGCATTCGACTGTTTTGTCTCAAATTCCGCGTCGTACTAGCAAACATTGGACAATGGTATTGTAAATTTTGAAGCGATGATGTTCTAGTGGTTAGTCGTTTGGCCACTGATCTGTAAATGCAATGGTTCCCATGCTAGAAGGAACTCGAGTATTCGGTGAAGGCAGCTTTCAGGGAAGGTTTTAGGTTTATGCAACTATTAGGCATGCATACACTTCTAGCTCTCACCTGACTATAAGATCTGCAGCCAACAACCTACAGGTGTGTTTGACACCTGAACCTGTGAGCCAGTCATAATCTACGTTTAGTCCTTATTCTATAGGACTAGCGTATCCAATTCTACTAAACAAATGGTTTAAAAACGACAGTGGTTACGTCCCAAAATTATGAGTTCAGGTACTTTCGGTATTTTATAGCAGATCGTTTTTTTTAGTTGTAGCCATTACGAAGCTATTGTCATTTTTAATCCATTTGTTTAGTAGAAATGGAGCACAGAAAAAATAGTGGTCAAACGCCAACCTATCGAGCATACAAGAATTGCTGCTATATTCGCTAACGCTAATGAATTATTGTCGGTCTGCCAAGGAACTTGCGGTCGGTCGATAAATCATATATAAATAATCTATACTGGGCATTGGTACCACTATCATAAAATATATCATAATAAATGTATAGGTAGATCACGGCCCTAGTAATCTATCATCACGATCCAGCGGCGCAAGTACGGATCTTTTCAATCGATAAAATTGACAGTTCAAATCGATAAAGTGGGTTTTATCGAGTTTCTATATAATTTAACGAGCCTCGATACAATCGACAAAAGTTATCGAAAAGCTAGGTCGAATCCAAAGAGAATATAGAGCTAGTACAATACTTTACGATCAGACTTCGATACTCGCAACATTCGATAAATTTTACGGGTATTTCGATTCGACAAATTTATCGAACCGACTTCCGTACTTGCGCCGTAGTTAAGGTAGTCATAGTAGGTAGGCGTAGGAGTTTATTGAAAGTTTTGTAATAGTAAGCTATTATCAAAACGAATGTATCTAATTAAGTACCTTTGAAGATAGCGTCAATCGATTTATTTTTCTTTCGTAGTTTGGACGATCCAAGTGTTTCACTATTTGTAACAGAACATTCAACGTCATTTGTAAAAGATAAACTGGTGTGTCTTATCTCAACAGATGACGCTATTTTTCTCACTTTCTCTTTCATTATTTTATCGTTTACTGCCTCTAAATATTTGTCTCTGGAAAACAGAACAACGGTGTTGATCTGATCATGTACAGTAACTTTTGATTCTTTCCTTTTCTGTATCTTAACATCATTAGTGGTTTGTCTAGTTTGTCCCTCAGTTTGCACTTCTTTATTCCAACGCATTAGGTATTCACTTTTCATTTTAGCTGTTATATTCCCGACGGACACAACACAGGTATTCCAAATTGACTTTCCCTTGGTGCGCTTTCCCGATCCTTTATGTATTAATTTCTTTACTTTGTTGTACTGCCTTCTGGAGAGTAGAATAGTCTTATGTCTCGAGTTAGGTTCTAGATTTACAGAGTCCTGGATGCTACGCTTGTCTTTTGAGGATTTTATTACTAACGAATCATATTGAGTTATCTGGTTTTTCATAACTGAAATTCCAATTATCTCATCAATCTCTTTTCGTGCATGCTTTCTGGGTTTTGGTACCGAGTTAATATTACATATTAGTTTGTCTTCGTGTACTTCTTTACGTCTATTTAATGAGTTATTTTTTTTAGTTATCCATCCATTTTCTAAGGAATCACTAGAAAGTATTTTATTAAAATTAGATGCAATTTTTGAAATATGTAGAATCTATTTTCAAACTGTTAACCCACACTTTTGGGATATTATCGCGAATATGAAAACTTAAAAAAAATCAATAAAATAACAATAAAATTTGGAGAAAAATAAATTTTAAAAGATGCCATCAGAACCAATAACGTATTTTCAGCAATCTTTTCAGTAATTTTTGGCGTTATTGAGTAATATTAGTAGAATTACAATAGATACATACATATATGAACAAAGTAATAAAATAAATGAAAAAATAGATATGTACTGCAAATAATTAGATAGAAGAAACAGGTACCATAGCGTCTCGCGCAAGTGACCAGGAGCAATGTGGCTTTTCCCACACACCTTGTGCTACAAAATAAATAAAAACAAAAAAGATAATTAAAAAAGTAACAAAATTATAAGTAGTGAAGTGCATAAATGTAGAGATAAGTAATAAAAGTATTAACCTTTAAAGTATCAGCTTGTTTGCTGTCGCGTCTTTTTTTGTCTATACCTAGAAGTTCCCTGATCTCTTTATCCCTGGCTACTGGATCAAAAATACAACAGCTATCACCAGAGAAATGTTTTACAGGAGCTGAAAAATGAACTTCATATTGAAAGTCTACCTTTATATCTCTTAACTTGTTAACGACTATCTAAAAATCTTTTTTACCCTGAGACATCAGGTATTAAATCTCATAAGTCCAGTAATTTCACTGGATACTCTGCTCATCAAACCGGAACACAGTAATGCTTGCACACTACTGCTTGGCGGCAGACTTCACGAGCAAAGCGGTGGTAACCACCCAGACGGACACTCGCAGAAGAGTTAGTCCTACCACTAACGAATCTGTTAATGTAATACAATAAAATATTTTACAAAAAAATTTAGATACAAATATATTTGGGATATATTTATTTAAATGAATATGATAAATTATATTATCCTCCTTCTCCTTCTTCCTGCCTTTGTTGCATTTTACATGGGGTTGGGGTAAGTCTTCATAGACATAATAACTATGATACAATTATATAAATAAATTTATAATTATTGCTGCATTATACCCCACTTAAGTTACTATAGTAATGACAGTTTCGTCAGCCTACGAACTATTCATTAGTTTGTCAGTTTTTTTTTTGTTATTCTATGTATGTTTGTTTATACATAAGTAAAAATCTAACTAACATATACCTGTATAGGATGCGTCATTGTCTTGGCTGCTATATTCAAAGAGACGTTTGCTTGCTGGCGGCTTTGTGTCTTTCCCATCCCGCCTGAAATAACCTTCTATTACTAAATCAATTCATTATTTATTTTATTTATCCATTTATTCTCCTAAATAAAGGTAGTCTAGAGAAAACAAGATCAATATAATTCGTGCACCATCTCGTACTAACACTGCGCACGACTAACTGCCTTGCTTCTAGAGTGGTCCACAACTGGAACAGTTTACCAGAGATGACGTTGTGTCTGTAACCTGAACACATTCATTCAAAAACAAACTTGACAACTTGGTTACCAACGAACAATACTTCTTTGCTTAGTCACAGCACTATGTGAAATAGACAGCAGACACATCAGGCCATCAGCTCATGCTGCTCGTCTATTTATACAAATAAATAAAATTGAAGTGCCAACAGCTTTTTACTAAATGCATAAAAAAGTATATATGGTACCTATAACGAAACAACCATTTTTAAAATTTTTGTCTGTCTGTCTGTTTGTTCCGGGTAATCTCCGAAACGGCGGAACCGATTTTGACGGGACTTTCACTGGCAGATAGCTGATGTTACAAGGAGTAACTTAAGCTACTTTTATTTTAGAAAAAGAATTAGGTTTCCGCGCAAATATATAAAAACAATGAAATCCAATATCTCCGAGCGGGTGAAACCGCGGGCAACAGCTAGTAGTAAATAAGATAATTAATTCAAAAAAGTTATTGCTTAAAATGCCCGGATACATTCTATAGTAATGAGCATTTTTGATATGTGTACTCTGTCATGAAAAATTTAAAAATACAACAAACAAATTTACTACAAATATAAACAAAAAAGCTACCTGTGGCTAATTTCTAAGCTATCACGTACATTTATTCTTGACGTATGTTCTGATAAAGGTAAACCATCGACGACATTCTGGAAAAAGTATACTCACTTTATGAAAAAGTTGACTCAACAGAATAATATACTAGGCTATTATATTTTGTAACACCAATTTCATTGAAAGGATTTTGAGGGCATTTCTCTTTTCCAGGCTCAAAGATCAATGAATCTTAAAAGATAACATTGTATTCTATCTATTGTTTTATAAATGTATTTACATTTATTATTTTTGTATTATTGTTATATCAACTGTTTGTTATTATTTCATTTACGCGGGTTAGGCTGTATGTATTAGCCCCATTCTGGCACCTTATTACTTTACAACCAGCTTATTACTGAGCCACGGCCTATACAGCTAAAAGCACCACTTACAATATAAATAGAACCTATAAGTAGTTGTGTAATTGGAAAATTACGTTTTATCATTGAATACATAATAGTACAAGTGTATTATCTGATTGAATTTGTTGAATGTTATTCTTCTATTTCATTGTGTGCTGAATAAACATTTTTTCTATTCTATTCTATTTCATAAACTTCGACCCCTAAATAAGTATGATTATTTAGTATCTCTCTTAGTGAGGCTAAGTAGGTAACATCTATATTATTAATTAATAAGTTGGCCACAGAAAGCAGCTAAATTTGTCAATTCTGGAGAAATGACTATTTTTCTAAAACTTACGTTAAAAGCTTGTGAAACAGATCGCCGGTGGCGACCAGCTACTTCCAATGGAAACAAGTTCTCCAAAGAATCAGATACGTGTACGTCTTCTAAGTTGCTTTCGTAATTATTGTCATAAATTTTTTCATAATTCTTTCCGTAAGTCTTTACCTTATTCTTATTAAAGTTTTTTTTGGAATTCTTTTCATACTTTTCTCCAAAATTCTCTTCGAAATACTTCTGTGAACAGTTATCTTTAGTTGTCTTTCGCACAGATAAATCAGTGGTTAGTCTTCCCTTTTCAAACACAACATCATAGTATTCTCTGTCACTATCTATATTTATAGAAATTTTGGATACATCTTTATTGGGATAAAATTTTTTATATACTGTTAGATCATCCACCAGCAAATTAACATTTTTTTTCATGGTTTTCTTCTTATTGTTGCTTGATTTCTTTGTATTTGTTTCTGGTGAAACATTATTCGTTGGCAATTTAGTAGCGGTAACGCCTCTATTGCCATACTTAGATTCTGATCTCATAGTTGAGTTTTGCTGTCTTCTTATTTCTGTTTTATTTTGATTAATGATAACTTTTCTATTCTGTTTGGTTACATTCATATCTCTTTGTTGTTTTTTGTCATTAATATTGATTTTATTAGGACTTTGAGTACATGCGATTGTTTTAACAGCATTAGTTTCCACAAACATATTTTGTTTTTTATGTTCTTGCGTTTTAAATTTGGGAGACCTATTTGTCGGGGAAGGTGAGCGACTTGGTCTTTTTGTCTTTTTAGTAATTGTATTTTTTCCTTTAATGTCATCATTTCTATCAGCTTCACCTATCTGACGGCTGACCATTGTTGGTCTATCCGAAAATGATTGTCCTAAGCTGGTTAGACCCGCATTTATTGTAAAGGTATTCATTCTAAAGTCTTTATTTTCGTTGTCTTGATATATTGAATAATTTTGCGTGCCTAATCTTTTCGGAGAAGCGCTTTTTGTAGGTACTGCAAAGTTATTTATTTCTTGTTTTGGATACACTGATATAATAACTAGCGGGTTGGACGCCTTTACGTTATTGAGTTTCGATTCTTCGTCAAAATTATCTTGTGTAATATTATGTACGTCATACGAGTCACATTGAATGTTTTGGTCGTTAGTATCATGAAAGGTCCCAATATCGATATCAACTTGTGTACCCTGGGATTCTTTTCTGAAAAGAGTAGATTAATAAGGTTTATAATACTATGGAATAATAATGAATTAAAATATGAATTAAACAATAGTTACGAAGAGTTTCTGATTAATATAAACCTGACAGACGCAAATAACATAATAATTGCTTTTAGGTAATGAACCGAAAAAAATATAATGCTAGCTTCTTCCTTCCTCGTCCTTTTATAGAAACCATATTTTTGTCAGCTACAAAGTATAATTAAAACTATAAGATACGAACTTACAAGGGTTCCATAGGTTTATCATCAGCCAAATCGTATTGATAGTGATATTTTTCTCCCCGAGTGTACTGTGTTGAAACTGAGAAAGAAAAATGTATTAGCTAATTCTTCAATAAATGATATTCAGTGTTAGATTGGCAAACATTATGTAACTTATCTCAATTACCTGGTTGACCATTAACAGTAGCTGCACATCTCATAACATATTCATCATCTCCATTTAGCCCTATACGACCAACTATCTTAACTTGACTATGTTCACCACATATATCTTGTGTGAGATTATCTTTGGTACATTTACAAATATACGGCGAATCAGCAAAATCAAGTTCTGCTTGTTTTTTTCCATTCATTGATTTCTTTTTCTTTTTTTCCATTTTCTTAATTTTGATATTATGGTTGATATTATTAAATAGTTCCTTTACATCTTTATCTATAATTTTAGCGCAACTTTTTCTATTTATTTCATATATCTTTTCGTTTTTGCTTCCTGCGACTACTAGATAAACATTTTTTGATTGAATAGCGTTTTTTGGAACCTCAGCATGTGTTTCATGGAACTTTAATAATGGTTTGTGATCTGTTTTTGGTAAAATCGTTATTCTTATTAATGGTTTATCGGTAAGATCGGGGATTTCTTTGACTGTTTCTTCTCTTGGACTATCGCTGTTGATAAATGAAAACTTCTGCAAAATCTGAAACAAAGTCAGCATATTAACATAACATTGCCGTAAAATTCAATTAAGAGCCTACTAGTCCATGGAGCGAACTCATCGGTGGGTGCGGCTAAAATGCATGCTATTTCATCTAACATTCGTGGGACAAGGTAAGACTCTGCAGCGATGAGTAGTATGAGGCTAATGCTCGCACATACACAATTACACACTCTCGTAAAGTCGCGACGAAAACCGAAAAGTCGAAAACTGGCGCGCAAAAATGTACGAATTGGCTTCTGGTGCTTGGGGTTCTACGACAAAACTACTGAATGTATTTAGTCAGACCAAAGTTATTTGGAATGCCAATAAACTAAAGCTTGTTAGTATGCACCTTATTTTCGAGTTTTCGTAATCCTTTTGTAATTTATTTACGTCCAAACTTGCGTTAAAATACGTGCTAAAATACAGATGTTTAAGGCTCATTACTTTTAAGCCACTTATTTTTTTTCTGTATAATTAGCAGGCTGACCTAGATAACGAAGCGATAAATCGATATTATTCTTAATTTTGGACCTAAAACGTCAAGTAGTGGAGTAATCACCCAAGTACGGTTGTATGGAGAAATGAACGACTAGTTCGTCCTTAATGTTACGTACTCGTATACTCGTACTAATAAAACAAAAATTTTCCTCACTAAAGGGATATATACCAAACCAACTAACTACGTGCACGTAAGTACACAAAAGATCACAACACATAGTTAGAACACTATACCTAGGTATGTGCTGTGATCATTTGTCGGAAATATATAAGTTTCAGGTTATATCGGAATGGAGGCCCAGACTAGGTCGAAGAAATGTGAATCATTCATCCAAAGGTGCGTTGGACCTACAACGTGAGGCAAACTACGCTGGATGCAAGCACCTATAGAGACCGGAAAATGGCACTAATGGCAGAATCAAACGGATCATTTCGATCTGCCTTAGCCCAGCAGAGGGGACGTTTTATGCTCGAGATATGTGGGGTATTTATGGAATGCTTTTTCCTGAAATCCCCCACGAGGTCGTTTGGATTTGATTATAGGGGGATACCAGGAAAAAATCGTGAAATCCCCCACGTGGGGGATGACCATGGGGTATTTCCGGTATAGACCCTTTCATCGACAACATCGCTTAAGATCAGCCAAGATAGTGAAGAAACGCTAACCTGCGAATTGTAAAAAAAATCTAAATACCCATATAGGTAATGCCTATACCTTTGTATGTACCCTGTAAGTATAGGTACTTACAGGGTACATACAAAGGTATAGGACATAGGTGTCAAACACTCCGATATCAATGATAATTTTTGTGTGTTAAAAATTAATAATGATTAAACAAGTCTGTGTGATTATAGTTATTTATTTTACCTGTTTCTTACAAGTTTTCTGTAAAATCAAAGACAGTGAAGATTCCACAGGGTGCTGTTTATGAGCACTCTTCTGTTCAACTTTGGTAAATTTTGCAGGAGCACAAAGATTTACGTTTTCTGAACCACTGATAACGTAGCCAATATATTGTTGCTGGATATCTCTATGTCCCCTTTTTACCGGTGGTCTTAGGATGTCAAGGGTTTCTAAAAAATAAAAAATAAATTGAATACTATAACTAAAAAAAAACTGAAAAATTAAACCAGATCTATGATTTAAGAGTCAGTAGGTAGGTACCGTAATAGTCCATGTCCATGGTAATTTCTAAGAGGCAGTTAAATTAAAACAATTATTCCACGGCTAAGCATTTTATTTGTACAATTTCAATATTGATGACAACTAGTGTCATGAGCACAGTCATGAGTTGTCATCAATTTGCATTCATGTCAGTTTGAATGCTGAGTTGGGGAATAAAATAGGTCACACTAAATGAGGTCCAATGCAGCTCAAGCTTCAAATCCATAAAGGTACGGACAGACATTGATCATTACTTAGTAGCACGTGTGTCGGTATATTTATAGGGAATCTTCTGAGCAAGCGTGCTACAACGTTGACCTTTGATTATAAGACACAGTACTTATTATATTATTTAGGAGCGTCAAGCTGCTGCCCGCGGCACAGAGGAAATAATACTAGCCCGCGGTTCCACCCCCGCGGTGATATTGGATTTAATGGTTTTTATTTGTTTGTGCGGAACCCTAAGTTACTCCTTATGACATCAGCTATCTGCCAGTGAAAGTCCCGTCAAAATCGGTCCAGCCGTTTCGGAGATTACCCGGAACAAACAGACAGACAGACCAAAATTTTAATAATGGTTGTTTAGTTATATGTACTGTATATACTTTTATATGCATTTAGTAAAAAGCTGTTATATTGATATTACAAACAGACCCTTCAATTTTATTTATTTGTATAGATTTGTCAGCGGTTTCCATGGTAACCATGAAGTGTGATGTTTCCACGGAAACCGTTTTGACTTTGATATTTTTAAGTAACGTCGAAATAGTTTCCCGCCTATATACAGATGGCGTTAGTCTCGGGTTTCCGTATATTACAAAGTACTCTGTGGTCTCCGAGTCTACGGCTAGTAGCTACATATTACTGATCTGTGGCCCCCGGTCTCGGACGGGCTCTGAACTGTCATATGTCAACTTGTTCTCTTATTAGTCTGTGCATATGTCATAATTGTCATATAGCGTGTGTACTGTGTGCCCCCTGAGGTTATATTTTTATTTAGGAAATTAATAAGAAAGACATAATTCAATTAAAACTTACACCTACCACTTCATGAAATGGCCTTAATTCGGCGATGTGTGCCTCTTTTCACACGGTCTTTGAAAATAGGACCTATAACAACTCAAAGTAAGTGGCAAACGAATATAAAAATGCACATATATAATATGTTGAAATATTCGCTTCTATGTGTATTATTTTATTAATTCAGGTCAAAAAATTCATCGATGGGTGGCACCGACGCTGATGGAGTTCAAGCGTCGGGAAGATAAACTTGGAGGAAAAAAGTTCAACCCCAGAAACTCACATTTAGAGTGGAACTTAGAAGCTGAATTGTATGCATTTGGGAAACGTTTAAATGAAGATTTTGACCCTGATTTATTGCTACAAGCCTTTACAGACAGATCTTATGTAATAAAGGAAGAATTGAAACAAAAAGAAATGGAGTTTGAAGTAAAAATGAAGGATAATAGAGAATTGGCTGACAAAGGTTAGTTTTCAAACAATATTCTATAAATTAACGAATAATCCGTTTTGCTAATGATTAGATAACTCTTTTAACTACAGCACCATACTATAAACCTAAGTACATAATTACAACTCATCTTAGGCAGTAGTGTATGGCTTTAACAAACCAGCAGTGCAAATTTAAAAGTAAAATTGAAAGTAGGAATGGTTAAAAATTTAATATAGAGATACCTAAGTAGTTCTTGATTTTTTCGAAAATGCATGATGCTGAATTTACTTTCTTCCATATGAAGTGAATATTCGAAGACTGGTTTATGGAATGAAGACTGTTTTGACATAAATGTATATATTATATGATTTTGTTGTTGTTTGCAACAGTTGTTTGTTTGAGAAATTAGTTATTCTGTCAATGAATTCTGAATGAGGCCCAAGATGTCGATATACACACTGACCCCATTTGCCGTATAACTACTTATCTTTTATTTTATTTAAGTTCTGTGTTGTAAATCTGTATTTATATATCATTGTGAATGTTTTGGCTGATGTAACTGTAAGTTTGCAATTGATTGTTTAATAAATAAATAAATGTAATGAAAATTGAAATTCATTGTGTAGGAAATGCAATTGCTAACAGATTACAAGCAAAACTTGTTATTGTTGCAAAACTAATTTCGAAGATTAGTTTTTTAGTAAAGGTTGTTTCGATTTCGAAAAAATCAGAAATTACAACCTTTTTAACTTATCAAACTGTCAATTTTATCGATTGCAATTGGTCGCAAAGTTCCGTATTTGCACCGCTGGTGATACAGATTAACTGCATATGTTCAATGATTAAATTCCAGGTGATAAATTCATGAATGAATATGTACAAGCATACCTTGATGCAGCACTACCAAAGTTCCCCATTGAAGGTGTGACTAGAGTCAGGGAGTACCTCACTAGTATCGACTGTCTGGCACAAGTCTCCAGCCACCTTGGAACCAAAGATATTATACTATCAGTGGTAAGTAATAAGAATTTAACAGCCTTTTTATTTTTACTTGAGGTTAGAGAAAAATTCGGTCTTACCACAAAAAATACGGATCCGTAGCTATGACGGCTCCGTAGCTAAGTTGGTAGTAACCCTGCCTGCAAAGCGAGGGGTCTCGGGTTCGATTCCCGGCCTGGGCAGATTTTGTGTAAGCATAAAGTTTGTTCTCGGGTCTTGGATGTTTGTGATGTGTATCTGTGTACGTCCATGCCACCTGCGACACAGGGAATCCTAGTGCAGGGGTATGAGTGTGTAAGTGTTTATGTTTAATATGAAACCTGTTTTAAATAGTGTTTAATTACTAAACATGCCTTAATCGCGCATTAAAATATCAACAAACATAAATCTTGATTTAATTATTTTCTAGCTCTTTTTTGTTGTGTCATTTCTAAACATTGTAGATGTTTTATCTTTAGATGCTGTCTAGTTAAGCAGGCATCTAAAAGTAGTTTCTTGTGGTAACATGGTTGTTTTTCTGAATAAGGGAGTAAATCTACCAATTTATAATGACAAAATATAGATGAAAGTACAGTAGGTGCCTAGATATAAACAAGTACATATTATAAAAGATGGACTGATTATTGCAGGAATATCCAGTTGACAGTATCACCTTGGCAACAACATTCAAAGCCATAGTTGGTGCCCTGTTGCAGTCATCTGGAGAAGAGAAAGCTGCTTACTTTGTAAGGGATTTTGTTATCACAATGCTACAAGGTTAGTCAACAGAGTTTTGATACTGGGTGTGATTTTGGAGAGGTATTACAAATTCAGCGGCGCGAGTACGGATCTTTTCGATAAAATTGATAGTCAAAATCGATAAAACCCACTTTATCGATTTTAACTGTCAATTTTATCCAATAAAACCCACTTTATCGATTTTAACTCAATTTTATCCAATAAAACCCGCTTTATCGATTTTAAATGTCAATTTTATCGAATTTTATTTATCGAAAAGATCCGTACTCGCTCCACTGGAGAGGCAAAATAAAAAGATAAACAGAGATGTTGAATTTTTGTCTTCGAAAATGACTTAATGAAAAGCCCAGCATGGCACTGCTCGTTACCTTGAATAAAATGTTATAAATATTATTTTCCAGGTAAAGATATAAATGAATACTGGCATATAGAAGACCCATGGGCAATGCTAACCAGCATCATAGAGAAGAATGGAGTAAAGATTGAGCCCAGACTTATTGGTGAAGCCGGCAGACATACACTGCTTGCTTGCTACAGAGTTGGCTTATATGTGGATAAGAAAATTATTTCATCTGGTAAATAGAATATAAATTTGAGTCACAATACATATTGGTTAGATTTAATAATTATTACTGAAGTAACACAGAGATTAATAACCTCAGTTTATGTACTATACATATCTACGGTCTGGTTTTCTATACTTACCACCAAAGGCATCAATATTCATCCAATCGCTAACTGATGACATTATTCGAATTTAAATTTCAATCTATCCTATTGGTTGGTGTGCCACCGACTTTGTTTACACTATTGTACAACTAAGAAAATCTCCATCATAATTCATTATACTAATGACCTACATTACATAACAGCTATATGTGGCTCTAAATGTTTCAGGTTTCGGAGAGTCGGTGGCTGTTGCCAAAGAAATGGCAGCACTAGAAGCTCTCAAAAAAGTGTTTGGCACAGAAGATCATATGAAACCAATCAATTTTAAATTGGAAGGCATCCCTAAACCTAGCTCACAGCAAAGGTTCCAAATAAGTGCAAGTTAAAGTGTTAATAATGTAGAATATTGAATAAAATTGTATTTATAGTTCTCATTTTTTTTATAAGTTGCACAATATGAAGTCTATGTATGGTAAATCAAACTTGGCGCTATTTGAGTAGTATGGTTCTTTTCTATTTTAGTGTACTAGCCGAAAATAGCGCAACTTTTCTAAAAGTGTCTTTACAAAGAAGATGTATCTTTCGGGAATAAATCTTACTATGGTCCCAGTGCTAAAGCTAACATAATTTTACAATAACCACACTTATTACACTTTTTACTCTATATTTCTTACTGACATCTCATGTAGCATTGCTAGTATTAAAAAAAAGTCTTTACTCTAAAAATCATGGTAGGTATAGAAACATGTTTATACAATTTCATATAATTTTATTAATATCATTCTATCCTTACAAAATTAACATAATAACTTTAAAGTGTTCAACTTACATAAAATTCATTATAAATAACATCAACATTTACAAAATACAAGGTTAATATTAAACTTTAAAAAATATGCTAACTGTACAATACTACATACCATTAATAATAATTATTGTCTTAATGAGTACAATTTTGAATTGCACACAGCCTTATTTCATCCATCCTATTACTGCTAATAACAGTATCAAAATATTATTAAAATTGCTGTAGACTACAGGTCTACGGTGGTATAGTAATACAATGTTTTGTCTTTGTTGTTCTTTAAAAATTTTACACTGAATCGAAAGAGACAAAACATTGTGTAACTATTCTACCGTTATACATTTATTAGTAAGACCCTACAAGTTTACTGACTGAAAACCTGTCGCCAAGGATCTATTGCTGAATTCCGACAGCTGCACTTCAGAGCTAATTTTCATGGTAAATGTTTGCCGCTAGATTTTCAACTTGAAGGTGGTCGCTAGCCAGACGTTAGTAGAAACTGCTCTACCAATCAATAACCGTAAGTTATTAAAGTGGAAGTTTGATAATCTCACCAGGGGCGTATTTACCCTAGGGCCAATAGGGCCATGGCCCGGGGCGGCAGGCTGCGAGGGGCGGTGCAAGGAGAAGAAATTTTAAAAAGGCTCTTATTAATAAACAGTTGAATAGGTACTTAGTTAAACTGTGTTTTGTTTCTTTGGATTCAGTTAAAATTGTCAAAGAGCAACTAAGAAAAAAACTATGTTTAACTAAACCCCCGTTTAACATTTTCTTAATAAGAGCCTAAATCTCGTAAGGTGGTCGTGGGGGCTCGTGGGTGAAAGTTTGATAGACACCAAGACGCGGGGCTATCGTATATACTGACCAGCGCGACGGCGCGGCAGGGCAGCGGTTCCTGCAGGCCCAGGGCGCTGAATCCTAAAATACGCCACTGGATCTCACTAGCGAGCGAGAGCTTTCAAGGATGCCTGCTTTTCTTTTTCTATGGACTAAACCCGTGTTGATTTGTCATCCAGAGCCAGAGTCCATGATGAGACGCCCCTGTTTGTCTTTGATTCGCACCCTTCCCGATGCGTATCGAGTCTCGGAAGTGCCATCGTTGTACACTAGCTTAACAGTGCCGTCTGGGTATTCTCGACGCTGAAACAAACGGATTGATAGAAAATTACATAAATATATTTTTTTACTAAAATTGAATGTAATAAAATTAGGTAGGTTAGAATAGTTAGAAATTCTATTTTAATAAAAACGGACGGAAAACTTTACTCCTATTTAAAAGTTTTTTTTTTTTGGGCGAGACCAAATTACTGCGGTGCTAGTCAGTGCGACGACTCATCGCAGAAACTACGCCGCAACGCAATAATATCCTCGCATACGGCATCGTACTAACGAGGAAACTGACCGTTCGGAGGAGCACCGTATTCGAAATTTCTGGATTGTCATAGATTTTGTCTTCGGTACAGTATTACATGATAATATGGATTGGTAAAACTGAGGCTGTGGCCTCGCCCAAAGAGGAAAAAAAACCGGCCAAGTGCGAATCGTACTCTCACACCGAAGGTTATGTACAAAATTGTAGGTATGTAAATAGCTTGTCCATCACGGCAATCGTTCGGTAATTTAGCTACATTCACCTTTTTTTTTGGGATGTGCTTACATGTTTCCGATTTTCGGATTTTTCCCTTTACTTGTGCTATAATACATTGCTTCTTGCCAAATTTTATGATTCGAGGTTAACGGGAAGTACCCATAGGTTTTGATTCCAGTCTTGATAGAAAGACGCCAACGAAGTGAGACCAAGAGGTTCCATGTTTTACTTGAGTTATGGAACCCTAAAGAACTTTAAAATATAAATAAAATTTCGCGCAAACGCCTCATCTGGATAAGCTTTTTAAAAATAGAGTTTGCTCAGTATGACGCTAAGAGCAGAAACAGTTAAAACTGATTTCCAGATAAACCTCTTAGGGTGACGTTAAGGTAGTATGAAGGTAAGTCTCGCTTGGAATACAAGTACAATGGGAGAACTTATCGCTAAAAGCGATCTCTTCCAGTCAACCTTTGGGTGGAGAGAACTAATGGAGTGAGAGAGGCCGGAGGTCATGTACTACCTTATGATCGTCAGAATACACTTCTATCTGCCCATTAGCGAACACGATCCGCCTCTCTCCGTTCGCCGACACCGTGAGCACCGACCCGTCCGGGAAACGCCACTCCTCTCGAACGTGTTCGCTTTTCGGATCGTGGTATCGGACGCTGCCGTTCGGTAATCGAACCTCAGAGGAACCATCTTTGTAGCGCTTCTCCACTTGACCACTGTGGAAATGAAACTTGTATGAAAACTCAGATACAAGCACATACATTATTTTGTTTTAGTTTTCGAGCTCAGTAAGGCGATTTTCAACTAGAGTGTGGTACCTAGATAAGCACTATAATGTAGTGCCTTACCAGTCTTACCAAGCTATAACCATGCTTGCAATCACAATATTTTTTTTTCACCCAAAGCCCAAGCTTGTAGGATTCGAACCTTTGATCTAAATCTGTGGATGACCTCACTGAGCCACATTTGCTTCAATAATACTTGAGCTTTGGTACCAAATATGAATAGGACATGTAAAAAATAGGTGAAAATTAATGTACATACTCAAGAAACTCCAAGACTTCCAGTCCATCAGCATGTGTAGTGTGATAAGTTTTGCTCTCCGCATAATAATATTTGATTCTACCCTCAGTATAAAAATTTTCTTTCACATCACCATTGTAGTAGACAAACTTGCAGTATTTACCATCTGCTGAAATGTGCTTCACGTTTCCATTTGGGAATCTAAGTTCTTTAGACCCATCTTGTTTTCTGTATTCAGTAGGATTGAGGTTTGTTTTAGTTAAGCTACCCTTACTACTAGACGGTGGACTAACATTCAGTGACTTATCTTGGTAGATATCTTTGTGTATAACGGTAGCAGATCTTTGTGATGAATGGTTACTGACAGAAACAGGTGATTTAGATTGGTGTGAGTTATTCGATTCAGCAGAAAGAGATGACGAGTTGTGGGTATCTATTGGGGACTTTTGTCTTGATCTGTGGCTTGGAAGTGAGACGGGAGACTTTGATTTATCCAGTGAACCTCTATTATATGGTAGTGTTGAGATGCTAACAGGAGATTTTGAATCTCTAGTTGAAGAGCTAGAGTTAGATTTCCGCAAGAAGAAACTGTTACTGCTATTGGCAGTATTATGTTCTGATAAGTAGTTATTTTTTGTTGTATTACTTTTGGGTGATGTAGACCTGAAGGTTTCCATATAAATCTTCTCTAAATTATTGTCACTATTAGATTCAGTGTTATTAATATTTGATTCATTGTCATCAGAAATTCCATTTTCATTGTCTATTCTGAAATGTTCATCGTCAGAATCATACACTGTGCTATCAAGAAATCTTTGAACACTTATTGTTGCATTTTTTCCCTGGTGGCTAATGGCATCTCTTTGACTAAAATATTTAGCATATCTAGAGGTAACTTTGAGATTTGGAACACTTTTGGCCCTTGTTCTAATTGTGCCTTTATTCACTGGTAGGGCTTTCCTACTTCTACTCTGCCTTTCAATTTCAAAAGCTTTGTATTTTACATCACTACTCAATTCCGCTTCAGGTTGAGTTTCTTTATTCATATTAGACAGTTTCTTATTGATTTGTTCCAGATATTTCATGTTAGTTAGTCTTCTAGTTATTTCATTGCTGTGTTGAATTCTTCTATTTTCCTTCTTAAGTTTTTCCACTTCGTTTTGCAGTTCAGTCTTTTCTTTCTCCATTATTTTCATTTGATTGCGCAATCTAGCTATTGTTGAAGTAGACTTAGCATCTTTTATTCTAATTTCTTCTTTGAGATTGCTTATTTCTTGTTTAAGGTTAACTACTTCTTCTTTTTCTTTTTTATTAAGTCTACCTCTCATTTCTCTGACAGATTTTTCATACATTTGTTTCTGTTTATTAAGCTTGTCTTTTTCCTCAGCTAAATAATATTCAGATAGAATTTTTTCTTCATTAAACTTTTGTTGGAAAGTATTTTTTTCCTCATAAAATCTTTGCCTCTCATTGTCAACTTCTTCTTTCATTTTGCTCAAGCACAAATTTTCTTTTCTAAATGTTTTTATTTCATCTTCCAACTCCTGAAGTCTTTCCTTTAAAAGTTCACTTGTCGTTACTAATTTCTCATTCATTTCTGCCCTGTTGGCTTCCATGACTTCTTTTTCTTTTTCAACTTCATTGTCACACTTTTTGTCATAATGATTACTCTCAATTTGAACCTCTTTTCTAACATTTTTATTTGGAGCTTTTTTATTCCTACTGTCGTTTTGGCAGGTTTGAGGTGTAGCAGGCTCAATAGTTTTGCAGGAACAACAACTTGAAACTGATGAGCAGTCATCACTGCAACATTCTGTGTAATCACTCTGACAAGTGTCCACATCATTATAAGTGTAATTTTTCTGTTGATGTCTAGTATTAGGAAAAATGTGCATAAGATTTGGATTATCAGCAAGACATTTCTGCATTATTAGTGGTGTACTTTCGCCAGAACATTCAAGGTTACTTCTCAAGAAGCGATTAAAAAAAGAGTTTTCCAAGTGAAAGCTCTCATGTGATACCTTGTTTTCTAGAAGGTCAAAGAGGTGCTGTTCAGCAGATTCTTTCTCTTGTCTCAATTTTGAAGTGGCTTCATCACAACTCAAATCAGAAACTACACTTTTAGCTGGTGATGAAAAGTTTTTGTAGTAATCACTTTGTTTAAGCTGCATGAGAAAATCATTTTGCTCTTTCGTTAACACTGATGCCCATGTTTTACCTTTGTTGGTCAGCAAGGGATGCTTTCCATTAGGTAGTTGTATTATTTTATCTGGGATTTTAATTTCGGAATGTAAACTGTACTTTGAAGTATCATAATCAGGTGATATCTTGCTGTCAACTGTTACATTGGTGGAAACATTACTTTCACCCGGAGTGCTATTTATATGATTTTTCTCAATTACCTTAGGTTCCGTTTTTCGATTTGTGTTCAGTTTCAGTGGTGGTACTACTATATTAACTTCTAAATTATCATGATCAGTGTTCTTTGATTTGTTTTTTTTTATTGGTGAGTGAACAGGTTTTGACACTTTTATTTTCTTTTTCCATGGCAAAGATTTAGTACTCTGAATGATAAGGTCATTCTTTCTCACACCGAACCTAGCCATGCCTTCACCTCGCCTAAGATATGGCTTTTTTTGTATTAAAATATTATCTTTCTCAGAAATCGGAATTCTATTTACAGAAGTTTTGTCACTTTGAAGCTTTTCACAAACTAAACTTTCAAAGTCTTTTTTTGGTGAAAGTATAGGCATCTCATCAAGAGATAATATGTGTTTCTTTTGTAAGCAATTGGGTTCAGTAGGCCTAGCATGCAAAACATCTCTGTTACTTCCCAATGATTCTTTTACTGAAGATTTAGAACTAGCTGATGCTCTACTTCTGCCTGAATTAGGTGTATTCTCAATAAATTCTGATTCTTGCGATAAATTAAGTACAGAAACACCGTCGATTAAATCTTTTTCTTGAAGTTTTTGTGATATATGGCTTGTGTTGAGTTGGGGTGAGCCATCTGTAATATTTTGTGACGACTGTAACAAACTTTGAAATGTATTGTAGCTTGTACTGTTCACGCTATTTGTAAAGTGGCTGATCATTTCTGTTAAACACGAAGAGTTTTCCGAGGTTTCTTGGTACTGTAAACGTTGTTTCTGTAGTTTCCCGCGCTGCAATAACTGAAGCTGTCGCAGCATTTGTAATCTCTCTAAAATTTGTGATGGCGACATGGAAATATCACTCCCAGAGTAAGACTGGTCCATTTTAAAAAACTTGTCTTATTAATTTTGCACTAGGAATTTTAACACTAACTTTATTCACCGTACCGACTATTTTGATTTGAAATGTGTTTGATTGCACTGACCAAAGAGTATAATGTTGTAGTATTTGTGTTCTCTTTGACCAATGATAGAAGATCACTGACTTATATATATGGACTAGAAATATCTGCAAAAAAAGGTGCATACCTACAACTCATTGTCGAATAAAATGGCTGTCACTGCTAGGGTTGCGCCAATCAAGATACATAGGTGTTACTATAACGAGTGTCGATATTAGATAAGAGCCTGATAGATATCTGTTTCACAGGAATCACATCTAATCATAAAAACTTACTGTAGAAAACAGAAACGTTGTAGCTGTGAAAAAGCATGCCTTTCATTCGTAAGATCTTTAGGTCTGAACCCCTATTATGCTCTAAATCTTATTTTCAATCACATTTCGATTATAATTCGAGTATTTCCATCAATACATCGTTTTGGTTATAGCTGATAATATGGAACTAAAACAAATAACAAAATGCTGACATTATTCATTGTAACATCAGTTACCTGCCAGCCAAAGTCCCGTCAAAATCGATCCAGCCATTTTGGAGATTACCCAGAACAAACAGACAGACAAAAAAATTTAAAAATGGTTGTTTTGTTGTAGGTTCCGTATATACTTTCATATGTATTTAGAAAAAAGTTGTTATTTGATATTACAAACAGTAACTTCAATTTTATTTATTTGTATAGATAAAACTCTGCGGGACGGTATCTCGATATTGTGCCACGGGCCGGATTTAACATAGTCACTCGGATCGATTAGAACACGCAGGATGATTTACGTTAACATCGCAGATTATATCGTTTCAGTGGAGGAACCAATATCGGAAACTATTACGGCAACGGTACAACACTATTCCAGTGTTTTTTGTCTATTAAAATGGCTGATATGGCACTTACCTACAACTCACTATCTATAGAATAGAATAACACGGCACCTCCGTGTATTTGTATTTCCTAGCTCGATGTAGAACAGAGATGCACAGACCGCGGCCCGCGGGCCGCATGCGGCCCGCCGGTCGCATACTGGTGGCCCGCCGACAGCAAAAATAATACTCTCCTACATTCGAAAAATATTGAATTCTATTCAAGAATAAAACCAAAAAAAAAAATGTTCGAAAAGTAATTTGAATCTCGCGCGCGCGCTCTTAAGTGCGTTTATCGGTGCGCCATGCATGCGTCGGTAAATAAATTATTTTTCAATTTTAATACATAATTATCAATTCTTTATTGTCTTTAATTACCTATACTTCTGGCGGCCCGCCATCAGTTCATAATTTGCCCGAGTGGCCCCTAGTCTTAATAAGTCTGTGCATCCCTGATGTAGAAGATGGTATAAGTTTTAAAGCTCGGACGGTTATGTCAAAGTCGTTATGTCGTCGTCGATCGTTCGTCGATCTTCGTTCCGTTTCAAAATGTAAACGCATGTTTTAATGTGCAGTTAAATAATGTAAAACGACAGTTTGAAAACACATTAGAGCAACAAAGTGGTCAATTTCGACTTTCGAGTCATTCATAACATTATCGATTGTCTAAACACGATATAGAATAAACGGAACGTGTCTAAAGCAGACAAAATCTCTATATTCTGTGTAGAGCTGTAAAAATAATAATAAATTGTGTACTCGTATGTATTGGTTTCTTAAACAATCAATATTAGTTTCTGAACCAATCAGTATTCGTTACTTTCGTATCATTATGTTACTTGTTACTACTGATACAATTAAATACTAGCATAAAGCATCGTTTCGAGTCGCATCGTGTGCCGAACTTACGTTTACCTGACTTAATAAAATACCTAATATGTAAATGTACATAAGTATTTCTTGAACGGCCAAAATGCCTTTATTAACTGGCTTACTAGCTACATACATAAATAAACACTACATCTAACTGAGCTAGCTACAAAAACAGTTGGATATTCTACAAGCCCAAGTAGGCCTAAAGATAATCCAAATGTTCTAGCCCACTACCAGTTGGAAGCGTACCCAGCATGCTGGCGGTATTCCTCGTTGAACCGTAATGCTTATCCATTGAGCCAAATAAGTACTAGTATTTTGGTTCCGCTTCGCATCAATCAAATGCATTGTATAATGTATGAATGAACTATTCTCGTCTTGTTGACATTTAGATATAGTGAATGGCATTATTAGCACAAATTAACACCGTAAAAAATCCTTATGAAAATAATGAGATAAAATATTTGAGAATAACAATATTGATGGTATTCTTTCATGAAATTTATGAAACACTACTCACGAAAAAAATTATTATTTAAATCGGTTGACAAATTGCGGAGATAACGAGTAATATCGCCACCAAAAAATACAGTCGAATTGAGAACCCTTCTCCTCCATGTTTTTAAGTAGGATAAAAATATGAACAATACGAAGCCACGATGCTTATCTCATACTCGCATTCATTCTATCGCTGCCTAGACATATCGTTTCAGATCACGCATCATGCGTTGTATTCGTTCGGATAACGAATTGAACTAACAACATACTAAACTTGCGAGTAAGGAAGTGAATTTGTAAGTAACGTTTCGATACTTCGAGTATCTGTTACTTGGTAACGAATACATACAATTTTCTACAGTTCTAATTCTGTGTAATACATTAGAATGAACCAAGTAATTTATATATTACGTATTTGGAACGCTCAATCGACATTTAATATAAAAGTTATTTTGAAACTTATCACAACTGAATAGCGTGAACGCAGCCGGCGCGCGGCGCGGCGGGCGCAGCGCAGTCCTGTAATTTAATTTGTATTCTCTTTGTTTGATACTGGCAATACTGCGCCATGCGCCAATAAATGTCAAAATTCTTGTTCAATTTCAATTTCATTCAAAAAACCTCTTGTTGCCTGCATGCAAAGCACACAATTCTTGAAATGTCTAAAAGAAGTACTTCTCGCACAACTCCTAGATTTAGACCTGAAGTGAAGGTGCTTAGTAACCGCTCGAAAAATTCTTCCGCTATGCCCCATAGAAAGGAGAAAGTTGATGTTCTGTTTGAACCCATAAAATCTGAGGCTGATAAGAAAGTCTACAAGTAAGTTAAATTAATGTTTATATTTAAATTAACATTTTCATATTCTGAAAGTTTGGTCAACGAAAGGCTGTAAACTAGCCGGAGCAATAATCCTACGTTATGCTTGAATTGACCTGATAAAAAAATTAAGATTTGGGGCTTATTTGATAAGCAGTTAGTAAATAAATTAATTTTGGCTTAGAGTACATAATATGTAATCTGTACAAATAAATAAAATTGAAGTCTGTTAATATCAAAATAACAGTTTTGTACTAAATGCATGGTATGAATGTATATGTATAAGGTACCTACAACAAAATCAATTAAAAAAAATCTTTGTCTGTTTGTTCCGGGTAATCTCCGAATCGGCTGGACTGATTTTGATGGGACTTTCACTGGCAGATAGCTGATGCTATAAGGAGTAACTTAGGCTATGTGGGTGAAGCCACTGGATACAGCTAGTTTATAAAATATGTGTGCATTTCTTATTATTTATTAAATTGTTAATTTAATTCTTAAAAATTATTTATATAAAATACCCAATAAGGCTTATTTTAACTAAATTAATTTTTGTATGACTTAATATTTTATATCTTAATATTTTTTTCCAAATATTTCGATTACAGCAAGATGTTAACTATATCAAAAAATCATAGATTGTTGTATTACAATACAATTAATTATTTTGAAAGCCTTGTTTGATTCATAAAACACAGTAAAAACCATAATATTTTTACAGAAAGTATTTTCTAGTAATCCCAAAAATTAGAATAAGGTGTTGCTAGTAGCTACTTTAGTCGGTACAAGTAACAGAGACTAAAGGTTATTTTTAAAAGCTTTTATTTAACTTGCAATGTTTGTATGTATGTTGTTTAGATCAAATTTTGCAAGCTAAATTTGACCCAGTTCCCAGTGTTTGAGACAGCTGAAATTTTACATACATATGTAAATCATATGACAATAATGATGTCACTGAGCTGCTGCCTTATCAGCTAACAATCTCGTGTTCGTTTTCAATACCAGACCGATTAAAACCAGCGGTCACTAGTCTGATGATGGAGCCGGAAGGTGCCTACAGGAATTCCATAATGAAACAGAGTAACACCATCGAGTTACAGCTTGTCTGATTTATTTTTACAAGTACTCTGATCCTAAATGATGTCCATGGTTCTGAACCATGGAACCACAAGATTACAAATTTTATAAAAGTTTACCTGGAAAAATATATTTTCCACAAAACTTATTATTTTAGTATTCCCAAAATGTCTTTTTGCAATAAAATGTTTTAAGAAGAGCTTTTATCAAAAACACCAAACCAAAGTTACTTGACTTATTATGATTAGCTTGTGGCTTTTTAAAAAAAATGGTAACCAAGATGATTCAAATTGTTTGAAGCGTAAATAAACTTTTGAAGTCTTAGGAACTAAGTGGTTTTGTTCACAACCCCAAGGTATGATGATGATTAGCTCTCATCTTACAGCCAGAATGATCATAATAAAACCAGCTTACAATATCTAATAAATGTGAAACGGAGCAACAGATCAACGTGATTTTTGGCATAGATATAGTTTATGGACCAGAGAATAACATCATAGGCGAACATAGGAGAATAACTTTTTATACTGGAAAAATGCATGGTTCCTGTCCAAGTGTTCCCACGCTAGTAGTATATTTGTATAAAAGCTGAAGGCCATCTTGGGTGAAGTTTATTTCTAGGTCTAGCAGTGGACTGATGTAGACTGATTATGATGATGAACAAATCATACAACATTTTAATTGAACCCAATAATTACAGGACAATTAGATTAGAGAACGGATTGACAGCACTACTCATATCCGATCCAAGTCGTCCAGCAAATGTAGACAGTGAGGACTCCAGTGAAGAGAGCAGTGCAGAGGAATCTAGCGGAACTGATGGAGAGAGTGAGGGGTCAGCTGCATCGGCCACCAGTGACCATCACACCTTGCATAGGAAAAATGATTTTGATGAGGAGAAACTGGTGAGTTCTCTTAATTAATTATCAATTGAAATGTAATCGATAACAGGTTACTTGACAAGTAAAACTTGTCGCCATCGCAAAACTAGTTTCGAAGATTAGTTCGTTCTCTGGAAATAACTATGTTTCGTTTTCGACAAAAGTCAACAACATCCTACCTATTTCTAATTTTATTTTATCGAACTGTCAATTTATCGATCGATATAGATCGAAAAGTTTCTTACTTGCGCCGCTGATACGGAATCTCTTCTACGAAAGCTCTTGATAATATAATTAATAGCATGTTCACATTTGTTGTGGAAAAATACATGATTTAATAAGTTTTATTGATTGTTGTTGATTACCTGATCTATAATTGATAGCATAGTTTAACCTTTACCTCAAACCTTGAGGCTTTAAATGCATCAAATCAATGCTATTGTAATGTGATAGGCTGATTGCTTGCATTGTAAAGTGAAAAGAATTGGGGCTAGGTCTGATATGGTTTAGCAGAATAAGTATAGGTGTCAGCAGGTCTACCGGTAGTAGGATTAACTCTTCTGCGAGTACGCGTCGTTGTGGGCATCACCCTTTTGATCGTGTGTCGCCATGAAAAACAGTAATATGCAAGCATTGCTGTGTTCCGGTTTGATGAGCATATTAGTCAGTGAGATTATTGATCTTATGTGACTTCAATATGAATACGTAATGTCTCAGGGACTCAATATCCGCACACACACACAGCGCGGCACTCCAGTGTGCACGTTACCCCGCACAGGGCTTTGTGGTTTACAGTTCTGAGAGCCCCATACACGAGCGTTCCAAATCCATCGCCGTGGATTGATTGGAACGATGTTCCAATTTCGACCACGCAGACGGTCACTCCATTCCGAGCGCGCTATCGCTCCATTTTTGATCATTCTGCGTCTCTAGTACTGATCCAACTGAGCCAACTGAGCGCCACTAACGATGAGTTGGAACGTTTGGATTTCTAATATTTCTATCACTCCACGTAATCCATCTGAGAGTCCCTACAAACTGATTGGAATGTTGTGGATTGGAGTGCTCGTGTATGCGTGGGCTTTTAGCCTGCAAGTGCAACTTAGCCCAAATGCTGGCCTCTACTTAGGTCAAAGATTAAGCATTGCCATTCAACGTGGCAATGCTGCCAGCTTTTGGGAACGTTGCCTACTGGTAGCGGATTATTAGATTAAGATTGTAAATAAATTAGTGTGTATTTTATTTAGTTATTTTAGTTTATGTTGTTTACTTTTTCTGTTATTATAATAAATAATTTAGTGATCAACTTAGCCCATATGTAGCAAAATTACTTAAATACACCTTCTATTATTAGAATGCTGAAGACATTGAATAGAGAACTGCAATGTAATATGCATTGGTAACGAAATAAATACAGTGCAAATTGTACTGTTATTCACGTTTCTGTTCAGTTTATTATTTTCTTTCAACTAGTAAAAATAATAATTAAGTATGTTGCAAGATGCTGATCTCTGCGAAGGTGTTTTTGCAAGTAAATTGAAAGTGACCTCAACGGTTTTGAGTTTAAGGTCAGATTTTTTCCACCGGCCATTCAATTGTCGTGAAAACAATATTATGCTCAATTTCATTCGTTACATTAACTGCTTAACTTCATGCCTCATTTGCTTATTGTCTGAAAAACCCCTTGTGATCTTTCGGTATGCAAGGTATTTAGCATATTTTTGTGTGTATGTATACATGTGTATACCAGTTGTTTATAAAGGTAAATATGGTTGACATTATCAGCCTCTTACGCTCCCACTGCTGGGATACCGGCCTTCTCTCAGAGAGAGAGGTATGTGCCATAATCCACCACGCGGGCCCAGAGCGGCTTGGTGGATGTCACATGTCCTCGAATTTTGTGGTTCTTGAACATGCCGGTTTCCTCACGATGTTTTCCTTCACCGTTCTAGAGCGAGTGTGAATAATCCGCACATATCTTGATAACATATAAAGTGGGTGAAAACCGCCGGCAGAAGCAAATTTATTATAGACTAGCTTCTGCCTGCGGTTTTCACCCGCGTTCCCACAGGAACCGTGCATTTTTCCGGGATAAAAAGTAGCCTATGTTACTCTCCGGTCCATAAACTATAACTATGCCAAAAATCACGTCGATCCGTTGCTCCGTTACTGCGTGAAAGAAGGACAAACCAACAAATCAACAGAAACACTTTAGCATTTATAATATTAAGTAGGATAAAATTAAAAATAAAACATAGCTAATGTAGTTATTGTAAATCATTACGTTCAAGGGAAGTTACTAGAATCACAGGTACTCCTGTCCCTGTACCTGTCTACTTATTAGAGTGTAAAAATTCCATCAAATTAGTGCACAGCATTCCTATTGATGTATTGTTGAAAAGCAAGAAAAACGTGATCCATTGGCATAGTACAGTCGTTCATATAATTGCGAAATTAAAGCCGGCGACGGTGCGGAAAATCTCCATGACGTAATACCTAAATAAAGACAAGCATTGTTTTTTTTGTCGAGCGTTGATGGCTCGGTGGAGGCCGTGCCATCAGAGCCCGCCGTGCAGGTCGAAGATTCGAATAGTATGGCCGTGCAATGGCAGCATTATATTTGTCTGGATATTACTTCCTCGCGCGCTCCCTTGTCTAAATCAATCGCCAAGCGTCTAGTTATGTTCTGCAGTCAGATACAGCTGCACTTGAAAGCTAGCTAAAACCTAGAGATTAGTTCTAGGTTTAGCATATTATCTAGACCACATCGTAAACCTACATCAGATGAGATCTTGGTGCAGCGGCGCAAGTACGGAAGTCGGTTCGATAAATTTGTCGAACCGAAAAATTCGTTAAATGTATCGAATGTTGCGAGTACCGTAAGTATTGTAGTAGCTCTATATTCTCTTTGGATTCGACCTAGCATTTCGATAGCTTTTGTCGATTGTTTAGAGGCTCAATAAAACCCACTTTATCGATTAGAACTGTCAGTTTTATCGAATTTTATCGAATTTTATCGACCGAAAATATCCGTACTTGCGCCGCAGGTCAAAATCAAAAGACGATAAAAAAGTACTAGTGTTTTTTTATCCAAATGGTAATTGTATTATTAATTATTGTATTATTGACTGTGTGCTCTCGATAGAGAGTAACTATATTCTTTGATTGTTTGGAACCATGGTTCACGTTTATTTTTCCAGTTTTTATTATTCCTTAAATAGATACAGGGAATCCTTGTTAGGGGGTTTTTTATAATATTTGATAACGAGACTAGCTGGACGATTGCCAAATGGTCAGCATATAACGCCGGCCCATAACAGTGCTTGCCACTCAAAACTTTGAAACGCAAAGGTTTGCGCGGCACTGTAGTGCGCTCGTTACCCTGACACGTTAGGTATCAAATTTCATAAGCCTAGTAACTTTGCTGGATACTTTGCTCATCAAACCCGAATTTACTGCACATTACTGCTTGGGGGCAGTCTTCACGAGCAAAGGGGTGATACCAACCCAGGCGGACAGTCGCAAAAGAGTCCTACCACCTATTAGTAGAGATAGCTGGGTTACAATGTATGTATTCCTGGACGTTATTTATTGAATCAGAATATGCTTCTTTTTTTTTAATCTGTGTCGTAAGCGATTGTCTGTCCAGCAGTAATAAATTGAACAGTAAAAATTTATTCAACAGTGCTGCAACCCTAAGCGCAAAATATTCGCAGCGATGAGGAACACGTATCGGAGGTTCAGTAGAAAGCGGTGCAAGACGTGGGTAAACGAGCTTTCTCTCGATACGGTACGCGCTAATATCACTTTATTGATTTTTTATTATTGGAAAGTTTTTAAAGTAAACTAGTCTGCTGTAGCTACGTACGTTGTTTTTTTTATATATATTTTTAGGTAACGAGACGAGCTGGTCGTTTGCCTGATGGTAAGCATAACGCCGGCTCATAACAATTACAGTGCCACTCAGAACTTTGAAACACAAAGGCCTGCGCGGCACTGCAATGCGCTCGTTACACTGAGACGTTAGGTATTAAGTCTCATAAGCCCAGTAATTTCACTGGCTACTCTGCTCATCAAACCGGAACATAGTAATGCTTGCACACTACTGCTTGGCGGCAGACTTCACGAGCAAAGCGGTGGTAACAACCCAGACGGACACTCGCAAAAGAGTTAGTCCTCCCACTAACGTAAACCGATCTCCGATGTAGGTAGGTAGGTAGGTCTAGTTTTGCGTAGATTAGGTAGGCAGGTGCTATAGAATTGTTGGGATGGTATAATATTATATTGCTTTAGTATGATAGGTAGTAGAGCTTGCGCGAATTCCATGCTGAGAATTGGTAGGAAGTGACGCGAGAGAGATCGAAGTGGTGGTTCCTATTGTCGGAGACACAAGACTCGTTATTCAGTCACTGCGCCCTCCTATAGTTTGTTAAATACGCAGATACTGGTGTGTCAATTCTGTCATATCATACCTAATCCTAATTTTAGTTTCAATCTCTCTTTCTAAATGAGAATATGAGAAAGAGATGGAATATATTTTGGACCGGTCAAATTAATCATATCGCTTGTGTTTAAGGCCAGTATCCTAGCAGTGGGAGCGTAAAAGGCTGATAATTATGATGCTGCCATATTGTAAAAATATTCCCAAAACCTCTTTCTTCATTCTCCCGTTATAATTGCTACGTTATAACGGAGTTTTACCCATGCTTATTATTAGCAGTCAAAGCAGTATGTAAATGTGAAAGACGTAGACACTGCTGACCCTAAATAAAATGAGACACAAATGGTGGATTGGCTGTGTCGAATTTTTCGGCTTCGCTTTGACGAGTATGCACAAGAACTGCATGTAAAAATCATTTTCCTCATTGTACTTTAAGGCCACGAGTCGTTTCACCCACGTGTCTCCAGTTTGCAAACTCGACTAGCGGGCTTTTTCGTCGTCTGGACGGTGAAGGAGTGCTTTTACCGGCTAACAATTTCGTGTTCGTTTTCGATTCCGGACCGATTAAAGCCAGCGGTCACTAGTCTTCGTGTGGAAAGAGTTGTCTTGAGTTTTCGCTTCTTTTCGTTTTGTAAGAACTTGTTTTAAAATGATAACCAGCGAAAATTCTAGATTATTCCTTCCAGCCGAAGACCTAGAGACCGCTGGTCTTAATCGTGTTGGAGTCGAAAACGAACACGAGATTGTTAGCCAGGAAGGCACCGGAACGTGTCCCCAGATCCCCGAAAGTCGGGAAGAGTGCGCAAATCGGGACACCTGCTGGCCTGGTTGCCTTGCGAGTATTACGAGCAAAATATGAGGATATTTTTGAATACTGTATAATGTATATGTGTATTCAGGAAATGAAACATTTCAATGTTGTGGTACAGTGAAGCAAATAACCTTCATAGAACAGTCATTTGTCGTGGGAAAATTAGCTATTTAGTTTACATGACTTTCCCGTTACTAAATAGGCCTTGATGACTTCCGCAGTATAAACGCACGCCGTCTATAGGATTTGGTAACTGACTAAGTAACTGTTAGTTGCACACATTGCATAACCTCGTTATGAAACGTTCTAATTTCAGATTACACTTTAGAACCTTGTCGTAGTTAACAGCGTAGGGGATCTTGCTTCTTTCTTTTACTAGAGAGTATTGAGTTCTCATTGAGATAGCGTACTTCAGTTCTATAATTATTACGTAGTCGTATCTAGCTAATAGCTATGACATTTCAGAACGTAGTGCAGGTTTAATGTTTTGCAAATTCAATTTGCTGGTTGAAACTATAAATGGCACTAGCCAATCTAGCCATAGACGTTGTGGTTTATAGCTAGTGACAAAACCTGACCCAAGTACCCACTAGGTTGTGGTCTATGGTCTAAATATAGACTATATGTAGGAAAAGATGTGGTCTCGGTTTTTGATATTTGTTACATGTTATGCTGAGTTATCTCCAGAAATTGTTTTGTTCCGCGTGAGAGGCTGAATAAAATATCAAAAGTAAATGACAATGTAATTATAATAAAATCAAAAGGCGTATTCGAGTCTGTGTCTAAATAATTTCAATTTAGACGCAGATGTTGGTTTCTATTCTAGCGTTTCAAACCAAAACCTTATTTTTGTTTAACTCTCTCTTTTTAAAAAAGATCACGAGAAAGGGATCGAATGTATTTTAGACCTGTCAAATTAATTCATTCATCGAATCTAAAATTAAAGGCATTGTATGATGTCATTCCTTCAAATATCCGTCGTCCTGTGTCTTTTAAATGTCTTCTCGCTCTGGTTTTTACTCCATTTGTAAATATTTTGTGTAGATATATTAGAGATAATAAAATTAAATTGTAATTCAGATGTACATAGATTCTCATCCATAGATTCATAACTATAATTATGTTCATGTTATTAATATGTAGTAGGTAGTGTATTCATATTTGTGTGTATTTTGTTTCAGATGTAAAATTCATCCCTAGTTTTCATATTCACCGACCAAATTATTCTCTCCAAGCACTGAATCTCCTTTGTTTGATCGTCTATCATAGTACCTACTTGACATTGGCGAAATTGTGGCGAACATACCACAGAAGCCAGGAAATAAAGAAAGAAGAAGAAGAAATTAAAGGCATGAATTTAGTGGCGTCTAATTTGTCAAAGATGGAATGTATTTGACAGCCTAAACCTAAATGTAGACCTGACAAAACTCTCATCTTTCATCCCTTTCATATGTTTTTTATTGGAAAGAGAACGAAACTGAAAATAGTTTTTCATTTGCGAGGCCCCAGCATCGACATCATTAAATGTATAAAAACGCAGTCATGTAAAAAGTTACGAAATGTATGTAATAACTACGGCATGTATGAAACAATCATATCGATAAGATGATCGAGTAAGTGCACGCAATCGGCGATTAAGCAACTGCTCGATTTCGGAGATTGGAACAGATCAACAGATAGAAAAAGGGAAATGGCGGCAATTGCACAAAATGTTTCAAATCTTTGCTGTGTTCCAGTCCAAGAAAAATAACTGCACGAAAAAAACTTCCTTTTATTATAGTTTTGTTTAAAATAACAATCTTGCAAAAACGATCTGTTCACGATTTTTCAATAATTCAAGTTTATCATGTTATAATTTAAAATCAATAAATAATATTGTCTATCATCAAATTATGTATTGCACAATTTTCTATCAATTTTTTCGTTCTGTCAACCCCTTTGTTTATATAAAATATCTAAGATTTTGGAACAGCGGTGCAAGTACGGATCTTTTTGATCGATAAAATTCGATAATATTGACAGATCAAATCGCTAAAGTGGGTGTTATCGACTTTTATCGAACCTCGACACTTTCGACAAAAGTGATCGAATAGCTAGGTCGAATCCAAAGAGAATATAGAGCTACTACAATACTTTACGATCAGGCTTCGGTACTCGCAACATTCGATGAATGTATCGAGTTTTTCGGTTCTACAAATTTATCGAACCGACTTCCGTACTTGCGCCGCAGGGTATGCGTCTTCCGATTCGTTTTCTGCTTTTTTAGCTATTCATGACTCTCCTTTTTACTTGTGTGTCTATATTGTTAATTTTTTATGTTGTTGCAGTCGGCGTGCGCGCTCAGCGTCCGCGTCGGCAGCTACAGCGACCCGGCGGACATCCAGGGGCTGGCGCACTTCGTGGAGCACATGGTGTTCATGGGCAGCGAGAAGTACCCGAAGGAGAACGAGTTCGATTCCTTTATCAAGGTGAGACCTAGTGAGCCGAGGTTACTTTCCTTGTGGCTTTCCTGAAGTTTGAAGTTTCCTGAAGTGTCTGTTTGTAAAATCAAAATAACAGCTTTTTACTAAATGCATATGAAAGTATATAGGTACGGTACCTACAAATAAGCAACCATTTTAAAAAATATTGTCTGGCTGTCTGTTTGTTACGGGTAATCTCCGATTTTGACGGGACTTTCATTGGCAGATAGCTGATGTTACAAGGAGTAACATAGGCTACGTGGGCGAGGCCGCGGGGCACAGCTAGTCCAATAATAAAATCGGTGGACAAGCCAAAAAGTGGCCTAGCCAAGCTAGTGGCCTAGCTGCCCTAGCCACTCGGGATGATGTAAGGAAGAATCCTTAAATGCCTGAACAGATTTGGGGGTATCGTTAGAAAACGATACCCCCAAATCTGTTCAAGCATTTAAAAGTTGTGATGGAATAAAGAAACTCACGTAGACACAATGAACCCTGAAAACAGCGTATAAAAATAAGCCTAACTTTTAAGTTCGCAATAAATAATTATTAATCTTGATTTTTTATTTTATTATTTCAGAAAAAAGGCGGTTCAGACAACGCATCAACAGATTGCGAGGTGACAACGTTCTACTTCGAGATACAGGAGAAGTACCTGCCGCAAGCGATGGATATATTCAGCCAGTTCTTTGTCAGCCCGCTCATGAACAAAGAAGCTATGCAGCGGGAGAGAGAGGCTATTGAATCTGGTTCGTATAATTATTTAATACGCTTTTAAAGTTTTTTTTACCAGGTGGTAGAACTTCAGTGTCCGTCTGGGTGGGCACCTCTTTGCTCGTGTAGTCTGCCGAAAAGCAGTAATGTGCAGGCATTGAAGTGTTCCGGTTTGATAGGCAAAGTACTTAAATAACTGGGTCAAAAATTTGTCTCAAGGTAACCAGCGCACTACAGCGCGGCGCAGGCCTTTATGTTTCAAAGTTCTGAGTGACACTGCTATGCCAAACTGTAATTTTCTTCATTTTCTTTTAAATTTTCTTCATGTACTTTTCTTTAATTATTGTAATTGGTATAACATGCCGTTTTAATTAAAGTAAATAAAATAAATAAATAAATAAATAAAATAAAAATAAAAGTAATGCACTCCTTACTCTGAGACATTATTTTTTAAGTCTCATATTATGTATAATTTAACTGATTATTTTGCTTATCAAACCTTGGCATGCACACTTCTGCTTGGAGGTAGTCTACAAGAACAGCGGCGCAAGTACGGATCTTTTCGATCGATAAAATTGACAGTTCAAATCGATAAAGTGGGTTTTATCGACATTTTATATAATTTATCGAGCCTCGATACGATCGACAAAAGTTATCGAAAAGCTAGGTCTAATCCAAAGAGAATATAGAGCTACTACAATACTTTGCGATCCGACTTCGGTACTCGCAACATTCGATAAAGTTTATCGAGTTTTTCGATTCGACAAATTTATCGAGCCGACTCCCGTACTCGCGCCGCTGTGCGGTACCACCCGCTAGGAAGGTACTTACAGTTAGTTCTACTTCGGCTTTTACTAATTTTCGTTGTTATGTTAATGAAACATAAATATTCCGTTTAGTTTTACTTAAATTGTTGAATGCTTTTCTCAAAATCCAAACAGTTGATAAACAAAACAATTTAATAAAAGAAAAATATTAATAAACAATATGCAAAAACATCTTCTATTTATATAATTGGCATGAAGCCACAAATCCGCTAACTTCGTTCGCTGTGAAGTATTTATATTTACACAATAATGCGACAATTGTGAGAACATCATTATTATTCTACGATTTCACATTATTGTTGCAACCTTAAGATAGCAAAGATTATGTTTATGTATTGTGTATGTCACGTTTCTTACGTGCTTTAACTTACAATAACATTTTACGAATAGTATAATAAAACTAGCTCCTGCCCGCGGTTTTCACCCGCGCGGCCGCGTTCCCACAGGAACCGTGCATTTTTTCGGGATAAAAAGTAGCCTATGTTACTCTCCGGTCCATAAACTATCTCTATGCCAAAAATCACGTCGATCCGTTGCTCCGTTACTGAGTGAAAGAAGGACAAACCAACAAACACACTTTCGCATTTATAATATTAGTAGGGATAAATTAATATTCCACGTGTTTTTTTTTTTTATGTTATTTGGTAACGAGACGAGCTGGTCATTTGCCTGATGGTAAGCATAACGCCGGCCCATAACAATTGCAGTGCCACCCAGAACTTTGCAACACAAAGGCCTGCGCGGCACTGCAATGCGCTCGTTACCCTGAGACATTAGGTATTAGGTCTCATAAGCCCAGTAATTTCACTGGAAACTTTGCTCATCAAACCGGAACACAGTAATGCTTGCACACTACTGCTTGGCGGCAGACTTCACGAGCAAAGCGGTGGTAACAACCCAGACGGACACTCGCAGAAGAGTTAGTCCTCCCACTAACAACGTGTGTAGTGTATGTATGTATTTTAATTATAAACATGACCGTAACTCGTTAATATTCGATTTCGATCCGTTCTTAGAAATAAAGAATACTTTTAGTTAACACTTTGGTAAGATTAAGAACCTTTTTAAACTTGCTACTTCATAAACACTACATCTAACCTAGCTACAAAAACAGTTGGATAATCTACAAGCAATATATAGATAATACAAAATATGTTTTAACCCACTACCAGTTTGAATTGTATCTATCGTGCTGGCGGCATTGCCTCGTTGGATCGCAATGCTGCGGTGCAAGTAAGGATCTTTTTGATCGATAAAATTGACAGTTCAAATCGATAAAGTGGGTTTTATCGACTTTTTATATAATTTATCGAACCTCGATACAATCGACCAAAGTTATCGAATAGCTAGGTCGAATCCAAAGAGAATATAGAGCTACTACAATACTTTACGATCAAACTTCGGTACCTACTCGCAACATTCGATAAATTTATCGGGTTTTTCGATTCGACAAATTTATCGAACCGACTTCCGTACTTGCGCCGCGGATATGTTGAGTTAAATAAGTAACAGCCGTTTGGTTAAGCGTTGCATCAAGCAGGCGCTCTGTCAAAATTTTAAAAATACTATGGGCCTAATATCTTCTCGGACCCCATGTTTAAATACCTAACGGCTCAAATATGTAACCACTCCTAGTCCTAATGTTTCACTTCGATTGCCCGACCGGTTTCAAGGTACCTCTTCAAAGAGCTAAACGCGCGCGCTCCGACTGGTCGCCGCGTATGCACACCATACAACGCTATACCGTAGTAAAGCGTAACGTATAAAATAGTTACGTATAACTGTATTCGGAAAACTAAAATATAAAGAGGAAAAAAAACACATGTTTCTATGTTCGCGTTTATTCGTTTTATGTATAAGTATATAATTTTCGCATAAATTGACATTATTTATTTCGTAAATATACGAAAATGAAGCGAGCTTGAGATTGCGAGCTAGCTATGAGGAGAGAGGCCTTTACTTAGAAGTAATAGTAAACGTTTCCTTACTCCCGGCACAGAACACCATAGTTGCTACTATTTTGATATTTTTTTATAAGAATTTTGTATAAAACTAAATCTAACAAATGAAAGAAATAAACTGAATAATAATAATTGATTTATTATTTCAGAATTCGCTATCGCAGCGCCCTCTGACTCGAACCGCAAAGACCAGCTGCTATGCAGTCTGTTCCCCGAGGGTCACCCGGCCAGGACCTTCACGTGGGGGAACCTCAAGAGTTTAAAAGACGACATAAATGATGATGAGAAACTGCACAAGGCGGCGCATGAGTTTAGGAAGCGGCATTACAGTGCGAATAGGATGACCGTGGCTGTTCAGGTGAGGTTCTATCATTTGCATTGACTATACCCTGTTCTAAAATCTTAAATATTTTATGTAAACAAAGGGGTTGACAGAACGAAAAAATTGATAGAAAACTGTGCAATCTGTAATTTGATGATAGACATTATTATTAATTGATTCTAAATTATAACATGATAAACTTGAATTATTGAAAAATTTTGAATGGATCGTTTTTGCAAGATTGTTATTTTAAACAAAACTATAGTAAAAGGAAGTTTTTTTCGTGCAGTTATTTTTCTTAGACTGGGAACCACAGCAGAGATTTGAAGCATTTTGTGCAATTGTCGCCATTTCCCTTTTTCTATATGTTGATCTGTTCCAATCTCCGAACTCGGGTGTGTATCTTGCTGAGTATGTGTTGTTATTAAAGATCTTGTTATTTTGTAGTGGTTTTGTTTATGTTTTTGTTGTCGGTTCTTGTTATTTGTTTCGTGTTGCGTTATAATTGTGCCGCGCGTGAGCAAAGCCAGGGGAAAGAGAAACAAAAATATTTTTCACAAGTGAAAAATGTTTTGGACGACTGGCAAAGTCACTTTGACAGTGACTTTTTGTGACATTTCTTTGTTCACATAAAACATCTATGATTATGAAACAGGGTATAGATGATAATACGGCAATAAAGCCATATTTTAGTGTGGAGAAACATATTTTACTTCATTTAACTCACTTTTCTTGCAATTTTACACTGAAAAAAATTACGTGATATTTGCTGAGACCTCCCCTCTCTCCCACATGAGATTTGGTGAGATTCGGCTTGACCCCCTCCCACCCTTAACACCTCACGTAATTAATGGACGACCCCTTATTAGTATGTTTTATTTGTCCGCAGGCTCGCATGGACCTCCCAGACTTGGAGCAGCACGTTATAAACACGTTCGGACGCGTTCCCACCAACAATCTACCGTCCGATGATTTCTCCCCGTACATGTTCGCACCGGACTCCGTGACGCCGGAGTTCCGCAGCATATATTACATCAAACCGGTCGCTGATAATACTGAGGTAAGTTTCTAAGACCTTAAGGCATTTATAGCAGCTAAACAGCTTCACTTAAAAGGTTTTTTTTAGCAAAATCAGATGAGCTTCTGGCACTGGAAAAAATATATGTCATTATCATCATATTACCGTAAATCTTGTTGTGATCAAAACAAGTTTTTACCAAAAGAGTTGTTCCGTTTTGGTACTGAAATTTAACCAGGCTATCTGTTGGTTTTTTGGAATAAGCTCTCAAAATCTAGATATTCTGAAATTAATTACAATTTTGTAGGCCTGCGATTTCCTAAAAGTACATACTTAAAGTTTTTTTTTGGTACGTAACGTGAAACGGAACGGTTTTTTCATCTATTTTTTTTTGGCTGAATGAAATAATTGAAATAAATAAATGAATGAGATAAAGAGCAAAGATAAAAAAAACAATTGACAGAACAGATGACAACACAATTTATTAGTTGTTAAAACTGTCAAAAGTGACGTGATGATGACGCCATACTTTGGTAATGTTGCTGCAATCTGCATTCACTTTAACAACTTCCTTCTCTTTGTCATCTAAATATATAAATGTCTCTTTTCTTTATTAAAAGCAAACGCATCGCCAATTTCAACCTTATTTCAATACAAAAGAATTATACCTAAAGGAGCGCATTAAGAGGCTGCTTCATGCCATACTTTCCATAAAAACACTCGTACGCGATTATAGTGTCCTGATAACTTATTATTTAGATGTTTTGAGCAAATAGGTATCATGTGCTCTATATCTAGGATTCCGTGGGAGCAAAAATGTAAAATTTTGAGATTCCAACTCAGTACAAGCGTTCAAAAATCAGCTTTTTTGGACAAAGTTTACCTTGACTTTGGCCGTTCACAGTGTCCTTATAAATGTAAAATTCAACAAAACACTTCCATATAATCCTTGGAAATGTAATGGAGATTCTAAATAACAAACATTTTTTTCACAAACTTGTAAGGCATTTTCAAAAACACGTATTTCCAGGAACACGTTTTAGGAAATTACCACGCACTAATTGTCTTCGGAAATTTTCTTTGGAAATTTATTTCAAAATTTTCAGAATGCCAACCGAAGGCTCTGACGTTGTCCTTCTTTTTCCGTAATGCCTGTTTTTCTTCGATGAACAAAAAAGCCTTTAGGCCATTTTTGCGTTCTAGGATTTTTGCGTTAGGCGGGTCGTGAAGCGGCGCCTTAAGGGCAAACATCTCGTGTCGCTAAGCAACTTATCCCACGAGATGGCGCTGTTTCTCCAAAAACATGTTTTTATTTATTTTACTCTAAGTAGCGAGAAATAAACTCATTTTAGGTGATTTTGCCGTATTATCAATTTGTTCTTAGCACATATCAAACATAGTTGAACCCATTGATAACTACACTTTTGAGAAAATGTTAATCAAAACCGCACTCCTGTATATGTAAATGAACGACACACACACATGCAAATGGGAAAACAGTATTATCGGTATACTAAAATTGGCCGAAGTATAAATCTACGAATTAGCGCAGTTGTCACTTGCGATTTGAAGAACCAGAGTTCGAATCTGGAATACTATAGTCTCATTTTGTGCTGAAGAATATTTTTTTAGACATTTTGGTTATCTATTGCACTTAGTAATAATAACAATTACCTAGTTTTTGTGCTAGATTGAAAAGTAAAATGAAAGACTAGGTAACGTTTAAAAAGATTTAATGCGTGTGTCCACTTTGGAGATCAAGCATGTCGCCTATTTTTGCTACTATAAAAGTTGTTTATTGTTATTTAGTTTATTACATCGATTTTAGAATAAGTGAGACAACCACCGCCAGGATAAACTCTTCATCTCTCTCAATTTCTACTACTCTTGCGGGTTGGGCTGATGAGATAAAGCACTCCAAATAAAATCTCTTCATTTTGACTCTTAGCTGGCTCTGTACCTGGTAATAATAAAGTGTGTTTTTTTTTATCTTCCCTCTTTGAATACAAGTGGATTTTATTTTCCTTGGCAGCGCTTTCGATATCTTCGATCAACCATCAACGAAGGAAAGCACTTTCATTCTAAAATCGCTTCTTCATTAGTAATCACGCCATCTGGGCTTGCTCCTAGAAACCCATATCCCTCGTTGATATAGAATCCAGAAGGACGAACTGCTTTTGAAAATGTTCAGCAAAACTAGTTCATTTTAGAATCATTTTGCTGACCGGACACCATATCAGTTGACAGTTGACTTCTTGGACGTTTTCAGCTGTGGTTTTCAGGCATGGTTTGCTGTGTTACTGGTCTATTTTGTGTTATAGTCAACCTCAACACGGATCCGTCTTGATTTTCTATCATTTTTTATTGTCAAAGGTAACACATCAGAACTTGAACTGGGTTTGACAAAAAAATCTAAGCTGAGCTTAGCTAAGATGTTTTTCGCCATGCGTCTTCCCGTCTGTAAAAATGAAATAAGTACCTGCTTAGTATCTCAAAATTCAAAAAATTTGTTCCATATTTGTTTACATAGGTTCAATACTTACGAAACTTCGTCGCCATGGAAACGCTTGAGCTGACCACGAACCTATTTTCGGTTTACTTTTAGGACAGAACACAGACTTTAAAGTCTGTGGTTTTTTGTGGTTTTGATTTTATGTCACACGGAGCGACAACGTCGCACGTTGCGATATAGCGCGGCTCTGCTCTCGCAAAGTAATGTATTCTCGCTTGCACGCACAATCTGACAACGCACGTTGCACGCACATCATGAAAATGTAACTCACACTACGAGCGCGTGCTATATAATATTGTACCACTACAATCGTAAAATTTGTCGAAATATTAGGCTAAAAAAATGTACTTCCAGGCTATTAAATCATAATATTACTGATTTTGCGGCTATATAAGCTTAAATTAGGGCTATGTTAAGTCATTATGAGTTCAAAATAACAGCAGGACACGTAAGAAGGTCATGCAAAGTTTGTATGGTAAACATTTAACCTTAAGGTCAGGCGACCCACCAGTATCAAGTAAAAAAAAGTAATATTTGTTATATTACAGGTACATTTAACGTGGTGCATGCGATCACTAATATCAGAGTACGAGTCCAAACCGCACCAGTACATCTCTTACTTACTAGGCCACGAAGGAAAAGGCAGTATTCTCTCATACCTCAGAAAGAAGTGAGTATATTATTATGACAATTAATTTCACTAGTTCTAGAAACTAGAAACTAATTCTTCTTCTTCATAAGGCTCTTATGAGGCTATTATTGGCAGAAGAGACATACACACACATGCATACACCGCACAAACCTCACGCACACTCTCACAACATAAACCCTGAGTACCGTATTTGCTTTTTGGTTTTTTTTTTAATTTGTTAATTTTAGTTATTGTTCTCGGAACAACATTTGTGTGCCTACCCCCTGTCTTATGAAGGAATTTTAATTGAAACTTTTTTCAGAATTAGTCTCTCTCAATACAGTAAGAGATCCGAGGGGGTGTTTATTTTATACAAAATATCTGTCAGCAAAAATACATATTCAATTGTTTTTAGATATTAATGTTAGGACAAGTCGTGTCGTGGTCGTGTGTATTTATATTTGTTCTAACAAAAGATTTTAAATTTTTTATATTTTAATTTAAAAAAAATTTAATGACCCTCAAGCCGAAAGAACGCTCATGAAAGTGTATTCGACAATAAATGTTCATTGTTCTTAATTTATATATTATTTTCCTTACAGAGTGTGGGCGTTAGGCATCTACACTGGCAACTCTGAGAGCGGTATCGACTACACGTCCATGTACAGTTTATTCTCGACGCAAGTGGTGCTCACTAAAGAAGGATTGGCGCATATTGACGAGGTACATTTGAATTTAGCTTTAAATCTCTCACTATGTAAATATAAAATACTACCGGCTTCGCTCTGGTAATAGTTTAAGACTTTCATATATGTAAACTTACAATAGGACTTAGATCGCCTTAATCCGGCCCTGTCGCAAAATCCGTTCTCAGCTGAATATAAACGGATTACTTACCTTCAGTTTCATAGGTCATGTAGTTTTCGAGATTTTGTGTTTAGTCAATTACCTGTCGCTTTAATAATATATATAAAATGTACTGTGTGTGTGTTTTTATACCTTTCTGATAATATAAACAAACATGGTGGATCACCAACCAATGACATAGACAGAACCATGTCCATGAACCATCGACATTGATGATTGGCGATCAGGGTGTGTTTCTTGGGTTCTCCGTCGGAATGCGATTCCGAAATATAAAAGATCAGAAAGTCTTTTCCTACACGGAATCTTTCCGAATGCATTAAAATAACCACTATCTATCGTTCGATCCGATCATTCACAGTGGTAGACTACTTTGTTATATTTTTCAATACCAATCAAATGACAAGAGATGTTGCACTATTATAATACTCTATGATTCCAATTTCCCTCAGTATTTATTGGTTCTGATGATGAGTTTTAGGAGAATGCAACGTTACGGAATGATTATTTGTAAATATATTTTTGTGGTTTTTGAAAATAGTAAAAAATCTTTATTTAATTTCAGGTTTTGGAAGCGATATTCTCATACATAAATATGTTAAAGCATATAGGACCGTCCGAAAGGATATACGAAGAAATCAAGGTTTGAAGCAAAATTGTATAATATAATTTTACGCTTATAGCTTCTGCTGTTTCACCATGAGATTACCATGTACGTGCATTTTTCCGGGATAAAAATTAGCCTAAGTTACTCTCCGGTCCATAGACAATATCTACGCAAAAAATCTTGACGATTCGCTGCGCCGTTGCTGCGTGAAAAAAGCAGAACCCAACAAAAACCCTTTCGCGTTGTTGCTTTTTTTACTTCTATCAGTTACTTGCCTTCACCTGCATGATAGATAATTATTTACTAACCTTTATAAAATTAGTTTAATTATTTTATAACTCCCATTACTTCCAGACAATAGAAGAGACAAGCTTCCGTTTCGACGAAGAGTCCCAGCCCGCTGAGTTCGTCGAAACGTTAGCGGAGAACATGCATTTCTACCCGCCGGAACATTTCATCACGGGAGATCGATTGTACTACAAATACGATCCGAAGGTAATAAATAAACAAGTATAATTAAAAAAAGAATAAGCATAATACGTACAGTCAAGTTGGATAACTTTAAATACTAAAAACTTCAAAATTATTCATCACATCAGTTATCTGCCAGTGAAAGTCCTGTCAAAATCGGTCCAGTCGTTTCGAAGATTAACTGGAAAAACAGACTGACAAACATTTTAAAAATAGTTTTTGGCATAAGTACTATTTATACTTTCGTAGCCATTCTAATGATCTGTGTATAACGGCTGAACAGTTAACAATGTTAGTTTCTTTCGATTCAGTTTAAAATTGTCATTGAAAAACAAAGACAAATAATTGTGTAATTATACTTATACACTGCTTGCTAATAAGACCCTTAGTAAAGATATATTATTTTGACATTACAAACTGACAATTCAATTTTGTTAGTGGTAGGACTAACTCTTCTGCGAGAGTCCGTCTGGGTTGTCACCACCGCTTTGATCGTGAAGTCTGCCGCCAAGCACCAGTGTGCAAGCATTACCGTGTTCCGGTTTGATGATCAGAGTATCCAGTGAAATTACTGGGCTTATGAGACTTAATACCTAATGTCTCAGGGTAACGAGCGCACTGCAGTGCCGCGCAGGCCTTTGTGTTTCAAAGTTCTGGGTGGCACTGCAATTGTTATGGGCCGGCGTTATGCTTACCATCAGGCAAACGACCAGCTCGTCTCGTTACCAAATAACATTAAAAAAAAGTTGTATATTTAGATTTATTTCCTTTTGTCCAGGGTATAAATGAGCTGTTGGATTGTATGCGAGCGGACAACGTGAACATAATGATCCTTTCGAACAAGCACGCCACGCCGATACAGTACGACGCTAAAGAGAAGTGGTTCGGCACGGAGTATACACGGAGAGGTATGTGCCAATGTTACTTTACTTCTATATATTATTTGTAGTCCGAAGGACTTGTACCGAATCTGTATGGAGCCTGGTACTTTATTCGCAGATAAATTTAACTAGCCTCAATTTTTTTCTAGATATGTGCCTGAAATAAAGAGAATAATAAAAAAAAATATTTGTGGCCTGCGTTTTTTTAAAATTGGTTTTTAATGAAAAGCATAGTAGTAAAGCAAAATTAATTAACAGCAACACTGTGTTCCTAAAAATATGCAAAAAGCAGCAACATTATGAAAGTATGGCGTCATCGCACGTCATTTTTGACAGTTTTGACGAATAATAAGCTGTGTAGTCATAGCATTTTACTTTAGCGACAAAAAACAAAACGCAATGTGTCTGCTTCGGGTTTCTTTTTATGAATGAGAGATAATTTGGGTCACAATTTTTCCACAGAGATCCCAGAAGACTGGATAAAACGCTGGCTTGAAGCGCCGGCCTTCCCTCAATTCCACCTTCCTGAGAGGAACATCTACCTCACGACTAACTTCAGCCTTCTCCCCCCGAGCGAGCCCTACGTGCAGGCAGCCCACGAGCTGGGGATAGACCTGGACTCCACCACGGCCAAGGATATCAGGAAGAAGGTGGAGGAGTCGCCGCCGCAGCCAAGAGTGTTAAAGCATAATGACATCGTTGCGACTGTCAACCATTTCAGGTGAGGATAACTTTTCAACCAATACCAATGCTCTAAAAAAACTGGAACCGACTTAGACGAAAATACTTCGAATGTTATTTTTGATGTGTATGAATTTTCATCTCCATTTTTCCACCCATGAGGGTGGTATTCTTTCATAAAGTTTATTAAGGACTACCCTTAAGATATATACCCTACTCATGAAAAAAATATTGTCGAATCTAAACGGAAAATTTCTCGGATATAATGTAATTCCGAAATATAAACGATCAGCAGGGTTATTTTAATGCATTCGGAATGATATCCATGTCGGAAGCGATTACCTCGATCTTTTATATTTCGAAATCGCATCCCGTCAGAGAAATTTCGAGTTTAGATTCGACAACTCAGCTGCATACACACGGATACAATCCGGACAATATTTCTCTATCGGGATGCGATTCCGACATATAAACGTTCAGATACAGTCGCTTCCTACACGGAATCATTCCGAGGGAATTAGAATTGCCCAGCTGCTGAATGATTTTCGACTGACAAAAAACTGAGATTTGTGTGCCAGAATCCAGACCGGTAACCTAACTAAATATTGGTGTCAATTCTATCATTTCATACCTAAACTAATTTTAGTTTCGCTCTCTCTCTTTCCAATGCATAACATGAGAAAGAGATGGAATATATTTTAGACCTGTCAAATTAATCCACTTGCTTGTGTGTAGTGTAAATTTAATGGCAATGAATTCAGTGGCATCTCAAGTATATCAAGATCGAAAGATATTTGACAGCTCTAAAACAAAATTTAGATCTGTCAGACATCTTCCGTCTCTTTCTCATGTTACGCATTGGAAAGAGAGAGAGCGAAACTAAAATTAGTTTAGGTATGTAATAATAGAATTGACACCAGTATATCACTATGACACGTTGAATATTCCAGGTTGGACCAGCCCAACTTGCTGCGTAAGAACCGTCACATGGAGTTGTGGTACAAGCCTGACTTCAAGTTCCGGTTCCCGACTGCGCTTCTGTACTTCTATTTCATCACACCTTTGAGCCTCAAGTCGCCCAGGGAGTGAGTATTCTTTTACTAATCTTTGTTTATTCTGGACAGGTTTGCGTACTATCTCATCTGGAGATGTGTCATCATGAGTCTACAATCGTTAAACATAACAGAAAATTAAAAAAAAACTTTGAATTGACATAAAGCTCGTTAACTTAATAATAATAATAAACGTAATCTTAACGAACCTTTATGTGTTTTTTTTGTTAAGCATTGATTATTATGTTATCAATCCTACAAACTAACCAAAAAAGTAGGCTAATAAGAAATTTACATTTAATTTCAAATTCTAGATCAACATCTAAGAATGTGTCCAATAAAACTTCTTTTCCGTTTAAGGCGTAGATACTATGTTCAATTTTCATGTGTATTTTACGGATAGCACTTGTACTCTAAAACACTTTCACACTACACTATTGGGAAGGCACAGGCAAAACTAATCTCAGATGGCGCCACCGTCGCTGGTGCTTGTCATTGGTGTTTACTTTAGGGAATGAACTAAACTAACCAGTAAACTTGCTCGCGTCATAAAAATCATTAGATTTGAAATGGTCACTACATAGAAAAATTGGGTTTCCAATAATTTTTAATAATGTGCAATACTATGACCCACAGCTTCATTTTTTTCTCGTCAGAAGCGAAACGTGTGTACCTTTCAATGAAATGCATTACACAGAGTCATGCATTATTGAAGAAACTATTTTTTGTTTAATTACTAAAATTCCTTAGTAAAGTTTGGCAGAAAAACAACACCAGCGGTAAAGCGCCACCTAGCGAGATAAATAAGCAGTGTGTCATTGAGTTGTCTGTGAATATTGAAATAGCTTGTGCAGTAAATAAGGGCATGTTTCACAGGTCGTGTCTGCTGGACATCTGGACCGATTCCCTTCAGCAGAACCTGAAAGAGGAAGTGTATCCGGCCAACATGGCAGACTTGCAGCACAGCATCTATGTGGGGGACAAGGGACTCACTGTCAAGGTCACCGGGTACAGCCAGAACTTGCATGTAAGTATTATATTACGAATAACTTCTGCATGTGGCTTCGCACGCGTGGTATAGGGATGTTGACTCAATTTTTTTTATTATGTCAAACAATACGTTTTCTCATGAAAATCAAATGTCTATATCGAAAAAACTGGAAATCGAAATCTAGAAACGTCAAAAACTGAGAGTCAAAGTGCCCGACTTTGACTCACATATGAACAGGGTATAATAAGTTTTAACAATATAATTATTCTTCCAGCTTCTCATGGAACTTATAACGGGACACATGCGCACATCGACAGACCTCGTCACCGACGGCTTGTTCGAAGCGATCCGCGACGTTAGAACTCGCCTTTATCACAATGCGTTGCTCAAACCGCATAAGTTGTCCAAGTAAGTGGCTTTGTCATATTCAGAGACAACAACGTAAAATGATCTAAGAACAGTTTTAGCAAAGCATCAGCTAAGCCGCTAAAACACATTCGTATTCAGATACAAAGTTCATGTACGGTCTAAGCTAAGATTACACTCTGTTATCTATGGCTGTTCAGTTTTTAATTTTTTCACCAAAACGTTTACCAATTGTATCACTTATATATGAATAGCAATACAACAAAGATAGCAATATACAAAATGTCACTGGAGTGAGTGAAACACCAATATTTATGGTATAAATCTATTTTGATATTATAATAAATGCAGCATTCTAGTTTTCAAGTTTGACATTTCAACGTTTGGTTACTATGGTTGTACTATCTATTCTGTGCTCGAAAGGATCAAAGTGGTTTTTTTTTTCTTTCGTTGCCAGACACAGTTTGTGTATTTTGCCAATTTCAAGTTTAAAAAGTGGTTATTTCCGGCCAGTGAGAGAATACGCGCCAAATCTACGCACACTGCGCCTGCTTCTGTGTGGGTGAAAATATTACACAAGCTTCGACTTGCCCGGCTGTGGATCAACTCTCTTAATAATGTGATCTTCTTAAAACTATTTATCGACAGAAATTATGTAATTTTTGTTTCATGCAACATCCCAATTATGTGGTTTTTTTTTAATTTTTTAAAATTAAGTATTAATTTTTTAAAATTTTTAATTTTTGACGTTTTTAATTTTTTTAAATTTGAAATTTTTAATTTCATACTTCTTTCCTGTTGTTTGCGTGCAGAGACTTACGGATGCAGGTTCTCCTCGAGCCGTATGTTTCGACTCGAGCCAAGCTAGCAGCCATCCCGCACCTCACGGTTGACGACCTGCGCGCCTTTAGTGAAAGGTTCCTTGGACGTCTTTACGTGCAGGTCTGTCTATGGAACCAGTTATAAATAAAAAATACTTTTTTTTTTGTTATAATATTTGTTAATGAGACGAGATGGTAAGCATAACGCAGGCCCATAACAATTGCAGTTCCACTCTGAACTTTCAAACACAAAGGTCTGTGCGGTACTGCAGTGCGTTCTTTATCCTAAGACATTAGGTATTAAATATCATAAGCCCAGTACATAATTTCACTAGGCATATTTTATTTATTTTACACTTTTAAAATAAATAAAATATATGACACTTTTCTCCATGAATAGCTTGATTTAATTGTATTTACAACTAGCGACCCGCCCCGGCTTCGTACGGGTATCATCAACTTCAAATCTTTATATCCTGGGTTATGCGGAGCATCAGCCTCATTTCACGCAATGATATTATAATATCTTTTCTTTATTGTTTTACAATGACAGCAGAACCTCAATGAAGTTCAGGTTTGACAATGACAGCAGAACCTTAATGAAATTCAGGCTTGACAATGACAGCAGAACCTTAATGAAGTTCAGTTTTTCTTATAAAAAGTTCTATTATTTTCCTGACTTACTCCATGGATTTTCCAAAAAAAATATTTCATAAAACTGTATAAGTACGAAAGTAACAAAAAAGAAATTGGCCTAATTGGTCAAGCCGCTACCAAATGATGTTCCTTATACAATTGATTTACGAATACATAGATCATCGTAATCAGTCTGAAGAAGTACACAGCTGATCGTAGGCCTACCCATAGAACGCCACTTTGGGCGGATACTTTACTTTATTTGTGTTGTGTTAATTTACGTCTTTCGGCTTTTCATTCAAACTTTGAAGTCAAAAACTTCCAAATGAATCTACCAATTTTTATGATACTTTATATGCACAAGGATATTGTGTAGGTGTATTATAATAGATATTTGGGAAAAATTAGAGCGATTAGTTTTCCATACGAACAGAAATTCATAATTATCTTTTTTTTCTAAATAAGAAAAGAAGAAAGCAAGAAAGAAATCATTAATTTTTAACGTCAAATTGTTACGAATTTACATTGTTGTTTCTTTCAGGCTTTAGTGCAAGGCAATTTGGAATGGTTCGACGCGGTACGGATAACTGACAGAGTGTTGAAAAACGTCTACTGGGAACCACTCGAGGAGAATGAAATGCCACAGGTGCGTCGTTTGGTGTTGTTAAAGATGTCAGTTCATACACGCACGCACGCTCTATATTTTTTTTTTTGGCTCCACGCTATTTTCCTATTTGGCCAGTGTCAAGTTATAACAAATTCCTAGTTTTGGTGCATGAAAGTCTATGAAAGTTAATGATTTCCTAAATTTTATTAAATAAATTTTGATCCATGTTTTTGGGAAGATACTGTGCCCTGTAACACAGTTTATACTAGTACGGGGGACAGGCACTCACCATAAGAGATGCCTTTATACTAATTTAATATAATGTCATAAGATAACTTAAAGAAATAAATATTATTATTATTCAAACCGAGTTGTCTCATGGACCTAACGCTATCTATTTCAGATCAAAGTGCACCAGTTGCCTGGCGGTGAACACAAGCTGCGAGTGAACAGTCTCAACCGGCTGTCGACCAACAGTATCGTCGTCAACTACTACCAGGCGGGCGTCACCACGCCGCTAGATGCCGCCACGCTCGAAGTTCTCATGGTAACTATACTCTGTTCCAAAAACTTAGATAGTTTATCTAAACAAAGGTGTTGACAGAACCAAAAATTTGTTACAAAACTGTGCAATCCATAATTTGATGATAGATATTATTCTTAATTGATTTTAAATTATAACATGATAAACTTGAATTATTGAATGGATCGTTTTTGCAAGATTCCTTTTAAATTACTAATGAATGATAAAAAAAATGTTGAAATTTAGATGCAGTATGTTTGTGAAAATTATATATTTTTTGTGAAGTTCATTTTTATCAGGTATCTTCTAGGTAAGCGTGCTCCATCTTCGACCGCATCGTCACTTACCATCAGGTGAGATAGTGGTCAAACGCAAATCTATTTTATATAAAAAAAAAAAATATTGTGTGATCTTAAAACCGGATAGCGACAGAAATGATGTATTTTGTGTTTTATGCAATATCCCATTTGTGGTGATATTTGAAGTTCTATCCCCGGTACAGATGCTGATGGAGGAGCCCCTGTTCGACGCGCTTCGTACTAAGGAGCAGCTCGGGTACAGCGTGTTCAGTATGATGCGGTACACATTCGGGGTGCTCGGGTTCTCAGTCACCGTCAACTGTCAGGTCGACAAGTTCAGGTAACCGCCACAAACCAAGTTCTCGAACAAAGAAAAAAAAAAAAAGAACAAAAACCCTGAGACATTAGGTTTTAAGTCTCATAAGCCCAGTGATTTCACCGTCACTCACGTAAAATTTGAACGCCCCGTACCACTATCATTATTATCAGCCTCTTACGCTCCCACTGCTGGGATACCGGCCTTCTCTCAGAGAGAGGTATGGGGCATAATCCATCACGCGGGCCCAGTGCGGCTTGGTGGATGACACATGTCCTCGAACGTTATGGTTCTTGAACATGCGGGTTTCCTCACGATGTTTTCCACCGTTTTAGAGCGAGAGCGAATAATCCGCACATAACTTGATATAGTCATTGGTGCGGGACGAGTCGAGATTAGAACTATGGTGCGTCAGATTGAAAGTCGCACAAGTTCCCACTCGGCCACACCCGCTCTACCACTATGTCATCACTGAATCAAATATCATGTTCTATTATATCCTGTTACGCATTCCTGATTCTAATGCTCTTCTTCCAGCGTTTCTCACGTGAACAATCGCATTGAAGCGTACCTCAAGGTATTCTCTCGCGAGATGAAGCGTCTCTCTGAGAAGACGCTGCAGTCCACCAAGCACTCGCTCGTTCAGCTCAAACACACCACAGACTACGAGCTGAAAGAAGAGGTATGGAGAAGTATATCAGGAGAAGTATAGAAGAATATCAGGCGGTTTCAAGAGACTCGCGACTGAACTCTTTTGAAACCGTCTGGTTTTTTCTTGGCACATGTGACGTAGACTTTCGTCCCTTCGTTATGTGACTTCATTTTTTTAATTTTAAAATATTTATTCACTAAAAGCTTCTATAAACTTTTTTGTGCAATTTTAGAGCTTTGTTTCTGTGAAAATTGGCCATTTTTTATACACACACACTGTATAAAAATATCTTCAATGTACATGGATCATCAGCATTTTTGACTGGCGGCTTGTAAGAATTGTTTCAAATAACTACATATATTTTCCCATTACAGGTTGAAAGGAACTGGAAGGAAATCGTCACTGGGGAGTACCAGTTCGACAGATTGTTCCGTGAGGTAGCTAATTTTATAATTTATCAAACGTCTATTCTACTATTGTTAGTGGTAGGACTAACTCTTCTGCGAGTGTCCGTCTGGGTTGGTACCACCGCTTTGCTTCTGAAGTCTGCCGCCAAGCAGTAGTGTGCAAGCTTTACTGTTTTTGGTTTGATGAGCAGAGTAGCCATTGAAATTACTGGGCATTGAAATTACTGGGTATAAAAGTTCTGAGTGGCACTGCAATTGTTATGGGCTGGGACGATCCGCTCGTCTTGCTAGCCAATAGTTTAAAAAAATATATTTTAATACAGATATAACTATTGAAAACAGTGTTATTATTGCGATGTTTCATTTCCAGGCGAACGCCATCGAAAAGGTGAAAACGTCGGATGTAAAGCGCTGGGTCACGACAAATTTCCCATCGGGCAGTAAATCACAATTCAAAAAACTGTCCATACAGGTGCGTACAGTCTATTCTATCCTATATCCTACTATCCTATCCTACTTCCTACTATCCTATCCTAAATCCTACCATCCTATCCTACTTCCTACTACCTATCCTACTTCCTACTATCCTGTCCTATCATACTTCCTACTATCCTATATTACTTCCTACCACCTGGCAATCAGTTAGTTTTTGTGTGCTGAACATAAAAAAAATTTACATTCATTCGCAGGTGAACGGTTTCAAGACAACAGAGAAACCAATCGACAACAATGTGCCATCTGTAAACGAGATCAAGGACTACAATCTCACGTACTTAGACGCCAATGCGACCGATCCAGGTAACAAATAACCTTATTTCATAAATAAATAAGTCTTGTGGGGGCACCCCATCTTTTCTCGTGGCTGCCGTAAGGCTAAGGGAACGTCCAGGGAATGGGCAGTCTAGTGTATTGACTAACCGGTGGTCGACCCAATCTCTAAATGAATCGAGTGTAATGAGTCAGTCCTATTCCGACCGTGGGCTGAAAGTCGTCTCAGCAGCAGGATTCCATCGGGTATTTATTGCGATCACCAAGGCGCCTGCCATGCGTGATTTATTACAGCAACCACTCCCCCAATATAGGTAAGCCTAGTTTTAGTATAGTTTTAGGGCACCTTCCGGCAGAAGCTGATGAATAAATACTTTTTTCTTTAAAACCAGTTTAAAAAAAAAACGCAGGCCTCAAAAACTTTTTTATTATTCTGCTAGGCTATTTATTTCAGGCACATATCTAGAAAAAAAACTTGAGGCCAGTTAAGTTTTCCTGGGAATAAAGTACCAAGCTCCATACAAATTTGGTCCAAGTCCTTTCATATTAAGGTTAAATGTTTACCATACAAACTTTGCATGACCTTTTTACGTGTCCTGCTGTTATTTTGAACTCATAATGACTTAACATAACCCTAATTTAAGCATATATAGCCGCAAAATCAGTAATATTATGATTTAATAGCCTGGAAGTACATTTTTTTAGCCTAATATTTCGACAAATTTTACGTTTGTAGTGGTACAATATTATATAGCACGCGGTCGTAGTGTGAGTTAATTTTTCATGATGTGCGTGCAACGTGCGTTGTCAGATTGTGCGTGCAAGCGAGCATACATTACTTTGCGAGAGCAGAGCCGCGCTATATCGCAACGTGCGACGTTGCCGTTCCGTGTGACATAAAATCAAAACCACAAAAAACAACAATTCAAATAAGCGAGAGTTATACAACTCAGTGCTGCCAGACCTTGCGAGTGTAACATTTTGAGTAACTTATGACATTATCGCGTAACTCTCCTGCTAAAAATGAATGTTATATTTAGGACCTTTTCATAGAGATTACCATTAATTTGTACTATAGACGCGTTCGCTTTAAAAAAATAGGGGGTTTCAAGTTTATCAACGAAGAACACGTTCAGGGCGATGATGGGGATAATAAGTGATTAATTATTATTAAAGAAAATTTCCTAGCAAGCTTTATCGGGAAACACAGCTATGAGCCCAAGTGACTTAATTAACAATAGTATTTTTTATTTTACTGCAACAATACTCAGTACGCGAACCTAATCAATCAAGACACTACTTTTGGCCGCAGTAGACTGGCAAAATTGAATGTAACGTACTGGCAACACAAAATACATGAAATTAGTATTTTGTAGTGTTCTCAGTTCGCAGTTTTTAGGTTAGGTTAGTGTTTGTACTTTGCAGCATAGTGCTTTGGCATAGTGTTTGTATTCATCATCCAGCTGTTATAACAGCAAAATGAATAGAACTAACAGATCAAAACCGTGTTATAAAACTCATTCTGACCTAAAAGTAAACTGAAAATAGGTTCGTGGTCAGCTCAAGCGTTTCCATGGCGACGAAGTTTCGTAAGTATTGAACCTATGTAAACAAGAAATATTTTGAATAAACTTAAATTCTGAGATACTAAGCAGGTACTTATTTCATTTTTACAGACGGGAAGACGCCTGGCGAAAAAAATCTAAGCTAAGCTCAGCTTAGATTTTTTGTCAAACCCAGTTCAAGTTCTGATGCATAGAGTAGTACTATAATAAAAGGTTCTGATGTGTTACCTTTGACAATAAAAAATGCTAGAAAATCAAGACGGATCCGTGTTGAGGTTGACTACAACACAAAATAGAACAGTAACACAGCAAACCACGCCTGAAAACGTCCAAGAAGTAATTGTCAACGGATATGGTGTCCGGTCAGCAAAATGAATCTGTTGCAAGAACTAGTTTTGCTGAAAATTTTAAAAAGCAGTTCGTCCTTCTGTTTTCTATATGAACGAGGGATATGGGTTTCTAGGAGCAAGCCCAGATGACGTGATTACAAATGAAGAAGCGATTTTAGAATGAAAGTGCTTTCCTTCGTTGGTCGGACTGAATAAAGATATCGAAAGCGCTGCCAAGGAAAATAAAATCCACTTGTATTCAAAGAGGGAAGATCAAAAATAAATAAAAATCACACTTATTATTACCAGGTACAGAGCCAGCTAGGAGTCAAAATGAAGACATTTTATTTGGAGTGCTTTATCTCATCAGCCCAACCCACAAGAGTAGTAGAAATTGAGAGAGATGAAGAGTTTATCCTGGCGGTGGTTGTCTCACTTATTCTAAAATCTATGTAATAAAATAAATAACAATAAACAACTTATACAATCATATAATAGCAAAAATAGTCGACATGCTTCATCTCCAAAGTGGACATACACATTAAATCTTTTTAAATGTTACCTAGTCTTTCATTTTACTTTTCAATATAGAAAAAAAATTAGGTTATTGTTATTATTACTAAGTGCAATAGATAACCAAAATGTCTGAAAAAAATATTCTTCAGCACAAAATGAGACTACAGTATTCCAGATTCGAACTCTGGTTCTTCAAATCGCAAGTGACAATTGCGCTAATTCGAAGCTTTATACTTCGGCCAATTTTAGTACATATACCGATAATACTGTTTTCCAATTTGCATGTGTGTGTGTCGTTCATTTAAATAATTACAGGAGTGCGGTTTTAATTAACATTTTCTCAAAAGTGTAGTTATCAATGGGTTCAACTATGTTTGATATGTGCTAAGAACAAATTGAAAATCCCGCAAAATCACCTAAAATGAGTTTATTTCCCGCTACTTAGAGTAAAATAAATAAAAACATGTTTTTGGAGAAACAGCGCCATCTCGTGGGATAAGTTGCTTAGCGGCACGAGATGTTTTCCCTTAATAAACATTTTCTCATTCTTCCTCTAGTCGGTGATTCGACAGAAGCCAACACAGGCTTCATCACAGACCCGGAGGAGTTCAAAAACGACCTTCCGATCCTGGAAGTGCCGAAATTCACCCTGGATGAGTGCTGACGAAGGTAGACGACGAAGGTTATAGCAGACAGAAAGAGTGAAAAGAGTAAAGTGAGACTGACTAATAGCCAGATACCCGCTTCGATTTGGCTGTATGTCGGGGCACGTTGTGAATTGTGATACATATTTCATATATTTTGTCTTGTGCTGGTATCGGAAAAAATGTAGAGAACATGTTTAGACAGATTACAATACAATACCATAGAGAATTAACAGAATAGAAGAATAAAAAGTAGTGGGCTGGCACGTTATAGACAATTTGTAACAGGCAACTATGTATGTATGTATGTACTTAAATATGTAGCAAAATTTTGGTATGTATGTTTTGTACGTAAAATCTGTGCTTTCTGATTCTATTGACAATGTTTGTCTATTGTTATCATAGTGCATACTCCATGTATTTAAAGCACAATTGGAACTAATTGTTAGTGAATAAATGAATTTAATTGAATTTTTGGTCGGTTAACCACCAGTATATGTTTGTAAACTAGCTACTGCATAAATACTACTGGTAAATTACCTAGAGTGGAGATTTTATTAGTTATCCATTAATGTAAACAAACTTGACGGCTCACCAACCAATGACATAGACAGAAATTCAAATTCGAATAGTGTTATTGGTTTGCGATCGGATCACTATAGATGTCATTGGTTGGCATCCGCCGAGTTTGTTTACAGTATAAGACAAGTATAGTAAACCTGCATATAGCTACTGCATAAATACTATCTATATATGGCTAAATATACCGAAGTTTTTCGCAAAGGCTTGACCACATGCTCGTGGCAAGGCTTACGCATTTACATAATCCCAATGGTCTAGCCCACTAGCAGTAAGCTGCATACCCAGCATGCTAGCGGTATTGCCAGTTATAAAAATATTTAAATATAAATATATTTTTCATTTTGTTATCTAGTGAATTATATTCTTAGTTCTTATAACCGTTTATGTAGTACATAACTACATACGTATGTATACGTGTATTAAATAGATATTGGTGTCAATTCTATCATTACATACCTAAACTAATTTTAGTTTCGCTCTCTCTCTTTCCAATGCATAACATGAGATAGAGACGGAAAATGTCTAACAGATCTAAATTTTGTTTTAGAGCTGTCAAATATCTTTCGATCTTGATAAATTAGATGCCACTGAATTCATTGCCATTAAATTTACACTACACTCAAGCAAGTGGATTAATTTGACAGGTCTAAAACATATTCCATCTCTTTCTCATGTTATGTATTGGAAAGAGAGAGAGCGAAACTAAAATTAGTTTAGTTATGAAATGATAGAATTGACACCACTGAGCGACAAAATTAGTCTGCGTATTATTTTTTTATACCAAACAAGTCACAAAATATGAAGTCGAATGTAAATACTTGAAATTATATCGTGTTATGTAATATAACGAATTTATAAATGTTATGTACTTAGAATGTATTTTTTTATAAATACATAGGTATTAAATAAACCTGTTAAAACAAAGAGTGAAAATCTTATTTATTTCTGATATAAGTGAGATGTTTATATTGTGTTAGTGTTTTGGTTTGTAAATAATGACTGTACTTATTCAGTGCTTATAAAATTTATGATTCTTTTTGAGTGACGAATAAAATGATGTGCCTGAAAAATTGTTTTTTTACAATCCTTTTGTTCTATTATTATTATAGCATTTGAAATATCAATTGATAGTTAATTAAGGTTGAAGCTGGCAACACCCAAAATTGAGCTGAGTATTTGCAAACTTTAAATATATTTACCAGTAAAATTACTGGGCTTATGAGACTTAATACCTAATGTCTCAGGGTAACGAGCGCACTGCAGTGCCGCGCAGGCCTTTGTGTTTCAAAGTTCCGAGTGGCACTGCAATTGTTATGGGCCGGCGTTATGCTTACCATCAGGCAAACGACCAGCTCGTCACGTTACCAAAGAACATAAAAAAAAATACTTTTTGATAAAAGTCGTGCCTATCCCTTAGGAAGGTAATCAAACTAGAGACTAACAAAAAATAAATTTATTAATTATTTACAAACAATGTTCTGAAAAGTCATAACAAAAGTAGTGCAACAAATGAATCACCACACGATATTGATCCTTCCGTCCATGTCCTGAAGGACGGCTTGCTGCCGGCGCATGGCGTTCTGCAGCATCACGTAATCTACGTAAAGGTTTTCGACGTTCTCCCTATTATCTGACAGCATCTGGGAATAGAACGAATATATTTAGGTAAAGTTTAAAGGTAGGTACGGATTGGGCGGGATTGTTTCGCCTTTATAAACAGTTAATCTATACAAATAAATAAAATTGAAGTGTCTGTTTGTAATATCCAAATAACAGCTTTTTACCAAATGCATATGAAAGTATATACTACGCGACGGTACCTATAACAAAACAACCATTTTAAAAATTTTGTCTGTTGTCTGTCTGTTTGTTCCAGATAATCTACGAAACGGCTGGGCCGATTTTGACGGGACTTTCACTGGCAGATAGCTGACGTCACAAGGAGTAACGTAGACTACTTTTATTTTAGAAAAATAATTAGGGTTCCGCACAAAAAAATAAAAACCATGAAATCCAATATCACTGCGCGGGTGAAACCGCGGGCAGCAGCTAGTCACTAATAAAATCGGACAGTATAGATTGTTATGCTCTTTAGCATCGTTAGCTATACCCTGTTCCAAAATCTTAAGATATTTTATGTAAACAAAGGGGTTGACAGAACGAAAAAATTGATTTTCTATCAATTATACAATATGAGTACATAATATACATAACATACACAATACATAACTATGCAATATATAATTTGATGATAGACTGATATAGAGATGAAGAGCATAAAAAAGAAAATTGTATAATATAGATTTTAGTTATATACCGTTCACACAAATATATACATCACAAAAATTTCGCTTCCAACAGGATTCGAACCTAAGCCGGAACGAAACACATCATATCAAGAATTTCGCAGTCAACATCGATTGCTCCCATAGCCTAGTTGGTTAAGGCGTCTGGCCCGGATAGCCAGAAGACGACGGCTCGAATCCTGTTGGAAGCGAAATTTTTGTGATGTATAATTGTATACATTTATGTGAACATCCGCTAGTGTCGGTTAACACTATAAAATGTATTTCATATTAGTTACCGTGTACCCGCCGCCGCCGTCTCCGATGTAGTTCTGTGTTATGACGCGGTAAGTCTTCTCCGGGTCCAGAGGAAGGTAGGCCGGCACGTCGCACTCGATGCAGCGGATGGTGGCGGTCACACGGGACCCCACGGCCGCCGAGCCGTTGTAAGTGTTGCGCATACCTGGGGGGGTGGGGGGAATAGTTGTGTTGTTAGGTACATACTACACACGTTCTGAGGACAAGCGTAAATCTGGAGGCAGTTTCTGCACTACAGGGATGTTCTGAAGCGCCATCTAATGTCATGTATATTACATCTCTGCCGGTGATAGGGAAGTGCTTGCGCAACAGCGGCGCGAGTACGGGTCTTTTCGATAAATGAAATTCGATAAAATTGACAGTTAAAATCGATAAAACCCACTTTCTCGATCTTAACTGTCAATTTTATCGAATAAAACCCACTTTATCGATTTTAACTGTTAATTTTATCGAATAAAACCCACTTTATCGATTTTAACTGTTAATTTTATCGAATTTCATTTATTGAAAAGATCCGTACCTACATACTCATGCCGCAGAAACCGAGACTGGCGCAGTTCTGTTACAGAGGAAGTTTCTAATTTTGAACACAATTCGTCTTCTTTTTTTTGTTTGGTAACGAGACGAGCTGGTCGTTTGCTTGATGGTAAGCATAACGCCGGCCCATAACAATTGCAGTGTCACTCAGAACTTTGAAACACAAAGGCCTGCGCGGCACTGCAGTGCGCTCGTTACCCTGAGACATTAGGTAATTAAGTCTCATAAGCCCAGTAATTTCTCTGGCTACTCAGCTCATCAAACCGGTACACAGTAATGCTTGCACATTACTACTTGGCGGCAGACTTTATGAGCAAAGCGGTGGGAACAACCCAGACGGACACTCGCAGAAGAGTTAGTCCTATCACTAACAATTTTTGGGATTTTAAGCATGGACAGACTGGGAATTAGCTATATTCCAATACATGTTCGTTTACTTCATTAATACTTGTTCTGCACAGCTATTTCAGCACAAAATGATAACTATGTACTCTGTGTGTAACTCACCGCCGATTTGCAGCATCCTCCCGCTGTAAAAATCTCCAGGCTCGCTCTGGAAGGTCCCGACGCTGAATTCAAGCGCTTCAAGCAGATACTCTCCCTTTAGGTCGTACACTTGCACGTAGTTCTCAAAAGGCATCGCCATGAGAAGAGACTCCGTGGTCACCTCTGGGAATAGCGACAGAATAAAATAGTACGTAAGTAGTAGTAAATAGTATGTAACAGTCATCAGTTTTGAACTTTTGACTGTTTTTTAATGTACCTCCTATAGGGATGTTGAAACCATTTTTTAAAAAATGACAATTTGTTTTCTCATGAGAATCAAATGTCTATATCCAAAAAACTAGAAATCGAACGCTAGAAACGTCAAAAATAAGAGTCAACGTCGGGCGTATCTACTGAGCGCTAAAACGCGCCGTACTAATTGGACAGAACATCTGACGTCACTTGTTCTACGCGGGCCGTAAATCTGTACTAAAAACATGCATTTTGTTGATTTGCACTGGTTGATGAATAAACGTTCAGTGCAGGGGAATTTAGCTTTGCATCATGATTCTGCTCTTATTCTTTCATCACCGGTGGATGAGGAAGACAAGCAGTCTGTCCCTAGCCATTGCCGGGGTAGAAGGCGCCAGCTTTTCTTGTTGGGAGATCATGCCGGGAGCAGGGCTAGTCAATGGAGATGGTCGTGTGGTCATTTACTCGCATCCGTTATCTCAGATAACTTGGATAAGTTATCCGGGTAACTTGGGTAATACTTATCCGGGTAACTTGGGTTTTTATCCGGGTAACTTAGATAAGTTATCTGAGAAACTTGGATAAATTATCCGGGTAATCTGGATAAGTTATCCGGGTAACTTTGATAATTTATCCGGGATAACGGATACGGCCGCGTCAAATCTGCTCCTGCTTAATGTATTACCTCCAGGGTTGATCTGCACTCGGAGCCCTCCCGCGTTGATCATGCACACATGCGCGTCGTTCCAGTTGGTGCCGGTCGCGCGGGGGATCATCTGACAAACAGTTTTTTTAAGTACCTAACCTTCTTCCCGACTTCCACATTTCATAATCATCATCATCAGCTGAAAAACACCCACTTCTGAATATAGGTATTCTCCATTTCCCAATTTATTTTAAACAGGTACCTAATGAATGACCAGCTCGTGACCTAATGAATCACGCAAATGACCAGCTCGTCTCGTAATCAAACGATTACGAGACGAGCTGGTCATTTGCGTGATGGTAAGCATAACGCCGGCTCATAACAATTGCAGTGCCACTCAGAACTTTGATACGAAGAGGCCTGCCCGGCACTGCAGTGCGCTCATCACTCTGAGAGATTAGGTATTAAAGTCTCAGCCCAGTAATTTCACTGACTACTTTGCTCAAACCGGAACACAGTAATGCTTGCACACTACTGCTTGGCGGCTGACTTCACGAGCAAAGCGGTGGTACCAACCCACACGGACACTCGCAGAAGAGTTAGTCCTACCACCTAGTGAATACATCAAAACTACATTAATAACTCGCACTTGTCCGGTTTTTTTTCCTTTACCTCTTCCAAAAACCCATCGCAGGCCCAGCTGCCCATGTTGCACTCCCGCCGGTAGCACCACGACCGGTTGAGCGTGACCAGCGACCTCCCGAGCACCTCCTTGCCCACGGCGTCCACCTCCGCGCGCCACGGCTCCAGCAACTCCATCATCTCAGGGTCTGTTGGATATATTGAGTTTCGTAACTCGAAATGAAATAACACATTACAGACTTTGTAGTTCGTCAGCAGTTAACTTATTCTTTATAAGGGGCAGATACGGCGCGTCGCTATCTCGCGCCTCTTAACATTTATGAAGATAAATAATCACTTAATATAGGTAATTATGAAAAATCGAATTCGTTGAAATTGCTGGCAATAAAATTACAAAGGTACGGCAAAAGTATCACTTTGATCCGATCAAGTTTTAATACAAATGGGCAAAACATAAAATCCCATTTTTAGGTTTGAAAACTTGAACGGATCAAAATGAAATTTTTGTTTAACTTTTGTAAATGTTATTGGCCGCAACTTCACCGAGTGCGATTTTTCAGAATTACATTAAGGGGCTAGGATCGCCAAAACGACTACTTTCTCCTCCTAAAACTCCCACACGGCTTGGTTTAACGACTTGAAAAAAATACTACCTGAATGATCAATTCAAGGGCATTAATTTCACTGATTGATTTTTTTGTGTTACCATTACTTATGGCTTGAAAAAATATTTAACAGCATGCTGTTTTAAAACTATTTTCCCTAAAACTTCTAAATGACTTAGACGTTTGGGATTAATTTTACACCAAAAAATAAGGAAGAAAATTTTCTATAAACTGGCCGTTTCATTTGTGCATAGAGCAATATTTCGCAAAGAAATGATCAAAAAACTGAATTCCAAATGTACAAGTCTCAGAGGTGCTCTGCGCGGGCGCGCGCGGCAGTCATGCACTGGCATTCAGACGGGGAGGTTGTGTCGCTCGTTGCTCTGCAAACGCTGTCCGCCGACGTTACATATTTGTGTGCGTGAATGATATACAATACAAGTATTTGTTTTCGTGTGGGTTTGAAGCTTGCTCAAAGAGTAGCGTCTAGAGCGGTGAAATGTGATTCATTCCGTGATTTGCGCGTGGACGCTCCTCGTATACATATTGAATGGGTTACATTTTTGATTACAATTTCTTGTTTACGTACTTACATCATTTTTACGAGTGGAAAATATATGTATTGGTAAACAAATTATTAGCGGCAGCTACAGGAATATCGGGAGGTTTAGAACTGTTTAAGAAAGACTGGAAATGAAATTGAAAAGTAAAATTACTCAGGTTAACGAGCACAATGCGGTACTGCATCTTTTTGTTTCAAAGTATTTATTGGCACTGCAATTGTTATGGGCCGGCGTTATCTTTATCATCAGGCAAACGACCACCAAACGATCAGTTATTAGCGGCAGCTACAGGAATATCGGGAGGTTTAGAACTGTTTAAGAAAGACTGGAAATGAAATTGAAAAGTAAAATTACTCAGGTTAACGAGCACAATGCGGTACTGCATCTTTTTGTTTCAAAGTATTTATTGGCACTGCAATTGTTATGGGCCGGCGTTATCTTTATCATCAGGCAAACGACCACCAAACGATCAGGGCCATCTACAGTAAAAATGATATCGAAAATGATAACAATTTTAAAATCCAAGATATCGGACATTTTTATTTTTCAATAAAATGGTATGGGTATCATTTTCGAGATTTCTCGGGGTGCTGATTACAGAAATGACAACCATTTTTAAATTCAAGATGACATTTTTTTAGGAAATCGATAATATGGGTGCCATTTTCTAGGTTTCTCGGGGTGCTGATATCGAAAATGACAACGATTTAAAATCCTACATAGCGGACAATATTTTTTTTTTCAATAAAATGCTATGGGTGTAAGTTTCGAGATTTCTCGGGGTACTGTGTACAAAAATGAAAAATTCTTTTATAATCCAAGATGGTGGACAATTCTTTTGTAAAATGATATGGGTGTCGTGTTGGAGGTTTCTCAGGGTGCTGATTTTGAAAATGACTACTATTTTAAAATCCAAGATGGCGGACAAATTTTTTTAGTAAAAGGATATGGGTGTCTTTTTCGAGGTTTCTCAGGGTACTGATAATGAAAATGACAACGATTTTAAAATCCAAGATGGCGGACACGGTTTTTTTTCAATTAAATGGTATGGGTGTCATTTTCGAGATTTCTAGGGGTGCTGATTACGGAAATGACAACCATTTTTAAATCCAAGATGGCGGAAATTTTTTTAGGAAATCGATAATATGGGTGCCATTTTCTAGGTTTCTGGGGGTGCTGATATCGAAAATGATAACGATTTAAAATCCATTCAAGACCTATAGGGTGGTTCACGGAGACCTAGAGCAATAGACCAAGAGACTAGAATCATTAAATTTGGCAAGAAGTATTGTCTTATACCACAAGTAAAGCGAAAAATCCGAAAACTAATTATGTATAACACACACACGCGCACGCGCATGCACACGCTCGCGCAAGCGCACGCACGCACGCATGCACACACATGCTCACGCACACGCTCGCACACGCGCACACGTGCACACGCGCAAACGCACGCACGTACGCAAGCAAGCACGCACGCACGCACGTACGCACACAAGCAAGCACGCACACAAGCAAGCACGCACGCAAGCAAGCACGCATGCACGCACGCACGCACTCACACACACGCACATTATCAATGAGTGTATTGTGTACAATTTTTTAGGGTTAATTATTTTGTTGAATGTAGCTGTAAAAGGACCTAACGATTCCAGTCTTGAACGAACTATTTACATGCTTACAAGTCTTTTCGGAATCCTCGGCGCGCGAGTCCAACCCACACTTGTCTATTTTTTCTATTGTATTGGTTAACGAGACGAGCTGGACGTTTGCCTGATAGGAGTCATAATGCCGGCCCATAAAAATTGCAGTGCCATTCAGAACTTTGAAACACAAAAGCCTGCGCGGCACCGCAGTGTGCTCATAACTAAGTCTCATATCTTAGTAATTTCGCTGGCTACTTTGCTCAACAAACCGGAACACAATAATGCTTGCACATTACTGTTTGCCGGCAGACTTCATGAACAAAACGGAAACCCAGACGGACACTCGCAGATGACTCGATACCTCGTAAATGACATCAATATAAAAAACATGACTACAAAAGTAAAAAATAAAAAATAACCCGAAAATCATTTATTTACGTACACGTTCGTTTTTGGGTCAAAAGGTGTAACAAATTTCAACGTTACGGAGCAAATTGGCTGTCTGTACTTTTATTATAGTCCACAGCGATGTTTTGAGATAAATCTCAACGTTGTATGATCTCATGTGCGTCCGTCCCGTTTATTTACGAACTAGCTTCTGCCCGCGGTTTTCACCCACGTCCCCATAGGAACCGTGCATTGTTCCGGGACAAAAAGTAGCTTATGTTATTCTCCGGTCCATAAACTATATCTATGCCAAAAACCACGTCGATCCGTTGATTCGTTACTGCGTGAAAGAAGGACAAACCAACAAATCAACAAACACACTTTCGCATTAATAATATAACTAGCTTCTGCCCGCGGTTTTCACCCGCGTTCCCACAGGAAACATGCATTTTCCGGATACAAAGAACCCTATGTTACTCTCCGGTCCATAAACTATTATTATGCCAAAAATCACGTCGATCCGTCGCTCCGTTACTGCGTGAAAGAAGGACAAACCAACAAATTAACAAACCAACAAACAAACTTTCGCATTTATAATAGAGTAGGATATAGGATATATTTAGTATGGAAGTATGGATAGTATGGATAATGATGATCAAACTTCACTTTCAATGAAGAACTTTCCACTAAATGAATTCAAAGAATTATAGGCAAAGAAGATGCCGTGCGCGCTACTCGCACGCGCGTTCGTTCATTCGCGTATTCTATGACGTTAGGTTTTGCGATGTTCTTGAAAGACGAAGTGTGGACCGCGCGGGTGAAGTGGGATTGACTCCACCCATTCGAGCAAGGCCATTGGCGCCTAGTAGGGTCTTAAGTTATTGTTTATCTTCAAAAATTTTGAGATGCGCGAGCGAGATAGCGGCGCGCCGGATTCTGCCCCTTAAAAACGGATCATTGAAAAACGTAATAACTAATATCTCCAATCGTATTAATAGTCTCGTAATTATTGTTGTAAAGTATTTAAGTACCCACTAAGTATCTCACCTTGAACTATGGATGTTCCTAAGAAGATGGGCTGCCCCTCCCAGCTTTGGACAATACCTTGATTGTCGATGAAGAATTTAATGTTGCCCAGATATCTGGTGTAACACGACGCCTGCACAATGGGTATCTACAAAAATAATGAGAAACTAAAGATATTGAAAACTAAAATTTAACACGACGATTGACTGACGACCTATAGACGATATGAATACGACTTCTTAGTATTCACTATCAGCCTCTTACGCTCCCACTGCTGGGATACCGGCCTTCTCTCAGAGAGAGAGATACCTATGGGCCATAATCCACCACGCGGGCCCAGTGCGGCGTGAGTCACATGTCCTCGAATTTTGTGGTTCTTAAACAAACCGGTTTCCTCACGATGTTTTCCTTCACCGTTTTAGAGCGAGTGTGAATAATCCGCACATAACTTGATATAAGTCATTGGCAGGGCCGAGTCGAGATTCGAACTATGATGCGTCGGATTGAAAGTCGCACAAGTTCCCGCTCGGCCACACTAGCTCTTAGTATTATGAGGCCCAAATTAATTTGTTAATTTTACTCACTTATAATTAAAAAAACACACAACTGCCCTAGCCTGTGTCCCTAGAGATGATGTAAGGATTCTAACAATACTAAATAAATATGTGGTGAAATAAAAAACTCCCTAAGCTCAATATACAATGAAGCTTGGAAACATTACCCTCCTTTTAGGGTACTCGTCTAAATAGTGCCCGTTCCAAGTAGGTAGGTACCGATCGAGAAGGGCAGGAAACTTGTCGGCATTCTTTTCAAAAAAAATTTCGAAATGCTGGAGCAATTGAGCAGTTCCTGAGTCATGAAACTTTCCTAAGCGCTCTTGAGTGAGTAAAGTACTTATACCGTGTTCAAAATCTTAGATATTTTATGTAAACGAAGGGGTTGACAGAACGAAAAACTTGATAGAAAACTGTGCAATCCATAATTTGATGATATACATTGTTATTAATTGATTTTAAATTATAACATGATAAACTTAAATTATTTCTTTGTTTTCGTGCAGTTTATTCTCTTAGACTGGGAACACAGCAGAGATTTAAAACATTTTGTGCAATCGCCGCCATTTTAGGTTTTTGTCTGTCTGTTACAATCTCCGAACTCGAGTGTGTATTTTGCATTGCTTGTTATTTAGTAGTGGTTTTGTTCAAGATTTTGTTGTTGGTTCTTGTTATTTGTTTCTTGTTACGTAATAATTGTGCCGCGAGCAAAGCCGGGGGAAATAGAAACAAAAATATTTTTCACAAGTAAAAAATGTTTTGGGCAACTGGCATGTCACTTTGACAGTGACTTTTCGTGACATTTCTTTGTTACAATAAATATCTAAGATTATGGAACAGGGTATAGTAATGAATAATAGTATTTACCATGTGTCCATTGGCCTGCGTGACGACGGTGGGGTAGGCGCTGGCTGGGATGTCTCCGTTGGGCGTCTCCCCAGTGTACAGCAGCGTGTGCGAGTGCGCGCCCACGATGATGTCCACGTCGGGACTGATCATAGCTGCCAACGCCCTGTGTATAGACAATCAAGGATTCACACTATCTACTACATTTTTTTTCCCTCTTTTCGAGAACTTGGCGTCGCACGTCTTGTGCATTTGCCAGCGTCATGTCTTCGATTTTCGTAACATCTTTTCATTTTCTGTTTCATGTTAAAAACGGGGAAACCATAGGAGTTAACAATTTGGAGATATCAAGGATTACCGGAAGGGGATGATAGGAACAGGAGAGTAAAAGGAAAAAGTAAATAATAGGAAATACAAGGATTTACATACAGGTTTAACATAACAATAATATTCACAAATAAACATATTACATAAGTATTTACAGTTTAACATATCTACTACATTAAAACAATACAGTTAAGCAATTAATTAACTATTTCATTCTGGCGTCTCAAACTTAAAACTAATGTGCATGCTTTAAGTTCAAGAGGAGAGTAATAAAAACAACTTACATGTCTCTGTCGAATCCGACATGGGTAAGCAGAATTATAATATCAACTCCTTGTGCGGTCAGAATGGCGGCCTCTCGATTCACTGCCTCCGCGTCATTTTCCATTATCACCTGGCCAATCGGCGCTGAGAACTGCACAAGTGAAATGAATCAATGAAGACTTTATGAAGTGATAGCAATATTCTACTACATGAAATACTTTCCATACAAACGCTCGTACGCGATTATAGTGTCCTAATAATTTTTTCTTTAGATGTTTTGAGCAAATAGGTATCATGTGCTCTATATCTAGGATTCCGTGGGAGCAAAAATGTAAAATTTTGAGATTTCAACTCAGCACAAGCCTTCAAAAATCAGCTTTTTTGGACAAATTTTACCTTGAATTTGGCCGTTCACAGTGTCCTCATAAATGTAAAATTCAACAAAACACTTCGATATAATCCTTGGACATGTAATGGAGATTCTAAATAACAAACATTTTTTTCACAGAATTGTAAGGCATTTTCAAAAACACGTATTTCCTGGAACACGTTTTAGGAAACTACCACGCACTAATTGTCTTCGGAAATTTTCTTTGGCAATTTATCTCCAAATTTTCAGAATGCCAACTGAAGGCTCTGGCGTTGTCTTTCTTTTTCCGTAATGCCTGTTTTTCTTCGATGAACAAAAAAGCCTTTAGGCCATTTTTGCGTTCTAGAATTTTTGCGTTAGGCGGGTCATGAAGCGGCGCCTTAAGTACCATTTTGAACATATTATGGTCAGTTAAAGACCAGTCAAGATTATGGGGCTTGATACGTATTATGAGTGTGTGAAAGATTATCAACTGTATTCTTTAAAACTATTTAATATTGAATATTGATTATGATTTTATTCAACTGACAAAAGAATCTGAATAAGTGGTATTTTATTAAAAAACGGTATCTTCAATTTAGGAGTAATAATAAATAATTTGGAGTCATGCTTTTCTCTATTCTAAAGTTGGCGCCCAACGTGGTACGATTTATTCAAAATAATTATATCTAAAATGAGTATGAAAGTAGGTATATACGGTACCTATAACAAAACATTAAAAAAAAACATCTGTCTGTTTGTTCCGGGTAATGTCCGAAACGGCTGGGCCGATTTTGACGAGACTTTCACTGGCAGATAGCTGGTGTTATAAGGAGTAACTTAAGCTACTATTATTACAGAAAAAGAATTAGGGTTCCGCGCAAAAAAATAAAACCCATTAAATACAATATCTCCGCGCGGGTGAGACCGCGGGCAGCAGCTAGTAATATATTACTTTATACTTATTACTTACAACTTGTAACAGAACGCCGATGATACCAATCCTGCGCCCATGTCTCTCAACGATGATATGGTTCTTGATGTACGGAGTCATGGAGGGCTCCAGCGTGGTGTTAACATTGGCGCCCAGCATGGGGGCGTTCAAACGCTCCAAGTATGGTACGAGACCCTCTACTCCATGATCAAATTCGTGATTGCCTAGTACCTGATAAATAAATCAAAATAAAATATAGGTGTACCTATATTTTATACCAAGACAAACCATCACCGGTTTTTATGGTACAACATACAAATTGCTATGTAAAAGAAAGTAATGAAGAATAAATATAAAAAAGTAAATGTAGAGTAAATGGTAGGTCAAACGCAAACCTATTCTGTATAAAAAAAGGTACAGTTCAGAATTCGATTTAAGACATTTAGTTTACGAGTACCTACATGCAAGCATGTCGTAGGTATTAATTAAATAGGACCGAGATATTAAGTAACAATAAATCAATATTGAGTATGTAAATGATTACGACTATTTAAATAATTGTCTGTAATTCTTACAATAATAGTTAATTATTTCAAGATAGAATCACTATAATGTTACAAGTAGAGAAAAATAACACTTTACTGAACATTTTTGTCATACATATGTCGATCTATTCTAGTAGATAAGTAGGTACCATAAATTAACCTGAGCCATATTTTGGGGAAACCATTTTCTTTTATCTATAATAATTATTATGAGAATAAGCGTTGCATTAACTACTAAATTTAATAAGAGCTAGTTTATATAGTCACAGGAGCTTAATTAAGTCGTAGATATAGGTAATAGTTTAATTACCGAATGAGGTGAACCAAAAGTATTACTAGGTATATGTTCTGTGTTCCAGTGAATCACTTTTTCATAAAATGATAGTAATTTTAAAATCACGATGATCCAGCATTTATAACGAAAATATTTGTAAAAGGTACTTATTAATTATTTATTATCTATAGTATTAATTTGTAAAAATAATTGTTTTATTGATTAGGTATCTAAACAGTTAAAGTAAGTCCAACGGCTAAGGTTCGCTACAAAATTAATTGCGAGTTATGCCGGTATTTTTTTAAATCTTTTTTCAACATAGTGGTAGAGCATTTTCTAATGCTCGCTTGGCTAGTTACCACCCTCAAGTTTAAAATTCAATCACCATGGACCTATCGGTGCAATCCGACACCGCATCTTACGCATAAGTATGTGAAAACCTTCGTCGAAACTAGTTCCGAAACTCCGGTTCGGTATATAGGCGTTAGTGGTAGGACTAACTCTTCTGCGAGTGTCCGTCTGGGTTGTTACCATCGCTTTGCTCGTGAAGTCTGCCGCCAAGCAGTAGTGTGCAAGCATTACTGTGTACCGGTTTGATGAGCAGAGTATCCAGTGAAATTACTGGGCTTATGAGACTTAATACCTAATGTGTCATGGTAACGAGCGCACTGCAGTGCCGCGCAGGCATTTGTGTTTCAAAGTTCTGAGTGGCACTGCAATTGTTATGGGCCGGCGTTATGCTTACTATCAGGCAAACGACCAGCTCGTCTCGTTACCAAATAGCATAAAAAAAAGTAGGCCGAGGCGTCGCGCCGTCGCTTATTATTGTTAACCATATCACCAATATTATCTCGCTATTGATTAATTGCAAACTTATCTCTACATAAAGAAAAGCAACTGTAAGTACTAACATGAGCGTCATGCGGCAGCATATTCATGAAATGCTGACTGACGTTCCACCGCAGGAAGTTGTACCAGATGGTGCCCTGGAAGGTGTCTCCTCCATTTAGGAGGAGGGAGTCGGGCTCCACCTCCCGGGCTTGCTTGATGGCGGTCACGAGACGGGCGAAGCCTCCGACGCAAGGGTCCTGGTCTGGCTGGCATACTGCGCCTTGAGGACTGACCTCGTCAAAACTGAAGATGAGGAAAAGTTTTTGATCTTATTCACATACATAGGTAAAGGGAGCGAGAAGTCTGAAACAAGGTATAAGCTGGGGAAATTTGTTCCAGGAAACCATGTCATTGATTAAGTACAGAATTGTGAAAAGCTGATTTCAAAGATTTTTTAAAAAAGTGCGGAAGTTGATTTTTCACTTAGATGAAGACTTAATATCCGGTCCTGAGACAGTGATCAGTCTAAAATCTAAAATATAAGGATAGTAAAGAGTAGGTCGAGGCGCTAAGAAGCACGAAAAATCGTTATCGTATTAGCACAAAATTAGTTTAAAATCACTTACTGCGCGTGAAAATCGTTGTAATGTATTATATTCAGTTCAAACAATCCGTCGTTTGTTTGAGAGATAGTCGCTCCAAGAAACGCCAAAAAATACAGCACAAATTTCAACATTTTGAAGTCCTGCGAGGGCCGGCCTCGCCTCCGCTCAGTTTGCGAGTGATGCTATCGAAAAACAATCATAATCAGCACGATAAAGCTAATAACTATTCGATTATATTAAATCCCTAGTTACCTATATTACTTAGGCGCTTCCGTAAAGCAGTCGGGATTTGCTTGTGTACATTCCACAGCTCTCTTAGTACATTCATACCCCTTAGACAATGATTAAGCCCTGAAATAGGATTCCTTGTCGTAGGCGGCATGAATGCACAGATATAAGGGCCTATTAGACGCAATGCATCATGATTGAGGGATAAGCATCAATCACGGACCACGCGCAAACCATGGAAGAACCACAATCATCGCTTGACGCATATTGTACCGTCGTCCCCTTGTATCGTCCGTGGTTTTGTCCTTGTCTACCTTGAACTATACCACGATACCGCGCTTTCGAGTGTAATAATACCTCGTAGGTATTCAGCGCTTGTTGCAAAACCATGTTTATTTTGACAGCAAATGCATATTAAGATATTATGCATGTAAGGCCGGCTACTAGAAAACAAACATTCAAGACGCGAGAGCAAACTGTGCTCAGTCTGCCCCGGCCGCGGATGGAACCCGGGACTCCTGGCTTCGCAGGCAGGGTAACTATAAAGAGTCCACATACACGAGCTCTCCAATCTGCAACATTTGAATAGGGACTTGACGAACCACGAACTTGACGAAAAAGTGATTTGACGAATGTCGTTTCAACCTTACGTTCCAAAAACTCAGAAAGATTACGTGGAGCGATAGTAATACAAACGTTCCAATTCATCGTTAGTGACCGATACCACGTTCCATTTCGCGCTCAGTTGGCAGCCTACTCGAGACGCAGAATGACAGAAAAATGGAGCGATGACGCGCCCGGAATGGAATGCCCATCTATGGGCTCGAAATTGGACCATCATTCCACTCAATCCACGCCACGACGCGCGGAGCGAGGGATTTAAAACGCTCGTGTATGTAGGCCATAATAGTTAGGCACAAAGACGGACGTACGCCATTACAGTCCCCTTAGTTACAGACGTACGTACCCGCTTCCATCAATATTGTAGATAGAAATCGTTTGTTATTAAATACTTTATCTCGACTAAAACATGCGTTTTACTGATGCACGAAATGTAATGACTACGTTGCTGACAATTTAATACATAAGCAATCGATCAACCCTAATCATAATAGGTGTAATTGTATACTTACAGATAAGTAGGTAGGTACTTACCCTTTTGTATTTTTACTCTGACAGTGCTCGCGACCTTCGATCAATCATTAGTACTTATATAATTATTATATGTTGGAACTAACTTTTTGATCATAGCGTGTTTATTTTGGCGAGTTTGTACCTACCTATAGGTACTTACTGCCTAACTACTGGCATTAACTATTTCCTTGGTAGATATTTACTACGTCACATTAGATAAAACAATCTTATCATCAGGAATTAAAGGTTATTAATATTTATCGGTCTTGTTAAAATTCTCATAGATAAAATAAATAAACATTTTAGGTATTAAATAAGAAAATTATATGAAAATGACAAAAATTTATAAGTAGCTAGAGTTACCTACATCTAGTATGTGTGTGCCATAAAAACAATAAAAAGAATATAAAAATACTACTTTACAATCATACGTAACGATGATGCTTGACCGTTACCTACTCTATATGACGATGAAAGACTAAGCACCTTGCCAAAAAAAAAAACAAATTTTTGTGACAAATAAAAAAATCATAACCTAAATAACTTGAATTTTAATTACGAGATATTATTTTCGCAAAAATCAACAACGGAATAATTTAAAACATTTATTTAAAATTTCTTACCTTAAATATATTAGGATCTATAACAATTAAAAGGTGTCATTATGTAGTGGGTAGTCTACACTAAACTAATCAACAGTTTGGCTTTAGTCGTCAACGACTAAAAATAATTTAACAAGGTTTATATTATACAGAATCTATCAATTATAGTGCAAAATACCTACCGTATAATAATAATAAAAAATAAATTAATACCATAACGATGGATATTTGTTCAAATGTTGTTCACTTTGAAAATTGTACAAAATAAAATGTTATCTCATTCTGCGTAATTACGCAGAATGAGACCAATAAGGATTATTTATTTTTGCAGCAGTAGTATGCAAGCACAACTGTGTTCCGGTAAGTAGGGTTAAGTAGCGAGTCAAATTACGAGGCGTATGTGAGACTTTATAGCTGGTATCTCAGGTTGGTAGCGCAGTGCAGTGCCGCGCAGGTTTTTGCCCTGTGACAGAGAAATTGCTAAGAATGCGTAACGCTTAACATTAGACGAATAACCTGCTCGTCTTACTTGGAAAGACCGCAGCTAAATAATTTGCACTGTAATTGTACGACCCTTAAGTTACATGTCCCTAACAATACTACAGAATGTTACAAAAATATGTAAAATATATATCAACATGAATATTCGCATGACTTAAATATAATTAGTTTTAAAGCTGAAAACCGTCTTGACTTCGAAGTGCATGTGAATTTGTGCGAAACTGCCCTAGGGTTTACATTTAGGTATCAGAATAATAAATAGGTATTAATAAAAATATTGGTATCGATGCTCTCATTTTGAACATAGGTAAACCTAATTTTAATTTCACTCTCTCATTCTAAATAAGAACATGAGAACGGGATGGAGTATATTTTAGACCTGTCAAATTAATCCACTTGTTTGTAAATTATAGCTTGATAATATGCGGGACGGCTGTCAGTTGTTGTCAGGAACATGAAGTTCCGTATTTTTTTACAATCAAAATGTACGCAAGACTTCAACTTCTTTATGTGGGGCCTTTGCGGGGTTGCCACAATTTTGCCAATGTCGCGTTAGGTAGAAAGCAGAACAAGCGGTGGAGGTTGTAGAAATAATAATGTATTGAGCGGTATTTGAGTAAGATGTATTGTTTCTGAGTGAATCTGAAATATGTACGCTAGACAATGTCTATGTTGGTACTTTATTGGTGGTGATGGATTTTCATTGAGTTTTCTTAACCATAGACTAAAAAAACCAGCTGTCACACGTATCAAGCTATTATATTAAAAAAAAAACTATAGTATAAAAACGGCCATCAATTTAGTTCCTTCTAACTTCTTTCTTTATTTCCTGGCTTCTGTGGAATGTTAGCCACAATTTCGCCAATGTCAAGTAGGAACTATGATAGACGATCAAACAAATGAGATTCAGTGCTTGGAGAGAATAATTAGGTTGGTGAATATGAAAACTAGGGATGAATTTTACATCTGAAACAATATACACAACAAATATGAATACACTACCTACTACACATTAATATTTGTTAAAGATCAAAGATGGTAGATATTTGACCGCTCTAAATCTAAATTTAGACCTGTCAAGCCTCTTTCAATTCCTTTCTCATGTTTTTTGCCCACACTTTCAAGTGATCAAGTGAAGTTCTGGCCGCAGGCTGTTAACTTACTCAAAATGGCACCGTCTTCTGAAGTCAGGTTCACTTATTTTTGTAACACTCTGTACCAATCGGTAGGTAATTATGTACTCTAGTCAAACGAAAATCCGAAATTTCGTTACGCATTTCGTCTTTTGACGAAACTAAAGCGTAGTACTTCTTTATAATCCATAAACTTTCGAAGGTTTTTGTTTCGTGTAATAGAGCAAGAAAATGGCATTGCGTACTTCGGTGCTGCAAATTCGGATATCTATTTAAAGGATACCTAAGTTAGTCTGGTGCGTATTTTCTACCACGACTCTAACGCATGATGCCTAATTACGCATCTCTTTCTTACTTAAGCTTATCAGTATGTTTTGTTTCGTACTGAGTTATCCTGCGACATGTGAATAGTTTTATTTGATCTACGAAACTACTTCAATAATTATTACGATCATTTCCAATCGAAGACCGGCATAATAATATATAATCTATATGAATCAGTTAGCTGTTGGCCATAAATCTAACAAAGCAAGTAATTATGTTCATTTTTAACCCCCTTCACTCAGATATGCGAAAACATTCGTAAATTGATCTTTTTTTTTAATGTGGAAAATGCGATAGACCTTTGCGTATTCCTTTGCAAATATCTTCCAACACTTTTGTGGTGCGAATGTAACCGGCGTATCAACAGCGTTAAAATTACCCACCGGTCCTTTAGTGAACATGGGCGTTAGACAACAAGTAGGTTAATATTATAAAACACATTGATTACTAGATAAAATGTACGTAATACACGTGAAATATCCATTGATTAGATTATATAATATACTACATTGTGATACAAAAGCGTGTTATTATAATAAAAAGGCACTTTTATATAAAATCTCATAGACAAGGGTAATCCTGTTAGTCAACAGCTGATCTTCTGAATTCTGTTCAGCGAATATGTGTAATATAAAACATAGACATAGAAAATGGACTGAACGTTCCCTATCCAAATGCGAAGTGAATACTGGCAGAGTGTGAGAGAGATAAAGCGATCGTGCGGCGAGCAGTTGTCTTTTTCTACAATTCTGATTGGTCCACGTCAAACGTTTACACTTTGGGGCAACACGACAACAACCTGCAGAAAAGACAAGTTACTGGCCGCGCAGTCGCTTTGTCTCTTTCTAAAAAGTGGTAAATATTGTGAGAATATTGCTCAGCCCAGTTTCTTTATTGTTAATAGTCGAAACGCGGCATTACAACCTTGATTCCAGATTTTATAGAACCTCTCATCTAGAATCTAAACATGGATTCTACAATCTAAAGAAACTAATTGATATTCGTACATTACAATTTAACAAGAGAGATCAAAATTAACAAAAAGTACAAGTTTATAAATATAAAATAAATCCTCAATGACGCAATTTGCACGACTGCGTTCTTTCGTCTTGGACCCCCATTTGGACCCCTCGTGGGATCCATGGATAGTTACTATAAATTTTGGACTCCCGGGTTGTCTACGGATATTCGTTGGTCTAGGACTCCCTAAAATTATTGATGAATTAAAACCGAAATAAAATACCTGTTTATAGACACATTGCGAGGCATGTACCTCTTGTACACTCTGGTAGGGGATCCAAAAGGAACACCGGATATCCGTGATACCCCAGGGGATCCAAAGGGAAAGAACGGCACTACTGTACTGATTCATTGATTTTCTAATACAATAAATAAATAAATATAATTCGCTACTTTATCATTAGTACATTAACTTGTTAAATGCTTTAAACATAAATAAATATCCCGAATACTACTAAGAAAATACTAAAAGCAGGTATAACAATAAAGTAATAAAATACTATCACATTTTGTACAACTCAACAAAACTAGTTTCTATTTCAACAGCTTCCACTGATGTAAAATAAATTTGAAGGATGGACAATTGGACACCCTTTGAAACAAAATAAGAAGTCAAATGATACGAATAATAACACTAAGAATTAGTTAAAAAGTAAAATTAGGTCTTTTGTTGACCTCAGTTTAGGCCATTCGCATGAGACCGGTACAGTCAAATGATAAATTGATATTTTGTTTACGTTCATGTTAAATAATGTTCAATATTCCCACTTCGCTCAGACAGATGTTTATTTATTTATTTCAATTTAAATTACAACTTATTACAGGTAATTCTCAGTGTAATAGTGTAAGTTAACATTGTTGTAAAACTTATATCTATTTAGGAAAAAAACTAAAAATTACGCTTCACTATAACATATTTCGAATCGGTGGCATTTTAGTTAACTATTTAGTCCTCGCTTGGATGTCTTGTTGGAATCTGTGGTTAAACGCATTTGTTTTTTTTAGCCAAGCGAGTAAATTTTGGGTAGGAGAAATGTGAACAAGAAGTTCTGAATTTGCGACTGGTTTGTCTGTGTTCTACTTAGCGTTTAAAAAAGTGGTTTAAAAAATTATGTATGGAGGCTAGCAAAATACCGATCCATCATTTTCTTTCTTTTTTTAAAATTAGTTCTTCAAATGTTAAGTTTCAATAACATAAAGTGTTACATTTATGGACATAAAGTTCACAAAATGACTCGAAATACGTTATCAGCGAAAAGCTCTGCGAATTGTTTCGTTAGTTGTAAATAAGTAAGGAGTAAAATATCATATAATATGAACGGACTTAAAAATATTTCAGTAATTTTACAAATTTTATGTCGAATTATCTCCACAACATGACACTAATAACAAGCAACAATGTGCGAACGAAAAAAAATAGTAGATCCACGCCAAAACTTTTCAAGCCTCTTCTATACCAATTATGGGTGTATAAATAAAATTGAAGTGTCTGTTTGTAATATCAAAATACCAGCTTTTTACTAAATGCATATGAAAGTATATACGGTACCTATAACAAAACAAACGTTTTTAAAATATTTGTCTGTCTGTCTGTTTGTTCCAGGTAATCTCCGAAACGGCTTGACCGATTTTGACGGGAATTTCACTGGCAGATAGCTGATATTACAAGGAGTAACTTAGCTACGTGGGCGAGGCCGCGGGGCACAGCTAGTTATAAATAAAAATTGTAATCTCAACACTTCGCTAGGTATTTTGCCTCGGGTACAAGTTTTTGCCGCGTTGTTTAAGAGTATGGCGTACGAGGGTTCACGTTGATCATCTCAGTTGTGCTGCAAAAATAAAAAAATAATAAAATTTTTAATTTTATTTTCTTATAAATTATTTACTAACATTAATGTAATATCGATTTACTAACACTATGTACCTGATATTTGAAATAGAAAAGTGTAGAATTTGAAAAAGGAAATGCATACACCAAAATAATTAAGAGATTTTACTTCTAATAATAATAATAGACAATATTTGATAGTGTGCTGCGAGTGTCCGTTGGTCGTACCACCGCTTTACTCGTGAAGTCTGCCGCCAAGCAGTACTGTGCAAGCATTGCTGTGTACCGGTATGATGATCAGAGTACCCAGTGAAATTAATAGGCTCATTGAGACTTAATACCTAATGTCTCAGGGTAACGAGTTCATTGCAGTGCCGCGCAGGCTTTTGTTTCAAAGTTCTGAGTGGCAGTGCAATTGCTATGGCCCGACGTCATTCTTGCCGTCATTCCGCTTACTTAACTAAAGATGTCAGCGCACTGAAAGCGGCAGCGTGAGATATGTCCTTGTGGTGAGTGCGTACACGCACACATACTAGCTGAGCTCGGTACCGAAAATAACCTACTTTTCAGTTTCTACTATGCCTAAAATCAGGCGAGATACCGTGTCCATAAACCATTTTTTGGACCTGTCCTGGATAAAATACCTATTACTACTATTATGTTCAATGTTTTATGGACCTGTCCTAGATACTGTCCTAGATAAACTACCTATTACTACTACATGTTCAATGTTTTATGGACCTGTCCTAGATAAACTACCTATTACTACTATATGTTCAATGTTTTATGGATCTGTCCTAGATACTGTCCTAGATAAACTACCTATTACTACTACATGTTCAATGTTTTATGGACCTGTCCTAGATAAACTACCTATTACTACTATATGTTCAATGTTTTATGGATCTGTCCTAGATACTGTCCTAGATAAACTACCTATTACTACTACATGTTCAATGTTTTATGGACCTGTCCTAGATAAACTACCTATTACTACTATTATGTTCAATGTTTTATGGACCTGTCCTAGATACTGTCCTAGATAAACTACCTATTACTACATGTCCAATGTTTTATGGACCTGTCCTAGATACTGTCCTAGATAAACTACCTATTACTACTATTATGTTCAATGTTTTGAGGACCTGTCCTAGATAAACTACCTATTACTACTACATGTTCAATGTTTTATGGACCTGTCCTGGATAAACTACCTATTACTACTACATGTTCAATGTTTATGGACCTGTCCTACATACTGTCCTAGATAAACTACCTATTACTACTATTATGTTCAATGTTTTGAGGACCTGTCCTAGATACTGTCCTAGATAAACTACCTATTACTACTACATGTTCAATGTTTTATGGACCTGTCCTAGATAAACTACCTATTACTACTACATGTTCAATGTTTTATGGACCTGTCCTGGATAAACTACCTATTACTACTACATGTTCAATGTTTATGGACCTGTCCTACATACTGTCCTAGATAAACTACCTATTACTACTATTATGTTCAATGTTTTGAGGACCTGTCCTAGATACTGTCCTAGATAAACTACCTATTACTACTACATGTTCAATGTTTATGGACCTGTCCTACATACTGTCCTAGATAAACTACCTATTACTACTATTATGTTCAATGTTTTGAGGACCTGTCCTAGATACTGTCCTAGATAAACTACCTATTACTACTACATGTTCAATGTTTTATGGACCTGTCCTAGATAAACTACCTATTACTACATGTCCAATGTTTTATGGACCTGTCCTAGATACTGTCCTAGATAAACTACCTATTACTACTATTATGTTCAATGTTTTGAGGACCTGTCCTAGATAAACTACCTATTACTACTACATGTTCAATGTTTATGGACCTGTCCCAGATACGAGGCATATGAAACGGACTGCTATCTGAAACTGCCGCGTTCAGTGAGCGCATCGAAGCTTACAGGAGGTATCAGGACATACACGGACGTGGAAGCGTTCTGTACAGAGCTGCTGTCTTCCACCCAATACATGGCTGACATATGCGGGGGAAATCTGGATCAGGATGTGGGATTAAGGAAAAAAACGTTAGTTGGGGATGTCACCTCATCATTACCATCCGCTGGAAAACGTTCCCTGCCATCGAGATTCTAACCCCGAGAGATGAAATACTGTAGTATCCGATCTCAAAACAATGTATTGATTTTGCTATAATTAATATCAGCGCTCAACGTATCAGCGCACGGGGAAACGGCGCGAGGCGGTTGCTTAGCCAATCAGAGCGCGTTATTAAAAAATTCTCTTGAAATAAGTTCTATGCAAAAATGGTGGAATTTATTTCGTGCAAACCAAACGTCACTGCACCTCTTGAGGTTCATCTTGAGGTTAGTCACTCTGATGCTTATAGGCAACAAGTGCATAGATTATGTATAAATAAGTTACATCATATTATCGGATAGGTCAAAATTGTGGCACAGACAATAAAGAATAGTAGATGTCACTGAGTGTTTCATTCACAACTACCCTACAAGACGATTTTAATTAGCCGGTAAGGCCGCACGTCTGTGCGTTATCTCAATATCAATACATACCTCTTGGAGCACCGGACGTGTATGACCAACAGTACGATTCCCAGGAGGAGGCAGAGTGTCCCGACTACTATGTAAGCGACGCCGAGGAAAGGGTTCTTTCCACCGAGAAGCGAGGTCGTTGAGATTATGAACGTCTTTGTGCCGTCGAAGTCGATTACTGGGTAGTCTGAAATATGAACAATTTAATTAGGAATGTTCAAATTCAAATTGAAAATGATTTATTCATATAGGCCCCAACGAAGCACTTATGAAGGTTAAAATAAATTACTCTAACAGCGGGTCTCTGTAACGCTCGTCTACCCGAATCACAGACTAGAACTAATGCTGTCTTTATCAGAACATAATAAATGACAAAGACATCAACAGATCCAATCTGTGCTCAAAGTCAACGAACTTTCCAGAAACCCACCGTGCCCGTTCGTAGTGACAACCTCGACTTTGATACTTTTATTTTGTTTAAGGGGCAGATATCGGCGCGCCGCTGTCGCTCGTGCATCTCAACAATTTTGAAGACAAACGATCACTTAATTATGAAAAATCGCATTCGGTGAAATTCTGGTTTAAGATTCTTTATTTCTCTAAAGAACATACATAGTTCACTTATAAGAGAATTAACTTATTAACTAAGATAAATGTTTGCCTTTGAGCATGCAGGCGAATTTTATCACAAATAAAAAAGTAGTATGTAGATTGTAGGTAGGTAAAAAAAACAAAAATAATAAACAAGTTACGCACAAACTAGTCAAAGAGTATGAAGTTCACAGAAGTAATGCAAGGTCACTTAGAATGTGGTCTTTAAGTAGTTTTTTAAATTTGTTGACAATAACATTACAAAGGTTAAACAAAAATCACATTTTGATCAATTCAAGTTTTAAACCTAAAAATGGATTTTATCTTGCTCATTCGCATATATGAAAACATGATCGGATCAAAATGATATTTTTGCCGTACCTTTGTAATGTTCCAGCTTTGTCATGTAAGGCAGTAACTTCATCGAATGTGATTTTTTTGTGATTATTTATCATCAAAAATGTTAAGATGCCTAATCTTATGACATCTCACTAAGGGGGGAAACGGACGGTCCAAAAATCATCAAATACACCTCATGTAATTAATGGGGGCAATCGACGATCAAAGGGGGCGTCACCTTTGATCGAAATGACTTTTGATGTAAGTACGTACTGTATTCAACGACGAGCGTGTAAGGTCCCTCGGCCAGGCCGGTGCTGAAGCCCACTTCCGAGCGGTCCACGCGGCGGTACAGCTTCCGGAACGTGGGCAGAGCTGCGGTCCGCATCCACACTATGAGATCTTCGTTCTGTGTAAAAACGATTACCAATTTAGTAAAATTAGCCATTCTGACGGGTCTGTGCTGCTATATATATATAGGTTTTTTTTTTGTCAGTTCTCACGTGATCATGGCGCTTGCAACAGCGCCGATATATCGGGAACTCAATACTATACATGGTAAATATCCCGTTAATTCTGATTTTGTTCGTAGGTCTGTGCTGCTATGTTGGTAGTAGCAGTGTGTGCAAAGTGAGAGGCCCTTTCAATCGAGGAGGTTCGATCCCCGCCGTGGGAAAGTTTTGTATGGTGATCGTCTTCATTTTTGAAAAGCGTTACACGTAGTTTTTTTTATACTATTTGATAACGAGTCGAGCTGGTCGTTTGCCTGATGGCAAGCATAACGCCGGCTCATAACAATTGCAGTGCCACTCAGAACTTTGAAACACAAAGGCCGCACTGCAAGATTTATTCCACATTTTTTAAGTAACTTTTTAGACTTGCCGTGTTACCACAAAAACAACTTTACAATACTGTACAGCCCGATTCCACAACAATGTCGAAATATCAGCGCTCAGCGTATCAGCGCACGGAGAAACGGCGCGAGGCGGTGGCTTAGCCAATCAGAGCGCGTTATATCTAGCGTTACATCCCTAGAGGTTAGTTCCTCGATGTTTATACTATACACTGACCTCAAAACCGTTGTTGTGTGTGTTGTTAAGGTCCAGTTCCCATACATGCTTACGCCAATTTACTGGCTTTGAAAAGTTGGCAAATGCTGTAACAAACAAGAACAATTTTTATTAATTAGCTTTAGTCCGCCGCTTTGGTGGTATCCGGATAGTTAGTCTACACCCAGCTATTTTTTTTTTATGTTATATGGTAACGAGACGAGCTGGTCGTTTGCCTGATGGTAAGCATAACAACGGCCCATAACGATTGCAGTGCCACCCAGAACTTTGAAACACAAAGGCCTGCGCGGCACTGCAGTGCGCTCGTTACCCTGAGACATTAGGTATTAAGTCTCATAACCCCAGTAATTTCACTGGATACTCTGCTTATCAAACCGGAACACAGTAATGCTTGCACACTACTGCTTGGCGGCAGACTTCACGAGCAAAGCGGTGGTAACAACCCAGACGGACACTCGCAGAAGAGTTAGTCCTCCCACTAACAAAAACAAATTTGCGTGGTAAGAGATAAATTGGTGGCGCAAGAGGTCGAGTTTTATTCAGAATAATGTAAATTAAATATATTAAAATATATTAACATACAGGGTGAGTTTGAATTGGTATGTTATCCCGGAAGGGGGTGATTACGACCACGGTTGTCGACAAGTTGTGTAAATGTGTCATATAAATTTCCATACAAAAAAAAATTCACTTCCAACGTGAAGTGTGAGGCATTTTCTGGAAATGTTCCTAAGTATATAATACATCATCATTTAACAAAATTCAACAAAGTTCAAGTCAATTTTGACATAAACTTTAAGTGCCTTTTCTTCAATGAATATTTCCGAATTTCAAAAACTCGTAAATAAATGTTGTTGACCTTCAGGAGTTCATTGACCCTGTTTCGGGATAACATACCAATTCAAACTCAGGCTGTATATATTTAATTGTTTTTTGTAAACTCTGGATGGAATTTTATGAATGAAACTAACTACACTGAAATTAACGTCGTTCAAAAATTTCTCTGCCAACGGGATTTGAACCCGGGTCTTCTGGGTTGTCTAGACCAGACGCTTTAGCTAATTAAGCTATAGGAGCTATCAATGTCAGCTCTGAAGTTCTTCAGATGATGACTTTCTTTTACTTGGCTTACAAGCCGTGGATCCATCTAACGGACATCTTATCATACTAACCTGTCCTGAGATCTCCTTCAGGGTTACGGAACTTGATCTCCCGATCGGACGTCCAAGCGATCCCTGTTTTGAATACGGGCACCTCTTTTTTTAGATCTGATGACTCCACCTTCAAGGAATCTGCAAAAAAATATAGAAATAAATATACTGTGAGACGGGTGAATATTGGCTCTAGTCCAGCACAATAGCTAGTAGAGTAGGTCCAAGGTTTCTTAAAGTTTTGGCTCCAAAAAACCTTGTTAAAGTTTCCTGATGACAGCGAACACCTTAAATATAAAAATAAATTCTTCATAAAAAAATTACCATTAAATAGAGAGTTAGCAATGGCTCCGCATGGTGCCACAGGTATCGGTTTCCCATTTTCATTAACATATGCAAACGGCGCACAATCCGAACTTGGAATAAGTGACAAACGTCCAAGCAGCTGGCTGTCATCCCTGTAACAAATAACACACACTTGATTGAAGATTCAGAAACGAATCTAGCGTGGGTTTTTGCTTCCATATGTCAAAACTCAGTTCTTACTATCCAATTCATATTGAGAGATGATTGGAACACTTCTTAAACTTAGCGCAAGCTTTGCTAAGTTGAAGCTGTTAAATTGGCTACTTTAGCCAGTCTTAAAACAGACGTGGCACAGCCAAGTTAAAACAGTAGTAACTAATAACCATACATTAAATATCAAACTTGAAAAAAAAGGTTTCCTCATAATCTATACAAATAAATAAAATTGAAGTGTCTGTAATATCAAAATAACAGCTTTTTACTAAATGCATATGAAAGTGTATATGGTACCAATAACAAAACAACCATTTTTAATATTTTTGTCTGTCTGTTATTTGTTCCGGGTAATTTCTGAAACGGCAGGACTGAATTTGACAGGACTTTCACTGGCAGATACCTGATGTTACAAGGTGTACCTTAGGCTATGTTGATGAAGCCGCAGGGCACAGCTAGTTATTTAAAAAAATAGATTTATTGTTGTTTCACTCACTCCAGTAACATTTTTTTTGTCTCTATTATCTTTGTTGTATGGTGTTCATACTTATTTGATAATACTGGGAAATATACCAGTAAAAAAATTACACAATGTAATCTTAGCATAGACTGAACACAACTTATGCTTTTGTTCTGTTATTATGTTCTTAAATTATTTAATGTTTTTGTCTCTGCCCTTAGTGATTTTATTATGCCTGTTTTCACCAACCCTATGGGAAGCCTTAATTGTATGCCTAAATATTAAGGAGTTGCCTAGGGCATTTGTGCTCCATTAGTACTGTCACATCACCTTATGGCGATTGCACACTTTGCTTCCATACAATCAGTTGACATCCTTTTAAATCAAACACAACAACAGATATATCCAATTTAAATATAGCAGATAAGAATCGGTCAGACTAAGATAAGTTGTCAAACATAGTCTTACCTAGACTTGACATAACGACGATGATTTTGGTAATAGTTGCTAAGTCCATAATAGAAATACACATCGCCTTTAAAATCTCCCGGCAGGCTGAAGTTAATTCGGCATGTGCAACTTTCCATTATGTCCTGTTTTATGACATCTGCACATGTTATATTTGCATCTTCTTTCATACAATAAGTATAATCGATGACATGTTCTTTGACCTGTAAATGAAACAAAAAAAATCTCATTTAACAAACCTTTCCTCTTATAAATTAAGCATTGTCACTTCGGTACATAATATAAGTGTATATCTATTAGTATGTACAAAATATATTCCGTTATTGAAGTGGCATGAGTGGATTCTAGATCTCAACAACCAAAGATCCAGCGATACGATATTACATTGATTTAAATCAATGACAAGTGATGTCAATACCAATACGAAAATAATAAATGAGATGATAAACGCGTGTGCACGGTGAGAACACAAAGTGACAAACTAAACGAATTGCTTCATGGGAAGTTCATTGAAATCAAGATACTTAGTTTTTTCAAAGTAATTATTTTTTATCCTATCCATCCATCCATTTTATCTTATTTTAATCCTCTATGCGGGCCTAACATAGAACAAATCAATACAGCGAATGTACATTTTGTTTAGCTTTGGCTTATGGTTAACGCTGTTTGTGTACTGCAGAGCAAAAGTTTAAGTACCCAATGCAGTGTGTAAGGCTAAACTAAAATACAGTAAGGACTACATTTGATACAGAAACTAAACTGTGTAGTGAGTGCATAGAACATGTAGGCCAAACTAATCATATACTTGATACACATTTCACAAGTGCATTGAAATAATATACATGTATTCTCATAATGCTGCTAGTGTATCAATAATAATAGCCAAGCCAAAAATTTTGTTTCAATTTTATTGTTAAGTACTATAGAAAGATAAACAAAAAAATTATAAAACATCTGAAACCATGAGCATTTTTGTGATTAGTAAAGATAACAAACAACATACATGGATAAATTATAACTCACTATAACTATCACGACTCATGAAGGAAAGACAAGACTTATTTTAGCGCTTACCTCATCAGAGAAGTACATAAGGCCGATGCCAACTGGTATGAAAGCTATCCCAATAACAAAGAAAGTAGGCAGCACAGTCCCCGCGGTAAGTATAGGCTGCCAGGCAGGCAGACGCTGCTGCTTGAAAGCGGACTCTAAAATAAAACACTAGCGTAAACAAATTTAATCAATACAACAAGGCCACTGCGGGCAGCCAGGCAGGGTGTGACATTTAAAATATTTAGCTCACCAGCTGGACGCCTTGACTTCACGTTATGGTCTGATGTATCACTAGACGTAGCCATGGTAGTTCCGTAAGGATGAAGTCCTTAAATTTGTTTATTGAACAAGTAAAAACACAATATTTTACAAATTTAAAGGCTTTCCATAAGTACTCTGCCTCGAATTAGGGATGAAACGATACGAGTAAATAAAATTACTAAAAGATATATTCCTTCTCATATCAAATACTTTTTGTATTCATACTTTGAAATTGAGTATCAAGTAAGGATCGGTGAAAAGAATGCGTATCGTTATGCCAATGTCACGATTTTACTATAACACATTGATGGATAGGTAGTAATACGCACATAGCCACAAGCCAAGCTAACAAAAAATATTTTTTTGAAATTGTTTAACGCATTTTAATGTCTAACCTCTTATGGCAAGACTCAGTATCGCTTATTCACTGCCAAGTACATACAATAAAGTAATCAAACTATGCGAAATCAAAAACCTACCCTTGTTTGCGTGCAAAAGAACGATTAGAGACTGGTTACTAAAGATTTCCTACGCTGATACTGACGACCATAAATAACTATAGAGATTAGCGCTCTTACACGTATATATTTGCTTCTCATCCAAACTGACAAACACACATCTTACTCACACTCTCAATCCATCTTATCCATCAACACTTCATTCTTTTTAATCTGCACTTAATCATACACCACACACACACACACACACACAAACACGAACACACCACAAACACACGCACACGCACACACAAACATACAACATATTTCTAAGTAGCAATACTTTTCAATCGATATCGAATTAGTATCGCTACTTTAATATCAATACCATATCGAGTAAAAGTATTGGTAAGTATCTTATGATATCGGATCATCCCTACCTCGGATGCGGGATGATTACCAATAGTCTGTGGTCAATGTCAAATGTGACAGCCTAGGTGACAGCTCACAGCTGACAATTTATTTACCCAACCGTCCCAATCGCCTTTTTTTACTTTTAAGTTAAGCTTCACATAATTTGCGTATTTAGCCCACAGACTTAACATTAAAGTTGATAATTTTCAAGTGATTAGTCGTTACTCGCAGTGACACATTTTGGGGAAGTTTTGGGGAGACCAAAATATTGGTGACAAAAATCTTTTGGGGAAACCAAAATGTTGGGGAAAAGTTAGTGTAAAAAACTATATTGCGTTTTTAACCAAAAGAGCCAAAAAAAACCATTCTATTTGTTCATTTTTGACAGTAAGTTTCATTCATTCATTCCACAGACATACGGTTACTAGTTCATTCACTCATTCAGTGATTATTGGGCTGGGTCGGCGGACGGCCTATTTTTGTTATTTTTCCGTTTTACTGGTTTCGTCCATGATTTTGGCAATAATAACTTAATAAAGTAAGCGCAAACTGCTCTCTCTAAACATATCAACTAAACGTTGTGACGGTAAAATCAAGATGTCTAATGAAACGGGAACTGGGAACAACAATAAAAATGTAAGTTTAAGTATCAAGTTCAAGTAGTGCAAATTGTGTGCACTGTGCGGCAGTCAAGATCGAGCTTCGGTTCTAAGTATTTAAGCTTTCTACTAAAATAAACCAGAATGGTTCAAAAACGCATTTCTCTTACGGGAGGAATGTAAAACAAAAACATCTCCGGAAGTTCAAATCAAACATCGATTGTGAGCGACTGCATGGATGAATCACCATCCAGAGTTTACACGTCTTATCACAAGTGGGAATACATACTGTAAACTAAAATTGTAACTTGTGAGGAGAAAATATTTCTCTGACTAGTCTGACTCACAAGTTCTATATCCTTATTTGTACTTATCACTATATTTAAATTGCACTTTTATATCCCGTGTAAGTTTACTATGACATGGTAGAAGTCAGTTAATTACAACCAAACAACCACCGCAAACAATGGTTGTTTAACACTATTCTAGCTGTTCTATTAACATCAAATTTGTGTCAATCATGTCAGTATTAATTACATACATAATATTCATGAAGTCAAATAATATCTAATCAAATAATAATAATATCCTGTAAGGTTCGAGTATTTTGTTATTTATGAACTTATAATATTTCGAATAAATTTAAAACCAGTGCAGCCAGCATTATATTGCTCTTATCCATTTTAATTATTAGGTCTACTATGCCCACACCTTTGATAGTCATAATAGTGAAGCCATAGCCAACACTAGGGCCTTTCTAACCAACTACAAAAAATGAGGAGGTTCTACGTTCAATTGAATACACCTTAACCATAAAAAGAAGAAAAAAAAAATGGTGGCGCTAATTTCTATGCGAACTCTTTAAAATTACATATAACTTGGCAACACTGCGTCATATTTTGTATTGAAAACTTTTCATCATCATCAGCCGGAAGACATCCACTGCTGAACATAGGCCTCCCCCAAGGAACACCACTTGGATCGGCTACTCGCCTATTGCATCCAACGGTTCCCTGTCAATAGACAAGTTCATCGGTCCACCTAGTGGGGGGTATCCTACAAGACTATGTCTTCCGGTTCGGGGTTGCCACTCGAGAACCTTTCTTCACCATCGGTTATCGGTTCTGCAAGAGATGTGGCCTGCCCATTGCCATTTCAACCTGCTAACTTTGAGAGCTATGTCAGTGACTTTCGTTCTCCTGAGGATCTCCTTGTTTCGGATTTTATCACGCAGGGAAACTTGTAGCATAGCCCTCTCCATAGCTTGTTGTGCAACTTAGAGCATGCTAATGACGCCAACAGTATGAGACCACATCTCAGTGCCATAAGTCATCACTGGCAACACACACTGGTTGAAAACCTTGGTTTTTTAGGCTCTGCGTTGTTGTGGATGAAAACTTTTAGTTCCATTTTATTTAGATTCTACTCTTTCTGGCCAAACTGTACATACATGTATTTTTATTTATTTATGTTTACCGGTTACTCTATCAAATGTGGGCTGAATTTGAAAATTCTTTGTTTGGAAATCACAAGGTGGTCTCATATAAATTCTATGAAGGATTCACCCCTAAAGGTGTAAAAATAAGGGATGAAATTTCATATATCAGAATATTTTCATTGGAGTTGTATATATATTCTGTTTTTTAATCTAGCAATTTTACTTGTTTGAACTATGAATTGAAGAGGAAGTGATAAAAGTAATACTGCTATTTTTAAACTTATTTTAGTAACAATTTAGCATAGAAGTATGTTTAGCATATATACCTACCTATAGAAAAAATTACCTACCCAAAATATCGAAAATATATTTTGCTGTCCCAATTACTCCTGGCTTAATTGAAATACCAGACAAAAAAAATGTTTATCAACTTTCACATTATGTTGTCGGATTTTTGTCGTCGCCCGGTCGGATATGTGCCACACTAGGGTTGCTACTGAATAGAACAAATGTGAATTATTCTTATGGTCTTACCACAAAAAAATTAAATACATTGTAAACCTGTGTTAAACAGTGTTTAACTCGTAAACATGCCTTACTCGTGTGTTTAAATGTGAGCAACTACAAATCCTGATTAAGTATTGTTTAACTCAATTTTGTTGTTACATTTCTAATAATTTCAGATTTATCTCTAGACACTGTCTAGCTAAACGGGCGTCTAAAAGTGTTTTTTGTGGTAACACGGTTAATGTTTTTTCACCAGCTTAATTTACAGGTTGACTGCTGATTTTTTTATATTTTAATATAAAAAACCAGCAATAACGATATGCAGTATGCACTACCTCATTTATCAAAAACGATTGAGCCTTTTGGTTCTACAAGGAATTCAAAACATACCAAAGCTTCTATATTATATTTTTTTGCAAGTTCTGTAACTTAGTCACAAGACGAGCGATCGATCGTCTGAAAGTGTCACACCTGCTTATAGTACTTATTTAAATGAAAATTCTGAGCAATAAAAATCTACAAGAGAGATAGCGCGACAACCCTGCTCTGTAGGACGTTGGCTGCATAATAAAGACTGAATAGTGCCGATCAGTTCAACTACATATAACAGTTGTTATAGAGTATACAGGTTGTTATAATATACTTACATATATTATTTATGCAGACATGCTCGCAGATTCCCTTTGATTCGCTGCCCTTTTGTACTTGAAGCGTACGTGTGGGTTATTTATCAATAGCTTTGTTCATTATCGAAGCATCTTACGTGTAAATTATTTGTTTTGAATACCCCGCAGTTATTCAGTCCATCAGTGATCATGACGCTCGCTACCGTGCCGAAATATAAACTGGTAAATATTCTGATAGTAATATCTACGTGATACCTAGATTTTTGCTGATTTCGATGCGTTTTTTGAAATGATATGACATAGTGTTTCTTATTTAGCTGCAGTTGTTTCCAATTAGCTTTTCCTGAATACCACTTACCAGGCGGTATAGGCCTAACTCTTCTGCTGTGTCTGAGTGTCAGGGAGTGGCTGAAAGTTTTTTACTTGTAAAGAGGTCGCGTATTTTAGAAGTTTGAGAAATACCGGTGAATGTCACTGGTGATCGTTTTTCAGGAAGGTCCTCCCTGAGAAACCATCGCTGCTCTGATATCCTTTGATCTAGCTAGATCTGTGGTTCTCAATACGAAGGTACGCGTATCGGGGTACGCGAGATTGCACTTGGAGATATTAGTAAGACTGTTTAAGAATGTTGAAAATTAAGAAGGTGGAAAAATTAGAATTTACAACAATAAGAATGTGAAAATAATGTGAGGTGGTTTTTTTTGAAGTGATTTTATTTTTTTGTACTGTTTGGAATGACGTATTTCCAGAAGAGGTTCTCACGACTTGCGGACAAACATGGTCCTATTCATACCCTTCCGGGATAACATACCATTTCACACTCAACCTGTATACTTATGTATTGACATAACACACATCATTGGATTTCAAAGACGACAAATCTAGATAAAACTAAATCTTACTTGGCTGGCGAACACGAGCCCTCGATACTTCGCGACCACTTGGTGTTTACGGCCCACAGTTTGAAAAACATTAGCCTAGCTCAATGTTGGTGAGGTAGGTTGGATAGTAGACGTGTAGGATGACCTGTTGGGCTAACATGCGCACCGTGACAAAAGTTTGTCGATGCTTATGTCGTGCATTTGTCTCATGTTCGCGAGAGAAAGAGCGAGACAAAACAGTAGACAAAATTTCGTCGCGGCGCGCATGTTAGCCCTGCAGCAGGTCTAACATGCGCGCCACGACAAAATTTTGTCTACTGTTTTGTCTCGCTCTTTCTCTCGCGAACATGAGACAAATGCACGACATAAGCATCGAGAAAATTTTGCCACGGTGCACATGTTAGCCCTACTGGAAGTGAATATGTGAAGTGACGATGCCCTTCGACCACATCGTCATAGATCAAGTTAGATAGTGGTCACACCACGTATAATAAGGGAAATAATTTAACGTGTCGTGATAATTGTACCTACTAGTAGTTACGTACGGAATGTGAATAACAGTTTAGTTTACTGGATAATTTTCTATGTCGTGAGTCTATGCGATGTCGCCTAATGAATAAAAATCGATGTATAATCACATATTTTCACACAATAGCTCCACTGCTATGCGTGTATCTTTAACTTTCGTTATCTCATATCTGTTTTAGAGTTTACGGCTCTCTAAACTGTGTTAAACCGTTGAATAGTTAAACTATGTATTTCCTTATCTTTCGATTAATTATTCTGCGGTTCTGTGTACTTCGTAATAATTCTTACTTTTTAAGTACAATTACGTTATACAAGGTTTTATATTATAATATTTTATAGTTTTATTTATAATACTAGCTGCTGCCTGCGGTTTCACCCGCGCGGAGATATTGGATTTTATGAGTTTTATTTTTTTGCGCGGAACCCTAACTCATTTTCTAAAATTAAAGTAGCATATAAGTTACTCCTTATAACATCGGCTATCTGCCAGTAAAAGTCCCGTCTAAATCTGTCCAGCCGTTTACCTGCGATTACCCGGAAAAAACACAAACATTTTAAAAATTGTGTTTTTGTTATAGGTACCGTATATACTTTCATATCCATTTAGTAAAAAGCTGTTATTTTGATATTACAAACAGACACTTCAACCTTATTTATTTGTATAGATTTTCGCTGGACCGCATAAAAGCGTATATAAGAAACTCGGAAGCCTAGACTGAGGCGAAGGTCAAGGTTCAAGTCCGAGTTTAATCGTCCATATTGCAGGTACACGAGAATTAGGTCACCTTTAAGAGTTTGACCTAAGGTCACACTATATTTGTTTTGTGGCCTGCTCTCGTATTTATGGACTGATGTTTTTCATATTTTAGGCTGATTTTGAATATGATTTGTTTTTTTATGCTATTTGGTAACGAGACGAGCTGGTCGCTTGCCTGATGGTGAGCATAACGCCGGCACATAACAATTGCAGTGCCACTCAGAACTTTGAAATACAAAGGCCTGCGTGGCACTACAGTGCGCTCGTTACCCTGAGACATTAGGTATTAAGTCTCATAAGCCCAGTAATTTCACTGGATACTCTGCTCATCAAACCGATACACAGTAATGCTTCCACATTACTGTTTGGCGGCAGACATCAGGAGGAAAGCGGTGGTACCAACCCAGACGGACATTTGCAGAAGAGTTAGTCCTACCACTAACAATCGATTTGAAATTTTGTCTATTGTTCACAGTTCTCCAATTTGGAGACGCCAGGGTACGTCGGCTTCGCGAACCTCCCTAACCAGGTGCACCGCAAGTCGGTGAAGAAAGGCTTCGAGTTCACGCTAATGGTTGTCGGTGAGAGCGGCCTCGGCAAGTCGACGCTAGTCAACTCCCTTTTCTTGACCGACTTGTACCCTGAACGAGTTATACCTGACGCCACTGGTGAGTTACTAGTCTCTTTTTAGTTTTTTTTTGGTTGACAGCCCTGTGTTTAATTTGTATAATAAATTAGTTGCTTACGAAGCGAGAGACTCCGAGCTCAATTCCTGACTGGGGCAAACTTTGTGTGCTGAACATAAAGTTGGTTCTGTGTGTGTCCATGCCACATGCGACACAGGGAATCCTAGTGCAGGGCTATGATTGTGTAATTGTTTATTTGTCTGTACTAATAAACAGTAAAGTTCGTGAGTTTGTTTGTTTTTTACCGCTATAATCTCTGGAACCGCTCTAAAAATTCTTTCACTAATATGAAGCTACATGATCCCTGAGTGCTATAGGCTTTATTGACATTTTATTCTAAATCCACTCGTGCGCAACCGCGGGCAGACGCTAGTATTAAATAATCCAAAGAATATTATCAGGTGGTAGAACTAACTCTACGAGTGTCCTCCCGGGCGGATTTATTATGTTTTGTATATGTTTATGTATGTTATTGCAGAAAAAACCAACCAGACGGTCAAGTTGGACGCTTCGACAGTCGAGATCGAAGAAAGGGGCGTCAAACTGCGTCTCACGGTCGTCGACACACCCGGGTATGGCGACGCAATCGACAACACAGATTGTTTTAAGGTGAGATTTTTGTCTATTAGGTACAATTTTATGGTGATCCTTCTTAACTATGTTTGATGGAAATTTACTGTGTACTTTCAAGTTTATCAGCTCATAATCGAATAGTAACACTTTTTCAAAGCGGGGAGCTAAAGTGCTGTGCCACACTTTAACAAGTCGACATATGTACATAATAATAAGTAAGTCACCACGTGAACGCCGCTGCAGTAGCATGCAAATGCTAACGAGTTATTTATAGGACTAAGTGGATCGCTAGTCAGCTGGGGCGCCTTATAAAATGATGCCGGCCCGTTATGTTCCCATTGTCTTGTCGTGCGCATGTGCGCCAGATTTCGTGGTTCATTTCTTATTGCCGCCGGTCGATGGGTTTCATTTTTTGTTCTAAACTATACAAATAAATAAAATTTAAGTGTCTGTTGGTAATATCAAAATAACAGCTTTTTATTAAATGCATATGAAAGTATACACGGTACCTATAACAAACCAACCATTTTGTAATTTTTGTCTGCCTGTTTGTTCCGGGTAATCTCCTAAACGGCTGGACCTATTTTGACTGGACTTTCACTGGCAGATAGCTGATGTTACAAGCAGTAACTTAGGCTACGTGAGCGAAGTCGTGGGGCACAGCTAGTATAATTATATGTAGTTTAAAAAAACAATAAAACACTTCCATCTCTTTCCAACACACTTTCAGATTTATAATAGTATCAGATTTATAATAAAATATGTTTGTTATATGAAAGATCCCACTGGGTTGGACTATCTGGGGCAGAATTCGGCGCGCCGCTATCTCGCTCGCGCATCTCAACATTTTTGAAGATAAACAATCACTTACTATAATTATGAAAAATCGCATTCGGTGAAATTGCTGACAATAACATGACAAAGGTTATACAAAATTTTCATTTTGATCCATTCAAGTTTTCAAACCTAAAAATGGGATTTTATTTTTTGCCCATTTTCATGTATGAAATCTTGATCGGATCAAAATGATACTTTTGCTGTATCTTTGCAATGTCATTGTCAGCAATTTCACCGAGTGCGATTTTTCATAATTATATTAAGTGATTATTCATCTTCAAAAATGTTAAGATGCGCGAGCGAGATAGCGGCGCGCCGGGTTCTGCACCTTAACTCTATCCAATGTTCACAAAGACCCTTGTTATCATAACTATAATTAGCTTCTGGCCTCACTCTGGTCAAAGACGTATTTGTTAAGTAATTTCTAAGATATTTGGTATTTTTTGTGTTACTCGAGATAAGTTACAATTTGACTCCTATTTCAACTGATGTCTAAAATATTGCTGTTGCTATGTATAATTTAAACTGTGTCAATAAATGAATTTGAAATTAGAAAATAGCTTCGACATCATCGTCGCTTCTTCTCGGGTCGTAGCATGGTAATAGTACAATGCTAAGACCCGACTTCACCGACAGCTCACAGAAAACTACTTTTAGACGCTGTTTAGCCAGACAGCGTCTAAAGATAAACGTCTAGAATTATTAGAAATGTAACAATAGAATGGAGTTAGGCAAGGTTAGACAATTCAAACCAAGATTTGTGGTTGTTTATATTGAAACTATCTAGTATATGGAATCCAGCGGCGCGAGTACGGATCTTTTCGATAAATAAAATTCGATAAAATTGACAGTTAAAATCGATAAAGTGGGTTTTATTCGATAAAATTAACAGTTAAAATCGATAAAGTGGGTTTTATCGATTTTAACTGTCAATTTTATCGAATTTTATTTATCGAAAAGATCCGTACTCGCGCCGCAGTTGTTCAGTTATGTAAAAACCGAAATAGCACCGTTCTGGTTATACAGGAGCTGAGTGGCTGATATTAGTTATATCAAAATCATTGTTGTGAGATCGGACAGTACAGTATTTCATCTCTCGGGGTTAGTATCTCGACGACTGATGATGAATGTACTACATTAATAATTGTTGTTCGTTTATTCCTCAGTCAATTATCCAGTACATCGACGAGCAGTTTGAGCGGTTTCTGCGCGATGAGAGCGGCCTCAACCGACGTAATATCGTCGACAACCGTATACACTGCTGCTTCTACTTCATATCGCCGTTCGGACATGGGTAAGTTTGTTAGTGGGAGGACTAACTCTTCTGCGAGTGTCCGTCTGGGTTGGTACCACCGCTTTGCTCGTGAAGTCTGCCGCCAAGCAGTAGTGTGCTAGCATTACTGTGTCCCGGTTTGACGAGCAGAATAGCCAGTGAAATTACTGGGCTTATGAGACTTAATACCTAATGTATCAGGGTAACGAGCGCACTGTAGTGCCGCGCAGACCTTGCTGTTTCAAAGTTCTGAGTGGCACTGCGATTGTTATGGACCGTCGTTATGCTTACCATCAGGCTAACGACCAGCTCGTCTCGTTATCAAATAACAAATCTTTTTCTTTCGCTCTCCCCTGTCAGCGTTTCATGTACTTCCAATTCATTCATATCCGCTTTTACACAATCCTTCCATCCATCAACATATTTTTCACTCTCTTAGTGAACACTTTGAAAATGAAGTGAAGAGAATAATTAGATTTATTACCAAGAGAGATTCAGATTACTATTTTATATTTAAGACTATCGGCGAGCCCCATACTCTCAATTATTGTGAATAAATAATAATCAAGATGCCACAAATTTATTTGCCTTTATTCCTAGATTAAAACCCCTGGACATCGAGTTCATGAAGCAGTTACACAATAAAGTAAACATCGTGCCAGTCATCGCTAAGGCGGACTGTCTCACTAAGAAAGAGGTCCAGAGGCTGAAGACTAGGGTAAGAAACGAATAACCTTACCAGCGGCGCAAGTAAGGAAGTCGGTTCGATAAATTTATCGAATCGAAAACACTGATAAATTTATCGAATGTTGAGAGTACCGAAGTCTGATCGTAAAGTATTGTTACAATACTTTACGATCAGACTTCGGTATAGTAGCTCTATATTCTCTTTGGATTCGACCTAGCTATTCGATAATTTTTGTCGATTGTATCGTGGCTCAATAAATTATATAAAAAATCGATAAAACCCTGTTTATCGATTAGAACTGTCAATTTTGTCTAATTTTATCGATCGAAAATATCTATACTTGCGCTGCAGGAGGACTAACCTCCGTGCCCTATAACGCAAACTCAGTAGTCGCATAAATCGTTTCGTTTTTACCAGGTGATGGAGGAAATCGAAAGGGAAGGCATCAAGATCTACCCGCTCCCGGACTGCGACAGCGACGAGGACGAAGATTACAAGGAGCAGGTGCGCCAGCTGAAGGCGGCCGTGCCCTTCGCCGTGTGCGGCGCGGGCCAGCAGCTGGAGGTGCGCGGGCGCCGCGTGCGCGGCCGGCTCTACCCCTGGGGGGTGGTCGAGGTCGAGAACCCGGACCACTGCGACTTCATCAAGCTGAGGACTATGCTCATGTGTGTATTCAATCACTACTGGTTATTTTATTATTGTTTTTAAATCTTTATTGATTTAGAAAGGGGTTTTATCATAAAGGTTTTTAAATCTTTATTTATTTAGAAAGGGGTTTTATCATAAAGGTTTTTTAAATCTTTGTTTATATAGAAAGGGGTTTGATCATAAAAGGTTTTAAATCTTTATTTATTTAGAAAGGAATGTGATCATAAAGGTTTTTAAATCTTTGTTTACATAGAAAGGTGTTTGATCATAAAGGTTTTTAAATCTTTATTTATTTAGAAAGGGGTTTTATCATAAAGGTTTTTTAAATCTTTGTTTATATAGAAAGGGGTTTGATCATAAAAGGTTTTAAATCTTTATTTATTTAGAAAGGAATGTGATCATAAAGGTTTTTAAATCTTTGTTTACATAGAAAGGTGTTTGATCATAAAGGTTTTTAAATCTTTATTTATTTATAGAGAGGTTTTATCATATCGGTTTTTAAATCTTTGTTTATATAGAAAGGGGTTTGATCATAAAGGCTTTTAAATCTTTGTTTATATAGAAAGGGATTTGATTATAAAAGTTTTTAAATCTTTATTCGCTTAGAAAGGGGCTTTACCATAAATGATTTTAAATGTTTATTTATTTAGAAAGGGGGTTTATCATAAATGTTTTTAAATCTGTATCTATTTAGAAACAGGTTTTATCATAACTGTTTTTAAATCCTTATTTATTTAGAAAGGGGTGGGTGAATCAACCCTTTTTACTATAACTAACTGTATTATAATATGCTAGCCAACCATTTAACTAACATTAAAAAATCCATATCAATTAAAAACATCTACTAAAATGTCATTACACTTTGCAAGTTAATTGCATGAGAATATGGACAATGGACATCCTAACGGTAACCGGTCAATGTCACGTGATCCAGCTGTCTATGCCTCCCGCGCAGCTCGCGCCCGCGCGTCAAGCCTGCGGCAGACGAGACGTGGTGACTCTGCTTTGTAATAATTAAGGATATTTTGAGATATAAGAGATACAAATAATGTATTGATTCGAGTCGCATGTCAGCTCGCCTCCTTAAAAATTGATACCGCTTTCGTATACACCTTGTAATTGCCGGTTCATAATAATAACTACGAATGAGAGGAAATAAGATCTTACATGCTGCATAGAGGCTTTGTCCCTTTCTATCACAACAGTAATAGTTATGCTTGTTCTGTTACCAGCACGCATATGCAAGATCTGCAAGAGGTCACGCAAGAGGTCCACTACGAAAACTACCGCTCCGAGCGGCTCGCCAGAAGTGGACAGGTGCCTAAACGTCACACGTAAGTTCTGACTATTCTATACTAGTTGTGCACCGCGGCTTCGCCTACATAGCCTAAGCTCCTTGTGACATCAGCTATCTACCAGTGAAAACTCCGTCAAAATCGGACCAGCCGTTTCGGAGATTACCTGGAACAAACAGACAAAAATTTTAAAAATTGTGTTTTTGTTGTAGGTACCGTATGTACTTTCATATGCATTTAATAAAAAGCTGTTATTTTGATATTAAAAAACAGTCACTTCAATTTAATATTTGTTTTTTTTTTAATATTGTTACTATGGCAAAAGAAACTAAACAAAACTATACAAGTACCGTCAGACAATTGACGGATGACCATAGCAATCCAACGATGCAATGCCGCCTTGTATTTTTTGTGGCTAGGTTAAATATTATGTGTTTACTAGCCGCTTGGAAAAAAGTAGGTAGTTGTGTACATCAATTTTACTTTGATTTCGTTTTTAAGGTCGACTGAAAGCGGCTTGAGTGAAGCGGATTCGAATGGCGTCACCAACGGCTCTAACGAAGACGCCTTGCGCGAAAAGGTAACTAGTTTTTATTTACTGTAGTGGAAATTTCTTAAAAGTCCTATAATGTAAAGAAACTTGAGGGCCCACCAATCAATGACATAGAGATAGAAAATTTGAATTTCGTTCGCTCGCTAACCAATGACATGTTATTAGTTAGCGATTGAATCACTATAGCTGCCATTGGTTGGTATCCGCCGATTTTGTTTTGTTTGTTATCACTGCTGGAGAACTAAGAAAATTCCCCATATAAGTATATGTTTCAGTGACCGAACGTCACTTATGATAAGCATTCCACCATCCCCAAAAATTGAGTGCCACAATTATTGTGTTTACCTCTGACATTTAATTTTAAAGAGCAAAAATAAACCTGCTATCTTTTATCTGGAAGGGTTATCCAGGATCCAGGATAGTTCATTATAAATCGTGAAGAAGTCAGCTCTAAAGTTATTTACTCACAATTTATTTAGATGAAGAATAAAAAGTAACCTAGAATAGAACCTTGGGGAACTCCCATATGCTCAGTAACTAATGTTCTGGATCTTCAATAAAACAATTCGTCCGGGAAACTATTGATGTACATACATTTATTTTCTTAAACTTATTTTTATGCGTTCACCTAGCCCAAACTTCAAATATCAACAATGTCCATTGTCTCTTATTACTAAATAGATTGCCGTCTGTACAATAGCCAACGCATCATACCATATATGTCAACGTTACAGCTAGTGACTCAGGTCGTTTAAACATCTGTACTTAAAGGTGCGTTCAGAAATATAGATACTACAGTAACTGTAATGAGTTGTAAATGAACGTGTGTTGTCACTACAGGAGGCTGAGCTCCGCCGCATGCAAGAGATGCTGGAGCAGATGCAGCGGCAGATGCAGCTGCAGGCGGCCAGCACCACCACCACCGCATAGTGTTTGGCCAAGGCAAAGGTAATCTTTGTTGTGTTCCTATACCCTATTCCATAATCTTCGATATTTTTGTAAACAAAGAAATGTCACGAAAAGTCACTGTCAAAGTGACATGCCAGTTGCCCAAAACATTTTTCACTTGTGAAAAATATGTTTGTTTCTATCTCCCCCGGGTTTGCTCTCACGCGGCACTTTATTGTGTTCTTTATTAGAACATAATAAATGACAGACACCAACAGACTCAATCGGTGCTCACATTCAACGAACCTTCCAGAAACACACCGTGCCCGTTCCAAATTGGTATAGGTATAGCTACCGACATCTCTTCTTTCTGTTGCAGCTTTAAAGCCGAAACTTTAGAGCACGCTTGTCTATGATATTCCGACTCATTTTAGGCTTAATAGGTTAGATATTTATAAAAACTATTGCAACATTAACACAAAGACTACTTTTTATTACAGTTGGACACAAGTAAGGCTGTCCAATTGCCTGCAGAAAACTGCAACGTGGTCAACTCGATACTTCGAGCCATCCCGTACTGTGTTACTTCCAATTAGATACATTTTAGTGTTGTATTTACTGTCATATCCATAAATTAGCTTGTGTTAAAAAAATTGGGTAAAAAGAATTTGTGATGTTTTGAATTTATGAACGAGTTAAAAAACTTTTGTGTGCGTATTGCCAGAAATAAATTAAAAGTAAAGTTGGCGATGTTTTGAATTTATGAACGAAACAACGAACTTTTGTGTGTGTATTGCCAGATATAAATTAAAAGTAAAGTTGGCCTATGACAGCAATTAAATTTAGTATTATAATCATACTCAAATATTATTTTTCATTATATTATATCGACATGGACTATTTCCTATATTATTAGTCTAAACAAAATAGATAAACGATTTTCTCTCTCTATTTGTAGTGTTTAAGATATGAAAGTTTATCTCTACAATATTGTTACGAGTAGAATATTCCATTATTATGTCAGGTGAGATATTCAGGGCCGCTTGCATAACGATACGTATTTAGAGACTTCCTAACTGCATTTAAGTAACTAATTACGATTAGCGTCTTGCTTAACAAAGATTAAGGCCTTGATCATGTTTAGCGAAATGTCAAACTTAAACGCATACGCGCCATTTGATATGAACAGCTGTTGATGTAACATTTGGACTCTTTTTGTAATTTTGTCAAGTTTTCCCATTTTACGTAAGAAAATCCTGATTTATGTAAGCTTAATCATAGTTTGACGAAAAAAAAAAACAAAGTAGAAAGTACGTCAAACGAGACGCATGAGACTGTTTTTCCGACACGCTAACTACGTTTAGTTAAATGACATCTGAAACCATCTCATGGAAGACAATCATAATTACGTTTAGTGTAAATGTGTTTAGGCATCTAAACGTATTTAACTAATCAACATTAGTAACGACTTAAACATGACGTTATGCAAGCGGCCCCCAATCTCAAGTAGTAATTGAAAAGAAATATTAGAATATTTATAAATTAATGGCTGTGGAATATTCTGCAAAAGATACTATAAAAATATCTCACGAATCTAAATGGTTAAGAATTTCTCGAATAACTCTAAAATGCAATGTCTTCAAAACATTAAAATCTGAATGTTCTGATGTCACTAAGAAATTATACTTTAGTTTAAGCCGTGATCTTAAATCGAATTGTATATTTTGCTAGATCTTGTGCCAGTAGAATTACAATTATTATTATTATTTGAATTACAATCTTGGCGTGAATTTGGCATTAACATGAACCCTTTTGTTATCATTGTATCTCAATTATAAATCGATGCTTATTTTGTGTCATGACTTATAAATGTGTATTATTTTTTCTCTATTATATTGGACACGTATTAATAACATTATGTTTAGCTATTTTTAATGTAATGTTGCAATGAAAGTAAGGCTGAATGTGCTTGACTGTATAAAATATTGTGCATGAAGTCCTATAGGTACTTAAAGATCTTATCATTCTCATATTAATAAGAAAATCTATTCCCATATTGGTGCATTTATTTTATATTAGATGTAGCAATATAACGAATTAGTTTACTAACTAGATATGTGTTAAATTGGCTATAAATACACTTCGAATACATGCTAGATGTTAATTCGGTGCCAAAGCTGTAAAGTTTTTGAAGGATGATCAATTATATTCAATGCCGAGTAAGTAGAGTTGTAGTTGGAAGAGAGTTGGTAAGGTACCCTATCTATAAATAATTATAGCTTCTATGTAATCATATTTTTGTAATAAATATGAACCGAAAAATGCTTTTGATTTTTATGCTCCCACATATGACATTACCCAGCAGATATACATGACATGGAAGAATAATACGGTGACTTGCTGTCGGAATAGTGTTAGTAACTAATAGTAACACACCATTTAAAGACTGCTAGCCGGGCACTGCTAAACGCCGCCCAGCCGAGCCAATCACAACACGCCGTCTTCACTCGTCTGATGTATAAGTTTTAAACTGACCAATCGCAACGTGCCGTGTCCCCTCGTCCCCCACCAACATTTGATGATTGTATTCTCATGCAAAACTTTGATTATGCGGTGTCTAGGTTTACTGGTCGAGGTTAGAAACTAAAGGCCAGATAGATCTGAATTTTTGAAAAAAAAAAAATTAGTAGGCAGTGAAATGTTCCAAAAATATATTGTAGGTCAAGAGTCAGTGTGACTGGTTGGGAACCTCAACCCATACTAAATTATCATAAAGTAGTAAGGTTTGTATGTTTTTTGTTTGTTTGTTACCGCTAATCTCTGGACCCGCTGGCGCTGCTGGCTGATCTGATTCACAGATCACTATATATGTAGCTAGTTCTATAAAATCTTTTACAAATTGGATAGTTTAATAACCCTGAATGCTATACCTATAGTTTACATTACTTAGAGTCCGCGTCATGACTGAAGTCCTGCGGAATAAAGAGGAACTAAAATTGCCCTAACTTCGCATTCAGTCGTATGTCTTGAAATTACTTCTATGTACATAATCATTTATCATATGATTTTAGCTCAGAGCAAAAATAGGTAGAGCGCGAGCATCGCTCCGGTCGCCTAATGCGCAGCGTAGGCAAGTGAACTATAGCTAGTTATATTGATAGGTAAGTGACTGATAGGGATGGGCAATTGAGCACTGCAAGCGTAGTTGTCGATAAAAGCAGCTGAATGGCACGGGACCTATTGTTATATTATGTTGTATAATTAATGTATAATGTGAAGTATGTATGGGTGAGTTTTTGATAAGTAAACATTATTATTTGCTTATTTATTTTAAGGTACGAATTTATAGGTCTCGCATAATGAATGAATGAATGAATTTATATTGTTATAATTTTATTTTATATATTGTAGTTTTAATTTACAATAAAATTATGTTCAAATTACATGTTTTTTATATCGTATTTATAGAATCATTTACGTTATTGTAATTGAGTCAAAATGCGTTTTTATTTTTATATTTCCCCGCACTTTATGTAAAGGATAAAAACTAAAAGAAACAAAGAAATAAAAAAACAGGATGATATGTTATATCTTATTTATTTTTTAATTTTTTATTTAATTAACAAGCAAAAATATAATAATAACCAAAATAAAATACGCGTCAATATGACTTTGAAAAAAAGGTGCTTCAGGTTACATCCACTAGACAAGCGAGCATCAAGAAAATCTATGGGGAAGTCATTTTTTATTTATTTATTTAATACTTTATTGCACAAAAGAAATGTACAAAGGGAGGACTTAATACTATTAGTATTTTCTACCAGTCATCCACACAAAGTAGAAGAAAAGAAGGAAGTCATTATTGTTTTCTGTACTTTTTTTTTAAATGAAGTTGTTACAATTAAGAAACACATGCGGGCAACATGAAACGCCTTATAACCACTCTAAATAATTAATCATATCTAAATCATTTACAAAGTAATTCTCGCAAGCGCACATAGCGCGCAGGTGTATTATAAACTATTTCTCGCCGTATCGAATCAAGCGCCGAACGCGTCACATCACTATCCCAGTTGGCAATCCAAGAGGGGTTGCGGGGCGGTGCGGGCGGTGCATGTAGCCTTGCGTCCCGCGTCTCCGTCCACCCCGCGAAGCGTGATTTCTAATTTACTTAAAAGTATTAAAAAATGCTTTACCGGTGAAATGTGATGCTAGATTTCTGTTTAGTGTGTTTCCGAGTATCGTTTTTACATGTTTTTATTGCACATTTTACCATTTTTAGCAGTTAAATAATCAAATGCTCGCCAGGAACTCGCAACGTGCGCTCACACCGCTAGTGAGCGTATGACTATTAACGCTTGCGGTAGGAACAGTGCGATGTTCTCACCCGTGCATACTGTTCCCACTTGGTAACACGCGCTCTACCTATTTTTGCTCTGAGGATTTTAGCTTACTGCGTTTTATCCTCCTTTCCCCAACAATAGTCTTGAATCCTCCTATATACTAATGTACTCTGTGGTCTTGAAGAAATTAGGCCAAACATATTAGGTTTTTGAACGCACTGCTATATTTTGCACTAGCAACTCCATCTTCATGTCAAATTGAAGCAAGGAACATTATGAAGTTTGACAACAATTTAGGGATGTAATACTTCTTAAAAAAGATCGATTTTTTTATTCGAATCGAATCGAATCGAAGTCTAGAGAATTGATTCAGATAAAAATCGAGGTCTAAAAGATCAATTTCTCAAAAAGTTATCTTTTTCCTTTTCTTTTTGAGCTTATATTAATAATAAAACAATAATCTTTCATCGATTTTAACTGTATTTATTTAAAAAAAATACTTTAAGTTATTATTATTTATTTTGCATTCATAATTACAAGGTAATAAACTGTCACAAGCAAATTAAATTTCAAAGGGTATAAAATCACTACGTTCTACTAGTCTACTACTGAATACAAATAAATAAAATCTAAATATTAAGAAGAGTGTTTTTTGTTTATAATTTGATAGACACAGATGCATTTACCTTAATACTACCTTATAAATATAGAAATAAAAATACGTCTTTAAGTGCAATTGGGCCAGACATATACATATTATTTCATATTTATAACATTCACATAAAAATGTCACATAAACCTTTAGGATAACTTATTAAGCATTAATGTAGTCTTTATAGTCGATTTGACCTAAATAAACAGATTAACATACATACAACCATACATTGCCGATTAAATAAATGTTTGTAAAAAGTTTTTTGTTGAAAAATATATTTTTCCAGACAAACTTTTTCATCAGATCATCATATTGCATTGTCATCCGATTTGTATATATTATGTATTTTAAATTTCGGCTCAATCACACACTGGGAAGTGGGTCAAATTTAGCTTGTAAGATTTTACCTAAACTAATATATTACGTCCTGCATACATACACACAAACATTGCAAGTTGATCATAAGCTTGTAATATGACATGTCTTCTCCTCGGACCTCGGAGTACACAGAGTGCTAAGCCTAACTCTGCTCTATGATCATGTCTATTATATTTAAAATATTGACATATCAACATGTCTTAAATTGTTTTATATGTATTGTCATTCTATAAAATGTATCTTCAATTCTTTATTTTTTTACCCGCAGTTTCGCCAGTATTCCCGTGAACATGATGCTTGCAACAGCGTCGAAATATCGGGAGCTCACCAGCTTATAATAATCACGGTAAATATCCCGTTACAATGTATAAAGTATTCAATTCTTTAGTTTATTAAAGCCAAGCTTCCTTGTAGCCTATCGTTTAAATGTATCAATTGAAAATGCCCTAGAATCGAATTTCAATTTTCGAGTCTGAGATCGTTACACGGGATTGATCCATGAATTAAGATTGATTTAAAAGTTCGATTTACTCAGAAAATCGATTCTTCGATTAATCGATCTCACTTTGCCAATCGCCATCCCTACAACAATTACAATTTACAAATCAAATACAAAAATGTGAAATGTCGGCCATAGTGGTACCAGCGGAATTTTGTTAGCAAACAGCTCTTTAGTTTTTATTGTGTTCGCAAATCGCGATGGCCATCGTAGAGGACGAAGTGCGTAATGATTCTTCAGAGGAGAATGATATAGAAGTGGTAGTGGAAGAATATGACGTTGAACCAGATTCGGAGGACTCCGATGTATGTATGCGTGCTAACTGCTAACATATCGGTCACCTTTTTTACTTTTTATTGATTTCCTGCAAGCTTGTTTTGATTTGGATTGCATTTTATCGGACCGTCGTAGTGATACAAACACTTAACGCTATAATTAATGTGGTTGATGCTCCCAATCCACGAGTCAGTCTGTTGTTCTGTAATTATTCAGGGAGGGTTATTGTTTTTTAAAACGGTTATTATCGTTTGTCTGATGTTTTTCTAATGTAATAGGACCCTTTAGTTGTATTCTTTTGCGTTATATACTATTACGATTCTTATTGGTATCTTACTTTTAAAATTAGGTCATTATGTGGTTGTGGATGGTATCCACAATAATTTTATTAAATATTTGTTGCAAAAGTCCTGTCCATGTGTAGGCACTTTTCAGGAAAGTATGTAACAGTTTATCACTTATTATATTTTAGTATCTATTATAAAAATATATATTGATGTATTGAATATTTATTCAATTAGGATGATGATGATGCAGTAGACGAAGCATTGGAGCGAAAGGTTAACGAATTAGAAGACCGGATTAAGGAAGATCCATACAACTATGATGACCACATTGAATTGATCCAGGCACTGTGGTAAGATCCCTACTAAATGTTTTTTATTTGTTATAGCGTTGTTGTCTTGTTAATTGCCAAAATTAGCTAAGACATCATTTTGAATTAGCTCAACTTAAGTATTGGTAAAATTCATTAAAAGTTGCATTTACCAGGTTAATAAGTGCAAGATGTGTCATGTGGAGCGTAAAGATTTGAAATGCAACAACGAAAAAATATTTTTATAAATTTCAGAATTTTAAACCTGTTTTAGCATGTAACTATCGCCTCTAATATACTAGTATCTTTCAAAAATAGTGTTTTTAGGCTAGTATTAGTCTTCATATCATAATGAATAATGCAACCTTTTCCATTTATCTACTATCTACCAGGGGTTTGTCTGAGTTGGAGAGATGGCGTTCTGCCTTCGACCGCCTTCAGCAGATGACGGCGCTGAAGCCAGACCACTGGCTGATGCGCCTGCAAACAGAGGCAACACTGTCACACTCTTCGGAGAAGGAGAACAATGATGAGATTGCATATCTGTTCCGGCAAGCTATGCTGGATTGCTATTGTAAGTAGAGATGGGCAGTGAAACCACTGTTTTCTTCAACTAAATATGATTTGCCGCTAATAAAGACCAATATAAAAGCCAACAACAATAATTTCAGTGTAAAATTATACTCTCTTCCCTCATAAAGGGAAAAATATGTTAGTATGAAAATCAAACCACCTTAATATTTGTTTATTTGTTCTACAGCTATCCAAATCCTGAGTGAGTGGTGCTCTTGGTCCCTCTCCGGCAGCGACGCTGAGTACACCCGCACTCAGATAGATGAGGTGCTCCAGAGAGCTGGTGCTGACCCTCTATCGGGGAAGGTGTTCTGGGATGCTAAGCTGGAGTTTGAGAAAGCGCAAGTGGATAATATGAAGTGAGTTTTTATCAGTCAGCAAATTCAAAATCTGTCTCTAAAGGACAGGAATAATCATCAACCAAGGTGTGGTATGTATTATTGTTAGACTCTACTCAACATCACGGAAGAAATCAGTTCAAGAACTTAAAAATTGATTCTTCCATGTGTACTATTGATGACCATGACGGTTTACAAACCGTCTGAACACAAAAAATTAACTTAAAAAAATGTGATGTCATAAAAATATGTAGGTATTTAGGTGATGCATTTCACAATTAATTACAAATTTCGTAATATGAAAATGTAGCTCAGTACTTATATTATTTTCAAATACTATTATTTACACTTATAAGTAAGTAACTATTATCACAAAATATATTGTTTTAAATATTATGCTCTGCAAGCTCCAGGGCTCGCACCCTTTTATGCTATTTAAATTATTTTTACATTACAATTTCTTAAAATATAATCCAGTTAACAAAAGTATACCTACTATGAAGCCCTAAATTAAATTAACATACATATTAGTACATTTATATATCATATATATTACTAGTGTAAGTTATTGTCACAAAATCATTTACTTACATACCTTTGAAAATCTGAAACTGTATATATAGTTGTAGCTGACATTACATAGTGTCGTTACTTACCAGCTGCTCCGGAATACCGTCTCTTACTATATAATTTTGGCACCCACAGTCAAGAAGACGAAAAATACAATGAGCAACGCGAACGGATCCTGTTCTGCCTCGAGGAGATGGTGTCTAGGCCACTGCTGCGGGCCGAGGAGGCTTGGGAGCCACTCTTGGAGCTAGCGAAAACCATGCACGGACCTGAGTATATCATTAAGGTATATCTGTCTCATTTCAGTATACTAACTGCTGTCCAGATTTCAACTGCGTGAAATTAGGCTACAAGAACTGCACTTTTTCCCAGGATAAAAAGTTGCCTATCTATGTTATTCTCCAATCCATAAAATATATAGATCTATGCCATTATCTCGATCCATAGCTCCGTTGCTGCATGAAAGAAGTACAAACAAACACACCAACATTTTGTATAGTACGGATTATCTTAATTCCTGACATTTCCTGTACTATGTTCGACAACATAAGAACAAAATACATTAAAAAAATTTGTTTCTAAGAGCAGTGCCCCAATACTATACAAATGGTTAAAATGAAAATTTAGTTTTAACAATTTGGGCCCCAATGCTACTAAACAAATGGTTTAACAAGTCAATGTAAAAAACACTACTACCCTAGGCTAGTGTCACTCGGGATGATGTAAGGAAGCTATTAGAATCTTTTAATGATCAATCAATTAAGGATTCTAACCTTATATCATCCCGATCATAGAATCATTCTATCAATACCCCATACATCAAAATCTGGTATCCAGTTCAGTTGGCGAGAATGTCTGGCATGGAATGGCCGAAAAACTGATAGTAAATTAATATTATAATATTTTTTTAAATCTATGTATGTAATTCAATTAATTAATTTGCTACTTGTTTTCAGGTTACAAAGCAACATGAGGCAGCCATGGAATACCTACAGATAATAACAAAATATGAAGACAAGCTACTGACATTAGAGTAAGTTGAAATCTATTTGTATTTTTTTATTCTATTGAATTACACTATACACATCAAAACTTCAAATAAAACAAAACGCTGGGCTCACTTTGAGTTCTATTTGTGTTTTTAAAGAAGTAAGGAGTGGTTTTGTTTGCAGAAATACAGAAGATAAGTTTAAAGTGTACGAGGAATATATTGACACTGTGAGGGAACTGTCGAAACAAGATAAATACAAGGAGTGTGACAGTGATGGGATACTGAAGGTATGTTGTGTTCTTAATAGAGTTCATACATAAAAATTGTTACATTACTTTGATGTTTATTTGTGTGTAAACAACATTTGAAACTTTTCACAATATCATCAGTCGATTTTCAAAGTACTGTTACAAGCTGTAGGGTACATTTGATAGAAAGAAGCCGTTAAAGTGACAGTTATTTTATTGAACTCAAAAGGAATCACTTGTAATACTTTTCACTATAAAAATCATTAGGTAATTCACACAGTCACAAATATCATAACCACTAACTAGTCAAATATCCCTTGTAAACACTTGCCCTAGAGCCTTAGAGCTTAATAGCGCTGATGGCTTCTCACGGGGCCTGATTCCTATGACTATCAAGCACGGCCGTCGACCACGGACAAACTTGCCTGCGCTTCCACAGACGACACTCTTCCTATGGTGCATCCGGTGCGAGCTGGTCCTCGTCTGTTCGCAATATCACGGAACGCGGGAAACCGCCTGCATATACCCTGTGTCGTGCTCAGGTGCTGTACGACCGCGCGAGCACGGAGTGCGGGCGCTGCGGCGGCGCGCTGGCGCTGCTGAAGGCCTTCGCGCGGTTTGTGCGCGAGCGCGGCTCGCGGGCGTCCTACTGGCGCGCGCTGCACGCCTGCACGCGCCGCGCGCCGCGCCGCGCCGCCTTCTGGACCATGCAGCTGCAGCAGCTGGAGCACGAGGGCAGCGACGCCGAGAGCGCCTCCGGGCAGACGGTGAGCGACACTGTACTAACACACGCGTGCGCGTGCAAGCGGCGACCTACTATACCAACACACGGCTCGGGCGCGTGCAAGCGGGGACCTACTATACCAACACACGGCTCGTGCGCGTGCAAGCGGCGACCTACTATACCAACACACGGCTCGGGCGCGTGCAAGCGGGGACCTACTATACCAACACACGGCTCGTGCGCGTGCAAGCGGCGACCTACTATACCAACACACGGCTCGGGCGCGTGCAAGCGGCGACCTACTATACCAACACACGGCTCGTGCGCGTGCAAGCGGCGACCTACTATACCAACACACGGCTCGTGCGCGTGCAAGCGGCGACCTACTATACCAACACACGGCTCGTGCGCGTGCAAGCGGCGACCTACTATACCAACACACGGCTCGTGCGCGTGCAAGCGGCGACCTACTATACCAACACACGGCACGTGCGCGTGCAAGCGGCGACCTACTATACTAACACACGGCTCGTGCGCGTGCAAGCGGCGACCTACTATACCAACACACGGCTCGTGCGCGTGCAAGCGGCGACCTACTATACCAACACACGGCTCGTGCGCGTGCAAGCGGCGACCTACTATACCAACACACGGCTCGTGCGCGTGCAAGCGGCGACCTACTATACCAACACACGGCTCGTGCGCGTGCAAGCGGCGACCTACTATACTAACACACGGTACTACTAACAGTCAGACGCAAAAAAATCGAAACGTTTATAAACGCTATTACTAACTTCTAGATAAGGAGCACTTCCCTTTTATTTTTCCATTTGTTCTCCCTGCATCTCCACTCGAATAATACTGCGGGTTGTAGCTAATTATAAAATAAAATAATTCTGGAATGTCAATTAAAAAAAAAATAACAAAATGCCCTATAGACTTTTACAAAACTCCATCAGGTTTGAATTTCGTGTGACTGTTTCGGTCCAATTTTCCTTCATTAGTCGGTCTTCTGTTCCAAACTCCAGGTGAAGTCCATATTCGAGACGGCCCTCGCCAAAGGCATGGAGTCGTACAAACAGTCGCAGGCGCTGTGGATGAGTTATGTGGAGTACATGCGGCGCCGGACTCACTTCAACGACGAGAACCAAGTCGACCTGCTGAGGAAGACTTGCAGGATCGCTTGGGATTCCTTAGCTGACGTAAGCATTTTTTAAACTTTCGCGAATTGAATTCGTTTTGTTAGTGGTAGGACTAACTCTTCTGCGAGTGTTCGTCTGGGTTGTTACCACCGCTTTGCTCGTGAAGTCTGCCGCCAAGCAGTAGTGTGCAAGCATTACTGTGTTTCGGTTTGATGATCAGAGTAGCCAGTGAAATTACTGGGCTTATGAGACTTAATACCTAATGTCTCAGGGTAACGAGCGCACTGCAGTACCGCGCAGGCCTTTGTGTTTCAAAGCTCTGAGTGGCACTGCAATTGTTATGGGCCGGAGTTATGCTTACCATCAGGCAAACGACCAGCTCGTCTCGTTACCAAATAACATAAAAAAAAACAAATATAATTTTGACTAAACTTGATGTTTCGATCATGTTGCATTGATCGTGGTTACAAGAAGACTGAAGAAAGCGGGTGTCTGCGGCGGGCGTTGTCATCAACTACCCGCAAACAAAATTATGTTTTGATTTTATTTGTTCGCGAACAGACCCGTTTTTGACGTAAGTATTGATTATTTTTCATTTGTACTGTATCTAAAATGAATAGATACATTATTACATTTTAAATTCCGCGATCCCGGCATTTTTGATAGGCATATCTATGCTATGATCTTATTAAAAACCACCCATTTCGACCTTTGCTTAACAATATGTAGATTTATAAAAATAATTACTAAAAAGTGTGTACTAATAGTGCTTCATGACGAAATTTTCCTGGGGCTTTACAAAAATGTAAAGGCAACCCACTTTTTCCTCCTAAATATTATTTTTGTATTTCCTTAATTAATTCCCAGGCATGGGGTGACGAAGCCAACGATTGTGAAATCCCTTTGTTCTGGGCGCGACTCGAGTACCTACGTATGAAGGACCCTAAGGAAGGCAGACAGATCTTTGAAGAGATATTCAGTAAGTTTGAAGAAAGAAAAGATGACGATGAATAATTTGTACCAAACAGACAAAAAACTAAAGATAATTAAAATATGTTAAAAATCAACAACCGCATTATCAATCGAATTTCAAATAGAAAAGTAGATAAGAAAGTAAATTTAGTAGTGTTTGTTTGATTTGATGATAGTCTTCGAGAAAAAGGCGACAGAACTTGGTTTTATTCTTTTTACAATCAACCAGGGAGTGCAATGCAGTGCCGCGCAGACCCTTGTTTGAATGTTCTGAGTGGCACTGCAATTATTATACACTGGCGTTTTACTTACCAACAAGCAAACTACCAGCTCGTCTCGCGTTATACAATAGTATAAAAAGAAACTTCCATTCCTTTTTGTCTGTCTTTTTTATTAGGTATAACTCTGTCAATGTCATTTCTAAGCTTGTTTTTTTTATTTAAAAGTAAAGTTCAACAAACTAAAGAAAATTTATTATTATTAAAATTATTCCGCATCATCGCTTACCATCAGGTGAGATTGCGGTGAAACGTGATCCTAGCAAATATATATAAAAAAAAACTAAAGTTTTCATTAACAGAGTACGGTGAAAATAAAACGATGTCGAAGTACTGGGAAGCACTAATCCACCTCGAGATGGGACGCAGCCCGCCCATATCTGAGAACAAATTACGTGATCTGTTCCGACGCGCACTGAGATCTGTGGCGGACTACCCGCCGGCTGTTGCCCAACTGTGGACCGACTACGAGAGGGACTACGGACATCTGGACACGCTTAGAGAGTGCACCGACACTTGTGAGGTATGGACCGTAACTAACTAGTAACTATACTCTGTGCCAAAACCATAGATATTTTATGTAAACATAGAGGTTGACAGAACGAAATAATTGATAGAAAACCGTGCAATCCATAATTTGACGATAGACATAATTATTAATTGATTTTAAATTACAACATGATAAAATTGAATTATTATTACACTATTAACTATTATATAAAAATTTTGAATGGATCGTTTTTGCATGATTGTTATTTTAAGGTTAAATGTTTACCATACAAACTTTGCATGACCTTCTTACGTGTCCTGCTGTTATTTTGAACTCATAATGACTTAACATAGCCCTAATTTAAGCTTATATAGCCGCAAAATCAGTAATATTATGATTTAATAGCCTGGAAGTACAGTTTTTTAGCCTAATATTTCGAAATATTTTACGATTGTAGTGGTACAATATTATATAGCACGCGCTCGTAGTGTGAGTTACATTTTCATGATGTGCGTGCAACGTGCGTTGTCAGATTGTGCGTGCAAGCGAGAATACATTACTTTGTGAGAGCAGAGCCGCGCTATATCGCAACGTGCGACGTTGCCGCTCCGTGTGACATAAAATCAAAACCACAAAAAACAACAATTCAAATAAGCGAGAGTTATACAACTCAGTGCTGCCAGACCTTGAGAGTGTAACATTTTGAGTAACTTATGACATTATCGCGTAACTCTCCTGTTATATGAATGTTTTATTTAGGATCTTTTCATAGAGATTACCATTAATTTGTATCATAGACGCGTTTGCTTAAAAAAATAGGGGGTTTCAAGTTTATCAACAAAGAACGCGTTCAGGGTGATGATGGGGATAATAAGTAATTATTATCAAAGAAAATTTCCTAGCAAGCTTTATGGGGAAACACATCTATGAGCTCAAGTGACTTAAATAACAATAGTATTTTTTATTTTACTGTAACAATACTCAGTACGCGAACCTAATCAATCAAGACACTACTTTTGGCCGCAGTAGACTGGCCAAATTGAATGTAACGTACTGGCAACACAAAATACAAATTTTGTTGTGTTCTCAGTTCGCAGCTTTTAGGTTAGGTTAGTGTTTGTATTTTGCAGCGTAATGTTTGTATTCATCATCCAGCTGTTATAACAGCAAAATTAATAGACCTAATAGATCAAAACCGTGTTATAAAACTTATTCTGTCCTAAAAGTAAACCGAAAATAGGTTCGTGGTCAGCTCAAGCGTTTCCATGGCGACGAAGTTTCGTAAGTATTGAATCTATGTAAACAAACATGGAACAAATTTTTTGAATTCTGAGATACTAAGCAGGTACTTATTTCATTTTTACAGACGGGAAGACGCCTGGCGAAAAACATCTTAGCTAAGCTCAGCTTAGATTTTTTTGTCAAACCCAGTTCTGATGTGTTACCTTTGACAATAAAAAATGCTAGAAAATCAAGACGGATCCGTGTTGAGGTTGACTATAACACGAAATAGACCAGTAACACAGCAAACCATGCCTGAAAACGTCCAAGAAGTAATTATCAACGGATATGGTGTCCGGTCAGCAAAATGAATCTAAAATGAACTAGTTTTGCTGAAAATTTTCAAAAGCAGTTCGTCCTTCTGGATTCTATATCAACGAGGGATATGGGTTTCTAGGAGCAAGCCCAGATGGCGTGATTACAAATGAAGAAACGATTTTAGAATGAAAGTGCTTTCCTTCGTTGATGGTTGATCGAAGATATCGAAAGCGCTGCCAAGGAAAATAAAATCCACTTGTATTCAAAGAGGGAAGATAAAAAAAAAATCACACTTTATTATTACCATGTACAGAGCCAGCTAACAGTCAAAATGAAGAGATTTTATTTGGAGTGCTCTATGTCATCAGCCCAACCCACAAGAGCAGTAGAAATTGAGAGAGATGAAGAGTTTATCCTGGCGGTGGTTGTCTCACTTATTCTAAAATCTATGTAATATACTAAATAACAATAAACAACTTTTATAGTAGCAAAAATAGGCGACATGCTTCATCTCCAAAGTGGACACACGCATTAAATCTTTTTAAACGTTACCTAGTCTTTCATTTTACTTTCCAATCTAGCACAAAAACTAGGTAATTGTTATTATTACTAAGTGCAATAGATAACCAAAATGTCTAAAAAAATATTCTTCAGCACAAAATGAGACTATAGTATTCCAGATTCGAACTCTGGTTCTTCAAATCGCAAGTGACAACTGCGCTAATTCGTAGCTTTATACTTCGGCCAATTTTATTATAGTATACCGTTTTCCCATTTGCATGTGTGTGTGTCGTTCATTTACATATACAGGAGTACGGTTTTAATTAACATTTTCTCAAAAGTGTAGTTATCAATGGGTTCAACTATGTTTGATATGTGCTAAGAACAAATTGAAAATCCCGCAAAATCACCTAAAATGAGTTTATTTCCCGCTACTTAGAGTAAAATAAATAAAAACATGTTTTTGGAGAAACAGCGCCATCTCGTGGGATAAGTTGCTTAGCGGCACGAGATGTTTTCCCTTAAACAAAACTATTATAAAAGTAAGTTATTTTTCTTAGATTGGGAACACAGCAGAGATGTGACACATTTTTTGCAATCGCCGCCATTTTCTTATAGCGATTTTGATTCGACTATATCTAGTAAGGCCTTTTTGATATAAACTAAATTGTATAACCCAATTGTTCGCAGATTAAACTAAAAGAATGGCGCGAAAACTACCAAGCTATGAAAGATAAGATGACCGGCAAGAAACAAAAAGCAAACAAACAAGACAAAAAGTCCAAAAACGACAACAAGAAGAAAAAGACTGAAGAGAAACCAAAGAACAAAGGAAAGAGAAAGTCAGATGAGACTGAGGAAGCCGGCGGTGTTAAGAGGAAGAGAGACGAGAAAATGGAAGTTGTGCAGACAAAAGAGGAGGACGATAGTAAGGGGGGAGTGAAGCGATCTCACGATGAAGAAAATGATAGTGAAGAAGGTAAATGAACTTTTTTCAAACAAATTTGAATAAGTACATCTTTGTTATCGTTTTCGGTGTTACTGTTCCCGAGATTTTTTCCACGCTAGCTTGTAAATGTACCTTTTCCACACTAGTGGATAAAAAGCTTTTTTGCGCGCAGATTTCGGATGACAAACAAGGCCTTTCCGAGCTCGAGAGGTGAAAAATTGTTCGCTCGGTAGCAATGTTATTTTCTCTGAAACTAGCTATGCAAAAGCCTCAATTCTACCAAGCAAATGGTTTAAAAAAATAACAGTTGTTTCGTCGTAGAATGATCACTTTACGCACTTTTATGGTATAGCATAATCCTTTTTCTATGATCAACTATGACAGTGGCGGTCATCAATAAAACATTGTTAATTTTCGTATGCTCTTCATCAAAGTGATCATTTTGGGACGAAACAATTGTAATTTTTGAACCATTTGTTTAGTAGAATTAATATTCTTTTTTTGAACTAGCTTCGCTCGTGGTTTAATCTTAGACTCCTTGCGTAACAAATAACTGTTGATGTATTTTCCAGATGTAGATTCTAAGCGCCAAAGGAGAGACAGCACTGAAGACACCAGACTGTTCGCAAGGGATGCCTGCACGCTGTTTGTTAGCAATCTAGAATTTAAGTAAGTTCTTCGCTTTAACTGTATAAGTTATGGTGGACATGTACAGATCCGCGTCGTACGGACAGCATGTTTTATTTTACGCGTAGCGTTCAATTAGTTTAAGCGTTTGACCGCTATTTGACCTACGGGCTTACTCTTGACACTAGATTCCAGGCAGCAGCCAGTTATTAATAATTTGTGTGTTTACTTTTCAGAGTTAACGAACAGAATCTTAGAGACAAGTTGTCCCAGTATGGAGATATAGTATCTCTGCGAGTCAGAAGTGGAGTGAAAGCGTTTGGCGGCTCGATCTGTTACTGCCAGTATAAGAATAAGGTAACAGCGAATATTAATTAGTTATTAACTAGCCAGGATGGTCCAAGGACAACATCATCCCTTGCCTCTTGATATTTTCCCGTTGTTCGTAACTCTTCAAGCTCAATATCAAACTCCAAGTGGCGCCATCACACTATTATAATTATCTCGATGAAACTAGATGGCGCCACTAGAATAATATTGCAAAAAATAATAATATTGGTTGCATATCGGTGAGTGTGCCTCGGAGTTGCATAACTTAATTCCTCCTTCCCCTTCCATCATCAGTCGACCAGACAAACGGCAAGACGACATCGATACCTTGTTGATATTCCTTTACGCACGAAGCGTTTTGCTTCTACATTCATTTAGCGCACCGCTAAAGTGTGGAATGCCTTGCCTGAGTTTGTGTTCCTTGATCGCTATAACCTGGGTGTCTTCAAGTCACGAGTGAATAGGTATCTTCTAGGTAAGCGTGCTCTATCTTCGACCGCATCGTCACTTACCATCAGCGGCGCAAGTACGGATCTTCGATAAAATTGACAGTTAAAATCGATAAAGTGGGTTTTATCGATTTTAACTGTCAATGTTATCGAATTTTTCGAAAAAAATTACAATTAATAGCGATAAAGTGGGTTTTATCGATTTTAACTGTCAATTGTATCGATTTTTTTTATCGAAAAGATCCGTACTTGCGTCGCAGGTGAGATAGGGGTCAAACGCAAGCCTATGTATAGTATAAAAAAAAAATTGTATTACAGTGTGCCCTTGTCAGCTTTACAGACATAACAGATTTTTTAATTGTTATTATTAATTCAATTTCAGGAAGCAGTAGATGAAGCACTGAAGCATGACCGGATCCCCCTAGACGGTCGGCCGATGTTTCTCTCTCGGTATGAAAATTTATTTAATACTATAGTTTGATATTTCTAATACTAATCATGTTCGGCAAAACAATAACTTATTTTTTTGCGCGGAACCCTAATTCTTTTTCTAAAATAAAAGTAGCCTAAGTTACTCCTTGGAACATCAGCTATGTGCCAGTGAAAGTCTCGTCAAAATCGGCCCAGCCGTTTCGGAGATTACCCGGAACAAACAGAGAGATAGACAGACAGACAGACAAACAAAAATGTATCATTGGTTGTTTTGTTATAGGTACCGTATATACTTTCATATGCATTTGGTAAAAAGCTGTTATTTTGATATTACAAACAGACACTTCCACTTTTACCACTTTTATTTATTTGTATAGATAATATGTAAGGCTGTAAATGTATAATGAAATTAAATGATATGAAAAATATTTATTTGTACAAAACAACCATGACAAGTACTTTCATAATAATATTAACTGTTACAAAACTCAGCATAATGCTGATTGCAAAAACCAGCGCTGGTTTTCCGTTAGGACCGTTTAGTGACGTCACGGGTACACGAGATAGAAAGAATTTTGAAAATGACTGCAATAATAGTAGGTATTCAGTATTACAAAAAAACATACTAACAATAAAATAAAAAATGTACACATACCAATAATAGCAATTAAAATACACAGTTTATACAAATTAATCTTGACATTCATTTATATTACAATAAAAATATTATGTTTTTAGATATACCGCCAAAAAAAGCAAGCCCCAGTTCAAATACGCCACGTCTACGGAGAAGAACAAGCTGTTTGTAAGGAACCTGCCATACGAGCACTGCACGAAGGAGGCGCTCGCGAACATATTCGATAAATACGGAGAACTGAAGGACATTAGAGTCGTTACTTTCAAGTGGGTACCTTGTACATAAGCTAAGTAAATATTTTCCATCAAAAAAGAATATTTAATATTCTTTACGTTATAAAAAAATTATATATAATAATTGACTAAAATGTTTGGATTTGGAACTAGCCTCATTTCGATATAGCAATCCTTATTGTGACTCCATTTAGTCCACTAAACTTCATTTACTCTTTTCAGAGACGGCAAACCGAAAGGGCTCGCGTACATAGACTATGTAGACGAGGCGTCAGCAGCGCAGGCCATAGAGAAAACAAACGGGTCACTAATTGGTGAACGGAAGATAGAGGTCGCAGTGAGCGCGCCGCCGCCGCGAGTGGACGCGCCGGCGGCGCCCACGCTTGGGCAACAGAAGCGGGACGGGACGGGGGGCATGTGAGTATACATACTATTTGATTTTAAACAAGTTAATGTTGTTACAACAACTTTTTTGTGGTAGGACTATAACGTAACGTATAATGTTGAATGCGCGAGCGAGAAAGTGCTGCGCTTTATCCTGCCTGCCCTAATGTAACTTTCGTTACATCAACTTTTTTCTTTGATAACGAGACGAGCTGGTCGATTGCCTGATGGTAAGCATAACAACGGCCGATAACAATTGAAGTGTCACTAAGAACTTGAAACAAAGGCCTGTGCGGCACTGCTGTGCGCTCGTTGCCCTGAGACATTAGATATTAAATCTCATAAGCCCAGTAATTTTGCTGGCTACTTTGCTCATCAAACCGGGACACAGTAATGCTTGCACACTACTGCTTGGCGGCAGACTTCACGAGCAAAGCGGTGGTAACAACCCAGACGGACACAAGCAGAAGAGTTAGTCCTACCACTAACAATTATTGTTTGTATAACACATCTATTTATCTTTACAGGAGGAGAACTCAACTTAGCTCATTCATACCAAGCGTACTCCAAAAGACGTTCATACCAAGCGTACTGCAAAAGCCGTCTACCAGCAAAGAAACAGCGGCCAACGGCGACCACAAAAACGGTGACCAAGCGGTTCCCCAAGGAAACGGCGACCAAAGCAAAGACGAGAAGAGACCAATGAGTAACAAAGATTTTAGAAGTATGCTTCTGGGTGAGAAGTAACGTGCTAAAAGTGATTTTAAGCGTCAACCGTTTCGGCGCAGGCGCTGATCAATAACTATGGCCAGTTGTGGTCTATTCTACTGACCCACAGACAATCTATGTAAGTTTTTATTTTGCAAGTGTGTAGCATATGAAAACTAACTCTATATACAAGGCCAGTGGTTGCTTTTGTATGAAGCGACAGGTTTTATATTTACTTTGAAAACGGATGTGAAATATGTACTACCATTGAAAGCCTTTTTAGCGTATTCTCTTAGAGAGAAATGTAATAGATTTCATTGATGTTTTGTTGCTCATCTTACTTAAAAGAGATGCTTTTCAAAGGTAGCAAACAAGGGAAACGATGGCAGCGGCGCAAGTACGGAAGTCGGTTCGATAAATTTGTCAAATCGAAAAAACTGATAAATTTATCGAATGCTGCAAGTACCGAAGTCTGATCGTTAAGTATTGTAGTAGCTCTATATTCTCTTTGGATTCGATCTAGCTATTCGATAACTTTTGTCGATTGTATTGGGGTTCGATAAATTATATAAAAAATCGATAAATCCCACTTTTTCGATTTTAACTGTCAATTTTATCGATCGATAAGATCCGTACTTGCGCTGCAGATTTCATCGATATATTTGTTAAGAATGTCTAGTCTACTCGTGGTATCGATTCGGGTAAAAGACGTAACGCTCTATAAGTCTTTCCACGTTTCGCGAATACTTTTTTGTACTTAGAAGGATATCTGATCAAAATGACTTGGTTGTTGTTTTTTTTTTTCGAGTTTAGTGGTTGGGCCTAATCTTAGTTGAGCTTATAGAGGCCAAGGTGTAGATTTTAAAGTTGTCAAACGTATGTAATCATTTGGGCTAATAGCCTTTATTAACTAGCTAATACATAAAAAAAACACTACATCTAACCTAGCTACAAAAACAGTTGGATAATCTACAAGCCAATGTAGGCCTATAGATAATCCAAATGTTCTAGCCCACTACCAGTTGGAAGCGTACCCAGCATGCTGGCGGCATTGTCTCGTTGAACCGCAATGCTGATCCGTTGAGCCAAATAAGTACCAGCATTTTGGTTACGAGTCGCATCAATCAAATGCTCTGACAAAATTTTGAAAATTTGTGCTCCTGGCACCTACTTACCCAATGTTTCATCACTAAACGGCTCAAATATGTAATTGCTCCCGAGGTTAGCATATTTGCGGCGCTTGAGTCGCTCAGCCGAAGAAGCCGCGGCGCCAGCCCTAATTTGTGTCTCAGAATTATGAGACGGTACCAAAGTGTCGACACAAGTAGCGTCCCACACTAGTGGCCGTCTACAGCGCCGGGATGTTGTGATAAAAAAAGGAACAGTAATGCCGCTCTTGATAAAATATTCGCAAATAAGAGTTAGTAATGTAAACAAATATGGCCGGATCACCAAGCGATGACATGAATAGAATTTCCATCACGATTTATGTATTCGGTTGGCGATCCGCCATATTTGTTAACATTTAAAAAAATACATTAAATATTATGTTTTTGTTCGGTTGTTTAAAATTGTTGAATTGCGACTTCAAGAACATTTGTACTGAACATAAAATTTATCCAATATTATGCTATTTTAAGTATAACAAATTATTAGCTAGCTTAAGAATAAGTTCTGTTATTTTAGTTTTGTCTTCCAAGACAAAACAAATATAATACTAAAAGAGATAGTTTAGGCGAAGCCTGAATTTACCCTTCAACCGTCGTATTTTTATAAATTTTTATACTTGCAATGAAAATACGCTAAAATCAAAACAGCTATAATGTATTCCCATAAACACATGTAACCATTAGTCATATTTTGTTTATATTTAACGTTTCTAAAAAATATCTCTGACTTTAGATAGAATACTTATAACTCTAAACTTATAAAAGAATACCTCCTATGTGCAGGCGGTATTTTTTAAAACCCTGTATAGTGATTTTAAGTATATTCAGGTGTCAATTCTATCATTTCATACCTAAACTAATTGTAGTTTCGCTCTCTCTCTCTTTCCAATGCTTAACATGAGAAAGAGATGGAATATATTTTAAACCTGTCAAATTAATCCACTTGCTAGTGTCTAGTGTAAATTTAATGGCAATGAATTCAGTGGCAACTAATTTATCAAGATCGAAAGATATTTGACAGCTCTAAAACAAAATTTAGATCTGTCAGACATCTTCCGTCTCTTTCTCATGTTATGCATTGGAAAGAGAGAGCGAAACTAAAATTAGTTTAGGTATGTAATGATAGAATTGACACCCTTGTATCACCGCTAGATACCAACAATACACCAACATAAAGATGAACTATAATAATTAGGTACTTTTTACTGCCCAATCTGCTATCATGATCATGATTGTAGGATATTATATTGTAGAACTGCTTTACTATAACGATTCACTTTATTAGCTACTGCTGTATTAATGCTAGAAACATTGAGTAAATGGCGATAGGTCTTAGATTTCAGAAGGATATATGATATATTGGTTGGAACTGCGCTTGACAACCATCCGTCTCTTATTCTGAGAAATTTACTCTGTCTCTGTCGTGTATAAAATTTCACAACCTGTATAAACACTACAGAAGTACTAACAAATAACTGTACAATGTGTCAGTCAGCTGACATTGTTATGTAATAAGGACTACTATTATAAGCTACTTATTTTAAATACATACTTAGAATATTGTAAATAAACACAGTAAGGTAACGCTTTAAATTAGGTACTTGTGTTAAACTTTGCATTAATTCTGTACAATTTTATAAAAATTTACAGTTTGAGAATTTTTGCGCTATGTAAATTGTTATGGTGAAGCTTTGTGCTCCGTCAAATAGGACTGTTGCATTGGAAACAATGATGTTGTCACGATGGGCACAGATAATATATTATTCTAACCCAAACCGATACAATCTGTCAAATAAACTCCGTTCAACAATAGCAATTTTTGCCTCATATTTTTATACTTTTCGGCTGTCTCAGTCATTGCAGTGGCTATAGTCACGAGCAATCGGAGAAACTTGTCAGCTCCTGATAGGAAACAGTGATGTTGTCACGATGGGCACGGATAATATTTTATTCTAGTTAGAATTGAGTTCAAAGCGATACAATCTGTCAAATAAACTCTGTTCAACAATAGCAATTTTTGTCTCATATTTTTATATTTTTCGGCTGTCTCAGTCAGTTGTAGTGGCTAGAGTCACGAGCAATCGGAGAGACTTGTCAGCTCTTGATTACATCAAAGTTTGATTTCTATTATGATCCGTGAACTGCAGCATGGTTGTATCTCTTTGTTTTCATACGAACGTTGTCGGTTGATTATCATTAAAAGCTGTTGTTATTATTATCTATCTTACAAAGCTCGTTCATTCAATTATTTCAGCTCTGGATGACCCAGTTGTGAATGAACACTGGATTCGTAAGAACTGTGGCGCAAGTACGGAACATTGCGATTCATAGCGATCGATAAATTGACAGTTCGATAAGTTAAAATTAGAAATAGATACCTGTTGATTTTTTTCGAAAACGAAATAACCTTTTTACTGAGAACGAAAAATAATCTCGGAAACTAGTTTTGCGACAAGTTTTGCTTGTAGTCTGTTATCGATTACATTTCCTACACAATGAAGTTAAATTTTCATTTCATTGACCGAATAAATTGCGAATCGCGAAGTGATTTTTCGTGTGAAAACCGTGGCGAACGTTCGTTCCACAAGCCAGTCATCGAATTGTGAGAATTTAAATTATTATCCAGTCGAACTCTCAATTTTATTTATCGAAAATATCGGTACTTGCATTGCTGGGCTGAAATCGTAACAGTGTCTGCAACTTTCTATTTTTTCTAAAGCAGAGTTTTTTATTTTTGTTTTTCTGTTTGTGTGATTGTGCGTGATCAGCTATTCGGAATAAAAGAACATTTTAACAATAAAAATATATCGTTGTCTTTAAACACATTACCTACTATAAGTAACACTTCTAGCCACTGAGGCCGGCACAGAAAGAGAAGGCGAAAAGACGAGTTGGCGAAAGATAGACATTTGAAGGTACTTCCTTTGACGAACAGTGCGACAATATAGGCCTGGTTCCATATTTATGGGGATCTGAATAATCCACAAAATAAGAAACAATCTAAGCACCCCTATTGGAATCGAAAACAGCGCCTGCCCCACCTGACAACGGATACCACTAGCTCCACCACCCACCCGTGGGGAAATCGGGAACACTTAAAAATCCCCACTTCGCATTTTAAATCGAGGCATTGGAGCAATTTTAGTTTTATAATCATCAAATGAAAAACCCACTGGGGGGAGTGTGTTCAGCAGTGGACATCTTTTGATCAGTAGCTATGAGCCCTTGACAATTTTAGACATGAAGAAGATAACGGCATATGGATTAAAGCAAACAAATTAATCAAACGTTTTATTACAACTACATAGCTATGTAATATAACTGTTAAAACTATTTCATGGAATGATTATAATTTATTTTGTGGAAGTGTTTCGGGTACCGAAACGTTTTTTTTTTTACTAAAACACATTTAATTTTATGTAATAAACAACATGTATTTATAAAAATACATTTTACACTACATTCTCAATGGAGAACATGTATATATAATTATATTACTTATGTATAAGACACATTTTTACTACAATAAATAACCATCTAAAAGCATTGCACAACGAAAATTGACTAACTATTACATCTTGAACATAATGTTCATAATAAAATATATCCGATAAAGATTATGTTCTGACTCACATTTAAAATTTATATAAGTAGCTCTATATACATATAATATTTTATGGCACTCTTTACTCCATCAAAAAAATGGCAAGCAAGAGTAATCACATTTTCAAATTCACAATCCCTTATTTTTCAATCTGCATATAATTATGAGACAAAAGTTTAGAACATTAGCTCCACCAATATAAATAATAATGTAACATCAGGGTAAGTACAAAAGCGCGTATCTCTGTAGAAAAACTGCGTAACTGAGAAAATGTAGCTAATTTCAGTTCTCCCCTCAGTCTCCTCTATTTGGCACGCTGCCTTATCGGCTAGTCGGTTTTCGGTTTGGACTCCAACCCGAATGAAACCAGCGGCGGCCGCTTGTCTTTGGTGGAAGGAATTGTCTATAGTTCTCGCTAGTTTTCGTTTTGAAACAAGCTGTTCTTTCGTTCGTTCCAAAACGAAAGCTACGCTAAAAGGTTTACAGTTTGCATGGAAAAACTTAAAAACATAAAAAAGACTATTAAACATTATTTATTAGTAGGCTGTTAGCCTCCACTCTTGTCCCTAAAACCTCCAGCGATAGCACCAAGATGACGAACATCCATTTCAAAAGTTATAGTTATAGTTCTGGAGATCAGGATATTAGACTTTACATTTATAGTAAGTCGCTGTAATCAGTCAAAACGCGTAAACAACTCTTCGTTGGCTGACACTAGAACACGTGTAAATCATGTTCTAAACACACGCCTATAATTAGTATGTCGTACACCTAAGCGTTACTTGAGGTTAAATTTTGAAAAATTCGTAACGCGTCTAATAAAAATCTTTGAAGCCAATTTGAGCTGCGAGTAGTATACACAGATATTATTAATAATTGATATGAATCTCATTTTCGTATGTTTCTCGTATTAAACGGTAAAGCACTTAAGTGTTGAAGCCTTTGTCAGTCGATATGTTTGCCGTCCTTCCATTTCTTTTTCGATCGTTCGAACGCTTCTTTGATGCATGCCCTGAAAACAAATTTGAAAAAGTAGTTAGTAAGTATTAGTTTACTTGACATAAGCAGCTATATAGTTCTATAACTATGGAATACTAATGTATAATCTAATATTAGATAACTATACCCTGTTCCAGAATCTTAGATATTTTTTGTAAACAAAGAAATGTCACGAAAAGTCATTGTCACAGTGACATGCCAGTTGCCCAAAACATTTGTCCCTTGCTCTCGCGCGGCACAATTATAACGTAACAAGAAACAAATAACAAGAACCAACAACAAAAACTTAAACAAAACCACTACAAAATAACAAGATCTTTAATCAATTAATAATAATGTCTATCATCAAATTATGGATTGCACAGTTTTCTATCAATTTTTTCGTTCTGTCAACACCTTTGTTTACATAAAATATCTAAGATTTTGGAACAGGGAGGGATTCTAATATTACTGTTATTTTCGGAATACTAATATACATACTAGATAATTTCTTATTTTCTTCTTTTTTTCTTATGTTTATTGCCATAAAGTAATTACAAACCATTTTGTACACAAGTTTCCAAATAAAATATCTAAAGAACAAAACAGTCGGTGCACGGAGAGTCCCAAACTAGGCGAGAGTCTGTGTCTTGGAACTCAGAGATGCGATTAACAATACAAGTTTAGCATTTAACAAAACAACGGCAAAAGTATCATTTTCATATAATTATGAAAATAAAGCAAAGCATACAATCCCATTTTTAGGTTTGAAGACTTGAATGGATCAAAATGAAATTTTTGTATAACCTTTGTCGTTTTGCAAATGCAAATTAAATAAATAAATAAAAGATGGCGTACCTGAAGACAGACTGGTGTAATATATACGCAGACACGTGTCCCGCGTCCACGTACCGCACCTCCGCGCCGGGCCAGATCTCTTCCAGCGTGCCCACGTCCACGCGTGGGACGTAGGCGTCGTGTTTAGCACACACCGCTGGAAGACAGATAGTATTTATTTAGGCTGTGTTTATATTTTTGTGGAGACCCATCTCCACAACAATATAAACACACCCTAAAGATGTGTAAAACATCGTTTAACTCCTAAGCATGCTGTTGTAGTCATATATTAATTTTTGTTTTATGCTCAGTGAGGGTAGTTTTGTTTGTATTGCCTCTCACTGCCCGCTGATACTACCGCCCGCCAGTTCTAAACCGTGCACGCGACGCGAAGGCTTCGAGTATTGCCTAATCTCCGTTTTGGTCTGAATTTGAGGACTATTTCTTCGGTTGTGCATCCAACACCCTATTGGAACCGTGATACTGGTGATTATTGTGCCTATCACTGGATTTCTGGACTTGACGGCGCTGTCATCGCGGAGAACGGAGCTGGACAGTGGGTGAGTTGGCTTGCATCATTACTATTTCTCCCTGAGCTATATTTCTGTGTTGTTCTTTTGCCCGGGGGTACCCATTTCCCCCCAAACGCACCCTCGACTCGCGGGGGTGCGCAAACACATGCCTTAGTCGCGTATTTAAGTAGTGTCTGACTCCATTCTGTTGTGACATATTTTATAACAATTTTAAGGGTCTGACCACAAAAAAATACATTTTTAGTCGCCTGTTTAGCTAGACAGCGTCTAAAGATAAACGTCAAAAATGATTAGAAATGTCACAACAGAATTGTTTTAGACAACTGTTAGACACTACTTAAATCAGGATTTGTGGTTGCTCATATTTAATAGCGCGGCTAAGGCATGTTTAGGCGTTAAACAGTGATTAACACAGGTTCAACGTGGTTTTAATTTTTTTGTGGTCAGACCCTCAACGTTTATCTTTAGACACTGTCTAGCTAAACAGGCGTCTAAGTTGTTTGTTGTAACACGACTTATTTGCATTTTTTTCATATATACATACCTATATAGGATTCTGTAGCACTTAGATTGTGTTATAGTATCTGTGACTCTATACAGTCTTGGTACTTTGATGCACCAATTTTTTGGAACAATTTGATTCTTTATTCAAAAGAAATATATTTTTAAAACATGCTAAAAAGGGATCATTTTAAAATCCATGGTACCAATACCCACATATTTTTTAATGTTACTATAGAAATACAAAGTACGTACCTATAATAAGCGAAGTATCGAAAGGCACAGAAAAATTGCTCAAATGCGTGCACTCATCCATAATGCCTCTCATAAACTGCAACGCCTCTCTGTCTCTCCAATGTATTTTACTTATATCTATCTTCTTCTCACTAGACTTCAGAAATGATAAGTTTATCCAATCCGATGTGATATCTGATATATTCCACGAACTTTTCTCTTTTCGTTTAGTTTTAACCGTTACAGGAACAATTTGGTTTTCTTTAGAAGAATTCAAAATATTTGCTTTTTTTGTTACTTTTTCTTTTGGTTTTGAGACAACATTGGTAAACTCTTTTTTTACAGTTTCTTTTATGCTCGTGTTTATTTCGCACGGCTTTTGTTTTATTTCGGCTGAAAGAGATAGAAAGTCATCTTTTTCTTCTGTTTTTGAGACAACATTGGTCAACTCTTTTTTTACAGTTTCTTTTGTTCCTGTGCTCGTGTTTATTTCACACGGTTCTTGTTTTATTTCGGCTGAAAGAGATAGAGACACATGCATTTTTAAAAAACCGATGAAGTAATTTTACAGTGAGAGTTAGTCAAAGACAGAATGAGAGCTAAAAATTGTCCATGTTTTTCTACTTGTCCAATATTATAAATAACTAGCAGAGTCGGCCACGCGTTGCTGTGGCGGCTATAAATTGAGATGTAAACTATTCTATCTTTTAAGTTAGATCAAACTGCACACGGTGTGCAAATTTGATTAAAATCGGTTCAGTAGTTTAGGAGTCCATCGCGGACAAACAACGTGACGCGTAATTTATATATATATTAAGACATGATCACAAACCAATGATATAGATAGAAATCCCAAATCGAATAATCTGATTGGTTGTCGATTAGTTTACTATTCACCTCATTTGTTGGCATCAGCAAAATTTGTTTGCATTATTACACAAGTATAAAAACACAGACCTATCATTCGCCATTGCTTTTCATTCCACTCACATTCAGCCAAAGGTTGCTTGGTAGACATCTCTTTAAACAATGAAACCGCTGTGAACTACCGTTTACGTATAGTTTTTTTTCGAAATTCATCTATGTATAGTTTTAATTTTTTTTTTGATAATGATTCCCATCGAATAGCAGGCGTACTAATAACCGGTTGAATAGTTACCTACACGATGTTTTGTCTCTTTCGATTCAGCTTAAAATTGTCAAAGAACAACAAAGACAAAACTATGTGTAATAAATACACCACGGTTATATACTGTTTATTAGTAAGACATTAAGTATAAAAAATATGCAACAAAGTGATGTAACTAAATTCTTGCTAACATTCATGGAATGTTAGCAAGATGTTACAATGTTACAGAAAAGCATGCTGCATTCGCATGATATTCTGTGAAGGTATATACAATAGTTTATGCATTATATACACAGTTATACACATATTTTTTGATTCACGCAATCATAATGGTCGTTAGAATTAAATGTTACATGTGTGTAGCGCCACTCTCACTGATCACCCAATGATTTAACCTTCACAACGGAGTGGCTCAGAAAATAATCACCATCCATCGCGGTAGGTAACTAGGTACTAACCCCGAGAGATGAGATGAGAGATTCGGCTTGACCCCCTTCGCCCTCCCCCCTCTAAACACCTCACGTAATTTATGGACGACCCCATGAATTATAAGGCCGTTATTTAGCCTGTTGAAAAAATCTAAAACTAATATAAATGGAGACAAATACACAAATAATCGACTGCTATAGACTAGGCACTTACCAAGTTTACACTTTAACAGTATTTCTTTCACCTTCTCCGCTGTCAGTTTATTTATATTGTCTATGTCCTGGGAATCCAAAACAAATGTCTTATTCGTCGTTAACTTTTCATACAACTCTTCACTAATTTTACTTTCATCCAACAACTTTTTTAACTCCAATCGTAAAATATCTAATTCCAGCATCGATTCAGACTTATTGCTTTCTATCTTAGGCACTTTAGTTAATTCTAATTTCTTACTAACATCTATGATTTGAGCGTTGGCACCTTTCGTTTCCTTGTAGGTTATGTCGACGTTCTTAATCTCTTGCGTATTTTTGTTGTTCGGTTGTGCGTTCTTGTCTATGCTTTTTGAGGTTTGAGCGAATTGCGAGTAGGTGCGAGCGAATTTCTTGCCGGCGAGGAACGCTTCGTCGACAATAGTGACCATTTTGGAAAGTTTCTCTCGATACACGCCGTCCGAGAGGTACTGGTCTTCGAGTAGATCCCAGTTTATCGATTGGGACATTACGCCCTGGAAATAACGTTACTTGCCTTAATAGGAATGTTGCATGAAACACAAGATAAATAATTACTGTCTCTATACAGGTTTAAGAACATCGCATTAACATAATAAAAATGAAATTCATAAAAATATATTTAATTTCCACAAAGATACTGCATGTAGTTTCCCGAATTTAACGATTTTTTTTATCATCTAATAGTAATTTAAATACTATCAGATTATTTACATTACAATGAATAAAAAAATGTATGACAACTATGTAAGTACTTAAACGCAGTTTTTAACAGACAAATCAACTAAACGCATGTTTTTAGTGCAGCTTTACGGCCCGCGTTGAACAAGTGACGTCAGATGTTCTGCCCAATTTGTATGGGGTGTTTTAGCGCTTAGTAGATACGCCGATCGATCGAGATCGCTTTATAAATGACGGAGATACGAGGTAACAAACATTAAAAAAAAATCCAACCGAACTAAGAACCTCCTTTTTTCAAGTCGGTTAATAATAAGTGAAACCCTAGATATAATTTAATATGTATACTGTTGGTATTTCTAAATATTTAAACAGTTTTTAGTAAGAATGTTCACCTGCAAAAAGACCGCGGATGCTGTAGACCAAGACAGGCACGGGACAAGGACCAGAGGTTTGGGCCAGTTCGTGGCTGCAAGAGACGCCATCTGTAAATTATATCGATAAGTTTGTAGTGTAATGTAAGCGGCTCCGTAGCTAAGTTGGTAGTAACCCTGCCTGCAAAGCGAGGGGTTCCGGGTTCGATTCCCGGCCGGGGCAGATTTTTGTGTAAGCATAAAGTTTGTTCTCGGGTCTTGGATGTTTGGGATGTGTATATGTGTGTGTCCATGCCACCTGCGACACAGGGAATCCTAGTGTATGAGTGTAAGCGTTTATTTATTTGATTCTTCATCACCATTCCACGCATTAATCATTATATTGATACTACTTTAATCCTACTAATATTATAAATGCGAAGTGTGTTTGATGGTTTGTTGGTTTGTCCTTCTTTCACGCAATAACGCAGCAACGGATTGACGTGATTTTTGGCATAGATATAGTTTAGGGACCGGAGAGTAACATAGACTACTTTTTATCCCGGAAAAATGCACGGTTCCTGTGGGAACGCGGGCAGAAGCTAGTTTAATATAAATAAAAAAAAATCAGACTTTCTCTCATTTTTGATGTTTCTAGCGTTCGATTTTCAGTTTAATCGATACACATATTTGATTCTCATGAGAAAACGAATCGGACGAGACCATTTAGAGCTCAGAAAAAATGCATTCGATCACTGTGCGGTGTCGATTTTCTACACAGTTGTAAACCACTTTTCAAAAATCTTAACATTTTACCTCTGCCCTGTCTCTATATATTCGAGATTTGTATCTTTGTCCATAGTCATCATTCTCTGTTTGAGTTGCACAATGATGTTGTAGGTAGGCATAGCCGTGACAAATACAAATTATATGTTCCTAAACAGAGGATAAAATTATATAGTGACAATGTATATTGCATGGCTATTCGCATCTACAATAAATTGCCTGAAAATTATAAAGGCATATGTTTGAATAGAATGAAATGTAAGTTATTCCCATTATTAATTGATAAATGTTATTATTCTTTGCGTGAGTTTTTGAATGACGAAATCACGTGATTATTTTCTATTTTACCTATGACATTCCTTTAATTATTTTATCCTGACGATTTCTCATTTATGATTTTTTGCTATTTCTTATTTTTTTGTTATGACATGTACTTATTGATTTTGTGATTTTATCATCTTTTGTAATTTATATTAAAAATGTATTATTAAGGAAGCATTTGTACACCGGAAACGGTAGAATATTTGTATCTATTGTAATTTAAGAACTTTTATCACAATATTCGGACAAATAAATTGATTTTGATTTGATTGATTTGATAAAAAAATGGAGTCAACATCCCTATTGCTCCGACAGCTTATATTGCAACCCTATTGATAATGATTGCTAATGAGCACATTAACAATCATGATTAACGACTGGGCTTACGACCTTTTTATCGTACTACGTGTACCTGCGAGAATGTTTTTTTTATATTTTTGTGTAATGAAAAGAGAGGGTCCTTTGCCTGATGATAATATTTGAACTTTGAAACCCCTGCGCGGCACTGAATCGAATTTCCCTGTGATTTTAGGTATTAATTAAGTCTCATAAGCCCAGTAATTTCTCTGATCACTACCGTGGTGTTGTTTGTCTGTTGGGTGATTCTGCGTGCTGTTATAAATCCAATTTGTATGTAAAAACTGCAATTAGTGCAAAAAACCCCTCGCGACCATGTGCTTTTACCGAGGCTATAAATACACCTCAATCTTTGTTAAATAGTCAGTCAGCCGCAAATTATCGAGTTGTAAATCACATTAAAAGTTTTCCAGCAATAAAAAGTGTTTTTTTTAAAAAGGACCCACGGAGCGCCATCCTTACAATTTTGGTGTCAGAAGTGGGATCCCAGGAAAGAATCGCTGAGTACTGGGATCAATTAGGTGTTAGGCGTCGCGAATTCGTTCTCCCGTCTGGCACCGTAATTTTGGCTCCGTGGACGTAAGGTCCTTTAAGTGAAAATAAGTGGTCGACGATAAGCCTTGGGCACCCTGCCTAAGCCCGCACTGCGTCACTAGTGGTCGACGATAAGCCTTGGGCATACCGCCTGAGCCCGCACTGCACCTGCTGCTGCCTGTACATCGTGTTCGACGTTAAGTCTTGGGCACACAGCCTGAGCCCGCATCACGTCAGGCCTGGACAACGGATTACTTCTCTAGCTCATCGACTGTCTCATCATCAACCTAATATTCCACGTGTCTGGAATATTCCCACGGACTTCGACATCGCAACGTGACTTCGTGGTATCTGCAATACGACTCCCTGAGTCGCCAGTTGCCCGTCCTGCTCGTTGACGTCAGCGCTGCATTATTGCGCGCCACATTTCTTGGTTTTTGGAAAAAGCCAATCCAAAATGTTCGTGAGTGCTGCTGCTGTTCTGTGAGTCTTTTTATATATTTGCCAATTTAAAAAGTAAAAGTTTAAAAGTGTTTTTGTGAAGTGAAAGTGATTTTTCCTATAAATATTCGTAAATCCAAACTTAAAAACACTTATTTGCAAGTATTTTACAGAACTATTAAGTTACCAATTCTATTCTATTTTACTATATTTTAATGCTTACTTGTTTATTTTACATTTTGTGTTTTTGTGTTCTTTTTTGATGATCTGTACTGCATAATTTATTTACAAATTTAATGTCTCTTAAAAAGGAGGAAATCGAAGAAGTCGAAGAAATCGATTCTTCCAGATCTGACTCGGATAATAATTATTTAACAGAAAGTCCTTCACCAAAACCGAAAGTTAAAATGTCGGACAAAATTACACTTTCTGTATTGATTCAATTTATTAAACCTTACAAAGGGGATCGCGAGTCACTACCTGCATTTTTAACAAATTGCGAAAATGCAATTTCTCTTGCCAGTACAGACCAACAAAAAGTTTTGTGTAAGTACATTGTCTCGCAACTCGAAGGCAAGGCTCAACTAGCCTGTTGTTTAAAATGCTTTGACGATTGGTCTGAAATTAAACAATTCTTAAAGTCTACTTTTGGGGAGAAGAAACACTCCACTCATTTATTAGTTGACCTGCAAAATTGCAAGCAATTGCCTTCCGAGGATGTGATACAGTATGCTCTACGTGTTGAGTCGTGTTTAACGAGGCTTCAAGCAGACATCCACTACAGCTGCGAAAATGAATCCGAGCTTGTAGGTAGATTAGCCGCTATGGAGGATTTGGCCCTCAATACCTTCTTACTAGGGTTAAACTCCAGTTTCTCTCACATTGTGCGGTGTAGGAATCCTAAGACTCTATCTGAAGCTATAACACACGCGACTGAAGAAGAAAAATTATTTAAATTGTCTAAATTAACAAATCGTACTACAAATTTTAAGCTGTGTTCTATTTGCAACAAAGGCGGTCATGTCGCTGCCCAATGTTATAACAGAAACAAATTTAAAAATGTTTCTCCAAATTTTCACCACGTGAATAATTCAAATAATGCACAAAACAATAATTATTCAAACTTTGATGCAAATAAATTGTGCGCTTATTGCAAAAACCGTGGACATTTGATAGGTGAATGTCGTAAACTTAAGTATAAAAACAATCAAACGCGCACCGGGTCTCGAAACCCTACACTACCTAGTACACAAGCACCGACTTCGAGTCATTTGCCGAGCAATAATCGCTCTAATGTGCATGTTGTTTCTTCACCTACTGACGAGAATTATGACAGTAGTTTAAACTAAATTCGGTTTCGGTTACGTGTCTGCCGAAACCACATGACGATTTAAATGACACGAAAAACTATTCAAAATCCCGTGTTCCTAAATTATTCCAAACACGGAAGACGAAACAAAATTCTAATTTTGGTGGGAATAAATCCCAAAGTACTGAGTGCTTATCAATGCCTAAAGAGCATTCACCCTGTGTTCCTAAATTTTCTTCAGCACAGGTTATTCAACACTCAGATACTTCACCCTGTGTTCCTAAATTTTCTTTAACACAGGTTAGCCAAAATTCAGAGATTTCACCCTGTGTTCTTAAATTGTCTTCAACACAGGTTAGCCAAAATTCAGAGACTTCACACTGTGTTCCTAAATTTTCTTCAACACAGGTTAATGAAGGTTCAGAGACTTCTAAGTCGAAGAATCAATCCAAAGTCTCATCAACCTCTGATTTCTCTAAAAAACAAATAAAACACAATCTCTCACCTCGAAGTAAGAAACCGAGTTTATGTTCTAGAGATTGCACGCGTGAGAAGACTTTTACTATTAACAATTTTAACGTCTCTATTTTAAAATTAAATAATAATGAAATTAGATTAAATAAACAAATCGAAAAGTTAGACTACATATTTACAGAAAACTCAAAAGTGCAAACAAAATTATTTAATATCGAAAAAATAAATTCCATTTTTAATGTTATCGAAGGTTCGCTGTTGTCTATTTCTAATATTTTAGATACTATTTTAAATTCGATTCTATTTGCTAAGGCTAATATTTTGCATCCTTATGTTATTACTCCTACTAAATTGTACGAGGAACTCTCAGATAGTATTCAAACTAAAAGAAACTCTGAGTTCCCGGTTACTCTCTCGCTGCAAAATATCCATACAATAATAGATTTATCGACGCTAACGTCATATTTTTATAATAATAAGTTAGTTTTTGTAATTAAGATACCTTTGATTAACCCTATTAAGTTTAGCATTTATAAGAATTTACCGTTGCCTACACCACGCGAAGAAAAACATTTCCAAACTTATGTTCTGATTCATCCTTCGAGGTTGTACGTGGCTGTAACGGATGATAGATTAAGCTATGCTTTATTAGACAGCATACTAGATTGTAAGCATGTTAACAACGAATATATGATATGTCCTTTAACTTCTATTTTGTCAACAATCAATAATCCTACCTGTGAAACAAAACTTTTAACTGAAGTAACTTTATCACTTCCCGAATCGTGTGATTATAAATTATTCTATGGCAATATTAATGTTTGGCAAAAACTTAGTGATGGCAGATATATTTTTGTGCAATCTAAGCCTAATAAGTTAACTATAATAATAATAATAATAATGTATTTATTAGAATCAAAGTAAACAGGCAAACTTAACCTATTAACAATATTTTATTTATTTCTAAATAAAACTTATTAAATACCTGCAGCAATTGGTCACTAGTCCTCATACTAGGATTCCCTGTGTTATGAGGATTAGTTTCTCCCAGTGTTTTAATAATATATTTGCAACTAATATGTGTAACATATAACATTTTGATATTATAATAGGTATGCTACCAGTTACTTACATTGTCATTGGTAGATTCCGACTTTTATACAAATTACAATAAGGAGTTTGAACTATAGGTAAATTAAATAGTGACGTTTTAGTTTGCAAGGTGTGTGCGTATGTCTGTGTGAGTGTGTGCACAGATGTGAGTGTGCGTGGGTATGTATGTGTGTGTGTGTGTGTGTGTGTGTGTGTGTGTGTGTGTGTGTGTGTGTGTGTGTGTGTGTGTGAGTGTGTGTGCGTGTGTGTGTGTGTGTGTATGCATGGGTGGATGTGTGAGTGTATGGTGACTGGGTGAGAATGCGTGTGGGTCTTTGGGTATGCGTACATGTTTGTGTATGCGCATCTGATCTGTGTAGCTTACCTACTTTCTAATCCGTAGAAAATGTTCAGTCTGTGTATAGTCTAGAGTTAGAAGCCAGGATGTTAGCTTTTTTTTACAAATGTACCTGGTGCAGTTAAAAATGTCCAGTATTTTGTTTATTTGTGAATAAGTGTAGGGCGCTGAAAACAAGTATGATCTATGGGCAAAACTTGTGCGGACTCTTGGAGTGTTCAGTTTTATTTGTCGTTGTGATCTGATTGTTTCAGAAACTTCATTTGCAGCATCTTTGTGAAATCTGAGTGTCATAGCTAGTAGATGAAGTTGCCGCACACTCAAGAATCCGCACTCATCGTATAACTTTTTAGTGGGATATCTTAGGGGTTTCTTGTACGCAATTTTTAAGATGGCCCTTTGTGCTCTCTCTGCTCTTATGAGGTGAGTACTACACGCTGCTCCCCACACTACCACACAGTAGCTAAGTACTGATTGGCACAAAGACGTGTAGACCAGTTTGATTGTATCTAAATCAGCTACTTTCCGTAGTCTTAGAAATACAAATTTAAGTTTTCTGACCCGAGAACAGACCAGAGCAATGTGCTCTTGCCAAGACAACTTTTCATCGATTATAACACCCAAATATCGCAAGTGAGGTACTTTTCCGATCTCAGGACAAGCACACAATTTATTTGAAGCTTCACCACACCTATGTATTTTAAGCGGTATGGGGTTTGTAGGTAAACCTCTATTTGATATTTTAAATTCGAGAAATTTAGTTTTGCTAGCGTTAAGAGTTAGTAAGTTATTATTAAGCCAGGTATATATTCGCTGCAGTCCCATTTGAGCCCTCTTATAAACATCCGTCCAATTATTGGCATAAAATACTATAGCCGTATCGTCGGCAAAAGTGAATATCTTAGCTTGGCACAAAGGAAGCGTACAAAGATCGTTTATGTACAAAAGAAATAGAGAGGGACCTAAAACACTCCCTTGAGGAACACCAAAAGTTATATCAGCGAGGTCACTGTAGTGGCTATCTATTTTAATCCTTTGTGTCCTATTGGACAGGTAAGACTTGAACCAGTTTAATGCTGTCCCTCTTATGCCATATTGCTCAAGCTTTGATAACAGTATAGGGCAAGAAACGGTGTCAAATGCTTTTGCTAGGTCGAGGAAGACGCCGATGCATTTTTGGTTTGTGTCTAGTTTATTAGTGACAAGATTGACAAGAGATACAACTGCGTCCTCCGTCGACCTTTTTGAACGAAATCCATACTGATTGTCTGCCAAAATATCATTTTTATCTAGGAAATTAAACAGCCTTTTGTTGACGACTTTCTCCAGTAACTTGGCTAAAGCACTCAAAAGTGATATCGGTCTATAATTAGAAACGTCCTTAGTATCACCTGCTTTAAATATAGGAGAGACGTTAGCTGTTTTAAAACAATTAGGAACAACACCAGTACTTAAGCTAAGATTAAATAGGTAGGTTAGGGGGCGTGCTAAATAAATTTTACCAAATTTTAGGATTTTATTGCTAATACTGTCTGGCCCAGGAGCTGAGTCCACTTTGATACCGTTAATACAACCAATGATCTCAAATTCATCAGTAGGCGAAAGAAAAAAAGAGTTTACTGTATTTTTAGAAATTTGAATGGATTTTGCTAATTCGTCTTCAGTTGTATTCAGATCGTTTAGGATGTTCTTGGCTAAACGGTTTCCAACAGTAGCAAAGTAATTATTAGCACATGCTAATGACTTTTCGGGGCAGTCTTGTAGTGCAAATAAATCAGCATTATGTAATTTTGTTTTTTTAATATCAGTGACAGTTTTTATAGCATCCCATATTTTTCTACTGTTGCCTACTCCGTCTTTAATAATTTTACAATCATGTTCATTTTTTAAATTTTGCAGAAGGTTGTTGCAGTAGTTTCTATAAACCTTGTACTTTCTCTTTGTGATTTCACAATTTGGATTTAGCCTAGAGGATAAATGGAGTGAGTTTCTCTTTTCGATGCTTTTGACAAGGCCTGGAGTAATCCATTTTTTACGTATGTATTTAGAGTTTTTTATTGCTATCTGTTTTTGATGAGAATTTATTATTGTGTTAACCCGGTTCACAAAGAAATTTGCAGCGGTATGTATGTCAATTTCACTATACAGATTAGACCAATCACATTGTTTAAGATCCTCCAATAAATCGGAATAGTTGGTTTTAGTTATTATGTTCGTGGGTTGTAAAGAGTGTTGTGGTTCACATTCTATCCCTGTAATTAAAGTATTGTGATCTGTAATATCTGACATGCAGACAGCCACGTTTATCTTATGTCTAGACTTTACTAGGACATGGTCGAGGCAGTTTGACCCACGTGTCGGCATTTCATGTCCAGAGATTAATCCGTAGTGACTTATCATATTTAAATATTTGTCTGCTTTATTTGTATCCAGACAATTGGTCTTGGTGTCAATATTCATGTCCCCTGTTACTACTAGACTCTCACATTTTGACTGCTTAATTACGTGCTCTAAGGAGTCCAGAAAATTGTCAATTTTATTTATGGATGGTGATCTATAAATAGCAACCACTGAGAATTTTGTGTCAATATTAGCAACAAGACAATTCCCATCCCTGAAAGGTGGTTCAACTATTTGGATATTTAGATTAGCCTTGGATAGTATTATTAACCCATCATTTTGGTTTTGAAAGTTATTTGAACTAAAGCAGTTGTAACCGTCTAAGTTTACGTACGTGAAGCTAGAATCTAACCAGCACTCAGTCAATACTATAATACTGGGTGAGAAACCAAGCCTAGAAACAAACACTGAAAAATCGTCAAAATTTTTTCTTACACTTCGTATGTTCTGCGTAACCACAGTAAATTGTCGTGAAGGATCTCTTAGGAAACTTTTGCAATGCTCAGGTTTTTCTAAGCAAGTGTTATTGATTATGGTTGTATCGTCTAATTCCTCAACTAGATCCATATTGAAGATACAAATTCCCATATTTGTCGATTAATTTGTTCGTGGTAGGTACAGTCACAGTGAAATGTATGTTTAGTTAACACAATTTGGGTACTATAAAAATTGTGTCGATATGTATAGAATATATAGTTTTTTTGGAATACATTACATTTGTGTAAATAGTTTATGTAGATGTAGGTGTTGTGTGTAATTGTTATAAATTCGCGTAACATGAACGGAACTAACATCAGTTTGTAGCTTATGTAAAACTTGGCAACCCTTGCGCACAGTGAATTTGATCGATAGCCAGGTAAATAACTGTATATAACTGAGAAAATAACAATATGTTGGGATAAGCTACTAGTATATACTGCAACTAGAAGTATACAGAACGTATCGCAATAAAGGTTTGTTACATAGTCTAGTCATTTTTTCGTTCTAAGCTGCCTTAGGACCTCTTCATTCTTCACTAGTATATGCGGGCTTCCTTCTTTTTGTCGGAGGTAAACTCTGCCATTGGCCACCCAACAAAACGTGTAACCTTCGTTTTTAGCGAAGTCTTTAGCCAGAAAATGTAGTTTCTTGTCCCTAGCTGTCATATGTTCCGATAGAAACAATCTCGACTCTTCTCCTGACATTCTGAGATGGTGGGAGCTGAGCTTGTATGTTTTATTAAATTTTCTGTTAGCCTCTATGATGTTGTGTTTTGTGAGGGTATTACTAAGTTCAATAACTAGAGTAGATTTCGTTGCGTCGTTTCGAACAGGCAAACGAAACACGTCTTTCAAGTCTGTTTGGTGGTAGCCCACTTTTAACGTTTCCAGGAGATTGTGAGCTAATCTGAACAAGTCCTGCTTCCCTTCCTGGTGCTGTTTTGGAACACCTCTTATTTCTACAGAGGTTTTACGACAGTTTCTCTCCATGGCATCGATACGGTTCTCTATGGTCAATATCTGTATAGACATATCCTTACGATTCTCTTCAAGGTGGTCTATTTTAGCCTCTAAATCTTTCAGCTGTCCTGACATAATGCCGAGGGTCTTTTCAAGATCTGAGTTAGAACTTTGAATTTTATCAAATAATCTTTCTTCCAGTTTTTCCAGCCTGGTGTTTTGATTGCTCATCATCGCTACCATCATTTCCTTAATCTCTTGCTTGAAGACATCAAGTTCCTTGTAATCATCATTAGATAATCTACGGCATTTTTCCCCGCGCAGCGTAACATATAAGCCAGAATCTTCGGTTGCCGTCTGGTGAATATCAGAGGCAGAGAGAGACTTGGTCGGGGGCGGGTGCAACATTGTGCAACAAAATAATGATACGCTGCAGTACAAATGCTGTGGCGGTATCTTTTTTTTTTTTTTTTTTTTTTTTATATCAGATTCTTGTAGGTAGAAAAATATTTACTCTCTACTCTCAATACTTTTATTTATTCTCTACTTTTTTATCAGATTCTTGTAGGTAGAAAAATATTTACTCACTGTTGTTTCGATTAAGATTTTGTAAATATTTGCTTAATCCACACTTAATTTATCACATAAATGCACTTTCTTGATAACTTATATCATATACTTGGTGTATATACGCAATTCGTTTCGTCTGGGGTCACTTTTTCACTAGTTTCGGATATTGTAAACAGAGCCAGCCGTAGCTACGTCTAGTACGATTAACGTCCAGGGGGGGATATCTATGAAACTATGAAATGTAATAACGAAATTACTGATTACACATTGCAAGGTACAGGATTTTTGTCTATAGAAACTGATTGTGTTGCGTATTTCCAAACTTTGCAGTTTTATCCATCTCATACTTATAAAACTATTTTACCGAGCCAACTATCTATAAATTATAATATTATTGAAGACGATTGTTGCAAATACAATATTGTAAATGAAAGTTCACATTCGCTTTCTCCGATTACTTTAGCGAATATTGATTTAGAATCCTTAAAATTAGCTTCTCATAAATTAGATTATTTGGAGAACCAAATACACCAAGCCGAAAACCAATCGCATATTGTTAAATACGGAAACTATTATTCTGCGATTACTTATATTATAATTTCGTTGATTTTTATTTACGTTTTATACAAAGTTTATAGAAAGTGTTTTCCTAGATGTAATAATGCATCTTGTTGCATTCAAATATATAATCAATGTTATAATAAAAAAAGAGATAATATGAATACTAGAGTAAATACCTCTATTGAGTTATCTGATATTATCTCAGACGAGACAGAATGCGACAAGAAGTCAATTAAAAGTCTACCAGAAATAGAAATTAATAAAAATAAAAATAAAGTTGTGTTTAGACAATTTGAAAAGTCAAATAGGAACTTGAATAATTTTTAAATAATAAAATAACGTAAAAGTCTAATGAAATACTATTATTAATTTCTATCATGGGACTTACTTTTTATGTTTTACTATTTTACTATTATTATTACACTCTTGTGTTTTGCTATTTTGCTATTATTATGTTAGTCTAACTCTAGCACTGGCTGCAATGAATAATTCTATTTCAAATCTATTTTTTGTAGACAATTTTACTAATTTTCAATTTTTACATTTTTACTTTATATTCATTTTTTACTTCGTTTATTTTAAAAAAGATATAACTTCGTCTTAAAGGGGGAGATGTTATAAATCCAATTTGTATGTAAAAACTGCAATTAGTGCAAAAAACCCCTCGCGACCATGTGCTTTTACCGAGGCTATAAATACACCTCAATCTTTGTTAAATAGTCAGTCAGCCGCAAATTATCGAGTTGTAAATCACATTAAAAGTTTTCCAGCAGTAAAAAGTGTTTTTTTTAAAAAGGACCCACGGAGCGCCATCCTTACAGTGCGTTTGATGTGTTTATACACATTGGTGATTCCTTGTGCCTTTGGTGTGATTAAATGTGCCTTTGGTGTGATTCTATATGCTATTGGTGTGATTGTATGTGCCTTTGGTGTGATTATATGTGACTTTGGTGTGATTCTAAGTGCCTTTGGTGTGATTCTATGTGCCTTGGTGTGATTCTGTGTGTCTTTGGTGTGATTCTATGTGGCTTTGGTGTGATTCTATGTGCCTTTGGTGTGATTCTATGTGCTTTTGGTGTGATTCTATGTGCCTGTGATGTGATTCTATATGCCTAAGGTGTGATTATGTGTGCATTTGGTGTGTTTCTGCGTAGGGTGTCGTGTGTATGTTAGTGTACTAACGTGTCCGCCCATAGAGAGGCCGGTGACGCCGAGAGGTCCAAGCCCGTTGCGCTCGCACCAGTGGAACAGAACTAGCGACTCCAGTACCAAACATCCGCCCATCACGAATATATCTGAAACGTTGTGCAGCGAAGATCGTCTGTAAAACAACGAAACACAGAATAATAGAAGAGGTTTCAGTGAAATAACTGGACTTTTGAGACTTATTATATCTAATGTCTCAGTGTAACGAGCGCACTGCAGTGCCGCGCAGACATTTGTGTTTCAAAGTTCTGAGTGGCACTGCAATTGTTATGGGCCAGCGTTATGCTTACCCAGCAGGCCAACGAACAGCTTGTCGCGTTATCAGAAAGTATAACATAAAACCTGCAGCGGATTCTAAAAAAGTCTCACCTACTGGCAAGTATTGGTTTAGAATATTTCTAGCAATGTGTACTTAAGTTCACAAGATCTTAAATAACGATGCAGTCAAAGCTAGAATGGGAAGTGTATCTCAAGGGCGGTTACCCATACACCGATGGGAACCCACGGGTGGGTGTGCCTGGCGATAGGTTTCCATCACGAGGATGGTAGCTAGCCAGGAAGGCACTAGAAAATGTCCTACCACCATACTATAGTTGCATCATGATTGTTTCGTTCACCAAAAGAGCAACCTCAGTGTAACATTTGAACCATCAACCTAACGGCTCCGTAGCTAAGTTGGTAGTAACCCTGCCTGCAAAGCGAGGGGTCCGATTTCCGGCCGGGGCAGATTTTGTGTAAGCATAAAGTTTGTTCGCGGGTATTGGATTTTTGTGACGTATATCTGTGTGTTCATGCTACCTGCGACATAGGGAATCCCTAGTGCAAGGGTATGTATGCGATGAGGGTATGCGTTTATTTATTTATATGACTAACAATTTGTAACATTTTAAGGAATATTTGTGAACTAGTTCACTTACACTTGGTCTGTAGGCTTCCGGAGTCCATAGAACGGGTTCTCGAGGATGATTCCGCCGATGGCAGCTTCTTTTATTAACGGTTTAACCATTAGGTTCCGACGTCGCCAAAAAAACTGTAAATAAACAAAAATAGCTTTTTAATCTCGGTATCGTAGTGTCAGTTCTCCTATCAGTGAGCTTACTCTTTACACTCGATTCCATTCGTAATTTGGGATATGGATCGAAATCGTGCAGTTTGGTACTATTGAACGCGAGACTGCGGCGCAAGTACGGAGGTCGGTTCGATAAATTTGTCGAACCGTAAACTCGATAAATTTATCGAATGTTGCGAGTACCGAAGTCTGATCGCAAAGTATTGTAGTAGCTCTATATTCTGTTTGGATTCGACCTAGCTTTTCGATAACTTTTGTCGATTGTTTCGAGGCTCGATAAAACCCACTTTATCGATTTGAACTGTCAATTTTATCGAATTTTAGCGACCGAAAAGATCCGTACCTACTTGCGCCGCTGAACCGATTGTAGCGATTGCAGCGGAATTTTTTGGAACTAAATGACATTATCTGATCACTATTTTGCTTTGACGCATATTGAAATTGGATTGGAATTAGTAGGAAACTAGTACACACAATAAAATTATTGCTTCAAGTACCTAGTGATAATCCTCAATCTTAGATTTACCTAGACTTTAAGTTCCAATTGTAACAATTTTAGTGAATAAACGTTATTATTATTATACGCCTTTTAGTAGTTCCGAGTTAGTAGGAAGCTACATTATCCCCGAGTGCTATATTATTATAGAGACAATAGCCTATAGGCTACTTTTTAGCCGGATTCCTCGCGTGCGAAGCGGCGCGGCCGGCGGGGAGAAGCTATTTTTGGTTTATATTTTTTATGCTATTTGATAACGAGACGAGCTGGTCGTTTTTCTGATTGTAAGCATGCCCATAATAATTGCAGTGTCACCCAGAACTTTGAAACACAAAGGCCTGCGCGGCACTGCAATGCGTTCGATACCCTGATATATTAGGTATTCTTATAAGCCCAGTAATTTCACTGGCTACTCTGCTCATCAAACCGGAACACAGTAATGCTTGCACATTACTGCTTGGCGGCAGACTTCAAGAGCAAAGCGGTGGTACCAACCCTGATGGACACTCGCAGAAGAGGTAGTCCTACCACCTAGTATAATTAAATTATTAGACAAGTATGATAATTAAAATTAAAAAATACGACTGCCTTATAACCAGTATTACTCGTAAGGATTCTAAAGATACCCCTTCTAAATCTGCTCAGACATTTAAAAGTTATGGTCGAATAAAGAAACTCACATACATACATATGTGAACACTGAAAACATTCTACTCCTTTTTGGGCGGTCGTGTAAAAACACGGACCTCAATGTTTCATGTGGAGAATTAAATGAAAATTTATAACACACGTTTTGGCAAGAAGAAGCTATTCCTATATGTTTTGTTAGTTAATTATAGAATCGAGTACGTTCACGGTTCACAGCCATGTACAATGTACATGCTTGCGTTACCTTGCGAGTCTTTGAACATACTATTTATACTTTTGAAAAACTGACTCGGCTTCGAACCATTTCAGGCGTTCCGTGCTAGCTTGTAGAGTGCGAACTATCAAAATAATCTATTTTTAGTCAAATAACCTACGGAAGAGCGGTCCTTTTAAATAATTATAGCTCTGTCGATAAATGACGATTTAATACCTACTACTTTACCTAATAAACGCGAAAAAAGTATGTTTGTCCTTCTTTCACTCATCAACGGCGCAACGGATCGACGTGATTTTTAGTATGTTTTCCTTCAACATTTCTAGAGCGAATGTGACAAATCCGCATATTACTTGATATAAGTAATCGATGCGGGGCCGAGCCGAGATTCGAACTATAGTGTGTCGGATTGAAAGTCGCACAAGTTCCCGCTCACCGCTCGACCACACTCGCCCTATTGTGAGTACACTATACATGCTCGGATACATAGCACAAGTTGTAGTAGGTACCTATTATTAACTAGTTGCTGCCCACGGTTTCACCCGCGCAGAGATATTGGATTTCCCGGGTTTTATTTTTCTGCTCGGAACCCTAATTCTTTTTCTAAAATAAAAGTAGCCTCAGTTACTCCTCATAACATCAGCTATCTGCCAGTGAAAGTCCCGTCAAAATCTGTCCAGCCGTTTCGGAGGATACCCGGAACAAACAAACAGACAGTAAGAATATTAAAAATTGTGTTTTTGTTATAGGGACCGTATATACTTTCATATGCATTTAGTAAAAAGCTGTTATTTTGATATTACAAACAGACATTTCAATTTTATTTATTGTATGTATAAATAATACTTACAACAAAGTAGGTGCAACATTTTAGCTTGGATCGTATTTACATTCAATAAATTTATCACTCGTGTCATTAGATACCGCGTCACCGCGTGAGGTGACGCGTGTGCTTATCAATATCTCTTATCGTGGAAGCCTGCCAAATACTCTGAGACCGGACCTGACTACAGTATGGACAATAACGTACAACCAAAGAAATTGTAGAGACTCGGCTGACGCATAGAAACATTCGCATTCATTTCGCATTGACGCATAAGTTAGTACCACTTAATTATATAAATATATAATTTAGTTCCAAATATGCTTGTATAATACATAGTTTGACTCAGGGTAATGAGTGCATTGAATTAGCTAATAATAGCTGGCATGTTTAAGTCAACTTAGATTATATTCAATTATATACATGTGGTATTTTCAGTCTTGTTTCCCAAAGAATTTTATATCCTTCTATATAAAGTGCTAAATGATAAATAAACAGATGGTCAATTACTTTTAGAATCAACATGGTATAAAAGCAAAGCAAAAACTCCCTTACTGTTTTGTTTGATATTGTCAATTGCAAATGCCAAAGAATCTTCTATCCTTGAAAATATATTACATAGTTATATATGGTAAAAATACAGATGACCAATAACTTTTAGACAACATGGTATACAAGCAAAAAGAAATCTCCCTTACTGCTTTGGTTTATATTGTCAATTGCTAATGCTGTTGATGTTTAGTATATTATATCTTATCTCTTTATGAGCCTTGTTTATCTTGATAGCGGATGGTTTGTGTACTTTATGGGTGTATTAGCATGTGGTGTGTAAGTCAAAGGGTCATTTCATCTGGGTTTAAACAGTATAAACTGCAAATATGATTAAAAAACCCTTATGGAGACCCTAATGGGATGACCTTAGGGAGAAAAATATTATGTGTAATTTTGATGGGCTTTTTCAAACTAAAGTTAAGAAAACACCCCATCCATTTCATGTAGGGTTGCTGGCCATATTGTTAAATACAGTACCTATTTAACTTACTTTATTTAACTCTTTAATATTATTTACTTATTCTATTGAAAAAGAGCCATAAATAAAAACCTGTTTTAAAATATAAACATTTATGTAGCAGAAATACAGCTTCAGTCAAAGAAAATACAACTATTCTTCAGTCTATAATTTAACATAAAATTAAGTCTAGAGACTTAATTTGAAGTTTAATTGTAGAGTCTTACAAATTTTTTTTTTGTGTTAAGACCGATTGTGTGTTATGATATGGTCCAGTCTTTCCCAAAATTTAGGTCACTATTAGGGTCCTGAAATTAAAGTGGCTTAGCATGACAATCGCAAGAGTGTCTCACATAGTTTTGATATGTAGTAATGAGAGAATTCTGCAGCAGCAATATAGTGGGTACTTTGAACTTTTTTTGGGTTGCGAACTACGATCCTCGTAACTTTGCAAGGCACTGATATAGACAAATCTGTAAGTTCTGCAACTTTTGAACTATTCAGATATACTTGACTATTTGGCATCATTTGAATAATATTTTGCAGATTACAACATTTACTAAGTACACCAAACAGCAAAAATTAAAAAAAAAGCAGTATTATTATAATTGCTATCAATTTAAAAAGCTAAAGTAGCGAATATTGTTTACACAAAGAAACATTGTATATGCACATCTACAATATAATGCAGTAAATCCAGCAAGCATGTACTGCATTTTTGGCTCAATAACTAGTGTCAGCAAATAATATGAACTTGTTACCTAATTAATTTATCTTTTAATTTTTTCTCTACATAGGTGCAGATCTCACACTGCTTAACAAAGCGTTTTCATTGGAACTTGCCCCATTCATCACAACATGATAAATAGAGAGAGATAACTGTAAAAAAACTGACTTACATGGTCCCCAGTTCCAGCAAGATGGAGACATACTGGCTTTACCCCTTTGTCTGGCCAGTGGATGGGTAGTACTGCCTGGAAGTGGGCCTTCTGTGCAATCTTAGGGACGATGCCAGGCAGGTACCGCTCTAAAGGTGTCACAAAGTAGCCTTCAAGTAGTTTACAGTCTGCAAGGTTTTGTTCCTGATAAAAGAATTTACCCAATGATTTACTTTAGTAGTAAAATTGTGGATTGAGATGTAGTTATTAATGCCTACCAAATAGACTATACATAAAATGATCCAGAGGGCCTAGTGTGAGTTTTGCAAGAAGTTAAAGCATTCTATAGCGACGGCGCTTAAGCAGATTTTGTATGAAAAAATGCACAGCGCCCCTAGCACAGTATGTATGGACTATCATTGTGTATGCGTTTAGTATGGTGTTGAGTTGATAGATGAGGTCATTGCACTAACTGCGAAACTCACACTCAGCATACACATTAAATTATCCACTGAGGAAGAAACACTGGTTTGGTCTAGGTTCATAGAGCTGTTTCAAATTAGGAGTTAGGTCTAAAATTATGTTAAGGTGCATGTGCCAACCAACATCTGATATTTATTAAGTCACACGGCACTCTATTTAGACAAAACAGGTCTAAGCAATTTGGCTGTATTTTTTGTGTGATTGTGGTTCATTTTATTGGAAATTACTTATCCAATTTGGATTGTTTCAACTGTTTTCTTTCAAGGTAGTCCTATATATATAATATATATGTAATGTCAAAATAAGATCATACAGTATTCTAAACTTAAAGGTGATGAAAGTCAGTTCCCAATATTTTTTAAGCAATAATTATAGAAAATAAAATTACCTTTGTTATGGTCACTGGGTAGTCTCTTTCTACTAACTTAAAACATTCTTCGCGATTAGATACAACTTTCCTGAACTCGAATAACCTAAAATATAAGCGTAAAAACTTTTACATAACAATGTAACTAGTTCGGGAGCTAGGAAGTCAATAAATAGAGAATATGGAGGCACAAAATGATAAGCATTGTTGCTTTAAAACATGAGGTGATGCCAACCTTCTTAGATTTTCCGGCTTACCCCAACCTTTGGTGAAGAATTTTGTTAGTAGTATGCTCCTGTATACTGCGTCTAATTTACTAGAGGACATATTTGGTGATATGGGCGGTTGTATTATTGTTACGTTTCAGTTATGTATAGGTATAATTTTTATTTAATTTCGCTGCTCATTTGCTCAAGTTTCAACACATTTTTCGTGAATGGAATAAAATAAAATAATGATATTGATAATTTGTCAGTGTCATTCATTTGAAAACAAATAGCTGTCATAATATTTAAATGTCACTCAGCAAGCCAGCTGTTACATTGGTATTGTCAAAATGTCAACAGTTGGTTTTTTTTTGTTTGGATTCACGTGTTTTGAACTGTTATGTATTTAGGAACTTACTTAGGAAGTCACAAACTACTAAGAGGTGATACTAGATATTATGTGGTTGGTCATATTAAACCCGCCACTAAAGCATTTTTAGAAGTTAAACACAGGCTTAAAGTGTGCTTAATTTTTTTGTGGAAAGGCCGTACGTTCTCTTAGTAGTTTGTAGCCAATGTCAGGCTATATTGCAGTCTTGATCCGTTTATGTCTGAACTCAAAGTAGATTTACCGCCTTACCACAAAAAAATTAAACACTCGTTAAAAACTGTTGAACTCCTTCACATGCCTTAGTCGCGTGTTTAAATATGAGCAAACACAAATCCTGATTTAAGTAGTGTCTGACACAATTCTGTTGTGACATTTTTAATGATTTTCGACGTTTATCTTTAGATACTATCGAGCTAAACAGGCATCTAAGTGTTTTTTTTTTGTGGTAACAGTTACAGTTTGCCAGTGGTAGGGGTACCGGCAACGGTTGGGCTAGCTAGTTTGTATAGTACTACACAATAATATTGATACTGCTAAACTCTTATTTAAAAATACAATACAATATACAAAACTCTTTATTGAACATCAAAAATATATATACTTAACTAGTTAATTATAAAGCTCCTATAAACATACACACATCTTACACACTACCTACTAATATATATATATATATATAGGCAGCTTTGCCAGGGCTTTTCGTCGTCCATTCCACAAAGCCCGAGACTCACTATTTTGCGTGCTACCCGTAATGACATACAGAGCCGAAACTTGGACTCTGTGTATATTGGTCCTTTAATTCAAACTTATGGCATGAACTAGCTTGCAGAGAACCTCTGTAGGATTGAATCTAGAACGACGTGATTAGACAGAGAATTAAGGTTACCGATATAGCTCGAATGATAAGCTCGGTGAAGTGGCAATAGGAAGGTCACATATTTCAAAGAACCGATAACCGATGGGTTGGACGAGTTCTAATATGGAGACCACGTGTAGGCAAGCAATTAAATGAGGAAAGCCGAAGATCGGGTTGGGTGGCGCTTATTGCGAGAGGTCTCTATGTCCAGCAGTTGATTGATGCAGGCTAATAACGATGATGGTGTTGTTGATGATGATGATGCTGAAAGTAATGCATTGTAACTTCCTTAGACGGATACCTTGAAATTTGACTATCAATGAGATGTAATTTTTCATTACAGTCATGGAAGTGAGAATGTGCGTAAAGTGGTAGTATTTTTAAAACCAGCAAATAAACTGATGGATTATAACAATGATCCAGCATTTTGTCTAATACACATGTCCTAACAAAGCAATCAACAGAAAAATAATTGAACACAGTATGAAATACGTGGGCAAATATTAGGTAAATAGAAGGATAGAATTCGATAGCATTTTCAGTAAATTGTTGTACACATATTTGTGCTAATTCTTGTATAGACTCAGCAAGAGTTTGATGATATGTGTTTTTGAATTCTTTAGTCTTAGTATCAAGCAGTTTTACGAAAGCTACAACGAACTTCCAAAGTGCTAGCGATTTATAATCATCGTGTCTACTTAATAGACCTCTGGTGAGCGCATTTTGAATGTTGCCCAATAACTCTACGGGGACTACCATATCAAGCTGAAACACAAAGTGTGGTATGTTGCTGCAGATATGACGTAAAACTTCCTGGCAACCGTTTCTTATATTCTGTTCCTCATTGTTCATCCATTTCGGCACACATTGCTCAATTACAGGATGCAGCAAGTTGTAATACTTCTGCATTTGAATGTTAACATTCTTCGAATGGAGTAAGTAACAAATGAATATATCCATATAGACACTAGAATTGTTTGAAATCAAATCGTATACCGAGCCTAATAATGAATTTTCTACGAATTCGCAATCCAGAAACCCGATCAATGTTGCAGCATATTTAGTAACACAACCCAAAGTGTCCTCAAGATCAACCTTTGGAGGCAAGGATTTAAGAAACAGAAACGATTTTTGATAACACTCTCCTATGACACTGTGGGGCACTTCATTCACTCTGCCCAGAGTCGTATAAATAGTTTTATCTTCTTCATGACTTAAATTGTCGAGAAAATAACTAAGAACCCCCCATGTTTCTTTAATCCTCATCGGATCTGTCTCTTTGCATAGCAAATCAAATGTGTTTGTAAAAAGAACGGCTCGTATAGTAGAGTTTCTTGATGATTTCCACATAATCGATAGTTGGTTTATTAGACAATCTGGTTTAAATTTTGCAAACGCCAAACGTATACCGTGTTTACGCAGCGAAACAGGTGCTTTCAACAATATATGAATATATTTTTCGATATCACTCGACCTCAAATTGTAGTATAGGGTGTTCAAGGATAGGAGGGCATACTGTAGATAATCACCTTTAGCGTACCACAGGACTACATCAGCTGAGAGCTGCGGTCGAGCCAAGTGCATATGTTTAGCGATGTGCTTACGATGGCTCAACTCAATTTCATTTACTTCATTCCAAACTATTTTGTTCTCTTCGGGAGTAAATTTTTTTATGTAATCTTTTAATTTGTTTTGAGGCAGAAGTATTACTATGCCTCGCACGAGAGCTCTGTGTCCAGTGCCATTTTGAATATCATTTATGTTTTTCTCAGCCCATTCTGTTGCTAGTGAGTGTGGCCAATATATTCGCAATTTTCGTAAGAACCTGTTAAGAGAAATTTCGTCATCACAGCGCAAAGTATCCACTTTATTCTGGTGGCGCACCAGCAACCCAGGATCGTGTTTTAGAGCGTTCAAACAGACTTCTTCACAAGCGTTTAAAACTAGCGAATCTTCAAACAACTGTTTCCTATATGGGTGCACCATTTTATAAGCCCCAGGAAAGTATATGTACGGTGGTGGACGTTTAATCTCTTTAAGTTCTACAGTCGAGACTTCCTCCCACGGCCACGTCCACCCATTGTGTCGCCTTTTTTTCTTCTTCTTTCTTCGCTTTCTTATCTGCGGAATAGCTTTACACCATGAACACGCTTTGTAGATGTTACCGAGTTCTGAAATTTTCTCGATTAACATTTTGTGATGTGTTTCTTCCCTCTCCCAATCCTTGATTAAGTTGCACATACATTTAAGCAGTTCAATGGCTTCATGCATCCCTGTTTCGCTGTCTGTGTTTTGTTTGAGTAATTTTGTCACCAAGAAATTGTACAAATATTCGAACAGTTTGTTTTGTTCTTCACAATTTAAATTCTTTTTAAAATTTCTTAGGGTTTCAAATTCAAACTTTTGTTCAACTATGTCAGGGACAGACTGATCTCTTATAACTTTGTATAAAATAATGGCAATGATACACATTTGCACCTTATTCCCGGATTCTATGTATACTCCTAATGTATGGAATAATGAATTTACTGTATTCCAAGTGGAGTCATCAAATCGGAACGCGTTGTGTTGCGTAAGCAGACTATTGACAAATTTTATTTTATGCTTGTAGATTTCATTGACGTGTTTGTCATAATAATATTGAAGCACTGTTTTGACGTGTTCGAAGTCATAGCTGGCGCTAGTCAATAAAATGATTAACATTGAAGTTCTTTCTTCAGGTGACGATTCAGTAAATATCAACCTTACGATATCACGGAAAGCTACGCTAAAAGGGGCAAATTGGTACCAACGGTAGAATACCTTATTAGGTTCAGAATGTTCTAGTGCGTTAAATAGTTTTTGTATATAACTTTTGTCATCACCATTACAATCTTGGTCGATGGTCATGATCGCACTTAACAAAGGTATTACTCTATTCCGAGGCATCTTTCTCAAAAATGGTGACAAATAATAGAAAATGTCATGTCCATAAGGAGTAATTCCATTCCAAAAATGTCTCTTTATCAATCTTTCTATCTTATCTCGTTTTATGAATTTTACAAAGGTGTTAATGTCCATTTTCCTGACATAACGACATAATAATTCTATGTTACCCTTAACTTGTAGAGGATACTTTTTTATAAAAAAAATTGTATTTCTAACGCCAAAGTTTACATATTCGTGAATACCATAAACATTATATATATTTAAAAACTCTTCAAAATTACCTTTTAGCAAGAATAAACTTAACCTCATAATCTTGCGACGTTTGCTATAATGCAGGTGTTTCATGTAAACCTCTAGAATTTTAATAGATCTTCTGAATAATCTCTTGAGCACTTTAACTGGAATATCTTGTGAGCGTTCTTCCACGATATGTTTTATGAACTCCAATGAACAATTTTGGAGCCAGCGTAGTGAAGCTTTTGGATTTTGTTCATTGACGTAATTGTAGAACCGTGAAAGTCGTTCTTCATCTTTCAGGTGCCGTCTTATATGCAGCATTAGTTTAGTCACAGCTTTGCCATTCATGTGAGGGAAGAGTTCCTTGCGTAGATAATCTGGATCGATAATGTCAGCATACTGTGGATCGGTTATGAGCCACGTACTTTTATTGATTGCTCTTGAAGCGTAAAATATATCATCGCACTTAAAAACACCTAGAATGTAATCAACATTTCGCCTGCTGCAAGCTATGTCAATTTTTATCATGTTTTCTATGTCATCATCGTCATAGTTTATGTTGGGTATGTCTGCAGGCCTATCAACGAGCGCTTCTGTTACTAATTTGTTGTAATATTTCTGTCGTTCTCCAAGCGTGTGTCCTTGTAATGCAGCCATAGTCAGTTTCTGGAAAAAATAGAGTATTTTTTTATTACAATCAAGTGCTATCACAAAACTGGTATGTAATCAAAGTTTGAATATTATATGGACTGATTGAGGATGTTTTTGCAGAATAAAAGCATATCGATTTACTTCCGTTTTTTTTTGTATAAAGACTATAAAATCGGTGACAGTAAAAAATAATCTAGGTACTTTAACAATAAATAACAAGATAAAATTTAAATGTTTAAAATCCCCAACAAAAAAGAGCAGATGATCTTCAAAAGGATGAACAGACTTTTTTTAATGCACCTATAACAAAACAACCATTTTTAAATTTTTTGATTGTCTGTCTGTTTGTTCGGGGTAATCTCCAAAACGGCTGGGCCGATTTCAACAGGACTTTCACTGGCAGAGAGCTGATGATATAAGGAGTAACTTAGGCTACTTTTATTTTAGATAAAGAATTGGGGTTCCGCGCCAAAAATAAAACCATGATATCCAATATCTTCGCGCGGGGGAAACAGCGGGCAGCAGTTAGTATTATAATAATATTGTACAAAATTTGCGATTGTAAATAATATAAAATTGCTTTAAAAAAGCGACGTACCGACTTCAGAGACAAACTACTGAACCGATTATGATAAAACTTCTATGGGACCAATCTGAAAGTACCTACATCCTTTCAAATAAAAAAAGAATTTACCAAATTGGTTTATAAATGACGGAGATCTGAGGTAATAAACATTTTAAAAAACCCACCGAATTGAGAACCTTCTCCTTTTTTGAAGTCGGTCAAAAATAACAATGCAACCCACCGTTTAATTGAATTAACATTGACACTACTATACACTCGCCGATTGTCACTCAACTAAAAGCAAAATATGAGGAAAATAACAAGCTGTACTGTAGCTAATAACCGGTTTTTACGTTGATAATGTTTATAATTCTGTTTGATAACAACAAATAGGTACGGTCAATTTATAGGTTTTTTTAGTGACCTCATTGTCACTTCCACTGTAACGCAGTAGCATACAATTCGACAAAGATAGTTTTTTTTATAAAATTTGATAACAAGACGAGTTGGTCATTTCCTGATGGTAAGATAACACCGGACCATAACAACTGCTGTGCCACTCAGAACATTGAAATTTGAAACACAAAGTCCTGTGCGACACTACAGTGAGCTCGTTATCCTGAGACAGTTAATAAGTCTCTTGAGCCCAGTAATTTCACTGACTACCTACCTACTCTGCTTATCGAACCAGAACACAGTAATGCTTGCACATTACTGCTTGGCGGCATTACTGCTTTTTTAACGTGAAATGAACACGAAACTCGTCCTCGATCCTCATGAAACTGTCAGAAGGCGGTATCCCTAAATTTTGACTTAAGCAATAGTCAAAATTTAGGGATACCGCCTTCTTAAGCTGGTGATTCTGGCTGCCAGTGAAGTGAAGAATATAAAAAATGTCACATTATGTGGTACACATAGATGAGTAAGTATTGAATAAAATATTATAAATGCAATTGTGTGTGCAGTGTGTTTGTTGGTTTGTCCTTCTTCCACACAGCAGCCAATGAAGCAAATCTATAGCCGGCCATACATGCTTATGTATTGCGTTTTGCTATCAAAATAATCATGGTTTTGCAACAAGTGTGTGCATTGGTTTGGAAAACTCCTAGTTATAATACTGTAATGTAAGTCTACTGTGCAGTTCCTCAATATGAATAGGTAAATTCATGAGAGTGATAACATATAAATGATTATAGAACACATAATTATAGACTTCTGAATGAATGGAAAAGCCTGTAACATAATATTAGCTTAGTTCAAATTGCTAGTGATTACAGTTATTTCACAACATGTTACAATTAATTGTAACAAAATTTCTGCATGTAAGACAAAATAATTAATTTCACTCACTGGTGCAATTTAATTTATAGAAAATTCTAAAAACAAAAAAGAATCTGCTGACAATAATAGTTGGATTGTAGTTCCTTACTCCAACACTTATTATTATGTTTTGTGCCGCCGCCGGTCGCGCATTCCTCGTTCCGCAGAATACTAAAGCAATACCTTATTACCTTAGTCCTTACCTATATACCCCCCCTATATACCAAAGCACTCTGTGTCTATATACCTTCTTAAGCTTATCAATACTAATATTACTTATGATATTGTTTGAGGTTGGTTACGCTAAATTGTACGCCAAAACCCGTAAATAGTAAACAAAATATATCATACCGTAAAAGAAATTCGATCTGCAATACATAAAATTATAATCACAACAATTTGACCAGACATTACCTTCAGTGCAAGAACTCGTATGCTTTGTAAAATGCACACGAAAATCTGTGTACCATTTTTTAGACAGCGTAATATCCCTTAATTAGTAGCAGTTTGTGACACTGTGTTATAGCAAAATACTGTAAAAACCACAAATTATATGTAAAAACTAAAACAGTATACACAGAGGAAATAATACTACGTAGAACAGTATAAATGTTAAAAATTTCTCCAACGCATTTCAGTGTTGCCAACTCACAAAAATATTTCCCCCTAAATTATGGAGTAAAACCTCTAAAATCACCACAACTTCGTAGGAAACCCCCTAAATAAATAAATACAACTTATTCTTTGTAAATTATTCATTCATAAACTAGTTTTCTAGTGTTAACAATTTAAGAGACTTCGACTTTCTAGTTCTTGCTTTCTAACTTAGAGTCATCATTATATTCACAACGACGCCCTATGACTACCTAGCCTAGGTATATTTAGGTATGTAACAAAATTTTATCAAAATCCGTTTAATAAATTACAAATTTGAGTAAGCAAAAAGTGAGCAAGTATCACAACAAAACATAGCCCATATCGCTCAGGGACAATGTAGTTTCCTAGCCGTAAAAAAAATCTGATACGGATTATTGGGTATTGGTTTTCGAGATTTCCGCCCCCATAGGGCTGACACAGAGTAGTGATTACTTACTTAAAATAATGTTACTAAATAAATTCTTTAAAGTAAACGCTCCGTCAGGATGTATGATGTCTATTTCAAAAAGGGTGAAAACATACTCTTATACATAGATATTTTACCATTACTTTACTAGATCAGAAAAGTAGAGAGGTCTGGATACTAAAATAAAAAAAAACACCCTAAAAATACAATGCCCCTAAAAATAATGCCCTTAAAAGGGGGAAAATAAGTGGGTTGGGAACCCAGACGCCGTTGTTGTAAAGATGACCACAATTTTGCAGTGTTGCCATTTTGTATTTGGAGAAAATAGGGTAAAACACCCAATTATCAGCACTTTAAGAGGTTGTCTCATTTCAAATTAGTTTTTTAAATTAAAAGCAATTTATATCAGCTAAATTGTTGCGATTATTAAACATCTTGTTTATTAATCTTTATATTTGTATAACTTTTGAAACGATAATGTTAACAATACGAGAGAATATTAAAAGAGATTGAAAAATGATCGTATCTCCATTTATTGGCATGCTTGTTGCCAGTTATTGGCACGTATTTACCCAATTATCAGCACCAAGATTGGAGCAAATAAAATTCTTCTACAAATAGAGTTGTAAGGCTTTTATTAAAATATAGGCCATTTAGAATTAGACCTATGTATTCCAAGAAAATATATCCGTAACAAGTTACAGTTAAAACTCGTTTTATTTCAGTTTTTTCAGTAATTTACTTTTGTCTTACTAATCTTTGTCACTTTTTTCTTCTTTTCTTGTTTTTGTAATTGAATTATTGCGCGAAAAGAGAGCTCAAGTTAGAAATCGGGTTCAGGTGAATCCAATTCATCATCATCATCATGATGAATCGTTATCATCATCAGCCGGAAGACGTCCACTGCTGAACATAGGCCTCCCGCATAAAACGCCGCTTGGATCGGCTACTGGCCTCTTGCATCCAACGGTCCCCCGCGGTTTTGACAAGGTCATCCGTCCATCTAGTGGGGGGCCGTCCTACACTACGTGTTCCGGTTCGTGGTCGCCACTCGAGAACCTTTCTTCCCCATCGGTTATCGGTTATACGAGCGATGTAGCCTGCCCATTGCCATTTCAGCCTGCTAACTTTGAGAGTTATGTCGGTGACTTTCGTTCCCCTGCGGATTTCCTAGTTTCGCATTCTATCACGCAGGGAAACCCCAAGCATAGCCCCATAGCTCGTTGTGCAACTTTGAGCTTGTTAATGAGCCAACAGCAAAAAAATCCAGTTATTGGCACGGAATTAAAACAACTATGAACACTATGCTGATAAATGGTAAATGTCGTTTCAGCATGGTGCCATCATTTGGAGAACGATCATATACAAAGCATTTATTAAAAAAATACCCTTATTCCATAATACCAACAAAGGTAACTATTGAAAAACAACCAAATTAGTTTACACACATTAAGGTGCCGCTTCATGACCTGGCCAACGCAAAAATCCTAGAACGCAAAAATGGCCTAAAGGCTTTTTTGTTCATCGAAGAAAAACAGGCATTACGGAAAAAGGAGAGACAACGCCAGAGGCTTCGGTTCGCATTCTGAAAATTTTGAAATAAATTTCCAAAGGCAATTAGTGCGTGGTAATTTCCTAAAACCTTTTCCAGGAAATACGTGTAAAAACACGCACACTTGTAAGGCATTTTCAAAAGAAAATGCCTTACAAGTTTGTAAAATAAATGTTTGTTATTTAGAATCTCCATTACATGTCCAAGGATTATATGGAAGTGTTTTGTTGAATTTTACATTTATGAGAACACTGTGAACGGCTAAAGTCAAGGTAAAATTTGTCCAAAAAAGCTGATTTTTGAAGGCTTGTGCTGAGTTGGAATCTCAAAATTTTAAATTTTTGCTCCCACGGAATCCTAAATATAGAGTACATGATACCTATTTGCTCAAAACTTCTAAAGAAAAAATTTTTAGGACACTATAATCGCGTACGAGCGTTTATATGGAAAGTATGGCAAGCTGTAGCCTCTTAAACCCACATATCAACATGCGTGCTGATAAATTAGAAAATCTAAAAAAATTGTACCCAATTGTTGGCATCCTCTTTCTAGCACTTAGTTAACGAAAAGCTTTAAATGTTTTATTCTAAAAAGGGTCTTCATACTTATAAAACACTTAATAAATACAATTTCATTAAAATCATCTAATCACTACAAAAATAATGTTAATTTTAAGCAGGTAAGCTCTTACCGTCGTTCAATCAAAATGGCCGCAAAATTACAATAACTGCAGAACGACTTCTTTGAATCACTTTGTTGGCGTCATTTTTAGCCTTTTCGTATTAAAAACTTTGCTATTGTTAAAAAGATGAATTCTGCCGTATTTTTTTCCAATTGGCAATGTAAGAACCATACACAGTAATAAATGGTTTGCACTTTTTCACCAAGGTGCCGTTATTTGGTGCAGTGCTGACGTTTGGGTGATTCACCCTACTAGCTTTTGGCGGCGATAATGCTAAAAAAGTGCTAGAACATTATTGAATCTGCTAATAAAATGCTAACTACTAAGTCTTGTTAAAATAGATAACAAAAGATAATAATAATAATAATCTTTATTTGTCAACATAACTGTGTTACATTACCTTTCAAGAAGAAATCCTAAGTAATCTAATGTAACTAAAAGACGCAGTTCTGTTAAAAGTCAATTTAATAATCCAAATAAATAATAATAGTATATCATCAATATATTCGTCTTATTGTGCTTGTGATGCTGATTGGCCGTCTACAGAATCAATATGCATCGGCATCACCAGCGACCCTCTAACCCCAGTGACCTGTTTACTAGTTTGGGTTTAGCTCTATATTTTGCACTGAGTATATATCTAACAGAGGTGTGAACATTTTGCCAATCCCATTGAAGGAGCTGCCATCACTAGCACGAAAAATGCTAAATAGCAATATATTTTTCTTGCCAAAGGGTTTAAAAGAAATGCCTTTAACATTAGAAATTCTAAAACGGCAATACTGCAATTGTGCCAAACTGCCAATTTATAATTTTTTTTCTGTTTTCTTGGTCAACCCAGTCCCGGCTTCCCCCCCGTCCCCCCGGCCCCGCCCGTCCTACAGGGACGGGCGTGTATGTAATGTGAAAGATCTGAAACAACAACTGATAACTCTAGCCTACAGTTATTTTTTACCACAGTTAGGTATGTACTTTCTTTTTCTTAATACTATTTGATAAAGAGACGAGCTGGTTGTTTGCCTGATGGTAAGTATTAAACGCCGGCCGATAACAATTATTTTTGCAGTGCCACTCATAACTTTGAAACACAAAGGTCAGCGCGGCACAGCAGTGCGTTCGTTACCCTGAATAACGAGCATAAAAAAGCTGAAACTAAGCACTTGGCAACATCGCAAGGCAGCCTATTAAAATGCAAATAAAACCCGACAAATTCAAATTAATAATAAAATTCGTAGGTGTAAGTAGGTAGAAATAGGATGACATCCATTAGTGAGTAATGGTCTTCTTTTTTTTGGTAACTGGACCACTTCGTAATAAAGTTATGGCATGAACGCTTTGACCTTGACTAAATTATGACATTTTTGGATACAATTCGATTTTCTTTTATATAATTGCTTAGGTACAGGTACTTACACTAATTATAGACTAACACTTAGGTAATTAGAGATAGGTACCTAGTCGAATTGGAAGTCGATTAATAAAATATTAAAAAATCAGTTATGCTATTCAGGCTACTAGATAGGTATATGGCGTTATGCTTACCATCAGGTAAACGACCAGCTCGTCTCGTTACCAAATAACATTAAAAAAAAAATATATATAATTATACAGAGAGACCCAGAATAGAATCTATGTATGGTAAAAAGCTGTTATTTTGATATTACAAACAGACACATCAATTTTATTTATTTGTATAGAAGATATTACAAATAAATAAATAAAATTGTCAGTTTGTATAAAAGCTTTTTACTAAATGCATATGAAAGTATAATATACGTTACCTACTTATAATAGGTACAACACAATATTTTAAAAATTTATCTGTCTGTCCCGACCTCCAAAACGGCTTGACCAATTTTGACGGGACTTTCACTGCCAGATAGCTGATGTTATAAGGAGTAACTTAGGCTACTTTTATTACGTGGGCGAAACACGGCACACAGCTAAAACTTCATGGCAGGTACTTATTTAGTCCAGTCCAACCTGTAATAATACTAATTGCAATGTCACGACGACGCACGACAAGTCGTTATCGTGTGCAGAACGCCCTAGTTAGGTCTGGAACTATTTGGATCCTTGATACAATACAAATCATTGTAACCACTAGCACAACAAACATATTACGTAATCGCTGTGGGTCGGAACAGTCGAATGAGTCAATCTATTGAAAAAAATATATTTTGTTTGTAGCAAGAACTCCAAAAATGTATGGTAAATGTGGTATTTAAGATAGTTGATTGTGTTTTTACCGAAAATAATCTTCAGGATGTGCTTGCCAAAAGGTACCCGTCAGTTCCCTTTTAGGCAAGTTTTATGGCGTTTGAAACTTGTAGCTTATTATGTTTAATTAAGTATCATAAACCACGTATTTTATTATAGTGATAAATGTGGCTACGCCATCTTATTTTAATTCATTGTGCATCTAATATTTTCCATATAATTATCTCTCAGCCGTCTCAACAGTCTCAGCATCTCTTAGGGTCCCGTAACTCTAAATAAAAATGGAACGTTTGAAGCATCACTTTGTTACTTTGTCTAAAGATTTATTATCAGAAAAATTGTTTGAGGCATGAGTTTAAATCGTATGTCGGAAGTACTTTATATATTCTATGGCACATGACCTCACAGTGCTTTGCAAATCAAGCTCCTTTGGCCACGAAAGAAGAAAAAAAAACACGCATCTTACCTTTTTCAAATTAGTAGGTACGAACGATTCACTCACTGTCAAGTCGTCAAAACCCATAATAGTCTTCATCATACTATATAATTTATACCCTATATAATTTGTGGTCTTCATAGATAGGATATTAATTGACATACACTTTTGGTTCTTTTTGAAATTTGGCGAAATTGTGTTGGCTCCTCTAAAGAAGCCACAACGAAGCCGCATAAGAAGAGTTGAAGTTAAAAATAGGCACCGATGAGAGGTCTCTGCATAAAAAAAAACAAATTGAAAATATTGATTATTCATATGTCACAAAAAGTACGTTATAGGTAGGTACATGCTTACATGACATATTATTTAGTTATAGGTAGGTACATAACGTATTTTTTGTTCAAAATACTATAAGTAGGTATATAGGATAATCTATCTCGAGGAATCGGCGTGGGGAAGTCTGAAACTATACGAGATAGAGAAATGTGAAAAACTGTATACAAAGATTTTGGAAAAATCTCATACACGCTTAGGAATCCATCCCGCTCTTTTTCGAAAAAAGATCTTTGATTGTTTTATTGGGGAAATCGATAGTTTAAGTTGTAAGGAATATATTTTGCTATGGAACCCTTTGTTTAATTGGACGATAGGTACTTAGTCAAGAAGTGTAATTGAGTAAGCAAGTAGTATTTATGTATGTACCTAAATTTTACCAACAAAATGAAGTCCAAACGTACGGAAGCCTTGAAAGAGCGCTAGTTTCTTGCATACTTGACGGATTTTAGGTATTGATGCGGTTGTTGAATAACCCCTTTTTCCTATAAAATTCTTATCACTCCCGACTTGAAGATCAGTCCAGATTACAAAACACAGACTCCGGTAAGGAATTTCATAAACATCATTGCTGTCATTATCTTTTACCATAATACCTAACGTTCTCTAGAATACGCATTTTGACTCGCGATCGATATTTTTCATAGACCTATGCACAGGACCTATGGAATGACATCTATACATACAAATAAATAAATTTGAAGTGTCTGTTTGTAATATCAAAATAACAGCTTTTTACTAAATGCATATGAAAGTATATAAGGCACCTACAACACAACACAATTTTTAAAATTTTTGTCTGTCTGTCTGTTTGTTCCGGGTAATCTCTGAAAAGGCAGGACGACAGATTTTGACGGGACTTTCACTGGCAGATAGCTGATGTTATATAGAGTAACTTAGGCTACTTTTATTTTGGAAAAAGAGTTTCAATCTGACGCACCATAGTTCGAATCTCGACTCGGCTCGCACCAATGACTTAATTATATCAAGTTATGTGCGGATTATTCACACTGCCTCAAAAAACGGCGAAGGAAAACATCGTGAGGAAACCGGCATATTCTAGAACCACAAAATTCTAGGACATGTGACATCCACCAAGCCGCACTGGGCCCGCGGCGTGGTGGATTATGGGCTATGGCCCATACCTACCTCTCTCTCTGAGAGAAGGCCGGTATCGCAGCATTGGGAGCGTAAGAGGCTGATAATGGACGGATAATAACGGACGGCTCCGTAGCTAAGTTGGTAGTAACCCTGCCTGCAAAGCGAGGGGTCCCGGGTTCGATTCCCGGCCGGGGCAGATTTTGTGTAAACATAAAATTTGTTCTCGGGTCTTGGATGTTTGTGATGTGTATCTGTGTGTGTCCATGGCACCTGCGACACAGGGAATCCTAGTGCGGGGGTATGAGTGTAAGCGTTTATAAAAAAAAAAAAAAATTGATCGTTTTCCTTATTACGATTATACGTAATCCAACAATTCGTAGAAAATTTTGAGTTTACCGGTATATTCATCACAAGATACCCAGTAAAAACTTATTTAGGATATGGTGACGTCATCACATTCTCTGCACATAGGCAACAAGTCAGATTAGGTGGGGCGGAAAGTACGCTACCTCAAAGGCGTGGAATACATACTAAGTTTACAGTAGGCGAGTGTGATATAAGTATAATAATTCGTACATATCCTTCTTACTAATTCTACTTACTATCCTACTTCCTACTAATCCTACAAATAGTGCGTAGAAAGTGTGTTTCTCTGTTTGTTGGTTTGTTGATTTGTCCGTCTTTCACACAGCAACGGAGCAACGGATCAACGTGATTTTTGGCATAGAAATAGGTTATGGACCGGAGAGTAACATAGGCTACTTTTATCCCGAAAAATGCACTGTTCCTGAGGGAACGCGGGTGAAAACCGCGGGCAGAAGCTATAGTTAACTATAAAAGTGTGAGTTTGTTGGTTTGTCCTTCTTTCAAGTAGCAGCTAGAACAACGGATCGATGTCTTTTTTGCATAAAGGCAGTTTATGGGCCGGAGGCTAATATAGGCAATATTTTTTTTAAAAAAAAAATTTCTACAGAATTCCTGTAGTAACGCGGGTGAAACCGCGGGCAGCAGCTAGTTATTTGTAAATTTTTCAAATAAAAATTTTTGCATCCTATACTAATCCTACTACCTACTAGTCCTACTTCCTACTAATCATACTTCATACTTATTTTAATATTATAAATGATAACAAAGTGTGTTTGTTGATTTGTTGGTTTGTCTTTCTTTCACGCAGCAACGGAGCAACGGTTCGACGTGTTTTTTGGCATAGATATAGCTTATGGACCAGAGAGTAACATACGCTACTTTTTATCCCGGAAAAATGCACGGTTCCTTTGGGAATGCGGGTGAAAACCGCGGGCAGAAACTAGTAAAAAATATTTGCTTGTAATGTGGAAGGTTTCCGTCTGTTTTGTTAGTGGGAGGACTAACACTTCTGCGAGTGTCCGTCTGGGTTGTTACCACCGCTTTGCTCGTGAAGTCTGCCGCCAAGCAGTAGTGTGCAAGCATTACGCAGCTGTACGTGTCGCGCCTGCATTACACCATTACGACTGAAGAGGTGGTGGAATATATGCTACTGAAAACCAAACTGTCACTGAGGGTTGTGCAGTTGGAGTCCCGCCACAATACGAATTTTAATTCTTTTGTGGTAAGAGTTCCAACTAGTCATTAAACAACCTTCAATAGTGTGCAGTTTTGGCCGAAAGGTGTCGTGTTCCGGCGTTTCAGAGGTCGGCTACCCGACACCGAGTTACGTAACACGTCGCTGACTAAACGTGTCAATTAACTATAAGTACCTATTATATTTTGTATGTATGTTAGTTTATAAGGTATTTATTCTATGGGCCCGCTACGATGTACTGTTGCCTGAAATAAATGTATTATTATTATTAAATGTACTATTATTATTTTTGTGTTCCAGTTTGATGAGCAGAGTAGCCAGTGAAATTACTGGGATTTTTCAGTTTCGTAGGTACCACGCGTAGGTACTTTCTTACCTATATTTTCAGTCTGCCTTTCAGCCAATCCCGTTCAGTATTTTCTGTATGATCGATAAATAAACAAGCAATCAAACTTTAACTTAATTATATCATTTGCATAAGAAAATATGGTTTTATGTAGGCATGTACTTATTAGGATAGGATTAGGGTGTCTCTCTTTTAGTTTTTATTATAAATATTATTGTGCCTATTTATGTATGTACGTAGATGCCATCTGGAATATGTATTTCAATATAAAACTTTTTTGCGAGAAAGTAAGTATGTATACCTAATAAAGTAGTAAAATATTTTGGAAAAAACATATAAAAATAAAATCTCGATCGATATTGCAATAAGAAGAAATAAATAACAATAAATCTAAAATATAAAAATGTATCTGATTTACATAAAAGTTCGCATGGATCATAAGCAAGGTCATACACGCTTATGCGTTTTGCTATCAAAATAACTATGATTTTTCAACAAGCGCGGAATACGAGATAATACACGTGCACGCGCAGCTTGATGTAAAACCATCAATCCACGAAATAGATAAGAACAGCAGTACAGTCAGAGATAATATGTCTCTTTCACTCAATAACTGGGCTCAAAGTGGTGACTGCTCCACTTTACACTACATAATACATCACTTGCGCAGCTTGCGCATCACCGCGTATTTACCGCGGCATCTGCACTGAACACGCAGTGGTTGTGAAAAACTTTCTGCAAAAGCGGCTGCAGTTACTCTCTTTTACTACCTCTGAGCGAGGACGTGGTTCGGTTTAGCGCTCGGACTATATTTCTACCAAGTTCAATAGACGGTACGATATGCGTCAAGCGGTGATTGTGGTTTTTCCATGCTTTTCGCGTGGTCCATGATTGAAGCTTATCCGTCAATCTTGCGTTAGGTGTACTGGCTGCCATAGGCTCGCTATGCGTAGGCGCCAGCGGCTGGTATAAGGCGAGCGCCCATTCTTCTCAGAGTTGTTTCCTCACCGTGTCACAGACAGACGAACAGACGTAAGTGTCTCCAGTGTTGTGTTAAATAATAATATTGCGAAGTTTGAGTGGTTAGTGAAACTTATCTAAATAAATATTTTGTAACGTGAGTGGAATCTAGGAGCGTAGGTACTTAGTGAAGTGTTACAAGAGAAAAAAATATTTACTAAACATAATGAAATTCTGCTAAAATTACCGTCAAATTAGCCATTTTGATTTTTTTTGTTATGGTTGCATTACCTCTTTAGTACTAAGTACCTATGCCTAGTGCTATGGATACATCCAAGGAATACATCCTAGAATAGAAAGAAGCATAAAGAAGCCTAAAATGAGGACTTCGACTAATGAGGTTGATTTAACAATATCCCAACCAAAACAGCTAGAAGTTGTTCATTCTCGTCGCCCTAATGACTAGTAACTAGATATCTACTCTAAGTTTTACGTAGTACTCTTCCGGGGTGATTCCTCGTCACTTAACATCGATGCGATACCATAATACAGGAGGAGTATCTGTAGGTAGTTTGTTGAACGAATGTATTCAAGTTTAGAGGTAACATAAAACTGATAATGAACCGAATAATCCAGTATCAGTTACTAACCGTAGATGACTCATTGGTCAACCTCGCGCAACCTTCTGTAAGTATATACGGATTGCTGGAGTGCGTCCATTATGGAATTGACTCATTCATTCAAGAACCTTTGTGGGCATGAATACCTTTACCTTTATTTACTCAGATGTCTGTTACTTTGACGGTTAATTTGTTTAACTATTACTTACGTACTATATGCCGTGCCCCACGGCTTCGAGCACGTAGCCTAATTTACTCCTTGTAACATAAGCTATCTGCCAGTGAAAGTCCCATCAAAATCAGCCCAGCCGATTCGGAGAACACCCGGAACAAACAGACAGACATACATACAAGCAGACAGATAGATAGACGGACAAAAATTATAAAAAAAATTTTTTGTTGTATGTACTGTAGGTAACTACATATGTATATACTTTAAAAGTTGTTATTTTAACATTACAAACAGACAATTCAATTTTATTTATTTATATGTAAATATGTAATGTAAATTGTAATAGAATAGATACGTGGGTAAGTTGGTGTTAGGTATAAATGTCACAAAAATATATATTTCTATGTAGGTAGGTATAATAGTGCTTAAATAAGCGATAATCAAAATGCATACTAGAATCATACTGGACCAACTAAAAATATCTGGAGCCAATTTTACAGATATCGATAAAATTAAATCCAACTTAAAATATTTTTGAGGCTAATTTTAAATTGTTCTTTGCCATTGTTGCTGTTGTAAGCTAATTATACTTCCTAAAATTTTGTGTTTGTATAAAAGACGATGCATTCGCATTATGTACCTACATCCGTGTTTCACAATGTCAAAGCTTAATTAGTATTCTAGAGTGCACTGTCAAGCGATCGAGGTAGCTAAACGTAAATATGTAATTAACTATTTTTTAATCTATGCATAGATAAACTCTTTATTGAAAAACAATTTAGAAATAAGTGTTACAATTAGCGGTCATTTATTCCAAACAACCGTGCATGGTGAGGAATAGCATATATGGGCACTGTGATTTGCGACTAGCAGGTGCTGTGCAAAATGTCCCAAATATTTATTTATTTATTATTTAATGTATGAAATATTTAAATGTTTAATTATTGTTGTAGATGGCTGGGCAGCTGTTAATTTTGGCACCAGTGGTGCTATTGGCCCTGCAGTTTGGCGTTGACGGTAAGTTATTTGTATGTTTTTGACGGCTCCGTAGCTAAGTTGGTAGTAACCACAGATTATATAGTCTTTGGTAGTAACCCTGCCTGCAAGGCGAGGGGTCCCGGGTTCGATTCCCGGCCGGGGCAGATTTTGTTTAAGCATAAAGTTTGTTCTCGGGTCTTGGATGTTTGTGATGTGTATCTGTGTATGTCCATGCCACCTGCGACACAGGCAATCCTAGTGCGGGGGTATGAGTGTGTAAGCGTTTTTATGTTATGTATGTTGTTTTATCCGAAGAATGCGAGAGAATTATTCTCTCGAATCTTCTCTTCTCGAGTCTTTCTCGAATCTATATGAATGAAATTTTGTTTGGCTGGTCTGCTTTATCCTCAGCATTTCTAACATTTCAGCATTCTAGGTGGGTTCTATATGTAGGTACCAGTAATTAAGAGATGGCAAAAACATCGCTGATACTTTCGCATCTCTGTATGGACAAAAATATTAACAACAATATTATAAGTAGACATATAAATAACTCTTTGTTGTACACAAACACTGCTGTACCGCTTTGCTCGTGAAGTCTGCCGCCAAGCAGTAATATACATAACAACCATTATACTGCTATTCTAGTTTATTATTACTATACTAGCTGCTGCCCGCGGTTTCACCCACGCGGAGAAATTGGATTTCATAGCTTTTATTTTTTTGAGCGGAACCCTAATTCTTTTTCTAAAATAAAATTAACTTATGTTACTCCTTACAACATCAGCTATCTGCCAGTGAAGCTCCCGTCAAAATCGGCCTAGCCGTTTCGGAGATTACCCGGAACAAACAGACAGACAGCCAAAAATTTTAAAAATGGTTGTTTTGTTATAGGTACCGTATATACTTTCATATGAATTTGGTAAAAAGCTCTTATTTTGACATTACAATCAGACACTTCAATTTTATTTATTTGTATAGATTGCGAACAAAAATATAGTAAATAATTATGATTAGCGAGTGTAATCATGATCAATCAAAAGCATTCAATAACAATTTTTAATCAACGGACTATTTGCACTAAACAAGGATACAGATAATAACAATACTTACAAAGAAGTTAATCATATCTACATGTTTATTATACCTGTCCAATGTCCATGTTAGTCATGTGTGGGTGTGGCATTACTTAATTATGTTCTTATTCCTACTAGCATAAATAAAACTGCATGTCTATGTTGTTCCAAAACATTACTACTAGAAGTACACGCAATTAATTATATAATGTAGTAATACTCGTAATTTATGTAACTTAGATAACATAATTATTGTATTTTAATATTTATAAGGGAATAAAAAAACAAAAATACTGCACTATTACTTAAGTATACCATTGTAAATAATACTTGGTATCTATGTCACCTATGTAGATGTAGAGCATGCTTTTCCGTCATATTATGATTATAATAAAAGTTGTCAAATAGAAACATATATTAAGTTGGAACCTTCAACTTATAGCGAAGTGCAGCATTCATTCATAATTAAAAACATATTTGACAAAATGCTTCATTCATATCAAACACTATAATCTATGCCAGTGTCAATAAGGTTCTCAAGACCTATGCGGAACCTAACCAACCTACGCTAGTTTGTATGCATTAGACAGCTACCTAAGTTATAACAACAAAGTATAGTTCCGCTGCCAGGTGGACAAGGACTATCCGAATGTGGGTGTTGAAGGCTGCACCTACGTGGTTTGTTGCCAAGGTCAATAGTATGGTTTTTTTGCCTACTTAGTTGATGATGTAGATCATGTTGATTTTGCTGATAGTCTTGCGTGGGTGTAAGTCGTTTGTTTTGTTGGTTATGTTAATGATGAGACGAATTGAATTTGTGACGTTATGAATATTGATGGATGAGTTCTTGATTATTGATGATTTTTATGAAGTTGTTTTTTCCATTTAATTACTAGGATTTGATCTTTGATATATATATATATCGGTTCCTGGTTTCCCCATCGGTTATTGGTTTTGCGAGCGAAATATAGGTAAATGAACTATAATTATTATTAGATACAGACAAACATTTATCTAATAGTTTAATGCATTTGAATGTTTACCCTATGTTTAACCTATATTTCGCTCGCAAAACCAATAACCGATGGGGAAGAAAGGTTCTCGAGTGGCGACCACGAACCGGAAGACGTAGTGTAGGCCGGCCCCCCACTAGGTGGACCGTTGATCTTGTCAAAACCGCGGGGAACCGTTGGATGCAAGAGGCGAGTAGTCGATTCAAGTGGCGTTCTATGGGGGAGGCCTATGTTCAGCAGTGGAACTCTTCCGGCTGATGATGATGACGTATATTTTCATTCAAGTTCTGCTGACTGCTATCGCGATTTTGTTCCCTCTTCTATCTGTAATTTGTTTCTACTGCATTATTAAATTCGTCTGATATTCTTAGCTCAACGCTACCGGAACTATGACTACGCTCAGAACTACTACGGCCGTAACCTCTACGAGCATGGGCGCTCTATCTCCGACAACCTGGTGACCTGTGGGTCCCATACGTGTGGAGTGGGGGCCCATTGCATTCAGGGCAGCGTCAGGCCAGTCTGCGCTTGCCTTGCTGGACACTCTGGTGATCCTCTCAGCCAGTGCATCCGGATTGAATGTGTTGGTAAGTCCATATCTGTCATTGCTTTGATATCAATGTTAGGAAAGAATAACTTTCAAATGGGCTAGTCTTCCTACCCACTATACCTATGGGCAATTATTTGACATGTAATAACAAAGCAATTTATAATAGGTGTAAGTAGGTAATTCAAGATAACAATGTGTTTTGTAAAATACAATCCGGACCAATTTAATAATTATATAAAGTACGTGATGTCTTGAAGAATAATTTCTTCTTCATATTTTACAACATCGAGATCTTGATATTCGCAAACAAATGTGTGTTCACTGAAAATTTCTAACTCTCCCAAATTCATTTCAGATAACAGTGAATGCCGTAGCACCCAGACTTGCGTGAACCAGCACTGCGTCAACCCTTGTGATGGCACCTGTGGTTCCAACGCTAATTGTGATGTATGTACATGCAATTCATATTTTTTTTTATAAAAAATTTGAAGGGGTGTATTACCATTGTCGAAACTCATTCTTACACACATGGAGATATTGGATTTCAAGGATTTTATTTTTATTCCGCGGAACTGTAACTGTTTTTCTAAAATAAAGTAGCCTAAGTTACTCCTTGTAACATCAGCTATCTGTCAGTTAAAGTCGCGTCAAAATCGGTCCAGCCATTTCGGAGATTACCCGGAACAAAAAGACAGACAGAAACAATTAAAAAAATGGTTGTTTTGTTTTAGGGACCGTATATACTTTCATAAGCATTTAGTAAAAAGCTGTTATTTTGATATTACAAACAGACACTTCAATTTTATTTATTTGTATATCTAGACTAAATCCCCCCACCGACATAAATAAAATATTAATTTCACCATAAATGCATCATTCTGTAAATCAGTCTTAGCAAGATAACTTGTAATGTACCGACATAAACAACGTTGGATCTGTATTGAGTGAGCAATTGAGCATGTTCCTATTTTCTTGTGATTTTAGGTCCGTAACCACATCCCTGTCTGTACCTGTCCCGGTGGATACACCGGCAACCCTTTCCAATCTTGCAGACTCGCTGATCCAGGTAAATATTGAGGGAATTGGGATGTTGACTGTATTAAAATAAAAATATAATTTTGCCGCGAAACGGTAGTTTTTGTGACAGTAATCCTATAAAACACAATATTTTTGTTTATTTTTAAGGAATATAATTTTAATTTAATAATCAAAATGTAATCACATCACTCCGAAGTCACGTGACATAAAATGCGCGTGACGTCACTTTCTCAATCGGAATGAGTATATTGCCCTTTCTGCCTAGTATTTTAGAGTGATTTCTGTGAATATAGTTATCTGTACCAGGAATCGTGACGTCACATCGACCACGTGACCAGTATTGGCGTTTTGGAGCGAAACTTGAAATGGCATTTAAAATACATGAAAATTAAAGTATTAGCTGTATTTAAAAAGTAATTTTAAATATTTTGGGTTATATTAGGCCCATTCGCATCGTTTTAAACACTTTCCCAAAATCAGTCAACATCCCAAATATAATCAAACAGGAATGTTGAACAGTAATATTGAATAAAAAAAAAAAACAATCAATAAAACTCAAACATACATAAGCGTGTATGGTTAGCCTAGCACATCTAATCTGATTTTATATATAACCATTTACATGTTCACAATCATGTTCCAGAGGAAGCTTGCCACCCGTCTCCTTGTGGTCCCAACACTAAGTGCCACGTTTCCAACAACCAGGCTATTTGTACCTGCCTGCCAGGATACAGGGTAAGCTATAATTTCCTCAGTCTTGAATTTGTTTTTACTACACCCTTAGTTAATTTTATTACAGTACTACTCTATAGTCCTGAAAGAGGACTGAGACTAGACCTTCAGTTTTAAGTAATTCTAAGTCTACGTCGTTACTAAAATGGTTGCGAGAAATTGAGATTTTTAGTTTGATATTTTAGGTACTGTAAGAATAAAGGTAGAGCATCGTGTGGTGCTGGGTGCTACGCTATGACATCATGAAGTCAGTGCTACGCCGTAGTCGTCCCAGCGCTACGCAAGGGGAAGACGTGGCGAAGGACAGCAGTCCTCATTGAACTACGAGCGATAATACATGTGTCAATTATTCAAACCGAGTGTCTCATTTCTGGACCTAACAGTACATACATAGATTACGAACGTGTTTCTCCTATTGACTTATAAGTCAAATAGAAAATGCTCTACCGCTATGTAATGGTTGCCTCACCATGCTTTCTTCTACCGGGAGCATAAGTTCGTTCGAACCATCTATCTACAAATCGGTGGCCGATGTCATCACAACATAAATGTAACTTCCCAGGGTAGTCCTCTGACCGGGTGTCGTCACGAGTGCGAGTCCGACGGCGAGTGCGGCGCGTCGCAGTCCTGCCGCGACTTCAAGTGCGTGAGCCCCTGCAGCGACTGCGGCGTCAACGCCGACTGCGAGACCGTGGCTGCCCACCATGCTGTCTGCAAGTGCCCTAGGGTCAGTATTGCATCAATATTTTCCTTTATGGCTTGATTAAGGATTCAAATCAACAAACAGATTTGCAGCCAACCAATTGTACTAACGTTGAATCATTAACCTTTAAGAAAATAAACAAATTGGTATGCTTAACAACCAACTTCAACCTACAGTATTGTTTTTTATATTTTTTGGGTGAATTAATATACATGGTAAGTTTGAATTGGTATTATATCCCGAAAGGGGGTGATTCAGACCATGGCTGTTAACAAGTGGTGAGAGTACAAAAAAATAAATCACATCAAACATGAAGTGTGTGGCATTTTCTAATCAATATCATTTAACAAAGTTCAACATAGTTCAAGTGATCGTGTAGTGAAAAAGTGAAGTCAATCAGCTGATCTAGGACTACCCGGAAATTGTGTAGTAGAATTTAGACGTAAACTTTAAATGCCATTTCTTTACTGAAAAATTCCGAATTTCAAATACTCGTCAAACCAATGTTGATGACATTCAGGAGTAGAATGACCTATAACATACCAATTCAAATATTTTTACCAATTTAAATGTTTAAATTATATTTAAATGTTCTTAAAGCTGATAATATAAGTAGGCTTTTCATTTTTCAGGGTTACCACGGTGATCCCTATAGGATCTGTTCCGCCGAATGTACGTCCGACAGCGAATGCCCCAGTTACAAGCCCGCCTGCGTCGACAACGCCTGCATCGACCCCTGTATCAACGCTTGCGGCGTCAACGCTGAGTGCAACCTCCGCGGTCTGACCCCCGTCTGCTCCTGCCCTAAGACCATGACCGGCGATCCATTCGTTTCCTGCAGGCCATTCGAAGCCCGTAAGATTTATATACCATTTACTTATTAATATCATTTTGTTGCATCTAAGGCTTTTGATAACAAAATAAAAATTACTTTATTTTCATTAATGTACGAAATAATATTTTGGACTATTCGTCAATTTATATTCATTTCACAATATAGTAGTCGATTATCTTTAAGTTATGAATGTCGATATATGGTGCTCTATGAAAGAAACACAAGGATTTCCACAAGGCACTATTCTAGATCCACTGCTATTTGATTTGTCATCACAGGTGACCTCTGCGAGCCCAACCCCTGCGGTGCCAACGCCAAGTGCACTCCCGGCCACGACCGTACTGGTGCCGAACGCCCCGTCTGTACTTGCCCATCTGGATACATTGGAAACGCTCTTGTCTCATGTGAACGCGTAAGTGTTGAATAATTCTTAGTTATAGTCACAATGCCAATTTTTGGCAATGTTGCAACTGTTGGAAACTCAACACAAATAATATAAGTACATGGTAAATATCCCACTAATTTTGATTTGGTTCGGAGCACCCCAAGGTTGTGTTTAAAAGCGTATAGGTACCGATTTAGATCGCCATTTGCATTATCGTAATTGGTTGTTTATTTGCTCTTTTCGTTGAAGACAAGTAGAAGGGATGCAACATATAGGAGCATTTACAACAGTTTACTTGTATTGTACAGTGTAATTATGAGCAAATTATATTGATTGAGTTAGATTTGCTTATTATATGGTAAAAAATGTGAGAGTACCAGACAGCGTTGTATTGTCTAAAAAGCCAGAGCTTTATTTATAGTTTTGTATGACATATTCATTTTTTATTTTAAATAGGCTAACGTTTGACTGTGATCTCACCTGATGTTAAGCAACGATGCGGTCGACGATGTAGTACACTAGCCTATTCACTCTCGTCTTGAAAACTCCTAAATTAAAGCTATTGAGAAACTCAGAGGCTGGCAAACAATTTCACACCTAACTTGACCTAACACAATTCTTTGTATTTAGGGTGAATGCGAGCTTGACTCTCAGTGCGGTGACCACTTGGCCTGCGTCGGGTACAAATGCGTGGACCCCTGTCTAGGGAACACTCAGTGCGGCTCTGGAGCCGTTTGTATGGCGAGAAGGCATCTTGCTGTGTGCACTTGTCCAACAGGTACCAAATTTATTCTACATTTTAACTTTGTGTCTATAATAATATACTGAGCATCACTTTACTTCCTGTTTATTTCGATCTAGTTGGTGTATGCTTCAAAAACTGTAACATAACATTCAAGTAAAAAATATTAGAAATTCTCCGTTATTGAACACTAGCTTCACCCACGTAGCTTAAGTTACTCCTTGTAACATCAGCTATCTGCCAGTGAAAGTCCCGTCAAAATCGGTCCAACCGTTTCGGAGATTACCCGGAACAAACAAACAGAGAGACAAAAATTAAAAAAAAAAATTGTTTTGTTTTAGGTACCGTATATACTTTATGCTGTTATTTTGATATTACAAACATACATGAACCCTAAACACACTCACTCCTTTTTTGTGCAGAACCATTCTGAAAATATTTACCAAAAAGAAAAGCGTTTCTTTTCGTGGTATTCATTGTGTATTTACAAATCCACAGGTCGTAACGGAGATGCTCTTGTCAACTGCTACGAGTCTCAATCGGTCGTCGCGACCAGTCGGTCGTTCTACAGATACAAACGTAACGGAAACTTCACCGAAGCGGAAGTACCCGCCGCCAAAGAACCCGAAGTACCCGCCGCCAAAGCACCGGAAGAAGAAGTTGCCAAAGTAGAAGCAGTAAAAGAGGTCGAAGTCGTCGCCGAAAATAGCGAGAAAAAGGAATAAACGATTATTAAGTTTAAAAGAGTCAGTTCCACTTTTGTATTCGATTAGAGATTTTATGTAATAGTAAAAAGCAAAGAACTTCGACGCAGCTTTATCACTTTGGCGTTTAAAATGTTAATTGGCTTTAAAGAGACAAAATGCATAGTGACGATATTGAAGTAAATCTCTGCTCTACGTTATTTATGTCATATTTTTATTAATCATCTAACATATAAGTATAAAATATTAGTTTCCCTTTTCACTTTCATAATGAAAGAAGGAGAAGAAACGTAGGTATCTTCTGTCTGAATTTAGTAACCAAATCGATTTTATAATAATCGAATACAATTTTTGAACTGATTAAATAGTACAATGAACATACGCTTTGTAAAAATAAAAACATTAACGCTATCCGATATCAATATCTTTTTGATTTACTGCCCCGTTTATACAAATCGAATTGTTAAGTATCTGCAAAATAAAGAAGTGCCATTGTTAGATATTTTTTTCCATTTCACCCGTACTTTACTATCCCTCATTCTCTTGTGTCCCCATAAAATAAAAAGTAATACAGGTGATGTTTGGGCCATTTGATTACTTAGGTTTTATATCACGGCATAGACAAGGGCCCACTCATAATTCGCGCGCTATTCGCGCCCGCCAATGAGAGCGCGTGCTGCAAGAACGTGAGAACTGTTGCTCCGACGCAAACGCCCTCTGTGCGATTTAGCCTCGTCCATTTTTTTACTGTTGGTGTGAACGCTTCAATCTCCGCGAAGAAAATCTTTAATTTAAAACTTAGTGCAGTGATTGTGACTAGAGTGAGCTAGAATTGTTCTACATCAGAGGGACTACCTGAAAGGTACTTGGGACAAGCTTGGAGTGCGTAAAATTACAGGAATTCCGTCTCGATCACGCCGCGCCGGCGCCGGTGCTCCGCTGCAGGATTTGCTTTGATGGCGCTTGGAAGAGAGCGACAAGGTGAGTGGGCTTATACTCGTTAGTCTTGCCGTGTTAGGGAGCCCTGATAATCATATGGTGTACTCCATAGCCCCCAGGAATCCGATTAGGTAATTTATTTAAAAAACCTACCTACAGGTAAAATACGCGGCCTCCGGCCGCAACATCTTTTGGTCCTTCGAGCCGGATTATCCGGATTTCACGACCTTATATATAATATTATATTTATACAGTCCACATTCCTATATATATAAAATCTAAATAAGACGTTCTAGTATTCATTGTTTCTGAATAGGTAACCTAAATAGTTCTGTCGAATGGAATGTCTATCAGTTTATTATTTTCAATCCAATATTGTAGTGGTATTTGAACATTAAAACGGGATAACTTACTCATTTCGCGAACATTAGGTACAAATATCTTAGTAGATGACAATGTAATACAGGACATATGTTAAATAGAAATACCGATTTAGGATAATAGTAAATATCGGTAGGTATTAGCATAATAAAAGTCAGCCTTTTACTATGGTATTATTCCTTGCCGGGTATTACGGGTTCTTAGAGTAGTATACCTACGACAATTTATTCAGTTATGTGTGTTATTCTGTGTTACAACTGCATGTGAGTATTGTAAGAGGTTGAGTTGTACTTATTCATTATTTGTCGGGTTTGTAATACCGCCCGCCATTTCGCATCACTGCAGTTATCTACCTACTTTTGCATTTCGTTCGTTTAGAACGGTTCAACGAGTGGGTCCGTTCCGTTCGTTCGTGTTCGGTGAAACGATTTAATTATTCATTATAATTCATTAGTGCCAGCTGTCACTTATTTGTGCATTTGTTTTCAACTTTGTTGTACGAAAGTTTAGTGTTTAGTTTGTGCAAAACTATACTACAGTGTTGCAAAACGTTGTTTATTTTACGAAATAAGAAGTGTTTATTTACGTAAGGCCACAATGTCGGATGAGAAAAAATTGACGATGAAAACTAAACTTAGTGAATCGGTGTTAAAGTCGTACTTTGCGCAACTTCAAAGTATGTACGATTTTTCATTGCGTTTATCTACGGAGTCGGAAGAAGAGACTTTTATATTGTCCACTTCTAATGTAACTACGCTTCGTTCAGAATTTATAACTAGGTTGGAAGAGTGGAATATGGCTCAGATGGAACTGGAACCAAAGTATGAACCAAGCTTTCAAAAATGGGAAGCATTTGAGGTTTTATATACTCACTTGCAAAATAAATTAAGCTCATTGAAAAATAAGCGGCATAATAAGAACATTAATGAAAACTTAAAATCTTCTCAAATTAAGTTGCCCTCCATTCAATTGCTAAAATTTGAGGGCAAGGATCTTAGGTCCTGGCCCATGTTTATTGAGTGTTTCAATAGTACTATACATTACAATACACAGCTCACTAATGCGGAAAAGGTGTATTATCTATGTGGCCAGTTGTCAGGTAAAGCACTTGAATCCATTGCAGGCTTAGCACCCACAGGTGATAATTATGACTTGATATACCAAACTTTAGTAGACAAATACCAAGATGTACGTACATTAGGCACAGCTTATTTGGATGAGATATTGAATTTAAAGAAAATGCAGTGGCCTTCGGTGGAAGGCTTGAATACTTTTATTGATAAGTTCTCAGTATCAGTGGCAGCGTTTGAAAAATTAGATATTGCCAGTAAATTAGACTTTATTTATCTATACCTGGCATTAAAAAAGGTGGATAGTGAAACCGCTCGATTGTTTGAAAATTCGGTGCGTGGTGATCACATACCTACCTACACTAGCTTTGCAAAATTTATCAAAGAACAAGCAAAAATATTAGAACGGACAGGAGCAGGGTCGAATGCGAGTGAGAAAAGTTTGTTTAGGTCAAATAATGCTCGAGTGCCAGTGTCCTCTGTACCTATTCCAGGAAAAAATACAAAATCTTTTGTAACGGCAAGTGATGGTGCATTGTGCCCATTATGTAATACCGCGAGACATGAATACTTTTCCAAGTGCACTGACTTTCTGAAGCTCTCAGCTAAAGAACGCTATAATGTGATTAAGAAATATAATGCATGTGTCAGTTGCTTAAGTGTTCATCATCGCACACCCGCATGCAATTCAAACAACTGTTGTAATTCTTGCCAAGCAAAATCTCATCATACATTGTTGCATTTTCAAAATGTACAGTCCAGTACAGCGTTGCCAGTGTTAAGTGAGGAGAATCTGGAAGTTATTGGGAACTCTGATTATGTAGTTGGGGTAGACTCCGGAATGGATAGTGTGTGTCAGGCAGGGGTATCATTGTGTTCAATGCATAGTGCTGCAACCCAGAACTCTTTGCAGAGTATGCATTCATCTACTGTGTTGCTAGCCACAGCAAGGGTTTGTGTCGTAAGTCCACTGGGTACTTCTCACATAGTCCGTTGCCTTATAGATAGTGGATCACAAAATCATTTTATAACATCCAAGTGCTGTGAGCGATTGTCATTGATATTACATCAGACAGATTGTCCCATTTCAGTTCACGGGTTCGGTGGTGGTGTAAATCCAGTTCAAGGTGTCACGGAGGTGGCCTTTACTTCACGATTTGATGAAAATGAAGCTTTTCATATAAAACCATTGGTGGTAGAGAGCATCACCAGTAACTTGCCGACGTCTTCAATTGATATGTCACTGCTGTCATACTTGTCTAGTGTTCCTCTGGCTGATGATACCTTTCAGGTTCCGGGTGAAGTAGAGATGCTGATTGGGGCACAATTGTTTGCCCAACTGTTGCAGCCTGGTAGGGTTCATGGGCCATTTGGAATGCCTGATGCTATCCAGACCAGGTTAGGGTTTATCATTATGGGTGAAGTCCCAGCCTTTTTAGCAAACAAGCCGTCTTATACTGGAGCCTATTGCGCTGTTGTGGAACCGCAAATGCATGAGGTTATATCTAGGTTTTGGCAATTAGAAGACGTTCCGTCCTCTACCTCTGCCCGTCTCAGTCGTGAGGAACAGGAATGTGAAACCTTTTATAAAAACACAACATCACGGGATTCATCTGGGAGATACACCGTAGGATTGCCTTTTAAGGCTGACCCCACTGAGTTAGGTAGTTCGTTAAAGGTAGCCGAGAAACGTTTCTTGGCATTGGAACGGAAACTGGAGGCATCTCAACCATTACGAAAAGCGTATGACGCTATAATTAAAGATTATTTGGAGGTAGGCTATTTGACTGCAATTCCTACCGAGCATGAGTCTGGTAATGATGTTGGTTATGTCATTCCCCATCATTGCATCATAAGAGACGACAAGGTGAGTACGAAAGTTCGTATTGTCCTCGATGCAAGTGCACATACTGATCGAGGCTTGTCGTTGAATTCAATTCTTCACGCAGGTCCTAATTTGCAGGGTGATATTTTTAAGCTATTGCTTAATTTTCGTCTGTTTGCGGTAGCATTTTGTGCGGACGTAAAACAAATGTACTTGCAAATAAAGGTACATCCCCAATTTTGCAAATTTTTAAGAATATTGTATCGTTTTAATCCTAATGATAAACTGCAACTTTTTCAGTTTGATAGGGTCTGCTTCGGCTTATCTTCTAGCCCTTTCTTGGCGCTGAAGACAGTTAGAACACTCTGTGAAGATGAGCAAGCCAATTTCCCACGTGCCGCAACGATCGTTGAAAGCGGTCTGTACATGGACGACATTGTATATAGTGAAAGTTCCGTCTCAGCAGCTACGGAGGCGACACTTCAGCTGATAGGGATGTTCAAGGCCGGAGGCTTTGACCTAATGAAATGGTCGAGTAATTCGAGCGATCTACTGTCACAACTTCCAGAGACACACTTGCATCCTAAGGTGCACAGCTTCGACTGTGACGGGCATAAAATACTAGGTGTCAAATGGGATCCGCGTACGGACGGATTTTCATTTGAAGTTACTTCTTGTCCTGATGAATGTACGAAGCGGAATGTTCTGTCAGTGGTAGCTAGATTGTGGGACATTTTAGGATTCGCAGCCCCGGTGGTTCTGTATGCGAAGCTGCTTATTCGCGATCTGTGGGAGTTAAAAATAGACTGGGATGAGTTACCACCTCCCCAAGTGGTAGAGAAATGGAATCGTTTCAAAGCGGAGCTACCATTGCTATCGCAAATGTTTATACCACGTCATATTGGAGTTGTGGAAAAGGGAGTTGTTTCTCTTCTGGCTTTTGCCGATGCCAGTGAAAAGGCATATGGTGCTGCCATTTATATACACTGTCAGTTGCCCGATGGAGTCAATGTTAATTTCTTATGCGCGAAGTCGCGTGTTGCTCCTCTCAAGACTGTATCTTTGGCGCGATTGGAATTGTGTGCCGCTTTGTTGATGTCAAGGTTGGTAAGAGTAGTGTTAGATAACTATGACCGTCGCTGCAAAATAAATCGTGTTTTCGCGTTCACGGATTCCACTGTAACATTACACTGGATCCATTCTAGCCCTCATAAATGGAAAACTTTTGTGGCCAATCGTATTGCTAAAATACAGGAATATATGCCACCCTCTCATTTTTATCACATATCAGGAAAAACAAATCCGAGTGATTGTCTATCACGTGGTCTCAGCCCTGCTCAACTTCTAGAGCACCCATTGTGGTTTAAGGGTCCCTCATGGATGCAGAAGGAGTGTTCTCAATGGCCAATCGAACCGTTTCAAGCGGATATGAAGGTAGCGGTCCCAGAAGCGAAAGTCGTATCATTGGCGGTAGTCGAGCCTGTAGAATCAATCCTCTATGCTTTGTCTCAAAGGGTATCATCTTGGCCCAAGTTGCTACGTATTATCGTATATGTTCTGAGATTCGCGAGGAAACTAAAATCCCGTGGCATTCCTAATGCAGAAGATTTAGTTCAGGCAGAATTGGTGATAATTCGTTCATTGCAAGCAATTCATTTTGCAGAACCAATAAATGCAATTCTGACTGGAAGACCGTGTTCAAAGAGTCTTCAAAAGCTGCGCCCGTTTGTTGTTGATGAAGTGCTTCGTGTTGGAGGGAGGCTAGGAAACTCTAATCTTACCTTTGATCAGAAGCACCCAATATTGTTGCCGCAAAAGGACCATATGGTAAATATAATCATCGACCACACTCACCGAGAGAACTGTCATGCTGGTCCACATTTACTATTGTCCATACTTAGACAGCGATTCTGGATTCTGGCGGGAAGAAATATCGTTCGTTCTCGTGTGCATTTGTGCAATTTTTGCTTTCGGGCTCGACCAAGGGCTTGTACTCCGCCTGTGATGGCTGATTTGCCCAAATGTAGGTTACAAGTATCGAAGCCATTTGCACATACTGGACTGGACTATTGCGGTCCTATAAATATTACCCTCACTCGTAAGCGGGGTGTAAAAAGTCAAAAGGCCTATATCTGCGTCTTTATTTGCCTTACTACTAGGGCTGCACATGTGGAACTGGTTCCAGATTTGAGTACAGAGGCTTTTCTTAACTCATTGAAGAGGTTTTTAGGTAGGCGCGGACCTGTAGAAAAATTGTATTCTGATAATGGAACTAATTTTGTCGGTGCTAGGGCTTATTTAGATGATCTTCACAAGTTTTTACTATCGGACCAACACACAAGTCGTTGGGAGGGTGAGTTGGGAAGCCAACGTATTCAATGGGAAATGATACCGCCTAACGCTCCTCATTTCGGTGGTGGTTGGGAGAGCACCGTTAAATCTTTTAAGACGCATTTGTTTCGCTCGATTGGTGCTCAATTATTGACATATGAAGAGCTTCAGACCGTATTGATTCAGATAGAAGCTGTACTGAACTCAAGGCCGCTAGGACAGGCGTTGACATCGGATCCGTCGGAACCCGTAGCTTTAACCCCGGCGCATTTTTTGCATACAGTTCCTTTGCGTTCACTTCCATCTGTGCCAATTACAGAGAATATAGATAAAATTCGCTCTCGGTTTTTACTGATTGATAAGCTGGTTCAATCCTACTGGAGTAGATGGAGTATGGAGTACTTAAACACTCTGCAGGCACGTGAAAAATGGCTGACTGATTCTAAACCTATTCAAAAGGGTACCGTAGTTTTGATAATGCAGAATAACACCAGTCCGTTATATTGGCCATTAGGCGTCATTCAAGAAACATATCCCGGTACGGATCGCAGAACGCGCGTTGTTTTAGTAAAAACCAAAGGGGGGACTTTAAAACGTGCAGTGGCTCGGCTATGCCCGCTACCTGCACAATAGATTGCATTATTGGATTGAAAATGAAAGACATGCTAGTTAGTCCTTATATATTTAGGTATATCTATTGTAATATTGTCCATATAATTTATATTTATAGAATTTAATCATTTTCCTCGATTAACGAGATTTCTCGTGGAGTTATTTACGCTCTATTCAAGTGTATCTTTTCAAAAAATTTATTTTTAATTAATGGAGTTTATTGAAAGGGGAACCTTTCATGCCGGGGGTGATGTTTGGGCCATTTGATTACTTAGGTTTTATATCACGGCATAGACAAGGGCCCACTCATAATTCGCGCGCTATTCGCGCCCGCCAATGAGAGCGCGTGCTGCAAGAACGTGAGAACTGTTGCTCCGACGCAAACGCCCTCTGTGCGATTAGCCTCGTCCATTTTTTTACTGTTGGTGTGAACGCTTCAATCTCCGCGAAGAAAATCTTTAATTTAAAACTTAGTGCAGTGATTGTGACTAGAGTGAGCTAGAATTGTTCTACATCAGAGGGACTACCTGAAAGGTACTTGGGACAAGCTTGGAGTGCGTAAAATTACAGGAATTCCGTCTCGATCACGCCGCGCCGGCGCCGGTGCTCCGCTGCAGGATTTGCTTTGATGGCGCTTGGAAGAGAGCGACAAGGTGAGTGGGCTTATACTCGTTAGTCTTGCCGTGTTAGGGAGCCCTGATAATCATATGGTGTACTCCATAGCCCCCAGGAATCCGATTAGGTAATTTATTTAAAAAACCTACCTACAGGTAAAATACGCGGCCTCCGGCCGCAACAACAGTTATACGTAACGCTATACTACGGTATAGCGTTGTACGGTGTGCATACGTGGCGACCAGTCGGAGCGCGCGCGTTTAGCTCTTTGAAGAGGTACCTTGAAACCGGTCGGGCAATCAAAGTGAAACATTAGGACTAGGAGTGGTTACATATTTGAGCCGTTAGGTATTTAAACATGGGGTCCGAGAAGATATTAGGCCCATAGTATTTTTAAAATTTTGACAGAGCGCCTGCTTGATGCAACGCTTAACCAAAATGCTGGTACTTTTATTTGACTCAACATATCAGCGGCGCAAGTACGGAAGTCGGTTCGATAAATTTGTCGAATCGAAAAACCCGATAAATTTATCGAATGTTGCGAGTACCGAAGTCAGATCGTAAAGTATTGTACTAGCTCTATATTCTCTTTGGATTCGACCTAGCTATTCGATAACTTTGGTCGATTGTATCGAGGTTCGATAAATTATATAAAAAATCGATAAAACCCACTTTATCGATTTGAACTGTCAATTTTATCGATCAAAAAGATCCGTACTTGCACCGCAGCATTGCGATCCAACGAGGCAATGCCGCCAGCACGATAGGTACAATTCAAACTGGTAGTGGGTTAACCACCGGCACAGAACAGCATAGCTGGTACTATTTTGTAGTGTATTTGTATAGGTGTGTATTTTTTTTATAAGAATATTGTACAAAAAGTAAATCTAACAAATCAAAGAGATAAACTGAATAATAATTATTTATTTCTGATTTCAGAATTCGCGATCGCAGCGCCCTCTGACTCGAACCGCAAAGACCAGCTGCTATGCAGTCTGTTCCCCGAGGGTCACCCGGCCAGGACCTTCACGTGGGGGAACCTCAAGAGTTTAAAAGACGACATAAATGATGATGAGAAACTGCACAAGGCGGCGCATGAGTTTAGGAAGCGGCATTACAGTGCGAATAGGATGACCGTGGCTGTGCAGGTGAGGTTCTATCATTTACATTGACTATACCCTGTTCCAAAATCTTAGATATTTGAAGTAAACAAAGAGGTTGACAGAACGAAAAAATTGATTGAAAACTGTGCAATCTGTAATTTGATGATAGACTATTATTAATTGATTCTAAATTATAACATGATAAACTTGAATTATTGAAAAATTTTGAATAGATCGTTTTTGCAAGATTGTTATTTTAAACTATAGTAAAAGGAAGTTTTTATTCGTGCAGTTATTTTTCTTAGACTGGGAACACAACAGAGATTTGAAACATTTTGTGCAATCGCCGCCATTTTCTTTTTCTGTCTGTTGATCTGTTCCAATCTCCGAACTCGAGTGTGTATCTTGCTGCGTATGTGTTGTTGTTAAAGATCTTGTTATTTTGTAGTGGTTTTTATTTTGTTTTGTTGGCTCTTGTTATTTGTTTCTTGTTAAGTTAGGTATAGTTGTGCGCGCGAGAGCAAAGCCGGGGGAAATAGAAACAAATATATTTTCACAAGCGAAAAATGTTTTGGGCAACTGGCATATCGCTTTGACAGTGACTTTTCGTGACATTTCTTTGTTTACATAAAACATCTATGATTATGAAACAGGGTATAGATGATAATACGGCAATAAAGCCATATTTTAGTGTGGAGAAACATATTTTACTTCATTTAACTCACTTTTCTTGCAATTTTACACTGAAAAAAATTACGTGATATTTGCTGAGACCTCCCCTCTCTCCCACATGAGATTTGGTGAGATTCGGCTTGACCCCCTCCCACCCTTAACACCTCACGTAATTAATGGACGACCCCTTATTAGTATGTTTTATTTGTCCGCAGGCTCGCATGGACCTCCCAGACTTGGAGCAGCACGTTATAAACACGTTCGGACGCGTTCCCACCAACAATCTACCGTCTGATGATTTCTCACCGTACATGTTCGCACCTGACTCCGTGACGCCGGAGTTCCGCAGCATATATTACGTCAAACCGGTCGCTGATAATACTGAGGTAAGTTTCTACGATTTAGGGCCGATTTTTCAATAGTCAGATAGCGTCCTGTCAGATAATTCCCTGAATCTAAGTCTGTGGTGAAGACAGACGTAAATAAATTTTATAGCATTCTAAAGAAATAAACCTTAGATAGCTAGCGGTCCATTAATTTTGAAATGAAAGACCCGAAAATCACACTAAAAACACGAAAATTAATTGCTTGGATAACAATCAGTTCGTTAAAGTGCAATTGAAAAATCGGCCCTTGGTGAAGTTAATTACGATGTTTTTATTTTTACTGAATTTTAGTAACTCGCGCGGTCTTCCTTCTCTTTTACACCAACGCAAATCGACAGTGTGTGCAAAGAGGGCAAAATGATGATTGATGGATGTCATTGACTCAGGGTACCGCTTTAATGTAGTGTTGCGTTGTTACTTTTTTTTATTTTTTCTTTTATTAGCCAACTAGCTGTACCCCGCGGTTTCGCTCACTTAGCCTAAGTTACTCCTTTTAACATCAGCTATCTGCCAGTGAAATTCCCGTCAAAATCGGTCCAACAGTTTCGGAGATTACGCGCAACAAACACACAGACAGACAAAAACCAGTATCAAGTAAATAAAGTAGTATTTGTTACATTACAGGTACATTTAACGTGGTGCATGCGATCACTAATATCAGAGTACGAGTCCAAACCGCACCAGTACATCTCTTACTTACTAGGCCACGAAGGGAAAGGCAGTATTCTCTCATACCTCAGAAAGAAGTGAGTATATTATTATGACAATTAATTTCACTAGTTCTTAAAACTAGAAACTAATTATTCTGCTTCGTCAGGCTCTTATGAGGCTATTATTGGCAGAAGAGACGTACACACACATGCATACACCGCACAAACCTCACGCACACTCTCACAACATAAACCCTGAGTACCGTATTTATTTGCTTTTTGTTTTTTTTTTTAATTTGTTAATGTTAGTTATTGTTCTCGGAACAACATTTGTGTGCCTACCTCCTGTCTTATGAAGGAATTTTAATTGAAACTTTTTTCAGAATTAGTCTCTCTCAATACAGTAAGAGAGCCGAGGGGGTGTTTATTTTATACAAAATATCTGTCAGCAAAAATACATATTCAATTGTTTTTAGATATTAATGTTAGGACAAGTCGTGTCGTGGTCGTGTGTATTTATTTTTGTTCTAACAAAAGATTTAAAAAATTTTTATATTTTAATTTAAAAAAAAATTAATGACCCTCAAGCCGAAAGAACGCTCATGAAAGTGTATTCGACAATAAATGTTCATTGTTCTTAATTTACATATTATTTACCTTACAGAGTGTGGGCGTTAGGCATCTACACTGGCAACTCTGAGAGCGGTATCGACTACACGTCCATGTACAGTTTATTCTCGACGCAAGTGGTGCTCACTAAAGAAGGATTGGCGCATATTGACGAGGTACATTTGAATCTAGCTTTAAATCTCTCACTATGTAAATGAGGAGTAGGCGAACAAAACGTCACTTTTCCATTTTTTAACATTTTTATTTTTTTGATTGATTCGTGTCGGCAATCCTGAGACACATCTTTTCATGCGTTAAAATCTCGACAAAAAGCTTTTTTTATCGTAGAAAATCGACTTCAAAACACAACTACTCCTTCAACACACAACTACTCCTTCAAAATACTTTTTTAGTTTCTGTAAAAAAGTTAAAAGTGGAAAAGTGACGTTTTGTTCGCCTACTCCTCAAATATAAAATACTAGCGACCTGCCCCGGCTTCGTTTACGACTTTCATATAAACTTACAGTAGGACTTAGATCGTCTTAATCCGGTCCTGTCGCAAAATCCGTTCTTAGCTGAAGCCTCCTACTTATAAACGGATTACCTTCAGTTTCATAGGTCATGTAGTTTTCGAGATTTTGTGTTTAGTCAATTACCTGTCGCTTTAATAATATATATAAAATGTACTGTGTGTGTGTTTTTATACCTTTCTGATAATATAAACAAACATGGTGGATCACCAACCAATGAGATAGACAGAACCATGTCCATGAACCATCGAACCATGTCATTGATTGGCGATCAGGGTGTGTTTCTCGGGTTCTCTGTCGGATTGCGATTCCGAAATATAAAAGATCAGAAACAGTCTTTTCCTACACGGAATCTTTCCGAATGCATTAAAATAACCACTATCTATCGTTCGATCCGATTATTCACAGTGGTAGACTACTTTGTTATATTTTTCAATACCAATCAAATGACAAGAGATGTTGCACTATTATAATACTCTATGATTCCAATTTCCCTCAGTATTTATTGGTTCTGATGATGAGTTTTAGGAGAATGCAACGTTACGGAATGATTATTTGTAAATATATTTTTGTGGTTTTTGAAAATAGTAAAAATTCTTATTTTGATTTCAGGTTTTGGAAGCGATATTCTCATACATAAATATGTTAAAGCATATAGGACCGTCCGAAAGGATATACGAAGAAATCAAGGTTTGAAGCAAAATTGTATAATATAATTTTACGCTTATAGCTTCTGCTGTTTCACCATGAGATTACCATGTACGTGCATTTTTCCGGGATAAAAATTAGCCTAAGTTACTCTCCGGTCCATAGACAATATCTACGCAAAAAATCATGACGATTCGCTGCGCCGTTGCTGCGTGAAAAAAGCAGAACCCAACAAAAACCCTTTCGCGTTGTTGCTTTTTTTACTTCTATCAGTTACTTGCCTTCACCTGCATGATAGATAATTATTTACTCACCTTTATAAATAATTAATTTAATATTTTTATAACTCCCATTTCTTTCAGACAATAGAAGAGACCAGCTTCCGTTTCGACGAAGAGTCCCAGCCCGCTGAGTTCGTCGAAACGCTAGCGGAGAACATGCATTTCTACCCGCCCGAACATTTCATCACGGGAGATCGATTGTACTACAAATACGATCCGAAGGTAATAAATAAACAAGTATAATTATTAAAAGAATAAGCAAAATACGTACAGTCAAGTTGGGTAACTTTGAATACTTTTCTCAGATTTTTACGGACATCAAAGTAAAAAATTATCAGTCTTGAGTGTTCTATCATAATCAAATTTAGAATAATTTAATTAAAATGTCAAATTTTTAAAAAAGTTGGAGAATATGGCCTTTTGTTGGCCGTTTCAAGTTACCATCATATTGGCTATCTTTGAACTTAGATATTTTGGACAGCGAAAACACTTTTTATTGGCAATTTGACTGACTGGGGTAAGATTGAACTCATATTTTGAATAATAAAAAACAGATCTGTTAAATTAAGGGAAAACATCTCGTGCCGCTAAGCAACTTATCCCACGAGATGGCGCTGTTTCTCCAAAAACATGTTTTTATTTATTTTACTCTAAGTAGCGGGAAATAAACTCATTTTAGGTGATTTTGCGGGATTTTCAATTTGTTCTTAGCACATATCAAACATAGTTGAACCCATTGATAACTACACTTTTGAGAAAATGTTAACTAAAACCGTACTCCTGCATATGTAAATGAACGACACACACACATGCAAATGGGAAAACGGTATACTAAAATTGGCCGAAGTATAAAGCTACGAATTAGCGCAGTTGTCACTTGCGATTTGAAGAACCAGAGTTCGAATCTGGAATACTATAGTCTCATTTTGTGCTGAAGAATATTTTTTTAGACATTTTGGTTATCTATTGCACTTAGTAATAATAACAATTACCTAGTTTTTGTGCTAGATTGGAAAGTAAAATGAAAGACTAGGTAACGTTTAAAAAGATTTAATGCGTGTGTCCACTTTGGAGATGAAGCATGTCGCCTATTTTTGCTACTAAAAAAGTTGTTTATTGTTATTTTGTTTATTACATAGATTTTAGAATAAGGGCCAATCTTTCAATTGCAGCGTTAGTGGACTGATTGCTAGTGAACCGATAAATTTTATTGATCCGTTACCTGCTTGTCATTTTTTTTCGGGTCTTTCAATACGAATTTAACGGACCGTTAGCTACCTAAGGTTTATTTCTTTACAATGGCAACAATTTATTTACGTCTGCCCTCAGCACAAAGTTACTATAGCTCTGATGATTCAGAGAATTTACGAAAAGTTTTTTTCTTGGCATTACATTGTTGGCATCCTTTTCTTATTTGCAATAAATACATATAGCCATCCTGTAGTCAAGCGAGCGAGGCAGCTCGGAACATATCTGGTTAAACGTCGTTTTTATGTCACTTCTACGTGTTGTTATTTGCATAGCGACCGCTTCTCCTTGGTTACTTGTTGTTTTTTTGAGTTTTTTCATTGGATTTAAAATATCGCTTTTTCTGTGGCGAACATACCACAGAAGCCAGGAAATAAAGAAAGAAGAATATCGCTTTTACCGTGAGATTCAAAATGAGTGAAAAACTGAACGCAAAATTACCAAAACGAAAAGAAAAGGGCTGTAAATTTCCTCAATGAACAAAATAAGTTTCGTCCCATTTGCATTCTTCCCAATGATCAGTGCGATTCCGAACAATATATTATGGGGGCATGCGTTGCTGGTTGATATTTTGCAAGCGAGGCAAAACGCGCACTTGGCGCCAGTCACATCACTTCAGCTTCCACATATTATTGATAATGTTAGATTTTTATAAGTTTACAGTGTTTTGTATATAATTATATTTATACTTTTTTACAATTGTAAACAATTTGTGTTTCTGTAAAACTTTTTTCAAAATGAGGAGTGTTGATGTGGGGTCATGCGTTGCAGGTTGATATTTAGCAAGCGAGGCAAAACGCGCTCTTGGCGCCAGTCGCACCACCACCCTGCAACCGCGTGCCCGGCAGCCCTCGCTTTTATGTTTACGTGTGTCGTAATAAATGAGCAATTGAGCATTAATTAATGTGACTTCGGGCTTATGATTTCCTATCTAGTAGACTGAGCACATACCTATAGGGACACATACCACCTAGCACCTACAACTAAAATATTCTAATCAGTAATCATCCTATTCCTCAATCATTAACCATTTAACTTCTATAGAAACTGTTATAACCTTACTAGCTTCTGCCAGCGGTTTTCACCCGCGTTCCCACAGGAACCGAGTATTGTCCGGGATAAAAAGTAGCCTATGTTACTCTCCGGTCCATAAACTATATATAAGTATGTCAAAAATCACCTGGATATATTTTGCTTCGTTGCTGCATGAAAAAAGGACAAACAAACAAGCCAACAAATTAACAAACAGACAAACACACTTAGGATAAGGTAGTTTGGCTTTGACATGACGAGTTAACGAGAGACTAACAACCTTATCTGGCCATAAAACAGTCCGCTAAAGTTATACCTCCGATACGTGTTTTATTCCTCCGCTAACTCGTAACTGTCACTTGAAAGATTCAAATTTCTTCTATCAGAGCAATAAGTCTTAGCTGATTCTTTAACGCTAGACTAAGGACGTTATCTCACTCTTGAAAGATCCGCCCTTAGTGAGACAACCACCGCCAGGATAAACTCTTCATCTCTCTCAATTTCTACTACTCTTGTGGGTTGGGCTGATGAGATAAAGCACTCCAAATAAAATCTCTTCATTTTGACTCTTAGCTGGCTCTGTACCTGGTAATAATAAAGTGTGATTTTTTTTTTGATCTTCCCTCTTTGAATACAAGTGGATTTTATTTTCCTTGGCAGCGCTTTCGATATCTTCGATCAACCATCAACGAAGGAAAGCACTTTCATTCTAAAATCGCTTCTTCATTTGTAATCACGCCATCTGGGCTTACTCTTAGAAACCCATATCCCTCGTTGATATAGAATCCAGAAGGACGAACTGCTTTTGAAAATTTTCAACAAAACTAGTTCATTTTAGATTCATTTTGCTGACCGGACACCATATCCGTTGACAATTACTTCTTGGACGTTTTCAGGCATGGTTTGCTGTGTTACTGGTCTATTTCGTGTTATAGTCAACTTCAACACGGATCCGTCTTGATTTTCTAGCATTTTTTATTGTCAAAGGTAACACATCAGAACTTGAACTGGGTTTGACAAAAAAATCTAAGCTGAGCTTAGCTAAGATGTTTTTCGCCAGGCGTCTTCCCGTCTGTAAAAATGAAATAAGTACCTGCTTAGTATCTCAGAATTCAAAAAATTTGTTCCATGTTTGTTTACATAGGTTCAATACTTACGAAACTTGTCGCCATGGAAACGCTTGAGCTGACCACGAACCTATTTTCGGTTTACTTTTAGGACAGAATAAGTTTTATAACACGGTTTTGATCTATTAGGTCTATTAATTTTGCTGTTATAACAGCTGGATGATGAATACAAACATTATGCTGCAAAATACAAACACTAACCTAACCTAAAAACTGCGAACTGAGAACACAACAAAATTTGTATTTTGTGTTGCCAGTACGTTACATTCAATTTGGCCAGTCTACTGCGGCCAAAAGTAGTGTCTTGATTAATTAGGTTCGCGTACTGAGTATTGTTACAGTAAAATAAAAAATACTATTGTTATTTAAGTCACTTGAGCTCATAGATGTGTTTCCCGATAAAGCTTGCTAGGAAATTTTCTTTGATAATAATTAGTTACTTATTATCCCCATCATCACCCTGAACGTGTTCTTTGTTGATAAACTTGAAACCCCCTATTTTTTTAAGCAAACGCGTCTATGATACAAATTAATGGTAATCTCAATGAAAAGGTCCTAAATAAAACATTCATATAGCAGGAGAGTTACGCGATAATGTCATAAGTTACTCAAAATGTTACACTCACAAGGTCTGGCAGCACTGAGTTGTATTACTCTCGCTTATTTGAATTGTTGTTTTTTGTGGTTTTGATTTTATGTCACACGGAGCGGCAACGTCGCACGTTGCGATATAGCGCGGCTCTGCTCTCGCAAAGTAATGTATTCTCGCTTGCACGCACAATCTGACAACGCACGTTGCACGCACATCATGAAAATGTAACTCACACTACGAGCGCGTGCTATATAATATTGTACCACTACAATCGTAAAATATTTCGAAATATTAGGCTAAAAAAATGTACTTCCAGGCTATTAAATCATAATATTACTGATTTTGCGGCTATATAAGCTTAAATTAGGGCTATGTTAAGTCATTATCAGTTCAAAATAAAAGCAGGACACGTAAGAAGGTCATGCAAAGTTTGTATGGTAAACATTTAACCTTAAAGCAACTTACTACAAAACATCATTGACAGCTGTCAATTTTATGTCACATTTAACACTCAGAACAAAAGTATTTTGTTATAATTATGCTACGTTATACGCTGCTTGCTAATAATACCCTTGGCCTTAGTAAAAAGATATTATTTTGACTTTACAAACAGACACTTCAATTTTGTTTAGTTGTATATATAGATTTACTTCCTTTTGTCCAGGGTATAAATGAGCTGCTGGACTGTATGCGAGCGGACAACGTGAACATAATGATCCTTTCGAACAAGCACGCCACGCCGATACAGTACGACGCTAAAGAGAAGTGGTTCGGCACGGAGTATACACGGAGAGGTATGTGCCAATGTTACTTTACTTCTATATATTATTTGTAGTCCGAAGGACTTGTACCGAATTTGTATGGAGCCTGGTACTTTATTCCCAGATAAATTTAACTGGCCTCAATTTTTTTCTAGATATGTGCCTGAAATAAGGAGAATAATAAAAAAATATTTGTGGCCTGCGTTTTTTTTAAATTGGTTTTTAATGAAAAGCATAGTAGTAAAGCACAATTAATTGACAGCAACACTGTGTTCCTAAAAATATGCAAAAAGCAGCAACATTATGAAAGTATGGCGTCATCGCACGTCATTTTTGACAGTTTTGACGAATAATATGCTGTGTTGTCATCGCGTTTTACTTTAGCGACAAAAAACAAAACGCAATGTGTCTGCTTCGGGTTTCTTTTTATGAATGAGAGATAATTTGGGTCACAATTTTTCCACAGAGATCCCAGAAGACTGGATAAAACGCTGGCTTGAAGCGCCGGCCTTCCCTCAATTCCACCTTCCTGAGAGGAACATCTACCTCACGACTAACTTCAGCCTTCTCCCCCCGAGCGAGCCCTACGTGCAGGCAGCCCACGAGCTGGGGATAGACCTGGACTCCACCACGGCCAAGGATATCAGGAAGAAGGTGGAGGAGTCGCCGCCGCAGCCAAGAGTGTTAAAGCATAATGACATCGTTGCGACTGTCAACCATTTCAGGTGAGGATAACTTTTCAACCAATACCAATGCTCTAAAAAAACTGGAACCGACTTAGACGAAAATACTTCGAATGTTATTTTTGATGTGTATGAATTTTCATCTCCATTTTTCCACCCATGAGGGTGGTATTCTTTCATAAAGTTTATTAAGGACTACCCTTAAGATATATACCCTACTCATGAAAAAAATATTGTCGAATCTAAACGGAAAATTTCTCGGATATAATGTAATTCCGAAATATAAACGATCAGCAGGGTTATTTTAATGCATTCGGAATGATATCCATGTCGGAAGCGATTATCTCGATCTTTTATATTTCGAAATCGCATCCCGTCAGAGAAATTTCGAGTTTAGATTCGACAACTCAGCTGCATACACACGGATACAATCCGGACAATATTTCTCTATCGGGATGCGATTCCGACATATAAACGTTCAGATACAGTCGCTTCCTACACGGAATCATTCCGAGGGAATTAGAATTGCCCAGCTGCTGAATGATTTTCGACTGACAAAAAACTTAGATTTGTGTGCCAGAATCCAGACCGGTAACCTAACTAAATATTGGTGTCAATTCTATCATTTCATACCTAAACTAATTTTAGTTTCGCTCTCTCTCTTTCCAATGCATAACATGAGAAAGAGATGGAATATATTTTAGACCTGTCAAATTAATCCACTAGCTTGTGTGTAGTGTAAATTTAATGGCAATGAATTCAGTGGCATCTCAAGTATATCAAGATCGAAAGATATTTGACAGCTGTAAAACAAAATTTAGACCTGTCAGAGATCTTCCGTCTCTTTCTAATGTTATGCATCGGAAAGAGAGAGAGCGAAACTAAAATTAGTTTAGGTATGTAATAATTGAATTGACACCAGTATATCACTATGACACGTTGAATATTCCAGGTTGGACCAGCCCAACTTGCTGCGTAAGAACCGTCACATGGAGTTGTGGTACAAGCCTGACTTCAAGTTCCGGTTCCCGACTGCGCTTCTGTACTTCTATTTCATCACACCTTTGAGCCTCAAGTCGCCCAGGGAGTGAGTATTCTTTTACTAATCTTTTTTTATTCTGGACAGGTTTGCGTACCACTATCTCATCTGGAGATGGGTCATCATGAGTCTACAATCGTTAACAGAAAAGTAGAAAAAAACATTGAATTGACATTAAGCTCGTTAAGTTACTTTTATGTACTTTTTTCCTAAGCTTTAATTATTATGTTATCAATCTACAAACTACCCAAAAAAGTAGGCTAATAAGAAATTTATATTTAACTTAAAATTCTAGATCGACATTTAAGAATGTGTCCAATAAAACTTCTTTTCCGTTTAAGGCGTAGATACTATGTTCAATTTTCATGATTGTGTATTTTACGGATAGCACTAATGGGAAGGCACAGGCAAAGCTAATCTCAGATGGCGCCACCTCCGCTGGTGCTTGTCATTGATGGTTACTTTGAGGGTCAATTAATTAAACTATAACTAGTAAACAAGCTCGCGTCTTAGAAATCATTAGATTTGAAATGGTCACTACATATCCTAGAAGAATAATTGGTTTCCAATCATTTTTGGTGAGCAATGCTTTGATCCACAATTTACGTTTTTTCTCGTCAGAAGAGAAACTTGTGTACCTTAATTTTATACTGAATTGCACTTTACAGAGGCAAACTTTGTTGCAAAGACGATTTTTTGTTCATTTACTAAATATTATAATGAAGTTTCATAGTGAAACAGCACCAGCGATAATGCGCCACCTAGCGGGATAAGTAAGCAGTGTGGCTCCCCATTGTACTACATAACACTTTCACACTACACTAATGGGGAGGCACAGGCAAAACTAATCTCAGATGGCGCCACCGTCGCTGGTGCTTGTCATTGGTGTTTACTTTAGGGATTAAATGAACTAAACTAACCAGTGAACTTGCTCGCGTCATAAAAATCATTAGTTTTGAAATGGTCACTACATAGAAAAATTGGGTTTCCAATAATTTTTGATGTGCAATACTTTGACCCACAGCTTCCTTTTTTTCTCGGCAGAAGCGAAACGTGTGTACCTTTCAATGAAATGCATTACACAGAGTCATGCATTATTGCAGAGCCTATTTTTTGTTAATTACTAAAATTCCTTAGTGAAATTTGGCAGAGAAACAACACCAGCGGTAAAGCGCCACCTAGCGAGATAAATAAGCAGTGTGTTATTGAGTTGTCTGTGAATGTTGAAATAGCTTGTGTAGTAAATAAGGGCCTGTTTCACAGATCGTGTTTGCTGGACATCTGGACCGATTCCCTTCAGCAGAACCTCAAAGAGGAAGTGTATCCAGCCAACATGGCAGACTTGCAGCACAGCATCTATGTTGGGGACAAGGGACTCACTGTCAAGGTCACCGGGTACAGCCAGAACTTGCATGTAAGTATTATATTACGACTAACTTCTGCCCGTGGCTTCGCACGCGTGGTATAGGGATGTTGTCTCCATTTTTTTATGATGTCAATGAATTCGTTTTCTCATGAGAATCAAATGTCTATATCGAAAAAAGTGGAAATCGAACGCTAGAAACGTCAAAAAATGAGAGTCAAAGTCGGGCGTATCTACTGAGCGATAAAACGCCCCACACAAATTGTACGGAACATCTGACGTGACTTGTTCTACGCGGGCCGTAAATCTGCACTAAAATCTTGCATTTTGTTGATTTGGCCGTGAAAAACTGTTTTTTAAGTACATATGTAGTTGTTATACATTTTAGCAATTACTGTACCCATATTCGCTTCGTCACTTACGTTTTTTTGTCAAATTTAGTAAAAAGCTGTTATTTTGATAAACAGACACCTAAATTTTATTTATTTGTATTAAAAATTTTTTACAAAATGATTATTCTTTCAGCTTCTAATGGAACTTATAACGGGACACATGCGCACATCGACAGACCTCGTCACCGACGGCTTGTTCGAAGCGATCCGCGACGTTAGAACTCGCCTTTATCACAATGCGTTGCTCAAACCGCATAAGTTGTCCAAGTAAGTGGCTTTGTCATATTCAGAGACAACACCCCGTAAAACGATCTAAGAACAGTTTTAGCAAAGCATCAGCTAAGCCGCTCAAACACATTCGTATTCAGAAACAAAGTTCGCGTAAGGTCTAAGCTAAGATTACACTCTGTTATCTATGGCTGTTCAGTTTTTAATTTTTTCACCAAAACGTTTACCAATTTTATCACTTATCTTAGCAATACAACAAAGATAGCAATATACAAAATGTCACTGGAGTGAGTCAAACACCAATATTTATGGTATAAATCTATTTTGATATTATAATAAATGCAGCATTCTAGTTTTCAAGTTTGACATTTCAACGTTTGGTTACTATGGTTCTACTATCTATTCTGTGCTCGAAAGGATCAAAGTGGTTATATTTTTTTTTATTCTTTCGTGGCCAGACACGGTTTGTGTATTTTGCCAATTTCAAGTTTAAAAAGTGGTTATTCACGGCCAATGAGAGAATACGCGCCAAATTTACGCACACTACGCCTGCTTCTGTGTGGGTGAAAGTGTTACACAAGCTCGACTTGCCCGGCTGTGGATCAACTCTCTTAATAATGTGATCTTCTTAAAACTATTTATCGACAGAAATTATGTATTTTTTTGTTTCATGCAACATCCCAATTATGTGGTTTTTTTTAATTTTTTAAAATTTTTAATTTTTTAATTTCATACATCTTTCCTATTGTTTGCGTGCAGAGACTTACGGATGCAGGTTCTCCTCGAGCCGTATGTTTCGACTCGAGCCAAGCTAGCAGCCATCCCGCACCTCACGGTTGACGATCTGCGCGCCTTTAGTGAAAGGTTCCTTGGACGTCTTTACGTGCAGGTCTGTTATAAATAAATAAATAAATAAAATAAATAGTGATGTTTTACCTACAAATAAAACATTTATTAAACATACTTACCTTATTCGAAACCTAATTAATACATGAGAGTAGCGTACTTCATTATCGTTCCGTACTAGCCGTGCTGTGATTGGCCCTGCTCGTATCCGTCGTCCCGCCGTCCAATCAGCGTCGACTTCCGCTCTCTCTTAGCGCCTCCCCCCACCATCACCACCGCGGCAGTGCGCTGCGCGCAACTTAGCTTCATTGGTTTTCTCATGTTATGGCCACCAGGCAGAAATTTAAAGTATTAGGTTTCGAATAAGGTAAGTATGTTTAATAAATGTTTTATTTGTAGGTAAAACATCACTATTAAACTACTGTACCGTTATTCGAAACCTAATTAATACATGAGAGATGTGTTTGTTATCGCCTGGTGGTGATGGTGACGCCAATGTGATTTTATTTTACTAGTGTATATAATATTGATAGAAACGAAACTTTTAAGTAATTTATCGTTTCTTATAGTACTAAATCAACGATAGGTATGTATAGCAAAGTTTAAAGAATGGCAAAGTATCATTTGATAAAGTTACAATTAGGTTTTAGCTAATAGGCTCAAAGCATGTCGCGATTGATTTGAGTTTACATTAGAGGGCAAGATTTCCCTTCGATAAAACTTTTTGAAAGTATTGGGTGATTCCCAATTTCCTCTTGCCAATATGTCGTTGAATTTGATGTTTTCTATTCAGTTTATTGATGCGACTGCTGATCGAAGGCTGCCAGGCATGGCTTCAGTGTATGCTTCTTTAAGGAGGCTTTTCACCCAGCCAGCGATCACGGCTCGTGTAGCTGGTTTTGGTTTGTCGTAAGTGGTAATAAATAGATAGTCTGAATTAATAGCTTTCGCCTTTCCATTGATTATTGTATCTAGAGACCCAGTAGCCTGGATCTAAATTTCGACTATTTTCGTTTTGTAAAAGTTTCCAACCCGATTGTTGTTGTTTGGAGGTGTCGGTTTTTGATCTATATGTAGGCCAAAGAACTATGCTATTTTGGGATATTTGGCAATGCTCCGCGAGTCGACGACTCTAAGGAGAGTCAAGTCGTGTATTCTTCGTCCTGAGCATAGGAGGAGGATAGCAGCTGTGTGCCCTGAAGTTGCATACAAGCTCATTTTCTCGGCGGAGTTCTGGCTGAGATGATGTAACAAAGTATCGATGTTCCAAACGGGCGATTGTGCTGTTTCGGTTTGGCTAGTGAAATGATTTGATATCTTATTGATAGTGATTTTAAAACTTGTTTTACAAGCGCATGCGAACTAAGCCGACTAATGTCATTTGGGTCAGAGAAAGTCGATACCACTGGTTTGTGAACTAGTATTGTACTTAAAGACAGTTTTTCTTTTTGATGTAAATCAACCAAAAATCTAGCCAGTTGTGATCCGTCAGGATTCCGTGGACTAACAGAGTTCTTATCGCACCATGAGAGCCACCTTTTCCAGACTGGCTTGTATGTGTTTAAGGTGGACTGTCTCCAAGCAGAAGATAGAAATTATTTCTGTTGTTCATTCCAGTCGGTTAAGCTCTGATCTCAACCCCACATCTCCAGACTTCGTGTCATTTCTTTTACTCTCGGTGGAGGTTGGCCTGTGGTTACGTCTATTAGGACAAAGGATAGACCCTTGATCGTAAGGGGGGCGGGGGGCTCAGTGCTTTGTTTTTCAAGTCTGGTCTCCAATACACTTTTTCTCATCATGGAACGACTATTAGTTAAACTCCTGTAGACTTGTTCAAGTGGTGTGTCGTGACAAGCCCAGACTTTTATAACGCCAAATGTGGGTAGTTGGTAACAACACTCACATTTTATTGATGCTGACACCCGTATTCTCCAGTTTTCTCGTGACCCCGATCAATGCAACTTGATCGAAACGTCGAGGTAAATATAAACCTGTGTTTTTATCGCGAATCGCGATTAAGTCCCGTTCTTAAAAATAAACAATGTATTCGAATCGCGAAAGTTTAAAAGTTACTATTGTTCAAGTGGTTCAACACTTTTGGTATTAGGTATGGTGGCGGGAACATCCAAGCTAGTTTGCAGTTCCGGGTCATTCCAAAGACATCGTAACATTGAGCTTGAGAATCCCATCTATCGATCGTGCAATATTTGACAACCACGTGGGCTTTGCGGGACGCGAAAAGGTCTATTTCCGGTTCGTTCCATTTCTCGAATATCGCATTCATTACCTTTGGAAGAAGTTGCCAATCTGGGCGAGGTTTTTTTTTTTTTTTTGGCGAGACATGTGATCTGCATCAGCTGTGTTGCAATTGCTTGGTAGGTGATAAATTGTCATGTGAATATTGTATTGGTTAAAGATCGAGAATACCTTTTTGGCTATAAGATTCACCAATGCTTGTGACTTCGTACCGCCTTCGTTGCGAAGATATGACAGTACCGTCCTGATGTCGCATTGAATTAGTAGTGCACTCGATTGGAGGTAGTGACATTGATCTTGTAGGATTCTTATTATTGCAATCATTTCTTTCTGATTGCAATGAAGATTTGGTTCGGTCTGCAACCAAGCTCGTGAAAGTCTTGGTTGTTAAATTTGCCGCCCCATCCTATGTCGCTCGCATCTGTAGTTAGGTAATGTGATGGCTGAGGATGGTGTATGCAAGAACTGGTTGTGTAGTTTTCCACCCACCATTGACTGCAATGGTGGATACAGGAACTGTCCTGTAATGCCTTCGGGTTCAATATAGCAGCAAGTGCTCGGGACTTTATTAGTGTGTTCGCTTGTAAAGCGTTCGATAGTTTAGTCGTCCTCTTGGAACGACAAAAATCGCAAACTTGTCAGTTTTTGAAATTCTTTCAGATTTGTTGTTTTCGATTTTATCCTTGCCGACAGTTCGTTTTTGAGTCTGTTTAGTGACCTTTCCGGTAATGATTTTTCTTTGTTTATCTTCCAACCCAGGTGTTCGAAAAAGCTAGTGGCAGTTGCCACGTGGCTCTGTAGTGTATGTGGGTTCTGATGGGCTAGAAATATCGCCGAGAAACACTAATATTCGCAAGCCTTGTTCTCGAAGCTTTTGAGCTATCCAAATGCTTACAGAGGCAAATGTTCTTGGACCGAGCTGAGCTCGAATGGTATGCATGTCATCGTAAATTATGTCGTCGTAAATGAACCGAAGGAAGCATTGATGATTCGACGACATTGGAATATGAAAGTAGGCCTGATGAAGGTATATTTTGGCCGTCCAGTCTTCTTTTTGAAGGAAGTCTGGCACACGGTGAATCATCACCTGAAACCTGAGATTGTCGGTGGCGACATATTTGTTCAGGTTTTTCAAGTTGAAAATTGGTCTCATCGTACCGTCGCTTTGTAGTCTGAGAAACATCGACGATACAAAGCTTGGAGATTGTTTTGCAACTTTTATGACACCTTGAGTGTGCAACTATGCATATTGTGAATAACCCGCGTCATTTCTAGAGAATGAGGTATTTGGGTAGTGTGGTTGTTCGGCACGTTTGAAAGGTATGCGGTTGCCTTATTATGTTGAGAATGTAAGGCGGGGCCTCGAGCATTCTCCCAAAGAGTATAATATTTTTGTGGCTGACCGGCGTGGAATGGCTTCGAGTCAGAACTTCTGGTTATTTTCTCTCCTATCCCGGTGGGATAAAGGGGAATTACGTCATCTGTAGGGTTGATCGTTATGTCGTCTCTGTTGTCTGCCCCCTCTTCCCCGAAAGTTGTCGTTCGAGGCAAATTGTTTAGGCACGTTCTGTTTCGTGAAAGCTTACCTTGGTATTTTCTGGGTTGATTATATGTTGGCTTTGATGAGCTCGGAACGTTCTGAGGATCAGAATGGCATTCCTTGGGAGCAGTATGCTGCCAGAAAACATTTTTCGGCCCTCCAGCCTTTTAGAGAACTAAGCTAAGTATTCTTGAACAATGGGTCTTTTACTGCAGAAAGTATCGATTCAAGTCTGTTTTGAATACGTTTAGCCCTGTGTCCACATACCATCTGGAAAATATCGCCTGTAACCTTTGCAAACTTACCATTTGAAGAAGTTTCATTTAGTTTTGCACTAATTTCAGAGGCGTTCGCATTTGCCTGTTGTACGTTCTTTGAGAATCTGTTCAAATCTGCTTGAAGGGCTTATTGTTGGAGTAAAGCATAATATGTCAATCCTGCAAACACGTTTTCCATGCGAGCTGAGAACTTAAAGTTATCATAACGTTTGAACTCGTTTGAGTATAAACTTGTGAACCCGAGGGAATGAAGGTAGTAAATAAATAAACTCTTACACTCATACCCCCGCACTAGAATTCCCTGTATTGCAGGTGTTATGGACACACACAGATACACATCACGAACATCCAAGACCCGAGAACAAACTTTATGCTTACACGAAATCTGCCCCGGCCGGGAATCGAACCCGGGACCCCTCGCTTTGCATGCAGGGTTACTACCGACTTAGCTACGGAGCCGTAGTGTTTTTGAGTTTAAGAATAGCACACACTATTCCAATCCGGCTGTCCAAAACGTTGTAGCTCTTTCAGTAAATGAGCCCACGTTGTGTTAGGGATAGCAGGTTTCTTTGTTTTTGTCTTTATAAAAAATGCCACTTGTGTTTGGTGCACAAAGGCTCAGGTAGTTATCATTGTAATTTGACTCATGGTGATGATTACCTTGATTGGTATCATTCAAACGGGATTTTATTTCAACTATTTCGGTAAATAATTTGTCTAACTTACGGTTTTTCTTCTTCTTGCGCTTGTTCCTCCTGCGTCTTCCGGAATTGTCCGATGACGAACTAGAGGTTGTTGAAGAGTCAGAACTGGATTCTGAGCTCGATTACTCACGTAACTTATACTTCCTCCTTGGCTGTTGTCGTCTTTGATCTTCCGTCACTTCCCTCGTTGGAGCTGGGCCGCTATTATCATCCATTTAAAAAACAAAACTAAAACAGTTCAAAAAATTGGTAATGAAAGCCGAACGGTAACACCGTTAAATTACTTACTTACCGATTGCTTCAAATATATTTATATAGTTATATATAAATATATAAGCAAGTAAAAGATATTTTTCAATATCAATAGCACGACTGGGTTCGTAAACTATTAGTTTTTAATATTTACGACCGCTCTGGACGAAAATCCAAACGCCAATGAAGCTAAGTTGCGCGCAGCGCACTGCCGCGGTGGTGATGGTGGGGGGAGGCGCTAAGAGAGAGCGGAAGTCGACGCTGATTGGACGGCGGGACGACGGATACGAGCAGGGCCAATCACAGCACGGCTAGTACGGAACGATAATGAAGTACGCTACTCTCATGTATTAATTAGGTTTCGAATAACGGTACAGTAGTTTAATATATATATTTTTTGTTAAACTATTTGGTATTGAGACGAGCTGGTCGTTTCCCCGATGGTAAGCATAACGCAGGCCCATAACAATTGCAGTGCCACTCTCAACTTTGAAACACAATGGTCTGTGCGGTACTGCAGTGCGTTTTTTATCCAAAGACATTAGGTATTAAGTATCATAAGGCCAGTAATTTCACTGGGCATATTTTATTTTTCACTTTTAAAATAAATAAAATATGTTACAATTTTCTCCCATTTGCTCGTGAATAGCTTCATTTACTTGTATTTACAACTAGCGACCCGCCCCGGCTTCGTATGGGTATCATCAACATCAAATTTTATCTTTTCTTTATTGTTTTACAATGACAGCAGAACCTCAATGAAGTTCAGGTTTGACAATGACAGCAGAACCTTAATGAAATTCAGGTTTGACAATGACAGCAGAACCTTAATGAAGTTCAGTTTTTCTTATAAAAAGTTCTATTTTTTCCTGACTTACTCCATGGATTTTCCAAAAAAAAATATTTCATAAAACTGTATAAGTACGAAAGTAACAAAAAAGAAATTGGCCTAATTGGTCAAGCCGCTACCAAATGATGTTCCTTATACAATTGATTTACGAATACATAGATCATCGTAATCAGTCTGAAGAAGTACACAGCTGATCGTAGGCCTACCCATAGAACGCCACTTTGGGCGGTTACTTTACTTTTTTTTATTTGTGTTGTGTTAATTTACGCCTTTCGGCTTTTCATTCAAACTTTGAAGTCAAAAACTTCCAAATGAATCAACCAATTTTTATGATACTTTATATGCACAAGGATATTGTGTAGGTCTATTATAATAGATATTTGGAAAAAATTAGAGCGATTAGTTTTCCATACGAACAGAAAATCATAATTATCTTTTTTTTCTAAATAAGAAAAGAAGAAAGAAAGAAAGAAATAATTAATTTTTAACGTCAAATTTTTACGAATTTACATTGTTGTTTCTTTCAGGCTTTAGTGCAAGGCAACTTGGAATGGTTCGACGCGGTACGGATAACTGACAGAGTGTTGAAAAACGTCTACTGGGAACCACTCGAGGAGAATGAAATGCCACAGGTGCGTCGTTTGGTGTTGTTAAAGATGTCAGTTCACACACGCACGCACGCTCTATTTTTTTTTATTTTGTTTTTGGCTTCACGCTATTTTCCTTTTTGGCCAGTGTCAAGTTATAATAAATCCCTAGTTTTGGAGCATGAAAGTCTATGATTTCCTAAATTTTAATAAATAAATTTTAATCTATGTTTTGGGAAGGTCCTGTGCCCTGTAACACTGTTTATACACGGGGACAGAGACTCACCATAAGAGAAGCCTTTATACTAATTTAATATAATTTCACAAAATAAGTTAAAGCAATAAATATTATTATTATTATTCAAACCGAGTTGTCTCATGGACTTAACGCTATCTATTTCAGATCAAAGTGCACCAGTTGCCTGGCGGTGAACACAAGCTGCGAGTGAACAGTCTCAACCGGCTTTCTACCAACAGTATCGTCGTCAACTACTACCAGGCGGGCGTCACCACGCCGCTAGATGCCGCCACGCTCGAAGTTCTCATGGTAACTATACTCTGTTCCAAAATCTTAGATAGTTTATCTAAACAAAGGTGTTGACAGAACGAAAAATTGATACAAAACTGTGCAATCCATAATTTGATGATAGACATTATTCTTAATTGATTTTAAATTATAACATGATAAACTCGAATTATTGAATGGATCGTTTTTGCAAGATTCCTTTTAAATTACTAATGAATGATAAAAAAAAATGTTGAAATTTAGATGCAGTATCTTTGTGAAAATTATATATTTTTTGTGAATTTAATTTTTATTGTGTGATCTTAAAACCGGATAGCGACAGAAATGATGTATTTTGTGTTTTATACAATATCCCATTTATGGTGATATTTGAAGTCCTATCCCCGGTACAGATGCTGATGGAGGAGCCCCTGTTCGACGCGCTTCGTACTAAGGAGCAGCTCGGGTACAGCGTGTTCAGTATGATGCGGTACACATTCGGGGTGCTCGGGTTCTCAGTCACCGTCAACTGTCAGGTCGACAAGTTCAGGTAACCGCCACAAACCAAGTTCTCGAACAGAGGACAAAAAACCCTGAGACATTAGGTTTTAAGTCTCATAAGCCCAGTGATTTCACCGTCACTCACGTAAAATTTGAACGCCCCGTACCACTATCATTATTATCAGCCTCCTACGCTCCCACTGCTGGGATACCGGCCTTCTCTCAGAGAGAGGTATGGGGCATAATCCATCACGCGGGCCCAGTGCGGCTTGGTGGATGACACATGTCCTCGAATGTTATGGTTCTTGAACATGCGGGTTTCCTCATGATGTTTTCCACCGTTTTAGAGCGAGAGCGAATAATCCGCACATAACTTGATATAGTCATTGGTGCGGGACGCGTCGAGATTAGAACTATGGTGCGTCAGATTGAAAGTCGCACAAGTTCCCACTCGGCCACACCCGCTCTACCACTATGTCATCACTGAATCAAATATCATGTTCTATTATATCCTGTTACGCATTCCTGATTCTAATGCTCTTCTTCCAGCGTTTCCCACGTGAACAATCGCATTGAAGCGTACCTCAAGGTATTCTCTCGCGAGATGAAGCGTCTCTCTGAGAAGACGCTGCAGTCCACCAAGCACTCGCTCGTTCAGCTCAAACACACCACAGACTACGAGCTGAAAGAAGAGGTATGGAGAAGTATATCAGGAGAAGTATAGAAGAATATCAGGCGGTTTCAAGAGACTCGCGACTGAACTCTTTTTAAACCGTCTGGTTTTTTCTTGGCACATGTGACGTAGACTTTCGTCCCTTCGTTATGTGACTTCATTTTTTTAATTTTAAAATATTTATTCACTAAAAGCTTCTATAAACTTTTTTGTGCAATTTTAGAGCTTTGTTTCTGTGAAAATTGGCCATTTTTTATACACACACACTGTATAAAAATATCTTCAATGTACATGGATCATCAGCATTTCTGACTGGCGGCTTGTAAGAATTGTTTCAAATAACTACATATATTTTCCCATTACAGGTTGAAAGGAACTGGAAGGAAATCGTCACTGGGGAGTACCAGTTCGACAGATTGTTCCGTGAGGTAGTTAATTTTATAATTTATCAAACGTCTATTCTTCTATTGTTAGTGGTAGGACTAACTCTTCTGCGAGTGTCCGTCTGGGTTGGTACCACCGCTTTGCTTCTGAATTCTGCCGCCAAGCAGTAGTGTGCAAGCTTTACTGTTTCCGGTTTGATGAGCAGAGTAGCCAGTGAAATTACTGGGCATAAAAGTTCTGAGTGGCACTGCAATTGTTATGGGCTGGGACGATCCGCTCGTCTCGCTAACCAATAATTTAAAAAATATATTTTAATACAGATATAACTATTGAAAACAGCGTTATTATTGCGATGTTTCATTTCCAGGCGAACGCCATCGAAAAGGTGAAAACGTCGGATGTAAAGCGCTGGGTCACGACAAATTTCCCATCGGGCAGTAAATCACAGTTCAAAAAACTGTCCATACAGGTGCGTACAGTCTATGACTATTCTATCCTACATCCTACTATCCTATCCTATCCTAAATCGTACTATCCTATCCTACTCCCTACCATCCTATCCTACTTCCTACTATCCTATCCTACTTCCTACTACCATATCCTATCCTACTTCCTACCATCCTGTCCTATCCTATCCTACTTCCTACTGTCCTATCCTACTTCCTACTATCCTATATTACTTCCTACCACCTGGTAATCATATAACTTTCATGGCCCCTGTGGCTAAAATATTATGAATTTAAGTTAGTTTTTGTGTGCTGAACATAACAAAAAATTACATTCATTCGCAGGTGAACGGTTTCAAGACAACAGAGAAACCAATCGACAACAATGTGCCATCTGTAAACGAGATCAAGGACTACAATCTCACGTACTTAGACGCCAATGCGACCGATCCAGGTAACAAATAACCTTATTTCATAAATAAATAAGTCGTAACCCCATCTTTTCTCGTGGCTGCCGTAAGGCTAAGGGAATGGGCAGTGTAGGGTATTGGGTGGTCGACTCAATCTCTAAATGAATCGAGTGTAATGAGTCAGCCCTATTCCGACCGTGGGCTGAAAATCATCCCAGCAGCAGGATTCTATCGGGTATCGGTATTTATTGCGATCACCAAGACTCTTACCATGCGTGATATATTACAGCAGCCACTCCCCCAATTTAGGGTAAGCCTAGTTTTAGTTTAGTTTTAGGGCACCTTCCGGCAGAAGCTGATGAATAAATACTTTTTTCTTTAAAACTAGTTTAAAAAAAACGCAGGCCTCAAAAATTTTTTTATTATCCTGCTAGGCTATTTATTTCAGGCACATATCTAGAAAATAAAACTCGAGGCCAGTTAAGTTTTCCTGGGAATAAAGTACCAAGCTCCATACAAATTTGGTCCAAGTCCTTTCATATTAATAAACATTTTCTCATTCTTCCTCTAGTCGGTGATTCGACAGAAGCCAACACAGGCTTCATCACAGACCCGGAGGAGTTCAAAAACGACCTTCCGATCCTGGAAGTGCCGAAATTCACCCTGGATGAGTGCTGACGAAGGTAGACGACGAAGGTTATAGCAGACAGAAAGAGTGAAAAGAGTAAAGTGAGACTGACTAATAGCCAGATACCCGCTTCGATTTGGCTGTATGTCGGGGCACGTTGTGAATTGTGATACATATTTCATATATTTTGTCTTGTGCTGGTATCGGAAAAAATGTAGAGAACATGTTTAGACAGATTACAAAACAATACCATAGAGAATTAACAGAATAGAAGAATAAAAAGTAGTGGGCTGGCACGTTATAGACAATTTGTAACAGGCAACTATGTATGTATGTATGTACTTAAATATGTAGCAAAATTTTGGTATGTATTAGGTTGGGGAAAAAGTCTTTTCGCATTATAGTATGTATGAATTTGTAATAAAATCTCTTTGGCTATACTATTTGTATCTGGCTGGTTTTGGTATCATATGAAAGTTTAAATTTTAAAGAACATAATTCCAAATTCAAATTAGGAAAATGTGTGATTTTCATTTGTTTTTCGTACTGTCAAAATGAGTGAATCTAATGAAGAAATTCGATACATTTTAAAATTTTACTACAAAAAAGGTAAAAACGCAACGCAAGCCGCGAAAAAAATTTGCGATGTTTATGGACCTAGTGCAGTGTCTGTGAGAGTAGCACAAATTTGGTTTAAGCGTTTTCAATCCGGAAATTTTGATTTCAAAGATGCACGTCGCTCTGGTCGCCCTATTACGGATAAAATGGATGCCATTTTTGAAAAAGTGGAACAAGATCGGCATATCAGTAGTTACGACGTAGCTGAAGAACTGGGAATTGACCACAAAACAGTTTTGGCGCATTTGAAAAAAACTGGGTACACAAAAAAGCTCGATATTTGGGTACCTCACGAGCTCACTGAAAGAAACCTAATGAACCGTGTACTCATTTGTGATTCTTTACTACAACGTAATGAAACCGAACCATTTTTGAAGAAGCTGATAACTGGTGATGAAAAGTGAATCACGTACGACAAGAACGTGCGAAAAAGGTCGTGGTCAAAGACCGGTCAGGCTTCACAGACTGTGGCGAAACCCGGGTTAACTCGCAACAAGGTGATGCTGTGTGTGTGGTGGGATTGGAAGGGCATTATTCATTATGAGCTGTTACCACCAGGCAGGACCATCGATTCTGAACAACTGATGAGATTAAAGCAAGAAGTTGAGAGAAAGCGGCCGGAATTAATCAACAGAAGGGGTGTGGTTTTCATTTTCATGGTTTTTCATGATAACGCTAGACCTCACACATCTTTAGCCACTCAGAAAAAATTAAGAGAGTTTGGCTGGGAGGTGTTAATGCATCCGCCGTATAGTCCTGACCTTGCACCTTCAGATTTCCACCTGTTTCGGTCTCTTCAGAATTCTTTAGGCAGTGTCAGGTTAACATCACGAGAGGACTGCCAAAACCACTTGTCGCGGTATTTTGATCAGAAGTCCCAAAATTTATATAGCAATGGGATCATGTCCCTACCTACAAGATGGCAAAAAGTTATCGAACAAAATGGTACCTACATACTTTAGTTAAATGTAAATAAACTATATTAAAAAATGTTTTGAATTTTCTTAAAAAATGCGAAGAAACTTTTTCCCCGACCTATTATGTTTTGTACGTAAAATCTGTGCTTTCTGATATTGACAATGTTTGTCTATTGTTATCATAGTGCATACTCCATGTATTTAAAGCACAATTGGAACTAATTGTTAGTGAATAAATGAATTTAATTGAATTTTTGGTCGGTTAACCACCAGTATATGTTTGTAAACTAGCTACTGCATAAATACTACGGGTAAATTACCTAGAGTGGAGATTTTCTTAGTTGTCCAATAATGTAAACAAACTTGACGGCGCACCAACCAATGACATAGACAAAATTCAAATTCGAATATGTAGTGTTATTGGTTTGCGATCGGATCACTATAGATGTCATTGGTTGGCATGGCCGCCGAGTTTGTTTACAGTATAAAACAAGTATAGTAAACCTGCATATAGCTACTGCATAAATACTATATATGGCTAAATATACCGAAGTTTTTCGCAAAGGCTTGACCACATGCTCGTGGTAAGGCTTACGCCTTTGCATAATCCCAATGTTCTAGCCCACTAGCAGTTAGCAGCATACCCAGCATGCTAGCGGTATTGCCAGTTATAAAAATATATAAATATAAATATTTTTTCATTTTGTTATCTAGTTAATTATATCCTTAGTTCGTAAAACCGTTTATGTAGTACATAACTACATACGTATGTATACGTGTATTAAATAGACATTGAGCGACAAAATTAGTCTGCGTATTATTTTTTTATACCAAACAAGTCTCAAAATATGAAGTCGAATGTAAATACTTGATATTATATCGTGTTATGTAATATAACGAATTTATAAATGTTACTTAGAATGTATTTTTTTATAAATACATAGGTATTAAATAAACCTGTTAAAACAAAGAGTGAAAATCTTATTTATTTCTGATATAAGTGAGATGTTTATATTGTGTTAGTGTTTCGGTTTGTAAATAATGACTGTACTTATTCAGTGCTTATAAAATTTATGTTTTTTTTTGAGTGACGAATAAAATGATGTGCCTGAACAATTGTTTTCTTACAATCCATTTGTTCTATTATTATTATAGCATTTGGAATATCAATTGATAAATAATTAACGGTGAAGCTGGCAACACCCAAAATTGAGCTGAGTAGTTGCAAACTTTAAATATTTACCAGTGAAATTACTGGGCTTATGAGACTTAATACCTAATGTCTCAGGGTATCGAGCGCACTGCAGTGCCGCGTAGGACTTTGTGTTACAAAGTTCTGGGTGGCACTGCAATTGTTATGGGCCGGCGTTATGCTTACCATCAGGCAAACGACCAGCTCGTCACGTTACCAAAGAACATAAAAAAAAAACTTGATAAAAGTCGTGCCTATCCCTTAGGAAGGTAATCAAACTAGAGACTAACAAAAAATAAATTTATTAATTATTTACAAACAATGTTCTGAAAAGTCATAACAAAAGTAGTGCAACAAATGAATCACCACACGATATTGATCCTTCCGTCCATGTCCTGAAGGACGGCTTGCTGCCGGCGCATGGCGTTCTGCAGCATCACGTAATCTACGTAAAGGTTTTCGACGTTCTCCCTATTATCTGACAGCATCTGGGAATAGAACGAATATATTTAGGTAAAGTTTAAAGGTAGGTACGGATTGGGCGGGATTGTTTCGCCTTTATAAACAGTTAATCTATACAAATAAATAAAATTGAAGTGTCTGTTTGTAATATCCAAATAACAGCTTTTTACCAAATGCATATGAAAGTATATACTACGCGACGGTACCTATAACAAAACAACCATTTTAAAAATTTTGTCTGTTGTCTGTCTGTTTGTTCCAGATAATCTACGAAACGGCTGGGCCGATTTTGACGGGACTTTCACTGGCAGATATCTGACGTCACAAGGAGTAACGTAGACTACTTTTATTTTAGAAAAATAATTAGGGTTCCGCACAAAAAAATAAAAACCATGAAATACAATACGTCTGCGCGGGTGAAACCGCGAGCAGCAGCTAGTCACTAATAAAATCGGACAGTATAGATTGTTATGCTCTTTAGCATCGTTAGCTATACCCTGTTCCAAAATCTTAAGATATTTTATGTAAACAAAGGGGTTGACAGAACGAAAAAATTGATTTTCTATCAATTATACAATATGAGTACATAATATACATAACATACACAATACATAACTATGCAATATATAATTTGATGATAGACTGATATAGAGATGAAGAGCATAAAAAAGAAAATTGTATAATATAGATTTTAGTTATATACCGTTCACACAAATATATACATCACAAAAATTTCGCTTCCAACAGGATTCGAACCTAAGCCGGAACGAAACACATCATATCAAGAATTTCGCAGTCAACATCGATTGCTCCCATAGCCTAGTTGGTTAAGGCGTCTGGCCCGGATAGCCAGAAGACGACGGCTCGAATCCTGTTGGAAGCGAAATTTTTGTGATGTATAATTGTATACATTTATGTGAACATCCGCTAGTGTCGGTTAACACTATAAAATGTATTTCATATTAGTTACCGTGTACCCGCCGCCGCCGTCTCCGATGTAGTTCTGTGTTATGACGCGGTAAGTCTTCTCCGGGTCCAGAGGAAGGTAGGCCGGCACGGCGCACTCGATGCAGCGGATGGTAGCGGTCACCCGGGACCCCACGGCCGCCGAGCCGTTGTAAGTGTTGCGCATACCTGGGGGGGTGGGGGGAATAGTTGTGTTGTTAGGTACATACTACACACGTTCTGAGGACAAGCGTAAATCTGGGGGCAGTTTCTGCACTACAGGGATGTTCTGAAGCGCCATCTAATGTCATGTATATTACATCTCTGCCGGTGATAGGGAAGTGCTTGCGCAACAGCGGCGCGAGTACGGGTCTTTTCGATAAATGAAATTCGATAAAATTGACAGTTAAAATCGATAAAACCCACTTTCTCGATCTTAACTGTCAATTTTATCGAATAAAACCCACTTTATCGATTTTAACTGTTAATTTTATCGAATAAAACCCACTTTATCGATTTTAACTGTTAATTTTATCGAATTTCATTTATTGAAAAGATCCGTACCTACATACTCATGCCGCAGAAACCGAGACTGGCGCAGTTCTGTTACAGAGGAAGTTTCTAATTTTGAACACAATTCGTCTTCTTTTTTTTGTTTGGTAACGAGACGAGCTGGTCGTTTGCTTGATGGTAAGCATAACGCCGGCCCATAACAATTGCAGTGTCACTCAGAACTTTGAAACACAAAGGCCTGCGCGGCACTGCAGTGCGCTCGTTACCCTGAGACATTAGGTAATTAAGTCTCATAAGCCCAGTAATTTCTCTGGCTACTCAGCTCATCAAACCGGTACACAGTAATGCTTGCACATTACTACTTGGCGGCAGACTTTATGAGCAAAGCGGTGGGAACAACCCAGACGGACACTCGCAGAAGAGTTAGTCCTATCACTAACAATTTTTGGGATTTTAAGCATGGACAGACTGGGAATTAGCTATAAGTATTCCAATACATGTTCGTTTACTTCATTAATACTTGTTCTGCACAGCTATTTCAGCACAAAATGATAACTATGTACTCTGTGTGTAACTCACCGCCGATTTGCAGCATCCTCCCGCTGTAAAAATCTCCAGGCTCGCTCTGGAAGGTCCCGACGCTGAATTCAAGCGCTTCAAGCAGATACTCTCCCTTTAGGTCGTACACTTGCACGTAGTTCTCAAAAGGCATCGCCATGAGAAGAGACTCCGTGGTCACCTCTGGGAATAGCGACAGAATAAAATAGTACGTAAGTAGTAGTAAATAGTATGTAACAGTCATCAGTTTTGAACTTTTGACTGTTTTTTAATGTACCTCCTATAGGGATGTTGAAACCATTTTTTAAAAAATGACAATTTGTTTTCTCATGAGAATCAAATGTCTATATCCAAAAAACTAGAAATCGAACGCTAGAAACGTCAAAAATAAGAGTCAACGTCGGGCGTATCTACTGAGCGCTAAAACGCGCCGTACTAATTGGACAGAACATCTGACGTCACTTGTTCTACGCGGGCCGTAAATCTGTACTAAAAACATGCATTTTGTTGATTTGCACTGGTTGATGAATAAACGTTCAGTGCAGGGGAATTTAGCTTTGCATCATGATTCTGCTCTTATTCTTTCATCACCGGTGGATGAGGAAGACAAGCAGTCTGTCCCTAGCCATTGCCGGGGTAGAAGGCGCCAGCTTTTCTTGTTGGGAGATCATGCCGGGAGCAGGGCTAGTCAATGGAGATGGTCGTGTGGTCATTTACTCGCATCCGTTATCTCAGATAACTTGGATAAGTTATCCGGGTAACTTGGGTAATACTTATCCGGGTAACTTGGGTTTTTATCCGGGTAACTTAGATAAGTTATCTGAGAAACTTGGATAAATTATCCGGGTAATCTGGATAAGTTATCCGGGTAACTGATAATTTATCCGGGATAACGGATACGGCCGCGTCAAATCTGCTCCTGCTTAATGTATTACCTCCAGGGTTGATCTGCACTCGGAGCCCTCCCGCGTTGATCATGCACACGTGCGCGTCGTTCCAGTTGGTGCCGGTCGCGCGGGGGATCATCTGACAAACAGTTTTTTTAAGTACCTAACCTTCTTCCCGACTTCCACATTTCATAATCATCATCATCAGCTGAAAAACACCCACTTCTGAATATAGGTATTCTCCATTTCCCAATTTATTTTAAACAGGTACCTAATGAATGACCAGCTCGTGACCTAATGAATCACGCAAATGACCAGCTCGTCTCGTAATCAAACGATTACGAGACGAGCTGGTCATTTGCGTGATGGTAAGCATAACGCCGGCTCATAACAATTGCAGTGCCACTCAGAACTTTGATACGAAGAGGCCTGCCCGGCACTGCAGTGCGCTCATCACTCTGAGAGATTAGGTATTAAAGTCTCAGCCCAGTTATTTCACTGACTACTTTGCTCAAACCGGAACACAGTAATGCTTGCACACTACTGCTTGGCGGCTGACTTCACTCACAAAGCGGTGGTACCAACCCACACGGACACTCGCAGAGTTAGTCCTACCACCTAGTGAATACATCAAAACGACATTAAAAACTCGCACTTGTCCGGTTTTTTTCCTTTACCTCTTCCAAAAACCCATCGCAGGCCCAGCTGCCCATGTTGCACTCCCGCCGGTAGCACCACGACCGGTTGAGCGTGACCAGCGCCCGCCCGAGCACCTCCTTGCCCACGGCGTCCACCTCCGCGCGCCACGGCTCCAGCAACTCCATCATCTCAGGGTCTGTTGGATATATTGAGTTTCGTTACTCGAAATGAAATAACACATAACATAATCTTAAAGGTTCCCTTTGTTGTTCGTCAGCAGTTCAAAGCTCCATCATCTCCATCATTTCCGGGTCTGTTGGTTATTTTGAGTTTCGGCACTCGAAATGAAATAACACATTACAGAATCTTTAAGGATCACTTTGTTGTTCGTCAGCAGTTCGGGCTTCTAATTCTTTATAAGGGGCAGATACGGCGCGTCGCTATCTCGCTCGCGCATCTTAACGTTTTTGAAGATAAATAATCACTTAATATAATTAGGAAAAATCGCATTCGGTGAAGTTGCTGGCAATAAAATTACAAAGGTAGGTACAGCAAAAGTATCATTTTGATCCGATCAAGTTTTCATACGAATAGGCAAAACATAAAATCCCATTTTTAAGTTTGAAAACTTGAACGGATCAAAATTAAATTTTTGTTTAACCTTTGTAATGTTATTGTCAGCAATTTCACCGAATGCGATTTTTCATAATTACATTAAGTGATTGTTTATCTTCAAAAATGTTGAGATGCGCGAGCGAGATAGCGGCGCGCCGGATTGATCATTGAAAAACGTAATAACTAATATCTCCAATCGTATTAATAGTCTCATAATTATTGTTGTAAAGTATTTAAGTACCCACTAAGTATCTCACCTTGAACTATGGATGTTCCTAAGAAGATGGGCTGCCCCTCCCAGCTTTGGACAATTCCTTGATTGTCGATGAAGAATTTAATGTTGCCCAGATATCTGGTGTAACACGACGCCTGCACAATGGGTATCTACAAAAATAATAAGAAACTAAAGATATTGGAAACTAAAATTTAACACGACGATTGATTGATGACCTATAGACGATATGAATACGACTTCTTTATTCACTATCAGCGTCTTACGCTCCCACTGCTGATACCGGCCTTCGCTCAGAGAGAGAGGTATGTGCCATGATCCACCACGCGGGCCCAGTGCGGCTTGGTGGATGTCACATGTCCTCGAATTTTGTGGTTCTTGAACATGCCGGTTTCCTCACGATGGTTTCCTTCACCGTTTTAGAGCGAGTGTGAATAATCCGCACATAACTTGATATAGGTAAGTCATTGGCAGGGCCGAGTCGAGATTCGAACTATGGTGCTTCGGATTGAAAGTCGCACAAGTTCCCGCTCGGCCACACTCGCTCTTAATATTATGAGGCCCAAATTAATTTGTTAATTTTAATCACGTATATTTGAAAAAAAACTGCCCTAGCCAGTGTCACTAGAGATGATGTAAGAGGATTCTAACAATACCAAATAAATATGCGGTGAAATAAAAAACTCCCTAAGCTCAATATACAATGAACCTTGGAAACATTACCCTCCTCTTTGGGTAGTCGTCTAAATAGTGCCCGTTCCAAGTAGGTAGGTACCGATCGAGAAGGGCAGGAAACATGTCGGGCGTCGGCATTCTTTTCAAAAAAACTTTCCTAAGCGCTCTCCTGTGAGTAAAGTACTTATACCGTGTTCCAAAATCTTAGATATTTTATGTAAACAAAGGGGTTGATAGAACGAAAAACTTGATAGAAAACTGTGCAATCCATAATTTGATGATAGACATTATTATTATTTGATTTTAAATTATAACATGATAAACTTAAATTATTTCTTTGTTTTCGTGCAGTTTATTCTCTTAGACTGGGAACACAGCAGAGATTTAAAACATTTTGTGCAATCGCCGCCATTTTAGGTTTTTGTCTGTCTGTTACAATCTCCGAACTCGAGTGTGTATTTTGCATTGCTTGTTATTTAGTAGTGGTTTTGTTCAAGTTTTTGTTGTTGGTTCTTGTTATTTGTTTCTTGTTACGTAATAATTGTGCCGCGAGCAAAGCCGGGGGAAATAGAAACTAAAATATTTTTCACAAGTGAAAAATGTTTTGGGCAACTGGCATGTCACTTTGACAGAGTTTTCGTGACATTTCTTTGTTACAAAAAATATCTAAGATTATGGAACAGGGTATAGTAATGAGTAATTGTATTTACCATGTGTCCATTGGCCTGCGTGACGACGGTGGGGTAGGCGCTGGCTGGGATGTCTCCGTTGGGCGTCTCCCCGGTGTACAGCAGCGTGTGCGAGTGCGCGCCCACGATGATGTCCACGTCGGGACTGATCATAGCTGCCAACGCCCTGTGTATAGACAATCAAGGATTCACACTATCTACTACATTTTTTTTCCCTCTTTTCGAGAACTTGGCGTCGCACGTCTTGTGCATTTGCCAGCGTCTTGTCTTCGATTTTCTTAACATTTTTCATTTTCTGTTTCATGTTAAAAACGGGGAAACCACAGGAGTTAACAATTTGGAGATATCAAGGATTACCGGAAGGGGATGATAGGAACAGGAGAGTAAAAGGTAAAAGTGAATAAAAAAGTAAAAGTAAATAATAGGAAATACAAGGATTTACATACAATAATATTCACAAATAAACATATTACATAAGTATTTACAGTTTAACATATCTACTACATTAAAACAATACAGTTAAGCAATTAATTAACTATTTCATTCTGGCGTCTCAAACTTAAAACTAATGTGCATGCTTCAAGTTCAAGAGGAGCGTAATAAAAACAACTTACATGTCTCTGTCAAATCCGACATGGGTAAGCAGAATTATAATATCAACTCCTTGTGCGGTCAGAATGGCGGCCTCGCGGTTCACTGCCTCCGCGTCATTCTCCATTATCACCTGGCCAATCGGCGCTGAGAACTGCACAAATCAAATGAATCAATGAAGACTTCATGAAGTGATAGCAATATTCTAGAAACGAATTAAGAGGGTGCTACATGACATACTTTCCATACAAACGCTCGTACGCGATTATAGTGTCCTAATAATTTTTTCTTTAGATGTTTTGAGCAAATAGGTATCATGTGCTCTATATCTAGGATTCCGTGGGAGCAAAAATGTAAAATTTTGAGATTTCAACTCAGCACAAGCCTTCAAAAATCAGCTTTTTTGGACAAATTTTACCTTGAATTTGGCCGTTCACAGTGTCCTCATAAATGTAAAATTCAACAAAACACTTCGATATAATCCTTGAACATATAATGGAGATTCTAAATAACAAACATTTTTTTTCACAGAATTGTAAGGCATTTTCAAAAACACGTATTTCCTGGAACACGTTTTAGGAAAGTACCACGCACTAATTGTCTTCGGAAATTTTCTTTGGCAATTTATCTCCAAATTTTCAGAATGCCAACTGAAGGCTCTGGCGTTGTCTTTCTTTTTCCGTAATGCCTGTTTTTCTTCGATGAACAAAAAAGCCTTTAGGCCATTTTTGCGTTCTAGAATTTTTGCGTTAGGCGGGTCATGAAGCGGCGCCTTAAGTACCATTTTGAACATATTAAGGTCAGTTAAAGACCAGTCAAGATTATGGGGCTTGATACGTATTATGAGTGTGTGAAAGATTATCAACTGTATTCTTTAAAACTATTTAATACATATTGAATATTGATTATGATTTTATTCAACTGACAAAAGAATCTGAATAAGTGGTATTTTATTAAAAAACGGTATCTTCAATGTTAGGAGTAATAATAAATAATTTGGAGTCATTCTTTTCTCTATTCTAAAGTTGGCGCCCAACGTGGTACGATTTATTCAAAATAATTATATCTAAAACGAGTATCAAAGTATATACGGTACCTATAACAAAACATTTAAAAAAAACATCTGTCTGTTTGTTCCGGGTAATGTCCGAAACGGCTGGGCCGATTTTGACGAGACTTTCACTGGCAGATAGCTGGTGTTATAAGGAGTAACTTAAGCTACTTTTATTACAGAAAAAGAATTAGGGTTCCGGGCAAAAAAATAAAACCCATTAAATACAATATCACCGCGCGGGTGAGACCGCTGGCAGCAGCTAGTATTACTTTACTTTATACTTATTACTCACAACTACTTATTACTTACAACTTGTAACAAAACGCCGATGATACCAATCCTGCGTCCATGTCTCTCAACGATGATATGGTTCTTGATGTACGGAGTCATGGAGGGCTCCAGCATGGTGTTAACATTGGCGCCCAGCATGGGGGCGTTCAAACGCTCCAAGTATGGTACAAGACCCTCTACTCCATGATCAAATTCGTGATTGCCTAGTACCTGATAAATAAATCAAAATATAATATAGGTGTACATATATTTTATACCAAGACAAACCATCACCGCTTTTTATGGTACAACATACAAATTGCTATGTAAAAGAAAGTAATGAAGAATAAATTTAAAAAAGTAAATGTAGAGTAAATGGTAGGTCAAACGCAAACCTATCCTGTATAAAAAAAGGTACAGTTCAGAATTCGATTTAAGACATTTAGTTTACGAGTACCTACATGCAAGCATGTCGTAGGTATTAATTAGATAGGACAAGTTATTAAGCAACAATAAATCAATATTGAGTAAATGATTACGACTATTTAAATAATTGTCAGTAATTCTTACAATAATAGTTAATTATTTCAAGACAGAATCACTATAATGTTACAAGTGGAGAAAAATAACACTTTACTGAACATTTTTGTCATACATATTATATGTGGATCTATTCTAGTATAGATAAGTAGGTACCATCAATTAACCTGAGCCATATTTTGGGGAAACCATTTTCTTTTATCTATAATAATTATTATGAGAATAAGCGTTGCATTAACTACTAAATTTAATAAGAGCTAGTTTATATAGTCACAGGAGCTTAATTAAGTCGTACATATTATAATAGTTTAATTACTGAATGAGGTGAACCAAAAGTATTACTAGGTATATGTTCTGTGTTCCAGTGAATCACCTTTTCATGAAAAGATAGTAATTTTAAAATCACGATGATCCAGCATTTATAACGAAAATACTTGTAACTATTAATTTTTTATTATCTATAGTATTAATTTGTAAAAATAATTGTTTTTATTGATTAGGTATCTAAACAGTTAAGTCCCTTGGACCTACAAGGGCTAAGTTTGCTACAAAATTATGCTAGTTATGCCGTCATTATTTTTTAATCTGTTTACAACATAGTAGTAGAGCATTTTCTAATGCTCGCTTGGCTAATTACCACCCTCAAGTTTAAAATCAATCACCATGGACCTATCGGTGAAGTCCGGTACCACATCTACGCACAAGTATGAAAAAAGCCTTTGTCGAAACTAGTTCCGAAAATCCAGTGAAATTACTGGGCTTATGAGACTTAATACCTAATGTGACATGGTAACGAGCGCACTGCAGTGCCGCGCAGGCATTTGTGTTTCAAAGTTCTGGGTGGCACTGCAATTGTTATGGGCCGGCGTTATGCTTACTATCAGGCAAACGACCAGCTCGTCTCGTTACCAAATAGCATAAAAAAAGTAGGCCGAGGCGTCGCGCCGTCGCTTATTATTGTTAACCATATCACCAATATTATCTCGCTATTGATTAATTGCAAACTTATCTCTACATAAAGAAAAGCAACTGTAAGTACTAACATGAGCGTCATGCGGCAGCATATTCATGAAATGCTGACTGACGTTCCACCTCAGGAAGTTGTACCAGATGGTGCCCTGGAAGGTGTCTCCTCCATTTAGGAGGAGGGAGTCGGGCTCCACCTCCCGAGCTTGCTTGATGGCGGTCACGAGACGGGCGAAGCCTCCGACGCAAGGGTCCTGGTCTGGCTGGCATACTGCGCCTTGGGGACTGACCTCGTCAAAACTGAGGATGACGAAGTTTTTTGATCTTATTCACATAGTACATAAGTAAAGGGGGCGGGAAGTCTGAAACTAGGTATAAGCTGGAGAAATTTGTTCCCAGGAACCATGTCATTAAAGTATACAATTGTGAAAAACTGATTTCAAAGATTTTAAAAGAAGTGCAGATTGTGATTTTTCTAATTTTAGTTAGTAGGTCATCTTCGACCACGTTTTTCTTAATAATTATGCGAGATAATGGTCAAACATAACATATTACCTACCTAGCTGTGCCCCGCGGCTTCGCCCACGTAGCGTAAGTTACTCCTTGTAACAATACCTCGGGAATAGAACCCATTTTTGTTTAAATCTTTGAATGCAGATTTCATCAATTACAGAGTTACATAGTTCCTATGAACAAATATTTCTATGTCTTATATTACAAGGAGTAACTTACGCTACGTGGGCGAAGCCGCGGGGCACAGCTAGATAGGTAATATGTTACGATTGACCATCATTATCTCGCATAATTATTAAGCAAAAATGTGGTCAAAGATGACGGATATGGTAATCCGGTCGTGAGACAATGGTCCAAGTATAAAATCTAATTAAAAGTAATAAATATAAGGATAGTAAAGAGTACTTCGAGTTGCTAAGAAGCACGACAAGTCGTTATCGTATAAGCTCAAGATTAGTTTCAAATTACTTACTGCGCGTGAAAATCGTTGTAATGTATGATATTCAGTTCAAACAATCCGTCGTTTGTTTGAGAGATAGTCGCTCCAAGAAACGCCAAAAAATACAGCACAAATTTCAACATTTTGAAGTCCTGCGAGGGCCGGCCTCGCCTCCGCTCAGTTTGCGAGTGATGCTATCGAAAAACAATCTTAATCAGCATGATAAAGCTAATAACTATTCGATTATATTAAATCCCTAGTTACCTATATTACTTAGGCGCTTCCGTAAAGCAGTCGGGATTTGCTTGTGTGCATTCCACAGCTCTCTTAGTACATTCATACCCCTATGACAATGATTAAGGCCTGAAGATAAAGACAGCGTTAGTTTTAGTCTGTGATTCGGGTAGATGAATGTTGCAGAGGCCCGCTGTTAGAGTCATTTTAACTTTCATAAGTGCTCCTTTGGGGCCTATTTGAATAAAGACTTTTGAATTTGAATTTGAAGTAGGATTCCGTGTCGTAGGTGGCATGGATGCACAGATATAAGGGCCTATTAGACGCAATGCATCATGATTGATGGATAAGCATCAATCACGGACCACGCGCAAACCATGGAAAAACAATCATCGCTTGACGCATATCGTGTCTTCCCCTTGTATCGTCCGTGGTTTTGTCCTTGTCTACCTTGAACTATACCACGATACCGCGCTTTCGAGTGTAATAATACCTCGTAGGTATTCAGCGCTTGTTTCAAAACCATGTTTATTTTGACAGCAAATGCATATTAAGATATTATGCATGTAAGGCCGGCTACTAGAAAACAAACATTCAAGACGCGAGAGCAAACTGTGCTCAGTCTGCCCCGGCCGCGGATGGAACCCGGGACTCCTGGCTTCGCAGGCAGGGTAACTATAAAGAGTCCACATACACGAGCACTCCAATCTGCAACATTTGAATAGGGACTTGACGAACCACGAACTTGACGAAATAGTGATTTGACGAATTTCGTTTCAACCTTACGTTTCAAAAACTCAGAAAGATTACGTGGAGCGATAGTAATACAAACGTTCCAATTCATCGTTAGTGACCGATACCACGTTCCATTTCGCGCTCAGTTGGCAGCCTACTCGAGACGCAGAATGACCGAAAAATGGAGCGATGACGCGCCCGGAATGGAATGCCCATCTATGGGCTCGAAATTGGCCCATCATTCCACTCAATCCACGCCACGACGCGCGGAGCGAGGGATTTGAAACGCTCGTGTATGTAGGCCATAATATTATAGTTAGGCACAAAGACGGACGTACGCCATTACAGTCCCCTTAGTTACAGACGTATGATGTACCCGCTTACATCAATATTGTAGATAGAAATCGTTTGTTATTAAATACTTTATCTCGACTTAAACATGCGTTTTACTGATGCACATTAGGTAGCACGAAATGTAATGACTACGGTGCTGACAATTTAATACATAAGCAATCGATCAACCCTAATCATAATAGGTGTAATTGCATGTTACAGATAAGTAGGTAGCCTTCTGTACTTTTACTCTGACAGCGCTCGCGACCTTCGAACAACCATTAGTACCTATAGGTTGAAACTAACTTTTTGATCAAAGCGTCTTTATTTGGCGAGTGTGTACCTACCTATACTTACTGTATCTTCGTAATAACTACTGGCATTAACTATTTCCTTGGTAGATATTTACTACGTCACATTAGATAAAACAATCTTATCTTCAGGAATTAAAGGTTATTAATATTTATCGGTCTTGTTAAAATTCTCTTAGATAAAATAAATAAACATTTTAGGTATGTATTAAATAAGAAAATTATATGAAATTGACACAAATTTATAAGTAGTTGGTCTTATGAGACTAAACACCTAATGTCTCAGGGCAACGAGCGCACTGCAGTGCCACGCAGGCCTTTGTGTTTCAAAGTTCTGGATGGCACTGCAATTGGTATGGGCCGGCGTTATGCTTACCATCAGGCAAACGACCAGCTCGTCTCGTTACCAAATAACGTAAAAAAGTAGCTACATCTAGTATGTGTGTGCCATAAAAACAATAAAAAATATATAAAAATACTACTTTACAATCATACGTAACGATGATGTTTGGCCGGTACCTACTCTATATGACGAAGAAAGAATAGGCACCTAGCAAAAAAATAAAAAAAATTGTGACGAATAAAAAAAAATCATAACCTAAGTAAATAAATTAAATTTTAATTACGAGATATTATTTTCACAAAAGTCAACAACGGAATAATTTAAAACATTTATTTAAAATTTCTTACCTTAAATATATTAGGATCTATAACATTTAAAAGGTGTCACTATGTAGTGGGTAGTCTACACTAATCAACAGTTTGGCTTTAGTCGTCAACGACTAAAAATAATTTAACAAGGTTTATATTATACAGAATCTATCAATTATAGTGCAAAACACCTACCGTATAATAATAATCAAAATTAAATTAATACCATAACGATAGATATTTGTTCAAATGTTGTTCACTTTGAAAATTGTACAAAAATAAAATGTTATCTCATTCTGCGTAACTACGTAGTTACGCATCCTTATTGGTCTCATTCTGCGTAATTACGCAGAATGAGACCAATAAGGATTATTTATTTTTGCAGCAGTAGTTTGCAAGCATAACTGTATTCCGGTAAGTAGGGTTAAGTAGCGAGTCAAATTACGAGGCGTATGAGACTTTAGAGCTGGTATCTCAGGTTGGTAGCGCGGTGCAGTGCCGCGCAGGTTTTTGCTCTGAGTGACAGAGAAATTGCTAAGAATGCGTAACGCTTAACATTAGACGAATGCCATAGTCGTCTCACTTACAAAGACCGCAGCTAAATAATTTGCACTGTAATTGAACGACCCTTAAGTTACATGTCACTAACAAAACTACAGAATGTTACAAAAATATGTAAAATATATATCAACCTGAATATTCGCATGATTTAAATATAATTAGTTTTAAAGCTGAAATCCGTCTTGACTTCGAAGTGCATGTGAATTTGTGCGAAACTGCCCTAGGATTTACATTTAGGTATCAGAATAATAAATAGGTATTAATAAAAATATTGGTATCGATGCTCTCATTTTGAACATAAACCTAATTTTAATTTCACTCTCTCATTCTAAATAAGAACATGAGAACGGGATGGAGTACATTTTAGACCTGTGAAAATAATTCCACTTGTTTGTAAATTATAGCTTGATATGCGGGACAGTTGTCAGTTGTTCTCATGAGCATGAAGTTCCGTATTTTTTTACAATCAAAATGTACGCAAGACTTCAAATTCTTTATGTGTGGCCTTTGCGGGGTTGCCACAATTTTGCCAATGTCGCGTTAGGTAGAAAGCAGAACAAGCGGTGGAGATTGTAGAAATAATAATGTATTGAGCGGTATTTGAGTAAGATGTATTGTTTCTGAGTGAATATGAAATATGTACGCAAGGCAATGTATGTACTTTATTGGTGGTGATGGATTTTCATTGAGTTTTCTTAACTATAGACTAAAAAAACCAGCTGTCACACGTATCAAGCTATTATATTTAAAAAAAACTATAGTATAAAAACGGCCATGAATTTAGTTGCTTCTAATTTGTTAAAGATCAAAGATGGTAGATATTTGACAGCTCTAAACCTAAATTTAGACCTGTCAAACCTTTTTCCATCCCTTTCTCATGTTTTTGCCCACTCGATTTCAAGTGACGTTCTGGCCGCAGGCGGTTTTTTTACTCAAAATGGCACCGTCTGTGAAGTTAGCTTTAGTTATTTTTGTAACACTCTGTACCTATCGGTAGGTAACTAGGTACTCTAGTCAAACGAAATCCGAAATTTCGTTACGTATTTCGTCTTTTAACAAAAGTAAAGCGTAGTACTTCTTTATAATCCGTAAACTTTCGAAGGTTTTTGTTTCGTGTAATAGAGCAAGAAAATGGCTTTGCGTACTACGGTGCTGCAAATTCGGATATCTATTTACAGGATACCTAAGTTAGTCTGGTGCGTATTTTCTACCACGACTCTAACGCATGATGCCTAATTACGCATCTCTTTCTTACCTAAGCTTATCAGTATGTTTTGTCTCGTACTGAGTTATCCTGCGACATGTGAATAGTTTTATTTGATCTACGAAACTACCTCAATAATTATTACGACCATTTCCAATCGAAGATCGGCATAATAATATATAATCTATATTAATCAGTTATCTGTTGGCCATCAATTTAACAAAGCAAGTTGATTCGGGTAGATGAATGTTGCAGAGGCCCGCTGTTAGAGTCATTTTAACTTTCATAAGTGCTCCTTTGGGGCCTATTTGAATAAAGACTTTTGAATTTGAATTTGAAGTAATTATGGTCATTTTTAATCCCCTTCACTCAGATATGCGAAAAAAAAAAGAAAAAGAAAGAAAAAAGTTTCTTTCATTCGTAAACGTTACGTTTTTTTTTAATGTGGCATATGCGATAAAACCTTTGCGGATTCCTTTGCAAATTCGTCCTACACTTTTGTGGTGCGAATGTAACCGGCGTATCAATAACTCACCGGTCCTTTAGTGATGTAAATGGGCGCTAGACAACAAGTAGGTTAATATTATAAAACACATTGATTACTAGATAAAATGTACGTAATACACGTGAAATATCCATTGATTAGATTATATAATATACTACATTGTGATACAAAAGCGTGTTATTATAATAAAAAGGCACTTTTATATAAAATCTCATAGACAAGGATAGTCCTGTTAGTCAACAGCTGATCTTATGGATTCTGTTCAGCGAATATGTGTAATATAAAACATAGACATAGAAAATGGACTGAACGTTCCCTATCCAAATGCGAAGTGGTATTCACTTAGGGTAAACGCTGGTAATGTCGTCAATGTCCCGATACTCGTCAGATTGTAAAAAAAGGCCAGTTACTTATTTCAAACGAGAGCTTAAGAAAAGATTTTTATAGCAATATATTTAAAATAATATACTTCATAATTAAAATGACACCATTTAGTTATATCTATAATGGTTCCGGAGAAATGAGCTATCAAAGTTAGCGATTTTGAAATTTGTGTTTTTTGGGAAGTTTAGTAACTGAAAGTGTAGTCCTGCGCACCACTTTTGTTTTCAAGTTTCAAAGGACCAGGAGGCCGTTTTGGTAAGTGTGATATTTTAGTGAATCGCTCAAGTTAATTTTCTAACGATATAACCTATAAAATTGTGCTATTTTTATTATTAACTTCTTATTTATGCGTATGACAGGTATTCGTACTTAAAATACCCTATCTGACCCAATACCCGTCAGTATTTATATTATTTTGACGGTAACTGGGACATGATTAACAAAATGCGCGTAATATCGTCATTGAGTATATTTTGAACCTTATTGTGCAGTGATACGGTTTACGGTTTTATTATAAGGGGGCGGTGGCGGTCAGATTTTTATTTGAGTACATATATTAATTGAGGGTTCGCAAAACTATTACTTTTATTTTATTTAAAGATAATTACCTCTATAATCAAGTATGGAATTACGGTTACCGATAAGACCGCCTCTATTTTTTTACATAAAATTATAGTTATAATAAGTACAAACAATAAAAAGTTTTCGGTTTTTCTTTTTTGTATATTTTGTAGGGGCATGCGTTGCAGGTTGATATTTTGCAAGCGAGGCAATACGTGCAATTTGGCGTTAGTCGTACCACCACCTTGCAACCGCGTGCCCGTACGGCAGCTCTTATTCGTATGTTTTCGTATGGCGTAGTTAAAGCAATATATGACGTAACTTCGTGCGTATGACTTTCCCTGCCCAGTAGACTGAGCACAAATATAGGACACTTAGATCGACCACTAAAATTTACATGTACTTCCCTGACCCATCATTAGTATTTTATTAAGTTAAGTAATATTTAAAGTATAGTAATGAGTAATATCAAATTATTTTATAAAATATTATATATATCAAATTACTTTATAGCTAATGATGAAAATTACTGTTTTCCATATTTATTTTTAGGTTATTTAAGACATACATATAATATTCAATATCATGGACGACTGCGCCGAGAGACTCGGCATAAGCTTCTGCAATGCGGGAGCACGGAAACATGTTGCAATATCACCAAGCTTAGCCTCTCTGCTAAACGGAAGCACCACCTGAACGAGCATGAAACGTAAAACGTATAACGCGCTACCTATGACGGAAATAGCAGACCACCAATATCGATTAAGGCACCGCTTCATGACCCGCCTAACGCAAAAATCCTAGAACGCAAAAATGGCCTAAAGGCTTTTTTGTTCATCAAAGAAAAACAGGCATTACGGAAAAAGAAATACAACGCCAGAGCAGTTGGCATTCTCAAAATTTGGAAATTAATTTCCAAAGAATTTCCGAAGACAATTAGTTCGTGGTACTTTCCTAAAACGTGTTCCAGGAAATACGTGTTTTTGAAAATGCCTTACAAGTTTGTGAAAAAAATGTTTGTTATTTAGAATCTCCATTACATGTCCAAGGATTATATGGAAGTGTTTTGTTGAAGTTTACATTTATGAGAACACTGTGAACGGCCAAAGTCAAGGAAAAATGTGTCCAAAAAAGCTGGTTGTGAACGCTTGTACTGAGTTGGAATCTCAAAATTTTACATTTTTGCTCCCACGGAATCCTAGATATAGAGCACATGATACCTATTTGCTCAAAACATCTAAAGAAAAATTAATTAGGACACTATAATCGCGTACAAGCGTTTGTATGGAAAGTACGGCATGTAGCAGCCTCTTAATGCGGTCAAGAAAAGACGATCGCACTATTCGAATGGGGTGAGAAGACTCCTTTTGCTCAGGTATCTCTCAAAACTCGCTCTAACTCAAATCTCTCAAAGCTCTCAAAACTCGGAGAGGCCGAACCAGGTACCAACGACGACAACGACGGTCAACACGCAATGACAGTCGAGTACGAAAAAGGCGAAGTCGCTGACCACATCGGCCGCATTAAAGCGTCCATAAATCATGAGGTGAAAGTGTACGAGAAGAGGAGGGAAGACCTAAGCTTTTGCGCTGAAAACATTTGGCAGAATTGTCTCTTCGTTGACGAGTCCAGAATTAGCACTCATCCGGACAACCGACGTCTCCGTGTCTGGAGAAAACCTGGGAACGCTGAAAGACAAAGAACTGCAACCGGAACCGTTCAACAAGGTGGGAAATCGGTATCCTTTTGGGGCGGTATAATGATTGGTGCTAGAACGACGTTGATCCCGTATCGTGGCTGGACGACTGCAGCTTTGTACCAAACCATTGCTATTGATGGAATTATCAGGTCATTTAGAATAAACCATGGTCCTCGATTCGTATTGGTTGACGATAATGCACCCAGCACATCGAGCTCAACGAATCAACGCTGCTCTGCGTGAATACGACATTACCAGGTTAGACTGGCCTGCCGGCTCGCCTGACTTAAACCCGATAGAACACGCGTGGGATGCTGTCAAGCGAGCTGTTTGGAACCGTCAGCCACCTCCCCAGACAGTGCCAGAGATCAGGGAAGCCGTTATTCAAGAATGGGACAGGTTACCGCAAGAAATGCTGAATAACTTAATTCTCAGCATGCCAAGAAGGATTGCCGCATGTGTTCGAGCCAGGGGAGGAGTTATCTTATACTAAATAAAAACAATTTAATAATAAATGTTGATAATATTTAGTTAAATCCTCTTTTTCTTTCAATTATTTAGTAGTCAAAATTGCACTAGGACTTTTAAATTCAATTTTAGTTACTAAAAAATATTTTTTTTTTATTTCAACAAGTGTATCTTTTTTATAAAAAGATGTTACTTAAGCAACATTCTTTTAAAAAAGTAAAATTAAAACAAAAACCATCTTTTGCTAGTGATCTCAAACTTTATTTGATATGTGTATGTAAATCGGATTACAATGCAATATAATTATATCACCGAGTTGGACTGGTAACAGAGCCGGAAGGTAGTAACGTATAGTATAGTAACGTTGTAACGTAATGACATAACCCCATTGAGTATTTACAAGAATCAAACGAACCTTAAGCGATATTTAGGATGCCGATAATGGAGCCAAAAGGTGGCTACGAGACTACAGAACCCATTACGTATTTTACAAAAAGCTTTTCTGGAATAGTATATTTGAATATTTATTTATATTTTTTCACAAAAAAACTTGTTAATACAAAAAACAGCTTGATTAAATTGGTTTCATTTGGTGCAATAAATAATATTCGTCCTAGGCATTCGACGCGTTTGCTTATTCTGGGTATATTTTTGCCCTATATTTTTAATTTGAGGGTTATATCGCCAAAAAACAATTTAATAATGAACCTTAATACAAAGATTACAGAGTTCAAAATAGTGGTAAAAATTGACGAGTTCTGGGACAATTTGACGAAAATTAGGACAAATCTGACGGATACTGGTACAATTCACTTATTTTTCAGTTTTTCAATTATTTTAATAACTTGTGGTTTTTTTATCGTACTAAAAATATATTTACCGAAAAGAGTTATAAATAAGTAATCACGTCAAAAAATTTGATATTTCTAAGTTAACAAACAGAGACGAGGCAAAGCTGCAAAGACAGCTAAATTCAGAAACTGACGAGTAATGGGACGTTTACCCTACGGGCATAAAAGTGTGAGAGAGATAAAGCGATTTGCAGCAGTTGTCTTTTTCTACAACTCTGATTGGTCCACGTCAAACGTTTTCACTTAGGGGCAACACGCCGTCATCACTACAGACCTGCAGAAAAGACAAGTACTGGCCGCGCAGTCGCTTTGTCTCTTTCTACAAAGTTGTAAATATTATGAGAATATTGCTCAGCCCAGTTTCTTTATTGTTAATAGTCGAAACGCGCCATTACAACCTTGATTCCAGATTTTATAGAACCTCTATCATCTAGAATCTAAACATGGATTCTACAATCTAAAGAAACTAATTGATATTCGTACATTACAATTTAACAAGAGATCAAAATTAACAAAAAGTAAAAGTTCATGAATATAAAATAAATCCTCAATGACGCAATTTGCACGACTGCGTTCTTTCATCTTGGACCCCCAATTTGGACCCCTCGTGGGATCCATGCATACTCACTATTAATTTTGGACTCCCGGGGGGTGGGTCTACGGATATTCGTTGGACTAGGACTCCCTAAAATTATTGACGAATTAAAACCGAAATAAAATACCTGTTTATAGGCACATTGCGAGGCATGTACCTCTTGTACACTCTGGTTGGGAATCCAAGAGGAACACCGGATATCCGTGATACCCCAGGGGGTCCAAAGGGAAAGAACGGCACTACTGTACTGATTCATTGATTTTTTAATACAATTGGGTTGTTGACTGTATTCAAATAAAAATATAATTTTGCCGCGAAACGGTAGTTTTTGTGACAGAAATCCTATTAAACACAATATTTTTGTTTATTTTTAAGGAATTTAATTTAAATTAAATAATCAAAATGTAATCACATCAATCCGAAGTCACGTGACCTAAAACGCCCGTGACGTCACTGTTTCAATCGGAAGGAGTATATATGTTTTTTTTGTTTTGTTTTTGGCTCCACGTGATTTGCGCATTTAACTAGTGTCAAGTTATATAAGTAATAATATATAATAAATCTCTAGTTTTGGTGCATGAAAGTCGTCAAAGTCACGTTAAAGTTTAGTCTAGGCGCGGTCGAGTCGAAGTGACGCTTCAGTAAATTGGTGGATAGTTTACTGAAGCTTCTATGGAGTTTTGGATAGAATACGAAAATACACGTTTTTCGTCTTTGTACTATTTGCCTTTCACTCATGCAAATTTACGAACACTTAATGGTTAATAATCCACTATTATTACACATTAACACTCTATAAAACAAAGGTTTTAGTAAATAACACAAAATCAACAACAGCACATTTTCGCATTCCCGCCAAAACTCCAATGAGTATATAGCTCGTTGCGCTTAACTGCTTAGTATTTTAGAGTGATTTCTGTGATTATTTATCTGTGCTGTGAATTCCGCGCCTATTTTTCTAAATTTATTTCGACTCTTGAATATTCTCCCATGATGGAAAGTGGCTTCATAAAGGCAAATAATTCCAATTTGCCGAGAATTGATTGTTTTACGGTGGCCAATTTCTTCTCGACAAACGATAATTTCTGCTCTGCTGAATTTAGAAATGTGAAGACCTCCGTGTAAGTAGGTACCTACTTATTATACCAAAAATCATTATTTCTATAACCAACAATGAATATACAACAGTAATCGTAGATTCTAAGATCCAAAGTGTATTAATTAACCAAAGCATATATATAAATCAATAAGCTCAAAAAACTTAGAACTCATATTTTAATACATAACAATACATACACAGAAAGCATCGAATGAACTTGTCACTAAACGTAGCACAGACTAGGTAGTAATGGTTATATTCTCTTTGCTTGTCACTTTACAGTGTTATAGAAAATTACTCTGTGGTAATTGAACACGTGACGTCACTGCCGTTTTGGAGCAAAATTTAAAACGGCATTTTAAATACATGATAATTAAAATATTAGTTGTTTTAAAAAGTAAATTTAAATATTTTGGGTTATATTAGGCCCATACGCATCGTTTTAAACACTTTCCCAAAATCAGTCAACATCCCAATTAATAAATAAATATAATTCGCTACTTTATCAATAGTAAATTAACTTGTTAAATGCTTTAAACATAAATAAATAGCCCGAATACTAATAAGAAAATACTAAAAGCAGGTATAACAATAAAGTAATAAAATACTATCACATTTTGTACAACTCAACAAAACTAGTTTCTATTTCAACAGCTTACACTGATGTAAAATAAATTTGAAGGATGGACACCCTTTGAAACAATATAATTAGAAGTCAAATAATGCGAAAAATAACACTAAGAATTAGTTAAAAAGTAAAATTAGGTCTTTTGTTGACCTTAGTTTAGGCCATTCGCATGAGACCGGTACAGTCAAATGATAAATTGATATTTTGTTTACGTTCATGTTAAATAATGTTCAATATTCCCTCTTCACTCAGACAGATGTTTATTTATTTATTTCAATTTAAATTACAACTTATTACAGGTAATTCTCAGTGTAATAGTGTAAGTTAATATTGTTGTAAAACTTATATCTATTTAGGAAAAAAACTAAAAATTACGCTTCACTATAACAGATTTCGAATCGGTGGCATTTTAGTTAACTATTTAGTCTTCGCTTGGATGTTGTCTTGTTGGAATCTGTGATCGAACGCTTTTTTTTTTTTTTTTCTAGCCAAGCGAAGGCTGGCATAATACCGTACCATCATTTTCTTTCTTTTATCAAAATTGGTTGTTCAAATGTTAAGTTATAATAACATAGTGTTTTAAACTGTCACGTTTATGGACATAAAGTTCACAAAATGACTCGAAATACTTTATGATCGAAAACCTTGTCTGTGTTCTACCTATCGCTTATCAAAGTGGTTCGAAAAATTATGTTATGGAGGTTGGCAAAATACCGCACCATCATTATCTTTCTTTTTTCAAAATTATTTCTTCACATGTTAAGTTTAAATAACATAAAGTGTCACATTTATGGACATAAAGTTCATAAAATTACTCGAAATACTTTATGATCGAAAACCTCTGCGAATTGTTTCGTTAGTTGTAAATAAGTAAGGAGTAAAATATCATATAATATGAATGGACTTAAAAATATTTCAGTAATTTTACAAATTTTATGTCTAATTATCTCCACAACATGACACTAATAACAAGCATCAACCTTTATAAACACTTAATTTATACAAATAAATAAAATTGAAGTGTCTGTTTGCAATATCAAAATAACAGCTTTTTACCAAATGCATATGAAAGTATATACGGTATCTATAACAAAACAAACATTTTTAAAATTTTTGTCTGTCTGTCTGTTTGTTCCGCGTAATTTCCGAAACGGCTAGACCGATTTTGACGGGACTTTCACTGGCAGACAGCTGATGTTACAAAGAGTAACTGATGCTACGTGGGCGAGGCCGCGGGGCACAGCTAGTTATAAATAAAAATTGTAATCTCAACACTTCTCTAGGTATTTTGCCTCGGGTACAAGTTGTTGCCGCGTTGTTTAAGAGTATGGCGTACGAGGGTTCACGTTGATCATCTCAGTTGTGCTGCAAAAATAAAAAAATAATAAAATTTTTATTTTAATTTTATTATAAATTATTTACTAACATTAATGTAATATCGATTTACTAACACTATGTACCTGATATTTGAAATAGAAAAGTGTAGAATTTGAAAAAGGAAATGCATACACCAAAATAATATAAGACATTGGGCCCATAGATTCTACTTCTAATAATGATAATAGACAATATTTGACACAGAAAGTAACAAAAAAGAGACAATTTGGACATATATGTATATAAGATGAGCATTTATGTTACATTTTCATCTTTTGTCTAATAAATTATTGTCATATGAGTAATGGTTATGAGTTACGACTCATGTATGTTCCTTATGTCAATATGTACTATCGTATCATGTACTAAGCGATACTTTTTTCGATTTAAAAATACTTATTTGTTTTAAATTATAAAGTGAGAATCTGTTATTGGCAATATGTACCAGCAAAAATGTTTTTAGTTTATAGTGTTTACCTAAGTGCTGTTGATTCTGAGATAAATAAATAAAAAAAAAAAAAAAAAATTTGCCAGGGTGTTTTCGCATCATGATCTTTATAGTTCTTCTTTTGTACATTTACATACTTGTACACTTTTGCACATCCTACTTAGGATGTACAAAATTTATCGTTACGGAATGAAATAATTTATTAGGTGGTAGGATTAACTTCTTCTGCGAGTGTCCGTTGGTCGTACCACCGCTTTACTCGTGAAGTCTGCCGCCAAGCAGTACTGTGCAAGCATTGCTGTGTTCCGGTATGATGATCAGAGTACCCAGTGAAATTAATAGGCTCATTGAGACTTAATACCTAATGTCTCAGGTTAACGAGTTCATTGCAGTGCCGCGCAGGCCTTTGTTTCAAGTTCTGAGTGGCACTGCAATTGTTATGGCCCGACGTCATTCTTGCCGTCATTCCGCTTACTTTACTAAAGATGTCAGCGCACTGAAAGCGGCAGCGTGAGATATGTCCTTGTGGTGAGTGCGTACACGCACACATACTAGCTGAGCTCGGTACCGAAGATAACCTACTTTTCAGTTTCTACTATGTCTAAAATCAGGCGAGATACCGTGTCCATAAAACATTTTTTGGACCTGTCCTAGATAAACTACCTATTACTACTTCATGTTCAATGTTTTATGGACCTGTCCTAGATAAACTACCTATTACTACTATATGTTCAATGTTTTATGGACCTGTCTTAGATAAACTACCTATTACTACTACATGTTCAATGTTTTATGGACCTGTCCTAGATACTGTCCTAGATAAACTACCTATTACTACTATATGTTCAATGTTTTATGGACCTGTCCTAGATACTGTCCTAGATAAACTACCTATTACTACTACATGTTCAATGTTTTATGGACCTGTCCTAGATAAACTACCTATTACTACTATTATGTTCAATGTTTTGTGGACCTGTCCTAGATACTGTCCTAGATAAACTACCTATTACTACTACATGTTCAATGTTTTATGGACCTGTCCTAGAGACTGTCCTAGATAAACTACCTATTATTTGTTCCGTACCGATATCCGGAATCCATCTTGAGTCAAGCCTCTGTCTTTTAACGGTTTTTAGTCCCAACAACTTCCTCCCTTCGACTTCCGGCGCCACCGTCGCGTTAATTTTGGCGGAAAAGATGGCGGCGCTCGGAGTGGGGCGCGGTTTTACCTTCATTATAGCGTCGTCTTTCGCCACGGCTAGATGTCCTTACAAAATATAATTAATTTCACGAAGTAAATTAATTTTTTATATACAGTTTGAATTTACGTATAATTTTTATAATTAACGTAGGTATACATTTTTTAAAGTAATTCCTCCCTTCATTATGGAGAACGAAAATTTAAACGCGTAAACCAATTAGTGTCAATTTTAACAAACGTGTGTCGCGATGGAGGAGTCGTTCTCCAATTACGAGCAGTGCACCAACCAGTATTGCAGGGCTTTCAGGAAAGGAAGCTGCAGCGATCCAGAGGCTGACCAGTTGACCACGTAAGTGTTTTGTATTTTTGTCGCATCCAGTGGTCTTTTTGACAAATTTAAGAAGCACTATGAGTTTCGAGCATTTCACGCAATTCTAGAAGTTACCGAGGCCGTAGTTCGTACAAATAGTGCCTTGGACTTGTTGTGTAATTATAATCAACTTTTATCAACAAAGGGACTTACAGTGATTGAAATGCATTGCTGCCGATCCTCTCATCCTTGTATAGAAAAGGATAAAGAAAAACTACCCCCGGTATTTTTTCTTCACAACTAAATTTTAATGATGGTACAAGACTTTTTCATGCATCAGGTTACCCACAGTTTGGTTCTAAATACCATTCGTTTAAGAGAACCTAATAATTATGTTTCGTTATCATTACTGGAATATTATCTACATTGTCTACTTTTTGTCTGTATGTGCTATTCTACACGGAAAGACAAGTTGCGTACGACCTTGCAGCTTCAACAGCTTCAAGTGACCTGCCCTTCTATATCATAAATAACTCTCTAGCAGCCTACCTACAAGTAATTGAAGGGGGGGGGGGGTGATAAGCTAGCAACTTGTTTACAGATTACTCGTATATAAGTAGGCTGAGCTTTTAACTGGAAGATTGCCTGCGATAAAACTCCAAGGCCATATCAGTAAAGTAAGCAAGCAAGATAATTTTTACCTTGTTTTCCAAAGTGATGTTTATACCCCCCAAAGTCAGATTAAAATTTCACGCAAACATTTCTAGCAATAGCGGGGCATCCGACGTCAAATAAAAGCTGTACAAGCACTCTAAATGTAAAGAGCCAACATGTTCCTTACTTATTAAGAACAGTCGCGCCTGGCTTAAAATGCTTCCGGGTGGTTGTGTAAATATATATAATATTATACATATACATGAATAGAAGAATCTTGAAGCTCCGATAAACAAATACAGCTATTACTAAAAGGAGCGCGGTTATGAAGCCAATTTTAAAATCAATAGCTAATGAGCACTGTCGATTCCTTGTTGCTCTGTTACAACGGCCAGCCAATCCATACGACCTGCTTACCTTTTCCGACTTTCGTCAGCGCCGAAAACATTCAACTTGTACCTTCACGAATTGAACCGCAGAATACCTTAGGACCCAAAATATCAGGTGTGTAATTTATTTGAAAGGTTCTACGCTGGTACATTGCTCTCACCATGTTTTACGCGAACACAACTCCTTCATGGTGGATCTGATGAGACGGCTCGATTGGCCCATCAACATGGACAAGTCTGTACTGGTTCTGACTCGGCGCCTGGGTGTAATAGGGGCGCCAACTCGACACGAAGTCATGTCGGAACCGAAGTGCTTAACGCTACGCAGGGCACTTTAGTCAGATGTCTAGAGACAGTTGATCCTTCACACAGGCCCAGCCCCTTCTGGAGTGACTCAACTTTGCCTCTTATAATACGCAGAGGAAGATTGTCAGACTTTGCAGTACTATGGTCGATAACTTTCCTACTTTCCTCTCGATTGGCCGGTCAATATGGACAAGTCTGTACTGGTTCCGACTCGGCGCCTGGAATTTCTGGGTGCCATATGGGACGCCAACTCGACACGAAGTCTCTGTCGGAACCGAAGTGCCTAACGCTACACAGGGCGCTTCAGTCAGATGTCCAGAGGTAGTTGATCCCTCACACAGGCCCAGTCCCTTCTGGGGTGACTCAACTTTGTCTCTTGTAATGCGCTAAGTCCGACCATCTTCCTTCAGCCGATAATTTCCTCACCTCCTTCAAAGGCACCTTTGCAAACAAGTGAGTCTATCAGAACCTAGCTATACTCGCAGAAATGAGGTGGTGGTTGAAAGCTTCATAGGGCTCACTACCGATACACACAGGCCCGATCTCGCATTATATTCACCACCGATGCGTCCGGTTTTGACAGAGGTGCGTGGCTGAATACATGAAGATGCCACTCACTGCCAGGAACAGAACAACTCCGTTGGCAAGTGGATTGCAAAGCTACATCATGCTCACATTTTATTGCAACAGTCTTCTGCACAGTTTTGGTTTATGTCAATGAGGATAGTAAAACCAGTTCAATGAAAGTTCTGGAGTCATCTCTGAAGTATGACATCTGTTGATAGTAATGAACCAATCAAATTCAAAGTTATTTATTGACATGAGCACTTTTGAAAGTTAATATTGACATAGTACAACATTTATTTAACACAGTATGTCCCGAGCCAATTTAATTTCGAGATGGATCACAAAGTAAAACCTAAAACCTGTTATGACTTGTATCTGAACATTTCAGCAACGGAAATCATATACCTATAAGATATGGAGCGTCTAATCAATGGACGTGTGGGATCAAAGCCCGATATTTAACAACTCATTACTTCAATAGTGGGGTTTACAGCTGGCATGACCGTTTCCTCCGCCAAAGCTAGTTTATTAAATACCTACTGTCCTGTCTGAACACATAAGGTCAGTACATCCTTTTATTGCTTTGAAGTGAAATGTGATGTTTGAGAGAGCAAGCCTACGAGCCCGCATCATTCGAGAACCGTATCGCATTCTGAATATTCTCGTAAGATCTGATATCCGCAAGAACTGGAAGGCATCCTCCAAAAATTTACGACCTCTGAAAACGTGCTTAATTTTGGTGGATAAACTAAATAAAGGATAGGACAAAAGATAGATCAATGTAACACATACGTAATATCACGTTACACTTAGTATAAGCACCTATAAACCTACATGGAATAGATAGTACATTACATTTCTAACAACGTAGATTACAAGAATCCAGACTAGAACAGGTAGTCCGTTATCTAGAACATCTACATAACAATGGTTTGCATTATCGGACAATTTTACTTCACAAATCAGTGGTAGTGACCTTTACTAATCATTACAGGAATAAGGACCTGTCATAACCCTTTTATCAAATATATGAGTTTCAGTTCCAAAAGAGAGAAAAACCAAACCGGCTATCTGGAAAGTAAAACTACTATTACAGTAACGCAGTTAGTGAGAGCAACCTCTTCCAAATATCCTGTCGCTTTGCGACATTAAGATGCGTTTCGAATGTGAGTGGCTGCTGCACGCGGCATGATCGAGCGCGCCGACAGGGCGATCACGGAATGCATACCAAAATTTTCAGAAGTATATTGACCTGCATCGCGCCACATATAAATAAAACTTTGTTTGATGCACGCTTTAAACCGATAGCTTTTTGGAACACCTCGCTTCACCCTCGAGTGTTCCATCCTTCCAATCGGCGAGCGTATCTTGATAGTATCTATTACGCACGCATAGAGTGCTCACCAATGTTCAAGGTTTTACCGCGCCTGAAGTCGATACGCGGCTATACTGATCGAAGCAAGCAAGGCAAGATCGAAGGGTGCTCGACGTCAACGCTACTGAGCATCGATTGGATTATCAACGATTGGAATGATAATTTTAGCAAGATCCAAACAAGAACCTCGTGTGTATGCATTGGACTAGTTAATTATAGTGACACGAAATCTTACAGATTTAGAAAACAAATTACCACAGCTTTTTGTTAGTCAGAAGAGAACCTGAACCAGCATTTAGGACGATAATTGGTGGAATGATCAGATCTATTCCCAGAAAAGCGACTGTAGACGCCTCGCCAGGCTCAGTGCGATCTGCAGTGATATCTCTCATCTTTTTGCAACTTGAAATTGAGAATAAGAATATACATTTAGAAAATGTTATCAAAGAAGATAATTAACAAATCGTCTACTCATACTTTTGCTAATTTAATTTCTTTGGCCCAGTGGGGTAAAATCTTAGTTTATTAACGAAGTATTTACTCTTATATTATTAAAATTATAATCTGTTATGATTACAGGTACATATAATTTCGACATAACCATGACTTTTATTTACATATAGCACATTATAGCATCATATTTTGGCTACCAGGAGATAACAAACACATCACTCAAGATGGATTCCGGATATCGGTACGGAACAAATAATAGAGAGTTTTAACTACCAATAAAACTTACCTATTATTTTTCCAACGATATCCGGAATCCAGGTAATGCCTACCTGGTAGATCGTGAGTAAGTATAATGAAGGTAAAACCGCGCCCCACTCCGAGCGCCGCCATCTTTTCCGCCAAAATTAACGCGACGGTGGCGCCGGAAGTCGAAGGGAGGAAGTTGTTGGGACTAAAAACCGTTAAAAGACAGAGGCTTGACTCAAGATGGATTCCGGATATCGTTGGAAAAATAATAGGTAAGTTTTATTGGTAGTTAAAACTCTCTATTAATACTATTATGTTCAATGTTTTGTGGACCTGTCCTAGATAAACTACCTATTACTACTATATGTTCAATGTTTATGGACCTGTCCCAGATACGAGGCATCTGAAACGGACTGCTATCTGAAACTGCCGCGTTCAGTGAGCGCATCGAAGCTTACAGGAGGTATCAGGACATACACGGACGTGGAAGCGTTCTGTACAGAGCTGCTGTCTTCCACCCAATACATGGCTGACATATGCGGGGGAAATCTGGATCAGGATGTGGGATTAAGGAAAAAAACGTTAGTTGGGGATGTCACCTCATCATTACCATCCGCTGGAAAACGTTCACTACCATCGAGATTCTAACCCCGAGAGATGAAATACTGTACTATCCGATCTCAAAACAATGTATTGATTTTGCTATAATTAATATCAGCGCTCAACGTATCAGCGCACGGGGAGTCGGCGCGAGGCGGTGGCTTAGCCAATCAGAGCGCATTATGTCTAGGCAGAAATGGTGGAATTTATTTCGTGCAAACCAAACGTCACTGCACCTCTTGAGATTAGTATATCGATGTTCACTGCTAAACATAAGCCTCCCCCATGATTTCGCCATAATACACCACGCTTGGTGATCGCAGTAGATTATGATGTTGGCTGAGGAGAATTCTGCTGCCCGTTCCCTGGATACCCCCTTAGGACTCCCCGGCCACCTCATACCTACATCGTTATGCACCTGCCCTTTGCTTACCTCGGTAGTGTCTCAAGGGCAGGCGGAAAAGCGGTCAGTGACCTTAACGCCAGCCCCAGGGTCATATTATCGGATAAGTCAAAATTGTGGCACGGACAATAAAGAATAGTAGATGTCACTGAGTGTTTCATTCACAACTACCCTACAATATGATTTTTAGCCGGTAAGGCCGCATGTGTGTGCATGATCTCAATATCAATACATACCTCTTGGAGCACCGGACGTGTATGACCAACAGTACGATTCCCAGGAGGAGGCAGAGTGTCCCGACTACTATGTAAGCGACGCCGAGGAACGGGTTCTTTCCACCGAGAAGCGAGGTCGTTGAGATTATGAACGTCTTTGTGCCGTCGAAGTCGATTACTGGGTAGTCTGAAATATGAACACTTTTATTAGGAACGTTCAAATTCAAATTGCTTTATTCCAGGCCCCAACGGAGCACTTATAAAAGTTAAAATAAATGACTCTAACAGCGGGTCTCTGTAACGCTCGTCTACCCGAATCACAGACTAGAACTAATGCTGTCTTTATCAGAACATAATAAATGACAAAGACATCAACAGATCCAATCTGTGCTCAAAGTCAACGAACCTTCCAGAAACCCACCATGCCTGTTCATAGTGACAACCTCGAATTTTATACTTTTATTTTGTTTAAGGGGTAGATATTAGCGCGCCGCTATCTCGCTCGCGCATCTAAACAATTTTGAAGATAAACAATCACTTAATATAATTATGAAAAATCGCATTCGGTGAAATTGCTGACAATACCATTACAAATGTTAAACAAAAATTTCATTTTGATCCATTCAAGTTTTTAAAACCTAAAAATGGATTTTATCTTGCTCATTCGCATATATGAAAACTTGATCGGATCAAAATGATATTTTTGCCGTACCTTTGTAATGTTCCAGCTTTGTAATGTAAGGCAGTAACTTCATCGAATGTGATTTTTTTTGATTATCTTCAAAAATGTTAAGATGCCTAATCTTATAACATCTCACTAAGGGAGGAAACGGACGGTCCAAAAATCATCAAATACACCTCATGTAATTATTAATGGAGGCAATCGACGATCAAAGGGGGCGTCCCCTTTGATCGAAATGACCTTTGATGCAAGTACGTACTGTATTCAACGACGAGCGTGTAAGGTCCCTCGGCCAGGCCGGTGCTGAAGCCCACTTCCGAGCGGTCCACGCGGCGGTACAGCTTCCGGAATGTGGGCAGAGCTGCGGTCCGCATCCACACTATGAGATCTTCATTCTGTGTAAAGACGATTATCAATTTAGTAAAATTAGCCATTCTGACGGGTCTGTGCTGCTATATATATAGGTTTTTTTTGTGTTGTTTTTTTGTCAATTCTCACGTGATCATGACAGCGCCGATATATCGGGAACTCATTACTGTACATGGTAAATATCCCGTTAATTCTGATTTTGTTCGTAGGTCTGTGCTGCTATGTTGGTAGTAGCAGTGTGTGCAAAGTGAGAGGCCCTTTCGATCGAGGTTCGATCCCCGCCGTGGGAAAGTTTTGTATGGTGATCGTCCTCTTTTTTTAAATTCGTTAATTGATAACGAGACGAGCTGGTCGTTTGCCTGATGGTAAGCGTAACGCCGGCCCATAACAATTGCAGTGCCACTCAGAACTTTGAAACACAAAGGCCGCAGTGCAAGATTTATTCCACATTTTTTAAGTAACTTTTTAGACTTTTACCGTGTTACCACAAAAACAACTTTACAATACTGTACAGCCCGATTCCACAACAATGTCGAAATATCAGCCGCTCAGCGTATCATCGCACGGAGAAACGGTGCGAGGCGGTGGCTTAGCCAATCAGAGCGCATTATATCTAGGGTTACATCTCTAGAGGTTAGTTCCTCGATGTTTATACTACACTGACCTCAAAACCGTTGTTGTGTGTGTTGTTAAGGTCCAGTTCCCATACATGCTTACGCCAATTTACTGGCTTTGAAAAGTTGGCAAATGCTGTAACAAACAAGAACAATTTTTATTAATTAGCTTTAGTCCGCCGCTTTGGTGGTATCCGGATAATTAGTCTACACCCAGCTATTTTTTTTTTATGTTATTTGGTAACGAGACGAGCTGGTCGTTTGCCTGATGGTAAGCATAACGCCGGCCCATAACGATTGCAGTGCCACCCAAAACTTTGAAACACAAAGGCCTGCGCGGCACTGCAGTGCGCTCGTTACCCTGAGACATTAGGTATTAAGTCTCATAAGCCCAGTAATTTCACTGGATACTCTGCTCATCAAACCGGAACACAGTAATGCTTGCACACTACTGCTTGGCGGCAGACTTCACGAGCAAAGCGGTGGTAACAACCCAGACGGACACTCGCAGAAGAGTTAGTCCTCCCACTAACAAAAACAAATTTGCGTGGTAAGAGATAAATTGGTGGCGCAAGAGGTCTAGTTTATTAATGTAAATTAAATATATTAAAACATATTAACATACAGGGTGAGTTTGAATTGGTATGTTATCCCGGAAGGGGGTGATTAGGACCACGGTTGTCGACAAGTTGTGTAAATGGGGCATTAAAAATTTCCATACAAAAAAAAAAATTCACTTCCAACGTGAAGTGTGAGGCATTTTCTGGAAATGTTCCTAAGTATACATCATCATTTAACAAAATTCAACAAAGTTCAAGTCAATTTTGACATAAACTTTAAGTGCCTTTTCTTCAATGAATATTTCCGAATTTCAAAAACTCATAAAACAAATGTTGTTTACCTTCAGGAGTTCATTGACCCTGTGTCGGGATAACATACCAATTCAAACTCAGGCTGTATATATTTAAATGTTTTTTGTAAAATCTGGATGGAATTTTATGAATAAAACTAACTACACTGAAATTAACGTCGTTCAAAAATTTCTCTGCCAACGGGATTTGAACCCGGGTCTTCTGGGTTGTCTAGACCAGACACTTTAACTAATTAAGATAGATAGATAGATAGATAAACTCTTTATTGAAACACCACAGTACAAAGAAAATTTAAAAACTAAAATCTTAATAACTAAGTGTCACAATGGGCGGACTTATCGCTCATAGCGATCTCTTCCAGTCAACCCAAAAGCTAAAGAATACAACTAAAAGTTTGGGATGGCGGTTTTCAGTTATAGTTATATTGGTGTTACGAACATGAAGTAAATATATTTGAATGTAAATTAACATAAAAATACCTACTATACATATAATAAATAAATATATACATATATATAATACATATTACATAAACAATCCATTTAAACATACATATATAACTAAATAAACAATACAAATAGACCTACATACATATTATAATAATTAGTACAATAGTAATACATGTAGCAGCAGCTAGCGCGAAAGATACAATGTTTTAACCCTGTCTTTGAAGATGTTTAGCGAGGGAGCACGCTTAATTTCAAGGGGCAATTCGTTCCACAAACGAACAGATTCAACGGTGAAGGATTTGTGAAAGAAGGATGACTGATGTACAGGTGTTTTAAGCATGAGATTATCTGATGACCGTAATGAAAGAGAGTTGGAAACATTAAGAAATTCAAAGCGATCCTGAAGGTAGCGTGGGGAAGAAGGAAGAAACAGAATACGGTAAAGAAGAGACAATATATGAGCATTCCGACGAAGCCGTATTGGAAGCCACTTGAGTTTAGAACGAAATTCGGAAACATGGTCATATTTGCGTAAGCCAAATATGAACCTTATACAGAAATTTTGGAGACGCTCAAGTTTATTTAGCTGGTCCTCTGTGAGATCAAGATAGCAGACATCGGCATAGTCTAGAATAGGGAGTAATAGAGATTGTGCAAGCGCGATCTTAGTGGTAGTTGGAAGGAAGTTACGAAGCCTACGTAGTGAGCCTGCGGAGGCAAACATCTTACGGCTGGTTAGAGATAGTTGAGGACTCCACGTTAGACATCGGTCAATGGTTATACCCAGATTTTTCACAGTTTCACTATATGGAATTATAATACCATCAAACGACACTCGTGGTAATAAATCCCAGTCAACCTTGCAAATTGTACGAGAGCTACCGACAATAATCACTTGTGTTTTCGTGGGATTTACTTTCAGGCCATAAGCTTTGCTCCACACAGATATGTGTTGCAAATCCTGGTTCGTCGTTTCCACCGCCTCAGACAATTGATTAAGTGGAGCTTGGCAATATAGTTGGAAGTCATCTGCATAGAGGTGGTAGGAACAAGAAAGATTTTGCGATATGGAGTTAATAAAAATAGCGAAAAGAAGGGGAGATAGGACGCCACCCTGAGGTACACCAACCGACGTGTTGCACCATGAAGAGAGCGACTCTTCGAGGCGAACTCGCTGCCGACGACCGTACAGGTATGAATGAAACCAATCAATTACCCCGGGAGAAATATTAATGGAGCGAAGAATAGCAAGAAGGATGTCAAAGTCAATAGTATTAAAGGCATTGCTGAAATCTAAGAGTGTCAGCACAGTTAACTGACCGTTGTCCATCCCTAGACGTATATCGTCCGTGACTTTAACAAGTGCAGTAACCGTGCTGTGTCCCGGACGAAAACCAGACTGAAAGGGATTTAGAAGAGTATTTTTGGAGAGAAAAGAGCTGATTTGATCATGTACTAGGCGTTCTAGAACTTTAGATAGAAAGGGAAGAATAGATATCGGTCGGTATTCAGAATAAGACTTAGGATTAGCTTTTTTGGGCAGCGGAATAATTTGTGCTTCCTTCCATACGGAAGGAAACACTCCGCTAGAAATTGAGAAATTTAATATATAGCAAATGATAGGAAGAATGTGATCAAGAATAGGAATCAGCATATTACGGCTGATGCCGTCAATTCCAACAGCATTAGAAGAAATAGAAAGCATGCTCTTCTTAACATCACCCGGGGAAAATTGAGAAAAAACAAATGGAGAAAAGTTAGGAGTTACACGGTTGGAGAGTGAATTTAATGTAAGGACTTTAGAAGTAACATCGATACTAGACGAAGAGGAGAAATGTTGGTTTAAAGAGTTGATATCTAAATTACTAGGAATAGTTTCTTGGCGAGATTTTCCGACTCCTAATGATCTCAGGAATTTCCAAACTTTCGCTGGATCCTGATCCTGGACAGATTCATGAATATGGCGTCGTTGAGCGTCCCTACACACCACGTTGCAATGATTCCTAGACTTAATATACCGTGCCTTGGCCTTAGCATTGTTTGGACTACACTTGTAACTCGTTTTTGCAACTGCCTTTTTATGTTGAAGTAATTTAATTTCATCCGTGAGCCAAGGTGCAGGTACGTGCTTAATTTTTATAGATCTAAGAGGCGCATGGATATCGTATAGCTGAGTAATAGTAGAATTAAAGATGGCCAATTGGTCATCGATCGATTCAGAATTTACAACAGGTGACCAATCAATGTTTTCGGCATCATTTAAAAATGCCTCTCGATTCATACCACTAAAATTACGTTGCAGAATAACAGTGGGCTTAGATTTAGGAGGACGAATTTTGTATGATAAGAAAATTAGGTCGTGATAAGAAAAAGCATCTGCCGAGCATTGTCCATACTTGGCAACATGCACCAAAGAGGACACCATCATAAGGTCAAGAAGAGAAGGAGTACAATCAGGAAAATGATGAGTGGCACTCAGGGGGAGAATATGCATGTTACTTGACTTTACAACGGTTTCCAACGATGTGGAACGGTTATCACGTTTTAAAAGACAAGTGTTAAAGTCGCCCATGATTAAAGTATGACTGTAAGAAGTAGTAAGATCTTCCAAGATCTTTTCGAAAGAAGAGAAAAAGTTGTTGCGTAAGGAATAGCTATAGTAGACTCCGAGAAGAACTTTAGAGTGAGAAAGAAGAACTTCAATAAACAGGTGCTCGCCAGCATTAGAGGGAGGTGGTTGTGCGGATGTGCTAATTACGGAGAAAGGAATGTGGTCACGGAGATAGATAGCAACACCCCCACCACCACTACCAGTTCGATCGTTACGAATAAGGTTAAAGCCGGGGAGAGAATATGAAATAGAAGGAAGCGAAGGTTTAAGCCAAGTTTCGGAGACTAATATAGCGTGGATGTGTTTTATGTCAAACGAAGTCAGCATATCAGGAAAATGTGCCGGAATGCTCTGCGCATTGATATGAATAACATTCAAGTTCTTAGGTACATCAGAGAAATGGCTTTCCAAAGTTTCAGAGAGGGAGGGGATGCTAGAAAAACTGTCTTCACTGCTACTACGGTCGTTAGAAGAAATAGATACATAATTATCGCTATCGCTATCGCCATATAGTACGTTTAACATAACGATAAAAATACATACACTAAAAATTAAAATATATAAACAAAACAAATATAAATATAATATAATTTAAATCTACTAAAAAAAAAAAAATGTATTACAACAGATTAGCTCCAGCCTGCCGGTTTAACAAGAGAATTATTATAAACGTAACTAAACACAAAAATAGATACATTGAGACAGACTACACATTCCAACTGCAATATTCAATCTATAGTCCATACATACAACAACTTAATCTACAACTATCCTATAAAGTGCTGTTTTGTAGCTAGGTAAGATGTAGTGTTTATTTATGTATTAGCTAGTTAATACAGGACAGCCAGAAATAAAAAAGAAAAAATAATTAATTAGGTGTGCAAAAGACATAAAAATAAACTAAAAGTATTAGAAGTAAAACCTCTCACATTTATGGCTCCACGCATTATTATTAAAGCGTAAAACGGAACGAACATTATAATAACATCGACAATATTAATTGGGATTACACTAAATTACAGATATGACAGTGACAATAAATTAAGTTAGATTTGACATTGGCATTTTGATAAAGTACGAATAATTATAATATGTAGGTATACGACAACGTCATTAGATATTTGACAAGTGACATCATTTATTTGACAGACGAGTTCTACTAATAATTATTATTAAAATAATTATTGTTTTGTCACTACAAATTGTACCTGCTATAGATTTATAATTAATAAAAAAAAGTTATAACACAACGGCATATTAAGAACCATAGACTGTGCAGAAGAAAGAATAACAAAGAAAATGCAAATGTTAAAAACATACATAAAACAATTACTTTTTGGATGCGTTGACTGCTCGCCTGACTTTCGCCACTACTGCAGGCGCCTTGGTGGCTGCAACAACAGCTGGCGGCTTCGGATCCGTGACGTTGGCACTTTGCAATCCGAGTTTGTTCAAGTCTGCGACACAGCTGACGCGGTGCCGCGTACCATCGGACCCCAGAACGTAAATGAAGCCATCGCGAGTCCAGCACTTGGTTACACCATATCTTTGCCTCGCTGTCATAAACGCCGCATGCCGTGACTTCGTCAAGAATTCAGACAAAGTAATGCCCGAACCCTTGAGATTTGTCTTAGCCGCCCACAGCTTGCTTCGCATCAAAGTATCACAGACCTTGATTAGAATGGGCCTTGGTTTATCTGGCACTGATGAGCGGCCCATCCGGTGACAGCGGGTGATGTTTTCTACCTTGAAATCTTGTTGCTTCAGCCTCTCTGCAACAACTTTGAAAACCACAGCTATGGTGTCCTCCTGTTTATCTTCAGGAACTCCATGAAGCAACAGGATCTTTCTTCTACTGTGCATTTCCAAATTGTCGGTGTCACGTGCAAGCAACTCCACTTGTGTCTGCAGAGTCCGAAGAGCGTTCAAGGTGAAGGTTTTGAAGAGGGCAAACTCAGCTTCAAGGCTGGAAGTGTCCGAAGATTGCGGTGAAGTGATTTTGTGCTGTCTATTTTCAAATTCAGCCATTTTCATATCAAAAACTTTGCTCATTTCAGCAATTGACTCCTTAATTTCCTCCATTTTGCTGTATTGTAGCACCCAAAATAAATTATGTGAAAATAGTGTGATTGATGTGTTTATTTCTGGAGAAAACACTTCCCGGCAGGTAATGTGAGCTTCTTTTTATTTATACATAAAAATTATGTTAATAATCAATATACAAATATTTTAAACTTAAAATTAAACTTTAAATAATATCAGATAGTGTTAAGCTATAGGAGCTATCGATGTCAGCCCTGAAATTCTTCAGATGATGACTTTCTTTTACTTGGCTTACAAGCTGTGGCTCCATCTAGCGGACATCTTATCATACTAACCTGTCCTGAGATCTCCTTCAGGGTTACGGAACTTGATCTCCCGATCAGACGTCCAAGCGATCCCTGTTTTGAATACAGGCACCTCTTTTTTTAGATCTGATGACTCCACCTTCAAGGAATCTGCAAAAAAATATAGAAATAAATATACTGTGAAACGGGTGAATATTGGCTCTAGTCCAGCACAATAGGTAGTAGAGTAGGTCCAAGGTTTTTTAAAGTTTTGGCTTCAAAAAACCTTGTTAAAGTTTCCTGATGACAGCGAACCCCTTTTTTTTTTTTTTTTTTTTTTAATCTCCAATAAAGGGCTTTTTCGCCAATTGCGAATATGCCGCCCTGGTATTTTCATCTAAGTTATAAATAAAAACTAGAGTAAATATATATTCTTAACTAATTTCTCTCAGCTAGCTTGTATATCATTCTAGCCGAGTCAGAGAGTGGCTCGGCTAGAATAATATTACAAACACCTAGCTGACGCAATTGAGATCCAAATAATCTTAGTCTATTATTTTCATTCTGGACACATTCCACCAATATATGGTACACATCATCAATAGTATTACACTCGCAGCAATTTGGAGACTGACATTTTCTCATAAGGTATCCAAATTTATTGCATGGAATGTGTCCCGTACGAAGTCTTAAAGCTAAAACTGTGTTATGTCTACTTAAAATACTATTATCTATCCAAGGATAGTGCAAGGGTTGTGCCTGGATTGTTCGGTACCAAATACCTTTCTCTCGCGATCTTATGTCAAAGTACTCTTTAAATAAATCAAAGCACTCCAGTTTTAAGTTAGATATAAAATTACTATAAAAAGGTAGGTAATCTATGGGAGTACCATCAACTGAAGCTTCTTTGGCTAGACTATCAACCTTTTCATTTCCTTCTAGACCGATATGTGAAGGGATCCACTGAAGGATAACTGTTTTGTCCGTCTCCTGTAGATTTAATATCATGTCTAGGATAGTGTAGGCTATCGGTGTACCTCGAAAAGTCGAGGTACATCGAGCCAAGTGTTGCAGCGAACTTCTGGAATCTGTAAGAATCACCACTTTAGTGAGGTTGGATGCCACAATATATGACATAGCTTCAGCGATAGCTACCAGCTCAGCCTCCATAATAGAAATATTTGAATTGATTTTGAACTTTATATTCTGTTGATCATAGGAGTCATAGAAGGCAGCTCCAATATCTGTACCATTTTTTGAACCATCCGTGTAAATTTTATGATACATTAAGTATTTATTATTAATATATTCACAGCATATCATTTTTAAGTGAGTAGAATTAAACTGACGCTTGGGTTTTGGTAGAGTTTCTATATCGGATATTACAATTTTAGATAAATCAATATTGGTAACCCAAGTGTCTAGGGAAAACATGCCAAATTTTTGGGTAGACTGAATTTTTAGCTGATTATAACTATTATGAATCTGTGTCAAAATTGGTTTTCTTTTGTTGATCCAATAACGGCTTGGACATAGACTAGATAACTCATTAATTAAGTCTATAGAATAGTTATTTGAACCTGCTCTACTACGCAGCCAGTACTTCCCTGCAAGGTATCTACGGCGCAAATATAATGGATGAAGGCTGAGTTCACTCTCCATAGTATGGATCGGAGTAGATCTAATGAAGCCACCAATTATACGCATTGCCTGATTTTGAACTCTGTCCAGTTTAGCTAACCATACTTTGGCACTATTGTCATACAGAAAGCTAGCATAGTCGATGCGACTTCTAATGATCGAAATATAGAGTCTGCGTAAATGTTTGGGGTGCAACCCCCAACCCGAACCAGCTAACACTTTAAAAACATTGAGTAACTTAAGGACTTTTTCTGACATCTCAGATATATGCTTACGCCATCTAAGCGAACGATCCAGCCACACTCCAAGATATCTAACACAGTCTACTTCTTCTAGAGCTCTATTATTAACTCTTATGTTTAAGCTTGTCAATTGTCTTTGGCGACCCTTTCTAAATACACATATTTTACTTTTAGATGGTGAAATATCTAAATTCAAGTTGCTAAATAAAACAGTTAGAGAATCTAGGGCGTTTTGCACTTGTGTCTTGGCCTCAAATAGGCTACTAGAGGATGAATATAGAACGTAATCATCAGCATACTGGGATATACTTATATTAGAAACTGACTTACATATATGAATAGTGGCGACATTAAACAATAAGGGTGATAAGGGATCACCTTGCGCTAGACCCCGCCCTGTACACCTAGTTATACTGTAATCCACGCCTTCAATGTTCAGACATCTTTCTTTAAGATATGCCCAGAGGTATTTACAAAACACTGATCCAACACCAAGATGATCCAGGGTTGACAAAATGCTACTAACATCTACATTGTTATATGCATTCTCCAAATCTAGAAAACAGCCCACAGTGATAAAATCTCTTGAAAGACCGATTTGTATTTTAGAAACCAAACAACTTAAATTATCTAAGCAGGAACGACCCTTTCTAAAACCTATTGTTTGTTCAGAAAAATGTTCATTATGCTCTATAAACCACTCCAATCGATTATTAATAATAGAATGGAAGATCTTACAAATACAAGAAATGAGTGAGATTGGCCTAAGAGATGAAGCATCAGAACGGTCTCGGCCTGGTTTAGGGATCGGTACTATACGCACTTGGCGCCATTGATATGGAACAAAACTGAGTAGAAAAAACTTGTTATATAAAGACAGTAGTATGTTTTTACCAACTTCAGGAATATTCTTAATCATTGAAAAAGAAATTCCATCACATCCCGGCGCTGTGTCTTTTGACTTTATACACTTTTCAAGTTCCTGTCTAGATATGAAAGCTGCTAGCTTAACATTTTCAGACACAAATTTAGGTTGTGGGGGCATGGTAAAGTCAGGAGATAAATTACAAAGGACCCTATCAGCCATCTCTTTGTTTATATTTTCCTTATAACTTCTAAAACCTTTCAGCCACCTCATGCGGCGCCACATATCGCTAACTGAAGTAGATTCGTCTATTGAGGAACACTCTTTGTGCCATGAGTCACTTCTTGCATTCCTTATTAATCTTTGAGATTCGCTGATTTTTTCTTGTAGCAAATCTAGGTTATCAGGAGTTGGATTTTCTCTGAAACGCGCTAGTGCTAATCTTCTCTCTGCCACGGTTTTTGATAAGGTAGGTGACCAGTATGCTTTAGGATGAAATTTATTGTTAGGATTTTGGCAAATTTTTACAAATGGAATACTAAAGTCGGCAGCTTTGTTTAAAATATCTATAAATAAATTATAACTCTGCTGTAGATTATTATCAGTAATTTGAAAGTCCAAAAGAGCTTCTTCTATATATTTCCTATAGGCCTCCCAGTTAGCATATTTAAAATTTCTTTTTTTTAACTGTGTAGGGATGCAGTGAATTAGTGACGATAGCTTAATCATAAGGTGATCACTGCCCAGAGATTCTTTTGTAACCTGCCAGTCGAATTTAAGTGAAATATCTGACGAAACCACGGATATGTCCGGCGCTGAGTGTTATAAAATACCATTAACCAACTTCAGTCTTGTAGCAGTTCCGTCATTTAATGTTACAAAATTATTGTCCACCAAAGCATCAAAAATTTGCATACCCCGAGGGTTTGTGTTATTAGACCAGTTAGAGTGATGGCCGTTATAGTCTCCCATTATGAGAGTTTTAGTAGACGACAATGAAAAAATACCATCCCAGTCCCCACGTGATGTCTGAACATTGGGTGGACAGTAAATAGAGATAATATTTTCAATAAATTCACAGTTAAAAATTTTCACCCATATTAGTTCAATTCCATTGTTTAAAGTTTGACTAGGCTGTAATTGAGATTTAAGTGACTTATGGGTCAATATTGCAACGCCACCATAAGAATCTGCCCTGTCTTGACGAAATACACTATAGTCTTTTACTGAAAATGAACTTTCTGGTTTTAGCCATGTCTCACTTAAAGCTACAATGTGGATTTTATCCTGACATAAAAGTTGCTCGAAAGCAGCCCGTTTGGGTACTATACTCTGTGCGTTCCAGTGAACAATATTAATTTTTAGGACTTTATCCATAGTCATCGACGATCTTTTGTAAAAAAGACCAGTCTGGCATGTTTTGGAAAATCAATGAGATTAGATATTCTACACATATTTTAACCGTACTCTGAATTTTGCTTATAATTGATTCTTCTTTCTGGAAAATTATGTTTTTGAGCTTTAATAATAAACGACTGAAAGAAAAATCTATCTTTTGTCTTTTATCCTTAGTACCTGTAGAGCTAGACTGGTTTTTTTCATCAGAATTGCTACAGTCCATATCACTCTGAGTTTCCATTATGTGTACATCTTCAGAGGGAGGTTTTCTAGTCTTCTTACGATGCTTTATTTGTTTGAACGGTTCTTGGGGAGTATCTTCAATCTCGGTCGACATAACTTCCTTGGTTAAGGCTGCGGCAGACGTTTTTTGTGCATAGGAGTGACCTGCTATATTCTGGTGGACAACTGCAGACACGGTCTGGAGCTCAGGTGTATTGACTTGACTGCTTATCGCTGGCTCCTCCATATCCATAAGTGATGGTGCCGAGGGGGGAATATATATAGCCATGGCTTTTCTATATGAACAATTTAACTCAGCCATGATGTCACGGATACCTTTTTCTTTTATGTATACCGGACATTGTTTATTCAAGGCCATATGTTTGTCAGTACAATTAATGCATTTATAGGTAGTTGTTTCACATGTCTCATGTTTTCCTGCACATTTAGGACAGTATGACTTCTTAGATGGGCACATTTTATGAGTATGCCCGAATCTCCAACACTTTGTACACTGAGTTACGGGAAACACATAAGGCTCCACTTTCACTCTCATATCATATATGCATAAATATGTAGGTAACGTGGGTCCTTTAAACCCGACTCGTACTGACTCACATTCCGTCCATGAAGCATCATCCATATTTTTACGCTTGAGACGCCTAACATTACATACTTCGGTCTGTAACTCACTGGCACATGACATGGATGCTAATAACTCATCATCAGTTAGGCCTAAGTCGATATTTTTAATAACTCCATATGACAAACCTACTTCGTAGGGTCGTTGAAACCTCCATCCCTTTTCAGAGAAATGTTCACAACTCATTAAGAGTTCAGCACTAGCATTGCTCAATTCTATAATAATCTTGTAAGGATTAATATATTTAACCTTGGTTATGTTAGCAATATTATGGGTTTTGAATAATTTAGCGAGTGCAAATTGCTTTGGAAATATCTCCTTGGATGTGATACATATTTCGACACTGCCTCGGATTTCTCGCATTCTTTGTTTTCTATTTATAACCTGTTGCCACGATTCGGTTTTATCTTCTTCTATTCCTCTTTTTTTAGGTCTCGTATTCTCTGAATTATTGTTCTCTTGAATCATTTGTGTTAGGTCTTCATAAAGTGATATCATTTGGTTTTCTTCTAATACATTTTCATTTGTCGTTATATTATTGCTTACTTCATCATTCTGAATTAGATCTTGTTCCATTGCACTTAAGGGGCAAAGTTATAATATGAAGCACACGAACACTCGGCACAGCCCGTTCGCACGGACCGGCCGAGGTATAAAACCAGTTATTTAGTTGATAAGAAAGGTTTCCACGCGTCTAAACAATACGAGGTGCGCGACCGAACTGAGCGAACCCCTTAAATATAAAAATAAATCCTTCATAAAAAAATTACCATTAAATAGAGAGTTAGCAATGGCTCCGCATGGTGCCACAGGTATCGGTTTCCCATTTTCATTAACATATGCAAACGGCGCACAATCCGAACTTGGAATAAGTGACAAACGTCCAAGCAGCTGGCTGTCATCCCTGTAACAAATAACACACACTTGATTGAAGATTCAGAAACGAATCTAGTGTGGGTTTTTGCTTCCATATGTCAAAACTCAGTTCTTACTATCCAATTCATATTGAGAGATCATTGAAACACTGCTTAAACTTAGCGCAAGCTTTGCTAAGCTGAAGCTGTTAAATCGGCTACTTTAGCCGGTCTTAAAACAGATGTGGCGCAGCCAAGTTAAAACAGTAGTAACCAATAACCTTACATTATAATATCAAAGTTGAAAAAGAAATGTTTTATAATCTATACAAATAAATAAAATTGAAGTGTCTGTAATATCAATATAACAGCTTTTTACTAAATGCATATGAAAGTGTATATGGTACCAATAACAAAACAACCATTTTTAATATTTTTGTCTGTCTGTTATTTGTTCCGGGTAATTTCCGAAACGGCAGGACTGAATTTGACGGGACTTTCACTGGCAGATACCTGATGTTACAAGGAGTACCTTAGGCTATGTTGGTGAAGCTGCAGGGCACAGCTAGTTATTTAAAAAAAATAGATTTATTGTTGTTTCACTCACTCCAGTAACATTTTTTTTGTACACAAACTATGCTTTGCTAAGGATGTTCTTAGATTGTTTAATGTTGTTGTCTTTGCCCTTAGTGATTTTACTATGCGTGTTTTCTTTCACCAACCTAGGAGAAGCCTTAACTGTATGCCTAAATATTAAAGAGTTGCCTAGGGTATTTGTGCTCAATTAGATTGTTACATCACCTTGTGGCGATTGCACACTTTGCATTCAAACAATCAGTTGACATCCTTTTAAATCAACTACAACAACAGCGGCGCGAGTACGGACCTTTTGGATAAATAAAATTCGATAAAATTGACAGTTAAAATCGATAAAACCCACTTTATCCATTTTAACTGTCAATTTTATCGAATTTTATTTATCGAAAAGATTCGTACTCCCGCCGCTGATACCTATATCCAATTTAAATACAGCAGATCAGAATTGGTCAGACTAAGATAAGTTGTCAAACACAGTCTTACCTAGACTTGACATAACGACGATGATTTTGGTAATAGTTGCTAAGTCCATAATAGAAATACACATCGCCTTTAAAATCTCCCGGCAGGCTGAAGTTAATTCGGCATGTGCAACTTTCCATTATATCCTGTTTTATGACATCTGCACATGTTATATTTGCATCTTCTTTCATACAATAAGTATAATCAATGACATGTTCTTTGACCTGTAAATGTAACAAAAAAACATCTCATTTAACAAACCTTTCCTCTTATAAATTAAGCATTGTCACTTTGGTACCTGATATTTGGTACATGGTACATAATATACATGATTATCTATTAGTTTATACGAAATACATTTGGTTGTTGGAGTGGTGCGAGCGGATTCTATCTCTGAAGAACCAAAGATCCAGCGACACAATATCAAATCTATTTAAAAATGTTAAGTGATGTCAATACCAATACTAAAATAATAAATGAGATGATAAATGTGTGTGTACGGTGAGAACACAAAGTGACAAACTAAACTAATTTCTTCATGGGAAGTTCATTGAAATCAAGATACTTAGTTTTTTCAAAGTAATTATTTTTTAATAAACAGCACTAAAACTCTTTGCTATGCTATTTTAATCCTCTATGCGGGCCTAAAATAGAACAAATCAATACAGCGAATGTACATTTTGTTTAGCTTTGGCTTATGGTTAACACTGTCTGTGTACTGCAGAGCAAAAGTTTAAGTACCCAATGCAGTGTGTAAGGGTAAACTAAAATACAGTAAGGACTACATTTGATACAGAAACTAAACTGTGTAGTGAGTGCATAGAACATATAGGCCAAACTAATCATAGACTTGATACACATTTCACAAGTGCATTGAAATAATATACATGTATTCTCATAATGCTGCTAGTGTATCAATAATAATAGCCAAGCCAAAAATTTTGTTTCAATTTTATTGTTAAGTACTATAGAAAGATAAACAAAAAAATTATAAAACATCTGAAACCATGAGCATTTTTGTGATTAGTAAAGATAACAAACAACATACATGGATAAATTATAACTCACTATAACTATCACGACTCATGAAGGAAAGACAAGACTTATTTTAGCGCTTACCTCATCAGAGAAGTACATAAGGCCGATGCCAACTGGTATGAAAGCTATCCCAATAACAAAGAAAGTAGGCAGCACAGTCCCCGCGGTAAGTATAGGCTGCCAGGCAGGCAGACGCTGCTGCTTGAAAGCGGACTCTAAAATAAAACACTAGCGTAAACAAATTTAATCAATACAACAAGGCCACTGCGGGCAGCCAGGCAGGGTGTGACATTTAAAATATTTAGCTCACCAGCTGGACGCCTTGACTTCACGTTATGGTCTGATGTATCACTAGACGTAGCCATGGTAGTTCCGTAAGGATGAAGTCCTTAAATTTGTTTATTGAACAAGTAAAAACACAATATTTTACAAATTTAAAGGCTTTCCATAAGTACTCTGCCTCGAATTAGGGATGAAACGATACGAGTAAATAAAATTACTAAATGATATATTCCTTCGGATATCAAGTACTTTTTGTATTCATACTTTGAAATTGAGTATCAAGTAAGGATCAGTGAAAAGAATGCGTATCGTTATGCCAATGTCACGATTTCACTATAACACATTGATGGATAGCTAGTAATACGCGCATAGCCACAAGCCAAGCTTACAAAAAATATTTTTTTGAAATTCTTGAACGCATTTTAATGACTAATCTTTTATGGCAAGACGCAGTACCGCTTATTCACTCCCAAGTACATACAATAAAGTAATCAAACTATGCGAAATCAAAAACCTACCCTTGTTTGCGTGCAAAAGAAGGATTAAAGACTGGTTACTAAAGATTTCCTACGCTGATACTAACGACCATAAATAACTATAGAGATTAGCGCTCTTACACGTATATACTTGCTTCTCATCCAAACTGACAAACACACATCTTACTCACACTCTCAATCCATCTTATCCATCAACACTTCATTCTTTTAAATCTGCACTTAATCATACACCACACACACACACACACACACACAAACACACACACACAAGCATACAACATATTTCAATATATCTTAAAGAATAAGTAGCAATATTTTTCAATCGATATCGAATAAGTATCACTACTTTATTATCAATACCATATCGAGTAAATCTATTGGTAAGTATCTTATGATATCGGATCATCCCTACCTCGGATGCGGGATCACTACCAATAGTCTGTGGTCAATGTCAAATGTGACAGCCTAGGTGACAGCACACAGCTGACATTTTATTTACCCAACCGTCCCAATCGCCTTTTTTTACTTTTAAGTTAAGCTTCACATGATTTGCGTATTTAGCCCACAGACTTAACATTATGCTACGCTAATTTAACAAGTTGATAATTTTCAAGTTTCAGTGTATAGAAGTATGATTAGTCGTTACTCGCAGTGACACATTTTGGGGAAGTTTTGGGGAGACCAAAATATTGATGATAAAAATCTTTTGGGGAAACCAAAATGTTGGGGAAAAGTTTGTGTAAAAAACTATATTGCGTTTTTTAACCAAAAGAGCCAAAAAAACATTATATTTGTTCATTTTTGACAGTAAGTTTCATTCATTCATTCCACAGACATACTGTTCCTAGTTCATTGATTCATTCACTCATTCAGTGATTATTGGGCTGGGTCGGCGGACGGCCTATTTTTGTTATTTTTCCGTTTTACTGGTTTCGTCCATGACTTTGGCAATAATAACTTAATAAAGTAAGCGCAAACTGCTCTCTCTAAACATATCAACTAAACGTTGTGACGGTAAAATCAAGATGTCTAATGAAACGGGAACTGGGAACAACAATAAAAATGTAAGTTTATGTATCAAGTTCATGTAGTAGTGCAAATTGTGTGCACTGTACGGCATTCAAGATCGAGATTCGGTTCTAAGTATTACTACTAAATGCTATTAGCTATTAGCTTTCTACTAAAATATACCAGAATGGTTCAAAAACGCATTTTTCTTACGGGAGGAATGTAAAACCAAAACATCTCCGGAAGTTCAAATCAAACATCGATTGTGAGCGACTGCATGGATGAATCACCATCCAGAGTTTACACGTCTTATCACAAGTGGGAATACATACTGTAAACTAAAATTGTAACTTGTGAGGAGAAAATGTTTCTCTGACTGGTCTGACTCACAAGTTCTCTATCCTTATTTGTACTTATCACTGTATATTTCAATTACACTTTTATATCCTGTGTAAGTTTACTATAACATAGTAGAAGTCAGTTAATTACAACCAAACAACCACCGCAAACAATGGTTGTTTAACAAAATTTGTGTCAATAATGTCAGTATTAATTACATAGATAATATTCATGAAGTCAAATAATATATCCTGTAAGGTTCGTGTATTTTGTTATTTATGAACTTGATAATATTTCGGATAAATTTAAAACCAGTGCAGCCAGCATTATATTGCTCTTATCCATTTTAATTATTAGGTCTACTATGCCCACACCTTTGATAGGCATTAGTGAAGCCATAGCCAACACTAGGGCCTTTCTAACCAACTGCAAAAAATGAGGAGGTTCTATGTTCAATTGTATACACCTTAACCATAAAAAGAAGAAAAAAAAATGGTGGCGCTAATTTCTATGCGAACTCTTTAAAATTACATATAACTTGGCAACACTGCGTCATATTTTGTATTGAAAACTTTTCATCATCATCAGCTGGAAGACGTCCACTGCTGAACATAGGCCTCCCCCAAGGAACACCACTTGGATCGGCTACTCGCCTATTGCATCCAACGGTTCCCTGTCAATAGACAAGTTCATCGGTCCACCTAGTGGGGGGTATCCTACAAGACTACGTCTTCCGGTTCGGGGTTGCCACTCGAGAACCTTTCTTCCCCATCGGTTATCGGTTCTGCAAGCGATGTGGCCTGCCCATTGCCATTTCAACCTGCTAACTTTGAGAGCTATGTCAGTGACTTTCGTTCTCCTGAGGATCTCCTTGTTTCGGATTTTATCATGCAGGGAAACCCATAGCATAGCCCTCTCCATAGCTTGTTATGCAACTTAGAGCGTGCTAATGACGCCAACAGTATGAGACCATATCTCAGTGCCATAAGTCATCACTGGCAACACACACTGGTTGAAAACCTTGGTTTTCAGGCTTTGCGTTGTTGTGGATGAAAACTTTTAGTTCCATTTTATTTAAATTCTACTCTTTCTGGCCAAACTGTACATACATGTATTTTTATTTATTTATGTTTATCGGTTACTCTATCAAATATGGGCTGATTTTGAAAATTCTTTGTTTGGAACTCACAAGGTGGTCTCATATTAATTCTATGAAGGATTCCACCCCTAAAGGTGTAAAAATAAGGGATGAAATTTCATATATCAGAATATTTTCATTGGAGTTGTATACATATTCTGTTTTTTAATCTAGCAATTTTACTTGTTTGAACTATGAATTAAAGAGGAAGTGATAAAAGTAATACTGCTATTTTTAAACTTATTTTAGTAACAATTTAGCATAGAAGTATGTTTATCATATATACCTACCTATAGAAAAAATTACCTACCCAAAACATCGAAAATATATTTTGCTGTCCCAATTACTCCTGGCTTAATTGAAATACCAGACAACAAAATGTTTATCAACTTTCACATTATGTTGTCGGATTTTTGTCGTCGCCCGGTCGGATATGTGCCACACTAGGGTTGCTACTGAATAGAACAAATGTGAATTATTCTTATGGTCTTACCACAAAAAGTTAAACACATTGTAAACCTGTGTTAAACAGTGTTTAACTCGTAAACATGTCTTACTCGCGTGTTTAAATGTGAGCAACTACAAATCCTGATTAAGTATTGTCTAACCATTGTCTAACTCAATTTTGTTGTTACATTTCTAATAATTTCAGATTTATCTCTAGTCACTGTCTAGCTAAACGGGCGTCTAAAAGTTTTTTTTGTGGTAACACGGTTAATGTTTTTTCACCAGCTTAATTTACAGGTTGACTGCTGGTTTTTTTAATTATAATATAAAAAACCAGCGGTAACGATATGCAGTATGCACTACCTCATTTATCAAAAACGATTGAGCCTTTTGGTTCTACAAGGAATTCAAAACCTACCAAAGCTTCTGTATTATATTTTTTTGCAAGTTCTGTAACTTAGTCACAAGACGAGCGATCGATCGTCTGAAAGTGTCACACCTGCTTATAGTACTTATTTCAATGAAAATTCTGAGCAATAAAAATCTGCAAGCGACAACCCTGATCTGTAGGACGTTGGCTGCATAATAAAGACTGAATAGTGCCGATCAGTTGAACTACATATAACAGTTGTTATAGAGTAGGTAGATACACTTATATATATTATTTATGTAGGCATGCTCGCAGATTCCCTTTGATTCGCTGCCCTTTTGTACTTGAAGCGTACGTGTGGGTTATTTATCAATAGCTTTGTTCATTATCGAAGCATCTTACGTGTAAATTATTTGTGTTGAATACCCCGCAGTTATTCAGTCCATCAGTGATAATGACGCTCGCTACCGTGCCGAAATATAAACTGGTAAATATTCTGATAGTAATATCTACGTGATACCTAGATTTTTGCTGATTTCGATGCGTTTTTTGAAATGATATGACATAGTGTTTCTTATTTAGCTGCAGTTGTTTCCAATTAGCTTTTCCTCAATACCACTTACCAGGCGATAGGGCTAAGGCTAAGATTCAGAGACGATTCTAAGCGTAGACTTTGGCTTCCTTATGTCAAAACTGTAGAATTTTGACGTATGGAAGCGTGAGTCCACGCTTAGATTCGTCTCTGAATCTCAGCCTAACTCTTCTGCTGTGTCTGAGTGTCTGGGAGTGGCTGAAAGTTTTTTACTTGTAAAGAGGTCGCGTATTTTAGAAGTTTGAGAAATACCGGTGCCGTCACTGGTGATCGTTTTTCAGGAAGGTCCTCCCTGAGAAACCATCGCTGCTCTGATATCCTTTGATCTAGCTAGATCTGTGGTTCTCAATACGTTATACGACTAAGGTGCGCGTATCGGGGTACGCGAGATTGCACTTGGAAATATTAGTAAGACTGTTTAAGAGGGTGTATACGTTTTCCGCGCCGTTTGGCTAAAATACCGTACTTTTCGGATTTGAAAATATCCATAACTATTTGTCTTACAGAGACGTTAATTACTAATAAATTTAGGACATTTTGTTGTTGATATAGTTACGGGAGAAAATTTTATAATTGACAAAGCGTTTGTGAAATATGACGAGATAACTGAACGGAGATTCTCTTAATTTCACTTTCAGTGTCAATTTCCAAGCTAAAAATATCTCAAATTACTGACAAACCTAATAAACAAAAAAATATAGCCGATTGCAAAGATCCTCAGGAAAATAGTTACGGAAAAAAATTTTCCGATTTTTATTATTTACATACGAAAATAAAATCCAAACCAAGTGAAAAGATTAGGAAAATATAGCCGAATAAAATCATTATTTTCACCAGTATATTCTACTTAATTTAATATAAAAATACCTTCCTGTAATAGAAGAGGATCTTTTCTAAAATATAAAATTTAAGATTTTAATTAATTTAGCTTTATTATTTTTCTATAAATATTTGAAAACTACTATAAAACATGGTATAAAAGTCTGCGCGCAAATCAATTCAAATCAGTCTGCCGCGAGGCCTTCCAGCGAGTGGTCATGTCGCTCGGTGCTCCGCCTGACGTAAACCGTGCTTACGAGAATATGGCATGTTTACTGAGTGACCAAAAACCTTAGCACTTTGCTAAGTATAAAATTGTACTATTATTTTTGACTACTGATTTGTTTTTGTTGTTATTCAGAGTGACAATAAATTATGTTTCAGAAGTAATCCTACTAATTCTAATTAGGTATTTCATATTATAAATGCGAATGTTTGTCTGTTTGTTTGTTGGTTTCTTCATCGTCTTTATTCTTTGACGCAGCAACGGAGCAACGGATCGACGTGATTTTGGCATAGATATAGTTATAGACGGACGGACAAAAATTTTTCAAATAGTGTTTTAGTTATAGGTACCGTATATACTTTCATATGCATTTAGTAAAAAGCTGTTATTTTGATATTAGATCTACCATGCCTGCGGCGCAAGTACGGATCTTTTTGATCGATAAAATTGACAGTTCAAATCGATAAAGTGGGTTTTATCGACTTGTTATAAAATGTATCGAACAAAAGCGGTGCAAGTACGGATCTTTTCGGTCTATAAAATTCGATAAAATTGACAGTTCAAATCGATAAAGTGGGTTGCATCGAGCCTCGAAACAATCGACAAAAGTTTTCGAAAAGCTAGGTGGAATCCAAAGAGAATATAGAGCTACTACAATACTTTACGATCAGACTTCGGTACCTGCAACATTCGATAAATTTATCGAGTTTTTGTTTCGACAAATTTATCGATTTTTATCGAATATTATCGACCGAAAGGATCCGTACTTGCGCCGCTGCGGCGAGGGTTCGATAAATTTTTCGAACCGTAAACTCGATAAATTTATCGAATGTTGCGAGTACCGAAGTCTGATCGTAAAGTATTGTAGTAGCTCTATATTCTCTTTGGATTCGACCTAGCTTTTCGATAACTTTTGTCGATTGTTTCTAGGCTCGATAAAACCCACTTTATCGATTTGAACTGCCAATTTTATCGAATATTATCCACCGAAAAGATACGTACTTGCGCAGCAGCGACGAGAGTACGGATGTTGGTTCGATAAATTTGTCGAATCGAAAAACTCGATAAATTTATCGAATGTTGCGAGTACCGAAGTCTGATCGTAAAGTATTGTAGTAGCTCTATATTCTCTTTGGATTCGACCTAGCTTTTCGATAACCTTTGTCGATTGTTTCTAGGCTCGATAAAACCCACTTTAACGATTTGAACTGTCAATTTTATCGAATATTATCGACCGAAAAGATCCGTACTTGCGCCGCTGCGGCGAGAGTACGGAAGTCGGTTCGATAAACTTGTCGAACCGAAAAACTCGACAAATTTATCGAATATTGCGAGTACCGAAGTCTGATCGTAAAAGTATTGCAGTAGCTCTATATTCTCTTTGGATTCGACCTAGCTTTTCGATAACTTTTGTCGATTGTTTCTAGGCTCGATAAAATACACTTTAACGATTTGAACTGTCAATTTTATCGAATATTATCGACCGAAAAGATCCGTACTTGCGCCGCTGCGGCGAGAGTACCGAAGTCGGTTCGATAAATTTGTCGAACCGAAAAATTCGATAAATTTATCGAATGTTGCGAGTACCGAAGTCTGATCGTAAAGTATTGTAGTAGCTCTATATTCTCTTTGGATTCGAACTAGTTTTTCTATAACTTTTGTCGATTGTTTCGAGGCTCGATAAAACCTACATTATCGATTTGAACTGTCAATTTTATCGAATATTATCGACCGAAAAGATCCGTACTTGCGCCGGTCGATACAATCGTCAAAACTTATCGAATAGCTAGGTCGAATCCAAAGAGAATATAGAGCTACTACAATACTTTACGATCAGACTTCGGTACTCGCAAGATTCGATAAATTTGTCGAGTTTTTCGGTTCGACAAATTTATCGAAACGACTTCCGTACTCTCGCCGCAGCGGCGCAAGTACGGATCTTTTCGGTGGATAAAATTCGATAAAATTGACAGTTCAAATCGATAAAGTGGGTTTTATCGAGCCTCGAAACAATCGACAAAAGTTATCGAAAAGCGAGGTCGAATCCAAAGAAAATATAGCGCTACTACAATACTTTACGATCAGACTTCGGTACTCGCAACATTCGATAAGTTTATCGAGTTTTTTGGTTCGACAAATTTATCGAACCGACTTCCGTACTCTCGCCGCAGCGGCGCATGTACGGATCTTTTCGGTGGATAAAATTCGATAAAATTGACAGTTCAAATCGATAAAGTGGGTTTTATCGAGCCTCGAAACAATCGACAAAAGTTATCGAAAAGCTAGGTCGAATCCAAAGAGAATATAGAGCTACTACAATACTTTACGATCAGACTTCGGTACTCGCAACATTCGATACATTTATCGAGTTTTTCGGTTCGACAAATTTATCGAACCAACTTCCGTACTCTCGCCGCAGCGGCGCAAGTACGGATCTTTTCGGTGGATAATATTCGATAAAATTGGCAGTTCAAATCGATAAAGTGGGTTTTATCGAGCCTCGAAACAATCGACAAAAGTTATCGAAAAGCTAGGTCGAATCCAAAGAGAATATAGAGCTACTACAATACTTTTACGATCAGACTTCGGTACTCGCATAAGTCGATAAATTTGTCGAATAATTCGGTTCGACAAATTTATCGAACCAACTTCCGTACTCTCGCCGCAGCGGCGCAAGTACGGATCTTTTCGGTGGATAATATTCGATAAAATTGACAGTTCAAATCGATAAAGTGGGTTTTATCGAGCCTCGAAACAATCGACAAAAGTTATCGAAAAGCTAGGTCGAATCCAAAGAGAATATAGAGCTACTACAATACTTTACGATCAGACTTCGGTACTCGCAACATTCGATAAGTTTATCGGGCTTTTCGATTCGACAAATTTATCGAATCGACTTCCGTACTTGCGCCGCAGGCGCACGCACAACGCAGTTTAGGTATAAAGCTACACAAGTACTTGTCCGGCCGAATTCAGAGGCCAAATCAAAGTGGTTATTCACGGCCAGTGAGAGAATACGCGCCAAATGTACGCACACTACGTCTGCTTCTGTGTGTGTGAAAGTATTACACAAGCATCGACTTGCTCGCCCGTGGATCAATCCTCTTAAGAATGTTGAAAATTAAGAACGTGGAAAAATTAGAATTTACAAAAATAAGAATGTGAAAATAATGTGAGGTGGTTTTTTTTAAGTGATTTTATTTTTTGTACTGAAATTTAGAATGACGTATTTCCAGAAGAGGTTCTCACGACTTGTGGACAACCATGGTCCTATTCATCCCCTTCCGGGATAACATACCATTTCGCACTCAACCTGTACACTTATGTATTGACATAACACACATCATTGGATTTCAAAGACGTCAAATCTAGATAAAACTAAATGTTACTTGGCTGGCGAACACGAGCACTCGATACTTCGCGACCACTTGGTGTTTACGGCCCACAGTTTGAAAAACATTAGCCTAGCTCAATGTTGGTGAGGTAGGTTGGATAGTAGACGTGTAGGATGACCTGGGAAGTGAATATGTGAAGTGACGATGCCCTTCGACCACATCGTCACAGATCAAGTTAGATAGTGGTCACACCACGTATAATAAGTGAAATAATGTAACGTGTCGTGATAATTGTACCTACTAGTAGTTACGTACGTAATGTGAATAACAATTTAGTTTACTGGATAATTTTCTCTGTCTAAAATTCTATGTCGTGAGTCTATGCGATGTCGCCTAATGAATAAAAATCGATGTATAATCACATATTTTCACACAATAGCTCCACTGCTATGCGTGTATCTTTAACTTTCGTTATCTCATATCTGTTTTAGAGTTTACGGCTCTCTAAACTGTGTTAAACCGTTGAATAGTTAAACTATGTTTTGTCTCTTTCGATTAATTATTCTGTGGTTCTGTGTACTTCGTAATAATTCTTACTTTTAAGTACAATTACGTTGTACAAGGTTTTATATTATAATAATAGCTGCTGCCCGCGGTTTCCCCCGCGCGGAGATATTGGTTTTTATGGGTTTTATTTTTTTGCGCGGAACCCTAACCCATTTTCCAAAATTAAAGTCGCATAAGTTACTCCTTATAACATCGGCTATCTGCCAGTGAAACTCCCGTCAAAATCGGTCCAGCAGTTTCAGAGATTACCCGGAACAAACAGACAGACAAAATGTTTAAATATGGTTGTTTTGTTATAGGTACCGTTTATACTTTCATATGCATTTAATAAAAAGCTGTTATTTTGATATTACAAACAGACCCTTCAACTTTATTTATTTGTATGGATTTTCGCTGGACCGTATAAAAGCGTATATAAGAAATTCGGAAGCCTAGTCTGAGGCGAATGATATAAGTCAAGGTTCAAGTCCGAGTTTAATCGTCCATATTGCAGGTACACGTGGATTAGGTCAACTCTTAGGTCACACTATATTTGTTTTGTGGCCAGGGCCCCGATCGCGCTAATTTGAAATGACAGCGTACAGTAATGGTACACACATGGACACAAGCTGTTTGCTGTTTCGGTATGTCGAACGGTGGCACGCTCCAAGTCAGCAATACCGCGATCCCTGACTGCGCTAAATGCACTCCTGAACTATAACTCTGATTGTGATGTGTTTGTGGATGAGTGGAAGGTGATCTTGTCAGAATGCTTGGAGTACTGTGAGAGGAACGTATGAACGTGTTGTGTTGAAAATATGAAATAATTGGGATTTTTAAATTTTTATTTGACATTTATTTGCAATTTGTGTTTGATGTGTATTAATTGTTTTTATTATTTTTATTGGTTTGACCTAATTTTTTGACATTTGTATAGTTTCTTAATGATGACATTAATTTGGTTCTAAAATGATGTTTACTATTTTATACTATTTTATTGATTGATGTAATTGGGTTGTCCGTGTCAATTGAAATAAATAAATAAAAAAATAAAATAAAATAAATGGTTTGATTGTGGTTTGATACCAACTGTTGTTTAGTTTCGGTACAGGCGTGTGGAATTCGATATTGCCGTTCATTTGACAGCGTTAATTGTCATGCTCTCGTATTTATGGTTCTCTCTGATGTTTTTTTTATATTTTAGGCTGATTTTGAATATGATTTGTTTTTTTTTATGCTATTTGGTGACGAGACGAGCTGGTCGCTTGCCTGATGGTAAGCATGACGCCGGCACATAACAATTGCAATGCCACTCAGAACTTTGAAATACAAAGGCCTGCGTGGCACTACAGTGCGCTCGTTACCCTGAGACATTAGGTATTAAGTCTCATAAGCCCAGTAATTTCACTGGATACTCTGCTCATCAAACCGATACACATTAATTCTTACACACTACTGCTTGACGGCAGACTTCACGAGCAAAGCGGTGGTAACAACCCAGATGGACACTCGCAGAAGAGTTAGTCCTACCACTAACAATTGATTTGAAATTTTGTCTGTTGTTCACAGTTCTCCAACTTGGAGACGCCAGGGTACGTCGGCTTCGCGAACCTCCCTAACCAGGTGCACCGCAAGTCGGTGAAGAAAGGCTTCGAGTTCACGCTAATGGTTGTCGGTGAGAGCGGCCTCGGCAAGTCGACGCTAGTCAACTCACTTTTCTTGACCGACTTGTACCCTGAACGAGTTATACCTGACGCCACTGGTGAGTTACTAGTTTCTTTTTAATTTTTTTTTGTTTGACAGCCCTGTGTTTAATTTGTATAATAAATTAGTTGCTTACGAAGCGAGAGACTCCGAGCTCAATTCCTGACTGGGGCAAACTTTGTGTGCTGAACATAAAGTTGGTTCTGTGTGTGTCCATGCCACATGCGACACAGGGAATCCTAGTGCAGGGCTATGATTGTGTAATTGTTTATTTGTCTGTACTAATAAACAGTAAAGTTCGTGAGTTTGTTTGTTTTTTACCGCTATAATCTCTGGAACCGCTCTAAAAATTCTTTCACTAATATGAAGCTACATGATCCCTGAGTGCTATAGGCTTTATTGACATTTTATTCTAAATCCACTCGTGCGCAACCGCGGGCAGACGCTAGTATTAAGTAATCCAAAGAATATTATCAGGTGGTAGAACTAACTCTACGAGTGTCCTCCCGGGCGGATTTATTATGTTTTGTATATGTTTATGTATGTTATTGCAGAAAAAACCAACCAGACGGTCAAGTTGGACGCTTCGACAGTCGAGATCGAAGAAAGGGGCGTCAAACTGCGTCTCACGGTCGTCGACACACCCGGGTATGGCGACGCAATCGACAACACAGATTGTTTTAAGGTGAGATTTTTGTCTATTAGGTACAATTTTATGGTGATCCTTCTTAACTATGTTTGATGGAAATTTACTGTGTACTTTCAAGTTTATCAGCTCATAATCGAATAGTAACACTTTTTCAAAGCGGGGAGCTAAAGTGCTGTGCCACACTTTAACAAGTCGACATACATAATAATAAGTAAGTCACCACGTGAACGCCGCTGCAGTAGCATGCAAATGCTAACGAGTTATTTATAGGACTAAGTGGATCGCTAGTCAGCTGGGGCGCCTTATAAAATGATGCCGGCCCGTTATGTTCCCATTGTCTTGGCGTGCGCATGTGCGCCAGATTTCGTGGTTCATTTCTTATTGCCGCCGGTCGATGGGTTTCATTTTTTGTTCTAATCTATACAAATAAATAAAATTTAAGTGTCTGTTGGTAATATCAAAATAACAGCGTTTTACTAAATGCATATGAAAGTATACACGGTACCTATAACAAACCAACCATTTTGTAATTTTTGTCTGTCTGTTTGTTCCGGGTAATCTCCTGGACCGATTTTGACGGGAATTTCACTGTCAGATAGCTGATGTTACAAGAAGTAACTTAGGCTACGTGAGCGAAGTCGTAGGGCACAGCTAGTATAATTATATGTACTTTAAAAAAACTATAAAACACTTCCATCTCTTTCCAACTCACTTTCAGATTTATAATAGTACAGATGATAAAATATGTTTGTTATATGAAAGATCCCACTGGGTTTGACTATCTTAACTCTATCCAACGTTCACAAAGACCCTTGTTATCATAACTATAATTAGCTTCTGGGCTCACTCTGGTTAAAGACGTATTTGTTAAGTAATTTCTAAGATATTTGGTATTTTTTGTGTTACTCGAGATAAGTTACAATTTGACTCCTATTTCAACTGATGTCTAAAATATTGCTGTTGCTATGTATAATTTAAACTGTGTCAATAAATGAATTTGAAATTAGAAAATAGCTTCGACATCATCGTCGCTTCTCTCGGGTCGTAGCATGGTAATAGTACAATGCTAAGACCCGACTTCACCGACAGCTCACAGAAAACTACTTTTAGACGCTGTTTAGCCAGACAGCGTCTAAAGATAAACGTCTAGAATTATTAGAAATGTAACAATAGAATGGAGTTAGGCAAGGTTAGACAATTCAAACCAAGATTTGTGGTTGTTTATATTGAAACTATCTAGTATATGGAATCCAGCGGCGCGAGTACGGATCTTTTCGATAAATAAAATTCGATAAAATTGACAGTTAAAATCGATAAAGTGGGTTTTATTCGATAAAATTAACAGTTAAAATCGATAAAGTGGGTTTTATCGATTTTAACTGTCAATTTTATCGAATTTTATTTATCGAAAAGATCCGTACTCGCGCCGCAGTTGTTCAGTTATGTAAAAACCGAAATAGCACCGTTCTGGTTATACAGGAGCTGAGTGGCTGATATTAGTTATATCAAAATCATTGTTGTGAGATCGGACAGTACAGTATTTCATCTCTCGGGGTTAGTATCTCGACGACTGATGATGAATGTACTACATTAATAATTGTTGTTCGTTTATTCCTCAGTCAATTATCCAGTACATCGACGAGCAGTTTGAGCGGTTTCTGCGCGATGAGAGCGGCCTCAACCGACGTAATATCGTCGACAACCGTATACACTGCTGCTTCTACTTCATATCGCCGTTCGGACATGGGTAAGTTTGTTAGTGGGAGGACTAACTCTTCTGCGAGTGTCCGTCTGGGTTGGTACCACCGCTTTGCTCGTGAAGTCTGCCGCCAAGCAGTAGTGTGCTAGCATTACTGTGTCCCGGTTTGACGAGCAGAATAGCCAGTGAAATTACTGGGCTTATGAGACTTAATACCTAATGTATCAGGGTAACGAGCGCACTGTAGTGCCGCGCAGACCTTGCTGTTTCAAAGTTCTGAGTGGCACTGCGATTGTTATGGACCGTCGTTATGCTTACCATCAGGCTAACGACCAGCTCGTCTCGTTATCAAATAACAAATCTTTTTCTTTCGCTCTCCCCTGTCAGCGTTTCATGTACTTCCAATTCATTCATATCCGCTTTTACACAATCCTTCCATCCATCAACATATTTTTCACTCTCTTAGTGAACACTTTGAAAATGAAGTGAAGAGAATAATTAGATTTATTACCAAGAGAGATTCAGATTACTATTTTATATTTAAGACTATCGGCGAGCCCCATACTCTCAATTATTGTGAATAAATAATAATCAAGATGCCACAAATTTATTTGCCTTTATTCCTAGATTAAAACCCCTGGACATCGAGTTCATGAAGCAGTTACACAATAAAGTAAACATCGTGCCAGTCATCGCTAAGGCGGACTGTCTCACTAAGAAAGAGGTCCAGAGGCTGAAGACTAGGGTAAGAAACGAATAACCTTACCAGCGGCGCAAGTAAGGAAGTCGGTTCGATAAATTTATCGAATCGAAAACACTGATAAATTTATCGAATGTTGAGAGTACCGAAGTCTGATCGTAAAGTATTGTTACAATACTTTACGATCAGACTTCGGTATAGTAGCTCTATATTCTCTTTGGATTCGACCTAGCTATTCGATAATTTTTGTCGATTGTATCGTGGCTCAATAAATTATATAAAAAATCGATAAAACCCTGTTTATCGATTAGAACTGTCAATTTTGTCTAATTTTATCGATCGAAAATATCTATACTTGCGCTGCAGGAGGACTAACCTCCGTGCCCTATAACGCAAACTCAGTAGTCGCATAAATCGTTTCGTTTTTACCAGGTGATGGAGGAAATCGAAAGGGAAGGCATCAAGATCTACCCGCTCCCGGACTGCGACAGCGACGAGGACGAAGATTACAAGGAGCAGGTGCGCCAGCTGAAGGCGGCCGTGCCCTTCGCCGTGTGCGGCGCGGGCCAGCAGCTGGAGGTGCGCGGGCGCCGCGTGCGCGGCCGGCTCTACCCCTGGGGGGTGGTCGAGGTCGAGAACCCGGACCACTGCGACTTCATCAAGCTGAGGACTATGCTCATGTGTGTATTCAATCACTACTGGTTATTTTATTATTGTTTTTAAATCTTTATTGATTTAGAAAGGGGTTTTATCATAAAGGTTTTTAAATCTTTATTTATTTAGAAAGGGGTTTTTATCATAAAGGTTTTTTAAATCTTTGTTTATATAGAAAGGGGTTTGATCATAAAAGGTTTTAAATCTTTATTTATTTAGAAAGGAATGTGATCATAAAGGTTTTTAAATCTTTGTTTACATAGAAAGGTGTTTGATCATAAAGGTTTTTAAATCTTTATTTATTTAGAAAGGGGTTTTATCATAAAGGTTTTTTAAATCTTTGTTTATATAGAAAGGGGTTTGATCATAAAAGGTTTTAAATCTTTATTTATTTAGAAAGGAATGTGATCATAAAGGTTTTTAAATCTTTGTTTACATAGAAAGGTGTTTGATCATAAAGGTTTTTAAATCTTTATTTATTTATAGAGAGGTTTTATCATATCGGTTTTTAAATCTTTGTTTATATAGAAAGGGGTTTGATCATAAAGGCTTTTAAATCTTTGTTTATATAGAAAGGGATTTGATTATAAAAGTTTTTAAATCTTTATTCGCTTAGAAAGGGGCTTTACCATAAATGATTTTAAATGTTTATTTATTTAGAAAGGGGGTTTATCATAAATGTTTTTAAATCTGTATCTATTTAGAAACAGGTTTTATCATAACTGTTTTTAAATCCTTATTTATTTAGAAAGGGGTGGGTGAATCAACCCTTTTTACTATAACTAACTGTATTATAATATGCTAGCCAACCATTTAACTAACATTAAAAAATCCATATCAATTAAAAACATCTACTAAAATGTCATTACACTTTGCAAGTTAATTGCATGAGAATATGGACAATGGACATCCTAACGGTAACCGGTCAATGTCACGTGATCCAGCTGTCTATGCCTCCCGCGCAGCTCGCGCCCGCGCGTCAAGCCTGCGGCAGACGTGGTGACTCTGCTTTGTAATAATTAAGGATATTTTGAGATATAAGAGATACAAAAAATGTATTGATTCGAGTCGCATGTCAGCTCGCCTCCTTAAAAATTGATACCGCTTTCGTATACACCTTGTAATTGCCGGTTCATAATAATAACTACGAATGAGAGGAAATAAGATCTTACATGCTGCATAGAGGCTTTGTCCCTTTCTATCACAACAGTAATAGTTATGCTTGTTCTGTTACCAGCACGCATATGCAAGATCTGCAAGAGGTCACGCAAGAGGTCCACTACGAAAACTACCGCTCCGAGCGGCTCGCCAGAAGTGGACAGGTGCCTAAACGTCACACGTAAGTTCTGACTATTCTATACTAGTTGTGCACCGCGGCTTCGCCTACATAGCCTAAGCTCCTTGTGACATCAGCTATCTACCAGTGAAAACTCCGTCAAAATCGGACCAGCCGTTTCGGAGATTACCTGGAACAAACAGACAAAAATTTTAAAAATTGTGTTTTTGTTGTAGGTACCGTATGTACTTTCATATGCATTTAATAAAAAGCTGTTATTTTGATATTAAAAAACAGTCACTTCAATTTAATATTTGTTTTTTTTTTAATATTGTTACTATGGCAAAAGAAACTAAACAAAACTATACAAGTACCGTCAGACAATTGACGGATGACCATAGCAATCCAACGATGCAATGCCGCCTTGTATTTTTTGTGGCTAGGTTAAATATTATGTGTTTACTAGCCGCTTGGAAAAAAGTAGGTAGTTGTGTACATCAATTTTACTTTGATTTCGTTTTTAAGGTCGACTGAAAGCGGCTTGAGTGAAGCGGATTCGAATGGCGTCACCAACGGCTCTAACGAAGACGCCTTGCGCGAAAAGGTAACTAGTTTTTATTTACTGTAGTGGAAATTTCTTAAAAGTCCTATAATGTAAAGAAACTTGAGGGCCCACCAATCAATGACATAGAGATAGAAAATTTGAATTTCGTTCGCTCGCTAACCAATGACATGTTATTAGTTAGCGATTGAATCACTATAGCTGCCATTGGTTGGTATCCGCCGATTTTGTTTTGTTTGTTGTCACTGCTGGAGAACTAAGAAAATTCCCCATATAAGTATATGTTTCAGTGACCGAACGTCACTTATGATAAGCATTCCACCATCCCCAAAAATTGAGTGCCACAATTATTGTGTTTACCTCTGACATTTAATTTTAAAGAGCAAAAATAAACCTGCTATCTTTTATCTGGAAGGGTTATCCAGGATCCAGGATAGTTCATTATAAATCGTGAAGAAGTCAGCTCTAAAGTTATTTACTCACAATTTATTTAGATGAAGAATAAAAAGTAACCTAGAATAGAACCTTGGGGAACTCCTAATAACTAATGTTCTGGATCTTCAATAAAACAATTCGTCCGGGAAACTATTGATGTACATACATTTATTTTCTTAAACTTATTTTTATGCGTTCACCTAGCCCAAACTTCAAATATCAACAATGTCCATTGTCTCTTATTACTAAATAGATTGCCGTCTGTACAATAGCCAACGCATCATACCATATATGTCAACGTTACAGCTAGTGACTCAGGTCGTTTAAACATCTGTACTTAAAGGTGCGTTCAGAAATATAGATACTACAGTAACTGTAATGAGTTGTAAATGAACGTGTGTTGTCACTACAGGAGGCTGAGCTCCGCCGCATGCAAGAGATGCTGGAGCAGATGCAGCGGCAGATGCAGCTGCAGGCGGCCAGCACCACCACCACCGCATAGTGTTTGGCCAAGGCAAAGGTAATCTTTGTTGTGTTCCTATACCCTATTCCATAATCTTCGATATTTTTGTAAACAAAGAAATGTCACGAAAAGTCACTGTCAAAGTGACATGCCAGTTGCCCAAAACATTTTTCACTTGTGAAAAATATGTTTGTTTCTATCTCCCCCGGGTTTGCTCTCACGCGGCACTTTATTGTGTTCTTTATTAGAACATAATAAATGACAGACACCAACAGACTCAATCGGTGCTCACATTCAACGAACCTTCCAGAAACACACCGTGCCCGTTCCAAATTGGTATAGGTATAGCTACCGACATCTCTTCTTTCTGTTGCAGCTTTAAAGCCGAAACTTTAGAGCACGCTTGTCTATGATATTCCGACTCATTTTAGGCTTAATAGGTTAGATATTTATAAAAACTATTGCAACATTAACACAAAGACTACTTTTTATTACAGTTGGACACAAGTAAGGCTGTCCAATTGCCTGCAGAAAACTGCAACGTGGTCAACTCGATACTTCGAGCCATCCCGTACTGTGTTACTTCCAATTAGATACATTTTAGTGTTGTATTTACTGTCATATCCATAAATTAGCTTGTGTTAAAAAAATTGGGTAAAAAGAATTTGTGATGTTTTGAATTTATGAACGAAGTAAAAAACTTTTGTGTGCGTATTGCCAGAAATAAATTAAAAGTAAAGTTGGCGATGTTTTGAATTTATGAACGAAACAACGAACTTTTGTGTGTGTATTGCCAGATATAAATTAAGAGTAAAGTTGGCCTATGACAGCAATTAAATTTAGTATTATAATCATACTCAAATATTATTTTTCATTATATTATATCGACATGGACTATTTCCTATATTATTAGTCTAAACAAAATAGATAAACGATTTTCTCTCTCTATTTGTAGTGTTTAAGATATGAAAGTTTATCTCTACAATATTGTTACGAGTAGAATATTCCATTATTATGTCAGGTGAGATATTCAGGGCCGCTTGCATAACGATACGTATTTAGAGACTTCCTAACTGCATTTAAGTAACTAATTACGATTAGCGTCTTGCTTAACAAAGATTAAGGCCTTGATCATGTTTAGCGAAATGTCAAACTTAAACGCATACGCGCCATTTGATATGAACAGCTGTTGATGTAACATTTGGACTCTTTTTGTAATTTTGTCAAGTTTTCCCATTTTACGTAAGAAAATCCTGATTTATGTAAGCTTAATCATAGTTTGACGAAAAAAAAAAACAAAGTAGAAAGTACGTCAAACGAGACGCATGAGACTGTTTTTCCGACACGCTAACTACGTTTAGTTAAATGACATCTGAAACCATCTCATGGAAGACAATCATAATTACGTTTAGTGTAAATGTGTTTAGGCATCTAAACGTATTTGAGTATTTCTCAAAATAAATGTACGTAACGAAAAAGTTGTAACGAAATATTGTTACGAAATAGTCCACCATGTAACTAAATAGTAAACATAAGGCTTATTACACAATGGCAAAACTTTATTTATTTTGTCAAATAGTCGTGTTTTTTTATGTACATAATTATCTTCTTTTTTTATTGTAAGAACTAATAATACATAGTTATATTTTGTTTTACCTATTGTAAGGGTTTTAAAATGAAACAAGATTATATTCATTCATTCATCTATTAAATAATCATATTAAAAGAGGTTTCTTTGGAAACTTTCTTTTTTGTGTGTATATTTTCCAGTTTTTCTTCATTAATAATAGCCACTGCACATGTTTTGCCCTTGATTTCGTGAGTATCTTCAATTTGCATGATATTTATAACTATATACTTAGTAGCAATGAATGTTACTATGCTTAATCAGGTTGTAACTGTATACACTCAACTTTATACTGTACTTTTTCGTAACGTAACGAAATTCACACAAAACGTTACGAAATTTCAATAAGAATTTAACAAAACAGGGCTCTAAGAAATCAATGGTTTGTTATAATCTGAAACTCCAAATGTATATAGAAGCTTAAATGTATCTTCCACACATATTACAACATGATATATAAATCAAGACTTACCGTAATGTGAAAAAGTGCTATGAAATTTCCTGTAACGAAAAAGTAGTCCCACTTACACAACACGTTTTTACTGATTTTCACACTAAAATTTATGGTGGAGACGCCAGACCAACAAACTATCAGAAAGAAGCTAGTGTTGGCCGTGTATACTTCAACGGATGCCTTTGGAAATTATATGGAAGTAGGAATAAAATGTAACTAAAGAGTAGTAACTAAAAAGTAAATGGTTATGACTCATTTTGTTTTTCGCATTTAAATATTTTTTTTATTATGAAACTCCATAGAAAATCACTTTAATACAGAAACTACATTTAATCAAGATACGTAATACATAAAAATATACAATTTTAACGTGACACATCTGATTTTACGAAGTTTAACAGTACTCGGGAGGTGGGGTGGCAATTTGATTTTTGTATGAAAGGCAAAAAACAGGGTTTTAAAAAGTTGACTAAAGTAAGTTCTATATTAATATTATACTATTTATTCTTTCTTAATTTTATAGCTAAATATATTTCCTTCACGATTATGTTATTTTTTTTATTGTATGAATGAATTAAAACCTGTAACTATTCTCCAACGTCGAGGCACACATTTTTTTTTAAAGATGTACACTTATTTTGAGAAATACTCATTTAACTAATCAACATTAGTAACGACTTAAACATGACGTTATGCAAGCGGCCCCCAATCTCAAGTAGTAATTGAAAAGAAATATTAGAATATTTATAAATTAATGGCTGTGGAATATTCTGCAAAAGATACTATAAAAATATCTCACGAATCTAAATGGTTAAGAATTTCTCGAATAACTCTAAAATGCAATGTCTTCAAAACATTAAAATCTGAATGTTCTGATGTCACTAAGAAATTATACTTTAGTTTAAGCCGTGATCTTAAATCGAATTGTATATTTTGCTAGATCTTGTGCCAGTAGAATTACAATTATTATTATTATTTGAATTACAATCTTGGCGTGAATTTGGCATTAACATGAACCCTTTTGTTATCATTGTATCTCAATTATAAATCGATGCTTATTTTGTGTCATGACTTATAAATGTGTATTATTTTTTCTCTATTATATTGGACACGTATTAATAACATTATGTTTAGCTATTTTTAATGTAATGTTGCAATGAAAGTAAGGCTGAATGTGCTTGACTGTATAAAATATTGTGCATGAAGTCCTATAGGTACTTAAAGATCTTATCATTCTCATATTAATAAGAAAATCTATTCCCATATTGGTGCATTTATTTTATATTAGATGTAGCAATATAACGAATTAGTTTACTAACTAGATATGTGTTAAATTGGCTATAAATACACTTCGAATACATGCTAGATGTTAATTCGGTGCCAAAGCTGTAAAGTTTTTGAAGGATGATCAATTATATTCAATGCCGAGTAAGTAGAGTTGTAGTTGGAAGAGAGTTGGTAAGGTACCCTATCTATAAATAATTATAGCTTCTATGTAATCATATTTTTGTAATAAATATGAACCGAAAAATGCTTTTGATTTTTATGCTCCCACATATGACATTACCCAGCAGATATACATGACATGGAAGAATAATACGGTGACTTGCTGTCGGAATAGTGTTAGTAACTAATAGTAACACACCATTTAAAGACTGCTAGCCGGGCACTGCTAAACGCCGCCCAGCCGAGCCAATCACAACACGCCGTCTTCACTCGTCTGATGTATAAGTTTTAAACTGACCAATCGCAACGTGCCGTGTCCCCTCGTCCCCCACCAACATTTGATGATTGTATTCTCATGCAAAACTTTGATTATGCGGTGTCTAGGTTTACTGGTCGAGGTTAGAAACTAAAGGCCAGATAGATCTGAATTTTGAAAAAAAAAAAAATTAGTAGGCAGTGAAATGTTCCAAAAATATATTGTAGGTCAAGAGTCAGTGTGACTGGTTGGGAACCTCAACCCATACTAAATTATCATAAAGTAGTAAGGTTTGTATGTTTTTTGTTTGTTTGTTACCGCTAATCTCTGGACCCGCTGGCGCTGCTGGCTGATCTGATTCACAGATCACTATATATGTAGCTAGTTCTATAAAATCTTTTACAAATTGGATAGTTTAATAACCCTGAATGCTATACCTATAGTTTACATTACTTAGAGTCCGCGTCATGACTGAAGTCCTGCGGAATAAAGAGGAACTAAAATTGCCCTAACTTCGCATTCAGTCGTATGTCTTGAAATTACTTCTATGTACATAATCATTTATCATATGATTTTAGCTTACTGCGTTTTATCCTCCTTTCCCCAACAATAGTCTTGAATCCTCCTATATACTAATGTACTCTGTGGTCTTGAAGAAATTAGGCCAAACATATTAGGTTTTTGAACGCACTGCTATATTTTGCACTAGCAACTCCATCTTCATGTCAAATTGAAGCAAGGAACATTATGAAGTTTGACAACAATTTAGGGATGTAATACTTCTTAAAAAAGATCGATTTTTTTATTCGAATCGAATCGAATCGAAGTCTAGAGAATTGATTCAGATAAAAATCGAGGTCTAAAAGATCAATTTCTCAAAAAGTTATCTTTTTCCTTTTCTTTTTGAGCTTATATTAATAATAAAACAATAATCTTTCATCGATTTTAACTGTATTTATTTAAAAAAAATACTTTAAGTTATTATTATTTATTTTGCATTCATAATTACAAGGTAATAAACTGTCACAAGCAAATTAAATTTCAAAGGGTATAAAATCACTACGTTCTACTAGTCTACTACTGAATACAAATAAATAAAATCTAAATATTAAGAAGAGTGTTTTTTGTTTATAATTTGATAGACACAGATGCATTTACCTTAATACTACCTTATAAATATAGAAATAAAAATACGTCTTTAAGTGCAATTGGGCCAGACATATACATATTATTTCATATTTATAACATTCACATAAAAATGTCACATAAACCTTTAGGATAACTTATTAAGCATTAATGTAGTCTTTATAGTCGATTTGACCTAAATAAACAGATTAACATACATACAACCATACATTGCCGATTAAATAAATGTTTGTAAAAAGTTTTTTGTTGAAAAATATATTTTTCCAGACAAACTTTTTCATCAGATCATCATATTGCATTGTCATCCGATTTGTATATATTATGTATTTTAAATTTCGGCTCAATCACACACTGGGAAGTGGGTCAAATTTAGCTTGTAAGATTTTACCTAAACTAATATATTACGTCCTGCATACATACACACAAACATTGCAAGTTGATCATAAGCTTGTAATATGACATGTCTTCTCCTCGGACCTCGGAGTACACAGAGTCCTAAGCCTAACTCTGCTCTATGATCATGTCTATTATATTTAAAATATTGACATATCAACATGTCTTAAATTGTTTTATATGTAGGTATTGTCATTCTATAAAATGTATCTTCAATTCTTTATTTTTTTACCCGCAGTTTCGCCAGTATTCCCGTGAACATGATGCTTGCAACAGCGTCGAAATATCGGGAGCTCACCAGCTTATAATAATCACGGTAAATATCCCGTTACAATGTATAAAGTATTCAATTCTTTAGTTTATTAAAGCCAAGCTTCCTTGTAGCCTATCGTTTAAATGTATCAATTGAAAATGCCCTAGAATCGAATTTCAATTTTCGAGTCTGAGATCGTTACACGGGATTGATCCATGAATTAAGATTGATTTAAAAGTTCGATTTACTCAGAAAATCGATTCTTCGATTAATCGATCTCACTTTGCCAATCGCCATCCCTACAACAATTACAATTTACAAATCAAATACAAAAATGTGAAATGTCGGCCATAGTGGTACCAGCGGAATTTTGTTAGCAAACAGCTCTTTAGTTTTTATTGTGTTCGCAAATCGCGATGGCCATCGTAGAGGACGAAGTGCGTAATGATTCTTCAGAGGAGAATGATATAGAAGTGGTAGTGGAAGAATATGACGTTGAACCAGATTCGGAGGACTCCGATGTATGTATGCGTGCTAACTGCTAACATATCGGTCACCTTTTTTACTTTTTATTGATTTCCTGCAAGCTTGTTTTGATTTGGATTGCATTTTATCGGACCGTCGTAGTGATACAAACACTTAACGCTATAATTAATGTGGTTGATGCTCCCAATCCACGAGTCAGTCTGTTGTTCTGTAATTATTCAGGGAGGGTTATTGTTTTTTAAAACGGTTATTATCGTTTGTCTGATGTTTTTCTAATGTAATAGGACCCTTTAGTTGTATTCTTTTGCGTTATATACTATTACGATTCTTATTGGTATCTTACTTTTAAAATTAGGTCATTATGTGGTTGTGGATGGTATCCACAATAATTTTATTAAATATTTGTTGCAAAAGTCCTGTCCATGTGTAGGCACTTTTCAGGAAAGTATGTAACAGTTTATCACTTATTATATTTTAGTATCTATTATAAAAATATATATTGATGTATTGAATATTTATTCAATTAGGATGATGATGATGCAGTAGACGAAGCATTGGAGCGAAAGGTTAACGAATTAGAAGACCGGATTAAGGAAGATCCATACAACTATGATGACCACATTGAATTGATCCAGGCACTGTGGTAAGATCCCTACTAAATGTTTTTTATTTGTTATAGCGTTGTTGTCTTGTTAATTGCCAAAATTAGCTAAGACATCATTTTGAATTAGCTCAACTTAAGTATTGGTAAAATTCATTAAAAGTTGCATTTACCAGGTTAATAAGTGCAAGATGTGTCATGTGGAGCGTAAAGATTTGAAATGCAACAACGAAAAAATATTTTTATAAATTTCAGAATTTTAAACCTGTTTTAGCATGTAACTATCGCCTCTAATATACTAGTATCTTTCAAAAATAGTGTTTTTAGGCTAGTATTAGTCTTCATATCATAATGAATAATGCAACCTTTTCCATTTATCTACTATCTACCAGGGGTTTGTCTGAGTTGGAGAGATGGCGTTCTGCCTTCGACCGCCTTCAGCAGATGACGGCGCTGAAGCCAGACCACTGGCTGATGCGCCTGCAAACAGAGGCAACACTGTCACACTCTTCGGAGAAGGAGAACAATGATGAGATTGCATATCTGTTCCGGCAAGCTATGCTGGATTGCTATTGTAAGTAGAGATGGGCAGTGAAACCACTGTTTTCTTCAACTAAATATGATTTGCCGCTAATAAAGACCAATATAAAAGCCAACAACAATCATTTCAGTGTAAAATTATACTCTCTTCCCTCATAAAGGGAAAAATATGTTAGTATGAAAATCAAACCACCTTAATATTTGTTTATTTGTTCTACAGCTATCCAAATCCTGAGTGAGTGGTGCTCTTGGTCCCTCTCCGGCAGCGACGCTGAGTACACCCGCACTCAGATAGATGAGGTGCTCCAGAGAGCTGGTGCTGACCCTCTATCGGGGAAGGTGTTCTGGGATGCTAAGCTGGAGTTTGAGAAAGCGCAAGTGGATAATATGAAGTGAGTTTTTATCAGTCAGCAAATTCAAAATCTGTCTCTAAAGGACAGGAATAATCATCAACCAAGGTGTGGTATGTATTATTGTTAGACTCTACTCAACATCACGGAAGAAATCAGTTCAAGAACTTAAAAATTGATTCTTCCATGTGTAGTATTGATGACCATGACGGTTTACAAACCGTCTGAACACAAAAAATTAACTTAAAAAAATGTGATGTCATAAAAATATGTAGGTATTTAGGTGATGCATTTCACAATTAATTACAAATTTCGTAATATAAAAATGTAGCTCAGTACTTATATTATTTTCAAATACTATTATTTACACTTATAAGTAAGTAACTATTATCACAAAATATATTGTTTTAAATATTATGCTCTGCAAGCTCCAGGGCTCGCACCCTTTTATGCTATTTAAATTATTTTTACATTACAATTTCTTAAAATATAATCCAGTTAACAAAAGTATACCTACTATGAAGCCCTAAATTAAATTAACATACATATTAGTACATTTATATATCATATATATTACTAGTGTAAGTTATTGTCACAAAATCATTTACGTACATACCTTTGAAAATCTGAAACTGTATATATAGTTGTAGCTGACATTACATAGTGTCGTTACTTACCAGCTGCTCCGGAATACCGTCTCTTACTATATAATTTTGGCACCCACAGTCAAGAAGACGAAAAATACAATGAGCAACGCGAACGGATCCTGTTCTGCCTCGAGGAGATGGTGTCTAGGCCACTGCTGCGGGCCGAGGAGGCTTGGGAGCCACTCTTGGAGCTAGCGAAAACCATGCACGGACCTGAGTATATCATTAAGGTATATCTGTCTCATTTCAGTATACTAACTGCTGTCCAGATTTCAACTGCGTGAAATTAGGCTACAAGAACTGCACTTTTTCCCGGGATAAAAAGTTGCCTATCTATGTCATTCTCCAATCCATAAATGATATAGATCTATGCCATCATCTCGATCCATAGCTCCGTTGCTGCATGAAAGAAGTACAAACAAACACACCAGCATTTTGTACAGTATGGATTATCTTAATTCCTGACATTTCCTGTACTATGTTCGACAACATAAGAACAAAATACATTAAAAAAAAATTGTGTCTAAGAACAGTGCCCAATACTATACAAATGGTTAAAATGAAAATTGCGTTTTAACAATTTGGGCCCCAATGCTACTAAACAAATGGTTTAACATGTCAATGTAAAAAACACTACTACCCTAGGCTAGTGTCACTCGGGATGATGTAAAGAATCTATTAGAATCTTTTAATGATCAATCAATTAAGGATTCTAACCTTACATCATCCCGATCATAGAATCATTCTATCAATACCCCATACATCAAAATCTGGTATCCAGTTCAGTTGGCGAGAATGTCTGGCACGGAATGGCCGAAAAACTGATAGTAAATTAATATTATTAATATTTTTTTAAATCTATGTAATTCAATTAATTAATTTGCTACTTGTTTTCAGGTTACAAAGCAACATGAGGCAGCCATGGAATACCTACAGATAATAACAAAATACGAAGACAAGCTACTGACATTAGAGTAAGTTGAAATCTATTTGTATTTTTTTATTCTATTGAATTACACTATACACATCAAAACTTCAAATAAAACAAAACGCTTGGTTCACTTTGATTTCTATTTGTGTTTTTAAAGAAGTAAAGAGTGATTTTGTTTGCAGAAATACAGAAGACAAGTTTAAAGTGTACGAGGAATATATTGACACTGTGAGGGAACTGTCGAAACAAGATAAATACAAGGAGTGCGACAGTGATGGGATACTGAAGGTATGTTGTGTTTTTAATACAGTTCTTACATAAAAATTGTCACATTACTTGGATCTTTATTTGTGTGTAAATAACATTTGAAACTCTCCACAATATCATCAGTTGATTTTCAAAGTACTGTTACAAGCTGTTAGGGTAGGTACATTTGATAGAAAGAAGCCGTTAAAGTGACAGTTATTTTTATTGATTTCAAAAGGAATCACTTGTAACACTTTTCACTATAAAAATCATTAGGTTAGTCACAAATATCATAACCACTAACTAGTCGCTTGGAACTCACTCTGATGTGTACCTTATCCAATGTGTGTGTACGAAACTGAGTTCAGGCCGCGTCCCTATCCGTTTATATATGCGCCGTAAATTGTGCTACAAAGTTCCGGAATTTTCTGGTTCGAGATCAAATATCCCTTGTACACACTTGCCTTAGATGACATCTGTTACAGTTCACTTGTGTCTTGATGAATTTCAGATTGCAGTGTTCAGGAAAATATGTTGGTAAAGAGTTCCATTCTTTAGCAGTCCATATGATAATAAATTAACTTACGTCTGGTCGAAATAGGGTGATGAAATGGGAATGGGGGAGGCAATCAATTGGATTCTATAAAAAATGATTGAGTATTTAAATAGTTGGCAGGTTAGCGGGACGGAAATCAAGAAAATGCATGTTTTACAAGTTGTACTCCGCGCGGGCCATAGAGCTGAACTAAAAACATGCATTTTGTTGATTTGGCTTCTCACGGGGCCTGATTCCACTGATTATCACGCACGGCCGTCGACCACGGACAGTCACGCACCGCACACCAAGGCTCTTCCAACGACCTGTGTGGTTCTTGAACTTGTCTGCGCTTCCACAGACGACACTCTTCCTATGGTGCGTCCGGCGCGTGCTGGTCCGCGTCTGTTCGCAATATCACGGAACGCGGGAAACCGCCTTGACATACCCTGTGTCGTGCTCAGGTGCTGTACGACCGCGCGAGCACCGAGTGCGGGCGCTGCGGCGGCGCGCTGGCGCTGCTGAAGGCCTTCGCGCGGTTTGTGCGCGAGCGCGGCTCGCGGGCGTCCTACTGGCGCGCGCTGCACGCCTGCACGCGCCGCGCGCCGCGCCGCGCCGCCTTCTGGACCATGCAGCTGCAGCAGCTGGAGCACGAGGGCAGCGACGCCGAGAGCGCCTCCGGGCAGACGGTGAGCGACACTGTACTAACACACGCGTGCGCGTGCAAGCGGGGACCTACTATACCAACACACGGCTCGTGCGCGCGCAACCGGTGACCTACTATACCAACACACGGCTCGTGCGCGCGCAAGCGGTGACCTACTATACCAACACACGGCTCGTGCGCGCGCAACCGGTGACCTACTATACCAACACACGGCTCGTGCGCGCGCAAGCGGTGACCTACTATACCAACACACGGCTCGTGCGCGCGCAAGCGGTGACCTACTATACCAACACACGGCTCGTGCGCGCGCAACCGGTGACCTACTATACCAACACACGGCTCGTGCGCGCGCAAGCGGTGACCTACTATACCAACACACGGCTCGTGCGCGCGCAAGCGGTGACCTACTATACCAACACACGGCTCGTGCGCGCGCAAGCGGTGACCTACTATACCAACACACGGCTCGTGCGCGCGCGCTCCAGTAACATCGTGAACGCGTGAGAGCGGTTCTGCCAACAGTCAGACGCAAAAAAATCGAAACGTTTATAAACGCTATTACTAACTTTTATATAAGGAGCACTTCCCTTTTATTTTTCCATTTTGTTCTCCCTGCATCTCCACTCGAATAATACTGCGGGTTGTAGCTAATTATAAATAAAATAATTCTGGAAACTCAATTAAAAAAAATAACAAAATGCCCAATAGACTTTTACAAAACTCCATCAGGTTTGAATTTCGTGTGACTGTTTCGGTCCAATTTTCCTTGAATAGTCAGTCTTCTGTTCCAAACTCCAGGTGAAGTCCATATTCGAGACGGCCCTCGCCAAAGGCATGGAGTCGTACAAACAGTCGCAGGCGCTGTGGATGAGTTATGTGGAGTACATGCGGCGCCGGACTCACTTCAACGACGAGAACCAAGTCGACCTGCTGAGGAAGACTTGCAGGATCGCTTGGGATTCCTTAGCTGACGTAAGCATTTTTTAAACTTTTGCGAATTGAATACGTTTTGTTAGTGGTAGGACTAACTCTTCTGCGAGTGTCCGTCTCGGTTGTTACCACCGCTTTGCTCGTGAAGTCTGCTGCCAAGCAGTAATGTGCAAGCATTACTGTGTTCCGATTTGATGAGCAGAGTACCCAGTGAAATTACTGGGCTTATGAGACTTAATACCTAATGTCTCAGGGTAACGAGCGCATTGCAGTGCCGCGCAGGCCTTTGTGTTTCAAAGTTCTGGGTGGTACTGTAATTGTTATGGGCCGGAGTTATGCTTACCATCAGGCAAACGACCAGTTCGTCTCGTTACCAAATAACATAAAAAAACCAAATAAAATTAAAATATAATTTTGACTAAACTTGACGTTTCGATCATGTTGCATTGATCGTGGTTACAAGAAGACTGAAAAAAGCGGGTGTCTGCGGCGGGCGTTGTCATCAACTACCCGCAAACAAAATTATGTTTTGATTTTATTTGTTCGCGAACAGACCCGTTTTTGACGTAAGTATTGATTATTTTTCATTTGTACTGTATCTAAAATGAATAGATACATTATTACATTTTAAATTCCGCGATCCCGGCATTTTTGATAGGCATATTTATGTTATGATCTTCTTAAAAACTACCCATTTCGACCTTTGCTTAACAATATGTAGATTTATAAAAATAATTACTAAAAAGTGTGTACTAATAGCGCTTCATGACGAAATTTTCCTGTGGCTTTACAAAAATGTAAAGGCAACCCACTTTTTCCTCCTAAAGATTATTTTTGTATTTCCTTAATTAATTCCCAGGCATGGGGTGACGAAGCCAACGATTGTGAAATCCCTTTGTTCTGGGCGCGACTCGAGTACCTACGTATGAAGGACCCTAAGGAAGGCAGACAGATCTTTGAAGAGATATTCAGTAAGTTTGAAGAAAGAAAAGATGACGATGAATAATTTGTACCAAACAGACAAAATACTAAAGAGAACTAAAACATGTTAAAAATCAATAACCGCATTATCAATCGAATTTCAAAGAGAAAAGTAGATAAGAAAGTAAAGGACTTGTGCCAAATTTGTATGGAGCTTGGCACTTTATTCCCAGAAAAAATAAAATAGCCTCAAATTTTTTTCTTGATATGTGCCTGAAATAAAGAACCTAGCTTCTGCTAGGTTTCTATTGTTCTCAATAAAAAACTCTTTTTTTGCCTGCGTTTTTTTAAACTAATTTTAAAAAAAGCGTAGTTGAAATGCCAAATTAATTAACAGCAACACTGCGTTCCTAAAAATATCCCAAAAAGCAGCAACATTATAAAAGTATGGCGTCATCGTCACGTCATTTTTGACAGTTTTGATAAATAATAAACTGTTGTCAAAATATGTTCTGTCAAATTTTTTTTATTGTCTTTGCTCTTTTTCACATTCAGCCAAAAGGAAGCTGAAAAACAGGTCCGTTTCGAGAAATTGCGTTCCGTTTCACGTTACGTATCTAAAAAAAAACTATGCATTTTCAGGACATCGCAGGCCTATAAAATTGAGATTTATACAGAATATCTCGATTTTGAGAGCTCATTCCAAAAAACCAACAGATAGCCTGGTTCAATTTTAGTACCAAAACGGAACAACTCTATTAGTTTTGTGTTTGATTTGATAATATTCTTCGAGATGAAGGCGACAGAATTTGGTTTTCTTCTTTTTACAATCAACCAGGGAGTGCAATGCAGTGCCGCGCAGGTGAATCGCTTCGTGCGAGTTGGTGGTATTTCCACCATAAAGGATCCAGCCAATTATAGACTGGCGTTATACTTACCAACAAGCAAACCACCAGCTCGTCTCGTTATACAAAAAACTTCAATTCCTTTTTGTCTTCTTTGTTAGGTACAAATCTGATTATGTATAGCTCTTTCAATGTCATTTCAAAGCTTATTTTTTATTTAAAAGTAAAGTTCAACGAACTAAAAAAAATATTATTATTAAAATCATTCCGCATCATCGCTTACCATCAGGCGAGATTGCGGTGAAACGTGAGCCTAGCAAATATATAAAAAGAAAAAAAACTAAAGTTTTCATTTACAGAGTACGGTGAAAATAAAACGATGTCGAAGTACTGGGAAGCACTAATCCACCTCGAGATGGGACGCAGCCCGCCCATATCTGAGAACAAATTACGTGATCTGTTCCGACGCGCACTGAGATCTGTGGCGGACTACCCGCCGGCTGTTGCCCAACTGTGGACCGACTACGAGAGGGACTACGGACATCTGGACACGCTTAGAGAGTGCACCGACACTTGTGAGGTAACTATACTCTGTGCCAAAACCATAGATATTTTATGTAGACAAAGGGGTTGACAGGACGAAAAAATTGATAGAAAACTGCAATCCGTAATTTGACAATAGACATTATTATTAATTGATTTCAAATTATAACATGGAGTTTTGGCGGGAATGCGAAAATGTGCTGTTGTTGATTTTGTGTTATTTACTAAAACCTATGTTTCTTCGAGTGTTAATGTGTAATAATGGTGGATTATTAACCATTAAGTGTTCGTAAACGTGCATGAGTGAAAGGCAAATAGTACAAAGGCGAAAAACGTGTATTTTCGTATTCTATCCAAAACTCCATAGAAGCTTCAGTAAAGTATCCACCGCTTTACTGAAGCGTCACTTCGACTCGACCGCGACTAGACTAAACTTTAACGTGACTTTGACGACTTTCATGCAACAAAACTAGAGACTTATGTATTAGATATTATTATTTATATAACTTGACACTGGCTAAATACGCTAATCGCGTGGAGCCAAAAAAAAAAATAAAAAAAAAAAATTATAACATGATAAAATTGAATTATTGAAACATTTTGAATGGTACGTTTTTGCACGATTGTTATTTTAAACGAAACTATTATAAAAGGAAGTTATTTTTCTTAGATTAGGAACACAGCAGAGATGTGACACATTTTGTGCAATCGCCGCCATTTTCTTATAGCGATTTTGATTCGACTGTATCTAGTAGGGCCTTTTTGATAAACTAAATTGTATAACCCAATTGTTCGCAGATTAAACTAAAAGAATGGCGCGAAAACTACCAAGCTATGAAAGATAAGATGACCGGCAAGAAACAAAAAGCAAACAAACAAGACAAAAAGTCCAAAAACGACAACAAGAAGAAAAAGACGGAAGAGAAACCAAAGAACAAAGGAAAGAGAAAGTCAGATGAGACTGAGGAAGCCGGCGGTGTTAAGAGGAAGAGAGACGAGAAAATGGAAGTTGTGCAGACAAAAGAGGAGGACGATAGTAAGGGGGGAGTGAAGCGATCTCACGATGAAGAAAATGATAGTGAAGAAGGTAAATCAACATTTTGCAAACAAATTTTAATACATCTTTGTTATCGTTTTCGGTGTTACTGTTCCCGACAATTTTTTTTGTGCTATTTGGTAACGAGACGAGCTGGTCGTTTGCCTGATGGTAAGCATAACGCCGGCCAATTACAATTACAGTGCCATCCAGAACTTTGAAACACAAAGACCTGCGTGGCATTGCAGTTCGCTCGTTATCCTGAGACATTCTCAACAAGTCTCATAAGCCCAGTAATTTCAATGGCTACTCTGCCCATCAAACTGGAACACAGTAATGCTTGCACATTACTGCTTAGCGGCAGACTTCACTCACAAAGCGGTGGTAACAACCCGGACGGACACTCGCAGAAGAGTTAGTCCTACCACTAACAAAAAAATTATATTTGATCTAAGGATCATCTACTCGCAAAAATGATGACGATATAATCGTCACGATGCAACATCGATACGATATTGCCGAATATATTGAACTTACTATTCTTTAACAAATGGTCCTAAGAAGTCATTTTAGTTTTTTTACATTGAAATCAAAGTCTTTAAATTTTCCAACTGATATTGCTAGTAGACCCCCTAAACTGACTCTAATAATTCGTTAAAACATAATTATAAGTTCGGTTATTTTTGAACTAGCTTCGCTCGCGGTTTAATCTTAGACTCCTTCGCTTCCTCGGGCTTACAAATACAAGTACTCACGCCAAACAACAACTTTGCAGCCTTGCGTAACAAATAACTGTTGATGTATTTTCCAGATGTAGATTCTAAGCGCCAAAGGAGAGACAGTACTGAAGACACCAGACTGTTCGCAAGGGATGCCTGCACGCTGTTTGTTAGCAATCTAGAATTTAAGTAAGTTCTTCGCTTTAACTGTATAAGTTATGGTGGACATGTACAGCGGCGCGAGTACGGAAGTCGGTTCGATAAATTTGTCGAACCGAAAAACTCGACAAATTTATCGAATTTTGTGAGTACCGAAGTCTGATCGTAAAGTATTGTAGTAGCTCTATATTCTCTTTGGATTCGACCTAGCGTTTCGATAACTTTTGTCGATTGTTTCGAGGCTCGATAAATCCCACGTTATCGATTTGAACTGTCATTTTTATCGAATTTTGTCGAATATTATCGACCCGAATAGATCCGTACTTGCGCCGCAGATCCGCGTCGTACGGACAGCATGTTTTATTTTACGCGTAGCGTTCAATTAGTTTAAGCGTTTGACCGCTATTTGACCTACGGGCTTACCCTTGATACTAGATACCAGGCAGCAGCCAGTTATTAATAATTTGTGTGTTTACTTTTCAGAGTTAACGAACAGAATCTTAGAGACAAGTTGTCCCAGTATGGAGATATAGTATCGCTGCGAGTCAGAAGCGGCGTGAAAGCGTTTGGCGGCTCGATCTGTTACTGCCAGTATAAGAATAAGGTAACAACGAATATTAATTAGTTATTAACTAGCCAGGATGGTCCAAGGACAACAGCATCCCTTGCCTCTTGATATTTTCCCGTTATTCGTAACTCTTCAAGCTCAATATCAAACTCCAAGTGGCGCCATCACACTATTAACTCTCGATGAAACTAGATGGCGCCACTAGAATAATATTGCAAACAAATAATAATGTCAATGACAATTAATAATAATATTGGTTGCATTTCAGTGAGTGTGCCTTGAAGTTGCATAACTTAATTTCTCCTTCCCCCTTCCATCATCAGTCGACCAGACAAACGGCAAGACGACATCGATACCTTGTTGATATTCCTTTACGCACGAAGCGTTTTGCTTCTACATTCATTTAGCGCACCGCTAAAGTGTGGGATGCCTTACCTGAGTCTGTGTTTCCTGATCGCTATAACCTGGGTGTCTTCAAGTCACGAGTGAATAGGTATCTTCTAGGTAAGCGTGCTCCATCTTCGACCGCATCGTCACTTACCATCAGCGGCGCAAGTACGGATCTTTCGATAAAATTGACAGTTAACATCGATAAAGTGGGTTTTATCGATTTTAACTGTCAATGTTATCGAATTTTTCGGAAAAAATTACAATTAATAGCGATAAAGTGGGTTTTATCGATTTTAACTGTCAATTGTATCGATTTTTTTTATCGAAAAGATCCGTACTTGCGTCGCAGGTGAGATAGGGGTCAAACGCAAGCCTATGTATAGTATAAAAAAAAAATTGTATTACAGTGTGCCCTTGTCAGCTTTACAGACATAACAGATTTTTTAATTGTTATTATTAATTCAATTTCAGGAAGCAGTAGATGAAGCACTGAAGCATGACCGGATCCCCCTAGACGGTCGGCCGATGTTTCTCTCTCGGTATGAAAATTTATTTAATACTATAGTTTGATATTTCTAATACTAATCATGTTCGGCAAAACAATAACTTATTTTTTTGCGCGGAACCCTAATTCTTTTTCTAAAATAAAAGTAGCCTAAGTTACTCCTTGGAACATCAGCTATGTGCCAGTGAAAGTCTCGTCAAAATCGGCCCAGCCGTTTCGGAGATTACCCGGAACAAACAGAGAGATAGACAGACAGACAGACAAACAAAAATGTATCATTGGTTGTTTTGTTATAGGTACCATATATACTTTCATATGCATTTGGTAAAAAGCTGTTATTTTGATATTACAAACAGACACTTCCACTTTTACCACTTTTATTTATTTGTATAGATAATATGTAAGGCTGTAAATGTATAATGAAATTAAATGATATGAAAAATATTTATTTGTACAAAACAACCATGACAAGTACTTTCATAATAATATTAACTGTTACAAAACTCAGCATAATGCTGATTGCAAAAACCAGCGCTGGTTTTCCGTTAGGACCGTTTAGTGACGTCACGGGTACACGAGATAGAAAGAATTTTGAAAATGACTGCAATAATAGTAGGTATTCAGTATTACAAAAAAACATACAAACAATAAAATAAAAAATGTACACATACCAATAATAGCAATTAAAATACACAGTTTATACAAATTAATCTTGACATTCATTTATATTACAATAAAAATATTATGTTTTAGATATACCGCCAAAAAAAGCAAGCCCCAGTTCAAATACGCCACGTCTACTGAGAAGAACAAGCTGTTTGTAAGGAACCTGCCGTACGAGCACTGCACGAAGGAGGCGCTCGCGAACATATTCGATAAATACGGAGAACTGAAGGACATTAGAGTCGTTACTTTCAAGTGGGTACCTTGTACATAAGCTAAGTAAATATTTTCCATCAAAAAAGAATATTTAATATTCTTTACGTTATAAAAAAATTATATATAATAATTGACTAAAATGTTTGGATTTGGAACTAGCCTCATTTCGATATAGCAATCCTTATTGTGACTCCATTTAGTCCACTAAACTTCATTTACTCTTTTCAGAGACGGCAAACCGAAAGGGCTCGCGTACATAGACTATGTAGACGAGGCGTCAGCAGCGCAGGCCATAGAGAAAACAAACGGGTCACTAATTGGTGAACGGAAGATAGAGGTCGCAGTGAGCGCGCCGCCGCCGCGAGTGGACGCGCCGGCGGCGCCCACGCTTGGGCAACAGAAGCGGGACGGGACGGGGGGCATGTGAGTATACATACTATTTGATTTTAAACAAGTTAATGTTGTTACAACAACTTTTTTGTGGTAGGACTATAACGTAACGTATAATGTTGAATGCGCGAGCGAGAAAGTGCTGCGCTTTATCCTGCCTGCCCTAATGTAACTTTCGTTACATCAACTTTTTTCTTTGATAACGAGACGAGCTGGTCGATTGCCTGATGGTAAGCATAACAACGGCCGATAACAATTGAAGTGTCACTAAGAACTTGAAACAAAGGCCTGTGCGGCACTGCTGTGCGCTCGTTGCCCTGAGACATTAGATATTAAATCTCATAAGCCCAGTAATTTTGCTGGCTACTTTGCTCATTAAACCGGGACACAGTAATGCTTGCACACTACTGCTTGGCGGCAGACTTCACGAGCAAAGCGGTGGTAACAACCCAGACGGACACAAGCAGAAGAGTTAGTCCTACCACTAACAATTATTGTTTGTATAACACATCTATTTATCTTAACAGGAGGAGAACTCAACTTAGCTCATTCATACCGAGCGTACTCCAAAAGACTTTCATACCAAGCGTACTGCAAAAGGCGTCTACCAGCAAAGATACATCGGCCAACGGCGACCACAAAAACGGTGACCAAGCGGTTCCCCAAGGAAACGGCGACCAAAGCAAAGACGAGAAGAGACCAATGAGTAACAAAGATTTTAGAAGTATGCTTCTGGGTGAGAAGTAACGTGCTAAAAGTGATTTTAAGCGTCAACCGTTTCGGCGCAGGCGCTGATCAATACTATGGCCAGTTGTGGTCTATTCTACTGACCCACAGACAATCTATGTAAGTTTTTATTTTGCAAGTGTGTAGCATATGAAAACTAAGTTTAAATACAAGGCCAGTGGTTGCTTTTGTATGAAGCGACAGGTTTTATATTTACTTTGAAAACGGATGTGAAATTTGTACTACCATTGAAAGCCTTTTTAGCGTATTCTCTTAGAGAGAAATGTAATAGATTTCATTGATGTTTTATTACTCATCTTACTAAAAAGAGATGCTTTTCAAAGGTAGCAAACAAGGGAAACGATGGCAGCGGCGCAAGTACGGAAGTCGTTTCGATAAATTTGTCAAATCGAAAAAACTGATATATTTATCGAATGCTGCAAGTACCGAAGTCTGATCGTTAAGTATTGTAGTAGCTCTATATTCTCTTTGGATTCGATCTAGCTATTCGATAACTTTTGTCGATTGTATTGGGGTTCGATAAATTATATAAAAAATCGATAAATCCCACTTTTTCGATTTTAACTGTCAATTTTATCGATCGAAAAGATCCGTACTTGCGCTGTAGATTTCATCGATATATTTGTTAAGAATGTCTAGTCTACTCCTGGTATCGATTCGGGTAAAAGACGTAACGCTCTATAAGTCTTTCCACGTTTCGCGAATACTTTTTTGTACTTAGAAGGATATCTGATCAAAATGACTTGGTTGTTGTTTTTTTTTCGAGTTTAGTGGTTGGGCCTAATCTTAGTTGAGCTTATAGAGGCCAAGGTGTAGATTTTAAAGTTGTAAAACGTATGTAATCATTTGGGCTAATAGCCTTTATTAACTAGCTAATACATAAATAAACACTACATCTAACCTAGTTACAAAAACAGTTGGATAATCTACAAGCCAATGTAGGTCTATAGATAATCCAAATGTTCTAGCCCACTACCAGTTGGAAGCGTACCCAGCATGCTGGCGGCATTGTCTCGTTGAACCGCAATGCTGATCCGTTGAGCCAAATAAGTACCAGCATTTTGGTTACGAGTCGCATCAATCAAATGCTCTGACAACATTTTGAAAATTTGTGCTCCTGGCACCTACTTACCCAATGTTTCATCACCAAACGGCTCAAATATGTAATCGCTCCCGAGGTTAGCATATTTGCGGCGCTTGAGTAGCTCAGCCGAAGAAGCCGCGGCGCCAGCCCTAATTTGTGTCTCAGAAATATGAGACGGTACCAAAGTGTCGACACAAGTAGCGTCCCACACTAGTGGCCGTCTACAGCGCCGGGATGTTGTGATAAAAAAGGAACAGTAATGCCGCTCTTGATAAAATATTCGCAAATAAGAGTTAGTAATGTAAACAAATATGGCCGGATCACCAACCGATGACATGAATAGAATTTCCATCACGATTTATGTATTCGGTTAGCGATCCGCCATATTTGTTAACATTTAAAAAAATACATTAAATATTATGTTTTTGTTCGGTTGTTTAAAATTGTTGACTTGCGACTTCAAAAACATTTCTACTGAACATAAAATTTATCCAATATTATGCTATTTTAAGTATAACAAATTATTAGCTAGTTTAAGAATAAGTTCTGTTATTTTAGTTTTGTCTTCCAAGACAAAACAAATATAATAATAAAAGAGATAGTTTAGGCGAAGCCTGAATTTACCCTTCAACCGTCGTATTTTTATAAATTTTTATACTTGCAATGAAAATACGCTAAATTCAAAACAGCTATAATGTATTCCCATAAACACATGTAACCATTAGTCATATTTTGTTTATATTTAACGTTTCTAAAAAATATCTCTGACTTTAGATAGAATACTTGTCTTATAACTCTAAACTTGTAAAAGAATACCTCCTATGTGTAGGCGGTATTTTTTAAAACCCTGTATAGTGATTTTAAGTATATTCGGGTGTCAATTCTATCATTTCATACCTAAACTAATTTTAGTTTCGCTCTCTCTCTCTTTCCAATGCTTAACATGAGAAAGAGATGGAATATATTATAGACCTGTCAAATTAATCCACTTGCTAGTGTCTAGTAAATTTAATGGCAATGAATTCAGTGGCAACTAATTTATCAAGATCGAAAGATATTTGACAGCTCTAAAACAAAATTTAGATTTGTCAGACATCTTCCGTCTCTTTCTCATGTTATGCATTGGAAAGAGAGAGAGAGCGAAACTAAAATTAGTTTAGGTATGTAATGATAGAATTGACACCCTTGTATCACCGCTAGATACCAACACTACACCAACATAAAGATGAACTATAATAATTAGGTACTTTTTACTGCCCAATCTGCTATCATGATTGTAGGATATTATATTGTAGAACTGCTTTACTATAACGATTCACTTTATTAGCTACTGCTGTATTCATGCTAGAAACATTGAGTAAATGGCGATAGATCTTAGATTTCAGAAAGATATATGATATATTGGTTGGAACTGCGCTTGACAACCATCAGTCTCTTATTCTGAGAAATTTACTCTGTCTCTGCCCTGTTTAAAAATTCACACCCTGTATATACACCACAGAAGTACTAACAAATAACTGTACAATGTTGGTAGATCTTAGATTTCAGAAGGATATATGATATATTGGTTGGAACTGCGCTTGACAACCATCCGTCTCTTATTCTGAGAAATTTACTCTGTCTCTGTCGTGTATAAAATTTCACACCCTGTATAAACACTACAGAAGTACTAACAAATAACTGTACAATGTGTCAGTCCGCTGACATTGTTATGTAATAAGGACTACTATTATAAGCTACTTATTTTAAATACATACTTAGAATATTGTAAATAAACAGTAAGGTAACGCTTTAAATTAGGTACTTGTGTTAAACTTTGCATTAATTCTGTACAATTTTATAAAAATTTACAGTTTGAGAATTTTTGCGCTATGTAAATTGTTATGGTGAAGCTTTGTGCTCCATCAAATAGGACTGTTGTATTGGAAACAATGATGTTGTCACGATGGGCACAGATAATATATTATTCTAACTCAAAGCGATACAATCTGTCAAATAAACTCTGTTAAACAATAGCAATTTTTGCCTCATATTTTTATACTTTTCGGCTGTCTCAGTCATTGCAGTGGCTATAGTCACGAGCAATCGGAGAAACTTGTCAGCTCCTGATAGGAAACAATGATGATGTCACGATGGGCACGGATAATATTTTATTCTAGTTAGAATTGAGTTCAAAGCGATACAATCTGTCAAATAAACTCCGTTCAACAATAGCAATTTTTGTCTCATATTTTTATATTTTTCGGCTGTCTCAGTCAGTTGTAGTGGCTAGAGTCACGAGCAATCGGAGAGACTTGTCAGCTCTTGATTACATCAAAGTTTGATTTCTATTATGATCCGTGAACTGCAGCATGGTTGTATCTCTTTGTTTTCATACGAACGTTGTCGGTTGATTATCATTAAAAGCTGTTGTTATTATTATCTATCTTACAAAGCTCGTTCATTCAATTATTTCAGCTCTGGATGACCCAGTTGTGAATGAACACTGGATTCGTAAGAACTGTGGCGCAAGTACGGAACATTGCGATTCATAGCGATCGATAAATTGACAGTTCGATAAGTTAAAATTAGAAATAGATACCTGTTGATTTTTTTCGAAAACGAAATAACCTTTTTACTGAGAACGAAAAATAATCTCGGAAACTAGTTTTGCGACGACAAGTTTTGCTTGTAGTCTGTTATCGATTACATTTCCTACACAATGAAGTTAAATTTTCATTTCATTGACCGAATAAATTGCGAATCGCGAAGTGATTTTTCGTGTGAAAACCGTGGCGAACGTTCGTTCCACAAGCCAGTCATCGAATTGTGAGAATTTAAATTATTATCCATTCGAACTCTCAATTTTATTTATCGAAAATATCGGTACTTGCATTGCTGGGCTGAAATCGTAACAGTGTCTGCAACTTTCTATTTTTTCTAAAGCAGAGTTTTTTATTTTTGTTTTTCTGTTTGTGTGATTGTGCGTGATCAGCTATTCGGAATAAAAGAACATTTTAACAATAAAAATATATCGTTGTCTTTAAACACATTACCTACTATAAGTAACACTTCTAGCCACTGAGGCCGGCACAGAAAGAGAAGGCGAAAAGACGAGTTGGCGAAAGATAGACATTTGAAGGTACTTCCTTTGACGAACAGTGCGACAATATAGGCCTGGTTCCATATTTATGGGGATCTGAATAATCCACAAAATAAGAAACAATCTAAGCACCCCTATTGGAATCGAAAACAGCGCCTGCCCCACCTGACAACGGATACCACTAGCTCCACCACCCACCCGTGGGGAAATCGGGAACACTTAAAAATCCCCACTTCGCATTTTAAATCGAGGCATTGGAGCAATTTTAGTTTTATAATCATCAAATGAAAAACCCACTGGGGAGAGTGTGTCAGCAGTGGACATCTTTTGATCAGTAGCTATGAGCCCTTGACAATTTTAGACATGAAGAAGATAACGGCATATGGATTAAAGCAAACAAATTAATCAAACGTTTTATTACAACTACATAGCTATGTAATATAACTGTTAAAACTATTTCATGGAATGATTATAATTTATTTTGTGGAAGTGTTTCGGGTACCGAAACGTTTTTTTTTTTACTAAAACACATTTAATTTTATGTAATAAACAACATGTATTTATAAAAATACATTTTACACTACATTCTCAATGGAGAACATGTATATATAATTATATTACTTATGTATAAGACACATTTTTACTACAATAAATAACCATCTAAAAGCATTGCACAACGAAAATTGACTAACTATTACATCTTGAACATAATGTTCATAATAAAATATATCCGATAAAGATTATGTTCTGACTCACATTTAAAATTTATATAAGTAGCTCTATATACATATAACATTTTATGGCACTCTTTACTCCATCAAAAAAATGGCAAGCAAGAGTAATCACATTTTCAAATTCACAATCCCTTATTTTTCAATCTGCATATAATTATGGGACAAAAGTTTAGACCATTAGCTCCACCGATATAAATAATAATGTAACATCAGGGTAAGTACAAAAGCGCGTATCTCTGTAGAAAAACTGCGTAACTGAGAAAATGTAGCTAATTTCAGTTCTCCCCTCAGTCTCCTCTATTTGGCACGCTGCCTTATCGGCTAGTCGGTTTTCGGTTTGGACTCCAACCCGAATGAAACCAGCGGCGGCCGCTTGTCTTTGGTGGAAGGAATTGTCTATAGTTCTCGCTAGTTTTCGTTTTGAAACAAGCTGTTCTTTCGTTCGTTCCAAAACGAAAGCTACGCTAAAAGGTTTACAGTTTGCATGGAAAAACTTAAAAACATAAAAAAGACTATTAAACATTATTTATTAGTACGCTGTTAGCCTCCACTCTTGTCCCTAAAACCTCCAGCGATAGCACCAAGATGACGAACATCCATTTCAAAAGTTATAGTTCTGGAGATCAGGATATTAGACTTTACATTTATAGTAAGTCGCTGTAATCAGTCAAAACGCGTAAACAACTCTTCGTTGGCTGACACTAGAACACGTGTAAATCATGTTCTAAACACACGCTTATAATCAGTATGTCGTAAGCCTAAGCGTTACTTGAGGTTAAATTTTGAAAAAATCATAACGCGTCTAATAAAAATCTTTGAAGCCAATTTTAGCTGCGAGTAGTATATACAGATATTATTAATAATTGATATGAATCTCATTTTCGTATGTTTCTCGTATTAAACGGTAAAGCACTTAAGTGTTGAAGCCTTTGTCAGTCGATATGTTTGCCGTCCTTCCATTTTTTTTTCGATCGTTCGAACGCTTCTTTGATGCATGCCCTGAAAACAAATTTGAAAAAGTAGTTAGTAAGTATTAGTTTACTTGACATAAGCAGCTATATAGTTCTATAACTATGGAATACTAATGTATAATCTAATATTAGATAACTATACCCTGTTCCAGAATCTTAGATATTTTTTGTAAACAAAGAAATGTCACGAAAAGTCATTGTCACAGTGACATGCCAGTTGCCCAAAACATTTGTCCCTTGCTCTCGCGCGGCACAATTATAACGTAACAAGAAACAAATAACAAGAACCAACAACAAAAACTTAAACAAAACCACTACAAAATAACAAGATCTTTAATCAATTAATAATAATGTCTATCATCAAATTATGGATTGCACAGTTTTCTATCAATTTTTTCGTTCTGTCAACACCTTTGTTTACATAAAATATCTAAGATTTTGGAACAGGGAGGGATTCTAATATTACTGTTATTTTCGGAATACTAATATACATACTAGATAATTTCTTATTTTCTTCTTTTTTTCTTATGTTTATTGCCATAAAGTAATTACAAACCATTTTGTACACAAGTTTCCAAATAAAATATCTAAAGAACAAAACAGTCGGTGCACGGAGAGTCCCAAACTAGGCGAGAGTCTGTGTCTTGGAACTCAGAGATGCGATTAACAATACAAGTTTAGCATTTAACAAAACAACGGCAAAAGTATCATTTTCATATAATTATGAAAATAAAGCAAAGCATACAATCCCATTTTTAGGTTTGAAGACTTGAATGGATCAAAATGAAATTTTTGTATAACCTTTGTCGTTTTGCAAATGCAAATTAAATAAATAAATAAAAGATGGCGTACCTGAAGACAGACTGGTGTAATATATACGCAGACACGTGTCCCGCGTCCACGTACCGCACCTCCGCGCCGGGCCAGATCTCTTCCAGCGTGCCCACGTCCACGCGTGGGACGTAGGCGTCGTGTTTAGCACACACCGCTGGAAGACAGATAGTATTTATTTAGGCTGTGTTTATATTTTTGTGGAGACCCATCTCCACAACAATATAAACACACCCTAAAGATGTGTAAAACATCGTTTAACTCCTAAGCATGCTGTTGTAGTCATATATTAATTTTTGTTTTATGCTCAGTGAGGGTAGTTTTGTTTGTATTGCCTCTCACTGCCCGCTGATACTACCGCCCGCCAGTTCTAAACCGTGCACGCGACGCGAAGGCTTCGAGTATTGCCTAATCTCCGTTTTGGTCTGAATTTGAGGACTATTTCTTCGGTTGTGCATCCAACACCCTATTGGAACCGTGATACTGGTGATTATTGTGCCTATCACTGGATTTCTGGACTTGACGGCGCTGTCATCGCGGAGAACGGAGCTGGACAGTGGGTGAGTTGGCTTGCATCATTACTATTTCTCCCTGAGCTATATTTCTGTGTTGTTCTTTTGCCCGGGGGTACCCATTTCCCCCCAAACGCACCCTCGACTCGCGGGGGTGCGCAAACACATGCCTTAGTCGCGTATTTAAGTAGTGTCTGACTCCATTCTGTTGTGACATATTTTATAACAATTTTAAGGGTCTGACCACAAAAAAATACATTTTTAGTCGCCTGTTTAGCTAGACAGCGTCTAAAGATAAACGTCAAAAATGATTAGAAATGTCACAACAGAATTGTTTTAGACAACTGTTAGACACTACTTAAATCAGGATTTGTGGTTGCTCATATTTAATAGCGCGGCTAAGGCATGTTTAGGCGTTAAACAGTGATTAACACAGGTTCAACGTGGTTTTAATTTTTTTGTGGTCAGACCCTCAACGTTTATCTTTAGACACTGTCTAGCTAAACAGGCGTCTAAGTTGTTTGTTGTAACACGACTTATTTGCATTTTTTTCATATATACATACCTATATAGGATTCTGTAGCACTTAGATTGTGTTATAGTATCTGTGACTCTATACAGTCTTGGTACTTTGATGCACCAATTTTTTGGAACAATTTGATTCTTTATTCAAAAGAAATATATTTTTAAAACATGCTAAAAAGGGATCATTTTAAAATCCATGGTACCAATACCCACATATTTTTTAATGTTACTATAGAAATACAAAGTACGTACCTATAATAAGCGAAGTATCGAAAGGCACAGAAAAATTGCTCAAATGCGTGCACTCATCCATAATGCCTCTCATAAACTGCAACGCCTCTCTGTCTCTCCAATGTATTTTACTTATATCTATCTTCTTCTCACTAGACTTCAGAAATGATAAGTTTATCCAATCCGATGTGATATCTGATATATTCCACGAACTTTTCTCTTTCCGTTTAGTTTTGTCCGTTATAGGAACAATTTGGTTTTCTTTAGAAGAATTCAAAATATTTGCTTTTTTTGTTACTTTTTCTTTTGGTTTTGAGACAACATTGGTAAACTCTTTTTTTACAGTTTCTTTTATGCTCGTGTTTATTTCGCACGGCTTTTGTTTTATTTCGGCTGAAAGAGATAGAAAGTCATCTTTTTCTTCTGGTTTTGAGACAACATTGGTCAACTCTTTTTTTACAGTTTCTTTTGTTCCTGTGCTCGTGTTTATTTCACACGGTTCTTGTTTTATTTCGGCTGAAAGAGATAGAGACACATGCATTTTTAAAAAACCGATGAAGTAATTTTACAGTGAGAGTTAGTCAAAGACAGAATGAGAGCTAAAAATCGTCCATGTTTTTCTACTTGTCCAATATTATAAATAACTAGCAGAGTCGGCCACGCGTTGCTGTGGCGGCTATAAATTGAGATGTAAACTATCCTATCTCTCAAGTTAGATCAAACTGCGCACGGTGTGCAAATTTGATTAAAATCGGTTCAGTAGTTTAGGAGTCCATCGCGGACAAACAACGTGACGCGTAATTTATATATATATATTAAGATATGATCACAAACCAATGATATAGATAGAAATCCCTGATTGGTTGTCGATCAGTTTACTATTTACGTCATTTGTTGGCATCCGCAAAATTTTGTTTGCATTATTACACAAGTATAACAACACAGACCTATCATTCGCCATTGCTTTTCATTCCACTCACATTCAGCCAAACGTTGCTTGGTAGACATCTCTTTAAACAATGAAACCGCTGTGAACTACCGTTTACGTATAGTTTTTTTTCGAAATTCATCTATGTATAGTTTTAATTTTTTTTTTGATAATGATTCCCATCGAATAGCAGCCGTACTAATAACCGGTTGAATAGTTACCTACACGATGTTTTGTCTCTTTCGATTCAGCTTAAAATTGTCAAAGAACAACAAAGACAAAACTATGTGTAATAAATACACCACGGTTATATACTGTTTATTAGTAAGACATTAAGTATAAAAAATATGCAACAAAGTGATGTAACTAAATTCTTGCTAACATTCATGGAATGTATGTGCAAGCATGCTGCATTCGCATGATATTCTGTGAAGGTATATACAATAGTTTATGCATTATATACAGTTACACACATTTTTTTTTGATTCACGCAATCATTATGATCGTCCGTATTTCATGTTACATGTGTGTAGCGCCACTCTCACTGATCACCCAATGATTTAACCTTCACAACGGAGTGGCTCAGAAAATAATCACCATCCATCGCGGTAGGTAACTAGGTACTAACCCCGAGAGATGAGATGAGAGATTCGGATTGACCCCCTTCGCCCTCCCCCCTCTATACACCTCACGTAATTTATGGACGACCACATGAATTATAAGGCCGTTATTTAGCCTGTTGAAAAAATCTAAAACTAATATAAATGGAGACACAAATACACAAATAATCGACTGCTATAGCCACTTACCAAGTTTACACTTTAACAGTATTTCTTTCACCTTCTCCGCTGTCAGTTTATTTATATTGTCTATGTCCTGGGAATCCAAAACAAATGTCTTATTCGTCGTTAACTTTTCATACAACTCTTCACTAATTTTACTTTCATCCAACAACTTTTTTAACTCCAATCGTAAAATATCTAATTCCAGCATCGATTCAGACTTATTGCTTTCTATCTTAGGCACTTTAGTTAATTCTAATTTCTTACTAACATCTATGATTTGAGCGTTGGCACCTTTCGTTTCCTTGTACGTTATGTCGACGTTCTTAATCTCTTGCGTATTTTTGTTGTTCGGTTGTGCGTTCTTGTCTATGCTTTTTGAGGTTTGAGCGAATTGCGAGTAGGTGCGAGCGAATTTCTTGCCGGCGAGGAACGCTTCGTCGACAATAGTGACCATTTTGGAAAGTTTCTCTCGATACACGCCGTCCGAGAGGTATTGGTCTTCGAGTAGATCCCAGTTTATCGATTGGGACATTACGCCCTGGAAATAACGTTACTTGCCTTAATAGGGATGTTGCATGAAACACAAGATAAATAATTACTGTTTCTACACAGGTTTAAGAACATCGCATTAACATAATAAAAATGAAATTCATAAAAATATATTTAATTTCCACAATGATACTGCATGTAGTTTCCCGAATTTAACGATTTTTTTATCATCTAATAGTAATTTAAATACCATAAGATTATTTACATTACAATGAATAAAAAAAATGTATGACAACTATGTACTTAAACGCAGTTTTTAACAGACAAATCAACTAAACGCATGTTTTTAGTGCAGCTTTACGGCCCGCGTTGACCAAGTGACGTCACACGTTCTGCCCAATTTGTATGCGGTGTTTTAGCGCTTAGTAGATACGCCGATCGATCGTGATCGGTTTATATAAACGACGGAGTAATGAGGTAAAAAACATTTAAAAAAAACCAACCGAATTGAGAACCTCCTCCTTTTTTTGAGGTCGGTTAATAATAAGTGAAACCCTAGATATAATTTAATATGTATACTGTTGGTATTTCGAAATATTTAAACAGATTTTATTAAGAATGTTCACCTGCAAAAAGACCGCGGATGCTGTAGACCAAGACAGGCAGGGGACAAGGACCAGAGGTTTGGGCCAGTTCGTGGCTGCAAGAGACGCCATCTGTAAATTATATCGATAAGTTTGTAGTGTAATGTAAGCGGCTCCGTAGCTAAGTTGGTAGTAACCCTGCCTGCAAAGCGAGGGGTTCCGGGTTCGATTCCCGGCCGGGCCAGATTTTGTGTAAGCATAAAGTTTGTTCTCGGGTCTTGGATGTTTGGGATGTGTATATGTGTGTGTCCATGCCACCTGCGACACAGGGAATCCTAGTGTATGAGTGTAAGCGTTTATTTATTTGATTCTTCATCACCATTCCACGCATTAATCATTATATTGATACTGTAACACCAACACTTATACTACGAGTCGTTTTAGTTACACCAATCTTAACTAGATGGCGCTTCTCACCCTTAAAACACGCAAGCGAAGTCCTCGGCCATAACGTCGGCGTATTACAGTGTGCTATGTAAATTAGTTCAGGCACTTGCTAACGCTATAGATAATCAGACGGTTTACCGGCACTTATCTGAGCTTACCTGTTGCCTATTTTATTGCTCCGAAATAGGTGTAGGCGTTGCGGACGATACTCGGCCCCTCGCATATAGCGGCTGTTCGGTGCAACCGTAGGTCTTTGTCTGAATAAAATCTTACCTGTACTGTGGATACGCGTTTTACCATTCTGCGCCCGCCCCTCTCGATACGCGCACCCGCGTTACATCTGGCGCCCGACGTACGGCCATCCAACCCAAGGTGGCGAGTACCAGCAAAGGTCCTCCGGGTAAACCTGGACCTACCTTGCGGACGAGGCGCAGAAGTTATAGCAAAATCCCAGTTGTGAAGAGGAAACCAGAAAAGAAAATGGCGACTAACGTAACTATGTCACCGGAACAACTCCACGAGTTAGTTACATCAATCACGACAGCGGCACTGCAATCTGTCTCCAACTGCGCACCCCCGAGATCATTTTCCAATGCATCCTTCTCTTTTGATGGCGCTAGAGACACGATGCGAGTGGAAGAGTTCATATCGACTGCAACGGTATTCAAGTCCATCAATAAAATTAGCGATGCTGACGCTATTGCTACACTCCCACTGGTATTGAAAAGTGAAGCAGCGACATGGTGGCAAGGTGTCAAAGATGGGATCAAGGACTGGTCGATTTTCGAAAGTAGACTTAGACATGCTTTCGCACCTAAAAAACCGGCGTACTTGATTTATCAAGATATTTTCAGCTTCAGACAACCTGCTGATTTATTGACTGAGTCATTTATTGCCAAGGATCGCGCTCTTCTAGCACAGCTGCCTCCACCTGGACTGAACGAAGAGCAGCAAATTGATATGATTTACGGACAGCTACATATTAAGATTCGTGAACGCGTTCAGCGTGATAACATTGTAACATTTGAACAACTCTTGAATGCAGCTAGAGGGGTTGAGCAATTGTTGAGAGAAAAACCTGAGACGGCTTCTACCAATAACGAAGAGCAAGCCAAACCGAATAAACAACGATGTGACTACTGCCGACATGTAGGCCACAAGGTTGAGGACTGCCGTAAGAGAATGCGAGACTCCGGAGATCAGCCATCTGACCCAGTGAAGAAGGATAACGATCAAGCAGCATCAACCCAAGCACCGTCACCGTCACAACCTGTCTTTTCATGTTACGGTTGTGGAGCACCTGGAGTAGTAAGGAGCCGATGTCCAACCTGTGCGCCGGCCAAGCAAATCAAGACAGAACATAACGTGGACTTCTGTTCTTTAAATGTTAACACGGATGCTCGGCCGAGACCAATGGTGGCGATAGGCATTTACGACATTGTTGGAACGGCGTATATAGACACGTGCGCCAAGTCGAGTGTTGCCTCATATCAACTTTACAATTGCTTGAAGCGTAAGGGCTTTCACTTTGAGAGACAGACTGTAACTGTTACTTTGGCTGATGGAATAAAAAGAGAGGATATCCTTTCGACAAAAGTACCTGTGAACATATGCAATCGCACTTTTCTGACAACTTTTATAGTCCTTCCTCAATCAAGAGAAAATAAAACTCTCCTAGGAGTGGGTTTTATCCAAGACGCCGGAATGGTTATAAACTTGCCCCAATTGACCTGGCACTTTGTGGATCGTCCTTCTGTTGAATACGAATTTACGCTAGAGGAAGGTGATGGAATCACCATGGCACAGTTTGACCAATCGTTTATAGAAAGACACGTAGTCGCACCTAGGAACGCAAGGGCATTGCCAAACACTGTCAGAGATATGGAAGCTTTTGCACCTAGGAACGCAAGGGCATTGCCAGACAGTGCTGGAGATTTGGAAGCTTGTACCGCTGAACAATGCATTCCAACCAAACGCTCTCGTCTTTTATTCGACGGAACCCCACCTGACTACACGGACTATTTATATGCCGATGCTGTGAAATCGATAGCAGAAGCACAAGTTGATTTGTCACCTGAGTCAGCTGCGTTGTTTCCAGGCTATACGACTGATGACATCTTTATCTCTGCCATTAGCTTAGAGAATATGGCTGACCTGAATAATGAAGAGGTGTCCCCTTCAAGTTCGAAGCAAACTGCTTTAGCTGAGCACACAATTGTTACTGAGACTTATACACCGATAGTACCCCCCGATCGACTGCTGCCAGTCCAACATAAAGCTTTAAAGGCGAAGTTGCTAAAAGAGGAGATAATCGAGCCCATCTCATCTGCCTGGTGTGCTCCGGTTGTAGTGATCAGATCTTGGTATCGACGGCTCATATCAACTTTCTCAATGATTAGTGAGCTATTAACCAGACTGACGAATAAGAAGACTCCATGGAATAGGGGTGACTCTCAAGACAAGGCTTTTAATGATGCGAAGTTCACAACGGCACGGGTGTTGACTGCTGAGTCAAGCCAATGAAACAAAACTTTATTCCATAAAAACGGATGCTACCCACCACCAACTACACCAAAGGGCCTACATTAGTCCAGGGGGAGGGGGAATAGCAACATCCGATGGAATGTGGCAGCAGATTGCTAACCACTGCATTGAATAATTACAGCACAACCCGACGAAACGCCGTGGACACCCAAAACCAAACAGAGCTAAACTTCAGCGATTCCTGTTCCTCTTGTCGGGTCGCCTTCGGGAACAGAGGGGGAGAAGATGTAACACCAACACTTATACTACGAGTCGTTTTAGTTACACCAATCTTAACTAGATGGCGCTTCTCACCCTTAAAACACGCAAGCGAAGTCCTCGGCCATAACGTCGGCGTATTACAGTGTGCTATGTAAATTAGTTCAGGCACTTGCTAACGCTATAGATAATCAGACGGTTTACCGGCACTTATCTGAGCTTACCTGTTGCCTATTTTATTGCTCCGAAATAGGTGTAGGCGTTGCGGACGATACTCGGCCCCTCGCATATAGCGGCTGTTCGGTGCAACCGTAGGTCTTTGTCTGAATAAAATCTTACCTGTACTGTGGATACGCGTTTTACCATTCTGCGCCCGCCCCTCTCGATACGCGCACCCGCGTTACAATACTACTTTAATCCTACTAATATTATAAATGCGAAGTGTGTTTGATGGTTTGTTGGTTTGTCCTTCTTTCACGCAATAACGCAGCAACGGATTGACGTGATTTTTGGCATAGATATAGTTTAGGGACCGGAGAGTAACATAGACTACTTTTTATCCCGGAAAAATGCACGGTTCCTGTAGGAACGCGGGCAGAAGCTAGTTTAATATAAATAAAAAAAAAACTCTGACTTTCTCTCATTTTTGACGTTTCTAGCGTTCGATTTTCAGTTTTATCGATACAGATATTTGATTCTCACGAGAAAACGAATCGGACGACACCATAAAAAATGGAGTCAACATCCCTATTGCTCCGACAGCTTATATTGCAACCCTATTGATAATGATTGCTAATGAGCACATTAACGTTAACACACACGTTCCCCACACACTCACTCTCATACATACATATACACACAGCACACTCTCACAAACATTTAAGTCATCAACATATCGTTTTTTTTTTTTTCTAAATTTTTTTGTAATCTTTTTGTAAAAAGGCTACTCCTATGCTTTTTAGGAGTTCTTTGTTTTTTTTTTTTATTCTTTAGTTGTTGTTTGTTTTATTTTTATTTTTAATTGCCATATCTGTGACCCGCTGGCACTATTTTTTCTCGGCTAAGAACAGAGACCGAGCAAAGGGGTAGATTGAAAATCAGCGCTGCGTGCACATGAAAATGTGTACGCAGCACACGCTGAATCTACTCCCATTGCCCTACACATACATATATGTATATATATTTTTATGTAAATTGTAAAGAATATTATAAGGTGCAATAAATGTTTTGATTTGATTTGATTTGATTTGATTTGATTAACGACTGGGCTTACGATCTTTTTATCGTACTACGTGTACCTGCGAGAATGTTTTTTTTTTTATATTTTTGTGTAATGAAAAGAGAGGGTCCTTTGCCTGATGATAATATTTGAACTTTGAAACCCCTGCGCGGCACTGAATCGAATTTCCCTGTGATTTTAGGTATTAATTAAGTCTCATAAGCCCAGTAATTTCTCTGATCACTACCGTGGTGTTGTTTGTCTGTTGGGTGATTCTGCGTGCGTTTGATGTGTTTGTACACATTGGTGATTCTATGTGCCTTTGGTGTTATTAAATGTGCCTTTGGTGTGATTCTATGTGCCTTTGGTGTGATTCTATGTGCTATTGGTGTGATTCTGTGTGCCTTTGCTGTGATTCTATGTGCCTTTGCTGTGATTCTATGCGCCTTTGGTGTGATTCTATGTGCCTTTGGTGTGATTCTGTGTGCTATTGGTGTGATTCTATGTGCCTTTGCTGTGATTCTATGTGCCTTTGCTGTGATTCTATGTGCCTTTGGTGTAATTCTATGTGCCTTTGGTGTGATTATATGTGACTTTGGTGTGATTCTAAGTGCGTTTGGTGTGATTCTATGTGCCTTTGGTGTGATTCTATGTGGCTTTGATGTGAGTATATGTGCCTTTGGTGTGATTCTATGTGCCTTTGGTGTGATTCTATGTGCCTGTGATGTGATTATATATGCCTAAGGTGTGATTATGTGTGCATTTGGTGTTTCTGCTTAGGGTGTCTTGTGTGTATGTTAGTGTACTAACGTGTCCGCCCATAGAGAGGCCGGTGACGCCGAGAGGTCCAAGCCCGTTGCGCTCGCACCAGTGGAACAGAACCAGCGACTCCAGTACCAAACATCCGCCCATCACGAATATATCTGAAACGTTGTGCAGCGAAGATCGTCTGTAAAACAACGAAACACAGAATAATAGAAGAGGTTTCAGTGAAATAACTGGACTTTTGAGACTTATTATATCTAATGTCTCAGTGTAACGAGCGTAATACATTGCCGCGCAGACATTTGTGTTTCAAAGTTCTGAGTGGCACTGCAATTGTTATGGGCCAGCGTTATGCTTACCCAGCAGGCCAACGAACAGCTTGTCGCGTTATCAGAAAATGTAATATAAAACCTGCAGCGGATTCTAAAAAAGACTCATTAACCGACCTACTGGCAAGTATTGGTTTAGAATATTTCTAGCAATATATACTTAAGTTCACAAGATCTTAAATAACGATGCAGTCAAAGCTAAAATGGCAACTGCATCTCAAGGGCGGTTACCCATACACCGATGGGAACCCCCGGGTGGGTGTGCCTGGCGATAGGTTTCCATCACGAGGGTGGTACCACCATACTATAGCTGCATCATGATTGTTTCCTGAAGGTTTGTTCTTACACTGAGCTTGCTCTTTTGGTGAACCAAAAGAGCAAGCTCAGTGTAAGATTTGAACCATCAACCTAACGGCTCCGCAGCTAAGTTGGTAGTAACCTTGCCTGCAAAGCGAGGGGTCCCGGGTTTCGATTCCCGGCCGCGGCAGATTTTGTGTAAGCATAAAGTTTGTTCGCGGGTATTGGATGTTTGTGATGTGTATCTGTGTGTGTCCATGCTACCTGCGACACAGGGAATCCCTAGTTTTTTTTTTTTTTTTTTTTAATTTATTTATCTTCAAACTTACATAGCCAAAACTTAATCTAAATTCTGCCAAACTACTGAGTAGTTTGTAGGCAGACGCAACTCTCATTAACATAATAATTAAGCTATGCAAGTATATAGGCATTAAGAAAGTTTATAATTTTATTTATATAATTATGTATATGCATCTCGTTCATTTAAGTACATATATCTACATTTAAGGACTTGCGCACTCACACATATAAATACATATAGGAACATGCATTCACATGCACATATATAGACAATAAACACCGAGGCATATACATACTTATTACATATACAAATCATGTACACGTAACCCTAATTTTGCATATAATAAATCATTTTTATACGTTTTTGCAAATTACTCTTCAATCTGTTCCAATAGAACTTTTTTCAAAGCTACCTTAAAACTACATTTTGTTACGTTTGTTTCAAGTTCCTTATCTAAATTGTTAAATAATTTTGGTACAAGCCATTTCCTAGTACGTTTTCCATAGTAATTTTTAAACTTGTATTCCTGGGCTAGCTGTGGCTTCGCTGCCTTACGAGTAGGGTAATTAAACATTCTTTCTTGCTTATGAGTATTGTTCTGTAACTGCTCCAATAGGATTAAATAATCTACTTTTATATTTACGGGCAAAATCTTACATAGTTTAAAAAGTTTATAGTAATCTTTATTTAGTTCGTCTTTCGTTTTTTTACTTACTAATAGCTTCAATATTCTCATTTGTAAGCTTTGAATTTGTTGCAAATATGTCGGGAATGTAAGCCCGTAGCAGCTCAAACCATAGCTAATGATAGCATCTACTAAGCCATAGTACACAGTGCAGGGGTATGAGTGTATGCGATGAGGGTATGCGTTTATTTATTTATATATTTGGTTCACGGATTGGGTCTGTTGGTGTCTTTGTCATTTATTATGTTTTGATAAAGACAGCATTAGTTTTAGTCTGTGATTCGGGTAGACGAATGTTGCAAAAGCCCGCTGTTAGAGTCATTTATTTTAACTTTCATAAGTGCTCCTTTGGGGCCTATTTGAATAAAGAATTTTGAATATAACTAACAATTTGTAACATTTTAAAGAATATTTGTGAACTAGTTCACTTACACTTGGTCTGTAGGTTTCCGGAGTCCATAGAACGGGTTCTCGAGGATGATTCCGCCGATGGCAGCTTCTTTTATTAACGGTTTAACCATTAGGTTCCGACGTCGCCAAAAAAACTGTAAATAAACAAAAATAGCTTTTTAATCTCGGTATCGTAGAGTGCAAGTTCTCCTATCAGCAGCGCAAGTACGGATCTTTTAGATCGATAAAATTGACAGTTCAAATCGATAAATTGGGTTTTATCGATTTTTTATATAATATATCGAACCTCGATACTAACGACAAAAGTTATCGAATAGCTAGGTCGAATCCAAAGAGAATATAGAGCTACTACAATACTTTACGTTCAGAGTTCGGTACTCGCAACATTCGATAAATTTATCAGGGTTTTCGATTCGACAAATGTATTGAAGCGACTTTCGTACTTGCGCCGCAGTACGCTTACTCTCGACACTCGATTCCAATCGTAAATTAGGATAAGGATCGAAATCGTGCAGGGTGTTACTCTTGAACGCAAGACCAGCTGCCTTATCAGCTAACAATCTCGTGTTCGTTTTCAATACCAGACCGATTAAAACCAGCGGTCACTAGTCTTCAAAAAGAAGCGAAAACTATTGACAACTCCTTCCACACGAAGACTAGTGACCGCTGGTTTTAATCGGTCTGGTATTGAAAACGAACACGAGATTGTTAGCTGATAAGGCAGCCGCGCACGATTGTAACCGATTGCACTGGAATTTGTTGGAACTAAATGAAATTATCTGATCATTATTTTGCTTTGACGCATATTGAAAAAGGAATTGAAAAATAAATGTTTTTTTTTTAATGTTATTTGGTAATGAAACGAGCTGGTCGTTTGCCTGATGGTAAGCATAACGCCGTCCCATAACAATTGCAGTGCCACCCAGAACTTTGAAACACAAAGGCCTGCGCAGTACAGCAATGCTCTCGTTACCCTGAGACATTAGGTATTAATTAAGTCTCATAATCCCAGTAATTTCACTGGCTACTCTGCTCATCAAACCGGAACACAGTAACCCTTGCACATTACTGCTTGGCGGCAGACTTCACTCACAAAGCTGTGGTACCAACCCATATGGACACTCGCAGAAGAGTTAGTCCTAACACCTAATATAATTAAATTATTAGACAAGTATAATAATTAAAATTAAACAAAACAAGACTGCCCTATAACCAGTGTCACTCGTAAGGATTCCAAAGATACCCCTTCTAAATCTGCTCAGACATTTAAAAGTTATGGTCGAATAAAGAAACTCACATACATACATATGTGGACACTGAAAACATTCTACTCCTTTTTGGGCGGTCGTGTAAAAACACGGACCTCAATGTTTCAAGTGGAGAATTAAATGTAAATTTATAACACACGTTTTGGCAAGAAGAAGCTATTCCTATATGTTTTGTTAGTTAATTATAGAATCGAGTACGTTCACGGTTCACAGCCATGTACAATGTACATGCTTGCGTTACCTTGCGAGTCTTTGAACATACTATTTATACTTTTGAAAAACTGACTCGACTTCGAACCATTGCAGGCGTTCCGCGCTAGATTTTAGGGTGCGAACTATCAAAATGATCTCATTACCAGCCTCGTACGCTCCCACTGCTCCCACTCCCACGCGGGCCCAGTGCGGCTTGGTGGATCTCACATGTTCTTGAATTTTGTGGTTCTTGAACATGCCGGTTTCCTCACGATGTTTTCCTTCACCGTTTTAGAGAGAGTGTGAATAATCCACACATAACTTGATATAAGTCATTGGTGCGAGCCGAGTCGAGATTCGAACTATGGTGCGTCGGACTGAAAGTCGCACAATTTCCCGCTGGGCCACACTCGCTCTCACAATGATCTATTTTTATACAAATAATCAACCTACGGAAGAGCGGTACACCTTTTTTAAATAATTATAGCTCTACCGATAATTGACTACTTTAATAAATGCGAAAGTGTTTGTCCTTCTTTCACGCAGCAACGGCGCAACGGATCGACGTGATATTTTTGTATAGATATATAGTTTATGGAGCGGAGAGTAACAATAGGCTACTCTTTATCCCGGAAAAATACACTGTTCCTGTGGGAAGCGATTGCCATGTGGCCTGGGTGAGACTGTGGCACAGAATAGATAATAGTACAAACTGCGGGCAGACTGTTTATTTTAAGGATTCGATTTTTTAGGAAATCTCTAGTTTCAATAATGTGTTATAATTGTTATAGGGACCGTATATACTTTCATATGCATTCGGTAAAAAGCTGTTATTTTGATATTACAAACAGACATTTCAATTTTATTTTTTGTATGTATAAATATTACTTACAACAAAGTAAGTGCAACATTTTAGCTTGGATCGTATTTACATTCAATAAATTTATCACTCGCGTCATTAGATACCGCGTCACCGCGTGAGGTGACGCGTGTGCTTATCAATATCTCTTATCGTGGAAGCCTGCCAAATACTCTGAGACCGGACCTGACTACAGTATGGACAATAACGTACAACCATAGAAATTGTAGAGACTCGGCTGACGCATAGAAACATTCGCATTCATTTCGCATTGACGCATAAGTTAGTACCACATAATTATATAAATATACAGTGGTGGTCATATAATTAAGAACGATTAATAGTACGACACCAATACTATGTTTTCACCATAATTTCAGTGCGCAATTTGTTACTAAACATTCTCAGATCGTGTTGTAGAATATTCTTATGACTGATCTGTATCATTTGGTGTAATAATCTTGTCAAAATTATGTACCTTTTTATTTTTCTATCTATTAAATCATAGGAAGTCATAAAGTTCCCGGAATACTAGCTGGACAAATAATTAAGAACGAAAATATTTTGGTCTTTTTTTATCATTATGAAAATGGAATGCAAAGTACTCGTTTACTATTTTTATTGCATTTTCGCGCTACTATTGTTAGGATATACGTTTTCTGCAATTCATTTTTTGAAATGGTGAAAAAAAAATCTTGCGACTCTACGTCTACAGAAATAATAATAAAGTTGCGTGGTCATAATTGGTCGTATAAAAAAATTGTGGATCACTTGCATTGTTCAAAAACGATGGTGTACCAGACTTTGAAGCATTTTAACACACATCAGACAACTTCTAATCTCCCCGGCAAACCTAAAGCAAGCAAACTTATCCACGAGATGATTTAAGAATAGTTCACCTTCCCGAGCAGGACCCGTTTAAAGCGTCAAATTAAATAAAAAATGAAGTTTTTGGTGAGAATAACCTTAAGGCAACTCTGCACGACCCGTTCGAAGAGGGCTAGTGGAGGCACAGTTGTTTGGGCGAGTAACGAGGAAGGAGCTCATGTTGACACCACGCCATAGAGAGGCCCGACTAGCGTTTGCAATCAAGACTGTAAATAGCAGCACTGGAACAATGTACTTTTTTCGGACGAAACAAAGATAACTAGACTATGCTCTGATGGCAAGCAGTCTTCAGTACGAACGCCGACCTGTGAATAAAGCATTCAATCCTAGATACACGAAAAAGACGGTGAAGCATAGCGGTGGAAACGTTAGGGTTGCTTTTCTGGTTACGGCGTGGGACCTACAAGGCAACATGGAACAATGTAACATGTAGGCAACAAGGCAACATGGACCAATATCAATACAAAAAGATCCTCGAAGAATGTATGCTGCCATATGCAGAAGACAATCTCCCGGTAATTTGGACATTCCAGCACAATAATGACCCGAAGCTCACAGCACACTGTAAAAAGATACCTCGACAGTCAACTGGTAATTGTATTAGACTGGCCACCGAACAACCCAGATCTTCATCCGATCGAGCATCTTTAGTGTCAAGTCAAAAAGAGCTATCAAACAGATGGTCTGGTAACATTAAAAAAAAAAAAAAAAGGCGGTAGTTGTGTGAGCACGTAAAAATTCGCTCTCTTCGTAAATTTTCTATTTAATAAGTGTTTTACAAGTTTTTTAAACCCAAATTTTTGTGTATATGTGTTAATTAGTGCTACTTCACCTGCCTGTGTACCATTTCCATCACCAAAATCTCTAAGGAATTATACCTGTGTAAAATTGTAAAACTGTAGACATGTCACAGGACATGTCTACAGCTACTCAATCTATGTTTGAAGTTATGGAGGCTCTGAACAAGAGAATGGCTGCATTTGAGAGTGACCTGCATAAGTCACCACCTGTAAGTACTACTGATACACTAGCGGCGGACTTCAATGCATTCAAAGCTTTCACTGTGCAAGTGCTGCGTGCCTTTCAGCAGCAGCTCAGTGGGCTTGCTCATGAAGTTGATCAGCAAGAGATGCGCAGCCGCCGAAAAATCTTGCTCTTTCATGGTGTACCAGAAGATAAGAAAGAGCAAACCAGTGATGTTATTACTAAGGTGATCACCACTAAACTTAAGATGTCTGATTTCAACACACAGTGCATCAGTCGTTGTCAACGGATGGGCCGAGCTTCTCAGGATAGACCTCGACCTCTACTAGTTAAATTTAAAGAAATTATTGTGCGTGACAAAGTGTGGTTCGCTAAGACGAGCTTGAAAGGTACTGGTGTCACACTTTCTGAGTTCCTGACCAAAACTAGGCATGAGGCGTTCATGGCTGCAAGACAACGCTTCGGTTTGAATAAATGTTGGACAAGGGATGGCTATGTTCACATCCTAGGAGCCGACGGTGCACGTCACCGTGTTAGCAATCTTGAAGAGCTTCATAAGATTGCACTGCCTATGACGCCGGAATCTTCGAAGCCGGTGGCGGCTAAAGAAGCCAAGGAACCTTTGCCCACGAAGACACGACGAGCAGCAGTTGCGGCCACTAAGAAGTAAAGCATTCCGATTTGCATTCCGGCAGTGCAAGTACCAATATTTTTATTAAACAAGATTGAAAATTTAAGTTGGAGATGGGTGGTTCTTGATTTTTTCGAAAACGAAACGATGCCTAATCTACTTTCTTCAATATTAATTGGATATTCGCTTCTTGCAATTCGAAAACTAGTTTATGGAACGAAGACTTTTTTAACGTAAATGTATGAATGGTTTTATAGTCGTTCGCAACGGTTTTCACACGAAAATCACAAAAATAGTTTCATATCGGGATTAGTTCTCGTTCTCCGAGAAAAGTTGTGTTTCTGTTTCGAAAAATAACAATGATCTATGTACCTATTTCTAATTTTAACTTGTCGAACAGTCAATTTGTCGGTCGCAGAGTTCTGTACTTGCACCGCAGTTCTTGTAGTCATATTGTTTTAGCCGCACTGCCAACTACTAACTAGGTACTTAGTTACTAGTCAATTAGCTGTTTTCGCAGCTCAATGTTTACTTTTCGTTACGATCTAATGTTCATTAATAATCACTTCTACATTAAAGAAGGGTAGATAAATAAGTACCGCGTATTATCTAAACTTTAAACGTATTAGATTACTCATTACTAAGTAACGTAGTTTTTTCTTCTTCTTGGATTTATACATATCTTACGTTTCTTTTTAAGTTTTTAGTTAACCTTAAATCTAGCTAGACATATAACTCTGTCAAGTGTCAATCCCATTGTCATTTTCAATTTTCATTGTCAATTGTGTCAAATGTCAAAAAATAGATTTTTTTTTTTTTGCGTCTTGGATGCATGATAGACCAATACTTAAGTTATGTTATAGTGATTGTATAGTTAGTTTTGTTGTTCTTGATGTTTCATAGATCAATTAATTAATGTTATATTTTTATTTAAAGATTGTTCGTAATTTATTATTATGCTGTTCTATACTTGTTTTTCTTTGTATATCGAGGTTTATTATTCATTAAATGTTTTTTTTTTGGTGTAATTATAATTACTTTTTGTAGGTACAGCAGCTGGCAGATGAAGTAGTTTATATATGTTTGTATATATATATATATTTTTTTTTAATTTTGTTTTTAATTATTGTTATTTTATTTTATATTTACCTATTATATTATTGTATTTATAACGTTATTATATTATTATTTATTATCATATTAGTATGTCGGATATCAACAGTAATGACGATAGTGATGAATACTTTTCTGTACCCTCTGTATCAAGTAGTTCTTCAGATAGCTTTGCTAGCATACCTACCTTATCTGAGACACTAGCCAGCTACTTTTCTGATGTTCCTAAAAATTTTAACGTTCTTCATATTAATGCCCAAAGCATTCCGGCTCATTTCCATGACATGCAGGCATCTTTTGATGTTAAAAACGCCCATGCTATTCTGGTTTCCGAGTCCTGGTTGAAACCCTGCCTTCCCTCGTCTCTGTACTCCCTTCCGGGTTTTAACTTGATACGCAATGATCGCACTGGGAGTGGTGGGGGAGGCGTTGCTATCTATCTGCGTTCTCAAATTCCTTTCTCAATTATTAGTATGTCTGCGCAGCCTCCGCCACCCAATGCGGGCGAACATCTACTTATTGAAATTTTACTTTCCCATAGTAAGATTTTACTAGGAGTTTATTATAGTCCTTCTTTACGTGTAAATTATTTCTCTTCCTTTGAAAAAATGCTTGAAGATCTTACCGTATCCTATAATCACACCATTATTATGGGTGACTTTAATACTTGCCTTCTTAAAAATGATTCTCGCTCACTATCTTTAAAATCTATCACCAACGCTAACAATATGCATATACTGCCCCTTGATGCTACGCATAACTTTCCTAATTCCATGCCGTCTCTTCTTGACCTTATTATTGTATCTTCCTTGCAGCATGTTGCTAAGCATGGGCAGTGTAATGCTGGCGCGTTCTCCTATCATGATCTTATCTATCTATCTTATAAAATTCGTCCTCCAAAACCCAAACCAAAAATTCTTCTGCAACGTAACTTTGGTTCTATGAACGTTGATGAGCTCCGTAATGATGCACGTGACTTAGATTGGAGTCAAGTATTATATGCCTCATCGTTGGATGATAAAGTTGCACTTTTCAATTCCGTACTAACTCAACTTTACGATACCCATGCTCCTATTAGAGCTGTAAAGATGAAACATCTCCCAGCTCCTTGGCTAACTAGTGATATCAAAGCTCTTATGCACAAGAAAGTTATTGCTAAGGCTAAAGTTAGATGTAATCCTATTGATACTAACAAGGAGAAATATGTTCTTGCACGGAATCGCTGCAATAGGATGTGTAGGGATGCTTTTCGCCGTCATGTCCATGACTCCGTTGAAAACGAAGATCCAGCTAAAGTCTGGAAATTTTTAAAATCACTGGGAGTAGGCAAGATTAAGCAAGATCCCGTACCAAAAGATCTGGACATTGATTCCCTCAATCAACATTTTTCATCTTCATCGAATATTAATGCTAACGACAAAATTGATACTATAAACACTCTTTCCAGCCTTGTTACTCCAGATTATTCTCCATTCATCTTTAGTCAAGTCACTGCAAGTGACGTTAAAAAGAGCATCCTCGCTATCCAGTCTAATGCAATGGGTGGTGACAACATTAGTCGGAAAATGATTGTCTTTATTCTAGACGAAATCCTTCCTATTATTTGTCACATCCTGAATTTTTCCATTTCCAGCGGTGCTGTCCCTTCCATCTGGAAAGATGCGCACATAATTCCCCTTCCTAAAAAGTCCAACCCTGTTTCTTTTTCCGAATATCGTCCTATCTCTATCCTACCATTCCTTTCTAAGGTTCTTGAGCGTTTAGTCCATGCTCAGTTGAGCTCCTTCCTTCATAAACATAACCTCTTTAATCCTCTGCAGTCTGGTTTCCGTCGCGGACACAGCACTGTTACAACCCTGGTTAAAATAACAGAAGACATCAGGCTGGGCATGGAAACCGGACAGCTGACTATACTCACTCTACTAGATTTTAGTAATGCTTTCAACACCGTCGACTTTGACATTCTTTTGGCAACGCTCAGCTCTATTAACGTATCTCCTTCAGTGACTGACTGGTTTCACAGCTATCTGTACGGACGCCGGCAACGCGTTCATCTCGATGATTCGTTCTCCTCTTGGTGCAACGCGGTAGCTGGTGTCCCTCAAGGCGGCGTTCTTTCTCCTCTTCTCTTTGCTATATTTATTAACTCTATTTCTAACAATCTTACTTCTTCCTACCATCTTTATGCTGACGATCTCCAAATCTACACGCAAACTTCGCTTGATAGGTTAACAGAAGCTGTTGGCCGTACAAATGATGATTTATGTCGTATAGCGGAATGGAGCAAGCGCTTCGGGTTAAAGATCAACCCGAAAAAAACTCAAGCCATCATTATAGGAAGCTCCAGAATGATAGCAAGAATAGATTTTGCCACGCTCTCTCAAGTTGTTTTTGATGGTGTCATAGTTCCTTATAGCTCGGAGGTAAAAAACTTGGGCGTTATATTAGATAACTGTCTTTCATGGGGTCCGCAGCTGGCATCTGTTAGTCGGAAGATATTTGCTTCGGGAGCTTCTCTTAGAAGACTGCGAAACTTTCTTCCGACTGCTACTAAAGTTACGCTTGCACAATCTCTCCTTCTTCCCATTCTTGACTATGCCGATGCCTGTTATCTTGATCTCACGGAGGACCAGCTGAATAAGCTTGAGCGTCTCCAAAACTACTGCATAAGGTTTATTTTCGGACTTCGAAAATTTGACCATGTTTCTCAATTTCGTGCTCAACTCAAGTGGCTGCCTATTCGCCTTCGCCGGAATACTCACATTCTTTCTCTGCTATATAATATTTTATTCAATCCCCTTACTCCGCTCTATTTGAAGGAAAGATTCGAATTCCTTCATTATTCCCAACAACTTTCCCTTAGGTCATCGGAAAACATGTTGCTGAAAACGCCTGTTCATAGTACTTCGTTCTATGACAAGTCTTTCACTGTACAAGCTGTACGTCTCTGGAATAAGCTTCCACTAGCTATAAGGCAGGCTCAAACTCTGGCTACCTTTAAAATCAAGGTAAAACAGTTATACCTCACTCACCCTCACTAGTTGTTGTTGTTTGTCTCCGTACGTAATTTGATATTATATGTATATATTATATTATTTAGTATAATTATAGTGATATGTATGTTTAAGTATTGTATTACTTACTTATTAGCATGTATGTGTGTTTTTTATTTTTCCTTAATATGTTATATGTATATATTATTGGTATCTATATTATTATATCTATAATATTTGTGGGTACATGTATATATAATTTTAATATTTTTTTTTTTTCTATTTTGTTTATTTGTTTACACCACCGACCTCTCTCACTCCATTAGTTCTCTCCATCCAAAGGTTGACTGGAAGAGATCGCTTTTAGCGATAAGTCCGCCCATTGTACTTTACTGTGTTTTAATATTTCTGTACTGTTTAATTTATAAGTCTGGTGTACAATAAAGTATTTTGTATTGTATTGTGTATTGTATTAATGAGGTGTACGACTCGTTTTTGAAAGTGTGGAATTCTATTTCAATTGGGATGCCAAAAGTTGATAGTGTCGTTGTCGCGCCGCTGTCATGCTGCAGTTATCCACAGCCACTAAATATTAATTACTAATTTATTTTATAACAAAAAGTGTTTTTAATTATTTACAACACTACACTATTAAATTAATTATTAGTTTTAGTCGAATTATTTAATTATTGTTAACATTATGATTAAGTCTTTCTGTCGTTCTTAATTATTTGTCCAGCTTCCCACCTACTGTTAAGCGAACAATATTTAAATGACATTAAATCGAACAGGAATAATACAAATTATTTCGTAATTTCTTTTGCGATTATGGTTACCTTGTAAATGTACTAACTGACAGTATAGCCACCATTTTTCAGGGAGTAACATTTTTATAGTTATGAACATTTAAATTTCAAAATGATGTGTTTGTATGAAGCGTTCTTATTTATATGACCACCACTGTATAATTTTGTTAGTGGGAGGACTAACTCTTCTGCGAGTTTCCGTCTGGGTTGTTACCACCGCTTTGCTCGTGAAGTCTGCCGCCAAGCAGTAGTGTGCAAGCATTACTGTGTTCCGGTTTGATGAGCAAAGTATCCAGTGAAATTACTGGGCTTATGAGACTTATTACCTAATGTCTTAGGGTAACGAGCGCACTGCAGTGCCGCGCAGGCCTTTGTGTTTCAAAGTTCTGGGTGGCACTGCAATTGTTATGGGCCGGCGTTATGCTTACCATCAGGAAAACGACCAGCTCGTCTCGTTACCAATAACATTAAAAAAAAAGTTCCATATATGCTTGTATAATATTTAATGTGACTCAGGATAACGAGTGCACTGCAATAGCCAATAATAGCTGGCATGTTTAATTAAGTCAACTTAGATTATATTCAATTAAATACATGTGGTATTTTCAGTCTTGTTTCCCAAAGAATTTTATATCCTTCTATATAAAGTACTAAATAAAGTGCTAAATGGTAAATAAATAGATGGTCAATTACTTTTAGAATCAACATGGTATAAAAGCAAAGAAAAATCTCCCTTACTGTTTTGTTTTATATTGTCAATTGCAAATGCCAAAGAATCTTCTATCCTTGAAAATATATTACATACTTATATGGTAAAAACACAGATGACCAATAACTTTTAGACAACATGGTATACAAGTAAAGAGAAATCTCCATTACTGCTTTGTTTTATATTGTCAATTGCTAATGCTGTTGATGTTTAGTATATTATATCTTATCTCTTTATGAGCCTTGTTTATCTTGATAGTGGATGGTTTGTGTACTTTATGGGTGTCTTAGCATGTGGTGTGTAAGTCGAAGGGTCATTTCAGCTGGGTTCAAACAGTATAAACTGCAAATATGATTAAAAAACCCTTATGGAGACCCTAATGGGATGACCTTAGGGAGAAAAATATTATGTGTAATTTTGATGGGCCTTTTCAAACTAAAGTTAAGAAAACACCCCATCCATTTCATGTAGGGTTGCTGGCCATATTGTTAAATACAGTACCTATTTAACTTACTTTATTTAACTCTTTAATATTATTTACTTATTCTATTGAAAAAGAGCCATAAATAAAAACCTGTTTTAAAATATAATGTAGCAGAAATACATCTTTAGTCAAAGAGAATACAACTATTCTTCAGTCTATAATTTAACATCAAATTAAGTCTCTATTATTTTTAATTTGAAGTTTAATTATAGAGTCTTACAAATCTGTTTTTTTTTGTGGTAAGACCGATTGTGTCTTATGATATGGTCCAGTCTTTCCCAAAATGTAGGTCACTATTAGGGTCCTGAAATTAAAGTGGCTTAGCATGACAATCGCAAGAGTGTCTCACATAGTTTTGATATGTAGTAATGAGAGAATTCTGCAGCAGCAATATAGTGGGTACTTTGAACTTTTTTTGGGTTGCGAACTACGATCCTCGTAACTTTGCAAGGCACTGATATAGACAAATCTGTAAGTTCTGCAACTTTTGAACTATTCAGACATACTTGACTATTTGGCATCATTTGAATAATATTTTGCAGCTTACAACATTTACTAAGTACACCAAACAGCAAAAATTAAAAAAAAAGCAGTATTATTATAATTGCTATCAATTTAAAAAGCTAAAGTAGCGAATATTGTTTACACAAAGAAACATTGTATATGCACATCTACAATATAATGCAGTAAATCCAGCAAGCATGTACTGCATTTTTGGCTCAATAACTAGTGTCAGCAAATAATATGAACTTGTTACCTAATTAATTTATCTTTTAATTTTTTCTCTACATACATGCAGAACTGACACTGCTTAAAAAAGAGTTTTCATTAGAACTTGCCCCATTCATCACAACATGATAAATAGAGAGAGATAACTGTAAAAAAACTGACTTACATGGTCCCCAGTGCCAGCAAGATGGAGACATACTGGCTTTACCCCTTTGTCTGGCCAGTGGATGGGTAGTACTGCCTGGAAGTGGGCCTTCTGTGCAATCTTAGGGACGATGCCAGGCAGGTACCGCTCTAAAGGTGTCACAAAGTAGCCTTCAAGTAGTTTACAGTCTGCAAGGTTTTGTTCCTGATAAAAGAATTTACCCAATGATTTACTTTAGTAGTAAAATTGTGGATTGAGATGTAGTTATTAATGCCTACCAAATAGACTATACATAAAATGATCCAGAGGGCCTAGTGTGAGTTTTGCAAGAAGTTAAAGCATTCTATAGCGACGGCGCTTAAGCAGATTTTGTATGAAAAAATGCACAGCGCCCCTAGCACAGTATGTATGGACTATCATTGTGTATGCGTTTAGTATGGTGTTGAGTTGATAGATGAGGTCATTGCACTAACTGCGAAACTCACACTCAGCATACACATTAAATTATCCACTGAGGAAGAAACACTGGTTTGGTCTAGGTTCATAGAGCTGTTTCAAATTAGGAGTTAGGTCTAAAATTATGTTAAGGTGCATGTGCCAACCAACATCTGATATTTATTAAGTCACACGGCACTCTATTTAGACAAAACAGGTCTAAGCAATTTGGCTGTATTTTTTGTGTGATTGTGGTTCATTTTATTGGAAATTACTTATCCAATTTGGATTGTTTCAACTGTTTTCTTTCAAGGTAGTCCTATATATATAATATATATGTAATGTCAAAATAAGATCATACAGTATTCTAAACTTAAAGGTGATGAAAGTCAGTTCCCAATATTTTTTAAGCAATAATTATAGAAAATAAAATTACCTTTGTTATGGTCACTGGGTAGTCTCTTTCTACTAACTTAAAACATTCTTCGCGATTAGATACAACTTTCCTGAACTCGAATAACCTAAAATATAAGCGTAAAAACTTTTACATAACAATGTAACTAGTTCGGGAGCTAGGAAGTCAATAAATAGAGAATATGGAGGCACAAAATGATAAGCATTGTTGCTTTAAAACATGAGGTGATGCCAACCTTCTTAGATTTTCCGGCTTACCCCAACCTTTGGTGAAGAATTTTGTTAGTAGTATGCTCCTGTATACTGCGTCTAATTTACTAGAGGACATATTTGGTGATATGGGCGGTTGTATTATTGTTACGTTTCAGTTATGTATAGGTATAATTTTTATTTAATTTCGCTGCTCATTTGCTCAAGTTTCAACACATTTTTCGTGAATGGAATAAAATAAAATAATGATATTGATAATTTGTCAGTGTCATTCATTTGAAAACAAATAGCTGTCATAATATTTAAATGTCACTCAGCAAGCCAGCTGTTACATTGGTATTGTCAAAATGTCAACAGTTGGTTTTTTTTTGTTTGGATTCACGTGTTTTGAACTGTTATGTATTTAATAATAATAATAATAATAATAAATCATTTATTGATCCAAAAATGCATCTTAAGGTTACTTTAACAACAGAGTAACTCATAAGTAAAATAATTATATCACAATATGACAATGTAAATAATAATAACCAAATATTAACTAAAGATTAAAGTAACAGATTTGAGAAACCCTAGCTCTCACGGTAGGATACCCTGAGTTTGCAAGAGCTAGTTCTCTTCCAGGATGCTAGACTTTTAGTGTTATGTATGCGACTACGTGAATGTGAGTATGTGTATGTGAGTTTTTGGTGTGTGTTTGTATAAATATACCACTTATGGTTTTGTTAACAAATAATATGTATATATACTTTTCCAAATAATATATTAGCCTAAATATTGATCCTTAACAATTCTTCTGTTTTTTTATGATTTAAATTTTGTAAAAACTGTGTTATTTTCTTTTTACATACGTATTTAGTGTCTTGTACAATATCTAGCGTTTTATTAATTTGTTTATAAATGTAGGTTCCCAAATATTTGTAGCATTTTTGTCCTATTCTCGTGTTTGTTTTGTGTGATTTCCATATATATTTGCGGCCATGCTTTGTTGGACTACTAGTTACAGTTGCAAGAGCTGTTTTATGAAATCGAAGAGCACATGCTAGAACAAAAAGTTGTCTAACCCGGAGTTCTTTAGTATCGTTATACAAATCATCGGTTGGATATCTGAAAGGTTTTTTATGTGCGACTTTAAGAATGAGTCGTTGTGCGCGTTCTGCTTTCATCAAGTGAGTACCACAAGCAGCGCCCCATGATGTTATACAGTAGTTTAGTACCGACTTGCAAAGGGCCGTATACACCATTCCAACTATTTTTACATCTGCCACAGCTCTTAGCTTTTTAAATATGTAAGTAAACTTCTTTACACGATTGCCAACTGTCTCTATTTGTTTTGTCCAAGATAGAAGTTCATCGATGTATATTCCCAAATATTTAATATCAGTGACTTGTTCAAGGCTCGGGCATGCACATCGATGTTGGTCGTCTATGGCACAAGTATGAAGCCTAATACAAGGTGGCTCAGGAGGTGCAGAACGGCCTGACACACGAAATGCAATGATTTTGGTTTTAGCAGCATTTAGAGTTAGCAGATTGTGTTGTAGCCAGTCAACTATGTTACGTAAGCCGTTATTAGTAACTGTTGTTAACATATCCCAGTTTCGGTCATGGAAGATGATGGCAGTATCATCAGCGAATGCAAACAGTTTTGCGTGGGGTATGTTAATTTGACAGAGATCATTTAAGTAAGCTAGAAACAGAGATGGTCCCAGCACACTCCCCTGTGGGACACCAAAATACACCTCTTGGTAGTCACTGAGGTGCTCGTCAACTTTTAAACGCTGTTTTCTTCCAGAAAGATACGACCGAAACCATTCGAGTGCTGTCCCGCGGACACCTAGCAGTTCCAGCTTCTTTAAAAGTATAGGGCGTGATACAGTGTCAAATGCTTTGGCAAGGTCAAGGAAGACGCCAATGCATCTCTGTCCAGTATCCAATTTACCAGCCACAAAGTCTACTAGTGATGTCACGGCGTCCTCCGTTGACCTGCCTGGGCGAAAGCCAAATTGGTTTTCGGAGAGGATATTCTCTCTTTCAAGAAAGGTTATAAAACTTTTGTTGACCACTCTCTCCAAAATCTTTATCTAAAATTTAGGAACTTACTTAGGAAGTCACAAACTACTAAGAGGTGATACTAGATATTATGTGGTTGGTCATATTAAACCCGCCACTAAAGCATTTTTAGAAGTTAAACACAGGCTTAAAGTGTGCTTAATTTTTTTGTGGAAAGGCCGTACGTTCTCTTAGTAGTTTGTAGCCAATGTCAGGCTATATTGCAGTCTTGATCCGTTTATGTCTGAACTCAAAGTAGATTTACCGCCTTACCACAAAAAAATTAAACACTCGTTAAAAACTGTTGAACTCCTTCACATGCCTTAGTCGCGTGTTTAAATATGAGCAAACACAAATCCTGATTTAAGTAGTGTCTGACACAATTCTGTTGTGACATTTTTAATGATTTTCGACGTTTATCTTTAGATACTATCGAGCTAAACAGGCATCTAAGTGTTTTTTTTTTGTGGTAACAGTTACAGTTTGCCAGTGGTAGGGGTACCGGCAACGGTTGGGCTAGCTAGTTTGTATAGTACTACACAATAATATTGATACTGCTAAACTCTTATTTAAAAATACAATACAATATACAAAACTCTTTATTGAACATCAAAAATATATATACTTAACTAGTTAATTATAAAGCTCCTATAAACATACACACATCTTACACACTACCTACTAATATATATATATATATAGGCAGCTTTGCCAGGGCTTTTCGTCGTCCATTCCACAAAGCCCGAGACTCACTATTTTGCGTGCTACCCGTAATGACATACAGAGCCGAAACTTGGACTCTGTGTATATTGGTCCTTTAATTCAAACTTATGGCATGAACTAGCTTGCAGAGAACCTCTGTAGGATTGAATCTAGAACGACGTGATTAGACAGAGAATTAAGGTTACCGATATAGCTCGAATGATAAGCTCGGTGAAGTGGCAATAGGAAGGTCACATATTTCAAAGAACCGATAACCGATGGGTTGGACGAGTTCTAATATGGAGACCACGTGTAGGCAAGCAATTAAATGAGGAAAGCCGAAGATCGGGTTGGGTGGCGCTTATTGCGAGAGGTCTCTATGTCCAGCAGTTGATTGATGCAGGCTAATAACGATGATGGTGTTGTTGATGATGATGATGCTGAAAGTAATGCATTGTAACTTCCTTAGACGGATACCTTGAAATTTGACTATCAATGAGATGTAATTTTTCATTACAGTCATGGTTTTGAGAATGTGCGTAAAGTGGTAGTATTTTTAAAACCAGCAAATAAACTGATGGATTATAACAATGATCCAGCATTTTGTCTAATACACATGTCCTAACAAAGCAATCAACAGAAAAATAATTGAACACAGTATGAAATACGTGGGCAAATATTAGGTAAATAGAAGGATAGAATTCGATAGCATTTTCAGTAAATTGTTGTACACATATTTGTGCTAATTCTTGTATAGACAAAGCAAGAGTTTGATGACATGTGTTTTTGAATTCTTTAGTCTTAGTATCAAGCAGTTTTACGATAGCTACAACCAACCTCCAAAGTGCTAGCGATTTATAATCATCGTGTTTACTTAATAGACCTCTGGTGAGCGCATTTTGAATGTTGCCCAATAACTCTACGGGGACTACCATATCAAGCTGAAACACAAAGTGTGGTATGTTGCTGCAGATATGACGTAAAACTTCCTGGCAACCATTTCTTATATTCTGTTCCTCATTGTTCATCCATTTCGGCACACATTGCTCAATTACAGGATGCAGCAAGTTATTATACTTCTGCATTTGAATGTTAACATTCTTCGAATGGAGTAAGTAACAAATGAATATATCCATATAGACACTAGAATTGTTTGAAATCAAATCGTATACCGAGCCTAATAATGAATTTTCTACGAATTCGCAATCCAGAAACCCGATCAATGTTGCAGCATATTTAGTAACACAACCCAAAGTGTCCTCAAGATCAACCTTTGGAGGCAAGGATTTAAGAAACAGAAACGATTTTTGATAACACTCTCCTATGACACTGTGGGGCACTTCATTCACTCTGCCCAGAGTCGTATAAATAGTTTTATCTTCTTCATGACTTAAATTGTCGAGAAAATAACTAAGAACCCCCCATGTTTCTTTAATCCTCATCGGATCTGTCTCTTTGCATAGCAAATCAAATGTGTTTTTAAAAAGAACGGCTCGTATAGTAGAGTTTCTTGATGATTTCCACATAATCGATAGTTGGTTTATTAGACAATCTGGTTTAAATTTTGCAAACGCCAAACGTATACCGTGTTTACGCAGCGAAACAGGTGCTTTCAACAATATATGAATATATTTTTCGATATCACTCGACCTCAAATTGTAGTATAGGGTGTTCAAGGATAGGAGGGCATACTGTAGATAATCACCTTTAGCGTACCACAGGACTACATCAGCTGAGAGCTGCGGTCGAGCCAAGTGCATATGTTTAGCGATGTGCTTACGATGGCTCAACTCAATTTCATTTACTTCATTCCAAACTATTTTGTTCTCTTCGGGAGTAAATTTTTTTATGTAATCTTTTAATTTGTTTTGAGGCAGAAGTATTACTATGCCTCGCACGAGAGCTCTGTGTCCAGTGCCATTTTGAATATCATTTATGTTTTTCTCAGCCCATTCTGTTGCTAGTGAGTGTGGCCAATATATTCGCAATTTTCGTAAGAACCTGTTAAGAGAAATTTCGTCATCACAGCGCAAAGTATCCACTTTATTCTGGTGGCGCACCAGCAACCCAGGATCGTGTTTTAGAGCGTTCAAACAGACTTCTTCACAAGCGTTTAAAACTAGCGAATCTTCAAACAACTGTTTCCTATATGGGTGCACCATTTTATAAGCCCCAGGAAAGTATATGTACGGTGGTGGACGTTTAATCTCTTTAAGTTCTACAGTCGAGACTTCCTCCCACGGCCACGTCCACCCATTGTGTCGCCTTTTTTTCTTCTTCTTTCTTCGCTTTCTTATCTGCGGAATAGCTTTACACCATGAACACGCTTTGTAGATGTTACCGAGTTCTGAAATTTTCTCGATTAACATTTTGTGATGTGTTTCTTCCCTCTCCCAATCCTTGATTAAGTTGCACATACATTTAAGCAGTTCAATGGCTTCATGCATCCCTGTTTCGCTGTCTGTGTTTTGTTTGAGTAATTTTGTCACCAAGAAATTGTACAAATATTCGAACAGTTTGTTTTGTTCTTCACAATTTAAATTCTTTTTAAAATTTCTTAGGGTTTCAAATTCAAACTTTTGTTCAACTATGTCAGGGACAGACTGATCTCTTATAACTTTGTATAAAATAATGGCAATGATACACATTTGCACCTTATTCCCGGATTCTATGTATACTCCTAATGTATGGAATAATGAATTTACTGTATTCCAAGTGGAGTCATCAAATCGGAACGCGTTGTGTTGCGTAAGCAGACTATTGACAAATTTTATTTTATGCTTGTAGATTTCATTGACGTGTTTGTCATAATAATATTGAAGCACTGTTTTGACGTGTTCGAAGTCATAGCTGGCGCTAGTCAATAAAATGATTAACATTGAAGTTCTTTCTTCAGGTGACGATTCAGTAAATATCAACCTTACGATATCACGGAAAGCTACGCTAAAAGGGGCAAATTGGTACCAACGGTAGAATACCTTATTAGGTTCAGAATGTTCTAGTGCGTTAAATAGTTTTTGTATATAACTTTTGTCATCACCATTACAATCTTGGTCGATGGTCATGATCGCACTTAACAAAGGTATTACTCTATTCCGAGGCATCTTTCTCAAAAATGGTGACAAATAATAGAAAATGTCATGTCCATAAGGAGTAATTCCATTCCAAAAATGTCTCTTTATCAATCTTTCTATCTTATCTCGTTTTATGAATTTTACAAAGGTGTTAATGTCCATTTTCCTGACATAACGACATAATAATTCTATGTTACCCTTAACTTGTAGAGGATACTTTTTTATAAAAAAAATTGTATTTCTAACGCCAAAGTTTACATATTCGTGAATACCATAAACATTATATATATTTAAAAACTCTTCAAAATTACCTTTTAGCAAGAATAAACTTAACCTCATAATCTTGCGACGTTTGCTATAATGCAGGTGTTTCATGTAAACCTCTAGAATTTTAATAGATCTTCTGAATAATCTCTTGAGCACTTTAACTGGAATATCTTGTGAGCGTTCTTCCACGATATGTTTTATGAACTCCAATGAACAATTTTGGAGCCAGCGTAGTGAAGCTTTTGGATTTTGTTCATTGACGTAATTGTAGAACCGTGAAAGTCGTTCTTCGTCTTTCAGGTGCCGTCTTATATGCAGCATTAGTTTAGTCACAGCTTTGCCATTCATGTGAGGGAAGAGTTCCTTGCGTAGATAATCTGGATCGATAATGTCAGCATACTGTGGATCGGTTATGAGCCACGTACTTTTATTGATTGCTCTTGAAGCGTAAAATATATCATCGCACTTAAAAACACCTAGAATGTAATCAACATTTCGCCTGCTGCAAGCTATGTCAATTTTTATCATGTTTTCTATGTCATCATCGTCATAGTTTATGTTGGGTATGTCTGCAGGCCTATCAACGAGCGCTTCTGTTACTAATTTGTTGTAATATTTCTGTCGTTCTCCAAGCGTGTGTCCTTGTAATGCAGCCATAGTCAGTTTCTGGAAAAAATAGAGTATTTTTTTATTACAATCAAGTGCTATCACAAAACTGGTATGTAATCAAAGTTTGAATATTATATGGACTGATTGAGGATGTTTTTGCAGAATAAAAGCATATCGATTTACTTCCGTTTTTTTTTGTATAAAGACTATAAAATCGGTGACAGTAAAAAATAATCTAGGTACTTTAACAATAAATAACAAGATAAAATTTAAATGTTTAAAATCCCCAACAAAAAAGAGCAGATGATCTTCAAAAGGATGAACAGACTTTTTTTAATGCACCTATAACAAAACAACCATTTTTAAATTTTTTGATTGTCTGTCTGTTTGTTCGGGGTAATCTCCAAAACGGCTGGGCCGATTTCAACAGGACTTTCACTGGCAGAGAGCTGATGATATAAGGAGTAACTTAGGCTACTTTTATTTTAGATAAAGAATTGGGGTTCCGCGCCAAAAATAAAACCATGATATCCAATATCTTCGCGCGGGGGAAACAGCGGGCAGCAGTTAGTATTATAATAATATTGTACAAAATTTGCGATTGTAAATAATATAAAATTGCTTTAAAAAAGCGACGTACCGACTTCAGAGACAAACTACTGAACCGATTATGATAAAACTTCTATGGGACCAATCTGAAAGTACCTACATCCTTTCAAATAAAAAAAGAATTTACCAAATTGGTTTATAAATGACGGAGATCTGAGGTAATAAACATTTTAAAAAACCCACCGAATTGAGAACCTTCTCCTTTTTTGAAGTCGGTCAAAAATAACAATGCAACCCACCGTTTAATTGAATTAACATTGACACTACTATACACTCGCCGATTGTCACTCAACTAAAAGCAAAATATGAGGAAAATAACAAGCTGTACTGTAGCTAATAACCGGTTTTTACGTTGATAATGTTTATAATTCTGTTTGATAACAACAAATAGGTACGGTCAATTTATAGGTTTTTTTAGTGACCTCATTGTCACTTCCACTGTAACGCAGTAGCATACAATTCGACAAAGATAGTTTTTTTTATAAAATTTGATAACAAGACGAGTTGGTCATTTCCTGATGGTAAGATAACACCGGACCATAACAACTGCTGTGCCACTCAGAACATTGAAATTTGAAACACAAAGTCCTGTGCGACACTACAGTGAGCTCGTTATCCTGAGACAGTTAATAAGTCTCTTGAGCCCAGTAATTTCACTGACTACCTACCTACTCTGCTTATCGAACCAGAACACAGTAATGCTTGCACATTACTGCTTGGCGGCATTACTGCTTTTTTAACGTGAAATGAACACGAAACTCGTCCTCGATCCTCATGAAACTGTCAGAAGGCGGTATCCCTAAATTTTGACTATTGCTTAGCTGGTGATTCTGGCTGCCAGTGAAGTGAAGAATATAAAAAATGTCACATTATGTGGTACACATAGATGAGTAAGTATTGAATAAAATATTATAAATGCAATTGTGTGTGCAGTGTGTTTGTTGGTTTGTCCTTCTTCCACACAGCAGCCAATGAAGCAAATCTATAGCCGGCCATACATGCTTATGTATTGCGTTTTGCTATCAAAATAATCATGGTTTTGCAACAAGTGTGTGCATTGGTTTGGAAAACTCCTAGTTATAATACTGTAATGTAAGTCTACTGTGCAGTTCCTCAATATGAATAGGTAAATTCATGAGAGTGATAACATATAAATGATTATAGAACACATAATTATAGACTTCTGAATGAATGGAAAAGCCTGTAACATAATATTAGCTTAGTTCAAATTGCTAGTGATTACAGTTATTTCACAACATGTTACAATTAATTGTAACAAAATTTCTGCATGTAAGACAAAATAATTAATTTCACTCACTGGTGCAATTTAATTTATAGAAAATTCTAAAAACAAAAAAGAATCTGCTGACAATAATAGTTGGATTGTAGTTCCTTACTCCAACACTTATTATTATGTTTTGTGCCGCCGCCGGTCGCGCATTCCTCGTTCCGCAGAATACTAAAGCAATACCTTATTACCTTAGTCCTTACCTATATACCCCCCTATATACCAAAGCACTCTGTGTCTATATACCTTCTTAAGCTTATCAATACTAATATTACTTATGATATTGTTTGAGGTTGGTTACGCTAAATTGTACGCCAAAACCCGTAAATAGTAAACAAAATATATCATACCGTAAAAGAAATTCGATCTGCAATACATAAAATTATAATCACAACAATTTGACCAGACATTACCTTCAGTGCAAGAACTCGTATGCTTTGTAAAATGCACACGAAAATCTGTGTACCATTTTTTAGACAGCGTAATATCCCTTAATTAGTAGCAGTTTGTGACACTGTGTTATAGCAAAATACTGTAAAAACCACAAATTATATGTAAAAACTAAAACAGTATAAATGTTAAAAATTTCTCCAACGCATTTCAGTGTTGCCAACTCACAAAAATATTTCCCCCTAAATTATGGAGTAAAACCTCTAAAATCACCACAACTTCGTAGGAAACCCCCTAAATAAATAAATACAACTTATTCTTTGTAAATTATTCATTCATAAACTAGTTTTCTAGTGTTAACAATTTAAGAGACTTCGACTTTCTAGTTCTTGCTTTCTAACTTAGAGTCATCATTATATTCACAACGACGCCCTATGACTACCTAGCCTAGGTATATTTAGGTATGTAACAAAATTTTATCAAAATCCGTTTAATAAATTACAAATTTGAGTAAGCAAAAAGTGAGCAAGTATCACAACAAAACATAGCCCATATCGCTCAGGGACAATGTAGTTTCCTAGCCGTAAAAAAAATCTGATACGGATTATTGGGTATTGGTTTTCGAGATTTCCGCCCCCATAGGGCTGACACAGAGTAGTGATTACTTACTTAAAATAATGTTACTAAATAAATTCTTTAAAGTAAACGCTCCGTCAGGATGTATGATGTCTATTTCAAAAAGGGTGAAAACATACTCTTATACATAGATATTTTACCATTACTTTACTAGATCAGAAAAGTAGAGAGGTCTGGATACTAAAATAAAAAAAAACACCCTAAAAATACAATGCCCCTAAAAATAATGCCCTTAAAAGGGGGAAAATAAGTGGGTTGGGAACCCAGACGCCGTTGTTGTAAAGATGACCACAATTTTGCAGTGTTACCATTTTGTATTTGGAGAAAATACTAGCTTTTGGCGGCGATAATGCTAAAAAAGTGCTAGAACATTATTGAATCTGCTAATAAAATGCTAACTACTAAGTCTTGTTAAAATAGATAACAAAAGATAATAATAATAATAATCTTTATTTGTCAACATAACTGTGTTACATTACCTTTCAAGAAGAAATCCTAAGTAATCTAATGTAACTAAAAGACGCAGTTCTGTTAAAAGTCAATTTAATAATCCAAATAAATAATAATAGTATATCATCAATATATTCGTCTTATTGTGCTTGTGATGCTGATTGGCCGTCTACAGAATCAATATGCATCGGCATCACCAGCGACCCTCTAACCCCAGGGACCTGTTTACTAGTTTGGGTTTAGCTCTATATTTTGCACCGAGTATATATCTAACAGAGGTGTGAACATTTTGCCAATCCCATTGAAGGAGCTGCCATCACTAGCACGAAAAATGCTAAATAGCAATATATTTTTCTTGCCAAAGGGTTTAAAAGAAATGCCTTTAACATTAGAAATTCTAAAACGGCAATACTGCAATTGTGCCAAACTGCCAATTTATAATTTTTTTTCTGTTTTCTTGGTCAACCCAGTCCCGGCTTCCCCCCCGTCCCCCCGGCCCCGCCCGTCCTACAGGGACGGGCGTGTATGTAATGTGAAAGATCTGAAACAACAACTGATAACTCTAGCCTACAGTTATTTTTTACCACAGTTAGGTATGTACTTTCTTTTTCTTAATACTATTTGATAAAGAGACGAGCTGGTTGTTTGCCTGATGGTAAGTATTAAACGCCGGCCGATAACAATTATTTTTGCAGTGCCACTCATAACTTTGAAACACAAAGGTCAGCGCGGCACAGCAGTGCGTTCGTTACCCTGAATAACGAGCATAAAAAAGCTGAAACTAAGCACTTGGCAACATCGCAAGGCAGCCTATTAAAATGCAAATAAAACCCGACAAATTCAAATTAATAATAAAATTCGTAGGTGTAAGTAGGTAGAAATAGGATGACATCCATTAGTGAGTAATGGTCTTCTTTTTTTTGGTAACTGGACCACTTCGTAATAAAGTTATGGCATGAACGCTTTGACCTTGACTAAATTATGACATTTTTGGATACAATTCGATTTTTTGGTAGCGAGAGTATTTTTTAAAAAAAAACTTTACTAACTAAGGGTAACTTTTTCCAATGAGGTCGTCTACGTAGCACAGGACTGATCACTGAGCATATATGCAAATACCACTATTCTTAACTGTGTCCGAAATCACCACTGTCTCAATAAGCCTCCCGTGCACATGTCGAGGTTGTGCGGTGCGCGGCCTGCTAAAGCAGACCGCGAGTTGGATTTTTTGTCAGGAGGGACTAAACACAAACGCTATGTATAGGACTGATCACTGAGCCTATATGCAAATACCACTATTCTTAACTGTATCACTTGTCTTTGTCTTGGGCACATGTCGAGGTTGTGCGGTGCGCGGCCTGCTAAAGCAGACCGCGAGTTGGGTTTTCTGTCAGGAGAGACTAAACACAAATCACTGAGCCTATAGGTATGTATGCAAATACCATTATTAGTGGCCGAAATCATCTGTATGTCTTGTAAGATACTGCTTTATCCTCTGAGCCTATACAGAAATACCACTACGTACCTACAGTATGCCCCTATATTACATTTTCCCAAAAATATGTGTGCGTATAAACATTTAGGTATTTATTGAGACGCGTCGAGTTTGCGCGGTGCCTCACTAAACACTACATTATTATACATACATATACACCTATAATATAGGTACAGCTTCCGCGAGATGCGTTTTCGGGCATAACATACTAAAATATAATTAAGTACATGCCTTTGTAGTTAAATTAATCGGCAGTGTCATTTAAAACTATATGATATATAAATCAAAACATTAAATGAAAATAATTTAAAGCCGCCGTCCTTGTCTCTCCATACAAAGGTTGTCTGGAAGAGATCGCTTTAAGCGATTGTACAAGTATTGCACGTAAATCGAACCCCCTGCGGCTATTACCGTACTGACCAGAAGAGACCGCTAAAAGTCGTGCGACACCTCGCTTGCGCGAGCTAACTTGATGCCAACGCCATCTAGTTCTTTTATATAATTGCTTAGGTACAGGTACTTACACTAATTATAGACTAACACTTAGGTAATTAGAGATAGGTACCTAGTCGAATTGGAAGTCGATTAATAAAATATTAAAAAATCAGTTATGCTATTCAGGCTACTAGATAGGTATATGGCGTTATGCTTACCATCAGGTAAACGACCAGCTCGTCTCGTTACCAAATAACATTAAAAAAAAATATATATAATTATACAGAGAGACCCAGAATAGAATCTATGTATGGTAAAAAGCTGTTATTTTGATATTACAAACAGACACATCAATTTTATTTATTTGTATAGAAGATATTACAAATAAATAAATAAAATTGTCAGTTTGTATAAAAGCTTTTTACTAAATGCATATGAAAGTATAATATACGTTACCTACTTATAATAGGTACAACACAATATTTTAAAAATTTATCTGTCTGTCCCGACCTCCAAAACGGCTTGACCAATTTTGACGGGACTTTCACTGCCAGATAGCTGATGTTATAAGGAGTAACTTAGGCTACTTTTATTACGTGGGCGAAACACGGCACACAGCTAAAACTTCATGGCAGGTACTTATTTAGTCCAGTCCAACCTGTAATAATACTAATTGCAATGTCACGACGACGCACGACAAGTCGTTATCGTGTGCAGAACGCCCTAGTTAGGTCTGGAACTATTTGGATCCTTGATACAATACAAATCATTGTAACCACTAGCACAACAAACATATTACGTAATCGCTGTGGGTCGGAACAGTCGAATGAGTCAATCTATTGAAAAAAATATATTTTGTTTGTAGCAAGAACTCCAAAAATGTATGGTAAATGTGGTATTTAAGATAGTTGATTGTGTTTTTACCGAAAATAATCTTCAGGATGTGCTTGCCAAAAGGTACCCGTCAGTTCCCTTTTAGGCAAGTTTTATGGCGTTTGAAACTTGTAGCTTATTATGTTTAATTAAGTATCATAAACCACGTATTTTATTATAGTGATAAATGTGGCTACGCCATCTTATTTTAATTCATTGTGCATCTAATATTTTCCATATATCTCTCAGCCGTCTCAACAGTCTCAGCATCTCTTAGGGTCCCGTAACTCTAAATAAAAATGGAACGTTTGAAGCATCACTTTGTTACTTTGTCTAAAGATTTATTATCAGAAAAATTGTTTGAGGCATGAGTTTAAATCGTATGTCGGAAGTACTTTATATATTCTATGGCACATGACCTCACAGTGCTTTGCAAATCAAGCTCCTTTGGCCACGAAAGAAGAATAAAAAAAAACAAGCATCTTACCTTTTTCAAATTAGTAGGTACGAACGATTCACTCACTGTCAAGTCGTCAAAACCCATAATAGTCTTCATCATACTATATAATTTATACCCTATATAATTTGTGGTCTTCATAGATAGGATATTAATTGACATACACTTTTGGTTCTTTTTGAAATTTGGCGAAATTGTGTTGGCTCCTCTAAAGAAGCCACAACGAAGCCGCATAAGAAGAGTTGAAGTTAAAAATAGGCACCGATGAGAGGTCTCTGCATAAAAAAAAACAAATTGAAAATATTGATTATTCATATGTCACAAAAAGTACGTTATAGGTAGGTACATGCTTACATGACATATTATTTAGTTATAGGTAGGTACATAACGTATTTTTTGTTCAAAATACTATAAGTAGGTATATAGGATAATCTATCTCGAGGAATCGGCGTGGGGAAGTCTGAAACTATACGAGATAGAGAAATGTGAAAAACTGTATACAAAGATTTTGGAAAAATCTCATACACGCTTAGGAATCCATCCCGCTCTTTTTCGAAAAAAGATCTTTGATTGTTTTATTGGGGAAATCGATAGTTTAAGTTGTAAGGAATATATTTTGCTATGGAACCCTTTGTTTAATTGGACGATAGGTACTTAGTCAAGAAGTGTAATTGAGTAAGCAAGTAGTATTTATGTATGTACCTAAATTTTACCAACAAAATGAAGTCCAAACGTACGGAAGCCTTGAAAGAGCGCTAGTTTCTTGCATACTTGACGGATTTTAGGTATTGATGCGGTTGTTGAATAACCCCTTTTTCCTATAAAATTCTTATCACTCCCGACTTGAAGATCAGTCCAGATTACAAAACACAGACTCCGGTAAGGAATTTCATAAACATCATTGCTGTCATTATCTTTTACCATAATACCTAACGTTCTCTAGAATACGCATTTTGACTCGCGATCGATATTTTTCATAGACCTATGCACAGGACCTATGGAATGACATCTATACATACAAATAAATAAATTTGAAGTGTCTGTTTGTAATATCAAAATAACAGCTTTTTACTAAATGCATATGAAAGTATATAAGGCACCTACAACACAACACAATTTTTAAAATTTTTGTCTGTCTGTCTGTTTGTTCCGGGTAATCTCTGAAAAGGCAGGACGACAGATTTTGACGGGACTTTCACTGGCAGATAGCTGATGTTATATAGAGTAACTTAGGCTACTTTTATTTTGGAAAAAGAGTTTCAATCTGACGCACCATAGTTCGAATCTCGACTCGGCTCGCACCAATGACTTAATTATATCAAGTTATGTGCGGATTATTCACACTGCCTCAAAAAACGGCGAAGGAAAACATCGTGAGGAAACCGGCATATTCTAGAACCACAAAATTCTAGGACATGTGACATCCACCAAGCCGCACTGGGCCCGCGGCGTGGTGGATTATGGGCTATGGCCCATACCTACCTCTCTCTCTGAGAGAAGGCCGGTATCGCAGCATTGGGAGCGTAAGAGGCTGATAATGGACGGATAATAACGGACGGCTCCGTAGCTAAGTTGGTAGTAACCCTGCCTGCAAAGCGAGGGGTCCCGGGTTCGATTCCCGGCCGGGGCAGATTTTGTGTAAACATAAAATTTGTTCTCGGGTCTTGGATGTTTGTGATGTGTATCTGTGTGTGTCCATGGCACCTGCGACACAGGGAATCCTAGTGCGGGGGTATGAGTGTAAGCGTTTATAAAAAAAAAAAAAAAATTGATCGTTTTCCTTATTACGATTATACGTAATCCAACAATTCGTAGAAAATTTTGAGTTTACCGGTATATTCATCACAAGATACCCAGTAAAAACTTATTTAGGATATGGTGACGTCATCACATTCTCTGCACATAGGCAACAAGTCAGATTAGGTGGGGCGGAAAGTACGCTACCTCAAAGGCGTGGAATACATACTAAGTTTACAGTAGGCGAGTGTGATATAAGTATAATAATTCGTACATATCCTTCTTACTAATTCTACTTACTATCCTACTTCCTACTAATCCTACAAATAGTGCGTAGAAAGTGTGTTTCTCTGTTTGTTGGTTTGTTGATTTGTCCGTCTTTCACACAGCAACGGAGCAACGGATCAACGTGATTTTTGGCATAGAAATAGGTTATGGACCGGAGAGTAACATAGGCTACTTTTATCCCGAAAAATGCACTGTTCCTGAGGGAACGCGGGTGAAAACCGCGGGCAGAAGCTATAGTTAACTATAAAAGTGTGAGTTTGTTGGTTTGTCCTTCTTTCAAGTAGCAGCTAGAACAACGGATCGATGTCTTTTTTGCATAAAGGCAGTTTATGGGCCGGAGGCTAATATAGGCAATATTTTTTTTAAAAAAAAATTTCTACAGAATTCCTGTAGTAACGCGGGTGAAACCGCGGGCAGCAGCTAGTTATTTGTAAATTTTTCAAATAAAAATTTTTGCATCCTATACTAATCCTACTACCTACTAGTCCTACTTCCTACTAATCATACTTCATACTTATTTTAATATTATAAATGATAACAAAGTGTGTTTGTTGATTTGTTGGTTTGTCTTTCTTTCACGCAGCAACGGAGCAACGGTTCGACGTGTTTTTTGGAATAGATATAGCTTATGGACCAGAGAGTAACATACGCTACTTTTTATCCCGGAAAAATGCACGGTTCCTTTGGGAATGCGGGTGAAAACCGCGGGCAGAAACTAGTAAAAAATATTTGCTTGTAATGTGGAAGGTTTCCGTCTGTTTTGTTAGTGGGAGGACTAACACTTCTGCGAGTGTCCGTCTGGGTTGTTACCACCGCTTTGCTCGTGAAGTCTGCCGCCAAGCAGTAGTGTGCAAGCATTACGCAGCTGTACGTGTCGCGCCTGCATTACACCATTACGACTGAAGAGGTGGTGGAATATATGCTACTGAAAACCAAACTGTCACTGAGGGTTGTGCAGTTGGAGTCCCGCCACAATACGAATTTTAATTCTTTTGTGGTAAGAGTTCCAACTAGTCATTAAACAACCTTCAATAGTGTGCAGTTTTGGCCGAAAGGTGTCGTGTTCCGGCGTTTCAGAGGTCGGCTACCCGACACCGAGTTACGTAACACGTCGCTGACTAAACGTGTCAATTAACTATAAGTACCTATTATATTTTGTATGTATGTTAGTTTATAAGGTATTTATTCTATGGGCCCGCTACGATGTACTGTTGCCTGAAATAAATGTATTATTATTATTAAATGTACTATTATTACTGTGTTCCAGTTTGATGAGCAGAGTAGCCAGTGAAATTACTGGGATTTTTCAGTTTCGTAGGTACCACGCGTAGGTACTTTCTTACCTATATTTTCAGTCTGCCTTTCAGCCAATCCCGTTCAGTATTTTCTGTATGATCGATAAATAAACAAGCAATCAAACTTTAACTTAATTATATCATTTGCATAAGAAAATATGGTTTTATGTAGGTATGTACTTATTAGGATAGGATTAGGGTGTCTCTCTTTTAGTTTTTATTATAAATATTATTGTGCCTATTTATGTATGTACGTAGATGCCATCTGGAATATGTATTTCAATATAAAACTTTTTTGCGAGAAAGTAAGTATGTATACCTAATAAAGTAGTAAAATATTTTGGAAAAAACATATAAAAATAAAATCTCGATCGATATTGCAATAAGAAGAAATAAATAACAATAAATCTAAAATATAAAAATGTATCTGATTTACATAAAAGTTCGCATGGATCATAAGCAAGGTCATACACGCTTATGCGTTTTGCTATCAAAATAACTATGATTTTTCAACAAGCGCGGAATACGAGATAATACACGTGCACGCGCAGCTTGATGTAAAACCATCAATCCACGAAATAGATAAGAACAGCAGTACAGTCAGAGATAATATGTCTCTTTCACTCAATAACTGGGCTCAAAGTGGTGACTGCTCCACTTTACACTACATAATACATCACTTGCGCAGCTTGCGCATCACCGCGTATTTACCGCGGCATCTGCACTGAACACGCAGTGGTAGTGAATCAATTTTTTTGCAAAATCGGCTGCAGTTTGTCTCTTTTAGTACCTCTGACCGAGGACGCGGATTATATTTCTACCATGCTCCATAGACGGTACGATATGCGTCAGGCGGTGATTGTGGGGTTTCCATGCTTTTCGCGTGATCCGTGATTGAAGCTTATCCGTCAATCTTGCGTTAGGTGTACTGGCTGCCATAGGCTCGCTATGCGTAGGCGCCAGCGGCTGGTATAAGGCGAGCGCCCATTCTTCTCAGAGTTGTTTCCTCACCGTGTCACAGACAGACGAACAGACGTAAGTGTCTCCAGTGTTGTGTTAAATAATAATATTGCGAAGTTTGAGTGGTTAGTGAAACTTATCTAAATAAATATTTTGTAACGTGAGTGGAACCTAGGAGCGTAGGTACTTAGTGAAGTGTTACAAGAGAAAAAAATATTTACTAAACATAATGAAATTCTGCTAAAATTAGCGTGAAATTAGCCATCTTAATTTTTTTCTTGTTAGGGTTGCATTACCTCTTGAGTACTAAGTACCAATGCCTAGTGCTATGGATACATCCAAGGAATAGGTACATCCTAGAATAGAAAGAAGCATAAAGAAGCCTAAAATGAGGACTTCGACTAATGAGGTTGATTTACCAATATCCCAATCAAAACAGCTAGAAGTTTTTCATTCTCGTCGCCCTAATGCCTAGTAATTAGATATCTATTCTACGTTATACGTAGTACTCTTCCGGGGTGATTCCTCGTGACTTAACATCGATGCGATACCATAATACAGGAGGAGTATCTGTAGGTAGTTTGTTGAACGAATGTATTCAAGCTTAGAGGTAACATAAAACTGATAATGAACCGAATAATCAGTATAAGTTACTAACCGTAGATGACTCATTGGTCAACCTCGCGCAACCTTCTGTATATATACGGATTGCTGGAGTGCGTCCATTATGGAATTGACTCATTCATTCAAGAACCTTTGTGGGCATGAATACCTTTACCTTTATTTACTCAGATGTCTGTTACTTTGACGGTTAATTTGTTTAACTATTACTTACGTACTATATGCCGTGCCCCACGGCTTCGAGCACGTAGCCTAATTTACTCCTTGTAACATAAGCTATCTGCCAGTGAAAGTCCCATCAAAATCAGCCCAGCCGATTCGGAGAACACCCGGAACAAACAGACAGACATACATACAAGCAGACAGATAGATAGACGGACAAAAATTATAAAAAAAAATTTTTGTTGTATGTACTGTAGGTAACTACATATGTATATACTTTAAAAGTTGTTATTTTAACATTACAAACAGACAATTCAATTTTATTTATTTATATGTAAATATGTAATGTAAATTGTAATAGAATAGATACGTGGGTAAGTTGGTGTTAGGTATAAATGTCACAAAAATATATATTTCTATGTAGGTAGGTATAATAGTGCTTAAATAAGCGATAATCAAAATGCATACTAGAATCATACTGGACCAACTAAAAATATCTGGAGCCAATTTTACAGATATCGATAAAATTAAATCCAACTTAAAATATTTTTGAGGCTAATTTTAAATTGTTCTTTGCCATTGTTGCTGTTGTAAGCTAATTATACTTCCTAAAATTTTGTGTTTGTATAAAAGACGATGCATTCGCATTATGTACCTACATCCGTGTTTCACAATGTCAAAGCTTAATTAGTATTCTAGAGTGCACTGTCAAGCGATCGAGGTAGCTAAACGTAAATATGTAATTAACTATTTTTTAATCTATGCATAGATAAACTCTTTATTGAAAAACAATTTAGAAATAAGTGTTACAATTAGCGGTCATTTATTCCAAACAACCGTGCATGGTGAGGAATAGCATATATGGGCACTGTGATTTGCGACTAGCAGGTGCTGTGCAAAATGTCCCAAATATTTATTTATTTATTATTTAATGTATGAAATATTTAAATGTTTAATTATTGTTGTAGATGGCTGGGCAGCTGTTAATTTTGGCACCAGTGGTGCTATTGGCCCTGCAGTTTGGCGTTGACGGTAAGTTATTTGTATGTTTTTGACGGCTCCGTAGCTAAGTTGGTAGTAACCACAGATTATATAGTCTTTGGTAGTAACCCTGCCTGCAAGGCGAGGGGTCCCGGGTTCGATTCCCGGCCGGGGCAGATTTTGTTTAAGCATAAAGTTTGTTCTCGGGTCTTGGATGTTTGTGATGTGTATCTGTGTATGTCCATGCCACCTGCGACACAGGCAATCCTAGTGCGGGGGTATGAGTGTGTAAGCGTTTTTATGTTATGTATGTTGTTTTATCCGAAGAATGCGAGAGAATTATTCTCTCGAATCTTCTCTTCTCGAGTCTTTCTCGAATCTATATGAATGAAATTTTGTTTGGCTGGTCTGCTTTATCCTCAGCATTTCTAACATTTCAGCATTCTAGGTGGGTTCTATATGTAGGTACCAGTAATTAAGAGATGGCAAAAACATCGCTGATACTTTCGCTTCTCTGTATGGACAAAAATATTAACAACAATATTATAAGTAGACATATAAATAACTCTTTGTTGTACACAAACACTGCTGTACCGCTTTGCTCGTGAAGTCTGCCGCCAAGCAGTAATATACATAACAACCATTATACTGCTATTCTAGTTTATTATTACTATACTAGCTGCTGCCCGCGGTTTCACCCACGCGGAGAAATTGGATTTCATAGCTTTTATTTTTTTGAGCGGAACCCTAATTCTTTTTCTAAAATAAAATTAACTTATGTTACTCCTTACAACATCAGCTATCTGCCAGTGAAGCTCCCGTCAAAATCGGCCTAGCCGTTTCGGAGATTACCCGGAACAAACAGACAGACAGCCAAAAATTTTAAAAATGGTTGTTTTGTTATAGGTACCGTATATACTTTCATATGAATTTGGTAAAAAGCTCTTATTTTGACATTACAATCAGACACTTCAATTTTATTTATTTGTATAGATTGCGAACAAAAATATAGTAAATAATTATGATTAGCGAGTGTAATCATGATCAATCAAAAGCATTCAATAACAATTTTTAATCAACGGACTATTTGCACTAAACAAGGATACAGATAATAACAATACTTACAAAGAAGTTAATCATATCTACATGTTTATTATACCTGTCCAATGTCCATGTTAGTCATGTGTGGGTGTGGCATTACTTAATTATGTTCTTATTCCTACTAGCATAAATAAAACTGCATGTCTATGTTGTTCCAAAACATTACTACTAGAAGTACACGCAATTAATTATATAATGTAGTAATACTCGTAATTTATGTAACTTAGATAACATAATTATTGTATTTTAATATTTATAAGGGAATAAAAAAACAAAAATACTGCACTATTACTTAAGTATACCATTGTAAATAATACTTGGTATCTATGTCACCTATGTAGATGTAGAGCATGCTTTTCCGTCATATTATGATTATAATAAAAGTTGTCAAATAGAAACATATATTAAGTTGGAACCTTCAACTTATAGCGAAGTGCAGCATTCATTCATAATTAAAAACATATTTGACAAAATGCTTCATTCATATCAAACACTATAATCTATGCCAGTGTCAATAAGGTTCTCAAGACCTATGCGGAACCTAACCAACCTACGCTAGTTTGTATGCATTAGACAGCTACCTAAGTTATAACAACAAAGTATAGTTCCGCTGCCAGGTGGACAAGGACTATCCGAATGTGGGTGTTGAAGGCTGCACCTACGTGGTTTGTTGCCAAGGTCAATAGTATGGTTTTTTTGCCTACTTAGTTGATGATGTAGATCATGTTGATTTTGCTGATAGTCTTGCGTGGGTGTAAGTCGTTTGTTTTGTTGGTTATGTTAATGATGAGACGAATTGAATTTGTGACGTTATGAATATTGATGGATGAGTTCTTGATTATTGATGATTTTTATGAAGTTGTTTTTTCCATTTAATTACTAGGATTTGATCTTTGATATATATATATATCGGTTCCTGGTTTCCCCATCGGTTATTGGTTTTGCGAGCGAAATATAGGTAAATGAACTATAATTATTATTAGATACAGACAAACATTTATCTAATAGTTTAATGCATTTGAATGTTTACCCTATGTTTAACCTATATTTCGCTCGCAAAACCAATAACCGATGGGGAAGAAAGGTTCTCGAGTGGCGACCACGAACCGGAAGACGTAGTGTAGGCCGGCCCCCCACTAGGTGGACCGTTGATCTTGTCAAAACCGCGGGGAACCGTTGGATGCAAGAGGCGAGTAGTCGATTCAAGTGGCGTTCTATGGGGGAGGCCTATGTTCAGCAGTGGAACTCTTCCGGCTGATGATGATGACGTATATTTTCATTCAAGTTCTGCTGACTGCTATCGCGATTTTGTTCCCTCTTCTATCTGTAATTTGTTTCTACTGCATTATTAAATTCGTCTGATATTCTTAGCTCAACGCTACCGGAACTATGACTACGCTCAGAACTACTACGGCCGTAACCTCTACGAGCATGGGCGCTCTATCTCCGACAACCTGGTGACCTGTGGGTCCCATACGTGTGGAGTGGGGGCCCATTGCATTCAGGGCAGCGTCAGGCCAGTCTGCGCTTGCCTTGCTGGACACTCTGGTGATCCTCTCAGCCAGTGCATCCGGATTGAATGTGTTGGTAAGTCCATATCTGTCATTGCTTTGATATCAATGTTAGGAAAGAATAACTTTCAAATGGGCTAGTCTTCCTACCCACTATACCTATGGGCAATTATTTGACATGTAATAACAAAGCAATTTATAATAGGTGTAAGTAGGTAATTCAAGATAACAATGTGTTTTGTAAAATACAATCCGGACCAATTTAATAATTATATAAAGTACGTGATGTCTTGAAGAATAATTTCTTCTTCATATTTTACAACATCGAGATCTTGATATTCGCAAACAAATGTGTGTTCACTGAAAATTTCTAACTCTCCCAAATTCATTTCAGATAACAGTGAATGCCGTAGCACCCAGACTTGCGTGAACCAGCACTGCGTCAACCCTTGTGATGGCACCTGTGGTTCCAACGCTAATTGTGATGTATGTACATGCAATTCATATTTTTTTTTATAAAAAATTTGAAGGGGTGTATTACCATTGTCGAAACTCATTCTTACACACATGGAGATATTGGATTTCAAGGATTTTATTTTTATTCCGCGGAACTGTAACTGTTTTTCTAAAATAAAGTAGCCTAAGTTACTCCTTGTAACATCAGCTATCTGTCAGTTAAAGTCGCGTCAAAATCGGTCCAGCCATTTCGGAGATTACCCGGAACAAAAAGACAGACAGAAACAATTAAAAAAATGGTTGTTTTGTTTTAGGGACCGTATATACTTTCATAAGCATTTAGTAAAAAGCTGTTATTTTGATATTACAAACAGACACTTCAATTTTATTTATTTGTATATCTAGACTAAATCCCCCCACCGACATAAATAAAATATTAATTTCACCATAAATGCATCATTCTGTAAATCAGTCTTAGCAAGATAACTTGTAATGTACCGACATAAACAACGTTGGATCTGTATTGAGTGAGCAATTGAGCATGTTCCTATTTTCTTGTGATTTTAGGTCCGTAACCACATCCCTGTCTGTACCTGTCCCGGTGGATACACCGGCAACCCTTTCCAATCTTGCAGACTCGCTGATCCAGGTAAATATTGAGGGAATTGGGATGTTGACTGTATTAAAATAAAAATATAATTTTGCCGCGAAACGGTAGTTTTTGTGACAGTAATCCTATAAAACACAATATTTTTGTTTATTTTTAAGGAATATAATTTTAATTTAATAATCAAAATGTAATCACATCACTCCGAAGTCACGTGACATAAAATGCGCGTGACGTCACTTTCTCAATCGGAATGAGTATATTGCCCTTTCTGCCTAGTATTTTAGAGTGATTTCTGTGAATATAGTTATCTGTACCAGGAATCGTGACGTCACATCGACCACGTGACCAGTATTGGCGTTTTGGAGCGAAACTTGAAATGGCATTTAAAATACATGAAAATTAAAGTATTAGCTGTATTTAAAAAGTAATTTTAAATATTTTGGGTTATATTAGGCCCATTCGCATCGTTTTAAACACTTTCCCAAAATCAGTCAACATCCCAATTACAATATAATCAAACAGGAATGTTGAACAGTAATATTGAATAAAAAAACAATCAATAAAACTCAAACATACATAAGCGTGTATGGTTAGCCTAGCACATCTAATCTGATTTTAAATATAACAGTTTACATTGAATTATGTTCCAGAGGAAGCTTGCCACCCGTCTCCTTGTGGTCCCAACACTAAGTGCCACGTTTCCAACAACCAGGCTATTTGTACCTGCCTGCCAGGATACAGGGTAAGCTATAATTTCCTCAGTCTTGAATTTGTTTTTACTACACCCTTAGTTAATTATATTACAGTACTACTCTACAGTCGTGAAAGAGGTCTGAGACTAGACCTTCAGTTTTAAGCAATTCTAAATCTACGTCGTTACTAAAATGGTTGCGAGAAATTGGGATTTTTAGTTTGATATTTTAGGTACTGTAAGAATAAAGGTAGAGCATGGTGTGGTGCTGGGTGCATGACATCATGAAGTCAGTGCTACGCCGTAGTCGTCCCAGCGCTACGCAAGGGGAAGACGCGGGGAAGGACGGCAGTCTGAGGAGTTGAACTACGAGCGATAATACACGTGTCAATTATTCAACCCGAGTGTCTCATTTCTGGACCTAACAGTACATACATAGATTACCAAGGTGTTTCTCCTATTGACTTATAAGTCAAATGGAAAATGCTCTACCGCTATGATGCACCTAATAGTTGCATCACGATGCTTTCGTCTACCGAAATCTCAAGCTCGTTCGAACCATCAACCTACAAAACGGTGGCCGACGTCATCACAACAATCACAACATAAATGTAACTTCCCAGGGTAGTCCTCTGACCGGGTGTCGTCACGAGTGCGAGTCCGACGGCGAGTGCGGCGCGTCGCAGTCCTGCCGCGACTTCAAGTGCGTGAGCCCCTGCAGCGACTGCGGCGTCAACGCCGACTGCGAGACTGTGGCTGCTCACCATGCTGTCTGCAAGTGCCCTAGGGTCAGTATTGCATCAATGTTTTCCTTTATGGCTTGGTCAAGGATTCAAATCGACCAACAGATCGGCAGCCGACGTTACTAAATTCAAATTCATTTATTGAATATGGTTACAATAATTGCTAACGGTGGTATAAGAAAAAAATAAAGAACGTCATATTCCACCTTTCGGCATGCAATATACAACAGAAAAATATTTTTTAAGTACAAAAGTCATCTTAATATAGGTACTATGTTAGTCATGCATTATGATTATACACGGTAATCAATATAATAAATTTTCAATTCTATTAGAATAAAAATATTTAATTAATAGTAAGCATAATTGAGGTGATTCATTATAAAAAAATAGCACATAATAAAACAAGCAACTATCATTGAAACATTAAAGATTAAAAAAAAATACAAATTAGCTTCAACCTACTTTGATTATAATTTTTGCGTGAATCAATTTGGTACACGATGAGTTTGAATTGGTATTTTATCCTGGAAGGGGATGATTCAGATCATGGCTGTTCACAAGTTGTAAGAGCCTTCCTTGGAAATACGAAATTCTAAATTTCCATACAAAAAAATAAATCGCATCTAACGTGAAGTGCGTGGCATTTTCTGGAATTACATAAACATAAACATAAACGCTTACACACTCATACCCCCGCACTAGGATTCCCTGTGTTGCAGGTGGCATGGACATACACAGATACACATTACAAACATCCAAGACCCGAGAACAAACTTTATGCTTACACAAAATCTGCCCCGGCCGGGAATCGAACCCGGGACCCCTCGCCTTGCAGGCAGGGTTACTACCAACTTAGCTACGGAGCCGTCAGATTATTTCCGACGATTATTTCTAAACTCTTCTAATCAATATCATTTAACAAAGTTCAGCATAGTTCAAGTGATCGTTGAAGTCATTCAGTTGATCTAGGACTACCCGGAAATTGTGTAGTATAATTTAGACGTAAACTTTAAATGCCATTTCTTTACTGAAAAATTCCGAATTTCAAATACTCGTCAAACCAATGTTGATGACATTCAGGAGTAGAATGACCTCCATTACTAACGTATAACATACCAATTAAAATATTTTACCAATTTAAATGTTTAAATTATATTTAAATGTTCTTAAAGCTGATAATATAAGTAGGTTTTTCATTTCTCAGGGTTACCACGGTGATCCCTATAGGATCTGTTCCGCCGAATGTACGTCCGACAGCGAATGCCCCAGTTACAAGCCCGCCTGCGTCTACAACGCCTGCATCGACCCCTGTATCGACGCTTGCGGCGTCAACGCTGAGTGCAACCTCCGCGGTCTGACCCCCGTCTGCTCCTGCCCTAAGACCATGACCGGCGATCCATTCGTTTCCTGCAGGCCATTCGAAGCCCGTAAGATTTATATACCATTTACTTAGTAATATCATTTTGTTGCATCTAAGGCTTTTGATAAAAATCTAAATTTAATAGCTTTATTTTCATAAATGTTCGTAATAATATTTTAGACTATACCTCCATTTATATACATTTCACAATACAGTAGTCGATTATCTTTAAGTTATAAAAGTCGATATATATTGCTCTATGAAAGAAACACAAGGTGTTCCACAAGGCACTATTCTAGGTCCACTGCTATTTGATTTGTCATCTCAGGTGACCTCTGCGAGCCCAACCCTTGCGGTGCCAACGCCAAGTGCACTCCCGGCCACGACCGTACTGGTGCCGAACGCCCCGTCTGTACTTGCCCATCTGGATACATTGGAAATGCTCTTGTTTCATGTGAACGCGTAAGTGTTGAATAATTCTTAGTTATCATATTACTGTCTGCACATTTATCCAATCTATCCATTGCGATTACTGATAGGAATCACTGAATCCATTCAAAGGTTTTTGAACGGTAATGGTCAATTATAGTCACAATACCGATATTTGGCACTGTTGCAACTTTTAGAAACTCAAAACAAATAATATAAGTACATGGTAAATATCCCGTTAATTTTGATTTTGTTCAGAGCATCCAAAAGTTGTCCATAAAAGCGTATACCGATTTAGATCACCATTTGCATTATCGTATAATTGGTTGTTTATTTCCTCTTTTCGTTGAAGACAAGTAGAAGGGATGCAACATATAGGAGCGTATTATTATACAACAGTTTACTTGTATTGTACAGTGTAATTATGAGCAAATTATATTAATTGAGTTTGATTTGCTTATTATATGGTAAAAAATGTGAGAGTACCAGACAACGTTTTATTGTCTAAAAAGCCAGAGCTTTATTTATAGTTTTGTATAACATATTCTTTTTGTATTTTAAATAGACTTACGTTTGACCGCGCTCTCACCTGATGTTAAGCGACGATGCGGTCGTCAATGTAGAAAACTAGCCTATTCACTCTCGTCTTGAAAACTCTTAGATTAAAGCTATTGAGAAACTCAGAGGCTGGCAAACAATTTCACACCTAACTTGACCTAACACAATTCTTTGTATTTAGGGTGAATGCGAGCTCGACTCTCAGTGCGGTGACCACCTGGCCTGCGTCGGGTACAAATGCGTGGATCCCTGTCTAGGGAACACTCAGTGCGGCTCTGGAGCCGTTTGTATGGCGAGAAGGCATCTTGCTGTGTGCACTTGTCCAACAGGTACCAAATTTATCCTACATTTTTATTTTGTGTCTATAATTATATACTGAGCATCACTTTACTTCCTGTTCATTTCGATCTAGTTGGTGTATTCTTCAAAAACTGTAACATAACATACAAGTAAAAAATATTAGAAATTCTCCGTTATTGAACACTAGCTTCGCCCACGTAGCTTAAGTTACTCCATGTAACATCAGCTATCTGCCAGTGAAAGTCCCGTCAAAATCGGTTCAACCGTCTCGGAGATTACCCGGAACAAACAGACAGAGAGACAAAAATAAAAAAAATGTTGTTTTGTTTTAGGTACCGTATATACTTTATACTGTTATTTTGATATTACAAACATACATGAACCCTAAACACACTCACTCCTTTTTTGTGCAGGACCATTCTGAAAATATTTACCAAAAAGAAAAGCGTTTCTTTTCATGGCATTCATTGTGTATTTACAAATCCACAGGTCGTAACGGAGATGCTCTTGTCAACTGCTATGAGTCTCAATCGGTCGTCGCAACCAGTCGGTCGTTCTACAGATACAAACGTAACGGAAACTTCACCGAAGCGGAAGTACCCGCCGCCAAAGAACCGGAAGTACCCGCCGCCAAAGCACCGGAAGAAGAAGTTGCCAAAGTAGAAGCAGTAAAAGAGGTCGAAGTCGTCGCCGAAAACAGCGAGAAAAAGGAATAAACGATTATTTAGTTTAAAAGAGTCAGTTCGAATTTTGTATGCGATTAGAGTTTTTATGTAATAGTAAAAAGCAAAGAACTTCGACGCAGCTTTATCACTTTGGCGTTTAAAATGTTAATTGGCTTTAAAGAGACAAAATGCACAGTGACGATATTGAAGTAAATCTCTGCTCTACGTTATTTAAGTCATATTTTTATTAATCATCTAACATATAAGTATAAAATATTAGTTTCCCTTTTCACTTTCATAATGAAAGAAGGAGAAGAAACGTAGGTATCTTCTGTCTGAATTTAGTAACCAAATCGATTTTATAATAATCGAATACAATTTTTGAACTGATTAAATAGTACAATGAACATACGCTTTGTAAAAATAAAAACATTAACGCTATCCGATATCAATATCTTTTTGATTTACTGCCCCGTTTATACAAATCGAATTGTTAAGTATCTGCAAAATAAAGAAGTGCCATTGTTAGATATTTTTTTCCATTTCACCCGTGCTTTATTAGCCCTCATTCTCTGTGTAGTTTGTGTCGCCATCAAATAAAAACAGGTAACGAAGAAAAAACTAGAAACTTTTACTTTTAAAACTAGGAGTTTTTCACTCTACACACAAACTATAAATTAGGTAATTTTTTTGTATATTAGATTTTTTTGTAAGTACAGTATTATAATACCCCGTGCATGGTTAAACGAGGGACTTTTCAAAAACATGACTTCATGTGCATACCTATGTTAAGAAATAATGAAGTAAAATAAAATTTTATACATAAATGGATAACACTTTATTGCACGATAAGGAAAAAAATTACAAAAGCTCTTACAAATTAGTACAATCGGCGGCCTTATCAGCAGCGATCTCTTCCAAGCAACCATAGGATGTTTAGAGACGTGTGATTTATATTATATAAACAAGAAAACCTGACTGAAAATATTGCAATAACATTCCTAGAGGTAGCGCAACCTGCATTTAGCCCGGCTTGAATCCGCCTTCAAGCTGCAGTGTCGGGATGTGTCGTGGTGCGACGGAATATGAATAAATGGAAATGGATGAAAAATGGAATGGATATCGAATTCATACATTTAATATGTAACCTCGGGAGCGGTTACATATTTGAGCCGTTTGGTGTTGAAACATTGGGTCCATGGAGGCCGGGACCTCATAATATTTTCAAAATTTTGTCAGAGCGTTTGATTGATGCGACGCGTAACCCAAATGCTGGTAACTATTTGGCTCAACGGATCAGCATTGCGGTTCAACGAGGCAATGCCTCCAGCATGCTGGGTACGCTTCCAACTGGTAGTGGGCTAGAACATTTGGATTATCTATAGGCCTACTAGGGCTTGTAGATTATCCAACTGTTTTTGTAGCTAGCTAGGTTAGATGTAGTGTTTATTTATGTATTAGCTAGTTAATAAAGGCATTTAGCCCGTTAAAAAAAAGTATGGTCATTTTCACACTAATGTGTTGTGTTATGTCGGGGCGCCTTCTGTCGTGTCACGACACGCTCGTTTCCGATCGCACTAGAACGGTGGAGGGGGCTATGTCGCGCCCGACACAACACAACAGTGTGTTTCTAGCAGTGCGGCGCCCACAGAGTGCTTTTCTATATTGCGGTGCCTTAATGCGACAGAAGTAGACGTTTGCTAGCAAAATTATTACAAAAAATGCAATGCGTGTAATAAAAACTGAATGAGAAAATTTGAAATGAGAAGATTTTTTATGGAAAAATATACTTTTTCAGACAAGCTTTTATGAAATACATAACTGGTACTATAATATGGCCAACTTTCGGTTCCATCATCAGGGCCCTGGACGTCATCCAGTATCAGAGCATTTGTAAAGACAAATCAAACAAACCCAAACTCAAAAAAACAAAAACAAAATGGGTACGCAACACTCCATTATACAATATACTAGACCAGCGGTCTTCAACGTTTTACAAATCAAGGGCCAAAAATATTTTTATTCTGCACAGCGGGCCGCACCATAGGTATTTAAATTTATTACAAAGTTTGGTATGCATGATGCCGACAATCGAGTTAATTACAGGCTAGCGGCTAGGATAATAAAGTGACAAAAGAACGTACACAGCTGTGCAGTTTTCACTAATTTCGGCAACCTAAAGGTACTTTTTATAACTTAATTGTAGTCGTTATTGAGAGTGCTGTTGGTGGGCCGCAGAAAACATATCGGCGGGCCGCGGGTTGCAGACCATTGTACTAGACTCTGGTCAGTAAAAAAAATTGCAGACATTGCGTAGCGTGTGTAGCGCAGGTCACTCAGCGTTTAGAAGATGAGAAACACCCTGTGCAATGTTTCGGATGCATGATTGCACTCTCTTATAGTTGTACAATTACGACTAAGTACGTAGTTACGGTGCCAAGAATCTGAAACAAGGGATAGACAAATTAAAATTTTCAATACGACAGCATGTTGTGAAATTCGATAAGGTTCTGTCAATGAATAAATATTAAAATCCAGATACTTCAACTGAACCGTCCTTACTGTCTACACCAAACCACAGCCTACGTTAACAGTGATACGTAACCATTTCAAGTTTGAACAGCAACAATCTTCGTTATGGTTTTATTACCTTGTATTTCCATATATATGTATGTAACTACTCTAAAACTGAAAGTGGAATTTTGCTGGAAAGGAGAAGACGTACACAGATATACAGTGCCACAGTCATAACTTGGCGGTGGCGAATTGAGGAACTAAACCGGCTGGAAGGTAGCGGAACGTAATGTTGGCACATCAAAAACAGATAATTTGCACGTACCCGGAACTATATCTGCCAAGACATGGAAGGCACACTGTACTGTCTCAGGGTAACGAGCGCAATGCAGTGCCGCGCAGCCCTTTGTGAATCAAAGTTCTGAGTGGCACTGCAATTGTTGTGGGCCGGCGTTATGCTTACCATGAGGCAAATGACACGTTCGTCTCGTTACCAATAGTATATAAAAAATATTAATACTCACCGTGGCCAACAGAGACCTGGACATCGTGGTAACCTTTAAAGGAGAGTAGTAAACCTTGTTCAAGATGAGTTGTCTGAAGAACAGCTCCAGTTCCACCTCCAAAGGGTCATATAAGGAATGGGTGCGGTGCATCAGATGGCTGACCAGGTCTCGAGTCATGTTCATCTGTTTGAGGGAATTGATTTATAAGCTTTTTGGTTTCAATATACTTTCAATTGATCACTAATAGTAAGAACTTTTGCAGCCAACAGTACCTAAATCATAAATAGATGGTATACTTCCGAGAGTCCCGCAAGTTATATGAATCGGAAAACAAAGATGCTAGCGAGAAGTTCCACTCCTTTAAATTCCTACACTTATTTGCGTAGAAGCAAAATGCTCTTTTATATCTATATATTGGAATAACGAGACGAGCAGGTCGTTTTCCTAACGGTAAACATAACCCCGAGCGTCAACACCATGTTCATAATTATTGTCGTTTTAGGAATATTTTTCTTAACGCTCTCTCCAAAAATGTAGCCATGGAACCTCATAAATTTCACAAATACTCATAAATTTGACACAGCAGTAGTACCCACCTCCCTATGCGTCAAATGGCATGGTTCGATGACTATCATCAGGTTGATCAAGTGGAAAATACACCAGAGCAGTTGAACCAACACATTCAAAACTTCTACCGCCTTATTATTCAGTGAGGATTTGTTCTCAACTGCAAAGACAAAATGCGCTATGAACTGCCAAGGTAACAGGCAATTGCCAATAAAACACGAGGGATGAGCTATTTTTCAACGGGTAGTTGCATAAAAATGGCATATTATTTCCGCTTAGATTACATGCTCTTTGCAATTGTAGTAATTTTTAATATATGACCTGCTGCCTTATCAGCTAACAATCTCGTGTTCGTTTTCAATACCAGGCCGATTAAAACCAGCGGTCACTAGTCTTCGTGTGGAAGGCATAGTCTAGAATTTTCGCTGGTTATTAAAGAAATAAGCTCTTACAAAACGAAAAGAAGCGAAAACTATTGACAACTCCTTCCACACGAAGACTAGTGACCGCTGGTTTTAATCGGTCTGGTATTGAAAACGAACACGAGATTGTTAGCTGATAATGCAGCTGACTTGGGCTTCGTACAGATTGAGTTAAGAGCACCTAAGTATATTTGATGGAATCAGGCGTTACTTTGCGGAAGTCCATTTTAAATAAGATTATATAAAGTTAGTAATTTATATAATCTTATTTAGCATCTAAGTAGTAAGAGACGGCAAAGAGTATTTTAGATTCAGGCATAAGACTGAGAAGCTGTGTACTTAGCTGATAGAAGCTAAAATGCCTTGTTTGCAGCTGATGTAAATTTCGGAGCTAAAATTAAGGTAAGGTGAATTTTATATATCTAAATGCACTAATCAGGAAATCTCAGAAACTGGAGTCATACACAACACTGTTAAGTTCATTCGACAAAAAATAGCACTGAAAGGCCACGTTAAGAAAGGTCTTAGAAATTGAATTTGTGCTTCATTGGTTCGTGCATCAGATATGCATTTCTATAAAATACCATTAATAGTATGGAAAGGTCATCTTCTCTTAAACAACGTTAAGCAAGTCTATAAGAATATTATAAAGCAATATAGTTTGTGAGTTTATATATTACCGTTAATCTCTGGAACCGTTGGTCCGGTTCTAAAATTTATTTCACTAATGGCAGCTACATTTTCCTGAGTGCTAGGTATAGGCTACATTTTTTCTGATTCCACATGCACGAAGCCGCGGACAGACGCTAATACATAATAGAATAAGTAAGTACATACACATATTGAAGAAATAGTACGGCGAGATGACGAGGTGCAGAAAGTAGAAGCCCATAATCATCAGCAGCATCAGACCGTGGCATCGATCTATCTCCTGCAATATGTCGCACGCCTGCGTGTACACCAGGGCCAAGCGACGCACGGTTTCGGGTTGACAGCTTCCTGGCTTTCTGAGTTCATCTGATGGAAACATAAAGTGCAATGGTATTCTAATTACTACTGACTTTATCAAGAAACACCGGAAAGTAGGAGGGATGCCATTGTCAAGCATAAAAGGCGCAATGCTGACCGTTTGGTCGACCGATGATAAAGTTCCTGGGCAGTTCCATTCCATCGCACATTCTCCGGAATGTATCCTCTAAAATACCTACAAGAAACTTTGCAGCTACGCGCGAGACACTGAAGCCTGGGCTGCAGGCTCACACATTAATTTTTCAATTTCAAGATGCACTATCTTAGGTTCTACCTTTATGTAATACCTAATCTACCAGCTAGTGTAGCATAAACATACGCTTGTCAAGTTTTAAAATCTATAATATATACTAAGTAAATACCATGCAACAAGGTCCTCAAGCGGTCATTGACTGCTTTGAAGGTGTACATGAGGTGAAGCGTGATCACAATGAACATGATTCCACGTATCACCAAGATCCAGTAGAAACCGTAGTAAAGCGAGTAAGACACGCTGATCCATGCTGCAAATAAGTTGGAAAAATGAAAAACCCAGCGACGATAACTTTGTTCACCAACGACATTTTTTTTTATGTTATTTGGTAACGAGACGAGCTGATCGTTTGCCTGATGGTAAGCATAACGCCAGCCCATAACAATTGCAGTGCCACCCAGAACTTTGAACCACTACGGCCTGCGCGGCACTGCAGCGCGCTCGTTACCCTGAGACATTATAAGCCCAGTAATTTCACTGGCTACTCTGCTCATAAAAACGGAACACAGTAGTACTTGCACATTACTGCTTGGCGGCAGACTTCACGAGCAAAGCGGTGGTACCAAACCAGACGGATACGCGCAGAAGAGTTAGTCCTCCCACTAACAAATAATCATAAATATACATTCCAAAATGTTTGCTGCCAATGGGATTCGAACCCGCGTGTTCTGTTTATCTAGACCAGACGCTTTTTGATATTGACATAAATATTTATACTTAAAGCATTCATCAAGTCGGTCGTGAGCACCAAGTCGATGCAAGAGAGGGTTACGGTGGTTGTTGTCCAAAGAATAAATAAGCATTTCTTTTTCCATTCTGTACGCTTTGGCCATTGTGGGGCTGCTAATCCATAGTTTACCTGAAAATTAAATCGTTTACTTTCACTCTTGCAGATAGCGCCGTAGCAGGTGCATTGAAATATGGCCACTGATAATGGTTCTGGAAAGAAACTGATAATGTGTTGTAATGACACTCAATTTAAAATTAAACCTTTTCGCTTTCAAACATAAATTTATTAACATGGGTACTGCCTCGTTGGATGACAATGCTGATCCGTTGAGCCAGATAAATACCATTCAGTACCCACAATTTGGTTACGCGTTGCATCAACCAGGCGCTTCGAAAAAATTAATCAACAACATCATAATTTTTAAAAGTTACGAATTGGGATTACCTTGGGTCAAATAAGACGTTAACAATACTAATTAGTGACGTTAAATGAGCCACTAACTGTTCTTTATCTTTGAAAGGCCAAAGAGAATACAAATAGGTAGGTACTGTAAAAGGCAAAGAAAAGGCAATTGTGAAGCGCACTTTTTTTATAAAATTGATACAACTCCACAACTAGGGCATTAACAGGGACCTACCATAATGGTTTTCCCCTTCGAGATACTAACCCGGAGAGATGAAATACTGTACTATCTGATCTCACAACAATGTATTGATTTTGCTTTAGCTAATATCAGCGCTCAGCGTATCAGCGCGCACGGGGAATCTGGGCGAGGCGGTGGCTTAGCCAATCAGAGCGCTGTCTAGGCAAAAATGGTGGAATTTATTTCGTGTAAACCAAACGTCATTACAACTCTAGAGGTTAGTACCTCGATGGTTTTCCCTCACCATGTTAAGAATAATGATGCTCTATTTTTACCTTCTCCACACGATTCAGGCAAGCTATCATTAGCCGCATCTGTTTTGGGGCCTGATAGACCGCAGTTCCAGCGATCACCATCGCAAACAGTGAGTCCACGTGGTCCACCACGTTGCGCTTATTAGTCCATATATGGAGAAACGACTCATGATCTGTTAACAGTTCCCTGATGAAGGCTCCGATGGTTATTATAACTGAAAGAACTGTAAGTGTGAGTAGACTTATGCCTCTAAATAAAAAAACTAACTACCTTACTAGTAGGGCGCAGTGACCTTCTGATCATAAGAGCATCCTTGTAGCATCAGCTATGTGCCAGTGAATTTCCCGTCAAAATCGATCCAGAAGTTTCGGAGATTACCCGGAACAAACAGACAAACAAAAATTTAAAAAATGGTTGTTTTGTTTTAAGTTCATATGCATTTAGTAAAAATCTGTAATTTTGATATTACAAGCAGACACTTCAATTTTCTTTATTTGTATAGATTATATCCGTAAAAGAAAGGAATATGTTGTATAGTCGATATGTGTAATTTTAATAGAAAGTACTACTAGTAGTTTGGGCTCAATTAGCTTAATATCTGCCGAATGAAAATTAAATTTACTTACTGTTAATATAAAAAATTAAGTATCCATAAATGCTCCAAGCCACAGAAGGGCTGATGCGCCATCCAGTCTTGTACTTTACAAAATGGAGAGGAGCTACTCCGGCAAACCTCGACACACGTAGAACTGCTGCGCAGACTCCTGACACGAAGCAGTCATTTCTTGCGAACATGTTTCTTGTACTTCTTTAACTGTTTTGAAAGCAGACGTAGGTATTTTTTTACAAAGATTGACTCGTTATTATTATTATTCTCTTATGTATTATAATTCTCGGGTCTTTGTCCGGACCTTTGATAGGCGTTAATGGAGCCGTAGCCAACATTAAGAGCGCCATAATGGAGCCGGTGTATGATGGATATTTTATATCGCTAAAGTACGTTTTAACCCATTTGCGAGGAAATAAATAGGCCTGTTTTTTTGTTAGGCTGCCAGTACACCTAATGCATGATTGATGGACAAGCATCAATGACGGACCACGCGAAAACCATGGAAAAACCACGATCACCGCTTGACGCATATCGTACCGTCTAAGGTGGAGTTTGGTAGAAATCTAGTCGGAGCGCTAAGACGGTTAGACGGTTAGAGATAGTGCAGTTAGGCAGCGGTACCGCTTCTACAATACCTACTAAAAAAATAGTTTCAGAATTACTGCGTGTTCGGTGCAGACGCCGCGGTAAATACGTGGTGGTGCGCAAGTGATGTATGTAGCGTAATGTGGAGCCGTCGTCACTTTGAGCCCAGGCAGGGAGTCAGGGAGACATTACTATATGGCTGTAACACTGTTTTTTGTTTATCTGTGGTATTAATAAAATGACTGTATTACGCGGTATATTAAGAATGCTTCGTCATCATACATATAACTTGCAGTGAAGTACAAACTAACTTTATCGGGACATATTAATAAAACACGAGTGCGGTAATGTAAAGTAAAAAGCACGCGTGTTTAATATCATTGATTATGAGCCTAAAAGAGCGGTAATAACCACTTTACGAGCAAGTTTGTTGAAAAGTAAATAATTTACATTGGTATTTTTTTATAGTTTTTTTGAAATTCTAGTGTAGCTTTATGCATTAATTATACACCGTTTTGAGCACGTCCAAAGAAAATTAAAATCGGTATCAAAATGACACACAAAAATTACCTACTGTTTATTTAGGATACATCTGGTAAAAATAATTGACGAATGTCACGGATCAGTAACTTTAGGATTGGGCTTAGGGTTTATGATTTCTCAGGTTTCGAGAATTCTCGAGCTCCATTTCTCGAGACTTCCCGGGAAATCTATACTGTATCAAATTTTCATTCGCAGCAATTCGATCGAGCACACCAAGAAACAAAAAAATAACTGTCCAGTAATTTCTCATTATCTATAAATATCATATTTTCTCCCACTTGCTAGGAAATCACTTCATTATTTACATAATAATAATACGTAACACTAAAAAAAGAATACGTTCAACCAAAAATAACTAAATCCAACTTGGAAATTGCTAACGTGTTATTTCGTTGAGTATATCGAAAAGAGCACATTTGACGTATGCTTTTTTTTAAATAATTAAATTATTTCCAATCACAATCCTGTCCAATCCATAAGTTACTAATCCGTGACATTATTTTGAAGACACCAAGCACAAACACTAAGGTTAGTAATCTAAGTTCTAACAGTAATATTTTGTTTTATGTCACGTTGCTTTCAAATTTTATTATTAGAAGTCCAATCAAAGCAACTCATTTTCACGTTGATGTAATTGTACAATGCTATAGGTAAAAAACTAAGGGTGAAGGGAAAAGGTACCTTTAAATAATATCCTGTTATCTATATCTACACAAATAAATAAAATTGAAGTGTCTGTTTGTTATACCAAACTAACAGCTTTTTACTAAATGCTTATGAAAGTATATACGGTACCTATAACAAAACAACCATTTTTTAAATTTTTGTCTGTCTGTCTGTTTATTCCGGGTAATCTCCAAAATGGCTGGAACGATTATGACGGGATTTTCACTGGCAGATAGCTGATGTTACAAATAGTAACTTAATCTAGGTGGGCGAAGCCGCGGGGCACAGCTAGTTTTAAATAAATATTTGCTTTTGATGGAATCAGGCGTTTCTTTGCGAAAGCCCATTTTAAATAAGATTATATGTGGGTAATTTATAGTTTTAATTCCGCCTTATAGAATGTCTAATGGCCTAAGTTCGATCTACTTATACTGAATTTAACCAAACGTAACGAGCGACGCTAGACCACGAAACCTGGGTTAGTTTGTTATAAAATAAAAAACTTTCTTGAGCTCGCAACGATGGACTATTAAAACTAACAATTAGTATTTTTAGTTAGTAAACAATTTAATTTTTATTTTCTAAACAATACAATAAACACCTACAATTAAATTAATTAAAACTATTAATATAGTTAGTTAGTAAATACTAAGTAGTTATTACACGGAAACAGTACTTATTTGTCAAAAGATAATAAACGTATAACTGTAGTTTAATTTATTACCAAAATAGCTTAGGGTTTACCTGTCCCCTATAATTTTAGGCAGATCCATAAAACTTTGAGTATAAGTAAAGGCATATTCAGATCTAAGCGTTTTCCTCTATCGTTGTGGTGTGGGTAGAGCGAAATATCGGAGCGTGTATTTCTATTGCAGACCTTAGACGCTCAAGCAAACGACGTTTGCTTGAGCGTAAGGTGCCCCTATGAAGTTTTGTAACTCCCCAGTCGGTTTTAGGTCGGTTCCCGCTCGGTAAGACTTAACAGGCCTTCAGAGTTAGCAAAGCTCGTGTATTTATATTATTATTATAGTAGAATAAATGAACAAAAAATTATGTTTGTTTATTACAATTTATTGTGCAAGAAATAATTTTCCATCTATTTTCGTTTGGATATAGTAAGGTTGACACTTGTATTATGATAGCGTGACCATGGGTTTTATATTATGAGCGTGACATTTCCCGTTAGGTGAATAATATGCTCGTCTCGATATTTGACGGTTTGTTAAAAAAACAGTTGTAGTTAAACAAAGATCCTAATCAAGTCTCTAAGCAAACACCTTGCTTGACATTATTGAAAATCAGAACATATCCTAGAAAAACAGCTTTGGAAAAGTTTGACTCATCGTAATTCTTGGATTGTAAGAATACTGGATGCGAAACATATAAAAAATTGAAAACGATAGTAATGGCTTAGCGTGACGTAAGATCTGTAGTTTGATGGTTGGGATCTTAGAATGAGCCCAAGCTTTTTTATATACTATTAGATTATTACTATTGTGATAAAATATTACGAGACGAGGTCGTTTGCCTTATGGTAAGTACAGCAGTTCATAACAATTGCAATACCAATCAGGACTTAAACACAAAGATCTATGGTTGACTGCAGTGGGCTCGCCCTGAGACCAATCTAATCCATTAATATTACTGACTACTTTGCTCATTAAACCGGAACACAGTAATGATTGTAAAGCACGAGCAAAGCAGTGGTGGCCATGCACCACCGTTCTACCACATTATGTTCTTCTGCGGCACTATATACTTACATATCAATTTCGTACATAATGTTGCTTTTTTCTAGGACTCTGTGGAATTACTGGGCTTAGTATTATATCCTTGTCGCAGGGTAACCAGCACAATGCAGTGCCGCGCAGGCCTTTGTTGTTCAAAGTCACGAGTGGCACTGCAATTGACTCGCGTTATGCTTACCATCAGACAAACGATACGCTCGTGGCGTTATCAAAAAGTGTAAATAAAGTGTCTCTGCTAGAGAAGTGTCGTTGGCATTATTACAATTATACCCAATCCATAAAATTCAAATCTATGACATCGTAGGGTACTTACATGAGTACTATTATCTATTCTGTGCACAAGTGGAAGTTAAGTAAATAAACAAAAGTTTTTCGTTACATACCTTTCGTGTTATAGTGGTTACAAAATTATTTTACGCCGGACGTGGCAGTGACGTTGTAAGATAAAGTGTTGAAAATAGTCAAGATCTGCTTTTTTAATTTCATTATATTAATATCTGTCGTATAATTATTATTAGGACCAGGGGACCGATTTTTGAAAGTCACGAGTGATTTCGATATCAGCGGTGACAAAATTCTCAGCGATAACTTTGAAATCACTAATTTGCAAAAGTCGTATTTTTGAAAGTCATACCCTGTTTACCAACATGCAACTATTTCTCAGCTTTAATCATAGACAAACTTATGATTGTGTTCCATTCAATTTTATTTTTTAAGCTGGAAATTGTTTTAAGCCAAAATTGGCACTAAATACCTACTCATATCTATGATATTGTTTACGAATGGGTACCCCCACTCGTAAACGATATCATAGGTATGACAATTTTAGTCACCCGCTGAGATTCAAAAATACGACTTTGTAAATCGATGACTATCGGTCATATCGCTGATATTTAGTCACTCGGTGACATTCAAAAATCGGTCCCCAGATCACATAAACAATTTGTAAAAATTAGAAGTAAAAAATATATAAAGTAAATTTATTGGTCCGATAAATTTAATAATCACCATTGAGCGAATAATAATGGCGATAGCTTGATTGCGATTTCCATTTTACTTTATATAGGTTTACAATTTATATTACTCATCGAGATACTAACCCCGAGAGATGAAATACTGTGTGAGATCGAATAGTAAAGTATTTCATTTCTTGTTGCAACAATGTATTGATTTTGCTATAATTAATATCAGCGCTCAGCATGCCAGCGCAGCGCACGGGGAATCGGCGCGAGGCGGTGGCTTAGCCAATCAGAGCGCATTATGTCTAGGCAAAAATGGTGGAATTTATTTCGTGCAAACCAAACGGCACTGCACCTCTTAAGGTTAATATCTGGATGATACAACTATAGGTACTTGTAATTTGGCCTGGCCAGCTAATGTAAATGTAATGTAAGCTAATGTAATTTAGAATGCCTGACTCGTTTGGTTGGGAACTCACCGCAATATTGACTTGTGCCATTAACGGTGCATTCACAGCTCTTGGTTGTATAATTACAACAAAGAATAGACTAACTTCTGTGTAAAATAATATACTAATGCAAGTTATTTCAAAATCACCAAAAAGTGCAGCAGAAGTCATGGAACCACCAACTGACTGTTTCGTATCAGGAATTTTCGCAGCGGTTCTTCGTCTGGCAAGATTTGTAGGAGTAGCTCCCCTCAGTTTTGTGAAAAGCAAGACAGGATGGCGCGTCAGCCTATCTACGCGTTGGAGTATTTATGGTTACTTCCTTATAATTGTTATAGGTAAGTAAGTTTATATCTACTTATTGTTGGTAAACCGTATGCGGTTTGCCAGCACAGCTACTGCCACTACGCTATGTTTTCAAACACGTGCAAGGGCTTTCAGATATTTTGGCGTTTAGCGGGAAATGTGCTGTTACCAAACTAGACTAAACTAAACAGACCATTGCTTTGACTAGACTCAGACTTTGACAATCTAGGACTTTACAGACTTGATACTGGTAAATGGCTGAATACGCAAATATGGAGCCAAATATAAAATAATGCAATTAGAACCTACTGATGCTTTCATTTCTTTCAGTCTCCCTAACTTTGTTGGCCCTTGCCGGTGACCTGCTCGCAGACCCGGATAAGTCTGTCCGCGTGAGGACCAAAGTACGCTGCGTGGTCTTCATCGTGAACGTCAGCCTTGCGATCATGTGTGCGACAACAGCTATCTTAGGAGCTCCGGGGTACATGCGGTCCATGATAGATTGCCTAAATCACGTTGAAAAGGTAAATTAATATGATAATAAAAGATCGTTTAATTTGTATGCAAATATATCACGTAAATATGGCTTATCAAGTAAACAAAAGACGCGTGTTTGAAAAATTTTAGGGATGCTTATATGTACAAAGGTAAGAAGACATTATCTTCACGTCAGCGAAGCTGAGTTTATCAAAGTTTCTTTATTTTCTTTGGGATGGGCTTGTGTTAAACCATAATTTCTGATAGGCTAATATGCAACCATCGATGAAGTACCCTTCTTCTTCTTAGCGTATCGATGGCAATTAAATGTTTGGAGCCCAGAACTTGGCCACGTCGACTGCGTTGCTTGTAGCGTCCATAAAGTCCTGCAGCGCTTAGGTATTATATTTTGGCTAATTAAAGCGAGCATTACAATACTCATGCAAGGAGTTCTACTCCATAATACTTAGCACGTTATCGTTGTACGTTATGGTACTTATCTGCGTAGAACTCCTTACCCATAAATGAGAAATCAAACTGGTTCCATTTACAGATATACAACGAGCTGGACATTCAACAATGGCCAATGTGTCCAGGCAAGAAGAAGTACGGCCTGTTCATCTTCTGGGTGGTTGCCTCAGTGACCCTCACCAGCGCTGATATTGTGCTGCAAACGCTAACCATCCACACGATCAATGGGGAAAGTATGAGCTCGGTCTTCCTTTTTACTTCTTTTCATTTCGAAACACTTTTTATACTTCACGAACTGCAGGTGTTTGCTTTTTATATTAAGCAACAATATGTATAGTTATTAACAGGTATTGTTCAAGTGTCAGTTGGCTTTGGTTTGTGGCGAGTTATTATATCATTAATTGGCCGTGTGGTTTCTGCTCAGAATAGTACCATCTCATGTCTTCCTGTGAGTCCTGTAAAGCCGTCCAGCGAATTGGCAGCCGTATTCTCCTCGGTAAATATCATAATCTCACCAAGACGCCTGCCAAGCTTGGTGTATTACGGCAAAATCCCCCCTTCATGACCGATGTTAGTGGTAGGACTAACTCTTCTGCGAGTGTCCGTCTGGGTTGTTGTTGCTCGTGAAGTCTGCCGCTAAGTAGTAATGTGCAAGCAATTACCGTGTTCCGGTTTGATGAGCAGAGCAGCTAGTGAAATTACTGTGCTTGTGAGACTTAATACCTTATGTCTCAGGGTAACGAGCGCACTGCAATGACACGCAGGCCTTTGTGTTTCAAAGTTCTGAGTGGCACTGCAATTGTTATGGGCCGGCGTTATGCCTACCATAAGGCAAACGATCAGCTCGTCTCGTTACCAAATAGCATAAAAAAAATGTTAAGCAGTGGACTTTTTCCGACTGATGATTATTATATAATTTTGGCATATTTTGTCGTTTGGTTTAGTTTTCGACTGGTTTTCAGCATGGATCAGCCTGATGTATTCGTTCTTCTATATCTGCTACTGGATCCTGAAGATGGGTGAAATGCTGTTCATCATGATCACACTGCACGTCATGTACTGCTTCAGAACTGTTAACAACAGATTGAGGAGCTTTTCGTATGGTATGAATTAATAACCTGCCAGTGTCTCTCATTGCTGTTAAATTTATTTTTAATTAGTCTTAGATTTATACTATACCAGCGACCTGTGACCCACCCCGGCTTCGCACGGTACAGTCTAAATATGCCACTTACGATAGCCATTAGACCCCTTAATTCAGCCCTGTCACAAAATCCGTTCTTATCTGATGTCTCCTACATAGTATCTATATAAACTACCTACCTGCCAAACTTCTCGAGATTTCACTTTTATTCAGTGAGTGTGATCTTTCGCTTTTACTATACTATATACAGTAAAGATTCTGGTTCAAGATTATTTATTTCTCTAAGTACATATTTTAGTAAGACCATAGTAGATATACTGATCATTTATTATGTTTTTAGATGCCAGCACAAAGTCAAAACGCCCCCACCCCGAGACTGTCCGGCGCTTGGGTCTGATATACGCGTCAGCGTGTGACGTGGTCCAGGAGGTGAACCGGCGCTACGGCCTGATCGTGTTGATGATGCTGGGATACTTTCTGCTACACCATGTATACTCGCCGTACTACCTATTCAAGAACTTGAGTATGTCTTTGTTTTACGAAGCGATATCCTTCTTCCTACTGGCCTTGTCCGGAATGGGGTCGGCCCAGTACATCTTTACGACCATATTGCTTTTAGGTTTTGACATTTTTTTTATCACTGGCCGCCTTCTTACCTATTCGAATGTGTAGAGTGCGAGTGTGGCCGAGCGGGAACTTGTGCGACTTTCAATCCAACGCACCATGGTTCGAATTTCAACTCGGCATGCACCAATGACTTATATCAAGTAATGTGCGGATTATTCACACTCGCTCTAAAACGGTGAAGGAAAACATCGTGAGGAAACCCACATGTTCAAGAACCACAAAATTCGAAGACATGTGACATCTATCACGCCGCACTGGGCCCGCATGGTGGATTATCTCTCTCTGAGAGAAGGCCGGTATCCTAGCAGTGGGAGCGTAAGAGGCTGATAATGAATGTGTAGAGACAAACTTGATTCAAAGGTAAAGGATTGGAAAATAGGTACCTACAAGCATTAGACGGAACAACAACGGAAGAAGCAAAGTGAGGCCTTTGCCCAGCATCAACTTCGGCCCTAGAGCATTAGAAACAAATCAAAAACTTTTCTTATTCACAGTTGTGGACAAAACAACGAAGAATGTAGCTATACACGTAATCAGCTCGGTGGTGCAGCTTTTCTGGTGTCTCGACCATACGACCAACCTGATAATGGTCATTGAACCGTGTCATTTGACTCATATGGAGGTACGTATCCTATTGAAGAGTGTAAAGTAGAACGAGTCTTTCTAGTCTAGCGCCTTTAAAATTGACATGGCAAAATTGATTATGTAGCCCTGGCTAAAAAGCCAATAAAAACAACATCCTGCGAGACCATTTTTACTGTAAGAATGTGTGAAAAGTAATTCACCTCTAGGATAAAGCCTGTTTTCGTCTTGAGCGGCTTGCTAACACCTCGCTTCACACAGGACTCTATTCTATACAGTTTTGACATATGAAAGCCAAAGTCTACGCTTAGAATCGTCTCTGAATCTTAGCCTAGGTAACACCCTCGCGAATTTACAAAATATGAAAATGTTTGCGAATTGCTTTACAATTATTCTATAAGTTTTAGAAACACATAAATTAGGAAAATGTGTAGATATATATTGTGATTATATATTATTATATTGTAACATATCTTTGTATTGTAATTATGCGAAAGTGTTTACAGCAACGGCAGTGCAAGTAGCGAATTTTTCTATAGCAAAATTGACAGTCAAATTAGAAATAGGTAGGCCATTCTTTATTTTTTCGACAACGAAACGGATCAGAAATACATCGCTAAGTTTCGTACCTACTTGCAGGGCGGGTCGGATATAGAAATGAATTAGTTTTAGTTTGAAAAAATGCACAGGAACTGAGGGATTTGGGATGGGGTTTTCAACCACGAGAACGAAGTCACGGGTGAAATCTAGGAGTTATAAAGCGGTAGGCAATCGCTATAAAGCGGGTTTGCTAGATGGAGCTACGGCTTATAAGCCGGAAAGAAAAACATCATATCAAGAATTTCGCAGTCAACATCGATTGCTCCCATAGCGGCGTCTGGTCTAGATAACCAGAAGACGCAGGTTCGATTCCTGTTGGAAGCGAAATTTTTGTGATATATATATTTGTGTAAAAATCCGCTAGTGTAGGTTAACACTATACAATATATTTCATAAAGTTATAAAATAATAATTATACCTAATCATGACTGATATTTATGTGCTAGCTTGCTTGCCTGCGCCAGCGTTTTAAGCCCGAATTTGGGAAAGAAAAAGAACTGCGTTGTTCTCCCCCTTGGTTTTGAAAATGTCCTTGATATTGAAAAAAAGTCTAAAGGTCCTTCCTGTATTATCGCAATGATGGATCGTGTTGCTGATATAAATATATTGCTCAATACTATTATAACCAGGGATCGGAATAAGTCGAGTTTTTAAGTACCAAATTAATCTTAATAGATTTCGTAGAGATTTTGACGTCATGCAACGGGATGCAAGGCACATTCATATTAATGGATGTGCCTTGCATCGCGGGATTCTAGGATTGATATTGTCTTCTTTAGCTACAAACTAAGTATGTATCTATGTGTAAAACACCCAGTTCCCAAGCCCAAATGTACCACATAGATACGTTCACAGTACATATTTTCTGATGCAAAACTAGACCAGCGTTAACTTTCTAACTTCGTGTAAATGAATGTTTGCATATCTAAAATGAATATGTATTCATTTTAAATGTCGTAATCCCGGCATTTTTGATAGACATATAATGTATACCAATGTTCATGTTATGGCCTGCGTATCTTCATAAACATTCTACCTGTTCCGATACCTGTATATAAGTTACTCGTATAACACAAGACAGAATGTTTTCCTATTTCGCCCGAACAGATGGATACAACCCGAGTGTTGGTGAGCAACCTGATGCGCTACACAGACTCCATCTACGACCCCTTGGCAGTGGAACTTGACCTGTTCTCCAAACATCTTCTCCTGAACGATGTTTCCTACTCTCCTTTGAAGATTACCAAGATGTCAAGATCTCTGGTGGCTACGGTCAGAAATAAAGCCTAATCGATATAGTAAATAGGGGCCTTAACGGCTAACAATCTCGTGTTCGTTTTCGACTCCAACCCGATTAAGACCAGCGGTCGCTATAGGTCTTCGGCTGGAAGGAATAGTCTAGAATTGTCGCTGGTTATCATTTTAGAACGAACGTTATTAAGGAAACAAGTTCTTACAAAACGAAAAGAAGCGAAAACTCTACACAACTCCTTCCACACGAAGACTAGTGACCGCTGGTTTTAATCTGTTTGGAATCTTAAACGAATACGAGATTGATAGCCAGTAAGGCAGCAGGCTTTGAGGGCTAATGCACATCTTAATCCTATTTTTAATGCACATTTAAATATATTTTTTTTTCTGTCTTTTTATTGCGTGTGATCATATAGTTTGTGGTACCTAGATATATTTTTATGTATTTTTTCAATGTTTTCTGATATACCACATTAGGTTTTTTTGAAACATATAGGCATAATGGCACTAACCTGTCTTATCTTTGTAAAATTTGATATACTTGAATTCTCTAGTAATAGTCATTTTGTTATATACATTACTTTGACCTCGACTATTCAATTGCCTACCCGCGAAAATATTACGCATGTCATAGCGCAATTAAATCCATAAAACATAGGTATTGAAACCTACAAAATTTTGAGAAGTATATTAATTAACATATTTTTTTTTCAGATCCTCGGCAGCATAACTACGTATTTGGTCATAATAATAAAACTCTAAAGCACAGCAGTTTGAAATATCTTGTGGTTTGCTTCTCAGGTTTTATTGGCTTGATGCCCAATCGTCAAACACCTAAATACTTTAGCGATGCAAACTATTCATTAATCGTACTTTAACCATTCATTGAAAGTACTTTGATTGGTATCACTTAATGTATTTTAAAGTGCACTTTGTTTTGCGTAAATGTAACGCACGCCGAGTAAATTACACTGTGTGCTGATGTTTTCATAATATCATTATAAATTTCATCAATTTCAAATCCTAAGATAACAAAAGAAAATATATTCAAAAGCTGATTTCTAAAAATGTGTTCTTTAGTTTCGTAGATGACCTAAATTTACAATTTTTTCCACATGATTGTGACCACGAACTCTGCAAAGTGATTGAAACATCACGAATTAAAATTAAGTAAAATATAGCTATGGTTTAGAGATGAAAAGTTGTTTAATTCGGTAACCCCTTAGTTTTCTTACATTTTCCTCCGCCTATTCTAATCTTATCCTTTTATTCCTGCTGTAAGCTTGCAATATTTCAGTTGTTACCCACCGGCCACCTCCTGAGAGTAAAAATACACGTGTGTCGATTATTCAAACCGAGTTGTCTCATTTCTGGACTTGACAATACATAATTACGTACATACATAGATACAAACATTGCAAGTTAAATAAAAACATGTAACAAGGAGGATCTATAGGTCTAAAATACTGTTACAAGTTAAATAAAAACATGTAACAAGGAGGATCTATAGGTCTAAAATACTGTTATCATTTTTTAATTATTTATTTTGTCTTAGATCGATGGAAAAACTTGGTTATCACATGTGATGATAAATTGAAAATGAAAACTACACACTCCACGCACACAAACTTGATAAGTAGGTATTTTACTGAAATTTAGAGGCTATAATAGGTTTGCTATAATATGCGCCTGAATTTCAGTTTAGACTAGCGGTTTAGGTTTTGCACTAGAACTCACACAGGCTCTCATAGCCTTTGCGCTTCCCAACATTGACCAGTTCCCATTAGGTGAGAAACTATTTTAATTATCACAAAAGCATTATTACAATAAGTATATCCACATTACATTTAAAAAATTCTGTATCTTAATACTATTATTTAATAGTTTAAAGAACAAATATTTTATAATAAATTATTCAGCCAATATTTTGAGAGGTAGTGATGAGACGAATTACTAGTAAGATGTGAGTAAAAATAGCTTGAATCATTATTAAATGAATTGTTGATGTCTTAGCCGGTCTAGGTATAGAATGAAATTCCGGCACGTTATTACTATTAGACCCGCTCTTCGGTCAGGGCCATTTGTCGTTTTAGGTTCAATTCAACTTGTTTTTGTTCTTTGCTTCTACTATGAGGCGTTCAACGGACAGTCCTGCAGTAAGTAGAGTTATCAGAGATTGTGAAACGGAAAACATATTGCAAGCTCTAGAACTTTATGATTATGACTAAATACGTAGTTATGCTGCCAAGAATCTGAAAAGGAAAAAAATAGTTCCATTATTTTATTACGTTCAAAGAAGACAAGAGAAGTATTGTATGAAGTAAATATAACAAGATAATCTATATCAAGCACAATCTATAGAGCCTACAATTTTGGTGGTTAATATGTTGACTAATATTTTTTTCAACGGGCTCTTAGCTTTTATTTATTCGCTAATACATAAATAAACACTACCCTCTAACCTAGCTACAAAAACAATTAGCCTAACTATAGATAATCCAATGTTCTTCGCCACTACCAGTTGGAAATAAAAAAAATTAATTAATATTTAGTTTGTAGTATGTAGTAATATCAATCATCACGTCTTTTGAAACTCAAACGGACTAGCCATAAAACCCACTCCCATAACTCCCATCATTGCATCAGAGAGAAGGGAATAACTCCCCCATATTCGAAGTAGCAGGAAAAAGTTTTAGTCTTCCGAACAGTCGGGTAAAGCCGCGCGGTCAAAGCGAAGATCCCTTTCAACGGCATCTTGTCTGCAGCTGAACGAGTGAAGTCCGCTGACCGGGTGATACTTGTACCACTGTCATTGCTACTATCCGTACTATAAATGCGAAGGTGTGTTAGTTGGTTTGTCGTTGTCTAAGCGGTGGTGCCAACCTAGACGGACACTCGCAGAAGTTAGTCCTACCACCTAGTAAATCTATACTTTTTGTTTTAAACTTTGTAGCCTTTTATTTGTATCAATTAAAAAAATTACATTACTAGTACTTATTAACTAGCTAATACAAAAATAAACACTACATCTAACCTATCTAACTACAAAAACAGTTGAGTAATCTGCAAGCCCAAGTAGGCCTATAAACAATCCAAATGTTCTAGCCCACTACCAGTTGGAAGCGTACCCAGCATGCTGGCGGCATTGCCTCGTTGAACCGCAATGCTGATCCGTTGAGCCAAATAAGTACCAGCATTTTGGTTACGCGTCGCATCAAATCTATACTTGTATGTTGTTGTATGTACTTACTGTGGCCACCAGTGCTCTTGACATCTTGGTAACGTTCAAAGGCGAGTAGCTAACTTCGTTCAGTATGAGTTGCTTGACGAACAGCTCGAGTTCATCGGCTATGGGGTTGTAGATGGATTCCGTTGAGCGCATCAGTTTGCTTACTAAGTTACGTGTTATTTCCATCTGTTCATGCGAAATACAAAAAGATCAATTTGGTCCTATGTTTACCATCTATGTTTATTACGTTGGGTTGAAATAAGGTAATATTTAGGATTTGATCGATGGGTGAAATTTATACCGCGGTTTTGGTGGCTCGTCGGAAAGCTCGATCAGACGTGGCATTGTGAGACGAGCCAGGCTTATGGCCGTCAGAATACAAAACCGTGCGTGCATCAACGAACGGCGAAGAGCGCTGGCACAGCAGTTTTAGCGGGATCTTGCTGCGCCTACACCAAAATGGATTTAGTAGGTAGGTACTTACTCTATATAACATGAATTTATAACTGTCTTTGCAACAGTCATCCAAACTGCAGCCAACCTCAATGGTCGATTAGGTTCATCAGGTATACAACGCTGTTTTAAACTTTCACGGTTATTTACTAAATCATACATTGTAACGGGATATTTACCGTGACTATTATTGAGCGTCGAAATATCGGGTGTTCGTCGCTCAATAACAATCACGGTAAATATCCCGTTACAATGTATGAATATGTATACTTACCTCCAAATGTGTCAAATGGCATGGTTCAATGTATATTATCAGGTTGGTCGTGTAGTCGAGACACCAGACCAGCTGTACCACCGAGCTAATTATGTGTGCAGCTTCATTCCTCCTGGCTTTGGACAGCACAACTGCGGAAAAGGGTGTTTTTTGTCCTTCGCCGTAAGTATATAAATAGGGACATAAACTGCTGTTTCTTTCTGCGAATCGATTGTTCAAATACTTCCCGATATCTTACCGCGCTGCAATTTTGTCAAACTTTTGGTTCTGAAGACAGTACCTAAGTACCTGACACTATACAATTAGAAGAATAGCTTTTAAAACAGCGGATATTGACTTCTACGTAATTACCAAAAATTTAACATCCTTTTTTCACCATTTGGTGTTATTTCAAAATATTTATATGAGACCACCTCGATATTGGATAGTACGAGAGTGGTGAGAGTTATACTCGTATTGTTTGAAAGGGTGTCCACTGTCCCCCTTTCAAACAAAAAAAGAACGTTCAAATTCAGTTCACAATTGACAGAGAAATTGTTGAACATAACATTCGTTCGTTAACATACATAAAAATAATACTGTATACAGTCGAATATAGGTACAAACTCTTCCTCCTTATTAGAAAAAAAAAAAACGAAACTAGCAACACATCTCTGATCAATACCTATCGCTTTTGCCGGTTTGAGAGAACCAAGAACCTGCAGGGTGATTTTAATTCACTCGGAATGATATCCGTCTCGGAAACGACTGTCTTGATTGTGTATATTTCGGTATCATATCCCGTCCGAGAAATTTCCCGTCTAGATTCGACAACTCAGCTGCATAAAAACGGATATAATCCCGACGGTATTTCTCCGCCGGGATGAGTTTCCGAAATATAAACAATCAAGACAGTCGCTTCCGACACGGATATCGTTCCGAGTGAATTAAAATAGCCCTGCAGGTAAGAGACTTCAAAAGATATTTTTTTACTACACACTTATTGCTTGATAGAATATAACCACATACTCAAATATTCGATGAGGTAGTACGGAGAGTAAACATGATGTAGTAGAAAGAAACACAGCATCATCAACATAATCAGCCCATAGCACCTATTCATCTCCTGAACCACGTCACAAGCTGATGAGTACGTTAGGGCAAAGCGACGGATGGTACCGGGGTGGGGCCGTTTTGAGTGTTCGCTGCAACCTAGAAAGAATAATTAGCACTGAACTATTTATCAATTAAAGCAGATAATGCAACATCTCTTGCGAAATCAATGGTAGCAAAATATCACTAATAATCGGTACTTAATCTATCGCTGTGAACGGTTCTACATGGCTGAATTCTCTTATCATACAAACTTTAAGAACACACCATCATGTAACTTATTATGTACTCGCTTCCGCCCGCGGTTTTCACCCGCGTTCACACAGGAACCGTGCATTTTTCCGGGATAAAAAGTAGCCTATGTTACTCTCCGGTCCCTAAACTATATCTATGCCAAAAATCACGTCGATCCGATGTTGTGTTGTTGCGTTCAAAGAAGGACAACCAACAAAACAACAAACACACTTTCGCATCTATACAAATAAATAAAATTGAAGTGTCTGTTTGTAATATCAAAATAACAGCTTTTTACTAAATGCATATGAAAGTATATAAGGGACCTATAACAAAAATTTTAAAAATGGTTGTTTTGTTATAGATACCGTATATAGTTTCATATGCATTTGGTAAAAAGCTGACACTTTAATTTTATTTATTACTCTATAAGTAGATCATAAACTTAACCCCAATAGGACACAGATATCTTCTGATTATACCTGCATGCACTAAGGTCCTCAAGCTGTCGTTGATAGCTCTGAAGCAGTACAAGACGTGCATTGTGACCATGATGAACAGCATCTCACTCATCTTCACGATCCAGTAGCAGAAGTAGTAAACGGAATACATCAAGCTGATCCGAACTGGAAGAATGTTAGAAAAAATCCAACGATGAAAACTTACGATGATGAACTAGATTTTTGCTGCAGAGCTGCAGTGCGCTCGTTACCCTGAGACATGAGGTATTAATTGTCATAAGCCCAGTAATTTCACTGGATACTCTGCTCATCAAACCGGAACACAGTAATGCTTGCACACTACTGCTTGGCGGCAGACTTCACGAGCAAAGCGGTGGTAACAACCCAGACGGACACACGCAGAAGAGTTGGTCCTACCACTAACAAAACTATATGTCTCATTTGGGGATATGACGCTCGAGTTATTTTGCGATAACTTGTTTACCACCTCTGAAAAGTTTGCTGTTGAACGTTAAAACTATTGTGCATAAAACAATAATATGTAGGTATCTTTGAGCAATTACTTCCTAATCACTGGTAGGGCAATTATTCTTTATAAATATGTTGTAGTTATCATCATCATCATCATCATCAGCCTGAAGACGTCCACTGCTAAACATAGGCCTCTCCCATTGAACGCCACTTGGATCGGCTACTCGCCTCTTGCATCCAACGGTTCCCCGCGGTTTTGACAAGGTCGTCGGTCCACCTAGTGGGGGGCCGTCCTACACTACGTCTTCCGGTTCGTGGTCGCCACTCGAGAACCTTTCTTCCCCATCGGTTATCGGTTCTGCGAGCGATGTGGCCTGCCCATTGCCATTTCAACTTGCTAACTTTGAGAGCTATGTCGGTAACTTTCGTTCTCCTGCGGATCTCCTCGTTTCGGATTTTATCACGCAGGGAAACCCCGAGCATAGCCCTCCCCATAGCTCGTTGTGCAACTTTGAGCTTGCTGATGAGGCCAACGGTAAGAGACCTTGAAGTAAGAGAACTTGTAGTTATATATGTTGCATATTGCTGATGTTTTCTATGTACTGACGCCACTGGCGTATCAGACGATGCTTACAATACTGTTAAAAATTAGCATGAATCCATACTTTCACCACTAATCCGCTTAATATTGAGCGTCTGCAACACCATATCATAGCAGGTGAGAAAAACAGCAACTATCGCCCAAAAGATAAATAAGCCGAACTTTTTCCTCTCCGAAAAATTTGGCCGTTGATGGATGTTCAGCTCGCGATATATCTGAAAATTTACTTTCACATTTATTATTATAGACTATACAATTATACATCTTCATGTAAGAGGATCAAACGCAAATATTTTTTATACAAAAAATGATTACTCTAAACCGGAATCAGTCCTGCGGCGCAAGTATGGAAGTCGGTTCGATAAATTTATCGAACCAAATAACTCGATAAATTTATCGAATGATGCGAGTACCGAAGTCTGATTGTAAAGTATTGTAGTAGCTTTATATTTTCTTTGGATTCGACCTAGCTATTCGATAACTTTTGTTGATTGTGTCAAGGCTCGATAAAGTATATAAAAAAATCGATAAGACCCACTTTATCGATTTGAACTGTCAATTTTATCGATCGAAAAGATCCTTACTTGTGCTGCTGATCCTATGACATCTAAGGGTTTCCAACGAGTCAGGCGTTCTGCAGCGCAAGTACGGATCTTTTCGATCGATAAAATTGACAGTTCAAATCGATAAAGAGGGTTTCATCAATTTTTTATATAATTTATCGAGCCTTATTACAACCGATAAAAGTTATCGAATAGCTGGGTCGAATCCAAAGAAAATATAAAGCTACTACAATACTTTACAATCAGACTTCGGTACTCACAATATTCAATAAATTTATCAGTGTTTTTCGGTTCGACAAATTTATGGTTGGGACTTCCGTACTTGCGCCGCTGGCCAGATACCTACGCTCGTTTGCGTTTGGAGTTTCGACAAGCGGTCAGCCTAGTGTAATGAATTATTGATAATAGTAACTTTACTTTCTCCACAGAATTCAAGCAAGCTATCATTGACTGCATCTTCCCCGGGGCCCCTAGCACCGCCGTCGTCTCAACCATCGTAGCAAGGCTGACGTCCACAATAGACACAACACGAAGTGTGGTGGTACGCATGCGGACTGACACGTCCGGGTCTATCAGCAGGTCACTGACGAGCGTTGTGATATTGATTAAAACTGAAAGCAAATATAGTATCAGTAGACGTCTTCCGATTCGTGGTCGCTACTCGGGAACCCTTCTTCGCCCTTCGTTTGTCGGTTCTGCGCGCGATGCCGAGGTCTTTTTTTATGTTATTTGGTAATGAGACGAGCTGGTCGTTTGCCTGATGGTAAGCTTATGCTTACGCCGGCCCATAACAATTGCAGTGCCACCCAGAACTTTGAAACACAAAGGCCTGCGCGGCACTGCAGTGCGCTCGTTACCCTGAGACATTAGGTATTAAGTCTCATAAGCCCAGTAATTTCACTGAATACTCTGGTCATCAAACCGGAACACAGTAATGCTTGCACATTACTGCTTGGCGGCAGACTTCACGAGCAAAGCGGTGGTAACAACCCAGACGGACACTCGCAGAAGAGTTAATCCTCCCACTAACAAAACCATTGCCATAATAATAACCTTATACATCGAAATAATGCGGTTCAACGAGGCAATGCCGCCAGCATGCCGGGTATACGCTTCCTACTGGTAGTGGGCTAGAACATTTGGATTATCTATAGGCCTACTAGGGCTTGTAGATTATCCAACTGTTTTTGTAGCTAACTAGGTTAGATGTAGTGTTTATTTATGTATTAGCTAGTTAATAAAGGCATTTAGCCCGTCTAAGAAAAATCGAAATAATATCATTCACTGATTAAGTGATTAATCTTGAAACTACAGGACCTACGACGCTGAAATTAAGCATGTGGGTACGATAACAGAGTATTTTACAAAACGGTATTCGGGGGCCGCTTTGATTAAATCGTTACTATCTATGAATTTTTTGGTAAAGTTTTATCAGTTACTAGCGACTGCCCGTGGCTTCGCCCGTGGAATCAAAATAAAATGTAGCCTATATCGTTCAGAGAGATTGTAGCTTACTATTAATGAATGATTTTTTACAATCGGACCATCGGTTCCAGATTAGCGGTAGCAAACAAACAAACAAACTCACAAACTTTAGTGTAAAATTAGTATAGATTAATTATTTATTAAATTGACATTATAAATGATATATATAAGACCGGCCTTTGTACGACTAGTCTATGTTAAAATAAGGTTATTGTTTTAATTTTATATTTGTCATTGTAATGTTTATTCTTATATTTTATGTAATTGAACTAAATACTTACTTACGATACTAATAAGACAAAACCCATAGATACTCCAGCCCGTAGAAAGGCTGACGCGCCATCCAATCTTGCTTTTCACAAAATGGAGGGGAGCAACACCTACAAATCTTCCCAGACGCAAAGCTGTTGCGAAAACTCCTGATACAAAACAGTCTACTTGTCCGTCCATGGTTTCTGTTGTTTTAATGATTTTTCCACTTCCAACCCACTTCTAAAGACTGTTGGTACCTCGGAGGCTTCTCTCATTTAATTCATAAACATATAAATTATTTCTTTCTTGAACATTTCTTTTACAAAACAAACGAGGTTAAACCCAAACTACCTAGTAAAACTGTGCTTTGGAAGCTCCTCTCTACTACTTCTTTACTTATACCTCCACAGATGTGTACAAAAGATAGTCACGGATAACTTTTTTATGGAACTGGTATAATAAAATTATAGTAAAGCGACACATAATTTTTAGGAACTTTATATTAGGGGCTTTACATTGTTTGCGAGTTAGGCGGGCTATAATCTCACCGATAGTGCGGCAAAAAATATTTTGTATCAGAAGTCCTTCGTATTTCTTAATACTTTTTGAACGACGCTCTACGTATATTTCGTCACAATCCGATTGGAATTTATTTCGTACGTACATACAGGTAGGCATGCGCAAAATTTATATGCATAAAAGTCCGGTAATGTCAATTATATACGCACCTTCGCATTCCATACGGAAAGCGGCTGGTCTAATTGGCACACATAACTGCGTTAAGGATATACCAGAGGACGGGAAGGAGAATGAAGAACGGTTTCTTTTTTATACTCGACAGTCGATAGCCTTAATTTGACTATAAGTGCTATCTCGTCTAATTTAAAGCGATGATGTGGATGAAGAATTTAAAATAGCGAATACACTAAACCTAGTTCTCCAGTGCCACTACAGGAACAGTCCAATATGTGGTTGGTGACAGATTTTGGGGCGACAATTTGGGGGCGGTAGCTAACCTGACGAGCGCTAGAAAATGTTCCACAGATCGGTTACGAAACTCACCGAGTCATGAACGTTTTACAGCGTGAGGGCAAGGATGTCATAATTATCAGCATCTGCTAAATTCAATGTAGATAGGTATGGTGCTAACACTGCCAAAATATAAGTACGTATTATGTAACATCTAAAATTGATTATAATAGTTTGGAAACTGATACTTACTACTAATCTTAGAAATAAAAGTCGCAACGTTTTTCATAAGCTCAATTCCAGAAATTTATATTTCGTTCAAACTTATAGCCAAGTATTTACTTTAGTGACTTGATTCAAATCTATATTTGGTTAGTTAGGGGGAAAAGTAAATTTCCTACTACCTATTCATTTGTTATTTTGTGTTGTTTGTTAGCATAGCAACATATACATATAGACTCCGGTTGTACTATGCAGGCTCTTGCAAAACTGCCTAAACGGTTGTTTAAACAGTGGTTTATCTATTCACTACTTATGAAATCATTGTATAGGGTTTCCCTATTCATAAAAACTGTAAAACAAGCGGAGGCAAATACCGAATGACTGAATCTTTTGAATGTGATTTTTTTCCTTCCAGTGTGGCCATTTTTGGCAGATTTGTGCCATTTGGGCTGATTTGATTCTTATGAATTCCCTCGCACAGATTTTGGTTGGTTTACAAATATTTTGGCATCACCAGATAGTGAGGCAAAATTTTTTTTTTATATAAATGGTTTAAATTAAATTAATTTTAGTACTATTTAAGTTTAGGGTATGATGGGGCTGGCATACCAATGTGGGAAAAGCCCCTAAATAAAAGGAGATTAAAAAAAATTAATTCCCAGATTATTATGTTAATGATTTCTAAAACATGGCTGGTTTTGACTTTTGGAAAACAGGAAATCTTTATGAAACGATAGAGGTAAGGATGTATGCAAACGGAATAAAACAAAGGAATAGTGTAGGTAATTTACGAAAAAAGAAAATAAACAATCTGCAAATTAAATCCTGAAATCAGATATTTTCCATTTATTGTTTATAAAAAGTAAGATACACATAAATTACTATTTTCGTATGCTGCCAGCGTGTCATCATCTAGATATTTGTTGATGATGGCGGGCACTCTCACGTCAGCAGCGACGTGCGCCATTGGTGAGGAGAGGTTCTGCACGACAATCGCGTGCTGAGAGTAAAGCTGCAGCGAGCTTTCCTCTTCTGCGCCGAGCGCTCGCTGTGCACGAAGTAACACAAGCCTTGACCGCAGAGCGCGTGGCCGCACGGTGTATTGGCGCGTGGTGCGGATGCGCGCGTAAGCCGCCTCTAATAACACGCGCGTGTACTGCGCAGTGTGCGACACTCGCCCGAGAAGCGCGTGCACGCATGCGTCCACGCGCGAGCTCCACGAATCACAATCACGCAGCGCGCTTTCCTCTTGTAAATCCTCCGAGCCGCCCGCCATCAGCGTGAACATGTGCCGTGTCAAGCCTTCTTGCAGCGCCTCTTCTGTCTCAAACGATCTCAGCTCAGCCTCCAGCATTGCTTTCATTTCCTCCGGCCCATCTCCAACACAATACACTGTTCCCGTCAGACCTAAAGCAAAAATGTTATAAGTAGGTACATAAATCTTTAATTTAATTAAGAAAACATTTTGAAACTTTACTCTTATCGTTTGTTGCTTTTAGTAGAAGCCAGGACAAGAGGGCCATTTTTTATCCCGCAAAATAAAAATTATTTTTTTAATACATCAATAAACCGCGGGCAGCAGCTAGTAATAAGTATAACAATCTCACCATGATCTTCTAAAATTGCTGCTAGTTCCAAAGCAACAAATATGCCGCACTCATAACCCAGTAAATAGAAGTTTGTCCTCAATTTGTACTTCTCTAGTAAAACCTGTTAAAAAGGTATCATAAATAAAATGGATATCAAATTAGCAGTCATATTATACAAAACTACGTCGGGACAAGTACTTACATAAATACATACTAGACTAATAAGCTAAGATGATAAAGGCATTCAACTCAAATCCATACTAATATTATAAATGCGAAAGTGTGTTTGTTGGTTTGTTGGTTTGTCCTTCTTTCACGCAGTAACGAAGCAACGGATCGACGTGGTTTTTGGCATAGATATTGTTTATGGACCGGAGAGTAACATAGGCTACTTTTTATCCTGAAAAAATGCACGGTTCCTGTGGGAACGCGGGTGAAAACCGCGTGCAGAAGTTAGTGTGACATAAAATTGACATTGACATGAAATTGACATTGACATAAAATTGAAATTGACATTGACAAGTTGATTTAATTTGACAGATCGGTTTGACGGTTCCTGACGGAACGCGGGTGAAAACCGCGGGCAGAAGCTAGTATTAATATAATAATACCTTGGAGTATCTTCGCGCAAGTTCCTGCGGCGTCGCGTCCGGCTGGTCGAGGCCCGGCTGCAGCACGCAGGCCGGCAGCTTGAGGCGCTCGCACAGAGCGTGGAAACGCGCGTGGTGCCCTTCTAGCCCGGGGATTACAAATAATTGGGCCTTACTGCCGTCGATCGCACCCTCTAACTGAAATACAAAACATTTAGATTAGTATTCTTTTTTTATGCTATTTGGTTACGAGACGAGCTGTTCGTTTGCCTGATGGTAAGCATAACGCCGGCCCATAACAATTGGAAATCCACTCAGAACTCTGAAAAATAAAGACCTGCGTGGCACTGCAGTGCGCTCGTTACCCTGAGACATTAGGTATTAAGTGTCATAAGCTATTTAACTGGCTACTCTGCTCATCAAACCGGAACACAGTAATGCTTGCACATTACTGTTTGGCGGCAGACTTCACTCACAAAGCGGTGGTAACAACCCAGATGGACACTCGTAGAAGAGTTAGTCCTACCACTAACAATTCTCTTATGCATTATAATTCTCGGCTCTTTGCCCGGACCTTTGATAGGCGTTAATGGAGTCGTGAGGCCTTTTTTAATAAAAAGTACAAATAAACTATGCGGGGAAGGAAGGTTAGTTATCAGATGGACTATTGTAAGATATAAGTAAAGAGCCTGGGGAGAGTTACTTTATGTCATATTTTCTTCTTACCGTTCTAACATTAGAGACTAATGTGTCCAGTTGTACTAAATCGATTGCTGCCCGAAGCTCGTCGATATCTTCAAATGAGAAGAAAACACGGAGCCCTTTCACTTCTTCATATTTGCGTTCTTTTGTACTCATCTCTATTACCAAAATCCTTTAAAACAAATAACCATATATTAATAAAAAAACATTTACTTATAGTTTAACAATTTACATTTTTTTTAAATTTGACAGACATGGCATTTAAGTATCTGTACCATATCCGTCCGTTATAAGCCCACCAGCTTATAATAATCACGGTAAATATCCCGTTACAATGTATAAAGTAGTTGGTTTGTCCTTCTTTCACACAGAAACGGAGCAAAGGAAAGTAACATACGCTACTTTTTATCCCGGAAAAATAAACGGTTCATGTGGAAATCTTAACGCGGATAAAACCGCCGGCAGAAGCTAGTTTGTTATATGACAAGTAACGTAGTGTTACCATTATTGAAAAAAACGAATCATTACTTACTTATTTTTTGTTAGCATTAATATATCATCATCGTCTAGTGAAACATGGTGGTTATCCCTCAGAAAAGATTTAATAAATGGCACAGAATTCTCCATGCCTAAATCTTTAAGTGTAGCATTATTGATATGTTTTCCTAAAACATTAAATAAAACTTGTAAAATTATCAACACAGGTATGTTTTGTCAATCATGATATATCAAAGTGGCTATAGCAGCCGTCAGCACTTATAACAAATGCGAATACATGTGCGTTTGTAGGTTTGTTAGCGTGTTTGTTTGTCCTTCTTTCATACAGCAGCGGAGCAACGGATCGACGTGATTTTTGGATAGATTGCATTGTGGGCACTCCACAATATCGACACAAAAAATACAGACGACTTGAGAACCTCCTCCTTTTTTGGAAGTCAGTTAAACGTCTATTTTTTATTATATTGTTTATCTTTATATATTATTTCTATTTTTTCTTAATATTTTAATTATTGTATCATTTGACATTTTTTTGTAAATGGGTGCTAAAGACCTAAAATAAATGAATTTGAATTTGAATGCTATACCTATACATATTATTGCAGCCAACTGTATCTACTTGTACGCCACGCGTTTGTCTTAAAAACTAATACCTAATATCAAATCTTCTACAATATAGCTAAACTGGTAGTTTTATTAAATTTTTACGAATGATATAAATACCATTGAGAGTTCCTAATACTTTGAAAAGAGATGGCGTTTCTGCTGCTTGTAGTCGCGCATGCACGGCAGGGGTTTTACATTGAATTGCAACTTCTGTTATGTCTGCTGCTGATCGATCCCAAGACGATTCTTCTAATAGAGAATCGATTTGAGAATATACCTGAAAATTAAAATTAAATAAAGTTTTGACGGTAAAAGACGAATATGATTTTTGGAGGAAACGCAAAAATGTCCTGTCGTCGATTTTGTATTCTTTACCAAAACCTGCTGCCTTATGTGGCACAGGTGACTTATGCAGACCGTAGACGCTTATGCAAACGTGCGTTTGCTTGTCAAAATAACAGCGCTTTTGCATCAAGCGTCGATTACGAGACACTCGAAATCCGCGCTTGATGCAAAAGCGTTGTTATTCTGACAAGCAAAAGCACGTTTGCATAAGCGTCTACGGTCTACATTAGCCGAACGATTTTCACCGTTCGCCGCACGGCGAAAATCGACCAACTGTAAATCCGCCATTACCGTCTAAGAAAATCGTCTTCGTTTTCGATTCCAAGCCGTTGTCACCCTAAGAAAACAGCAGGGGGACACACAGGAAATAATAGTTCGATTTATCCGCTCATCGGTAACAGGAGGACCACTCGAACTTTTCCTTCCTGTCCGAGGACAGATCAGGGGGACAGTCAGGATTAAAACCAGCAGTCGCTAATCTTCGGCTGGCAGGAGTTGTCTAACTCCCTTTTGTTGATAAAATTCTAATCGTTTTACTTCTGTAAAACTTTTACTTCTGTGAAAGTTCTGTTGCGTTTTTAGACACTGTCAAGCTAAACCTGTCTATTTTTTGTGGTAACACGAGATTTCTGAATAGGTTAAATAAAAAAATACAGTGCTTACATTTTTAGAAGAAGATAAATTCAGTGTTGTCGCTGGAAGGTCATCTTTGCTCCTAGAGTAGCATATTTGCTCTCCAATGTCGTTATCGACGGTAATCACCGCAAAGTATCTAAAAATACATCGCTAAATAAACAACAAGTTAAAAAATAAAACACAAAGATGAAGCAGAAAATTTTACGTAACATAAAAAGTTAATTTTAAGTATATTACTTACTTTAACTGACGGCAAAATACCCTAGAAAAGACATCTAAATGACTAATGACGGTTTCCATTTTACTGTGAAGTTCAGCGTCTGAAACTGCTTCTATAGCTGTTACGTATATTCCTTCTATGGGTCCACATTCAGATGACTCATTCAACACTTCAAATACAGTTTTGGTATCTGTCAGTGTATGAGATACTATTTCCACGTCAACGCCCAGTTTTTTCCAAACTCTACAAAAAAAAAAAACAGTTTTTACTGTAGCGTTAAATTGTATCATACTTGTATAATATCATACCACTTTCGATTAATTCTTAATTTAGTTAAACTGACTGTAATTTGGGTAATATAGATTATGGCGTTGCTGTCCGCGACCGCGATTCGTGGGTAGCGGCCAGCCGCGAACCACGAATGTGGACGGATTCGCGGTTTCACCGTTGCGTTTCACGGCTGCGGGTCGCGGGCGAGTTTAGAGCGGCCATAATTTGTCAAAGATGGCAGATCTTTGACAGTTCAATTTATTTCTGTCAAACACGTTCAGGGACAAATCTGTCGTCAATTATTCGAACACTTCTCTTATTTTATTTTAACATGTGTAAAAATGTATACTTTTTAATGTGTGTGTGCATTTGATTTATTTTTGTATCTGTATCTTATAGTGATGTATCCAAACCATAGAAAAATTTATTTTTTAATTTTCTATAATAATTTATTATTGTTCGCATGCCAATAGGTTAAGTTATGATGTTCTTTTTAAAAAACCTAAGATCACATGTTACCATAGCTGAAGCGAATAAATTACTTTTGAATTTGAATTTGAATTTATAATCATCATGCTGAAATGCTCAGACCTTTGATTAAGGTCTGAATTGAAGTCAAAATGGCTTGGTTTAAAAAGTTAAATAGTAATTATTATTTACCGTAATTTAAGAAGATAATGCGAGTTAGGGCGTAAACAATAAATGCGTAATTTTGTGGCTCCACGAGCTATCAATCTGTCAGTAAGCTGTAGGCCGAATGAACTTCCATCCCAGAATATTATATGAATAGCGTCTGATGAACAAACGATCCTGTAAACAAACAAAAATAAGTTATATATAGGTAGTAATATATAATTTAAAAGCAAAACACTTCCATAGGATCCTTGGACATGTAATGGAGATTCTAAATAACAACATTTTTTCACAAACTTGTAAGGCATTTTCAAAAACACGTATTTCCTGGAACAAGTTTTAGGAAATTACCACGCACTAATTGTCTTCGGAAATTTTCTTTGGAAATTAATTTCAAAATTTTCAGAATGCCAACCGAAGGCTCTGGCGTTGTCTCTCTTTTTCCTTAGCGCCTGTTTTTCTTCGATGAACCAACAAGCCTTTAGGACATCTTTGCGTTCTACATATGCAGACCGTAGACGCTTATGCAAACGTGCTTTAGCTTGTCAGAATAACAACGCTTTTGCATCAAGCGCAGATTTTGAGTATCTCGTAATCAACGCTTGATGCAAAAGCGTTGTTATTTTGACAAGCAAACGCACGTTTGCATAAGCGTCTACGGTCTGCATTAGGCAGGCCGGGAAGGGGCACCCTAAGACACGATACCTGGGATGTGTAAGAGAGAGCGAGTCATGCGTGCGCAGCAGCACGCGGCCGCGGTGCCGGCTGGCCGCCAGCAGGCGGAACCCGCGCGGCGCCTCGAGCGGCGCGAGCGACACGCGGGACAGCGGCCGCACGTAGCCGCGGCAAATACCGTCGCTTAGCAACGTTTGCAGTTTCTGAAAAATGTATCATCATTCTATTTCTCTTAAACATAAATCAATTTATGTTTAAGAGAAATAGCCACAGTAAGATATGCCACAGTAAGATACCATAATTCGACGACTTGGAAAAGTGTGAATACAAGCAAGTATTTTAATTTGAGTGGTCTAAAATATATTCCTTCCCTTCCTCATATTCTTATTTAGAACTAGCTGCGGCCCGCGGTTTCACCCGCGTGGAGTTATTGGAATTTATGGTTTTTATTTTTTTGCACGGAACCCTAATTCTTTTCCTAAAATAAAAGTAGCCTAAGTTACTCCTTATAAAATCAGCTATCTGCCAGTGAAAGTCCCGGCAAAATCGGCCCAGCCGTTTCTGAGCTTACCCGGAACAAACAAACAGACAGACAGACAATTTAAAAATGGTTGTTTTGTTATAGGTACCGTATATACTTTCATATGCATTTGGTAAAAAGCTGTTATTTTGATATTACAAACAGACACTTCAATTTTATTTATTTGTACAGAAAAGAGAACAGAGATAAAACTTTTAGGTTGCTGAAGCCAGAGTCGGCCCTAATGTCAATGTCAGGCGTCCGGACTGGCACGCTTACATACAAGCCGCGTTCTCTACCTTTCTATGAAGGAAACATACTTTTTGTCTCTACTATGGTATATTTAGCGAATCTTAATAGCTAATGGAGACCAGGGATGAAAGTAACGCGGGATGAACGTAACAAATGAGTTTCTGAACAAACTATGTTAGCTACATTGATGGGTGGTACCACCGATATGTTCCAATTTGAACCACCTATTACCTCAGTTGTCCTCTTGGCACTGTGCCGTCAGGTTGTGGAGGTAGCAAGCTGGTGCTGCAAAAGTACCCCCAAAGTAAGGTTTGACCGTTTTTTCAACGGTGTTTTTTTTATTATGGGAGGTTTCTTGCTTGCGTGTCTAGTGACAGTAAAGTAGCATAAGTATTCGTCTTTCTATTTTGGCGTTCAAAACGATAGTTTATTTAGGTTATAGGCATGTATTTGGCAAATTGAGGGAAAATTTATAGTTAGGGATGAAAGTAACAACTTGTTACTTTCATCCCGATTATGATCGTGATATCTCGAAACGATTTTATTGTGTTTTTTTAAATTTCAAAGTAATACAGATTTATTTTCTTTCTCCTGAATACCTAAAATATATAAACGAACGACTAGCAGAGGTTTAGTTACTGCAGAAATAATGGATTTGGCTACAGAAGTACTTTGTAGAAATGTATCATTTTGAGACGATGTGAATTCATATCAGCCATAAGTAAAACCACCATTGGTAGCTTCACCGGCTTCGGTAGCTTCACTATTACTGCCAAGAACCCCTCCTGAATTAACTATGCCACCAGTAATGGCTTTGCCATTGAAAATTATTTCAGAAATAGACATTGTTTGATAATTAACAGCTTAATTTGACTCCAAACAAGCTTGAAATTCAAGAACAAGAAGAAAGAAAGCGTAGAGCCAAAGAAGTCAAGAAACCTATTTTACAAACTGCTAAACAGACAAAAAAGCCGAGGGCTGCAGTTGATAATAAAACTAGTGAAAAATTGAAATAAAAGACTAAAAAATAATAAATAAATATGTACTAAAATAACTAAGAATAGTGATCATTCAGACAGCGAAGATTGCTTCTGGTTAATTTGTATGATATCCTTTTCTAACAGTAGGTTAAATGAAAAGTAGGTAGGCACAATGCTTAGTTAACGATACTAAGCATTGTGGCTACCTGCTTTTATATTCAACATATATTAATTTCTAATCAGCGTTTTAGATTTTACCTTAGAATAAGAACAATAAAAAATCTAGGAAACAACAATCTTCTTTATTTTTAAGTAATCAACATTATTTAAAAATGAGATCTCAATCATGAGAATGCCCACAGCTGATAGTCTATGAAACTATCACCTGTGGGCTCAAGTAGATTGTGCTAATAACGAAATAAGTTACCTACGCCTTAATTGTTTACCAGATTGAGATCTAATTTTTAAATAATGTTGATTTTTTTTATAAATGAAGAAGATTGTTATGTTTCCTAGTTTTTTTTAATTGTTGTGATTCTAATGTAAAATCTAAAAGGCTGATTAGAAATTAATATGTTGAATATGAAAGTAACTTTGGTTTTATTTACAATGTTACAACCATCCCCTTACACTGTTACAACCAACCCTAGGGGTAGGGATAGTTGTAACAATTTCCACTTTTTTTGTTTGGTCGTATTTCTCAAAATCTGTAATATAGGTTACATTTAAGATGGTGTTAAAACATAGTTAAAAGACCAATCTATCATGTGTATGGATTAGAATTTTGATATTCAAAAAGCTTTGTGAGATATTACGAGAAATATGAAAATTGTTACGTTCGTCCCTGGTCTCCCCTACTTTCATGTCAATACAAAAATAGCTCTATACTCACTCTTAGCACTCCGTTTCCTGAATCAAGTACCGAGTAAAAATCAGCTGCAATATACGACCTTTGTTTTGTCATAAAGTACATTCCGTAGTCATAATTATCTCGGTTCTGTATCTGTACCATGTCTATAGTGACACCCGAGAATGCAGCACATTTCAAGGAGATCTGTGAATTTCCAATAGCATTCAAATTTTTAGAATTTTCTTTTATGATATCTATTTTGTAGTGTTAACCGACACTAGCGGATGTTCACACAAATATATACATCACAAAAATTTCGTTTCTAACAGGATTCGAACCTGCGTCTTCTAGCTATCCGGGCCAGACGCCTTAACCAACTAGGCTATGGGAGCAATCAATGTTGACTGCGAAATTCTTGATATGATAGGTATGATACGAAATTCTTTCCGGCTTACAAGCCAATTTTAGAAAAATATCTCTGCAAGTCTGCACCTAATCATATTGTTGGATTTCTTTTCATTCTTACGTTTTTAAGATCTTCTCGAACACAGCTTAGTATGATTCGACATCCTTCTCCGTTTGTTGCATTTAATACCATGTCTCCAAAAGAATCGTCGCGGGAATTACCGATCGCATCCTCTGCAATAAAATTAAATATCTCCTTATATGAATTTTAATTTAGTTTGCCATAATAACCAGACGAAGACCTCGATATTGACCAAAACTAATTTTAGTTTCGTCCTCTCTTTCCAATAAATAACATGAGAAAGGGAAGTAGGATATTTGACTGATCCAAATTTAATTTTAGAGCTGACAAATATTTTTCATCCTTGACAAAAAAGACGTCACTACATTCATGGCTGTTATATTTACTTTTCACACTAGTTACAACCAAGTGGATTAATTTTACAGGACTAAACTGTCATCTATCCTTTTCTCATGTTCTTAATTGGAAAGGAAGAGTGAAATTAAAATTAGATTTAGATTTGTGACGGAATCAAGACCAGTATTTCAAAAGTTTGTAGTTGCTCTACATTGTTTTGGTCGCTGACTACATAAGTATCATTATTGTTTAAACTTTAAAACTAATAATGAAGGAAACTTGGAATCATTATAAACGTCAGTAAATATAGTTCACCATTCAACTGCGGAAAGAGTTTGAGTAAGAATCTTTTCTTAGCGCTGTCAGCAACGGTTGCGAAAACTTGACAGCCGTGCGCCAGCGCCACCGATATTGCAGCCTGCCCTAGGGCCCCAACGGCACCGTGAATCAAGACCCTCCATCCAGGCTGGAGCTCTGATTTAACACACTGAAAATACACAAGAACATAGGTAGTCGATTTGACATACTGCAGCTTCACCGTAGACCAGGTTCAAGCTTTATAATAAAAACTGAAATGTGTGCATTCACTGATAAAATTTGAGTGATATGTTTCTTAGTGGGAGGACTAACTCTTCTGCGAGTGTCCGTCTGGGTTGTTACCACCGCTTTGCTCGTGAACTCTGCTGCCAAGCAGTAGTGTGCAAGCATTACTGTGTTCCGCTTTGATGAGCAAGGTAGACAGTGAAATTACTGGGCTTATGAGACTTAATACCTAATGTCTCAGGGTAACGAGCGCACTGCAGTGCCGCGCAGGCCTTTGTGTTTCAAGGTTTTGGGTGCCACTGCAATTGTTATGGGCCAGCGTTATGCTTACCATCAGGCAAACGACCAGCTCGTCTCGTTACCAAAATAACATAACATAACAAAAAAATATGTGAGATTGCGTAGTTTACGTAATCTGCAGTCTGTCCTATGAGCTGGAAAACGTCCACTGAGCCGATGTTCAGTGGAAGTTTGCTTCCGCTATGAAGGGGTGATGCCATTATACAGTGCACGCTTGGCAGGCGTCTTGCTGGTCGCATTAGATTTTGGTGTGGACCGAAGAGAATTCTGCTGCCCTATTCCTGGATATTTCCTTAGCCTTAGTCGGCACCCACGAGAAGAGATGGGGCGTTATTATTCGTTGCTGGGACTACACGGTCAAGATTTCAAGAAGTCTGTCCTACACTACTCAATAACTAACTGAAAGCCACCATCTATGTATAGTTTTAGTTTTCACTTTTGGGTTGTCTGGAAGATCACCTTATCAGCGATAATACCGACATCTATAACACTTAGCTTTTTGACATCTTTAGTTTTGAATAGTTCTTGTAGTGAGGTTTTTAAACTGTCATGGTCATCAATACTTTGAAAATTATCACTACAAACGCGATATTTACCATGTATATTATTTGATCTCAAATAAAATAATATATTTGTAGTGAGGTGTTTGAATAAAATGTTTATTGGAATTTATTTATGTGCCTACATCATGATGTATACTTACGAGGTAATAGAATGCCTGTAGATAGGCGAAAGGCACCGTGGCAGCGTCTTCAAGTGTCCAGTGAGCTGGAATAGGCCACAGCATTTCAGGCTGCGCAAATACCACAGTGCTGGCAGCACCATTTCTCACCAGGCCCATGACGCGCTCTCCACTGAAAATACTTGACAGTTAAAATAGATTTCAAAGGAAACTACGATTCACGTCTAATCATCTTCCTACTCCTTCCTGCTCTTGTTCTATTTTGCACAGTACAGTACGTTTTTACAGACATACTATTTTTTTGGTTATGGCATTTTTTTGCAGCCTGGCGCCTGCCTTACACCATTCCTTCTAAGAAATTCTGAGAGTAAAGGACATAATCCACCACGCAGGCCTAATGCGGCTTGATGCAAATCATGTACCATTATGAGAAAGTGTAACCTGTAACAGTGTAAATGTTTCAGCCTGCGAAAAAGACAGGAATTTATGACGGGTTCGGGAATGCAGACCTATACACGCTACACAGTGTGACATATTCATTATTCATGCATTTCCATAACTATGCGTGAAGCAGAAGACCAAGGGCATTTTATGCCATGTGTGACAAACAAGCAGACAGCCCGCCTGATGGTAAGCAGCTACATTATGCTTAGCTACCTACTCGGGGTATTACTGATACGTTGCCGACCTTTAAAGATTCTGTTCACACTTCACCCTTCTCCTGTCTTGACACTTCTCATGTTTAAAGGACATGAAAAAATGAAGGCCGTCAAATCTAGAAAAATAGTCTATGATGAAGTTTGTACCAAACGATGCCAAGTCAACTGGCAATATTGAGATAGTATACCTATCGGACCCCTTCCCCCATTAGGTGGACCGACGATCTTGTCAAAACCTCGGGGAACAGTTGGATGTCACAAGCGAGTAGCCAATCCAAGTAGTGTTCTATGGAGGAGGCCTATGTTCAGCAGTGGACTTCTTCTGGCTGATACTGATTATACCTATCGATATCATTTTATGAAACTTGATAGCTTACCTCTCCGTTACCCCACTAAAATCCATTCCATAGTATTTTTCATTGTTTTCAAAGGGTATAACTCCCATTGCTCTTTTGACGTCTGAAACATTGATTCCAGCATATTCCACCTATAAAAAAATAAACAAACTTTAAGGAAACGTAAGGATTTATATGTTGTCTGGAATAATTTAAAAAATGTAGAACATTACCAAAACTTTGTCACCGCTTTCAGAATGAATTGGCGTTTCCTCCCAGGTTAAGGAATCAAGGTTACCAACATTGCCAATTTGTAGAGCAATTTTCTTTCCTGCTGCGACATGCTGGAATAGTTAATGTTTAAATGCATTACTTATTCGGCTTTTAAAATTAATGCATCCTTCATTATATAATGGATAAGTTACTTACATTGAAATTGTTACTGGAAAGCATTGAAGAAATTATTTTAAATTTCCTCTGAGCTGAAGATGGAACATTGCGATATTTAAGGTTTTGTATCAAAACACCACCGCATCTGAAAGACGTTAATAATAATAATCAATAGGTTTGTTAGTGTAGAAACGTATTGGTGTTGATTCTGACGATTTTGAAGTTATTTGCGGATTATTCACACTCGCTCTAAAACGATGAAAAAAAACATCGTGAGGAAACCCGCATGTTCAAGAACTACAAAATTCGAGGACTTGTGACATCCATCAAGCCGCACTGGGCCGGCGTGGTGGATTACGACCCATACCTCTCTCTGAGAGAAGGCCGTTATCCCAGCAGTGGGAGCGGGAGCGTAAAAGGCTGATAATGTAATGTAAGTAAGTAATCATTTTATTCATTAGATAATATCAATGTTCAATTTAGTTAATTGATTTCTGTGTATTTTATATTGTTTTACTTTATTTTGATGAATTTGTTTAATTAGTTTATGTTGTGAATAAATACTTGTAATGTCGCGCGTCGTTAATGTTTAGTTAATTTTGTTAACAAAATCAGCTATTTAGTAACAGTATTTACCTCGTCCAATCGGAAATTTCATCAACTTTAGATTTTATTACAGTTTCACCATTGATTGGACTTTTCTGGAAACTTTGTAAATGTTTCTCAACATCAATAGTAAGGTCTCTGATCTGAGTTGGGTGCGAAATCCCTTCGTTAGTAATTCTGAGAGCATTCAGCTGTAGTAACCCATCAATAAATGTCACCCAGTTGTCGTTCCATATGATCTGAGCAGTTGTTAAAGTTTCATCAGCTGCGATGATACTTCTGAATTGTTCCCTAAAAACAAAATTTGAAAAGTCAAATTTGAAAATTCTAACCTAACCTAAAATAAAGAGGTCAACTAGCAAAATCGACGAAGGATATCAGTTTGATATATAAAAACGACTTGACCATTTGTTATACGAGTAGCAGCACTAGTTCAATATATTCGCGACAATAGGTAGACACAGTGCTTATTTGTTCCGCTGGTGGGACATTATCGCTGGTGTTGTTTTGCTGTCAAACTTCATTATAGAACAAAAAATTCGTCGCTGCAATAAAGTATGCCTCTGTGTAGTGCATTTCAACATGAAAATATTACACGATGGAAATTATTTTAAAATTTTCTGCGTTGAATTAGGCGGTATGGTCTTATGACATTAGCCTGCCCAAATGGGCGTACAACAAAAAAAAAGGAGGATAGTGGTGGATGGTGGTAGTGAATCTTATTTCCTATATCGTAGCAAAATTTACTAATTTTTATAAACAGCCAGATTGGCTTCATTAACTCAACGTGCTTATGGCATTTCAGTGTTAAATGGTAACTTCATTAGTTAAGTCATTATTTTTACTTTAGGCTCTATTGGTAATTCGGTCAGACACGTTGTTTGTAAGGCTAAGATTCAGTGATGAATTTGAACGTGGATTTCATAAAATTATTATGTCCAAATTCTATATACACATATACACAGCACTTTGACATAATGGAAGCGAAAGTCCACGTTTAGACTTATATCCGAATCATATGTCCGTCTAAGAGTATTTTATTCTTACCTGTAGGAGTACCCTCGGCTACTGAAGTGTTGATATAATTCATCTGAACTAACATCAAAGTTCTCATTTAATTCTTCAGTTTCACAATCATTTGAATCGTCAAGAGCAACAATATATCCGGAAGCAACTTTCGAGTCTCCGTCTGTAACCTATGTAGAAATAAATATTAAGTTCTGGGTGAGTTTGAATTGGTATGTTTTCCCGGACGTGGGAGATTAGGGACATGGTTGTCGACAAGTTCTGAAAAACGACATTCAAAAATTCCAAAAAAAAAGAAAAAAATGTAAAATCGGAAGTGCACGGCATTTTCTGGATTTTTTTAAGTCTCTTCTAGTCTACATTATCATTTGACAAAGTTCAACATAGGACCGTGGGGACCTGGAGCTCATAGAATTTTTAAAGAACTTTCAGGGCGTCTGGTCGAAGCCACACGTGACCAAAATGCTGGCCTCTACTTAGGTCAAAGATTAAGCATTGCCATTCAACGTGGCAATGCGGCCAGCATTTTGGGAACGTTGCCTACTGGTAGCGGATTATTAGATTAAGATTGTAAATAAATTAGTGTGTATTTTATTTAGTTATTTTAGTTTATGTTGTTTACATAGTTCAAATGAATCAGCTGATCTAGGGCTGCCCGGAAGTTCTGTATGTACAGTTGAGTTTGATGAGTCTTTTCACATAAGCAATAAGTTGTTATGTTTTTAAGAACTTACCTCAAACTGTCCATTGCCTCTATTTAGAGATACGTTGATTTTAAGTTGCTTTTGGCTGTGTAGTATTGGCTGCGAGTACAAATGCACGTCAAAGAAACGCACAGATATGTTCTTTTTGGTGAATCCTAAAGTCATTGTAAGAGTATCCCACACAGCCACAAGTGCACCAGAAAACGGATACAAAATCTTCCCTGAAAATTATTGTGACTTTTCGTTAAAGGAACAATTAAGTAACTGCTTTTGTTTAAAGTATGAAATAAGGAGGAACAGAAGGACATTTTTTCTTCCATTCGATTGTGAAGTTGTGTTTTGTTTATTACCTTGTATGACGTTTCCATTTAGATAATTATGCTCATCATCATGAGTACTTATTAAAAATTTACAAAAAGATGCTGTTTTACTTGATTTCATACTTAGTCCTGCAACCATCCTAAAATTAAAAAAGTATAGGTAAAAAAGATTTTCATTTGATAAATTAGTTATTTTTGATGATATTATATTTACCAAGATTCCGTATGATTCCATTTCACAATTTGTGCAAGATGAGGCGTTCCTGTAGAAACCGGGAATTCTACTTTCGGATAGAGAGCTTGAACTTGAGGACTATAACCTTCAACGTATAATCTAAAACAATTTGTATAACATTAAAGCCCTATTCATAAACATTCCGTAACCTACTTAATTACTAGAAAGTTTTTGTCTCGTTTTCACGCGTAATAGCTTTCGTCAAGGAGAAGTTGACAGAGCAGTTTAAAGCATAGATTATCTTATTGAGCTTTTATGAATAAGGGCATAAATATCGTCGACGGAAATTATAATTGGTACAAGTAAAAGAGGCCCCTCTTTTACTTAAGTACTTTTTACGTAAGCGCCGGTAATTCAATTCAATTCAATTCAAAAGTCTTTATTCAAATAGGCCCCAAAGGAGCACTTATGAAAGTTAAAATGACTCTAACAGCCGGCCTCTGCAACATTCATCTACCCGAATCACAGACTAAAACTAATGCTGTCTTTATCAGAACATAATAAATGACAAAGACACCAACAGACCCAATCCGTGCTCAAAGTCAACGAATCTTCCAGAAACCCACCGTGCCCGTTCCAAATTGGTATAGGCCGAGCAAGAAGAAGGGCAAGAAACTCGTCACGGCATTCTTTTTAAAAAAAGTAGTTTTTTACAATGATTCTAATGCTAACAACTAACAATTTAAAGTTTAGTAGTCGCCAGGAGGCTCCTGAGCTGTTTGCCTCCATGCATCCTTGTCATCTACATAATCCTTAATTTTATAATACGCTTTTTTAATTAATACACTCTTGACTATACGTTTAAACTTTCCTTGTGGTAATTCAGTTAATACTTTAGGAATTTTGTTGTAGAATCTGACACCATTTGCCAGGAACGATTTGTTAGTTTTACTTAATCTGAACCCGGGTACAACAATTTTATGTTTACTTCTAGTATTTAACTCATGTACATCACTTTTTAAGTTAAATTTAGTAATATTCTTCCGTACATACATTATATTTTCCAAAATGTATAGCGAAGGCAGGGTTAGAATACCTATTTCTTTAAAAAAGTCTCTTAGAGATTCGCGTGGACCCATGTCATAGATGGCGCGTACTGCTCTCTTTTGTAATATGAAAATGGTATCTATATCGGCAGCAGATCCCCAAAGTAGGACGCCATAAGACATCAAACTATGAAAATATGCAAAATATATCAACCTTGCCGTCGCCACATCAGTCAGCTGCCTAATTTTACGTACTGCAAATGCAGCGGAACTCAAACGACCCGATAGGGCATTGATGTGAGGACCCCACTGCATTTTGGAGTCAATAGTTAATCCTAAGAATACAGTGTTATTCACCAGGTCAAGTTTGCTGCCTTCCAATTCCACTTTAGATTCCACGTGTGGTACGTTGGGAAGTGAAAATTTAATACATTTAGTTTTACTAGCGTTAAGTAGTAGATTATTAGCAGCAAACCATTCTGAGATTTTGTCAAGGTTATCATTTAATTCCTTTAGTTCACTGTCTTTCCTATCAGTTTTAAAAATGAGTGAAGTATCATCAGCAAACAAAACTATGTCCAATGCTATATGGTCTGTCATAAAGGGTAAGTCATTTATATATACTAGAAAGAGAAAGGGGCCCAGTATTGATCCCTGCGGCACGCCTATCTTCACTGAAGAACCACAAGATGTTACTCTATCGATGCCAACCTTCTGCTGTCTACCCGTCAAGTAAGAATTTACAAGATCAAGAGCTGTCCCACGCACGCCGTAATGATGCATTTTTTTAATAAGCGTTCCGTGGTCCACACAATCAAATGCTTTGGAGAGGTCACAGAATACTCCAATAGCATCCTGTGAACTCTCCCAAGCTTCAAAGATGTGGGACATCAGTTTAGCTCCGGCATCGACTGTTGATCTGCCTTTCGTGAAACCAAACTGGTGACCGTGCAAAATTCTATACTCGTTGAAATGTGAAAGTAACTGTTCTAATATAATTTTTTCAAAGATTTTGCTAAGAGCTGGAAGTACAGAAACTGGTCTATAGTTAGAGGGGGTGTCCTTACAACCAGATTTAAAAATAGGGGTGACTTTACTGTGTTTCATTAGATCAGGAAAGACACCCTGATCTATAGAAAGATTAAAAATAATAACTAGATAGGGCGCAATTATATATATAATAAAAGAAGACCACCAAAAACACTAGACACATACATAAGCGTGATATATTGAAAACTATAACTGCGTAAACTGGTCTATAAATATAGCAGCAAAAGATTTTTTCAAACATGTTTATACAATTGGTCACAAATGCCAAGCAAGTACTTATTGAAAAAAATACAATAAAAAAAAACATATTTCTGATTTGAATTATGTTGCTAAAAGGGTGGGTGGATGTGTGTTTTTGGATTTATAGAAACGTTGTTTACTCACTTGCCAATAGCATCAAGGAGGAACAGGGCGTTATCTTTATGTCCGCGTTGAGTGAGTGGTATGTTCTTACAAGATTCCGGCAGTGATCGCTTCAGGATAGCTTGCAGAAGACCATGTGGAGCTATTTCAATAAGCACTGCATTATTTGGGACCAGTCTGCTAGTCTCTTCAAAATGCACCGGGCTCTGAAGGCATGAACGATAACCATTTTGATTATGGTTAATTTAAACTTTTTTGCTGTCTCTAAGCATAAGAGAACAACCATTTGTTCCAAGTCACAGACCAGTAAGCCTAGGTCTGTGTTCCAAGTATAGTAATGCCCAGTAGCATACTACTGTAAAAATGACGTCATTATGCGTGACATTTCCAAAGAGTCACGAGTACATACAGACTCCAAGCTTGTAAAAATGTGGTAAATATATTTCGAGACAAAATAACTTTTTCGGAGTCTTTTTTGCGATTTTTTTTTCGAAATTTTGGGTTATTTCTAACAAATGTTTTAAGACAAATCTTATCTATCAACACTTGGCTATCTATTGTGTAATTACTTTAATTGTTTTTTTTGCTGGTATTATGTATGGGAACGGACATCTGTGTGACGAAAAATAGGACGTTTTGTTTCAGACAATGCCTTAACATATCAGAATAGAATAGAATAGAAAAACATATCACAGAAAGTTAATAATGTTTCAATACCAGAAGGTTATTGGTGAGGTATTCCGGAGAGCAATATTGGGCTATGGGCTCGTCCCATCTCTCCTGCGGCACTGACGTTGAGAGCCATCGCTCGCTGCGAGCTCTCGGCTTGTGTATTATTTCAGACAAGAGACGCAATAAATTCGGACCTGAAAATAAACAATAGTTTTATTTACAGTTAGTATCGTCTAAGTAGTTACTTCTCAGAGGTTATTTTTATTATAGAAAATAAATAAAATACAAACCAGCATCAGCGATATAACGAGAGTGATAAGCAATGTTGGCGCTGGGTACTTCCTTTGCAAATACTCCATTGGATGTCAGAAAAGTCACAAATTCACTGACATTTTTCTCAGGGCCAGAAATAGTGCTAGAGCCAGGACCGTTGTGACACGCAATTTCGATAGCAGGAGGGCATAGTTTTGTGAGCTGTTGTAAAATTGAAAAAAATCTAATATTATTATAAAAATAGACAACGATCACTTTGAATAATAACATAGATAGATTAACTTATAGTATAAAGCCGGCAAGAAAAACATCGTATCGAGAATTTCGCAGTCAACATCGGTTGCTCCCATAGCCTAGTTGGTTAAGGCGTCTGGTCTAGATAACCAGAAGAGTCAGGTTCTCAGAAATTTTTGTGAAGTATATATTTGCGTGAACATCCGCTAGTGTCGATAAAAATATATTTCATTAGTGTGGAAACTTGCACAGTGGCAGGAAACTTCTGCGGATGGCCGTCCGGGTGAGTAACACTGTACTATGAGATGGTTGTAGATGTGTTGTTGTAGAGTTGAGAGTGTGTGGTTGTAGAGTTGTTGTATTTCAAACATCTGGTTTGCATTGCAACTGTTAAGGGCAGGCGTAGTGCTTAAAATTGGGTGAAAGTGTCCGCCTCGTTATGTCATAATAAGGTAAGTACCTTTTGGTATCCCAAGCCGACTGCTGCCATAGCGCCTTTTATGAGAGGAGTTTCGTTTGACGCCTTCCCGCGGCTGTAGGCTGCTAGAATCATTTCCTCTGCCGTTAGACAGCCATCAGCGTAAGCACATCCAAGCTCTCCGACACTGTGACCTGCAAGGAATAGGTGATGGCATAGTGCTTATTCACTAAGAATTGTATATACGAACAAATTTAAGCTGGTTGACTTATTTATTTTAATTACATTCTAAGATTCATTAAGGATTAAGGAAAAATGTTTACCGAGTTGTGCGCATTTGACTTACCAATAATTTTATCTGGATGTAATCCTAACGCTGTTAGAACGTCAGTGAGGCCTATTTGAATAGCGGCGATTCCAACGAAAGAGTTGAGGACGTTATCAAAAATGGTTTCGTCCGGGGACGTGATAATGTGCAGTAAGTCAACTCCTTTAGGTTCTAATAATTTGTGGCAGCTGAAAAGAAATTAAAAACTTTTATGCTGTTTGTCAGGGGTCAATCTAGCTATCGATTTTTCGAATTGTATATCGGAATGCACTTTAGAATTGATGTTTTAGAATGTACCAGGTGGCAGGACTAACTCTTCAGCGAGTGTCCGTGTGGGTGGGTCTTTGCTAGTGTAGTCTGCTTACCATCAGGCAAAGGAATCGCTCGTCTCGTTATCTATACAAATAAATAAAATTGAGGTTTCTGTTTGTAATATCAAAATAACAGCTTTTTACCAAAAGAATATAAAAGTATATACGGCACATATAACGAAACAACCATTTTTAAAATTTTTGTCAGTCTGTCTGTCTGTTTGTTCCGGGTAATCTCAAAAACGGCTGAGCCGATTTTGACGGGACTTTCACTGGCAGATAGCTGATGTTACGAGGAGTAACTTAGACTAATTTTATTTTAGAAAAAGAAATGGGTTCCGAGCAAAAAATAAAATCCATGAAATCCAATATATCCGCGCGGGTGAAACCGCGGGCAGCAGCTAGTTTAATAGTATAAAGAAACTATTATTCATCATTATCGTGATCTTCAGGTATTTCAGAAGATATCCACTGTGGAACATCGCCCTTCCCCAGTCTTATTGCCATAATTGTATTTACTGTAATTTGATAGGCTGTAAGTTTTCCAATGATAAATAAATAAATAAATAATATACCACGCTTGGCAGGCGTCTTGTGATTGCAGTAGATTTTGAAGTTGAGCATTGCTGCCGATTCTCTTGATATTCTCTTAGCCCGTTCTTACGGCACTCGCTCAAAGATTTTTGGTGGTAAGTACTATTCTTACACGGTCCTACGGAATGTATTATTATTACCGTTCAATGGCAGCCGCGAAGATGGGTATGCGCATGAGCTGCGCGCCCATACCAGTCCACTGCGAGCCCATCCCGCTGTACACGAACCACAGCGGACGCTGTATTTCATCGGAGTGTGCTATTTTTTCTACCAAATTTACAGTATCCTGATTTTCGTCTTTATCTGTCAATATAAAAATAAACAATCAAGAACAAATTACATTGTGTTTGAATGTTAATTATCAAAATTACAAAGACTAAGTTATAAATTCAATTAAATATGAACGTCATGCAGTCACAATTATATTTTTACTAGTTTCTGCGCGCGGTTTTCACCCGGTTTCCCACAGGAACCGTGCATTTTTCGGGGATAAAAAGTAGCCTATGTTACTCTCCGGTCCCTAAACTATATCTATGCCAAAAATCTCGTCGATCCATTGTTCCGTTACTGCGTGAAAGAAGGACGAACCATTAAACACACTTTCACAAACGTAAAGTAGGGATAGGGATAGTAGGGATTGGGGTGCTATGCCGGGTAACCTCCACGCGGTGTACCCTGGGTACCCGTCAGCAACATCTCCTGGTTGACTTTTCGGTCCCGGAGGGGTTGCTGACGGGTAGCTGATAACCCGGCGAGGTGGGCCCCTCTGCGTGTCCCTCTGAATGGGTCAGCAGAGGGCACAGCGGACGGGGCAAAGGGGCTGAGCGGGGTCCGAAGGCCGCAGGGACGTGACAGTGAGAAGGGGCGCGCTGTTTTCAGCGCGCCAATAATAGACCGGGAGATGGACCCCTGCCCTGACCGGCGTGCCCTAGTTGTCGCTTGGGGTGGGGTCAACGAGGAGGGGCGCGCTGTCTTCCAGCGTGGGACCAGGTTGCGAAAAGCACCCTGCTCCCGCTGGCAGCGCGCCAATTACCGGACGGGATACTGGACGGCCCCTCTTATTGACGAGGCTGACGAGGAGGGGCGCGCTGGCTACCAGCGTGGGGCCAGGAGGATACCCCTTAGGGTAAGGAGCTCCCCTGCTCCCGCTGGCAGTGCGCCAAATTATCGGACGCGACACAGGTGGAGGAAAGCCTCCACTCTGATTCGCCATACTCGGGGCGGGGGGGGGGGGGGGGGCGGACGACGGCTGACGGGGTCCTGTGCGGAGTGCGAAAGCGGAACCGCGACCCCGTCCAAAAGCTGAGCCGTAAAACGTCCCAGGGTTTTTTAGTGGGTAGGACGGCTGCGCAGTGGGCGAGCGTGAGTCCCACACTCTCTCCGTAGCCCCCCCGGAGCGCGGAGGGGTAAGCTCGCAAAGGAGTTTTTCCCTGGGAAACAAAAAAAAAAGGGATAGTAGGGATTAGAAACGTACCTAAAATAATATATCCTCTCCCCAAGTGCCCGGAAATATTGTTAGAGTGTATGTTTCTTAGCAGGGCTAATTCTTCATCATCAATTGGTCGCACTGACAAAGTTTCAAATATATCCACTAAATATGCTTTCTGCCTTGCGGACAAGGTCACTAATCTCGGAATTGAAGTGGTGTACCTGGCTAAGTTCTGAAAATAAATATTTCATTACGTTTAAAACACCGTCTAGTTCTTATATTTGTCCGATAATGTAAAAAAACTCGGCGGTTGCCAACCAATGACATCAATGATTCGAATTTCCCTTTCTATCCATGTCATTGATTGGGGAGAGGGTTTGTTTACATTATTGGACAACTAAGAAAATCTGCACCATAGATCGGATCAAGTAATAAGCGCTATATAATCATACAACAGGGATGTTGCATGAAATACAAAATAAATTATTACTATCGTCATACAGGTTTATGAAATTCACACTAACACAAAAAAAAGAAAATCACAAAAATATATAATTTCCACAAAGATACTGCATCTAAAAGTTTCCCGAATTCAACCATAGTAGTTCTTTATCATCCAAAAGTAATTTAAATGATACCACCAGATTCTTTACATTTCAATTAATAAAAAAATGTGAGACAACTATCTACTTAAAGGCAGTTTTTCACGACCAAATAAAAAAAATGCATGTATTTAGTACAGCTTTACGGCCCGTGTTGAATAAGTGGCGTCAGATGTTCTGTCTAATTTGTATGGGGCGTTTTAGCGCTCAGTAGATACGCCCGACTTTGACTCTCATTTTTGACGTCTCTAGCGTTCGATTTCCAGTTTTTTCGATATAGACATTTATATCTCATGAGAAAACGAATTGAATGACATCATAAAATAAAATTGAGTCAACATCACTACTATGAAAGAAAAAACCTATTTTACTACCTTTGGCTTGGAAAATCCACGTAACAGCAAGTGAGAATTGACTCCAGTTACAGAGAGACAATTGACAGCAGCGTATGAGCCATGGAAAGGTTGATTCTTCGTGACAATGCTCATGTGGCCTTCTCGTATCGCTGCTATATCCTGCCTTGGAGTTTCGCAGTGAAGGTTGCTAGCTATCAAACCTTTATGGTATCCCAATAAAACCTGCAATTTGTTAAACCAAATTTCTAACCGCAGTAGTTTTTGAAATTCGGAAATTTTCATTCAATGTTTCCGTAAACGTAGACTTTCAATGAAAATATCCGAAATGCATTTAAAGTTTACGTGTAAATTCTACTACAGAATTTCCGACATACTAAAAGAATGATGATGTTGATTAGAGGAGACTTCGAAATCATTTCAGAAAATGCCATGGACTTCACCATTAGTTCCCAAAGTGGTCCAGGTGGACCGCCAGGGGTCCACGGGAGGCTCGACGGAGGTCTACGTTGGCGTCAAAAAAATGGGGGTTCACAATTCGCTAAATATTGATAATTTGCTGTCAAACCATCAAGTACATCTCTCCCATTAAAATTATGACTATTTTGTGATTGTAGAAGTTACGTTACGTTATTAATGTTTAATTTTCAATCTTTTCTCTTTCATTTTTTTTTCGAAAACTATCAATTCGTGGTTGGAATTCAGCCGCAACGCCAAATTTCCATAGATCTAATCTTCACAGTTTTTGTCGAGTTTTGGGAATTTGTAGAAATGTACATGCAGGGTCCACCGGAATCAGCTAAATTTTGAAAGTGGTCTATGAGAAAAAAACTCTTGGAACCTCTGGACTTCACGATTGAAATTGAATTTTTTTTAATGGAAATTCGGAATTACTAATTTCTGGCAACTTGTGGACTACTACGTTCCTAACCACACCCTCTGGGATAACATATCAATTCAAACTCATCCTGTATTGATAATTAAAGAATAAAAAAATATTGTTATATAACTGGCTGCAAAAATTAGTTGCCAACGCGGCCGAACAAAAAAAAAAGGCCGAATGGGAAATAACAAAGTTAGTTACCTTAGTTAGGGCGGTAGCTCCAGAGGCAGCATCAGTAAACCCAATGTTGGATATGACACTGCCGACCAGGATTGGATCGGTTCGATTATCACAAAATACTTTCTCAATAGCTTGCAGTTCTGTCTTGTCAGCTTCTGGTGTAGCTGTACGATTTAAATTATTTAATAAATGAATACTTTGTTATACACAAATATAATTACATCACAAAAATTTCGCTTCCAACAGGATTTGAACCTGCGTCTTCTGGCTATCCGGGCCAGACGCCTTAACCAACTAGGCTATGAGAGCAATCGATGTTGACGGTGAAAATCCGCTATGGTGAACATCCGCTAGTGTCGGTTAACACTATAAAATATATTTCATACTTTGTTATACAACATGGGACTTCAAATCACGTAAAAAGTGACATAGGTATAATTAATATAGGCTGATTTATTACGACGGGTAAGTATGGGGAAGTCAGAAACATTAAGTTGGCCAAAGGAACCATATTATTATGAATGGAACAGAAAATACTAAACTATGGAGTATACAGAAATATTAGGTGGCTTCCGGTTTACTAGTCAATTATGTTACAACCGTTTTGGCACTCATACATGTGGTAAACATACGACATGGAAGAGTATTTTGCATATATGTTTAATGTAGTTTACAGCAGTGATTGCATTATTTATACTTGGCGTTTGGGGGCATAATTTGGCAGTATAATTGGAAACATTATCAATTACTAACAATACAAAATACGGTACATAGGATTCCTAGTAAGTATTTTGATTTGTTAGTATGTTCGGTCCAATTTGTATGGGGCGTTTAAGCGCTCAGTATAGATACATCTGACTTTGACTCTCATTTTTGATGTTTCTAGCGTTCGATTTCCAGTTTTTTCGATATATACACTTGGTTCTCATGAGAAAACGAATTGATGACCATCATAAAAAAATTTAGTCAACATCCCTAGTAAGCAAACGGCCAGCTCTTCTCGTTATCCAATATTAATATATAAAATGTAAGTATACCTGAGCCACAAGCTTCAATATATTCAACTTCTTGTGGTGCAACCCCTGCTTCTAAATAAAACTGTTTCATAAACGCGGCAGTAGTATCAGGATTGCGGACGAACCCAAACACCTGGCCAGTTTCCCCGCTTAGTGTGGAAATAAACTCATTCTTAACGTGGACTATTTCAGCGTAGGCTCTATAACAAAAATTGTTACATTTTGAATTAAATTCTTACAGTTCTACATTTACACACACAAATACAAATTTCGCATTTAATAGATACTAGTGACTTTGTTGCCACAAAGACAACAAATTCGGGGTCTATAGGCATCGGAGCAACATATATAACCAGTCAAAGGAGTATCTAGAGTGTTATAGAAATTAGATATACAAAAATGTATTATGTCGATGAATATAAGCGCATGCTACGTTTTTTTTTTTTTATGTTATTTGGTAACGAGACGAGCTGGTCATTTGCCTGATGGTAAGCATAACGCCGGCCCATAAAAATATCAGTGCTACTCAGAACTTTGAAACACAAAGGCCTGCGCGGCACTGCAATGCGCTGGTTACCCTGAGACATTAGGTATTAAGTCTCATAAGCCCGGTAATTTCACTGGAAACTCTGCTCATCAAACCGGAACACAGTAAAGCTTGCACACTACTGCTTGGCGGCTGACTTCACGAGCAAAGCGGTGGTAACAACCCAGACGAACACTCGCAGAAGAGTTAGTCCTCCCACTAACGTTGTATATTAGTTGTTATATGGTTTTATCATACCTCAGAGCATCCTTCGCTTTTTGAAGAAACAGCACGCATATTGCCTCTGATTTGGCACAACCATCCGCATTTTCATCAAAGGATCTCGTTTTCCCATCGGGTGATATTTTTATACATCTGTAAATATAAACAAAAAATTTACTTCATAGTATGTCCAAAGAACTTGCCCAATTTTCTGTGGCCGCACTGGGCTCACCTGGTGGATTAGCCCATACTCTCTTTCTGAGAGAAGGTCGGTATCCTAGCAATGGGAGCGTAATAAGGCTGATGATGATGATAATGATGAAGGACAGGATCCCAAGCTGGAGAGACCTGATTACCTCTATTAAAATTGCAGTATTTTTTAATTTCAATAGCCTATTTACTTACCAATTTTCTCCAGCAAGGATTTGTGATCATTATTAAATCGAATATTGTAGAGATGAGGCTTGTTCACATTCTGCAGATTCACAGTTGATCTTATGCTCTTTTACTTTAAGCGTTTATCAAATACCGAAGCTAATTCTCTTTGTTTTTTCAATATAAAATATGCTTAGTAACCATTTCAAGATTTAAGTCACAGCGACACAGGGAACGAGATCACGAAATATTCAACCACTGGAAAGACAGGCAGCCGCTTTGGTTGAGTTTTTGAGGAATCCTTCCTCTGGTCCTAAACAGCCCCAAGACACCCGGACGAGAGCTGACAAGGGAGAGGTCAGTCCACCCAATCTCAGACCAGCGTCGACGCCCTTAGACCACGCAATCAACGCTTTTCTTGAGTTTCAGGCTATCATAAGAGCAACCAAGGAGGTTAATCTTATCACCTGCCGGAACATCATGAAGTCCTTCCAGCAGAAGGACTGCATGTTGAAGACTAGACTCGAGGAGGCGGAAGCGGCCATATACAATAATGAAACTTCCCAGCTCATAATGGGAACAATGACAGGACAGTATATGGCTGGATACAATGCAACAAGTGGCTTTGTGGCTCTGGACGAGGTAGAGCTGAAACGGACAGGACGACTACGCTTTAACGTCCATTCAAATGATCCCATAGTAGTTACAGCCCGGTGTACGAGGATAATGCTGGATGACAAGATCCTGAAGATGGCCGATGTCATCTCAAAGACGCTTGATTCTGGACCAGCATTGGAAAACTGGGCAGTACCGGAAATCAATTGGGTAAATGGGGTTCCTGGATGCGGCAAAACAACATGGCTAGTTGGTAACTTCGACGTAGACAATGATGTAATAGTCACCACTACAACTGAGGCAGCTAAAGATCTAAGAGAGAAGCTCGCACACCGCATTGGAGACGCTGTAAAAACTAAGGTGCGGACTATGGCCTCAATTTTAGTAAATGGGTTTAAGGAGCCGGACAAATGCAACCGTTTAATGGTTGATGAGGCTCTTATGAACCACTTTGGGGCCATAGTCATGGCGACTCGACTGTCAGGTGCTAATAAAGTTGTCCTCGTCGGAGATCTCAACCAATTGCCTTATATCGACAGAGAAAACCTGTTCGAGCTAAGGTACAATCGCCCAAGCCTGGTTGCAACCATCAGCCAGGAGTTGTTGTGCACGCATCGGAATCCAATGGATGTAGCGTACGCCCTTAGTGAGATATACTCCGGTATATACTCCTCAAGACCTCAGGTGCGCTCCCTGAAGCTAAATATGTATAAGGATGCCCAAATACCCATCTCTCTTCCAAACACCCTGTTTCTGGTTAACACCCAGGAAGAAAAGGAATCCCTGACCAGCAAGGGATATGGAAGTGGTGAAGGGTCACGCATTCTAACTATACACGAAGCTCAGGGACTTACTTACGAGTCGGTTATCGTCCTTCAAACAAGATCGAAAAAGTTACAGCTTCACGATAGCGTTCCACACGCAGTAGTAGCAGTATCACGACACACTGTCAGCTGTGTTTACTACACCGATGACAGTGATGACGCGATAGGCAGATTTGTGAAGCGGGCTATGATTGCGACACCACAGATGATCGTGGACTACAACCTCCGAAAAGCCATACAACACCGTAATGAAGAAGTGGTTCAAGCGCTTATGAGGTTAGGAAATGCGGGATCCACGGCCGATAATCCCCAGTCACCGATCACCCTGCAATCCCCTAGTATATAGGTACCTATGTATATAAAACTATGTTCATCTATGTAAGCAACTGGAGTTGTCATGCTCACGAAAAGGATTCTGCTCGCGGCGGCATCGTGTGGCGGGTCGCCCTCTTCCCTCGGTAATGGTTGAGGAGAGCGATGGCTGGCACATGGGTCATACTCGTGAACGGGTGCCGCTTGTGGTGTCTGGTCAACTCCAATTGTAATCCTTCTGTTGTCTTGTAATTTAGTTCTACTTTAATTTAGTTTAAGACCATAGTTCCCGTCTTGATGTTTTTTCTTTCTTTATATCGTTAATTTCTATTATATATGACCTAATCTTATAAGAGTATGGACCACGTGTCCATAGAGTGTAAAGTAACAAAATTAAAAAAAAAAAAAAAAAAAAAAAGATTTAAGTCTCAAATATTGATAAGTATACCTTCTTATAGGTTCCTAATTTAGGTATCAACGATCGACAACTCTGTATTATTTACTTTTATTATAATCTTATCAACGTACAGGGTGGATGGACTTTACTTCTGTAGCGCAGGATGGTTGCGGATCCGAATATCTTTATGTTATTTGGTAACGAGACGAGTTGGTCGTTTGCCTGATGGTAAGCATAACACCGGCCCATAACAATTGCATTGCCACCCAGAACCATGAAACACAAAGGCCTGCGCGGCACTGCAGTGCGCTCGTTACCCTGAGACATTAGGTATTAAGTCTCATAAACCCAGTAATTTCACTGGCTACTCTGCTCATCAAACCGGAACACAGTAATGCTTGCACACTACTGCTTGGTGGCAGACATCACGAGCGAAGCGGTGGTCACAACCCAGACGGACACTCGCAGAAGAGTTAGTCCTACCAGTAACCAAAACTCACTTGCTCACCTAAAATATGTCATGGCCTAGCTCATTGATTTATTATGTTTTACTAATAATTAGGGCTTGTGGATGAGTGCTAGCATACCTGTTGTAATGTACTTGAGCGCACGGATCGAGACACAAATTGCATCCTCCTATTAGAGCAGCTTCACACGATCCATTTCTGATAGCTGAAACCGCTTCTTCCAACGCAACCATGGAGCCGCAGCATGCGTCGTCTATCGTCATTGATGGGCCTTTAGCATTCAACCAGTAAGATATGCGGTTTGCATACATTGTTTTACTAATCCTTGAAAACCATACATAAAAACAAATCTTAGTATAAATAGGAATGAATACATTTTGCTAAGAAAAATTGAATGGGTAAGTAGGTATAAAGTTTTATACCCAGTAAGGCCATAACCCATTCTCGATGATGAGTTAAAAATTCCTGTGTTTTCCATATCAGAGAAAGCGGCAGCAATAAAAACCCCTACTTTCTTCCCATTGAACTGCTTTGGACTTGATCCAGCATCATAAATAGCTTGGTACGAGTGTTCAAGAACTTTTCTTGCCATCGGATCCATAGCGTTACCAAGTCGGTTGTGCACCATGAAGAACTGAGCGTCAAAACGTTCGATATCTGGCACTTTGCCTATGTATTCCGAAACTTCGGGATGTTTTATAGTCCAGCGGCTGTTACCAGAGGTAACTGGATTAACCTGTATTCAAAAAAATAAATCCTTGTTTATCTGTGAATATGGGACAGAGTTTTAGCACGATTTGAATGTACAATTCCGTAATTCTCCGTTGTAGTTTTACTCGTCCCGTGTAATTTAGCCCGGCCGAAATATAAGCGAGCCTGGGCGCCTTTTTCTTTTATCTTTTTTTTAATGTTTTTGGTAATGAGACGAGCTGGTCGTTTGCCTGATGGTAAGCATAACGTCGTCCCATAACAATTGCAGTGCCACCCAGATCTTTGAAACACAAATCCTGCGCGGCACTGCAGTGCGCTCGTTACCCTGAGACATAAGGTATTAAGTCTCATAAGCCCAGTAATTTCACTGTCTACTCTGCTCATCAAACCGGAACACAGTAATGCTTGCACACTACTGCTTGGCGGCAGACTTCACGACCAAAGCGATGGTAACAACCCAGACGGACACTCACTGAATAGTTAGTCCTCCCACTAACAAAATCTACACATCTGTATTGTTTCTTAATCATTATAATATTAGCCTACTTACTTTGATTTGTGAGCGTCAAATACATAAATAATGTAGGTATCTATTTTCTGTTTGATAATTGGTTTTCACTTGCCTTTTTATATAGTAACTTAGAAAAGTCTGCCACACTGCTCGACTTAGGAAAGATACCAGACATGCCAGAGATGACAATATTGTCTCCATTCAGCTCTGGAGTCACCTCTTTGGGACCCAGGTGTGGCCGGTATTCTTGCGGTGTTGGTGCCATTTTCTGAAATCATGTCAAACTTAGATAAATATGAAAAGAAATCGAATGCTAGTTTATTATAATATACAGTGTGTGGCGTAATAATTATTTTATATAATTATTTTATGTATAAACTTTTTTATAACACAAGAGCTCATACTTACGCAACAATTTGTAAAATATATATTTTTTTTATTTTAACACTTTACTAAAAAATATAACACGTGGCAACAAAACAAAAAGTTCACATTTAATAGTACATTTATTCAAGTATACATTTAAAAAAACAGACCGACAAATTCCTTGATTTGTGAATCAATCTTTACAAAACCTCCAAATACTCGAAAATCATGACACTTTTACTGAACACAATTTATAATAATTTTCTGAACAGTCATGATCATGATGTACGGTTATCTTCTTATTATGCCATACCTGATATACTATACAAAACGGGTTATTCCCTTTCTCCCCACCAGCTTTGTCCCACCAGTGGGGAAAATAAAAAATATGTTCCAACCACATTTTAACATCTTTATATATAGCCACAAAAACAAGGATAGTGCCAGATAATAATACATTATTTATTGGTGATCATTTATTACGAAGACTATTTTTTCTCTTTACAATAAAAGTAAAAAACTAAAGCATAAGTTAGTCTGTTTTGTGACACTCAAAGAATTACTTTCTCCCTTTGATAATAACCTACTTTTGATTTCACAAATATATATACAATTATACATCACAGACATTTCGCTTCCAACAGGATTCGAACCTGCGTCTTCTGGCTATCCGGGCCCGACGCCTTAACCAACTAGGCTATGGGACTTTTATTGGATACTTTTGATTTCCCCTTTTATATAGATTTTTCGAATTTCGCCCTATGCCAATGTGAATACTTATCTAACAAAACTAAATGATAAGTTACACGGACAGTTTTAATATTCAATATAGGTATTCACATGAATTTATAAAACTAATTGATTTTACCTTTGATTGACTTACTTGAGTTACTAGCACTGATGTTACTAATGTGAAATTATTTTACTGAATTACTACATCGAGTAGACTTAAATAGGCAAAATTTACATACATAAGCTATATCTATTAAATTCGTAAAATTACGTCTTGTCTGTTCGTTGAATACTTTTAGTCAACTAACTATGAAGCAATGCTATTTGCTCGTGAAGTCTGCCGCCAAGCAGTAATGTACCAGCATTAATGGGTTCCGGTTTGATGAGCAGAGTAGCCAGCGAAATTACTGGGCTTATGAGACCTAATGTCTCAGGGTAACGAGCGCACTGCAGTGCCGCGCAGGCCTTTTTGTTTCAAATTTCTGGGTGGCACTGCAAATGGGATGTTGACTGATTTTGGGAAAGTGTTTAAAACGATGCGTATGGGCCTAATATAACCCAAAATATTTGAATTTAATTTTTAAAACAACTAATATTTTAATTATCATGTATTTTAAATGCCGTTTTAAATTTCGCTCCAAAACGCCAATACTGGTCACGTGGTCGATGTGACGTCACGATTCCTGGCACAGATAACTAAATCACAGAAATCACTCTAAAATACTAGGCAGAAAGAGCAATATACTCATTCCGATTGAGAAAGTGACGTCACGATTGAGAAAGTGACGTCACGCGCGTTTTATGTCACGTGACATCGGAGTGACGTGATTACATTTTGATTATTAAATTAAAATTATATTCCTTAAAAATAAACAAAAATATTGTGTTTTATAGGATTTCTGTCACAAAAACTACCGTTTCGCGGCAAAATTATATTTTTATTTGAATACAGTCAACATCCCAATTGTTATGGGCCAGAGTTATGCTTACCATCAGGCAAACGACCAGCTCGTCTCGTTACCAAATAGCATAAAAAAACTATGGAAGAATGTAATAAAACCTTATCTTTAACCTACTACTACTCGATATGAAACTTTGTACTTATGTACATTATAATGTAGGTTAATAACAAAACTATAATTTGGTATCATGGAGCTGATCTCATGATGGAGCTAGGATGTGGATAGTGGAACTCTTCAGTGACTACCAGTAATTTGGGCTCATATGATTAGTTTTGACGAGTCCAATAGAATTGACACTTGGTATCGAGGTCCTGATGATGGAGCCAGGAGGTGAAAGTGTATTTTTTAGTTTCTTTAAACTAATTATAGGTAATTATAATTATTGTTTTAATAAATGACTGTAGGCAAAGACTTGTAATGACATTTGTATTTTGACATGTAAATATTATGTAAAGTAAGCAAATAAGTAATAATGTAAGTGGAGCATTCTACAATTAAGTATTTTCTATATATTGAGGATTTGTCTTGTGTATTTAGTGTCGTGAAAATTTTTAGTATGAATATCCTAAAAATGTTCAGTTAAAAAGATATAGAAATTTGTGAAAATCTATGTACCAACCTACACAGGAATGATTAATTTCTATAGGTACAGCGGCGCAAGTACGGAAGTCGGTTCGATAAATTTGTCGAATCTAAAAACCCGATAAATTTATCGAATATTGCGAGTACCGAAGTCTGATCGTAAAGTATTGTAGTAGCTCTATATTCTCTTTGGATTCGACCTAGCTATTCGATAACTTTTGTCGATTGTATCGACGTTCAATAAATTATATAAAAAGTCGATAAAACCCACTTTATCGATTTGAACTGTCTTTTTTATCGAATTTTATCCATCAAAAAGATCCGTACTAGCGCCGCAGATCTGATGTTACTTCAACTTTTAAACATAGGTACTTGCCTTATTTAGTAACCTATGTTCTCATCACAGCAATCTTAAAAATATCAAAAATAACAAATATTAAGTGGTCGGCAAAAGAACTAGGTACTATAAATTGATCAGCAAGTAATGTGATATAGGGCAGCCTAGTTGATTTCATAGGAAAATAAATATACCTATCTGCAGAAATATTAGTAATCGAGCAGCAAATCGTAATTCGGATTTTATCAAATTTTGGCAAGCTGTAAAATATATAGATAGATAGAAAATTCTTTATTGCACAATCATAGTTGAAGGTACATAGGCGAACTTAAAGCTATAAAGTATTATCTTCCAGTTAACCTCGGTGTAATGTGGTGATTTTACAAGGATTTTAAAATAATTTAAATTAAATTTCATTTTGATATGCTAATTAACTTTATGGTAGGACTTTAATATTTTAGCGAAAGGGTTGGTATGGGGAGCTATAGTATCCTCTCCCCAAAAAGGGGTGGGGGGGTTCGAGAGAAATAAAATGTGGATAAAATAAATATGCCATTAAAACTTAGAGTAGGTATAGCTGCACCTTGGGCCACCGAACGCGGCCGCCAGACGCAGCCACTAGACGTGGCCAGTATTGGCTGGGTGCTGCTATATTTGGCCACCGAACGCGACCACCAGGCGCACCCAATGGACGCGGCCACCATTGGCTGGGTTCGGCCACATTTGGCGACCGCACGCGGCCACTAGAAGCGGTCACCAGTGGCTGGGTGCAGCCACTGGACAGCCGTAGTATTAAGAACGTCACATATGTATAATACATCAATTAACATAATTTAAACCTACGTATGTTATATTCCTATATCTAACATTGTATTGGTTGTCAACATGTCACAGTACCTATATAGAAGTAGGTAATCTCTGACGTCAGTTTTCGTATTAGACAGACTTATTTGTGAACATAGAGACTTGTGAGTATTGAAATCATCTTCAGCCGGATGACGTCCACTGGCGCAGAACTTAAGACTTCCCCCTTATTTTTTTTAAATTTATTTCTTGACCTGGATACATAGTCCTTAAGTCGCAATATTAGAAACAATTTTCGAGTCGAAGTGACGCTTCAGTAAAGCGGTGGATACTTTACTGAAGCTTCTATGGAGTTTTGGATAGCATACGAAAATACACGTTTTTCGCCTTTGTACTATTTGCCTTTCAATCATGCACGTTTACGAACACTTAATGGTTAATAATCCAACATTATTACACATTAACACTCGAAGAAACATAGGTTTTAGTAAATAACACAAAATCAACAACAGCACATTTTCGCACTCCCGCCAAAACCCCCACTTCCCTTTATATATACCATAGACTAACTATGTCTATGTATACAGGATGAATTTGAATTGGTATGTTATCCCGAAAGCGGGCTAATCAACTGCTGGAGATAAAAACATTTGCTTTACGAGTTTTTGAAATTCGGAATTTTTCATTGAAGAAAAGCCATTTAAAGTTTACGTCAAAATTCTACTACAGAACTTCCGGGCAGCGCTAGATCAGCTGTTTCACTTGAACTGTGTTGAACTTTCTTAAATGATGATGTTGATTAGAAGAGACTTGAAAAAATTCCAAAGAATGCCACGCATTATTTCACGTTGAAAGTGGTTTTTTTTGTATCGAAATTATGTATTTCCAAGGGAGATTCTCAGAAGTTGTCGACAACAATAGTCCTAATCACCGCTTTCCGAGATAACATACTAATTCAAACTCACCCTGTATATATTTATGAATAAATTACTTAGTTAACTAAATAACTGTAAATTACAAGTCTTACAAAACGACTATGAATATGTAATATTCACGTGTTAAATTTAACAGCACTTATGTATTTAAAGTTAACAAAACCAACTTAGTATACAATTGATCAAATACAATTGTTTTTAGGGTTCCGTACCTCAAAAGGAAAAAAGGAAATTTTATAGGATCAGTTCGTTGTCAGTCTGTCTTTCTGTCAGGACCTTTTTCTCAGGAACGCGTGGAGATATCAAGTTGAAATTAATATTTAGTTTATGCCGCACATTTTGACCCTCACATGGGAACCAAAACCGTTTAGCGTTCAATACCTACGCTCGAGGCTGACTCTCAAGTTTGACGTTTCTAGCGTTCAATTTCCAGGTTTTTCTATATAAGTAATAGACATTTGTTTCTCACGCAATAAAAAAATGAATTAATTGACATCGTAGAAAAATTGAGTCAAGATCCCTATTACCTAACGATATCCGCGATGAACGACCTAAGTATTTACATGCCTACAAGTTTGTACGGAACCTTCGGTGCGCGAGTCCGACTCGCACTTGGCAGGTTTTTTTATATACTTCTATGACGAAACAAGCACATTGAATTAATAAAACTTCTAACTTGGTGTCCCAATCTCCAACCCCAAAGTTCCATGCAAATAGGAAAGAAAGGAACGAGTCACCTCCAACCAAAACTGTCTGGTTCAACTATTGCAATCTGAAGAGGCAATGCCGGCGACAGGCTGGGTAGAGCTTTCTATAGAACATTTGGATTACCTTATAATTAATCTTTTTTGGAATTTGAAACAGAATGACTGAATTTAGAATAAATGTTGTCTGTCTGTTACGGTCCCTTGTCTCAATGTTTTGAGCAGTTCTGAGCGAAATACCTAAAATGACAGATATCATACTTATGACGCGTTTGACTAAATTTGACTAAACCGTTGAACTAAATAGTGTTATGTTTTGTTAATATGTAAAACGCTTTTACGCATTTAGGTACTTGCTCGGGCCTCGGATATTGCTAAATTATTAAAAAAAAAAAACCATACGTCAATCGGCTCTTACGCAATGAAATAAGACGTCAGCAATTTACAACGCGACAATAATGTGATATGCTGGACACTTTTATTTATTTACAAGCTTTTATTTAAGTTGCAATGTTTGTAAGTATGTAGGTATATGTATGTTTTATTATTATTTTGTTAGTGGTAGGACTAACTCTTCTGCGAGTACCCGTCTGGGTTGTTACCACCGCTTTGCTCGTGAAGTCTGCCGCCAAGCACTTATGTGCAAGCCTTACTATGTTCCGGTTTGATGAGCAGAGTAGCCAGTGAAATTGCTGGCTCATGAGACTTAATATCTATTAATGTCTCAGGGTAACGAGCGCACTGCAGTGCATGCAAGTCTTTGTGTTTCAAAGTTCTGAGTGGCATTGCAATTGTTATGGGCCGGCGTTATGCTTACCATCAGGCAAACGACCAATTCGTCTCGTAACCAACTATCTAAGGGTTAAATAAAAATAAATAATATCTTTTAATACATAATTATTTTATATTAATCGGCAAACGTTTTTGAAAGCTTGTCTATCACAATCCTCGTTCTCTCGGATAAGTACCGGTCTATCTGCCCTAGCACTTTCACAACATGCAGCATCTTCTGAACTCCTTTCTTAAATCTCTCCATCCTCTCTGCACTTGACTCTTCTTCAGTAGGACTTCTCAGCGATGCAAAAGATATTGGAGATCCGACCCTGGGCGCGAAAAAAGGAGAATCTGCTTGAGCTCTCAATTTAGGCACTTTAATTTTAGGGGTCTTGAGTTTCGGTACCTTAAATTTTGGCAGAGAAAGCTTCGGTATGAAACCTTCAGGGGGAGGTGCAGACATAGGTACTAATGTGTCACTGTACCCAGTTTGATCTGAATCGGGCTCGCGGAGAATAAATCTGCCATTCTTGATTGCTTTTGGAATAGCGCCGTGTATCAAGTTGCAGAAAGTGTCGACGTCAAATTGAGAACGGAAGTCTGGCCTCGATCGATGGCTTGTCCTTCCATAGATTTCCTGAAACAATACATTACAATTCTTCAGTGAAGTAGAACGATCGGTGAATGTAAAAATATCGACCGTAATATGGTAGTAGATAGGGTATTTTAGTGCTCGCCGGGGCCCCAATTCTACTAAACAAATGGTTAAAAAATTAATAGTTTCGCCGCTAAATCATCACTTTATGAACAGCATACGAAAATTAACAATGGTTCATTGATGACCGCCACTGTCATAGCCGACCATAGAAAAACTGTTATGCAGCTATTTAATAACGTATCGTTATCAAATAGCTGGTCGTTTGCTTGATGGTAAGCATAACGTCGGTCCATAAAAATTGCAGTGCCGCTTGGAACTTAGAAGCGCAAAGGCCTGCGCAGCACTGAAGTGCGCTCGTTACCCTGAGACATTAGATATTAAGTCTCATAAGCCCAGTAATTTCACTGGCTACTTTGTCACTAAGCACTTATCTTTACCATGAACCACCTATACACGCAGTGGCGTATTTTAGGATCCAGCGCCCTGGGCCTGCAGGCCCCGGCGCCCTTTTTTTTGGCAATTTTAAACTGAATCGAAAGAGACAAAACACAGTTTAACACTGATCATTAATAAGAGCCTTAGTTAGGTAGTCTTTTTTAAATTTCTTCTGCTTGCACCGCCCCTAGCAGCCTGCCGCCCCGGGCCATGGCCCTTTTGGCCCTAGGGTAAATACGCCCCTGTATACACGGTAACAAGAAAAGCAAGTCGTAGGTACAATTGCGGTCCCACTTATGTGTGCGAATATATATATATCTATGCGTACGCGGTGCGGTACCACCGCGGTCTTTATGGTAGATTGAATACCTGTTGTCTCAGGACAACATAATGATATATTAATATACATAATTATCATTATTTCATAAAATTAATTAATGTTCATTCGTACCCTTTCGTCAGATCCACAGTCGATGGTCACTCGTACCGGAGGAGCAGCATCTCCGTCACTCGCCACCTGAAATGAAAAATAGTATAGGCTTCAAAATAACAGCATCGTTCTTTCTATAATTATTTTTATTTATAGCTAATTTTGGAAAACTTTGAAGAAAGTAAGATGAACCAAAATCTTCAGTTAGAATTGTAACTGTATCTACATTGGTTTGGAATTTGTGTAAATCTATAGCCTAATTAATTAAAAAGTTATTTCTTCGGATGCATTTTGTTGCTGGGTATCCACAAAAACAAAATTCTTCACGTCAAACTTATGTAACCGATTCCAATATTCGCTCTCTTCATTACAATACAATACGATTCCTTCCTTTTATTCGATGCAAGACTTCACATTTTGACCTTGCATATCGATTATTGTAGTTTAGAGTCATGAATAAAGATCTCGTTCGTTCGTATTGTTCATTTAGTTTACAGTTTAATAAATGTGTGTAAATGAATTATTTGAGAGAATATCAGAAATTAAGATTTAATGGCATTTTTTACACTAAGTAGTATTATTATATGTTCTGTGACTTAGGACGATCTTTCAATAGTCAGATAACATCCTGATAGATAATTCCCTGAATCATCACATCCATAGGTATTGTCTGTGATGAAGACAGACGTAAATAAATAGTTTCAATTCTTAACAACTACACCTTAGTTAACAGTTCATTAATTTCGACATGAAAGACCCGAAAAATTACCAAGCAGATAATGGATCAGTTAAATTTATTGATTCCAATAGATAAATAGCAATCTGTTTGTTAATCATTGTAAATCTGATGTAGGTACCTAGGTACCTCTGCACTTGAAAGCCAGTCCTATATACCTAGTAATATTATATTATGTACCTATAAGGCTAAGCTAGCTATCACTTATAAGAAAAACATTAGGTACCTAATTAGATTATAAAATACATATACAATTTTCGTGCACTCGGCGTTTATGTTGCGTAGACCTTTTTGACGCAACATACATAATATTATATCCTGGTTTTCAATACTTGTCTAATGATGTAAATAAACTCGGCTAACCAATGACGGCAATAAATCCCTAACCAATCACATTATTCGAATTTGAATTTCTATCTATGTCATTTGTTGTGCGCCGTCAAGTTTGTTACATTATGGTATTTGTAGGAAAATATTCACCATATAAATTGGCTTTGCATTCTAGGCACTTGTTGGAAAAGACTATATTTTTTGAAAACTTTTAGACAAGCCGTCGCTTCGTCAAACCTGTTTGAAAGATCGTCTCCTTCGTTCCAATGCTTTTACCAAATATTCTTCAAGTCACAGCACATACACCCGACATGGTCAATGGCCATTGTTCACGCCAGTCCTTTCACAATGTGCACTCAAACACTTTAACATTTCCAGATACGAACCGCTACTATGATTGCAATCACCACGTAACTGTACATTATCCGTCTTCAACGCACATTTTACCGTCTCGATGCATACTGCCCACGTCACTGGCAGTATGGTCACTGGTCACGTACTGACTCCACTTCGTGCTCACGCTGCGTCAGCATTCCGCGATTTCTCATCATCGTTTACATTGCTCCAGTTCTCTTATCCAGTGGCCGAATATTTGCAGTAGCGAAGTAAGAATAAAGGTAGAACATGGTGTGGTGCTGTGGTGCTACGCTATGACATCAGCAAGTCAGTGCTACGCCGTAGTCGTCCCAGCGCTACGCAAGGGGAAGACGTGGGGAAGACGTGGGGAAGGACAGCAGTGGTCTTTGTCTCATTTCTGGACTTAACAGTAAGTATAATATATGCCTTAACTGTAATATGCCTTACCATATTATAAGGTTTACTATAAGGCCTTACCTCATATACATTATACACCTTATACTATAACTTATAAGGAATCGTTACGGGTCGTTCTTAGTATTCTATGCTGCATCCACATCGTGATTTCTGCATTTCTAAAGAAATCGACTAGAGGACTCTGGAGAGTTTTGCCCTTAAAATATGTTATCTTCATTCTTTCATCGACTATGGCTAGGCTACTATCCAGCGATAAATATTTGTATCGTCTGTAGAGAAGCAGCGATAAAAGTTTACAATCCATGAAATAATCTCTCCGTCTGTTTGCTGAAGCAAGATGTAAGCTAGATTATAAATATGTTTCTTTTTGCTATTTCGCTTGTAATAGGGAAATGTTCGATTAATCTGGATACACATACATAAAGGGTCAATATACATATTTGTAAGATAATCATTGTTAAATACAATATTATTTACTACAATATAACAATATTTTAATACAGTATAATTAAATTTGTTTTTTTTTAAACTTCAAATGTTTTTTTTTGTAATAAGACAATTAGGTACTTGACATAAACATTGTTTTAATTCCACATAAATAATACTTAAACAAAGATAGCAGAATAGATACTGCGACAATGCTGCTAAACCAACCTACTGGATCGAACAACTCGACGCATCTAAACCAGCCTTAAATAATTGCATCAGAAAGGTTGTTATTACACAATCTTGTATCATCACAGTCGCATCTTATCTATCTCCCGTGTGTACTAAAGCAGCGTGAGGCAGCACAATGCAGTGGTTGGCCAGCGGGTGCTATATGGGAAGCCTGATACTGTATCTAGCAGTTAGATTCTACTATGAGAATGAAGCTAAGAGGATTCGTATGGGTGATGCTGGTCCTTGCTGCTGTTACTGCTGTGCAGGTTGGTTTTTTTTTTTTTATGTTATTAGGTAACGAGACGAGCTGGTCGTTTGCCTGATGGTAAGCATAACGCCGGCCCATAACGATTGCAGTGCCACCCAGAACTTTGAAACACAAAGGCCTGCGCGGCACTGCAGTGCGCTCGCTACCCTGAGACATTAGGTATTAAGTCTCACAAGCCCAGTAATTTCACTGGATACTCTGCCCATCAAACCGGAACACAGTAATGCTTGCACACTACTGCTTGGCGGCAGACTTCACGAGCAAAGCGGTGGTAACAACCCAGACGGACACTCGCAGAAGAGTTAGTCCTCCCACTAACAAAATATACTATATTGTTCTACTATATTGTCTTTCATGTGTTCATGGTTTCAGTTACCATCTTGTTTACTGCTAATTTTGTCATGATATTGTGTATGTAGGTGTGAGAGTGTGAATATCATCTGTACTATCTTCTTCTGTACTATATATAAATGCGAAAGTGTGTTTGTAGATTTGTTGGTCAGTTGGTTTGTCCTTCTTTCACGCAGCAACAGATCAACGGATCGACGTGAATTTTGGCATAGATATTGTTTATAGACCGGAGGGATGCACGGTTAAAGTGAGAACGCGGGTGAAACGCGGGCAGAAGCTAGTAATATAATAAATGTCTTTATGAATATTTTCTTCTGAAAACCGATTCCACGGATGCATTTCGTGAACTAGTTTTGTTTTTGCTTTCAATAGGTTAAAGTTTAGCCTCTCAACACGTGATGGTAATTAATCTACATCATCAAAGACTAGTTTAGGGAATTGAACCTCTGTTGAAGGTGTCAAAATACACTTAGTGTTCAACTTGAGTAGGTAATGAAGTTTACCAGACGTTCACTAAAAATTGCCCAATCATCGTGCTAAGGTTGCATCATTTTCTTTTCACTGAAGTGAAATCTCATTGTACAATATGAATTATCGACAATGAATGACCTCAATGCTACTAAGAAATCAGTTCTTCAAAGCAATCAATAATTATGTTCTTACACAAGTATCAATAACCATACGTAAGGTACCTACTTATGATTAACAGCCATCGGAAGATTCTCAGAAAACCATTCAGCGTTGAGTGTTCCGTGCACTCGACTCATGTGCTGAGATATATCCCTTTTGGCGATGTCTTTGTGCCATTTTCGACTTTAAAAGTTTAAATCTAATGAATGATTTTTTTAATTTTTTTTATCAGTTCTTCTCGAGTAAATTAACCAAGTTTTTTTCTTCCAGAGCAGCGTGTTCGTCAAGCAATCTCTGCTCAAGCCACGATTGCCCGAGACATGCTTCACGAGCCGCGCCGAAGACCGACCAGTTGCCTATCCACTAATTGCTTTCTTCAACAAGGTCAAGGACATGCTCGTGCGAGGTCTCAACGTCTTGGCGCAGAGTACCAGAGAGAAACTAGATTCTAAATCGTGATTAAAAATAGGAACACAGAATAATTTAGATTAATTATTTAGAATAGATCAGAATAGAATCACTTTAGTTTCGCCATAAAAATGCGATATGAGAGAGCATTGCAGAGTTTCGGATTATTTGATTCATAGAACCGGGTGTAGAAGTAATTCATAGAAATGCTGACTAAATCCATGTCAACCAGCAATGCCACCGACTTTCTGGGCACGCTGCCATTTGGGAGGGGTCTTGAACATTTGCATTATCGATATAGGCTTACAATGGTCTGTAAGTACATTATGAAATTATTTTTGTAGCAAAGGTAGATATAGTTAGCAGTAATATTTATGTACCTAGTATACCTAGCTATAGTGAAAAAAGGAATTTAGCTCTTTGTAATGTAAATATATTTAAGTACTGAACCGACAAGTTAATTTAATTGTCTATTTTATTTATCATCTGTATTTTCTTACTTTCATACTGATTTTATTTTGCATATTTCCAACTTGATTTATCTTAATAAGATTACTTACAACATACTTAAATTACTTATTTTTATTAACGCGTTTATCTAGTCTGTATTCACTATCGTGACTTAGGTATTATGTTTTAAGTTAAATAATCATTAATACTTACGAAACATACCTACGGCTACGGTTTCTATTTTTACTATAATAAAATAAAGTTTAAAATAATAGCTCTTAGTTCTTGTTGTTATTTTTTGTTTTAAATATTGTGGTAAGTTTTGCTTACGCATCAAAATTAGACGAAAGTAATTTGGAATTATTCTTTTTATTAAGAAAAATATAACTTACTAGAAATAACAATTAAAGAGAAATGAAGTCAGTTCTTTTGTAACACGAGTTTATTTAAGCAGTAACTTTTTGAATTTAATATAGTCAGTGGTAGTCAAAGAACCTTTCCGCTTCAACTCGAGAAGTTTGCTCAAAATACCGTCTTTTACACCTATTTTAACTTGTGGTATTTTCACAATCTTCAGTTTACTTTCAAGAGACTGAAGTGGTGAAGTATTAAGAATAGATACTCGTAGAGGCTTCAATGGGGCTATTATCTTTGGTAAAATAGGCAAAGGCGGTAGAATTGGTAATAAAGGCAGGCGTGGTAATATAGGCGGTAATATTGGTGGTAATATCGGTAACACTGGTATTAATGGTAATTTAGGTAATAACGGTGGTAAAAATAAAGGTGGTAATAATGGTAATTTAGGTAATAGAGGCGGTGGTATTGACCTAGGTAGTTTTTTCGATGGCTTAGTTGGTGCTAATATTTTTAAAGGTGGTGGCTTTGGAGGTAATTTAGGGTTGGGAAATGGGGTCTTAGATTTTGAGAGGCCAGAGTTGATGTTGATGAAGATTGGTGAATGTTTTGAAATCTTCTTCACGATTAGAGGACTTGAATGCCGCTTGAGGTCCCCAGCTATGAGGCCAAGATTGAGTCCGTGTACCACCGGTATCTGGAAAAGAAGCAATTGCAGCTCAATCACTTATCAAAATCACTACACACATTTATTTAAGAATAGAGACATAAAAATAACACAAGAATTAACTTTAGTAACGGGATATTTACCATGTATTTTATTTGTTTTGAGCACTCGATATTTCGGCACTGTTGCAAGCGCCATGTTCACAGGAAACTGAAGTTACTGCGGGTGAATTGTGCTCAAAACAAATAAAATACATGGTAAATATCCCGTTACTAAAGTTAACTCTTGTGTTAGTGACCATGAAAGTTTAAAAACTTATATAACAATAACACGTAGTACTTAGTGGTGCTTAACACAGTAAGCCACCAGGTTTAATAGGTGGTAGTACTAACTATTGTGCAAGTGTGCGTCTGGATCGGTACCATCTCTTTGCTCGAGTAATCAGCCACCAAGCAGTAATGTGCAAGAATTACTGTGTTCCAGTTTGATGAGCAAAGTAGTCAATGAAATTACTGGGCTTAGGTTAACGAATGCACTGCAGTGCCACGCAGGCCTCTGTGTTTCAAAGTTCTGCTGCATGAATATTTTATACAGGTATATTATACAGGTATATTATACAGGTATATTATACAGGTATATTATACAGGTATATTATTATACTTTGGATTACCTAACTTGAAAAAATAACAGACGCCGCGTAATTATGAATAGGTGGATAAATTTAACTCATGTCTGCAGAAGAAATGATTTTTCTTTGCGTTGCAATACCTACAGTAACGCTCTATACAACGTAGGTAATATACCGAACAGTTATTGTTGTTGACGGTCAAAAGCAAAACAGTCCTTGAAAAAATGCTAACAAAAATCTACACAAATAAATAAAATTGAAGTGTCTGTTTGTAATCTATTATCTATTACAACTAAATAAAATTGAAGTGTCTGTTTGTAATATCAAAATAAGAGCTCTTTACCAAATGCATACGAAAGTTTAAACGGTATCTATAACATAACAACCAGTTTTAAAATTGTTGTCTGTCTGTCTGATGTCTGTTTGTTCCGGGTAATATCCGAAATGGCTGGACCGATTTTGACAGAACTTTCACTAGCAGATAGCTGATGTTATAAGGAGTAACTTAGCCTACTTTTATTTTACAAAAAGAATTAGGTTAAGGACGAAGAAAAGGTAGAATTAAGTTCCGTGAAAAAAAAATAAAAACCAAATAATCCAATATCTCCGCGCGGGTGAAACCGCGGGCAGCAGCTAGTTAAGAATATTACAACACATTCAAGAGAAAAAATATTTAAAGTGTTAATTTTTTATGGCTGTATCAGTGATTAAGAAGACTCAAAGGGTACCCTAGTGAAAATAAACAAGTGAAACTCACTGTGAGCACGATCAAGGCGGCCAACAAATTTGTTGACGAAAACATATTTTTGAGTTCACCCATCCTGTGTCTAATGCGCTTTGTTTAAACCCTTTTAATTGTTTCCTGTGCCTTTTATACTGGGTCTGATAATGGCACATTGCATTATCTCGTGATCTTAATTTGATTAGGCACGTTACGCAATTAACCATTGTAATAATTATTATATAACGAGTTTCATCTCTTCTTGCAAAAATGATAGCGAAATTTTCACACCTATATATTTCATGTAGGTACCTACGTATTTGAAATTTGCGTACCTATGTAATAACATAATATGTATATATTTGTTTATACAATACAAAACACATACACCCACAATACATGGAGAAAGTTAAAGAGTCCCCAAACGCTACCAATAATTACAAAAAACGTTTAACATATGTAGCTGGTAACCTATTTATTAATATTGAGCCTTACATTAAAAAAACCCGAATACAAGTAACCTATACAAATAAATAAAATTGAAGTGTCTGTTTGTAATATCAAAGTAACAGCTTTTTACTAAATGCATATGAAAGCGTATACGGTACCTATAACAAAACAACAATTTAAAAAAAATTTGTCTGTGTGTTCAAAATCAGTCAAGTCAAGTCAGCTAGTTGAAAATATATTTTTAACACTGTTTTAAACATTAATTCAAACATTACAACGGGATATTTATCGTGATCATTATTGAGCGATGAGCAAATGATATTTCGACGATGTTGCAAGCATCATGGACACGGGAATTCTGTATTCGTACTTAGATATTTTTTACTTCTATCGTTACATCAGTTACGGATTTCTTAACATAAAAACTGTTTACTGTAGTTTATATTCCTACAACATTTATTATTATAAGAAATGTAATGAATAAATAAAATATAAATAATATAATAACAAAAATAATAACACAAATAAATAACTATTAATAGTTATTATATATGGGTTTTGTCCGGCGGGTGAACATTCTGCATTTTGAACATTCTGCGTAATTAACTTTTTGACTTTTGAACATTCTGCGAAATAGAACGTTCTGCGTTTTGAATATTAAGGCGTATTGAACATTCTGCGTGTACACCGGGGCCATCTTTAAAAATTACCAAAATCTAAAACAGTATGTTTGTAAAGAAGTAAATACTGCGCCGACCCCCTGTAACATGGGATAACGGCAGGAAGGAGAGAGAGTTAAATAAATCATCAAAATATATAACAGTTCAATAGTGCGTCAAACAGTGTTAAACAGTGTTATGTAACCGCTGATTGCAAACTATTAAGTTTAATCATAAAAACCTTTCTACTATCGACACGTCCCATCTTATCAAAGTCTACACGCCTTCAGGTTTTACATAAAATATCTAACCGATCAATTGCGTTACCACAGATAAGAATACTAAAAAAATCACGTATAAAACACACATTCTACATAAAAGCTTCATAGATTGTTTTAGTATACTTTAGCATATACACGTGGATGAGGTCGGGCTCGTCGAAAAAGATGGGGGGTCAAAAGCTATTTTGGTCCTCCATTGCAGTATTTTTATTTACTTCAAGTTATGCTTCAGCTTGCGTCGAGAAAGGACTATGTTTGGTACGGATTCTTGCTTTACAATCACTTGTTACTTTTCACTCATAGATGGCGTTGTTTTAAATTAATATAATTTTTTGCAGTTGGAAGCTCTAAAAGAGATGAAAGAATGCAAAAAAGCAGTGCTAGCTTCGTAAGTTAACAGCTTTCATGTTTTTAAAGCGTATATTAATCATGAGACTAATTTTTGTAATTTTTGTTTATGTTACAGGTTATTGAAACCTCTTCTCCTTGAAAAACTAGGTAAGTACCTAATGTATGTTTAAAGCACCTACATGCATTCGGTTACTTGCTAATTGTACTACCTAGTATAAATAAAACCTTAACTATAAATCCATCTTACAGAAAAGAAGTTGCCATGCATTGAGCCGTTACTGCCACCGGCACCACCACCGACGATTGTGTTAATGCCGGCGGCACCACCCGTGCCTCCACCATGCGGCTCGCCACTTCTATTACCACCACCAGCTCCAATATTCCTTCCCGCCCCGCCCCCTGCCCCGATCTTGCTTCCAGCACCAGCGCCCGCTCCGATATGTCTTCCGGCACCTGCATGCCTTCCAGCGCCGGCGCCTCCACTGTGTCTTGCTGCTCCACCTCCCGCGCCCTGCTTCCTACCAGCACCTCCTGCGCCAATGTTCTTGCCTGCTCCAGCTCCAGCACCGCTATGTTTCCCTCCCCCTCCCCCGCCTTGCTTGCCCCCGGCTCCTATAATAATTTCACTAGTACCTCCTGCACCGCCACCGATGTATCCGCCGTGTTGCCCACCGCCACCACCTCCTGGGCTCCCGATGACAGCGTTCATGGTTCCTCCGCCAGTACCTATAACTCTGGAGCCGAAGCCGTTGCCACCGCCATGCTCGTGTTGCCATGGTCGTTCTGCCTTGCTCCACCACCAATGCTGTTAATGACACCGTACTTATAAAAAAAATGAGCTGACTTTTAATTGGCATATTGTCAAGCTCCTTAGACAAGACTGCTAAAGACAACGGTCTTTTTTGTTTTAAGGTTATGTCATGTGCCTATAGATACTGCAACTAAATAAATGGCAACCAGTCCCCGACACCTGGACAAACTAGTTTCGTGTATAATACAAAAACTCTTTATTGCATACCAATACATGACACGTCATACAATGTATGAGGAACAATGGGAATAATTAAGAAATGTACGGTAAATCAATCGGCGGTCTTATCGCTATAAGCAATCTCTTACAGACAACATTAGACTGGGTAGACGCGAAAATAAATAGACGGTGGTGTACAATCAATTAAATAATCAATGAGATTTACACTATAATATATAATACGCTAACATAAATACAAAATATATTCAATAAACATGTACATACAATATTAAGTATAGATAGTATAAAACATATAAATATTATATAATATATTGTATAAATATGAAATAAAATACTATAGAAACCTGGCGTAGTAGTCTTAGCAGAGAGAGGGCTAGTAATTTTATAAAAATAATTTAGACGTACCTACTTAGTTTTAAATATTGTAATTTATAGCAATAAAAACTGAAAAGTAATCGATGATTTTTCTTTTGCAAACAGATGTTGTTTTGCTGAATATTTGAGTTTGATAACTACAACAGCTTATGACGAAAATTGCAAGTAGTAGTTTCAGAGTAACAAACCAATAATTTGCCTCCCAAATGTACGCCCCGTAGTTTCAACCACTATTTTATATTAATAAGTACAGTCAATCGCAAATGTTTTTCAATGCTTTCTAGCATTTTGTATTGGTTAACGAAGTACCTACAATTAATGTTATTATTTAATTTTAAACGAAAAGAAACATTTTTTTACCATAGGAACTCTGTAGCGAAACGACGTAACCCCATCGAGTTTTAAAGACTAACGCCCTTATTCATAAAAGCTCAATAAGATAATCTATGCTTTAACTGCTCTGTCAACTTTTCGTTGACAGAAGCTGTTACCTACGCGTGAAAACAAGACAAAACACTTTCTAGTCATTAAGTTACGGAATGTTTATGAATAAGGGCTACTAAGTATAAATTACGTGAACGCAAGCAAGAATGAAATATATGCCTAAATTATTTTGCTTGCACCTGTACCAAAATCAATGGCCTCAGAATTTATAGAAGTGCAGTTATACGTCCGAGTGGTACTCGTAGTGCTTGGTTGTGAACAAAATGCTGGTCCCAGCTATAATAGCCTTCTTTAGGTATAGAGTCGTACGCAGCATTTATATTTTAGCTTGCTGGGGCCCATTTGGTAAGATACGAGTAAATCAACCGAATCAATATGGATACACCATTTATATTACGATTCACGAATATATAATTTTGTTAGTGGGAGGACTAACTCTTCTGCGAGTGTCCGTCTGGGTTGTTGCCACCGCTTTGCTCGTGAAGTCTGCCGCCAAGCAGTAGTGTGCAAGCATTACTGTGTTCCGGTTTGATGGGCAGAATATCCAGTGAAATTACTGGGCTTATGAGACTTAATACCTAATGTCTCAGGGTAACGAGCGCACTGCAGTGCCGCGCAGGCCTTTGTGTTTCAAAGTTCTGGGTGGCACAGCAATTGTTATGGGCCGGCATTATGCTTACCATCAGGGAAACGACCTTGTTACCTCCTGTTGTTACGTCTTGTTACCAAATAACACTAAAAAAAAATTATAGACATCAGGAACGTCCACTATTTTTACAACCTTGTAATGTTTGTATTGCAAATGGTTTGTTTAGGTTGGTTTATGTCATAGAGTTAATTTGAAGAATGAGCCGGAAGGCTGCCATAGGAACTCTGTAACGAAAGGATGTCATCCCATCGAGTTTGGACTCGTTCGATTTGTCTTTCCAAGAATTCTGATCCTAGATGGAGTCGAGGATCCTGATGATGGAGCAGGAAGGTGGCTACGAGTTTACAGTACCAAATATGTATTTTATAATTACCAATTAAGTTTGTCTGGAAAAATATATTATACCACAAAAAAATATTTGTAAAAAGATATAACTAGAAGAGAGTGATGCAAAATAAGTCTTAAGGCTTTCGATAATACGACCCGCCACGTCAATATTTTTTAATGGATACCACACTATGTTGGACTCCGGCTAATGAGGCCGACTTACCAACTAAAACACTGACGGTGTTTTACCTCGACAACGTAATGCCGCGTTGCAGGCCCATGTTAGTAGCCAACCGTAGCCCCGGCAACGCATTAGTCCCAATTTATGGGACCCCCACCTCCGCCAACAACGTACTCCATGTACGCCATCGCCGTACCCACCTCCTAAAGGGGCGCGTGGGAATGCGCGCGCCACGTGAGGCCTGGAAATTGAGGGTGAACCGTGTCCACCCCCTGGGCCTCAGGAACCGAAGAAGGAATAGAGATCCTTCTCCGACCCCACCCCGTATGTGGTCCTTTGAGAAGATTTCCTTCTCCGACTCCACCCCGCATGCCCATTTGAGAAGATTGGAATTTGTTGGCAGATACCCATGTTGAACCACGTGGAGGTTACCCGGCATCGCACCCCGGATGCACTAAACCTAGATACAGCTGCCGGTATAAACCGATAGGTGTTTGGCATCTGACTTGGCGATGCTTTCCTAAGCGCATTTAATACTTTACAGAGCAAGCCAAATTCATTCGTGAAATATCTCAGCATGGCTTCACATCCACATTTGCTTGTGATCCAGCTGCACTGGACCGCATCCATCGCTATGGACTGCAAGGGATTGTTTACTTCAAACAGTCTGACAATAGCATATTGGGGAAGGTTAGTACAACATACTATAAATATTTACTCTTTTCTGGTCCTAAAATATGATTAGATTTGATTAGTTGGATGATGGACTAGATGATGGTAGTGGCGTTGTTGTCGAATGTGATATCAGGGATTGAATTTCAATTGCAGTTGCCAGAACAAACGGTTAGTTAGTACTCAACAACGAATTTTCAACTATGTTGACTAATGACGTCAGCAGTATAAAATACTCTTCCATCATGATGTAATGGCATGTTTTTCTTTGCCGTTAACTCATTACAGGATTTGAAACTTTTTTGGTTGGTAATTTTTATCCTTAGGTTCTGAAAATCAGTGCCTAGGGTCGTTGACCTTTGTTGTGTACCGAGTCCGGACCTATTCTCGACATCACACGACATTGCATTGTTAATCATCATCTTTTATTGTATGTTGTGTGATTACTGATTGTACGTAAACCATTTTTCAAGAATCCTTTACTCTGCGTTTAGCTCGTTTATTTATGGCCCGTTTCTGACCACTAAAGTAATAAAATCTATTTAGTGTATTCTTCCTATTAAGCTTATCTTTTGTTTTTGGTGATAGGTGAAGTCTGATCACTACTGTGGCCGATATACGTGGCTAGTGATCGGCAACGAATTGCCCTCGGCCCTAAATTGGGTCCGGTACGACGCTGAAATGGTGCTGCTACGAACTGACGCGACAGTGAACGAAAGCAATGGTATTTATTATCCACAAACCTGAATAATAATAATAGTTTCATTGAATTAACCGGGAATAAATGAGAACCTGGGAAGACATGTTTACTAATGGCACATACTATTCAATGGCACAAGGGAAGGAGGCTTGTAGAGGCTTGTGCGGAGAATGATGAACATAAAGTTTGCTCTCAGGTCTTGGATCATTCGATTGTGCGTCCATTCCACGTCCGAAACAGGCAATCCTCTAGTACGAGAGTATGAGTGTGTAACCGTGAATATAAAAAAAGTAACAGTTACGTAGATACTTATCGATCTTAATATCGATTACGAAGTAATTTTTTGCGTTAGTTTTTAAAAGAGACATCATGTATACATCCAAATTTTTTCGCCAGCAATGTTTTATACAAACGAAACTTTCCGCCTGGAGGATATCTACGTGCATCCCAGCGAAGGAGCATCCCTGCACGCCTGGGCTAGCTGGGCTGAAGAGACTGGGCTGCGCATATCGTATGAACGAGAAAGGATCCTACGAAGGCTTGACTTCAAAGGGTATCCCTTGCGAATTGCTGCTCCGGTAATTCTATCTCACATTTTTATCTGAGTACATTTTTTTTGCAGTGTTATGATTTGAACCAACAATCTATTATTATCTTTTTTTTTGACCCTAATTTTCACCTGATTATACCCAGGTGACGTGTCTAAGTACATGTTTAATGTTAAAGGATGAAATAAGTGAATTATTTAGATGAATAGGTGCTCTCTTTTTTGTCTAGATAGAGTAGCATTTGCCCACTATCTCACCGGATCTTAAGTGGCGATGTGATCAAAGCCACCCTCGATTAAATCGAATATGACTGGCTCTCAAGTACAGCTGCCAGAATAGACCAATAGGTGCTTACAAATGGTACAGTAGATATGTATGCAGGGATACAAATTTGCCAACTATGTAATGGTAAGCACCATCATCAGCCTGTATCAATCCACTGTTGGATTCTGAACATAGGCCTCTAAGCGCCATCCAATCTTTGGATTTTCTCATGAAGTTGCTGCCAGCTACCTTGCGCAGGTTGTCGCTCAATCTGGTCGGCGTCCTGTTCTACGTTGTATGGCCTACAGTTTGTTGGTTGGTCTATAAAATAATTATATGATTATTGCGTTACTTTGCGCAGGTGGGACAATACTCCGACGAATGGTACAACGGAACGTTCTTGGAGTACGTGGTGGATGAGACGTTGACTGAGCTGGATGCTGGCATTCGTTGCGGCTATGCGACGTCAGTGCTCCTCATTGATGTTCTTAATGCATCGTGAGTTGTTAAATTAATCACAAATACTTTTTTTATCCATTATAAGTTAGTTTAATAGTTTTGTAGTCAAATTTCACTAAACCCAGAATGTGAACTGCGAATTCTAAAGCAACTTTGCTCCTTGTTCCAGCAGGTGCTTTTAAGATTTTGGTAACCAAGATCTTAAAAGCACCCGCTGGAACATGTGCATGCATGTTACAGTTGACAGGTGTTTTGCGACAAATTCATCTTGAAGGTAGGTGGGCACTAGAAAATACACACAACTAAATTAAGACAAAGTTCACCTGTAAACCTTGATACTTAACCTATCGACATTTTTTATACGCAGATGGGTATTATTATACCAATGTCATTGAAATATTTCGAAATATTTGTTTCAGTGAAATCCTAATATCGACCGAGCTATGGAGTACTACGATCCACAACAGCAGTATGTTGCTGATGCTGCAGCACGGAGGGTCGGAGCTCAGCGGTGGCATCCTAAGAATACTGTTAGACCGCCTTGAAAAGGTCGATTATGTAATGCCAATATGGCCTTTTAAGTACGTTCTTTTTACCGTCCGAGTACTTAATGTTTGCCTGGGTGGCCAACACCAGCTTTGCTCGAGTAGTTAATCAGTCGGAAAATAGCATACATGCGTTACTGTGCGCCAGTATGGAGTTCTGCTAAAACGTATTTATTATTATTGAAATCATTCTTCCAATAAACTAGCTAACCTAAACACCTTCCTAAGTAATGCGGATCAGAAGCCGGGTTAGAAGATGGAGACAGTGATACGGGTTTTGTTGATGAGGGACTTTAAAGGTGGACATACACGCTACCGCCTACTGGAGAGGTCTACCTGTGCAGGTGTGCCTGCGCTGGTAGACCAGAGAGTGTTTGGTTCAGACCTGTGCAGATCTACCAATACACGCTCCTGTATACCTCCACAGGCAAACTTCCACAGGTAGACCTCTCCGGAAGACCGTAGTGTTCCCGGCTGGCTTAATAGAAGCCACGTGGCCTTATAACTTCACTGGTGGTCATGATCCACTGTGCGTGTAATATACACCCATTACATCAAACTTTCTGGCCGGTTGAAGATCGGAGCGGGTTCTTCATAGTAGCTAACTGTAGATATGACCAGTAGACCTGTAAGTTACAAGAGGTACAGTTTGGTGAGAGTAATACAGTACTTCATCTTTTCTTTTCCATAGTGTCGGGTTCACGTACCTGGCGGAGCGTCAAAGCAGTAGCAATATGTTTGTGGAGCCGTTCACGGTCGGAGTGTGGTGGACGTGCCTAGGACTCGTCATCGTTCTTGCCATCGCACTGCGGATGACCGCACGCGGTCCAGAAGAAAAGAACGACGCGTACTGCGCTGTACTCGCCACTTTTCTGCAGCAGGGTAACTGCTAGTTGAAACTTATCACTATGATTGTATGATGGATGTGATTTTTATACTAGTAGGACTAACTCTTCTGTGAGTGTCCGTCTGGGTTGTTACCACTGATTTGCTCGTGAAGTCTGCCGCCAAGCAGTAATGTGCAAGCATTACTGTGTTCCGGTTTGATGAGCAGAGTAGCCAGCGAAATTAGGCTTATGAGACTTAATACTTAATGTCTCAGTAACGAGCGCAGTGCAGTGCCGCGCAGGCCTTTGTGTTTCAAAGTTCTGAGTGGCACTGCAGTTGTTATGGGCCGGCGTTATGATTACCATCAGGCAAACGACCAGCTCGTCTCGCCGACCAAATAGCAAATAGCATTAAAAAAAGTTAAAAATATACGACGCCTCCGTAGATAAGTTGGTAGTAACCCTGCCTGCAAAGCGAGGGGTCCCGGGTTCGATTCCCGGCTGGGGCAGATTTTGAGTAAGCATAAAGTTTGTTCTCGGGTCTTGGATGTTTGTGTGCATCTGTGTGTGTCCATGCCACCTGCAACACAGGGAATCCTAGTGCAGCGGTATGAGTGTAAGCGTTTATTATTATTATTTCTTACAGATGCAAGTGCAGTACCAAAAGGCTTATCAGGGCGCTGGACATTCGTGGTCCTCTCAGTGAGCGCCATGCTGGTCCACGCCTACTACACCTCGGCCATCGTGTCTGCGCTCATGAGCGCCGGAAGCGGTGGGCCGGATTCACTCAGGAGTCTCGCCGACTCCAAATATGCCATTGCTTCTGAGGACTACGACTACATGCGATATTTGTACTTTGATGTACGTTGTATAATGGAGCATTGCTCGTGAAGTCTGCCGCTTAGCAGTAATGTGCAAGCATTACTGTATGATGTGTGTGTGGCTGGGCTTACGAGATTTAATACCTAATGTCTTAGTGTAACGAGCGCACCACAGTGCCGCCCAGGCCTTTGTGTTTCAAAGTTCCGAGTGGCACTACAATTGTTATAGGTCGGCGCTATGCTTTTTAGCTTTTAGTACATCATCTAAGTTTTTTTTGCAATACTTGGATAATTAAAAAATAGTAATTATTCTTTTCATTTTGAGGTACGGAACCCAAAAAATAATTATTCCCTAGATACCTACGCCTTGATACAGAGAATCCTAGGAAGATCTATGTATGTGACCGTTGGTTGTTATATTTATTACACCTATTTATGTTGACTAAAATACTCACCAATAAAAGCGCAAACTAAACTCGTGCTCAATTTCCTAAGCCACCAAAAACCTAGATAAAGTATCAAAGCATTCCTTCCAAGGTGGAAACCAGTTGGGACGACCTAGAATACCTCAAGAGAAAGAAGAAGACCTCAAAGCTCTACCAAGAGATAGAGCATGGAGTGGAGCTTATCCGGGAAGGTAACACTGCCTTCCACACCGAGTACAACCAGCTCTACCCGCACTTCAAGACATTCTCTGATGACCAGATATGCAAACTGCAACAAGTGGATACAATTCCGGAGGTGCTATTATTTTTCCAGTCATTTCACATCAAAATGCAAATGCAATTCACAAACACTTTACTTGCACTAATTTTTTTTTTTTTTATGTTATTAGGTAACGAGACGAGCTGGTCGTTTGCCTGATGGTAAGCATAACGCCGGCCCATAACGATTGCAGTGCCACCCAGAACTTTGAAACACAAAGGCCTGCGCGGCACTGCAGTGCGCTCGTTACCCTGAGACATTAGTTATTAAGTCTCATAAGCCCAGTAATTTCACTGGATACTCTGCTCATCAAACCGGAACACAGTAATGCTTGCACACTACTGCTTGGCGGCAGACTTCACGAGCAAAGCGGTGGTAACAACCCAGACGGACACTCGCAGAAGAGTTAGTCCTCCCACTAACAAAATTGTAACATTGTAAAACTAGTAGATAATGCTACTAATCATTGCCTAAATTATTCTATGTAGACTATAAACTATGGATATGAGTTTTTCCTTATGGTGGTGCGGAATCCTAAAAACGTTTTAAACTTTAAATAAATCATGTTAAATTTTAGCTACGAAGATTTTCATTATAATAACTCTCCTAAAAACGTAGCTATCCGATTTAAGTACCTACTTGCAATTGGGATGTTGAATGAAACACAAAATAAATAATTGGTGTCTTTATACAGGTTTAAAAACATCACATTAACGCAATAAAAATGAAATTCACAAAAAATGTATACTTTCCAAATAGATATTGGACCTAAATTCTAAATGTTTCCCGAATTCAAAGATTTTTTTTATCATCCAATAGTAATTTAAATGACACTATAAGATTCATTCCATTTCGATGAATAAAAAAATGTAAGACAAGTATGTACTTAAAATTAGTATTTTACGGCCAAATCAACAAAATGCATGTTTTTAGTATAGCTTTACGGCCCGCGTTGAACAAGTGACGTTAGATTTTCTGTCAAATTTGTATAGGGCGTTTTAGCTCTCACTAGATAAACCCGACTTTGAATCTGTTTTGACGTTTCTAGCGTTCGATTTCCACTTTTTTCGATATAGACATTTGATTCTCATGAGAAATCAAATTGAATGACATCATAAAAAAAATTGAGTCAATATCCCAATTATTACACTTTCCAGGTGTTGACCTGGATTACCACCACACCAAATGGGCAGTTCACCAACACCTTCCGCGCTGCCGGCGCCTGGGTACAAGAGACTGGTGTTGCCAAGCGTCTGGTCGTGAGACTGCGGGCACTGCAGCCTCCATGCAGAGCCCAGCTCTTAGCTGAACAAGTGAAGTTGGGAGACGTGGCTCAGCTTCTCGGACTAACTGCCTTTGGAGCAGTTCTATCTTTGGCAGTGCTGGGGTTGGAAATACTAAGTGCTAGGTGGGGAAAACCGGATAGGTTGCTCTCGGCTGCTGGTACCGATGCTTCAGCAATTGATTTTGCTAAAAAATAATTTTTAAACTACAAAATAGTTGTCGTCTGATTCTTTTTTGTGCGTCCCGACAATCAAGTCAAAATTTTCTATTTTCTGCAATCCATATTATTTTATTGTATAACATTTAAAATTACTTGCAATATTTATGTTTTTTAAACTGGCTGAATATCTTTATCAACTAGCAACTAGATAAATTCTACTGCTATGTTACATCTAACCATTGAGAAACTTTTACTAATCACTGAATCTATGATAATCTATTAAAAATATACGGGCCAGTGGTTGTAGGCCTTTAGCGAGTTTGCTCTATTCCCACAATTACGACTACTTACATACTTACTTTTAATGCTGATCGTGCATTGTTTATTCATAGAATTGTAGATTGTTAATTGCCACCTAAGTAAGAATAGTGTTGATTGATTCATAGGTAGGTATGTTTTCTCTACTAATAAAATGCACTAAAAAGTTTTTGTTTTTTATTTAGATTAATTTCGTAGCTAATCTGGTTCTTAAGAACACTTTTACTAATATTTGACTAAATGTTACTACAAACATGTTAAAATTTAAGTCGTAAGTATTGGAGTAGTCACCATGAGGCTCCACCAGTTTTTTTTGCTGTTTGTTTTTATGGCTCTTTTTCCATTATATAATAATCCTTATTTAATTATTACCTACGTTCTTAACTCGGCGTTTTAACTTCCCTTGTGGTAACCCAGCCCGATCCAAAGACCAATGGGAAGTCCAATAGGATGTTGAATAGAACTTGCATAATAAACATCTCAAATATTTATCAAAGCACGTGCGGTACATACACTATCTTAAAAACCGCTATCATCCAATAAAAATTAAACATAACACTTATCGCATCTTCCGATGAACTATCAGATTATTATTTGTTTAAATGCTCCAGCATCTTACAGCTGCAGTATTGCAGTGCAAGTGGTAGACAAACATACATGGTCTAGGCAGACATTAGTGAACGAAGATACGGGAAAATGTTGGTGTCTATGATTATTCGGTTGAGTGCGCTGTCTTTGGGTTTATCATATTATGTGTCTGCTACTACGCCACAACAGCAATCGCAGGTAAATTAATATAGATGCTTTCAAAACATGTTTATTTGTTTACAATTTTATTCAGTACCTACAGAGCATTAGGTATTGTAACTAGGTGTTGCAGTTGACCAGTAGCGCAGTCTAATTTTGTTAGTGGGAGGACTAACTCTTCTGCTAGTGTCTTTCTGGGTTGGTACAACCACTTTGCTCGTGAATTCAGCCGCCAAGCAGTAATGTGCGAGCATTTCAGTGTTTTATAAAAAAAAAAGGGGATAAAAAGTAGCCTATATGTTAGTCTCCGGTCCATGAAGTATCTATGACAAAAGTCGCGTCGATCCGTTGCTCCGTCGAACGAAGGACAAGCCAACAAACCAACAAACAGACATTCGCACTTCGCATTTATAATATTAGTAGGACTCATTGTTGATTGTATCCAATTAATTATTATTGTATTGAATTTATACTTTATGCTTAATTTGAAATTTAAATGTGTTATTAATTAGTATAGTAATTGGTCTGCGAACGTTATAATTATCAATAAATCAATCTATAATAACCAATTGTTACATAAAATGTCTTTTCTTTTTCAGTTGGCAACTCTGCATGAGCGTATGAATCAAATGATTAGTGCGCTTTATTCCTCACGTAAGTACAACAATACGTTGTCCAAGCAACAAGCCGATGTCGACACATTCTTATATAAGTACTCTTACGAAATGTGCTTTGTTCTTCTAATTAAATAAAAACCTGACCTTGTTAATTGCTTTAGCACAATAGAGATGTTGCATGAAACACAACAAACATACATACATACATAATTACTGTCGTTATACAGGTTTAGCAGGATACTCCGCGCCGCTTTCTCGCTCGCGCATCTCAACGTTTTTGAAAATAAACAATCACTTAATATAATTATGAAAAATCGCATTCGGTGAATTTGCTGACAGTATCTGTAGGATTTGAAAAGCGCTTGTTAAACGCCATATCTTTTTCCAGCCCTGCTCTCAAAAGTGCAAGCGGCCACTCCATCATCAGAAGACTTCCCATCAACATCGCAGGAAGCTACATACAGCTATCCTCCCGCACCTGCTCCGCAGCCCACTTACAGCTATCCCACAGCACCTGCGCCGCAGGTTGTCTACGTTGCACCACCCGGCTACTTAGAAGCTGGTGTTCTACCTGACTACGGATTCTCGTCGGCTAATCCTGTACCAATATCATCTTGGCCGTATGCTTACGACTACAGCAGTTACCAGCCACAGCTAGCGCCACCCGTCTACTCGCCTCCGTACGCTAGATCTTATCCGGAATATTCTCGGCCTTATCCTCAAATACCAGCACCACAGCCTGCTGCTCTACCACCAGCGTTACCGTTCCCTGCACCTCTGAGTTACCCTCCTTATTTATCACAGCCCCAGTATCCCAATTCAGCTCCGTTTCCAATTCCCATATGTCAGCCAGGCTTTCCAGTAGCACCTCCTTTGCCAACGCCTTACCCGCCTTCATCGTATCCTGCGCAAGTGCCATATCCTGCAGGGTACCATCCTTCGCCGTACACACCCCCCGTACCAGCGCCTTACCCGTCACTGGTACCGCAACAGTACGCACCTTCATTCCCGTATCCTTCAATTCCTATTCCGTATCCTCCATCTATAGCGGCACCATATTCCGCTATTCCTTATCCACAGTCATTGTACCCCCCTCCTCCAGTATTTCCCAAACCTTCTGACGCACTACCACAGCCCCAATACGAGTACAGCAGTTAATTAGATTTTAATGAGTATTGGGCTTTTGAATGTCTGTTTTGGTGCGCACTAGCTCTCTGGTAACTGTTTTGTTAAGTTTTATTTATTAATGATACCTATATAAAAAAATGTTAATAGTTTTGTAAGTAATAAAAAATAAACAATAAAAATGTGTTTACATTAATTATATAGTGTATAATAATTTAAAAGATCATCTAAAAGAGATTCGATACGACCATCGCTTCATACTATTCGTATCTCCTTTGTAAAACGAAAAACTAGATAATCGTTTTGGGGAAAGGTAAGCAAACAAAATAAGACTAGTACGTGATAAGTGCTGTACCTACTGGTACGTATCGAAAGCCTAAGAACTCTACAGTGCTATTTTCTATGAAAAAAATATTTAAAGTGGTACATATACTCGTATCATGTACTTATATTATGTACTTTTTCGATATGGTTGCACACATTGCACCATCTGCTTATTTGATAAAGATCCATGTTCTGGTTTGATTGACTAATGACTATAGGTACCTACTCGATAAAAGGTGTATCAAGGCGTAAGATAAGTAACAATACTGTACATTATAATATCTTATTTACCTAACAGTTTCATCATACCTGAAAAGATAGCTTTAAGATAACATGCACTTTTTACACGACTGCTAAAAAAAGGAGTGTAATGTTTTTAGTGTTTAATTATGTATTTTATTTTAGTTTATTCAGGCAAGCCAACAGCGTATTACAATACAAATAATAAACACAAATAGTCTTAAACCATAGCCAAAACAGGATTAAATAAGTAGGTAGGTAAAGTTTAAGATATTAATATTAGTGTGTTGTTTTTTTTTATGTTATTTGGTAACGAGACGAGCTGGTAATTTGCCTGATGGTAAGCATAACGCCGGCTCATAACAATTGCAGTGCCACCCAGAACTTTAAAACAAAGGCCTGCGCGGCACTGCAGTGCGCTCGTTACCCTGAGACATTAGGTATCAAGTCTCATAAGCCCAGTAATTTCACTAGATACTCTGCTCATCAAACCGGAACACAGTAATGCTCGCACACTACTGCTTGGCGGCAGACTTCACGAGCAAAGCGGGTGGTAACAACCCAGACGGACACTCGCAGAAGAGTTAGTCCTTCCACTAACAAAAGTTGTGCTGTGTGTGTGCGTGCGTGCGTGAATGCGCATGTGTGTAGGTATGTGTGTGTGTGCGTGTGTTTGTGGCAGCACGACAAAGAACAGAATTTTGAGCATAGTTTGTGTTGACGTGAAGAACGCGGAGTAAGGGTTATACACTATGTATGTGAATTTCTTTATTCCACCAAAACTTTTAAATGCCAGAACAGATTTGTGAACAGATCGTTTGAATCCTTGCATCATCCCGAGTGCCACTGGCTGTCGTGTTGTTTATGTAACTCTTGTAAAATCTATGGAATACCAAACTATTTTAGTAACAAAAAACGCAGGTATTAACTATTAACAGTTATTTAATCACAAAAAAGTAAATCAACAACTCAAATCTTGCTCAACATAAGAAAACATGTTCTATCAATACACTGCAAGACCATTGCAGCAGTAGGTATATCCTAAAATATTTCTAAACCTACTGATAACTATTTAACATATAAAAGGTAAGCACGACAGGTGCATGCCATATCGCCCTCAACATGGCACCATTATACTTAGTTTTAGCTTTAATTATCCAGGTAAACTATCTTTCAATATTCAAAATATCATTCAAATCTGTAATTTAACAACACGTATGAAATTCCTTATAATATTTTATAATTCTATTTTTTTCAGTGTAACTTCATATACGCTGACACAGAAGTAGCAGACCACAAAGAAGAATTAAGGAAAACTCTTCAAAAACCAGTCGCTGACGATGAGGGGGTTGCAGATTTGCCATCATCTCCACTAGACCCAAATTGGTTTGACATGTTCGCCTTACCTAACAATAATATGTTTCGATCCTCTTCTGCTTCAATGATGGCTCAAGTCATCAGCTCCAACAAGACAGATGAGGAACAGGTTAAAGACATCAAACAAATGACACAGCAAATCTGCAATACCATTGAACATGAAGTGGTTGAATGTTTATCTTCAGCGATAGTCAGTAAAGAAAAAGAGGTCGACGAAAATGGATCGCGCAAAAGAAGATCAGTTGAAACTCCCATGGATAGCACCAAAATGGTCATGAGACTCCTGAAGCACATCAAATCTAACAATGAACATCAGAATATAGCTATTGATAAAATGATGAGTGCTCAAGAAATCGCTGAGAAATTCGGAATTGAATTCAACCCCGACCCTGAGATTTTGTCTGACTTAGCAATAGCAGCAAACGATTATGCTCAAGAAATGAATTATATGTTAAAAGATGCGCTGAAAAATATTACGACCGATAAAGTAGAATTTGTGCCCGTGATTGACGAACCCAAAAAAGAAAATGAAACTTATTACGTCTATGGTTTGCATCCTGAAGAAAGTTTCAATCATGAAAAGAATGGACCTGCATTTGAATATATCCCAGATTTAGTTTCGAAACCCCAACTAGATATCAACCACGTCCATTACACAGAACCTATTCCTTACTACAACTATCCTTATGAAAGCCAAATCCACTCGCCTCCTATGCATCATAACAGCGCTCCCGTGACCCCTAAGCCCAGTCTTTACGATCCATTTATGTACCCATTCACTCCTGCATCGGATTACTATAATCCGTATTGCTCTGTGGAACCTATAATGCCTCCTATGTGGGTTCCTGTAGAAGAACTTGAACCAGAGCCAGAACTTATTGGTGAAGAAGTCGTAGAATCCATTACATCTAAGATGATTGTGGAGAAAGGCGAGGAGCCTGGCTCCACAACTGTGAATCACGTCACTAGCTACACAATCTCAGAGAAATCCCACTTCAAGCCACCGCAAATTGAGAAGCTGCCTCAGCATTTCCAGTATTGCTTCTTCTTGATATAATTTCGATAAGTAGATAAGATAAAATTAAATTATTTAATAAAGTATTAAAGAAATTATAATATATTATATAAAAAATCTCTAGTTTAATTTTCTGCAATGTGCGTCTGATGTTTTTGGCGACAATTTTTTTTATTTATTTGTTTATTAAATTTTTTATTTGAACTACACTAATGGATTAGAAAATTCTCCACCTCCATACCATGATTGATGGAAACTTAATAAATATATGATGATGCACATCATATTATGTTTCCCTTAGCACAAAAGGATCGGAAGAAGGCTCAAGAATTCATGCCTTCTATTAGAGGGAGACAGACATCTTCACGATGAATCATCATCACATCAAATAGAAAAGTAAAACAACACTGAGTTCCTATAAACTTTAATAGATTTTAATAAATATCCAAATGTATGTATATTATATCCTAAACTTAAAATTATACTTATAGCTATATATCTCTTGGTTACATTTTGGCACTTGGTGAAATAATGGTAGGTATAGACTATAGTTAGGTATCGCAAATCTTCTTTAGCTCTCTGAACATAGGCCCGAATACAAAAACCATGTGGTACGGGTGATTGGTTAACTTTCGAGCATAATTATGTTTGTGAACGAACGTATGACTCACACTAATCCACGGTTGAGTGGATGGTGACCCTCCCTGACCCAATCTGCGTCTCTCTCCCTATAATGTATATTTTAAATATACTATTGGGTAACGAGATAAGTGGGTCGTTTGCCTGGTGGTAAGCAACAAGACCTTAACAATTGCAGTGCCACTCAGAACTTTAAAACACAAAGGCCTGCGCGGCACTGCGCTCGTTACCCAGAGACATAAGGTATTAAATCTCATAAGCCCAGTAATTTCACTGTCGACTTTGCTCATCAAACCCGGACACAGTAATGCTTGCACATTACTGCTTGGTGGCAGACTACACGAGCAAACGATTACTTGACAGTCACTCACGCTTTGTTCCCTGGTCTCAAAAAGACTTGCAATAACTAACAATTTTTAATTTTACATTTTTGGCTTACACAATCTACATTTCTTATCTTTGGTAACATTATATTTGACAGATAAATCACGTTTTCAATGCAGCGATTGCATAAATGTAAATATATGTACATAGTGTAGGTATTAACGGTAGCTGATTACATCAATAATTACATGTGGTTAGTGACCTTTAGCAATGTAAATAATTATAGAGCGTTTAACATAGAAAGGTAATTATAACGTATCCAGTGATCGTTGTTGACGTACAATTTTTACATTACAAAAATAGAAATAGAGTGGTATTTTATCACACCTTTATTTATATTCGATTCCTGACGAAATCTTTTACTTCTGATGCAGGCTGAACACTCTAGTTGCATGATAACACATAACCTTCCATGGAAACAAATCATATCGTACTGCAGACCGTAGACGCTTTTGCAAGTATGCGTTTTTCTGTCAAAATAACGCGCAGATTACGAGATAATACACGCGCAAATAAAAAACCATGAAATAGACAAGAACGGCAATATGGCCAGATAGTGCTGTCTCGAAACCCTGACTAGGCTCAAAGCGATGACTGTTCCACTTTACGCTACATACATCACTTGCGCACCACCGTGTATTTTTTTTTTTTTATGTTATTTGGTAATGTTACTGCGTGTGAGCAGTTTGTGGTGTCTGCACTGAGCACGCAGTGGTGGTGAAACAATTTTTTTGAATAGAGATCGTAGAAGCAAGGGTAAAAGCGGGTGCCATGCTCGGACTAGATTTTCATCAAGCCCCAACCAAAATAGACGATACGATATGCGTCAAGCGGGGATCGTGGTTTTTCCATGGTTTTCTCGTGGTCCGCGATTGATCCTTATCCATCAATCATGAATTAGGTGTGAGGGCTGCCTACAAAATTACGTGAAGTAGGTACCTATGTGCGAGAATAACCGTACCTACAGTACCTATTACATACACACTAGTGTTTGCGTGCCGCTCATACATGTAACATATAAGGTTATAACCATCATGGATAACTTAGGGTGTATAACGGCTATAAGGTGATGGAAATCAGATTTTGTTTTTTAAAAAGCCATTTTTATATAGTTATATAGGCGTATAGGTACTTACCCATTATTATTTTTTTATTTACTTATGCATGTTTATTACATTAATAATATAAAATATATTAATATTTAATACACAAAATCATCGTCCAAAGTTGCTTAATTTGCTTCCATCGAAACGTTGTCTGGCAGAGATGGCGTTTTGCGTAGAAACCGCCAATAGTGCCTACAATTACTATTTGATCTTCACAACTAGCCTTAGAACTGGGATCCAAGCTATCTCTACAGATGCATACCTCCAGGCTTTCTCTCTAAATATGTACGTAACAAATTTGCAAAAAACTAAAATATTCTATTCTTATATTATTTTCCCTAAACGTCATACATCTCACTTTTGTATCCTTTGTAATATGTTTCTTTTCATCTTTCTTCCACATTTTCAGATAAAATTCTACCAACTTACCGCTTCTTTTTATTTTCACTTGCAACATTCAATCAATCAATTAACGCAGCGACTATATTCTATTTTATAGATATTTTTTTAATTGTTGTATATTTAATGCCACATGCAAAACCATATTAAACTTTAGAATAGAAGAAACCGCAGTAACAAGGTTTGTACTCGCATTCTAAACACTCTTATGTATCTACTACTACAGCCCTTATTCATAAACGTTCCATAACTTACTTATCTACAAAACCCATTATTCATAAACGTTCCGCAACTTACTTAATTACAACAGCGTTTTGTCTCGTTTACACGCGTAACAGCTTCCGTCAACGAGAAGTTGACAGAGCAGTTTAAAGCATAGATTATCTTATTGAGCTTTTATGAATAAAGGCGTGAATAATTAATATGTTTTACTAAAGTACCAAAGGTAAGTAAGTGGACAAAAATTAAGTTTACAATTTTTAAAACAAATAGTGCATGAGATTAATTAAAGGATTAATTTTCGATAATAAAAACCGTGATGATTCTAAGATGCGAGGCTCTTGACTTCAACAGGTTTTAAACCCATTAACTGCATTGGCGAAGTCGGTAGGATTCTACCATTGATGGCGTCCACTCACTAGAGATCTCCCTTGTCGATAAGCCACAAATGGCTACCTGTGAGCGTAGTACGCACTGTACGCGCCATTGTGACTCGAATGAGGTTGATACCTGAAATGGGGAAACGGTTTTTGTTAAACAAGCAAATCATCTGTGTAAATAAATAAAATTGAAGTGTCTGTGTAATATCAAAACAGCTTTTTACTAAACGCAAATGATGGAAGATGCTTAACAGATCTAAATTTAGTTTTAGAGCTGTCAAATGTCTTCCATCCTTGATAAAATAGAGGCCACTTTTATTGCTCTTAAATTTACACTAGACACAAGCAAGTGGATTTTGCAGGTCTAAAATATATGCCACACGTCTCTCTCATGATTGCATTTAGAAAGAGAGGTTGAAACTAAAATTAAGTTTAGGTATGAGTTGACAGATCGAGTGTGGCCGAGCGGGAACTTGTGCGACATTCAATCTGACGCACCATCGTTCGAATCTCGACTCGGCCCGCACTAATGACATATATCAAGTGCGGATTATTCACATTTGCTCTAAAACGGTGAAGGAAAACATCGTGAGGAAACCCGCATGTACAAGAATAACAAAATTCGAGGACATGTGACATCCACCAAGCAGCACTGGGCCCGCGTGGTGGATTATGGTTCATACATCTGAAAGAAGGCCGGTATCCCAGCAGTGGGAGCGCAAGAGGCTGATAATGATGAGTTGATTCGAAACCAATGTGAACTCACCGCATGGGATGCGTGTGCGCGGCGTACAGCGGGCCGCAGGCGCTGGGCTCGGCGGCGTAGGGCGCCGCGAGCTGCGGGCACGGCTCGGCCGGCGCCGACTCGCGTCGCCGCGGGGCTGCGCGCTGCTGGCTCTGCTCGGGGGGGCTGGAACGTTACGATTACACTACTTCACCGAAAGCCAAATTTTTTATTGGATTCCGAGACGACCCGGTCGTTTACTTGATGATAAACATAACGCCGGCCCGTACCAATTGGGATGTTGCAAGAAACACAAAATAAGTAATTGCTATTGTTATAGAGTTTTAAGATGACCACATTAACACAATAAAAATAAAATTCGCAAAGAACATTTAATTTCCACAAAGATACTGCATCTAAAAATATCCCAAAATCAACGATTTAATCTATCATCCAATAGTAATATAAGTGATACCATCAGATTCTTTGCAATGAATAAGCCGCTCGTGACGTAAGACAGCGCTTTATCCTCTTGGTGAATAATGTACGAATAAAGGCGAGCTGCTTACAGAGCTTCACAATTCAAAATAATTTACGAAAATAATTTTATTTTCAGATCCTATTGGAACAGCGAAATATAACTAACGTTTAATGATTTTCACAAATAATTAGAAAAATTAAAAAAATTAGACAATAATAACTGTAAAACTGTAAAATACCGGGATTATATTCTCTTTCACAGATTTCTCTTTGGTGTAAAACACGTCCGCCAAGGAGGCGGAGTCGTATTGCGGACTTCGTGTTAATTCTTTATTATGACAGCGAGCGACAAATGGCAATCACACGCGGCGTGTCGCATTATTAATCGACTCCTACCAGGAAGAGGGAGAAAAAATAATGAATGGGATTTTTTGTCCTATTCTATCTGTAAGTGTTTGTGCATGTGAAGATTTCAACTTTTTCTACTTATAGCGAGAATTCAATAATTAATTTATTTTGACGTATTGTTTTAGTAACGAAATGTCTCTCTAAATCTTCAATGTAAATAAACCTTTTTTTAAACATTTTGCAGCATTGATTTTTTTAGTTCGATTGGTTGACATAGTTTATCATCAGGTACCCCTCGGACCAACCGAGATTAGGTACCCCTCTTATTTAATATCTACTACTACGCCTACATTACTTAGGTACTTCAAGTTTACACGTTAAGCAATAAATTGAACGCAACAGAATTATAGGTACCACTAGTAGACGAGGCGTGCCTAACGTTAGTAAAACGCTAGTAAAATGCTAGAGTAGACAAACCATAATTTTCATAGCAAAATAGGTACCTACACAAAATAACGTCCAATCTCGAAGCTCGATGTTTCGTACATAGCGTCAGATACGTAAACGTATATGTTTACGTATCTGGCGCACTGTGCCTCAGTTTGTATAATGAACAGAGAGTGGGTAAGATTTACACGCGATCGGAAGCCAATGCAGCGTGCGCAAAGGCAGTAACCCGCCAGTATAAACAAACCATAATTTTATACTCCGGCGCATAATATGAATGTGTGCGTTTGTACAGTAAACGGTACAGTTAAGAATAGTTAAGAACGGTACATGTTTATGCATAACCAAGATAAAACATTGATTCCTAGGATTTTTGAAGCAATGTTGGATCAGTCGCCCGCTGATTGTAGAGCTTCAGTGTAGCAGCAATTCTACGTTTTTTTACAGCTTATGTTTGACCGCAATCTTACCTGCTGTTAAGTGATGATGCGGTCGAAGATGAAGCACGCCTGCCTAGAAGAAACCTATTCACTTTCCTCTTGAAAACTCTCAAGTTATAGCTATTGGGAAACACAGAGGCCGGCAAAGACTTGATGGCCAGTAATGAAGTTGAGGCATTTTTAGAGCTCGGCAATCTGAAAAGCCCCTATTGCTGTGTTCCAGAAGCTGCACGTTCTTAGCTTAACTTAGTAGGCTAGTACCTAAGCCTGGGTTTCTATGGGCGACGATATCCAATATCTAATGTCGGAAAAGGTGACTACGTAAAGCGGGACCTTAGGGCTTTGACTATCCAAGCAAGCCCCAGTAAGACCTAGCTGGCACGGGCTATTGTATAGAATAGAAGTTGATACTTAGACACAGTTATGAAACTGCTCCAGAGATGCAGAGCAAGCTAGCGAACAGTGGTGCGTTCCTTTGGAAGTCCGTGGGCTCTCCTATGAAGCACCGAGGCAGACCACCGAGGAGGTTTTAGCCTATCCAGGTTTAAGAATGTTAAGTACATAGCCTAGCTCTATTCCACGGCAGCTGGGTATCTTCATAAAATTTTCCACAAGAAAAAAGGCTTGTTAACTTTTGTGCACACCTGTACTCTTACAAATTCTTTATGTGCATCGTATTTAATAGTACATACGTGCTAGTTATATTTAGGTTTACGTATATATTATGTAGGTAGTTGCTCTACGATTTATGTTTACACAGATGCCACAAATCTTCCCACATCACGCTATTGGATAAAAAACAGACATATCAGTAGGCCATTATATAGTGGTAAAGTATTAAAATAATGCAAGACAATAGCCAGTAGCCACAGTTAACTCCATTTCAAATTTGAAGGAAATTTCTAACCAAACCATAAAATAATTGGTACAAGTTTTATTTCTTATTTTGGCAGCAAAGGGAAACGATCCGTGTCCGCTATAACTGTCGCGTAACTCTTTTCTCTATGGTCGTGTCGTAAAACTGAATTGTCACCGGCTGTTGAAACTCTCTTGTCTTTGGTTTCTTAAACGGACAAACTTAGGATTTTAAGGCAGGGGTTACGATGATGTTACAAGTTATAAATAAGTATTATAGAAATAAATTGTTATAATGGTACTGATAGATAAGAATAGGTACTAACTGTTATTATGATAACTGAATATCTACAGAATTGTATTACAAAATACTTTAACTACTTACTACCAAATACTTTATTAAGCATATTTTATAAGTTAAATTAAATCCGTACTATAATAACAGCAAAATGTGGTTGTACGTTTGTCAGTTTGTCCTTCTTTCACGCAGCAACGGAACTAAGGATCAACGTGATCTTTGGCATATATAGTTTATGGACCGGAGAGTAACATAGGCTACTTTTTATCCCGGAAAAACGGGACGCGGATAAAACAGCCGGCAGAAGAATATAATAATAGTATAACTTATAAGGAGGGGATCGGAATAGATAGAGTTTTTAAACAGATAGGTAAGGTGTTCATAAGATGGATATATTGCTTATCAAAATAGCAAAATTTAATAATGTGTGTACGGCTAAAAATTTTACGATGATCTCATTTTGCATTAGAAAATACTGTGAACGTATCGACGTGGTACATTACTGGAAGAAGGCTAAAGGACCGGGAGTATGATGCCATTGTTATGGGCTGTTATGCTTATCAGGCAAATGACCGGCTCGTCTTGTTATCCAATAATATAAAAAAAGTTCAGAAACGTCTTAGAAGATAATACCAAACACCAAATTTGTCCTTTCAATAAGAATATTCTGTTTTTTTCTCACAGAGATTTTTTGAATAACTCTCTCGCCCCCTTAGTCCAGCCCATGGCTTAGTAACTTTGTGGTAAATTGATTCATTGCCCGAGTTGTGACAAGAAGCGCTCGGGTAAAATGTGGTTGCGATTAGGCAACCGTTAAAATTTAATGCTCTGCCGTCTGGAGAGATTTACGACCACGTAATTTCTAAAAGGTGGGAATTATGTTTTGGCGATCGTGAACTTTTTTATTCACTGTAGATCGCAGCGTTTGATCTGAAGCTGCTGAAGCCTATAAAAGGACTCTCAAGTGCAACTGTTGAACGAATGAAATTGAGGATCCAGGCAAGCACTGTATAATGCTCTACCAGTCTATCACTATATACTAGACTATGATATGATTGCGTTTTGCTGTACTTCTTCACTGAAATCTCAAACTAGTATTGAAAATATCCAGTTAGGCATCATACGTGGAGTGATAGAAATATTAGAAATCCAAACGCTCCAAATCCTACGTTCCAACTCATCGTTAGTGGTCGAATCGACAATTATTTCGTAGCAGTACCACAGAATGACCGAAAACTGAGGTGCAAGTACGGAAGATGGTTCGATAAATTTGTCGAATCGATAAAACTGATAAATTTATCGAATGTTGCGAGTAGCGAAGTCTGATCGTAAATTATTGTAGTCTATGGTCTACGCTCGTGTATGGTGCACTTTAGATCTGAACAGGCCTCTAACTTTTTAAGGCCGTAGCCTTTTTGAAGAATATCAGGTACAATTATATTTAACTTACCAGTCATCGGGATCGCAGTCTCTAAATCCTTTCGCGAATGGATTACTCGCTATTTTCAGTTGAGTTATCTGGAAACAAAGACAAAGCAATCAACCACAGAGAGTCGACGCCGCAAAGGCATATTTTGCGCCACACTGCGGTCCATGGACCGCAACTATCCCAGTCCTCTCTTGAACAAAATGCGTAAGCGCCGTGAAATTAGCGGCGCTTTCGACCTTTTGATCGCGAGAAAACTACACCTTAGATGCAATATAGCGCTACATGTTTTATTTGTTTGGTTAGACGACATAATTATGGTATTAGCGCTGCATCGGACTTTAGCTTAAACATTTAAAATAGAACAAGACTTTTGTTTCACATAGCTCCTCTAGTAGTACATAATATTACCTCGATGCAATCAACATTATAAATTAATGATGCTTCAGTAGCGTAGTCACCAGCCAGTTTCTAGATGGTTTGCTGAATTATCAATAAAGAAACTATGTGTTTATTTCGGCAGTCTGCACTTGCGCTCGTTACCCTGAGATATTAGGTAGTAAGTCTCATAAGCCCAGTAATTTCACTAGCTATTGTGCTCATCAAACCGGAACACAGTAATGCTTGCACACTACTGCTTGGCGGTAGACTTCACGAACAAAGGTGGTAACAACCCAGACGGACACTCGCAGAAGAGTTAGTCCTACCACTAATCTACGAGTACATGTCTAGACAAAAATGGTGGATTTAATTTCGTGAAAACCAAACGTCACTGCATTTCTATAGGTTAGTATCTCGATGGATATGCCTTACCCGGTGGTTCTGGTAGGCGGTGACGGCGGTGAAGCCCGTCTCGGGGAACACGAACGTGCGGTAGGGCACCGTGCCGGCCGCCGCCGCCGCCGCCGCGCCCTCGCCCGGCAGGTACACCACGTGCAGCCGCGGCTGGTAGCGGTGCATCGAGTTGAGGATTATCTGCAAACAAACTTTCTAACTTAGCGACCCACACGTGATGCGTGATTGAGGACTAATCTTCAATCACGGACCAAGCGATAACTATGGAAACATGTTGGAAAATGAAATGGATGTTTTTTTAATGTTATTTGGTAACGAGACAAGCTGGTCGTTTGCCTGATTATAAGCATAATGCCGGCCCATAACATTTGCAGTGCCACCCAGAACTTTGAAACACAAAGACCTGCGCGGCACTGCAGTTCTCTCGTTACCCTGAGACATTAGGTATTAAGTCTCATAAGCCCAGTAATTTCACTGGATACTCTGCTCATCAAAACGGAATACAGTAATGCTTGCACACTACTGCTTGGCGGCAGACTTCACGAGCAATGCGGTGGTAACGACCCAGACGGACACTCGCAGAAGAGTTAGTCCTACCACTAACAAACACAGCTATCACTAGTCGTAGCCGTAGTATTCAGTGCAGAAGCCGCAGTAAATACTTGCAAGTGATGTATGTATCGTAAGGCAGTCCTCACACCACACACAAAAAAGCTGATGGTGTTTTTCACTTACGTGTCCATTATCGTCGAGCTGGTTGTTGGTAAGCTTCAGCTTGTCGAAGGAGACAAGTTGCCGCATCCAGTGCGAGCCGGGCGCCGGCGAGTCAGGGTGCACGTGGATGCGCGGCGGGGACACTGGGTCCGCCTTGCCCGCTACCACCCAGCTTGAACTACGACCATTACACCATTGGTACAGACGAAAACTTAACACTGGCTAGTTGTACATACTCATATGAAGCCATCGAGATACTAACCCCGAGAGATGAAATACCGTCCTATCCGATCTCACAACACGTATTGATTTTGCTATAACTAATATCAGCGCTCAGCGTATCAGCGCACGGGAAATTTGCGCAAGGCGCTGGCTTAGCCAATCAGAGCGCATTATGTCTAGGCAAAAATGGTGGAATTTATTTCGTGCAAACCAAACGTGTCTGCACCTCTTGAGGTTAGTATCTCGATATATGAAGATAACAAGTCGATGTAACAAAAGTTACAAGAAAAACGACTGCCCTAGTTATTGTCACTCTGGATGATGTAAGGATTCTAACGATGCCCCATACATCCAAATCTGTTCAGGCATTTAAAAGTTATGGTGGAAAGAAACTCGCATACATGCACGAACCACATTACACTCCTCAAAAACCACCTGTCCATCGTGATGAATAATTATTTTTTTGTGAAAAATATATTTTTCCAGACAATCTTTTCTAAAATACATAATTGGTACTGTAAATTATGGTCACAGTCCAGCTCCATCAACAGGAACCTGGACATCGTCAGAGCACTTGTAAAGACAAATCAAACAAGCCTAAACTCGATGGGGTTACGTCGTTTCGTTAACAGAGTTCCTGTGGCCACACATCGTTATATTATTGTATTGTCATCCAATTTACATATGTAAGCCTGCAATGAACAAGTGACGTCAGATGTTCTATGAAATTTGTATGAAGCGTTTTAGCGCTCAATAGATACACACGACTCTGACTCTCATGTTTGGTATTTCTAGCGTTCGATTTCCAGTTTTTTTTATAATATAGTCATTTCATTCTCATGAGAAAACGAATTGATTGACATCATAAAAAATGGAGTCAACATCCCTTATTCTTATTCATAATGGGGGCGTTAGGCCTTCACTGACGTCCCGCTTGGGTGTATTGTGCATTTCCCCCTGCCTACGTCTACCTAATCCAAATCCAGCTCCTTTATGTAGCCGAGGATGGCCTGGCAAAGCTGCTCCAATGGTATGATTGCGTCACACTACACAACAGTCAACATCCCTTACCTGTGAAACGCGTATCGGTATCTCTTATCATCCAACGGTACAAAGTCCACCAGCAGCAAGTAGTCTGCGTTGGGGAGCAGCCCCGCCAGCCTGGCCTGCAGCGCCGGGAACATGCGCCGGCCGGCCTTGGTGACTATCATCTCTGTGCCCAGCTCGTGGAAGTTGCGCCATAAGGCGGCCAGCTCTAAGGAGGCGGTGCACCGCGCCACCGCCGGGTGGAGGGTTACATTCTGGTTCGATGTCTTTGGAAGTAATCAAACATTTTCATTAAAAAAAAAATTAAGATTATGGTTAAGAAGTAAGGACAGATTCCATTAAAAAAATTTCAGAGTGATTGATGTTGTGTACTTTTTTTTCTTTCTTGGCCAGACACCGTTTGGGGATTTTTGCCAAGTGAAGTGTATTGTATGATCATTACAGTTTAAAAACTTTTATTATATTTGTCTATGGTAGTATTAAAAAACTTACGAAGGTATTCGGCCTGGGCAGCGGCTGCGGCGGCGGCGCGGCCTGCGCGCCGTGGTCGCGGCACGTGCTTTCGCTCAGCGCTTGCAGCGGCGAGTACGTGCTCCGTGCGCATAGCGAGTTCTGCTGACATGGAATAGCTATATGATTCTGAAGATTTAGTACGTGAAAATTTCTCCGCAACTAAAGTGGTAGCAACTCTGTCTGCCAAGCGAGGAGGCCTTGGATTCAATTCTCGGCCGGGGCTAATTTTGTGTGAAGAGCACAAAGTTTGTTCTCAGGTCTTGGATGTTTGTGTATCTGTGGTCCATGCCAACTAGAATCCTAGTGTCTGAGTCAGGCGCGGTCGCAGCCAATTACTTTGGTAGCGGGTGGGGGGTGCGGGGTTGGGGGAGGGGGGGGGGGGTAACACTCAATGTATATTTAAAAAACAGAAACGTGACCCAAAGAACTGAAATAAGGTGACTATAACTCACATCTCTAAGGGGATGATGCAGCCCCGGCTGCTCATGGTCTCGCCCCAGCCGCTCGACCAGCGACTGTGATAGTGTAAACCCGCTGCGGGGACAATGACTTGTTGACACCACTCCTGTAGACAATATTTTTTTAATAGGAATTAACTTTACGACTAATTTTTTTAAGTAAATTAGTGTACAAAAAGTCCGGGATTTTACTTCCTGCGTATCCACAGGAAGAATTCGTGGACCCGTTATCACACTCCACGCGGATAGCATAAGCCATCGTCCGTCCCGTATCATAGACCCGCCTCCCGGGGAGAGGACACAATATAAACCATTTATTTATTTATTGATATTTAGAACGGTCGCAGACCAATTACAATAATTAACACATTAATTTACATACACTAAATAGGTATAAACTTACGACAGCCCGTAAACCCCCTTTTGGCCGTATCGCAAAATCTGTTCCTACCTGTAAACTACCTACCTGCCACATTTCAGTTTCATAAGTGAGGAGTAGGCGAACAAAACGTCACTTTTCATTTTTTTACAGAAACTAAAAAAGTATTTTGAAGGAGTAGTTGTGTTTTGAAGGAGTAGTTGTGTTTTGAAGTCGATTTTCTACGATAAAAAAAGCTTTTTGTCGAGATTTTAACGCATGAAACGATGTGTTTCAGGATTGCCAACACGAATCGTATCATATGGCTTAACTAGCTATGGCCGTACATATAAAACCTACCTAGATAAAATATATAGCATCCAATATAGACTACTTAAATTAATTGTACCGCCTAAAATAAAGGAAAAATACAAGCATAACCCAAAGGGGCTGTTCAGGTACTGTGAAGTTTTACCTATACACGAAAAAGTTGAATATAGCCTACTGCTTGAACAATATTTTAGAACAGACATACAACACAAAATAGATCACACTATAAATACCAGGACTATCGCTAAACATAAATTAAAAGTACCACGTTTTTGTAACCTGTATGGAAAACGGACTTCACAGTATGTGATCCCTCATTTAATTAACAAATTGCCAATTGAAACCCAACAAAAAATTACAGTTACCAATCTTAGGAACGTTCTCAAGCGACACTATCTACAAAACTTGTCACAATAATAGGGAGCAACCTATATATCTGCGACTGAGCGCCCTCGCCCGCGCGCCGCTCACTGCGTCCCGCGCGCCTTTTATCACTGATGTTTCGTCACGCGGCCAGTCAGCCAAGTATTGTATAGCGGACGCAAGGTATGCACGTTGCGCGGGGCTGGTTCGCTCGGTTGCTATTACCTACATGTTTTAATTAATTTAGGGTAAAGTTTTTAATTATATTAGAGGACCCAGGGCCAAGACAAACCTTTACGAGGTTTACCGGTACTGGTGGTAAATCATTAATTGTAATTAAATATAAGAAAGAAATAAATAAAATAAATAAATAATCAATAAAAAAAATAAAAACGTTAAAAAATGGAAAAGTGACGTTTTGTTCGCCTACTCCTCAAGTAGTTTTCGAGATTCCTTATTTAGTCACCGAGTACTTAACTTTCGCTTCTGTATTATATTATTATTGCGCACTAGTTTGCGCAATAGACATTAAGTTAGAACTTGAAATTTCTAGTTCAAGTAAACCTCTATCGGAAAAACAATTGAAATCGATTCTTTCTATTCTATTTTTACCTGCCTACCGAAGAAATAGTTTTGTTTTGCGAAAACTTTATTTTGTCCAAGGTTAAAATCAAAGAGATCGTACTAAAATCCAAAACGTTTGCACCAAAAAGTCCACATAAGAAAACCTACCTCCAAAACTCCATTCAAATCCATTACGGAACCGGAACCACAAACTAATAGAGCAACATTAAGAACGTTACGTATTCCATCAAGTATAACACGCAAAGGCACTATTGTTTACCACACTTACACTTTTACGCCTCGAAAATATCACATCCTAGCTATAAAAATAACAAACAACGTCATAAAACGCTAGAGCGTCCACCCCGCGGCGGACATCTCACTCAACTAATTCAAAGTAATTGCTATAATGGCGGGAAAACGAAATGCATCCAAAACTAAAATGGCCGCAATAATTTCATCGCCTGTTGTCAACACGGGGATTATAAATAAGCCAAGTGATGAAAACTATACTTGCGTGGAAGCGACAATGATCTGTTTGATTTTGGGTGTTGCTTTCTATTTTACGGTGGAGTACTTTTTGTAGATTGAAGCGATAAATCTATTTGAGGCTGAATTGAGTAAATAAATAGTTATGTTGACCGCTGTGAAGGCACAAATATGGGGCGAGCAAAGAGAATATAATATAAGGCAGCCCTTACACCTAATCGATGATTGATGGATAAGCATCAATCGCGGACCACGAGAAAACCATGGAAAAACCACGATCCCCGCTTGACGTATATCGTATTGTTTATTGTGGTTGTGGTTACTGGTTGGGGCTTGATGGAAATCTAGTCCGAGAAAGGACCCGCTTCTACGACCTCTATTCAAAAAATTGTTTCACAACCACTGCGTGCTCAGTGTATTATTCAGGTCATTATTCATTCAGTAATTTCTTTGACTTCACAATTTTTAACAATTTTTAATTTGCGCTATCGTTTTTGTTTTTTTTATTTACGTACGTAATTAAAAAAACAAGGTATCATATAGGAAAATTATACTAAAAAAAATTAAAAAAACTAATGTTAAAATTTTTTTTTATTTTTTTTATTTATTTATTTCTTGCATACATACATTTAATACAATTGAGTAGGTACCTACTTTTGTATAAATCTATGCACCCTGTTAGGGCGTAGCAAAACTTATAGTAATTAATAAAACTATGTTAAATTATGATAACTAACACTACACAAAAAAAAAATATTATTATAATATTCTATACCTATCTATACTACCTACTTAATACTTAGTATGAGATCACAAATTACACTGATGGTAAATGTAAAATAATAATAAAAAGAACTAAAGTAAACGTAATTTTGTTAATAATTATGCATTTTATGAGACTGAAATATTTTTATCATTTAAGTAATCATTAATTGTATAGTAACATTTTTGTATTAGTAAGATTTTTAGTTTCCGGTAGAAAATGTGGTCTTTTTGTTCATTTTGTAATATGTTTGGGAGCTTGTTGTAGATTTTTATTGACATATAGTGTGGGCCTTTTTTGATGATTTCTAATTTGGGGTCAGGTAAAACTATTTTTTGTCTGCGCGGTTTTTTGTTTAATTCGTACAGTTCAGGATGTTTTCTAACTAGCATAGCTGCCTCCAGTAGATACACGCATGGCAAGGTCAATATCTTGTGGTGAATGAAGTGTGGCCTACAGCTGTTCCGTTGGCGAATGTTTGTTATTATGCGAATGCACTTTTTCTGCATAATAAACAATTGCTCAGCGTCAGTGCTGTTTCCCCAGATCACCACACCATAACGTAACCACGCATATGCGGATGCATAGTAAGCAGCTAGTGTTGTTTTTAAATCAGAACTTGATTTAATTACAGCAAGTGCATAGATAAATTGTGATAACTTTGTTTTGATTTTTGCGATATGGCTTTTCCAGTTAAGGTGTGTGTCTATTTTTATACCTAGTAGTGAGAATTCTTTAACTTCTTCAATTTGAAGATGATTAGTTAGGGGTTTCAGATTTAAAAGGTTTTTTTGGTAAGGTAGGAACTGGATTAATTTTGTCTTTTTGATGTTAAGCTCGAGATTATGTGATTCTAGCCATGTGTTTATATCTGAGAATATTTCATACAATCTTAGTTTTTTGCATCGGTTACATCCAGCATTAATCATTGGCAGAACAAACAAAAGTATAAATCCTTAAAAAAATGTACAGTAGGCGTCACATTCACCATAATTTCCAGGCATCATCTCTCTTTTGACAATAATCGCTTTACACAAGCCACGGTGCATGTAGTCGGAAACGATAAATTTTTTCACATTCGCGTTGAGTAACGCATAATTGTCAGCTTATGAGTTATTTGTGAGGTGGCACTGCCACTAATGTGGCACGTTTGTAAGTAAATCAACAGAACGTCCTGAAAACAAGGCCGATTCTCCAAACCAGAAATAAATGTGATCCTGGTGAGGTTACTGCAAAAATATGGAACAAGGACTATAAAGTTGAAATTCTTACAAGACAGCAAAAAGTTCGCTGTTTTTATTGGCATCTACCAAAGCTTATTTCCCTTAGACTTTTGCCCGTTTTCACCAAATCTAGGGGACGCCTAAATCAAATGCTTATGATAGCCATGTTACCACAAAAAAAAAAACCCTTTTAGACGCTTTGCTATTATGTCATCTTAGTTTGTCAACTTGAAAAATGTAGAACCGTTTTTCGTTGTACGTACTTACTAATATAATTAATGTTAATATTGCACATAAAAATGTGTATGCAACACGTCATGCTGAATCTACTCCCATTGCCCTACATATATTAACTAGCTGCTGCCCGCCGGTTTCACCCGCGTGGAGTATGGGATTTCATGGGTTTTATTTTTTTGCGTGGAACTCTAATTATTTTTCTAAAATTAAAGTAGCCTAAGTTACTCCTTGTAACATCAGCTATCTGCCAGTGAAAGTCCCGTCAAAATCGGTCCAGCCGTTTCGAAGATTACCCGGCACAAACAGACAGACAAAAATTTAAAAAATGGTGTTTGTGTCATAGGTACCGTATATACTTTCATATGCAGGTTAAAAGCTGTTATTTTGGTATTACAAACAGACACTTCAATTTTATTTATTTGTATAGATAACATATTTCATTTTTATATTTTTATGTAATTTGTGAAGGAGGCAATAAATGGTTTAATTTGATTTTAAGATGATTTTAAGAGGAAGAGGTTATTGTAAGTATGTAAATAAAATAAAAAAATTTGGTGTGAGTTTTTCGACATACTATGTAAATATGTACTAATATCACGAAGAGGTAAAGTGTGTTTTAATTTTTTTTCCTAACGCTGATGTCTGGAACGGGTGGTCTGATTCCAAAAATTCATTCTCTACTAGGAAGCTGCATAAGCCTACTTTTATTCTGATTACACGCATACGAAGCCGGGCAGACACTATATTTTACATATTTTGACATCTCACAGTAACAATTAATCCAAGTCAAACAATCGTCTAAAAAATAAAAGTGTCAAAGCACTGAAATATTCATCGGGAACTCCTGAATCACTAAACACCAAAGCTCCCAGCCTGAAAGTATCCACTCCACAATCCAAACCGAAACTTATCTCTTTAGCAGCAAGTTCTACATTCCCCTAACTTTTCCCCTACATAAACAAATTGCGTGTGGCAACATTCCATCGAAGGAGTTTGATTTACGCGTCAGTCAGGTCGTCACTTCCCGCCCCGAGTCATAACTCCCGTCTTGGGCATGCTTGACGTGACCATATTTTTTTAGTCAAAACGGGACGAATTATTCCAAATAAGCTATGTTAACATAATGAAAACATACAGGACCTATCAAGTACTGTACACTATCGATACATCTACACAAATACATAAAATTTAATTGTGTGTTTATTTTAATATTAAATAATAACAGCTTTTTACTACATGCTTATGAAAGTAGATAGTACCTATGAAAAACAAACATTTTTAAAATTTTTGTCTACCCCGACGTTTAAATTAGGCTCATTTTAATTGTATTATCGGAAGCCAATAATCATTTCAAGATGGTACTCTAAAGATCTTGAGACGCAGTGTTTTACGTGTTTATTTATCAAATCAAAACAGAATTAGCATTAATTGCCGCTTCACTATTCAGAACAGTGACCTCTGCCAGCTGAATGGTCGATAAATGTCTCGATCGTCGATAAATATTGACTTGGACATCGACTACCGCCAAGGTGCCATACTTGTTCCGGTCCAATTGGTGCGATATTCGATGCTCCTGCCAATACTCAGATGAATGGCTGCCATTAATGTTGATTTGGATACCTGTATTTGGCAAGCACGACTGCAGGTGCATCTATAGTTTGGACTACGGTTTCACCCGCGTGGAGATTTTGGATTTCATGGTTTTTATTTTTTTGCGCGGAACCCTAATTCTTTTTCTTTTTTTTTATATTATTTGGTAACGAGACGAACTGGTCATTTGCCTGATGGTAAGCATAACGCTGGCCCATAACAATTGCAGTGCCACCCAGAACTTTGAAACACAAAGGCCTGCGCGGCACTGCAGTGCGCTCGTTACCCTGAGACATTAGGTATTAAGTCTCATAAGCCCAGTAACTTCAGTGGATACTCTGCTCATCAAACCGGAACACAGTAATGCTTGCACACTACTGCTTGGCGGCAGACTTCACGAGCAAAGCGGTGGTAACAACTTTTTGCGTGAAAGTGCAACAAACATCTATCCATCCATACATACATCGTCACAAACTTCTGCTTTTATAATAATAGTAGGATTCTTCTATGTATTCTATTTGTTCTTAAATTTGTTTGTATGTTTGTATGTTTGTGTATACACAAACATCTATTACCTGTATGTTATAATGGAAACATAGTGTATCTGAATGTTTCCATGTAACCCGTACCTATTGCAGGGAATCCTATATTGTCTCGCGTTTGTTTTTAAACAACTTCCAAAAAAGGAGGTGGTTATCAATTCGTCGGGTATTTTTTTTTATTTTTGTTACCTCATGTCTCTGTCATTTATAAATCGATGTGGAAAATTCTTTTTTTTATTTGAAAGTATATACTTTCAAATTGGTCCCATATAAATTTCATTAAAATTGGTTCAGTAGTTTGTCACTGAAGTCGGTTCGTCGCTTTTTTAAAGCAATTTTTTTTAATCTCGATTTTTTTTATTCTTAAACTGGTACGCATACACCTATAGGTGCTTGGTACCAGACTTTCAAGTACAGTTGAATGGTATCTAGTCAGGCGATTCTCCTTCCATTTCTAGTTTCAAACAACGCCTTCCAGTTGTTTCAGAATCCATAATCAGCCAAATCACGTACCTGCGGCGCAAGTACGGATCTTTTCGATAAATAAAATTCAATAAAATTGACAGTTAAAATCGATAAAGTTGGTTTTATTCGATGCAATGGACAGTTAAAATCGATAAAGTGGGTTTTATCGATTTTAACTGTAAATTTTATCGAATTTTATTTATCGAAAAGATCCGTACTTTCGCCGCTGTACCTATTTAGATCAGAAATTAATTAGCTCGCGTTATTCGAGGTGCCACAAATTAAAGGAGCAATTATAATAGGTGTTCTAAATTTACGCAGCGGTAACAAAAGGCGCTTCCTTAGCAATAAATCCGCATTGATTGAGCGCTATAAATCTAAAGATGCGCGAGCGCCGCTCCGGTTGCATTGCCCGATGGCAGGGCTGTCCCGAACGGAAAACCTTTAGGGTCTTACCACAAAAAAATTAAACACACGTTAAACCTTTGTTAAATGTGAGCAACCACAAATCCTGATTTAAGTAGTGTCTAACCGTTGTCTAACACAATTCTGTTGTGACATTTCTAATCATTTTTGACGTTTATCTTTAGACGCTGCCTAGATAAACAGGCGATTAAAAATTGTTTTTTTTTTGTGGTAACACTATTCCTGGATATTCAAATGCTTGTTGAAGTCTCATGGTCACTTTTTGTTAGGAATTGTGTCAAAAGTGTTTCTGCTGGTTTGTCCGTTTTTTTACATAGAAAAGGAGCAAGAGATTGACGTGATTTACTGTTGATGGACAGTTTAGGGGCGCGGGGACTGACAACCCTGAACTTCAGTTGCTTTTTGCACAGCTTATCTCTTCAATCTTCATATATTTCGAAGCGATAATAACTCAGATCATGCAGAGGTCGCCCGGCAAGTTCCGGTGAAGAAAAACATTGTGATGCATACATAGTGGTGGAATATTTTCTACTACTCATCTGGCTAGGTACCACGCTCAAGATGAAAATAGGTCGCCAAACTCCAACTGGTATTCTGGTAGGCACTCTTAAGAACCAGTTTCTATTCTAGATTATAGTGTATGTTACCGTCTTTAATTATATTGTCACTTAAGATCATGTGAGATAGCGGACAATTAATATTAACCTGTAAAAAAACGCCTTCTATTTTTAAACCGAAACTCCAGCTGCTTTCCGCATAGCTCATCATACACTTTTGACAAATGGAAACATTATCTTATCTCAAACATTATTTGGTACTGAAACATGTTCGCGCCAGCCCTGAACACTTAGGCACACGTGCGGTGCGCGTCCTGCGACACGTTTGATTTACACACCCTTACACCCGTACAAATTGACGTTCATACCACAAACAAATACGTTATAATCACGCCGAGAAACATTCACAAAACGATGAGGAACAAAAGGAACTGGAAGGAAGCGAAACGATATAAGAGAGACATCATATCTCCGGGGCAGTGAAATTAGTGCTTAAATTGTGATGAAGCAAATTCGAATTGTATTATTTGGGAAAACCGAAAACGAACTGTGGCAATAATCAACTTCAACATCTTTTTTGAATAGCTTCTGCAGTGTTGCCGCAATTTCACAAATGTCGCGAGGATAGATCGGGTAATAAGTATTATAATTATTAATAATAATAATGTATTATTAATAAGCGAAGGAGGCTGATCGGTGGAAAGAGGGAAAAAAGAGAGGTAATAATCAAGATAGATTTTATTTATTTTACTGTTGCCAGTGATATATTTACGGGCGATGTTGCAGGCCATAGTCAGGGGATATAAAAGAAAAAAAAATTGCTATTAAAAAACAATTAAAAAAGTGGTTACCAACCAAAATCTCGCAGTATTTGAAATTTCAACCCCAAGTTTCCACCTTTCGGGGTGACATTCTTTGATAAAATTTATTCAAGGACCACCCTTGAGATATTGGTCATCAAACCGCAAAACAATAATGTTTGCACAGTACTGCTTGGTGGCAGACATCACGAGCAAAGCGGTGGTACCGCTTTGCTCGTGACATTACTTCGCTGAATAGCCAATCTGATGCGCCAACTCGCTGACGAGCTCAGTGACCGGCGACACTTCGAAAAGTAAACATATCTCAAGTGATAATATAATTAACCATCTGACCTTTATTAACTCGTTACGATTAAATAAAACGCTCGTCAGAAATTCCTCGAATCACTTAAATCTCCGGCGCGATTACAAATAGACAGAGCAACAAAGGAAGTGGCATGGAATTGCAAATTGCGAAGGATTGACCGCTTTGATCAGCTGGAGTGGTGTCGACATTCCTCGCGAGGCTCGTTAACAAGCCGATCGCGATCGTCATGAAGCTTTAAAATATGTGTAGGAGACTTTGAGGATTCTACTGCATCTTGTTTTTAAACTACGGAATATCCTGCATGCAGAAGATCGCATGAAACAAAACACGTAAGGGGTGGTAGCTCTCCTTCGCAGTGGCGAAGGGACGCAATCACGACGCAATATATGGCATGAAAAAATATTATGTTCATATGTGAACATCATTGAGTCAGTTGTTTCGGATCGTATAGGTACAGTTTGTGTAGTTTGTGTACTGCTCGGCTGTTGAACAGTGAGACAAATGGATTTGGTCTTCATCCCGGTTTGTCATAAAAGGCGATTATGTATGTATGTATCGAGATTGTTGATTGAAAAAAGTAAGAAGAAAAGCTTCTTCTTCTGTAATAGAAACAATTAGGTAACTCTAATAAATTGTCTTATATTCCATTTCTGCGGGGTATAAAAACCTAAACCCCAATAACAGGGCAGTATTGGTTATAGAGACCAAACAAGAGTGAAACAAAGAAATAAAAAAAGTAAAAAAGTAGTGTTGTGACAAGGTAAAAAAGAGGGCAGTGTTGCATACAGTAAATTACACAAGTAAGTGCTACATTCACAAGTATCATGTTAGTCACATTACAGAAGTAACCAGCTAAGTTCCATATACCAAGTTGTTTCTTTTGAACTCTGCACTTTCTAAGCAAAAATACTATAAACCTGCTAATTTATATTTCCTAACTTCAGTCTACCGTACCCTTGAACATTGCAATGAACTGTTGACACTATATTTTCCAACGTCTTTTCCAATTTTCCAATACTGAATACATATTTATTTTGTGATTATAATTTATAGTCTCATTATAAATTCCCGTTTTAAAAGTCGATTAATTCAATTACAGCTAATTAATTTCTGATATGTCACCACTAAGCAGGATCACAAGTCACCACCATTAATTAAACGTTGAAGACGCACTGTTTGTATCCATTTCTCTTCCGTAATTTGTGTTCCCGCTCGGATATCGAACTCGTTCTAGGAACACCGTGTGTATCTAGATGTCGCTGTCATTGCGCAGCGCTGTTGTGACTGCTGATTGACTGATGCTGCCAGTCTTTGGCTATTCTCGGAGGTGGGTTCGTTTTGTGCACTTTGCCGTTTCTATGCTTATCTTCCTTGGTTAATTCTCAGTGAAATCTCTGCAGTTTCGTCTGATACACAGATCATTTTAAATTATATTGGATATTTCAGTGGCTGATTTCAAATGTTTGTTGTAACCCCCATACACGTGCGCTCCAATACAACTTTCCAAAAACCGCACCGTGTGTGGGGAATCGAATTACGTAGAGTGCAGATAGGAATATTGGATATCCAAACGTTCCAAAACTAACGTTCTAACTCATCGTTAGTGGCCGATAAGAATATCCATTTCACGCTCAGAATGGCCGAAAAATGGAGTGATGGCGCGCTCGGAATGGAGTGACCGTCCGTGTGGTAAAAATTGGAGCATCGTTCCACTCAATCCACGACGCGCGGAGCGATGGTTTTGGAACGCTCGTGTATGGGGGCTCATAAACGCACGACGCTCGTTACACGTACCTACTCATACAGATATGCAGACCGTAGACGCTTATGCAAGCGTGCGTTTGATTGTCAGAATAACAACGCTTTCGCATCAAGCGCAGATTTCAAGCATCTTGTAACCGATGCTTGATGCAAAAGCTTTGTTATTTTGACAAGCAAACGCACGTTTGCATAAGCGTCTACGGTCTGCATTAGACCGAGGTGGCAGTTTTAGTAATCTAATTTTAATTAATCATCTAACCTTCGTTACGTTTAATTAGAGATGCCGATCGTGATAAAATGCGATATCGCTCACTAACAGGCAATTATCTGCAAGGGGTGTTGTGATTGTTGATTGATTCGTGCCAGTGCTATTCCTGGCTCAACAGTTCGCCCAACAACACAGGGTCGGTATGTTCTCATAGAAGAAATTGCTTTTTGGCCTCTACTAATGAAAATTAGTCAATCTGACATTTATTGTGTCCTGAAAATAGATTAAGTTTCGTCATTCATTCATGTTTTGCTATTACTTAAAATAAAACCACATGAATAAACAGCCGAGTTTGTGGTCAAATATAATCTATTCAGTATTTCTATGCAAGACTGCAAAGTTACTTGGTGTGGAGTACCTACTCCAGTATATACTCAGGTTTCAATACGAGTACCTACTCGTATTGAAACCTGAGTATAGCGAGGATTTCAAAGGTACGAGACACAAAATAACTTAGTTGCCGAGCAAAACTCATAAATTGTCATGTGACAGCGAGGAAAGGCTTCGTTTATCATTCGAAATCTGCGCGCAAATGGAAAAGATATTCCTTTCCGAGCTTGTGAGTTGAAAAAATAAAAGTTTCACCTGGAACGCTTTACTTTCGTCTGCTTTTTCCTAAATGTTACAATCTGGGTTATTTAAAATTACAATGAACAGATATTTCCGGATTTACCTTCGACTACATCGTCACTTGTTATCAAGTAAAATGACCATATTAAAAAAACAAGCATTACAAAAAGAAGTCTTAAGTGGCTCGTGTACAAAGGCACCAGTGCAAAGGAATCCTCGATTATTCTTGCGTCAAAAGAATTCGACCTGGACTTCAAAATGAACACTCTGTATATAAAACTGAAGCAAAATACCGTCTTATCCTCTGGCAAGCGTTACAAGTTACGCAAGACAATACACGAGGGCGATGAAGGAACTTCATTGAGCTCGATACGTTTACAATGTAGACGGTTTAGCCTACGAATACGTTCAGCATCGAAATGGAAGTCTTCTCGCAATTCTTCCTTTCATTTATTTATGTATGACATAAGACTAGCAGGTTAATAAGAGAAGCCACTGAGTCCTGAAACACAGTGAATACTAGTTCGGGAGGCTATGGATTCAACATATCTATGTGTAAAATTTTTGTGTCTAAATAAATGATTTGATTTTGATTTTTTGAATGTAAGTATACAAAAGAATTTATGCGAATCCTACAGCTTTCAGTGAAGGAAAACAATAAACATCGCGTGGTGATAGGGCATTTTTAGCACAAGCCAGGCTAGCTATCACTTTCAACCCGCAGCCGCTCTTAGGCAGTCGTCACAGCTAATTCATGATTGAGGATAAGCATCAATTGCGGACCTCGAGAAAACCATGGAAAAACCACGATCCCCGCTTGACTTGAAGATACCCAGGTTAGAGCGATCAGGGAACACAGACTCAGGCAAGGCATTCCACTCTTTAGCGGTACGCCAAATGAATGTAGAAGCAAAACGCATATTATAAAAAGTATATTATAACGTAAATTTTTCCGAAAATATTTGATCATGTGTCTTTCACGGCATCTCGCTCGAAGTATCGGATGCGCAAGCGCAGGCCACGGTCCGTCGCCGGCGCTAATGGTGATTTGTAGCCCAAGCCTCGTTAGCTGTTAACCGACGTCGCCTAGCCTCATTAGTACTCCAAGTAAATTACGTGTTTGATAATACATCTTAGTCTTCCTTAAATTTTTCTTTATTATCTAAAGGTTGGCATCGTTTTGTTAGTGGTAGGACTAACTTTTCTGCGAGTGTCCGTCTGGGTTGTTACCACCGCTTTGCTCGTGAAGTCTGCCGCCAAGCAGTAATGTGCAAGCATTACTGAGTTCCGGTTTGATGAGCAGATAGCCAGTGAAATTACTGGGCTTATGAGACTTAATAAGTACCTAATGTCTCAGGGTAACGAGCGCACTGCAATGCCGCGCAGGCCTTGTATTACAAAGTTCTGAGTGACACTCCACACAAACGACCAGCTCGTCTCGTTACCAAAGAGCATAAAAAAAACGTTTTATTATTGTAGTCGAACGTGCATTGCATTCTTTCGTTTGTAAGTTTTTTCTTGAAGAGATGGTGATTTGGTAGCGGTAGTGGTATTGACTTCGCCCACCTGCTAGAAGCTTATATAATGTGCGGGCCTTAAAAATCCTCATCATCATCTGGAAGACTTAGGCCTCCCCCATAGAACGCCACAGAGATCGGCTACTTGCCTCTTGCACACGACGGCTCCCGCGGTTTTGACCAGTTTGTCCGTTCTGCGAGCGATTTGTCTATTGCCATTTCAAGTGGTTAATATTGAGAGTTATGTCGGTAACTTTCATTTCTCTCCGATCTCTTCAGGAAAAAAGACTTGATTAGAAAAATCATCGATGCTTGGCAGGGGGCGAACGATTAGAGGAACAGTAAGTAGACCTAACACTTCTATTGTCACTAGTTCCTTTCAGACAAAAATACCTCATAACGTAAGGGTTGTCACGTCCAACAAAGTCCCCGGAATCGGAACTAATTGGGCTAATTTATCCGGAATAGCGACGTAACGAGCTCGGAACGGCCCGGGAATGCGGCATAGTTCGGGTTACCGCCGCGATTGGTGATTTGTATCTTTACGTGTTTGGTATTTATTGCGCGGAGGTATTTAAATAGTTTGAAAATAAATAGTGGAGCGGTGATGGCGGAACGGTTGTGATCTGTCGCGTATCTAGCATACTACGTAGCTAGAATAGGATGGTGCAGATATTGCTATCGTGCAGTTCGAACCCGAAACCCTCCGACACATAATACACCTACAACACAAGGGCTAACTCTGCTAATGGGCAATGTAGACGTATAAATATATACATCACAAAAATTTCGCTTCCAACAGGATTCGAACCTGCGTCTTCTGGCTTGCCGGGCCAGAATGTAGTAAAGGTATCACAATGGAGTAGGCATCGCTATAAAGCGGGTCTGCTAGATGGAGCTACGGCTTGTAAGCCGAAAAGAAATACATCATATCAAGAATTTCGTAGTCAATAGTGATTTCTCCCATGGCCTAGTGGTTAAGGCGTCTGGCCCGGCAAGCCAGAAGACGCAGGTTCGAATCCTGTTGGAAGCGAAATTTTTGTGATGTATATATTTATGTGAACATCCGCTAGTGTCGGTTAACACTATAAAATATATTTCATAATGTAGACGTACGTTTGCATAAGCGTCTACACTGCCCCTTAGCAGAGTTGGCCCTTGTCGTCTACGGTCTGCATATTTATTGTGCGTCCGCACATTCAAGAGCACGTTTTTTGTACAACTGGATAACGAGACAAACGGATCGTTTGCCTGATGGTAAGCATAACGTCAGCCCGTAACAATTGCACTACCCAGAACTTTTAAACACAAAGGCCTGCGCCTCTGATGCAGACCGTAGACACTTATGCAAACATGCGTTTGCTTGTCAGAATAACAACGATTTTGCATCAAGCGCGGATTTTGAGTATCTCGTAATCGACGCTTGATGCAAAAGCGTTGTTATTTTGACAAGCAAACGCACGTTTTTGCATAAGCGTCTACGGTCTGCAGTACCATAGTTTTGTTCGTGTAGTCTGCCGCGTAATACTCTGTTCCGGTTTGATGAACAAAATATTCAGTGTAATGTCTTACCACAAAAAAATAAACACACTTTAAACCTGTCTTAAACAGTGTTTAACTCCTAAACATGCTTTAATCGCGTGTTTAAATGTGAGCAACCACCAATCCCGATTTGGTTCTAACCTTTGTCTAACACAATTCTGTTGTGACATTTCTAATAATTTTTGACGTTTATCTTTACACTGTCTAGCTAACAAGGCGTCTAAAAATGTTTTTTGTGGTAACAAGGCTAATGTCTCAGGGTAAAGAGCGCAATGTTTTTGCCGCACAGACATATTTTGTGTTCCAACTTCAAAAGTTGTGATGGCCGGCGTTTGCTTACCATCAGGCAAATGACCCACTTCGTTATCGAAAATTATAAAAATCAATTGTAACTAAACAAGCCATAGCCAAATGTGCCTGATTTAGGTAAGTATCACAATGAATGGTTACTTACTTGATTTGTTTACTTTAACGAAGCTCCGTCTTGAACGCCCTTATGAGAACAATTTACGTTCGCGTAAACAAATCCAAATGGTGGCCAGTGATATCGTGCTTCCCCCGGTTTTACTTACACTGAAACTTTTGAAATGAAAAATTTATTGTTTTTTAAATATATTTTCTTATTGTAATTGGATTACATAAAGCATGGCACACATTGCTTTGATGCACGCTCACATCCTCGTTTTCTTGCAAGTTGTGTGGATAACTGGTATACTCGTAGAATACTTTTTCATTTGCATTTGGTAAAAGGCTGTTATTTTGATATTACAAACAGACACTTCAATTTTATTCATTTGCATAGATTATTTCACCTTTTATAGGAGGACGTCACCTAACGTCTACAGCGCTAGACAATGCCCACAAAAATCAGTAAACTTCTCACTAAACTGAACATTAATGTAGTGTACAAACACACAGACGCCCACAAGAAGCTATAGCGACACTTCAAAGCTACCAAACCATCTTATAACAAACATGTTTGAAATTAAAATATTACAATAACAAACAAACGACGGCTCTAAGCGTTTATTTTGCTAAGAGAGCTATATCGCCGCTCGCCGAAGACGCAGCGAGAAACATTTCAATATCAGAAACGTATTATTCCCCTGGTATTAATGTATCCTATCCTAAGAAACGGTGATTTGAAAACAAACACTTTTTTATAGATGTGGCAGCCTGTGACTTTACTTGCGCAATTTCGCATCGTGATAATGGTGTCTGCCTTAGTATAGTCTGAATTAAACACAGCCTACACATGTGTTAAACAGCGTCTAATTCCTAAACATGCTTTAGTCGCATATTTAAATTTAAGAACCACAAATCTTGATATATTTTTAAATATTTGAGGTCTTACCATAAAAAAATTAAACACACTAAAACTGTGTTAAACACTGTTTAACGCCTAAACATGCCTTAGTCGCGTGATTAAATATGAGCAACCAAAAATCCTGATTTAAGTAGTGTCTAACTGTTGTCTAACACAATTCTGCTGTACACATTTCTAATCATTTTTGACGTTTATCTTTAGACGCTGTGTAGCTAAACAGTTGTCTAAATGCTGTTTTTTGTAGTAACACGGATAGTTTTTAATTTTTATTTGTATAATAATATATTTGATGTTATTAAATGTCAAGTATAGTAATAGTAGAATTGTTTTTTGAAGTCAACTTTTATACCGAGTTCTTTTTTGGGGACACTAAAAACCAGGTTTTGTATTCTAAGCACTTGTTTACGTAGGTAGTTCATAAACACCATTCTGCCCGATAAAAAAAAATATTTTCAACTTTGACTACTTACTTTTTCATACAATACACAGAAATTTTTCAATGTGCTTTATTTTTATCATAGTTATAAAAAGTGACGTTGTATATTTCTTCAGCGAATATAATATATCGACCTTAAAGCAAATATTTATAGATTTTTTTCACATCGAACGGATCGTAATTTTCGGTTTAATTTGACAGCTAGGTTAACGACGTGCGAAACGAAACGCAAAATATGGATATCGAAAAATAATGTCTACATTCCTGAAAGTTTCAGAGGCAGCTGTGACTACATCTAATTGTCTAAATACGTAAATACGTAAATCTAAATACGTAAGCAAATTAGTTATTTTCATCAATTGCCCCTGTAGGATATGTTAAGATCCTAATTAACTATGATGTACATAATATACATTGTTATTCTGACAAGAAAACGTACGTTTGCATAAGCGTCTACGCTGCCCCTTAGGAGAAGAAACCTCCATCCCTTACCTACATCGTCGCTTTCCTATAGACACCAGTTTTAATTTTATATTTCTAAAAACTTATAACTAAAACTAATAAAGATCACATCAATCATTCCTAATCTCACGTTAATGCTTGGAAAATAATTAATATATCATTCCTAGAAATTCTACATCTGGGATAGTGAAATACCTCCGCTTGTCACTAATAGTTTTTTATTTTATTTTATTGGGTGTCGAAATCTGAATGCATTTGTTTCGATATTAACATATTTACGTAACTGGCAACCGCGGTTTAATCCACGTCACAGAATAGGTAATACAGTAGTAGTTATGGTAAGAACATATAGCTTCACTTAAAAGGTTTTTTTTAACAAAATCAGATGAGCTTCTGGCACTGGAAAAAACATATGTCATTATTCATCATATTACTGATAATCCTGATGTGATCAATGTGTGTTCTTAACAAAATTACTCGACCAAAAAAATGGCATTATTTGGCAGGATTAGGCATCTAATTTTGAAGTAGGTAATACGCTTTTTTTTACTTTTTACTCAATTTTTACGCGTGCGTGATCTTTTTCTTTTTCATCAATGCAAACCGACAGTTTAAAAAAGTGTGTAAAAATTATCTAAATTAGTTTGTAATAATGGCGAAAACCTAAGAAATTACTAAAACTGTTTCTTTTTTCTTGTTCCTGTTTCGCACTGTAAACTAATTACAATAAGTAAGTACATATTATGCCATCGGCGTTGAAACTCTTGCCCAATCTGTGCCTACCATGAATTATAACAGGTTATTATGTACCTACTGTTCTAAAAACTTCCTAAAATAAAAATCTCCCTTTTTGTTCCCGCTTCACGCACTGCACTAATTCTCCAATAGGCTAATTATTATGCTTTCGTATCAACTTGAAATAGCAGCCATCGGCGTTAGGAACTCTCACCCAATCTGTGGCTACCATGAATTACAGACTGTTTGTTTTCTTTATAAGCGTCGGTAATCCGGTGGATATTTTTTTGTTTCATTTTTTTGGCCACTTTAAATAGATGGTTTGTTTTGTATAGCGTGAGAATTTGAAAAGGCACGTCGGCAATGAGTTATGCGGTGATTTTTAATGTTGGTTGTCTAAGTGTCGAAATGAGTGATGGCTTGTAGTAGTGAGTAGTAATGAGGATATGGGTGTCGGGTATTCAAATCGTTTGAAAACCACCATCAAAATCGGACTATTCTGTAAACCTTTTGCGTATAACACTGGCTAAATACGCAAATCACGTGGAGACAAAACAAAAAAAAACCTTTTGCGCGATCGATCACATGCATAAAAAATACCTACAGATCGACAGTCGAGTTCTAAAAATCTCACTTTTATTGTCAGCTAAAAAGTGGCCTAATTCCAGAATGTTAACTATTTTTAGACGGAGTTGCAACAAAACACCACCTTGACAAGCAGGCGACGTACAGGCAGTAAAACAAATGCCTGATAAGATAAGCGCCACGTGCTCGTGCACGGTCTGTGCTGAAATTTTTTACCAACTACCCCTCGTAAATTTTACACTGAGGTCATTGAAATAAACCATTGAAAAAAAAACTTTTATTTTTGTTTGCTAAAATGGCACTTGTGTGCCATGGTGCATGCCATAGGTTATGAGTACTTATCTTTTTGTTATTTAAAGTTATTTAAAACGACGTAACTAAACCTCGGAATACACAGATAGGTAAATGTTTGGCGATATATTTTTACCGCATTCAAAAAAGGGGGAGGGCACTAGGTTCGACTGTATGTATTTTTAGGGGAACCCTACACATCAAAAGGAAAAAAGGGACCCTTATAGGATCACTTCGTTGTCCGTCTCAAATCAAATCAAAACTTATAATAGGATACTTACCGTTGACCTCATGAGAGCTGGCGTTATGGTCGCCATGAGGGAAATGATCTGCTCGTCTCGTTACCCAACAGTATAAAAAACCCGCAATAATTAAGTAACATAATCTCAATATTTTATTGCAAATGTAGGTGCCATAAACAACGCAGCAAAGTGAAGTCATTATTTTAAATTGCACGGTTGCATTTTAACCAATGATTAAAGAAAAGTTGAGGATATGAACTAAAGGTACGTATTGCGCGCCCAAACAGAAACAAAAATGGCGTCAAATGTCGAGCCACAGCTCTTCACATAGCTCTTAGGCATGGTAGCCTGTATCACATGCAACTTTTCACTTACATTAATAGTTCTATAGAACTATTTTTTATATAATTTATTCGCACGATTGAATTCAGTGACACTTCAAATACTCGCTCTGGACAAGAAACCAAAATGTCGGCCTTGAAAAATCGGCTGACGGGCGGGACATGCATACGTCATTTATTGTATGGATATCTAGAACACAATATTTCCATAGATAATTATGCCGCCTCTATCTATATATTAGAATCTCTTTGATTTTCACGAACGAACAACGCGTTTGAGTTTGGGTGGTCCGTGAAAACCATGATTCAGCAAAACATAAATACACACATGGCGTTTAGCTGCGTTGTGTGGCAAAAATAAGGTTCATAAGTACATACCTATTTTAGTAGGTACTACTTTTTGCCCACGACTTCGCACGAGTGGTGCCTGCAGGATTTAATGTGATGTTACTTTGACGTGTAGGTAATCTATTTATACATAGCTTTCTTCAAAAGCCGAGTTGGCATTGCTGGCATTCTTCATATATAACGCGAGTGCAGCCGCGAGCGGAAGCTAGTTCAAAACGGAGCCTATGACACTCAGAGACAATTTAGATTTCTGTCAGGTAAATAATTTACAGAATCGAACGAATCCCAGAGAGTGGCGCCTACAAAAAAATAAATTTACTGAAGGTATAGATCGGTTTTTTTTATGTTATTTGGTAACGAGACGAGCTGGTCGTTTGCCTTATGGTAAGCATAACTCCGGCCCATAACATGCGCAGTGCCACCCAGAACTTTGAAACACAAAGGCCTGCGCGGCACTGCAGTGCACTCGTTACCCTGAGACATTAGGTATTAAGTCTCATAAGCCCAGTAATTTCACTGGATACTCTGCTCATCAAACCGGAACACAGTAATGCTTGCACACTACTGCTTGGCGGCAGACTTCACGAGCAAAGCGGTGGTAACAACCCAGACGGACACTCGCAGAAGAGTTAGTCCTCCCACTAACAAAAACGAACGATAAAGAACAACGAAGTATAAGCAATCTACTAAATAGATTAACACCGTCCTAGACATAAATTAGATTCATTTGGTTGCATTGTGGGCCTTTCTGGCTAGCTAACACTATCAAAACAAAATGTAACAACGTGGTTTGTAAATCGAGGCTAATTCCTGGCCCTAAATATAGGCCAGCATTTTGATCAATAGATTAAGTGAAATTGCGTTCTTCCAAGCCACCGACTTTCCAGGCTGATAGTAAATTCACCCTGATAATTCGAATCTGAAAGTGCTTGTCAATGATGTACCAAATTTCTGATGAATTGAAAACTCACACACAAGAGAACTGTTTTCTAAGAACACTCGACCAGTCACAACTCACAATACAGTTTTGCAGTGCATTTATCAACCAGCATTATAAGGCCTCGGTCTCACGATATGCTACCGTTGTGGATAAAATTGCGACACCGCGGTGCGACGACGCAAAAACGACACCACACAGCAACGCGATGCGTTGACGCAACAAAAATTTCGTCGCATACGGCGAAAATGCTGAACCATTCGGTGCGGCACCGCATCGGAAATTTCGACGTTGCGTTATGACTTGTGCGACGTCGTAGATTTTTACGGTACGTCACCGCATCGCAGTGTTGGGGCCTTGCCTCGTAATCGAGCGGTCCAGTCGGTGTCTGTCCGTACTTTTTGGTTCTCTTTATGGGTTTAGCGTTTGAGACTACATAAAAAAGAATCTAGATCCACTCAATCTCATATCCACTAGTGTGTATATGAACTGGACAGCCACGCAATCATTTTCATCCCTATATACTTATTATAGAAATACGTTGATGTGTTTGTCCTTTCACGCAGCAACGGATCGATATAGTTTTTTTTATCCATAGAGATAGTTTATGGGCCAGAGAATAGGCTATTTGATATCCCTGAAAAATCATGGTTCTTCTGGGAATCGAGTAACAAAACAAAACCGTTCGGACGTTACGGGCGGTCGCACGTCGCGTCGTGTGTACACGGCCTAAACGCCATGTGTTTCGCATAAAATACACTGAAAGAGAGACATAGTCGAACATATTGGGGATACGAACTTTTATTATTGTATGATGACTTTTATGGATTTACTTACTTACTTACTTTATGGATTTAGGTAAATTAAATTTTAAAATCGCGTCGATCCGTTGTTCAGTTGCTGCGGGAAAGAGGGACAAACCAACAAACACACTTTCGCATTTACAATATTAGTAGGATTATTAAATTCATTTTAGGAGGAAGTGGCTCTAATTCAGCTTGCAATATTTGACCTAAACAAATAATTATTGCAAGTTAAATAAGAGCTTCTAAAAAATATGATCCAAGTCAACGTGTATAAACTAAAGGTAGGTTTTTTGTCGCACGTGTTATAATAGGAGGCCCCACCGTAAGACCCACCGTTGTGTTGCATCAACGAATGTTCTCAAGTGTCCACCGTGGTGACCCATTTCTTTTTTCTTTAATGATCACTGGACAGTTTTTCTCATTGACTTTCAAACAAACAGTTTTTTAGAAGCCGAATGAAAGTTATTTTTTGGATTTGGTATAAAAAACTTAGGGGCTTTTAATTATTGGTGGCCTTCATGGGTCCATCTGTGGATCCTAAATTAGAGATAAAAGGTCAATACAGTTATATACTAGAAGGCCTTACTAATAAACAAATCGTCATACAGTGTCTATTAGTAAGTCTGTAGGAAGACAACACAAATAACATAAAATAATTTTTTTAAATAACTGGGCCGCCAAGTTGTATACTCTGCGAACTGCGGCTATATGGGATGGAACATCTAAATGTTCCATAGTTAGACTAGGTCTTATTTTTAGGCCTACAATTAGGCTGTAGATTATCCAACTGTTGTTGTGGTCAAAAGTAATGTTTGTGTAGTTACTTAGCTAACAGCAGTTGGCCCGTAAAAGGAATTCATTATCTATTTGCAATTTTTATTCTGTGTCTACTCCTTCACCACTCTGCAAAGGGTTCAGAACTTTGAGATTTAAAATAATTTAAATATATGCAATATAAACCGCTAACATTTGTTTAATTCATTGTGTAATGATCGCGAAAATCTAAGAAAATACTATTATTCTGTTCTTTTTACAACACTGCATCGCCACATTTTTTGTACCATAGAATTCTCTACCCGTCACTCTGGCGTGAGAGAACTTTCAATTTATGACTAAAAAGTCGTGTGAAATGTAAGAGGTAACAATAAGCTAAAAGGTATGCAAACACTTAACACCGATTAAGTTTTAACAGTTAAAACTATTTAAAGCACCCATACACGAATAGTTCTATAGAACTGATGTTATAGCTTCAGTCCGCCTGGCCGAATACACGATAGTATCGTGTGAGGGTATTGTGCATGGCATTTTAAAAACAGAGGTGCCGAAGGCGACCGGATGAACTGAATTCAATTGGATCCACCTGACTATACGGACAGGCCAGATCATGTAGGTATGTCGAAGTATCCAATAAGGCCGAAACGCAGTTTTCAAATTCAGTTTGGCCTCTACTCAATACCTAGTCTACGTGTACCTATGGGAGTTTTTAAAGAACAAAGTCGCGCGGCACTACTTCAAATTTTAGTCTCAGACATAAAACGTGGTAGAGTTGGGTAAATTGTGAGGGTAGTAGGTACCCCTAACGATTAAGAATACGAGCTCCTAAGGCAATGAGGGAATCAGAATATTGAAGACGTATCTACCTACTCCTACAAATGCAAGGATGTGTTTATTGGTTTGGCCTTCTTTGACGCAGCAATGGAGCTAGAATTCGACAGTTTTTTTGATAGAGAACAGGACAAATAGTGTAATAGCTAGCTACAACTCTCTTTCGCCAAGCTCTTGTCGGTGTGTTCCAACAGCTGCACTTGAGAGTTAGTCCTAATCCTAACACAGGTTTAGTATATTCGCCAACTTCGACCATATATTCGCTTAAAGTACACCATTCACGATCACTCCAATTCCATCGTTTGCGCGTCGTGGATTGACTGGAATGATGGTCCAATTTTCGAGCACACAGACGGTCAGTCCATTCCGGGCGCGCCAACGCTCTATTTTTCGTCCATTTTCGCAGAGCGGATCATCGTATCCGGTCACACACGATGAGACGGAATGTCGGATTTGGAAGGTTTGAAAATCCAATATTTCTATCAGTCTACGAAATCTATCTTAGATTCACATACGGAGGGTTTTTGGAACGTTCGCGTGGAATTTTGTGTAGGAGCGTAGAGCAGGCAAGTAGATTATTGTTAAACAATAATAATAATATCTAAAGTAATTCCTCGCGACTGAAATCCATCGGGTCGTTTCACACAGGCACGTTCGGTACGAATTCCCTGCGGTCCAACAACGCATGATCGGAGCTCATTCATCTATCACTCCACGCCTGGGCTGCGCGGGCGCAGAGTCGCTTGCGCTGACGAGTGACAACTGGCGATTAGCTTTTGTGATTTTTTGCTTTGGATTTCCGTAAAGAAGCGTAACATAAATATTGGCATGTGTTTGAAGTGTTGGTAGCAGCTATTAGTTGTTGTACCTACCTTTTTTTTCAATGGAATTTTAACGATGTTTAACTATAATATACATACCTATCCATTAATATCCCAAATACTAATACTTATAAGCGCAAAAGTGTGTTTATTGTTTGTCCTTCTTTCAAGTAGAAACGGAGCAACAGACTGAGGTGAGATGCGGAAAGATAGTTTACGGGTCGCAGACTATTTTTATCTGGGAAACTCTACGCGGAGAAAATGGTGGACCACAGATAGTCATTGATATAAATGCAGAACTCTGAGCTACCATTTTTTAATTAATATAGCCAGAGAATAGGGTGACGAAAGTTGTTTTTTTTGTAGTAAGCGATTTGTACTGTTTAAATTTGTTAAACTTCATTAGGTATATAGGTAAATCAGTTCCCAAAGTGATTCCATTTATTTTGTCAAGATCAGACACGCTGGGCGAGGCAATGAACGGTTGCCCGCTTTTTTTTGAAGTTATGAAATATTTGAACAATTTCAAAAAGTCGAACTCTTCCTGTCTTTCGATCCAACAGCCTAAAACCGGCCACTCGGAAACTTTGGCAAAAATCTACATATCTAAATAACATTATTAATTATCTTTTAGACAGCAAGGACTCGCGTCAATGTAGAGATTGATGAGCCTCAGGGCGGGCGACATTTTTTGTGGTAATTAGGCGGTGGGCCGGGTAGAAATCATGTGGGCCCACTTGAGCGCCGCGCATTCCCATGTCGTGTAGTACCTACGTGTGGCGCTTGCGCAAACTGACGGAGTCAAATAATAATGCTGAATATTTTTAACCGACTTCAAAAAAGTGGAGGTTCTCGATGCGTCTTTTACATGCCCAAAAAGGAGTAATGTTTTCAGGGTTCCAGTATGTATGTGAGTTTCTTTATACCGCACCATAAGTTAAATGCCTGATCAGGTTTTTATGTATGAAGTACCTTACATTGTTCGAATCCTTACATTGTCCCGAGTGACACAGGCTAGGACAGTCGTGTTTTTTTATTATTTTTTTAACTATTAGGCTTTGTAAAATTGAATTTGTCGAACCGAAAAACTCGACAAATTTATCGAATGTTGCGAGTACCGAAGTCTGATCGTAAAGTATTGTAGTAGCTCTATATTCTCTTTGGATTCGACCTAGCTTTTCGATAACTTTTGTCGATTGTTTCGAGGCTCGATAAATCCCACTTTATCGATTTGAACTGTCAATTTAATCGACCGAAAAGATCCGTACTTGCGCCGCTGTTTTGTATAGTTCTGTTTATACGAGGTCAAGGTTTCAAATTCTACAGTTTTAACTTTTGGTGAAGGAGAGAATCATGATATAGAGGTAATCATAGAATGCCAAAGGTATTTTCTGGTGCTCGGGTGGCTAGCTACCATCCTTAGTCACTAAGCACCAATAATCAGTAAAACCAACGACATTTGGCGCGCTGTGTATCTCTGTGTATATCTGCAGTATCTATATCTAGTCATGATTTAATTACCTATTAAGTATGTTCTTTTCATAGGAGATCCAGATTGTTCGTTATAATTTCAGTTAATTATTGTTTTGGACTCATTGGCTATTGTTACGACAATAGCCAATGAGTCCAAAACAATAATTACCTAAACAATAGTTACCTTTAAATTTAACCCCTGATTTACGAATCAGGGGTTAAATTTAAAGGTAACCTTCAAGCGTTGCCTCGGATCTCGTTCAGACAATTTCGTTGGATAAAATACCGACAAAAGACTAACTCTTTTCGTTGGCCTTCTACGTAATTTAATTTATTAAACTGGCTAGTGAATTTAGCTCCGTCAATGAGGATGTTATTCGCTAGTTTTTCACCAACAAACTAACTAACAAGGTACACAAACCACTTAATCAGTGCGTTATTTGAATGTGTTTTGAGTAAAACCAAAAGATTTATGGAGACGACGAATAAATTATATGATTCTATAACAATAATATTGCGGCGATCAGAACTATAAAAAAATCTTTCATAAATCAAACTTTAATTAATATGGAGTCAATTGTTATATTTATTATGAATCTTTTATGAAACTGATTTTTAATTTTACAAAAATAAGACAGAAAAAGCTCGCTCAGTGTTAGGTTGATAGAGCTAAACTGAAGCACATAAGTACATGGATAGAATTAATTAATTAAAATAGATAGAATACCTACATAGCTATCATTAAAAACTTGTTTTTAATTTCCTACACATAGGTGTATCAGAAAAACGTAATCCGAAAAGCACGCTCAGAGAAAGGATACAGATAATTTTGTGAATCACATATACATCTACCAAAACGTACGCTAAATAACCTAACAAAAAGGACTAGACTGTCTTGTTCAAAATAGACATAAAACGACTCAAAACTGCACACGAACCAGCCACGATAGCCAGTACGTGAATTCTACGGGTCGTCTCAGTGCTGTCAACATCACAATAAACACTAGGATCAATCACTGACCGTCCAGCTGCCGCTGCTGCTGCCACTCGCCCCGCCACTCCTGTCCCTCCATCACATGTCCTCACTTCCCGCCGATTATTTTTTCAACGCGACCCGATAAATCAGTTTTCTGTACGTTAATCAAGAGCAGCGCGCGCGCACCGGCGCGAGAGAAACGCTTCTGTCGTCGATACACATCGCCAGCCAGTATACCGCCCATAACGCCTCCCGCCCAATCCCAACCACTTTATTCTTACACTTATTTATTTTCAGTGTGAATTATTATGTACTACAGTGTTTGTTGGTTCGCGGTTACCTGCCTGGGCAGATGAATGCGCTGAAATACGTTTTGATTTCCACGGTTTTGTGTTTACTTTGCGTTACCTTCGTGTTTTATGTTTCTATAAATTGTCTGGACTGAAAAATAAGAGGAACTGTTTGGGTGGTGCGCTGGTGAAAGATAAACGGTTATAGACAAAAGAAACTTGGTTTAGGACTTTATCGTGTTTTATGGAACAAAGAACAACCTCTAATGCAGACCGTAGACACTTATGCAAACGTGCGTTTGCTTGTCAGAATAACAACGCTTTTACATCAAGCGTCGATTACGAAATACTCGAAATCCGCCCTTGATGCAAAAGCCTGCTCTTTCACTCCCTGGTAGCCTGCCTGGGCTCAAAGCGATGATTGCTCCGCTACATACATCACTTGCGCACCACTAGGTACGTGTTTACCGCGGCTTCAGCACTTGAATACGCAGTGGTTGTAAAACTATTTTTTGACATAGAGGTCGTATAAGCAGCGGTGATCGTAATTTTTCCATGCTTATTGCTTTGGCATTACCGTCTAATAGATTCACCAAACATCCCCAGCTTCTCCGAATCGTTCATATCAATAGCGAATAACTAGAAGCAGTCTATTTATTTGTACATAGAGACCTGTCGACGACTCTTCGTTCACGGCTGTTCTGCTGCCTGACTCGTTGATCTGAGCACAGTCTAAACAAACTGGTCGTATGGGGTGACCATGTTTTTGGTCGCAGTTGGGATAGGAAACAAATGAAGCTATACTCTACAACTGGGAAGTTTTCCATCCGATCTCTTAGAAAGAAAATAGAAAGAAGATGAACTTGAAGATTATACACTCATACTCTTGCACTAGGTTTCTGTGTCGCAGTTAGCATTTTTTTATGCTATTTGGTAACGAGACGAGCTGGTCGTTTGCCTGATGGTAAGCATAACGCCGGCCCATAACTATTGCAGTGCCACTCAGAACTTTGAAACACAAAGGCCTGCGTGGCACTGCAGTGCGCTCGTTACCCTGAGACATTAGGTATTAAGTCACATAAGCCCAGTAATTTCACTGGCTACTCTGCTCATCAAACCGGAATACAGTAATGCTTGCACATTACTGCTTGGCGGCAGACTTAACGAGCGGTGGTAACGACCCAGACGGACACTCGCAGAAGAGTTAGTCCTACCACTAACAAATGCATGGACAAATGCAGATACACAACAGAAACATCCAAGACCTCAACACACAAAATCTGCTCCGGGCAGGAAGCGAACTCGGGGCTGCCAGGCAGGTTTACTACCTAGCTATAGCTACGGAGTCGTCCAAGATGTCTTTTCAATTATTATCCTTTGATGAGTTTTTCATTCTTCATATTTTCTTTCATCCACTTGTACCTTTAGGCAGGTGCAGCAAAGGAGGAACCATATGAAAAGACGACAAGCGATTATATAACCATTTAAGCAGACGTTTAACTTTAATTAGTGCCCTCCTAGTGCCTAAAAGTAACTATAAATTTGAATTATTAGGAGCACAAGCGCTATTCAATGGACTATTCCGTCATTCAATCCTAAACTGTGGTCATAATATAAATGCAATGAATCACAGGTACATTTGTTTACTGGTTAGAAACGAAAGCGCTGAGAGCTGGCCTATTGCACTCTGGGTATTTACTATAGAGAGCCTGGTGTCTGGAGGTCTTTGAGTTCATAAGAACACTGTTTTAGATAGAAAGCGAGAGCTCAGAAGTAGATAGATAGATTGATTAACTCTTTATTGAAACACCACAATACAGATACCTTAAAAATTAAAACAATTTAACAATTAGTGTTGCAATTGGCGGTCTTATTGCTTAGAGCGATCTCTGCCAGACAACCGTGAATGTGCAATTTTCCGGCAGTTTTTTCGCTTTACCTGTAAGTATTATTTATAGAGTAAGTATTATTTATAGTTGGTAAGGCAAGGATGCCTATCCCAAAGTTATTTTTCAAAATTCATCTTGAGGGTGAAGGTAGAAAATTGTATAAACTATCTGTAAGTCTGGATACTTAGATGGGATTAGTAGATTTGAATTATTCAAAACTTTTTTTTAAATGGGTGACTAATATACGCAACCATCAGCCTACCCACGCTGCCTACTAACATCTGCAATACCCAACCTATCCCTATAGCACTCTACATTAGCCACAATTTCAGAGCCAGGTTTCAAACTTAAATATTTTAAATGTTTACGATTTATTTACATTTCCAAATTCACGGAATATTTATTGCTTATGACACAGAAAAGAAATAGAGGTCAAGCCAACTAATAATCATGAATAGATATTTTATTACTCCAATTTATTTTTATTAACATTTTATAATAAATGAAAAATTATGTTGTCGAATGATATTTCGTACTAGCATAACAACATTATACATCATAATATTTTAAGCTATTATCTGAAATTTATTTTAAAATATTTCCGTAACATGTTCTGAAACCAGAGCTTTCAAAGCGATAGGCGTGCTTGCCCTTCGTCTCTCTCGCTGTCGCTTGAAATAGCGGTAGAATGAAAGAGAGGGGGTATTTAAGGCGGAGTTTCAGTCAGCGGTCTGCCCACACGCACGGTTCGGAGAAAAGATTCGGTGGAAATAAAACAAATAGCAAGTTAATAGGATTTGTAATGTATCATCTATTCAGAGTTGAATGCAAAGAAAGCGGCTAGAGAGACAAAGCGCTCGATCGTTTCGACACATATTTAGTTTGCTTTATTTGTCGTTTCCATTTAAATATTTAATTTATTTAAGACTTTATTGCACTAAACATTAGGTACCCAAACGATTAATGCTAAATCACGTAGAAAATATATACTAGACAGTGTTAAAAAAATAGTAAAGTAGGTAGATAGCATGCAGTCTTTGGCGAGATAACCTATAATAGGTAAGTACAAGCAGTGTATCAAAATTTCGGGACATCAGAAAACCAAAAATAGGGGTTTTTTTATGTTATTTGGTAACGAGACGAGCTGGTCGTTTGCCTGATGGTAAGCATAAAGCCGGCCCATAACAATTGCAGTGCCACTCAGAACTTTTAAACACAAAGGCCTGCGTGGCACTGCAGTGCGCTCGTTATACCCTGAGACATTAGGTACCTTTAATTTCACTGGATACTCTGCTCATCAAACCGGAACACAGTAATGCTTTCACATTACTGCTTGGCGGCAGAGTTCACGAGCAAAGCGGTGGTAACAACCCAGACGGACACTTATACCACTAACAAGAGTATCAAAATCCAATTTATAGGTAATTAAATATCCATATTTTACCTAAAATTCAGGGGCCATACAGTTCTATTAGTACTGACAATCGCAATAAGTTCTTGTTTCCATGTTAAAAAAAAGTCCAAATAAATACTTACTTATCTATAATTATCCAGTTTACCTGCTGAAATGTGAAGACTAAAAGCTCTATAATTTTACATGAAACTCGAGGGCCAAAAAGCTCTACAATAAGTTCGTGCTTCTATAATAATAAGGAATCAAAATAAATTCTTATCTATGAGTATCCAGTTCACCTGAATTTGAAATCAAAACAGCGGCGCAAGTACGAAAGTCCAAACGATAAATTAGTCGAATCGAAAAATCTGATAAGTAATAAATTTATCGAAAGTTGTAAGTACCAAAATTTGATTGTAAAGTATTGTAGTACCTTTATATTCTCTTTGGATTCGACCTAGCTATTCGATAACTTTTGTCGGGTGTATCAAGGCTTGATAAATTATACTATAAAAAATCGATAAAACCCACTTTATCGATTTGAACTGTCAATTTTATCGATCTAAAAGATCCGTACTTGCGCTGCAGCTCTTTAAGTATCCAGTTTACCTGAAACTCGAGGGTCAAGCAGCTCTATAAGCACTCTCATCAATCACAATAGTCCAAATGAAATGCAATCTATAAGTAGGTATCCAGTTTACCTGTTTGAGAGCCTAACAGATCTATAAGTATCCAGTTTATCTGAAATTTGAGGGTCAAACAGCTCTATAAAATTACCTGAAATTCGAGCAGCTCTACAAGGAGTTTACCATAATTTTTTAACCGAATTAAAAAAAAGGCTCTCTATTCGGTCGGTACTTTTTTATGTTTGTTACTTCATGACTCCGTCATTCATAAACAGATTTTGAAAATTATTTCTTTATTGGAAAGGATATACTTACAGATTAGTCCCATAGAAATTTGATCAAAATCGGTTCAGTAGTTTGGTTTTTAAATCAAAATAACTGAAAAAAATGTCATCCAAGTAAACAAAATAACTTTTTTACTTTTTAGTGCATTTTTCATAGCTGATTTTTAGAAGTCTGTTTTTTATGTAACTTTTGTTGCATAGACTTTTTTTCTTTAGATTACTTACCAGACTCAACACTGGTTAGAAATAATCTAAAGAAAAAAATCTTCGTAACTTTCTCTATACACAAACAGCTCCCTACAAGCAGCGGTAGAGGTGACGACAACGCTAACGACGCGGCCGCCTTCCTGCGCATTTGTCCGTCGTCGAGTCTGCGCAGCGCCGGATGCATATGAAAAACGTTCAATGTATTGACACCATATTTTTACTAGGTGGTAGGACTAACTTTTCTGCGGGTGACCGTCTGGGTTGGACCGCTTTGCTTGTGAATTCCGCCGTCAATCAATATTGTGCAGCATTATACTGTGTTCCGGTTTGATGAGTATAGTCAGTGAATTACTGGGCTTATGAGACTTAATACCTATGTCAAGGTAGCGCACTGCAGTGACGCGCAGGCCTTTGTGTTTAAAAGTTCTGAGTGGCACTGCAATTGTTATGCAAAGGGCCGGCGTTACTCGTATTCTTACCATCAGGCTAAAGATTAGATAACTTTGTAAAAAAAATTTAGGGTAATTTTAGAAGACCACTACTGTCCGTTCCGTTTTCAACAACTACAGAATAGTACTTTTTAAACTTTCGCGAATTGAATTCATTGTATTAAGACAAAAACGGGTCTTTTCGCGCACAAATAAAATCAAAATATAATTTTGATTAACTGTTTTTTTTTTTAATTATATTTTTATTTTATTTGTGCGCGAAAAGACCCGTTTTTGTCTAACTACAGAATAATTCCTTGGTATTCAAAATCGTGGTGTCCCTATACAACTTTTACTGTAAACAGTGAACAGTAGCGCATTGGCTGGCCGCTCGCCGCTCGTAAACCACTACGCTGGGGCTTGAGAAACATTATCTAATTTTATATCCCAGCTTCAAAGAAATCCACTGTGAAAAGAGGTTGTCGTAACTTTTGTGAGGAACCTAAAAAACCGGCCAAGAGCGAATCGGCTGCAGCCTGCAGTTTCGCCCGCGTGGCGTTTTCTACAGAACCTCCATTTTTGCAGGATAAAATGTAGCCTATATACGAATGTCGGCTCCATGTCCCTGCCTATAAGGGGAGGGGCAGCGACTTCGATTCCCGGCCGGTGCAGACTTTGTGTGGTGAGCACAAAGCTTGTTCTCGGGTTTTAGTTGTTGTTCTCGGGTTCAAGCCACCTGTGACACAGAGAATCTGCATGCAGGTGTATGAGTGTGTAATCATTTATGTCACTCTCTGGGCTACAAACTATCTCAATGCAAAAACATGGAATTAATATATCAATTATCAGTACTACAATAAATGCGAAAGTGTGATTGTATATTTGTTGGTTTGTTCTTCTTTCACGCAGCAAGAGAGATCGACATGATTTTTGCATAGATATCCAGTTTATGGACCGGAGAGTAACATAGGCTAATTTTTATCCCGGTAAAATGCACGGTTCCTGTGGGAACGCGGGTGAAACCGCGGGTAAAACCTAGAATTAGTAATAACTGTTTTTCTTAGCTCCGTTTTATGCAGAGTGTAGTTTTTGTAAAACACAGATATTGGCAAATAATTCTTTAGTTTGCTGATGATAAGCTAATTGAAGATAACTGCAAAGAATTGGAAGAATGGGTGTGTGATGTAATGCATCCCATACACACTATACCTATAGTTATGTTCATTGCATAAATAGGTATAAATAAGTACCTATCCTCTTAGTTTTTTTATAGTATTGAGTAACGAGACGAGCTGGTCATTTGCCTGCATAATGCCAGCCCATAAATGGCCATTAGTCCTTAACAGTAACGTAGCTCAAGTCTCTCTGACGTCACTTTGCTAGGGCTGAGCGCTTTCTGCGCTCTCCCGCCGTTCGATGACGCTGTAAAGGTGGCAAACAAAGAGCACGGTTCTTAAAAAAAAACTCTCTGACGCCAGCCATGCCGTTATGCCGAAGCGCCTACCTATTATGCTTCCCATCCAAGTTTACTCATACCTAACCCATTGAAGTGTCCAGAAATACGCGCCACTTACGTACGTCATCGCCCCCAGATCTTTCACATAAAGCCCCCGTCTAGTCGGCATCGTAAACTGAAGCTCTGTCTTCGATTATCTTATTTTGGCGCGCATCAAGAGACTCGACGATGGATATATGAATGCCATCTCGCGAGCGACGCGGTCTCCAGGCCGTTCACCTGAAACCTGGTGATAGTTTTATGACACTCTGTTTTGCTATGATAAAAATAATAGCACCTTGACCAAGGAAAAATATCGGTCAGTTGCGATCATAAATACGTTTTGGTTCAGTGATTGCGATGGATTTGGTTGATTTTTCAGTTCAATATTACGAGTAAATCAAAGGTTTTTGTTAATTAAGTATTGTGATTTATGCAATTTAAACGCTAATCGCTAAATTCATTATTGCTTAGCATCAGTCCCTCAGTACCTTTTTAACCGACTTCCAAAAAAGGAGAAGGTTATCAATTCGGTGTGTATTTTTTTTATGTTTGTTACCTCAGATCTCTGTCAATTATGAACCGATTTGGAAAATTCTTTTTAGTTTGAAAGGATATACTTTCAGATTGGTCCCATAGAAATATTATCAAAATCGGTTCAGTAGTTTGTCATTGAAGTCGGTTCGTCGCTTTTTGATAGCAATTTTTGATATTTTTTTCCCGTTGGGGAAATCTGCCATTAGGAGCAGCTGGGTTATATGGGATGTTTACCCACTAAAACCCCCCCGGTTCGGTCTGCCTCGGTGCTACAACGGGAGGGCCCCGGGCTCTCCAATGGACCACACCGGTGCCCCCCAGCACTGCGCCCTCCCTGCCGACCTCCATCCACGACAGTCCGTACCACAACGAACTGCCGTCCTTCCAGGGCGTGCTTGGTAGGGTGGTTAGAGCCCCATCTCCAACCACCTACAAGCCTAAAATGTCCCCTTTTAGTCGCCTTTCACCTTCCGTCTCCACAACCGTGGATGTCATCTAAAATCGGAGTACCTACTTGTGAAGACAAATCAAACGAGCCCAAACCACACAATATCCCAAACTTGATTGGGCCACGTGACACGTCGTTTCATTACAGAGTTCCTGTGGTCGCCTTCCGGCTCCATCATCAGATCAGCTCTGTGACATCGTTATATTACATTCGTCCGATTTACATAATATATAATATGTAAAATTTCGACTCAATCGAACACCGGGAAGTGGGTCGAAAGCTTGCAAGATTTGACTACACCACAGAACATGTAATAATACCTACTACCACCTACTACCCATAATAACAAGGCAAATTATGTAAAAGCTTGTAATAAAAAGCGCACCGTGTTCCGTGTCTTGTTTTTGTTAAGAATTATTGTTCTCGTAGTTATAGTTACTTACAATAATAATATAAAAATACGCAAAGGAACTAAATCATTATTATAACAAACATATTTGCTTTAGGTACCTAGATACTTAAGGAAAATGGTAACTACACGAATTACAGTTTCTCCAGTCATGGGAATGTTTACCTAGGTATACCTTCTGCGCCGCATGACACATGACCCGCACTCCCGACGTAGCTGTAGATAATGATTGTGGAAGAGGCGGTGCGGTATATAGGTAATGACTCAAGTAGCGTACCAAACTAGGCCTCGATCTGCTCTAACCTCTAGGCCCTTGGGTCTCTAGGAGCCGTCCCAACATTCACGGAATTAGCGTCCCCTGCAGGCTCTGCAGGTCTTACCATCGTCACGCTTAGGTATGGGTATTTCGTTCGAGAGCAGCTATATATTTGTAAAAGATTGTTCATGTAAATACCTAGTAGGTACTCGCGCTAAAATACATGCGATATATTTATCTCAACTTTTCAATTAGGTACCTACATAGTTTACTTATAGGTTTTATCGTAATCTAAGGTTATATAAGGCAGGGCCGTAAATAGAGCGGTGCCAGCGGTCCCCTGACAAAGCGCGCAAACCTTGGAGGGGTGCAGAATTGACCAAACCCGGATTAGATTAGAAGTTAGAGAAGCTCGCGCCGGGCGCACAAAAGGCTACTTACGGCACTGGTATAAGTAGGTCCAGAGAACAAAAGAAAACGGGATTCTCGATCTATTTTAACAGCGATGGGCAATCATAGCATCTTGCACTCAAACATTCGTTATTAGCAAGATGTTGGCTTTCCTTTCAAGATAAATAGTAATTTACACCGATGTTATATCGAAAATTCATTGAAGTCATTGCACATAGTACATTGTATAAAAACCGTAGACGGACTATCTATAGACGACTGGTTTCCGTGCCGCATGTGAGATAGAACGATATTGGGTGGTGTTGCCATATCAAAACGTTTACCCTGGTTTTTAGCAATGCCAGATTTACTCCATAATTTATCTAGAGATCAGGGGTGCAATTTTTGAATGTCACCGAGTGACTAAATATCAGCGATATGACCGATAGTCACCGATTTACAAAAAGTCGTATTTTTCAATCTCAGCGGGTGACTAAAATTATCATACCTATGATATCGTTTACGAATGGGTACCCCCACTCGTAAACGATATCATAGATACGAATATTTAGTGCCAATTTTGACGTGAGCACAATTGACAACTTAAAAAATAAATAGAATACAATCACAAGTTTATCTGTGATCAAAGCTGAGAAATAGTTGTATGATTGGTATACAGGGTATGACTTTAAAAAATACTACTTTTGCAAATTAGTAATTTCAAAGTCATTGCTGAGAATTTTGTCATCGGTGATTTCGAAATCATTCGTGACATTCAAAAATAGGTCCCCTGTTTTGTAATTAACTAGCCTACGCGTTACCCTATAGGAACTGGATTTATTGCGATCTAAAGTTTGCTTTCGTGGTTATAGAACTTAATGCAAATATCATTCAAATCATTCAGCTACTTCAAGGGAATTGGTGACAACAATTATATTACAGCACTGCAATCAGACGGTTCATTATTAGTTCATTTCTGTATTGCATCTTTCATTCAAAGTCACATTTTCACACTTTTCTACTGGCTACTTTTTACCATAAGGTTGGCGGTTTCACCCGCGCGGAAATATTGGTTTTCTTGGTTTTTATTTTTCTGCGCGGAACCCTAATTCTTTTTCTAAAATAAAAGTAGCCTAAGTTACTCCTTGTAACATCAGGTATCTGCCAGTGAAAGTCCCGTCAAAATTGGCCCAGCCGTTTCGATGATTAACCGGAACAAACAGACAGACAGACAAAAATTTTATAAATGGTTGTTTTGTTATAGGTACCGTATATACTTTCATATGCATTTGGTAAAAAGCTGTTATTTTGATATTACAAACAGACACTTCAATTTTATTTATTTGTGTAGTAGTATTTGTATAGTGTTTATATATTTATATGACATAAAAATACGTGGTCTGGGGAAAAATAATTTCGAATGCAGGCAACACCAAACTTAGATATTTTTTGGTTGTAGGATTCTAACATTGATTGAATTCAACTTTATTGCATATTAATGAACAAAGTTCTATTCTAAATATTGTTGTCTAGAGTGTTTATATGTTTAGCAATCAATTTTGAAGCCTAAATATGATCCAAAAGTACTGTACTTACGAGTGAAAAGACAAATCGGGAAGTTTTTGTTCACTGTCACTTTTGCATCCTAGCACACTGCACCGAACCATTTTCTCATAGTAAATTTGTTAGGGAAATTGTTATTCACAATTTGGAAGTAATAAAACGTGTTCACAGTCTGGTTTCAATTAATAAAAGCGTCAAAACTGCGGCGAACTCCAGAATATAGGGCGAACTGTCAATGTTTGTTTCGCACAATAGTGCGAATGACCTTGGAAAAACCGGCACGCGACATGAAACAAAAAGTCATATCGTTCTATCTCTTTTCTTTACATGAAGTATGCATAATTGGTTCTCTTTCTTGTATGAATGAGATGCAAGCTATCTAGTCGTCTATTACCTTCTCTGTCTAGGATAAAAACGGTATTTTATTTACCCTCACTAATAGCGATATCTAGCGATTTGAGTTGGAACTACGTGGAGTGGATTTAAATTCTACACCACAATTTCACAGAAGAGATACTAAAGATATAAACTCAATTATTATCAATTTTAAATATAGATGGCATTAACTACACAATGATGATGAATAAATCCAAGTCACAGAAGAGTTGTTATTGCAATTTGCAAGTTAGTCGACATCAAATCAAAGAATAAAAAATTAGTATCATGGATTGTAAAATGTAATAAGATAAGATTTCATACTTTTTCTTTCAAGTTTCAACTATAGATTTATTTAGGTTAGGACTTAAAAGCATTCTGTAAAGATTATAAACCACATTTTATTACTGATCTGTGTTATAAACTTGAAGAAACACTATTCAACGAACTACGATTTACGAAGCTTTTATTTTTCAACATGGCAACAAAACTTGTTTTCGTTTCGTGAGGAAACTTGTGATTGGGATCATAGCATTGTGAATGAATTTATTTTGATTTGATTCTAAATGGTATGAAACCAGGTCAAAATCCAATATACCGTGAATTAACAAAATTATTAGTGTAGTGTTTAGTGTTGTGCATGGATCGGCCGCCTTCCAAGTGGAGCTCCTAAGGAGATTGCTTGCCATGGCGGGCCCGTCCGACGGCGAACCCGACGGATGGGTCGAGTTCTGCGAGCGTCAGGCCCGAGCCGCCGCCCAGGACTTCGCCAAGGGCTGCTTACCGTACGTGCAGCCCAGCGCCGCCGACCCCGCCCGTCCCCACGCCTCCCACAAGGAATTGTTGAAGAAATTCGTCGATACCTTCGCGGAACAATTTGAGCTCGAATATGGCAAAATGAAAACAATACACAAACTTCCCAACGGCACGCATACTGGACATGATGAAAGTGATTATTCTGAAGACACAGATTCGCCTAAGACTCAACACAAACCATTTTTCCGACGGTTATCGCTTAAGGGGCTCAGGAGAGGCAAAGGCTTGTTCCACAAGCAGCATTCGGACGAGGTGGAGCTTCCGTTAAACCTAAACAAACACTACAAGACTAAATTAGCTAAGATAGTAGTAGAGTGTAGGAAAGAGGGTTTAGTAAATTATTTGACTCCAGAGAGCTTAGAACAACCTGGAGGTCCTCAGAAATGGGAGAGATGTAGACTGGCGCTAGTGAAGACTGTTGGAGGGTATATGTTAGAATTCTACTCCCCGCCAAAAGCTCAGAAGCCGAGGAGTGGGGTGTTTTGCTTTCTAATATCAGAGGCCCGGGAGACAACTGCATTGGAAATGCCTGACCATGAAAATACTTTTGTACTAAAGGTAAATTAGGTTTAATTAACATAGGTGTTTATTGTTTTAGACACTGACTGGACAATAATTTTATTGAAACTACATTTACGGGAAAATTCAATTTCAGCATTTGTATCAGAATTATCATCCTTACAACTTGTATACACATTAAATATTATGGTATCAACAGTTTTATCATTAGGGATAGTACAATAGTTTGTAAATTGCTCTTTAAAAGACTGTTAATAACAAGAACTTAACTTTACAGGAGAGTGAAAAAACTTAGTACCTCCGATATTGTCACTGACAAATAGATGCTGTATTGTTTTTGCGAGAATTTACAGCTTTCTACAATCTATATTTTTAATCTGGTCAGTTATAGGATGGCACTGGAAGGGGGGTGTCTCTCCGCAGTTTAGGTACGTTCGGGTAGGCATATGGCAGGGCAGTCATGCCCGCTCGAAATATCCCCTTTTGCTCACCTTTTATTATAAATAAGGGATACCCTAATTATCCCTTTTTTCTCCTAGGTTGAGAAGAGTTAGTCCTATCGTACCACTTGGTAAATTGATAGAATATAAAGTGAACAGTAAGCAAAGTTATAAAAATATTACCTCACACAGCTTGTCATAATCAGTAGTCTCTCCATAAACCATGTTATAACAGCTATGATCATCTATATTTATAGTTTTATGCTTCACAACAATTAAATATACCTACCTATTAACTAGCTTTGCATGCCTAGCTAATTTAATACTAGCAATCTAAACCTAAATTAATAATTTATTTTTATCTTTCAACAGCTAACTTTATTATACTAAGTACAGCCATACTCAAAGTGTGTTCCTCGGAACCCTAGGGTTCCGCGACACCCCTGTAGGGGTTCCGCAAGAATTTAGAAAAAATTCATGGTACTTTTATTATGCTTATTAATAAAAATACACTTTTAATAAAAACTATTATTTTATTGTAGGGTTCCGTCATGTATTTCGCTTTCCAAAAAAGAATGAGAACCGCTGTACTCTAGGAGGTTTGTTTATGTAATAAATAAAACTATTGTTATTTATATTTCAGTCTTAGTCCAAATATAAACAATACACTTCACACACATTTTATAGAAAGATGGTGTCTTCAATCACATATGCCTAGTCATAAATCATAATTCTATTTTGTTATTCATTTGTGACTTGTGAGTGAATGGGCTTGTTGCAAAAGCTTAAAAACTACAGTATAGGATTATCATACTGTTTTACATACAATATTTATTCATATATGCTTTTAAATGAGTAATGACATATTTGTTTATTTTTAGAAAAACTAACAGTACTTACACTTACAACATGAAAAACCAACGTAACTTTCGCAGATCAATTAGAACTTCTCACAAATTGTTGGTACCTTTGACTAGTTGCTAATGCTTGATGCTGCTGTTTCTCTCTTTTCATGCATAGTGTAATGATAATGCTTTATGTTTTTTGGTGAATAAATATTTATTATTATTATTCACTTTATTTCATTTTAAACTTAAATCTAAGTTTTTTACAATATTTCTATAAAAACAAAATTATTATTATTATTTGATGCTCTGATACAAAGAAGTCTCAGCTCATTTACATCCTTGTTGAGTAGGTGCTAAAACAGAACATTACAAACAGAATTGTTGGTTCTCTTGATGATCTTCTCTGATCTTGAGGTGCTGGTGACCGGAAAGTTAGCTCTCAGGTTGTGGATGTTTGTGTTGTGTCTCTATGTCCGTGCTGCCGGCCATACAGGGAATTCTAGTGCATGTAGAGTGTGTAAACTTTTTTGTTTTGTGATCATAATGAAACCTTTTCAAATAACTGAAACCTGCATTCCAGGCTGACAACAACATGGAGTATGTAATAGAAGCAGCGGACGTAGATGACATGAAATCGTGGCTGGCCACTATAAAGTATTGCATGCGGTCACCGCCCACTACGCAGCCTCCGCCCGACGCCCTGCCCGGAGCGCCCGAGCCGGCGCCGCCGGACCTGCCTCCGAGACGAGACCTGCCGGCCAGTTCTAGTAACGCAGATTTAACGGCGGACACACCTGAAATTGAATTAGGTAATTTTATTAAAGTTTTCATGAAAACTATATTTGCCACTATAGTTGTACAGATTTGAAGAGGAGTAGTCTTTTACGCCCGACTTTAACTCTCATTTATTACGTTTCTAGCGTTCTATGTACAGTTTTCACGATATAGACATTTGATTCTCAAGAGAAAACGAATTCATTGACATCATTTTTGTTAGTGGGAGGGCTAACTCGTCTGCAAGTGTCCGTCTGTGTTAGTACCACCGCTTTTGCAAGTGCAAGCATTACTGTGTTCCGGTTTGATGAGCAAAGAGCCAGTGAAATTACTGGGCTTATGAGACTTAATACCTAATGTCTCAGGGTATCGAGCGCACTGCAGTGCCGCGCAGGCCGTTGTGTTTCAAAGTTCTGAGTGGCACTGCAATTGTTATGGATCGGCGTTATGCTTACCATCAGGCAAACGACCAGCTCGTCTCGTTACCAAACAACATAAAAAAAAAACAATTGGTTGACATCATAAAAAAGATGAAGTCAACACCCCTATTGTGTACACCTCAGGTTCAATAGCGGAGGAGGGCTGCGAGTCGTCGCCGCGCGTGTCGCTGGGCGAGTGGCCGTGGTTCCACGGCACGCTGGCGCGCGCGGCCGCCGCCGGCTGCGTGCTGGCGGGCGGCGCGGCGGCGCACGGCTGCTACCTCGTGCGGCAGAGCGAGACGCGCCGGGGAGAATACGTGCTCACGTTTAATTTCCAGGTACAGACAGGTTTTATTAGCTGCTAGCTGCTGCCCGCGGTTTCACCCGCGCGGAGTTATTGCATTTCTTGGTTTTTATTTTTTGGCGCGGAACCCTAATTCTTTTTCTAAAGTAAAAGTAGACTAAGTTACTCCTTATAACACCAGGTATGCCCCTTAATGCCTATAGATATGTCTCGACAGAAGCAGTTAAGTATACCTTATCAATCGCGACTCTAGGATCGCCATGTAACACCGGTTAATTTTATTTGATGAATTAAATATTTTATACTTATTTTTTTATAATGGGTACCTCTGAATACTATGGCTAGCTTTTTCTCAAATTTTGTGTTAAATTACAAGCAGTTACTGCGTGAAATAAGGACAAATCCACAAACCAACAAACACACTTTCGCGTTTATAATATTAGTAGGATTCCATCCCTAAGCGTGGAAAAATTGGACATGAAATTTTGTATATATCTCGATTGAAGTTGTTTTTTATTTCTGATACTTATTTTTCCGATTCCAGGGCCGCGCTAAGCACCTCCGCATGACTCTCAGTGACTCGGGGCAGTGCCGCGTGCAGCACCTCTGGTTTCCGAACGTGCTTGATATGCTCGAACACTTCCGAGCGCACCCGATCCCGCTCGAGTCGGGCGGCGCCGCTGACGTCACACTGACAGAATACGTCGTCTGTCAAGACGGGAATAGACAACAAGTGAGCCACGCACAGATCGTAGCGTAGATTGTGTTTGTGTGAAGTTGACCAGTCTGCATTTAAACGAGCTAAACTTATAGGTCTTTGAACTGTCATGGTCACTATGAACAAAGTTACAATTAACGCGATTTTTGCCATGTATACAGGGTGAGTTTGAATTGTTTTGTTATCCCAGTAGAGAGTGATGATTATAGGACCATAGATGTCGACAAGTTGAGAGAACCTCCTTGAAATGTTATGTACTATAATGTTATGTCATTCATTTGTTTAATGCTGTATGTTATGCTTTTTTTTGCTTGTGGATGTAACCGTTACAAATAAATATATTTCTCATTTTCAATACATCATTCTAAATTTCCATAGAAAAAAAAAATTCACTTCCAACGTCAAGTGTGCAGCATTTTCTCGAATTGTTTCTAAGTCTCTTCTAATCAACAATTATCTAAGAAGGTTCAACATAGTTCAAGTGAATCAGCTGATCTAGGGCTGCCCGGAAGTTCTGTAGTAGAATTTTGATGTCTGAAATATGTCTTCCATGAAAAATTCCGAATTTCAAAAACTCGTCAATCAAAGGTTTATGTTACGCGTCATAAACTTACTATATCCACACTATCACTATGCCTAGGCGCTTGAGACAGTGCCGAATAATCGGAAACTCAAACAAACAATAATATATTAAATACCACGTTAATGGTGACTTTGTTCGTAGAGCTAAATTTTATTGGGTAGTTCAACGTGATGTGAAGCTTACGCCATCTGAAGGTAAGATTTTATTCATGCGGCACTCAGTTTTGATATTTCTCTTACTAATGAAACCTTATTTCGTCCATGTTTTGTCTATGGTTTGGCTTCATAATGCTATTGCATTCAGCCAGTTAAAAATGTTACTCCGTAATAAATTCCAAGAAGTTTTAAAATACTAAGTAATATACATGATAATTGTTAAAGAACAATTTTTAAGTTTTGTTTTTGTTACTAACACATGGACCAAATATGTTGTCTGAATAAATAATAATTATTATTATTAATAGAAACCAATAGGGTACGTCAGGTGGCGCTAGCTTCGTTTCTGATGATATAATTAGTATGTCATGCTGTATGTAATGTCTAGCTTTCATTAAGAGATCGTTCTTATTCGACATCTGTCTCGCTCACACAATACACACATTTAAATGTGAAATGACTGTGCTGTTGAAAAATGTAATCAAATACATTCCAAATAAAATAACATTATAGATGTTTCAGACAAACTTTTATTTAGATATAAAAATAATTAATTGCGTGAGCGAGATAGATGTCGAACGAGAACTGCCTCTTAAACACTCTTCAAATTACACTTCAATGTTGTCAATTATGTTGTAGTAATAGAACGTATTGTAGTTATTTTTTGTAGATTTGCATTAGCAAACCACTAATATTTAGTTAATTATTCTACTGACCAGCATGCATTACTTGTGTCATAATCAAAAGGCTAAAAGTAGTTATTCAATTACTTCTCAAACGAAAATTCCACCAGCCGTGAACATACGACCTTCCGACTTTGCGGCGCAAGTACGGAAGTCGGTTCGATAAATTTGTCGAACCGAAAAACTCGATAAATTTATCTATTGTTCCGAATACCGAAGTCTGATCGTAAAGTATTGTAGTAGCTCTATATTCTCTTTGGATTCGACCTAGCTATTCGATAAGTTTTGTCGAAAGTATCGAGGTTCGATAAATTAAATAAAAAATCGATAAAACCCACTTTATCGATTTGAACTGTCAATTTTACCGAATTTATCGAAATAAAAGATCCGTACTTGCGCCGCTGTATCAGAAAGAAAGTGCATTTATAAGCGCTCACTAAACAAAATATACCTACTATATTAATAATAATGTTAATTATTAATATAAATAATTAAGGAACAAAAGAGATGAAAAGACTCAATCATTTTTTAACATTGTTCCTGCATATCAATCAATTAATCAAACTGTGTTTCTCTCTCTATTGATTTCCTACTTCTTTGTTAGTAAAAACCGCTCCTTATCTGTTAACCAAATAAAATTGTTATGTCGATAAATTAAAGTTTCAAGTGCTGAGGCATGAATCATTCCCACCGAATGCCTTATGATGCTATAAACTTTAAAATAACATTGGTGCAATCTATCCAAATCAATTCATAGAGATTTTTTTATAGTAGACTTCGTTAATAGTCTATGGTACCTTATTTGGTGCAATCTATCCAAATCAATTCATAGAGATTTTTTTATAGTAGACTTCGTTAAGAAAAATTCTCTATGAATTGATTTGGATAGATTGCACCAAATAAGGTACCATAGACTATTGTCTATGGTACCTTATTTGGTGCAATCTATCCAAATCAATTCATAGAGAATTTTTTATAGTAGACTTCGTTAATAGTCTATGGTACCTTATTTTAATACCCTATGGTCTGATCAATGCGATGTACCCAGTGTTTTGTTTATTGAATCTGAAGTTTGTGCGATTGGACCGATTTGGAAAATACTTTTTTTATATACTTTCAGATTGGTCACATAGAAATTTCATCAAACTCAGTTCAGTAGTTTGTCACTGCAGACTTCTTTATTTACCTTTCCAGTGGGATGTGTAGAATTACGCCGTTTACGTAGGAGTGAACACTGCTTGCCAAACTTAAACACGCTTTAAGTAACAATGTATACTGCCAAAGTAGATATTATATCCTTAACAATATGAGTCAAACGTAATATGTCCATCATAAACCCATGGCAAACTCATTAACTCAGATCAAGAACCTAAGATGGTTAAACAATACATTTCTCCTGCTCAGTAAAAAGAATATAAACAGAAAATATAGTAGAATATATACTATATTCTTAAGGCGGCTCCCCGAGCCAACGATCTTCAGCATTCTTTATTCTTTACGCAAGCGGTTTGCGTGTAAAAGAAAAGGAAGACCGCGTGCCACTGAAAAAGAGTAAAAATAAAAAAAAGCGTAATTCCTTCAAAATTAGATGTCTAATTGAAAATGTACCACAACAGACTTTTTTTACCATTATGTAATACATAAGTCTTGTTAATTTTGACCATATACAAACTTATTTTTAGAGGCAACTTTGAATTTTTTTTATTTACTTTTTGTAGAAACGTGTTTGATCAAGATTATAAAATGTAATATGATGAATAATGACATACAGTTTTCCCAGTGCCAAAAGATCACCTAATTTTGCTAAAAAATCCTTTTTTAAGAAGCTATTTTGCTGCTGTATACGCCTTAACTGACAGTGATAGACGCCTTAGTATTGAAGAACATTTTTATACAAACTAGAAATAAAAAGTTCCCTTTTGTTATATTTCGTTAAAAGAAAATTTTTAATGTTTAAAAGTTACAGATAGAGTAAGTTACAAAGTAGCCTATCACAAAAAGTTTTTATCGATTAAAATAACGAATTGAACAAAATAAAATAAATCAAAACTTATTTGACTTATGAATGTGCGTAAATGCTACAGATAAATATTATGAGGTCATAATACAAAGTAGTAGACGTAAAATTGTATTACACTCCTCGAAACTTTCAGCTAACATTTCAACAAAAATCTGTATCATGTTTATCTGATTTTTTTAGCAAAACGAAATACAGTACTTTTTCTCAATAATTATTATTTTTAATGACAGGTATGTATTGAATAAAAATTGAAACAAAAGTATAACATACAGAAGAAGATAATTAAAAAACTAAGAATTTATCAATTAAAAACAAAATTATTATATAAATAAATAATTCGAAGTTACATAGTAGTCCGTAATATGCCATTTTTCTAATTCAATAGCTTTAACAAATACATTTGCCAGTTTTGTAGTGTCTAGATTGGTCTAGATATAGAAACCTTCGTTAAGTTTGAACAAAATATTTTTTAATTTTTAGTAAGCATTCTCTCAAAACCGTAACAATTACGTTTAACATTTTTTCTTAAGGCGATTGATTTTATATCTTGCATTTTATTTATTGATGACACTATTTGTAAATTATATTTATTAGTAATAAAATTATAAAAACAATGGAGTTACATAATTAGATGTATTTTTGTACTATTACAATATAATATGGATAGGTATATAAGGTTATAGTGTTATTCAGTGTTCGTTTTAACATAGTGCGTTTAGTATTAGATGATACATGAATACATTTTGTATAATTAATTATACGTATATAGATTAAAATTATATGCAAATTGATTAATTAGATGTTAGTAATTCAAGAAGTCTAAAATTACTGGACCTACATTATCTGAATATGGAGTTTACGTTACGTCTTTTGGCTATCAAAAATAATTTTGGTGTTAAGGACCGTGAGACACGGCGATTTTCTGAAGCGATACAAAACGCTTATGCCGTGCCGGTAGTACGCGAATTCATCGCTAGCGCTACCTAGCATAGTAATTTATACTTTTGAACCGACTTCCAATAATAAGTTATTTTAGAATCCCTTTCAAATACTCGATCCATAATATGGAACGCTACTTGAACTTAATTATTTAAGTCCAAGTTATTATAAGTTCATTTGTACTACTAAGTCCCAAGTGTACAGTTGTCATAAAGTAACCTAAATCATTGAAAAAGTTTACTGTAAAAATTACACTAATGTTGTAGTTTAGTGAATTGTGCACACAATACCTGATATGAATCAAATAATTGCCGTTGATTTATCTTGTTTATTTATATAGAGAGGTTCTTCCGTAATGTCATGATCGATAAGTCCATCTTCAATGAATTAGAAGCCACTAAGCAGGTTTACTTTTCTACTACTTAACTTGCATGCAAGCTACTTGCATAAAGGAGACGCGGCTTAATACAAGCGAGTTGATTAATTTGACAGGTCAAAATATATATTCCATCCCTTTATTATGTTCTTATTTAGAAAGAGAGAGTGAAACTAACATTAGGGCCAGAATCGACACCACAGTTAAATTCAGATTTATAATAATAGTATGAATATTAGTTGAAGCATAGTAAAAGGAGAAAGGTAGAACAACTCTTATCCGGCTTCAAAATAATCCATTATTTGATGTTATTTTTTTAGTTCAGGTATTGTATGTACAATTATTGTTTTATTTTGTACAAAATCATGTTCTTCCGAGCTTTAAATTTAGTTTCTTGGTTGTAATTATTTTTCTATTATTATTAAACTTGTTCTATGGAATGGCTTTGTTTTCTTTATTTTGTTGCCTATTTGTATTATACGCTGGCTATGTGTTGTGTTTTTTGCATTTGATTTTGGTAAGTGTTTCAATTTTTATACTTTGCTTTTATGTCTAGCTTGTTTTATTGTAGTTAAATGTTTAATTTTGGCTTACAAAGCAAGCACAACGTGTCTAGACCGTCTATAGAGACCATGGCCTCAGCGGAGTGCAGAAGAGAAAACGAATGCGAACTTGCTGACGAGTAACATAGGCCCCATACACGAGCATTCCAAATCCATCGCTCCGCATGAGTATTGAGTGGAACGATGCATGCAGGTACCTGGTACATGGTGATAGCACATAGACTGTCATTCCATTCTCTCTCATTCTGTTTCGAGTACTGCCAAATGACGCGAAATGGAACGTTGTATCTGCCATATGCGATGAGTTGGAACGTTGGATTTGGAACATTTAGATAACCAATATTCCTATCACGCCACGTAATCCATCTGAGATTCCCCACATACGGGTGGTTTTTAGAACGTTGCGTGGAATATGGACTGGAGCGCTCGTGTATGGGAGCTAACTATAGAAGCCGGCTGCCTTATTGCTGGCATTTTACAAAAAGTTTCTCAGAAAAACAGCTGTAGCTAGATTGTGAAAAAATCGCTGTTTATATATATCTCGCCCATGGCATTGAAATCTATACAAATATATAAAATTGAAGTGTCTGTTTGTATTATCAAAATAACAGCTTTTTATTAAATGCATATGAAACCTATAACAAAACACAATTTTTAAAATGTTTGTCTGTCTGTTTGTTCCGGGTAAGCTCCGAAACGGCTGGGCTGATTTTGATGGGACTCTCACTGGCAGATAGCTGATGTTACAAGGAGTAACTTAGGTTTTTATTACACATTAACACTCGATAAAACATAGGTTTTTAGTAAATAACAAAATCAACAGCATATTTTCGCATTCCCGCCAAAACTCGGCTAATATTATTCATAACAATATTCAATAACTGGCCAGTATTATTCTTATTTTAATCGCATTGTAATTAAGTATGTATTGAAATGTATCGAACCTCATTTAAAAAATCTTTTTTTCAGTTGGGCGTGACCCACGGCAGCGACGTTAGAATGCGGCGCGCCGAACTCGAAGCGCTATTGGTCGCGCATCACGACATACGCGCAGTAGACAACCAATACAGCTTCGTGTAACATATTATGTTTTGTTAATTGATAATGTTTTGTATCTGTAGCATTTGTACGAGGATATTAATTTAACAGGGGTCGAAGCACACTAAACCACAGTGAACAAAATAGTAATGGTTTGCGATTTGTGACGACAACTGACACTTGCCATCACCATTACGCTAATTTGGCAGTTTATTGTTCTTCTTTCTTTATTTCCTGGCTTCTGTGGAATGTTAGCCACAATTTCGCCAATGTCAAGTAGGTGGCAGTTTATTATTATGATCTTCAGATTATAGCTTTTCATATTCAATCATTTTTTTTTAATGTTATTTGGTAACGAGACGAGTTGGTCATTTGCCTGATGGCAAGCTTAACGCCGGCCCATAACAATTGCAGTGCCACCCAGAACTTTGGAAGGGTAGGCCTAGACAAAGTAAACTACAAGCGGCCATCCACAGTAGAAAAGTTAACAATTGGGATGTTGACTGCATTCAATAAATAAAAATATAATTATGCCGCCAAACGGTAGTTTCTGTGACGAGTGATTTCTGTGAATATTTATCTGCGATTATTATATTTTTTAGCGGGTCGTTTGCCTGATGGTAAGCATAACGCCGGCCCATAACAATTGCAGTGCCACTCAGAACTTTAAAACACAAAGGCCTGCGCGGCACTGAAGTGCGCTCGTTACCCTGAGACATTAGGTATTAAGTCTTATAAGCCCAGTAATTTCACTGGATACTCTGCTCATCAAACCGGAACACAGTAATGCTTGCACACTACTGCTTGGTGGCAGACTTCACTCACAAAGCGGTGGTAACAACCCAGACGGACACTCGCAGAAGAGTTAGTCCTAACACTAACAAAATAACAATAATATTGTATAACGCGCAACGCGGTATTTGGAGGCATTACTTTTTGGTTTAGTTCAGGGCGCTGTCCATATTGCGTTTATACATTAAGGTAGTAAAATTATTTAATTATTTTCCAAATATTAATGTTGTGCAATAAGGGTGTTTATTTTTAATAGTATGAATTGTATTTAAACTAGTGTTAGTCACGGGGCTTAGCCAAATGTAACGTATTTATAATTTCTATCGATGTACTTATGTAAGGTTCGTAATTATTTATGTTTATGTGTAAGTACCTAGTTTAGTCACTTTACATTGTCCCTTACACATGTATATAGGCTGACTTTAAATTGGTATTTTATTCCGAAAGGGGGTCAATCTACTGCTGGAGGTCAACAACATTTGGTTTTCGAATTTTTGAATTTAGGAATTTTTCATTGTATAAAAGGCATTTAAAGCTTATGTCAAAATTCTACTATACAGAACTTCCGGGCAGCCCTAGATCAGCTCTCAATCATGGTCCTAATCACCCCATTCCGGGATAATATACTAATTGAAACTCATCCTGTATATAAGATTAAATAGAAATGGAACAAAACAAAGTTGCCGTAACTCGTAAAATATGAAAAAAAAGGCGTTTGACTTTTCAAACGCTTTTTTTTTTCATATTTTACGAGTTTAATTTCTTCACACGCATGGACTTAAATGTAATTCGCGTCCAAAAGCGAGTCCGAAAATTAGACAAATTTGCACCACTAAGGCCGGAATTCACCAAATGTGAAATGAAACGACGTTCACGTTTTCGGCAGCAACTGCCAATTCAGACAGTAAATGTCAAAATATTCGTTTTAAATAATTCCAAGTTTAAGTGTGTGTTCTATACTTCTATATGAAACTCGTTCAAGAGTTAGGTAAACCTTTAGTTCATCTAGTTGAACTTCCCTAAATTACTGAGCTGCGAGACTTGTCCTGAGAATAGGTAGTCTAGGTACAATCTAATTTCTTGTTTTTGGCATCTTGAGTTCCTATTTTAGTACGTAAGACAATTATGTTTTAGAATATGTGTTGTTACACAAAATTGTGTCAAAATTAAAAAAAAAATACTTTGTTCTGCGAAAGAAACGAAGTTTCTCATTACATAATGAAATGAAATTATTTCACGAAAAATTGAATTAACAGTGGTGGTACTACATATTGTACCGGAAGTGTCAATTTTATTTCAACGCCCACTAACGTAATAGCTACTCAATAATATATTTTCCACGTAGACGCTAAACCCGCGTTGACATGATGAGAGTACACTGTGTCCGAATAGACTCGTACGAGTAAGCTAGATACGAGTATAAAGGATAGCAGTTGACACCAGCGTAGTTAACGTAGTCATTTTCTTCATTACTTACTTTCTTCACAAAAAAATGACGGATTTGTTGCTAAACGCTTGCAAATTTTTGTTAGCCGCCATTTTTTTCACTATATTCGAGCTAGCTAGTGACAGGATGCGTTCCGAGTCTACACAGATGATACGCCATCATGTGAGTGCGCTCGGATTTGCCGTTGCCACAAAACAAGTGTCGGCGGCGTAAAGATCCCACTGCACTCGATCCGAGCACACTGATGGTGTCAAACAGCTTTTTTAAAAGATGATAAAGGCACCAAAATTCTGTTAGGAGTTAGGACCCAACGACCTAACCCTAGGCGGTTAAATCGGGCCCAACGCGACGGTCCGACATAAATCTGATGCTCACATTCTGTCTTCGATTCAATTGACTAATTTTCTTATTACTTGACACTGGCTAAATACGCTAAGTAAACGTAAGAACATTTTAAAAGAGAAGCTAAACATATCCTCAGGAGAAGATACAAGCCACAGACGGTCAGTGCCACCGGCATAGTATTACAACATAACTACCAGTGTGTTTTTTAATTTCTTTACGATGCTGCTACTAGGGAAACTAACAACTATAAATCAGATTTTTCACTGGCCTTTATTTTAAATAATATGCTTTTGATCAACAACTGTCAGTAATTGATGGTATTCCACTCATAGAAGATCTGCATTTGATCAAAGAACTCAGATGACTTCATCAAATCACCTACGAACATCAATGTTTGATCAAAGATTATGACAACGGTAAGCAGTAAGGTTCCTCTATTTTTTTCAAACAACGCAAAATACTGACCTAAATTTTGAGAAAACTTGGACAAAGATCTTTGACGAGCGGAATATCTCTGAGTTCTGTCAAAGAACTTCAAATAAGGGACACAGAACTGTCGACGAAGTCTGATGAGTGGAATATCGGCCTTAGACTCATTTAGGTCTTATGTAATACCCATGCTCAGGTAACAATTTCGTTGCACCGCCAAAATTCCTGATCAGTACTCTGTTATAGCGGTATAGACAAATAAAATTAAGTAGATATACTTACCTAATTAGTATAGGTAGAAGCAAAAGTTATCAATGTTATTGTATAAGCTATGTATAAGGAAGATGTAACACGTTCAATAGATCAAAGTAATGCACAAGACAAGACAAGAGTATATAAATTAAGCTGATCAATAATTTTAATGTATATATTTAGGTACCTATATGTAAATAATCTAGGAGCCTTCATGTTTCGAGGGTACTTTCTTATAAAATTCAAAAACATTATTGAACGTGTTAGGAGTTAGGACAGCTTGGGACGGACTGTTGTAAACACTAAACGTAAGATTCTAGAGTAAACTGCTTAGGGCTGTGCTGTGGCACACAGAAATTATTACTACTTCTAGCATTACGCAAGAGCTATCGTGGTAATCCAAGACTTGTATAACTATTATCTATTCTTTGAAGCCGTTTGCAAGATCTATATCATACCATCGCGATTTTGTGAGGTTTAAACTAAAATTAAGATAATGCTATCCCTTTCATACGCCATAGAATAAATCTATGGTGTGAGAGATGGCCTTCCTTAAACTTTTGGAATCGCACTCAATATCGCAACTGTGTGTATGACGTATTTACATTGGTCAATATTCGGGAGCGTCCATTAATTACGTGAGGTGATTTCGGCAATTTTTGGACCCCTCCCCCCTTGGTGAGATTTGGCTTGACCCCTCCCCCCTAATCTCACGTGAGATTCGAAGCGTTCGTGAATCTCGCGTACGTCGAGTAAATACTCGAACGAACGCTGCGGCGCGGCGTACGGCTTTGTTTCTCCACTAAAATTAGTGAAGAAACATAACTGAAAAAAATACGTGATATTTGCTGAGACCCCCCCCCCCCTCTCTCTCTCCCCCACGTGAGATTTGGTGAGATTCGGCTTGACCCCCTCCTCCCCCTAAACACCTCACGTAATTAATTGACGACCCCTTATGTAACTATCTGCAAACGCGCGTTATAGGATACCTATACGTTTCAACTCGAAAATCTGGGCACTCACCGTTGTTTAAATATCTCTAAAGCGTTATAGAATCATGAACATGACTACATGTGCAATATGTACACAAGGAAACAACATAAGCTATTTGCACAGTGAAAACGCGCCCTAAGCGACGCGGAAAAGGCTTGAAATAGAAAATATATGAGCCTGGAACACATCTCTCAAATAACTATACGTTATACACTTTTACAACGTATTTCTAAGGTAGCGTAATAGGTGTTGTCGGAATTGATAAAATGCTAATTAACAAACTAAATTATTAACTTTGGTTGGTGTAAATGTAATGCTAAAAATATTTGTCCGAATTTGTAAGCTTGATATTTGACAATTTTTCATGTCAAATTATATCAATGTTCAGTAACCTATACACTAATATTAAACATTCCTTTGATGTATGTAATATTTGGTATGAAATAAAAACATATATTTTGCAAAGTATTTTTTAATTAGAAAACTTACAACTTACAAAAATATTTATAGTAACAACTTATTTATTAACTTAAAATTACCTAATCATCTAGTAAAGGCACTATGTAAAACTCTGAAAACATTTGCCGTTGGTCTTCTTTCTCTAACTTCAGCTGCAGCAATAGAAGACCGTTGGAACTGCAACGGAGTACAACCTGAAATAAAGACGTAAATACACAGGTCAAAATCGTAACCCTCATTTTTGCATCGCCGTAGCGGGTAAAAAGAACAATAAAAGCGATGTGACCAGATTTACGTACTTAGAAGGTGTTCTAGATTTTCCTTCAACCACATAATTTTCTTAAAATTAGCGGCACAAGTACGGATCTTTTTGATCGATAAAATTCGATAAAATTGACAGTTCAAATCGATAAAGTGGGTTTTATCGACTTTATATATAATTTATCGAACTTCGACACAATCGACAAAATTTATCGAATAGCTAGGTCGAATCCAAAGAGAATATAGAGCTACTTCAATACTTTACGATCAGACTTCGGTACTCGCAACATTCGATAAATTTATTGAGTTTTTCGATTCGACAAATTTATCGAACCGACTTCCGTACTCGCGCCACAGGTGAGGTATAAGGATCCTTCCACAGGCGATAAAGCCAATGGGAATACACACTACATATTTACCTCGCTAGGTGGCGTATTTATAGCTGGGGTTTCGCTGTCAAACTTTATAAAATTTTAGTAAATAAACAAAAAAATCTGCAATAAAGTATGCCTGTGTAGAGCATTTCAGTGTAAAAATAAAGGTACACGCGTTTCCTTTCTGACGAGAAAAAATGGAAGCTGGGGATCAAAGCGTTGCGCATCAAAACTTATTGAAAACCAAATTCTTCTTCTAGGTTACGACCATTTCAAATCCATACTAATATTATAAATGCGAAAGTGTGTTTGTTGGTTTGATGATTTGTTGGTTTGTCCTTCTTTCACGCAGTAACGAAGCAACGGATCGACGTGATTTTTGGCATAGATATAGTTTATGGACCGGAGAGTAACATAGGCTACTTTTTATCCTGGAAAAATGCACGGACGATGTAGTGCAAATACACCTGTCTCTTTTTCCCGCGACTATTATATGTTCTGTAAGGTACACCGTCCTTCTCTCACATGCACTCTTCCCTGTGTGACTTTATGATACTACCTATGCGTTTTAAGTGTGTGTGAATCGCGCGGCGTTGACACAGCGTGCCATTTTTAACATCGAATGTGATTTAAGCAACAGTATTCCTACTCTTTTTTCTTCTAAAATCGTTGGGTGTCTAATGAAAATAGTTTGCATAGTCATACCTTAGTTGAGATAGCCAGCGCTTTCATAATGAGCCTGATGTGAGACAGTTGGTACTTCAGCGTGACTGCGTTCTCGCAACTGAAGCTTTGCACCATATCGGAAGACTTAGGCATATCAATGCAGGATCTGTCCTAGAAAACAGAACATAAATTATACATTTTTACACATACATACGAGAAATTTAACAAAACATGATACAGAAATGCTTAAAATATGAAAGGTAGTTTTTAGTTTTGTACTTGTGCACGATCAAAGTGCTAAAAAATTATTTACGCGAAATCTTGCATCCCAAGAAAGTCCATAGGAAAACGGGCCTGGATCTCATATGTGACAATGTTGACATTATAGGGTGTTCTGCAGAGAGGATCTATGTTTTCGATCATTCCGGCCAGAAGACCTAAGACCAAAGAAAGATACCAATATGCATAACATATAAGTATGTGACTATGCTGACTTTAGGATGTTCTAGCGAATAATCTATACAAATATATAAAATTGAAGTGTCTGTTTGTAATATCAAAATAACAGTTTTTTTCCAAATGCATATGAAAGTATATACGGTACCTATAACAAATCAACCATTTTTTAAATTTTTGTCTGTCTGTCTGTTTGTTCCGGGTAATCTCCGAAACGGCTGGGCCGATTATGACGGGACTTTCACTGGCAGATAGCTGATGTTACAAGGAGTAACTTTGGCTACTTTTATTTTAGAAAAAAAATTAGGGTTCCGCGCAAAAAAATAAAAACCATGAAATCAAATATCCCCGCGCGTGTGAGACCGCGGGGCAGCAGCTAGTTTAGCTCTATAATGTTTCTGACCCTGCATTTCGACCAGTAGACCCAAGAAAGACCAAAGGAAAACACCAACCTGCATCCTGTATGTAACAATGCTGAACATTAGGGCGTTCTGGTAGAAGGTTCAGTTCTATAATCATAAATAATCTTTCTATATCGGCCAGTAGACCCAGGAAAGACCAAAGAAGATTTTCGGTCTTCAACCGGAATGACCAAAGAAGTATACCAACCTGCATCCCATAGGTGATAATGCTGACATTAGGGTGTTCCGGGGAGAGGTTCAGTTCTATAATGTCACAGGATCGTTCTATATCAGCCAGTAGACCGAGGAACGCTGGTGCTTTGAGAACTAGTTTGGCTACTTCTGCTGCATCTTCGTCTCTTAGCTCCAGCACAGAGTCAGGTGTCTGAGTGGATATCTCGCAGTCAGTCATCACATTATTGACTGATTGAGGCTGCAAGCTGGAAAATAAAAAAAAACAATTCAGCTTCTCTTTTTTAAACAAGCATTTTTTGTGCTATTCTTTTGTATTGTTTTCAGAACCAAACATTTGTGCAAAATTTTAGCAAGATCGCTACGGGGAAATAGTCGAAAACGCGACCGCCAGATTTGTCTCCGACAAACAGACGAACGAATAGAGACGGACTAGAGGTGTTGATTACTACCCCCATAAAGGCTGTCAAATAGTATATAGTGTCAAGTAGTATAATAGTAGTAGAGATACGTGAAGAAACAGTGGTGTCGAGTCTGCCGTTTTATACCAATACCTAATTTTAGTTTCGCTCTCTCTCTCTCTCTCTTTCCAATACATAACATGAGTAAGAGATGGAAGATATTTGGCTGATCAAAATTTAGTTTTGTGTCAAATATCTTCCATCCTTGATAAATTACATGCCACTAAAATTAAATTTATTGCCGTTAAATTTACACTAGACACAAGTAAGTGGATTAATTGGACAGGTCTAAAATATACTCACCACCCTGTTCTCATTTAGAAAGAGAGATTGATACTAAAATTATGTTTAGGTATTAGATGACAGAATCGACACCATCGCTGGTGTTCAAAGGTACATTGGATTATAACGCCACTGAATAGTTGATGAAAGAAATACTTACACTAACAACAAAGGGGACCCTTCGCTTCTGTAATACATCTTTAGACTAGACTCTTCACCTGACCCGAATATGTTAAGACATTCTGACAGCACTGCAATACTAATCTGCAAGGTTAGAAAACAAATAAGTAATTAGTAAATTCCGTTTTTGTAGTGTCTAATGACATACCAACCAATGACATAGATCAATGACATAAATCTGAATTGGAATCATGTCATTGGTTGGCGATCAAATCATTAATGATGTCATCAAGATTATGAGTAGGTATATTAAAAGATTTTTGAACGAGCACTGTAATATATTCACAGGATTTAGAAAAAAAAATTGTTCGTTTGCTTTGTTTTCGTTTTTAAATTTTGTAATAATGAAAAATGTCTCATTCCTCTATCTCACTTTTTAATTTTAAAAAACCAGACTAATATGCCACTTGTCCTCGCGACACACAGGGTGTTCCGTACGATTGTCCCAAGAAGACTTAAAAAATAATGTAATATTTGTAATAAATAATGTATAATATTCATAACTATGAACTTACTTTGAACATAACATCAACATCCTCTCTCACATGGTACTCCGTGAAATTGTCAGAGGGGATGTAAGCTGAAGCCTGGACACATTTGCCCTCCTCCACTGTTAGCTTTAGCCCTTCAGGTAGCGCACAGAATACTGCAGACTGGAATGAGAATAAAAAATAATATTTTATACTAGCTTCTGCCCACATTTTATCCGCATCAATATTCGAAGGAGCCATGCATTTTTTCAGGATAAAAAAGAGCCTATATTACTCTACAGTCCATAAACCATAATTTTGCAAAAATCCTGTCTACCCATTTAGTCATTGCTGCGAGAAACAAGGACAAAACAACCAACCAACAGATTAACAAATACACTTTCGCATTGATACAATATAGTACAGATTATAAATGGCAATTGCCATACATATGGCAGACAGCAAAACTGAGAATTGTAAACATGTTAGATAACATTAGATATATTCTAGGTGGGGGCGATAAGGCCTGCACTGGCGTCCCGCTCGGGGTGTATTGTGCATAACATTAGATATGATTTTGCACTGTTATTTTAATGTGTACAGTCTTGTTATATGTTACAATGTTATACAAAGTGGACAAAATATACAACAAATGTTTTATAACACGTTACATTTGGACTCACCTTTAGACTGCATCTTAGCTTTACATCAGGAGAGATGTTGACAAATGTGAGCTAATTTCAAGTAAAAAAAAATATGATGAAAGTCAAACCTCTTGAAACTGTATAGCCTTCAACAGACTACAGAAAGTCTTCCCCGAGTCCATAGATGCAGTAAAAAAATACTGTGATGTCCCCTCATCCATGTTTTACATCCAAATCAAACATAGAGTTAACCAACATCAAGTATTGATCTGGAGTTACAACATGCTCTTCTGTTTTTCCTAGTATTTGAGCTATTCTTGCTGCAAGAATGTGCTTGCAAAGGACCTGAAAACAGAGTTTAATTGCTTTGGTAAAATTACACACTAATTTGATCTTACATAACCAGGGTTGGCTAAGTGCAGCTCATGCCACTGCACAAATTAATTTCATCTCAATTTGTTTCTTCTGAAATTGTTTAACTGTGTCTAATGTTCAGTTATTCCTCTCTATTTTATTGTTAGTTGAAAGAAGTTATTTGGAACAGTTACCTGCACACCCATTGTAACAATAATGCAATTAATAGTTAATTGTTATGACACCTATCAATCGCCCAAACGGACAGTGTTACAATACTTATCAACCGCCTAAAAAGCCTATGATCAGTACTATGTAGCTGGACCGATTTTTTTAAAAAATTTACTTGACCAATAACCAAGCGGAAATTCTTCGCAGCACCTCCAGCCCCAGTTAGATATTTAGATTGATACATACCTGACTTTTTTTATCAAGAACTTGATGTTTGAATGCACGGCAAGGGCAGAAATTAATCCTGGGGAACACCCTGTAGCAGCGACCGTTTTCTCCCCTGATTTCAATCAGAGTTCTAAGTTTATTAGCAGTTACGTATGTAATCAACATGGGGTACTTTTCTAGGATTTCTAAAGCCCTTTGTAGCACTGCACCGAAGACAGAATGGAGGGACAGTAGTTCTTCATCTGAAACTAGTTCAAGTTTTAAATTTTTATGTTGACAGCATCCATGGTATGTTGATAAGTCAACGGCACTTCTAAAGTGTGTATGGTTTGCAAGTACAAATTATTTGATGCGATGTGTACCCGATATTTCGACGCTGTAGCAAGCATCATGTACTGGGATAATCACAGTAAAAATCCCATTACAATGTATGAATTCATCAAACTCTATTCAATAGTATTTGCAAGAAAAAGTAACAAACACCCATTTATCCATCCTCATTATTATTAAAGTAGGGAGTAGAATATGTAATTTTATAATAAATATTTAATTTCATTTCCTTATAGTTCCATGTCCGGATGTTGACATATGATGAGTGATGACCTAATATTGTATTATACGATAAATTATGTCTAAACTTACGTTGTTTTTCATTCAATTTTACAATTCGTTCTTCCACTTGTTTGAGTACTGATTCGGCCAATAATGGAACTTTGGACTGGTTATTTTTATTCATAATTCCAGTTAATTTTGTAGATATTCATTTCAAGACTTACGAACACAGAACCACGAATAGGTAGTAAAGTAACTAGTAAACGTAGTGGTTATATTCTAGTTGTATCTGTATATAATTTGTGAATTTTATAGTGTGGAGGCATAAAATCACAAATTATTATCAAATTATATTACATATTATAATTATTATATCATCATAAAATATAAATAAAGGAAATAAGGAAATACAACGGTCAACAACCAAAGAGAATCTTATTACCACAGACTACAGACTTACAGAGTGAACAGACTACTTAGAGGTACTAGTACTACATCTTCTAACGGTACGCCACAGATGTAAAAGTCTGTGCGCTACGCTGTAAGCACTGCGATGTCAATAATCACAGACTACTGAGAGGATAATCGACTATTTGCACAAATCGTTTCCAGGAACTATTACTTAAAAATACATAATAAGCAGAATCGATTACATATAAAATAGAACAGACTTCTTTTTGGTTAAATTACTTATTGGTTATACAACCTAGTATGGTTGTATGAACAACCAGCAACTAATCAGGCGTCTAAAATTGTTTTTTTTTTGTGGGAAAACGTTTTGTATTTACATAATTTCAATAAAACAAGAACTTTTGATGTTGAGTTCAGAATCACAATTTTTTAAATTTGGTTGTTACTGGATTTTGTTTAGGAGGATACAATCGTTTATTCATGTTTTTATACATTTGTTAAAGCCGTTTAATATGAATGACATTCATATTACACATTTAAAAAAAATATTCTGTACTGACCCGAAAATTTATTTTAATTAAAATTATTGGGGGGCCTAGCCTGTGTGGCATGGTAGAAGCAAGAAACCGATACTCGATTCCAAAATGTGTGTTGACTATTATTTTTGTTTAGACGATTGATTTCATTAGACGACATGACTGTGTAGTAATTTAGAGCAGTTAAATTAGATACTAACTCCTTCGGCTAGGTACCCTTATTAATATTAATAATTTTGTTCTTGATATTTCTAGTCTGTGTTGCGAATGCGCGCGCATTCATAATTTCAGGCTGAAAATCGTAAACGAGCTAACAAAATAAAGTGTCAGATTTTTGGTTATATCAGAAAGACTTTTATTGTAAAAAGATAGCTTAGTTGACATAATATGAGAGACATGAAGTATAAACAATAGAATAAAAAATATTTATATCACAAAATCTACCAATTCTCACAAGGTACGTACAAATATTTTTATTTTTCTATGTAATAATTTTACCTTGAGTACAGACTATGGGGTGCGGTTACAGGTTTCTGAAGAGCGATGCCTGAACATTTAGAACTTCAACACCTTGTGGATCTCTCAGCGGGCAGTGGAGATGAAACACTGCCGAATCTACTTGAAAACAAAAGACCACTAATAAAACGATGTCCATATCTTGGGCTGATACTCGCAACATTATCATCTTTATTTTTTTCATTATGTTCAGTCATTGTGAAGAGCCTTGTAAACATTGACCCGATGCAACTTGCTATGTTTCGTTTTATCGGAGTTTTGCTGCCAACCATACCAATAGTTATCTATACAGAACAGCCTGTTTTCCCTCGAGGAAAACGAATGCTATTAATATTACGGTCTATTGTGGGCACAGTTGGATTAATGTTAAGTTTTTACGCTTTTCGAAATATGCCTTTGGCAGATGCATCAGTCATTGTATTTTCTGTCCCTGTGTTTGTTGCATTATTTGCTCGTGTTTTTTTGAAAGAGCCATGTGGCATTTGGAATACAATTTCCATTGTTTTAACTCTTATTGGAGTAATTTTAATCACTCATCCTCCTTTTCTGTTCGGGGATGATACAAACATAGATCACAATCAAAATTATAATAGTTTGAAAGGTGCTGTTGCGGCTTTTGTTTCTACAATTTTTGGAGCTAATGCATACGTTTTGTTACGAGTACTTAAGGGCTTACATTTTTCGGTAATTATGACAAATTTCGGTGCTATTGCTATTTTACAGACCTTGCTATATTCTATTATATTAGGTGTGTTATGTATGCCAAACTGTGGCACGGAAAGGTTTTTAGTTGTTTGTTTGGCTTTATTCAGTTATTTGGGCCAAATCTTATTGACAATGTCCCTTCAAATGGAACAAGCTGGACCAGTAGCCATTGCCAGGTCTGCTGATATTGTGTTTGCCTTTTTATGGCAAGTAATGTTCTTTAACGAGATACCAGGTAAGTATTCAGTTTTTGGCGCAATATTAGTTCTGAGTTCAGTTATACTCGTTGGTATGCGTAAATGGGCATTGGCTCTACCTGCAGATTCACAGTTAAGAAGTAAACTTGGCGTATTGGCCCGATAGTAAACATATATGTTTATTAAATCACCTAATGTTATAACACCGAAGTACCTTATTAATTTATTTCCTCTATATTAATTGTATTTTGAATTCTATAAGATTGTTAATATTGAAATATATAGCGATTCTCATTATTTTAAAAACTAATCCCATGTTATATATTTGTGTATATTTACGTAGAGCATTATTTAGCAAAAAAAAAACCTCCTCAGAATACCCATCGTGTTAGGAATTGTGTTGTTATTTTATGATCGGAATGCTTTATTTGAAATAATAACATAAGAATAATCACAATAATTAATGTAGTAAGCGTTATCTTTCACCCTTAAAGACTGTTAATTAAGTCCACTTGAACTTGAGTTGTGTATCTTGCGTCTATACTAGTCACTGTTGTCAATATTTGTTTCCTGGGTTGAATGTTAATGATGGCGCTCAACAAATCGATTGTTGTAAAATTGTTGTTACATATTATATTAAACGCGTACTCGTATCATTAGTCACGTAATATTTAGATATTTCTACATAACTCTATCACAGTGTGTCACTATATTAGGCAAACTATTAAAATCCCAGCTATTTTTTAGAAGAAACTTATTTTATTGCGATACAATTATTGGTTAATCAAATTATTCTGTTATTTTACCATTTTAAAAACGATTTTGTTATTAAAGACGAATTATGTATTATAAACAAAACTTCCAGCATAATCAGTGTTCTGAGACCTTATGTTATTTAACTAATGACCCGAAATACATTTTAAAAGTATTAGAGCACGATTTACAAAGATCATATGGCTTTCACTATTGGGTAGGCAATTATTGTTACATACCTAAGTATTAGATACATTAAAAAATCTTATTAACCATTGTCCTTAAATTTTTTTGGCACTTACTTTACCAGGAATAAACACAACCATTCTGATCCATATTCGATACTGCAATTTCAGCAATTTCCTGTAGCTTAGTAATTTGATTTCTTAAAACATGATGTCCTTGGCGTTTTGTTTAATTTTATGACTATACATTAAATAATAATGTGTACAGAGTGCCTCCATTATAACTATTCCTGTGTTATCTAAATTATTAAAATGACTTGTCTATGTAGTCGTAAAATAAATATTACTTTACTTACGTAAAAATTACAATACTATTAATAAATAATAATTTCTTGTAGTGCATATCGTCATTTTTAAAATAAACAAGTACCAAAACAATTATGTTATCAATGTGATCGATAAGTGTAAAAAATATTGTGACTATCCTATATTTCTTATTTTATGTCTTAGCGTCTCTTCTCACAGTACGACTTTTCGTTAGTGTTAATAACATTATATTGATTAAATTGTGATATTTTACTTCTAGATCAATAATCATGTACACTGCTTTCAGTAATAAAAATTGACATTAAAGCAAACATTTTTTTTAAATGTCCGAACGTCGCTTCCCATGTACCTTCCGTTAAAAAAATATTTATGAGCTGATTGTTGAGTTGAGCTATAAACTTGTTTTACTCTGGATTTTTTCTATGACATTATAAAATAATATACAAGCAGTATCTCGTAACAACATATCATTGTCATACCTGAATATTATAATATTGTATTATTTTTTCAAATTAATCTTTAACTCTTTTCGAATAAATTCACATCTCGATCATTCTTGAAACTACTTAATATACCCATCATAGGTATAAATTAATATTATGATTACTCATGGGTCAACCATGACCAAAACATAAAATATGGGTCGAATTGAAAACTATTATTAACCCGTAGCCGGAGAGAAATAAATGCTCACTATCCAAAACCAATTTTTTTTTTTAGTCCCTTATAATCGACTAAAAGTTGCAAGAAATTGTAGCCCGAGTCTCCCGGTTATTTTTTTGTTTTGTCATGTCGATGTCGCCAAATTGGGTTGTCAGTCAGTTTCATTTCACATTTGACAGTTAAGACCAGTCAATCAGTCATTGGTGCCAATTCTGTTGGCACAACTTAAACTAAACTAGACTAAAATTTAGTTTAGTTATGTCAAACGTGGTTTTCTATTCAGGAAAGACAAGATTAAACTAAAATTTAGTTTGACAGCACTATTATTAATTTAGTTACTTAATTTAGTCTAAGCGGTCATTTATCTATTCTGTTGTAGCAAATTTTCGTCTAAAATTAGAGAAAATCCGACTAAGTTAGTTGGCATGAAAATGAACGTGGACTAAAATTAATTTAGTTATTTCACCGCTATTCATACGAAATTTTCGAGTAGTTTTATCGTCATACGTGTTTATGTTGCCTTGGAACAAGTAATTTTATATATTTTGTAATAAGTACCTACTCTACTACACATAATGGAGGAGTATATGATGGTTGTTGGTGGCTCTTGTAGATTCATTGGAAAGATAAACTTTCTCTTACATCTTCACTTCAACTCTTCAAGCGAAAAATTCCTTACTAGGTAGGTAGTTACAGATTATAATATGTACAACAAAATATTTTACTGAAAAGCAATGGTACATATTAAAAATACATGAACTTACTCTTCTTATAAACTATCAAGAACGAATTCGAATGGAAGGTTTGCGGGTTTGAGTTTGGATGAATACCAATCGAGTTGTGTTCAAATTTTTTTTCACAGGTAGGTCTTTTTATAAGAAGTCTTTAGGCCAAGTTTCAAATTGCGAAAACAGATACTTTTGGAGAAATAATTTTTCAAAAGTTGAAGTTAAAAAATTTATGTTATCTATGGACACAACCCTTCCGTTTTACCTGCTATAACACTCGTAAAAAATTTGTATATCGTAAAAACCAACAAACGAGTACCGACGAGTATACTATGTTAATGAATTTGTGGTAGGTTTTAATAAAAGTAATGCTAAGATTTATTATTGAATCTGCCAATCCTGAATTAGGTTAATTACAGTCACATATTATATACACAAACGCTAAAAAAATTACACTCCTTTTTCGTTAAATCGTGTAAAAATGATCGGTCCGTCAAAACCATCAATTATAATGTATAGGTATTAATTAATATTCGACACGCTGGCAACTCTAACAATTCAATTTAGTGTAAATTTGGTGCTGTCAATACGGTGACTAAATTTAGTCAGACCGTTAATCAGAATAGCTTTTAGAACTCTCTAAACTAAATTAAGAAATTTTATAGTTTAGTTTAGTTTAGTCAGGTGAACAAGAGAATTGGCACCATTGTCATTGTCAGGAAGGTCAATTGTCAAATTATATTCTCTTTGGTCAAACCATCGAAATTGTGGAACGTGATTGGAACATAATTTTGTTTTTCCTGCTAATCGCTAAATAAAATACAGAATACTATTAGCTAATACAGCCTAATTCGGCGTAAAGCTCTCTAAAGGTACCTATTTAATAATTGGTTTGGTGATTATTACAAATAGACAAGCCACTTAATTTAATTGCCTCAGTATGAGAGAGTTCAGCAAACAGTAAAATTTTAGCTACTACCTACTTATAGCATGAGATTTAAATCTTAACTCTCATCCGAATTATCTTGAATATTCATTACAAGTTACAACGCGGTTTAATTCTAAGACGCGGCAATGGCAGATCGCCTCACACAACTACAGGACACTATAAACCAGGTATGAACCCTAAATGGAAGTTCTCTGTGGAATGCATCTCTCATGGCTCTTGAATTAATTAAGCAAATGAGTATGTCTTTATTCTAGCAAGCTGAACATTTTTGCAACAGCATAGGGATATTGCAACAGTTTTCCACACCTAGTAAGTTTCCGGGATTCGACCGTAGTGGGTCGCAAACGCCGCAACAACAGCAGAATCAAGAGGACTATGCTGTTCTGTTTGCGGCTTTAATTTCAAGGTGTGCAAAGGATATAGACACACTGATTGAGTCGCTGCCAAGTGAGGAGAGCTCAACGGAGCTACAAGTTCAGAGTTTGAGGAGGTTGGAAGCTGAGAATAAAGAAGCGGCGGAACAATTAGAAGAGGTAAAAGTTTATGGTACTTGGAGATATGATTGTATTTTTTTTTTACCCAACACAATGATGAATGGAACTTTTTCCTTATCCTTTCATTTGTTAGTTCGCAATTAGTTTTGATATTCTTTGCTATCACTCCACGGACTAAGTAGATAGATTAACTCTTTATTAAAAACACAGGAAATGGGAAAACCTAAGGATCTTAAAACTAACACAACATGCAGTCTATTCAAGCTTACTTATTGTAATGTAGTTTAGTGGGCAGGTAAATACAACCTCTTCGAGTTAACAACTTGATTACATAAAAGAATATGATTGAGATAATACCAAACAACTACTGTACCTAATTACAATTTTAACAATATTATAACCTTGACGTCATATTGTTACATGTCAACTCCATCATTAGTAGACTCAGTGCAACTTGAATTGGTTTTAGTGTTTTTATCCACCATTAAGTAAAATTTTAAATTCTATATAACACCACTAACTGACTGACTTTCTACTGTTTTAGGTTGTTCGACAGGGTGAGATATTACTAGAGAAGATCCAAGGAGCTCTCAGTGACATTGCACAGTGCCAACTGGACATGCAAAACCCTTTGCTAATACTAAACAAGGAAGTCAAACCGCAGTTATAGGACTTGACAAGGAATTGTGGTTAGGAATATCATTATTTACTTTTATTACTTTTGGCTAAGTGTGAAACTATGATCTTTTGTATTGGAGAGTGCTCCTAAACATTATGAATAATTATTAAAAAAAATAAAATATGCAGTTTACAAAAATTTTTTTCTTAGTACATGTTCCTTACTTATCACATCCATCAAAGCAGAAATAGGTGCAAAAGGCCAAAGAATAAATTGCCTATTTATGTCGGTAACAATTCTCCTTTTACTATGTTACCATTTACAACAGCTTTGTTTTAACGCCATCTGTGTTCAATCATTGGAACTAGTTAAAACCTGGAACTGCTTTGTCAAACACGGGGTCCAGCTACTTGCAGAGACAAAGTATACTCTGTGGCGTAGACTCCCTGTGAGTAGTGGTGTTCTGTGCTTGTAGATGTCGCTAATTCGCTAGTAAAAATGTTTCAAGCTATAATGGCTATGACAATGTGATAGAGACGTCACCCACAGATCCGTAAGCTAGTACTCGTAACTGTAGGTATAGGTAGTATATATTATGGAAAGTATACCATAGCTGTAAGTCCGATAGCTTTAGAGCAGACTCACAGTCACAAATAAACTAATTAATAGTTCACAGGTAAAAAATGGGGCAGCAAGGCTACTGCAGCGATGTATCTGGCCTCATATGATAAATGATTTGATTTGTTATTTAGGCCTGATGCTTTCGCACCCGCTACGTATAACGTACGTCTTACCACATCTCTGTTTGTATGATCTGAGGTTGGCATCTGCCGAGATTTTTTATATTACATTGGGCAAGTATAAAAACGGACCCACATATTATTATAACCACGTATGTTCTAGTATAAGTTCAATGTCAGACATACGGGCGATGGCAATGCCATTTCGGAAGCTGCGCCATCAGAAGGTGGACCACAATGCGGTCGGAAGTGAGCGTATTTCGAAATCAACAGTTTCAAATACTGTCCAATGTCACGTATTGAAAGCAAGTTTTACAATCCTGCTAAATCTACTAATTCGTAGGTATTATAAACGCGACAGTTTGTGAGGATGGGTGTTTGTTACTCTTTCACCCAAAAAATACTGAACGGATTATGATGAAACTTTACATAATATAGCTTACACATCAGAATAACACATAAGTACACAACATTTTGTTAAGATATATGTATACCAAGCGGGTAAAGCCGTGGACGGAAGCTAGTTAATTAATTATAGGACCGCCCGCTAATTGGAATCTTGCATGAAAATAAATACATAATTTCTATCGTTATATAGTTTTATCACAAAATGAAATTCACAAAAAATATATAATATCCACAAGACACTGCATTTAAAAGGTTAAGAAATTCAACAATTTTGTGTTATCGATTGTAGAAAGTGACTTTGTCTGGGCCCCGTAATTAACATATTAGGCATTTGTATCTACCTACATCCTACTTGCATATAGGTATAACTATATGTGCAGTCCTCTCACTCTACTACTATAGAGGTACCTACCGACTAGACGTTTTTTTTCTTCTTTCGTGGCCAGACACGTTTTGTGTATTTTGCCAATTTCTGTTATAGGACTAAAATCTTTTGCGAGTATCCGTCTACGTTGGTACCACCGCTTTGCTCATGAAGTCAATGTCTCAGGGTAACGAGCGCAATGCAGTGCCGCGCAGGCCTTTGTGTTTCAAAGTTCTGAGTGGCCCTGCAATCGTTACGGGCGTTATATTTACCATCAGGCAAACGACCAGCTAGTCAAAGTCAAAATCATTTATTGCGAGATCGGTGACAGATTGGTGATCGTCTCGTTATACATACATAAGTATAAAAACAAACTACATCCCCACGGGATCTACATAGGTACAATAAGCTATTGCACAATTCGCACTCATATGTACCATAATAATAATGCATATTTCACTCCGGCCAAAAAGTTTAGCGTACATAACCACTTCATAACTCCCGACGTTACGGGGTTATCCCCAAGCCTGTAAATACAACTCCCTGATTCTACGAAGCTTTTCCTCAAGCCCGCGAGTTTCCAACACGGAAGGAAGGAAGATTTCACCTGACCATCCTAGACCCTTCGAACCGGCTCCATTCGCCACTCCCTCGACCACCTGCTGTCGCCAGTAGCTATCCGACTTTCATGTTGAGAGCACGTGTCTACATCTAGACGCCGCGAGTTTACGAACGCATCGTTGAACGTTCACTGCGATATATGAAGACTTTTTGAATTGCGCTAAAGTTGCGATTATGCACTCGGAACTGTGACTGTTTTGTGGCTTTAAAGTGGAAGTGTTTGTGAAATTTGGAAGGAAAGGCGCGGAGTTCGCTGAAAGTTTCGGCAACAGGTATGTTTTCATAACCTTTGAAAGGCTGTAGCATATAGATGGTGTTTTACTTTTTTCTGCAGCAGCCTGCCAGCCGAATAACGAAGGGTTTTCCAAATGTTTTCCTTTTTTAAAACCTTGATTGAAAAGAGGATGTGTTTGTTTTGTAAGCTTCTACGTGTCTGTTGTTTTGGATTTTTCTTAGTTTGTGGTTGCTTCGAGATGATTTTAACCGTCTTCCAAAAAAGGGGGAGGTTTTCAATTCGTCTTTACTTTATGTTGTGGATGTTACTCGATTTTTCCGTCAATTCTCAACTGATTGAATTATTTTTTTATGAGTAAGCCGAACTCAAGGGCGGTCCTTTTAATTTTATGACAGAATACCACCCCTAAGGGTGGAAAGGGGTGAAATTTTATATATCGCGATATTTTTGCCGAAGTCGATTCTCGCTTTTTTAAAATCAATTTTGTAAATCAAAATTGATTTTAAACATGCCTTAGCCGCGCGATTAAATATGAGCTACCACAAATCCTGATCTAAGTAGTGTCTAACAGTTGTCTAAAACAATTCTCTTGTGACATTTCTAATCATTTTTGACGTTTAGTTTTAGACGCTGTCTAGCTAAACAGGTGACTAAAATTGCTTTTTGTGGTAACACTATAAATGTTTGTAAAATGACTGCTAAAACTTGCTTTCAATTCTTGCAATAAACTCGAGTGATTATAATTGCAAATTAATTGCGAATGGAATCAGTAAATTTATAAGAGCCCACATAAATACGAGCACTCCGATCCACAACATACCAATCCGAAAGCCAAAAACTGTCCGTGTGTGGAGAATCTCAAAATGGAGTGATAGAAATATTAGAAATCCATCTTCAAATCAAACGTTCCAATTCATCGTTAGTGGTCGATACGAAGTTCCATTACGCACTCAGTTGGCAGTCCACGAGACGCAAAATGACCGAAAAATGGAGCGGTGGCGCGCTCGGAATGGATCGAGTGACCGTCTGTGTGTTCGAAATTGGACATCCATCCACTCAATCCACGACGCGCGGAGCGATGGATTTGGAACGCTCGTGTATGGGTGCTCATACTGTAACAATAATTTATTTTATATCTGCAATTGCACAATCGAACTTGCGCATTACAAAAATATTGGGTTACAGAAACATACCTATTTACAAATGCAGTCACGACCACTCGATACAATTCTTTATAAGTTAAAATGTCGATTTTGAAATCGATAACCTATAAGTACCTACATACATATTAGGAATCTATAGGGTAACGAGACGAGCTGAACGTTTGTCTGTAGGTAGGTATAATGGTAATTGGTAAGTATAACGCTAGCCCATAACAATAAAATTATAGTGCCACTCAGAGCTTTGAACACAAAGGCCTGCACGGCACTGCATTGCGCTCTTTACCCTGAGACATTAGTTAGGTAACAATATCACGTACTTTTATCTCTCACAGACAAACTCTCGAACCAATTGAGTGTTCCTTCAGCCCAAAGAAAGGGATAGAGGGTAAAGGGTAAAAGCTAGAGCTTCTCCTCAATACTGAGCATCGTGATGGCCCCGACCAAGGTTCTCTTTGACTATTTGTGTCAATCGGTGGATCAGTGGGTTAGGGTTAGATCTCTTTTGCGAATAATTTCCATCAAACCGGAACACAATAATTCATGCACATCACTTCTAAGTCTTATAAAAACTAAGTTTTACATAAACATGACCCCTAACCCCCGACTGTACCTACAAAACTAAAGTACGTATTGTACATTTCAGCATGTATCTTGCTGAAATGTGCTGCTAAAATACTGCTGCATCCGTGATGGCTCAGTCACAAAACACCTAGAAGCACACTCAAAAAGGGAAATTCCTTCTAAAAAATAACCATCCTAGTTTTTCGGGTGACTTGGTGGGAAAAAATAAAAATTCATCCAATTATTGGAAGGATTTGTTTTAGTGGGTAAGTGTTGAAAGGAAATGGTCGACTTCTGGAAGTAAACCCATTTGAATGGAACATTTTGGAAGATAAAGTGCGATTCAGAACGTAATTTCTCTCAGTGTAGTTCAGTGGTAGAGATGTTACCCGCCGATTCGTAGAACGATGGTTCTACTCCTATGTTGAGCATTCGGTAATAGAACACATAATGCAACCATATCATGGTATTTTCTAGACCTCTCACCTAGCTAGCTCAGCACAACTGAGGTAACGACTGCATTAAGATCGTTTAGATCTACCAAGAGATGCCGATAGTGGCGACGATGTAGCGGGAGTTCAGTTGCAAGGCTACAATACTCAGTTGAAAATCTTTCGGCAACTATCGGTGTGTTCAACTGTTCAGTTCTATCTTCTATCCTATATGATCAGTTGACACAGTCGTCAAAGCTAACCTAGCAGTATTCTTAGTTCATCCTCTACGATTTCAATAACTTAATCCTTTCCACCTATAAGTTGCCTTGAAGAGATCGCTTATAGCGATAAATCCGACCATTGTAGCACGATTGTAATATTTTTACGCTTGTTTTATATCTTTCTTTGGTGTGCACATTAAAGCGTTTACCTACATCTATCACGTATGGAGAATAAATAAAAACATGCGCTATGTTGACAGCAGAGAGCGTTTATGCAGATCTTATTAAATTATAGACGAAGAAACGGAACCAGCAAACCATAGTAATAAGCGCACGTATTACGTATATAAATAAGCGAATATTTGAAATGATCGCGGATGTGTCGTGAAAGTGCTGACCTGAGGAACCGGCTTCATAGCCATAGACTGAGATTTCCAACGGCTCACCTTGTTGCAATATCTTTATCTTTTTGATATATTATTTTAGGGATGAGTTTCGTGTGACCCAGTCTTCGTTTATAGGTGTAACTAGCTGCGGCCCTCGGCTACACCTCACTGGACATTGCTACAGTAACTGTGCATTATTCGATACAAAATGTATGTAGTAACCATAGAGATATATGATGGGGAGTTTCGTGTTACATAGGGACTGAACCATTTGACTATAATGATCTGTGGAAGTAACAATCTCTCTTTGCACAAAATAGCGTCGGTAGAAGGGTACAGGGGTCGAGGAAGACTAAAGAAAGTGTAGATGGATGGCGTGAAAAATGACATGGGTAGGTAAGGAGTGAATGCCGACAGGCACGTATACAGAGGGGGGTATAGTTGGCATAAAGTTCACATGGTTGTTTCAATGTTTGTCCCCCCCCTCCCCTCGGACCAAAAGTTTGGATATGTGCCTTAATGTCGAGATGACGGCAAATATAAATTTGTGAAAGAACAGGTTGTAGCAACTCCACAAAGTGAGTTTTTTTATGTTATGTTATTTGATAGCGAGATGAGCTGGTCGTTTGCCTGAAGGTAAGCATAACGCCGGCCCATAACAATTGCAGTTCCACTCAGAACTTTGAAACACAAAGTCCTGCGCGGCACTGCAGTGCTCCCGCTACCCTGAAACATTAGGTATTAAGTCTCATAAGCCCAGTAATTTCAGTGGCTACTCTGCTCATCAAACCGGAACACAGTAATGCTCGCATATTACTGCTTGGCGGCAGACTTCACGAGCAAAGCGGTGGTACCAACCCAGACGGACACTCGCAGAAGAGTTAGTCCTACCACCTAGTAAAAAATAGATAAGTAGCTAAGCGTAGGAAGGTGATGTTCAGTTGTTCCATTGCTACGTGAAAGATAGACAAAGCAAAAACACACACTTTCGCTTATGTTTAATTAGTAGCGATTATTTTAGATCACACACAAACACACCGTCAGACACAGCATTTATCTTTATTAGTCAATAAGTTTAGAGCACAACTTTCGCTATCGTATCTAATCTATATATCTATACAAATAAATAAAATTGAAGTGCCTGTTTGTAATATCAAAATAACAGCTTTTTACTAAATGCATATGAAAGTATATACGGTAAATATAACAAAACAACCATTGTTAAAATTTTTGTCTATGTGTCTTTCTCTCTGTCTGTCTGTTTGTTCCGGGTAATCTCCGAAATGGCAGGGCCGATTTTGACGGGACTATCACTGTCAAATAGCTGATGTTACAAGGAGTAACTTAGGCTACTTGTATTTTAGAAAAAGAATTAGCGTTCCTCGCAAGTAAATAAAAACCTTGTAATCCAAAATCTCCACGCGGGTGAAACCGCGGGGCAGCAGCTAGTACCTAAATATAATGGCAATGACCTTGTGGTAGGATTAACTCTGTTTCGAGTGTGCATCTGAATATGTACCACTTTGCTCGTATAGTCTGCCGCAAGTTCGGTTTGATGAGCAAAGTATTTGGTGAAATTACTGAGCGTATGCGACTTAAGCCCTTATTCATAATCGATCTTCTTCTTCTTCTTCAGATTATGGCTTTTAAACGCTGCTTGAAGTTTTTCTGCTAGTGTCAAAGTGAGGCCAGTGTACGGTATTAATAATTGCCCGATTACAAAATAACCTGTAACTTACTTAATTACTAATGTTTTGTCTCGTTTTCAAGCGTAACAGCTTCCGTCAAAGAGAAGTTGACAGAGCAGTTTAAAGCATAGATTATCTTATTGAGCTTTTATGAATAATTACGTTAATTATTAAAACCTAATGTCCTAAGATAACAACAACAGCACCGCGGATGTTTGTGTCTTTCAAAGTTCTGGATGGCACTGCAGTTGCTATGAGCTGACGTTATGCAATCAGGTCAACGACCTCAACTCGCATGATTGGTTCTGCCACTTGGTAAAATGCTCTTTATAAGAAAACAATAGAAATAATTGGATAAATATGAGGCTAATTATTATACCGCCGCGTAGATTGTACTACTATTATTACGATACACTTTCTAATAAAAAAAACTGAGTAACATTGATCTCGATTCCAAAACAAGACATAAATCTTAAGTTCAAACGCCAACACGTGGGTTTCTCAAACATTTAAAGATATAACACGCCTGTCTGGGCGTCCTCTACAATATGATAATAAACTGGCCAAAGACAGAAACCTCGAAAATCCAGTTTTAAGACGTTATAATTTTAAATGAGACGTAATTTTAAGTTATGCCGATTCGAAACGAGACAATAATCGAGAATTTTTTTAACTAAATATTGTATACTGGTGAATTGGCTCGTAGTCGGTTGTGGAAATACTAATTATTGGGCTTACGCAATGAGATTGAATACCTAATAGTGTGAATTGTAATTTGAATAATAAAATTGTAATTTACATGCTGTTGTACGGCCCAATTACTTAATTTTGTAATTACCATGTTTTGTAGGAAATCAATGATTGTGCTATAGGTAGATGACGGATTTTTATTTGAAGAGTACCTATGATAGTTCGTCAGGTGGGCATCAGACAGTATCCTACCACCAAATTTGTGGTTGGTTCATCACGATTCGCGATACGAATGGCCATTAGTGGACTATATCAGCTCAAGCATTCATTCCGTATGGTTCTGGTCTAGAGGTTGTATTTTGTTTTGTACCGACTGTCAATTATTTTATGCATTAATAAATAAATCATATAAACGCAGAGAGCTCTCACATACATCTACTTACCTGAAACGCCTCGAGTATTTATCATAAACTAATACAATATTATCATATCTAGCTAAATATAAAAAAATTATGCAAAAAGCATACCTACTCAACGTTTTATATTTACAAAGGCAAATTACTAAAAAATAATGTTAAGATGACAGGTGTTAAAGACGTCATCGAACACACATTTGTTTAGATTGATCCAGTACTAAGACGTAGTAATGTAATCCAGTTCTATGCTAAAATTAGAAATTTTAGTTTGAAGTTTTCTTTTGAAAGGATTCTGCAGTAGAAGTGAAGAGAAGGAGATCCGATAGCGAGCTTAAGGTTTTGGTGATACACTGTTAGTGCTCTCCTGCAGGGCTAACATGCGCGCCACGACAAAATTCTGTCTACTGTTTTGTCTCGCTCGTTCTCTCGCGAACATGGGACAAATGCACGACATAAGCATCGAGAAAATTTTGTCACGGTGCGCATGTTAGCCCTACTGGTTATACTAACAGACAATCAGGTGCATGGTAGGACTAACTCTTCTGGGAGTGTCCGTCTGGGTGGGTACCGCTTTGCTCGTGTAGTCTGCCGCCAAGCTGTAATGTGCAATCATTACTGTGTTCCCGTTTGATGAGCAAAGTAGGCAGTGAAATTACTGGGCTTATGAGACTTACTATGTCTCAGTGTAACGAGCGCGATGCAGTGTCGCGCAGGCCTTTGTTTCAAAGTGGCACTGCAATTTTTATGCTTACCATCAGGCCAACAGCCGGCTCGTCTAGTTATCCAATAGAATAAAAAAAAACAAAAAACGAGTTGAAAACTGGGTTTGGTCATGAATCAAGCTACTGGAACTATCCAAATCACTTTAGAGGCGCCAATCTTTTAGTGCTTTTAGAGTAGCCGTATTGGACTACCGAACACGGCCACTAGACGCGGCCACTAGTGGGTGGGTGCAGCCTCCAGTTGAAGCCACGGGTAGCCACAACATACAGAGAATCAGGCTAAATAATCTGTGCAGAGAATAGAACGCTCGGGCTCGTTTTGACGGCGCCCAAGCGCCCCTTCTAAATTCTGTTCCTTCTCTATTCTGTGCGTGCGGGGAGTAGTCAGTATATGGGGCAGCTTAGACGCTCAAGCAAACGTACGTTTGCTTGTCAGAATAACAACGCTTTTGCGTCAAGCGCGGATTTAGTGATACTCGAAAGGCGCGCTTGACGTAAAAGCGTTGTTATTCTGACGAGCAAACGTACGTTTGTTTGAGCGTCTAAGCTGTCCCTAAGTGGTCAAGTGTGCGTGGGAGGCGAGTCACAACGGCGACCACCGCCTCAGCTTGTGGCTCAGTCGCATCCACTCAAACACTCAGGTGCGCCGATTCCATACAATGTATGAAAAATTTTGTCCACAATTGCAGTTGTGGTCGCGTTAGTGGTCGCGATTGGTGGCACAATGTGCGGCACCACTTAGATTCAAATAAAAGTGCAAATGGCTAGAATCTTAAGATTACTTTGCATTTATCTGCCATTTTATCTTTAGCAATACCATCTTACTTCACCTTGACATTTCGTGAGGAGCCGCGACCGGTGAGGATCTTTTTACAATTCGTTGACGGTTTCAAGTTTTCGCATTGCTGAGGTACTTTGGTTTATAGTCATTATTTTCTTTGGCTAGTTTTAACTTGTAAAACTACGTTAATATTAAGTTATTATTGTGTCCTTATGATATTATGTTTGCGATATTAGAGTATCTCCTTATAGTGGAGTAGGTAGGTATATTAGTACGAGGCAGTGCCGTAACCACGTAGCCTAAGTTTCTCCTCAAAACCGCGGTCCAGCCATTACGGAGATTACCTGGAACAAACAGACAGACAGACATTAAAAAAAAAAATTATTTGCAACAACAAATAGGTATAGTTAATACCTTTCAAATACACCGAAGAAAATGATACAATTTAAAAAGCTTCGTAGGTAGCTTAAAGGTGAACCCTGAACCCCACACTAGGATTACCTGTGTCGTGGAGTTCAGTCTCTTCCCTCGTAAGGCTCTAAATGCTTGTTTTGTTATAAGTACCGTATATACTTTCATATGCATTTAGTAAAAAGCTGTTATTTTGATATTACAAACAGACATTACAGTTTTATTTATTTGTATAGATACATATGTCGAAGGTACAATGCATCGTATGACATGTCGATTAGTGCAAGCACAGAGTTCAAGGTGCACGTTGCATCACAAATGGAGCAATAAAACTAATGGGAACAAAACAAAACCGCACACTTTCGACTTCATTCGCTACACGACATCGCCGCGGCTATTGTCAAGTCAATCGATAGGAAAACCGAAGCCTCACTTTTCACTAAAAGTGAGACTGATAAGTCAAGCAAAATTGCATTCGGAAACTAAGTCGTGACCTTTGAGACGGATGAGTGTAAAAATAAAAAAATATATTTATTGATATTAATTTAGTAGAAAAGCGGGAACCGACTTCAACGAAAATCCTACTTGTTAGTAATTATAAATGCTTCACTTAATATTATAAATGCGAAAGTGTGTTTGTCTGTTTGTTGATTTGTTGGTTTTTCACGCAGCAACGAAGCAACAGAGCGACGTGATTTTTGGCATAGTTATAGTTTATGGAGTTTATGGACATAGGCTACTTTTTACCCGCGGGCAGAAGCTAGTATAATATTATAAATGCGGAAGTGTGTTTCTGCGTTTGTTCTTCTTTCACGCAGCAACGAAGCAACGGATCAGCGTGATTTTTGGCATAGATGTATGTAGTTTATGGACTGGAGAGTAACAGGATACTGTTAATCAGCATAATATTTTAGATTTCAGATGTTAAAAATAGTCAATCCACTGCTGAACATGACACAAACTTGCTAATGTTCAACCTGCAAGCAAGCGTGCAAATATTAAAAAGCCATGTTAATTTAATGTCAATAAATTTACAAATAAAAGAAATAATATCTAAAATAAGATAAAGAACAAATGTCACCTAAAATTTGCATATTCGGCTATAGGTACTTATTATTAAACAATTTTGTCATAATTTAGCCGCTTGTAAAGTTTTGTTTTAAATTAATTGCCATTTAATATTTTGATGTCTTCCGGTTCTTTCTTGTATGTTTTATCTGACACATTTCTTTTGTAAATTTCTTTATTTCAATTTTATTTTATCCTGACAGAACCCGTGTGAAGCCGCGGGCAAAAATTAGTGTATTATAAAAACATAAAGTCATCCATCGCTATCGCGCGGTTTGATAATAGCACCCTTCCGTGACCAACACAATTTTGTAGTATGAGGTGCTTGCGCGCTGCTATTAAAAGCCTTCAAAGTTAGCTTCTTTACATCCAAGGTGTTCTAAGCCATAAATAATCATAAAACTCCAAACACTCTTCAACTTTATCGGTTTTTTAGGAATCAAGATTTTTTTATAAGTACACTGAGAAAAATGGATTTTGGGCCTAAGGTGAATTTAGTCTTATACGGTTAAATTATACATAAGTCAGGATAATTTGTTAATCTTACGTTGATTTTCGCTTAGCTAAGCGAAAACGCACAAACGGTATAGTCAATTACACGGTACGTAAAACGCCGAAACACACGTGCCGTAAAGAAAATTCGGAATTAACCGTATTCCAGTTAATATAGCAGTTCAGACTAAGAGAAACGCCTTACGCAGAGGGCGGTACATATTTAAGAAATGTCAACGTAATGACGGTAATATTTAGTATACGAAAAGGTTAATATTTGTATACTTAACACGAAATATACCCAACATTCAAACGAAACTAACGCAAGATCGAAGTCTTAAAACAACGCACATTAGCGGTACATATGAACCGAGAAAGGTTTTTTATGATTTAAATCAAGGTGTAAAGCATCGACTTTATGGTCTTTACATTGAAACGCCAGACCAACTTTAAAGCATTACATATAGGGTAAAAACTGATACTGTGTCAAGCGATTTTTGTGCTATCGCAAAGTTGTAAGCGACATACCTACCACAACGGCAATTAAATTTATTAGGTACCTATTAGCTATGCCCCGCGGCTTCGGGATGGAGGGGGAGGGGTAAGATACTCTTCCTAAAAGAGGGGGAGGGGTAAGATACTCTTCCTAAAATAGGGGGAGGGGTAAAATACTCTTCCTAAAAGAGGGGGTGCGGAAAGGTTTTTTTATTCCATTTTTAATTTTTCGAGGTTTATCCACTCAGGTCTGGAAGGCTGAACGGATTTTTATTCAATTTGCAAGCAAATCCGGTCAGAAAAATTGGAGAAATCGTTGTACTTATACTACCTACATAAAAACATAATAGATAACGGAGGTACAATAAGAATTATTTGGAAACATATATTTTTCTGGACATTTTTTTATAAAATAATGTTGTGGCCACATTCCGGCTCCATCATCAGGACCCTGGACATTATCTAGGAACAGAGTACTTGTAAAGACAAATCAAACAAGCCCAAACTCAATGGGGCTACGTCATTTCGTTACAGAGTTCCTGTGGTCACTTTCTGGCTCCGTCATCAGGACTCTGGAGATCATCAAGGGTCAGAGTACTTGTAAAGACAAATCAAACGAGCCCAAACTCGATGGGGTTAGGTTGTGTCATTACAGAGTTCTTAAGGCCACCTTCAGACTCCATCATCAGACCAGCTCTATGACATCATTATATTACATCGTCATCCGATTTGCATATGTGTATAAAATTTCGGTTCAATCGAATACCGGGAAGTGGGTCAAATGTAGATTGCAAGATTTGACCTAAACAAACATACATACAAACATTGCAAGTTAAATAAAAGCGTAATAAAAGTAAGCTCCTTTTCTGAAATCAGTTAAAATACATTACCTACATTCTGTACATTGTATAATAATGATCTTAACCTACCATTAATTCAATTTAGTTAAGTTAGTTAATCTTTTCGATAGATGGCGTTAGTGTAGAAAGTTGACTCTTTCTGAATCGCGCAAGCGGTTTGTTACAAGCGTTCCATAGGCCGCGCGCGAATTTAAAATTTTGTTGACAAGAAGAGCGCGATCGCTCTCACAGTTTGTATTGAGACTTCTGATACATTTGTAAGTATTTGGTACTTGGTAAGTTGGTAGTTTTTAGTATATATTTTGTGGTAGGTTTTTCAAGTAGGATTTTTTTTGGAGCCACTGGTAACTGGTTAACTGGCTCAGTAATCCCACGTGATGAGTTTTATACCAACTTACAAGAAGCTTGAAACGCTTTAGTTTACAGGAATATAACAGTAAATAAGGCCCTTAGGTTTGTACTACGACAGAAATCGCTTTACGAGCAGGTTCTAAATGGCTAGATAATAGGTTAAACCACAGTAACGAGAGATGCAAAACGCCTTAAAAGAGTTCCATTTGGCTTTCAATGCGTCAGATATTGCCTTATAGAAGTCTCACGGGTGTTCAATAAACACCCTACATACCGTTCAAATCGTCTTCCGGAAGTCGAATGCCACCGTCAGTCCTTCGATTTCTAACTGACTTACTATGTTTTACGCTAATTGAATACGGTTAATCTGTTCAATAGTACGATTGATAAAGTGGTTTAAGAGTCTTATTCATAGTATCGTAGTTTATTGAAATCGCTTTACGTAACTAGTATAACGCCTTCTACTTTAGAAGGCGCTTTTGTTCGTTTTACGTTTGGTCGGTTTTTTGCCTTCATACCAACTAAATCGGTCGTTATTACGGCGCTTCTAACTTTACATTTTTCTCAGTGTAGGTACTCGATAAGCAGGTGAGGGACAACGGGAATGATGGCTCGTAACTCGATAAGTACGATAGTTGCTAGACTTGCTTGTTAGTTTCAACCATTATCTCGCCTGCGGGGTTAAAAAAAGACCATTTTGCCCGAAACATTATGGTCAATGTATGGTCAATTATTATCAAATTATGGTCAAACGTAAGCCTATTTTGGTTAAAAAAAAAAATATGAATATTTTATGATCCATTTCATAAATCGTAAAAGGAAATTCGAAGATGTGTAAGTTATTAAGCATCCTCTATTAGATTCTCCTATATTTGACGCTTAATATCAGTTCGCTTTTTTAAATAATGTTCATGTAAACATATACATCTGTGGCGTTTGGATATGTTTTCAAACGTCACTCGAGCGTTCTACGTTCTCTTTGGTAGAGCTGTCACTGTTTAGCGCGCAACTGGTTCACTAGTCTTCCAAAACTTGCATTATTAATTACAAGATTTACAAGTGTTTTTCCTGGTGCTTCGATGCTTTTCACTCCACCACCGACATAGTCGTAACTGGGCATCGCCCAAGTGAATATATATGTGGTACTTTGTTTGTGACTTGTGAAAGATATTACACATAATAGTTTACAAACAGCAGTTTCATTCACCATCGCACCGCAGCCCTAGATGGGACTTTAAATCCTATGTTTAAATCCCATACATCTCAAAAATTTCGCTGTCAACCGCGCCATATCCAAAGCACAGCTTTATAATGATTGACAAATACTTAACATAGGTAATTCAAAACTTTAGTAGTCGACGAAATACCTTTGCTTAGTATTCGATTGCTTAAACATTGACTAGAGTGCGTTATTCGAAATAATCTTGTAACTTAGGCAACGGTACTCAGCGAGAAAGCTTTTTAAGTCAGTAAGGTTGCCATCGGGTGGTTCTAACACCTACATTTTTTTAACCAACTTCCAAAAAAGGAGGAGTTTATCAATTCGGTGGGTATTTTTTTTATGTTTGTTACCTCATAATTATCTCCATCATTTATAAACCGATTTGGAAAATTCTTTTTTTATTTGAAAGGATATACTTTCAGATTGGTCCCATAGAATTTTCAATTTCAATTTTTTTTTGGAATTTCATCCAAATCGCTTCTGTAGTTTGTCACTGAAGTCGGTTCGTAGCTTTTTTAAAGCAATTTTTCTTTTATTATGTACTTTGTGTAAGCAGTGAAATAGCGTAATCTCTATTTCCCTTTTTATTATCACAGAGTAATCTTTGTGATTACAGCTAACATAGAAAATAAACAGGTGCAATGTAAACTAAGAAAATACTCCTTCCCAGATATGCCTTTTACAAAACCAAGCTATCTCAATTATGTGCCTGATAGCTACTAAAACCTCATTTGTTTAATTTCATCGCGTATATACACCTGCTTAACGGCAGCCCTGATCCAAGTACCTAAGATGTTTGTGATGAAATACCGCCGATGAGGGAAACTCGGGCTATGGTGATAGGGAGTACGTGACAAATCACTTAATTGGGTATTGGTGTGGTAACTAATCATGTTCCAATACCCTGGTGTCGAAAATCTATTGAATTAAACAATGAGGTATAGGTATAACATAACATTTTGTAACCGGACATTAGCCATAAAAAATGAAAATAATAAAATAAAATAAAAAATTAAGAATGATCAAAGAGAACTTACATGCCATCCGTATGAGAGGTTTTTTTTTTTTTTTTTTTTTATGTTATTTGGTAACGAGACGAGCTGGTCGTTTGCCTGATGGTAAGCATAACTCCGGCCCATAACGATTGCAGTGCCACCCAGAACTTTGAAACAAAAAGGCCTGCGCGGCACTGCAATGCGCTCGTTACCCTGAGACATTAGGTATTAAGTCTCATAAGTCCAGTAATTTCACTGGATACTCTGCTCATCAAACCGGAACACAGTAATGCTTGCACACTACTGCTTGGCGGCAGACTTCACGAGCAAAGCGGTGGTAACAACCCAGACGGACACTCGCAGAAGAGTTAGTCCTCCCACTAACGTAAATTGTAACCAATCAGCATGAGCAGTTTGTTAATTTTTAATTTATGGGTATGCGTGGTTTACTTATACATTCCGTCAGTATCATCAAAGATTGTTTTACGCTTGAAGCACATAAGGGTCATCTATCTAAAAACCGGAACCAAAGAACGACGGTCTCTCAGTCCGTCTCTGTAGCTTATTTGTTAGTAACCCTGCCTGCAAAGTGTGATATACGGAATCCTAGTGTTGGGGTATAAGTGCGTAAGCGGTATTTATTTATTTTGATTGACGCTTTATCGGTCTTACCACAAAAAATAAAACACTCCCTAAACATGTGTTGAGGCGTACACGGTGCTTATGATTAAATATGTTTTACTCGATGAACAACCATATACCTTGATTTGTGGAGTGTCGAACCGTTGTATAACTCAATTTTGTAATAATTAAGGATATTTTGATGATACTGGACGTAAAAAAATGTTTTGATTTTATTTTTGATTCGATCATAATATCACCTGTATATTCACCTCCTTAAACATTTCTACTGTTTACGTATATACCCTGTATATCTTGTTCACATTAATGATATTACTATGTATCTCTTTAAAATCACTTTTAATGACAACGAAAAAAAGATTCTTAACCCAAATCTGTTTTCTTTTTGCAATTCTTGATAGTATATAATATATATAGTAGTAGGTATAGTATATATGCGCTGGTAAGTCGCAGTGGACGGACAGTAGTTACTAACATGTTATAAAATTAAACACGGTTAGCTAATAAAGTTTTATTAGTAACATGTCGCAGCAGACCGTGCTTTACGATGACAATTTTCATGTTGATTTATGCCGGTTGTCTATGGATTTATCGAACCCTAAAAAAGTATACTCGAATGTATGTCAGCTGTCAGACAGCGGCGCCTAATTTGAGTTAAAAAGCAAAGCACCGACATTTCACTTTCGTTTCAAGTAGCGGTTACCGCTGGCGCTAGTTACAAACGGTCCATTGTCCAATTTGGTAGGTGCCGACCAACGTCGGTAAGCCGACCACGAATAACTTGACAAACTATGTACGTATGTATGGTGCCTCTGTATATTATTTATTTGAACTATTCAAAAAGATATAAAGTGTTTACTCAATTAACAGAAATTGTTACATAAAGAAATACTAGCAGACCCAGCCACGCGTTGCTGTGAATTATAAATTATAGTGGAATATTACGGCTATAAATTGAGATGTAAGCTATCCTATCTTTTAAGTTAGATCAAACTGCATACGGTGTGCAAATTTGATTAAAATCGGTTAAGTAGTTTAGGAGTTCATCGCGGAAAAACAACGTGACGCGTAATTTATATATTTTATTAAGATATATAGCTGAGCGATAACAGTAAACATGGTAGGTGTATCTGTGGTCTTCACACTTGAGAAAGCCTATAATATTACTTATGTTTGAGTAGCTTTTTTCGGGCTGAGCGCCTTCTGCGCTCTCCAACAGTCCGGTGACGCTGTAGAGGCCGCAAGACCAAAAGAACGGTCCTTCAAAAAAAAAAAAAAAGCTTCTGTGTTTGATTTACACACTCACACTCACACTCTCTTTACAAGACAGTCGGTGTTTTGAAACGATAATGTGCAAGTGAAGGTTGTGAGGTAAAGGTAGGTGGCATTTTTGGCTCAGAAAATATAAGTAATACCTACTACGTGATGAACGTATAATAATACTACTTTTGGATCTTCTCGTTATAGAATAAAGAATAAAAATCGCTACCTACTGGACTCCTGTATTGGTTATAATATTTATAAATCCTTCAATAATCGCATTTATAAATTTCTCGATCCATTTTCCTTGTATTTGGCGATCTTGTCACGTAAAAAGTGTCCTTTTAAAAACAATGCAATGTCTTCTTGTTGTAATTCTTGTTCTAGTCACACATTTATAGCTTGCCTTGAATTTTGTCATCGTTCTAGAGATTACCATAAATACTATAGACTATATAAAACCTAACTATAAAATTATTAATCTTGTGGGTCAAAAGTAGAGCACAACTCTTCATAACAATTGGACGAAATGCTTCTATTCAATACCACAGAATAAGTAATATGTAGCACAAGTAAAACTAACACAAAATTAAACAAAACCTTATAAATAAAAAACGTCATTAAGGTCGCCTTCACTTATAAGTACATCTTTCACTTATAATACAGGCAACATTGGGTTTTTTATTTATGTATTCGTCTGTCCCTTATTTTCATTTATTTTATTATATGTGTAAAACTGTAATGTTGTGTGATGTCCTGAAATAAATGTATTTTCTTTCTTTCTTTCTTTCTTTCTTTCTTTCTTTCTTTCTTTCTTTCTTTCTTTCTTTCTTTCTTTCTTTCTTTCCTTCTTATACAACTTATTCTTAGGTACCTACCTACATTTTTATTGGTGCCATCAGTTGATGAACATATAGGCCTACCACATAGGATAGAGTTGCCATAATGATAATTAACCACGCTTGTCATCCATCTTTGAGATCTTAATGGATTATAATGCTGCTGCCCATGCCCTGGATATTCCCCTAGCCGGCTTTAAACGTACCTGCGGGAAGAGATAGGGTAGTCCCTGGACCTATTTATATACTGAAATCTCACGCCATGGCATATTGGTGTAATATTACATTATTAGCCTCTTACGCTCCCACTGCTGGTAAATCGGCCTTCTCTCAGAGGGAGACAGTGTAATATATGCGATACTTCAATATTTTAAAGAAGTAAAGTTCAAAGTATTTTTGTGGGTGGTAATCTCTGGTACGTCTGATACAATTGTCAAAAATTCTTTCAATTGAAAAAAATAAATAACTGTTCTTACAAGTTATCACAGTTTTACAAAACTGTGGAGTTATGTTTGGTACCACACGAATCATTGAACGGAGTTTAACTAAATTTGACACTGTACATTGTTAAATTAGATGTTTTTTTAGCTACAGCATCAATTAACTTCCAAAAAGTCAAGCACGAAACGTAGGCCAGCCACAAAAAAAAATATTTTTCTTCTAATTTATTTTGAGGCTTGAACCTAACAAAGGTATGCCAGCCCCATCGTACCCTAAAAAAATTAAAACTTATAATGCGAATTATAATTTTCCAAGATACTATAGAAGGCTGATTCTTAGTGTTCTCGCTTCATCGAAGCTTATTAAGGTTTATAGAATAATTACAATAGTAATTTCCTCGTTGAGTATAAAGGCCAACAGCCACATGTCGCCGCCATCACGGCCGTGAAATTCGGAGCGACAATCTAGATTTTTATACTGGCACTATACTTACTTATTACTAACTAATTGTTAGTGGGAGGACTAACTCTTCTGCGAGTGTCCGTCTGGGTTGTTACCACGGCTTTGCTCGTGAAGTCTGCCGCCAAGCAGTAGTGTGCAAGTATTACTGTGTTCCGGTTTGATGAGCAGAGTAGTCAGTGATATTACTGGGCTTATGAGACTTAATACCTAATGTCTCAGGTTAACGAGCGCACTGCAGTGCCGCGCAGGCCTTTGTGTTTTAAAGTTCTGGGTGGCACTGCAATTGTTATGGGCCGGCGTTATGCTTATACCTTCAGGCAAGCGACCAGTTCGTCTCGTTACCAAATAACATAAAAAAAAGCTTACGTGTAACGGTTTAAAAATGGCAATGTGATAAATTATATCACTGATATTAATGAATATAAGTTGATAAACTATCGTATCTTCTACCTTTTCTAGTCTACAAATATTTTTCTGAGTTATAATAATCGTAACATAAAATTGTTACATACTAAGCAAATAAAATCGTTTATGTATATTAGATGAATATAGATGTGGCATTAATGTAGTAGATAAGGAAGCATTGTGCCAATAAAAAAATTATTAGTGCAAAATTAATTAAGTCTGTGAAAATTAACTATAAACATTATGTCAGTCTACCTGTCACTAGTGTAAATGTAGCTCCCGCTTTACAATGAAGCCATTTGTAAGTGTTACTCACCGTTCGCAAAACAAATAAAGAAAATGTGAGTTATTGTTTGTTTAATTGCTGGAAATACTGGTTCTACTTCGTTTAACATTATTAGACGGAAAGAAATTGTTTATGGTTCATGTTTACCACTGAAGCTTCGTTCACAATACCGCAGTGTCTGAAAACAAAGGTTTTCAACCAGTGTGTGTTGCCAGTGATGACTTATGACACTGAGGCGTGGTCTTTTACTGTTGGCCTTATTAGCAAGCTCAAAGTAGCGCAACGAGCAATGGAGAGGGCTATGCTCGGGGTTTCCTGCGTGATAAAACCCGGAACTGGGAGATCCGCAGGAGAACGATAGTCAACGACATAGCTCTAAAAGTTAGCAAATTGAAATGGCAATGGGCATGCCACATCGCTCGCAGAACCGATAACCGAAGGGGAAGAAAGTTTCTCGAGTGGCTATTACGAACCGGAAGACGTAAAGTATTAGGCCGGCCTCCCTGCCCCCGATGATTTTTCAAGGCGTAAACAGATATATACTTTTATAGCCAGCACAGTTATTTTTAAGTGTAGGTCCTTGAGGGATTATTGTCGAATCAAGCGCAATGCAGGTCTCTAAAAAATAATGTAAATGTTTTGGCAATGGTCACAGCTTACACAATCAGGGGTAGGCTAATACTTGGCAGTTTGTCACATATCACATACGAAGTTACATCATACATACGTCAATGGCCGTATACTCCCGGTGTATGAATACGAATACCCTACTCTTCCGCGCCGTAGAATAGTAGGTGTCGCTGTTAGATAAGTTTAGTTTTTAGGGACGGATCTTCACACCGCTTGCGCTTCTCGATGGTGTAGGCTTTAGAAGTAGGTAATAGTAACTAGAGTCACTACAACTTCCGCGAGCGACCACCGCGGGCTTGCAAGTAGTAGCTTTAGCTAGATTAGAGCCCACATCAAACGGACGCACATGATTAGAGCCCACTTCAAACGGACGCACATGACGGAGCAGTTCCCTTCCGATTCCCGTATTCCGACGAGCGACGGCCCAAGCGTAGCGAGGTCCGTTACCCGTAGGACCACATGGTTCACCTCGCACGCGGTGCCTTTGAGCTAGTCGCCACACATCACTTTTTTTAGGGCTGAGCTTTCTCTCACCGTTCGATGACGCTGTAAAAAGTTCGATAGAGCAACAGCATGGTCATTTAAAACAAAAAACTTATCAGTGCGATCTGGCAGTGGAATTTGAGAGCCAATGCTGTCCTATAGGTTAAGTGTGTTCGACCTTCGACAACATTATCATATCCATCAGGTGAGAGAGCCGCCAAACGCGGAATTATTGATATTAACCGCTATTATATAAATGCGATGGATGGATGGATTTTTGACAAAGATATTTAGTGAAATATCCCTGCCTTCAGGGAATATAGGGAATTCGGGAGCGCCACAGAAACACAGCTTCTTGTAATGACGTTTATTGCGAAGAGACTAAAGACCGATACAATTTTAAGAATACCTACAATGAAAATATAAAACTTATTAGCAACTACCTACTTAATCATACATTACACCCTACCACCAATTTAACAATATAGCTCGCTATATTTACTAACCAAAAACAATCTTAATTAAGTAAGTACATGGCATGGGTACAGGTACTAGGTACAATAAATATCTAAGTACTTAATTCCGAAACATTACTTAAGTATATTTTTTTATTTTTATAAATACCAAGTACCCATACTACCTAGACACTTGATACACACAGAACTAATCACCACAATTACAGAATACACCATTACCATAATTACATTAATGAGCTACTGGATTACCATAGCGCTCTACTGGTTTTCTAACTCTTCGGGGTCGGTCGGCAACACACGGCGATAATGATCTGCGCAACATTTCTGACCCACTGGGATATGCCAAAATACTCGTGGGTCTGTGCCTAATTTGATTTATGTGCCTTTTTACCGATGCTGCACCGTTTTCCCGCCTTATTTTAAAATTACGTTCCCCTATAAAGTCTTCAATATATCCTTTCGTCCATTTGTCATTCACACCATAATCTCTCACCCACACTGCCTCTCCTATACTGAAATTCCGCCCCTGGCCGCCAGCGTTCTCCACCTGATGTTGCTGCTGCTCTTGCACTCTATTCTCTACCTTTCTCCCCGATCGAAGCAAGTCTAAACGAGATCGCAAGTTTCTTCTCTGCAACAGCATAGCCGGTGACTCCCCAGTGGTGCTGTGAGCCGTGTTACGATACGACATCAGATAAGCTTGCAGTGCTATATTTACATCATATCCATCTCTTTCGGCTTTTTTAATTGCTCTTTTACATAATTTTACCGCCCCCTCCGCAGCACCATTAGAAGCCGGGTGGTATATAGGAGTAAAAGTATGTACGATACCGTTATTATCCATAAATGCCTTCATCTCTGCGCTGGTAAACGGCGGCCCATTATCCGACACTATCTCTTTGGGCAATCCGAACCTAGCAAATATCTCCCTAAGAACCTTCAGAACCGCCGTGGCCGTCGTTCGCGTCATGTCAAAAACCTCAATCCATTTCGACGAAGCATCTATTAAAACAAAAAATGTCTTGCCTGAGTACGGTCCTAAAAAGTCCATATGTAATCGAGTCCAGGGTTCGGCGTGATATACCCAGGGCTGAGGAGGAGCTCGTGGTGGCGCCGGGGCCTCCAGCGCACACGTGTGACACTCCCTACACGAGCGCTCTATATCCGCGTCAATTCCAGGCCACCACACGTAGCTTCGCGCTGTTGACTTCATTTTTACTATACCCATATGTCCTACATGTAGTTCCTGTAATATTTGCGTCCTAAAGGATTTAGGTATTAACATTCTGTATCCCCACATAATGCAACCTCCATCTAAATATAGTTCCTGCTTCCTAGTATAGAACGGTTGCAGTTCCGGTTCATTACAACGGGTCGGCCATCCTGACTGTAAGTACACGACCACTTTACATAAAATGTTATCTTTTTTAATTTCACTCTTTACTTGTTCATGCGTTATCGGTAAAAAATTGTTTACGAAGTTCATATAAGTTACCTCCGCTTTGACCCTACCTTCCTTCGCTGTGGGCAGACGCGATAGAGCATCCGCTCCATTCCTACTGGTCGAGACGTATTCTATATCATAATTGTAACCTGAGAGTATAACAGCCCATCTTTGCATACGGGACGCCGCCATGGTCGGGATACCCGCTTTCGGTCCAAATATGGAGACTAGCGGTTTGTGGTCCGTCCTGAGAAGAAATTTCCGGCCGTATAGATATTGATGGAATTTCTTAACCGCATATATGATTGCGAGAGCTTCGCGATCTATCTGCGAGTAAGCTCGCTCTGCCGAGTTCAATACCCGTGACGCGTACGCAATGGGTCTCTCGCGACCATCCTCCATCACGTGAGAGATCACCGCGCCTATACCAATACTACTGGCATCTGTGGTCAAAATCAACGGCAGGCTAGGGCTGTAATGCGCTAAAACCTCACTAGAAGTCAGCATTTTTTTAATTGTGTTAAATGCATTCTCACATTCTGCCGACCAGACAAACTTAACTCCTTTTTTAAGTAATTCAAATAACGGTGACAACACCATACTTATGTTTTTGACAAATTTCCCATAGTACATCACCATCCCTATAAAGGCTCGTACTTCAGTAGTATTCGTGGGCGAGGCTACCTCTCTAATCGCTGCAAGCTTCTCGGGATTAGTATGCACCCCTTCCTTATCAATTACGTACCCTAAATAAGCTACCGAATCCGCAAAAAAAAAGCACTTCTCCTTTTTAATTTTTAAACCAAAACGTTGCAGTCTCCCTAGCACTACATGTAGCGTGTCTACCAATTCCTGATCACTTCTCCCGCTGATGATGACGTCATCCAGAAATACTCCTACTCGAGGCACGTCTGCGAACATTTGTTCGAGTTTCCGTTGAAAAATTCCCGGGCTGGACGACAATCCATATATTAATCTCTTATATTTAAATAACCCGCGATGGGTATTTATGACCGTATACTTCTGCGAATCCTCGTCGAGCAAAAATTGCGCGTACGCTTGAGATAAATCTAACTTTGCAAATCTGACTCCCCCTCCTAACTTCGCTAGTAAATCTTCTACTTTCGGCAATGGAAAACGGTCAACTTCGAGGCACTTATTTAAAGTTAATTTAAAATCACCACATACCCGAATCGTACCATCACGCTTTACCACGGGTACTATTGGCGTAGCCCAGTCGGAGGTCTCAACAGGCGAGATGACGCCGTCCGCCACGAGCTGGTCGAGCGCGCGCTCCACTGGCTCGCGCAGCGCGTACGCCAGCGGGCGCGCGCGCAGGAACACCGGCGCGGCGTCCGGCCGCACGCGGAGCCTCACCTCGCCGCCTGTGTACCGACCGAGCCCCTCCGAGAACACATCACTGAACCTGGAACTGAGAGATTCTACACTGAGTGGCGCTACACATTTCACATCGTTACATTCTATTTCTTTTAATACAATGCCGAACTCGTAAAGCCAACGTCGGCCTATTAAAGGCTTCCTACCATTATTAATCACGTACAAGTCTAAACGCTTACACATCTTATCCTTGTATTGTACGAGTGGTGATATTTTTCCTACTGGCTCCACTGTTTCGCCTGTGTAGTACCTCATCACTAAATTATGTTTTTGTAAGGGCATTTGAGGAAATAATTTTTTGTATAGATCATAACTAATACAAGAAATAAGACAACCTGTGTCCGCTTCCATCTGAACCAACTGATTTTCTATATAAACATTCAACTCGACAGGTTTACAAGTACCATCTACAGGGCCTAAATTAAACATATTTAAATTTACCTCTTCCGAGCCGTCCGAGTCCGCCTCTATTTCCGGTCCAAGTACCTCATTATTGAAGGTGTTGACACGCGAATTACCTCTCAGCCGGTCGCACATCTTCTTCAAATGTCCTGGTTGATTGCACACCCTGCACACATAATTTCGGAACTTGCATGCCCTCGCATCGTGTAACCGACCGCACACCTTACACTGTGTACGATCCGCCGAGTTCGGTCCAGCGGTGGGCCGTGTACTGCCACCCTCATAACCAACTTTGGTCGTCTTATTCCACGTCCCGGGCGAAGTCCCCTGAGCCGGTGCATAGCCGCGCCGGGCGGTCGTGCCACCGCTATTCCATGGCGCGCCGCGTTGTGCCGCGTTCACTTGTCGCCGAGCTTGCGCTGCGTGACACTCCGTAACCTCCAGAGCCTTGCTTTTTTGACAAGCCCCGTGCTCCTCGCGCCCTTCCACCACCGCCGCATTCACCTCTGCCGCCTCCATTGCGATAGCTAGTCTTAGCGACCTCTCAAACGACAAATCCTCGTCCGAAAATAACCTTTGCCTTATGACGTCATTATGTAATCCGCACACTAATTGATCTCTCAAACTTTCCTGTAACCAACCACCAAAGCTGCAGCCTTTAGATAGCCGTCTTAGCTCCGCCACATATTCCGCTATCGTTTCGCCCGGCCTTTGTTTTCGTTTTCTAAACCGGTACCGTTCCGCTAGAATACTCGGTTTTGGTTGAAGGTGATTTTGCATTATTTTTACGAGATCCGCGAACTTCTTTTCTGATGGTTTATCCGGGGTACACAAGGTTACTAGTAGTTCATAACTCGCTCCTCCCATGACCGTGATCAGTGTAGGCACTTTATGTTCCTCTTTTACATTGTTCACCACAAAATATTGTTCCAGTCGTTCCACGTACAAAGTCCAATTATTCTCGGCGTCGACTTGAAACGCTTCAATTTTGCCCACTGACATGATAACAACGATCGCAGCACGCGTAGATCCAGACTCGTCGCCAATGAAATATCCCTGCCTTCAGGGAATATAGGGAATTCGGGAGCGCCACAGAAACACAGCTTCTTGTAATGACGTTTATTGCGAAGAGACTAAAGACCGATACAATTTTAAGAATACCTACAATGAAAATATAAAACTTATTAGCAACTACCTACTTAATCATACATTACATTTAGTTTATGAATCGGTGAGTATCACAGGCCGCTTTTCATCCCGGAGAAATTCACATGTGGAAACGTGGGTGAACCGCAGGCAGAAGCTAGATTATTATAAAGGCGAGTCGATAGAACAAATCAGTCGACACACTTTCGCCCAAGGCCGAAATTTGTCCGAATTTCACGCAGCAACGGAGCAACGAATCGACGTGATTTATTGCATAGAGATAGTTTATGGACAGGAGAGTGACAGAGGTTAGGTACTTTCCGGAGAAATGCATGATTGCTGTGAGATCTCCGCACGAGTGAAGTCGTGAGCCCCAGCTAGTTGCTTGTAAATAAATTAAGAGAAAAACGGATGTCTCAGATGACGACACTAGACTATTGATCAAAAGAAAGAAAGAAAGAAAACATTTATTCAGACAACACTGCACAAAACAACAAAATCCAAAATAAAAACAGGGTGAAAGAAAATTAGTACAAGTACAAGTAGGTAGTAGAAAAATAAGAATAACGCAGGCACAAATAACACAACGTAAAAAGAGAACAAAATATAAAATCCGATGTCTAAGTGGTAATGTCATAGTTTTTCGAGTGCGCTTCCTGTAACACCTGAAGTCGCCACTACCTACTGGCACCCACACGTGATCACATGTACCTATTGTATAATCATACATGATTACGTGTTTAGGTGATATAACGTCATATTTATGTTCACACCTGCTAATGTATCTACTCGTAACATCTGTTAGTTTATATACTTAGGTAAGCAGCCTTGGAAAGGGGTTATGTTTGAATGAAAAAGGTGGATCAATGTCGCGTAAGCTGAGCCACTATAAGACGCTGTTTAAGAATGATTGGCAAAACGTAGCTATCAATAGAAAATCTTCCAGTTTATTGCAACCTTCTTTGTATAAAAATCATGTCTGCCAACAAAATAATAGACTATGAGTTCGCCAAATGTGAAATGAACGACGTTCACGTGATCGTTAGTTCAATTCCCTATTCAGACATATACCGGGATAAAAAGTAGCCTATGCTATTATTAATCTCCTGTCCATAAACTATATCTATGCCAAATATCACGTAGATCCGTTGCTCCGTTACTGCGAGAAAGAAGGACAAACAAACGTACAAACACTTTCGCATTTATAAATAAGTAGAGTATGGATTAGACTACTAAATTGTAAACGTGAATTTTTGTGATGATGGATGGATCTTTGTTACTCTTTTATACAAAAACTACTAAACGGATTTTGATGAAACTTTACAGAAATATAGGTTATATATCAGAGTAACACATAGGCTATAATTTATAAATATATAGACCACGCGGGCGAAGCCGCGGGTGGAAGCTAGTATAACATAAATTTCGGTGAGCGCGCGTTGAAGTTACATTTGGCAAGGGAATTTAAAATTTTGGTTTGTAACTGCATAGGTTTTTCTTAGCTCTAAAAGTTAGCGTTTGACCACTATGACATCACTATGACTGGTCTGTGGTCGGATACCTAGAATGATACTACTGAATGCTCCTAATTAAACTTTGCTAAATTTGTATTACAATGATTTTTTCACTGAAGTCTCACGCTCAAAGTAGTACCTATTCCGACCCCAATCTGAAGACCAGTACCGAATCTCCACAACGATATCATCGGAGCTTCAAAACAATCGAGGTTCCTATATAAAGGTCTACCTGATATAACTCACATCTCCATTAATATGATTATCATTGAATTTTAAGTACTTGTGGACATCCATATTGCTACTAACCAAATTAAATTATCATATTTTAAACCCTATCACGAGGTATAAAGAGTTATCAAATATTCACCAATATTTACTAAAATGGTTATTGCGACTGACCGAAAATGGACCTTAAGTACTTGTAATAAAGGCCGGTGTTTTAAGGCTGTTTAAATGTCAGTGCTTAATGTTTGCCCATTTGGTTTTGTTATGTCATCATCGACACTGGACACACCTTGTAGCGTCTTCATGATGTTTTATTTATATAATATTGTAGAATCCTAAACCCATTAATTATCAGCCTCTTACGCTCCCACTGCTGGGATACCGGCCTTCTCTCAGAGTATGGACCATAAGCCACCACGCGGGCCCAGTGCTTGGTGGATGTCACATGTCCCACGAATTTTGTGGTTCTTGAACATGCGGGTTTCCTCCCGATGTTTTCCTTCATCGTTTTAGAGCGAGTGCGATAAATTCGCACATAACTTGATATAAGTCATTGGTGCGGGGTCGAGTCGAAATTCGGACTATGGTGCTTCGGACTGAAAGCCGCGCCAATTCCCGCTTGGCCACTTTCGCTCACATCCTTAACTCCAAATATATTTTTTTTAAATTTGTTCAAATCGGTTCATAAATGGCTTAGGTGACAAACAAAAAAATTCAACCGAATTGACAACCTCCTCCTTTTTTGGAAGTAGGTTAAAAGCATTTGCCTTCCTTCGACATTCGGGTAAAAAGCACGTTATTAAAAAATAGTTAGATTATTTAACATATTGGAACTTAACGTTCAGGTATTCAATAAAGTGTTAATACCTACTATATGTATCTAAATATAGACATGAAATTAGCGTAAGATCAGCAAATTAAATAAACATTCAACTGTAGCAATTTGCTGCTGCGAAAGGCCAAAGCCCTATTGTGAAATGCGTAACTTCAATACTGTTAATACAGCACTAGATCGCAAAATTCCTAACAGCGCAAATGCCAGAGTAAGGTCAAATGCCGGCGATCACAGCAATAGGTAGTGTATAATTAATATTTGTAGACCTAGTTACTAGCCACATAGGTACCTAATGGTGGGTACTAGGTTATACCTTTGGTAGATCGAATTGGAGTAACAGGTGTAAGATATTTTTAACCGATTTCAAAAAAAGGAGGAGGTTGTCAATTCATCTGTATATTACTCGATTTCTCCATGGTCTTTATTTTCATGATAGGACTAGGGTTATGTAAGGGGTGGTCTTTTTAAGGGCTTTAAGGGTGGTGAACCTTAAAACCCTTAAAAAGACCACCGTCAGACCAGCGTCAATTTTATACGGTACATAATATAAAAAAACAACCCTTGTTAAATTTTTTGTCTGACTGTCTTTCTGTCTGTTTGTTCCGGGTAATCTCCATTATTTCGCACGGGTGAAACCGCGTGCAGCAGCTAGTCGAGAATAAAAAAGCAGGTCGGTTATTAACAGTCTAATAAGAATTAGACAAATACTTTTGCTATAATTTGAATTTTACCCTTTTGAGGTTCAACGCATTCGTAGTTAACGTTCATTCCCATTTATTGTCATGCAAAATAAGCTTTGTCACTAAACCACAGGCTCCATTTGAATAAGTTTGTTTACAGACGGCCGGAAGTTCGCCCGATCGGAAGCGGTGACGAAACACATCTATTCATGGGAAATCGATTTTGGAGCCATGACACGCGTTTGTGTTCGACAATCGATCAATGTCGTCAATCGATTATATTCGGGCTATCGAGTAAATAAATCGGTAATGCGATGACAATAATAATTATTGTGAAGGTCACTTTGAAGAGGTGTGCTTTGGCTAATCGTTCTAAGTAATTTAAGTGTACCTTTTCTACGCTAGCGCATAAAAAGTACTTTTGCGTGCAGATTTCGAATGATAAACAATACCTTTCCAAGCTTGTGAGATGAAAAACTGCGTGTTTCGCTCGGCATCAAAGTTATTTTAAGTTTCGTACCTTTAAAACCTTCGCTACGCTTAAGATTCTATTTTTGGATTCGAGATTAAGAATTCAGGATTCAATCTTAGTACCCTTCGCTTCCTCGGGTTTTAATACAAGTATTCGCAACAAAAAAAAAAGACTTAAAAAAATATTTTATTGCTTCGGTTGATATTCGAAAATTAGCTTAAACTATCTACGTTCCAAATTTCATCAAAATCTGTTTAGTTGTTACGGAGATACGTGGTAACAAACATTCACACACAAACTTCCGCATTTATAATATTAGTAGTTTTACGTAGTATTTGTATTCTCTTTTATTAGTAGGATATTTTGTTCAGTACCCATATGACATTTTTTTTATATTATTTTACGATATTTTTCTTGTGCATTGTCACAGTCGTAAGATGTAAAAACATAAACTGTGCATAACAGATATATATTGAATTAAACAAACGATTCGAACCCTTTGGAGAGTCTACCTCGTGAGCACAAACTCTTTTTACATAGGTATATAAAACCGTCTCTATTATAGGTAGGTATTTAATAAACCAAAAAAAAGTCGATCTCGTTATATCATATGGTGTCGGCGCAGTAAGTCTTTACAAATACATACACTTCTTAAAATAAGTGAGGAAAAAAAATTACACAATTTTTTTACAGCCGTCCTCCTTGCTGGCACCAACTCTTTGGGATTTCTGCCAGTATGGGCCTTGATCCGCCACACGCGCCCAATGTGGCTTGATTTGATAGATGTCGCATCACGCATATCCTCGAATTTTGTGATTATAATCTTAGATCCCAATATGTAATATATATGTTCTGTTAATATTGTTGCATTTCATTGCAACACAGTATGGCAGGCCTCTCATTTGCGTCAGTACATCTGGCAACAGTGTGTAGACCAAAATAGTTCACGACACAAATTCAATTGTGCAATGATTTGTTACTGAAATAATAATATAGATACTGAAATACTCACAGTAGGTATATTTAGACTGATACAAAATAAAGTTGTATAGGTACTAAGGAAGGTCCTAAAGAGTCGAGAATTTGGCACCAGCAGGGTTGTTTTAATTCACTCGGAATGATATCCGTGTCGGAAGCGACACTCTTGATCGTTCATATTTTGGACTAGCGGTTTCACCCGCGCGGAGATATTGGATTTCATGCTTTTATTTTTTTGCGCGGAACCCTAATTCTTTTGCAAAAATAAAAGTAGCCTTAGTTAGTCCTTGTAACGTCAGCTATCTGCCAGTGAAAGTCCCGTCAAAATCCGCCCAGCCGTTTCCGAGATTACCCGGAACAAACAGACAGACAAAAATTTTAAAAATTGTGTTTTTGTTGTAGGTACCGTATATAATTATATACTTTCATATGCATTTAGTAAAAAGCTGTTATTTTGATATCACAAACAGGCACTTCAATTTTATTTATTTGTATAGATTAGTAGGTACTTATATGAGGTATACATTTCTGTGTGAAATTTAATAAAATCACCAGATCAACCATGTTTTCAATTGATTTATGATATCTATTGTATGGTGTATCGAAATGATCCACCCAATTTGATTCTTCGACTGCAGTCCATTTACACAATTAACAGTTACTAAATAAGTACGTACCTAAGTAAATTATCAACTTTATCAATCTTTTCGCGCAATAAATCGGACGCATTGGGAACGATCGAATGGCTGCGTCCGATAATGATGGAGTTGAATCGTTATTAATCATCATGAATATACATTCAGTCACTACGTAATACGAAGGTGCTTAGTATGAGAGCCCATGCATCATTTAATTACTTGTGAATTACAATAAAACTTCACACTTTTGCACACCAAAAGAAAACATAGTACAGCAAAAAGAATAACTAAAACGGTAGTAGATTGGACTGTCTTATAGCTTAAAGCGATTTCTACCAGACAACTTTTCGATAGATAGGACTTGTAAGAAAATTAATCTCAGGTGTACATAAATGCTAAAGGACTACGTGTCTGTAGTGTTTTTTATGTTATTGGTAACGAGACGAGATGGTCATTTGCCTGATGGTAAGCATAACGCCGGCCCATAACAATTGTGGTGCCACTCAGAACTTTGAAACACAAAGACCTGCGCGGCACTGCAGTACGCTCGTTACCCTGAGACATTAGGTATTAAATCTCATAAGCCCAGTAATTTCAATGGCTACAGTACTCTGCTCATCAAACCGGAACACAGTACTTAATGCTTCAAGCACATTACTGCTTGGCGGCAGACTTCACGAGCAAAGCGGCGGTATACTAACCCAGACGGACACTCGCAGAAGAGTTAGTCCTCCCACTAACATAACATTATTTTTTATTGTAATGTATTACAATAAAAAATAATTAAAAATAATTCTTACCGTCTCGACTCGTGACTAAACCAGACGTGGACTCCCACTTATTTCACGTAAATTTCCCATGAGAGAATATTACGCATGATTATACAAAGGTGTTGATCAAACCAGGAAGAGTGTTATGTGAATGCTATGAAATAAAACTTGCAGTTCTTGCGTCGTGATGTTATCATTTTGAATGGTAAATTGAAATATTACGAGTACATGGGAATGGTGGCGAGATTGTGCGAAAATTGAGTTATTACAAATATAGAGTGTTTATTTTTTTTAGTATTATTAAATTATACTATCAGCTGCCCTCGATTTTCGCCCGCGTTCACACAGGAACCGTGCATTTTTCCGGGATAAAAAGTGGCTCTCTGGTCCATAAACTATATCTAGGTATGCCAAAAATCACGTCGATCCGTTACTCCGTTACTGCGTGAAAGAAGGACAAACCAACAAACCAAAAAAGACACTTTCGCATTTATAATATTAGTAGGGATAGTAAGGACTAATAGGGATTATGGCGTTACTCTTAAAACACTTACTGTGTCTCTCCTTTTTGTATATGGTGTCAGAACTTTAAACTGGGACTCCTGCTCCGTCTAAGAATAGTAGGTACCACCTCATCTCTTTCCGTAAGAGTCGGTGGCGGACATGACAGGCTGATCATTATGATGATAGGCTTATTGGATTTTAATAAATCGGTACTAGTGACCGGCCTAGTGCAGCTAAACGCACACTTTTTCCCTTTTCTTAGTTTGTTGATGGCAATAAAAATATGTTTGCGGCCTAGAACTTGGCCATGTCGACTGCGTTGCTGGTTGCATCCATATAAGGTCCTGCAGCGTGATAGGGCACGTATGAGACGATATCAGGTGGGCCATGGTTTTGGCTCGACAGAAACAGTCCAGGTAGGATGCTTCTGAGAATCCCTACCTGGACATTTTTATACTCTATCTACTTTTTCCTTCGCTGTAGTAATAATGACATGTAAGTAGTACCATCTATAATTGACTCGTTTAAACGAGTCATATGAGTCCAAGCTCGAGGGATTTAGAGTTTACTAGTAGCCAATGAAGAGTTCTACTATCCACCACCTGGCTCCACCATCAGACCCTCGACACCAAGTGCAACCTTATCAAAACAAATCATATCAGCCCGAACATTCGTACCTGTATCCACTGGAGAGTTCCATATTTCTACCTCTCAGCTCTAAAATCAGATCAGCTCCACGATACCAAATTATTATATTGTCATTCAAACTCCACACACAGGTTTGAATTGACTTCCAAGATAGTTCCAATTTCCAACTGAAGCTAATAAAGGCGTGATAGCGGTCCAGCAAAATATATTCTAATAGCTTCCGCCCGTGGCTCCGCCCGAGTTGTATATAATATCTTTCTAAATTGTAGTCTATGTGTTATTCTGATGTTTAATAATAACAATAAATAATGAATTTATTTCACTCAGACATTGGTCCATTTTTGTTAGTAAAATACTTAAAATCTATGTTAACTTAAACAATACAGTAAATAATTAATTAAGCTACATTACTGTAAAGTTTCACCAAAATCCGTTCAGTACTATTTACGTGAAAGAGTAACAAACATCCATACATAAATGCTCACAAACTTTCGCATTAATTTTTGTTGTAGCACTCTCGTACAAAATTAAAAACAAAAGCCAACAGCTTACATAAAGCTCAATCTGTCAAACAGAATCCCGCCCCCTTCACTTGTGAAACGGATGTCAATCCAAACGAGACAGTGTCGTACACATCTTGTTACTTCAGTGTATTAAAACGATCAGTCTGGCGGTCTGTAGTGAAAGTGGGTTGGCACAATTTGGAAGCAGTCGTCCGTACTGCAACGGCTGGAAATATAGTAGGTACATCAGGCCTTTATAACTAGAAAGATAATTGCGATTTTTAGAAATGACTAGCTGTGCACCGCGGCTTCGTCCTCGTAATAATAGTAGACTAAGTTACTCCTTATAACATTAGCTATCTGCCAGTGAAAGTCCCGTCAAAATCGGTCCAGCCATTTCGGAGATTACTCGGAACAAACAGACAGATAGACAGACAAATATTTTAGAAATTGTGATTTTGTTGTAGGTACCTTATATACTTTCATATGCATTTAGTAAAAAGCTGTTATTTTGATATTACAAACAGACACTTCAATTTTATTTATTTGTATATATGGGGGCGTTATGCCTGCACTGACGTCCCACTCGGGGTGTATTGTGCATTTCCCCCTGCTTGCGTCTACCTAAGCCAACCCAGCTCCTTTATGTATTAGCTTTATGGCCTTGGGTCGCTGGCAAAGCTGCTCCAGTGGTATGATTTATGTTGATAGTACTAATGATGATGATGATGAAATGTGCTCCTGAGTTAATTGCTCGTGCAAACCGACCGTAGCCCTTACATTGCTTACAGACGGCCTTGCAATGCCATGTTACGTGTTCATCCGTTCCTTCCTTCTGCAAGCAACCCCGACTGCTTGTAGAACTTCTCAGTCCACATCGTTTCTTAAAATCGGAATATATAGTTAAGTATAGTAAAATACCTCCAAAATACTGTACCTGAGGGATTTCAATATTTCATAAGACTAAACCTATTAATGTTTTTGTTGCAGGTCCGTATTCCAGCTTCGAACAGCGTGCTTAAACAGGCTTCCGCATTCTGGAACGGTTTTCTCTAAGGTACTTAAATGTTCAACGACATTGTGCAGAATGTAAATGAAAACAACTATGCAGCCTTATCGTATACCCTATGTTATCTACCTTACAGTCATATAATAAGTTTATAACCTATAGACATATCCTTACACTGCACAATATTTATTTTGGTTGTAGTTGTGTGTTTTTCGTACAAAATATAAGGTATTTTATTTTATTATTATAAAGATATTTAGTTGTAATTCTACAGCAATTTAAAAAAAATGCTAGTTACACTTCAATTGCCAAAAGTTAGTGATTTTGAATTAGGTCAGTATTTTATTAAGAGTGCGATATTATCGAACTTAAGATTATTGGAATTAAAAAAATGCCATCACCCTTCGGTCAGCGAAGGGTTTTGTGGAAGTAGGTTTTAGCTTAGTTTTTATTTAAACTCTTACGCCCTTGTTCATAAAAGCTCAATAAGATAATCTATGCTTTAAACTGCTCTGTCAACTTCTCGTTGACGGAAGCTGTTCCGCGTGAAACAGAGACAAAACACGTTCTAGTAATTAAGTAAGTTACGGAACGTTTATGAATAAGGGATTTAAGCTTTTACAAACAATTTAATTAATCAATAAACGAATAAGAATGCCTAATCGTCTTTAAATAAAATAAAATAAAATAGATAGTAAAGTGTACCTAGTAAATAATAGTAAATCCTAGAATATACAGAAGAAGATAATTAAAAAACTAAGAATTTATCAATTAAAAACAAAATTAAACAAAACCTTATAAATAAAAAACCGCATTAAGGTCGCCTTCTGCAGGTAGGGTACCCAAAAAGCTGGCGACATTACCTCGCTGAATAGCTAAACTAATACGTTGACCAAGGTAAGCGCCAGCTCGTTGGTAAATAAATAATACCTAGTAAATTGTTATAAAACGAACAAATGAATAACGAGTCTTCGTTGCCCAACTAGATGTTTCTCAATTATGCCATTAATACTCATGGAAATATCACATAGTTTCACTGTTTTACAATTGTATACCAGCTTTTCCTGTCCTTACGTCATTGCTCATCAGTTCGTTATATAACACCATGTGCAATGTATATAACCACTGCATGCTTTAGGACCTTGTCACAATATAAATTACTGCCACTAGTTGGTAAACTGTAGGTAAAAAGAACGACTATTCACCGTGAAGAGGTACTAAATTGTTAGGTAGATTGATGTAACCAGCATCGTTGTGATTTCCTCAAGTTTCCATGTATGCCATCAAACGAGGTGGAACTTTGTAATGTATAGGTATGTGCAGTGTCTTCTTGGTGTATGGATAACATCTATATGTGATTAGTTGGTGGATGATTAGCGGCTGATGATGTAAGGTTTCGAAAGGAATGATGCAAGTTAATAATTTGATAGCCAGTGAAATTCCTGGGCTTATGAGACGTAACACCTAATGTCTCAGGGTAAAGAGCGCATCTGCAGTGCCGCCCAGGCCTTTGTGTTTCAAAGTTCTGAGTGGCACTGCAATTGTTATGGGCCGGCGTTATGGTTACCATCAGGCAAACGACTAAATAGCATAAAAAATTCTATAGGGTTCAATTTCTGTTGCGCGTGTAAGGTAAGATGTTCGATTCTAGGAACGAGACCAATTTTTGTGCAGATTATAAAAGCTCAAGTATGTTTCCGTGTTTGGATCTTTGGATCATGGTTCTCGTACAAAATCCGGTGATGGTGAGCTTTGTGATTATTGAACAATTGAACATGCCAATTTCTTATAAAATATTCTTTGACCGTTTTTATAGGCAAAATGAAATTCAAACAAACAAAAATGTTTCATAGGTAAGTGATTCGCTCTAGTTTTTAAAATGTTCATACTATACAAGGTGTGGTTTTAAAAAGGTATCAAAGTAACTAAATTAAAATTTTAAATTTTGATATTTTAAAAGATGTGGTTTTAAACCAGTATCAAATTAACTAAATTTAAATTAAATTAAAATTTACTGTATTGAAAATTACTATACTCCTACTACTACTACATTAATTAATCAATGAAAAATTGCACATCTTTTTTTAATATTTTGGTAAAAATTACAACATTCCAACTATAGGTGATTCGAATTCATGGTAGGTACCTATATGTGTAAATTCTATAAAATATATAAATTCATATTATGTGTGAACTGTATAAAGGCAAAAAGTGTCTATCTACTATTTGCGCGCAAATGAATATCAAAATGGCATTTGACTTACTTACACCATATACCTAAGGTACCTATTTTTGTAAATGCAAGGTATGTAACTAAAGTTAACTGTTTTTGTAGCTAGGTTAGACGTAGTGTTTATTTATGGGTTTAGCTAGTTAGTAAAGACATTTAGCCCTTAGAAAAAAAAAGCTACGTTTATTCATTGCCCGATAATGTTTATGTACGTACTAGTTTCTGCCCACGGTTTTCATCCGCGTTCCCACAGATACTGTGCATTTATCCGGGATAAAAAGTAGCCTATGATACTCTCCGGTCCATACACTGTATCAATGCCAAAAATCACGTCGATCCGTTGCTCCGTTACTGCGTGAAAGAAGGACAAACCAACAAATCAACAAACACACTTTCGCATTTATAATATTAGTAGGACTAGGTAGTAGGATGAGTACTACAGACGTTTCATAACGTATTTGTTCGGAGCATTCGTCAGGAATGCTTCATGAAATAATGTCTCCTGCATTCGGGACACGATCACGTCTCTGCTTTCTAATTGAGCCGAGAATGTGCGCCAAAAGATATAAACATGTCTTTCAGCGGAAGAAAGCATGAAAAACAATAATTTCTTGCTAATTGCCTTTTTGTACGTTCTTTTTTCATTACACTCTTATACTCGTACATTTAAGTTTGTGTAAAAGAGTCCTAGTTAACACTGTTAACATTACAAATAGACACTTAAGAGAAAAAAGCTAGAAATTTTATTTATTTGTAATATGTATAATTGTATATGTATAGACTAGCTTCTGCCCGCGGTTTTCACCCGCGTTCCCACAGGAACCGTCAAACGGACCTGTCAAGTTAAATTAACTTGTCAACATTATAAAGAGTTTGGCGGGAATGCGAAAATGTGCTGTTGTTGATTTTGTGTTATTTACTAAAACCTGTGTTTTATCGAGTGTTAATGTGTAATAATGGTGGATTATTAACCATTAGGTGTTCGTAAACGTGCATGAGTGAAAGGCAAATAGTACAAAGACGAAAAACGTGTATTTTCGTATTCTATCCAAAACTCCATAGAAGCTTCAGTAAAGTATCCACCGCTTTACTGAAGCATCACATCGACTCGACCGCGCCTAGACTAAAATTTAACGTGACTTTGACGACTTTCATGCACCAAAACTAGAGATTTATTATATTAGCATTATTTATATAACTTGACACTGGCTAAATACGCTAATCGCGTGGAACCAAAAAAATAAATAATTATAAAACTTTATTGACAGCTGTCAATAATGTTTCGCATTTATAATATTAGTATGGAAGTATGGATGATGTCCATATAAATTACCACGGTAACTTATGTCTCATTTTTATACAACTGTAGAATTAGAGTTGCTTCGAAATGAAAGCGGTTGTTTAGGTCTGCGCCCTCTATATAGAGGCAGGATATAATCGGCGACACCGAGGGCAAGAGATAGTATTGTATAAAGTTCTTGCCGTGTCATATCAAACAAAAGGCGTAAGAATAGCTTGCTTTGACACGTTTCTTTGGTTCTTGGAAGCATCGATTTCCTAATTCCTAATCAATCGGCATTGGCTGGCATGCGTCGTCAACTCGAATCGCGTGCACACGAAGTACTGGAATGCTTATTTAATTAAGTAAACGTTAATTATTGAATAGTACTTACCCACGTAATTACCTGTTCAATTGATTTGTATAGTTAGGCTGATCAGTGACCGTTAAGCCTAATTTAGGTGATTAACGATGGGTTATGTATGGATCTTTTTTTGTGGGAACTCATGCGTCTTCCCCCTACCACCATAACATTGATATTTTTAGATTTATATTATTGACAAGCTGCTGCCCGCGGTTTCACCCGCGCGGAGATATTGGATTTCATGGTTTTTATTTTTTTGCGTGGAACCCTAATTCTTTTTTAACCGACTTCCAAAAAAGGAGGAGGTATCAATTCGTCGGGTTTTTTTTTATGTTTGTTACCTCAGATCTCGGTCATTTATAAACCAATTTGGAAAATTCTTTTTTTATTTGAAAGGGTATACTTTCAGATTGGTCCCATAGAAATTTCATCAAAATAGGTGCAGTAGTTTGTCACTGAAGTCGGTTCGTCGCTTTTTTAAAGCAATTTTTTTTTTCTAAAATAAAAGTAGTCTATGTTACTCTTTATAACATCAGCTATCTGCCAGTGAAAGTCCTGTCAAAATCGGCCCAGCCGTTTCGGAGATTACCCGGAACAAACAGACAGATAGACAAAAATTTTAAAAATGGTTGTTTTGTTATTTGGTACCGTATATATAATATGCATTTGGTTAAAAGCTGTTATTTTGATATTACAAACAGACACTTCAATTTTATTTATTTGGTTTTTTGATATGGATAATAATAATAACTTGAGAATCAATATTTTCATCACTTAGGTATTTCCATACATAATTTACTGGCGTGACAGTTGTACGTAATTGGAAAAGTATTTTACTAGTGTAATAAAATTCTGCAGCAATACAATTATAGGACTTATTACTAAATCTATTTCGAAGCATTGACGTAATAATTATAGGTTAGTTTTGTACGAAGTTAATACTAGTAACAGACGTTCCGATTTGGTAGATGCCGACCACCCTAGGAAAGCCGACCATATAAGGCGGTCGGTCTCAAGTTATTGTTGCAGTGGTCGGTATAGAAATATCTATACCTATCTAATAAGATAGGTATACTAATTTTTTCTGCTGATCTATGAATATTGTTGTGAGTTTGGAACAGTGACCAATTGTAACTCCAGCGGGGTGTACAACTTACAACAGTAGGAGTGGGAGGTGTGGGACTAAACATGCGTATATGCGCCTTAATGTTTGGAGATACCTTTATGCAGACGGTAGACGCGTATGCAAACGTAAGTTTGCTTGTCAAAATAACAACGCTTTTGCATCAAGCGTCGATTACGAGATACTCGAAATCCGCGCTTGACGCAAAAGCGTTGTTATTCTGATAAGCAAACGCACGTTTGTATAAGCGTCTACGGTCTGCATTACAGATTTGGTAGGCGTCAACCAAATCGGAACCTATATCACTACTTTAAAACTATAAGCGCTAGATTGCTCGGTCGCCGGAGGGCGATCTAGTCTCAAATGACAGTGCGTTTACAAATTATTCAATTAATCTGTGACATAATTTTAATCTGTCGTGAGTTATTACAATAATTGCTAGCTTATATTATGCTACTGGCTTACATTATTACTCACTTCCGGGAAAAAAAATATGACCAATCATTGATATCTGTAAATTTAATTGTAATTTGAGAAGTTGATATCAAATTAATGTGTAATGACTAAAGCCTGAAGTAAGATTGGCCAATGATTTGTAAGTCAATGGTTCGACTCGATCTCCAACAGCTTTGGGTGCAGGAAAACATCGTGAACCTCCAGGAACAATTAATCAATAAAACAGGAATTGAAAATTGGTCGCAACGGCGTGTGCGATACGTCTGTTCACCTACTGCTGCGCTGCTCGAATCTGTAACAAATATTTGGGGATTATTAATTTTGAATATAGGGGGAAAACAGTACCATTCAAATTTTTGGGTTTTTTATAATTTATGACTCGGGTGCTGGTTGATCTTTAGTCGTGTGGACCTCCAGCGAGCGACGGCAGAGGTCGCGACGCTCTAGCGCGTGGTAGGGGCTTGCGCAATTTCTAGGACTCTAATCTGCTGCTAAGCACTTATCGGTGTATTCCGGCACCTGCTTTCTATGGGGCACATTAGGCGGTAGTGCGGTCAACGCGCAAACCATGGGAGAACCACGATCACCGCTGCTTCTACGACCCCTACTAAAACAATAGAATGAAAATATCGATTTTTGGTTTAATACTGCAATTTTTTTAATAAGTTTGATCTATTTTTTACATATGTAACGGAGCAGTCGTTGCTTTGAGCCCAGGCAGGGCTTCGGCTCAAACTGCGTGAGTCGTTATCCGTGCTTGTTGCAAAAACATGTTTATTTTGGCAGAAAACGAAAACATGTCTTGTGCACAGATCAAACTTATAAAAAAATTGCAGTATTAAACCAAAAATCGATATTTTCACAACACCAAACTAGAGATGTGCCCGTGGTAGTAAACACTTGACATTTATGTTTAGTCGAATAACCCAATAGCAAACAACAATGTCATTCGACTAACATAATGTTACTGCGGAAAGGCGTATTCAATTGAATAACAAAGATACCTGAACACGCATTATTGAACAATGTGTTGAGCAACGTCTGTTGTGATTGTTGTTGAGCAATTCTATGTGAAAGATGATAGTTATTTGATGTTATGTTGTCTGATTGGTTTACTGGATATTCGATTGTATAAGCTATTTGAGTTTTTCACTAGTGATTAGTGATGTGAACTAATGTGTTTATATTTATCACTAGTGTTTTGTAAATAATTTTTCGTAATTTATGAAAAGAATAATAGTAATTTGCAGGATCGTCTGAGTTATAGAACTGCGGCGCCAGTACGGATCTTTTCGATCGATAAAATTGACAGTTCAAATCGATACCTAAGTGGGTTTTATTGATTTTTTTTATATAATTTATCGAGCCTCGTTACAATCGACAAAAGTTATCGTATAGCTAGGTCCTATCCAAGCGAATATAGAACTACTACAATAGTTTACGAGCAGACTTCTGTACTGGCAACATTCGATAAATTTATTAGTTTTATCGGTTCGACAAATTTATCGAACCGACTTCCGTACTTGCGCCGCTGTTTAGTGATGCCATGTTGATGAATTGTCAGTGAAATTACTGAGTATTTCGAATTGTATTTCGAAGTTCTGGGTGACACTGCAATTAAATTAGACTAGATTTAGCGTGTTCACTGTCTTTGACCGCATTATTGTATGTAAAAAATCATATTTTGAGCCATATTACATCTTGCAACGTTAGTTTGAAATTTGAAACAAATATATTGAAGTTTTGCAAGAAACGTGTTAATAAATATCACAAGGTATTAATTAACACAGCGTTTATAATTAGAAATATGCAATTATAATATATAATATCACAACTGTAAAACTATGGCTATAAAAATAAATTGTAAATGTTACAATGCTTATAATTTGAGTTATTGTTTGCACAACGTAATCTTTTACATTGTTCTTATTGATTCGTTTACGCAATACAGTTTATATATAATACATCATTAATAATATTTTCTACTAGCTGTGCCCGTGGCTTCGCCCACGTAGCCTAAGTTACTCCTTGGAACATCAGCTATCTGCCAGTGAAAGTCCCGTCAAAATCGGTCGAGCCGTTTCAGGGATTACCCGTAACAAACAGACCGACAGACAGACAGATAAAAATTTAAAAATGGAAGTTTTATTGTCGGTACCGTATATACTTTTGTGTGCATTTAGTAAAAAGCTGTTATTTTGATATTACAAACAGACACTTCAATTTTATTTATTTGTATGTATATATGTTATGTATGTATAGATTTACTGTTTAATCAGATGCTAAATGCTATTATAACTACATAAAAAAACAAACACTCTTTATTACTGAACTGAACTTAGGGTTGTACCACTGACTTTGTGATCCTCCTTGGTTATCACATAGGTTATAGTTTCTATATTTTACCATTATTTTTGTTATACGTAGGTAATTTTGTATAGTTCGTTTAGTTTATTTACTTTAACATTAATAAACAGAAAAAAAAATAGAAAATCTTACAAATAAAAAAACTCTAGAAAAAATACGCAATAAAAGTTGTTTAATTCAATGTGTACCTACCTAATACTTATATGTTGTGTATGTATCTGTGTGTCCGTACCACCTGCGATCAAAGGAAGTCCTATTTTACTATGGGCTTAGGCTGAGATTCAGAGACGAATCTAAGCGTGGACTCACGCTTCCATACGTCAAAATTCTATACAGTTTTGACATATGGAAGCCAAAGTCTACGCTTAGAATCGTCTCTGAATCTTAGCCTTAGTGTCTGCACTAATCAGATTGTTAGAGATTTCATCGATGAAACGTGCAAATATTGAACGGGCAATTATCATAATCTCACGAAGGCGAGATGAAAGCTTTGTAAGTTACAACTTGGGGATCACGAGCAGTTACGTAGTCGTTTTGTGTAGAAATAGGAGATGACAAGAACTAACAGCAAATATATCAACGCCTTTGTTTAAATAACTCTTTGTCGACGCGAAGAGTCACAAATAGGTCGTATATGCCAAGGATGTTTCAAAACCCATTTTGACTTTTGTCACTAATCTTTGGAACAGCTGATCTGATTTTAAAAATTGTTTGACTAATAGAAAGACAGGGTGAGTTTGAATTGGTATTTACCCAGAAAGGGGGTGATTAGGACCATGGATGTCGACAAATTGTGAGAATCTCCCTTCGAAATACGTCATTTAATACTTATATACCTACAAAAAAAATCCAATGTGACGTGCGTGACATTTTCTGTAATTTTTTCAAGTCTCTTCTAATCAACATCATCATTTATGAAAGCTCAAGAGAATCAACTGATCTAGCGCTGCCCGGAAGTCCTGTAGCAGAATTTTGACGTAAACTTTAAAGGTCTTTTCTTCAATGAAAAATTCCGAATTTCAAAATCTCGTAAAACAAATGTTGTTGACCTCCAGGAGTACATTGACCCCATTTCGGGATAACAAACCAATTCAAACTCAGGCTGTATAAACCCTGAGTGCTATAGGTATATTCTAACACTATATACACGAGAAAGACCGTGGACAAATAGGAATATAATTCTTTATTTGTCACTTAGTGTATTCCATGCATACATCCGTTTGATGACTTATTGGGTGCATGGGAAGGTTTGTAAACGGAGAAAACGGAAAAACGCAGTCACAGCTCGATTTCTAAAAATATATTTAAAAAATACTAAAGAAGACACGAGCTATCGACATCAATGCTTATCTTTCGTAATTTGCAATCATGCAATAATATATAACTACTATAGATTTCATCAATTCAAGTACGTAGAAAATGCCAGTTTTTTTAGCCGAAACCATGCTCATTCAGGCCAAAACACGTAAATTTCCTCATGCTCAAAGTAAATGGATAAACCTCATATGGAGTTTGTATGCATGGAACGCAAGATGCGGAACGCGGTCATCTGGTCTAGCACAGTGGTCGTAAAACTTTAAATTTATAAACCACCTAGTGCCCTTGGACGCACCTAGGTTATTATTCTATATAGGTATCTAAAAAAAAATAGCGATAGAGTAAGCGTAAGGCAGCCCTCACACCTAATTCATGATTGATGGATAAGCATCATTCGCGGACCACGAGAAAACCATGGAAAAACTACGATCCCCCCTTGACGCATATCGTATCGTCTTGTGGTTGTGGTTGGAGCTTGATGGATAGTCCAAGCATGGAAATCGCTTCTACTTATGCTTTTACGACTTCTATTCAATAAAATTGTTTCACAACCACTGGGTGCTGAGTGCAGACGTCGCGGTAAATAAGCGGTGGTGTGCAAGTGATGTATGTGGCGTAAAGAGGATCAGTCCTCGCTTTGAGCCCAGGTAATGCTCCGAGACAGCACTATCTGGCCGTATTGCCGTTCTCGTCTATTTCATGGTTTATCATCAAGCCGTGCTTGGGCAAAAGCACGGTTATTTTGACAGCAAATCGCATACTTGCATAAGCGTCTATACGGTCTGCATATGGGTTCTAGATTAGGAATCGCTGGTTACCCTCAATAGGACTTTACCAATGTCTGGTTTGCTTTACATAGTTTAGCTTTGCTAATATGCGGACTAGAACTTACGGAATTTTTAGTACATTTCCGTTGTGACTATTAGGCAGATTGATTACGGGGAACAAGTTCAGATTTTTATCTATTTTAACTTTGTTAGCGAATAAAAGAGATAGGTACTCAATTGATCGCTCTGTATCATCATCAGTCTATTACGTTCCCACGGCTGGGATACATGTCTTCTAATAATCATTATATTCTCTTCCTGAGTGAAGGCCATTATCCACGCGGGCTCAGTGCGGCTCGGCACATGTCCTCGAATTTCGTGGTATTTAAAGTGTTTACCGACACTATCGGATGTTCACGTAAATACATACACCTCAAAAATTTCAGTTCCAACAGGATTCGAACCTGCGTCTTCTGGTTATCTAGACCAGACGTCTTAACCAACTAGGCTATGGGAGCGAACGACGTTGACTGCGAAATACTTGAGATGATGTTTTTTTCGGGTTAGGGGCACCTTAGACGCTCAAGCAAACGTACGTTTGCTTGTCAGAATATCAACGGTTTTGCGTCAAGCGCGGATTTCGTGATACTCGAAATGCGCACTTGACGCAAAAGCGTTGTTATTCTGATAAGCAAACGTACGTTTGCTTGAGCGTGAAAGGTGCCCCTTACGAGCCGTAGAATTCCTCAGTATGTTTTCTTTGCCGTTTTTCACACGAGTGGTAAATCTGGACATAATTAATTTAATTCTATGACATGGCGATCATCATCACTTATCTTTACCTATACATAAGTAAAGATGATTCGTATCCAAGCACTGCTAAACAGCAATCTGCTTACGCAACACAAACGCCGCGTGTAACCGTTTACCGCGCCGGGTGGTCATTGATGCATTCACGATTTAGCATTTACCATTTTACTTTCATGGATGTGCATTATATTGCTTTATAAATTAGTTAATGCATGCAGTGTAGAAAGTGATTTCTTTATACTGTTGGATAACTAGACGAGCGGGTCGTTTTTTTTATGTTATTTTGCAACGAGACGAGCTGGTCGTTTGCCTGATGGTAAGCATAACGCCGGCCCATAACAATTGCAGTGCCACCCAGAACTTTGAAACACAAAGGCTTGCGCGGCACTGCAGTGCGCTCGTTACCCTGAGACATTAGGTATTAAGTCTCATAAGCCCAGTAATTTTACTGGCTACTCTGCTCATCAAACCGGAACACAGTAATGCTTGCACACTACTGCTTGGCGGCAGACTTCACGAGCAAAGCGGTGGTAACAACCCAGACGAACACTCGCAGAAGAATTAGTCCTACCACTAACAAAATATGCCTGATGGTAAGCATTATGTCAGCCCATAACAACTGCAGTGCCACTTAGTACCCGGCCTCACTGACCTACCCTCTAACTCACCTCTGAAAGGTACTGAGGTATCACTGAAGGTATTTAGAAGCTGGCACATCAGTATGTTCCGTTTGTACTTGTGGCAGTATTATTATATGTTCTGTGACTAGAGAGCCAATCCTACTTAGTACTTAGGTCTAGCGTCAATACCTATGATCAATAACAGCAATACGATAATAACTATACTAAATCACAGGGTTCAAGTTTAAATCGATTGACCTTCGCACTTTATTAAAATTACATGAACAGTGAACACGCTACGTTTACAAGCTTCATAAAATTAACTGCATGCATACACGTTAAAGGTTACAAAACATTAAATTATAATTTACTATAAATTACCCACATTATAATAGGTCGGGGAAAAAGTTTCTTCGCATTTTTTAAGAAAATTCAAAACATTTTTTAATATAGTTTATTTACATTTAACTAAAGTATGTAGGTACCATTTTGTTCGATAGCTTTTTGGCATCTTGTAGGTAGGGACATGATCCCATTGCTATAGAAATTTTGGGACTTCTGATCAAAATACCGCGACAAGTGGTTTTGGCAGTCCTCTCGTGATGTTAACCTGACACTGCCTAAAGAATTCTGAAGAGACCGAAACAGGTGGAAATTTGAAGGTGCAAGGTCAGGACTATACGGCGGATGCATTAACACCTCCCAGCCAAACTCTCTTAATTTTTTCTGAGTGGCTAAAGATGTGTGAGGTCTAGCGTTATCATGAAAAACCATGAAAATGAAAACCACACCCCTTCTGTTGATTAATTCCGGCCGCTTTCTCTCAACTTCTTGCTTTAATCTCATCAGTTGTTCGCAGTAGAGTTCAGAATCGATGGTCCTGCCTGGTGGTAACAGCTCATAATGAATAATGCCATTCCAATCCCACCACACACACAGCATCACCTTGTTGCGAGTTAACCCGGGTTTCGCCACAGTCTGTGAAGCCTGACCGGTCTTTGACCACGACCTTTTTCACACGTTCTTGTCGTACGTGATTCACTTTTCATCACAAGTTATCAGCTTCTTCAAAAATGGTTCGGTTTCATTACGTTGTAGTAAAGAATCACAAATGAGTACACGGTTCATTAGGTTTCTTTCAATGAGCTCGTGAGGTACCCAAATATCGAGCTTTTTTGTGTACCCAGTTTTTTTCAAATGCGCCAAAACTGTTTTGTGGTCAATTCCCAGTTCTTCAGCTACGTCGTAACTACTGATATGCCGATCTTGTTCCACTTTTTCAAAAATGGCATCCATTTTATCCGTAATAGGGCGACAAGAGCGACGTGCATCTTTGAAATCAAAATTTCCGGATTGAAAACGCTTAAACCAAATTTGTGCTACTCTCACAGACACCGCACTAAGTCCATAAACATCGCAAATTTTTTTTTCGGCTTGCGTTGCATTTTTACCTTTTTTGTAGTAAAATTTTAAAATGTATCGAATTTCTTCATTAGATTCACTCATTTTGACAGTACGAAAAACAAATGAAAATCACACATTTTCCTAATTTGAATTTGGAATTATGTTCTTTAAAATTTAAACTTTCATATGATACCAAAACCAGCCAGATACAAATAGTATAGCCAAAGAGATTTTATTACAAGTTCATACATACTATAATGCGAAAAGACTTTTTCCCCAACCTATATAATCTTATTTAAAATGGCCTTCCGCAAAGTAACGCCTGATTCCATGAAATATCTATAATTCGTACATATTTTCCCTTGCCATACTGCAAAAAGGTCCCGACCCCTCTGCCCTTCCAATAGGTGGACCAACGACCTGGTCAAAACCGCGGGAACCGTTGGTTGCAAGAAGCGAGTAGCCAGTCCAAGTGGCGTTCTATGGGAGAGGCCTATGTTCAGCAGTAGACGTGATATGACGAGGAGAAATAGGTGAGCGCTTGATACTATCTCACATGACCTGAAGTGACGATAAGATCGAAGATGGTGAGCGAGCAAGTTTTATTGGGAATATAACTATGAGATAATAATACGGAAGAGTTTGGCCATCTCATACATACCTACACAGATCCAATAATCAAGACTGGAGTCATAACATTCATAATGTAGAAGGTTAAATTTGAATTTAGAATCCAGGTTCACTTTTACTAGGCTGACGCTATATAACTACAGGTACCTACTGTTAGTGGAAAACCTCGTGTTGACACTTGCAGGCCGCATTCTCGGCGAGTGTTCACAAGTGTACGGCCGCACATTCCTCGCAGCGATTAGGAAACAGATCGCGAAAGGTGAGCGTGGTCCGTGGTCGGATATAGTCGTCGAGTAGTGTAGTAATGTAGCGACCACCGATGTAGGCGTGACGCCGCGTCAGCCGCTGATCTGTCAATGATTCCAATCCTAAAATGAGCTATAAGACAAACGACAACCGATGAGGAAGAAAGGTACTCGAGTGGCGACCACGAACCGGAAGATGGATAGCCCTGCCCTCCGTAAGGTGGACCGGCGACCTGGTCAAAACCGCGGGGAACTGTAATTGGATGCAAGAGCGAGAATTCCATTCAAGTGACGTTCTATAGGGGAGGCCTATGTTCAGCAGTGGACGTCTTTTGGCTAATGATGAATTAGCTATAGCTTTCGGTGAAGGAAATCGTCGTGGTGTAATCATAGCATGGTCTAACGGTATTTTCTCACAAAGGTTGCTTCGGCCGGGAATCGAATCTGAGCTTTATTCGTATTCAACTTCAGTATACAATCTTTATATTAAAAACTTGTCTGTCCTAGCCAGTGTCATTCGGGATGGTGTAAGGATTCTTACGATACCCTCCAAATCTGTTTAGCCTGTTTAAAAGTTATGGTGGTACAAAGAAACTCATACACATACCTACATGAAACATGAAAACACTCGTTTTTTGGACAGTCGTATAAAACTACATTTAAATCCACCAAAGTATTTATTTCTGACTGTGCATAAGCTTTTTATTAAGTCAGAATTGCAAAAGAATTATAATCCGCTAATTAAAATAAACAATGCATCCGATATCTCCATTTTCTAGCATTGTGTACACACTTACTAAACATTATTCTGTGGTTCATTGTGCTTCGTTCACACGGGTGAAAGCTGCGAGATGCGTTCTGAGAAAATGATGTTAGGACGCGCTCATAGAAACACGTGTCGTTTACTTTAAGTAGCTACTGTTTAATGTTGTTTAAATTGATAATATTGCTTTTATTATAATCATTATGGTCGGGATTTGTGATTTTATGTTATTAGTAAATAATTATGATAGTAAAATCATTGAATATGTATAATTTATTCAGTTTCCGATTGATTTAGAATCATTTATTGAGTACTTTTACTGAGTGATTTATTGAGTAAAAGTGCTAGCTTTACCTATTTGCCATATTAATTTGCATGGTAGTGGAGAATAACCTTATTTAGTGATTGCTGGGCTATATCGAGGTTTCAAGGTGTATTCAACGTATTTAAAAAACAACTTGCTCAACACCTAATAGCAGATCACAGTCTCATAAGGAAATGAATACGTTGGGTGGGTAGGTATAATCTACTGGACGGGACGATGTTGTGATAATTTTATTAATGTTTGGAATTGTTCTCAAGCAAGTGATATGTAATGTCTTTTTTGAGAATAAATGTCTTTAAACCTAAGTCTCACACAAAAGCTCTCGGTTTGTTCCGGTTATAGTAAGTAGTTTATTACAGGAGGTTTAACGTGTCACTATCTTTGAACACATTGTTATGCTAATGCTTCTAAACAAATGGTTTGAAAATGATAATGGGTTTGTCGCAAAATTATCACTAAGCTCTTTTGATATTTTATACCACAATTGTTTTAATATGGTTTCCTGTGGCAATTCGATCGTCAATAAACCATCATTGCTAATTTTATTTTATGCTTATCAGTGATTATGTTGCGACGAAATCATTGTCATTTTTAAACCACTTTTTCAATAGAATTGGGCCACTGAATCGTCCAACGTTAACCTATAAAGTTTAAAATAAATACCATGGCCATTCTAAACAGACTAAAATACATCTATAAAGAGATATGACCTGCAGTGATTATAATTTGGTCAGGATCAGAAATTGGTGCCCGCTTTTCAAAACATGAATTATTATTATTGTCTCTAAGATGCCACATTTGCGTTCTATTTGTGTATCGATAGTTCCGGCAATGACGTAAGCATTGACGTCTTTTGAGGTTGACATGAAAATAACCGCGAAAACAACGAATATCATTGATTCTAACCAGAGTTAATAAAACGTGGTTATCACGGATAGCTTAAAATAAACCATTATAGAATACTTACTTATTTATAATATGACTGACTCTAGAATAGGACTCTAGAATAGGATTCTAGAATAGGATTCTAGAATAGGACTCTAAAATAGGAATCTAGAATAAGATTCTAGAATAGGATTCTAGAATAGGACTCTAGAATAGGATTCTAGAATAGGATTCTAGAATAGGACTCTAGAATAGAACTCTAATAGGACTCTAGAATAGGACTCTAGAATAGGACTCTAGAATAGGACTCTAGAATAGGACTCTAGAATAGGACTCTAGAACAGGACTCTAGAATAGGAATCTAGAATAGGACTCTAAAATAGAACTCTGGAACAGGACTCTAGAATAGGACTCCTACGGACTGCTATGCAACCGCGCTACAACTGAGCTATCCTCACTCCATAAAAAAAAGATCGAATAAAACCTTTTTGGAACTCGGTAAAAATTATCCACTATCAACACTCCTAAATTGCTGACTCAGTCCATGATAGACAGTTAAGTAATTGCTTTGGCTACTTTGTTCAGTGTTGCCAGAAGGTTATTTCAAAATATCTTCTTATTGAAAAATCTCTTCTTCAACAAATAAATAATAAATGTTTGTCATCATCATTATCGACAAATTGTATTCTTTGGTATTTACGTTGAATATTAAAGTACATGTTTTTTGTCAGACGTTCTTATCGATTTCTTTTTGTAAAACTGATATTTTTAGTTGAAGTGAAAGTATAGAAAATCGCAAAAATTGTAAGAGTTAATTATTTTTTTATTCTAGAGTTACATACTAGCGTTCTGTTTGCCTGATGTAAGCCGTCCGCTAGTCTATCTTCTTTATGCCGTCGAGTGACTTCTCCACTCTCGGTCCGTTGACCGTTGCTCGTTTAAATATATCGAATACAACAAAAAGTCTGTTTTAAAAAACCAAACATTTATAAATAAAGCTACAAACCTGGCATGTGGCAACACCCAATCTGGTTCCCTCGCGAAGTGTTAGAACGATCAATCAAAATTTTGGTATTGTTGTCTATTATTAGATTGCCGAGTTATTTCTGACAGCTTCCATTGACGTGAATGATAATACCTACTTTCTAGATGCTACCTCTACGGTTTCGCATAATCACCTTACCTTTGCTTACCAAGTGTGAGGAATTAGGATTGCATGTTCAGTTTCTGTAGCAAAGTATTCAGTTACTACTAGCAATGCAATAAATTACTGTGCTTGTCAGACTTAATATCTAATGTCTCAGGGTAACGAGGGCATTGCAGTGCCGCGCAGGCTTTTGTATTTCAAAGTTCTTAGTGGCACTGAAAACTACCAGCTCGTGAAAGGAAAAAAAAAAGAATTAGGTCTTCTATGAGTGCCCGTCTGCGTACAAAACACACAGAGAGAGAGAGAGAGAGAGAACACAGGAGTGACGCGCTAAACGGTCAAGTGTGAGCCTAGTTGCTGAGTGTCAAGGAAATACCAGGCGATTCCAAACGGAGAGTATTTTAAGAATTATAGGTGTCAGAGAAATAATTGGGCATGAAACTTAAAAACTGACTCCTCAGTGTAAAGAGCACGCTGCAGAGCTGCGCAATTTGTTTTTCAAAGTTCTGGGTGGCACTGCAATTGTTATATAGAGTTGTTGTGTTAACCATCAGGCAAGCGATCTGCTAGTCTCGTAATTGAAATAAAAAAATGATTGATAAAAACTAAATTCGAAGTTTCGTTTGTTTTATCAGATGCATTTATGATAGTTATACTAGGAATACATCCTTAGGTGCACAGCATCACATATGGCGATAGAAAACGTCTCGACCAGTTTTCGAGCAAAAACCTGCCATATGGGAGTGTCTGTAGACTTTGCACTTACTCACGTCAGTGTACCATTTCCTAACAATAGCGTACTACGATAGGGGCTCCTACGCAGACTGACCTATCTAAACTAAACTAGAAATATTTAACACAAGCCAAGGATTTACAAGACAATGTTACCCTGAGACATTATATAGGTAACTGTTATAAGTCTCTTAAGCCCAATAATTTCACTGACTATGCTCATCAAACCGGAACACATGCTTGCACATTACTGCAATTTTCAACTGAACTAAATACGGAATGTTCAGCTGTTGTAAAATGAAAATTTCTTTTTTGAATTATTGATGAACAACAATCAAGTCAAGCAAATATGTACATCACAAAAATTTCGCTTCCAACAGGATTCGAACCTGCGTCTTTTGGTTATCTAGACCAGACGCCTTAACCAACTAGGCTATGGGGAGCAATCGATGTTGACTGCGAAATTCTTGGGATGATGTTTTCTTTCTGGCTTACAAGCCGGAAAACACTATTAAAATATATTTCATAAACAATCTAGTCCTTTTTGGTGTTAGGAAACTCTTAACATCACGCGAAATCGCTACATGTCAGAAATTATCATCAGTCACAAAAGCAGGTTGACTTATCATGATTCTCTAATCACTAAATCAGCGGCGCAAACACTAAATCAGCCCTTGCCCTACTCTAGGCCCTACGTGCGTATCACCGGCACAGTTATCTCAAAAACAATGCCGATGTAGGTAAGTGGACTGAAATGCACATGATTGTAGAGCATCACTAATTCTGGTGTGGAGACAATGAGAGCCTAAGAAACGCTTGAAGAAAGCATCACAAAAGGAATAGCTTTCAGGTCAGTACGTCACTTTACTTCAAAAGGCACTTTTCTCCTGAATGCTAAGTATTGAATTTCTTTACCATGGAAAGTATAGAACTATAGACTATGACTACGATTGTCTTATGTTATAATTTTGTGGCCTGCTCCAATGGTGTAGTTTATAGGTCGATGAACTTAAGACGCTGGCAACACCTGAAACGCTGCCATTATCAGTCTGTATAGGAATGAAAGAGAAGCAACTATTGCGTTAAGGTTCGGGCGGGAAAACCCATGAAAACAATAACTAGTTAAAACAAAGAAGTTAATAATTATATAACAACCGTTATGCTTGCCATCAGGCAAACGACCAGCTCGTCTCGTTACCAAATAGTAAATAAAAGTAAGTGGTTCCAGAGATTAATGGTAATATATAGATATAATCTTAATAGTATACAATTAGTATAGATCTCAACAAAACATGTATGGGATCACCTCGGGATCTACCTTACCTCCTATTTTGAAGTCGGTTATAAATGTTCAAATCAAATCAAATAATTTATTTGCAGAATCAGTTAAAGTAAGAACATTTGGTACAAGATAAGAAGTCATTTAAAAATGTTTTATCGTATCAACATTACTTTAGACTTTAGAGTATGGTAATTGCCAAGGCACTCTTGAAATTTGCACCATGACGATTGTATTTTCTTAAGATTCTTTTGTATGAAAATTTAAACAATGCTTTCCACCGTTAACCTGACCTACCTACGCTTATCTGTCCCCTGTCTATGCACATAACTCATAACCTACGGCAACTCGTTGCATCCGCAGTCACATCCAACAGGTTTCTAACGAGAGAAAGTGGTATTTGCTTTGGGCTTTTTATTTATATGTCTTGTTTGTAGAGAATCACCGGTTTTGGGCGAAAAAGGTTTTCAGAAAGGGTCAGTTGGAACATCTTTGGATGTAATTATGATCAAGTAGGTTGTATTACTCGTGCTAAAGTTTATGACTAGATCGGACTGATATGTTGGTATGCGTAGCTCCCTCTACTAAAAGATATTAGCTACAAAAACAAAAAAAGCCTACTTATAGATAATCAAAATGTTCTAGCCCACTAGCGCCAGTTGCTAGCGGACCTAGCATGCTGGCGGCACTGTGTTTAGTTTAGTTTGACACTTTATTAAGTGTCAAAATAAACTAAAATTTAATGTTAGCTGATGAAACACAGTTTTCACTAGTTTGGCAGCCAATAACTGTACAAAAAGATGCCAATAAATTATTTTTTACTTTTACTTTTTTCTTTGACTTTTACTTTTTTAGTTTTTTTCTTTGAAGGTTTTTATGTTACCGAGTTAGTAACTTAAAAGTTAAAGCCTTAATAACATGAAGCGGATTTGATAGATACCAGAGTCTCATTCCATAAACCGGTTTAAAATCGTCAAAATTCATTATGTATAAACATCGAGGTAATATTATGTACTGACGTACTAGAGGAGCTATGTGAAACAAAAGTCTTGTTCCACTTTTTATGTTTAAGCTAAAGTCCGCTGCAGCGCTAAATCCATAATTATGGCGTCCAACCAAACAAATAAATAATAAATAAATAAATAAAACATGTAGCGCTAGAATGCGTTTAAGGTGTAGTTTTCTCGCGATCAAAAGGTCGAAAGCGCCGCTAATTTCACGGCGCTTACGCGTTTTGTTCAAAGAAGGACTGGGATAGTTGCGGTCCATGGACCGCAGAGTGTGGCGCAAAATAAGCCGTTGCGGCGTCGACTCTATTATCTCTGTGTGTATAATCAGATCTTAGTAAGATGTGAGTAAAAATCTTACACTAGTCCCTATCATCACTACCCCCCAACTCATAGTTTACTAATTACTTTATGTTGTACTAACTAGTGTCTGCCCGCGGCTTTGCACGCTTGGAACCAGAATAAAATGTAATGGTAAATAGCACTAAGGGATAATGTACGTCCTATTAGTGAAATAATTTTTGAAATCGGCCAAGTGCGAGCGGTTCGAAAGATTAGCTGTAACAAAAAACTTACAAACTTAACTTTTGTACAATATTAGTATAGATAGTATGTAGTATAGATTTTAGTATTATTTTACGGTGGTAATGGCTCCAAAAGGACTGGGCAAAGACAAAAAATGTTAAAAAATGTAAAACATCAGTAAATTGACGTCATACTGTGAGTCAAACAAAAAAGCAAAGCCGCAGTAGAACTACTGCGCATTGTATTTCTTCGCAGTGTGTCACGGCTTTACTAACTGACAATAAATTCTATATATAATAGTCAATATGTCATCTAGTTCTCAAACAAAAATAAGTTAGATATTTTAGGGCTCAGCCTAGATTTTGTATAGGTATAGCCGTTACCATGAACTTCTGTACAAAAGTATCGGGTCGTTGAATTCTCCTTTATACCAAGTTTTCCTTTTTATGGTTTTGACGTAGAGCTAAACGTAAAAGCCATTCTTTCAGTTTAAATAAAAATAAAAAGAATATTAAGTAGGAATGGTAGGTATTTATTCAAAGGGACGGTCAAAAAAGCAATTATAATTATTTTATTCACACAACACAACAATGTAGTTTTTTTTAATGTGTGCTGTGCAATATGACATTTAAGTATTACGAAGTACGAATACATGAATATTCTAGTGTACATAAGTATGCAGTAACGGATCTCCTGATATAAGAAAAAATGTTTTCTGTTCAAAAAGTTATGACGAGGTTAAAATCGCAGTACCCATGGTCCTATGTACTATGTTGGTGTTCGTGTGAGTTAATAAACCAGTTTCGTATTTTACCTTATGTACTGTTTGTTACTTGATTGTTTGAGATGAATCTATGAGGGTCAACGTTCTGATGTTTGATACTCAAGTCATTACCGAATAGAAAATACCGTTCTAAGGTAGTTAACATGATTATAATAAAGATAACAAGCTGACATAATAAGTGTATTAACAACGCCGAAAATTAGTATTTTATGAGTGGTTTTGGCTATACAAGAATGGAATCCCTACTAATATAATAAATATTAGCTGCTCCCCGCGGTTTCACCCGCGCAGAGAGATTGGAAATTATGATTTTTATTTTTTTGCGCGGAACCCTAATTCGTTTTCTAAAATAAAAGTAGCCTAAGTTACTCCTTATCACATCAGCTATCTGCCAATGAAAGTCCCGTCAAAATCGGCCCAGCCGTTTCGGAGATTACCCGGAACAAACAGACAGACAGACAGACAGACAAAAATTTTAAAAATGGTTATTTTGTTATGCGTACCGTATATACGTTCATATGCATTTGGTAAAAAGCTGTTATTTTGATATTACAAACAGACACTTCAATTTTATTTTTTTGTACAGAGGTCTGTTTTACTAAGCGCCTGTACAATCTAGATAAGGGTACGCGCCGATAGTCGCCTTGACACCAAAGGCGGTAGACACAGGTATCAATTCATGCCTTTTTAAGAGAGTTTTAACTTGTTGTTGGTTGTAGACACGTTTTATTTTATGCTTATAATTTATTCTATACCATCTATACAAATAAATAACATTGAAGTGTCTGTTTCTAATATCAAAATAACTTCTTACCAAATGCATATGAAAGGATATACGGCACCTATAAAAAAACAACAACTGTTAAAAATTTTGTCTGTCTGTTTGTTCCGGGTAATCTCCGAAACCTCTGGGCCGATTTTGACGGGATTTTCACTGGCAGATAGCTGATGTTATAAGGAGTAACTTAGGTTACTTTTATTTTAGAAAAATAATTAGGGTTCCGCGCAAAAGAATAAAAACCATGAAATCCAATATCTTCCTCTTAGGGTTCAGGTTTTGCATCCAGCTTCACTTGAGCGTGTATTATCTCGTAATCCGCGCTTGAGGCAAAAGCATGATTATTTTGACAGCAAAAAGCATACTTACAAAAGCGTCTACGGTCTGCATTACATGTTCAAAACGCCTTATTTTAAGGACGGTGCTCACTGCATACATTCGCTATGCGAAGTTTGGTTCGCGAGAAAAACATACGCCGTCTATGTTTGGTTCGCTAGCAATATACGCGTTCACAAAAAAATATACAATAGAGAATAGAGATCAGAGTCAAACCGATAAAGACTCCTTGGACCTATCCTAGTGTTAGAACGTGTCGTAAGTCATATGAAGAGTTTTGGCGGGAATGCGAAAATGTGCTGTTGTTGATTTTGTCTTATATTACTAAAACCTATGTGTAATAATGATGGATTATTAACCATTAACTGCTCGTAAACGTGCATGAGTGAAAGGCAAATAGTACAAAGACGAAAAACGTGTATATTCGTATTCTATCCAAAACTCCATAGAAGCATTCAGTAAAGTATCCACCGCTTTACTGAAGCGTCACTTCGACTCGACCGCGCCTAGACTAAACTTTAACGTGACTTTGACGACTTTCATGCACTAAAACTAGAGATTTATTATAACTTGACACTGGCTAAATAAAAAAAATAGCGTGGAGCCAAAAAAAAAAGTCATATGAAAGCCCAGACACTTTATTACACCTTTTTTAGGCGTCGCGTCTGTTACGCAACGAGTCAAGGTGATAGTCCGCTCCCGACGCCCTATTATACCCAACACTTAGGGTTACAGCTTTGTATCACGCGATGCAGGATTGAATTCTTGATGGCTTGATGATAGGATAGGGCTGGTGCCACGGAATCTTGAAAGCCTTCGCAAATTTTTGAAAAGATTTGATTGCTAGCTGTATCCAATTTTGAGTGTTAATCCATACTTTCGGGATTATTTTAACAATAATTATAAATATCTCAATAGTATAGTTAACTGGACATGAACCTGCGTCCTTTGCGCTCTGGGCTAGACGCTCACCTGAGCTACGGGAGCGAGCAATGTATGCAAGAAAATGTTTGAAACCCTAATGTTCTAAGACAACTCTTACTTTGCATTAATAAATGACATTATTCCAGTACCTAATCGGTAGCCCAATTGTTTTCCATATAACTAGATAATATAAATTATTCCTTCTCCTTATTTTTGGTTTTTGAAGACCGTGGCAACCCTACGATTGTTTAATATCGGTACTGCTGTGTGAATGACACCGAAAGTGAAGAAGGAACGACAAGGGATATATTGGATGATAGTCTTGATACAAATTATAGGTGTATGATAGGTTTTATATGTCCTATTAAAAGTTTAATGGTAGTTGTTATCCGAGTCAATATTATTGTATAAGTTTACAGCAATTAGTTCTAGTTCTTACTTAGTTTAAACTATAGGCATAGAGGCGGCACCCTGAGTCAATGACATTCATTATTCTGTCCTCTTTGCTTACAATATCGGTTTGCGTTGTTGTAATAGAGAAGGAAGACCGCGCCCGCCAGCCACTAAAATTTATTAAAAATCCAAAGAAACGTAATTACTTCAAAATTAGATGCCTAATCAAAAATGTACCACAGCAAGTATTTTGCTTGTGTATAATTCGTAAGTCTTGTTAATTCTATCAACATACCTTTAGAAGTAACGGAGATATTACACTTCAAACTCATTTTTAGAGGTAGCTTTGACATTTTCCTGATCGAGTAAATTTGGTGAGAACTTGTTTTGATCACAACAAAATTATCGGTAATATGATGAATATATATTTTTCAGTGCCAGAAGCTCGTCAGATTTTAATAAAAAAAAATTGATGTGAAGCTATTTAGCTGCTATATACGCCTTAACATTGGAATCAAAGTGAAAACGATAGGTAGATAAGAAGGTGGTTATGTAGATTCTGTGAGCACTTACGTGTCCCTTGAAATTTTTTAGAAATATGTAATTTTTTCCTTTCTTATAAGGGAGAGTTAAGAGTTTAGGGCCTATCTAGATAGCTGCGGCGCAAGTACGGATCTTTTCAGTCGATAAAATTCGATAATATTCGATAAAATTGACAGTTCAAATCGATAAAGTGGGTTTTATCGAGCCTCGAAACAATCGACAAAAGTTATCGATAAGCTAGGTCGAATCCAAAGAGAATATAGAGCTACTACAATACTTTACGATCAGACTTCGGTACTCGCAAAATTCGACAAATTTATCGAACCGACTTCCGCACTTGCGCCGCTGGTGTGATAGTGGTCAAACGCATAGCTATTACATGCAATAATCTATACAAATAAACAAAATTGAAGTGCCTGTTTGTACGAGTAATGTCAAAATAACAGCTTTTTATTAAATGCATATGAAAGTATATACGGAACAAATACAATTTTTATCTGTCTGTCAATTATATATGTTAGTTCCGACTAATCTCCGAAATGGCTGGACCGATTTTGACCGGATTTTCACTGACAGATAGCTGATGTTATAAAGAGTAACCTAGGCTACTTGGGTGAAGCCGCGGGCACAGCTAGTGTACTTATATGTGTGTTTGTGTGCATACAAAAATAAGTCTATTATCATTTACTAAACTATTTAGTGGTCAAGTATATCATAAAGTGCATTAAGCTCGGCCATTAGCGAACTGAGCAGCGATTTGCAACTCCGAAACTAGGGCAATGGACACTATAACCTCTATACCTAACATAACTTCTATGTATAACTAGCATTCTACAAGTGCTTGTATGTATTATGTGGCCGACAAGTGCGGAATATAGCTCGAAATAACTCTCGGGTAATGACTTTTAGTAGGTTATAACTTGAGACATAAACTAAAAGGCGGTGAAGGAAAATATCCAGAGGCTAGATGATGCAAACATAGCATGGCGGTAGAGCATTGTCATGTACCTACCATGCCCAAGGTTAAAATAGGTCACAGAACACCGAGTGTACCAACAGTGTTAGTGGTAGGACTAACTGTTCTGCGAGTGTCCGTCTGGGTTGTTACCACCGCTTTGCTCGTGAAGTCTGCCGCCAAGCAGTAGTGTGCAAGCATTACTGTGTTCCGGTTTGATGAGCAGAGTATCCAGCGAAATTACTGGGCTTATGAGACTTAATACCTAATGTCTCAGGGTAACGAGCGCACTGCAGTGCCGCGCAGGCCTTTGTGTTACAAAGTTCTGGGTGGCACTGCAATTGTTATGGGCCGGCGTTATGCTTACCATCAGGCACACGACCAGCACGTCTCGTTACCAAATAACATAAAAAAAAGACCATTGCAGGCTGTATATCTATACATCCAAATGTTCTAGCCCTCCAAACAGGCTAAGATTAAGGTATTTTATTAAAGTGTTCACCCACACTAGCGGATGTTCAAGTACATCAAGAATTTCGGGGCTAACGTCGCGCGTCGCTCCCATATAGCTTAGTTAAAGCGTCTGGTCTAAGAAACCAGAGGACGTAGGTTCGAATCTCGTTGGCTGCCAAATTTTTATATTTGCCTGAAAATTTTACTTATGCACCTTTGAATTGTTCTGGATATTTGACGGTGTTTTTTTGGTTCATTAAAATAACTGCTTGCTTTCCGCACATCGTATATTTCTACGAAAATCTTCTTATATATTTTCTACGGTCTTCGATAGATACTTTGGAAATTGTTATCGTAAACATAAGAGTTATTATGGTAGTCGTAACTCGTTTGTCACTAAACGTATCGTCACTCAAGTTTCACTAAACGTCAGTCATTTCTTAATGCTATTTTGAACCTTCGTTGTTAAGGATAAGAGTGATAATGGTGTGTATATGTTTGACTAAAGTGGTGTAGTGAAGAGTGTTTATGCGATACAGGTGTTAATCAGACGTGATAATTGACTACCAAGGTGGAATCATGTTCTACAGCGACGGGTGTGACTTTTTTGAAGTGATTCTATTTCAGAAGTTTTTGAAATGATATAATCACTGATACTACGTCGGGCGATATTTCAACCCAGTCTTTGAGGTGGATATTTGTGAAAGACTTACTGCGCCGACCCCATGTGAAATGTGACATATAACTATTAATTTGGAAAACATCGTGAGGAAACCGGCATGTTCAAGAACCACAAAATTCGAGGACATGTGACATCCACCAAGCCGCACTGGGCCCGCGTGGTGGATTATAGCTTATAGGATCTCTCTATCTGAGAGAAGGCCGGTATCCCAGCAGTGGGAGCGTAAGAGTCTGATAATGAAGTATTAATTTAATAACACAAACAAGGGTAGGAAAGAGAACATATTCGAGGGAATAGTCAAGGAGCACTATTGTTATTAATGTTTATTCCACTTTAGTAGTGCAAGTATCAATATTTTCAATAATTAACATTGGGAGTTTTTTTTTTAATTTAAACTATTTTGCTCTGCAAGCTTGTTTGATATTTAAATTATTGTAATTATTGATATTTAAATTTTCTAACTTATCATCTATTTAACAAAAGTAAACACACTCCGAAAGTAACATTGAGAGTTCGAAAGGTACAAAATTTAATTTAGAAATAGGTAGCTTCTTGATTTTTTCGAAAACGAAACTAAACCGAATCTACTTTCTTTAATACGAAGCGAATATCCGCATCTCACAATTCGATAGAAGACTCGGTTTATGGAACGATGTCTATTTTAACGTATTTTAATTTTAATTTAAGGCTGGTGCGGCAGCTGAATCCGCTGAGAACCTCAAAAGGCGCAAATATAGTAGTCTTGATAGCAGTTACATATTTGAGCCTTTTGGGGTTGAGACACTTGGACCGTGGGGACCTGGAGCTCATAGAATTTTTAAAGAACTTTCAGGGCGTCTGGTCGAAGCCACACGTGACCAAAATGCTGGCCTCTACTTTGGTCAAAGATTAAGCATTGCCATTCAACGTGGCAATGCGGCCAGCATTTTGGGAACGTTGCCTACTGGTAGCGGATTATTAGATTAAGATTGTAAATAAATTAGTGTGTATTTTATTTAGTTATTTTACTTTGATTGATTAAATAGTATGGATAATAAAAAAAAAAAAAAAAACTTAAATCTAATAATGGTTTTATCGTCGTTCGCAACTGTCTTCACAAGTTCCTTCGCAAAATTAGTTATTCGGTCAATGTAATGAAAATTGAACTTCATTGTATAGGAAATGTAATCGATAACAGATTGCAAGCCACTTATCGTCGTCGCAAAACTATAGTTTCGTAGATTATGTACCTATTAAGTTTCACTTTAGGGAAAAAGGCTGCGTTTCGTTTTAAAAAAAATCAACAACGACCAACCTACTTCTAAGTTTAACTATTTGAACCTATACCAATTTAGAACGGACACGGTGGGTTTCTGGAAGGTTCGTTGACTTTGAGCATGGATTGGGTCTGTTGGTGTCTTTATCATCTATTATGTTCTGATAAAGACAGCATTAGTTTAATTCTGTGATTCGGGTAGACGAATGTTGCAGAGGCCCGCTGTTAGAGTCATTAATTTTAACTTTCATAAGTGCTCCTTCGGGGCCTGTTTGAATAAAGCATTTTGAATTTGAGTTTTAACTGCCATTATTATTGACCTTAATTTATTGATAAGTTCAATACTTGTAGTATAGGCTATATTAGCTGTACTATCCTGTTTTTTATATACTTTTCACTTTTATCGTTTGACTATTATCTCTTGATGTTAAGTGACGAAGTGATCCATGATGGCACGTTTAGAATATAAGCTAGAATAAAATAAAGTATCTACCTATTGTTTTCAAGTATGGTCTCCGAGCTGTAAGTATAGAGCATATAATAGACAAGCTGTATACTTGTATAGTCAAGGAGGATCATCATGTGCCTAGCGCCATAGATGTCGTCTAGAACTTATAAAGAGATCCGATAAGGAAAACCTTTAAATGCATGCAGTTGAGTCATTGTAGACAAGTCTAGGATGCTTCATTAAAATTCTACTCTTGTTACAAAACGCATTAAATATATTTGTCGATACAAATTCGCAGTACGTATATTCAAATAGAGTTGAAACATGACTTGTATAAATTATTCCAACACGGCAACTGGAGATCCATTCCGTTCTCCGATTACTATAAATTTTTCGTTTCAATAACTAAACAAAAAGCAATAATAACATCCAATGATAGACAATATTAAAACATTGGGTCCGTGGGGTGCGTAAAAACACTCGATTACGAACTCGAACAATCGAATCGGTTTTAGAAGTTGTAGAATTATCTGTCGCATGTTTTGTAACAACCAAATATAGGTACAAAGTGAAACTAATTAAAACTGTATGAAAATAACAACCTTTGAATGGTGAGGAATTAAGAAATGGTAAACGACGGTATACTATATACCTACAAAAAGTTTCATGTCGACACGACAACTAGAAGTAAGTTAAAATTTACTGGAAATATTTGATTTAAGTACATATTTAATTAGTTACAAGTGAATATATTTACTAGCGATTAAAGTCTTTATTTATTAGTCATGATAAGCACAGGTCGCATGGCATTCATGCTGTCAAATCAGAACCACCGTCTCATCTCTACCGGCGGTATATAGCCACAAAACAAGCTCTGTTTTGTGGCCGACCACAGAATAAGCAGCAGTATGAAGGCACCTCACCACAGCTTCACAAAATAGCTAGCTTGATAAGAAGTAGGTATATATATTATGTGTGTGTGCACTATACCGGTGTGACCGGTGAATCCCTGCCCTTTCACTTTCACAGAGACGCGGATCCGTTGCTGCAGCGTCGTGGTTTGTTATTGTACGACGTATGTATTCAGTGGCGTATTTTAGCATTCAGCGCCCTGGGCCTGCAAGCCCCGCCGCCCTGCCGCACGCTCACGACCACCTTACTAGATTTAGGCTGTTATTAATAAACAGTGTTAAAAGGTGGTTTAGTTAAACTATGTTTTGTCTTTATTGGTATTTGACAATTTTAAACTGAATCGAAAGAGACAAAACACATTTTAACTAAGTATTCAACCGTTTAACACTGTTTATTGATAAGAGCCCTACTGTTTATTTATAAGAGCCTTAAGAGTTTGGTAGGGTTTTATAAATTCTTCTGCTTGCGCCGCCCCTCACAGCCTGCCGCCCCGGGCCATGGCCCTTTTGGCCCTAGGGTAAATACGCCCCTATTACTAACTGCTGCCCCCGGTTTCATTCCCGGGGATTTCTCACTTTATTTCTATAAAATTGGCCCCCTCTTTTAAAAGATATTAATTACAATTGGTCGCGGATACAGCTAATATAATAAAAACAGTCATATTTTTGTCCTGATTTCATGTGTCTCAAAAGGCATTCTTTTTAAAATAACAAACAACATCAAACGTTGCTTGAATTACGTATGTTATTGTTATTTTAACCGTGTAACGCTAACGCTGTGAATTTATACGAGTAATTATACAACACTGATTGTTGAGTAATAGTTTTTGAAAGTATTATATACAGGTTGACGGATGTTTACAATAAATATCAATGATTATTATTTATTGTATCATTAATCACTATGAGAGATTTTAAACTTTGACGGTTATTCACTACTTTATACATTGCAACGGGATATTTACCGTGGTTATTATGAGCTGGTGAGCTCCCGATATTTCGACGATGTTGCAAGCGGGTGGACAGATTTGTCTGCTCATAATTCACCCGCAGTCTCGCCAGTATTCCCGTAAACACGATGCTTGCAAGTTAAATAATTAATTATTAAGTTTCTAACTATACAAGTAATTTAAAAAAATAGCTATGTCGCTAAGGCACACCGTGCCTACGTGGCGTGCTCTGTGGAGGTGGAACTTTTTTTTTAATGTTATTTGGTAACGAGACGAGCTGGTCGTTTGCCTGATGGTAAGCATAACGCCGGCCCATAACATTTGCAGTGCCACCCAGAACTTTGAAACACAAAGGCTTGCGCGGCACTGCAGTGCGCTCGTTACCCTGAGACATTAGGTATTAAGTCTCATAAGCCCAGTAATTTCACTGGATACTCTGCTCATCAAACCGGAACACAGTAATGCTTGCACACTACTGCTTGGCGGCTGACTTCACTCACAAAGCGGTGGTAACAACCCAGACGGACACTCGCAGAAGAGTTAGTCCTCCCACTAACAAAATTCATAATAGTATTCATAATTCGTCTTCATAATAGGCTGATGATGATTTACTGATACTGCATATAGTTAGTTATGTTATAACTAAATAAATTGTAGATTTTTAACAAACAGCACGTCATGCGCTTAAACTATCGAGTATATAAAAAACAAGATTATAACAAAATAAATGAATAATAAAATATAGGCGGTAATAACATATTAATATAAATAAATGTTCAAAAAGAAAAGTATCGTTTTTGTCATCAAATAACTTTTACAATGCTTCTGGCTAGATTGATTAGAACAATAAACGGTCTTAAAACAAAAAATTTAAACACGCTCTAATATGTAAAACATATGATTATCCACATTCCACATCTAACATTTAAACGTGCCTCAGTCGCGTGTTTAATTGTAAGCAACCACAAAACTAGATCTAACCGTTGTCTAAGTCTTATCTTCTGTGATGTTTCTAATCGTTGTTTACTTGTAAAAGTTATGCTGCGGTGTTGTACTTTTAGACAATTGTCTAGCTAAACGTCTAAACATTGATTTTTGTGGTATGAGAGAATCTAAAGTGACTCGAATGTGCGTTGTAGTGCCTACAGGCATGATTTGCATTTTCAGCTTTAGTAATTTGTTTTTAAGTGGTCTACTTACATTAAGAACAGTTTACGTGAGAATAAAAATGGTAATTTAAATTTGATTTACGATGAATGTTGAAATTGTATTTAGGCAGTCAATTGAAAAGAGATTTGAATGCTATTGCGATTTTCAAAACATAAAAATATCGCTGTAATAACGTACGAGCTTATATTACTTTTTATCCCGGAAAAGTGCATTGTTCCTGTGGAAATCGCCACGCGGGTAAAACCGCGAGCAGAAGGCCACATTTATTAGAGGTTATTTGTTTTCGAATTACACAAATAATATTCACAAAAAATACTTCTGTATATAAGCGAAAATTAAGGAATGCCGATAATATATTGATAAAAAAAGTTAGGACTAATTATGGAAAAAAAAAACATAATGTTTGAGGGAGCAAAATTATACAACGGTTTACCGAAATATATGAAATAAATAAAAACACTATCTAACTTTAAACTAATTTTAAAACGTCACATTTTGAAAGGCTGCGCCAATAAAATATAGTAGCAATAATAAATGTACATAAAAAAAAAAATTACCGCCTGCACTAATACTCAGTGAGAACGCACTTTTACTTGTTGCCTGGCCGCTTGGTCTTTTGTGTTGAGGTTAATTAATGGAATAGTTTTTCAAATATACCCACTTTTGTTTTGTGTTGATGCTCGTTGTGAAGACTATTACAGTTAGTCATACCTAAGTCATAAGTTTATTTCTCGTAAGTGATTTTATAATCTTAAGAGAAATGAAATAAAGATCTTAAACCATAATTACAGGGAAGACCTCGGAAGAAACGGTGACTTGTATTGGGATACCGGCCGGGTTTTATTATCCTTATTAGATTTTGAAGATTTTGCACTATGCGTCGTATTCCAAGGTATGTATGTACCTAACCGAAACCACAGAATAAGTAATAGTACCCAAAACCTCATTTTTGAAACAATAATAAATAAAAACGCGTATGATTTCTTTCGGAGACCTTTTCAGTATAAACCATGGTGGTCTTTATTTTCAACGCCCATTCATTTATGAGGTACTCTTATAAATTGAACTTTACCGCTCAAATAATAAGGTTTAAACCAACTACTATTATTTTAAATTGACCATCAATTATTATGTTTTCGATGTACATATTAAATTGTGTTTTTGCCTGAAGTGGTAAAACTTGAAATGTGAAAGTGTCGATAATTACGTGTTACGCAAATGGTCAATGATTGCATTGACTGATAATACAAACCCAAAAGTGTTATTTTTAACTTTCTTATCTCTTATGTTAGGTACTTTGCAATAACTTTATAAGGTCATTGAGAAAATTTGTGTCATATTCTAGTGGTCTGCTGCCTTATCGGCTAACAATGTCGTGTTCGTTTTCAATACCAGACCGATTAAAACCAGCGGTCACTAGTCTTCGTGTGGAAGGAATAGTCTCGAATTTTCGTTGGTTATTAAAGAAATAAGATCTTACAAAACGAAAAGAAGCGAAAACTATTGACAACTCCTTCCACACGAAGACTAGTGACCGCTGGCTTTAATCGGTCTGGTATTGAAAACGAACACGAGATTGTTAGCTGATAAGGCAGCTGATTATTTTTCTACTATCTAGTTACTAATTCTTAGTGGTAGGCATGACTTACTCTTCTGTGTCCAATATCCATCTAGGTGCAAGTCTGGCGCACTAATTTGTTCCGGTTTGATGAGCAAAGTAGTCAGTGAAATTGCTATGGGCTTAGACCTCGGGACAAAAAGCGTATAGCGCGTCTGCAGTGCAGCGCGGGCCATTTTATTTTAAAGTCCTGGGTGTTACTGCAATTGGGCTGGCGTTATGATCATCAGGCAAACACGCTTTTCGTTATGCAAAAGACAAATATAAAAAGTATAACAAAATTGAAACAAAACTTTTTAATAAAAAAAATACACGATTGCCCAGCCAGTGTGCCACGGGATGCTGTAAGGATTCTAACGTTACCCCGTAGATCCAAATCGGTATTTAATAGTTATGGTGGAATAAAGAAACCCACATACATACATGAACTCTAAAAACATTACACTCCTTTTTTGTGCGTGTAAAAAGCGACAGATTCTTTTTTTAAAATACTTTTTGATATCCAGAGTCCAGACACTGGTCGTTTGCTGATGCTAAACATAACGTCGTTCAATAAAATTGCAGTGCCACTCAGAACTTTGGTACACAAAAGCCTGCGTGGCACTGCAGTGCGCTCGTTACCCTGATACATTAGGTATTAAGTCTCATACACCCAGTAATTTCACTGGCTGCTCTGCTCATCAAACCGGAACACAGTAATGCTTGCACATTACTGCTTGGCGGCAGACTTCACGAGCAAAGCGGTGGTACCAACCCAGACGGACACTCGCAGAAGAGTTAGTCCTACCACCTTATTAAAGTAAAGCTTACAATGTTTTTGATATATGTACGATCTTACATAACCAATTAATCTTCATGCTCTCATGATATAATACGCGTTATGTCATTATAATAATAAAATAATTGAGAGCAGCCCGGATGTAAGTTTTAACAATAACAGCTTGGTTTTTATCCCACACTTTTTTACTGATAACTGTAATTACAAGCTTTGACATAAGGTGTCAAAACTTTGTAACTGTCTTTGGAGAAACCTGTGCTTAATTATTGTAACAAGTATAAAAAAATACGCGCGAGATTGAAATCATAATATTATGTATGCCAGAAATGTAGAGTATAATATGAAGAATGTGTGTAGTGTGATTTATGATTATTATATTATAATATAATAATGTCCGCAAGACTCATTATCAGCCTCTTACGCTCCCACTGTTGGGATACGTACTTCCTATAACAGTTTAGTCCTGTATCCATCCTCCTTTTCAACTTAATACATAGTCTAATCTACCTACCTTAGTAAAACAGATATTTAGATTTTGAACATGAATTTAAAAGCAAACCTGACACTTTATGAGGTTTTGTTACATGACATTTGTTGTGTATAATGATGGCCGCTATCGAATAACATATTTCTGAAAGATGGCTACGCACAAAAACATAAAATAAAGATGGCGGTGACCACTATGCCAGGCTTCATACAAAAAAGTTACTTCCTCTTTATCACATTGGTTATTATAACCTTAATTTAGTAAATCTTAACGTGCGGTATCATTATGTAGCGCGTTGATGTCTTTTGAAGTAAGTTATACAGTACTTATAAGTAATTTATGACCAATGTCCATCCTTTTTTCACTTTTCCAATTTCCTTTTTGAATTGACGTAAGAATTAGATTATGGATCGGAGAGTGACATAGGCTATCGTTCTCTTATCCCACGAATAATGCGCGGATCCTTTGGGAATATTTCCTCCCATTTCATTTCAATCTTCAGTCTCCACGAGGTGGGCGTACCTGCGGGCCGTGGCTGGTATAATATTTAAAAAATGAGAATAACCGCCGGCTACAATACAAACTAAGCGGTAATTAATTGGCGCCAACGCCGACGTTCACGCGGAAGTCAATAAAACGCCTGATACACTGTTGCCACTCAGGACGACGTTGTTATAAACTATAGGATATTATGATGGATATTACATCCCTATGCTCCGGTTTGAAAAAGTTAAGTTTACTAGTCACCTGCAACTATACATTCCTGGCCAAAAAGAAGAAAAAAAAACTATACATTCCATAATTTTTAAAATGATGTCATAGTATTAAATTACATGATATTGTACTAGATTAGAACTGAGACATCTGCCGGAACACGCTGATAGGTGCTTGGCGACAGATTTTCAAATTGCGGGTAGCTCGCCAGAGGAGCATTAGAAAATGCTTTAACACGACGTATGTCCTTATCTACCATTTTAGTACTGGGTAGATCATAACACCACACAAAAACAGTAATAAAAATCCTAATTCTGATCACAAATCACTGCAGTACAGCAACAGGAAATCGGCAATTACTTACCATCTTTAGCTCCAACAAAAACGGTTTATAGAACTATAAAAACAAAGGCGTTATCAATCGTTAATCATGTTATTGAGCACTTTCACTCTCGCCGGCAAGTGGGAATAGTGCGAAATAGTGATGGGACATAGGACGGCTTGTACGAGATCTCTCTGTGGTCTTGTCTTTTGAATTCAAGACTTTTAACAGGCTTTAATTAGTCAAGACTTTTAACAGGCTTTTATTAGGTTCACTTGTAACAATGTAGTCAAAAATCTTGGAAGTACATTTTATCTATTTACAGTCGTATCGAAATGAAACTTTGTATGCAGGTATATATAGTTTGGATGACAATACAACAATTTGGTATCATGGAGCTGATCATATGATGGAGCCAGGAGGTGGATAGTGGAACTTCTCAGTGGCTACTATAGGCTATATACTTTACTTATATACTATTCATTTATTGGGTCTCTGACATCTTAAATAATAGTTACAAATATTCTACCGTTTCCGGTGTACAAATGCGTTCTTACTTGAAAAAAAAAATATCATAACAGAATAAGAAAAATAATGAACTAACATAAATAACAATGTTAAGTTTTAGGAAAAGATTTTTAGGTTTTTTCTTTTATTAATCAATATTTATTTACGATTTTTCCATATTTAATTATCATAGATTTCCAAATTGTTTAGGTTTCTTAAGCTCTCCTAACAACAACAATTTTATTATGCCAAATCTTGGAGCTGTTCATGTTTAGCGATTAAAAAACTTTGAATTGTCAAAATTAACAGTGATACCACAAAAAATAATAGTCGCCTGTTTAGCTAGACAGCGTCTAAACAACGTCAAAAATGATTAGAAATGTCACAACAGAATTGTGTTAGACACTACTTAAATCAGGATTTGTGGTTGCTCATATTAAATCGCGCTACTAAGGCATGTTTAGGCGTTAAACAGTGTTTAACACAGGTTTAACGTATGTTTATTTTTTTGTGGTAAAACCCTAATAGTTCAAAATGGACCGCAGGCCCATCACTAGCGCCGACATACGTTTCCGGCCACACAACCACATATCATCTGCTACCGGATTATGCAACCGATCTGCGACTATTATGCAACAATAAACACGGTCTGGTTTATTAAGTGTTTGTGATTGTTAAATAATTATGACTTTACGAGAATGTGAAAGAGAGTTTGAATGCAGTTTGTTGTAAGTGTAATTGTAGTTTTTACTACAAAGTTTTCACTATGAAATTGTCGATTTCGATAGTAAAAGCTATTTATTTTTTACACATACAAAAATGATATGTACCAAGTAGCATTTTCTAAGTCTACCTGAAAGTCGAAAAAAAATTGAAAATTGTTGACTGATATCGGAAGAAATGCTGGAGACATGTTTAAAGCTGTTACTATAAGTTCTTTTATGAATAAATTTAATTGACAACCTCCTTCATATGTAAAAAAATGTTTCTCTTTTTAAATTTCTTACTGATTTTGTTTTAGTTTATCTGACTGATTTCTTATTTTTATTGTTGCAGGTCAGTATTACGAACCATAAACGTGAAATGCAACTTAATAACATCAGCAACGTAAGTAACCTATAATCATTTTTAAACGACTAAAGAAAATAAGGAGGTTCTATATGTGACTGTATACAGCCTGAGTTTAAATTGGTATTTTTTAGCCAGAATTTTTTATTGAAGAAAAGGCATTTAAAGTTTACGTCAATATTCTACTACAGAACATCCGAGCATTTCTAGATCAGCGGATTCACTTGAACTATGTTGAACTTTGTTAAATGATGATTTTGATTAGAATAGATTTAGAAACAATTCCAGAAAATACCGCAACCGAATTTGAACCGCACGTTTGAAGCGAATTAATTTTTTTGTATGGAAATTTTAAATGACGTATTTCTAAGGGAGGTTCTTATAACTTGTCGACAACCATGTTTATAATTACCCCCTTCCGGGATGACATACCAATTCAAACTCGCCCTGTATATTTTATAGATATGTTAACCGATTTCTCCGTCAATTGAGGACCCTGATTTTGGAAATTTCACCCCTAAAGGTGGAAAAATAACAGAGAGATGATGAAAATAAAAAAATATTGATTCTTAAAATAACTAAACGTATAAATGTAAAAGCATTTGGTTCCCATACTAAATGTAGGCTCAAGACCTTTCATACACTTCCCGCTCCCGCTTCCGTCTGTCTAGCTAAAAACGCGTCTAAAAGTGTTTTTTGTATGGTAACACGGTGAATTTTTATTACGCATTACAGACGTAACCATCAAACAAGCGACCTGCTCGTGACCAGCCCGTTACATTTACGCTACTGCATCGAACGCAAACACAATGGTTCTTATGAAACAAGTCGATCATTTTCAATTGTTGCGGCCAATCGTCGCGAGAGATAGCCCACGATATTCTTATCATCACGTTTTGTTACCATTTTATCGATTTATTTTAAACATTAAGAAATAACACGCCCGTAGCGAATGTCCCGGTTCAAACGCATACTAGGTCAAGTTGCAAAATTAAGACATCCAAGAATAGATAAACAAATCCTACTATCTCACTTATTTATATACTAATTACAATTAGAAAGGGTTAAAGCTAGTTTGTTTCTTACCGGTAATCTATGGAACTACTGATTCGATTCTAAAAATTCTATCTCTAATAATAATCAACATTATCCCGGAGTGCTATAAGCAACTTATCATGCTTATTCCACGCACGCGAAACCGCATACAGATGCTAGTATATTACAAATGCGAAAGTTTGGACGTTTGTTACTAATTCACGCCGAAATAAATGAATCGATTTAGATGGAATTTGTTGTGCAGATAGACCTTATCCTGGAATAATAGGCTTCATTTTATCTCGAGTATAACTCAAGAAGCGATAGGTCTTGTAAAAATAACGCGCTCTCAATGTGATCATAATTTAAACTAAAGAAACCTAACTAGGATTGACTAAGCCTTTATCAAGGGATTTAGTAACTACGAGAGATGGTTTATACGGAAAAACACTTCATCATCAGCCTATTACGCTTCCAATGCTGCAGATACAGGCTTTTTCTCAGCGAGAGTTCATGCCACCTGATGCATAACACAACATGCGGGCCCGGTGCGGCTTAGTAAATTGGATTTCAAATATTCTTGAATTTTTTAGTTCTTGAACATGCGGGTTTCCTCACGATTTTTCCTTAGAGCGAGTGTGTTATATCCGCACATAACTTGATTGTCATTGGTGTGGGCAGAGCTGGGATTAGAACACTGGTGCGTCGGATTGAAAGTCACATAAGTTCCTACTCAGCAATACTTCCAAAAAAAAAAGAGATAATTATATTTGTCCTGTTGCGTTTATCGATCTTTTAGCACCGCGGTGGCTGTCAGACTTATAAGAGTGATGTGAAAAGTATTACAGACTAACAAACCAACAAATCAACAAACCAATAAACACACTTTTGCATTTATAATATTAGTAGGAAGAAGGAGTACTATTTGGTGATTATACAAAATACCTACCTGTTTACAATCTAATATTTACCAGTGGGTAACGATTCCTAAAATACTGGCAACTTTGCCACGTTGAATAGCAATGCCAAGTACAGACCAGCATTTTGGTCACGTGTAGCTTCGACAAGACGCCCTGAAATTCAATTAAATTTATATAACAAGTAAGTTAGTAATTAGCGCTGATTAAAATCTCACACGGCTGTCGTGTTACTCCCCACATTGTGAGTAATGTACTACCCACATCTCACACTTTCCTCGAACTCGATTGCAATTAACCCGACAACTCGACTTTGTGTTTCTTGAGAACGGGATCTTGAGTGAGATATCTACTATCTAACATCCATAAATCTCTTGGGTCTGTATTCATTTCATTAACTAGTAGCTATAGTCCTATATACATTTATAAACATATATACTTATGATTATACTATATGAAGGCCGCAGTTTGTCACGCTTAGAGATTCCTTCGGAAACCGTGTCTTTTTCGAGGGATATTCATAGGAAAATCATAAAATATGGCGTCAAGTTAGAAAATACAGCCATTCGTAGCGATGCACGTGAGTGAAGAGAAATGTCAAAGAGTAAGGAACATAGACAATAGGAATAGCTGACGTTAGATAATTGACATTTGACATTGATTGATGTCTAATAATTCAATGATTAAAGAAAAGTAGAGGATAATATGAACAAAAGGTACGTATTGCCCGCCAAAACAAAAATAAAAATGGCGGCAAATGTCGAGCCACAGCTCTTTGGCATAGTAGCTTGTACCACATGCAAATTCTCACTTGCATTAATAGTTCTATAAAACAATTTTTTATATAATAACACGTTAATTTAGTTTTTTGTCTGGCCATAGAAGAAAGAAAAAAAACTCAGTTTGACTTATTTACATTACATTACTTATTTACATTATGATAAAAATTACTCTAAAGAAAAAAACAGCAAAAAGGTTCGCAATCAACCTCCTGCTGATCTGCTCTGGTTCATTGAGATCGTTCGTCGTAGCATTCGTAAAGAAAGCGAACAACAGCAAAAAGTAATAGAAGCTCTCGTTTTCATTCCATTGTGTCATTGTTTGGTGTTGCCAATAGAAAAAATAATCTTTTATTAACGAGAGCACGAAAACAAGCAAAGAAATCAGCGCATTGTGCCAGTGTTGCACGTAGTGTTTTTTTTGTAATGTTTTGGCAGCTGTTAGCTATTGTGCCAACTATTATCACAACTTTTACGTTGTTTTAGCCATTTTCTTCCAAATATGATGATAACCTTATGATTCGTAATATTTTCTTTTATTATTATTATTAATGGCTTTCATTGGTTGACTAGCTGTGCTCGCGGCTTCGCCCACGTAGCCTAAGTTACTCCTTCTAACATCAACATATTAGAAGGTTTTTTTAAAAAGTTAGGCTAAGTACCATCAATCACAGCCTTGACCAATTTGAATCAGCAATTTTCTTGTTAATCAACCGATAAGTTCCCATACACACAATAAAGATTTTTTTGCCGCCTCATCGGCCATTGTTGCAGTGGAAACGCAAAAATGGTTAGGTTCTTGCAAAGGTCACTGACCTTGCTAAAAGTTTCTGGACAGAGAAAATTTAGAAAAGGGACAGAGGTGCCATCAGGTACAAGTACATCATAAGCTACAGTAAATTGATCAAATAGCAATATTTGGATTACAAACATGTTGGTACCATGTAGTTCATCTAGTAGTTTGAAATGGATCGCCAATCAGTCAGCCACCCTCAACTCATGAGTCGCCAAGCCTCTAACAGTTTCTAAGGTGCCCGTTACATGCTCCAGCCTGTAACGGGCACCCAAACTCGTTGGTTTATGTCGTTTCGTTACTGACAACTAGCCCAAACTCGATGGGGTTACGTCGTTTCGTTATTGACTTCCTATGGACACCTTCCGGTTCCATCATCAGACCAGCTCGGTGGCATCATTATATTGAATTGTCATCCTATTTACATATGTATGTAAAATTTCGACTCAATCGAACGCCGGGAAGTCGAATTTGACCTAAACAAACAAATATACTTGCATACATACATACAAAGCTTGTAATAATTAGCTTTAGACCACGACAAGTAATTTCTTCGCCATTCCCACACACGGGACCGCTATCCCACGGCGATCTCGCTTCCTCGCAAGCGTGAAATATCAAACCATTACATTATGTGATTATGCAAACCATTGATAATAATATTATAGCCAATTGAGTTTGTTTCGTAACCCGCGCAGTTTATCTGAATACCAGCGTCACGGTCGGGTATTTTCGTGCACTCGGCTTTACGCTGAAGCATGAAAGCTAAGTTCTAGGTGACACTGCAATAATAATTATTATGGGGTGGCATTATCACCATGTGGCAAACGTCCCGCTCGTCTTGTTATCAAAAAGTACAAAAAAGGTATTTATCCTTTTTGGCGCATTATGAAAATAGAAATACAGAACACATAGGTAATAATACTACGTAGAATACAGAATCTTCTCTTCTTTTTTAGGGATTTTTGTGTCCATTTTGTGAGTAATATTCAGATGTTTTTTTCTAAATATTTTTTTATACTATATGGTAACGAGACGAGCTGGTTGTACATAACCTAGAAGAATAATTGGTTTCCAATAATTTTTGATGATCCATGCTTTGATCCACAATTTCCGTTTTTTCTCATCAGAAGGGAAACGTAACTTTACACTGAATGGCACTTTACAGAGGCATACTTTATTGCAAAGACGATTTTTTGCTTACATACTAAAATTTTACATTAATTAAGTTTCATAGTGAAACAACACCAGCGATAATGCGCCACCTAGCGGGATAAGTAAGCAGTGTGGTTCCCCCATATACGTTATGTTGGCTGGCGTTAGATATTAGCCGTTAGTTATATATATAGTTTTGCATTTAAACGAGTCCAGCGGGTCAAAAGACCCGCTATAAAAATAAAATCAAATAGCTTCTGTAGTTCAGGTTACAGGGCGTTATTTCTTTATTCGTGATTAAATTACATACTTTTAATGCTGCTTTTGAAATAATTGAAGCCACGTACAGAACAGATAACAAAATCACAAAATTTTTTTCTGTGTGTACAATTGACCTTGTATAAAATTGACCTTGGATAACATTTGGTTTTTCATAATTATTCGATATGCCCAACCACTTGCACAATATGGATCTGTCTATCTATATAAATAAATAAAAATGAAATGTCTGCTTGTAATACATACAAATAAATGAAATTGAAGTCTCTTAGTAATGTCAAAATAACAGCTTTTTACTAAAAGCATTTTATGACAAATAGTCTTAAGACAAAACACCTACAGCGCAAACAAAAATAGACCTTAAGGTGACGAACCTTTTCTTACTTCGACTGTACATAGTGAACCCGCGTTTTTACCCGCGTGTATAGATTTCCACAGGAACGGTGCGCAGGAACTATACTCTATGCTAAAAATCACTTTGATTCAGTACTCCGTTACTACGTGACCTTTAGCACTGAAAACAGAGGATTTCAATGCATATTTTTATTTCACGACCTAGAAGACGGGTAAATAATACTATTTAGCAAAATCTTTGTAGAACTTACCATGGATTAACAACTATGGAAGACGGTCGTGGGGTAAAAAATGCTATTTAGCAAAGTCTTTGCACAACTATTACCAGAGGCATTAGACGGCCGTCGGGCAAATAATGCTATTTAGCAAAATCTTTGCAGAACCATAGATTAATAATTATAGTTAATATATGCAATTACATAAAAAAAACTTCTAACGTAAAATACAATATTGACGTCTATTTTATATTTTATTTATAGTTCATAACAATATAGGAATAAAAACGCTCAATGTCCTTCACCTCGTTTTTCAGTGCTACAAAACCTATCTAGGTTTACAATCGACCATACATAACTATTTACTAATACATAACTATTTAACTGATGTTTTGTTTATTTCTACATACAGAAACGATGGTTAAACCACAGAATAGATAATAGTACAAGTGTTAAACTAGCTATAAACCTTACTATTTGTGAATCATATTCATAATTTTAAAACTAGTAACAGACATTCCGATTTGGTAGATACTGACCAAATACCAAAATGGATACCGATAAGTGTGATTTGCCTACTAAAATTAAAAATTAGAGTGGGACACCTACCTACTCGAATTTTCATCTATTTCAATGTCGTATCAGCTTTCGAACGAACAATTTCAGTTTGATAATCAAAAAGACTTAAAAAGGGTTAGTGCGATATATATATTCGGAGCAGTGTCGTGTCGATGTCATGTTGTTACAATTATATCGTTACTAGCTTCTGCCCGTGGTTTTCACCCGTGCTCCCACAAGAACCATGCATTTTTTCGGGATAAAAAGTAGCCTATGTTACTTTCCGGTCCATAAACTATATCTATCCCAAAAATCACGTCGATCCGTTGGTCTGTTACTGCGTGAAAGAAGGACAAACCAACATATCAACAACATATTAGTATGGATTGGGAGTAGACACCCTGCTTTCCGATAGTATAGTCTGCAGCTGCCAAATCGGAAAGTCTGTTAACACGTTAGCTGCGGCACCAATTTTTGCAAACTTTCCGTTCCTGCGGCACGAGGTATTATCGGCCCGCACCGTGACCAGACGTTAGGGCGACACGCGGTCTATTAGACCCCACCTCCTTTAACAGACTAAAATCCATTTTCTGGCGCGAAATCAAAGATAAATGAAAATTTTGGTCCTTATCGATATAGACAGTGAATTGATGAACCCTAATGTACCGTCGCCCCGGGATCAGATACCTAGTTTAATAATTAATGGCAAAACAAAATATGGTATCTTATACACCTCGTAACGCACTGAAAAGGGGTAAATTTTCGCTAAGATTAGTGATGAGAAAAATAATATCGACGCAACGACGTTTATCTATTTTTGTGTGAAAGTCTTAATGCGGTTCACAGAATAGAAAAAAAAGAATGTTGTTTTCGCGGCTTGCGTTGCATTTTTACCTTTTTTGTAGTAAAATTTTAAAATGTATCGAATTTCTTCATTAGATTCACTCATTTTGACAGTACGAAAAACAAATGAAAATCACACATTTTCCTAATTTGAATTTGGAATTATGTTCATTAAAATTTAAACTTTCAATGATACCAAAACCAGCCAGATACAAATAGTATAGCCAAAGAGATTTTATTACAAGTTCATACATACTATAATGCGAAAAGACTTTTTCCCCTACCAACATCTTTCGATACGGAACCCTAAAAATCGTTTGGTAATCTTTATTTACTTTCAAAACCTAGACAAAGAACTACTGAATTATTAATTAATTACTTACCTGTTTTGTCAACGGCTGCTTTGCGTTTTTTGTGGAGTTTTTCACTACCTACAAAAATATCAATTAAAAAACTTACGTGTTTTGGTTCTGTTTCTGGGTTTTTTAAAATTAACTTCTTCCGACATCGTTTAGACATGTTCGGCAATGTAAAAGGACGTGTTCTCCAATCGACGTAATGCACAACACTAGTCGCGGGAAGCTCGCGTTGGGTGCGGTACGAGGTCCGAGGGGATATGGGACGTTTTAGCCTCGTTCCGCACTGCATTAAAATTATATTAATTCAGTGCGGTACGAGGCCTAAGACATCCGGTACCAAGGTAGGTATACCACCGAGTCCGGGACCATTAGCGCATCTCAAATATACATTTATCTCTTTTCTATACTGGACCAAACCAAAGCTATGCCCTTCGCACGACAGAGATGTTCACGTTTTTCCTTGCCGCACCACAAGGAAGTTGCATGAGGGGTGATTTAGGCCTCGTTTCGCACTTAACGTGTTAAGTACTTGTTTCCACGCTGTGGTTAATACAGTCAAGTGCATAGTTCTATTTAGAGATCCATTGAGACGTCAATAGATCTGTGTTCTAGATACGAGCTTGCCAATAAACAAACAAACATTAATTCGTTTTGGCTGTATAGTTGTTTTGTAATATTGGTTTTGGGCATCTGGTGTTCTTATTTTATTGGCCAGTTCTTGGTTTTATTTCACGATATGAGAAAGATTTTTAACAGAATTGAAACTGGCGTTCGAGAACGTGCGCCGCGCCCGTATGGCCCTAGCTTTGTAGAATATAGAAACATGCATAATAGAGCAATGCAGAGAAATGCATAAAAGAGCAAACCTTACTGATAAATAAATGGCCATAAATGTCATACAATAGGTATATTCTGTGTCATCGTTTCGATATTATAGAAAAATGCATAATAGCGTAGTGCAGAGCAATGCATAAAAGAGCAAAGAGAACAAAACAGCTTACTGATCTTTGCCTCTTCGTGTCGCCCATAAATTATGCTTAGTGATCATCACATGCAGTTCTCACCCCCGTTATCGTAGGAGTGACAAACTACCTTTCGCATTGTTATTTCAGGAAGTGCACGGGCCTAGGTACAGTCAGAGTCAGATACAACTAAATATTATAATCGTCCAGCGAGCTAAGTAAAATATAGCCAAAATTTAGCGTGGAATAAAATTGCTTTTAAAAAAGCGCAAACCATCTTCGACGACAAAATCGACCCCCATTTTTTATAATTATATTTTTATATTTTGAGACGTAGGTACAGCGTGTTCCACGTCCTTTCTCGTCTATATTATATTGATATACTAGATAGTAAAACCACAAGTAAAACGCTAGCCAATAGAATATAAAAAAATCCTAATATTTTTTCTAATTTTTGCTTATTAAAATATATTAATAACCTACCTAATACAAACGAATATAATAATAAAAATTAGAAACTACCTAATACAAAACTAATCTAAACAGCCATCACGGTAGGCAACTTTCCAGAATGCTAGACTTTTTCTTTTTTGCTAGATTTTAGATTTTTTTCCAAAATCTAGCATTTTGGGAAATCTAGCATTGCCACGCTGAATGGCAATGCCATCTCTGTGCCAAGTAAAGGCCATCCATCATTTCGGTCACGTCAATTGCGCTTATAAACAACTTATAAATATCAGCTTTGTTGTTTTTTCAGCGTGTGCGCATCATTCATTAATTCATTCTTGAACTCCTGCATTCGACACGACAGATTCATAGATTTGTGTATTTTAAATTTGGAAAAGTGCACTCCGGAAACCTTACTGGTTGCTGTTGTAGTTGAGTGTACATCCAATCTCACGCAAGCGTTCGCAACTTAGTAACCTTTACGCTTCGGCCATCTTCGAAGCTTCCTGGTTCCCTGGTAACAAAATATCTGTGACCTTTTCTCTAATTAATGGTTTGGTTATTTTCCCAAGCTTATTCTGTTGCAGTTTAAATAAATTGGGAATAGAATTACACTTTTGTCACGCTTTCCATTCATTTGGTAAAAGGGTATTTTCCTTGTTGTTGATAGGTACCTACTTACCTATACAGTATATATTACCAACTATGATTACTTCTTTTTTATTTTAGCTCCACGGGATTTACACGAGATAAGCCAGTACCTAGTTTATACTTACTTGTTGACCATTACTTTCCTATTTGCTTTTTCCTCTTATTTTTGGTATACTATTTCAAGTAAGCTCATTAATTTTGCATTTCTACTAATTACGCATTTTTTAAAAGTAGTATTATTATAAAATTATGCGAAAAATGCACGGTTCCTGTGGGAACGCGGGTGAAAACCGTGGGCAGAAGCTAGTAACAATATAATTTATTGAAAATATCAACTATTTTAAGAATACGAATATTAAAAGATTTTTAGATTCAGCTTAGTAACACTTAACTACACTGTATTCTGTAAATACGCGTGTTTACTAAATTAAGCTAAATTGAACCTTATTCCTAAGCCTATAAAGATATTATTAATAATCGTTTATGGACGTGAGTAAACATTTATCACTCACTTCTACTTTCTCAACGTGATATAAAGTAAAAGTGGAGGAAGTTGCGTATTTCGGGAGTGTATCACACCGAACAGTACACAATGACGTTAACTATAATATTATACCAGCTGTACACAGTAATTACTAATTAATTAATTATGGAAATTATGACAGCACTAGCTATTGAGAAGGTAATTTACTGGCGGTAATTATAAAGTTGCTTTAATATTTAATGTAGGCGCCTTAAAACTGTGCTCGTTAATAACATATAATTAACTAGCTGCTGCCCCGCGGTTTCACCCGCGTGGAGATTTTGGATTACATGGTTTTTATTTTTTTAATTATTTTCCTAAAATTAAAGTAGCCTATGTTACTCCTTGTAACATCAGCTATCTGCCAGTGAAAGTCTCGTCCAAATCGGTCCAGCCGTTTCGGAGATTACCCGGAATAAACAGACAGACAGACAGACAAAAATTTTAAAAATGGTTGTTTTGTAGTAGGTACCGTATATACTTTCATAAGCATTTAGTAAAAAGCTGTTATTTTGATATTACAAACAGACACTTCAATTTTATTTATATGTATGGATAAACAAGAAATGAGCTAGGTATCACTTCAAGGTCCTAGCACGAATAGTTTGAAGTATTGAATTCGAAACGTGAGCGATTTAGTATCAAAAATACAACACTTCTGTAACATTTTTATTTAATTTCGTGCATTAAGCTTTGCTTTTACAACTTCTATTCAAAAAATGTTTCACAACCACTGCGTGCTTAGTGCAGACGCTGCGGTAAATAAGCGGTGGTGCGCAAGTGATGTATGTAGCGTAAAGCGGAGCAGTCGTCGCTTTGAGCCCTGGGAGGGCTTTGAGACAGCACTATCTGGCCGTATTGCCGCTCTTGTCTATTTCGTCGTTTTTTGATGGTTTTGCATCAAGCTGCGCTTGCGCATGTATTATCTCGTAGTCCGCGCTTGATGCAAAAGCATGGTTATTTTGACAGCAAAACTCTTAATTGCATAAGCATCTACGGTCTGCCTTACGGTTTGGTGTGAGATGCGTCTCTTTATGAAGCGTTAATCAGTCTGCGCGAGCGCAATGTGTGTATCGCTCAAACGGGATTGGCCCATAATGAGCGAATTAAATGAAACTTAAGCGCTTAACACTTTCTATAGGTTTCTAATGGATTTATCTTTTTGTGTCAAAGTATGCTTTAACGAGCAAATTATTTCTTTTGAATGCCGCTCGTCTTTTTATTAAAAACATCACCCTAGATTTTTCTAAGTACAGTCCGCTACGGTTTTTATTTGGTAGTAAAAGCCAAAAGGTAGCGGATGTTTGCTTGTATAATGCTTTATTTGCGAATGCTCGATCAATTTTGATGTAGTACCTAGCACCTTGCTTATGATGGCCAAAAGAGAAAACTTAATCTTACTTCAGTTATTTTACCATGAGTAAATAATGTAAACATGTTTACTTTAAAATACGCGATTTATTTGCGCTAAAAATATTATTTGGTAAAGTTTATCCTAGACCTCGTGTCTAGGTGCAACATAATATTTATTTTATATTATACTATTACATAAGAGCAAAAGTTAATCCTAGACTTCACGTCTAGGTTCAACATAATATTTATTTTATAGTGTACCTATTATATTACACTAGAGCATGTCATTTGCCTGATGGTAAGCATAACGCTAGCCAATAACCATCAGAACTTTGAAACAAAGTCGTGTGAGGCACTAGCGTTCGGATAACCTGAGTTATTTCACAGACTGATTTATTTTTGACGCGATAAATTAAACCCTATGTTTTAATGTTTTTTTAACGGTGAACGTTAACGTTCGCAATTAAAAAACATTATTTAAAAATTGCATGCTTAAAAAGCATGGGAAGTTTAAATAAATGAGACTGTGGTCAAAATTAACCAGCGTTTCAGAAACCAGCCTTCCAGTTCTAGAACTTTGAATTACACAAACTCAAATTAGCTTATCTACTTGATAACCAGTTTCCTAGTTTCGCTAACTATCATAGTTGGCCTTACACGGAATCGACCGTCACTTTCAATAGATTAACCATACAAATTGGCAAAAAGCGTCCATTGAAGCGAAACCATGTAATTAATCCCACGGTTGACCACTCCTCAGTTAATCGACTGTGACAATCGCTTCCTCATGACCCGGAGTCATCGTGCCAAGGTCAAGAGCAACGATATGCCCTTTTACTGCTTGGAAAGAGAGAGGCTGACATTGCTTTGGCCGGTTGGACGCCGGATGTTTTGTCGACTAGACATGGTAGCAAAATACTTAGTATTCTTTTACAAAGTAAATTAAACTAATTTTTTTTTCTAAAAGTGCAATCTCCTTATATATATCGTTGGATTTAATTCTAGGATGATCACATATGCATACATACACTTTAAAATTTTAAGATACAGACTCGTAAATGAGATACGGAAACTGATTTTCTATTTAAAAAACGTGTATTCAATGCTAATTTTCTTGAGACGTCTTTCTGCTAGTCAGCTCAGTCAACATGCCTGTATTAATTTTGATTGAGATCTCGTTTGGTGCATTATTATCAACGTTTGTTAATATTAGACTTGTCTATCTTAGATGGATTGCCTCATGGTAAGTATACCGTCATAACAATTGCAGTGCCACTCAGAACTTTGAAATACAAAGGCCTGGGCGGTACTGCATTGCGCTCGTTACCCTGATACATTATAGGTACCTATTAATTCTCATAAGCCCAGTAATTTCACTGACTACATTGTTCATCAAACCGGAACACCAGGGTTGCACACTATTGCTTGGCGGTATTCTACACGAGCAAGAAGTGGTACCCATCCAGACACCACTACCACTACTACTTTGTGTCATTGCAACCTCTAGGTTATAATGACACAAAGTGGTAGGACTAACTCTTGCGAAAGTTTGTGTGTGAATTATTTACCGCGTATCTCCGTAACTACTAAACAGGATTAGATGAAATTTGGAATGTAGATAATTTAGATTCTGAAATAAAATATAGGCTATAAAAATATACACCACGCGGGTGAAGCCGCGGGCGGAAACTAGTGAATAAAATGAGAATAAAAGCTGCGGATGCCGGATAGTGGTCGGATGGTTCGTACATATCTAATTAAAGCACTCGCTGTTTGTGGTATTGTTAAGGTCAACTTCCACTTTCGTCCACACATTGACCTAGTACGTAAGAGCGTCATTACATGTACCTGCCATATGTGTATGTCCATAAAAGTTTAATCCCCAGTAATCAAGGTTGTCAAGCATCCTTAACGAGATCACTCTATTATTATTGTTCGCTTAATCATCATTACATAAAAGTTAATTTTATTGCTCTTTATATAAAAAAATTATAAGATAATTTTATTGGTATATTTTATCTGAATACATTTTTATTGAGTGATAAAATTTTAAGCATCTTATTTGAGACTTTTTGTTGACCTCAATTTTAGGTAAGTATATTTTAGCGATAAGACTTTTGTCAACATAATAGACGTATCGCTCACGATAATTTTTGAAGCTATGCTAGCTCAGTGTTTGTAACGTCACATAACGATCTGTGGATCGGAGATTCAAATACTACAATAACAACATGGTAAGGTGTAATTATATCAACCTGACAAGTGTTATAACTTTTTTTAGCTTCGATTGTTTAATCTACGCCGTAATTTAGACCTTTCTCATCTGATGGGTTCGTGGTGGGATCTAATGAAGGCGGTGACACTATAATAACGTCCAAGGATCTAACTCTTCTGCGAGCGGCCGTCTCTGAGTGGGTACCAACTAGAGATCTGTGGTACCACCGCTTGCTCGTGAATTCTTCCGCTAAGCAGTAATGTGCAAGCATTATCGTGTTCCGTTTTGATGAGCAAAGTAGCCAGTGAAATTACTGGGCTTATGAGACTTAATACCTAATGTCTCAGGGTAACAAGCGCACTGCAGTGCCGCGCAGGCCTTTGTGTTTCAAAGTTCTGGGTGGCACTGCAAATGTTATGGGCCGGCATTATGCAACCCATCAGGCAAACGACCAGATCGTCTCGTTACCAATAACAAAAAAAATCAAGTCCTATGTTTATTTGAAAATAATTACTATATATTGCTTATAGTAACGACCATTTTGTTCTTGTAGGTACGTCACGTAGTCAGCGATTGTTGTTAACAAACTACAGCCACAAAACGTTTATGCGTTATGCTTACCATCAGGCAAACGACCAGCTCGTCTCGTTACCAAATAACATGGATTGGAAATTGTTAATGCACTCACAAACACGATATATTACGCCTTTACATCGTGCCAGGCCTTTCATTCGAAATGGAGAAGAATAATCATGTGAAAAAAGCATTGTCGTAGTGAAATCGCATCTCTCCTGAGAAATCCCGCACTTTTCAAGATAACTTGATTGTTTCCGTGTCTTTTAAGTCATTATAATTTTAATTTTACTGCGTTTAATTTCACAGGGAAACAGTGTAGTAGTGTGGTGCACGCGAGGGAATCTCATTCTAACCATCTGTAATGTTCTCTGATAAGGTTTAAATAGCATTTAAACGGTATTCAAGAGTACCTTGAGCTGCTCAGTATGCGTAGAGACATCTCGTCGCTTTGTATCGTCTATCGAATTAACAACGGGGAGTGTTCTGAAGAACTTTTTGACCTGATTCCGGCGTCACGGTTCACGGAGCTTCCACCTGCGGTTTTTCCGACACGATACGACATGGGGCTCTTCAAAAGAAGGGAAAATTTTAATTATTTGAAAATTTATTTATTTATTTCAAATTCAATTACAACTAATATTACAGGACATTCCCCATGTAATACTGTAAGTTAACATATTATAAAAATATATATATTTAGAAAATTAAAAACCCCAAAAAAATTAAGCTTCACTATAACAAATTTCGAATGTTACATATTTATTGAATTGCGTAATGAAGCAGACAAATACATCAATTGAATTTAAGAATATAACGCTAATCGCCATTAGCATTAAGCCCCAAATTAAATGCATGCCTATCGCAATCATACATTCCGAAAAGGTTCAACGACCTCCACACACTGATCAATCCACACAAATGTATTCATACGGCATTATCTCGACCACTCGCCTAGTTTACGCACTCGGAAATGCACTAGATATTATGTAAAGCGGCTTCTCACGAACGTCGTTCTAACACAGGTTACAACGTCTAGTTAAGCTTTTGACACACGCGGAAAGAGATTCAAGTCATAGGGGAGGAGCGTGTGAATTGTGTTGAATGGTAAATGAAGTAAGCAGCTAGTTTTCTAAGACAATTGTGCCAAATTCTAATACAGGTCAGGTTTTCACAATAATATTATGTAATAAAAATTACTTAATTAGTGGTTGTAAAGCCAAACTTACTAGTGTAATCTACGATTGAAGTTTTGGATTATGTATTAGATGATAGAACATCGTAATATTATACAGTTATGCATGAAACAACATTGTAAGTACTGGGTTTATATAACGTATTTGTTTTTATTAATGGTAGGCAATAAAGCGTAAGTCTCTATTTGTAAGTGTGTCAAGTGGCCAACATGAGACTTTGACTTTTATTTTGTATTAGCTGTGCTGCCCGCGGTTTCACCCGCACGGAGATATTGGATTTCATGGTCAACCTTATGGTTAAAACATGGTTAAAACCTAAAAGTAGTATGTCTGAGACGTACTGCGCCGACACCGTGTAAAAACGGGATAAGGGCAGGAAGGTAGGACTTATTTGTGCAGTGTGCTATGATGTATATGATACTATTATACAATTATTCAAATTCCAAGCAGTTCCGTAACATAGCCATGCATGTAAAGTTCGATGTAGGATATTTTTTTATGCTGTACGACACGAGCTGGTCGTTTGCCGGATGGTTAGAATTACACCGGCCCATAAAAATTTCAGTGCCACTCAGAACTTTGAACCGCAAAGTCCAGCGTGGCACTGCAGTGCGCTCGTTACCCTGAGACATTGGGTATTAAGTCTCATAAGCCCAGTAATTTCACTGGCTACTCTGCTCATGAAACCGAAACACAGTAATTCTTGCACATTACTGCTTGGCGGCAGACATCACGACAAATCGGTGGTAACAACCCAGATGGATACTCGCAGAAGAGTTAGTCCTACCACTAACTATAATAATTATAAACTCAATCGCTCCTTCTCATTGCTTGGACCACTTTAATTCATTAGTAGAGTGCAAGGAAGAGCAACGTTTTTGCCGCGAGTGTCACACGCTACTCACTATTGTGTCTACGAATTATATTACGTTACCACTAGGCTAATGATAAGGCTTTCTCTTGCATTCGGCGGTTCTGAGAAAAGAAATTCCGTGTTCGTATACCTTTGTCAAGCGTTACTTCACTTTACATTGAAAACTGAAATAATTATATTGTCATTGTGATCGTTCTTAGGGTTCCTCAAAGGAAAAGAACCCTTATAGGATGACTTCATTGTCCGCCTGTCTAGGTCTGTCGATACCATCAAGTTGAAATTAATATCGAATACTCAAGTCTACTCGTATAATCCCTTGGAGCTGTAAAAAATGAAACTTAGTCAACGCAATCAAAAGATACGGCCGTTTATGCCGCAAGTTTTGAAACTCGTAGAAATTCAAATTCGAATCGTGTCATTGGTTAGGGATCGGATTACTATTGCTGTCATTGGTCGGTATCCACCGACCACCGAGTTTACATTATTGGACAGGTTTAGAAAATTGTCGTATAGTTGCTTGATTACTAAACGATATTTGAACATACATTGGTTACATTATTTAATTTAACATTTCAACACAAGATCTAATTTATCTTATACTATAATTATTATTAATGTAATATCAGTTGCGTGTATAAAATAAAACTTTTTGGGTTCGACAAAACCAGTTTTACGAAAATATCGAAAGTTGTTTTATAAGCGCCCGCCGATATTTATATTCTAAGTAATTATGTAATGTAAAGATGCTAATTATCGCGTGAAAGCGGTATTAGAATGTAGGCAAATCGACCCAGATTTGGTAACTGCTGATGTTGGAGAACAGACATGACGTACCTACGTATTTTGAATATTTTTTGATGCACACATTAACATAGGCCGGCCATACACGCTTATGTATGTTTGCGAGTTGCTGTCAAAACAACCACGATTTTGCATCAAGCCCGATCACAAGACAAATACACGCGCAAGCGCGGCTTGATGTATATACAATTATAGACTTATAAAATATCCACTAAATAGACGAGAAAAATACAGCCAGTTAGTGCTGTCTCTTTTACTCCCTGCCTAGGCTCAAATTGACGACCCTCCACTTTACGCTACATACATCACTTGCGCACCACCGCTTATTTACCTTGGCTTCTGCACTGAATACGCAGAGGTTGTTAACCTATTTTTTTGAGTAGAGATCGTAGAAGCTACGGTTCGTCTCTTTCAGTATCTCTAACCGTATGGTTAGTGTTCGGACTAGATTTTTTTTACCAAGCTCCATAGACGGTACGAGCATCAAGCGGTGATCGTAGCTTTTCCATGGCTTTCGCGTGGTCCTTGATTAATGCATATCCATCAATCCTGCATTAGGTGTACGGGCTGCCTTATACATATTTTCGTAAGATTGTGTACAAGCCATGATAGAGGCAAATCGAAAGTCCGGTAGATGGGTAACAAAGTGACTAAATACAAGTGTCAATCTAATAAAACCCTGCTGCAGTAATTCTACACCCTACACCTTTTTACAGGGCCTTTCTTACTACTGTATAGTAGACTGTAAACTGTAAGACAGTCTTAGCAAGACGGATTTCGCGTGGTGTAATAGACCTTTATAGTGTTAGGTACCACAAAAAACCATTTTTAGACGCCATATTTAGATAGAGCGGGGCCCTCTGGCACAAGTATCTTCATACTTAAAAGAAGGTACCCACCTTGTTTGTATGTATATATACATTTTTGGTTACAGAAATAAAAACATTTTGATTTGATTTGATATTTAGTTAGACAGTGTCTAAAGATAAATGTCAAAAATGATTAGAAATGTCACAACAGAATTGTGTTAGACAATGGTTAGACCCTACTTAAATCGGGAATTGTGATTGCTCATATTTAATCGCGCGACTAAGGCAAGTTTAGGTGTTAAATAGTGATTAACACAGGTTTAACGTGTGTTTAATTTTTTTGTGGTCAGACCGGGTTTAGTAGCTCCGAATAGTTGCGATCACGGGTCACATGTTGTCCAGCTTGTCTAGCATGATCTGCATGATGAGCTCCATAGAGCACCACAAGAAGGTGTATTAGTATAAAAGTTAGTCTATGCTATTAGTAAACAACAGTTCGATGACTAATAGCGTTTTATTTAGCTGCGTGACTAATAAGAGGTAAATGAACGTTAGTTTATCGTAAACAACCACTTCATGCGCTGATTTTCTTATTTACCGAGCGTATACAATATTACTTCATTTTAAGTAGGTACCTATTCTTTAATATCTGAGTGAGTAAGCTGCGCTCAGTGTTTTTTACAGAATCTTTTTATTTTTTGTAAAATTGCGTTTTTACGGATTTTATTTATTTATTTATTCATATTAGGAAGACTATCGACTATTAACATATTGAAGTAGACACATAGTAAAAATCAAAAGTCATTTACAAGTCTCCACTGCTAGAAACAAACTAGATAATTTAAAATGGTACATAATCTAAAGTAACTATGAATAATATCATCTGCAAAAATGATCTTCACTCAGAGTAAATTCTCTAAAGAAATTATGGCTGAGTTGCCTTCTAAGAACTGGTAAGCTAGTATGAAACAGATCGAGATCCTTGTTGATGTCATTGCATAAATGATTAAACAGCTGACAAGAACGGAGGATGAAACTATTCTGATACCCGAAATGAATTATCTAGATGACCTAGGTTCTCTCAGTGTAAACACAAACAAACGAGGGAAAAAACTTTTGTTTGTGTAAAATTGTGTTTTTAAATGAAACACAATTACAAGGCATATCACCACCGTGTACAGGCGGTGGCAACTCCTCTCTCTTCCCCCGAGGTTCTGAAGGAGCGAGCTTATAGCGTGGAAGGGGTCTCATGAAGCTTGGGTGCCACATGTGGGCCCCACGATCCCAAGGGGTTGGAGACCCCGCCCACCACGCCCTCCGAGGCCCATGAAAGAAGATAGCCTTGGATTTACCGAGCGCCACCTCCAGCTCGAACCTCCGAATAACCAACCTGTAAATAACGAATAACCTGTAATAACAACCAGTCGAACCTTAGCAGATTTTGCTTTGAAGAAAAAGGAAATAGGTAGCTAAGGTACCTTACACCCGCTTTTCTATTCGATTCGCTTTTCTTTTTCATTTGAAAAGCATTATTTTAGGTACTAATAATAATAAAAAGAAAGTTGGCGAAAGCTGACGTGCTAACAGAACAAACTGAACGTTTGTTTTAATACTGTAAGAATTTTGCACATCGATTCTGGTATCGATTTAATAGAGATGGGTATCGAATTAGAAACGATTCAGATAATAGGTATGTGTGAAGCTTTAAACGTCAATAACATTTGATTAAGACTGGCACAGTAACATAAAAAACAGTAGTAAATCTTGATATAAAAGCTTTTGTAACTACCAACTAGTTAGTTGGTCTGTCCATCTTTCACGCAGCGACGTGATTTTTTTAATAGTGAGTCCATGGGCTGGGGCCTATTTCATAAAAAATATTAGTCTAATATTATGAGTCTTTTTTTCTTTTTTTCATATATTATATGACGCTAATACTCATAATATTAGACTAATATTTTTTATGAAACAGGCCCCTGGAGCTGTAGATGCCCGTGAAGTCGATAATTTTTTGTACGATATTTAAATTAGATTTGGTTTTATAATAAATAAGATTTTAAAATGTCTTCAAAATTAAAAACGGCCGTGTCCTTGTAGAGCATAGGCAATACAGAGATGCTCTAACAATAAAATAATAACGAGACAAAAAATAGTATTTTTACTTGTCATCTCATTACTCTTTATGTGTAGATTTAATTGTTTGGGATCTCTTAAGGAAGAAACATTTAATCCGAAGCTCATTCACTCCGCAGTCCGCACACGCTTGAAAATTACTTATTATAAGTGAGCGTCAGTCAAATTAGCTAATTTGTGTGAAGCTGAACAACTGGTTGTAGTTAAGTATAGTCTATAGCATACCGTGCTATTAGTCTTCAATCGTCACAACTTTTTAACAAGCCTAGTAACTACCGTATAGTATTCGATTGCCATGATGTAGTAGAATGGCCTACGATTAGACACGCCGATTAGTTGCTTTTTGTTTGAAACTTTCTTTAACATCTTCAATATTTATTTATTACCTAGATTTAATTTTGAAGTGAATCGAATGGATTTTTAACGTAACTACCCTCAAATTAAATGATAAAAGACGTATTATTAAGCTGGCACATCTTTAGCAAAGCTATGTTTGAATCAAACTAGTTATTTCCTTTACTATAATAACATACTTCAATCCTGTTTCTTCGTTAGATTATTATCAAGTTCCCATTGCTGATACCCATGTATTCCTTCAGAAAGACAAACGGAGAAGGGGTAATATATAAAATGGCTATAATACATGAAGAATTAGGCTCTTTGATATCGCTACATATTAAAAGCACAACACTAACCTGGAAATTAGGCAAAATACCTAAACACATAATACGAACTAACTTGCTTTTTTAATCGAGTTATACTGTAAACTTTTTATTTGTGTGTAAACAGTAACGTCTACCTAATATATCGGTTATCTACCAATTGTTGTATACTCTTTGTAACTAAAGGAAAGATTGGAGTAGGCACTAATAAAGTGAAAGAAATAGGTATTATGTACGGAAACTAAACTATTTACACGACTTCCCAAAAAAAGAGTGTGATGTTCAGGGTTCATGTACCTATGTATGTGAGTTTCTTTATTCCGTACTAGCTTCTGCCCGCGATTTTCACCCGCGTTCCCACAGGAGCCGTGCATTTTTCCGGTAAAAGTATAATTATATACTTAAGGTAATTTTCCGATAAAAAGTAGCCTATGTTACTCTCCGGTCCATAAACTACGAGTATCTATGCCAAAAATCACGTCGATCCGTTGCTCCGTTACTGAGTGAAAGAAGAACAAACCAACAAATACAGTTTCGCATTTATAATATTAGTAGGATTATAGTTAATCTATGATTCCACCATACATTTTAAATGCCTGAACAGATCTTAATGTATGGGGTATTGTTACAATTCCTTACATCTTCTGGAATGACACCGGCTGGGGCAGTAGTGTTATTATTTTTTTAATTATACTTGCTCTAATTTTTTTTTTCATTATTACAGAACAATGACGGTGAAGAAGACGGCCCGGACGGGCGGGCTCGCTGCACTGGTCAGCCGCCAGAAGCTCCACAGTACCACCCAGCAGCTGGACATCACGGCCCTCACCAAACACTCTTCACACTACACCTACAACATCATCGTCGGCTTTAACGAGAAGGACCAACTACAACTACTCACTAAAGAAGACACTGCCGATGAAGAAAAACAAAAACTCATCAAAGATTACACAGAACTGAAAACAACCAAATGCGAAAACATTTCAATAGATGACATAGCCAACTGTGTCAACATCGAAAACTACCCTAACTGCGAGAACACTCTAGTCTTTTACCTTACCAAAAACGCTATTAGAGAAGCCGTTGTGCTCCGATTCGAGAATGATCAGGACTTCAAGAGGATATACTTCACGTATAAGTACTTCAAAATGAGGAATCGATTGACGAAAAACACAAACAACTACACGAGCAGTGATAGCTTATTTTCGAAGAAGAAAACGTATGATATATTCAAGAATAGAAAGACTAGTGTTGATGATTACAGTCTTTTAGAGAAAGGTCATCCTGACTACGGTCTGAATGTCGATAATGATGGAATCACTCACATTTCTGTTCAGCAGAAGAATTTAAACACAAGATTCGATCAGCCATTGAGTCTAATGGGACTTAGAAACGATGCGAATGAAGCAGCTGAGATCGACAGTATCATTTACACTGATATAGACATACCAGCAAAGCCAGACAGGAAGCGGCTGTTTAATAAGAAAACTAAGGCGCCTCAACCTCCCGCACTTAAAGACAATCAACATAAAGTGCTCAAAGGAGAATTTGTTAGAGTGAACGTGGACAGATCTCCTGATATAATCCCAAAGGATAATAAAGCTAATAAAACACCAGACATCCTGATGTTTAGAGACGCTAAGCCGAAGAGGAATAGTCCGACGAGTAATCTGTGGACGGCGAGCAGTAAAGGTGAGTTTTATTTCTATACAGCTAAAAGTAATTGGCATTATTGCATAATAGAAGACGCAACAACCGTCCTAGGAAATCCAAGGAAAAAGTTACGTACGTGAAGTTAATCAACGAAAGCAATTTGCCGTCGTTCAAAGATTGATTCGACGTCAACGTAATGCTGTAACTTTGACCTTTGGAATGGATTCTATAGGTTTCGATACAGGGTATTGCTGTAAAACAATAGTGGCCGTTCACGTCAATGATTGTGTTAATGATGATAGATTGGATGAATTGCGCAGGAGCTTCGGTGAAAGATTTCTAGTGTGTTGTTTATGTATTAGTTTGTATTGCAATAGGTGAAAGGTCTTTGCGTTCTTTATGGGACAAGAACATTTATTCTTAGCGTGACTAGGCTCAGCTTCATTTTCAATTAATTCAATGCAAGTATAAACTTCGATTACATATAAAGATATCTACAAAAGGAGGATAGTATGAGTCATCCACACAAAGTATCTACTGTAACAGGAAACTGGAGATGTACCTAGGTACATTTAACGCATTTATATTTTTTATGTACACCTAGGTCAGCATCAAAAATATTTGTGCTATGTAAAGTACTCAATAAAAAATTAGATATAGGTATTAAAACATTAAACAATCTGCGATTGTAACTTTTGTTAAATCTGTTACGTAAGATTTGTGTATATAGGTACCTACAATATTATAATAGCATCAAAATCTTCATCTTAAATTGAGCGCCTCATAAATTAAATCCCACGATATAAACAAAGCATAAATTACCTATATTTTTTACGGTTTTTCGTAGTAGCTTTTTGTTATCGGAAGTCAGTCGTAAACTAATTGAAGAATACCAAGTGAACATCATCATTAGGAGCAATTCGCATAATAAAGATGCGCCTAGGCCTTAGTATATTTTATTAGGACTCATAATAGGGACCACCTAAGCAGTGCAGCAATGGATGAGATTCACCAATAAATTAAAACTAGCTTGGCAAAGCTCAGTCTTAGTGTCTTCACTATACTGTTCCGGGGGAAATGACGCCTATCTTTCTATTAGCTTCACTTGTAACTAACTATTAACTAACGAACAATGTAATAAAATCTTAGAAGTCAATTCTAACCCACTTCTATAGTCGTATCCAAATGAAACTTTGCATGTATAAGTAGTTCGGATGATAAAACTGTAATTTGGTATCATGGAGCTGATCTGATGATTGAGCCAGGAGGTGGATAGTGGTACTCTTCAGTGGCTACAAGTGAACCCTTCGAGTTTCGGCCCATATGATTCGTTTTGAAGAGTCCAGTAGGTTCTTGGTGTCGAGCTTTTGATGATGGAGCCAGGAGGTGGAAGTGTGTTTTTAGTTTCTTCAAAATACACATATATATTTATTTTTAACTAGCTTCTGCTCGCGGTTTTCACCCTCGTTCCCACAGGAACCGTGCAATTTTCCGGGATAAAAAGTACTAAGTTACTCTCCGGACCATAAACTATATATATGCCAAAATTCACGTCGATCGGTTGCCCCGTCACTGCGTGAAAGAAGAACAAACCAACAAATCAACAAACACTCTTTCGCATTTATAATATTAGTAGGAAGTAGGATTAGTAGGATATTATTATATTAGGATTATAAGAATAGAATAAGAAGAAGAATAAAAAACATTTATTGCCAAATATAACATTTACACAATTTTGAACACAGTTAAGATTGACTAAATATTATTTCGGCAATAGGGGTAGGCTCAGCTCTTTCCTGCGTAGACTAAGTCTAGGCAGCAGCTGGTTTTCAGCATACCCCTCCGCTCGAACTCAGGTGTTAGTCGAGTGATGTAAATAGTTAACAAGCGGGTCATAGAAAACAAAATATAGTCAACAGCTTCGTTTTTACTAATTATATGTACGAGTACTTTGACTACCCGTTAGTAGTGGGCATGCGTGCGTGCTTGCAGTAGTTTATAGCTTGACCAATATCTTACCTGATCTTAAGTGGCGATGTTGTGCTGACTGGCCTTCTGTTGTCTAACAAAAGTGGGGACCGAAGCAGCATTCTCTTCAATGAGTGTTCAGTTAGTGGGAGGACTAACTCTTCTGCGAGTGTCCGTCTGGGTTGTTACCACTGCTATGCTCGTGAAGTCTGCCGCCAAGCAGTAGTGTGCAAGCATTACTGTGTTCCGGTTTGATGAGCAGAGTATCCAGTGAAATTACTGGGCTTATGAGACTTAATACCTAATGTCTCAGGGTAACGAGCGATCTGCAGTGCCGCGCAGGCCTTTGTGTATCAAAGTTCTGGGTGGCACTGCGATTGTTATGGGCCGGCGTTATGCTTACCATCAGGCAAACAAACAGCTCGTCTCGTTACCAAATAACATAAAAAAAAAAAAAAAAAACAAAAAAAAAATGAACATCATCATCTACTGCAATTACCATGATGCTTGCAAAGCGTGGTACGCAGCGTGGTACATCGTAGCAAATCTTCTGTATGGGTAAGGCCCCAATTGAGGAGGGCCCCATATGGGAAGAACCCCATTTGGAGAGGTCCCCTATAGGCATAGATTATTTAGCCTGTTGATAGCTCATGAACACAAATCCTCATACAAACATATCTCACCGGCGCGGGCAGGGGGCGAGGTAATATTCTATGCTTGCAATTGGCCGATCATTTGGATGACGTAATTTAGTGATGTGGTACGACTACTACTGAACAGAATAATATCGATAAAATTGAATAGGTAGTTAGCATCGCATTCTTGATTCCCTGACATATACGATTAATAATAAATTATTATATGGAAAACCTAGACAATACATACTTACTTTATAAATTAATCTATAATACTACTTATAATAAAACTCCAGGTCACATTTTTTTTGGATGGCACGACCCATCCATACTGAAGCCAAAGCTGTATTTTTATTTTTGTCTGTCTGTCTGTATTTTGGCCACGCATCACGTCGAAGCTACTGAATGGATTCCATGACTTGCGATGTATGGAACCAATTCTCTTTTTGAGTCGCTTCTATCCACTCGCTTTCCTTTATTTCTGGGATGTCTGGAAATCTAACAACAAAAAGCAGAAATACTTTAAAAAAACCGGGAACCTACTTCGATGAAAATATCGCGATATATGAAAATTCAAGTACCATTTTTTCATCTTTAGATGTTCTTCCATAAAATGTATATGGGACCACCTTGAGATAATACACTTTCAAACAACAAAAATAATTTTCAAAATCGGTCCACAATTGACGGAGAAATCAGTTAAAATACTTAAAAAAATACATACAGTCGAACATTTAACCTCCTCCTCTTTTTTCGAAGTCGGTCAACAAATCCAAACGAAAGGTTATTATTTTTCCAAAATAATTAATAATAGTATATATATTAATTGTAAAGTATATATTGAATATCGATAAGTTATAAGTCTGCACTCGTACTCGCAGTGGCGAGAAGTGCATTTAAATAGTTCGTTTTCGCATGAGGGGAAGTTGTATCATTAGTCAACAGGATTTATAGTCTTTGCCTATAGGTGAGGCCTATATACAGCAGTGGACAGACAGCAGTCTTCCAGCTGATGATGAGGAAAATGTACAAAGAGCCAATTTGTGAACAATATCGAATCTCATTCACAAGTCCACAAGTCCCTTCATACTTTCTCCGGTCACGTACGGACCATCGCAACATTTTAATGCAAAGCTAAATGTAAGCAAGCCAAGGCCAGGTGTTACGCAACGCGGGTCATTCACTTGTACCGCTTGTAGAATTGCAGATGCAACAGTGATTGGGTGAGCATTGTTGATGTATTGATTGTTGATGAACTAGCATTTCTTTAGGAACTCAAAATGTGTACTTATAATATGTATGTGTAACGATATTAAACATACGTATTAAACAGATTTTTTGAGTTTTTCTATCGTGATTGCTGAATTCAATGCAAAAGTGCGTTTGTTGGTTTGTCCTTCTTTCACGCAGCAACGGAACAACGGATCGACGTGATTTTTGGCATAGATATAATTTAGGGAGCGTAGAGTAACATAGGCTTCTTTTTATCCCGGAAAAATGCACGGTTCCTATGGGAACGTGGGTGAAAACCGCGGGCAGAAGTTAGTGTGACATAAAATTGACATTGACAGCTGTCAACAAATCGTTGAATACAGTCAACATCCCAATTATCTAGTTCCAACCATTTCCAGCAATACCTTTCAAACACGGTGTCATCACAGTGTCGTGATCGGCGTGTGTCGCAACAGCTGATCGGTAGATTGGTTCCGTGAGAGTTCCGTGAAAATGACAATTTCGACGAGTCTATTCAATTTAGATCTGTGTAATCTTGAAAGACAGCCGTTCACGGTTCTCAAGTTAATTTGTTTTCAGTGGCAAAAGTTTATTTTAAGACTGAGTATTTTCTAGATAGGTTTGCAGAAGATTTCTCGTTTTATCAGATCGTTGTCGGTTTCATCCAAATATTACGGTTTAAGACATTTATTTCTCTAAAAGAATAAAATTCACTTGTAAGAGAAATACAAAATAAACTTAAATTAACTTAAATAGTGAGTGCACGGTATGTGACGGTAGGCTTCTAAAAACATTGGCTTTACACAAAACACAAACAGATTCTATTACGTATCATGTTACGATAGCAATCAAAATGCTATCAGAACTTTAACTCTAATAGCATTTGTTTCGATCAAAACCGCGTGAAGTCCTTTAAAATGTGGAGTTTCAACTTCTTTTTAAATATCAGGAACGATTTGGTACTTTTAATGCTGTTTGGTAATTTATTATATAGCTGCGCTCCTTCGTACATAACATTTTTCTTACCGTAATTTGTTCGTGGGGTCAACAACTGTATATTTTTGAAATTACCTACTAATTACCAAGCGAGCAAGCCCACGAACAAACTCACAGAGCAATAATCCCTGTCCCTATAGGCTATACAGGGTGAGTGTGAATTTATATGTTATCCCGGAAGGGGGTGATTAGGACCGTGGTAGTTGCCAAGTTGTGAGAACCTCCCTTAGAAATACGTCATTCAAAATTACCATACAAAAAATAAATTCCACTTCAAACGAGAAGCGCACGGCGTTTTTTGTGTCTCTTCTAATTAACATCATCATTTACCAAAGATCAACATAGTTCAAGTAAATCAGTTGATCTAGGGCTGCCCGAAAATGCTGTAGAAGAATTTTGACGTAAACTTTAAATGCCCCAGTTATTAATGAAAAATTCCGAATTTCAAAAACTCGTAAAACAAATGTTGTTGTCATCCGGGAGTAGATTGACCGCTATTCGGGAAAACAGACCAGTTTAAACTTAGACTGTATACATATATAGATACCTATAAATGAGAAAGTGAACGCGCTGAAACTTCACACGTCACTTCATTAAAGTTAACCTACCTTAGGTTAACTTTAATGTTTCTAAGACAATATTTTTTTTTATCTGGCTAAATGCCTTTATTAACTAGCTAATACATAAATAAACACTACATCTAACCTAGCTAGCTACAAAAACCGTTGGATAATCTACAAGCCCTAGTAGGCCTATAGATAATCCAAATGTTCTAGCCCACTACCAGTTGGAAGCGTACCCAGCAATAGACAATCATTACATTTGCCTTAATTTCAATGCCAACCTCAGTTTATTTTTATTTCGTTGACTCTCATAATATTTGCGTTATGCTAATGAAGCACAAGTAACATTAATCTATGTTTAAGCTTAGTTTATTTCTGCAAATAAGTACAGGTCATAGTACTCAAGGTTGGTACAAATTGAATTTAAAATGACCTATTAATATTAATTGAGTGTTAGACAACTGTTTTAAATGCCAAACTGCATTTACCGAGCAATGCACTGTTTTACAATGTCTTACATTATATGTTCAAGGATGCATCTGGACATTAGCATTGCAATGCCGTTTCAATTGTATTGCCCCAGTTTTAGACAAAATATACAAATTAAGGCGCTGTGCGCAGTATTTTTTTGAGATTTTTTTCTACGCTGGATTTTTGTCATTTTGCTTACCTTGTCTTTCTTGTCATTAAAGTGTAGGCCAAAAGGTTAGAAAAACTCGAAACAATTCAAAAATTTATTATATTCTAAGTAAACATAGGTTTTTTGTGTTTTCCATAGGCAGGTACGTATGACCGTTAAGGGGCCTAACGTTAGGGGACGTGCCTAACTCTAACGCAGGCGTGGCCTAAAAGCTTGTTATTTCATCCAACGCAATATTCGAAAACGGGGAATCCCCCTGATCGTAGTTGATGGTACTTACGCATAAACTACAAGGTGACTTGCTTGATCAAATCCATTTTGGCAATACATCTTAAGCCAGAAAGTACTTCTTTACGGTCTTGAAATTCTTTATAAAGATTTATTAGACAGATTCAGCAGAAATTAGAATAATACCTTACCTACTTATCTTTCTTGTCATTTTGAAATGAAAATGAAAAACATTTATTTGTAACAATCAATCACCTTGATCACAAACTCGGAAATTTTCTTATCGTGCCATCGTTGTTACTTTCTTTTTAACTATCAATCACTTAAACCTTGATCACAAACTCAGAAATTTTCTTATCGTGCCATCCTTGTTACTTTCTTCTTTAGTCTTTCATGTCATTTTCTTTCCTTGCCTTGTCATTTTACTGTCGTGCCTTCCTTGCCTTGTCATTTTCTTGTCGTGTCATTCTTGTCATTACGTTTGACCGTCATCCCATGATCGTGGTCGAGGGATAGTCACACCAAACGTACAAGGTGACTTGCTTGATAAAATCCTTTATGCCAAAAGTACTGTTTTTAATAGTCTTGAAATTATTTTTAAAGATTCATGAAGTTAGAAAAATACTTACGAATTTGGAAATTATAGCTATAAATCCAAGTGTCTAAGTAACTTCATCAAACATTTTCCATTACAATTATTAGCTCGTCATAGGGAAGACTGTTTACTGATTAGGTAGTTTGACCTTAATTAATTCAATTAAGGAAATCGTCGTGCGTCTACACTTGACAATCGTGTGTTTTTGTTTATATTTCGTAAAGACGTACATGTCATATTGTATTATATATGTGTGGTAAATGTCTGGTGTAAATATGACGTTATCCTAGTAGGCTTCGGTTGGGAAATATTTCTTGCTGTGGCCCACTGTGGCCATATAGTAGCTTATTTACGTAGAGATAGTAAAGTCAACTATGTTACTGTAGAATATTTACCTAACTTATGTAGAAGCTATGTTGCCATGACGATAGACGCACAAGCTGTTCCTTAAATAATTGAAAGAGACTTGTTAAAAATGACTTCTTGTTTATGAAATATTAGAGAAACAATTATTGTCTACTATATATAAGTAAAAACCATAGAGTATATTATACTTTCACACCCAAGGCACATAGATACACGTCCATAGGTCAAGAGGTGAACACGGCAAAGGTATAGAAAAATACGCAAATATATCATTAAATGGTACTTATCAGTTATCTAGATTACGAACTATGTTTTCACATGTTGTTGGGGTTGTAGTTTTTAGTGCTGCAAAGAACAACTTTTCAAAAGGTAACTTTTCCAAGTCGGTATAAATTGTTAGGCAACTTTTACTGTGTCACTTCTAAACAGTAGTGGCTTGGCTAATCTCTGCGCCTATAACACGCAAGCATATCACGTACGTCCCAAAAAGCGCGGACGCGCGACTGAGCAATTTCTTGTTTACTTACAAACCACTTATCTTGTTTGAGCAGTGAAGGCTGAGCTATTGAGTTATTGGCTTACACTATTCTGAGCTTAAATTTATTTAAATTTAAACTGAGCTTGGCCTATTTGATAACAGCGAAAGTAGATCTGATGCAGTAGTGAATAGAGAATATGTTTGTTTAGACAATAGAAGTTATCGTCTTTTTTTTATGCTAAGCTTAAATTATTATGTAATATACGTATAATTATGTATCTAATAGTAATCTGTACTATAGTGAGGCAAATTAGGTACAGTATCTTTTTAATTAGATGGAAGAATCCTATGTACAGCTGGTTTACAAGCCAAAAATCGAAGGAAGGCGATAGCGTCACGACTAAAATTTCGGGTAGTTACTTCACTTATCGATTTATTAATCATTAAAACTTAATTTAACTGAAAAAAATAAAAATTGACTCTTTAATAAAATTAGCAAAATCACAAAATAAATAGGTAGTACTTACCTAAGTATTTGTTATAATTTTATTCGCGATATAGCAGACAATGCCGCTAGCGCGTGATAAGTATTTTTAATCATCTTACGATTTACGAAACACCATAGCTTTAAGTGAATATCTTCATATTGTGAGACCAAACTAATATTTGACGAAATTGCTCATAACAAATTCAAGGGAATATTGGTCAATTACAATTCATGGGAATCACAATTAGCTATATTATCCTACTAAGTAATTATTAACAGATGTTGCTTGATGGTTAGCGTAACGTCTGCCCATAACAACTTCAGTGCCACTCAGAACTTTGAAATACAAAGGCCTGCGCGGCACTCCAGTGCGCAGTTACCCTGAGACATTAGATAAGCCCAGTAATTTCACTGGCAACTCTGCTCATCAAACCGGAACACAGTAATGATTGCACATTACTGCTTGCACCAACGGTGGTACCAACCCAGACGGACACTCGCAGATGAGTAGTTAGTTAGTAGAGTAGATTTATAGCCTTCAATTAAGGCTGATTTAGTGCACGCTGCCTCACAAGATAGTGCAGTGACTGCACTGTCTTGTGAGTGTCCTTAAATGAGTGAAAGAACACCGTGCGAAAAAGAAACCTTCAGTCTTAGAACGCAATCGTTTCTCAGTATCTATTGTTCCGTCTTCTCTTTCCTTGCCAAGAAATGGGTCACAATCTTAGAATTTCTCGTATGGTACAGTGTGATTGCTTACGAAACCGCATATGTACAGTTACTCTCCTAGTAACGTTCAGCAATTTCATTTGCGAGTTTAGTCGTAAGTCAAGTTGGAGAGCGTGTGTAGCAGTACACTGAAAACCGTAAGCCGCAGACCCTTCCCATTAAATTAATAGGTCTTTGTCGTTATAGGGACGGTACTTACCATGCGCATTCACCGTGCGTACGTTGGTTCGTGATTTAATCGCTATAGATACATTCGTGTGGGAAATGTTTGTTTCGGAAACCAATTACTCGCGAGCAAAATACGCGTTCGCGAGCCGAATGCTTCCGGTGAGCACTTTCCTACCCCTATGCGCAATATTGCGCATCCGCCATGCGAAGTTGGCTGGTTTGGCAAAATTTTCGCAACGCCATCACGGGATATTACGGGAAAACTAAACATTTGCTATACCAGCATAATGCGTGATCGTGAGCCTTTTCCTAGGAAACCATTTCGCCATGCAAATCGCAAAGTTTGGATCGCGAACGAATGGTTTGCAAACTCACGACCAAAATGCGCACTCGCGTCGCGAGCTGAATAGTCCCAGTGAGTACCCTCCTTTATACTCATAAAGCGTATTGCCTCATTCCGAACAAATAGAGAAACGTGATTGTTAAGCTGTAATGCTTCAAAGCTATATATTTTGTCGCTTGATGTACCAACACTGCCAATATTTTGTAACGCTTCTGTCGTGTTGAATCGCTTTGCTGGTTCATTAGTTGAGCTAATGTTTAAATGTCAAAGCTGGGATAATTGATTTACTTTTGCGCATTAATGATAATATTTTTCCTCTAAGCTTGTGAGCAAGAGATGGCGTCTAATCGTTAGCTTTCCTTTGCGTAAAGTAAAATTCGCATTTCGTTTGTCACACCACCTGGACCAGAGACTTGGGATTACGCTTGTATATTAAATTATTTTTTTATGCTATTTGGTAACGTGACAAGCTGGTCGTTTGCCTGATGGTAAGCATAACGCCGGCCCATAACAATTGCAGTGCCACTTTGAAACTTTGAACTTTGAAACACAAAGGCCTGCGCGGCACTGCAGTGCGCCCTTACCCTGAGACATTAGGTATTAAGTCTCATAAGCCAAGTAATTTCACTGCCTACTCTGCTTATCAAACCGGAACACAGTAATGCTTGCACATTACTGCTTGGCGGCAGACTTCACGAGAAAAGCGGTGGTAACAACCCAGACCCGGACACTCGCAGAAGTTATATATAATCCTACCACTAACAAAACCATTCGTCTGCACTTGGCCATTTTGATCAAATATCAAATGTAGTTACATTATCCCTATTGGATATTTTATTATATATGTTAAGGAATCCTTAGCTTGATCGTTATCCATTAGTAAGCAATTAAGCATAGATCTTACTTTATTAGCTCTGCCTTTCTCTACGGTTTCACACCACGTACATGATCACCGTCTTTCCATAGATCCTCTTCTCGTATAGATAGTTGGTCAGCCCTGATTTCAGACTCTTAAGGTGCTCGAATGCTTCTGCGTCTGTTGTCTTGGGACACAATAACATTGGGTAACAATCGGGACCATCGGCTTAACGACCCCTCCGAAGCTCTGTACCCTTTATATGACAAGTGTTTTTTTTGGGCCCCTGGTTCCTACTGTTTTTGCATGTAAGTAGTTAATAAAATATTCCTCTGTCATATCATAATCATATAGGGGCCTAATGAGGTAATAACCCTAAAATCCTACTATCCTTCTAATATTATAAATGCGAAAGTTTGTGTGTTGGTTTGTTGATTTGTTGGTTTGTCCTTCTTTCACGCAATAACGGAGCAACGGATTGATGTGATTTTTGGCATATATATAGTTTATGGACCGGAGAGTAATATAGGCTACTTTTTATCCCAGAAAAACGCACGGTTCCTATGGGAACGCTGGTGAAAACCAAGAGCAGAAGGTATAATAATGTGAGGCTAATGATCCTAAAATACCCTGCATCTCTAATATGGTCAAGACGGTTCTGCTTTTCGATACCGCTGGATATGGCGGATACTGTCTCGCAGTTTGATGCCGCAAATTATTTAAAATCATCTTCCGTCCGCGGCTTCGCCCGCCAGAATTTATCTTTATAACGTGTTTTATTCCAGAACTTAAACTATCTACATACCAAAGTTCATCAAAATCGGTTTAGTGTTACAGAAATGTGGTCACAAACATTCGCACACACAAATTTCCACATTTATAATACTTATTAGAAGGACATTCCTAGTCCCACGTTCGCATCAGCGATCAGCAATGTATTGGAGTCCACGGAAACTGCACATGTAAGCTACACGCTGGGAACCCGCCCGCCCTTCACGCATGGATTGTGTCGCAGTCTGCAGATATTGTTACTAGAGACCTGGTGCCAAGTTACACCTTACTAAAAATACTTATAGGTACTGTATTATTTCTTGTTCCACCAGCCTCTACTATTACCAATACGATGGTGTGTACTATTTGATCAATTAGCAACTTAATTTATGCTTTGAAACATGTAGAGTAGTCATCAGCTAATTGGATTTTGAAAATAATACCTTTTACCGTGCGCATGCACCAATTATTTTCAAAGAGCATAAAAACTTGTATGAATTATCAAATTATAGTTGACTATAAAAACTCAGCTACAAAAAAATGTTTACTTGTTACTTGCTATAGGTACCGTACAAACTTTCATATACATTTAGTGAAAAGCTGTTATTTAGATATTACAAACAGACACTTCAATTTTATGTGTGTATGTATATGTATAGATTACAGGTAAAGTTTCTCAATTCCCTAGTAATCAAGCGTAATGTGATACTGTGCTAGTAGAGAAAATGTCGTCATCTATGCTAAAGGGTTTGCCAAGTCCGGTACTTCGCTGACCGTTTAACCTACAATTTAATCAATTAAGAAACGTCAGTTTTACAAATCAACCTAAAGTCGGTTAACAGTGAAACTGCATAATGTAAGGTCCACTTTGACACATATGACATAATTACGACATACTACGGCGGAGATGTGTAATGGACTCTAACCACAAATATCTCACTCATGTGAAAGTTTGACAAACAGGTGTCTCAGATTTTAAAGTTTGTTCATAAAAATATTTTCCTTGTCCGGTTTGTCATCTATGTCGAAATCATTTTATGTGTGGACTTCAAGTATGTACTGCAAATTATGACTATTATATACACCAACGAACGAACCCAAGGGAATTTGGTATTCTAATATATCAGTATTACCTCAAGTTACTTCGGAGTGCTTTGGACGATCCGACGCTAGCAATTTTTTTATAATGATTAGGCCTTTGACCTTTATCTTACCTGATGTTATAATCAGGCTACGTGGAATTGGCTTCTATCGCTTTAAAATAAATATATGGTAAAGTCAAGTTTTACGAGATCTTATGTATGCTGTCAAAATACAATTCCTTTGAACTTTTTCGTTAGAAAAATTCACAACTTCACGTCTATATTCCACCGAAGGGGCAATGATTCGCCAATTCGGCAAGCGTTAAACAATCGATTTAAAACTATTACCATGTTACCACAAAAAACACTTTTAGACGCCTGTTTAGCTAGACAATATCTAAAGATAAACGTCTAAAATGATTAGAAATGTCACAACAGAATTGTGTTAGACAACACTTAAATCAGGATTTGTGGTTGCTCATATTTAAACACACGACTAAGGCATGTTTAGGAGTTAAACAGCATTTAAGTAAAATGCTTTAATGTCTTCTTTAAATATAAGCAAAAATCTTGATTTAAGTGGTGTCTAAGCGTTGTCTAACTCCATTTTATTGTGACATTTCTAATCATTTTAGACGTTTATTTTAGACACTGGCTAGCTAAACAGGCGTCTAAAAGTAGGTTTTTGTGGTAACACTATTAGTATCACAATGTATACCGTATCAATTAGAGGTTGTTGTACAATAGTTGGCCAAATATAGACCCCTGGTGCACACCATCCTCTTATCTCTATAAATCTACATATTATAATACGATGCGAGCTTGTAACTCCGTTTTTACCTTGCCATTTTCGAAAGGTCTACACGCTTATGTCATATTTAAATTGGGCAATTCATCAAACCATTGTCGATATTATCAGACTCTTACTACAAGTTAACAATTTTTAACATTCACTAAAAGTTTTGATATAATTGTTTTTATTTTTTACTTTTTTATACTTTTAATATTAATCACTTATATTCACATACACATACTTACATATGTATACTCACATACATAATAAATTCACATATTATACATACACACATATACACATCATATTCATATCACTAAAAAGTGAAGTACAATGACAGAGAACTAGCTCTTCCAAACTCATGGTATATATCCTGCCGCGACAGCTATAGGGTTTTTCAAATCTGTTAGTTTAATTTCTAGTTAAGTTCCAAATAATATTATTTACAATATCATATTGTGATTTATTTAACTTGTGAAGTATATTTTTGAAATTCAAGTTTACCACTGTTGTCGATTCTTTCGTTTCATACCTAAACCTAATTTTAGTTTCAGTCTCTCTCAAATCAATACATAACATGAGAAAGAGTTGTAAGATGTTTGAAAGATCTAAATGTAGAATAAGAACTGTCAAATATCATATATCCTTGATAAATTAGACGCCACTAAACTCATGGCCGTTAAATTTACACTAGAAACAAGCAAGTGGTTTAGTTTGACAGATCTAAAATATATTCCATCTCTTTCTCATGTTCTCATTTAGAAAGAGAGATTGAAACTAAAATTAGGTTTAGGTATGAGGGGACAGAATCGTAACTAGTATCACGCCTATTGCTGTAACGATCGATAGGGTTAAACGTTAACCGTATTACCACAAAAAACACTTTTAGACGCCTGTTTAGCTAGACAGTGTCTAAAGATATACGTCAAAAATGATTAGAAATGTCACAAAATAATTGTGTTAGACAACTGTTAGACACTACTTAAATCAGGATTTGTGGTTGCTCATATTTAAACACGCGACTAAGGCATGTTTAGAAGTTAAACCGTATTTAACACAGGTTTAAAGAGTGTTTAATTTTTTTGTGGTAAGACTACGTCTTTTTTGAGAATGACTTTTAAACTTTTTTTAGAAATAACCCAACAAGAAAACTCCTCACGTTTTTCAGTCACTGCAAATTCAACCAGCACTGCGATCAGCTAGGTCATCAACCATTCAACATATTGAACTTAATTCTGCCATTCGTATGCAAAGTAGCACGGAAACGTTTACGTGATGGACTTACCTCCGGCATTAGGAATGAGCTATCTGATGTAACTCCCCCAGTATAGATTACATCTCAAGTAATTTACGCATGTTCGACCTAAACCAACATGTATTTAGGGGCCTCTATAATCATTAATTTATGATAATTCTTATACAACCTATTTTAAAATTAGGAAGTTGTTATAGTTAAGGAAAATACATCATCATTATAATTTTATTCGGAAACGTATTCGTTTTACAACAACATCACCAAATATTCAAGTCTTTAATAATAAAGTTCGTCTTGTTTTGATTTCAGCTGCCGGTTACGAGTCTGATCGCGAGGAGTGGAAGAGTAGCAGGTCCCAATTCTCAACGACAGCCTTTGACAGTCTCGCGAGACCAACCAAAATGGCGATGGCGCTCACCCTCAGGAAACCGCAAAGGCTGGACCCCGTCCCACAGTATTATCGCCTGTCCAACGAACCAAAGCCCAAACTGACGTCAGTCCCTTTCAGGCCTAACAACTTCCTCCAAAGACCAAGACTCCCGAGACCAAGTCCAGAAATAAATAGGAACGTGTTGAGCACAGATCATAGGAAATTCACGTCGTTGCAGAGTTTAGAAATCCCGAAGAAGTTGAGCGAACCAAAGAAGCACCAGAACGAGCCTAAGAAGAACAATTATTCAAACATATCGAATCGAATAACGGGCTTGACGAACAAGCTGAGGGATTTGGGGAATCCAAGTAATACATTAGGAAGGTTCAAGGCTCAGTCACATGGAGATGTGACGAATTTGAAGCCGGTGCTGAAGACAAACCAGGATGGAGGGAAGCGGTCAGTCGTGAGGACTTGCAGTGCTGAGCCACCAAAGAAAGTTACGTTCAGTGCGTTCGCTACCGTTCAAGTTGTCTAACTTAATTAGCTTTTAATATTTGAGGATTGACTGATTATGCGTTACTTTTGAAGTTATTATTATTGTAACTAGAGTCGGTCTTTGCTAAACGTATTTGATAAGAAGGCTAGGCCGGGATCCTTGTGTAAATAGTTATGTAGAATGTCTTTAGTGCTATAGAGGTGGAAAATAAAACCCAACATTTAGTTGATGCCGAAGTAAGCTTACATGTCATAGACTAGGAAAGCTTAAAAAAGGTAATTAAAAATGATAAGTTATGTATGTACATATAATTTAGGCCACTGTCAGCCGTTTTTTGGCTCGACCTTACAACTATGTAGGTACCTAATTTTCAAACATTAATAATATATCGGAAAAGTAAATTGGATTAAAAATGGGTGTCGTAATTCGTAAACTTCCAGTCAGGTATCAATTTACTTAATAATAACTCAAAATTCTAATCATGCCTTTTTGAAATTGTGTTGGTAAAATAAATATCACAAAAGAGGACGGAATTTTATCAATGAAATGAGTCGATTGCTTCAGCAATATTTTAGCATTTTTGGGGAGATTTTGTCTTGGATTTGTTATGGCCCATATATTCTCTCTCTCTGTGAGAGTGAGGGGTGGAAGAGTAACAGGGTAATTATGATGTGATGATACATTTTAATAATATACGTGATTATTATAATTGCAATATTGCGTATTGTTGACGTATAGTTTGAAAATTTTCCTAGTCTATGACTGTTCTAAATGGGTTTTATTGTGCACCCACTACTTAATCACTGTTTAAGATTTATGTGTAGAAAATGTTTTTCGAATTTAATATGTTTGAAATGATTTTTTAATCTAATTTGATTGTTAGTAATAGTTAATGATATATTACGAGGACATTTTTCCAAATTATATACATAACTGCACGCAAAAATATTAATAAATCATATCCACTTACCTTTAGACTAAAATTTGATAAAACGATATCATAATACGCAAATATTCATAAAAAAATTACGTTCAACATTTTAAGTTTCTTTAATTTTGATAACTTGATATTTTGGAACCTGATCTGACATCTAGTTAACTTGCATACAACTTAAAATGAAGGCCAATGCTAAGTTACAAAAATAAACCAGGCACTGGTTTAAAAAATAATGCAATAGGATATTATATGAATTTAAAACAAACACATACTAATACTGTGATTTAAATGAGAACAATATTAAAGGTATTGTGGTTGTATAAGTTTCAGAAAATCACATTACCACAATAAAAATGAAATTCACAAAAATATTTCATTTTAACGTTTTTTTATCATCCAATAATAATTTAAATGACACTATGAGATTATGAACAATATTTAACATTTTTTTTTCTTCTTTCGTGGCCAGACTCGGTTAATATATTTTATTTGTATTGAGTTCCCGCTATTTCCCTTGTGATCATGGCCCGTTGCTAGAGGGCGCTGATGGGGTTGCCATAATATTAAAAATAATTGTAATATTCCTGTATGTAACAATGTAACAGTCACCTTCCGATGTCACACCCTAATGTTTAACTATTACTCTAATTTGTCATTGGGTCAGAACAATTAAAAATCTATTAAGTATATCTGGGAAACTTATTCTACTAAATAATTTTAGATAACAAATTCTTAATTATTAACTTTAATATTGTTCTCATGTCACTGTATCTATCTTTTTGAGAATAACATTATTTAAATCTAACAACCGAATAGCAAGCATTATCAGCAAGGCTATCATGTGCAATCTATCCATTCTTTTTCTTTTTAAATTGCAATTCGCAGCCACGCTTTTCCCCTTCCACACCTTCAAACACACCGTCACTTCTCACCCAATGTTGAATGAGAAAAAGGTACAGTGGCCAGTAAAAGGAAGAGAAAAAAGGTTCTCGAGTGGCTACTGCTATCCGAAAGACGAAGCATATGCTGCCTCCCCACCCACAAGATGGTCCATGGTTAAAATCGACGGGAGCTGTCAATCGCAAGAAAGATGAAAGTAGCCGTTAAGATGGCATTCCATAGGAGGCATTAGTAACTCTTCCGACGACGACGATAATAAGAAAATAAAAAAACCAGATAAACAGATATAAAAACTGTAAAAATGAATATGATGAAATTGGAAAGGCATTTTACAATGTATGATTACCTACACTCCCTATTAATACGGTCTTTGATCAAAGATTTGACACTGATCCAGGTCAGAAAAAAAAACCGAACCTAAAAATAGTAGGTAGTTGTAACTTAGCATTGTGTCGGTTGGGTTCAAGCCGCAGCCGCAGTGCGCCAAGGCGATTGCCCGCGTTGAAATCATGAAATGCCGCCAATCTTTGTGCGAGAGATTGACGTCGGTCAGTTTCAGGCATACGAGTATTTTGTAAATTATATACAAACATTTTATTGTTAATTATTTATTCTGTGTGAATACATATTGTATACAGTAATAACCGCAATTGTGTTACTGACACCTGCACCTGCACCTGCTTGTTTTGACACTTTAGATAACAGCACCTCCAGTATCGTTCAATGATGCAGAATATTTAATTAGGGGTTTAGAGCTAAGATTCGGATGCGAATCTATGCGTAGAGTTGTGCTTTCATAATTATGTCAAAATTATATACAGTCAGTGTTGACAAATGTCTATACAGTTTGGAAAATGTCCATATTATATCAAAACTCTACAACTTGAGTTTAAATTGGTATGTTATCTCGAAAGGAGGTTAATCTACTCCTGGAGGTTAACAACGTTTATTTACGAGATTTTAAAATTCCGAATTTTTCATTGATGAAAAGGCATTTAAAATGTACGTCAAAATACTACTATACAGAACTTCCGGGCAACCCTAGATCAGCTGATTCACTTGAACTTTGTTAATCACTGTTAAATGATAATGTTGATTAAGAGTCACTTAGAAAAAAATCAAGAAAGTGTCGCGTACTTCACGTTTTAACGTCACTTATTTTTTGGATTTTTTTTTGTCGTTTTTCCTTGAGAGGTTCTCACAACTTGTTGACAACCATGGTCCTTATCGTCCTTCCAGGATAACATACAAGTACCAATTTAAACTCACCCTGTATACAGTTTTGACATATTATGGAAGCAAAAGTACAGGTCTTAGCTATAGGTATCGATGCATTGGTGCTTTCCTATGTAGATTCCAGAGCAACATCAAGGCACACCAGAGAAAGGTTGTAACGCATTGAAATTCCACATAGCCTAATTGCAACTCAAGGCAGTTGGGCATCTTCAGAAGATTTATTCTCGACAACAGAAAAGGGGTATCGATTACTAAATGGTTTTCTTGTAAAAGTTTTGAGATTTCGCGAAAATAAATTCTATACTGCGCTGTTATCGTCACTGATCGAGGTACATTTTATGGGAGCCCAAGTCTAGAGTGAAAATAAGTTGTTTAGCTAATTAAATATTTTGTACTATTACTGAACGATTCTGTATAATAAGTACGATAGTGATAGGATCCTACTTTAAACCGTTGTCACTTTGAGTCTATATTTTTGTATTTATTTCCTTTTATTCGAAGTGAGCTGCTTTGATTATGATTTAGTAAATATTTGTATGCCTACTTTTGTGGGATTTATTGTGAATAATAATACTTACGTACTAATTTTGTTTGGATGAATGTTTATGATTGCTAGTCGAAATTATAATTAAAAAATCTTTTGGTGCGATTCGTGATTTTCTTGATTTTTTCCAATTGGTGTGTTTTTATTAAAGTAGATAATCAAAACATGTATCTAAGTTTTTAAACTTTCATGGTTACTAACACAAGAGTTCCATGAACAGGCGCCATGTTCACGACTCGTGAACATGGCCCTTGCAACAGTGCCGAAATATCGAGTGCTCAAAACAAATAAAATACATGGTAAATATCCCGTTACTAAAGTTAAAACATGTATCTACTTATACTTAAATAATTACACATATTACATACGGATCGTTTAGTAAAATTTAAGCAGTACTACATAGATAGTTGTGTTTAAATTTTAATTGTAATTTAGTTACGTAACTAATTTTATTAATCAAGTCATAATATTTTTTATCTAAGTATTGCTATAATTTTTATCTGTAAAATTTATGTTTACCTAGTTAAAACTTTTTAGTGTGTAATAAAGTATTTTATTGGTTTTAACTTTGAACTGTGTGTGAATAGCTCGTGATTTTATGTTGTTAACTATTATCTACTTATTTACATAGAATAAGGTTTTGTTTTGAAAAATTAAATAAATGTTTGTTTATCATGTGATGGCTATTTATTTTGGTAATTTCTGGAAACATGACACATCCTTGTCTGACAATATTAGTACTATGTATTTAAAAAATAGGATTCCTGTGTTTAAAGAAATGTTTAAATAGTGTCCTTTTTATGTTATTTGGTAACGAGACGAGCTGGTCGTTTGCCTGATGGTAAGCATAACGCCGGCCCATAACAATTGCAGTGCCACTCAGAACTTTGAAACACAAAGGCCTGCGCGGCACTGCAGTGCGCTCGTTACCCTGAGACATTAGGTATTAAGTCTTATAAGCCCAGTAATGTATTTTCACTGGCTACTCTGCTCATCAAACCGGAACACAGTAATGCTTGCACACTACTGGTTGGCGGCAGACTTCACGAGCAAAGCGGTGGTAACAACCCAGACGGACACTCGCAGAAGAGTTAGTCCTCCAGTATAATTATATATTAGAATAAAAATTTGGTCAGAACCTTTGATTGATGCGACGCGTAACCAAAATGCTGGTACTTATTTGGCTCAACGGATCAACATTGCGGTTCAACGAGGCAATGCCGCCAGCATGCTGGGTACGCTTCCAACTGGTAGTGGACTAGAACATTTGGATTATCTATAGGCCTAATTGGGCTTGTAGATTATCCAACTGTTTTTGTAACTAGCTAGGTTAGATGTAGTGTTTATTTATGTACCTACTAGCTGCTGCCCCGCGGTTTCACCCGCGTGGAGATTTTGGATTACATGGTTTTTATTTTTTTTCGCGGAACCCTAATTATTTTTCTAAAATTAAAGTAGCCTATGTTACTCCTTGTAACATCAGCTATCTGCCAGTGAAAGTCCCGTCAAAATCGGTCCAGCCGTTTCGGCGATTACCCGGAACAAACAGACAGACAGACAGACAGACAGATAGACAGACAGACAGACAGTCAGACAGACAGTCAGGCAGTCAGACAAAAATTTTAAAAATGGTTGTTTTGTAGTAGGTACCGTATATACTTTCATATGCATTTAGAAAAAAGCTGTTAAGTATTTTGATATTACAAACAGACACTTCAATTTTATTTATCTGTATGGATTAGTTTATGTACCTATTAGCTAGTTAATAAAGGTATTTACCCGATTAAAAAAAATAGATAAACCTATTTACTGACACTACTTATAGCCGATAATTCCAGTTCATGTAAAAGGTGGCTTTTAAGAAATTTCTTACGACAAGGCCGCACAAATTGTGTTTATCTTTATGTAATTGTGTATGTATTAAATTCTGTATGTATTATATTGTACACTTATAGGTAGGCACCTAACATATACTTGCACTTAAAATACATAAAATAAATCAAAATAAGTATTCCAGAAAGTACCTATCTATATTAGAATTACATGTAAAAAAGCATATCTGCCAACAATGTCAAGGTTATCAATTAATGTAAGTATAATTACTCTTTCTCGAACTGGAGATCGTAAGAACTATGAAATCTTTATGTGAATATTAAACTTCTCTTTTCTGTACCTATAAGAATGAAAGAGATGGAGTATTAAATTTTGCGATATGTTGAGTTTACGTTGTGCGATATTGCATAATACCGTTCAGTGTTGTAAGAGTGACCGCGCGGAAAGTACGAAAACCAAGTAAGTACATATGTGATTTTTTTTTAAATAATTCGTCTTTTTAAATGTATCTTTTCTCTTATCTCTTTAAAAAAAGTGAACAAACAGTGTCTGGCCAGAATAGAAGAAAAAAAAACTTTTTTTTTTAAATCAATGGACATCTTTAAATTTATAAGGCTTACCTAATAATTTAAAATTTGGCTCGAATTGGTTCTCTTCTTAATAATATAAGTAAAATATTATAGCTACTTCTCTTCTATCTACCAATTGTTTTGCTGACAGCTTCAGAATCCAATAATTACCTATATTTTTATCCGAATCTATATTTACTGAAAACTATCAATCTGGTAAAAACCACGGAGAGTCGCGTTGGACGCAAAAGGCAAGTAGCCGATCCAAGTGGCGTTCTATGGCGGAGGCCTATGTTCGGCAGTGGACGTATTCCACTAAAGGGGGCAAGTATAAAGGGCAGCAAAGGGGCAACTTATAAGGGCAACATATATGTAAGGGGCAGCTTATAGGTAATGACAATCAGGGAGTCTTGAAGACCAGAGTGAACAGGTATCTTCGGGCACAGAACATAATATAATAATACTACTTCAGGCTGCTATTCCACGCTTTGTCTATCTATCCGCATCGTTTTTTAGCATTAGAGAGATTGCGGTCAAATGCAAACCTATATATTATTTACCCATACTAACAAAAAACATTACATTTAGGGCCGATCTTTCAATAGTCAGATAACGTCCTGTTAGACAATTCCATGAATCATCAAATTTATTATGAAGACAGCGGTAACCTTTTTTATGGCATTCTAAAGAAATAAACCTTAGTTAGCTAACGGTCCATTAATTTCGAAATGAAAGACCCGAAAAATACTTTAAAACACGAAAATTTATTGATGCAATAGCAATCAATTGGTTAACGGCCCTAAGTATTTTTTTTTCTTTTTCAGTAATCATGTCTCTCGTAGCTCAAGCTTTTGAATCCAGCAAAATTGTGCCGGATGTCATCCCCACACCACCCACCACCAATATTGAAGTAAGTGATAAATTACTATAATTATATCAATCTGATACCCATGCACACAAACTAAACCAAAGGGCTGTTTGTTGCAACATGTAATATTACAGATAATTAAACTGGTTTTATTAGTTTTCATCCTAGGTTTAGTTCTGGGTTACCAGCTTAGAGAGTTTATTTCACTATGTGCACCGGGGTGATATCACCTGGGTGAACAAAGTGGAAATTATAGTGTCTTAATTTCACCAAAGAATCATATTACCCAGGTCATATGACTTAGGAGAATTGATTCGACATAATGTAAGGGAATTTGGATAGCTCGCGTGACGTTGAAGTATGTTACACTTAAAATATCGGTTTCTTGTACGATGGATAACGAGTCGAGCTGGTCATTTGCTTGATGGTAAGCGTGGTTGGAATAAAATAATGTAAAATATACGCGATGAAAACCTATAAAACAAGTTTCAATTTTATCTCAATGTTTATCTCAAATTACAAGTGCCTAATTATAATCCAACATGTTTGTTTACGTATTCGAAAAAATAAATCATTCATCAATCATCAGCCCGTGATAACCTGAGTGTACAAAAAACACAGACCATTAAACCTATATAGACTCCGCTTAGTCAGAAACCCCCCAAGGCCAAGGTTATGCATTATCGCCGCGTATCGAAAATTCGGTAAACCAATCACAACACGCCGTCTTCCCTCGTCTGATGTAAGAGTTTTAATCTGACCAATAACAACACCCAGTCTTCCCTCGTCTGATGTAAGAGTTTTAAACTGACCAATCACAACACGCCGTCTTCCCTCGTTCCCCACCAAAATTTTACGATTGTGTTCTTCCAGTGTTCTGCTAGTTCCAAAATTTGGATTATGCGGCTTCTAAAGGTTTACTACTGGTACGAGACAAAAAAAATTGAATAATATGTAGTTAGGTAAGTACAATAAATTAATTTTTAAACGATTTTGTTCTCCTGCCTACTTATCTACTTTGTTGCGCGCTAATTTTATCATAGGTGCAGCAGCGTAAATAATTATTATTGATAGGTACATCTAGATAAACGTCATATACACTATAATATGATAATGAATAGATTATACAGTTCATAATTTCGTATGTAGCATTACATAACATGTAAAAGTGAATACATCAGTCATTGATAAGCTGCGATTGTACGCGAATAAAATTAAACAAAATGTTGTTCATATCTATTGATAATTATGGAAACGTGTGCGTAAAATCCAAACACTCCAAATTCCTACACATTCTGGATATTTAGGTTTGGAGGTTTTGTGTTCAAAAAGTTATTTAATTCAATGTGTAAGAATCGTCTCGGACCTAAGAAAATACTATAGCGATCATCAATGATGGCAATAGATGAAACAGTGGAAGTTTCCCAAGAAGGGTTGGTTCTAAGCAGGCTGTACAAAAAATGCCACAACCTAAAATTAGTAGGTAAAGACGTAATCGGTAACCCTTAAAATAGGACAAGTGTAGAAAAAGGAACTTTAAAAAAGTTCTGTATTTTTCGTCTAGGTACCTACTTAAAAATACCTACCTAGTATTTTTTGTTTAGAATAAAAAAACCTAGATATAATTTTGTTCCCTCCACTAGTGGTTAGCAGTGCCGTTACTATAGCGTTTTGTGCGCCCGGTGCGAGTTTCTATAACTACGCTCTAATGTTCTAATCTAACCCAGGTGTGGTCATTACTGTGCCGCTCCAGAGTGTGCGCCCTATGCCAGGGCACCGCTGGTACCACCATAGCGTAACTAGGGCAGGACCTGCGGTGGACCAGCACTGATGGTTATGTACCTACATTTTCAAAGGAGGTGACAAAGCCATAACAAATTCAACCAATGTACTTATTAGCAAGCCGTGAAACTAGGTAAACCAGAGGCCTACTTAAATGTCAGTGAACTATCGATAAAAACCGGTGAGACCGATTATACCTGACTAGTTGACTACTCATAAACATAAACACTTACACGCTCATGCTTCTGCACTTCCCTGCGTCGCAGGTGGCATGGACATACTCAACACAAACATCCAAGACCGAGAACAAACTTTGTAAACTCACGACACAAAATCTGCCCTAGCCGGGAAGCGAACCCGGCCTGCACTGAGGTCTCGTTTGGGAATGTTTTGTGCATTTCTCCCTGCCGGTATCTAACCAAGGCATCCTAACTCCTTTACATAACAGAGCACGGCCTTAGGTCGCTGGCACAGCAGCTGTTCCAATGATGTTGATGTTGGAGGTCCGATTTTGGTCAAGTCTGTGTCAGTGATTTGCCGTGGCAACGTGTTGCAAGCCAGTACTTTGAAGTCTTGTGGCCCTTACATGTACTATTGTCTATTCTGTGGTACAGTGTAGCTCCACAGTCTCGTGTCCCTGCATTGCATGACTAAGTATAGGTAGGTACTCATGTATACAATAATAGTTTGGTATAGTCTCAAGTATGTTTTCAGCTGAAATACCCAAGTGGCGCCATCGCGTCTCTGGGGAACGAGCTCCCACCCACGTTAGTGAAAGACCAGCCGACAGTTTCCTTCAAAGCAGACGCCGACGCGTATTACACTCTTGTCTTCACTGGTAAGTATTTCTTACTGTTTTTACACGTGATGAGAACTGTTTTGGATTGCATGCTGTATGTACTGTGTGGAATTTGTATCCACTAAAACACGACCATCTAAATAAACAAAGACATCTATAGTAAACACAAACAATTAGGAACTAGGTACCTAATTAAATACAAAGTAAGTACTCTCGTAAATATACAAAATACAAGTAGATAACAATCCTCTTACAGACCCCGATAACTACGACGGCCCCGAGCCGGTATACCGCGAGTGGCACCACTGGCTGGTTGGCAACATCCCCGGCGGGGACGTCTCCAAGGGGGAAGTCCTCTCCGGGTACATCGGCTCCGGCCCCCCGGACGGCACCGGCATCCACAGATACGTGTACATCGTGTACAAGCAGCCTGGGAAACTGGACTTTGACGAGAAGAGACTGACCAACAAGTAAAAACTTTCACTTGTTATTTTTGTAACACCGGTCATTTGCCTGACGTTAAGCCTGCACGACTTTCTGTGCCACCCAGAAATTTAAAAGAACGAAGCGGTACGGCACTTCGTTGTGCTTGCTATCCTGAGACATCATGTGATAAGTGTAATAATATTAGGTACACTATAATCCCATTAATCTCACTTTTTTGCTCATCTAAGGCAGACCCCAGACATGTGAGCAAACGTACGTTTGCTTGACGAAATAACAACGCTTGCGGCCCATGGGAAAACCGTGGAAAACCCACGATCCCCGCTTGACGCATATCGTATCGTCTGGTATCGTTGTAGTTTTGGCTGGATGGAAATCTAGTCGGCGACGGTTGCTTCGCACGGCACCCGCTTGTACGACCTCCATTCAAAACAATTGTTTCACAACCACTGCGTGCTCAGTGCAGACGCCACGGTAAATAAGAGGTGGTGTGCAAGTGATGTATGTAGCGTAAAGCGGAGCAGTCGTCGCTTTGAGCCAAGGCAGGTCTTCGAGACAATATTGCCGTCCTTGTACCTATATTTCGCCGCGCGGCTCGTGGTTTTTTGATGGTTTTGCGTATGAAACCACGAGCCGCGCTTACAAGTGTAGTTATCTCGTAATCCGCGCTTGATGAAAAAGCATGGATATTCTGACAAGCAAACGTACGTTGGCATACATGTCTGGGGTCTCCCTAACCAGAACAGAGTAATACTTGCACACCGCTATACTTAGTGGCAGACAAGAGCAAAGTGGCGGTAACCCCTGGGACGGACTTTCGCAGAAGAGTTAGTCCTATATACCTACCACTAGATAAATACGCCTAATATAGAATAGTCAAAGGCGACTATACAATAACTAGCCCTACAATAAAATGTTTTTTTTTGTGGTAACACTGTTACAGTGTTACCACAAAAAAAACATTTTTAGTCGCCTGTTTAGCAAGAGAGCGTCTAAAGATATGAAATGTCACAACAAAATTGTTAGACAACGGTTTGACACTACTTAAATCAAGATTTGTGGTTACTCATATTTAATCGCGCGACTAAGGCATGTTTAGGAGTTAAACAGTGTTTAACGCAGGTTTAATGTGTGCAAAATTTTTTTCTGGTAAGATCCATTAGTGTTTTACCCTTTTTATACGTCTCTTCTTCTCAGGTCCGTCGACGGCCGAGCCGCCTTTTCAACCAAGAAATTCGCCGAGAAGTACAACCTTGGAGCCCCCGTTGCTGGTAACTTCTACCGTGCCCAATTCGATGACTACGTCCCCTTGTTATATAAGAGCTTGGGAGCTTAAATAAGTCTAGGCTAGTCTATAACTCAGTAGATTATCATGCCACCTGGAGGCACGCCGTCACAAATCTAACCAATAAAATGTCGTAAGTACAGGAACGTCTGCTACTCTCGAATCAACTTAATTGACCAAGGAAGTTTTATCCGAATTCGCTTAAAAATTTCTTAACAGGATATACAAGATTTACGACTTTGGCATCCTAAAATGGATCTACATCATGCAAATAGAAAAGTGTAGCAAGGAAATTAGGATACATTTATTGGGACAGATTTTGATAAAGAAATTAATTTGTTGGAAACCCAACTTTACGGTTTAGTAAGTTTAGTTACGGTAAGTTTTTATAATAGGTACTACCTAAATATGTTTACCTATGAATTCTCCTTTGATTAAATCCACTGTAATCCATCTTCTTCGTATGCTAAAAAGTTTTAGTAGCACCTTTTGTGTTATTATTTCCATTCGTAGTAATGAAGATTTTATGTAAACACATTGTAAGTATGTGTAGGTATGTACACTCAAACTATTTATTTTAAATGCACCAAAAAATTTACATAACCAATAAAATATTGTTATGGTTACCTATTGTTTCATTCGCCAATTAGTATGTGGTTTGGGGAGCCACACTGCTTACTTATCCCACTAGGTGGCGCATTATCGCTGGTGTTGTTCGTCTTTGCAATATAGTACCTATGCCTCTGTAAAGTGTAAGTCACAGACTTTAATACTTTAAAGTCTGTGGTGTAAGTAAATGTAACAAGTGAAATATTATGAAGTAACAAAAAGTTTTTTTTTAGTTACTCTTGGGTAATGAAACGAGCACGTCGTTAGCCTAATCTATACAAATAAATAAAATTGAAGTGTCTGTTTGTCATATCAAAATAACAGCCTTTCACTAAATGCAAATGAAAGTATATACGGTACCTATAACAAAAACTCAATTTTTAAACTTTTTGTCTGTTTGTTACGGATAATCTCCGAAACGGCTGGAGCGATTTTGACGGGACTTTCACTAACAGATAGCTGATGTTATAAGGAGTAGCTTAGGCTATGTGGGCGAAGACGCGGGGCACAGCTAGTGGAAAGTATAATGCCTACACTCTACAGCATAAGAATTGCAGTGCCACCTAGAACTATACTACTACTAGAACTATTTTGTTAGTGGTAGGACTAACTTTTCTGTGAGTGTCCGAGTTTTGACATTAAAACAACTTTATTAATTTCCTCTAAATATATTCAAAAGACAATATACCTAAATATTTCTTACACATGTAATATAATGCATAAAAGTTCACAGGTGGAAGATAGGGAATTATACAAATAGCAAAAACTGAAGGCGAGAGCGATATGTTCCACATTATTCATAGACAAACAAACACAAGACTTCAGTCACTTTACTTTTTTTTAGACTTAACTCTATACCTCTCTAGGTAATCCTCTGATTGGAAGAATGTTTAAGTGTTTTGTGAACAATCACTTTGAGCAATTTTAAACAATATTGTTAACCAATCACTTAATTACCAGCTTTCGTTTTACACTACAAAGATCAACATACGCGGTAACGAGCCGGCCATTTGCCTGAGCTTCTATCCAGAGACAATTGCGTTCCGAACCTCACAGTAAGCATAACGCTTACCCATAAAACAAACAAAACAAAGGCTTATGCGATACTGTAGAGTGCTCGTTAGACTGATACAGTGGTGGTAAGTTTTTTGCCCAGTAATTTCACAGACAGGTACAATAAGGCCTTATTTATTTATTTCAATGATACAATGCTTAGCTTACAGACAAAATCCAACAGCTTTTGGACGGGCCTCTCACCAACATTTCAGGTAGGTGTCCGAGGCTTGATATCTGAGGCGTTCGCGGATAGACATTTGCACTACTTAAAGATAATTCAGGCTTAAGCATGCTCCATACACTAACTACTGTTTGTATATTACATACTTTGTATATATTTCACATGTTTATCCTAATTCTTAGTTCGTACAAAGTTAAATTTTCTCGATTTACTTATTTAATTTCATTTGTGTTTTGTCAATTTCCAGCCGTATTGTGTAAAACGAAATTGACGATGCAGCCTCGTGGAATTGTTTTTAACATTTCGCTCCCGCCTCCCAAAACAATAATAATCGACCCAGAATAGATATGAAAAAGCATCCAGATAATAATTAGGCACACAACTCTACATGTTAAAGGTATACAAGCAGTTTTGCAGTTACAGAGTTTGATGAGCTTGCTAAGCGATAATGAACGCAGGGTTAAAGTCAGTCCAACCTACATTCTTTACCTTAAGGAACCAAGGAAGTCTTATATTTTATTACTTCTCTTCTCCTTTATATGTAGAAAAATTTATCACTAAACTCAGACTATTTCGGCGAGGATTTCTAAAAGAGAGCAGACACTTGTATCTCTCTCTGTCGCACGTCTAGTGACCAAATAGTTTGAAATTATAGCCTTACAAAATTCACGCCTAGTTTTTTTTTAATTCTAAAAGGGAGCGGATCAATCGACTGACAGTGATCGTCTTGCAGTTGTGTGTTTATAATTTCATCTAGAGCATCTGAGTACAATCTAGTGCTTTAGTGTCTTTGCTCGTATCTATTGTTTTCTCTCTTGTCTATTCGCCGAGCTGCTTGTAGAGAAGGGGCACGTAGTCGTCATACTGCGCCTGGTAGAGGTTTCCGGCGATAGGGTCACCGAGGGAATACTTCTTGGCGAATTTCGCGATGGAAAATCCCGCACGGTTATCGCCGGAACTGGAATAGAAAATAGAATATCATGAGAGTTGAATAAATAAAAAATTTCAAACCAATGTCAAAACTAACCAACGGTGGCAGCACTTGTAGTTGAGCTTTAGTTGAGTCTATGTTTATACCGTGTCCAGGTTGTTTTCTTGTACTTTAGGACTTTAGATATACGTAATATAGCCAGAATATCATACTTCATACTAATATTATAAATGCAAGTGTTTGTTGATTTGTTGGTTTGTCCTTCTTTCACGCAGTAACGGAGCAACGGATCGACGTGATTTTTGGCATAGCTATAGTTTATGGACTGGAGAGTAACATAGGCTACTTTTTATCCCGGAAAAATGCACGGTTCCTGTTGGAACGCGGGTGAAAACCGCGGGCAGAGGCTAGTGCAAAATAGAGAAAAATCGTCATGATGACGTCATTGACCCGGCTGTTTGTACACGAGGTATACGTAGCGGTGGGCCCGAGGCAACGTACGCGAGTGTCTCGCCGACGGCAACGTCGCTATATACACTCATCACACTCACGTGTTAGTAAGCCGGGGCTCATCGAAGCTCAGCTGTCCCGGCTGTTTGTACACGAGGTACACGTAGCGGTGCAGACCGGTGCCCTTTGGTGGGCCCGAGCCGACGTACGCGGAGAGTGTCTCGCCGGCGGCAACGTTGCTCCCGGGAATGTTGCCGACGAGCCAGTGGTGCCACTCGCGGTACGTGGGCTCCTTGCGGGACGGCGCGTCCGGGTCTGGAATGAGCAATTGTTGGGAATGAGATACGAATAGGGATGAAGCACTATGCCCCATTAAAAGATATAGTTAAGTATGACACGTGCTCACAGGCAAACTAAATACTTACTTACTAGGTGGTTGGACAAACTCTTCGGACGTACATGAGAAAACCGTTGGGGTTTTAGCCCGCAGGAGTCTGGCATAAACTCTCCGTCATCCCCTTCGATTTCGGAAAGATAACTTAAAAAACGGCCAAATGCGAGTCGGACTCGCGTACTACAAATTTACGGTTTTCGGATTTTCCTACATTTCTTATGCTGTAAGACATAGCTTCTTGCTAAAATTCATGATCAACGGGAAATATCCTATATATCATCCTATAGGTTTTGATTCCCTTAACAAGTGTCAAAATATACGCCATAAACGGCCGCGTCTTTTGATTACGTTGATTTAGAAATTAGATTTTTTTTCACAGCTTCAAGGGCTGGCTAACAAGAGTAATTGATATTAATTTCAACTCGATACACACACTTCCCTGATGAGAAAAAAAGTCTTGAAAGTCAGACAGGCATGCGGTGATTCTACCAACTGAATATGCTGTTCTACACTTACCAGTCATAGCCAAGGTATAAAATGAGTTCGCATCGGCAGCCCAGCTCACTTGAGGCACATCCTTCACTTGTGTAGGGGTCAGCTCGTTGCCTTCTGTCACCACCACACCGCTTGGGTACTTCACCTGAAGGTAAACATTATTCCTTAAATCAATCGGTCAATTACTTATCATTCAAAATCTATTGCATATATAGCAAACTTGTGTCTTGGTTGGGTTGTGTACCCAATTGCACCTAATAAATAAATAAATAAATTTCAACTTAATTGGTGCAGTGGACCGATTACGACTGAATTTAAGAAAGGAAATATGTAATTTTCTTTCTTTCCCTTTTCAAAACAGTTATTTCAAATACGCCATTACGCTGAGCATAAAACTATACTTTCATGTTTTTGCGATCCTGGTTCGTATTCATATCTATGTCCATACAAATTTATCGCAATTTCATGTTAAATAAAGCGTTTATAGCATTATCTTTAGTACCTATAGATACAGAGATATCCAGACATGCCATGTTACTTTTCAAGCAAACACAACTGTCGGCTGGATTCGGTAATGCTTTCCAATTTGAATTATCAACTACCTATACTATACAATTAGTATGGGTAGATAGTAACTTAGGCTAAGCGCGCGCTCGCCTGCAGTTCACGTACACAGTTCGGGAATTTTATTCCGCAGTGCGCGTACTTCCATTGTGTTTCGTATGTCACAGATTTAACGAAAAAATCGCACGATTTTTTTTATCATAATGTGCGCTAGACCTTAGATCGTTACCGAGTTTTTTTGTTACCGCATTTATTTAGCTGTCATTACTCATTTTACTATGGAAGGATAATGAATGTTATTATTTACGGTAGGCTGAATTATTCCAATACGGTATAGCTGTATGAATATCAATTTAAATGAAATAAATTAGCTAGAAACAGATAATTTGATTACCGTATACCTATACAATATGCGTTAGCATTATTTAGAACTGTTTTAATTATAGATAGTAGATACATAATTAAAAACGTAAAATTGATAAAAAAAACTAATACATTAAGGCGCATCCCTTTTGTTTAAAAATTACTTTCAGCATCTGATTCCCCGTTTGAGAGACGGCTGTCCGACCTCTCGCACGCCCGTCGCCCAAAAAATCGCATCAATTTTTTAATGATTCTTTCAAAAAAATAAAACTATAGGTCTTTTGAAAAAATTTAAGCAAGTCATAAATTAACTTTTTAACTGTAAATCCATTGCTGTAAACCAAATTTTATAACGCAGATGAAACAATTTTTTTGCAACAAACTTGTTCTAAAGTAGGATGAGAAAAATTACAAATACGTATTTGTAATTTGTAAATAAAGTTGTTTTTTTATTAAAGTATTAGGTATATCAATAAACTAATTTAATACGAAGATGTAAGATAATAAGTATAAGATTTTAATTGAAAAATTTTTAGTTTTTAATTATCCATTGTCTATATTTAATTCTTTTTTTTGCATGTTCTTCTTCTGTATGTTATACTTTTGTTTCAATTTTTATTCCGTATAAATAATTATTAGATGAAACTACTTAATTATATTAAACAAAGAAGCAATTAAATTCAATATTAATAAAAATTTTATAGTTGTATGGAAAATATAGATGCCATCTCTGCTAAGGTGAATAACGCATTATTGCTTTTCATATGTAATGCGGTCTACCAACTGATAAATCTAGTACCTAAGTGTTACTCTATTCAACCACCTACGTAATTGGATGTCATTTATACAAGAGTGTATTATTACAAACTAGTTGACAGCAGCAACCAGCGTCAAAGTTAACAAGCTGTGACATAATTAGATGCGGAATGGATGTCCTAATGCCTAGTTATTTTCAAGGCAATTGTCCGTGAGAGATTGCGAATAGAGGGGCGCTAATTTAAAAAGTTTCCGGGAGAATTAGTTCTGTTCGCATGATTCGGTAATACTGTACTAATCAATACTAATATTATAAAGAGGCTAAGTTTGTTTGTTACCGCTAATCTATGAAACTATCTACTGGTCAAATTATGAAAATTATTTCATTTATAGGAAGCCACACCTACATTATCCTTGACGGAGTTTACCATATACTATTTGATAACGAGACGAGCTGGTAGTTTGCCTAATGATAAGCATAACACCGGCCCACAACAATTGCAGTGCCAGTCAGAACTTTGAAACATAAAGGCCTGCGCGGCACTGCAGTGCGCTCGTTACCCTGAGACGTTAGGTATTAAGTCTCATAAGCCCAGTAATTTCACTGGCTACTCTGCTCATCAAACCGGAACACAGTAATGCTTGTTATGTACATTACTGCTTCGCAGCAGACTTCACGAGCAAAGCGGTGGTAACAACCCAGAGGGACGCTCGCAGAAGAGTTAGTCCTACCACTAATTTAATAGCAACTGTAGGAAGACTCACAATATTAAATTTGTCATGTGAAATTTTCACTTTATTATGACGTAAGCTTCACTACGACAAACGTTTTTATTTTTCATTACTAATCAAAACTGAGTTTTCACGGCAAGTCAGGTTTTAATAATATTTAATGTTCCTAATTAAAACTCAGATTTGTTTTGAAAACATACCGAGAAGATTTACCTACTATTATTTGCGTAATAAAAAGTTATACATGTGTTGTATAATTATCACAGTTTTCAACGCACCACGGATAAATTGTTCCTTGTGACACTAACAGCTGATTGCGCTTGTGTTATTAAATTACGACATGCGATCACGGATATAATCGGAGAATGTTGACTGATTTTGGGAAAGTGTTTAAAACGATGCGAATGGGCCTAATATAACCCAAAATATTTAAAATTACTTTTTAAATACAGCTAATACTTTAATTTTCATGTATTTTAAATGCCATTTCAAGTTTCGCTCCAAAACACCAATACTGGTCACGTGGTCGATGTGACGTCACGATTCCTGGCACAGATAACTATATTCACAGAAATCACTCTAAAATACTAGGCAGAAAGAGCAAATACTCATTCCGATTGAGAAAGTGACATCACGCGCGTTTTATGTCACGTGACTTCGGAGTGATGTGATTACATTTTGATTATTAAATTAAAATTATAATATGCCTTAAAAATAAACAAAAATATTGTGTTTTATAGGATTTCTGTCACAAAAACTACCGTTTCGCGGCAAAATTATATTTTTATTTTAATACAGTCAACATCCCAATTGTTGATTCAATCAATCATCATGAGCTGGAAAACGTCCACTTTTGAACATAGAGGCCTCTTCCACAATATGGATGGGAGATTGCAATTGTTATGGGTTGGTGTTATGCTTACCATCAGACAACTCGCATGTCTCATTATCCAGTAGATTAAATCGAGTTTTAGGAGGAAAATATATTATTTAAGACTAGCTTTTACAAAATATGTAATTTGTACTGTAACCTCGTGGCCACCTTCCAGCTCATCATTATATTGCATTGTCATCCGGTTTACGTACCTACCTACTTATGTATGTAAAATTTCGGCTCAATCGAACACCGGGAAGTGGGTCAAATTTAACTTGCAAGATTTGTCCTAAACAATCATAGGTAACATACATACAAACATTTCAAGTTATAGAAAACCTTGTAAAAGCACTTGCTGGCCCAGACAGGTTCGCGTAAAGTTGGCGGTGAAAAAATTATTGACCAAGTAGGTATATAAACATCTCAATGTTTATATATACCTAATTGGTCAATAATGTAAACAGACTCAGCGGATGCCAACCAACATGATTCGAAATCTAATTTCCATATTTATGTCATTGTCCTCCGCCGAGTTTGTTTGCGTTATTGGACAAGTATAAAAATAACACCGTATGAACTTGCATTGAATTTGGTCGTTACGCAAGAAACCAGTTACATAACATTCCAAAACAATATGGTGTTGCTATAAGATATCTTATTCGCCGGCTTACATGCTTTTTTTTATAATGTTTGATAACGAGACGAGCGAATCCTTTTCCTGATGGTAATCATAACGCCAGCTCACAATACAAAGGTCTGCGCGGCACTGCAGTGCGCTCATTACCCTGAGACAATAAGGTAATAAGCCATTAAACCGGAACTCAGTAATGCTTGCACATTAGGTATTGCTTGGCGGAAGATTATACGATCAAAGCGGTGGTAGTTACGGTGCGGTAGGCGGACACTCGCAGAAGAGCTAGTCCTACGGGCACGGTGGATTTCTGGAAGGTTCGTTGACTTTGAGCACGGATTGGATCTGTTGGTGTCTTTGTCATTTATTATGTTCTGATAAAGACATCATTAGTTTTAGTCTGTGATTTGGGTAGACGAATGTTGCAGAGGCCCGCTGTTAGAGTCATTTATTTTAACTTTCATAAGTGCTCCTTTGGGGCCTATTTGAATAAAGCATTTTGAATTTGAATTTGAATTACCACCAGATAAAATCTATTCTGTCTTTTTTGTCTTGTCTTGCTCTGACATCAGACATAAGACTCAAATCTTTATCTTATCTTACACAGATGCACAATATTTAATCAATGCAAAAACAAAATCGTCAAAACCATGTAATTTTATTTGAGAGTGCTAGGTATGTGGTACCTTAATATTTTTGACATGATAAGATGAACATTTATCCGAATTAGGCCGAATTTATCTTTTTGTCTTTCCAGATTTTACCTGTTTTTTTTCAACTCGATGTGTTTCCGTTCCTGACTGAAAGAATCCTGCCTGTGACATTGACTGACACTATCTAATCTTTTAATAGTTGATTTTCTGTCCTAAGTTGTCGTTTTCCCTATACGACATCATAAGTCCTGATATCCCTCGTCCTTTTAATATTAAATTTCTTCTCTCGTATGTATACATTACTCCACTCCAATTGTATATATATATATATATATAATGTAAACACTCACTGTTTTAAACTTTCACGGTGATTTACTAATTCATGAATATTTTATGTAATTTTATTAAGTCCAACAATATTTGTTTGTAAATAAAAGTTATGCTTTTAAACCTATTTTATATAATTATATTTTTCAATGTTTCATATGTTGTAACCGGGCAATTATTAACGTACACTGGCCTCACTTTGACACTGGCAGAAAAACGTCAAGCAGCGTTTAAAAGCCACAATCTAAAGAAAAAGAAGTATTTTGATCGCTGATGATCGCAAAAACAATACCCTATATAATTTGTGTGTTGAGTATAACTTGTGGTATAACGAAAAAGAGAAAAAAAAATTAGCATACGAAGCGTGGAAAAATTGTTAAGTTGGAAAAGATTTACACTTTAATGCATCTACATCTACAATTCATTTTATATAATTCAGACAACACTTAGACAGAACAGCATAATATAAAAAAGAACATAGTGAAAGAAAAATAACTAAGATTAATGCAGGCACAAATAACACAACGTAAGTAAAAGAAAACAAAATTTAAAAAATCTAAACCTACAACCTACAAGCAATGAAGTAAGCCTATATTAAAACAACTAGGTAAGTACTTAAGTTGCTGCTAATGTAGTGTGGCTTTTTATGTATAATCCAACAGTTTTTTGGATTGTAATACTGATGTAATAGTTTGAATTGCCTATTGGTGAGCTCAGCTTTATGCTGTGAAAAAACACAGCGCTGATGTTGAGCTCAGGCCAGTTGATTTTCGGTTTTGTTTTTCCGAAAATATCTAACAGTCAATTAGCATCGCGTGCTTGCTTGCCAACCAAAATTTTTTTCAGTTTCCAGAATCCTATTCACATCATACTAAGTATAATAAATACGAAAAAGTGTTTGTAAGGTTTGTTGGTTTGTCCTTCTTTTACGCAGCAACGGATCGACGTGATTTTCGGCATAGATACTTATAGTTTTTAGACAGGAAAGTAGGTACTTTTTCCCTGTGGCAATCACCACACGGATGAAGCACGGATCATAGCACCGGTATAGCCTATAAAATACATAAAAGTAACAAAAATCTAAAAAAAAATTACCAAAATGCAGAATCTTCTGAGCAAGCTTCTGCAAGCTTCTGGTGCATAATCAGAAAACCGAACACACCCATAAACATATATGATAAAAAAATACAATAAACATCATTAAGATTTTGGTGAAACGCCCATTTAGTATACCTAATAGTATACATAATGAACCCATTCTTTAACATATTACTGTTGTAACATTAAGTATAGTCTATAGAAACAAAACACTTACCTCTATAAGAGCAGTGGGCGCGACAGGTACCACATCAGGAACCACCTTGTTCACCTCGAACGCCTTCGTCACAGTCGCCATCGTTCTTGCAAACACCCTAAAATTTACCATAGTGTTGTCTGCTATCAACAAAACAATTGCAAATCTTATTAATCGTCCCATTTTTGAAGACGTTCACTAACATGCAGTGGGTTTTATCTTAGCCAAGAAGAAATGCGTGCGCTCGAGACGAGGTTAGCAATGAAATAAGCGGTAGGTCAGGTAAGAGGCGGTTTATAAAGACAGGTAGCCAGTTTCAATCATTTGTGTACAGTTGCGCAGTGAGGTGTTTTGATTCAATGAATGGTGTTTAAGATTTAATAATTATTTCAATAATTTTTGAAAATCGTCATTGTGCAGTGTTGTTACTGAAGCGGGGTTAATATCCCTATTGCTACTAATCCGTACTATTACAATGCCAAAGTGTGTTTACTGGTTTGTTCTTTCACGTAGCAACGGATCGAATTGAATTTTTGCACAGAGCTTAGGAGCCAAAGAGTGACATAGATTAGGCTATTTTTTCAGGAAAATGCACGGTTTCAGTGTACCTACCAGTGTGTTTGTGGTACCAGTGTACCAGTGTGTTTCACGGTTCAGTGTTCCTCTACAGTGAAACCGTGGGATTCGTTCTTTGCGACCTACCAATTACGGATGTATTCGAATAGCTTTTAATAATAATTTGCGTTTGAAAATCTCTCTACCAATTATTCAAGCCAAGCCCTAATTACTATCCTGCTAATATTATAAACATGAAAGTTTGTGAGGATGGATGTTTGTTACTCTTTCAAAATAATGCCAAAACAACTGAACGGATTTTGATGAAACTTTACAGTAATATAGCTGATATATCAGAATAACACATAGTCTATTTATAAAGATATGAATGATACGTGATGAGCTTCACGCGAGTGAAGCCGCGGGCGGAAGCTAGTAATTTATAAATATTATGTTTAGTTTGTATACGTCGTGGCGTGTCGTCCTTACATTCGTATTGTCATTCGTGCGCTCCGACACTAGTTGCTAGTCGGGATTCGGGACCTATTCCTGACATCACGGTTTTGTGTTGTGTGATTCTTGTATTTTAATGTAATTCGGAATAAAAGCTTTCTTTCTTTTTTTTCTTTACTTCACGAATCTGTTTTCTTTTATATCGCGCCTCGCGGTTCTAAAGTTGTTCTTACGTATTCCGAGCGTTCATACATTCCATGTGTTAGTATGTCGTATTATACACGTATTTTTTTCCTTCAGAAGTACCCAATAGTAGTGCTGCGAAGAACTTAGGTCATTCAAAGCTCTACGGCCTATAATTGTTATGAGCTCACTGCCGAGCTTAATAAAATATTATGATATTAATTGTACCTGTGCAAGCATGGACATTATTTACAAATCCTAAGACATTTTTCCACATGCCTGTACAGTGTACACTATCAATGTTATTTAAACATTTTTTCATTAGTGTGAGTAGCGCGTCTCGTATATGTGGTATGTTTTCTCTTCGACATTAATGTCTAGTATTTTACATGCTTCAGTCAAGATAATATTAGTTTTTATAATGAATAATAATGACAATTGCATGGTGGTTTCCGTTAGGCTTGCAGTAGTATTTTTGCGTCGTATTTTAATTGAGTTTGGATATTTTAGAAAGTTTGAAGTATTTTTATATATATTTTTTTTTTATATATTATATAGTTAGTAGATACTCAATCCTCAGTTTCAGCATCCATTATTATTTGCCCTTCGTGTACCTAGTAGCTTTTCCCTTTGCTCGTTTTGATGCTACAAGGTTCCAAAACTAAGATGAGAATAATATGTAAAATTATTCATGTTTAGTGACTTTAGTTGCCGACTGTACCATGACTGGCATTTGAGGCCTCCCAGTTTTCCAGATACCTATTATTAAAACGATTATTATACATTACTTATTTAAAATTATCAATTTCCATTATTTCTTTATATTATAATAAAACCGCGTGAATCTGAACGGGAGTGTAACCGCGTGGAGATTAGAAAGGTTAATATTTTCGAGATAAAAAGTAGCCAAGTAATATATTACTCTCCAGTCCATAAACTACAACTACCTATATGCAAAAAAAAATACGTCAATCCGTTGCGCCCGTTGCTGCACGCAAGAAGGACAAACCAAAAGGGATTAATTTCTTTATTATATTTCTTCTCAATTATTTTTTTTACTGCTTATGAGTTACACTTTGAGCGATCTAAGAGTGGTTGAGGGTTGTAACTAGTTAGCCACACTAATGCCTATTTAATGGCGACTGATTCTAATGTGAGGCTGAACCTTCGAGCAACACAAAACTTCCGTGTTGCTCGCTGGGCTGAACGCACTAATGATAATGTTTGGTGATAATTTTTTTACTTGAGGATGGTAGGTTAACATAATCTATAATCTAGCTCATCAACTAGTCTATTCATGTACCCATCTGTACACTCATCTGATATCTTACAAGGCAAGGCATTTTCACTAGAGAATAATACCGGCCTTATCGGCTAATAACAAAAATCAACTCCGACCCAAATAAAACCAATGGTTGCTTGTCTTTTGCTGGAAGAAATTGTCTAGTGTTCTCACTAGTTTTTGTTTTGTAACAACTTGTTCCCTTATTATCGTTCATTCCAAGTCGAAAACTAGCGAGCATTCCCGCTACAAATCCAAAAGATTTTTAATGTATTTTGAGGTATCTTATGAGTAGTTATGATTATCGTATGAGTGGAGGTCAAAGCCAAGTTCATTGAACTCTACTGTGTCGTGGTAACAATGTGGCAAAAAATCCAAATTACTACTGAAATTACCTCCTATATTATCAGTGGGTTGTCAAACTTGCCAGCAAGGTCACTCTATCAGGTTGCCAATTTTCAGTCTTGCATTTCATTGTATCATTAAATGTCTCTTATCATAAAAAATTATGCCATTGCAAATTGCAATATTAGAGCTTAAATAGCAAAGCCTTAATTAGTGTTTAAAAAGTATTGATTTATAATAATCACGAAGCTTGAGGTTTTGAAGGAAAACACAGTTCAACCACAGCATGGAGGCGGGGCATTTTCTAGCACTCGACTGGCTAGCTGCCACTCTCAAGTTGAAAATGTGTCATAAGTCGTACCTATTGATGTGTTCCGATGGCTGCAATTGAAAGTCAGTCATAGTCTAGGGCAGGGATGCACAGACTTATTAAGACTAGGGGCCACTCGGGCAAATTATGAACTGATGGCGGGCCGCCAACGTATTTTTTTTTTTTATGTTGTTTGGTAACGAGATTAGCTGGTCGTTTGCCTGATGGTAAGCATAACGCCAGTCCATAACAATTGCAGTGCCACCTAGAACTTTGAAACACAAAGGCCTGCGCGGCACTGCAGTGTACTCTTTACCCTGTGGCATTAGGTATTAAGTCTCATAAGCCCAGTAATTTCACTGAGATTAGGTGAAAGATAGTGCCCGAGGTGGTCAAACACTAACCCACAAAAAAAAACTAAAATAGTAATTACTGGTCCCAATTCTACTAAACAAATGGCTTAGTAAAAATGACAATGGATTCATCACAAAATGATCGCTTTAGGCACTTCAGTGTTTTATATCACAACGGTTTCTCTATAGTAGCCCGACAATGGAGGTTATCAATAAACCACTGTTGATTTTTGTACACTCTTCAACAAAGTGATCATTTTGCAAACCGTTATCATTTTTACACAACTGCCCAAGAACGGAGTGCTAATATTTTCAGGTCTCATGTATGTGAGTTTCTTTATTTCACCTTAACTTTTAAACATACGAAACAGATGGGGGTGTGCCTACGGGGTATCGTTAGACCATCCCGAGTGACACTAGCTAGAGCAATCATGTTTTTTAATTATTTTAATTACTTATATTTGTTAAACAATTTTTTTTAGAATTGGAGTCACTGCTATAATGGTTGCCTGACAAGCATGGTGATTATGGCAATGCCCCTAATGTTAATGAGAGACCTATGTTCAGCCCTCACATCCAGTCAGACACTATCAGTTGATAATGATACTGGTCAGTATGGGTATGTACGTACCTATCTGTGCTCTTGTACAGTAGGTACATAAATTATTATGTATATATTATTACATAATTATGTGCAATGCATGACATTGACAAGTATTTATTTTATCTTTGCTCTCAAAATAAAATTCGTCTTACCTCTGTAGAGTGTAATCTTATCTTGAACTGAATGTATATAAAATGTGTGCTTCAGTGAAATAGTCCAGAGGATGGGGACATTTATACAAAACCATACAGAAAATACAAAATAAAACTGGAAAGTAGTCGAAAGATGGTTAAAAAACAAGTTAATAAACTCTACAATATTGTTAAATGACACATAGATTGTTTCTCCTCAAAATGACAAGGTTCGCATTACTATATTTTTTAAACATTGAAATATTTTCTACTGCTTGTATTTTGATATCAATTTTATTTATTTGTATAGATAAGTAAAATACATTTTGAGGATGCACAAAAATTACACAATATATTTCAACCCCACATCAGATAATGAGATAACAAGATAATTTGGTACTTCATTTACTTATTATTATATGTTGAAGTAGTATACTACTTAGTCTATGATGTTGAAATTGCATTATTTGTTGTTGAGTTAGCCCTACTCTGTTGGTCTGTAGGTTAAAAAATTAGTCATCTTTATCAGTTTTTTAAAACTTTTTGAATATCTGACCTCTTTACAGATAAAAAAGTTCAAAGTATTAAAAGTACAGTTAATACTCCAGTTCTAACCTGAGTAGTAACTGTTTTTTATCTATAAAAGGAACCAATAAGTTATTTAGTTAATATTATTTTACTATTATTGCGGTAGGTAAGTAGGTACTAAATAAAAAATACAGGGTAATATTACTAAATAAAAAATACAGGATAATATTACCTGCCCATTGACAGAAAAATAGATAAGTAGATATTTACAAAATACAACATTATAATTCACTGCTATTACATATATGTTATTGATTTATAGCAAGAATTAGGTACGTAATAATTGACAAAGAAACAGAAATCACAATCAGAATGCACCGCTAGTATAAAAGCGGAGGTAGGAAAAGAAAGATGTTAGTAGGTAATGAGAATGTATAATGCTGATGCTTTATAAATCTATACAATTGTGTTACCTGATGCTGAGCTGGATAAATGGATTGAATGTCGAAGTAATTGCCTAGTAAATACTGAATTATAAACAAAAAGCCGCACAAAACTTTCGCGTCACAAATGTGAAATGACAACACAAATTATATAGGGTATCAGATAGACATGTCGCCTACATCCGTCGCTAGACACGAGCTCTCGTCTCTGATTGGCTGAAGCAAAAAGATGTATGACAGTTTTTTAATTTTTTATTTTACGTTTACCTAAGCTAATGCAATATTCTAATAAAGAGCAGCCTTCACTACATTATTTAATATTACCTAACCTACTTCTTTAAAATTCAATAAAACAACGTTTTTGTATTCAATCATTTATTTTTCTTTTTCAATTTTTTCTTATATTTATTCAGAACTTTGCTTTGCATTGCTGGAATTACAGTCCTTTTCTCAGCGTATTGATGGTCATCAGTACAGTGCATGGGTTCTGGAAAACGAAGATTAATAAATCGAAAATTGAATGTATAATATAATATGAATGATTTATTAGGAACGTAACTGAAATGTGGGTAGCTTACCATTAGTTTCAAGAGAAAATGAAATCCCACTGCGAATTGCCGATTGTATAAATAAAGTAGGATAAGCACTGCTCAGTAGATATGATTTCATGTCACGAATCGTGCCTCAACATGTTTGGGACACATTTGTAGATCAGTGACCTCTTTCGCACTCGCAAAGAATCGCAGTTGATGGCAACCAATCACTTTTGGAACCTTTCCTCGCTTTTGGGTAACTTGTGTAAAATACAGGCATCTCGAGGGCTTACGCAGCCCGGTACACATCATTTGTGATACATTTCGAAAAAATAATCAAACAAGTTGATTGCTATAGATGTGGTAAAGAAAATAGACGAAACATAATCGATGCACAGCTACTAATTCACTCAACACAACGACAACAATATGTAATATTGAAATTTAAGATATAATTTATTTAATAATGACAGTACAATGACAATAAGTATGAGTGGTCTGCAAAGAGATTTTAATGTGTTATGACGACGACAATGACTTCAAATCGTAACAAATATGGCGGCGGCTCTAAAGATGACGTCAAGAGGTGGGGAGTGAAGTGAGCGGGGGGTGCAAAATGTCATATGTCTTTTTGCTGTGACGTTTCTCGTGTCTAGTGTTTTTCTTAGACAGATTTATACCCGTGAATGACAAAATTACGACAAAATTCTCCGCTAGGAGTAATAGTGTTCTGTGACAAAATTACTCAAAGAGAATTTATCGCTAAAATTACTCGGCAACGACCATAGATAAAAGAAAAGGAATAGAGTAACACTCAGTAGTCTGTGGTTCATTTGTGCGGTGCAAAAAAGTTTCCGATTGATTTTGTCATTTGTGATATCCAGCCTATCCAGGTCAAGAAATAAATTAATTAATTAAAAAAAAGTTATTTGTGATTTTTAGAGCTGTAAAAGTAACGAGAAATCGAGTATTCGTATGTATTCGGTATTGAAATCATCAGTACTCGTTACTTTCGTATCGTTACTTTTCTCGTTACTTTTGATACAATCGAGTATCGAACTTAGGATTACCTGACTTCGTAAAATGACTAATATATAAATGTAGGTACATACGTATTGTCTAACGTTTGAACTATTCTCGTCTTGCTTAGATATAGTTAATGACATTATTGGCACAAAGTAACACCATAAAAAATCCTTAGTAAAATAATGAAATAAAAAAATTTGAAAATCAGTCGAATCGGTCGATAAATGGCGGAGATAAAGAGTAACATCTCCACAAAAAAAATACAGGTGAATTGAGGACCCTTCTGCTCCATATTTTGAAGTTGGATAAAAATATGAACAATACGAAGCCACGATGCTATTTCTCACTCGCATTCATTCGATCGCTGGACAAACCGTTTCAGTTCACGCATCGTGCGTTGTATTCGTACGGATAACGAATCAATCTGACATGATACGAAACATACCGAAGTAACGAATTGAATTTGTAAGTAACGATTCGGTACTTCGAATCTGGCGATGTACTCGTTACTCAGTAACGAATACATACGGTTTCTTACAGCTCTAGTGATTTTGTCTTGTGCTTGCAGACGGATTTTCAATCTTCATTTTCTTGGTTTGAGAATTGAGATATCCTCACCTCAATATAATTTGTGCCACAAACTAATAAGAGAACAACACAGACTAGTATGTATAGTACATATTCTTCAAGTTCAAGATTACAAAACCCTAAGTGTTTTCAAGTTTCCACCTAAATCGATTGGGTGCATTGCGTGTTTTGTTTTGACTTGAAAAATATGCAATCACGGCGTTAACTAGGAGCTTAGACTCAATCAATTGATTATTCTTTACTATGGCTACCGGCTAAGCATGCTAAACGACATCCGTCTTACCAAACGCTTAGTAGTCATTGCTGTAGTACTTGGTATTATTTACATTCTAAAGGAGTACGTGTTTGTCTCAATTATAATATGACGACCCCACACCGCGTTGCGTATTTCTATAATGCCGACGTGGGGAATTTTCACTATGGACCTGGGCATCCCATGAAACCCCACAGGCTAGCAGTGACGCATAGTCTGGTGCTTAACTATGGGCTACACAAGAAAATGCAGATTTATAAACCATATAGAGCGAGTGCACATGACATGTGCAGGTTTCACAGTGAAGACTACATAGAGTTTCTGCAGAATGTCACTCCACAAAACATTCAAAGTGAGTGGTCACCTTATATAAATTATTTATTGATGCTTTTTGTTTTTAAAATTAATCGCCGATTTAATAGTCCTAAAATGAATATGACATATTTTGAACATGCCTTTTTTAACTGCTGCCTATTATTTCACCTGCATGGAGGTTCCTACAGGAGTCATGCATATTTTCCATGAAAAAAGTAGCGTATATCACTATATGTATCTCTATCATTATTATGAATTAAAATGTATAACAATATTTGCACACCTGCCTGCAGGTTGAATACATTGATCAAAAATATTGTTTAAGACCTTACGCTAACATGTATTCTAGCAAATAAACGATTTGATTTGATTTTATATCTATCTCTATGGAGAATGTCACATTGATCAATTGCTGTGTGAAATAAGGTCAAACTAACAAACATTTTCTCATTTATATTAGTATGGATTAATTCTAAAGCCCTTTTTTGATCTAAGATATTAGGTCTAAGGCTGAGATTCAGAGACGAATCTAAGCGTGGACTCACGCTTCCATACGTCAAAATTCTAAACAGTTGACATATGAAAGCCGAAGTCTACGCTTAGAATCGTCTCTGAATCTTAGCCTTAGACTTTAGTATTTATAGTGATTTACTCCAGAATAAACTCAGGCAGTATATCCAATTACTGGCAACTAATCCAAGATTAAGTTCACTATTCCAGAATAAATATTTCCACCACAGATTTCAGCAGAGTAAAAGTTAATTGACTAATTTTTATTGGAGGACAAGACAATGAATAACTGTTTTCAGCATTCTGTCCGATGTCCATTTAGAGTCCATTGCCTATAACTATTATTATATCTATAATTTCCTCATACCAAGTAGTTTTTGATCTCGTGGCATTTTTTGCCTTTGATGATGCTATAATATATAAAATAGAGTTGGGCTGTTATTACTTGTTACAAAAATATTAGGTGCTTAAATCATTTTTGTTGCATTCTACTAGAATGTGTGCATTCAAAGTTAAGAATAGTAACCACAAGCATAGTTTATCCAGGTTTTTGATTATTTAATCTGGAAGTTATACTCATTAATTAATTATGTATTTTTTTATTACAATTAGCTGTTATTCTAAGGTTTTTGTTAACCTGTCTAATAATGTAAACAAATTTGGTGAATGCCATCCAATATAATGATTCCAATTGCCAACCTTAGTATAAAACATTATTTGGTCAAATTGGGCCTTAAAATATAGTTATGTTTATGTAATTCCAGGTTACTCTAAAGATCTCCTCCATTACAATGTAGGTGATGACTGTCCAGTGTTTGAGGGTCTATTCGACTTCTGTTCAATGTACACTGGAGCATCATTGGAGGGAGCAATGAAGTTAAACAACAATGCCTGTGATATAGCCATCAACTGGTCTGGGGGCCTACATCATGCAAAGAAATTTGAACCTTCTGGTAAGGGCTATAATACAATATTTAGGAGTTACAAGATTAGTACAAGGTAAGGTAAATACAAGGGTGGTTTATCATAACATAGTAATAAAAAATGACACACCACACAAGCGCATTATTACTTTTGAATGTTGTGTTTTCATGTCATTGGAATCTCACTATGATTAAGTTTTAAGACCATAGTCACTCAATGTTGTTTATTACAGCATGCAACAGAAACCTTAGTGTGAGAGTCAGACTTAACCTCATTAATTTTTATATCTCCTTCGAATTCCAGGTTTCTGCTACGTAAACGACATAGTCATAGCAATCCTCGAGCTCCTCAAATACCACCCTCGAGTGCTGTACATAGACATTGATGTCCACCATGGAGATGGCGTTCAGGAAGCTTTCTACCTCACCGACAGAGTCATGACAGTCTCATTCCATAAGTATGGGAACTACTTTTTCCCGGGAACAGGGGACATGTATGAGATTGGTGCAGAGAGTGGGCGGTATTATTCTGTCAATGTGCCGCTTAAAGAGGGAATTGATGATCAGAGCTATGTGCAGGTGAGAAACTTTATTCTAATTAGGCAATTGATTTTAATATATGGCAATATATTATGCGATGAGTGTGCGCTGTGCAATGAGTTGAGGTGCTAGGTCGAATTAAATGAAAATTAGATACTGTATTATTCCTTGAATTCATTTCTTTATATTGTCAATTAGAGAAAAGTACAATACAAGTCTTCACCGAAGCACCAACAAAACTGGAACAACAATGCAACAATCTTGTTTTGAAGTAAAAAATACACTTCAGAAGTACTCAGCTCCTCACCCTCAATTGCTTTGTTTCAGGATATGACATTTATGTCTTCTCCAGGCTTCTATATATCTTTACTTAAATAATATACAATACATCTCAAAAATTTCGCTTCTTCTGGTTATCCAGACCTTTAGACAAAATCTACACACTTTTTTCCCGCTCACGCTAACGCCAGTACCATAGAGTAAAAAACCAATACGACCAACAATTACGACTCACCAATTTAACAATATTCACGTGACATCTCACAAGCCAATGTCCTATCCCATACATTGTATTGGAAAAAGAAGCGTGTGGTTTTTGTCTAGAGGCCCAGCCAGACAGACGCCTCTAACTCTTTGTTAGTGGTAGGACTAACTCTTCTGCGAGTGTCCGTCTGGGTTGTTACCACCGCTTTGTGAGTGAAATCTGCCGCCAAGCAATAATGCGCAAGCATTACTGTGTTCCGGTTTGATGAGCAGAATAGCCAGTGAAATTACTGGGCTTATGAGACTTAATCTTATGGGATTTGTCTCAGGGTAGCGAGCGCACTGCAGTACCGCGCAGGCCTTTGGTTTTCAAAGTTCTGGGTGGCACTGCAAATGCTATGGGCCGGCGTTATGCTTACCATCAGGCAAACGACCAGCTCGTCCCGTTACCAATAACATAAAAAAAACCTATATCTTTAGCAAAAATTTCCAGGTGTTCAAACCAGTGATTCAAAACGTGATGGAGTTTTACCGCCCAACGGCCATAGTACTCCAGTGCGGCGCAGACTCGCTGGCCGGCGACCGACTCGGCTGTTTCTCGCTGTCCACGCGTGGGCACGGGGAGTGTGTTAAGTTTGTGAAGAATTTGAACGTGCCTACACTGGTTGTCGGCGGTGGAGGGTAAACAGCTTTTTTATATTTGACTAGCTTCTTCTCGCGGCTTGGCACGCGTGCAATCAGGATAAAAAGTAGACTAAAGGACTCAGGAACAGCGAACTAGGATCCTAGTTTGTTGCTCAGGAATAATATAGGAAGCTATTAGTGAAACATTTTTAAAGTCTGACGAGCAGCGCAAGTACGGATCTTTTCGATAAAATTGACAGGTAAAATCGATAAAACCCACTTTATCGATTTTAACTGTCAAATTCATCGAATAAAACCCACTTTATCGATTTTAACTGTCAATTTTATCGAATTTTATTTATCGAAAAGATCCGTACTTGCGCCGCTGTAGTTACAGAGATTAGCGGTAACCATAGACCAGCGGTTCTCAAACTTATTTGGAGTTGTACTCCTTTTGAAAGACGATATATTTGACGGAGCCCTAATATAATCAAACACTGTTTTTGTGTGGTATAAAATTTCCATCTAATTGGAGGTATGATATTGTTTTTAATTTTTCATCAATTGTTTTACGTCAGGCTTGATAGAACACACTAGCTTCAATCAAATGTCTGTATCTGTATAATACAAGCTTGTAATGATAATGCTTGTCCTTGTTTCTCCAGGTACACTTTAAGAAATGTGGCGCGCTGTTGGACGTACGAAACCTCACTACTGGTCGACGACAACATTTCCAACGAGCTCCCATACACAGAGTACCTCGAGTTCTTCGCACCGGATTTTCAGCTGCACCCAGATATAAATAGGTAACGGAATATATAATAAGGAACTTGCACAAGAATTAACTTTAGTAACGGGATATTTACCATGTATTTTATTTGTTTTGAGCACTCGATATTACGGCACTGTTACAAGCGCCATGTTCACAGGAAACTGAAGTTCATGCGGGTAGAATTGTAGACTTCGATACAGCTATGAGCAAACGAACCGGTCTACCTTATTTCGTTCGCGTTTTTTCGGCTCGATGCCGTTACCACCAACACAACAGTTACTCGCAACTCGATATTGATCTCAACAGATGTAACTTACGGTATCTGCTCGCGAACTTTTTTCGACACTTTTATAGTTTTTAAATAGATTTACCACTGGATTCCAGGTTGAAACCCATCCTCTCCAGGATAGGTTTGAAAATTGGCACCAAAAAGGTTCCTTTACGCGTGACTTCATTGGCTAGATTTGGTAGTTTTTGTATAGCAGCTAGTGCCCTTTATACTTTTTATGATGCCCCGGAAAACAGAAATTTCCCAAAAAAGGTCAAAAGAGGGCCCATAAATAAATAACTTGGGACGCTAAGACGGAGAGGGACCCAAAAAAGCTGGGAGCGCTAAGACTGGTCGAGTGACGTCATCGGTCAGGTGCGCTATGATTAGGGTTTCAATTAACGTTCCGTTCCACGTAACTTGAAAGTGCGATATTTTGGGAATTATTAATAATTTTATAATTCCCTATGATTTCTGTCGGTCTATAACATTTATTAAGTTTATTTTTTTATTTAATAATTTATGCAACTTCTGGATAAGACTGATAGGTCTGCGTCATAAATACGGATAGAAATGACCAAGACTCGCGTTCACGACGGATAGTGCGGCGCTCATCTCTATGTTCAGATGATCTGTCACTAGGTTAAGAGTCACGGCGTAGTGCCAGAGGATCATAAAGAACCTGCCAGTTTTTTTAATGTTATTTGGTAACGAGACGAGCTGGTCGTTTGCCTGATGGTAATCATAACGCCGGCCCATAACAATTGCTGTGCCACCCAGAAATTTGGAACACAAACGCCTGCGCGGCACTGCAGTGCGCTCTTTACCCTGAGACATTAGGTATTAAAGTCTCATAAGCCCAGTAATTTCACTGGATACTCTGCTCATCAAAATGGAACACAGTAATGCTTGCACACTACTGCTTGGCGGCAGACTTCACTCACAAAGCGGTGGTAACAACACAGACGGACACTCGCAGAAGAGCTAGTCCTCCCACTAACATTAAATATAGATAGATATACCGCCTCATTTTTTAACTTCTTGTTCTACTATTACAGTTCAAACAATGCCAACAGTAAACAGTATCTGGAAGCGATAACGAAGCACGTTTATGACAATTTGAAGATGTGTCAGCATTCCCCGGCGGTGCAGATGACTCATGTACCAGGTAATATACCTAGAACTACTATATGGGGCCGGGACTGATAGGCATCGAAATAATATCGAATAGTAGATATCGATATTAAAAAAGAAAGCCTCAACTTTTTTTAATACTATTGTATAACAAGACGAGGGGGTCATTTGCCTGATGGTAAGCATAACGCTGGCCCATAATTGCAGTGCCACTCAGAACTTCGAAACACAAAGGCCTACGCGGCACTGCGCTCTTTACCCTGAGACATTAGGTCTCATAAGCCCAGTAATTTACTTTGATCATCAAACCGGAGCATATGGATGCTTGCACAATACTGCTTGGTGGCAGACTACATTTGAGAGGAAGCGGCAAGCGCCGATGTAATCAAAGGTGAATTCACAAAACGTGACATTACAAAACAAGTAAACAAAGTCTTAAAATATACTTTGTCTTATCCTTGTTTATTTAAAGAACGGCAGACTTAATTGCGATAAAAAGTCAGGTTTTTGTTTTTATGTCTAATGATATAAAACAATTAATAATTCTCGCGATCACGATTTATGCAAACTGGATCGAATTGTCGAGGTAAATAAAAAAACCTTTGATTTTGTAGGCGATTATATAGTTGAATCGCGAAAGTTTAAAAGTTACTATTTTGTCGTATCTTACTTAATTGTCTTATTTCTTCAGGCGATTTCTTCCCCGACGAGTACCGGATAAAAGACGACCCGGATCCGGACGTGAAGATCACGCAAGAAGAGGCGGACAAAATGGTGGACGCTAAGAACGAGTTCTACGACGATGAGAAAGACAACGACAAGGAGATAGTCGTTCCCGAAATCAAGGACCAAAATGTGTTTATACTGAGCTAGCAGTGTGCGGAGCTGAGTGACTTTAGCATTGTTCTAGAACGATTATGAGTGAACTGATGCGGACTCTTTAGAATCAGCGGTGCGAGTACGGATCTTTTCAATAAAATTGACAGTTAAAATCGATAAAGTGGGTTTTATTCGATAAAATTGACAGTTAAAATCGCCCACTTTACCCCAATAATAAAACCCACTTTATCGATTTTAACTGTCAATTTTATCGAATTTTATTTATCGAAAAGATCCGTACTCGCGCCGCAGTTCAGATTAAAAAAATCGTAGTGGTTTTTCGTCACTGAATAAAGAACCTTGTCTGAGGTTATAGATCTGGGTGAATGTGTAAGAAAACGTTGCGGTGCGCTGTGAGCAGCTCAGCTCGTTTGTCTATAAGGTCTGTGTTTCTATACTTATCCAATAATGTAAACAAACATGGCGGATGCCAACCAATGACATCAATAGTGATCCGACCGCGAACCAATAATATGCTGCCTTATCAGCTAACAATCTCGTCTTCGTTTTCAATTCCAAACCGATTAAAACCAGCTGCCACTAGTCTTCGGCTGAAAGGTCTATATCCGATCTCACAACAATGTATTGATTTTGCTATAACTTATCAGAGCGCAAAGGGGAATCGACGCGAGGCGGTTGCTTAGCCAATCAGAGCGCTAATGTGCTAAAAATAAACACAATTGCCGTAATTAAAAATAGACAATTGTCTAGGTAAAAATGGTAGAATTTATTTCTTGCAAACCAAACGTCACGGCACACCTCTTGAGGTTAGTATCTAGATGGTGTAGACACTAATGTTGGGTGAATAATATAACTGCAAGTGGGAGGACATTTTTTTTTTTTATGTTATTTGGTAACGAGACGAGCTGGTCGTTTGCCTGATGGTAAGCATAACGCCCGGCCCATAACAATTGCAGTGCCACCCAGAACTTTGAAGCACAAAGGCCTGCGCGGCACTGCAGTGCGCTCGTTACCCTGAGACATTAGGTATTAAGTCTCATAAGCCCAGTAATTTCACTGGATACTCTGCTCATCAAACCGGAACACAGTAATGCTTGCACACTACTGCTTGGCGGCAGACTTCACGAGCAAAGCGGTGGTAACAACCCAGACGAACACTCGCAGTAGAGTTAGTCCTCCCACTAACAAATAAATGGAAAAATACGTTAGTATGAAAATCGAACCATCTTAATAATGTATTTAAACTTACATTTAACATTTCCGTAAAATACTTGTAAATAATGCAATAAATTAATTTAAAAAACGTGTGTTTTATGTATTTTCGTTCTACGGTTTTCGATATTCTCTTGCAAGTAAAAGTGAGTTTTATTCACTGTTATCGATGAATCAAACATCCTTTTTGGAGTGGCAAAGGTAAAATAGTAATTTATAGTTTTCGAATTCTATTTTATAACAGTGCAAATTAGAAGGATCTAATATATAGGTACCTATATAGGAAGTATATGAAGGATCTAATGTCTGCTAAGATTTTTTCATAAGTACCTAAGCATAAGCCAGCCACATATTTGCAGTGCCACTAAGAACTTTAGGTCTGCGTGGCACTGCATGCGCTAGTTACCTTGAGACATTATTTATACCTAAACATAAGCACTGTACCTAAGTACTATTACTGGCATTTCACTGTATCGAATTCTTTGAGATTCAACAGCTTTATGAAATTAAGAAGCAGGTACATAATAATAAGGATTTAAGTATGGATAGATAATCGTCGCTGAACACTTTTATGCATCTCATTACGACGAAGCGTCTTGATCCATTTATTTTAAGGACTGCGGCGCAAGTACCTACGGATCTTTTCAATCGATAAAATTGACAGTTCAAATCGATAAAGTCTAGTTATCGACTTTTTATATAATTTATCCAGTCTCGATTCAATCGACAAAAGTTATCGAATAGCTAGGTCGATTCCAAAGAGCTACTACAATACTTTACGATCAGACTTCGGTACTCTAAACTAAATTTATCGGGTTTTCCGATTCGACAAATTTATCGAACCGACTTCCGTACTTGCGCCGCTGTCTCGTTACTACAGTCTCGATGATGTATTAGTAGGTGCATGAAAAGAAACAGATTTTTAACAATAAAATAAAGTGTATTACTAAATCACTATGTACCTACACATATACACGAATAAAATGTGCACGCGCGCATCAGGTGACCTGGAGATATTGTAAATATATTTGCACTGTTTGTCACAGTATGTACCTATTATACATTTTGAAAGTATAAAAACGAACACAAAATAGAGAAAGAATATAATCCTCTTGGAGCTAGTCAGTGGTTAAAAAGAGGGTATGCACAAAAAGCGACTACGCAATTTCAAACGTGAACGAATCCAACCTTATTGACATTTTTTTTATTGGCAATTTTTTCTTATTGACGTCTGTGCATGTGCGGCAGTTTTCGCCTCTTTATTTGGAGTGACGCATTATTTTTTTTATAGGTTCGGTGCAGGCGTATCCACGGCGTTAAATTTCAAATTGAAAGGAACACTCGCAGGAGTCAACCGCAATCACAGCGGCAGTTATTTTTAAACGAAGGAATGACTGAATTTCTAGTGCCCCAAAATAGACCGACCAAAAGCGTCACACCTAAGAGAGATAAAGCGCGAAAACGGCGGCATATAATAAATAAATTCATTGGCGAGTTAGGAAAATAATTTCATTCGTTCAATAAATAGGCTCGACCTAAAACGTGTCATAGCAAAATCTACCTATTTAGTTTGTGGCGGCAGGAAAAAAATATTTTAATCTTAATCGTATGAATTATGAATGAAATGGCTTCCAAAACACATTACTTATCACAAAATTTCTGCATAGAAACATCCTACTTTCCTCTACGTTTGCGATCTAAGTATTTTTTATACTATTTCATATCGAGACGAGCCGGTCGTTTACCTAGCGCCAATCAGAACTTTGAAACACAAACGCCTGCGTGGCATTGCAATGCTCTCATATGCATATCATGAGACATTAGGTATTAAGTCTCATAAGCCCAGTAATTTCACTGGCAACTCTGCTCATCAAACCGGAACACAGTAATGCTTGCACATTACTGCTTGGCGGCAGAATGCACTAGCAAAGCTGTGGTCCCAACTCAAACGGACACTCGTTAGTCCTACCACCTACCTACGTAAAATTAAGAATAATTACTTATCATACTTTATTTTAAAGCTTTTTTTTTCGAATAAGCAACTAGTTTTACAAGGTAAATAATTTTTTTCGCTCGAACCCTAGATGACTCGATTACTTTCTTTCATTGACAGTGACAGCGTTTCGGCTTTTGTCTACGTCTTAACGATTCGATTAGATACGCAATTGGTCGCCAGGGCTACTTCCCGTATTGCTGGTCTGGATTCGTTTATGTTTGCGTGTACGCGGCGTATTTGGCAGTTTCATTTACATTTTGTGCTAGTGCGCGCGTTAGCTGCCGATATCTCTCAGTGAGTAAGACCGCCCTTTGCGCGCCCACACTAATAACTACCTATTTTCAAATCCATATTGTAGTCTGCAACAAGCTGCTGGAAGTCAGCCATGTTCACTCCAAAATCCATGGTGAAAGTTTTCAGATCCTTGCACAGTACTATTATTTCGATTGCCACCTCCTTAGATACTTCAATGGTACAGTCAAACCATAGATAAGTTAGGTTCCATAAACAACCCTTGTGCAACAACCTCAGCAGAGGTTCGTCCATGTTTATCTTGGTTTGATATTTCAGAACTAACTTCTCCAGGATAATCGTGCAATCTAAGAAGAAGCTCAATAAATTGTCCATGCAAAAATTTCCATTGCCTAAAGTCAATGTACGCAGTTTTCTAAAGATTGGATCTTCCTTTATGTATCCCCTGGGTACATTCAATGAAGGGGACTGAGTGCCAATGCAGAGGGTATCGAGGTTTGGACATAAACATCCAATGCAAAGAACATTGTCAAATGTCAACGATAATTCAATCTCCCAAAGAGAGAAATGAGTTAAATACTGGCCTTTGATTACAAGCATCTCATGAACAGCATGAGTAAAGGTAAAGAACGACAAATCCAGTCTAGTTAAGTTAGCATCGCTAATAGTAATTTCATTCATTATGGCATCTTTATCATTTTCAGATAAATGTGTAACTGACAACTCTTTTAAATGGGGACAAATTTTAAGCAATTTCCTAATCCCAACACCAGAAGCAAAATGGCAATTGATCTTTTGAAGACTGAGGGGACCAATTTCTATTTTACTGCTGATTAGTGTTGTACCTATATCACAGGTGTCAATTTTCAACTCCTCTAATTCTGGAATCTTGCAAATAAGGTTTATGATGCCGGTTTGAGTGACACATCTCCCTATTTTATGAACCCGTTCATTTCTGGGTGGGTCCATAGCAAGTACTTTCAAGTGTTTCAATTTGGCAACAGAGCGCAGACCTTCATCGGAGACATTCCTTATCAGAACAGAAGCATTGAAAAGGGATTTGCAAATATCTACTCTAGAGACAATGTTGATATCTACAAGCAGAGGGCAATTGGCACCGATAACTTCAAGGATTTCATCTGAGCATATAAATTTGAGATCGAGAACCCTTAATTGGTTGAAAGTGGAGAGTGTATCCAGCCAGAAGTGATGAGGGATGCTGTTATCAACATCACATTTCCGGAAGACTGTTAAGTTTGGGTGAGTAAGGACTATAAGCTGAACGCGTGGATCTCCGCGGTACTGCTGACTTGTTCGTTCCGAACAGAGGGAATCTAATAACCTGAAATAAAGATTTGCATTAGTAGTTATTTATACTTAAACCTACAAGGACCAGAGTTGCCAGATTCTCATAATTTTGAGCTTGGCAAACCATGTGATGAATACATCTTGAGATAAGGAGGGTTGACTATAAAGCCGGATTGAGATTACTGTGTTGGGGTGTGGCGTGGCACGACAGCATGATATCAAATTAATACATTAAGTTCATACTAGTGTGTTGGGTTGTGTAGGGACTAAGGGCATCTTGTGTCATGTCTATGTCCATACAAAATGTATGAATTTGATATCTTTCTTTCGCCCAACAACACCCCGGCATAGAAATATGTTCTGACTTAAAACATTTCACATGTGAGTGACCCGACAGGCACTTGGTTAATTAATAGCAGCTTTTTGCTAAACGTTTATTATGTATATGAGTTCGGTACCTATCGGTTTGTCTGTAACGTCCAAATAACAACAGCTTTTTACAAAATACGACACCTATATCACAAAATCCGCACAATTTAAACTTTTTGTCTATTTGTCCCGGCTAATCTCTGAAACGGCTTGACTGATATTGACGGGACTTTCATTTTAGAATAAGAATTAGGGTTCCGCGCAAAAATAATAAAACCCATGAAATCCAATATCTCCACGCAGGTGAAACTGCGGGCAGCAGCTAGTATTCTTATAAGGAGGCACAAAGTGTATGTGGCGAATCATCTACCTTTTTGCCTGTCTTAGGAAAGAAGTGTTATCAAACATAATACCTACACCAGAATAGCACTGCAGGGTTTGAGTTCATATTGTCATGTACCTAACATATAATAATTACCTTGCTGGCAGAGTAGACATCATATAGCGTTTTAGCGCTAAAGCCTGTTTTTCACATTCTGCATATTTATTTTCTGGATAAACCTTTTCGATTAAATAACAAGCGGAATTTATCATACAAATACTTTTTTTAACACTTAGATCGAACAAACTACTGGGTTGTTTCTTGGGCGCCATTGCGCCTAAACTATCTACTTTTATATTTAGAAATCTCAATATTTTATCATAAAACGACCGCGCAACAGTTAATTTAGTTGTTAAGTTTGTAAACAATGTGGATTTATTACTAAAAATACATCGAACAAAATCTTGATTTCTCACGTCACGAATCACGATTCTCGACGACGATTTTTCATTTTTGACATTTTTGTTTTTTTATTTTATTTATTTCTTGACCTGGATACGTGGTCCTTTAGTCGAAAATAATGTTTTTTTATAGTTAGTGTTGCTAGCAATCTAGTACCAAAATTAGCACATATAGGTAATTATCGGATATAATAATCTATAGATTAGCTTCACAAATTCTTATTTATTAAATATATTTAAATCTATTGCTTGAAATAGATTTGTATGTAGGGACAAATAAGTGATTCTGTAAGTTTAGCTTAACAACACAGAATTGAAATCGGTCAGTAATTGGACATTAAATTCTCTCCTCCTAATTTGTAGATTGGTACGACCTTGGTTAACTTCCAAGCATCAGGGAAAATGTGTCGTAAGATTTTCAGACTTCTTTTCAGGTAGGTAAGCATATTGAATCTCAATATTATTATTTCGGGAACTCTGTTCCAAGTGGTTAATATGGATCTCTAGGACTTTTACAGTTTCGATCAGTTTATTAATGTTCTCTTGGAGATTCTTAGTTACCTCTAGTGATACATCGTTATCTTTTTTTGAATGGCTTCAAATTGACCATTCTTATAATCCATTGTTGATTTTACGTCACTAATTTCATCACGGTAAATTTTAAGCTCTGAGTTCAGGATGAGTGCATATTGATGTTTATTTGAACCATGAGGTCAGACATGTGCTTTTGAATGACCTTCTCCGTAATGTTATGTACTTCGCTACGAGTAACAGTTCCTTCTATATTGACTGGAGGGGAAGACAATGCCTGCCTTTTACTAGCCCTTACAGTGACATTCGTGTTCGTCCAACTGGGTATTGCCTTGATCATCCGTTGCACGAACACATCTAACGCAACATGGACCGATCCAATAATGTGATTGCTCCATAATGACTATATCGCCTTCCCAAGCATAACATGCAAAATGAAAAGCCTTTTCGCATTTATTAAATTGCTTGTATTTATTAATGTCCTCGAGGCCCAGATAACAACAGCCTATTCCAATCTTCGAATCCAGTGTGCTTGTTTGTGAAAACTTCCAAAATATTATTATAAAAATGCACAGCAATAAATGCCCAAACTCAACTGTTCCTATGCGTGCAGCCGTAAGATCCGGAAGTGTAGGAAATCAAAATTAGAAAAGATTTAGGCCGGTTTGGAGCCGGGTATGTTCTGAAATTTGAAAGAAATATTCACCCTGGCAACACTGACTTTACAGATTGATAAATCAAAAAGATTCTATACCCAGGTCAAGAAATAAATTCCAAAAAAATGGTTAAATCTGACGGACTCTGTATCCAGGTCAAGAACAAACAAAAAACTAAGATGCATCCAGGTCAAGAAATATAAAAAAAAACTAGTGAAAAAAGCGGGAACCATCAATCATCTCTAGTATCATAAATGTATTGTAAGTCAATGGCAGTAGAGTAGATTGGCCACTGCAGCTGGCCTTATTTTTCCATAATATTAAGTATAGAGATAATACTGTCTATAATGTATATGGTATGGTAGGTATGGTATGACGGAAGACAGAAACCGCGAAATTAGTTAAATTAGATCAGATATTATAATAGTCAAATTAACTTATATTACTTAATATAAGTTTTGTAATTATTTACATCCAACAACTGTTTACGATAACTATTCAGAGAAACCAAGTGAATAATGTCTATGAGGCTACATTTACTATAATTATTAAAACACATGGCTACAGGGGAGTTAGAGCCGAGAACTGTTCTTTGTAAAGGGGGGACAAGTAGCACTATGGACTTACGTGGGTTTTGTCTGAGAACTCTAAAATTGAAACTGCTAATAAGTTGAGACCAATCAAGTAGATATAAGATCTGTGAGAGTTCTTCGTTTAACCAATGAATGCATTTTGAAGTATTTACGTCTGCGGCGTATACCTAGGTGATCACTATATCTACACACTTACAACTAAGATAATATAAATATATAATTATATAAATATATAAATACATATAAATAATATAATATTAATTAATATAAATAAGAACAGAAATGATAATAAAACTATAAAATTCCAATTTCAATATCTTTATTTTTCTGTTTTTCATAAAACTTTACATCTAGAACTAATAAGTATATTATGATCGATAAAATATTCATCATAGTTACATAATTTATTCACTAAAAGTGATTTTAGTATTTTTTTACTAATCTATAAACTTAATGTAAAACATTATGTTGCACAATGTTTGTAGACTAGTTAATATAGTTAGACGTTAGTTAATTTACCTAAGAAGCAGAATTTATTCGGAACTATACAATAACCTTGTTATGGCCAAAGAAATAATTTTGTATAAATAGTAAAGGTTATTAATATTAATTGTTGTGGTATATAAGAATAGATCTAATATAACGTTATATATATAATGTAAAAATTATAAGATGCCTGTGGAGCCTTCAAGTTATCCATGGCGTGTGGGTTATTTTTGTTTTTAATTAGGTAGGTACCTACGTGATTCAATTTTGAGAAATTCGGATTTGTTCCTTATATATTCAAAAAATGCATATAAATTATATTTTATACATTTTATACGTGTATGTATGTTTTATGTGTATAGCTGTTGTTATATATATCTCTAGTAAAATAAATAATGTAGGAAAATTTTCAAACTTGTTTAAAGTTATCAATGAATTAAAAACTATATTATATAAAGTTGCAATAAATATTAAATAAATCGTGTTTTATATTGTCCCACTATGGCTCGGTGGTTTATTTAAACAATGTTTTGTCTTTGTTGTTCTTTGACCTTTAAAAATGAATTGAAAGAGACAAAACGTCGTTTATTCTATTCAACTATTTAACACTGTTTATTAATAAGAACCTGTGTATTTAACAGTTATATAGGCAAATACTTATCTAAAAATGGATAGGTAGGTACTATTCAATATAACATAAATAAGTTAATATTTCTCTAATTCTATATCAGTTAGGTATAGATGTTTTGTTATAAATCTACTATTTACAAAGCTATTATAAATAATCTGAATATATAACTAAATAAATATCTATTCTAGTAAAATCTAGATAAGTACCTACTTTAATCATTTGGCACATATTTTAATGGCCATATATTACAATTATTTGACAGCTAACTAGTTATATTAAATAACAATTATTATTAGTGAAAATTAATAATAATTAAGTATAATAGCAGAAGTACTTAGGTACTCATGTTTTATTTAAATACATATTGTGCAATAAAGTAACGGTAAAATTCTAATAGGTTTAAATTATTTTAATATTCACACCGCAGGTAAAGTTTAGGTATTGTATTATATTTAGAACATCTAATAATTATAATAATTTTAATAAATCACATGAACTAATCACGAGGAGCGATGATTGTCATAGAATAACACTTGCACGTTTAATATATTATTTGTGCTATAATGTATCCAATCAGTCCTAAACGAAACTACAAGAGAAGTTTGACTTCTAAAATTATTTCTTACATTTCTAAAAACTACGTAGAATAGAAACTACAAAGATTTAGGAGAGAAAATATTTAATTATACATAGAAATAGAATAGAAGAATTAAGTAAATTTTAGGCTTTTACGTAAGTAGGTACAGTCCGAGCAAATGTCATGCGATATTTTCATCAGCGGCGCAATTACGGAAGTCGGTTCGATAAATTTGCCGAATCGAAAAAACTGATAAATTTATCGAATGTTGCGAGTACCGAAGTCTGATCGTAAAGTATTGTAGTAGCTCTATATTCTCTTTGGATTCAACCTATCTATTCGATAACTTTTGTCGATTGTATCGAGCTTCGATAAATTATATGAAATGTCGATAAAACCCACTTCATCGATTTGAACTGTCAATTTTATCGATCGAGAAGATCCATACTCGCGCCGCAGAGCACATATAATATTATTTTTTTAGAGTCCTAATTTTTCACTTTGTATTTGAATTTCATTATGATGATCGCAATCCTTTTCTGGGTTCTATAAAGGTAGCACGACAATTTAACGTAATGTACCTTACGCAATAAAACTTCTAACATATTTTAATCAAACACGCTCGTTCACAAGTTAGGGTATAAATAAAATAACCAAATAGTCTTCACAGAACAAAATAATAATCATTAATTGACCACCGTCCTCACTTTGGTCAAGCACTCCGTTCTCTCGTCCGTTGCTTACGTCACTAGTCTCTCTTGTGGTGCCTACATTTACCTGTTCAGTTCTATCCTCATTCCTATTACTATCCGAATCTAGTATTTCATCTCTATCTATATCCCTATTTTCACCCGAATCTAATACCCCATTTCTTAATTCAACCCTATTTTCTGAATCTAACGTTTTATTTCCATTTTCATTTGCTTCTGTGTTTATTTGGTCGTTTATTTTTTTGTTTGAGTAATTTTTATCGACATTTACTTCGAAATGATTTTGGTATAATTTATCAGAATCACTTTTTCCACGATTAATTGCTGCGTCTGTATTTCTTTCAAAATTAGGATTCACGAGATCTTGCTTTTTACTCAATTTTTCATCGGACCTTTGTGGTACATCTTTTAGCAAGCTGAATTCTCTCACGTCTTTCACACATTCCTTCGTAAATCTATTTTCTGTCTCATTTTCACTGAGCATCGTTTCCTCGAATTTAGTTTCTTTTATTGTTGTTAAATCTATCAAAGGTTTCTGCGTATTTCTACTCAAAGATGGAATGATTCGTACTTTTTGTTTACGTTCGTCATTCCATTCTTCACCGAATCTTTGCAAAGATCCATTGTCTTTTCTAGAAATGAATCGTTCTTTCATTCCTTTGGATCTTTCCAATGACTCGTTAGACGAAACGGATCAGAGTCTCTTGTTAGAGTCGGTGCTTGAACTCTTGAGGGAACTAAATCGCCGTGCCTGGGCCGATGCGGAAGTGGCTCGATCTAAGCTTGCTGCTCGGAGAATCAAGCCTCTTGATTGGCGCAGTGATGATTCTGGTCTCACCTGAAAAATGCATGTGAAAATAAGAGATTAAAAACAATATTTATAATTTCTACCCATTTCAACTTTTGTGAGGTGAAAGAGGCTGCATGAAGAAAAATGTATACAGTAGGAAAGTGACAGTTGTTTTCAGGGCCAATGTCTAATCATCGTATTCAACACGCGAACCACATGCTCTCGCCTATAACTGGATAAACTACGTGTTCACTAAGATCGTTAATACAAACTACGATCTTAATAATGCGTCATTTTCAAATTTAGGGTAAGTTGCTTTTGACTATTATCTCACTTGACCTATACAGACGATGAGGTTGTGTTAACTACATAGATAGATCCTCATCTATTATCGTACATATAACTATATCGTATCAAATCTTTAATTTCATATCTACTCGTATTCTGTTAGATAAAGGAAAACTTACGGGTTCCCCCACCGATCCAACTCTGCGCTGCCTCGGCTCCCTCACCGGATGTCCCTCAGTGAAAGAGGTCTCCAAAGACCTCTGCGAGGGATCACTCATGGATTGAGAAAGAAGGTGCGTCGTTGACGAGGATTGGGAGTCTTCGATGTTAGAGAACTCGTCGGGGCTATCATCCCTCTGTGAGTTCAAATACTTAAGTTAGAAGATATATTTTCGGCTAATAGTTTTTCATGGGATAGTTACGGGCATTTTAGGATAAACACATTTAGAGACAAACATTTTCCAATTTAAATAGACCTTGCCCATAAAATAAAAAAAGCCATTATTTTGGGATGCAGTCTACTCGTATTGTTTGCCTTTATAACTTATTTTCTTTACCTACAGGCTCTAATGAGTCCCATGATATGAATTCTAAGACTCAAGATTTGGATGATATATAATTTATATTAGGAAAAGTATTTCCTAAGAGAAAATAAAAACAAGGCGCTACAAACCCTGCTGAGTGACAGGCTTAGTTTTACCTCTTCAAGCTCCTTGAGAGTGCTTGGATAGTGTAGTCTTCTGGCTTCTTCCCTTTCTCTCTTCTCTAGTTCATCCGCCAGCATCATCACCTCCCAGTCCCCACCGCTACCTGCAAACGTAGAAAAAGATTATAGACTTTGGATATAATAAACGGGAACATTGGCATTTTTGCATTGTATAATGTAAATGTATTCTTGGCATAATAATATATTTCTGGAATCGATATAGGACTTACAATAGCTGTAGTTTATTAGTATTATCTTCCTAATCCTACTTAAAAAAATGTATGGTATGAACTACATGTGAACCACAGAGGGCAGCTATCATACTTATAAAACATACATTGATAATATTGTCTTTTAAAGGCAAATAAAACGCGGCTATGGAACTGATCAAGTGCCAGAGTACCTCTTATAGGAGACGAACTTCCGTGACTGGAACTGCTGGGGCGGCCTCGTCGGCTTTCAACGAACTCTTCAAACATTGGAGTTCTAGGGATGGACTCGGAATCACTGCTCGATGATGTTGATGCTCTAAGTGAATAGTATCCGTATAGTTTAGTTGGTCTACAGAATACCAAAATACTTCAATTCAATTTCAAAAATTCTCATGGGCATTCATTAGAAAGCATTCGTGAAAGTTAAAATAAATGACGATGACAAAGGTATCCGATAAACTATATATGGAACTTTGCATGGCACCGCATTGATGCTATTAAAATTTGAGTAATTTTCAGCAAATAGCCACCAGTGGCTAGCTACCAAGCCACCATGGTTCAATTACATGTAACCAAAGAACGAATTTTAGCTGCAAATGTAGTGTTTCCACGGCTGAACAGTTAAGAGAAGAACTTATGTGTTGGTAAAATTGGTGGGCTTGTGCTACGCGGTACGATTCTAGATTGAAGTTTGAATCTCAGCTAAATATACCAACTCAAATTTGAGTTATTTCTGTGGAGAAGAACTCACGTGTCACTCCAGCTGTAGTCACTTCCCATGTCCAGCACAACCTCGTTACAGCTACTGGCAGGCTTGTGCTGCGCGCCGCGATTGTAGCCGAAGAATGAACCGAGGCTGAACTTGCGATGCTGACGCGGCCGACACGGCTCTGCGGAAGAACGAACTTTGAAATTAAATAGATAGACAAAATAGTTGACAAGTAAAAAGATTTACTGCGCCGACAGTGGAGTTGACAAGTTAGTAATTTAGACTGAATTTATCGAAATACCTTTCTTCACAATAAATATCGATGTGCTTATAAGTATTAGGTTGATAATAAGTTTTTACACTACAGATTTTTTTTTAAAAGTTCTAATTTCTATGGCTTTTGAGCTTTGAGTATTGACGCTGATGATGAAATTTGTTTTTCAAATATATGAGCGCGTAAAAAAATGAGCATTACTACGGTCATTCCGCCCCGTATGATGCATCCCAGTGTCCACAGATAGAGTCTTCTTGATCTTCGACTTGGTGGTGTCCAGATGGGAGCCGAAGAAGTGGAAAGGATGCACCCCTCGTCTGCTGGTTCGAAGACTGGATTGTTCTGGACTGAGGAGTGAACGGTCTTCGGAAGTCGTATGTGGAGACAAAGGCCTGTTAAAATTATTCGATTAATTGCTATAAGACATTTCTTCAATGTGTTCGTGTTGCATTGAAGATATTTCGATTATCAGTAGTTTTCCGACTTAGACATATTGAAATATAAACATTTTTTAGGCCCAGCCGTTCGTGACGTTTACATTGAGGTCGTTTTAAAAAATTAGACATGTGTAATAAAAGGCATTGAAAATTACCAAAAATGTTTGTTTAGTTGTAGGAGATAGTTAAGACCAATATATTTATTTCTTGCAATTTTTATTCTTGAAAAACTACTCACCTTGTTAAGTCTTGCATTTCCATACTCTCCTGGTCGCTTTGGTCCTCCCATGACTTTCTCTTTTGTCTCAACTTCGCAGCCCTCTTTCTTGAATAAGTCCCAGCTTTTCCGTCCAAATTTAGATCTAATCTCTTTGATTTGCTCACAGTCCAATCCTCTCTACTCGAAGAGGTTTTATCTGTTCTACTTGAAAGTGATTCCGCCAAGCTTTGCAACTCTGAATAGGATAGTTTCCCTAGTTCTATTCCCCCAGTGAGTTCTGATAATTTTTCATCGGTCAAATCTTCGGATAATAGCGGTTCTTTTTCTACAGTTGTTGATGTTTCTTTTTTGTCTGTCAATTTCTCTGTATAGTCTTCATCAGCGCTTGCTGTTGGTGGTGATGAAGCAAAAACTGTATCCAAAGAATCTCCTCGCTGTAGAAGTAAAAAGTTAATTAGTTTTGAGATCTTGTTAAATTAACATAAATTTTAATTTAGTTTATTTACCATAAAACCTTCTTCAACACAAGAAGCGTCGTCACTTCCTGAGCTTCCATTTTTAGAAATTTGTTTAACTATTTCATCTGCTGTTAAGAAAACTTCTTGATCGTCATCAACTGGTGTTTCTGCAGAAGGACTCATACCAGGAAGCCCTAATCTTTCTAGTTCTTGAATTCGTTTTTGAAGTTGACTTATAATTTCATCACGTTTTCTAACTTCGTTTTCGAGGCTATTGAATCTGGAAAAAACACTTTTACCATCATTATAATTAAAGTAGTGAAATTATATATATTATATGCAACGATCCTGAAAACATTCATTTGAACAAATAGATAAGGAATTACTTAGCTGGTGACCTATGTTCATGTAACTATACTCACCTATCTTGAAATTTTCCTTGAACATCATGTAGGTGGCCTTGTATAACCTGCTTAATACCTAGCAATACCTCCCCAAAATACTCTTGTTCTTCAAGCGATCCTGCAAAATAATATAACTCTAATGTATTGTTATATAATAGAGTTGGTTAATCTATGACCTAAACTTTTATATGATAATTTGCATATTTATTTACCTCTTAACAGTTTCCGTTGATTTGCAACAGCTGATATGAGTGTAAGTTTAGGTTTCTCTGTGGGCACTTTTATTTCTTCAGGTCTCAATGTCTTCAACTCATGCATAGGATCAATATCTGGTTGCAAATCATATTGCGTACTAATATTTGATCTTTGGTTTTGAACAGGGATTGCTTCTTCTACTGGTCTATTTGTTTGATTCCGAGGACATTCCAACTGAATAGCTGTAGCTTCTATTGAAGGAGTGGATATAATCGGTATCGTTGACTCTACTCGTGGCACCTCGGGCATTGGAAACATGTCTGATTTGGAATCTGCAGGAGCGCTAGAAGGAGGTGATGGTAAAGTGTGACGGTGAAAAGTAACACTTTTTGCAAATTTCGAATGTCTTGCAGCATAACCTTCTAACGTTGGCGCGCGAATTAGCCTTTTTAATTCATTACTTCTTTCGGGACTTTCAGATGGAGTAACGTCTTCAGACAATTTCTTAAGAATAGATTTCAGTTCTCGCCTTTCAAGCGTCTCATTAGATTCATGACTGCCTACAGAATCTATCGATTTCCTTTTAAATTTTCTTTTGTCCATTGTACTTCCTTCCGAGTGACTTCTAGTTAATGTGTCTCCTAATAAATCTTCCGATGAACTCGTGTAGTCCAGGCTTGAGCTGCGACACTTCACAACTTTCTCAAGTTTTGCAAGTTTTTGCCTTTCATTCAAAATTTTTAATTTTTTCACAAAAGGAAGCCCACCATATTCCGGTGACAGATCATCTATTGATTTATATTTTTTAACTCTTGGCAACAGCGTCATGGACGATGATTTTCTATTATCCACAGTTTTCACAAGATTCTTCTTTGGAGATAAGGTTAATAAATCTAGAGACTTTTCTAGGACGGGTTCCAAAGGGCCTGTTAAGCAAATCTTAGGATTATCCGGCTTACCATTATCGCTACTTCTTTCAATATTATTATTGTCTATTTTAACAAGCTCTGCCGTAGTAACTATAGGCACACTTATATTTACAGCTGTCTCGGGTTTACTATCTTCTTTACTTCCAGTCATTGAATCTTTATTTTCGTCTATACTAGATTTGCTTTGGCTCTTAGTTTCTCCTAAAATTGCAGCTTTTTTTAGTTTGGTCCAAGGCTTTTTAATTTTTGTATCATCTTTAGTTTGAGTAGTTACAGGAGGTTGTATTGATATTGTTTCTACGGGTGGTTTTTCAATAGGTGGTGGTTTAATTTTTTCCTGAGGTAATGGATCTTCTTTAGGTCCACTTTGAAGTAATTTTAATTTGTCTCGAAAAGTGGACCCAACAGCTTTAGCTGGAGACTTTATTTTGCTGACAACAGAATGTGGGATAGAAATTAAATTACTCTCAGTCTTCGGTGTAGGTTCCACCAATGCTGCTGGTTTTTCCCCGACATCTTTACTAAGCGGTTGGCAAACGGCTGTTCCATCACTTTGAACTTGCAAGATTTTATCTCTAAAGCTAACTTTGGGACGAGAAGCTCCATCACTAGATCCAGAAGAGTTTTTTCTTGACGTTTTAGTAGTTGGGCTTTGAAGTTTACCGGGGGAGCTTGATTCCGAACCTTTTCTATTAGGACTGAGGGTTTTAATTGTAGGACTCAGCGGACTTTTTATTGAACTTGGGCTAATAGTATCAGAACTAGATGGCTGGTTGCTGAATGTGGGTGTCAATTGGTTTTTCTCGCGTTCTTCCTTAGCTTTAAGTATAAGTAGCCTCTGAAGAAGTGGTAAACCAGCTCCTACAACTTCTGGTTCACCATCCGGTGCTGAACTAGTAGACGGTGTAGGTTGAGGTGTCATTAACGTCATTGAGGACGTTGAGTGCCTTTGTTTTGCTACTTTTTCTTCACGATCCTTTAACAATATTTTCAATGAGTATGTTAGCAGGTAGGTACGTAACAATAAACAAACAATGAAACTGAAACGGTTAAGTAATCATATACCTGTTTTTCTTTAAGGAGTTTCAATCGTGACAGTAAAGGCAGGCCAGCTCCTATAGGTGATATGCACTTCTCTCCAGAGGTTGTCTCCCCGTTGTGATCCTAGAAAACATAACCAACAAAACAAAGCATTACATTACAGACAACTCTACAAATTAATCTTTAATTGACGCTATTAATGCTGACTCTCATACCTCTTGATTATGTGGCTGTGAGTCATCACTTTCTACCCTCGGCATTCTTCTAAGTACTTTCCCGTCAGAGGCAGCTTGCCTTTCAGCACCAGCTAAAGCTTGAAGCTCCAAGGATTCTCCAGAACGACGACCTACTCTTGACCTGCTACGGAGCGCATTTCGTATACCCTGAAATGGTATGAAACATGAGGCAGATCATTACTCAAAATGAGTTGACTTAAGACCTAGTTGCGAAAAAGAGCACGCACGCAGTAGGGAACGTTGTAACCGACTAATGTTTTACTACATGGTTAGATTGTGAAACTTAATCAAGCGTAACTACCCTCCAATGCTAGATTATATAGCGCTCCATCTTATGGCACTACTGACAACCACTAACCAATCCTGACGTCGATATTTTTTACGATCTTCGGATGTCTCCATTTTGTCTTCAGTTGTCTACTAACTAAAGTGAACCAACAGGAAAACGTGGCCCAAGTACAGACGCGGTAAGCGATTTCGGTCACTCATCACATAACCTGCTAAGCGATCTGATAGTTTGCCTTGATTAACCTAGCTGACACCCACAATTAAGAAGCATGCTTGAAAGTAAGAATACAAAAGGAAATAGTCTTTATACTTTCACATAGGAGAAAAAAGTTGCTCTATCTAACTGAAAAAAGAAATCAAATGCTTAGTTTCAAAATATTTTCATTGTAAGTACCTTGGCTTCGCTGCGTAGTTTGTGGACTATCTTTTTAGGCCCCTTATCAGATCCAGGCATTTTATCTGGACTTGCCTCTCCTGAAATGAAAAGTAATTTATAAGTATTATACTTTGCTGACTATGACAAGCTAAGTACTTAATTTTACTGAATATGGTTCATGTGAAATTTATTTTTATTCTTTTTTAAATGGATTCCACAAGAAGTGGCTGGTTGCATGCACGGCGACCAGTCAGAGAGAGCGCGTGTGCTCCTTAATGAAGACATACCAAATACCTCCAAATCGGTCGAGCGAGCAATCATAGCGACATTCGGCTGTGCAACGTAAGTTTAATCCAGTTAAACATAAATGAATGGATTATGTAATTTAAAAAAATGATTTCTACGCTAATGACCTTAAGCATTCGGTGAAGATAGAAACATTATGATGCACCTTATGCTATAGCATAACGTTAGGGCCCTTTCTAGTGCTGCTCCAGCGCAGGTCATTTACCATCGTATATAAAGCAACAAGGCCGCTCGGTTAGAGATCAGCTGTAACATTAAAGCTCGCTGAGCTGAGATGATGTCATTGTGGCTAACGTAGCGGAAAATTCAGCCAGTCATTTTGGGATAAAATATACTGCGCTATCCGAGCTGATCTACTGTAGGCAGAATAGAGCAACATCCTTGCACCAAAACGTAAGCTCTATAATGGCAAAAGGCCAGACAGAGAAAGGAAACAGTAGACGGATCAAGTAGGTTACCAGTATTCAAGGAGGAACGGTCTGCAATCAAAGTCTTGGTTCCATGAAAGCCGTACAGACTAGTTTTACTTCTTGAAAGATTTATATCTGTGACCTGTTTTAAGTCACGTGAGGCTAGCTGGACCTACTTTTACCGTATTTCTTGGACATATTCTTCGCCTCCTGCAACCTTTTCCGCCCGAGCGTCTGGAGTATGTCCTGGGCTTCTGGGTAGTCCTTCATTGCTGCGAGGACATCTTCGCGGGACAGCGAGAACAGTTCTGAGTATCCGACAGAACGGACGTCAGCTGTTCGTCTGAAATTAACAATAAGTTTACTGATACACCAGTGGCTGTTGACTTATCGTCAGATGGAATACCCCTAGACTCTTGCTTATAGAATACGTAAGGATGAGTCTTTCCTTGTAGCTAAGTGGTAAGGTTTTTCTAGTGCTCATCTGGGTAGCTTTCACCTTCAAGATGAAAATCATTTACCAAACACCTACCGATATATTCCAGCAGGTGCTTTTATGAGCAAGTTAGATTTTAAGGTTGGCTCCTAACTTTGATCACATCGTCAACTAAGATTAGATAAAGAGCAACTTGGGACAGTTCGAACCTGATAGTGAAGCCACAAAAGTAGCCCGCTAGCGTACAGTACCTAGCGAAAGTAAAAAACAATAATAATGACTAAGTAGTTCAAAGTTAGCAAATTTCTTCCTATTTGTAAGTATTTTTTAAATAACTCACTTGTTAAGTCCATCCAGGTTCAAGATGCCGATCTCTCCGAAGAAATCGCCGGCTTTCATCGTCGTGAGCACGCGGCCGGTCTCCGATATCACTTCAAGGATACCGTCGGCTATTATGAACATTTCTCGAGCTACTTCACCTGAAAAAACAGTTCACTTGAACAAATTAAAAAAGAAATTCGTTTAAGGAACACTCTGTGATATTTGAAGCAAGTGTTCTTGATTCTGTGGCCTAACGTAAAAGTCCCGGTATCGTTCTCTACACTTGGATTCATCAAGGTAACTCCTTGTGTAGTGTTTTGAAATAGGTGTGTCTATTTTAAATCATCTGGACGATATGGAAGACATATCCGAAGCAGCACAGCAATACTGGGTTCTAATCTAGTACAACGTAGTTTGTTTTGTTTCGTGCAATCTAAAAAGAATTATAAAGTTTACGCAGTTCATGATTGTAATTATGACAACGCAAGAGAAGGAAAACTAGAATGAAAACAAATACATATAACATAACATAAACATAAACGCTTACACACTCATACCCCCGCACTAGGATTCCCTGTGTCGCAGGTGGCATGAACTTACACAGATACACATCACAAACATCCAAGACCCGAGAACAAACTTTATGCTTACACAAAATCTGCCCCGGCCGGGAATCGAACCCGGGACCCCTCGCTTTGCAGGCAGGGTTACTACCAACTTAGATATGGAGCCGAAAAAATTGGCATTAATACAGTATTTTATTATTACAACATCACGTTTTGTTAGTGGGAGGACTAACTTTTCTGCGAGTGTCCGTCTGGGTTGTTACCACCGCTTTGCTCGTGAAGTCTGCCGCCAAGCAGTAGTGTGCAAGCATTACTGTGTTCCGGTTTGATGAGCAGAGTATCCAGTAAAATTACTGGGCTTATGAGACTTAATACCTAATGTCTCAGGGTAACGAGCGCACTGCAGTGCCGCGCAGGCCTTTGTGTTTCAAATTTCTGGGTGGCACTGCAATTGTTATGGGCCGGCGTTATGCTTACCATCAGGCAAACGACCAGCTCGTCTCGTTAGATAATAACATAAAAAAAAAAGTTTTGATCTGAATTCACATTCACTGAAGCCGTTTCGCCATCAGTAGACTGTGGCAGGTGAGTTTCTACTTCATTACCTTTCATAATTCGTACAAAATTCGTGGAAGTCATCCAATCAAACCGTTTTCAAATATATTTGTTCACATCAAACGTATGTTTACTGATATCTAAATTATTCTTGAAGCCTTTCATTGCATCGAAACCCAATATTTACTTTTAACTGAGATAAAACAAAACCACATACTCGGAGGTAGGTATTTATACCTGACATCAATTACATTTTAGCAATCATTGAATCACAATATTTTCTGATTGATATCGCTACTCTTAACGTACAAAATATAGAAAATAAACATGTTTTTATTCGATGTAGATATTACAATTGAGGTACCTAAAACAACAGTCTACGTGGGGCAAATAGTTGGAGCGAAAGACAAAATATGGTGGAGCCACATGCAGCGACGGGGCGGGACGGTGGTGGGGCGTGGATAGGATGGCGATGGGGTACAGCGTCGTCGCTGTCCCGTCCTGTCCGCTGTGTGACCAAAGCTTTACTCATATAATGTGGTAGAGAATTGTGTTCAATTCTTGCTCCAAATTGTGCACAGAAATAAAGCGCAAGTATTTTTTGTTTTCAAGGTTTTGTGTTGCTAGCAGCTTCGAAGGCGATATAGTGGTCAAAACTAGATAGATGCCTCTGCCTATCCGAAAGAAAATATAAAAAAAACTGGGACGCCCCCATGGTTCCTGGTTCCATAGAAAGTTTTAGTACCTAGAACTAGAAATATAGGTACCTATATTCAATATTTTTTTTACATTAAATTCTTATTTTTTCTGCACTTTGGTTTACTTTTTATTTATTACTAGCTGCTGCCCCGCGGTTTCACCCGCGTGGAGATTTTGGAATACATGGTTTTGATTTTTTTGCGCAGAACCCTAATTATTTTTCTAAAATTAAAGTAGCCTATGTTACTCCTTGTAACATCAGCTATCTACCAGTGAAAGTCCCGTCAAAATCGGTCCAGCCGTTTCGGAGATTACCCGGAACAAACAGACAGACAGACAGACAGACAAAAAATTAAAAATGGTTGTTTTGTAGTAGGTACCGTATATACTTTCACATGCATTTAGTAAAAAGCTGTTATTTTGATATTACAAACAGACACTTCAATTTTATTTATCTGTATGGATGAAAAATAAGACTTACGGCTTCCAAGAAAAATCTTAATACTCAATACTCAATCATTTATTGCAATCATATGTACATTTTATCGAGATGTTATATTATTAGTGAAGTTCACATATGACCCTGTTAGGGTATAGCAACACAAGGTAACAGAGCGAACCGATCCATTCCATAAACAGAACCTGTTTGTTTAGTCTTTAAAAAAATCATTTAAACAATAATAACATTTATCAATTAAAAATCTTTTTAGTTTATTTATGAAAATAGATTCCTTTTGTTCTTCTTTAATTGTATTTGGAATTTTGTTGTAAATTTTTATCGCCATTGAATTTGGACCAGAGCTGTGTATTTTTAATTTGGAGCTTGATTGAACTAGTTTATGTTTGTATCTAGTTTCATATCGTCTTGGTTGGTCGACTATTTTTTTGAAGAACTCGGGATATTTCCTAACAAATATGCAAACTTCCATTATGTAAATCGAAATTAAAGTTAGAATTTTATGCTTTACAAAATGCGGCTTAAGTAAACTACAAGTAAACAACAAAATGCTTAAGTAAACTATAGGCATTTTTGTATTTTACATCAAATTTACTCACTCTAATAATAATTGTGTTTAAAATTAGATAAACATACCTTTCCGACAGATGGAATCGCCGGGCGTGAAAATATAAGCTTTCATTTTCAGCACGAGGTCGTGAAGGAACTCTGGCTGGCACTCTTGGAATATTGTAACCTGAAACCAGTAGGATTGATCTTTCTGTAGTTTCAGAATTGTAGACACTTACACTCATACACTATTCAGAGGGTAAGGTTGGTACTTCTGTCTCTTATACGTACTAGAACAAGACTACTCATTATGCTTCGGTTGACAAAAGTTACCCTTGCCGTACATGGTTCAGCTATACAAAAGGCCGTCACGTGAAACTAGAAGTGGCTGCTAAGTACCGGAAGCGCGCGACAGCCTCTTGTGGTTGGTGTTCGACACAAGTACCTGGTGGCACCTTTCAAAGTAAACAATGTTTTCGAATTGCGAAAGTTTAAAAGTTACTACTGGTGGCACCTTCTTTTTTAGCCTTTGCTTGCAGTATTATAATGCAGTCCAACGTCTCAGGTGAAGTGAGAGAGGAGCGAGGTAACGCGCGTGTGTCAGCGAGTGTCAGCTGAGTATTGGTATTTTGTGTCGACATTATATGGTCGGTGTCAGCTACATGAAGTAAGAAGCGACGTTTCGTGGCGTTTAGTGACCACCGGCGTCACCGTGTGCGGCGAACTCATATAAAATTGATGAATGCTTGGACGGCGTGGGTTTTTGTGGTTGTAGCATTTGTAGTGCGTATAGGGTTCTAGCGTGTGCGAGCAGTACTTACATAATATTTTATTATGTCGAGTTGTTACCTGTCCTTTGGCCCTTCCTACCTACCTTCTTTAGCACGCTCAAGTTGACGTGCAATGCCAACTCGGTCTTGAGTTTGTCGGGCAAAAGACCGAGAGCTGTGTTGATGTCGCCCCCGCCTTGTATCCGGCCTCTCGACCAGGAGTAGTCGTACCATCTGAGTACGCGACGCTTCATACCTCCTGGCACCTGGTGGAGGGAAACGGTTTCCTTTATTATATGCACTGCACGGTACGGCATGGAATGCTGAAGGATCCTTCGGGTTTTGGCATTCCACGGGATGGGATGCCGAAGCAATAGACGGGACTGTCCATTGTACGGTTGACGGGCCCAATTCTGCCGCGGCATCCCAAAGCCTACAGCGGGATGCCACGGAATGTCACAGCCTGCCGCGGCTTTCCGATCTCCTTGCGACGAAATCAACGAAATGTGAGTGGTAAGGGAGTTAAGATAAGATTCAAAATAATTTTCCCTTGCAAACATTTTTCGCAATGTTGTGCCGCTAGAGAGCGCCTTTCTAAATCTTATCGTAAAGCAACAGAATACACTGGGATTACACGATTCTATCAAATTAATTTAAATGTTTTAATTTATGTATATAAAAGAGATATATTTATTTAGCTATTCATCTAGGTAATGTCGTCAGCTTTTTGGGCACCCTACCTGCAGAAGGCGACCTTAATGTCGTTTTTTATTTATAAGGTTTTGTTTAATTTTGTGATATGTTAGGTTTAGGTTAGTTTGGATAGTTTTAATTAAGTTAATTTTAGGTGTTTATTGTATTGTTTAGATAGTCAATATGTTAAAGAGTATTTTATTTTAGAAATTGCTGTAGTGTCAATAAGAAATTACCTACTATTTTAACACTGTGTTTAATACTTTTAATCTGCCGCCAAGCAGTAATGTGCAAGTTTTATTGCTGTCAACTGTCTACTTTGCTCATCAAACCGTAACATATTACTGCGTCTTCATCAAATTCACATTTATTAATTTTTAATGAAATAGGAATCAGATTTATATTTCCAGTTATTATTTCTATCTTTACGAAAAACTGTTATTTAAGTGTGAGGATATAAGTTGCCTTACGATTGTACAAAATCAAACACTTCATAGAAATTAGAAAAAAGGTTCTGCACGTCCGCAATGGTACACCTCTGCTCGCGAGGTCTGTACAAAATGGTTTCCTATAACATCCTTTATTAAATCCCTGCCTTTTGAGAAGCTATATAGACCTAGCTATAAGACCTTTTTCACACGTTTCGGATACGGTGAATATTGTATATACTCTTTTTAAACGACTTTTAAACCTCTTTTTTTATTTATGCAACGTTTAAAAGATGTACAAATCAATGGTATGTACTAGCTAATACATAAATAAACACTACATCTAACCTAGCTAGCTACAAAAACAGTTGGATAATATACAAGCCCTAGTAGGCCTATAGATAATCCAAATGTTCTAGCCCACTACCAGTTGGAAGCGTACCCAGCATGCTGGCGGCATTGCCTCGTTGAACCGCAATGCTGATCCGTTGAGCCAAATAGTTACCAGCATTAGGTATGTGATTTTCGTATATTATTTTCAACAAGCTGCTGCCCGCGGTTTCACCCGCGCGGAGATATTGGATTTCAAGGGTTTTAATTTTAGACTAGCCTTCCCAAGCACTGATCCTTAGATATTACTTTTCGTGTTTGTATCCACATTACCTCTCATTTATTTAGTAATCAAGAAAACCTTCCCTCGATTTCTACCCCTACAGAAAGGTATATAGATTAAAACAAGATTGACGTTCTGAATATCTTCGAGACGGTATTTATTTACCTATTCACGAAAGGGGGAGAAAGAATAAAAAACAATTGGTCTGGTAAGGGATTAATACGGAATGAACGAATGAATTCCTTTTTTAAATATTTCATTCTTTCCATTCTTCCATACACTCAATTCTAACCTGAGATTTTTCAATTTATTTGCTGTTGAAACCATTTGAATATGGATGGAGTAGATACGTTTTTATACCTCTACTAGCTGCTGCCCGCGGTATCACCCGCGCGGAGATTTTGGATTTCATGGGTTTTATTTTTTTGCGCGGAACCCTAATAATTTTTCTAAAATTAAATTAGTTTAAGTTACTCCTTGTAACATCAGCTATATGCCAGTGAAAGGCCCGTCAAAATCGGCTTAGCTATTTCGGAGATTACCCGGAACAAACAGACAGACAGACAATAATTTAAAAAATGGTGTTTTTGTTATAGGTACCGTATATATTTTTATATGCATTAGGTAAAAAGCTGTTATTTTGATATTACAGACACTTCAATTTTATTTATTTGTATAGATTGGAAAATAGCATGCTTCAACTTCAATGGACCACCAATGCAAAAGGTTGCTTCCAATTTCACACATTATAACGGGATATTTACCGTGATTATTATTGAACGATGAGCACCCGATATTTCGACGCTGTTGCAAGCATCATGTTCACGGGAATACTCACGGTAAATATCCCGTTATAATGTGTGAATTAGTTAATAACCGTGAATGTCTAAAACAGTGCTTCCAATTTTTTCCTCACCTTATGATGCCTCATATAAGTCTTCGCCCCATCCAGCAGGCGCTCAAACTCCAGCCGGTTCGCGTTTCGATTGGTGATCACGTTGCCAACCTGGCCCACTATGGTCGCAAATATGAACACGCCAATCAGGTAGCTTACTATTGTGAACACGTACCTGGTAACAGAGGAAGGGTTGTAGTCTATGGTACAATAGAGTTGTGTTGGTTGTATTGGAATCATAGAGAATGTTTAGAGGGCTATAAGTGAGTTTAGAATGCAAAAAGAACTTTTTTAACCTTACGTAAAGCATGCCCACCTAACAATATAGTAAGTAACTAATATACATATATACAGTACAATAAATAATAGTGTATCATTAGGTACATCAAAGGATGCCGTGACAGTGAGGTCAACCGCCATCAAGTGTTCGAATCATATAGTTCAAGTTTTGGTAAAGGAAAAAGGTTTGGGGAGGTCGTTCACTAGAAACTTAACTTGAGATTCTTAACTTGGGGACAGTGACCACATGAGCTAGATACCTATGTAGGCCAGGTCCGTGTTGTTTAGTTTGTCTAGGTATAGAAAAGTAAACCAGTATAGAGGAAAACCAACCCATAAAATATATAGAAAACCTATCACGAATCATGTCATTGGTTAGCAATCCTATCTCTTTTTAACCGACTTCAAAAAAAGGAGGAGGTTTTCAATTCGGTTGGTATATGTTTTTTTTGTTTGTCACCTCATTACTCCGATTTTGAAAATTCTTTCTTTATTGGAAACGATATACTTTCAGATTGGTCCCATAGAAATTTTATCAAAATCGGTTTAGTAGTTTGGTTTTTAAATCAAAATAACTGAAAAAAAATATGTTATCCTAGTAAACAAAATTGCTTTTTTACTTTTTAGTGCATTTTTTCATAGCTGATTTTTCAATGTCGGTTTTTTATGTAACTTTTGCTACATTGACTTGTTAGCATTGGTTACATACATCTAGTTGGCATAGTTTAGTGAGGTCCAATGCTACAATTTCTATCACTAAAAACAATATCAACAAATGCATACGCGCCACTATCACAACTAATATTGAAGAAAAACAGTGTTATATTATTATGTGTGCAAATATATCCATAACTTTATGTTCTTACACAAACATGCTATACATGGTAGCAGTTTGAACTAATATCGCTTATCTACACATAACGCTAAGTTCTCTCTTAGTTGCCAACCGCTTGTTTAATACATCTCGTATTCATAGATGAAGAGATACCGCTCCATATGAGAGAGGTGCAGTTTATCATGATTTATGAGATATTTAAAAGAAAACAACTGTTTCGCTTTGTATAGAGACTTTCACCTAGCTTCATCAGAAAGTAAGTATGCTATTCTCAAATAAAAATAATTAACTTAAATGAAAAAAGTTGCAGATATTTTTTTTAACAGTTGACTCGATTTTTTTATGATGGCAATCAATTCGTTTCCTCATGATAATTAAATGTATATATCGAAAAAACTGGAAATGAACGCTAGAAACATCAAAAATGAGAGTCAAAGTCGGGCATAAATACCCCTCGCTTTGTTATTAGATACCGAGCGCTAAAACGTCCCATACAAATGGGACAGAACATCTGACTTCACTTGTTCAATGCGGGCTGTAAAGCTATACTAAAAACATGCATTTTGTTGATTTGATCGTGAAAAACTGCTTTTAATTACATAGTTGCCATAAATTTTTTTTCATTGAATTGTAAAGAATCTTATTTTATAGTTTTTTTACTACTTCTACTTTTTACTACCATGGAATCATGTTCGTTTATCATTTTCCAGAATTATATTTTATTTAGTTATTTTAGTTTATGTTGTTTACTTTTTCTGTTTTAATGTACCTACCTTAGTATTCAAAACTATTAAATTAGATTGTATATATTATACTGAATAGTTTTCCAGAATAAGTCATGGTTAATGAATGACCTTAATAAATCGAGAGGAAGCTCCCTTTTTAGGTACGTACTACAAACCCGTCGTAAAGCCAACTCGGTGTTGTGTTGTGTACAGAAGGATGTTGGTTATTTGGCACGTTTACATCACGAGAGGTGGCAGTTGTTAGAGAAATGGTTACATTGGTATTACTTCTAACAAGGGTTTATTGAATCACCACTGGTAAGATTCTCTATTGATTCCAATACCACAAGATAGCTAACATCGTTATACCTACCTACTTATATAATAAAGAAGTTGGTGGAATTCTCAAACAACTGTTGGTGACAAGTTCCACGTTTCGTCAAAATCGAACAGTGCTAAAAACTACTTAAGTATATTAATTATTTTTTATTGAAGCCGTGATTGCTTTACTTTACTTGCGATTCTGCCAGAGACTAAACTTATTAAAACTACACACTCATGCATAAACAATTATTATTTGGTAAACACACATTAAAATAAAAAAAAAACAACGTGAATGATCATGATTATGACAAAAAGTAGAATGTGGTGCAAAGTTTTCGAACAGTTGCAATATCACAAAACACCCAAAACTACAATCAAAGAAGCGGCAAATTCACAAAATGGCGGTTTCAATAAATGAAGGCTGTTCGAAAACTTTCTAGAAACGTCTCTCGTATAGAATATCGACACCGATGAGTGAAAAAATAAAAGTAATAAATAAATAAGAGCATTTTTATAGTAAAAGGAACTAGATCACATTTATTGTTACCCAAAGTTTTGTCGCTGGTAAGCGAACAGCCTCCAAATTTCTGCCGCCGCCATTTTTGTTTTTATTACACTTCCACACTGGGCTGTTTTCGTCGTACGAAACGTTTGAGACAGTGTTTCTGTCTTATTAATGTAGATTATTATTTCAGAGTGAAGGATAAAATTGTATCCAAAAGGTTTAAGACTAAAGCTTGAACGCATTAGGCGCGTACCAATATATATATATGTATTGTTTTCAAATGCAAAGCGTATTCATCGCAACAGAGACACGCTGCGCTTTTTGTCGTAAAATAATGGGACTTTAAACAGACTCAAAGATTCTCCAGCAGTAACTCTGACACACGACACATGGAGAAATAATCACACACGCTGTTTATGCACACAATTATGTCCCTTTGGGAATCCGCACCCTCTCTATAATGTATTATAGTAGGTAGATAACGATCAACCTAATCACATCACTTCCATGGTGTCAGAGTTCTTGAATTAAAAAGAAGATAAAAAATAATAAGTATAAAGCGTTCCAATTTTAAACTTGAAATTGGTGCAATAGATAATCCATGTCAGGCCAAAAGCTTCTTTTTATGTTGTCTATTTTAGTAGCTCTGAAGCGGTGGTGGCACAATGGTTGTAAGGGCCAATCTGTTGGTCGAGGGTTCGATTTGTATACTTTGTATACTTAGCTTTTGGTGAAGGAATTGCTCGCGTGGATAGCTAACTCACGTTGAAAATTTATCGCCAAGCATAATATATCAACGTGTTTCGGCGATCTTAAGAGCCAGAACACATTTTCGGTTTAGCATATTTACCTTCTTTGACTATATCGTCACTTAAGATCAGTATTCTGAGTGTGAGTTTCGCATTTAAAATCCACTTCCGCGACGACCGCGTTTGTCGAATAAGCGCCATACTAAAAGCGTGCGTGATGATGGTTCACTAACGCGCCGCTAGTGGCGCTGTACATTTATTCAAACAAAATCCGCGTATACGCAGTCACTGTAGCCCGCGTTAACCTGTTACAAATATCACACAGCACACTAGGCCCACAGGTGAGATAACAAAAGCTAACCAATCCAGATCAAAAAAAGCAATTTGCTGCTGTTTTTTTTTTCTAATTGGTGCGTTTTAAGTTTCCCACCAAATAATTGGAAAAAACACTGTCTCGAAAACGTTGCATACGAATCGTACTATTTCAAACGGGTGCGATAAAAAAATAAACTTGCGCATCACAAATTGTGCGCTATTTCGGAATTTCTTCACAATATACGACGGCGGCTTGCGATTGGTCAGATCGTAAAGAGCACTTGTTTTGCGAATTATGTTTCATCATTATCATAACAACTTCATCCGGCCGCATCTGGTTACGACCGGAATTATCCGGGTAAATAATGGTTATGGAAATAGATATTAGTACGTTATTTGTGTGGTGGCGCTAATGAAAAAAATAATTTAATAAACTTAGATACTGACGGTCTTACCTACTTAATTATTACTTAAAGTTTTACTAGTTAACATATAGGTAAAGCCTATTTCAATCGATTCAGTAGTTCAAGACGCAACCAACAAAAAGACAGCCTCTTAATTCATTTCAATAAGACTACCTATGTTGTAAGTTCCGTCTCAAACGTAAACCTAACTTTAGTAGATGCCATGATCAACTGATCATGGCCTTTGCAACAGCCTCAAAATATCGAAAACTCAAACAATGTAAGTAGATCGTAAATATATCGTTTCTAGTATTTCATATATTTTCGTAAGACAAAAGATGTTCATCATCATCATGATCATCATAAAAAGTTACAGTTTCTAAGTAGATTCTGGTACAAGGTGGCGTAAGTATATGAAAATTAAAAAAAATGCGCTGAGAACATCTGATAACTTTTTTTTTAATACGAAAAAAGTTTTCTTTATTTTCCCATTAACACCAAGATTAGTAAGGAACGGAAGAATGATGTTTTGTAAAGCCAAAATTAATTTACGGCCTTCATTTTATGTCTTATTTGGGAAAGGATATTTATTCAAAGGAAAACGAAGGCATTATGAAGATAACTCAGCTTTTGATAAATTTTCTTCGTGGTTTTGTCATCATAATGGACGAGATTTGGTAGAAATTAATCACGAAGGTTTTTTTAGTTGAAATGGTTATATTTCTTTCCTTAGTTTTAAATAAATAAAAATGTTGCCAACAATACCACGTTTGTTTTTAAAGATGACTCTAAACCGACCATAATAATTAGGTAACTAGTATGAAGAACAGTGGCACCTTGGCCCGCCAAGTTATGCTTGCTGTACTTGTATCTTATTCTACTCTCGCATTCCACTATCTTCAATTACATTGTATTGAGATATTACCATCATCAAAATGCAAAATTCTACTAAAACAGTAGCACTAGTCGTACTGACGCACGACGCACGAGAAGTCGTTAATACAAAAGATTGGCTATGGAACTAATTAAACGTTCTAGAAAACCTTACAGGGCAGAAACAAGGGTGAAACGAATTTTACGAAGGTATCGACATACCTTTAATTAAAAGATACGTGTGGTTCCTATATGTATAAGTGTGTATCTACATACTGACATGTTATTTGAAACAAAATAGTGTCGGAGTAGACCAGTACCCCTTCAAATTAAGTTATATCAACAGACATCTACACGTACCCGATAATCGATGGATGATGATCAAAGTGATGCTCAAAGTAATCGGATAAATTCAATTAAATTTACCGACACCTATTATATAATACAAAGTTTAGGTACAAACCACCCTATCGATAATCTAATTGAAAGTTATAGCCCAGATTACATGTGTAATAGTTATTCGTATTAGTTTCAGAGTGAGTAGACAAAGTTGCCAGACAAGAAAATAACTTTCTACTACAGAAAGTTATGAAAAAAAAAGTTAGTTCACGTTATATAATCAAACTCTGAACTGTAATTTCTTATGTCAATGTCAAAGTAAGCTTAATAACGTAAGGCACGTTTAAGGACTACGTCACCTGTAGAATAGGTATACCTACCGCATTGAGATATAACAGTACTACTCTATGGATATAACCTACCGGAACGATTAATATTTACAGCCGTGGACATTATCAACAGACACAATTTTTTTTTTTTTTTTTGTAGATTTTTTTTTAATTGGCTAAATGCCTTTATTAATTAGCTAATACATAAATAAACACTACATCTAACCTAGCTAGCTACAAAAACAGTTGGATAATCTACAAGCCCTAGTAATCCTAGTAAGCCTATAGATAATCCAAATGTTCTAGCCCACTACCAGTAGGAAGCGTACCCAGCATGCTGGCGGCATTGCCACGTTGAACCGCAATGCTGATCCGTTGGGCCAAATAGTTACCAGCAATTTTTGAATTTATATGACATTAATTTGTACGCTACATTTACCACACTTCGAAGCTGTTCTATTAAAACACGGGTGGTTTAGTAATCTATAGGTGGTTAAGTTACACAATGTTTTGTCTTTGTTGTTTTCTGACATTAAACTGAATCGAAAGAAACAAATCATAGTTTTAACTATTCAACCGTTTAAAACTGTTTGTTACTAAGAGCCGTGGTGTACAAACAGTTAAATAATCGGGTTTCTTACCACATAAGGTGATTGCTAAATTTAGAATGCAACTAAAAAAATGGTATGGAATCTTCACCTGTTCTACTAGGTAAATTGAAAAAAATATTTTGGTAATACTTTCTGAAACTGTTCAGTTATCGAAGTATATAAGTAGGTACCATTGTTTTTCATTTTATGGCATATTTTATATATGTAGTCGAATTGTATGCCTTATTTAATTAAAAGTTGGGACGTTAACAATAACGAGATAGCTCACTTGCCAATTAAACACGTTTCGATTAAAAAAATAATACCTTGTCTATTCCCACGAGAACCCGGTGCCCATTACAAGCAGCAGCCGGTTATGGCCTGTGATGAAATTTACTGGAGCATTTGACCCAAACGGTGTTAAAAGTTTCATAAAAACGTGTGTGTTTATTGGGGTAAATAAGTGACAAACGAAATTGAAATCAAGTCACGCAGAAACTCAATAAAGTCACAATAGAAAACAAGATGGGTGACACTATAAAAGCGCGCGAAAAGGGAAAGCTATTTACTGTTTGGATTCAGAAAACGGTTTTGTTGCGTGATTCACATCGGACTCGATGATTTAGAGCGCGTCATAATGACTTGACTCGATTGCATTTTCTACCTTCAAACATTTAAAATACGCTGAGACATTGGTGGAAAAATAGCTCTATTGATTCTAAAAATAGTTTGTTTTTAATTGCTCGCATCTCAACGTGAGATGAAAATTAAATAGAATAAAAGTTAGGACATCAACACCGACCGATTCACCCATAACTTATCGAAAATTTCGTAGGTATACCTAGGTGTGAATTTTAGCTGATATAAGAAGTGGGTGGGGGTTGTCGGGACCGGCTTTTAGCCGACGACATTAATGCCAACTATTATATATTCTGTGCTAATGCAGTCAATTATTATACTTGACACTGGCTCTATTCAGCGACGTGCCAAGTTAAAATGAAAAGAAAAACCGTGCCTAGTATGAGAACTATAGAAAAGTTTTATAAAAAAAAAAACTAGCGGTAAACACGTTGAATACTGAATCTCACGCGTTTGAATCCAAGTAGGTAGGTATATTATTATTTTTCCAATATCGAATTTCGAAAATGGAACTTTTGAAAAGAAAAAGTTCAAACTCTCATATTTCTTTGACCTCACGCTTGACCCTTGCCCTCGAAGTTTTATGGGTTTTATAAGTGTGTTCTTCGAGGTGATTCTTTATGAGGATAGGACGTAGGTTCGGCTGTGGACCCCGTTATTTATAGCTGGGAAGTTCATTGGCTTAAATATATTGAGTTTTCCGATCAAGTGGATAAGAAATAGGCTTTTAGCAGGATATACAGGACGTAAGCATCTTTACATGAAAAAATATAATTTAGACAATTAAGACTAGCCTTTGTATCGAAATGCAAACTCCAACATAACTGAGTGTAACGTAACGTTGATAAAAAAACAATAACTCATTGGGTCAAGTAGAGCTGAGTCGAGGTACGTTGGAGCATTTAACGATACTAAGGTTATAAGTAATACCCGATGTTTCAGGGCAACGGGCAGTGCAGTGTTCTGGGCACTGAAATTAAATAGCTAACTAACTAAAAAAATACTAATTGTTGGTTTTACAGTTCATCATCGTTGCGAGCTCAAGAAAGTTTTTTTTATTTATAACAATTTAACCCAGGTTTCGTTGTTCAGTATCACGCGTTACGTTTGGTTAAATTGAGTATAGATCGAACTTAGCCATTAGACATTCTTTACATAGCGGAATTAAAACTATAAATTAACCACATTATATATCTTCGATAAATGGTAAGTAGGATTATGCTTTTTTAAATAAGTATTTGTTATAATATTTTAAAAAATAAAATCATTTGAAAAAACTCTAATACCTACCCATTGTCACGTGCCTGTAAAGGCAAATCAGAGCGCACGACGGCGACGTCACATCTGCGCTAGAAGTACACTGGGGACTACTCCGAAAATGGAACGTCGAAGCTTGGCTGACAGGTCGTAGATTACCTAGCATGAAAGTGTAGAAAGACAAAATGTCAAGTTATTTACGAACACGAATAGACTGGCGGATCTGAAACGCATTCGTGGTAGGAAAACTGCGATCCAACGGCAAAACATCAACGTTCGATTTGGGTAGTTCCCATTTGTTCCCTTCTTTGTCCCCAGGGGTGACAAATGGGATTTTGGAGTAAGCCCCCTGTTTTGTAGTTCATAACGTAATTTACTTCACTTGACAATTTTGGGGGTTTGAGAGGGAAATTTCAAATGTTATTCTAATTTATCACCTTTTCTAAAATAAAGCCTTTTTTATTATGAATTTTTTTCGCGTTTTTTATTAGTCTATAAAATAAAAGCAGTTCCGAAAATTAGTCGACACCTATTACCATTACTACCATTAGCGACCCGCCCAGTTTCGCACGTGCAATAGTTTAAGACTTTCATATAAACCTACGATAGCCCTTAGATCCCCTTAATTCGGTCCAAATCGGCTGACTAGCAATTATTAGTTGACGTATCCTACCTATAAACTACCTACCATTTAAACTTGAAATTGGCAAAATACACAAACTGTGTCTGGCCACGAATGAAAAAAAAAACTACCTACCTGACAAATTTCAGTTTAATTTGTCAAATGTTTATTGAGATTACGTCTATGGTCAAGTACAAAAAATCACAGATCAGTAATATGTGGCTAGCTAGGAAAAACTGTAGACCACCTGGTACTGCAGCTTTTCTTTCAGATAACGTTTTGAGTTATGTTTATTACTTAGGCTTCCAATTCCTTCCTTCCTATCTAGGAAAGCTCATAACAAGGAGGGATTTCACTGTCTGATTTAATATTTGATTTCATCTTCAAAGCCAAAATAGATTTATTTTAATCTAGCTTCTACCCGCGGTTTCACCCGCGTGGAGATATTGGATTTCATGGTTTTTATTCTTTTTGCGCGGAACCTTAATTTTTTTCTAAAATAAAAGTAGCCTAAGAAGTTACTCCTTGTAACATCAGCTATCTGCCAGCGAAAGTCTCGTCAAAATCGGCCCGCAGCCGTTTCGGAGATTACCCGGAACAAACAGACAGACAGAAAGACAAAAATAAAAAAAAATGGTTGTTTTGTTATAGGTACAGTATACTTTCATATGCATTTGGTAAAAAGCTGTTATTTTGATATTACAAACAGACACTTCAATTTCATTTATTTGTATAGATGCCTCTATCAATTAAGTTACCCATAGACTGAATTTCCACGATTTCAGCTAAAGTAAACAACCCTTATCGATAGCAATAGTAAGTAGGTAGGATGTTTATTGTGGTTGTTTACATTCCGAAGTTGGACCCATGGTTGTTACTGCTTCTTGTTGATAAACATTTTACTGACGATGGTATGAGGTTTTTTTTGTTATTTTTGTTATTGGTAACGAGACGTGCTGGTCGTTTGCCTGATGGTAAGGATGACGCCGGCTCATAACAATTGCAGTGCTACTCAGAACTTTGAAACACAAAGGCCTGCGCCGCACTGTAGTGCGCTCGTTACCCTGAGACATTAGGTATTAAGTCTCATAAGCCCAGTAATTTCACTGGCTACTTTGCTCATCAACCGGAACACAGTAATGCTTGCACATTACAGCTTGGCGGCAGACTTCAGGAGCAAAGCGGTGGTACTAACCCAGACGGACACTCGCAGAAGAGTTAGTCCTCCCACTAACAAAATTGGTATTATTAAGAAGAAACACACTGTTTAATTAGAAAACTGTAATTTATTGCCACTCGACCGACTCGCGCGTACGGTGACAGCACACTCTCTGGTTTCGAAAAAGGGAGGGCGCGCGTGTCGAACTAGTGCTGCACCGCCCTCGTTTGTGAATCGATTATATTCTTAACAGTTCGGCCATCCTGTGCACTCCTTCGTCCTCGAAGGATAACGTTGTATCTTCGTCGGCACGCCGCCGTCAGAGCTGCCACGAAGACTCGGTGCAGCAACCAGCAGCAGTAGGCCCCGTAGGCACAAACATGGCCCCTTAGGCTAAACATGGCCCCTTAGGCTAAACACGGCCCCGTAGGCACAAACATGGCCCCTTAGGCTAAACATGGCCCCGTAGGCACAACAACTCCAACGACAAACAATAACCCCGTAGGCACAAACATGGCCCCTTAGGCAAAACACAGCCCCATAGGCAAGACATAGCCTCGTAGGCAAAACACAGCCCCGTAGGCAAAACATAGCCTCGTAGGCAAACCATAGCCCCGTAGGCAAAACACAGCCCCGTAGGCAAAACATAGCCCCGTAGGCAAAACATAGCCCCGTAGGCAAAACATAGCCCCGTAGGCAAAACATAGCCCCGTAGGCAAAACATAGCCCCGTAGGCAAAACATAGCCCCGTAGGCAAAACATAGCCCCGTAGGCAAAACATAGCCCCGTAGGCAAAACATAGCCCCGTAGGCAAAACACAGCCCCGTAGGCATAACATAGTCTCGTAGAAAAAACATAGCCCCGTAGGCAAAACATAGCCCCGTAGGCAAAACATAGCCCCGTAGGCAAAACATAGCTCGTGAGCAGAATCGTGGTAACTTAAGCATCAGGTCCGCCCCGTAGGCACTGTAATGTAACAATAATCTAATTAAGAATTTAAAAACAAAAGTTACATGGCAATAACACCAGCCCCGTAGGCCCGTAGCCCCGTAGGCAGCATTCGCAACATTTCGTTGTCATTCCAGAGGGGTTACAATACCTTGCTCTAAATCGTCCTCTGATGAACTACCTTGTCTAGCTCTCCAAAGCTTAATCTTATCCCGTGCAACCACGCTTTTATATGCTCTCTTGCCCCTGGCGGCTGAGCTAACTTCGTACCGGTCGTTGGTAGAACAGCGGTCATTTGTCTAATTCCCTTCCATGGTAGGACATCCGATAAGGTTTGTAATTTATGATTTTATCCTCTGTCAATCTGATCATCATCATCAAACTCGTCGAGAAGAGAGATAAGTGAGTCTCTTTGAGTCCCGGTTAACTGTTCATCTATTTTGGATACACACGTTTCAGATTCCAGCAGTTCAGCTCTAGCAACACAGTAAGCACTATTTAGCTGAACAGGTTCATTAGTTTTATTAACAAGTTTAATCACTGTTATACCATCCTGACTTTCCACTTCTCCACTCAACACATCCTTTTCACATCTAGGCTCTCTTTGTTCACTGTCCTTCACTTTCATCACACCATTTGTAAAAGGTTCAGTTCTGACAACAACCTTGTTCAGTCCAGGTTTTAACGTTGTGTCCTCATTCGGATATAAACGAACTTTCTCTAAATTTTCACATAAGTCTGCAATATCTAATGATATTTCCTTGTCATATACATTAAGCCGTGTTGATGTTTTAACAACCAGTATGTGAGGGGACTCAGTATATGGTTGGCCCACCAAAATGTCAGTCTTGTATCTCATCCGGTACTATGTAAAATTCTGATTCTATCTCCACTCCATCAACAGTCAGAGAAGCAATAGTAACTCCCAGCGGCAGAACCAAACCATCTCCATAGCCTTTAATGACATTATCACTGACTGTAGACTTGAGTTGAAGTTTATCATAAAAGCTTTGCCTTATCGTATTGCATGAACTGCCAAAATCTACAAAAGCTTTAGCTGGAGAGTCATTCACAAGAACGGTTTTAAAATACTTCATACCAGAAGCATCACAACTCTCAGTCTGAGTTTTCTTAATGTGCTTGTCTTTTAGAGAGTAGTACTAGGGTAAGAAAACTGTTATCAGTCCCATATGTACAAAAATTAAGGAACAATCTCACCAAGTAGCCCGGAACTTATTACACAGGCAGCTATAAATGCAGGCACCCAGCAAGGTCCCTGTCGCCGGAACACCGCATACCACACCAGCCAGCTCGATTTTCAATGGAAAAAATCCCGCAAAACGTGTCCAAACTTGTTAAGCCGAACGTGATTGTCTTTTTTTTTTTTGGAACAAACGCGGGTTCAAATGCCCCGAACCAAATTTCACTTTTCAACACAAAATTCACGTAAGTCCACTCGTGTGTGAGTTAGAATATGCCACTTCTGAAACTATTAAGAAGAAACACACTGTTTAATTAGAAAACTGTAATTTATTGCCACTCGACCGACTCGCGCGTACGGTGACAGCACACTCTCTGGTTTCGAAAAAGGGAGGGCGCGCGTGTCGAACTAGTGCTGCACCGCCCTCGTTTGTGAATCGATTATATTCTTAACAGTATATTGCTATATTGTTAGGTAATCTATCGTAAGGCCACTCCCTCACTGACTCACGAAATCTCGAAAACTACTTGACAGATAGGTGGTTTATGGCTAGGGGACGTCAGCTAAGAATTTCGAGACAGCCGATTTGGACCGAATTAAGGGGGTCTAAGGGTTATCGTAAGTTTATATGAAAATCTTAACACGTGCGAAACTGGGGAGGGCGGGTAGTTGTATATACCATATCACCTTCGATTTTTTTCCTCTTGTCAATACCTATAGTATTTAATAGTCCCAAACACTACAAGTTTTTAAAATTGAAGTAAACAAATGACGATCACCCCAATTCCTAATTCATTAAAAAAAACATTTAATGATCTTCATGATTTTTAGGTTCCACACATTAAAGGCAAAAAAATTATTGTATTGTTGTTGTTATTGGTGGGTATTTTTTTTATAACTCAAAATAAATAGTGGCAATCAAAAATTGCCTCTTACGCGATGCTTCGCCTGTGATGAGCGGTGACGGCATCGCTCACCACAGGCGAAGCAGTCCGTCAAAAAACCGACAACCATGAAAAAGGTTTGGCAATATTGATAAAAACGAAAGCTCTTACGATAAGAAAACCGTATAAAGTCGATAGCACCGTATAAAAACGTCTATATAGGCGGTATACCATATCAAGCTCGAAGGAGATAAACAAAAAAAGAAAATCGATTCAGGCAAAGTGAAATAGAAGTTTGGTTAGGGGAAAAGTTCGCTATGTGGTGAATCTCAGATTATTTTTGTGATAAAGATACTCGTGTTGCAAACACTGACTTTGGAGGACGTAGAGAAACATAAAAAGGCGTGACATTACTATTTATTGCTATAATTATGTCAACTTGAAGGGATAATGGTTTATTGCTATTTGAAGTCTATATATCTATAGGTCGATGTTACGCGCAGTCGTTTTTAAGATAGTTATGTTTGACGCAACCTGTAATTTCAGTAATTAAAAATATGCGTGTGTGTATCTGCAGCGCAAGTACGGATCTTTTCGATCGATAAAATTGACAGTTCAAATCGATAAAGCGGGTTTTATCGATGTTTTATATATAAAATTTATCGAGCCACGATACAATCGACAAAAGTTATCGAATAGCTAGATCGAATCTAAAGAGAATATAGAGCTACTACATTACTTTACGATCAGACTTCGGTCCTCGCAACATTCGATAAATTTATCAGTTTTTTCGATTCGACAAATTTATCGAACCGACTTCCGTACTTGCGCCTGCTCTGGTACCTATTTATATCCTTTGATGGTATAACAAAACACATTCAAACATTCAACCGTTGTTAAATAACCCGAGCAACTTTTATCACTTTGTTATCAAGGCGAGAATTCCCACTTTTAATTAAAACAGCTCCTAACCTCTTGTTCAACTTTCGAAATTAACAGGACTCTTGTATATTTTAAACTTTTGTTTTTATTATTTAACCTCTTGTATATTGGAATTCTAGGGACAGTGATGGATTAGGTAATATTATAAGCTGGCCTTTATATGGATCAAGGGCATACATTTAAATTCGACATGATAATGTTGACAGAATTTTGGGAACGTTGCTTACATACTACTGAAAGCGGCGCGGCGGCTCCCTACTGAACGACCCCCATTGTCCTGCCTTCACCCTCTCAATATCACTTCGCAAACAAACTATAGTGCAACACAGCACTATACAAACAACAGTCCGAAAACAGAGATATAGTCTGTTTTGTGGCTTTAGTTTACAACAATCACTGAATACGTGACGTACAAGAAGCAAAACGGCAAACTTTAAGCAATATACAATAATTCATTTCAAATAAACATAGGACTGGACTCGTGAGCCGTTTATCATTGTCAATTGTCATACAGGAATATCAAATCAAAGATAATTTAAAGATCGTAACTATTAGTGTTAGTTTTATATAGTTCTGTAGCTTTTGTTTAGTTACCTAAACATTCGTTTATATAAGTATCGATGTTTTATTGGTTAGTGTGACAAAATCTAATAAAATTTAATGTAGGAATCGTCTGGTTCTAAAATATGTCTCAAATGTAAAAGAGGCATTAAAGTTGTGTCCAAATTAAACATTGTTTTTCTTGGCATGTTTTCTTTGGATACCATTTTCAGTGCTCTGCCTACTTCATCATATTTTGGTTGCAGAATAAAAATTGTACAGAACCCTAACCAGTAGTAACTGGTTGTAGATAAAATTACGAGACAAAAAAACGAGACAATGATAGAGAAAAACCTACTTTGACAACTATCGCTATCTTCTCTTATAAAACCACAGATTAATAATTCATACAGTTACAAATATAGTTAGCGCTCGAAGCCTCGAGGCACGCGTACCGCCAACTCAGCTCAGTTTACGGTCGTCGGCCCAAGCGTATCGAATAAACCTTTGGTAAAACCGTACAAGTTGTTATGATAAATGGAACGTATTTTTTTTGACAGTGGCAGCCAAAGAACTGACGTACTAGTAATGTTGCCAGTACACAAAATACGTTACTATCAGACCAATCGCCCGCAGGTTGAATACAATATTTACCCTCGGTTCGACTTGAACTGCAAGAGGCGGGACTTGAGCCCACGACGCGGCAGAAATTTGGGACCTCCGTGCGTTGTGCTACATACAAGCATTTCGTTAGTTCTGGAATATAACTTTATAGTACGCGCAACGAATCTAGGCCGACCCGGATGAAGGAAGGCTAAGGAACGAAGTATGGAGTAACATGCTTCGTTTATGTTGTGCCCTAAAGGGAAATCCGGAGCTTCATTACGTAGTGTGTAATATGATAAGTCAAGAGTTCAGAGTCGTACTTCTTCTCTAATTCACAAAACTTACGATCTAAAATTTCAATTAAACAATCTTTTGACACTTTTGTGAACTAGAAGGAGTAGGAGTAAGAGGAGTCGAGTAGGAGACGATTTTGTTGTCGTACTTCGAAAAAAAAAGGTTCGTAAAAAAGTACAGTTCGGTGCCGCAAATTCGGAAGACTAGAGTACTAGGCCGAGCGAGCGTTTGAAAAAGAAAGCGAATACGAACATGCTAATGAGTGACTGAGATAGAAACTAAAGTCACGTCGGCTTAGATCCGTAGCGCGTACTGTACCTATTTGCTTTTAAGAAAGTAATGAACTTCGTAGAATCCTTGAGCACCCACGTAGACCAAATAAGAGAGCAGACCTAATTTATTTATATTTAACACAATAATCACACACAATGTACAGTAAAAGAGTATGAGTTCGAATGTAATGCTAGTTCAGTTTCTACAATCAAAGAAGAACGTAAAAATGATAAAAAAATGCATTGTTCATTCGAAACTGGTTTAAAGAAGTCTACGTAGTTCATGACCTCTCTATTCTTAATGTTAGTCGTTTGAAGACACGTATACTATAAAGAAGAAGTAACATAATGTGACAAAGCATTTTATATGATTTTAAAACTATTAACAAATATCATTATTATGTTCAAAGTAATAAATAGAATGCCTCGTCACTTAAGTTTTCGTCAAACTTAATAAATAAAACGAAAATCATACAACATTTATTTTTGGTGACTATACTGTAAATATATGATCTGTTTATAGTTTTTTTCTGTATCATTTGTATATAACCAAGCAGTATGCAGATGCTGCTGAAATAAGAACAGATTTAAAATTTAGATTTCACGATGCATATGTTATTGCTGTAACTGATAGTTCCTAAGAATCTTTAGATACCTGCAAACATATTTATTTGTTTGTACATACTTATTTTCATATTATCACCGATTTTACACCTTGTTCATTACTAGTACTGGTAAACCTCGTCCAGGTTTTGGGTATATATAGTAGTTAATACAGTGATAATCAATAGGAACAGTAGATCAACAAGAATTGGTGAATTAGCATTAAACTGGCAAGCTTCCACCTATGAATGGTTAATACAGTGAGAAACAATAGGAATAGAAGATTAACAAGAATTGGTGTCTTATCATTAGACTGGCAAGCTTCCACCTATAAATAGTTTTTTTTTGTCCTCTGTTCGAGAACTTAGCGTCGCACGTCTTGTGCATTTGCCAGCGTCATGTTATAAATAGTTAATACAGTGAGAAACAATAGGAACAGCTGTAGATCAACAAGAATTGGTGTCTTAGCATTAGACTGGCAAGCTTCCACCTATAAATAGTAAATACAGTGAGAAACAATAGGAACAGTAGATCAACAAGAATTGGTGTCTTATCATTAGACTGGCAAGCTTCCACCCATAAATAGTTAATACAGTGAGAAACAATAGGAACAGCTGTAGATCAACAAGAATTGGTGTCTTAGCATTAGACTGGCAAGCTTCCACCCGTAAATAGTTAATACAGTGAGAAACAATAGGAACAGTAGATCAACAAGAATTGGTGTCTTAGCATTAGACTGGCAAGCTTCCACCCATAAATAGTTAATACAGTGAGAAACAATAGGAACAGCTGTAGATCAACAAGAATTGGTGTCTTAGCATTAGACTGGCAAGCTTCCACCCATAAATAGTTAATACAGTGAGTAACAATAGGAACAGTAGATCAACAAGAATTGGTGTCTTAGCATTAGACTGGCAAGCTTCCACCCACAAATAGTTAATACAGTGAGAAACAATAGGAACAGTAGATCAACAAGAATTGGTGTCTTAGCATTAGACTGGCAAGCTTCCACCCATAAATATTTAATACAGTGAGAAACAATAGGAACAGTAGATCAACAAGAATTGATGTCTTAGCATTAGACTGGCAAGCTTCCACCCATAAATAATATAGTTAATACAGTGAGAAACAATAGGAACAGTAGATCAACAAGAATTGGTGAATTAGAACTAGACGGGCAGGCTTCCACCCTCAAAAAAAATTGCCGCCAGCAGTCCTAGTATAATAGTTATCTGTGCAAGCAACTATCTTTGTGCTCCGGTAGCGGCGCTTGACAGCTAATCTTCTTTTAGGGTTCCGTACCTCAAAAGGAACAAGTGACTTTTATAAAATAGGGGGAACCGATTTCGACAAAAACATAGCGACATGTATATTATTCATGCCGCATTTTTCCACCTTTATGGATGGTATTCTTTAGAAAAATGTATAAAATGTCCACTGCTTTGACCGTTACCATCAGGTGTCAATCGCGGTCAAACGTAAACTTATTTTAAACTAGCTGCTGCCCGCTGTTTCACCCGCGCAGAGATATTGGATTTCATGGTTTTTATTTTTTTTCGCGGAACCCTAATTCTTTTTCTAAAGTAAAAGCAGCCTAAGTTACTCCTTATAACATCAGCTATCTGTCCGTGAAAGTCCGGAACAAACAGACAGACAGACAAAAATTAAAAAATGGCGTTTTGTTATAGGTACCGTATATACCTACTTTCATATGGATTTAGTAAAAAGCTGTTATTTTGATATTACAAACAGACATTTCAATTTTATTTATTTATATAGATAGATAAAAAGTAATTACAGGTTTTTAGATTTCCCATTACATTTGAAACGTACTGCTTTGTTAGTTCGCTCAATCGCATTCAGCATTCTAGCGCCGTTCAAGATTCAAGTGATGTTGAAGTTTCTTTCATTCTCGACAAAAGATCGACTCGAAAAGGCTCTTAGATTGGAATCGTGAATGAATACCGTAAATGAGTACGTTAAAAGGTTAGATGTAAGATTTGACACTATTACATGTTCTCAGAATGCGGATAATATTGTTCCCAAGAAATTATTTATGTCATTTGATGAGATGGACTACCAAATAACATAAAAAAAAAATCTTTTTAGTCCATGTTGTAACTAACAAGAACGTACGTGTCTGGGATTTTTTATTTACAGGGCTCCGCTTTAAAGCCCTTTCACATAACTTTCAGGGCGTCTGGTCGAAGCCACACGTGACCAAAATGCTGGCCTCTACTTAGGTCAAAGATTAAACATTGCCATTCAACGTGGCAATGCTGCCAGCATTTTGGGAACGTTGCCTACTGTTAGCGGATTATTAGATTAAGATTGTAAATAAATTAGTGTGTATTTTATTTAGTTATTTTAGTTTATGTTGTTTATTTTTTTTAGTGTCTGTTTGTAATGTCAAAATTTTCACATATAATTTACTCATAGATTTTTTGAATGTACGTTGAAGCTGTAAAAGAAATTGTACCAGAGTACTTAACAAGGTTTAAAGCTCTGTGTACCTTAAAGCAAAATCGTAAAAAAGTTAGGGCTCTTACAAATAGTTATAAACGTCGCAGCGAGTTTGGCACGCAATTTATTGAGTGGAAACTCCCCAAGAACATGTAGGTTAGGTATTTGCACAAATGACTGTACTTTACGACGTACATTTTAACTTGAAAGACACAGAAAGATATTATTGTGGTGTTTTATGGTTTAAATGTTCATTTATAATGTTTATAGGTTTACTTCTGTAGTGAAGTTCTTTCAAAGTTCGTAATGAAGGATTTTTAATTAGTTTCGTTTATTGCTCAACTTTGGAATATTTTCAGTATCGCAAGAAAATTTAAAGTATATACAATTATACAATATATACATTGCATACAAGTAAACAACCCTTTTAGGCTCTCTACATTTAACACCACTGCTAACTGGATGATTGAGTTTTTGGCTCAAAAGCGACCGGAAGCGGACGTCTTTTGATTTTCTCTTTTGCTTTGGACAAAATATCAAAACATCATCAGTGCTTATAAAATTAGAATTTACAGATTCAAACCTTTTCCAAAGTAGTAGAAAAACGTAGATAATCGTTCAAATCAAAAATAACGAATTGACAATCTGTAATTTTTGGCCAAACTCAAGGAGACACACTACATGCTTTATTTATTTTATGCGTAAGTTTCATCACAATCAGGTCAGTAGGCTAAAAGATGTAGTCAAAAATGTTATATGAATTAGTTTATTTGCGTAACTTTTGTAACATTGACTTGTTGTACTAATAAACTAGCTGCTGCCCCGCGGTTTCACCCGGGTGGAGATTTTGGATTACATGGTTTTATTTTTTTGCGCGGAACCCTAATTATTTTTCTAAAATTAAAGTAGCCTTTGTTACTCCTTGTAACATCAGCTATCTGCCAGTGAAAGTCCCGTCAAAATCGGTCCAGCTGTTTCGGAGATTACCCGGAACAAACAGACAGGCAGACAGACAGACAAAAATTTTAAAAATGGTTGTCATGTTATTGTTACCGTATATACTTTCATATGCATTTAGTAAAAAGCTGTTATTTTGATATTACAAACAGACACTTCAATTTTATTTATCTGTATGGATAAATAATATCAGGAGTACCTAGACCTATCTTTAACCTTTACGCGCAATAGGATCCCCTTCTACCCAACAGGGGCGGCCTACACGAAAACAAACCATTAAAAAATATACATAAATATCGGATACATAACTATTTGGTAATGATCGTAAATTAATTTTGTTTGTAAAACAAAATGCGGTGCCTTAACCTATGGTTTAAATCGAGTTTCACGTCGATTATTAGTGAATAATTGATCGAGTTATGAAAAGTAAAGCAAGAGGTATGCCTGAAAGTAGGTCGCAGTATTAGGTCTTAGACGTTTGTATCAAGATCGATGACGTTAGTTTATTTAGTAGCAATTGTTTTAGTTCGATTAAAGAAATTCATATTATACCCATGATTCTACCGTCCAAAATTACTAAAAGATTCTTTACAAATCTTTCAGGAATATAGTCTAGACACGAAAATTATTAATTTCAGGCTATAGGTACAATACCGTTTTTCTGCTCCTCTAGCTTCTACTTACTTCTTGAGATAGTTAATTAATATTATAAATAAAAACTATTGATATTTTTTTTCGAGCCGTAATGTAATCTGTTGTTGTCATCGCCCTCCTAAACATTTTTCAACTTAATAAGTGGGCGGGTCACTGTGAAAACTCACAATGAAATTTGTTTTGATCCTGTGATGAAATCTTACGAGTCTTGGATGGAAAACTATGTAACTCTAAACAATGTTTCATCCGACCAATGTAGTTATTTCCCTTCTTTGTTGTTCTTTGTTGCTGTGTGTTCGATTTGTTTCCATTGAGCTCCAAACTTTTTTGGAATTCGACAAAACAATAGAAAAAGAAAATAATTTTCGAAAAAGCGTAAAGAAAAGACGGACAAAAGCTAACTACCGTAGTCGAAAATGGCTGACTTTTGGCGAAAGAATGCGGAGTTTTAATGGTCCCACTCAAGTAATGATTAAGGCTTAATTGGAATTCTGCACCGCTATAATGAGATTTTTTATCTACTTTTCAGTTGGAATAATTATGGGGTTTCAAGATTATTAATAACTAGCTGCTGCCCCGCGGTTTCACCCGCGCGGAGATTTTGGATTTCATGGTTTTTATTTTTTAGCGCGGAACCCTAATTCTTTTTGCAAAATAAAAGTAGCCTATGTTACTCCTTGTAACATCAGCTATCTGCCAGTGAAAGTCCGGTCAAAATCGGCCCAGCCGTTTCGGAGATTACCCGGAACAAACAGACAGACAGACAGACAGACAGACAAAAATTTTAAAAATGGCTGTTTTGGTGTATGTCCCGTATATACTTTCATATGCATTTAGTAAAAAGCTGTTATTTTGATATTACAAACAGACACTTCAATTTTATTTATCTTTATGGATTCCTTTCGCACATAACACTCACAGGCAACTACTATCTCAGTTTTAAATTTAATTTTGTACCCTGTTTTTTTAATTTGTTGTTTTCCCGATATGTAGACATCTATTCGACTGAAAATCAGTGACTAGGGTCGTTGACCTTAGTTATGTGGGGAGTCGGGACCTTTTCCTGACATCACCACATTATATTATGTATTGTTAGTTTTAAATTGTGTTGTTATTGTCATTATTTTGTGTAATTTAATTTCTAATTTATTTCAATTTTGTATCGGTTTAATTTTTATATTTTGTTAATTAATTGCGTGTAAATTAATATGGATTTTAATATGAGTTATTATAATTATTATTATTATAATTGTACTCTAATGTAATGTTGTATTGTCCGGAAATAAATGTATTTTCTTTCTTTATATTTCTTCTATTCAGAGATCAGATTCTTCAACTTTAAGAAATAAAAAAGTACACAGTTTCTTTATGAAAAGTTGTATTTCACTTCACACGCTGTTCAAATACTATATGTATAGTAGAAATATTGTAAATTTATGTACTGTAAATTTGCGAAACAGTCTTTTATAATATTGTATGTACAAGATGCGGAGCGAAGCTGAGCATCTAGCACTTTTGATTACTGCTTATTTGAACGCAAATACTGCAAAGGCAACAAACACTACGTATACTGTGAACCTCTGTGAGATAACATTAGCCAGTATTATTAAAAAAAGACTAGCTAGCCCTTATTCATAAGCGTTGCGTAACTTACTTTATTACTAGAAAGTGTTTTGACGTGTGTGTGTGTGTGTGTGTGTGTGTGTGTTTTTACGCGTAAGGGGCACCTTAGACGCTCAAGCAAACGTACGTGATTTCGTGATACTCGAAATGCACGCTTGACGCAAAAGCGTTGTTATTATGACAAGCAAACGTACGTTTGCTTGAGCGTCTCAGGTGCCCCTATCAGCTTCCGTCAACGAGTAGTTGACAGAGCAGTTTAAATCATAGATTATCTTTTTGAGCTTTTATGAATAAGAGCGTAGGTCTATAAGGAGTACGGTCCACATAAAAAAAACTACATCTCATAGAAATACTTAAAAGGTATCCTTTACATCGTCACAAAACTATTCATTTCCAGAAGTCATAAATCATTGTACGAAGTTCAATGATTTATGACTTCACAGCCTTCACTTAGATATTGTAAATCCTATCTATTGGGACTACATTGAGACAACTCTATATCTCACAAACTTAGATACCTCATGTTCCAGAAATGGATTTCTCATGTCGCTTTTAGGACCTGGACGTTACAAAACCAACGTTCGTCTCGTAAAATACAGAACGTGCTACTTAACTTTGGAAAAATAAAATGTATCTAACAAGTTAGTTGCTTTAGCGTGGCGATGAAGTATTTTAGTGACAATGTACTGCGCAGTCACCTTTTGACTTGGTAGAGCTAACTTTTTTATATATTATTGGGGATAACGAGAGGAGTGGGTTGTATGCCTGGTGGTAAGCATAACTTTGAAATACAAAAACCTGCGCGGAATGCACTTTGTTACTTTGCTCATCAAACCTGAGCAGGGCCCCGATCGCGCTAATTTGAAATGACAGCGTACAGTTATGGTTTGGTTGTGGTTTGATACCAACTGTAGTTTAGTTTCGGTTCAGGCGTGTGGAATTCGATATTGCCGTTCATTTGACAGCGTTAACTTTCAGTTGTTGTCGAAAAACGTCTCAACTTTTGGTAAAACTATTAGCGCGATACGAAACGGTCAAAAAGCTGTGATGCGGTCGTGGTTTAGTAGCGGTTTGGTTGATAATTTTTAACGCGATTGCCCTCTAAATGTTTGCATATTACTACTAGGCAGTAGACTACACGAACAAAGCGGTGGAACACATCCACCTGGTAAGATTTCACTTGTATTTTTTTTTCAAGCTTTTTGGGATTTTAACTAAATTTTTAAGCGCGTGTTTTTTTTCTCTTTTACATCAATGCAAATTGACAGTATGTGTAAAGAAGAGAGAATGACAAATGTCATTGACTCGGGATAGCGCCATTAGTTTTGTTTCTGGTTCTGTCATAACACGCGTCAAGTACGTCGCAGTTCAGAAATTAACGAAGCATAAACTTATGATTCTATTAAATGTAGGGAAATGAAAAGTAAATAATACAGGATGTATATTGTATAATTATGTAAAGATACTCAATATTCGAACACAAGGTCGTATTGGGTTCTTAAAAATTTAGGAAGTAATCATAAATCCATATCAGTAAGAAACATCTACTAAAATGTCATTAGACTTTATAAGATAATTACTAGAGAATATGGACACCCTAACGGTAGTCGGCCAATGACACGCGATCCAGCTGTCTATGCCTCCCGCGCACCTCGCGCCCGCGCGTCAAGCTTACGGCAGACGTGGTGACTCTGCTTCATAAGAATTAAGGATATTTTGATGATATTAGAAGAAAAAACTGAATGGTTCGTGTCGTATACCACCTGTATATTCACCTCCTTAAAAATACTTTCAAACTTACTTATAAGTATATACTTTTTGAAAATGCAATAGTCACCAAGTTACAAACATTTACATTTATAATTATTAAATCCTTACAAGTTATTAAATTTGATTGGATTTAATAAACACCAGTTCTAATGAAGTGGTGTTTTAAAGTTTTAACAACGTTTAATTTGTGAACTTTTGCGATTTTGTGAATATTTGTAAATATTCGAGATAATATTTTATTCGAGTAATTATAAAGGTACTCAAAGTTCGTAGTCGATACTTCGAAGTTGGGATCAATTTACTTTGATCGTGGTCACGAGAAAGCTAGAATTACATATGTATTTACGTTTGCGAATACTACAGGAACTGTAAAATCTGGGAAATTAAAAGTTTTCTCCTCTTTCTGCGGGCGGGTGCGGAGAAATAAAAAATACGCAATTCGTATAAAACAGGACTCGTAAAAAATTATAATTATTTAAATAAATATTAAACCGTCATATGTACTATTAAATGGTTTGGAATTTGCAATTTTACGGTAAGAAAAACTACTTTGAGTATGCGGAAAGCTTGCAATATAAGTTATGTACCACAAAGGTAATAAAAAGTTTTGAAAATGTTACGTATTTTGCTTTAGTTTTACAAGGCTAAAGGTAAAAAAAATCGCTTTAAAACCCAAAATAAAAAATTGTTGCACCCTAAAATTATATATCAATTACAACAAGTGAGTATTTATAAAGTTAGGTCAGTTTAACTGCCAGTAAATTGACCAATCATAGCAATTCGATGATTTAACACCCAATGAAATTACAATGTTGACGTGTTTTATTCCTACAAATAAAACGTTGAAGGGCCATCAAACTCCTGTATTCTCTAATGTAGGTACTTAAGCATGTCGTATAAAGGAATTGGTTGTATATGATGACGTAATCCTGATAAAGGTGAACGTGTATTTTGGTCAGCACCATATGCACCAGTCGATTAGGAAGTCTCATAATCGACTGGTCGGTTATGAAGTCTCATAAGCCCAGTATTTTCACTGACTGCTCATCAAACCGGAACACAGTAATGCTTGCATAATTTACGACTTGGCAGCAGACTATATACACGAGCAAAGTGATGGTGTCCACCACAGATCATAGAAACAAGGAGATGTGGTAAGGCGTACGTAGCGGGTGCGAACGCATCAGGCCCAGATCAGGCCAGATACATTTAATAGAATTCACTTTGCAGACGGAATTGCTGTCCCATTTTTTTGCCTGTGGACTATTAATAAGTGTATTTGTGTGGCTGTAAGTCTCTTAGTGTGCATAAAAAATGAGTAGATGGGCCGTACTTACAGATTTTTCCTTATACGGTTTAGCGGAATGGTGAAAAAAATGTATGAAAAACGGAGACATATTTTAAACGCGAACGGACGTATCTCCCTTGTTTGTCTGGTCTGAGGTGCCCACCCAGGCAGATACTCGCAGAGGGTTAGTGCTACCACTTGGCATTCTGCATATTTTTGTGCCGCAGCAACCCTTACGAGTTTTCTCTAAATGAGCCCACCAACCTAACCATTGCTATTTTCCTAACTACTAGCTCATACATAGAACTAACTATACATGTAATGTGTACGGAAGTATTAAACCCTACACTTAATGAACCCACCTTCACCGGTAAGCTCGCGTTGCACTGGTTTATAGAAAATCTGCTATCACCAATAAATAATTGTTCTCACTGTATTAGCTATTTTTATTTAGAATACCTACTAGATGCTACCAAGGCAAATCCTTTCGAGGTTTATCATTGCTAGTAATCAACAATATGTGAAATCAGTGATTATGTTAGTAATAAATATTTGAATTAAAGTGATACTCCGATAGACACCCTACATCTACAAAAGAAATTGTATCAAGTCTGACCATCAAATAAAAAAAGCAGATCACAGTAAAACAGTTTCTCTTGTCAATAAGTAGTACATCATCTTTGTTCACGCCAGTGGTATACAATGCTGTGGGAGACGTGGGACATTCTGTATAAATGACAAACCCCCACGTCACTTCCTGCTGCAGGTATATTTTAATATACCCAGACCTAGGGTGATTTAATATTTACCATACCCGTAGGCGTATTGCGAACAAACTTGATTGACTATATTACGTCATCTTTCAATAAAGTATTAGGAAACATACTAGTTAAATTTGATGTACTCACTCAGCGTTGGTTTCTGGAGTAGGCAGGTCACCTATGGTGGTAAGAGTCAAAGTAGACCAGTATAATGAGCCGAGGTACTTCCTTGTGAGCGTCGCGTAGTCACCGGGACGGTGGGGGTAGACCCAGTCACCCTGTAAAAAGATAACGAGTCAAAATTATATATATTAAATTATAAGAACTGATCTATATGTGAGCATTATTGATGCCAATTTGACCATTTCAAAAACACATCTCAACAAAACGTTCACTAACCATCCGTCCTAGCATGCGCGCCGTGACAAAATTTTGTCGATGCTTATATCGTGCATTTATCTCATATTCGCACGAGAATGAGCGAGACAAAACAGTAGACAAAATTTTGTCGTGGTGCGCTTGCTAGCCTGGCAGCAGTGCAAGTACCGATCTTTTCGATAAATAAAATTGACAGTTCGAATTGTTAAAAATTTCAATTAGAGATAGGTAGTTCAGTCTTGGCGCGGACTCTATCAATGTTTCGATACACATACTACTAATTGGTAATTGCTCATTATGATATGATTACGTGCTGTCTGGACTCTGACCTACATCAAAAATGAGATACTCGCAAAATATAGAGCTTTTGTAACATTTACTAAATCTTTTGAACGAGTCGCATTCCTCTAGAGTTAGAATTTAGATTATTCAATACACTCCACAACATTTTGATTCTAGATTCAAGCGAGAAAGATATCTTTCTTAGCACATTAGCTACACGCAAAAATCTTTGAGTATGTTTAGAGTATGGTAAGGTCTAGAGCACAGATATAGTCTTTGGTCTAGAGCGAGTGTGGCCGAGCGAGAACTTGTGCGACTTTCAATTCGACGCACCATAGTTCGAATCTCGGCTCGGCCCGCACCAATAACATATCAAGTTATGTGCGGATTATTCACACTCGCTCTAAAACGGCGAAGGAAAACATCGTGAGGAAACCGGCCTGCCCAAGAACCGCAAAATTCGAGGACATGTGACATCCACCAAGCCGCACTGGGCCCGCGTGGTGGATTATGGCCCATACCTCTCTGAGAGAAGGCTGGTATCCCAGCAGTGGGAGCGTAAGAGGCTGATAATGATGAAGGCATATAAATAAGTGTATTCGTAATCTCCAGCAGATATCTATAAACTCTCTTGCTTAACTAAGGTTAAGTTCACAGTGAACATTAGCACAAAGGCTAAACCTAGTAAGTAACACGTATAGCTATTTTAAAAGTTAACTGTTCAATAAACCTGGAATAGTCCATCAAACATACAGTACTCATTTCAGAGTAACAGTAAAGTGGTGTGTAGCGCGCTTTAATTACAAGAAATTGTTTCGTGTCTTCTATTTTCATGACCTATTCAGCTCTTGATTACCTAGGGAGCGATAAAGGCTAGGGCATAGACTAAAAGCGCTATATGTAGACAGCGCTCCTCATCAAAGTGAGGCTAAACTAAGCCGGTCCTACATATTTGTAATAGAGTAGTGTCTGTGGCCGGTCCGCATAAAAAGGTCCGCATTAAAAGTTTCCACACTCTGTTTCATAATTAGAATATTCGATGCAAGAACTTCATTTAAAAAAAAATATACCTATGTAGTGTAATTGGGAATTCAAAGGAGCTGACAAATTTGGGCGTGTAATTTCCTTAATTTTAACTGACTTTCACCTAAAGTTAAATTTTGCTTTATACTTATTAATTATAGTACCTAAAGTAAAAGCAGATTCGGTGTATTTTTTACATAAGTGCGTAAGACTTACATAAGTGCGTAAGTAGTACTAACAAAAGGTGACAACAGCATGTCAGTGTACTTTTGGCGTGAGTGAATTCGTAAGGGTTGTACCGGTTACATATTATATTTCTTAACACAAGCTGGCTTCCTTTAATGGCTTTCCTTGTAGTTATTCGACGTGTGCCGTCTACGATGTTCACTATTCTATGGGCCAGAATTTTCTAGATGATAAGACAAGGACGTTCCGATATTGACTAGACTCGGTAAGTATACGAAACTCAGATGAACCTTTAAAAATTTATTATTTTTTGGCAGTACGTATCACACGATTTATCCATTGAGGATTAGGCCTGGTCGTAGTAATACTATATGTTCTGTGGTCTGGTTAAGAATTTGTTTTGCTCTAGAAAATTCCATTATGAAAGATGCTCTGTCAAATGTAAAATTTGGACACAAATTTGCATAGAGTTGACTATATCTCAACAGTTCATCATCAGCCTTATTACGCTCCCACTGCTGCCTTCACTTAGAGAGAGTGAGATAGAGAGAGAGGGGGAGAGAGAGAGAGAGCGAGAGAGAGGGAGGGAGAGAGGGGGATAGCGAGAGAGAGGGAGAGAGAGTGATAGGTAGAGAGGAAGAGAGGGAGAGAAAGAGGGAGTGAGGGAAAAAGAGGGAGGGAGGTAGAGAGACGGATATTATGAGCCATAAACCACCACGCGGGCCCAGTGCGACTTGGTGGATACATGCACAATACTCTGCAGATAACTCTACTCGAGCGTCATTTAAGTTGCACCTACTTTTTACTCATAAATGTAACCCAACCATACAACTTTATCCGTATGTTATCCGCTCCTAATGTAATCGGCTTCACGGATAACCAAAACGATCAAGATGTTTGTGTAAACTATTACGAGTTTTGTTTCTGCAAAGTTGGAGCCTTACACGAGCGCTTCCAAATTCATGGATAAATTTATGCTCTCGTAATTAGAAATTTGACCCCTACGTTGATTATGCTGAAGGGTGAAGATAATTATGATACTGATACTGAGTTTGAGAGTACGTTTTTACATTTGAATAATTTTGTATGTGGGAAAGACAAAAGTACATTTTAGTGCTTCTGCACATTTTTGGGCCGCCAAACGCGGCCACTAAAGCGAACATAAGCTGCTGGCAAGCTTTTTCATACATTTATAAGCCAAACTGAAATTTAGAGTGGCCGCAACCGAGCCTACAACCTGAAGCAGTGTCGGCGATTGCGACGCGCCTCCCACGCACACTCGACCACAAACGTGCCTCCTGCCCACCCGCACACAAATAGAGAGAGAACTGAAGGGCCGCTTGGAGCTTAGGCCATCAAAAAAGCCTCAGCACCTTTTCGGTTCTCTCTATTTTGTGTGACTATGACTAAAGGCCGTATCCAGCCACTGCTCGTTTCTAGTGCTTGCGTCTAGTGACTGCGTTCGGTGCCGGGCTTGTTAACGTTACCAAATACCATAAAATACCGTTAATTAACGTTACTTCCAAAGCGTTACCGTGCATAACGTTAAAAATATTTTAACGCTACCTAGCGTTACTACCTAGTAACGTTAATTTAAACAATATCAATAAAAATTGCACTGTTGCCACTCCACAAAGCAGCACAAGCAGACAAAGCGTTACCCATTTCAAAGTAATGGTAAAATTAACGTTAATTTGAATGTATCGTTAATAATGTTTACCGGTATGACGTGGCACAAGTAAATACAGGTAATTTATATTTGCCGGTAACGCGATCGAGTAGAGGTAAAACGTTACACCGTTTACGTTTTACCGGTATTTAAAGCCCTGGTTCGGTGACCTAATGTACCGCAGCACTTATTGTGGGTTAAAACGAATCATACTATTTGTGCCAAAGTTTACGACCAATCCGAGTATGTCTCACTCTTGTACAGTGGACGGCTGCAATAATAAGTGTATTTTTTTATATTATTAGGTAACTAGACGAGCTGGTCGTTTGCCTGATGGTAATCATAACGCCGGCCCATAACAATTGCAGTGCCACCCAGAACTTAGAAACACAAAGGCCTGCGCGGCACTGCAATGCGCTCGTTACCCTGAGACAATAGGTATAAAGTCTCATAAGCCCAGTAATTTCACTGGCTACTCTACTCATCAAACCGGAACACAGTAATGCTTGCACACTACTGCTTGGCGGCAGACTTCACGAGCAAAGTGGTGGTAACAACCCAGACGGACACTCGCAGAAGAGTTAGTCCTACTACTAACAAAATTAATATGATCATCTTAAAACTGTATAGCTTTAAGATGATCACATTAGACGACAGAAATTATGTATTTTGTGTTTCATGCAACGTCCCAATTCAAAAACAGTCACGTGACTTCTCACAACCCTTATAATGCCATTCCCATTCTCATACATTGTATTGACGTTAGCATTAGTGAAAAAGAAACGAGAGGCTTTTATTTAGAGGCCAAGGCCCTCTCAATATTTTTCGAAATATCAGGTGCTCATCGCTCAATAATAATCACAGTAAATATCCCGTAACGATATATGAAATCGTACATAACCGTGAAGGTTTAAAACAGTGTTCTAAGAACAATTGAAAAGCTCTCATACCTGGAATCCTTCAGCTTCCGACAGTAGATAGTAGAAGCATCCGAACCAGTGCGCTAAGATCAGCAGAATGTGGATGAGGTTGATGACTCGCCAGAAGTTCGGATACACTGTTCTAGACTCCACTATGTAGTAAAAATTCACTGCTCTGTACACCTGAAAATAAAATCACAGTTTGAATGGCCAAAAGAGTATTTAATTTATAATTGTAAAAAATAAAAAATCTAACAGCCAGTCACAAGTTTAATTTCATCTAGGATAAAAAAAAATGGTTGACGAATTTAAATTTACTTCGATAATTGTCAACGACCAAACTAATTCCCAACGACCCTATTAGAGGGATACCTAAAAATCGGATAATAACAATAATTCAAACTCCCCTAAGCTCAATGTTGTTAAACTAATAAAATAGTTCTCGACCAGAGGCCATGTTACGTGTCGCAAACCGGTCAAAAGCATTCGTTCAAGTATCTGTCTTTAGGGACTTATGAGATTGCGGGAACTATCTGGAAGATTCCGTAAATCCCGCATGACAGCTGATACATTGCCCCAGGACTTGTGGATACAATTTAGTGCGATGTTTTTTTATAGCACATTGGGGTTGCCTTTGACCGCTGTTTACCACGTATCTATTAAAAAAACAATCGTTATCTTTAATATTTATTTTGAAATTAACCGAAAAAATGCGCCCAGAAGTGAGAGTCCGAAACCTGTCTAATCCTACTACGAGCTTGCTTATTTACAACTTTACATCGACACTTAAGATTTTGTGTACTATTGATAACGAGACGACCGGGTCGTTTGCCTGATGGTAAGAAAGAAAGAAAGAAAGAAAGAAAGAAAGAAAAATGTTTATTTGTAGCAAATAGGTACATTTCAAAAGACAATTAACAAATATAACATAGGCACACGTTAACCCAATAGCTTGGGTATGCGTGAGAGTTATCTTTTAGATATTATCCTACCTATAGTTTGCCACAAACCGGTCCCAACTCAGCATATGCCAGCCATTCGACCGGCGCTGGTCTTCCGTTGGGGCCGACTTGGTGATATCACGGAAGACATATTACAGTACATAGAGTTCATAGATTCATAGAATTCATAATACATAGAGTTCATAGAGTAACGCCAGTCCATAATAATTGCAGTGCCACTCAGAACTTTGAAACCATAGCTGAGCCACTAGCCTTCATTCAACATAGGCCTTGTATTCACATCAAAACAAGCCATTGTAACAAAAGTTACACACAAAAAATTGCTTTACAAAGGTGACGAACCGACTTCAGTGGCAAACTACAGAACCGATTTTGATAAAATTTCTATAGGACCAATCTAAAATTATATCCTTTCAAATAAAATAAGAATTTTCTAAATCGGTTTGTAAATGACGGAGATTTGAGTTACTAAACAGAAAAAAAATATACCCCGAATTGGGAACCTTCTCCTTTTTTGGAAGTCGGTTAATAAAAAAGGTAAATATACTGCCAAATCGTTCTATTGAAAGATCTAAAACGTCTACCTTTCACAAAATAAATTCAATGATTCTGATGTTTGTTGATATTTAAAAATGTAATGTAACGGAAGAATAGCTTCAAAATTCCTTTATCTACGAGTATACCTATATATCTAAAGCCGAATTAGGGCAGAACCCACGTTCTTTGATCGAAATAAATAATATGGATACTACGTATCCAATTGGGATAATTAGATAAAATCACGAGATCGAAGAACAATTACGGTAATGGAATCCAGTGGTCTCTGAAAATGATATATACAGAACCGCACTCAGTTTTTCGTTTGTATCAACGTTTTGCCAGATCTTCGGCGCAAGTACGGATCTTTTCAATCCATAAAGTTCGATAAAATTGACAATTCAAATCGATAAAGTGTGTTTTATTGATTTTTTATATAATTTAATGAGCCTCGATAAAATCGACAAAAGTTATCGAATAGCCAGGTCGAATCCAAAGAGAATATAGAGCTACTACAATACTTTGCGATGAGAGTTCGGTACTCGCAACATTCGATAAATTTATCTGGGTTTTCGATTCGACTAATTTATCGAACCGACTTCCGTACTTGCGCGGCAGGTTTTATACGCGCATATCATCAGCCCATTAAGCTCCCACAGCAGCCTTCTCTCATAATACAGTAGGTATGGACTATAATCCACCACATTTGCCTAGTATACCACTGCGGATTGGGGGCATTCGGAGACATGTCCCCTAATTGCGTGGTGCTTGAACATACATTTCAACACGATGTTTCTCTTCACCGTTTCACAAGTTAGACAACGGTTAAAAACTACGTAAATTAAGATAATGTGGTTTCTCATGTTTAATTACGCGACTAAGGCATGTTTAGGAGTTAATCGATGTTTTTTGTGGTAAGACCGTATGCTGTTAAATAGAAGGCCGATGTTTTTGTTATTTAGGGTTTTGCGTTTAATATCTACGTCAGATTGGAAGCTACGATTTGGTCAATGTGGGTGTTGAAGTGATAGCAGGGACAGGCTAAATCTAGAATAGAACTGGGTCTCTAGTGCAACTTACGAATTAACACCGATAGGTGCTTGGAGGATTTTCAATTTGATGGTTTCAAATGATGTTTCAAATTGAAAATCTGCTTACTCGCTTGGCTAGCTAGCCAAGCGAGTACATACTGGAAAACAGCTGTTCTACCACGCTCCGGTGATCAATGGGTGGAATCAAAAATATAAACAAATTTTAGATGATTTATTTCTCTGCAGTACTTTCCTTGTGTTTGCGGTGCGCCAACGCTCTACGTCTGTAGTGCGGCTTCATCTTTACACGCCACTAATGTAAGTTTTCTTTTTAAGAAATGAACAAATAATACACTTAGGTACCAGGATATAATCCTGAACAAAAGATGTCTTAACGAAAACACAAAAGACTTTCCTACAAAGAAATATATTTAGGCACCTTACATAAAAGACATAATTTCTTGGATCCGAACATTTTCGTCAACAAAGTCTACTCGTATAATTCTACTACAATAGGTCTACCAAATCCGTATAATGTTCGCGAAATCCACACTCATCCCGTGTTTGCCACAACGTTTGATACCAGCCTATATTTGGGATAATCTTTCCGAAAGTGCCAGGTGTCTCAATAAACGGGTGTCATGGTTTCGCGAGCTAATATATTATCTCTAAGAAGGAGTTTATCGCCTGTTTTCATCTCAATATCTTTGCGAACAGATAGTACGGTTAGAGATTTAAATACAAGACATGAAGCAAATAGGTTTATTCAACTTGAGACCTTACTACCGTTGCTCCGTTACTGCGTGAAAGAAGGACAAACACACTTTCGCATTTATAATATTAGTAGGATAAAAATTCAGTGGCAGAAAGGAAAGAGATGAATAGAGAACCCTGACACACAGACAAAGCAACGTCAGAGCCTTTTTAACGTTCGTACTCCTCTCTACCTCTCTGTTTTTCTTAGTATAACAATGGTCAGCAATTCGTTGATCTCGAGTTGTGAACTTGGTTTTACAGTATCCTACTGCATTTGTTTTTCCCGCGAGAACTAACCGTTTTATGACTCAAACATTGCCAATCTGCGTCTTTGCATTCGGAATCGTACAATTCGCTTAGCATACAAATAGGGACACACAAATCTTTACGCCAACCAAAACTTGAATTACTCCCACATCCAGTTAATCCATACTCCATACAGATAAATAAAATTGAAGTGTCTGTTTGTAATATAAAAATAACAGCTTTTTACTAAATGCATATATGAAAGTATATACGGTATGTACCTGTAACAAAACAACCATTTTTAAAATTTTTGTCTGTCTGTCTGTTTGTTCCAGGTAATCTCCGAAACGGCTGGACCGAGTTTGACGGGACTTTCACTGGCAGATAGTTGATGTTACAAGGAATGACATAGGCTACTTTAACTTTAGAAAAATAATTAGGGTTCCACGCAAAAAAATAAAAACCATGTAATCCAAAATGTCCACGCCGGTGAAACCGCGGGGCAGCAGCTAGTCATATGTAAACAGAGAACAGGGCAAAATTAATACCGCCTGCTGTGAATGGCCCTTAATGGCGCGAATAAATCAAATTATCACCTTCCATTGGTATTTGGGAATTCGGAAACTTGGAAGTAAGATAATTGATTAAACCGAAACGTTGAGTTTGTTTCGAGGGGACTTTATTGGTGATAATTTTTATATAAGAATTGCTTGAATGGACACGTTGAAATTAAATTTGGATTTCTTTTTAACATTCATAATGCTTAACCTGTTATTTCTACCTAGAAAGTTATTTGAGTTCGGATTTTGATCCCCCTTTCAGCCTGTTTTATTCTTACAGTATAAAAGTAGTATAGTATATCAATTTTTTACTTTGGGTGTTTTGAACAAATATGCATCTTGTACATTATATCTAGGATTTTATAATTTAAAATTTTGACAATCCAATTCCTTTTAAACAACAGCCTTTTTAAACAAATTTTAGCTTGAATTTGGCCGTTCACATTATTCTCATAAATGTAAAAGTAAACAAAACATTTGAATAGGATCCTTGGACATGTAATGGAGATTCTAAATAACAAACATTTTTATCACAAACTTGTAAGGTATATTCAAAAACACGTATTTCCTGGAACAAGTTTTAGGAAATTACCACTAATTTTCTTCGGAACTTTTCTTTGGAAATTTATTTCAACATTTTCAGAATGCCAACCAAAGGCTCTGGCGTTGTCTCTCTTTTTCCGTAGTGCCTGTTTTCTTCGATGAACCAACCAGCCTTTAGGCCATTTTTGCGTTCTACTTAGGCGGGCCGAGAAGGGGCACCTTAAGATCATATTAAAAGATAAACTTACCTTAAGAAACCTAGGGAAACGTATGATAGGGTTGGTTCCAATCTTCAGCTGTATTATGTCTAGAGGTGATAGCGAACCGATGTCCAGTAAGAACGGTCTTGAAACTAGGTAATGTTTCGCCAACTTTCTTGCATCGTACACCTAGAACCAAGAGGCAAGCGTTAAAAAATGAAAGAGAAAATATGTATGCAATAGCGACCCGCCGTAGGCTTCGCCCGCGGCACGGTTTTAAGACTTTTATATAAAACTAGCTTCTACCCGCGGTATTCACCCGCGTTCCCACAGGAACCGTCAAACCGATCTGTCAAATCAAATCAACTTTGCAACATTATAAAACTTTATTGACAGCTGTCAATGTCAATTTTATGTCACACTACGGTTTTCAGCATTTTGTTCATTTTTCCAGGATAAAAAGTAGCCTACGTTACTATCCGGTCCATAAACTATATCTATGCCAAAAATCACGTCGATCCGATGCTTCGTTACTGCGTGAAAGAAGGACAGACCAACAAACAAACAAACCACAAATCAACAAACCAACAAACACACTTTCGCATTTATAATATGGATACGATATATATGGATATATATGGATATATATATATATATATATATATATATATATATGGATTTATAATATGGATTACGATAGCCGTTAGACCTCCCTAATTCGACCCTGTCGCAAAATCTGTATCGTAGCTGCGGACTCCTTTAAACTACCTACCTGCCAAAATTTCAGTTTCATAGATCAAGTACATTTCGAGATATCGTGTGAGTGACCTTTCGAGTTTTTACATATAGTCCGCGCCCCCACTGAGGTCCGAGAGGCGCGGCGCTGTAGTAGCTCAGAAATATGAGACCAACGGTATTTCCCATTTTCCCCTCCACGAATTAAAGTATAAAATATTAAAGTATTCCAAGTGATAAAGAAGTAATCTCAAGATATATGAATAAATAAGAAGATAGGGCGATGTTAGTTCTTTATTTCGCAGGACTTCAGTCGTGGCGCGGACTATACTTGTATATGTATAGAACATAGTTAAAACTTATAAGTAAAATTATTTTTTTCCATAAAATGTTGCAACAAAACTTAAATATTATAAATTAACTTCTAAAGGACTCCAGAATCGGCTAAGTAGAAGTATTAGAAAATTGTGTCGCAAAATATGAAACCAACAAATATATGGATCGAAGTTTTTTAAAACCATTTAACAATAAAGCATATCCTAAATAATAATAATAATAATAAATGCATTTATTTTCTTCGCATAAGTTTACAATAGGTATGGAATACTTTTAATACCTATATCAATAATTTCGTCCGTAATACGTCTAAGAGGCATAGACTAGTAGGTATTGTACCGTGAGAGACGGACAACGCAGGAAAAATTACGTTTCATCTTATGTCGTATTTTCCTGCCAAGGGGTACTTCGAAACTACCCGCAAAAAAGACTCTACACGCTATGTTTATGTTGCAGCCATGTTGCGAACGATCTTGACAGATAATTTAATCAATATAATATTGGAGCTATGCTCTATGTTTGTATATCTATGAGATGGATATTCTTTTAAAAGCATACGATTATAACGGGATGATTAGCGGTACCTAAAAGTCGAAACTAGGTATCGAACGTTCTTCTTCTTCTTTCTTTATTTCCTGGCTTCTGTGGAATGTTAGCCAAAATTTCGCCAATGTCAAGTAGGTGTATCGAACGTTCTACGAGTCACAACGCTTGCGACGTAATGTATAGCTGTCATTATGTTTTTTTAAATTTATTTCTCGACCTGAATACAGAGAACTTCAGTAGCAATATTAGAAACGTGTTCTAAACGATAATATCTAGAAGACAATACTTGCCATTAGCCCCTGTTCCAAGTACCCCGTCCGGAGCTGCACAACGAGGTCCAAAGCAAAGACTACGTCGCTTAGGGCGTCGCACGCAAGCCAGAAGTAGTGGCACATTATCTGTGAAAAACAAGTGACTTTTAAAAAAGCGCGAAAGATTTCAATGACATACTACTAAACCGATTTTGATGAAATTTTTATGGGACCAATTTGAAAGTATATCCTTTAAAAGTATATCTGTTCTGAGATAACAATTATTAAAAAATACAGACTAATTTAGAACCTCCTCCTTTTTTGGAAGTCGAATCCGGGTTACTTCACTTTGAAGACGTTAACTGAAAAGGTCATTCAAGGTACGTCTGCAGTTGATGACAAGAGAAGTGCAGAGAGTCTAGACAAATGGAATTTACTATACTTTGATGAATTCGAAAGTATTCTAATTCCACAGTCATTATCACAAAAAGTATGTATGAAATTGGGATAAGGATTTGCGGTAATCACGGTGACATTGGCAAAATTATACTTTGTTGAAACTTAATTTTTTTTAATGTTTTTTTGTTTTCTTTGATAATTGAAATAACATAATTTCAGACATAGAAAAGTAGAATAATCTTATTTAATCTAAGCACTGTCGTAGATTCCACAAAACATTTAGCTAAACGCGACAAGTTCGCAACCCTTTTCAACTTTGACAGATAGTGGCGGAAGTAGCGAAGGGTTGCCTTCAGATTTAACCTAGCCTTGCTCGTTTCATTGATATAATATTTATTTTGATCGACTTCCAAAATAGAGTCTGACGGCAGACAAAATAAAAAAATAAATGCTTTTCATTTATTTTTGGATCATTTTATGAAAATCTGTTCAAATTCAAATTCAAAAATTCAAAATGCTTTATTCAAATAGGCCCCAAAGGAGCACTTATGAAAGTTAAAATAAATGACTCTAACAGCGGGCCTCTGCAACATTCGTATACACGAATCACAGTGTTCGGTTTTTTGTTCACGGAACCCTAAAAATTATCTAAGTAAGGACAAAAGCTCCAGCACTATACATACTCCTAGCTCCCTAGAGGGTAGTTGTCAGCTCGTCATATCCCCTATTTACTTAGCTTTGGGATTGTGAGAGCAAGGACACTGCTATATTTAAGGACCTCTACTTGAGTAAATTGGATTTTTATTTTTAGCGCCTCTAGGCAGTTTTCTCACGTAGTACCAATTCTTTTTCATTTATTTAGATGTTGGTTTCCTTAAAAGCCTCTGTTGATTCAACAATCTTACCGGTTACCCTTGGTTTGTTGTATGATCTGCACTTAAGGAACAAATTTTATTTGGGAAATTTTTGTACATTTGAAGTTAGGTCGATAATTATCTTATAAGTAATGGACTTTGTAAATAAGAGTATGGGAGGTGACGTCGATCGTCTTTATTAATAAACAATGTTTATTTTTAAATCTAAAAACATACCTTTTTATCCGACTGCTGAAGGAAAGATGGGTACTATTTTTTCGAGTGTATGTATGTATGTCTATTTCTCTAACACGCTCTGTAGCCTAAATGGATTGTCGGATTTTGACGTATGGCAGCCCTCACACCTAATTCATGATTGATGGATAAGCATCAATCGCGGACCACGGGAAAACCATGGAAAACCACGATCACCGCTTGACGCATATCGTGTCGTCTATTGTGGTTGTGGTTGGGGCTTGACGGAAACCTAGTCCAAGCACGGCACCCGCTTCCACCTATACATAAGCCCAGTAATTTCACAGACAACTTTGCTTATCAAACTGGAGCACAGTAACCCTTGCACATTACTATTTGGTGACAGACTACACGAGTAAAGTGCTAGGACCCACCCAGATAGACACTCACATAAGAGTTAGTCTTGGCACCTGGGAATAACCCTTAAATATACCTGGAATAACCAACGTTAGGCCGCGCGGAGCGCCTGCGTGTCCACGCCACCACAACACTAAGTATGACGGGTATAAATTCGCAGTACGAGCAGTACCTATAGCGACCGACAGGATCCTTTAAGATCTGTAAGACCTATATGACGATACAATTTTAATCTTACTGTGAAGTATGGTGACTTTATTCGAAAAGTTCTATGGACTATTCTAACCTGTAGTTCAGGAAAACTCTGCCTCACAATCAGGGTCCACAGATTATACAGCACGCAGATGGTGATCAGCCACAGCCAGTAGAAGTAGAAGTTCTCGTCGGGGTTGACTACTGTCCGCGGCGCTCGTACTCTTTTCCGTCTGGTCCTGTTCGAGCTCCTGTGCTCACCGGTTGCACCTTCAGAACCAGTGTCTTCTACCTGCGGATGGTAAATTTATGTTATTTTTGATACACGACTTTAGGTGCACGGCGGCTGATTTTGTCATTTTTTGTGTGGTAACGAGACGAGCTGGTCGTTTGCCTGATGGTCAGCATAACGCAGCTCCATAACAATTGCAATACCACTCAGAACTTTGAAACACAAAGACCGGCGCGGCACTGCAGTGCGCTCGTTAACCTGAGACATTAAGTATTAAGTCTCATAAGCCCAGTAATTTCACTGGCTACTTTGCTCATCAAACCGGAATACGCTAATGTTTGGACATTACTGCTTGGCGGCAGACTTCACGAGCAAAACGGTGGTACTTGAGGGTGGTATGGGCCAGCACTAAAAATGCCCTACCTAAAGCTATTCTTAAGTACCACCTGGTTTTGTGAGCATTATAATCTACTAAGAAACCAGTTGGCCAGTTATCCTTGCAGTCTACCTCCAACAAGGCAATACTCTACAATTCGACAACGCGAAGTTTCACGGCGACTTCATCTATTCTATTGTGAGAAATACTAACCTAACATATACTAGTAGCTATTCCAAATGGAATGTGCAATGAATTGAAGGCACTAATGGTACGCTGCATCTAATAGCGTCGCTCTGACTGGATACAGATGACGTCATCCAGGTTTATTTGTGGAGCCAATTGAGCAATAATGTATTTGTAACGTTAGATGAAGATAAAACCCGCGGAGTTTAGATTGCGTACAATTTCAAAGGATTTCTGCTAGCGACACTACTGTCTGTGATTCAATATTAGAGCCTGCTTCAAAATACCCTTAAAACAGTGTTCCTAAGTTCCTATTGCAGATTTAGCGAATCTATATCTTCGATTAGATCGTCACAAGTGGAAAAAGTTGGCCACCTTTGTTATATACAATCGTCATGCGTTTTACCTCTCTCTCACCTGATGGTAAGTGATGGAGCATGCTTACCTAGAAGGTACCGATTCACTAGTGATTTGAAGACACCCAGGTTATAGCAGAAATTCGAATTCAAATTAGAATGCGCGCGCGATTCGACCTGCGTAAAACGCCTCATTTGGACAAGGTATTTGGTTAGGTTATGTTAATTTTGTAGGGTCTAATCATGTTGTCTAAGATGGTGAATATGGTAAATCTAGATTAGAACTCACTCTCAAGTGCAGAAATAATCCCTTTTAAATAAAACGAATGGATTCTAGATAATCCCACTCCATCGGACCGTAAAGCTTGCGATTCACGGTAACATCATTAAAATTTATAGTTATTCTTTTACTTTCGTTTCCAACCAATCAAAATAAACGGGAATCGTTATAAGACTTGGAGAAACTTTAAGCATTGTTAATGAAAAGTTTAAGGATCTTTTTCCTGGTGTTGGTTTTTTTGTTTCAAGACTGACTTCCAAAAGGAGTTGGTCTGATTTGAATTGTTTTTTGTTCTTTATAGAGTAGCGTTTGACCACTAACTCATTACTCACATGAGTTTAAACAATGATGAACTCTATCGCATTCTTGCGGTTGGGAAAATATCAGAGTTGCTATCTGATTTTTAACCGACTTCCAAAAAAGGAGAAGGTTATAAATTCGGTGGCTATTTTTTATGTTTGTTACCTCAGATCTCTGTCAATTATAAACCCATTTGGAAAATTATTTTTTTATTTGAAAGTATATACTTTCAGTCCCATATAAATTTCTTCAAAATCGGTTTAGTAGTTTGTCACTGAAGTCGGTTCGTAGCTTTTTTAAAGCAATTTTTTTTACAATCCCGTACAAAGAAATAAAAATCTCTTATATGTTTTACGGCTCTCTGTCTAAAATCCTTAAAAGTTAGAATTGGTATATTTTTGGTATAACATCGTACTGTGATGACCATGCCGCCAAAAATGTATGTTATGTCTATGTGACCCACGCTACAATGCCAAACTCAAAATTTGAATTTAAAATGATATAACTTGAATGTAAAACAATTCTGTAAACATTTACACACACTCACAGTTTCCTGCGTCGAGCACGTCTGCCTCGTCGAGAACCTCTTCAAAAACGAGTCCTCTCTCTTCAACGGAGGCTTCTTCTGAATCGCTGAACTCAGCTGCACAGTGGTCCTTAGCTTCATCCATCTTTGGTTCGACTTTGTTCTGCCACCATACAAACAAATTAGTAAACCGAAACACAAACAAAACCAGCCATGCTTAAAATTTCAAGAAATTTACATAGGTTTAAGACCCCAAAATCTAAACTTTGTTTTATTAGTGACAATTTACTTTGTCTTATAGGAAGGAATAGCAGATATAATTTGAGATAGATCTGGAAACTATTGTTAGTGCAACGCACATTACGTGTAAAGAAACATATTATTAAAATTTCGTGCAAAATTAAAACTATCCACATGCAGCATGGCATACTATATAAACTAGAGAAAATACTGTTCTGTAGAGTAAACGAGTCGACGCTATAGTTCGCTAAATCTAAACTATCTAAGGACTCATTCAAATTAATAGTAACGATAAGATCTCCGCCTTGTTCTTATAGCTCACACAACTGCCGAGCAACGATCAAATATTGGCGCAGCTTAGCAGTTTAACAAACTTGCGATAAGTACTTGAGCTCTGCAGACTACAGTACGGTGCTGAAGAATTTCCTCTACATGTAATAAGTTTGTATAAAACTTATGCTACCGTAAAGCAGTATGCATCGTCAGTGTACTAACCGCAAAAAATCATGCGGCTACCATCCCGTGACGACTAATCGAAACGAGCCCCAATTTAGAAAGTTCTCTATCTAAAAGTGATGCAGTAAAACACTGACCGATATCCCAAGTGATAGGAAAGTCCAAGGTGATCTAACACAATATCGAAAACACACAGAATCGAGTGATTATAAATACCATTCGTAGTCCTATACACAAACGAAGGTAGAGGGAAAACAAACAATGATATAAAATTGACATCGATGCGGCGTTGCCGACCGCTTTCGAACCTCTTTATTTTCCTGAGGGCTTGGTAGTATGCCATGACTGCTTGGACGTGCCTCCATTTATGGCCCCGTTTGTCAGAGTCTGATCCTCGCCTCTCGTCCAGCACGGACTTGCGAGAGGATGACGAACTCGATGCAATGATCGGTCGCCTACAAAGGGATGTTTATCGTTACATACATGGAGGAAGTGTGGCCTGTGAAGGTGTTTTGTGACGTAGCCCCTAACGCGAGATCACTTGCGACGCTTCGGTGAGGTAGGTACGAATCAAAACAGGTTTTACTCATTCTCAACTACAGGAGGACCTTTCAGCCCAGTTACGTAAAGCTAGCTTAAAACCTGTGCAGCATCGATTTTTACATACAAACCTATGCGTTACACAACAGGTTTTGCTAACTTCAAGTAATTTTTATGGCGTGATTAATGTCTGAAGTACTTCATCTACAGCAATAGCTATTATAAGGCATGTCTATATACACTATATCATTTACTTATGTCCTAATTGCATCGGGTACTACGTCTAAAATCTATTGGAATCATACTTAGAAAGCTCACACCAAGACAATTCACACAAACTACTAACAATCCTGCCTCAACGTTAGGCTACATTCCCAATTTATGGTGTACTTTTGAAGTCACCGAAGCGTCACAGGCCCGAGCTCTCGCTTTATAACGATGTTAGTAATGAGACTTCACAAGAGCACATGCATTTATAAAGTCAGCCTTCCGCTAATTTTAGGACAGTACTGTGTTTTATATTTTTGCATTACAGTGACGTCTATTCGTCCAGCTGTGCAGGGTCGTGTGCTATTTTACTCTATGGCTTGCACGATTCTTGTGATAGGCTTGGAGTGCCGATTACGTACTTGCTAAATGTCCATCGGTGAGGTTATCGAGTGACGTAACAATTTCTCAATTGACGTCGATAGTTAGAGTTAATCGAGCAATCGACTGGTCCTTTCTAGAAGCTTCGGTGACAATATATATTAAGAGCAGAGTTCACCAACTTCTAAACAATAGTTAGGAGCGAATGACCAAGCAAGCGACTGTTTTTGTGGTTATTAATTATACCCAAAAACATGCCAGTGGCAATGGATTAAACAATTGTTTAGAATTGGAACGTCTTTTGGTGAACTCGGGCCTTAGTCAATGTTATATGGTCAACAAACATTTTTCTTTTTTATGATACTGCTTATAAAAAAATGCTAAATCAATAATGATACGAATTGGTATGTTTTATCAACCTTGAATACTTTTTTATTTAGTCCCGGGACATCAAATACGTAGATAGATAAATACAATTGCAAACTTCACTCGATAACCAACCATAGAACTGTCGTATACGCAATCAGTCTATCGGGTCGTGCTACAGGGTCGCAGCTAAGCGAGTCCAAAGCGACTGGATGCTATATTGTCGCGACTTACATGTCGTCTGCCCGCGCAACGGGGGTGAAAGGCGATAACTTGTTCAACAATCTAGAGACATGAAAAATACTTTTTATTCTGTTATTTTGAAATACTCCGAGATCCCACTGCATAATTTCTTCACCATGTTTACAGAGCCTAACCAGGATGTGATGCAGTTTACAGAGCCTATAATTTATAAAAGAATGATTCTCGGTTTTTCTGCTTAGGAAGCTTACCACAGGGTCTTGTAAATCTATTAATGGTTTTGAATATTAAACGTCAATTTTTAAATGCTATGCCGTTTAAAAGGAGGTGATTCAAAATTTAAAAAGCAATTCTCCTCATCTTTACCAGCCCAAGCTATAAATAAAAGGTAAATAAAAATAACAGGCCCTCGCGGCAGGATTTTGTTTTTTTTTTCATGGTGACATAAATAATTTCCTATGAAAGATGATTCCTATATAAACATCACTTTACCCGGTAGGTTTACACTACAGTGAAGAAATTATGCAGTAAGCTCTTGTACTAAAACCACGATATTATAAATTAGTATCACTAGATGCATATAGTTCAAATTCAATTATTTTTTTTCGAAAATAAAATTGCGATTAGGTCCGTTGCGCATTAGTCTATTGGTCAAGCGGACCAAGTCAGAGCAGCCAGTTATTTAAAGTGATATCACTTGAAAAACCACTATAAAAATATCATTATATTTGTGCATTTATATTGAAAAGCTAGTTATCAAAGGAAAAGCATATCAGTAAACTTCTGTTGCCGTTACTTATATCAATGTGACGCTAGCCGCTGCAAGCTAGACCGCACAAAGTGCGCCTGCACGGTGATTCTAATTCACTCGGAATGATTCCGTGTTAGAAGTGATTATTTATGATCGTTTATATCTCGGAATCGCATCAAGACGGAAATATTGTCGGGATTATATCCGTGTTTATTCAGCTGAGTGGTCGAGTCTAAACGTGATATTTCTCTGACGGGATGTGATTTCGAAATATAAACGATCAAGACGGTCGCTTCCGACACGGATATCATTCCGAGTGACGTAAAATAACCAGGCTGGTCTGCAGTTATTGGCATGTACTGAAGGAAACGCGCTCAAAAGGCAACCATTTGAAGATATCCAATCATGGCGATTTGGCACTGTTGTCGGCTACACGCTCGCATGCATCAGTATGTATACTCTAACAAAACTCAATTTATGCGAATGAAAAACCTTGGAAGTTTAGTCTTACACCAAAATATCAGATTTCTGGATTTGACATCAAACGTGAACTGAGCCAGCTTTGTAGATTGCGGCCCTTTCTATGAGATTAGCCGGGTCAATCACAAAACTAAACTTCATTCAAAACTAAAAAAAACATGTAACGCCAAATTAAAACAAATTATTTTATTAAACCATTAAGGAATTAAGACATGAAAATTTGCCAAGACTCAAGGAAGAAACTTACAAAATCCAAAACAAACTAATTAAAGATATTTTTCAATAAATGCTCGTTGTTTTTGGACAAAGTTATAACGACGTGATTAAAATGTTCCTATTGGTACGACAGTATGTACCTACTTTCCAATGACAAAATTTAATAATTGTGTGCAAAAAATTTCAAGTGTGCATGGACAGTTGGACACCTGCATTTTTTTTTGGCAACTCGGCTGCTTTCTTTCTTGTATCAGGCTTCTTAGATTACAAAATGATCCATTAAACATCGTAAAAAAAAACTAAAATTGAATTGAAGAGGTCTCCATTGTACCCCGTAGGTACTTTACTAGTCTGTGATTGTACCTTGTTCGGTATAATTATAGACGTGTGGTTTGAACAAAAGGGTTGAACAATATGTATAGGTGAATAATTTCTGAAACAACACATTAAAAAAGGAGGTGGCACAAAATTGATACGAACAAACTGTATAACCAATAGATTGCTTATATGAAAGAAATAATCCTATACCCACGTCGCAGACCCCAAATCCATGGGGTATGATACTGACAAAGCATGTATGAAAAATGAATAATTATCCACTCTAGATAATGAATGGTTTTTAAACTCGAAGCGAAACTTATGCAGGTATGCTTTCGATTGTACAGACATTAAACGGAACTGTTATAATGTTATTTAAAAATATTTACGCCACAAAATTACCGTGGAGTTTACGGTGGTTGTGAGTCTCTTTCTATTTCGTAGATTTCTGCGAGAGAGAGAGAGAGAGAGACGGGTAGTTTTATTGCATAAAAGCACTAGCGTGCTGTAAATAAACAAGCCTGACAATTTTAAGTGTAGTTTTAATTGGTTCCAATCAATTGAATCTCAAGTCCGAACTGAATTGAGTTTGAAATTGGATTACCCTACAGTGTCTAACAATTGATTACTTTGGTTCTCGGTGCTGGTGAAAGTTTTAAAGTGGAATCATTACGGTTAGAGAAATAAACAATAAAGTTACTGCTTCGTTTTTCAGCTGTCAAGTTTTTTTGACTAGTAATTTTAGTGATTACGTCTTTTGTTTTACAAATCGGAACACGGCAATGCTTGCACTACCATTTGATGGTAGAATTTAATATGGCATCATGTTATGAGGACACGCCATCATGTTATGAAGATCGCGTAGATGTAGCAAATATTAATATTTTTATGCTCAGTAGGTTAGCGTTTGAACACTATTATCGCACCATATCTTAAGCAATGAAATCATCGCTTAAGATGACGTGATCATCACTTAAGATAAAGTGAAAGGTGTTAAAAACTCTAATCGTAGAATTGGACAGGCTCTCAAGTGCAGCTACCGGCGCTAGGCATAGAATTTTCAACTTTAGATCAGCTAGTCGGACAAACAATTGAAAATGCCCTACCAACATGAAAAAATAATTAAGATAAATGGCAAGTTTTTTCGTCACTTTTTCATCTATTTTTTCATGACACATAAATTAATTTAAAACTTGAGCAATCTTCAAGTCACCAGAACAAAAATAACAAATCGATTCAGTCCTGTTGGCTTTCGAAGTTATAAATAAGTCAGAGGGCCACTCGCTCGCTCTGCTCCGACTTGCAGTAGTGGAAAATAAATCTTTTATCTTTTAAATATAAATAAACTTGACGCTGTAACCACTCTGCATTTATCTTGTGGTAGAATCTATTCTTTCACGATATGGATTCTGGATATCAATTAGAATTGCTCCGATGCGATGTTAGAACGCGATGGTCTCCTTATTCACTTCCCTCACCTCGTTTTCCTAAGATATACCGCGAATGTATTTGATGAACCGAAGAAATCTTATAACTGTAAACGAGAAATTCTTGTATATAAATAAATTTATAAATATACAAAAATATTTCAGCTGTCTCAGAGACGGCTCTAACGATTTGGATGAAATTTTGTATTTAGATAAGGTTTTGCTTTTTAAGTAGTTTACCTATATAGTTGTATTTCTTGTGAAAACGCTATTAACACCAAAAAAAGATTTATCGCTCGTTTGTTTGTTTGTGTTTGCGCAGAGTGAACCTAGGCCATCGAGATAGCTAATTTTGGATATCTGTAAACAGTAAAAAAGCCAATTTACAAAAAAAAAAAACAACGAGCGCAGATTGCTAACCCAGTCATTATAATGTTAGACGAGCAAATTGGTTGTAATCCCCCATACGGACACTCGCAGAAGGAGTAGTCCAACCACTTGATGCGTAAAGCGGTTGGGCCAACCCAGACAGATACTCGCGAAGGAAGTATATAACATCAGCAACGACCACCACTGAACATAAGCTTCCCCCGTAATTTACGGAGAAAACTTGTCAAAGGGGGGAAAATTATCAATTCATTTTCAATTTTTCTTTATTGTGGTTACTGACCGGGTGAGCGAAGCAACAACTGGCCAACTTTGCTTTCATATCTCCGGTGGATGTACGTACACGCATACAGATCGTATTTTTCAACTAATTTTAATGAATACGCGTTCTAGAATTTTATAGATAGATATTTTTTTGTGTCGGTGATTTTTGTTTTGAGGGTAATACCCCTAAATGGGGAAGTTTGCTGCGGCGCCATTTATCGGTGGATCGGTGGAAACATCCGGAACTGGATTCTAAACAATTTTTTTTTATATTGACTATAGATCGACATGATGTATTGAATTATTACATCCAAACATCACCTTAAAATATCAAGGAACTTATACCCAGAAGTGCCTCGTAACATACAGAGAAATACACAAAATTTACTGTCAGGATTCCCAAACAGTCATTGCCTCAAGATGAAATATAATGTCACGACGCACAGACTAAACAAAATTGTTGCAAAAAAGTTTGAGCTCGCGAGTGTACCGTTCGCAGAACTATCAGTTTTTCTTACGTAGTATTTGTATCTCTTTGTCAGTTTTTAGTAGGTTTTATCCCTATCTAACAGCTTCATTTAATTTTGTAGGTTACACAACAATTAAGGGCAAACCTCCAACATTGAAATCCTTTTAATTCTGGCTCGATCGCTTCTCTAATCCTTTAATTTAAATTCTGATGATAAATCTTTATTGAATCGCTTTCAGAAATTGTTGGAAAAAGAGTCACGTACATGACGTCAATATAAAAAGACACTTTATTTGTGACAAAGAAAAATGGCGTGCTAAAAAACTAATAAGTCACTTTTTATTATGGCTCGGGTATGATTCGATAAAAAATTGGATACTTAGATAAAAAACTTACATTTTGTTGCCTTTGCAAATAATGTATTAAAGGTTGGCGCATTATTATAAAGCGGTACAAATAAATAACCCACCAACAAAAAGCCTGAAAATTATTGGAAATAAAATTGTTTTATTATACGTAATGATTGACAAATGCTCCCTAAAAATCGATTGACAGAGGTATATTTTGATTCAGATGTAATATTAAGTACAGGTGTACTCAAATTGGATGCTCAATTGTAGGGCAATATCGATATTGGTACTGAATTGCCCGCAAAAGCACTTTCTATATCTATAGGCCGTTTTCCTGCAATAAAACGTTACCGCACAAACACGATCTCGTTAAATAAAGTGGTAGGTATGTAGTCGAAAAAATAATCAAGTTTTCGAGATATTTATTTAACAAAATCCACAGCTCTTATTCAATTAATTGTTAGGACTTACTTCTATACCTAACTTAAAGCCAATAACGGATTTACATTCTATAAATAATATTTGTTACTAGACAGTCATCAGAGAAGAAAAGTAATAATAATTATAGCAGTTATGTATAGTGGAAGCGTGATCACGTGTGACGTCATCGTTGCTGAGTATCGATCACGTGTTAGTCTCGCTAGTGATTGGCGGATGTAGAAAAATGATAAAATACATGCCCGGTTAATCACAATTTTTGATTATTGCTTATGTAATAATTCAAACATTGTAACGGTATATTTACCGTGATTATTGGTGACTAACTGCTGCCCGTGGTTTCACCCGCGCGGAGATATTGGCTTTCATTTTTTTTTGCGCCGAACTCTTATTCTTTTTCTAAAATAACAGTAGCCTAAGTTACTCCTTATAGCATGAGCTATCTGCCAGTGAAAGTCCCGTTAGAATCGGCCCAGCCGTTTCGTAGATCACCCGGAACAAACAGGCAGACAGACAGACAAAAATTAAAAAAATGGTTGTGTTATAGGTACCGCATATACTTTCATATGCATTTGGTAAAATGCTGTTATTTTGATGTTACAAACAGACACTTCAATTTTATTTATTTGTATAGATAATTCGACGCTGTCGCAAGCATCATGTTCATGGGAATATTCCCGTGAATATGATGCTTATGCAATGATGCGTACATATAATCAGTAACACGGATATGCCCAGTCTTCCCGTGAGCTTGATGGTTGCAACTGCGTCGAAATATCTAATATGCTCATCACTGAATAATAATCACTTTATATATTGTAAGGTCCAGAAATGAGATACTCAGTTTGAATAATTGACACGTGTATTATCGCTCGTGGTTCAATGAGGACTGCCGTCCTTCCCCGCGTCTTGCCCTTGCGTAGCGCTGGGATGACTACGGCGTAGCGCTGACTTCATGACGTCATAGCGTAGCACCCAGCACCACACCATGCTCTACCTTTATTCTTACACTACGTATCCCGTTTCAATATATGAATTTGTAAATAACGGAACAGATAATCGGAGCAGATAAATAGTCGCAGTCAGGGAAAGAGGTAAATTAAGATAGAACGTTATTTGAACATAAAATCGATTTGAGAAGTTATCAAATGCTATCATGAATAATTCAAGCCACTGAAGTGTTATCTTCGGAGCGGGACTCGCTGCGTTTTATTGATCATTTCGACAGTCTGTTAGAGTCAGACAGACGACGGCGCAGATATCTGCTGAGATATCTAGAGCTGTTCTTTAGCTTTACTAGCTTGGTTTCTTTTTCAAGATTTTTTTCAGGGGGTTCGTGGTTTGTTTTCATGTCATAAGCATAACGCTGGCCCATAACAATTGTAGTGCCACTCAGAACTATGAAACACAAAGGCCTGCGCGGCACTGCAGTTCACTCGTTACCCTGAGACATTAGGTATTAAGTCTCGTAAGCCCAGTAATTTCACTGGCTACTTTGCTCATCAAACCGGAACACAGTAATGCTTGCACACTACTGCTTGGCGGCAGACTTCACGAGCAAAGCGGTGGTAACAACCCAGACGGACACTCGCAGAAGAGTTAGTCCTCCCACTAACAAAAGTAGGATGTTCGATTATTTACCAACTTATTCAAGAGAAATTAGTGAATGAATTGGCAATGGGTGGTTCAAGATACAGGATGCTCTCTTGTTCTAGTCATTCGAAAGGGCGGCAACATATGAAGTACGACCGCAAAACCTAACCTTTATAATTCAGGGACTACAAATTCAACGAGACAATGCCACCAGCTTAACTAGGTATACTGCCAACCGTTACACACTATACCAGTTGGAATATTTGGATTATATTATATTGGCATACAATTATGACCTGTAAATTATCCAACTCTTAATTTGGATAAGTTAGCAGTAGTAGTTATGAAGTAGGCATCTAAGAGAGGCGTTTTCCCGTTTAAATTTTTTTTATTGAACGACATTTGACAGTGACAGTGTCACATACAATGGCTTGTAGATTATCCAACTGTATTTGTAGTTAAGTTTGATGAATATAGTCTTTATGTAGTATAACATAAAGACTATAGTAAATAAAAGCTATTAGCCCGTTGAAAAAAAGCTCCTATGTTAGATCACCATATTTTGTGACAATAATTGTAGCCGATCCAACCTTCACAGTCAAAATTTTACGGTTTGTGATGTATTAACAAATGAAATGGTCACAAAGAGTTACAACTCACCGAGTTAGTTCTCAGAACTCAACGAGACAGGTCTCAGATGAGTTCACGATAAAAGAAGGTGAGCTGTGATCCTTTGTTGATTTCCAACAACTAATTATAGGTACCTTCAATGTGATATTCGTTTCGAACCTGTCTACTTTGAATATATGCGGTTCTTGAAAAAGTGCTTACAACCTCTTAAGGGCAACTTCTGTACATCATAACAAACAGCTTTGATTCTACGACTTTTAATAATTCATATTCTTTCGTTTATACAAAAAGAAAACAACCATTAAAATAGTAGAAGAAACTTTGTGCAAACTAGGCGGTCATAGAATACGTAATAGGATACAGCGCCAATGGCGTGGTGATGCGGTCTCAAAAGAGGGGTGCGGTAGAAACGCGGGAGGGCGAGAAAGTCATATTAGACTTTCTTTATATGTTAGTTTTTGAGAAAAGTAATACAAAAGGTGTTTTTATGACGTACAAAAGTTGCCCTTAACAGGTTGTTAGAATATTTCTAACAACCCTGTATAGTTAAACATATTTTTACTTTAAAGGATTAATTCATATTAGTCGATAAATTGGCCGATAAAAAAATTGGCAGATTCAGAGACGGAAAATGGGAGTGGCTGACCGATCGACCATTTAGCTTAGATCCACAGTTCATTTTAGTTCCAGCTATTTTGTAGGTATAAGTAAACTCTTATATAGTTCTATTTGATTTGGCCGGTGGCTTGGTGTTCATTCGAATCAATTAATAAAAGTAGTTAGGCACGTTGTTTTCCTTCAAGAGGCTAGCGTGCGGTCGGGTCTTTAATTCGTAAAAAAAATACAAAAATACGAATTCATTTGTTTTTTATGGCTGGGTGCAATGACATTCTTTAGTTATACTTCAAGGTATCTATCGATAGGAAGAGGTCGCTTACCAGAATAATAAATTATTCTGGCGCAATGGACACTCCAGTTTTACTGTCTCAGATTAATTTTAATGTTCCCAAAAACGCGCACTCGGCATACTATGCTTTTCACACCCACTTTTCAAAGCACGAAATATGCAAACAACGCTCCTATCACACGCATAAGCTTAACATATTGTAAACATGTTTCAGACCTCGATATCTTTATTACACCTTCAAAAGAAAGGTTATCCAGTATTTACTGGGTGCGAACCAATCCGCACCCGGTGAATAGTGACGGCATGACCTCTTTTGGATATTCTTTTAAACGTAAATATGTACGTACCTGGTTAATAATAGAGTGAATTTATTTTACTACACCTTCCATTTATACATATATCACATACACACACATACATCACATAGACACACATACATCACACACACATACACACACACACACACACATCACATACTCACACAGTCACGGATACATACATGCATGTTTTACCTATTATTGGCTGTATTTCGAAACTATGTATTTATCATTTGTGCTGTTGGTCTTTTAATAAATGAATTACCCCTTTTTTTCTATACGATCTCATATTATCGGCCAACCTATCAACCAACCACTTCCAAACGCAATTTCAATATTTAACAGAGTTCAGCTCACCTCTGTCCAGGGCTCTTGCTTTCACTGCTGACGTTGTTACTGGAGTCATCGTCCTCTTCCCTCGAGGTCGCTGCAGAGAGAACCCTGGAGGAGCCAGCGTTGTTCTCGCTGCCGTCATTGTCTTCTCCTTCTGAGTTCCGACTTGTGCCTTCTTCTGCCTGCGAAAGGTGGAGATGTTGGGGTTAGAGGTTATTTTTAAAATATGATTGATTCAAATAAGGAATAACGTGGGTTTAAATCAACACAGTTAATTATAAAGTTTGTTTATGTCAATATATTTAGTTTTGAATATGTATAATATGTTTAGTGCGAATTTGATGCATGCGCATGCCGTGCTTTGCTTGGGGAAAATTAGGTTTTTTCTTATATTTATCACGCACGATAAAATAAGTACGAAAATAACAACAATTTAATGTTAGTTTTCATAAACAGGCTTTTTGTGCTACCTAAAGTGTATTGGATAAGTGAAACTTAAAAAAAATGCATTGAGTCGTCCTATAATAAGGTATAACGTTATTGCCACTTTCTACCATCAGATGAGATAATGTTCAAAGCCTTATCTACCGTCAATAAAAATACACGGTCTTACCACAGATAAATTAAACACACCCTAAACATGTGTTTAGCAATGTACAACTCCTAAACATGCCTTAGTCACGTGCTTAAATACAAACAACCACAAATCTTGATTTAAGTAGTGTCTTACCGTCAAACTTTGACCGTGACTTTTTTAATGATTTTAGACGTTCATCTTTAGACTCTGTCTAGCTAACAGCGTTCAAAACTTATTTTGATTACACGTTTAATGGCGAACATTATCGTTTACCACGAATAAACAACGTTGGTATAGGTACAGTCAATAGGCTAAAAATTTGGCAAATCACACGCCCTCGTAAATGTCAATAAGGCAAACCCTACATTAAAACAACAGTTAGATAGGTATACCGTATAGGTAGGTATTTACTATTTCTAGGACATGTTTGTAGTTAACCTTGGGTTCTATAGCATTCGGCCAGACTTATTTCTATTGGATGTCCGATTTCCATGAAGCTCATTACACCTGATGTGTTTTCAGTCTAATTTTATTTGCGCAATGGTTTCTAAATCTGTAGTGTATTTAAGGGGCAGCTTAGACGCTCAAGCATACGTACGTTTGCTTGTCAGAATAACAACGCTTTTGCGTCAAGCGCGGATTTCGTGATACTCGTTGCGCTCGTGATACAAAAGCGTTGTTATTCTGACAAGCAAACGTACGTTTACTTGAGCGTCTAAGCTGTCCCTAAAATAGTCGTTTCGATTCTGGCGTTTAAAACCTAAACCATAGAAAATATAATAGTACAAGTCCTAAACCTAATTTTTAGTTTCACTCTCTTTAACAACGAACGTGAGAAAAGGAAAGCATATAATTTAGTCCTGTCAAATTATACCACTAGCTTGTACTCGTATCTGTAGTTTGTAAATTATAGCTTGATACCCGCACCTACAAATACACATACCTGCAAATGTCCCGCACATTTGTCAATTTTCATCATGAGCCTTAAGTTCCGTATTTTTTACAGCTGTTAAAATGTACGCAAGACATTTTGCACTTTATTAGTGGTGAGGGATGTTCATTTTGTTTTCTTAACCATAGACTACAATAAACAAAACCCGCTGTCACACAAACTACTCGTATATTTAAAAAACTATAGTGTAAATTAAACGGCTGACTTCTAATTTGTCGGAAATAGGAGATAAGAGCTGTTAAAGTTCTAAATCTAAATTTAAATCTATCAGACATCTTCCATCCTTTTCTCATGTTTTTTTTATTGATAAAAAACAGCGACACTAAGATAAGATTTAGGTTTTGTGACGCCAGAAACGACATCTAATGTTTTTCAAACATATAAGTGGTTCTTGGAATTTGGAATGTCCGATTTTGCCACTTTTATAAAAGTGCCTTATTATATTATTTCATATCGGTTAGTATCATTATTTTTTTAAATTGTATTATTTAATGTTTAGTACTGGTTAAACTCAAAGGAGTTTTATTAAAAAAGTTGTCAGCAAATTTTATTTAAACTTATATAGATTTTTCGCGTGATTTTACCCAAAAATAATATAAGTCAGATAAATATATTTTCTACGAAACCGTCGCAACTACGGACTGGCAACATTTCCGTTGTAAATGAAATTCGTGACGTTGATTTCATTTCGTTGCGAAGCAAATTAGGAGATGATTATTGACTGATTCAATTACTTTGTTCAATCAAAATTCAATAAAACTTGTTAGAATCTTACTTTAGTACCCCTTTTCCGGTTACTTTGGCTCTTCAGAACAAGTAGATGTACGTAGTAATTTATACATAAGTAATGCAATGAAAGGTTTAACAACCTTTAGACACAGAACGTGGGTGCCAACATTATAAAAGAAGTTGATGAAAATAATGTCGAGTGTAACTTTTTAGAACTATGTAATGATTACAAAGCTTACGCACACTACTGCTTAGGATCAATATGACAACACCAGACCGCGACTATCAAACGAAAAAAAAATGAATATACTCTTTTTTCTCTTACTTAAAAGTTATGAAAAATTTGGTTTGAGTACGAAAAGAAAACAAAAAACATTTAGTGACAAAGCCATTTCAAGTTTACAGTTAGCCACAGTACGTTTTAATTACAATTTCAAATTACAGTTCAACTATGGACTGGTCTGGTGCTGACTGGTTAATGAAGTTCTAGTGAGAATTGTATTCAACGAATTGAAGTGATTTCAATTAGATCTACAATGTATATAGGCGAGTTTAAAACAGGAAGTAAACTCTTGTATTTCTTTATTATCAAAATTTAATATTAAATGGTAAGACTAACTATTCGGCGAGTGTACATCTGGGTGTGTACCACCGCTTTGCTCGTGTAGTCTGCCGCCAAGCAGTAACATGCAAGCATTATTGTGTTCCATTTGATGAACAAAGTAGTGAGTGAAATTACCTACTGGGTTTATGAGACTTAGATTAGGTTAACGAGCGCATTGCAGTGCAATACAGACTTTTGTGTCTTAGTCACGGGTGGCACAGCAATTGTTATGACAAGACGTTATGTTTACCATCAGGCAACCAACCTGCTCCTCTCGTTAACTTGTAATCTATAGAAATAAATAAAATTGAAGTGTCTGTTTGTAATATCAAAATAACAGCTTATTACCAAATGCATATGATAGTATATACGGTACATATAACAAAACCACCATTTCTAAAATTTTCTGCCTGTCTGTTTGTTCCGAGTAATCTCCGAAACGGCTCGGCCAATTTTGACGGGATTTTCACTGGCAGATAGCTGATGTTACAAGGAGTAATTTGGGCTACTTTTATTTTAGAAAAATAATTAGGGTTCCACGCAAAAAAATATAAACCACGGGCAGCAGCTAGTATAATAATATATAGGTACTTAAATAGTTTTTATTACAAATAATTACCCAACAACAATACAGACGAAGTAAAACCTAGTAACCTTATAAAATTTATATCTCACGACAAGAACGATAAACGGAACGGACTCCAGATGTCGGAAACAGCCGGTCGAAGGTCCAGCTCATTTGTCTACAGCTACAAGCTAGTTACACATGTTGTGACAGGCGTAATACCGGACGTACAAAACGGGTGAGCCAAGACGTGTTCGTTATTATTTCCTTGAGTGATCGTTACCTTTTGCGCAAGGGAAATAAATTCGACTTCCATTATCGTAAGGAAAAATTAGCGCAATAATGATGGTTCGTTTAAGTGGATTATTTTAGTCTCGACCGTCATTATGCTAATCTATAGATCAAAAGTGCATTTGTGAGAATACACCAAAGCAGCTTGGCAGCTGATTTACAAATTAAATTGGTAGCTGGTCAGGCGAAGACTTGAAAATGCCTTAACATGCTCTTATTTCCCTAGCTCAAGCTTGTTGTAGGATTTGAACCATAGACCAGATCGGCTTCCCATTAGTGAGTACTCATCGCTGTATCGTCCATAACTTTTTATAAGGCACGCTTAGGAATCTATTAAGATCTTCTATATCTTGGTAAGGTTTCGTTTTTAAAACTTTCTTCGCCAAAATTATCACAAAAAATAATACAAGAAGTACAAACTTTCTACCGGTCGGTATCGGTTTTCACCGTAACCTTTTCTCTATTATTTTTCCACTTTCTTTGAAAGTAGTTGTTTTTGCTGTAGACATTACGAGGTTTCATTAAATCAAATGTAGATATCTCGGCCTTCCAAAACTTTGTTAAACCACTTTAGAGCGGCATACTTCTAAGTTTATTTAAATTAGCTCGCAGATTTCATTAGTTTAAAGTTAAAATTAGGTTTAAGTAATGTTAATGATTAGGCAAATTAGTTTGACAACCTCTCGGTTAACAATTTAAGTTGCTCTCCGCGGGTTGGACTATAGCAGTTTCGATAAAAGTACCTAATTACCTAATTTATTTATTACTAGGTGCTGCCCACGGTTTCACCCGCGCGGAGATATTGGATTTTATGGTTTTTATTTTTTAGAGCGGAACCCTAATTGTTTTTTTTAAATAAAAGTAGCATAACTTACTCCTTATAACATCAGCTATCTGTCAGTGAAAGTCCCGTCAAAATCGGCCCAGCCATTTCGGAGATTACCCAGAACAAACAGACAGACAGAAAGAAAAAAATAAAAAAAATGGTTGTTTTGTTATATGTACCGTATATACTTTCATATGCATTTGGTAAAAAGCTGTTATTTTGATATTACAAAAAGACACTTCAATTTTATTTATTTGTATAGATTATTCATTTATTTAACACGCCAATCAAACACCATGTACATTAATTAAATCATTATCAAAATTATTTGCTTAAAAATACATGTAGTACCATAAATACAATATATACGATTACTTTAAATACTCTGAAAATGATAAACAAAAACATAGCTCATAACCTTATTTCTTATTGATGACTTTCTAAGATTATTTGAAAATAATACATCAACTTACCTGAATTCGTATAAGTGGTATCGTCTCTTCTTTGAACATAATAGTTAATATGTGTTAGTGTATTATATTATTCACTTTTCAAGTAATATGTGACAAGAATTGCTGTTTTATTTACAGGAATTTACATAGATACAATTATTTGTCTAGGCGTGATAGTTAGGTTATAAGGGCAAGGTAGGTGTCATAAACTAATTTGTCTTCTATCTACGCACTAATGCCTGAAATTGTACACAAGTAAAAGTATTCGAAATATCGAGGTCGTTATAGTAAAACTATTATTTTAAATGGCAAATTATGGAATAATAAGGCACAATAAATAGCTTAGTAAGCGCACAAACAGCCAAAAAGCTCAGTGTAGCGATATAACTCACACGGTTAAGGTTTTTTGTAACGGGAAGAAAGCTACAGCTAATTGTGGTATTCCACTTATCAAAGATCTTTGTCCAAGTTGCATGTGATCAAAGAACTTGGACGACTTCATCAAAGTTTGATTAAATATTGTGACAAAGTTAATACCAGCATTAGGGTGGAGCACGGATGTATGAAAAAAAAAATTTGTTTATATTTTTAGTTGTAATAGGGGGGGATCGGTGCCTTATATTGAAGTTAAAATAAATATAATTTTTCAATTAATTTGATGAATATCTTCTGCCTCCGCATTGATCTCAAAAATTTAGATATAATTGAAAAAGTCTCGTACAGTTCTGGCCAAACATTAAGCTTAATTTAATGGTAAATGGATAATAAATGATACACAATATATAATTCGAATATTTATGAACTATCTTTAATCTGAAATAATACAATTTTGTTATAAAATTAAATAAATAATTTAATTTAATAATTGTTAAATAATTTCTGGAATAAAATAGGTCTGTTTATTAAAATTTCATAAATTTACATTTCGTCAAATTGGAGTATAAAACCAACTTTTTTCACAAATTCAAGGGCGTTGCGGAGGCTGTTACTGTAAATCAAATCAAATAACATTTTGCATGAATTAATTTGAGTCTAAAAGGCACCAATTTTTCACTATTAGATTACTCACAACCGATTTTTTTTTTCACTCCACCCTAACCAGCATATAAGTCGAAATTCCTTCATTTTTTCAAACTACGCAATATACTGTGAAAAAGAACTAACTACTTATTTTAAAAAAAATTGCACAAATATCTTGGACGAGTGGAACGAGCCTCTGTCATAGAACTTTGGTCAAATAAGGTACACAGAATGTGGAAAAAGACCTTTAATGAGTGGCATATCAGCCTAAATCATAAAACTACATCTAACTAATCTACGTTGTCGGAATATCTACCAGCCATTACTGTCGATTTTGGAGTCTCAAACTTATACTTACTAGCTCTTATTTATAAATGTTCCGTAACATACTTAATTAATAGAAAGTGTTTTGTCTCGTTTTCACGCGTAACAGCTTCCGTCAACGAGAAGTTGACAGAGCAGTTTAAAGCATAGATTATCTTATTGAGCTTTTATAAATAAGGGCAATAATATATAACTTATGTTTTAGTTTTTTCTGTTTTTAAATTAAAACGCGGGAATGGGATAGAATTTGTTTTAGACGTGTCAAACTGTATCCATCTCTGTCTCATGTTTTTTATTAGAAAAAGTGAGCGAAATTTAAATTAGATTTACCTAGGTTTGTGAGACCAAAATAAAAATCATTGTAAGGTTATCCTATTAATATTATAAACACGAAAGTTTCTGAGGATGGATGTATGTATGTTTGTTGCTCTTTCACGCAAAAACCACTGAACGGATTTTGATGAAACTACAGTAATATAACTTATCAGAATAACAAATGCGCTATAATTTATAAAGATATAAATACTTACCACGCGGGTAGTACCAACGTACCCTAACATGTTGCAAATATATTATTTTTAGTCATCATACGTCTTCTTCACGTCACTTCTTAGTTTTTCTACATACTTTCATTTTCATGTAAAAAATATCCTACACATCTTGACATCTTCTACATATAACAGTGTAGCACATGCTACGCTTTGCTACGTCGTAGCTATAGAGTTACGGTTGTGTGCCAATTAGTAGCGTAGAGGAAAGAAGAGAAAGCAAAAGAGACAAAATAGTGTCAGCAAAGTCAGACGGCAGCCTATTGCATCCGACACTAAATTAATACACCTTTTATCATTTTCTATAGAACAATGGTTAAAATTGAAATTCAGGAATTCCGTTTTGAAAGCTTAAAGTTGCAAATGACAGGTTTAACTCCGTGGGACAGACTAGTTTCATTCAAAATGGCTTTGGCACGAGATTGCACTTCTAACTAAATTTGAAGCTTGTTTCTGGTTAGAGTTTTGAAATATGGCTCTAGTGGAATAATAACCGTTTTATTTCGTTTTTTTTTTCACCGCTTTCTTGTTTTATATGATGTTTCAGGAAGCCGCATAAAGATCATTTGTTTTAAATTCAGAACTATATGGACTATTTGAGAATTTCGTGCTATTTTACTAACGAACATCTGTTTGGAATCACTGCTTTGCACGTTTAACCTTACACGTATTGAGCTATTTGAACTGTATATAATGCGCTACCAATGAACAAATCTGAGGATTCAGATAAAATATATTGAATTCCAGTGGAGTCATACTGTACAATTTAGTTTTTGAATCAAACCGAATGGTTGACTAGTATTAAAAGTAACAATTTTTTTTGTAAAACGTTACACTCTCTCGTTGTCCATATTTTTATAAGATCAGGTCATAGATTAATAGAAATTAACAATTGTAACAAGATAAAAAAAACATCAAGGTAAAGATAAAAATATAAAGGTTAGGACCATACAAATGACAAGTAGACAGAAATATTACAACCGGAGTTGACCAGGCACCAAAAGCGGCCACCGTTCACGAGTACAACCCATGTGCCAGCCATCGCCCTCCTCAACCGTTACTGAGGGAAGAGAGCGGCCCACCACACGATGCCGCCATAAGCATAGCCTTTTTCTTGAGTACCTATGACAAGTACCAATTGAAGTACAAATCCAATAAAAAGTAACTATTCGGGAGCGGTGAATAATGAGCCATCCTAAAGAAAAGTAAACAAAACGTCAATAAAGAATTAACAATGGCAAGTACTGCGCTTGTCAAGTGCTGACTGTACGAGAGGGATCGCGGCGCGACCTAGTTTCAGGTTATTTCGCTTGTTTAAACTATGTGGATGATGAGGGTGATAGTCTTTTCACTCATAACAATGTTACTGTTGAGTTTTGGCGGAATGCGAAAATGTGCTGTTGTTGATTTTGTGTTATTTACTAAAAACTGTTTTATCGAGTGTTAATGTGTAGTAACGGTGGATTACTAACCATTGAGTGTTCGTAAACGTGCATGAGTGAAAGGCAAAAAGTACAAAGACGAAAAACGTGTATTTTCGTATTCTATCCAAAACTCCATAGAAGCTTCAGTAAAGTATCCACCGCTTTACTGAAGCGTCATTTCAACTCGACCACGCCTAGACAAAACTTTAACGTGACTTTGACGACTTTCATGCACCAAAACCGGACATTTATTATAACTTGACTGTGGCTAAATACCCAAATTTCGTGGAGCCAAAAACAAAAAAAAAAAAAGAAATGTTACTGTTGATGTACGTACAACAATGTGTGTTACTTTGAAAATCAGACTTGTGAACACTTGCATTTGAACACGGCCTTTGAATTCATTTATAACAGTCGGAAACTTGTCAGGCTTTACGCAATATCAGGTTTCAAAAGGTTTCGATTTTCCCCTAGGCGTGTTTGTGTTTTTATAGGACATATTCCTTTTGATTCGCGAGGATTGTGCGAAAGGGTTGGGATATGAAGGTAGAAAAATAGGTTACACAAATCTTATTTGTCACCTACATTATTCTTTGTCTGGGTAAAGAAATGCTTGTCCTTGTTAAGAAATATTTTACATTTGGGATGACACAAATTCGAGAAGTATACTTCAGAAGATATGTTTTATTATATCCTAAGGGTTTGGTCGGAAAAAGAAATCAATAATAGAAATACAAAAATCTATAGAACAGAATAGATAATAGTGCAAGTTCTATAGAAGATAGTAGAAGCATTTCGCATACATCACGTAAAATCACACACATACAATTACACTTTTGCGCAAAGTCTGCCTCGCCGGTACCTGGCAGGTGCGGTGCATTTACAGACACGCAACTATGCACACCATCCATACAGATAAATAAAATTGAAGTGTCTGTTTTTAATATCAAAATAACAGCTTTTTACTAAATGCATATGAAAGTATATACGGTACCTATAACAAAACAACCATTTTTAAAATTTTTGTCTGTCTGTCTGTTTGTTTGTTCCGGGTAATCTCCGAAACGGCTGGTCCGATTTTGACGGGATTTTCACTGGCAGATAGCTGATGTTACAAGGAGTAACATAGGCTACTTTAATTTTAGAATAATAATTCGGGTTCCGCGAAAAAAAATAAAAACCATGTAATCCAAAATCTCCACGCGGGTGAAACCGCGGGGCAGCAGCTAGTAATGAATAAATGTTTGCATACGATATATTTCAAATATGTAGTTGGCTGAGCAATTGCTAGATTATTTGATATCTTATGATTTTTTTATGACGCGAGCAAGTTTACTAGTTAGTGTAATTCGTTAACCTCCAAAGTATATATCAATGACAAGCACCAGCGGTGGTTGCGCCATCTGTGATTAACTTTGCCTGTGCCTCCCCATGTTGGAATATAATATAGCTGGTTTGCCTTCTACTTTACGAATTAATTGCCACACAACATTTCATCAATTATCTTGTAAACCGCGCATTTTGCAGCAATACTAGCAAACACTTAGCAAAATTAATTTGAAGTATCTCAGTACCAAAGCCACCGCTTCTATACGCTGAGGCCCTAAAAAGGGGCTCTTATTTCAACGTTAATAAAGTTACCACCACGTCTTCGCTTTTGAATACAATCATTCTCAGTGAATGTCACAGAGCTTCGAGTATCGAAGACGTCGAGAGCGTTCTGGAGAGGCTTGCGTTCATGTGAACTTTAATTTATCTTAGGTTAGAATACAGCAAAGTGGTGACTTGGTGAGGGATCAGTGGCAATGACCTCAGCCAACGATCTGTAGGAAAACATTGTGATGCAATATAGCATTGTGGGCGTTTTCTATTGCTCGCCTAGCTAGCTTCTTCCTTCTAGTTGAAAATATGTTGCCAAGCACCTTTGGGTGTATTCCGGCAGGTACACTTAAGAGGTAGTTTAGCATATACACCAATCTCGACCACATTATCCCTTAAAAAGGCACTCTAGCTGGAGAATAGATATTTAATAAATATATTGCCATCGTCCTGTGCCCCCTAAAGCGCAATAGGGACAACAGCAGCTCGGACCGATTATACCTACGAAAAGTAGACAAGATCAACGTTTCGTATTCCCCTGTTTTTCTCCTCCAAAATTGGACCGCTTTTTTTGGGAAAGGTTTTGGCTGTGGTCCTCTCATTTTCATTTATGTTATAAATGCGTCAAATTAGTTTGCTGGACGTCTGAGCACGGCGGTAAAACTTGTTAATTTTTTGGAGTTTTGAAAGGTTCATATTTTTTTTATGATTAATTTATGTAAAAAAAATAAAACAGAGGGGCTCGACAATAGCATAGACGTAGATTTTATGGAAAAATGATTGCTCGAGTGGCATTACTTAGGGAGTACACAGGATCCCCAGTTTCCTTATGTTTGTATGGACTAAACCTTGACCAACCCTCGTCCTAAAATCAGGCAAGATATAGAGGTCAAATGCTACCGTATCGAGTACAAAATAGACATTCAGTTTGAGGCTAGACAATGAAACTAGCACTAGAATTTCCTAGCTCTTTGTTAGTATTAATTACCGTTGGGAAATTAAATAAACACAAGGGATGGCTCAGAGATTGTGATGTCGGTCCTTTCCAAGGCAAGGCCGTTTATTAGGGCGTTACGAAGCTCTATGTCGTAACGCCCTAAAAGTTCGATTTCCTCAACCCCGTACTTTAACGTCCGCGTTTTATATAGGTCGAGACAATTCGTATCGAATACGGCTTTGTTTGTCTGCATTATCAAGGCTGGGTGACGTGAGGTCTCCCAAACTTGACAGGAGCCGTCCGGAGCGGGAAGTTAGTAATTAATTTTGCATCAATCCGTAACTCGAGACATTGTTTGCGGACCCATCGGCTTGTGGTAAATGGTTTCAGTAATCACTGTTCTTAGTTTAGTTTCGCAGCTTATAGACATAATTTGGATCTTTACCCAATGTCTCTATCTCTTTCTGACAGAATCTTTCGAAAAGAAGCAAAAAATAATTCATTTTGCCTCTATTTTTTCGCTATCTGGCGCCTTTTTGTCTGCTCTAGAGTCATAGTTAGAGCTAATTGCATAAACTTAGATCTTTAGAAATTTGACTCAATTAAACACAAGTTTAGAGTTTGAAGCTAAGTGTGCTTAATAAATGGACAATGACAATAGCATTTAACAATTAACTGTTACAATTGTGCCAAAATTTAAAAGATTTCTTATTTGAATTCTCACTAAATTACTGTTGAGAGATATGTAAATATCACTTAAAGTACTATTGTAGACCGTCTTTAGGTATAATGTGCTAAGTTATCTAATCTAATATAAGATATAGAAAAGTGCAAGTCTTTAATTCCTGCCGAAATTAATAGATAGGACTATTTTTTGTAAAATTAAACATGTGTTCAACAGCGTAACTATTGAACATGCACCTTGAAAAGAAGTATCTAACCGTCGTATAACTTAATTCTGTTTTGTATCTTTAGACACTGTCTAGCTAAACAGGCATCTAAAAGTTTGTTTTAATGGTAACACGGCTGTTTGACCGTGGTATGATGTGTCCAGTACTAGAATTGCCCTCTATCTAAGAAATCAAGAACTACAAGAATCTAACACAACGTTGTACAATGTACAAGCATTTATTTAACTTGCAATGTTTGTATGTACTGTTCGCTTCAAAATTTACAGCCATTTCTCGGCCACTCGCTGGTATCCGATTGAACTGAAGTTTGGCATATTTATGTAAGTCCGGTGACAGTACAATAATATTATGATATCACAGAGCTAGTCTGATGATTAGCTGGCAGGTGGCCACAGGAACTCTGTAACGAAACGACGCAATCTCATCTAGTTTTGGCTTGTTGGATTTGTCTATACAAGTACTCTGATCTTTGATGTCTAGGGTTCTTATGAATAAGCGCCGGAAGGTAGCCAAAAGCTTGTCTGAGAAATACATTTTTCCGCAAAAACACTATTTTATCTGCACCAAATATTGTCTTCACTTGTATCCAGAATCGAAGCCGCATCCAAGAAGAGTTGTTTAACAATGTGCTACATATGTTAAATCCAGCGAGCTTTCAATTATACGTGGACTATATGTATGTACTGTCTTAACGCTGTATGAACAAGTAAACTGTCTATAGCCTCTATATATCGGAAGCACATAATTGAATCTCCAAAAAAACTATGCAGTCCGAATAACAGTGACGAAACGGTATTCTCCAGATAATTTAATTTCCCTCGGATTGCTTCGTTTGGTGAACTTTTGTCTTTGTTGGAGTATGTTGTCAAAGGCTTTTGTTTTATATTTATCTTCTTATTTGAGTATATGCTGCTGTACAAGCCAGATCGCCTAATGGATTGAATTAAAATAAAACTGTTTATCTATTAGCCTTTTTCAGGTGAGACTATTAAATATAAAAAATAACAATTAAAAAGCGTTGCGTGTTGTCATGAGTAAAACCGGTACAAAATTTAATAACGACATTTGTTGTGGCAGTTGTTCAATCGAACAAATTTGCGCGGTCGCGGTCGTTATACCCGATCGGTAACGGTCGTTTAACGATCTATAAATAATAGCGGTTGGGGAAATTTCCGAAGATACTAATGTGTATACACGTGGTGTACATCTTCGAGGACAACAAAATTATAGGTAGGTTATTCCTATTATAAATGCCAAACATGTAAAAGACGCATGTATTTTTACTAGAGCTCATCCAAATTATTTTTCAAAACGTAATTTATTGTACTTAGGTTATTTTAATAAAATTACAATGCACAAAGGCCTTCATGACAACACACAGTGCGGTTTTAGCCTAAAATAACAATTATTAAGTCACTTATGCCCAGAAATTTCACCGAGCACTATGCTATAAATATCACCTGTTCTTTGTATTTTTAAATAACTTCTATTGTATACTGTATTTTTAAATATCTTTAAACGGGTTTAATTACTTTCGTAGTTATAGTAACTATGCCAGATCTATGTAACATAATCTATGGAAAATCAATTTGTAGATAGCAGCGGTTTACTACCTATTGTTGTCTATTCATAGAATTTTATGGGGGTCAGATGTAATGGGGGTCGGACAGGGTTTGGGTTCTGTAAGTAACAAGTATGATGCTCTGTGAGAATATTGTCAGGACCAATTTGTTTTAATAGTAGGGCAGTCATCCAGTGTTGAATGCATCGTGGCTTCAGATCACGTGAGTAACACCTGCCAATTAAATTACCGGTTCTGCCTTCCGTTATTATCTTACAGACTGCACAATGGATATAGGCCAATGGATATATAATTACTAGGTGGTAGGACTAACTCTTCCTCGAGTGTCCGTCTGGGTTGGTACCACTGCTTTGCTCGTGAAGTCAGCCGCCTAGCAGTATTGTGTAAGCATTACCGGGTTGTTGAGCAGAGTAGCTAGTGAAATTACTGGACTTATGAGACTTAATACCTAATGTCTCAGGGTAACGAGCGCACTGCAGTGCCGTGCAGGCTTTGTGTTAACGAAGGTACTTGTTTTAACAGAAATAAGCAAGTGGATTAAGAACATTGAATTTCCCTGGAATTATATTTTTGTCTGAGTTGAGGTGGATTTTATTTTTGAAGGTAGATGAGTCTTGGTTCATGATTTAAAGCTAGTTCATAGTTGAATTTCGGATCAAAAGGGTTTGCGAACTTGGAGCTAAAATTAATTCCTTTGTTATGGAAGTCTAAATAAAAATCCGAATCCACAAGATATAATAGTAGATTATGGCATCAAGGGGATAAGGCAGTGTCTTACGTCACGGGCCGCTCTTATTGGACCCTAAGTGGAACGAAGGGTTCAAGCCGCCCAAGATGAAGAAAGGCTTTATCCTAGAGAGGAATACTTCAGTTTTCACACCTTTGCAAGTCAATAAAAAGCCAGGGCGACATAAATCATTTATTGTTTTGAATTTAATGCAGCTGCATTCTTTTTTTTGCGCCTATGGTGGCCAGTTCAATTTTGGATCAACTCTTATTACACTGCCCGTATGCTGAGTTTTCAATAAAAAAAATATTTTCTTGCTCGGGAATTCCCTTGAGATTTTCATACAACTTTCTCTCCCTAGGGAGACAATGCCTTGCTTTACGTTGAGACTACGTGACATGTTATTGGTCATTGTCGAGCATTTGGTGTGAAAAATACTATACCTACGTGGCATCCCCCGGACTATAGTGCGTTTGTACGTTTGTTGGTTTGTCCTTCTTTCACGCAGCATCGGAGCAACGGATCGCATTCTTAACATAGATATATATTATGGACAGGAGAGTAACATACGCTACTTTTTATTCCGGGAAAATGCACGGTCCCTGTGAACATGCGTGTGAAATCGCGGGCAGAATCTAGTTTATGAATACGCATACGAATACGCAGCTTCAACAACCACTTATTAAAGGCGATTTCTCCCCATGGTATGCAACGACTATCCATCAAAACCTCATTCAGCCACCGCATCACATAAAGAGCATATTAGTTGGCAGATACCGTAGAGAATTAGGGAGGCGATTACGTCACCCAGTCCCTTGGCCTTTGGTGCCCTAAAAGGGACGCCATATGACAACGATTAGGGATGCGACCTTGTGACCTAAATGTGGACCATGTGCTGTGAATACACCATGTGTCATCGAATAGGGAAACTCAGGCTTCCACATATTGACTTTGTTTAATCGGTTAATGCAAGTCCTTGAAGTTTCTGATCTCGATGATACCTACAATTTTCCCTATGTTAAATGAAGTCATAAAAATATTCTTGTCATTTACAGTGATGTGATTTTTAACATGCTTTTACTAGCTTCACTTGTATCTTATTATGGAATCAAATTGTGGAAGTCAATTTTTAACCTACTCCTAATTGTCGTATCGAAATGAACTTTTGTAGGTATATGTGTGTAGTTTAGTATCATGGAGATAATCTGATGATCGAGCCAGGAGGTGGATAGTGGAACTCCTCAGTGGATAAAAGCAAACCCATCGAGTTTGGGCTCATGTTTCGTTCATCGAGGGGCGGATGGTCATCATCATCATCGAGGTCATCATCTAAAACTAAAAACACACTTCCTCTTGGCTAGGAGAAAGCGCGTAATAAATATTTTGTTGTCTATCAGTGGTTTAAGACCTCGGTTGTGGACATTCAAATATCAAAATCCATTGAATAAGAATCATAAAAAAAGATTCGAGACATCACGTGACATCCACTAAACCCGCGTGGTGGACTATGGCCTAAATTCTCAAAATTCCTAACTTTTATGAGTAAAGTCGTCAGTGTAATTACTGGGCTTATGAGACTTGTACCAAGCGCAATACAGTGCTGATCAAGCCTTTTTGTTTCAAAGTTCTGAGTGGCACTGCAGTTGTTACGGGTTGGCTATACTTACTATTAGGTAAACGACCTGCTCGTCTCGATATCAAATAAAGAAAACTGCATAGTGCGTTAATACCCTGAGACATTATAAGCCCAGTAATATAACTGGCTACTCTGCTCATCAAACCGGAACACAATGATGCTTGCACATTTCTGTTTGGCGGCAGACTTCACGAGCAAAGCGGTACCAGCCCATACACTCGCAGAAGAGTTAGTCCTACCGCCTAGTAAAATAGAACAAAAAAACCCAAACACCTGAAACACCACTAACTACAAACTTTCCTTCAAACTGAACATGTAAATATTGATACAAGTCTCCAATTCCTCTTTAGCGGTTAAAGAAACTATTTACCAGCCGACACGGTAAGTGTCTTTGAGGGCCGTAAGCCACAGAATAAACAAGACTACCCTGAACTGAGAAGTCAAAGTAACAAGAAAATGGGTGAAATTGTCAAAGGCTTTGAGTTTTGCACAAATGTTTTGCAGCGAAAATGGAGTATATGGATATGAAAAGGAATGGTAAGTACTAGATTTTGCTAGATAACTTTTGGCATGTACATCTAGCTCCATATCATGGAATCTAATGAGGTATTTGTATAGTTTAATTTTAGACCAAGATATTTCATATTCTATACTCTTATTCGAGACTAGCTGCTGCCCACAGTTTTACCCGCGCGGAGATATTGGATTTCATGGCTTTTTTTGCGCGGAACCCTAATTCTTTTTATTTTTTTCTTTCTATGCGCCAGTGAATGTTCCGTCAAAATCGGTCCAGCCGTTTCAGAGATTACCCGGAACAAACAGACAGACAGACAGAAAAAAAAAATGTTTGTTTTGTTATAGGTCCCGTATATACTTTCATCTGCATTTGGTAAAAAGCTGTTATTTTGATGTTACAAACAGAAGCTTCAATATTATTTATTTGCATAGATAATCTCTTGTTACCTAAGGTAGTGTGATTTTAGTAATTCGTCTCACTTTTACAAAGACGCAAACCATTTTCTGCATAGCTGCTTTATAAATAGAAGCTAAATTCCCACCCGCTCAACTAACGCCCAATTAAGAATCAAAACAATACGTAATAATAAATACAATCAGCAAACCTAAACACAATTACTTAGACCATTAATTTATTGTGATGTTACTGAATATTACGAAGTCCCTTTGGTAAACAAGGTCTGTCGCAGAATAGAACCGTCACTGCTTGAACACAAGATTGATGTATAAAAAAGCGACGATTCGACTTCAGTGACAAACTACTGAACCGATTTTGTTGAAAATTCTATGTGACTAATACGAAAATAAATCCTTTAAAAAAAAAAAGAATTTTCCAAATAGGTTAATTAATAGGTAATGGAGGACGTAATAAACATAAAAAAATACAAACCGAATTGAGAACCTCCTACTTGGAAGTCGGTTAAAAATAGTTAGGTATTAAGTTGAATATCTCTATACACAAATAATAGTTTCGTTTTCAAGAACAATCAAGAACGTACCTACTCGTATCTCTAATTTAAATTTTTAACCATTCGAACTGTCAATTTTATTTATCGAAAAATCGGTATTTCCTTGCACGGCAGATGCCTTAACCAACTAGGCAGTGCGAGCGATCGATATCAGCCCTGAAACCCTTGAGATGATGACTTCTTTCAGCTTACAAGCAATGGCTAGATGAGTGCCTACTACATTGTGATACTAAGTACATCTTTTGTACCATTATCATCACCATCACCACCATCTTTTGTACCATCATCATCACCATCACCATCATCTTTTGTATCATCTATGTATAGTATCGATCAAATAGCGAGATATTTCTATTTATTTGATATATTTTTTAAAGTGTTAATCGCCACTAGCAGGATGTTCACGAACAAGTATACATCTCAAAAACATCCCGCTAGTGTCGCTTAACACTTTAAAATATATTATTATCTTAACAAATCATTATTAACCATTCTGTATAACCACTTGAATCGCGGACGACTTGTTATGCATAACAGTGACTTCACTACAGTACCTATCCAATTCTCCGCTTTGCTTGTCACAACCTTTGATCTCGTCGTCACTTTGTAGTGCTAAGTAACTCGACTCTTCGTTCTCAACCGATTGGTAAAGATGAGCTACATTCACAACCTTCAGTACTTGGATGGAGCGTTCATCACCTTTGTGATATATATAACTAAGCCCTAATGTGCTTCAGAGGGCAAGTTAAGCTGTCATCATCTTGCCAGACTCTATCAAAGGCCTTTGAGATATCCAGAGAAACGGCAAGCGCTTCTCCGTACTTCTCGATGACCTCGTTCCAGCGGCGCAACTGTCAATTTTATCGAATTTATTTATCTAAAAGATCCGTACTTGCGCCGCAGATGTGAGTGGCATAAGCAAGAAGATCCCCAGTAGGTATACCGGTTTCGCCGAAATCTGAATTGCTGGTCAGTGATGAGATCATTTGGTTCGAGCCAGAAGCCTGTTGTTTAGCACACGTTCCATACTTTTACAAACTATGGAAGTGACCGAAATGGTCCTGTAGTTTTTAGGATCGGCACGGCTACCTTTTTTAGGCGCAGGATGCACGTTAGGAAGCTTCGAGGCTTTAGGAACATGACCAGTTTTAAGAAAAAATTCTGACACAAGGCCTACAAACTATATAAATATACTTATACCTAAATAATACCAGGCCTATACGAGAAGGAAATAAAGATCATCCCTTTATTTTATTATTTCTCTTTTTCATAGTATAATATGTTATTTGATATAGTTTTTTTTAATGTTATTTGGTAACGAGACGAGCCGGTCGTTTACCTGATGGTAAGCATAACGCCGGCCCATAACAATTGCAGTGCCACACAGAACTTTGAAACACAAAGGCCTGCGCGGCACTGCAGTGCGCTCGTTACCCTGAGACATTAGGTATTAAGTCTCATAAGCCCAGTAATTTCACTGGGTAAGTTTTAGTTAGTTTAATTTTCAGTAAGTTCTCAATAATAAACGCTACATTTGAGCAGTCACCATTAAACTCCAATATCCCCCTATTACGTTAAGTTTATCACCTTATTAAGTAAGCTTTAACTCGTTGGGAACAGACCGAATCATCCATTTTGCTACGCCAGCACCATAGGCCTATTTAAAATAAAAAAGCAAACTCTAACAAGAAATTGAAAACCCAAGACATTAATTTTCTTAAACATTTTCAGAAAAGACTCATTTTAATTTCTCAGCCATTGTCTCGTAACCAAAACACCCAATTACAGGATTAAGCTAGGGGACTTTAATTACGAGAAATTGGATACTTCAATTAGCATAGTCGATAGATTTCACTCGATTGCTTTGGGCCAGCCAATTTACTTCGCCATCAACAACGCCGTGTGCCGTAGGCACTAACAGACTGTAGAACTCGTATATAGGACGATGCCCAGCCATAAATCTTGACATAAAACTAGATTAAATTTAAGAGGAGGCAACTGCATTTGAGTCTAGAATCTTTAATTTTTTTTATTCGCTAGGTTTTCGCCCTTACATTCATTGGGATGTTGCATCAAACACAAAATACATAATTTCTGTCGTGATACAGTTTTAAGAACATCGTATTGACAGAATAAAAATGAAATTAAAATATAATATATTTTCCACAAAGATACTGATATGAATGTTTCCCAAATTCGACAATTTTTCTTATCATTAATTAGTAATTTAAATGATACCATCAGATTTAATGAATAAAAAATTTTTTCCCTCAGAGAGAGAGAGAGAGTATTCTTTTTTTAATCTTTATTTATTTAGCTGTTTTACCACACAATTATTAAGTGATCCCCGTGAGTCAATCAGTTTTAATATAAGTAACAGGAAATATTTTTTAGGTCATTACATCGGAGTGACATAGGATATAATATTTTTCTTTTCAGTTTCTATTACGCAGGCAGCTTTTTTTTCATGATTTCACTTGTTTTTAAACAAGTACTGTTCTTGCCATTAACAAGTGTATAAGGTTGTGTGTTATCTTGGATTACCGGCCTCCATAAGGTACGCTTTGACCTAATTGTGGAAACTACGAGCAGAAGGTATATGAAATATGTAACTATTTAAGAAATAAAATATTAAATTTCTATGACTAACTTTATCTTTGAAGAACGGTCTAAAAACAATAAATCAAATGAACGAAAACGGCAGATAAGTTGAACGAATTCGAGTCCAAACTTATTTTCTTTGAGCCTGAATAAATAATAGAATTTTTAGAACTAGAATCAATACAAGTTTAACAGAAGAATGGTTTGGTAAATGTAGAATTTATACAATTCCTTTCGAAAATACGTTAAAGAAATTTTCAGATTTAACGCGACCTGTTTCTATCACATATTTTTCCACCGTTGGTATGAAATATTATGTTATACCTTTCATTGTGAAATATATTTTGGGTCTGTGAATTATCATTAACAGAGCCGAATTATCATTAATAATTCATTAAATTATGATAATAATTAACAGAGGCGGCTTTGTGGCGAGCTGCGATGAGTTGTGATACTGTGTACCCTGACACCCTGGGGCTAAAGGAGACCCCTGACCGGCTTGCCTTAACTGGCTGTCCGAGAGTATAAGGGGCAGATTAGACGCTTATGCAAACGTACGTTTGCTTGTCAGAATATCAACGCTTTTGCGTCAAGCGCGCATTTCGAGTATCACTAAATCCGCGCTTGACGCAAAAGCGTTGTAATTCTGACAAGCAAACGTACGTTTGCATAAGCGTCTGAGGTCTGCTTAAGAGACTGCAATAGCTAAGAGTTATGCTTTTCTTCCATTGAACACCGTTTGGGGCAGCCCTAGTGCGAGGTTTTGATTCTATTAGGTAATTTTTAAATGAGAAGTTGCTGCTCATCAAAAATAAAGTGATATAATATGATTTACACGTAGACAACACGTAGAGTTATGATCAGGACAATAGAATACGCTCAAATTGACACAACCTGACACAACTTGAACGCGTGGCGTAATAGTTAATTCTCATGACACGTTGCGGCCTGCGCGTTTCATTATTCAGTAGACCCTGTGAGAGGAATGTGTGATGCCACAATAAGAGCATTTTTATTGGCATCTAGAGGTTTATACACACCTTGTTATTGTTATTGTATTGGAGTTATGGCGAGTTGGCGCGAGTGGAAAATTTCCTTTTCTCGTTTTGAAATGATTTTTGATTGTGCTTTTTATGTGTAGGCGTGATCAGTTGTATTGTTTATTGCAATTTGTATTAGGACTTTTTTATATTGTTGGGTAACGAGACGAGCGTGTCGTTTGCCTGACTTATTTTATTAGTTGAACATGAGAACAAATTCAACGTGCTGTAAATCACACTCACGTCTGTATGTAGTATACAAACTTAAGCAGTATGGATCGAAATGATGTGTTTACTCATAAATAAGCTAGTTTCCGCAGCCATTTCGTATGATACGCAACTACGTGTGAAATGAGCAGCCCTCAATTAACGTTTGCTTATGACTTCTTTTCTTTTATCTCTAGTGTTTCATTACGTTATTTATTTTTTCTTTTCTTACCGGATTTTGTGCCAGTTTGTAGTCGTGTAAAGTGCTATCCCAAACAATGATTAAACTCAATTAGACAAAAATAAACTCGTTGATAAGTGCCTTTGTTTTTTCCAATAAAATTTTAGCGGTTTTTGTCGTGAATTATTATAATTCAAATACTAATGCTATGCCAAAATATACTGTAGTTTTGGAAATATGTCATCTCCCTACTCATTTCTATACCCACACACTAACATTTGGTTTATTGGTTTGTTGGTTTGTCTTTCTTTGACGCAGCAACGGAACAACGGATCGACGTGATTTTTGACATAGATATAGTTTAGGGACCGGAGAGTAACATAGGATTCTTTTTATCCCGGAAAAATGCACGGTTCCTGCGGGAACGCGGGTGAAAACTGCGGGCAGAAACTACTTAATATTATAAATGCGAAATGTGTTTGTTGGTTTGTCCTTCTTTCACACAATAACGGAGCAACAGATCGACGTTATTTTTGGCAAAGATATAGTTAATGGACCGGAAAGTGACGTAGGCTACTTTTTATCCTGGAAAAAAGCACGGTTCCTTTGGGAACGTGGGTGAATAGCGCGGTCAGAAGCTAGTTTCCTATATTTAACTGCTGCTCACAAAATAATATTCATCCATTCGGGAGCTATGATGCCACATACACACACGTTAAACATATAACACTGTGTCGAGGAAAAATAAAAATATAGGTACATAAGTAGTAAATTCTGTTAAAGCTAGAGTTAAGTCTGTAATATAAATGAAGTGAAAATAACCTTCATTTTGATGTGTATTTTAAGAAAAAAGGAGAAAAGGAAGAGAGAAATTTTGTGGGTCATTCAGTCATTCTTTCATTTATTTTTATTTCACTCATCGTGTCGAGGGTTTTCAACCTCGTTTGTCAACTGAAGTAACCTTTTGTTACCAATTTGAGGGTTCAAGTGAAATACATTAACAATAGGCTTTCCACCTCACTTTTTTACTTACAATGTTTTATTTTTAAGAGATGTTTTAAAATATATTTGATGGAATCAGGCGTTACTTTGCGGAAGTCCATTTTAAATAAGATTATATAATGTGGGTAATTTATAGTTTTAATTCCGCGATAATTGAGATGTTTTAAATTTATATCCGGCGGCTCCGTAGCTAAGTTGGTAGTAACCCTGCCTGCAAAGCGAGGGGTCCCGGGTTCGATTCCCGGCCGGGGCAGATTTTGTGTAAGCATAAAGTTTGTTCTCGGGTCTTGGATGTTTGTGATGTGTATCTGTGTGTGTCCATGCCACCTGCGACACAGGGAATCCTAGTGCGGGGGTATGCGTGTGTAAACGTGTGTGTGTAAGTATATACCAAAATGTCGAATAATACCGAATAAACATTCAACAAATTAATGATCAGAAATGGATTCTGACTCATAGCTGTTTAAAGATACAGGAAATATAATAGAATTAATAAAAAAAAAAAGAATAAAACTGAGTGAAGAGTTTTCACGAATAAGTCCTGCCAAAATGTTTATTTTTGATTCATTTTACTGTCAGTTCGGTTTGTACACTGAAGATGATTCGCATATCTCACATAATACATCAAAACGGTGAAGGATACGACGTAAAAATGGAGTGGTCCCTCTTCCAATATATTTTCTTATTTCCCGATATCCACTACGAACGTAAAAGTGGAAATTGGTATTGAAAATCAATCAGTTACATATATTTCACGTTCCAGTAGCGTTTAAATGGCAAACGACCAGCTCGTCTCTTTATCAAATAGCATAAAAAATAGAAAAAATATAATATAGACTCTTGCATTTTACCTTTACAATAGGATATGGGCTTTCTAAAAGGACAAAATGTGCAAACTACAGAGTTGTATCAACATCTCATTTAAAGAAAAAGAAATGAAATGAAATGATCGTTTATTTGCGTGAATATAGGTAATTTCAGGTAAGTACATGTCATTAATTATATAGTTTCACTATATTCGACTATATAGTCGTGCAAATTTTTAAATTATAGTTTTTAGTAAAAATTATATGGCACCATAAAAAAAATTAAATATCATCATAAAAAAAATTGAGTCTAATAATCTACGCCGATAAGCATTACAATAAAATAGAATACAATTCAGTCAATAGCATAATTACAATAAAAAATAAAATTACACATCATTTTATAAATTTATAATTAAAAAAGTCCCCTATTGTATAAAAACATTTGTCACAAAGCCATTTATACAGTGTTTTATTAAATTGTATGTCACGTAATTCTCTTAGGTCAGTAGGTAATTTATTATAAATTTGTATGGCCATATGATAGCAAGAAAGAAAGAAAAATGTTTATTTGTAGCAAATAGGTACATTACAGAAAATAATTAACAAATGAAGGCACACGTTATCCCAATAGCTTGGGTGTGCGTGAGCGTTATCTTATAGATATCCTACCTATAGTTTGCCACAAACCGGTCCCAACTCAGCGTATACCAGCCATTGGACCGGCGCTGATCTTCCTTTGGGGCAGCCTTGGTGATGTCACGGAAGACATACATTTAGTGCTGCACTAATAGAATGGTTTATCAAGGTAAATGCCACGTGGAGTCCAGCTACCAAGCAACGTTACTTAGCACTCAGTTGTACGTAAAGGACTGACAGTTGTTAAGATGCGCACGCTTGTCACAGCGTAGACACGGAGCTCTAAGCCCGTTCGCACACAGGCTACGCGATACTAACAAAACGCGCTCACCGACCTACGGACTATTGCTTTCATACAATTTATATGAGCTTGCTGCACATGTCTGACGCCGGGGGTTACTACACGCTATGAGACACACGCAGCTTTTCTTTTTATTTAGCCGACACCCACCAGAAAATGTCGACTCAAAACGCCGACATCCCGACCCTCTCTCACTTCACTTCAGATGTCGGACTCCATTATGATACTACAAATTATGGGTTAAAAAAAGAAGCGGATGCTGGCTACTTGTGTCGACCGCAGACCACAAGTAGCTGCCACGCCCTTCTGCTACTTAACAGCCGCTTCTAACTTCGGTGGCGGCGTTTTCTAGCTGTAGCGCGTAGCACGTGTGCGGCAAGGATAAATAGTACTGAATATTCAGTCATGCCTATGATCTTCAATTACGTGTCTCGTACATTACTTGATTAGTGTATTACACATGAATTCGCCACGTAATCAGCAGGCAATGAAAACGTGTCGAGGGATTACATCGGCATCGATATCAATTTCAGTTTGAAGGACCGAATCTGGTCGTTCCGTTACATTATTGATTTGGTTTCAATTGAAAGGATTTTTGCGGGTAAGATTTTATCTTACATCCTTTGTCTACAGTAACCATATTCTGGTGATTGAGCTACGTAATTTTCTGCGTCACATGTCGAATCTTTTCCCCATTCCTTTTCTCGTTGTGGAAATTAACTTAATTATTTCCAGAACGAGAAAAGGATCGTTCCTTTTCGCGTAATTTATTTTTATTAATATTCTTGGGAGTATTATTAAAAATAAATGGGGTAAGAACAATATAGGTTTTTAAACTGTCATGGTCATCAACACTTTGAAAATTATCACTAGAAACGGCATAATATACATGGTAAATATCCCGTTTCTAGTGATAATTTTCAAAGGGGTAAGAACAATATCACATGTTGTAGTTTTTCATTTCATATTTAGGTTTTTCCTTACTTGTAAATTACAAAAGCATTTTCAATTTCCTACCAGTGCCCAAACCAAAGAACGACTAAAAAGGTAGGATAAGAAAATTATATGAATACAATTTCTGGCATCCTTAATCCTATATTTTTGTTAGTTTATCATTAAAAGCTCTGGGAGGCATCTTTGTTACTATATTACTTTGATACTATCTTTGTTACCATAGCTATGGGAGGGTGTGTGCTTAGCAGACTCATTAAGCTCTTCTAACCACATAAATGTAATGATTTAAAAAAAAACTATATTAACTATATTTAGTCTATTTTGTTGTCTGATAGTTCAAACGAATTTTAATTATTTTCTTAGTTTTTTATTGATAGAAGTTATAGTTCTGTTTTACTTTTAAAATATTTTTATTTTATAAGTACTGTGTCAATGTTTAGTATTTAAATATTCAGAGTAAAGTCTACAGAGCTAACTAAAACTTCCTACTAATATTATAAACCCGAAATTGTGGGAGGATGGATGAATTGATTGATGTATGTTACTCTTTAACGCAAAAGTTACTGAACGGATTTTGATGACACATTACAGTAACATAGCAAACCTATACATCAGAATAACACATAGACTACAATTTATAAAGATATATACCACGCAGGCAAAGCCGCGGGCGGAAGCTAGTGGGATACAAATCAATGTACGCAATAAAAATCGTTAAGACTTGCATCAATAAATCAATATCTGTATCAATCTGTGCACAAGCAGTTCGAATTACAGATGCATCGACAATGTACCATATACATTGCTCGGTTAATGTATATCACGGAAATCCGCCACGTAATCGCTAGGCAATGGAACTGTGTCAGGGGATTATATCCGTCATCGATGTCATTTGAACTGTTCCAGCGTATCGGGCGATAATCCATTTACGCCGTTCTTAAGGCTTCAAGACGTTGTTGTTATACAATGTACATGTCATTCCTATATTTGGGTAAATACTGGTTTACATATACATTTTCCAGTTCTTAGAAACCTTTCAAGAGGTGTTAATGTTCACTGTGGTTGCGTTATGATCACCTGCTTTGTGTATTCTTTGAATGATCAGTAGGTATAATATAAATAGTTAAATAAACTAAAAATCACACTTCCCCCTCCTGGCTCCTTCACCAGAACCTCGATACCAAGTGCATATTGGACTCGTCAAAACGAATCTTAGAAGCCTAAACTCGAAGGGTGTTCTTGTAGTACCTGAAGAGTTCGACTACCCATCTCCTGGCTTCATCACCAAATCAGCTCCATGATACCAAATTATGGTTTTGCAATCCGAACTACATATTCGAACTCATTATCCAATATTATTAAAAAATTAAAAAAAATACTAATTAACAAAATATTTTCTTCGACCCAAATAAAAACTACTTGTAGATGAAAAATAAATTTTATACAAAATTTGTTCATAAAAATAAATCCCTATTCAGAATAAAAAATTAAAAACTAAAACAGAACTTTAACTCCTAATAACAATAAAAAAGGATATTATTAAAGATCGTTTGAACTATCAGACAACAAAATTGTCTAAAAATAGTTCAAATGATCTTTAATGTCAGGCAGAGTTCCCAAAATGCTGGCCGCGTTACCCCGCTGGACAGCAAGACTGATCCTTTGAGCGAGATAGAAGCCAGATGTAGATGATACCCAATTTTAAAGCAATTATTCAAAAATAATTAAATTTCATATACGTCAAGAATATTTGTGTTTGGAGTATATTTTCCTAGTTCATATGTAGTCATTCGTTTGGTTCGTAAACTAACGTACCCTCATCTATCACTCCTTAAAAGGTTCTTCAATCTTAAGCAGGATCCCAACTCATCTAAAAAGTTGAATTGAAAATCTCTTTGGCACCGGAAAACTGATTTAAAATAGCGATGATACTAAAAATGTGACAATATTGTTTTACATTTTGTATGCAAATAAGTTAAGAGGCTTTTTGTTGTGATCCTTTCTTGTATGTTCCGTAATAACATGAGAAGGATAACACGATGAACATTAAAGTATAATAAAAGAGCTAAAAAAATGTGCAAGGAAGAGTATTATTTGGTATGGTAAGATAAAAAGAATACTTTGAGCGCAATTGATTGAAGAAAATTTCAAATGTTACTATACTTAGAGAAGTCGTTTAGACATCTCACATAATGTTACTAAGATGTAGTCCTATGCTTCTAACGTGAATGGGTTCAGCACAGCCATGCGTCAATGCGTCAGTGTAATAAGAATTTCTCATTGAAGTAGCATGTAATGTAGCTGCTATGTGATTCACTCAAGGATCGAAGACAGAATGAGTGACTAGACGTGCACAAATGACCCTCCATTTGTTCGCTTCTTTCTTAAGTGTAATGACATAATTAGAGAGAGAGGTAGTGTGTAATTAGTTAGCACTGTTCTTTTTTTGAAAGCTTAATTAACACGCACGGGTATTTTGGGTTTTTCGTAATAAGACTTCATTAATTACTTGGTGAGTGCAAGTTCAACGAAATTCGTCAGTGTGAATTAGATTTTTTATTTTACTATATAATAAATAGTATTTGCAAATATAGAACAAGTATAGAACAGTATGTGGGAAGAAACAAGCAGGTTTTCCACGGCTTTGCTCGTGAAGCCTGCAGAAGCAGAGTATAGCCGGCGAAATTACTGGTCTTATGAGACTTAGGCTAAGATTCAGAGACGATTCTAAGCGTAGACTTTGGCTTCCATATTTCAAAACTGTATAGAATTTTGACGTATGGAAGCGTGAGTCCACGCTTAGATTCGTCTCTGAATCTCAGCCTTAATACCTAGTTTATTTCAGGATAAAGAGCGCACTGCAGTACCGCGCAGGCCTTTGTGTTTCAAACTTCTGGGTGGCACTGTAATTGTTATGGGCCGGCGTTATACTTACCATCACACAAACGACTAGCTCGTCTCGTTCAATCATACGAAAACAGAAAAAACAATACCAAATGGATCCGTAACCAACCCATCAAACACTGGGGTTAACATTTTCCTTTGACGGTAAGTAGCCGAAGATATTTTCAAAACATAAAAAATACAAGTTGCTCTTTTCTGAGACAGCCAGTCTATCTTACTTACTTCCTTATTATTTTTGCTTCAACGAGTGTCCCCTTTCTACGAAATGCGATCGGATACAAAAATACGAACCAAAATACGGCATCTGTCAGCGACGTTAGATGTCGACTGTCAATGGAATAATTGCTCCCATCCGTTATTTTCTACCTAATAAATATTGTAGGAGAAATCCGAAGCTTCAGGCGTGGTATGAGATCGGTCGCGCCACAAAATAGATACATACAGAAAGATGGTTTCAACGTGCGAGGCACACGCATACATCATAGACGTGTGCGCAGTCTGGTCTTGGATCAAGTCGATCTAACGCCAGTCAAGAGTGCCCTATTAATTTTTGTTTCCTCTTGCGTTACTTGGTTTAATAATAATAATAATCATTTAATGATCCAAAAATGCATCTTAAGGTTACCTTAACAAAAATAATTCATATATAATACAATATTAAAATGTAAATAATAATAACAAGTTGTAATAATTTAAATTTAACTACAGATTAAAGTAACCATTTTTATAAACTCTAGCTCTCGCGGTAGGATACCCTGAGTTTGCAAGAGCTAGTTCTCTTCCTGGGTGCTAAACTTATCAGTGTTAGCTGAGTGTTATGTATGAGAGTATGTGCATGTGAGTATGTGAATGTATGTGCGTATATGTGACTATGGTATGTGAATTTGTCTTTAAGTATATGTGATAAAAACACAATGATTAAAAATATCATACGATGTTTGCTCATTCTATATGGCTATCTTTATCACCTCGACTGATGCCCGGTATTGAGTCGTCACCGACACAGCCCTATTGCTATGGTCGAGTGTTGGTACCTAAAATAAAGATCAGCCGGAGTCGTGTCTCTATATGTATCTATTCTGCGGTCACACGATGGATCCAGATAGCAACATCTTTTTGAGTCTTGAGATAAAACTATCAATGAGACCAAAACTTATAAAAAAAATTGACAATATTACCTAACGGTGATTGTTACTGACTTTTTACGAAGGATTCGGCTATTTTACTAGGTGCTAGGAATAACTCTTCCTGCGAGTGTCCGTCATACTACATAGATAATAACATATAATTCATCATACATACATCTACAAGGCTATTTCAAATTAATAAAAAAAATGTCTTTGATGATTTCTTCCCCTTGTATTTAGTAGGAACTAATCAAAATATTTCAGCGATGACCTCAGGAAACCAGTGGTCGTGGAAACAAAGGTAATAATAGCCATCCCTAGGGATAAACCTTTTGGTATTTGCTGTTCAACTCTCCAAAGGTTGTAATAAATATGGTAGAGGCAAAAGGGTACGAAGATTTTATTTTTAAATGATTATTTTTTAACACGCTTTCATTAACTTAAATTGGAACTAAATAACTAACAAACAATATACATACTGCTATCCTACTCCTACTAATATTATAAATGCGAAAGTTTGTTTGTTGATTTGTTGGTTTGTCCTTCTTTCACGCAGTAACGGAACAACGGATCGACGTCATTTTTGTCATAGATATAGTTTAATACTCAATCTTTTATTGCAATTTATGGACCGGAGAGTAACATAGGAATAGAGATTCCTTTTTTTAAAACTCGATTGTTTTATCTCACTGAGCAAATATCGCGTCAAATAAATTTCTTGTTAAAAATCAGTTGATAAACTTGTACAGAATGGAAATACAATATACCTATACTATAGCAATATTTGCGACGTTCCGTTATTATGACAACGGGAAACCTCACAATGCGATCATGCTACGGCATTTACTCGCAATAGAGCTCCTTCCTATTGTGGGAAAAGTCGAGATTTGTCAACAAATACGAAATTATAATTCGTTCTCACTGCCGTACCACTTCCCGTGTCGTATATCTGGGCTATAATATTACATGACAGGTAGGGTTGCCAGTATTATTTATTCCAGATAAAAGGTGCCGTTTTGAGAACATAATTTTCACTAATGTGACGTGAATACTGCACAGAGACTATTAAAAAGCGCAGAGTTTTTAAAATAAAAATTGCAGTAGTAGTAAGAACATCTTGCTATTAAATCTTAATTAATATTAATTTTTTCGATTCATTAGTTATTTAAAACACTTTTTATATCCCCGTGGTAGCTTGTGAGTTGATGAAGTTTACTTCTGTAGCGCTTGATTACTATAATAAAACAAGTACCTATTTAAAGTTAGTTTGGAAGTATTATGTTGTTTGGGAGTTTCTATTTCACTTTGATTTCGAGTTTTACACTGTGATCAGTATTGGGATTCAATGTGGCAATGCCGCTAGCATGCTGGGTATGCTTCCAACTGGTAGTGGGCTAGAACATTTGGAATATCTATAGGCCTACATTGGCTTGAAGGTTATCCAATACTTTTTGTAGCTAGGTTTGCTACATCATGATTTTTTCCATCACAAAAACACAAGCTCATTAAGATTTAAACCACTGACCTACAAATCGCCGGCCAAATATCATTGAGGGATCATCGTATCAAACATTTCGACATTTCCCGAAAACTGCGACACCGCCGGCAGTTCTATATGTATTTGACAGGCGGTTTTAAGGTAGCATCACGGACCAGTAAACCTAGACGCCACATAATCCAAGTTTGTGTGTGATTGGTCAGTTTAAAACTCATACATCAGAGGAGTGAAGACAGCGTGTTGTGATTGGTCCGGCTGGGCGGCGTTAAGCAGTGACAATGCTTAACCTTGACGAGCAGGGGTGCCCGGCTAAGCGGAGTGTATAGGTTTAATGTTCTGTGGGTAGCATACAATAATTGTTTTGTCATTTTAAATTGAACGCGAACGCGCGGTGCGCGAGGGATGAATAAAAAATTAGGTTGAGCAATGAGAGCATTGGATCGTGAAAAGATTATTTGAATTTATTTGTGGAGAGTTTATTTTGAGTTAGCCCCAGACGTATTCTAAAATCACAGACCATTGCCTATAGCGTGACCTTAAAGAGTTTCACATATCGACAAGATTGGTTTGTACTACTTGTACTTGTTATGCCGTGACGAGTTTCTTGCCCTTCTTCTTGCTCGGCCTATACCAATTTGGAACGGGCACGGTGGGTTTCTGGAAGGTTCGTTGACTTTGAGCACGGATTGGGTCTGTTGGTGTCTTTGTCATTTATTATGTTCTGATAAAGACAGCATTAGTTTTAGTCTGTGATTCGGGTAGATGAATGCTGCAGAGGCCCGCTGTTAGAGTCATTTTAACTTTCATAAGTGCTCCTTTGGGGCCTATTTGAATAAAGACTTTTGAATTTGAATTTAAATTTGAACCTATATTATAGCAGTCTAATACATTTGAAGAAACTACAATTAAAATAAACCACCTATTTTAGAATTACTTTTTTTTTATTTTTTAATTAACCACCCTATTTGAGATTATGGATTTGGAATACTGTACATGTGACTCTTGAATTGTTTCCTTGTAGCCGAATAAAGTGTTTCGGCACAAAATATAGAGTTTTTTGTGGTTTCGGTTGCCAAATTATAATAACAACTGTTTTTATGTTTATTTTATTTGCCTATCGCAAATGTTTAGTAATAATACTGTTTCCTCAGAAGAGTGTGTTTTGTTACACCAAATTTACGTAAATAATCGAAATAACAAATTTACATTTTATTATGAATACCAAAATCCTAATTAATTTCTTAACATTTATGCTTTGTTGGTAAGGAATCTTAAACTACAAAAACTGTGGTCTCACAACACCTAGGTCCTAGACACGAAACGTTTCTAGGTGACGTCACATCGACCACGTGACCAGTATTGGCGTTTTGGAGCGAAACTTGAAATGGCATTTAAAATACATGAAAATTAAAGTATTAGCTGTATTCAAAAAGTAATTTTAAATATTTTGGGTTATATTAGGCCCATTCGCATCGTTTTTTTCAAATTCAATTCAAATTATTTATTTGCATAAAACATGGTGTTATAGTACAGTTGTTTCATTACAAAGATTTTGCGCAAACATGTTTTTTTGCCATAATGGCGTGCAAATTTTAAACAATAGTAGTACTCATAAAACTTTAGAATTAATGATATTTTAACTAAGATTATATAAAGTGAGTAATTTATAGTTTCAATTCCAGATATTTTAATTTATGGTTCAATACACGGAAGATTCACAATAATAATTATATTAAATAATGACAATACAGGTCCAAAACAAAAGAAATATAAAATGTCAAATTTGTATTACTACGGTCATGAATGTCAATTGATCTTTAACACTTTCGTTAACGTTAACGTTTTAAACACTTTCCTAAAATCAGTCAACATCCCAATTTGCGTGACTTTCAATCCGAACGCTCACACACTCGCTCTAAAACGGCAAAGAAAAACATCGTGAAGAATCGATTCGATGTGACATCCTCCAAGCCGCATTAGACCCGCGTGGTGGACTATGCCCCATTCTCTCTGAGAGAAGGCCGGTATCCCAGCAGTGGGAGCGTAATAGGGCTGATGATGACATATCTATAATTCTAGGTCAAGCATGTTGACAATCTGCATCCACTTAAAATTGTATGAAATAATGGTCAGACACTGTCTATCGAGAGTTAAAAATAAAACAGTTTTGTTCCTGCAATAAAGATTTTTTTCTACATATAATAGGCACTTCAATTGTTTATCTGCAGAGTGTTCATATCAGATGTTGACCAAATTTATATGGGTGGTCTCCTGGGGTTTATTTTCTACCAGATAGAAAAAAATATGTTTGCATCGATTCAAGATAAGACGTAAGATACTACTGTGCAAAATGTCTTTTAAAACACAAAGAACCGTAACTGATTGTTTGGCATGTATGGCATAAGACTAGCTGGTTAATAAGAGAAGCCACTGACTCCTGAAACACAGTGTATACTAGTTCGGGAGGCTAATGATTCAACATAACTATGTGTATAACTTTCGTGTCTAAATAAATGATTAGATTTGATTTGATTTGTATTTAAACAGATATTAAATGTTGTTGGTAAGCGCATCCCTTGAAAATGGCTGAACCGATTTGGCTATTTTGTTAAGTGTTTGTACATTCTAAATAACGTTTATCAGAAAGAAAAATTGGAAAACCTGCCAGGAACATTGGAAAATTCTGAAACAAATGAAAGTGCTTTTTAAAGGATTTTTGTATGAACTCAAGACCATAAAAACAAATTATGAACGGACTACATCTGTCGGGTCAGCTATAAATATACATCTTTGTGAGATTCAGACAAAAACGCTTTATTTTTTAAAGAAATTAAAAATAATTTATCGACATTTTTATATGCTCGTGATCTTTAGCTACACTTTCAAAGGTTGATGATCAGACGTATTGGGTTCCCCTAGATTTCTTCTGGAGTAATTACCTTTATTTATTACTACTGACCGTAAGCACTAAGCAGGCCTGATTCAATGATTATTCGCAAACAATTTTATCACCAATCATAAGTTCACCGAGAGACTGAGTCAGACTAGCGCCACGAACTAGTGATTGAGTCAGTACCTGGGCTATTCTGATTGTTCAGCTGTTGTTATTATTTATACGTTAGCCTGAAGGGACTCACTATTATTTTCTACATTTATCACGTATGTAACGCCTTTTACTCACGTAAATTTAGTAAGATATTTGAGTTCTGGGAGCAAGATCGTGGTGGAAAGCATCGGGCATGTTCGAAACCTAATAGAGCTATCATCAAAATCAATTAATTAGTTGAACTAAATAAAAAAACATTTTGATTTTTCAGAATACTTCAGCTGAACGACAAAATAGTCACTGAAATCGGGCTAGGGCTTGTCTTTCGAAACTCTAGCTCGGTAAACTTACTTTTACCTTAAAACTGAAGTGCAGCAAACTTTGTACGGGTATACTACTTGGTGGTAGGAATCAGATACTCTGTCTTACACTGTCTTACACTGTGCAAACTCACTTCGATGGAGTAATGTATACTATAACAAGGTCACCTCTCAAAATGAGGTCAACTAGGTGATATTCTGGAAGTTTGTAAACAAAAATTTGGTTTACAAAACGAACGACATTTATGAATTCTTAAATGTATTCAATATATACATTTATATTCACGCGAATCTTAGGGTGGCCGGTGGTTAGATGATACGAACCATTTAAAAGCCTTTTTCTAGTGTATAGAAATAAATAGTAGCAAGTATTTATTTAGTACCAGGGTCCTGCGGGACCATTGTCCTCGTAGTTATCGATTCCCTAAATATAGAGAATCCGTGTTACAGCTAGTTATTAGGGATGTTGTTTTGTTAGTGGTAAGACTAACTCTTCTGCGAGTGTCCATCTGCAGCAGTAATGTGCAAGCATTACTGTGTTCCGGTTTGATGAGCAGCGTAACCAGTGAAATAACTGGGCTTATGAGACTTAATACCTAATGTATCAGGGTAACGAGCGCACTGCAGTGCCGCGCAGACCTATGTGTTTCAAAGTTCTGAGTGGCACTGCAATTGTTATGGGCCGGCGTTATAATTACCATCAGGCAAACGACCACCTCGTCTCGTTACCAAATAGCATAAAAAAATTATGTTGGGGTAGTTTATCTACTAACAAAGACCTCAAATAAAAGATCGAAGACATAACTATCACTTAATTTTATTATGCTTATCCGTTTTGATGAGCAAATCACTCAGTGAAATTACTGGGCCTATGAGACTTAATACCTAATGTGTACGGGTAACGAGTACATTGCAGTGACATGCAGGTCTTTGCGTTTTAAAGTTCTGAATGACACTGCAATGGTTATGTGCGTTGTGCTTATCAAACGACCCTCTCGTCTCGTTATACAATCATTATCAGCCTCTTACGCTCCCACTGCTGGGATACCGGCCTTCTCTCAGAGAGAGAGGTATGGGCCATAATCCACCACGCGGGCCCAGTGCGGCTTGGTGGATGTCACGTTGAATTTTGTGGTTTTTGAACATGCGGGTTTCCTCACGATGTTTTCCTTCACCGTTTACCAGCGAGTGTGAATAATCCGCACACAACTTGATATAAGTCATTGGTGCGGGCCGAGTCGAGATTTGAAATATGGTGCGTCAAATAAACGATAAGCAACTGATCTCGGGATGTGATAAGTTAGTTCTTAATTTCAGCTGAAACAAGTATCCTTACAAACATCAATGAAATTTGTGAAATTATTCTTAAAAAATATACAGTTGAGACAATCCTAAACAAATAAAAGTTAGAAAAGTTTTGCATAAACAAATATAACTCCATATTTTTGTTGATACACAACAAAAAAAAAAACGTTTTCATTGTTGACGTCAAAGTAAAAAGTTAAACAACCCTTAATTGAGAAGCTTGACGAGCGCGTAGGTGTGTGTAACCTTAATACGATGCGAAAGCTTACTCAAAATATTTCTCTACTTAAGTTTCTTCTGTTTTTGTAAAGGTTCATAAATTACTAGGTAACCTAGTTTAGAAATGTCACGTGTATTTGAAATTAATATTTTATTATTTGAGATTATTAAAGTTAAGTTACTATTTTATATACCAAGAAATTGTTCATCATTGCATGATAATGAAAAGTAGTCCAACCTTTAAAAAGTTTTACTTAACAAAAAAGGGGTTTGAAAACTTTGGCATAGGCCCGACCCGCCATTTTGTTTTTTTTTTCAAAATTGCTTCTCTCTTTGGAATCGTGTGTCCCCAACCCAAATATATAAGATTAATCGAGCGACGCGATTTTGAAAAAAAACAAGATGGCGGATCGGGTCTAAGCCAGAATTTCAGAAGATTTTGTTTGCGGTGACGCTAACCACCAAGCGAGCGTCGTAGTCATATCAAGACTTCTTAAACAAAAAAACTTAAAACTATGAACCAGCTGTAAATAGTCTTCTTTAATGTTTGAAATGCTTTCGTAAATATGCCATTTTTATTAAAACTTAATATAGTTTAGTTATTTCATACATAAACACCACTTCTAATGAAACTTATACTGTATTGCAACCAATTTTTTTAAACTCTACAGCATAATTATGATGAATTTCGGTGACAAATGAATGAATTAACTACACAAGCCAAGCATGATCTACTTTTCAAAACATGTAAAAACCTGTAAACATGCCACTATTAAACATTTTCATTTCATCTTTGGTGCATCATACATTCATTTCGTATCTTACCACTGACGGCAAACGCACTACATTATTTTTTTTAGTTGCCATCTAAACTGGCAGCTTTTAAAAATGAAACGTTCTTTTTATAAACACTCTCACATTTTAGCAAACAATCACTCGCGAGTGGATAAATATTTATTGGCGGCAAGGTTTGACATTTATTTGACGTTTGTTTACTTTTTCTTTCTTTTTCGAGTGGCAAAGTGAATTTATTTTGTACGGCTGGCAGACGGCGGACGCGAAGGCTGCGGCGCGTCTCGCGACCGTAGTTAGACTGAGTTGTGAATACCCACCATGCACCGTGCGGACGGGAGCTCTAGCTATTTGTCTTTAAGGTTTTAACTACCTATTCTGCTGTCTGGAGTTTCCAAGCGTACAATTAAATTCGAGAGTATTCAAGTACCTCAATGAGAAAGTAAAATGAAGATAAAAAAAGAAAATATAAGAAACATTGCAAAAATATGTTCTGATTAAAAAGTTTCTTTTCTTACTTGAAGGAGATTAACATTTTACAAATGTACTATGAACAATAAAGTGAGGTAATTCTTTTGCTGTTACGCTAAGATTCAGAGACGAATCTAGGCATGGACTCATGTTTCTATGTAAGCATTTTATACGATTTTAAAGTTAAAGGAAAGTAGAAATGTATAGTTAAAAATATATTAATTACAAAAGCGTATTAGAAAATTAAGGATTATATAGATGACAAAGATGCATGTAGGTAAACAGTTCAGGAGCCTGGCGACTACTGTAATAATTAAATAGACGGATATTTAGAGTCATTTATTTTAACTTTCATGAGTGAAAGTAAAGAATTTTCAATATATTTTATGCTAGCTGCTGCCCCGCGGTTTCACCCGCGTGGAGATTTTGGATTACATGGTTTTTATTTTTTTGCGCGGAACCCTAATTATTTTTCTAACATTAAAGTAGCCTATGTTACTCCTTGTAACATCAGCTATCTGCCAGTAAAAGTCCCGTCAAAATCGGTCCAGCCGTTACATGGTTGTTTTGTAGTAGGTACCGTATAAACTTTCATATGCATTTAGTAAAAAGCTGTTATTTTGATATTACAAACAGACACTTCAATTTTATTTCTCTGTATGGATTTGAATCTCTTGCTGCTACTCTTGGTGGCCTTATCTTTATTGTCTTTCTCCGAATTCTCAGGTTTTTTTATTTAACGCCATAAGCTATAGGTTGATCGCCTTGATTTTTATCGTCTGTTTGTACCACGTGAGGACGCGGGGTTTGTGCCTACTAGGAGAAAAATAACCGTACATAAAAAAGCAGGAATTGATTCGGCGTCTATTTATAACTCTTTTTTACTTTATTTATGACAAGATGATCCATTATGTGGCTATTTCTTAAGACTAAAAAAGAAAAAATTACATTAATTGAAGTACTTCAAACACTTCCGATTTCACGTTGCCTTGATTTAGACTTACAAGTATTATTATGCAAGCAATTATCAGCGTGATCAGAAAGCGGTTAAATACTAACCTTGAGAAATTAACAAGCCGTCCAGAACTTCTAATTTTAAACAGTTATATCAGATAAAACTTATAGCTCATTCAATAGGCACAACATTTCGATTAAAACTATATGCGAACATTTGACGGCTCCGTAGCTAAGTTGGTAGTAACCCTGCCTGCAAAGCGAGGGGTCCCGGGTTCGATTCCCGGCGGGGGCAGATTTTGTGTAAGCATAAAGTTTGTTCTCGGGTCTTGGATGTCTGTGATATATATCTGTGTATGTCCATGCCACCTGCGACACAGGGAATCCTAGTGCAGGGGTATGAGTGTGCAAGCGTTTATAAAAAAAAAATTACTTACCCTATCGTTTGTGACAACCGTTGTAAAAAAACAACAATCATACATAAAGAGTTAGTTAATTGAATGCAGGTAGGTACTATGTTTGTTGATAATATCCCAAACGCTGATTCGAAATTGCGGCTTTCGTTTGGTAAACATTGCTGATCAAACAAAATTTGATAAATTTCGTGTTCCATTTCTATTTTATCTTTTTTTGTTCTGGGGAGTGTTTTGGCGTAGGCAAATATAGGCCGAGCCGTATGGCATAAAATTGTTTGGTAACAAAACTTAATTGCGTAAACAAATGAAGGCGTAAGGGTATGTTAATGATGCGTGAATGAAGCGCTGCATGCATCGAGGTACTAAGAGAGATGAAATACTGTACTACCCGATATCACAACAACGTCGTGATCTGTCATTAACAAATATAAGTGCTCAGCGTATCTGCGCACGGGGCATCGGCGAGAGGCGTGGCTTAGTCAATTGTATGTAGGCAAATATGGTGGAATGTATTTCGAGCAAACCAAACGTCACTGCATCTCTAGAGGTTAGTTCCTCGATGGCTAAATGTGTGCTGCACGCGCGTGGCACGCGTGCTGCCCATATTCTTTGAATCAAATATATCTAGACTACTTTTTAAACTTCTTATCAGATTCACACACAAAATTACGTTTGAAATATTAGTACGCGTATCGGGTATTCAATTTCGCACAATCCCGACGCCTCGACCTCTATCTCACGTGTTACTTGAGAACTACTCGGGATTCTAATCCAGTACTATTTTTTGCAAATTGGATTTCATTGCCGAACGATATTTGGTAATTTGACGTAAAAGGTATTCGGAGCTGCGAAAAATTAGGGTACGTAGAAGCAAAAATGTGTAATCATTACCGTATTTCGGTTTGATAAGCAAAGTAGTCAGTGAAATGACTGACTATAGGTGTTCTACTCATCAAACCGGAACACAGGAGTAATGCGTGCACATTACTGTTTGGCGGCAGACTACACGAGCAAAGCGGTGGTACCCACCCAGATGGACTCTAACTGGATGCCAAAGAACGACAAAGACAAAACATTGTGTAACATATTCAACCGTTATAGTCTTTAGGCTCATTGAATTGTTCTTGCTACGATCGCGCTACGCTACGCTACGCTACGTCGTAGCTCGTAGATAAATACTACGAAAATGCTACGAATAAAATGTTAATTTCTGCGCCAATGTCGCTTAGAGCTTTGAATAGTAAAAAAGAATTTACTGTAAAAGCAGTTACATAAAAAGAATTTATTATTATCGCTACGTCATAACGAGATCTTGAATGATAATCTATGTAATACAGTAAATCATAAGAAACTTTATTCTTACGTAAAATAGAATCGAGCCTCGATCTCGGCTGAACAGTAAATCTAGACTCAAATAACGAGCAGGCCCATTTATACCACAGAAATTACAATTTTACCAAACTCTGAATTTTATGACGTAAGCATAAGATTTTACATTCTTGAAAGAATTCTTTAAAAAAAAACCCTGAAACAGGGAATCATTTTTTTTGTGTTTTTAGTAACAAGATTAACTGGTCGTTTGCCTGATGGTAAGCATAACGCCGGCCCATAACAATTGCAGTGCCACTCAGAACTTTGAAACACAAAGGCCTGCGCGGCACTGCAGTGCGCTTGTTACCCTGAGACATTAGGTATTAAGTCTCATAAGCCCAGTAATTTCACTGGTTCATAGTTAGGGGTTGGGCGTTACTAGCTTCAAATCGGTCTATAAATTCCGGAGTTAAGTAACCGACTTATACACATAAAAAGCTACTCAAAAAACTTGTTAACCTGTCCTAAACGTCGGTAAAAATATAGGAGAGCAATGTGTTCGAGGTATGACTTAGTGTCATTTTCTGCTCACGATGTTATGCATAAAATTAATTTCGCCAGCCACTGACGCAATACGTAACGTGACGTTACATATTAGCCTCAACCGCGTTTTAGGCTGCTTACATACTTGCGCATTCATATTTATAAGCCTTTTTTATACTTGATAGGATATCATCTGATCCCTATCTCGCCTAATCTTAAGATGTGGCCGAAGATGCTAAGTATGCTAAACCTAGATAAGAGTTAGCTCTCAAGAGCAGCTACCGGAACACAACGATGGATGCTTGGTGACGATTTTTAACTTAAGGTTGGTAGCAAGCCTGGTGGGCACTAGAAAATGCCAGACAACCATGCTATAGTTACATTACGATTATAGTTACACTGAGCTACCATCGCTTAATATTTACGGTGGCAAAGTGTCAACATAAGTAGCGCCCCATACTAGTAGCCGCCTCAGTATCCAAAGGACGAGCGTCATTCCGTCAGGCCTTATATCATCGTCACGCATAAGACCATTCGGTTCGAGAATGGCTGTTACATTAGCGCTGGTAGCCCAGCGGATGATGCCATTAAGGCTGGCGTGACGGGAAATTCGACCAGCACTTCTGGAACAAGAGAATCCGTGACGACCGAGTTGATCGACACGATCGCACCCAAACGTAAGCAAACAGCAAGACGAAAAGCAGTCGGATCATTAGACCTAACCTATTAAGGTTACCTGTATTAAAAGAAGGACGAGAACCAAAGCCCTGCCTGATTCCCATACAGAAACTACAAGAAGAAGAGCACGATTTGTGACACTAGCACACGTATCTCAAAGACCTTTCCGTACTGGGTCGCAGAGCAGTCGCTCCCACAGCTTCTGTAAGGACAAAACCATGCCACCATTTATTTTATTTGTTATGAGATATCAAATTGTTTTCTATTTGGTAAATAAAAAAAGTTTATTATTTATGATCCGTTAATGGATCCTAACAAAGTTTTCGAGACAAATATTTGATGAACCACTGGAAAAAGGTTCAATTCAAGAAGTTTGATGTGCTAAATGATTCAAAACATTTCAGGTTTATTTGACACATATTATATTTCATATAAAAAAGTTATCTTAACGAAGGCTAGACGTCAAAAATAAAAGAAACACAAGAGAGATGAAATTTTAAAATAGGTAGGTTACTTAATATGGACATTTCTTCTGTTTTTATACGATGAGACTTTCGTCATTTCACAATAACTTTTAAATGTCTGAACAGATCTAGATTTATGGGGAATTGTTAGAATCCTTACATCATTCCGAGTGACACTGGCTAGGGCAGTCAAGTTTTTTGTAACTTTTGTTACGATTGTTTTCATTTTTTTGGCTTTTAATGAGAGAACTCTCAAGTAAAGAAGCTTTGTTATATTATTTTCTTTTTAGGCTGAAACCAAAATTCAATTGGATTTCTTAACTTACACTTTACATTTTATATACAGGGTGAGTTTGTAGTAGAACTTGGAAGTTCTGTAGTAGTAGAATTTTGTCTAGTAGAACTTTAAATTTCTTTCTTCAATGAAAAATTCTGAATTTCAGAAACTCGTAAAACAAATTTTGTTGACCTTCAGGAGTACATTGACCCCCTTTTGGGATAACATACTATTTCAAACTCAGGTTGTATATCAATATTTCCATTATTTCTATAAGCAATGTTGGTTTAGTGGTTGTGTCGTCGGCTGCCGGTAAAGAAAAACACCCTGATGAAATCATATCTAAATATCTAAGTGACATTTTATAGTGCTCTCCTGGAAAGTTACCACCCTAAAAAATGTTGCCTTACCATAAAAAAACACACCCTATACATATGCTTAACAGCAGTTATTTCCTAAACATGCCCGAGTCACGTGTTTAAATACGTGCAACCAAAAACCTTGATTTAAGAGGTGGCTAACCGTTGTCTAACTCTATTCTGTTGTGACATTTCTAATCATTTTAGACGTTTTTTTAGATATCGTCTTGCTAAACAAGCGTCTAAAAGTTGTTATGTGGTAACACGGGTTGTGTTTTAATACGGTGTTAAGTTAGTGTTTTGGAATTCTCATCTGGCATTTCACTACTGTGACATTTAGGATTTGAGGATCTTAGTATTTATAGTTATGATATTAGGTATATTTATAGCTTAAAACGTAGAAACAGATATAAAATCTTTATGAGGCCTCAATTTTTATACCGCACTTTAAGAAAGATAGTGTTCAAATAGTGTGTCAAGTTCTAGTTTTATGACACAACGACAACGTCAGATCAGTGTTATTTTTCGGATTTTTATCACTTTGAACGATGAAAAGAATCTATGTGCTTCTATTACTTCCAACAGTTATCTAGTCAAGTTTTCTTTGAAAGAGGGGGAGGGTGTACCCTCCTACTTTAATAATTTAATCAAATGTCATCATCATATTGAGAAATGTAAAGTGGTTAAGTTCTCAAGGTTGCATATGCCCTTAATCTCGTCATATACCTTGCAGGGCTTAGTATTGGATAGAATGGATGTCATCCGTGACCTGGGGGTGATTCTAGACAGCCAGTTAAACTTCCGAGAGCACATAACTACTGTATGTAAACGTACTAGTAGAACATTGGGCTTCATAATGAGAACGGCCTCCCAATTCAAGGATATTGGAATCGCAATGATTCTGTACAATGCATTTTTCCGCAGCAAGTTGGAATTTGGTGCTTTAGTGTGGGATCCCCGTGAGGAAAAATATATTTTGATGGTCACTTCTACGTAACAGGATTAATAATTCTACTGTCTTAAATATGATCCAGTTTTTCGTCCCAGATAATTACTTGCGAGCTGGTCGTCGCCGGCACTGGCTGTTCTCAAGTTCGGCGCGGCGAACCCACCACGCTAACAACGCGCCTACAGTGCGTGCTCTGTCGCTTTTGAACGCGTTTACGCACGAGTGCCAGTTAGTTGACATTTTTCATAGCCATTTTAACATAGTCGTTATTGAATTAAATGTTTACTTAAGTTATAATTTAAGATAGATAAGCGTTTTGGAGTATTCTGTAAGCTATCTATTGTGTGGAAATAAATAAATAAATAAATAAATAAATCATCATCAGCCATTTACGCTCCCACTGCTGTGACACCGGCCTTCTCTCAGAGAGAAATAGGGAGAGAGTAGACTGTTTTATAGTTCATATTCATATTCATTTATTAATAACAAATTTGTTACAAGTCAATACAGAATTATGATTACAATCCAATGCTGGATTCTTAAATGAATATGGTTATGTACAAAATAGTACTTACAATATTAATAATAATGTCAAATATATAATTATGACAAAATCTGTCAATTAAATTGAAATAACATTATTAAATAATATTCAATACATTATATCAACCAATTAAATTGTATTTGAACAACTACATATAACAATACATTTTGTCATTTGAACAATTCGTCTCGAACATGCGTGTTTCCGTACGATGTTTTTCTTCTTTAGAGCGAGTCAAGTGAGTGTAATAAATCGGCACATAACTTAATATAACGTTGGCCGAACCGAGATTCGAACTATGAGGCCACATCATTAAATGCTATCTCTTAATCGGTCATTAAATGTATCCTTGCATAATGCTTCCTGCAAATAGGTGGATTGGTATGTAGGGTTATAATGGCAGTGCCTGGAAAAGGCCCAAGATAAAGCTCTTTAGCGCACCTTGGGAAATGCAAAGCCGTCAAATGTCCAGCAGTAAGGACGTCTTTCACTTGATGGTATGCTCATAGCCACTGCTGTGTCACGCAGAGCTTTCACCAACAAAAGCCTGCCTGCACTGCAATGCGCTCGTTAATGCATGCACGCTAAAGCTTAGTGACAACTTTCTCACAAAACTTCTTGTTGCCATTTTTCTTCGTACAATTCAACACATTTGCTCAAAGAAAATGTATCTCTATCTATGGTTTGAATCGTAACAAAAACAAGTGTACTTAATGTCCCCGACACTCGCTCACAAGATATAATTAGCTGCAGACACTCGACACTGTATCGAGTTGGTACAATGGTTTTTCTCAGCGGGGCATCTTGGCCATATTCTTAAAGATTACAAGCAATTCTTACAAGCGTTTTTAGTATTACAAGTATTACAATTGTATCACTATACTGTGGAAGCTCGTCATTGATTAGTTTGGATGCATCCAAAACTCTTGTGTATCCATTAATTTTTTTATACTTAATCGCTCCAAAAAATGATTTAAAAGTTGTAAAGGACGCTAGTGCATCACAAAACTATATTATAAAAAAAATTACAATGTAAGTACTGTAAGAATAAAGGTAGAGCATGGTATGGTGTTGGATGCTACGCTATGGCGTCATGAAGTCAGTGCTACGCCGTAGTCGTCCCAGCGCTACGCAAGGGGAAGACGCGGCGAAGGACAGCAGTCCTCATTGAACTACGAGTGAAAATAGACGTGTGTCGATTATTCAAACCGAGTTGTCTCATTTCTGGATCTAACAGTACATACAGCAGTATTATTTTTGATGGGCTAAACTCTTCCATGCACTATTGAGCATAGGCACCCCCACGTCCCTTCAAACTCCAAACAGTTATGCACCACCTAGCACCCCGAATTCAACGATTTTGTATTTATCATCTAATAGTAATTTAAATGATACTATGAGATTCTTTACATTTTAACGAATAAAAATGTATAACAAGCACTTAAACATAGCGTTTCTCGACCGAAATGAACAAAATGCATGTTTTTAGTACAACTTTACGGTCCACGTTAAAAATGTGACGTCACACATTCAGCCCAATTTGTATGGGGCGTTTTAGCACTTAGTTTATACCCCCGATATTGGCTCTCATTTTTGTCGTTTCTAGCGTTCGATTTTCTGTTTTTTTGCTATAGACATTTGTTTCTCATGAGAAAACGAATTCATTAACATCATAAAAAAGTAAACATCCCTATTTGTCGGTTGTTTTTCGTCAACAGATACATTGGGACTTGTGAACTACCCAATACACCCCTGAAAGACACATCGTTAGTAGCCAGCTGTGAGAAATGAGTCCCTGTTTGAGTGTTTGTTGTTTACGAATAGTAGCTGTTTGCAGCATTTGTACAGAAAACAGACGCTGTCTAGTATACCACTGCTTTCAAGCTGAGACTGTTTTCGAGTTTGTTTTTAGAAAAAAAAAAAGAAGTTTAGTTCTTTTTGAGTTCCGAACGTAGGCCCTTTAAACTGTGTCCTAAAGCTTGACCTTTGGGTGAAGGAAAACATCCTTATGCAAGCGTATAATGGTGGTAAGACTTGGCATAGGATATGTACCTACAATAATTATGTTTCATTTTTATACATACATACAATGTTTAAGTTTGTTAATGGTAGGACTAACTCTTCTGCGAGTGACCGTTTGAGTTGTTACCACCGCTTTGCTCGTTGAAGTCTGCCGCCAAGCAGTAGTGTGCAAGCATAACTGTGTTCCGGTTTGATGAGCGGAGTAGCCAGTGAAATTACTGGGCTTATGACACTTAATATTTCAAAGCCTTTGTATTTCGAAGTTCTGGTTGGAACTGCAATTGTTATGGGCTAGCGTTTTGCTTACCATCAGGCAAACGACCAGCTCGTCTCATTACCAAATAAAAAAAATTAAAAAAAATATGTTTGTGTTGTTTTTAGCCTTGAGAACCTATATTTGGCTCGCTGTTTTGTAATATGTTTCCTAAGAAATGTTTGTAATCTGCTGGTCTTCCCATAACAATTAAATAAATAAATCATTGACGATCGACAAATAATTGTCGGGCTATCTACCACTCTCATGATGCAAATCTATCACATGAGAACCTACCACAGTTCCTATTTTATTACTACCTAGTCAATCTTAAAATCCTTTATCAAAATCATGTAAAGTAAAATTATTAGTGAATTCATCTACCAGCAGCTCCCTCTCTATTGTATTTGTCTTTCGCAATTAAACCTCGAGATGTATCTCCCGGGATTGCGTAAACATGGTAACGGCACTTATGTCATTTACCAGGACAAATGCCATCGTTCTGTTCTCATTAGTTGGAATTACAACGACAATTAAGGTTTTAGTGTTGCCATGTTTTAGTAGCTGGCTTAGACAAAGCTGTGCATATTGTTTGTCAAAGCTATAGTGAGTTTTCTTGTGATCGAGATCAATGCAACTTGATCGAAACGTCGAGGTAAATAAAATCCTTTGTTTTTATTTAAGTCACGTTCTGAAAATAAACAATGTTTATGAATCGTGAACGTTTTTACTGAAATAATTGAGGTTTTAATACTATTCAGATTCCAAAAAGGCTTTATTAATTCCATGTACTTTTTATTGTTAATGTTTTCTGTCATATTATATTTTTTTTTCTCTTGGTAGGTCAGCGATTGACCGTAGATTGACCAGTATCTCACAAGTGACTATGTGGCACAGAATTATAATTACTATACTAGAAACGATATGGTCGAAGGTCATATGAGCTAGCTGAAGAACGAATAGAAAAAGTTTTTAAAAAAAAGTTGTTCTTTTTTTTATCAATGTATTCTTTACTGCTCGCGGTTTCACCCACGTGGAGATATTGAATTTCATGGTTTTGTTTTTTTTTGCGCGAAACCCTAATTCTTTTTCTAAAATAAAAGTAGCCTAAGTTACTCCTTATAACATCAGCTATCTGCCAGTGAAAATCCCGTCAAAATCGGCCCAGCCATTATTTTTATATTACAAACAGACACTTCGATTTTATTTATTTGTATAGATTTAAAAGTGTTATATCACAGCGAGCTCATTGACCTGTTTGGTCCAAATTGGCGCAATAAGCAATCTTATATCCATTTTGTTTGTATTTGTAAGTGGGTTTTGTTAGCAGGTTTCGATCATAAAAGCTCCATGTTCATTGTCTGTTGGGCAATATCCTACTTCCTACTATCCATACTTCCATACTAATATAATAAATGCATAAGTGTGTTTGTTGGTTTGTTGGTTTGTCCTTCTTTCACGCAGTAACGGAGCAACGGTTCGACATGATTTTTGGTATAGATATAGTTTAGGGACCGGAGGGTAACAGAGGCTACTTTTTATCCCGGAAAATGCACGGTTCCTGTGTGAACGCGGGTAAAAACCGCTGGCAGAAGCTAGTAACTAATATGTTTGCGTCACTTTCATTTATCACCTTGAAAGTCACCTTGAAAGTTGAGTGAAAAAAGAACACCTGTCGAAAAAAAATCGCGTATAAAACTACGTTGCTCCCAATTTCAAACAAACCGTGCGGTGGAATCTCTCAACACGTCTCGTTCTGTTTACTCAAGAGTAAATTGTTCAAGAGACACATGCTCCTCTCTACACGTTGTAACTGCAGATGCGAACTGAATTGTTACCTAAAGTGTAGTATTTATTGTAGATACTAGCTTCTGCCCGCGGTTTTCACCCGCGTTCCCACAGTTCCCGCTCGGCCACACTCGCTCATAAACAGTTGGGGCAGATAAACTTCTCCAAAACTCACTCGAAACCATTTCCTTATTTTCATTGTTTGCTTTTGGCGACTCAATTTACGACTGATATCAATTGAAAATGTAGTTGAAGGTACCGACATATCCGATAAGTATTTGGCGATAGGATTGAGGATGGCTAGAGGTAGTAAGCTCTAGAAAAATGTCTGCCTTGCAGCTTTCAAATTTTCAACCCTAAAAATTCCTTTTACGTTATGTTAGCTGACATAGGTTCTACATACACATTGAATAACTTAATTAACAACGTTTAAATGGAACGTCTCGATATACTATATGTTCACTTCTTCGATCCATGACAGCCGGAATTGGGTTAGGTTATTTTCGGCGAGGCAAAGGTCGCGTGGTGAAGGCTGGAGCTCAACTTATGGAGAGTATAGCTCAATGCAACTTGGAAGATAATCGGACAGTGCTAGAATAACCTACATAAAAGCTGTTCAAAATTATAGTGATGTGTAAGTTGAATGAATGAACGTGGCTCTTGATCAATTTATAAAATTCCTTCAGATAAAAATGATACTATCTCAGATAGAGGTTTTAGCGATTGCTGACTCTGCTATTTCTAATAATAGGAAAATTATTTTTAGTTTAGAGTCTTTTTGAAATGTATCTAACATGGTTTTAGAATTTTACGAATTCTGGCAATACTTAGGCTAAGATAGTCGTATTTGTAAAAATGTGAAAGCCTAGTATAAGCGCGTCTGTTACTAAGCGACAAACCACCTAGTAAGATGACTAATGTAAGACTTGCTAGCAGATCAAACAAGTAAAGCGCTAGAATTAACTTAATTAAGTGAGGCGATATTTACCATGTATTTTATTTGTTTTGATCATTTATCCGTTAGATCAGTTACTAAAAATAATTCTTGTGTTCCCATGAAAGTTTAAAAACTAGTATAATGCTGGTGCTCTTTGGCAGAAAAAAGTAAATCTTACCACTAGTAGGTCCTCATTTTCATTACCTCTTACGATTCCATTACCCGATGGTAGAGAAAACATGCTGCATATTTATTTTGATGCTTATTTCAAATACATTCGAAACCCGTTAAGTATTCTTCAAAACCTGTATTGAGGCTTGTCGGTATCATAAGATATCAGATAAAGTCTCGTGGTAAAACTCCAGAGTAATAAAAGTACACAAATCGTCATTTATTGCCAGCCCCAAAGAGTCACAATCTCTTACATTATGCAAATTCAATCTCTCCTCAATTTTCAATAACCTTTTATGAGTTTTTTCGGTTTTTGAATTTGCCGAGTGAATTCAACATTCTGAATCCTATCCTAGCCTACTTCCTACTAAAATTATAAATACGAAAGTTTTCTTCGTTACTACTACACCGATTTTGATGAAATTTGGAATGTAGAAAGTTTAGGTTTTGGAATAACACATGGGCTATAAATCTAACTATGCGGGCAGAAGCTAGTATTGTATAAATTTACTTCCAACTCAAATTCGTCCGTACTATTATAACTATTAAAGTGTGTTTGTATGTTTGTTGGAGTGTTGGTTTGTCCTTATTTCACATAGCAACGGATCGACCTGGTTTTATTGCAAAGAAATATTCTATGTGGGGGCAGAAACAAGTATTTTATAAATTTACTTCCAACTCAAATTCGTCCGTACTATTATAACTATTAAAGTGTGTTTGTATGTTTGTTGGAGTGTTGGTTTGTCCTTATTTCACATAGCAACGGATCGACCTGGTTTTATTGCAAAGAAATATTCTATGTGGGGGCAGAAACAAGTATTTTATAAATTTACTTCCAACTCAAATTCGTCCGTACTATTATAACTATTAAAGTGTGTTTGTATGTTTGTTGGAGTGTTGGTTTGTCCTTATTTCACATAGCAACGGATCGACCTGGTTTTATTGCAAAGAAATATTCTATGTGGGGGCAGAAACAAGTATTTTATAAATTTACTTCCAACTCAAATTCGTCCGTACTATTATAACTATTAAAGTGTGTTTGTATGTTTGTTGGAGTGTTGGTTTGTCCTTATTTCACATAGCAACGGATCGAAGTGGTTTTATTGCAAAGAAATATTTTTATGTGGGGGCAGCAGCTATTTTTATAGTTTGTACAGTAAGTATAAAGTAGGTACTAGGTACTTCATGTGTAATATAAATCTTCTCTTATAAAGTGTATTGCATTATCTTGTAAACAATTATAATTATCTTAATCTATGACCTAATCTAATGACTGTACGGACGCTGTCTATCTTTCCAAGTATCTGTAGAGTGTAACATTTTATAGTAACAAAAACATCATTGCAATAATTACTAGTAGAAAAAGAGTAGCTTTAAATCTCGAAGATATTTGACTACAAATAAACCGCTTCGGCCCTGTACGAAGACCTTCGTAAAACATGACGATAACCAACTGAAAACCAAGACTTTTTTGAACTTTCATGAAACTATAGTCTCGAACTCTAGTAAAAATGTAAACGGCCTCCATTTTAGAAAACAAATTTTCTATTCCGTTTTGGTTAGTACATTTTACCAACCGAAACCACCCAAGGAGCTGTTATGCCTTATCATTCCTGGCTTGTTTGCAAGTTTTAACCACCATCGCTAGATGGCGCTTATCACAATATTTTATCTCGATTCAAAACATAAAATATTAAACGCAAACAAAGCACAAAATTGTTGCGAATACCAATTAAATTAAATATGTACTACATAAGACAGGAGGCAGTCCCAAGCTGTCTTTTAGAAATAAGTTATCTTTTGGCGTAGTTCCAAATTGAGCTTTAGAAGGAAGAACTGGAATGCCGGTAGATTTATTTTGATTGTGATACCTCGCCGATTGCCAAACTTAGTTATAAGGAAATAATGTTATATAATTTACCTACGAAGCTTATTTGGTAAACTGCAACAACGTATTTTGGTAGGGCGAAGTATTAATCAATTTATTGCACAGAAAGAAGTCGCCTAAGTTTTTTTTATGTTATTTGATAACGAGACGAGCTGATCGTTTGCCTGATGGTAAGCATAACATCGGCCCATAACAATTGCAGTGCCACCCAGAACTTTGAAACACAAAGGCCTGCGCGGCACTGCAGGGCGCTCGTTACCCTGAGACATTAGGTATTAAGTCTCATAAGCCCAGTAATTTCACTGGTGGTTTTCTAAAGCTCTGATATTTTGTTTCACTAGGTATAGACCGACAAACTACTGAATAAATAAAATGTTGGCACTCAATGTGATTTTCTCACTTCAATCACTTTGAGCACCAACATTAAGGTTTTAGTAGAAGATGACCTAGACCTAGTGGTCTGAATCCGCACTACAGGCTTGTCTTGACACGCCTGGGGGAGCCACGGGAACTTGAATTCGGACCCGTGGCACCCTCTGGCCCTCAAATGCATACAATTGCTTGTAAGCCGGAAAGAAATACATCATATCAAGAATTTCACAGTCAACATCGATTGCTCCCATAGCCATAGGTTAAGGCGTCTGGCCCGGATAGCTAGAAGACGCAGGTTCGAATCTTGTTGGAAGCGAAATTTTTGTGATGTATATATTTGTGTGCATACAATGGTGTACAGTGTCAGTTATTTCATGACTGCAAGATGAATATGACAATAATAATTATTTATATTACCATAGCCATTGGAAAAGCAATCAAGTGCGGGTTACTTTAAATAACAAGTCGACGTAACAAAAGTACATAAAAACATGATACCCAGTTTCACTCGGGATGATGTAAGGATTCTAACGATACCCCATACATCCAAATCTGTACATACATGAACTGTAAAAACATTACACTCCTTTTTTGTGCAGTCGTGTAAAAAGGTGGAGGAATTTGCCTTTTTTGCTTGCCACGTTAAGCAAACATTTAATTGAGCCAGTGCAATCTGCAAAGTCTAGACTCTAGAGTCTAGACAAACCGTCTCGACAAATGGGATTACGATTCCGGCAATCCGCTGCTGTTCAGCCGACATTGAACTTGACAGACGTATTCTGAAGAGGGTTTCACCTATGCCTTTTGAGAGTAGCGATAAGAATCGCTTTGAAATTCTAAATACTTGAAACTTGTGACACTGCAATTGTTATCGGTGGGCGTTATGCTTACCATCAGGCAAACGACCAGCCGGTCTAGTTATCAAATAGTACAAAAAAAACGTAAAATGACGGACATGTAAAAAGAAAAATTAAAAATAGAAGTTTGATGAAATTAAAAATATATGATTGTACAAGGATCCACCGTAAACGGAAAAAAACCATAACATAAGTAACTTAGCAGATAGCACTCAAACAATAGGGATGTTGACTCCTTTTTTTATGATGTTAATCAATTCGTTTTCTGATGAGAATCAAATGTCTGTATCGAAAAAATTGTAAATCGAACGCTAGAAACATCAAAAATGACAGTCTAAATCTGGCGTATCTACTGACCACTAAAACGCCCCGTACATACAAATTGGACTGAACATCTGACGTCACTTGTTCAACGCGGGCTGTAGAGCTGTACTAAAAACATGCATTTCGTTGATATGACCTTGAAAAGTTTAGTTCATGTAAATAGTTGTCATATATTTTTTTATTTATTAAAATGTAAACAATCTTATTGTATCATTTAAATTACTATTGGATGATAACTAAAAACTTTTTGATGCATTATCTTAGTGGAAATTATATATTTTTTATGAATTTAATTTTTATTGTGTTAATGTGATGTTCTTAAACCTGTATAGCGACAGTAAATATGTATTTTGTGTTTCATGCAACATCCCTATTACAAAACTTTTATAACGTATACTTAGTACTTACGTATAGTAACAAACGATCTGCCAAAGAGGGAAACTTTTGACATATGGGTGTTGTTTCTCCTTCCGCACAAAACATATTGTTATAATCAGGGAGGGTGACTTTGAATTATTCGTAACTTTGAGAGCTTTGTTGATACAAAAACGTCACAATATATCTTCTATACAAATAAATAAAATTTAAGTGTCTGTTTGTAATATCAAAATAACAGCTTTTTACTTAATGCATATGAAAGTATACCTACAAAAAATCAACCATTTTTTTTAATTTTTGTCTGTCTGTCTCTTTGTTCCGGGTAATCTCCGAAATGGCTGGACCAATTTTGACTGGACTTTCACTGGCAGATAGCTGATGTTACAAGGAATAACTTAGGCTATGTGAGGGAAGCCGCGGGGCACAGCTAGTTTTGTAATGATATATCTACGCATCACCGAATTTATTAATCAAAGTGAAATAAAACGTTTCACATTGTTTGCCGTACAAATCGGGTGATCGATTTTTTAGACACTTCCTGATTTTCTTTTTTTATCGTACTATTGGATAACGAGACGAGATGGACGTTTGCCTGATGGTAAGGATAACGCTGGCCCATAACAATTGCAGTGCCACTTAGAACTTTGAGACACAAAGACCTGCGCGGCACTGATTTGCACTCTTTCAAATTCAAATTCAAAATGCTTTACTTATATAGGCCCCAAGGGAGCACTTATGAAGGTTAAAATAAATGACTCTAACAGCGGGTTTCTGTAACTTTCGTCTACCCGAATCACAGACTAATGCTAACGCTGTCTTTATCAGAACATGCCATAAGTGTCAGCTAAGGGAATATCCAGGGAATGGACAACAATATTCTCCTCGCAGCCGCGGTCAATATCATAAGAACCACCAAGACTGCCGAGCGTGGTGTTTTATGACAAAATCCACCCTTTATTGAGGAAGTCTATATTGAGCTGAATAAATGAAAGATTTGTTTCTAAAATAAATAAACATAATATGTTCTTTATAATTTTGGTCTCTATATTCTATGTGACTCAAAGTGACAACATGATAAACCAAAACTGAATTAAATATTCATACGGATAGTATAAATCAAATTTGTTAACTCTACACAGCTATACTAATGAACCTATTATTACGTTACGAAGCGCATATTTTTATGTAAAATAAATGTCCCCTTGCGCGTACTAATCTGCAACCTTTACAGGCTGTAAAAAAGGGGCAACACTTATATTACAAGCTGGCTTACATAAAAACTCTTCCGTGGGTCGTAGCACACCTGCTACGATACGTACAACAGATGCTACGCTACGTAGAGCAGATGCTACGCCATGTAGCAATCTGAAATACTACAAAACTTAGAAATGTTAAAATGTAACGGAAAAAGCTGTAAAAGTGCGATTTAATAGTAGAATGTATTGGTTTTTGCAAGTTTAGGTTTTATTATATTACTAGCTTCTGCCCGTGGTTTCTCCCGCGTGGCGATTCCCACAGGGACAGTGCATTTCCGGGATAAAAATAAACCTATGGCACACTCCGGTCCATAAAATCTATTTATGCATAAAAAACATGTATCAAGGTTTGCGAGCATTGTGACGACAACTGACACTTTTGGTAACGCACTAGCCATAATGGTGTCTGGTCATCACTATTACGCTAATTTGGCAGTTTGGTAAATCATTATAATATCAATTTCCCTTCGGCCATATCTGTCAACTATGTTGTTGCATAGTTGATAGATATGACATTACCGACTTTTGGCACAATTTGCACTGATGCGAAGCAGTAATGTCCGTAATGTTACTGTGTTCTGGTATGATGAGGAAAGCATTCAGTAAAACGACTGGGCTTATGAGATTTAATACCTAGTTCCTCAGGGAAATGAGCGCACTGCAGTGCCGCGCAGGCCTTTTTGCTTCTAAGTGCTGAGTGGCACTGCGATTGTTATGGACCAACATTAAGCTTATCTTTAGGCAAACTTTTTTCACTCTACTTCTTTCTTCTTCTCGTTATCCAATAGTATAAAAAAAACGAGTAGGTCATATTTTTCATAAATATTTGTAAAACTTTGCATAACCAAGTGAATATACGCGTTGAACATCACTTTATTACTTAGACAGTCTCATATTCTCACCTAATCGTAGCTATAACAAACAACATAATAAAAGCTCATGAATATTTCATACAACAATAAACTTTACACCCTCTGAATATGGGTGAGAATTGCCTACTGTGAATAAGCACAGTTAGTTTATCATACAATTTGTTCGTGTGTATTATCCTTAATAGCCTAATTTAATACTTCATCTTTTAGTTTGTCTTAAAAAAGAAACGACTTGACTGATACAATTAGTTGACTGTAATCTACGCTATTTCAGCCAATGATTCTAATTACTAATACATATTCTTACTTCCATACTCGATCCGTCCTATCAATACATAATAATAAAATTGGTGTTTCTGTTTATAATGTCAAAATATTAGCTTATAACAGGAAAAAATTGCTTTAAAAAAGCGACGAACCGACTTCAGTGAGAAACTACTCAACCGATTTTGATGAAATTTCTATGGGACTAATCTGAAAGTACATTCTTTTAAATAAAAAAGAATTTTCCAAATCTGTTTACAAATGACATAGATATAAGGTAACAAACATAAAAAAAATAAAAATTATACCAACCAAATTGATAACATTCTCCTTTTTTGGAAGTCGGTAAAAAAGTAGCCTATGTTACTCTCCAGGAGGGCAATCGCGTTAAAAATTATCAACCAAACCGCTAGTAAACCACGACCGCATAACAGCTTTTTGACCGTTTCGTATCGCGCTAATAGTTTTACCAAAAGTTGAGACGTATCTCGACAACAACTGACAGTTAACGCTGTCAAATGAACGGCAATATCGAAGTCCACACGCCTGAACCGAAACTAAATAACAGTTGGTATCAAACCACAACCAAACCATAACTGTACGCTGTCATTTCAAATTAGCGCGATCGGGGCCCAGTCCATAAACTATATCTATGTCAAATCCGTTGTTCCATTGCTGCGTGAAAGAAAGACACACGAACAAACGTACAAACACTCTTTCCCATTTATTTATAGTACCTACGGATGTAGTTACTGCAGGCAACCATATGTTTTATGTTTAAAAGTATGCATACGTCACTTTAAGGACGAACTAGTCGTTCATTTTGTCCATACAACCGTACTTGGGTGATTACTCCACTACTTGACGTTTTAAGTCCAAAATTAAGAATAATATCGATTTATCTCTTCGTTATCTAGGTCAGCCTGCTAATTATACAGAAAAAAATAAGTGGCTTAAAAGTAAGGAGCCTTCAAACATCTGTATTTTAGCACGTATTTTAACGCAAGTTTGGACGTAAATAAATTACAAAAGGATTACGAAAACTCGAAAATAAGGTACATACTAACAAGCTTTAGTTTATTGACATTTCAAATAACTTTGGTCTGACTAAATACATTCAGTAGTTTTGTCGTAAAACCCCAAGCACCAGAAGCCAATTCGTACATTTTTGCGCACCGGTTTTTGACTTTTCGGTTTTCATCGCGACTTTACGAGAGTGTGTAATTGTGTGTGTGCGAGCATTAGCCTCATACTACTCATCGCTGCAGAGTCTTACCTTGTCCCACGAATGTTAGATGAAATAGCATGCATTTTAGCCGCGCCCACCGATGAGTTCGCTCCATGGACTAGTAGGCTCTTAAGTGTGCGTAATTGCACATTAAACCAAGCCACGCCGTTTCTTATTTGCGTTGCACGAATACGCGCGCTTTAATAGAAAGAAAATGGTTTTATTATGTTAATAACATGAGAATCAAGTAGTTAGTTTGTTTACTGTTTTACTGTGTATTCACGTTAAATGCTGCTTTGGGTGGTTTGTGATTACCTTAATAGTTGGGGGCTACTATGGGAATAATGTCACGTTATTCTCGATCGCTTGAATTGCCTAACATCACCATTTGCCAGAATGACAATTTTTTGTTATAATTCTGTGTAATTTATTTAAATGACTACCTGCATAATATACTACAATCATTTCTAATGTACGTAAAGTACCATTTATGACGGTTAAGATTAGTGAAAATGAACATAATGTATAATGTAACGGGGTGTTTATTATCCATTTTGTTTATATTATATTCCGTATATTTTGGCGATATTGTAAGCTTGTAAGGATCGTGTTTAGCAATCACGTTCAAATTAAAAAATTAAATGATTTATAGAGTTATATGGTTAACATCATGTTCCTTAAATTAATTAATTTATAGGTGAAAATGAAAGGAGAATTTGTGTTAGGCAGCAGTAAAAAAAATTATCAATAACTAAAAATGGTATATCTGGAAATTTTATAGAACTCAAACTATACGAACGCAGTTCGACTTTTCGTAGTACACCACACGTTACGGTAGGTACACGGCAATGATTAAATTGTCCACTTTACGTTATTCACGTTGTTTTACTGCCCGTTGTTAAAGCGTAGTAAAGTTTCAATTAATTAATTATTATAAAAGTAGCAGCTTTGTCGTTTCGCTGATGAAAATGGCGATATTTTTGGAGCTCATAAACTTATGGTACTTGGTACTAGGTATGGTATAATAAATGCTTTTGTTCCGGGTCTGTTTTTGCGTTGGGTTCTGTGGGGTGTATGACTTTGTTTCTTTTTTTTCTGATAGTAGGCGTTACGCCTGCTTGTAACAATAATTGTAGTGCCAACCATAACTCTCCAACATAATTATTATTTTAATTCATTTTATTTTTATTTTATTTCTCATATAATCATACCTTAATATATCTGAAGAAAAAGATCAATTTATTCTACTCGTTGCTTTATTTAACGTTTAATAACACAATTACAACATAAAATTATAATAAATGATTATAAATAAAAAAAAATATTGCACTACAACTGTAAATTGTTAAGAAAAAATGCAAATACTATGAACTATGGCTCCTACGAATGCTGTTGGATGTTTCAACACAAAACATCTGAAATAATTATGTAAGCGCTGCCGTTAGTAACTTTAAGTTAGCCGCTTGCATTGCTAACTTGTGTCTCATAGTTACTATTAAAGTTGTTTAACAGCGCCATCTATGACTTGCGCTTAGAAACATTTCATCCAGTACCAAGGTTCTCCTGCAACTTTGTCGAATCATAATGTTTCTGATAGACGGCGGGCTATTGCTATTTTTTGGGCAATAAGCTAAGCATGAAAAGCAATGAACTGCAAAATCAGTTTGTCTTAAACTTGGAATTAACATTCAACTTCAAGTTGAAATGTTAATTCATTTCAAAATTACTTTTACCAATCGTGAATTCATAAATGAAGGGAAAGTTAAGGATTATTTTAGAACTGTCTAATTAATAGGGAAATTTTGGGGTTTATTCAATCATACATAGATAGATACACACCAAGAGCCTAGTGGTTAACACAAGTGCAAATTTCAATGCGAAAAAAGTGTTTTTGTAATGTTAATTTAAAAAGTTATTAACACCTTGTTAAAACATATGTTATAACCTCCCCCCGGAAAAGTTAATCTCAGATGGCGCCACAACCGCTGGTGCTTGTCATTGACGTTTACTTCGGGGGTTAATGAATTAAACTAACCAGTATACTTGTTCGGTCCATAAAAATCATTACATTTGAAATGGTCACTACATAATCTAGAAAAATATTCCAATAATATTTGATGCGAAATGCTTTGGGTCCACAGTTTCCGTTTTTTTTTGTCAGAAGGGAAACCTTTGTGTTTATAAATAAGCACTGTGTCTCCCCATTTTAGCACAAATCGAATATACAGCCTTTGACGAAGAGTTGTACGTGCGAGTCGAGTGGCGCGTCCAAATTCGAAATTCGATCAGTAAAACGTATGATTTTGACACTGGCAGTTAAACGTCAAGCAGCGTTTAAAAGCCACAATCTAAAGAAGAAGAAAAAAACGCATGATTGCATGCGGATGGAATGTATAAGCTTTTGGTATCTAACAATCACGCGATCGGCTACGCGCGACTTAACTCGCGACCCGACTCTCGCAACAAGCTCGCGGAAGTTAATAGTTGTGCAAACAGAATATGTAAATTGATTTTCCTAAACACATACTGGAGTAGTAACTTATCGATTTGATACTTGAGCTTGTATATACTGTAGTTAGATACATAGCGAGGAAGGAAAGTATCAAAAAAGTACAAACACAAATATACGTAGCTTAAAGAAACTTATAAACACACTTCCAGTTTACCAATGTTTTCTTATTTAGTTAGTAGATCACCTCTCTCTGTTTTTGTAGGTTAACATGAAATGTTTATTTTTATCAAAGGTCGTTCACCAAATTTATTTTTCATTGTCCAGGTACTTGACTCTTCCGACAGAAGCAAGAGGCGTGAAATTAAAACAATTGAGATGCCTTTAGAAGTCAAAATTCGGAGCTAATTACTACGAAGTATCTTATAAAATTAAGAAGACTCTTTTGCCACTGAGGAAAAGTGGCTTATAGTCCATCAAACTTGGGATATTATGTGGCACTTTTTAAAAGTCAAACAGTGGGCATAATATACTAAAAATGAAATTAAATCCAACGATAGAACTATTACTCAAAAGATATTGATATTATGAAAAAATAAAATTTATTTGAAACCACGCGATTTCAACGATTCAATGATATGTGGAAGGGATGTTTTCCGGTTTTTTTTTAATTTATGTTATTTGGTAACGAGACGAGCTGGTCGTTTGCCTGATGGTAAGCATAATAAACACAAAGCTCTGCGTGGCACTGCAGTGCGCTCGTTACCCTGAGACATTAGGTATTAAATCTCATAAGCCCAGTAATTTCACTGGATACTCTGCTCATCAAACCGGAACACAGTAATGCTTGCACACTACTGCTTGGCGGCAGACTTCACGAGCAAAGCGGTGGTAACAACCCAGACGAACACTCGCAGAAGAGTTAGTCCTACCACACACATTGCAAGTTGTAAAAAAACTTATCATTGAATAAACCAATAAAGCTATCAAAACCTGTAATGCTGACATTGATGGCGTAGTATTGAATAAAATTCGTATGAAGTGTCGTAAAGGTAAAAATGTGGGTAACGCAATAAAATTCAATCTTTATTTTGGGTTATGAGTGCAAAGTACTAAAAATGTCCATATAAACATTTTTACTGGAGAGCATGACTTTATTATGGGTTATATTGGACCGCATGAAGTAATACCGTGTAAAGTATTTACGCACACTTTCTTTTTTTTATAAACAAGGGCATAATTTTTTCAAGTAAAATTTTAAAAATAAGTAGAATGCAAGCTTTGCATTATTCTGCCCGCATGTTCAAGAACCACAAAATTTGAGGATATGTGAGCTGCAAGCCGCACCGGGCCCGCGTGGTGGATTATGGCCCATAACTTTCCTTCTGAGAGAAGGCCGGTATCACAGCAGTGGTATCATAAGTGGCTGATAATGTGAGCAAGTTGAACATAACTGAGTCTTATAAGTTTTTAAACTTTCATGGTCACTAACACAAGAGTTAACTTTAGTAACGGGATATTTACCATGTATCTATATCCTTGTATGTATCTATAAATGTGTCGAAAAAAGTTCGCGAGCAGATACCATAAGTTACGTCTGTCGAGATAAACATCGAGTTGCGTGTGACTCTTGTGTTGGTGGTAACGGCATCGAGCCGAAAAAACGCGAACGAAAGAAGGTAGACCGGTTCGTTTGCTCGTAGCTGTATCGAAGTCTACAATCTACCCGCAGTAACTTCAGTTTCCTCGTGAACATGGCGCTTGCAACAGTGCCGAAATATCGAGTGCTCAAAAGAAATAAAGTACATGGTAAATATCCCGTTACTAAAGATAACTGAGTCTAAGAAAAAATTCACAAATTCATAAATGCTACGCTCCTCAATCCACTTTAAAGCAATAAGCCATTTTAGCTAGCCGAGTTAAACCACAAATTGATAAGGAGACATGGACACTGGACAGTTCCTAAGTGAAGTCCGAGGGTTTAAGACTTGGTTATTACTTGAGACTATCTTAATCCTTCTTTAATATGCGTGGTCATACTTTGTAATGGAATTTAATGCGTCAACAGCTTGTGCTAACTGTTTTAGACTGATTTTTAACCGACTTCCAAAAAAGGAGAAGGTTATCAATTCGGTGGGGATTTTTTTTATGTTTCTTACCTCAGATCTCCGTCATTTCTAAACGGATGCGTTTAGAAACGGACGGAGTTTACAATGGAATGCGTTTTTACTGCAACTGTGTTTGTACTGCAAGTCTTTGTAATTTTTTTTTATGTTATTTGGTAACGAGACGAGTTGTTCGTTTCGCGGTCGTGGTAAGCATAACGCCGGCCCATAACAATAGTAGTGCCACTAAGAACTTTGAAACACAAAGGCCTGCGCGGCACTGCAGTGCGCTCGTTACCCTGAGACATTAAGTATTAAGTCTCATAAGCCCAGTAATTTCACTGGATACTCTGCTCATCAAACCGGAACACAGTAATGCTTGCACATTACTGCTTGGCGGCAGACTTCACGAGCAAAGCGGTGGTAACAACCCAGACGGACACTCGCAGAAGAGTTAGTCCTACCACTAACAAAACTTCTTTTGTGTCTCATAACTTCGGCGTGGTACTGTAATTGTTAAGGAAAGGTGCTTGGCCTACCGTCAGCCAAAGTTCATAACAACTACATACTTCAATATCAAAGCACAATAAACTTCTCAAATATAATAATTTCAGATCATACGATCCAATCCGCAGGCAGGAAGTCAGTTTATTTAAATTCAGTTGGACGGCTCAATTCAATTCCTCATTAAAACTTTCCGGAACTGTTACAATGGCGGATCCATGCATCATTCGTTTCCGGTAAATAATTGCATTTTATTACAGTATTATTTATTGAGTGGCGGTATTGGACAGGAGTTGTTAAAAACTTTCTGCTTGTTCAATAGAATATCAGCGCAGTACCGCCCGCTGAAATTAATTTTGTATGTACAATTATACACGCAGATCATGCACCTATTTCAGCGCATAAGATTTGCTTGTGATGTGAAGGCAGCTATCAGGATCTGTTAGCATGTTTTTTTTTATGTTATTTGGTAACGAGACGAGCTGGTCGTTTGCCTGATGGTAAGCATAACGCCGGCCCATAACAATTGCAGTGCCACCCAGAACTTTGAAACACAAAGGCCTGCGCGGCACTGCAATGCGCTCGTTACCCTGAGACGTTAGGTATTAAGTCTCATAAGCCCAGTAATTTCACTGGATACTCTGCTCATAATACCGGAACACAGTAATGCTTGCACACAACTGCTTGGCGGCAGACTTCACGAGCAAAGCGGTGGTAACAACCCAGACGGACACTCGCCGAAGAGTTAGTCCTCCCACTAACCATTCTGGCAATTTAAATTATGCAAGGTGTCTTTTTACACCACAAGGTAACACGAGTATGTCAACTTGTATATTAGCTCATACCTATAACAACATTGCCCCTAGGGTAGCTGTTTTAGGGTGGATAAATGGAATAACCCTACAGTGCCACCTATAACTTTGAAACAAACGCCTGCGTGACACTGCAGTGCGCTCGTTCGTGGTACTGAAAGATTCAGGGTCCTCAATCTCAAACATTAGGTTTTAAGGCTGATATTCAGAGACGACAGCTTAAAACGATCTAAGAACTGTCTTAGCCAAGCATCGGCTAAGCCGCTCAATCGAATTCGTATTCAGAAACAAAGTTCGTGCACGGTCTAAGCTAAGATCACACTCTCGTTATCTATGGCTGTTAAGTTTTTAATTTTTTCACCGGAACGTTTACCGGTTTTATCATTTATGTATGAATAGCAATACAACAAAGATAGCGATATACAAAATGTCACTGGAGTGAGTGAAACAACAATATTAATGCTATAAATCTATTTTGATATTATAATAAATGAAACATGTTAGTTTTGAAGTTTGACATTTCAATGTTTGGTTATTATGGTTTCTACCGTTATCATTCGGTGGCGCCACTTCTGTTTTGAGAGCGGCTCAAGTAGTCGATATTGACTACTCAGGCTTTGCTTAGCATACGCTAAGTTTAAGTAGTGTTCCAAATGTCTCTGAATACAAATTAGAGCGTAAGCACTACTTTTTGACATAAGGAAGACAAAGTCCACGCTTAGACTCGTCTCTGAATATCAGCCTTAGGCTGATATTCAGAGACGACAGCTTAAAACGATCTAAGAACTGTCTTAGCCAAGCATCGGCTAAGCCGCTCAATCGAATTCGTATTCAGAAACAAAGTTCGTGCACGGTCTAAGCTAAGATCACACTCTCGTTATCTATGGCTGTTAAGTTTTTAATTTTTTCACCGGAACGTTTACCGGTTTTATCATTTATGTATGAATAGCAATACAACAAAGATAGCGATATACAAAATGTCACTGGAGTGAGTGAAACAACAATATTAATGCTATAAATCTATTTTGATATTATAATAAATGAAACATGTTAGTTTTGAAGTTTGACATTTCAATGTTTGGTTATTATGGTTTCTACCGTTATCATTCGGTGGCGCCACTTCTGTTTTGAGAGCGGCTCAAGTAGTCGATATTGACTACTCAGGCTTTGCTTAGCATACGCTAAGTTTAAGTAGTGTTCCAAATGTCTCTGAATACAAATTAGAGCGTAAGCACTACTTTTTGACATAAGGAAGACAAAGTCCACGCTTAGACTCGTCTCTGAATATCAGCCTAAGTCTCATAAGCCCAGATGCAGAGACACAGGCGAGCCAAGAGGCAAAGGCGAGAGAGAGTAAGGACTCTGGGCTGACGGATCGCACTTTTCCTACAGTTTTCAGAACCCAATATTCTCTATCATTAATCTTCAACAACCACTCAAAAAGTCACAAAAATTCCATCAGAATCGTAACGATGTAATTATGCATATTGAAAATTCCAGATAGCAATTTTCGGCTTAAATTTCGATAGCGATGCATAAATAATATAATCTATATTTCGCTGGAGCAATTCCATTTGGTTTCATTCTTGTTCATATAGAATATGAACAGTAAGAGAATATAGTAGCAGCTGTTGTAACCCTAACGGCGCGTTCACACATTGACGTATCGTTATTATTTCCGGATCGTGATTTAACACGATTCGTTTTTCCAGTGGTATTCTTCTGCATTAGCCGTACCACACGCTCACGATGCTCAAAAATCGAAAAATAACGAATACGTGCAAAAATGCGAATCTGTCAATGCGATGGTAGTGGTAGTGGATACAGGTGCAGTCCCACTAATATTATAAATTCGAAAGTGTGTTTGTTGATTTGTTGGTTTGTCCTTCTTTCACGCAGTAACAGAGCAACGGATGGACGTGATTTTTGGCACAGATATAATTTGTGGACCGGAGAGTAACATAGGCTACTTTTTATCCCGGAAAAATGCATGGTTCCTGTGGGAACGCGATTGAAGACCGCGGGCAGAAGCTAGTATATTATAATAAATGCGAAAGTGAGTTTGTATGTTTCTTGGTTTGTCCTTCTTTCACGCAGCTACAGAGCAACGGATCGACGTGATTTTTTGCATAGATATAGTTTATGGAAAGGAAAGTAACATAGCCTACTTTCTATCCTGGAAAATGTACGGTTCCTGTGGGAACGCGGGTGGAAACCCCGGGCAGAAGCTAGTATGTTTATAAGTGCAAGTTTCACACGTCTAAACACGAGCTCCTAAGCTGAAATGCATAACAATAGTTTTAGACAAAATATTATCAAATCTGCAGTACGGTGAACGCTTAGCCTGTAACTTTAAAAGGTACTCTACCTGTCCTGTCTACCTTACCTCGAACACTACAAAAAGTTTAAAATATCGGTCAATAAAGTAATGTAAAATATAGCGTATATTTTAAAGACCATAAACAGTTGTAAAAATCAATTTAAACACTATCCAAAGAGTCGATGCCCAGGTAAGCCAATGGTAGAATACAATAAGTTAGTTACCTTACTGACAATTTTCATATTGAGATAAGATTACGTATTTGCATTTTAAGGGGATAGGGGCAATTCGCTCGAGTATATCAATTTAAATATTTTTGTGCCTAACCTTTCTCAATGTTTTACTGCTTTACTCGTATAATATCAGTATAGATTACGCCAGCTCTGAACAATTGCAGTGCCACTCAGAATTTTTAAACACAAAGGCCTGCGCGACACTGCTGCTCTTGTTTTCTTGGGACATTATTCATATAGATATTAGGTATATTATGAGACATATCTAAACTATACAAATAAATAAAATTAAAGTGTATATTTGTAATGTTAAAATAACAGCTTTTTACTAAATGCATATGAAATTATATACTGTAGGTACTTTTACCAAAAAAAACATTATTATTGAATTTTTGTCTAGTGCCTGGTTGTTTGTTCCGGCTAATCTTGAAACGGCTGCATGCTGGACCGATTTAGACGGGACTTTCACTGGCAGATAGTTGATGTTATAAGGAGTAACTTAGGCTAAGCTTTACGTGGGCGAAGCCACGAGGCAAAGCTAGTTTCTAATAAATAAGCCCAGTAAATTGACTGGTGCGGCAGCTGAATCCACTGAGAACCTCAAAAGGCGCAAATATAGTAGTCTTGATAGTAGTTACATATTTGAGCCTTTTGGGGTTGAGACACTTGGACCGTGGGGACCTGGAGCTCATCGAATTTTTAAAGACCTTTCAGGGCGTCTGGTCGAAGCCACACGTGACCAAAATGCTGGCCTCTACTTAGGTCAAAGATTAAGCATTGCCATTCAACGTGGCAATGCTGCCAGCATTTTGGGAACTTTGCCTACTGGTAGCGGATTATTAGATTAAGATTGTAAATAAATTAGTGTGTATTTTATTTAGTAAATTGACTGAGTACTTTGCTCATGGAACCGGAATTCTAAAATACAAAGAATAAATATAATTTTGTAGTAAAACCGCAAAACTATGACCAAGTTGGAACCTGTGTTCATAGCTGTTTGCGCAATTCATCGAAAATCACGTTCAGAGCCGAGATTTCTTTCAGCTTTCATGTGGCAATGCAATACTCTACTCGTTTCGATTGCGAGCGGGAAAAAAAACAATAAGCCTGTGTTAAGGATTTATATAGAAGGGCACCGGGTGGCTGGACTTGGGAAAAATGACGAGAGACAGCGATTGACGGCTCCGTAGCTAAGTTCGTAGTAACCCTGCCTGCAAAGCGAGGGGTCCCGGGTTCGATTCCCGGCTGGGGCAGATTTTGTGTAAGCATAAAGTTTGTTCTCGGGTCTTGGATGTTTGTGATGTGTATCTGTGTATGTCCATGCCACCTGCGACACAAGGAATCCTAGTGCGGGGTATGAGTGTGTAAGAGTATGAGTGTGTAAGCGTTTATTTAAAATTCTCTAAGCTTAAAGCTAAGCTCAAACTATTTTAGAGTTCATTGGACACTATAACCTGAATAGTGACTTGGTGGTAGGACTAACTCTTTTGCGAGTGTCCGTTTGGGTTGGTACCATCGCTTTGCTCATGAAGTCTGCCACCAAGCAGTAATGTGCAAGCATTACTGTGACCCGGTTTGATGAGCCAGTTAAATTGCTGGGCTTATGAAACTTAATACCTAATATCTTAGGCAATAAGTCAAACGCAGTGCCGCGCACGCCTTTGTATTTAAACGTTCTAGGTGGCACTGCAATTGTTAGGAGCCAGCGTTATGCAGTTATCGTCAGCCAACCCCCTCGATTCATTTCGCAAATTTAGAAAAAAAAATATATGGCTACACTTCCCGCTACAGTATTTAACTTACACCAATCCAAATAGGAAGTCTGCTTTATGACATCGGGTCACACGAGCGAACTATTTTATGAGAAGTCTTACAGCTGCCGAGAAGAATATGAAAAGTTCCCGGATTATAAAATTCGAGACCATTTTCAATAATAATTTATTTATAGAGTCCACAGACAAAAAATTGGACCGCAAGGCCGTCTGCAAAGTGAATTCGATTAAATGTATCTGACCTGATTTGGGCCTGATGCGTTCGCACCCGCTACGTACGCCTTACCACATCTCCTTGTTTCGGTGATCTGTGGTACGTACATGCATACTAAAACAGAATTGTTAACGTTTGGTACAGTCAATGAGTCGAGTCAATAAGGAGTATTTTTACAAAAAAGATCTTACTTAAACACACAATTTGAAAAGACAAATTGTAATAGACTACTAGTTATTCACGGTTATGATAAAAAAATATACACTTGCACACCGCATTTAAAAATGCTAATTAACAATAAAGTAATTATTTTAGTAGGAAACTTAGTACAAATATATGAAAGGATTAAATGTACGTACATAAAATAAAATACAGTAACGCAAGACACACACATTTCAAAAGCCGTCCGGAACTAAAATTCTTTCTTCTCTTAGTCTACGTCTCTTGAGGCTTCATCTTCCTTATCTTGAGCATCTTGTCTCTTATCTTCAGATGAATCAGCCCAGTTCCTCAGGTCATGTAGGCGAGAGAGTACAAGGAGGAATGCACATATTCCTTCGCCTGCATGGCCTCAGGAGCAGAGCACTGCTGCCACCTTTCTTTATTAGATAACATTACAAAGATATAAAAAATATAAATCATTTATTTAGATACAAAAGTAATAAAGAATGAAAAATTAAAAACTAAAAGAGAACTTTAACACCTAATATCAATAAAAAAAATTAAGAATATAATTAAAGATCGTTTGAACTATCAGACAACAAAATGGTCTAAAAATTAAATAGTTCAAATGATCTCAGAGTTCCCAAAATGCTGGCTGCGTTGCCCCGCTTGGCAAGATAGATAATTTAAGCGAGAAAAAAAACCAAAAAAATACAATAAATTAACTTCAGTTATAACTTACTACTAATACTAAAATATAATATGTGTCGATACTAAAGGTACGCATCAAAGACTATAAATCCTGTTGACTAATGATACAACTTCCCCTCATGCGAAAACGAACTATGTAAATGCACTACTCGCCACTGCGAGTACGAGTGCAGACTTATAACTTATCGATATTCAATGTATACTTTACAATTAATATATATACCTACTATTATTAATTATTTTGGAAAAATAATAACCTTTCGTTTGGATTTGTTAACCGACTTCGAAAAAAGAGGAGGAGGTTAAATGTTCGACTGTATGTATTTTTTAAGTATTTTAACTGATTTCTCCGTCAATTGTGGACCGATTTTGAAAATTATTTTTGTTGTTTAAAAGTGTATCATCTCAAGGTGGTCCCATATACATTTTATGGAAGATCATCTAAAGATGAAAAAATGGTACTTGAATTTTCATATATCGCGATATTTTCATCGAAGTAGGTTCCCGGTTTTTTTAAAGTATTTCTGCCTTTTGTTGTTAGATTTCCAGACATCCCAGAAATCAAGGAAAAGTGGATAGAAGCGACTCAAAAAGAGAATTGGTTCCATACATCGCAAGTCATGGAATCCATTCAGTAGCTTCGACGTGATGCGTGGCCAAAATACAGACAGACAGACAAAAATAAAAATACAGTTTTGGCTTCAGTATAGATAGGAGTGCCATCCAAAAAAAATGTGACCTGGAGTTTTATTATAAGTAGTATTATAGATTAATTTATAAAGTAAGTATGTATTGTCTAGGTTTTCCATATAATAATTTATTATTAATCGTATATGTCAGGGAATCAAGAATGCGATGCTAACTACCTATTCAATTTTATCGATATTATTCTGTTCAGTAGTAGTCGTACCACATCACTAAATTACGTCATCCAAATGATCAGCCAATTGCAAGCATAGAATATTACCTCGCCCCCTGCCCGCGCCGGTGAGATATGTTTGTATGAGGATTTGTGTTTATGAGCTATCAACAGGCTAAATAATCTGTGGTACGCATACACCTTATAGTGATGCAATGGTGTTGTAGGTCTATAATAAGATTATTGTTACAACAACAAAAAAACCCAGATATTACGAGTGGTAACGATAATCGATCAGCTGCTTAATCTTGACACTTGATTACAATCGTAAATTGGGATTAGGATCGAATTCATTGCATTTTTGTTAGGTTTACTCTTTAACGCAACACTAGCGCACGACTAGAACCAATTTCGGTGGAATTTATTGGAACTAAATGCGATTTTGACATTGATCTATATTGAAATTGGAACAGAAACTTAATTTAAGCTAGCATTGGCGCCATAGTATCTACAAGCTTAAAATATATTAACATAAATACACATAAGAATCGCTATTAAAATAATTATGAACGTTTCAATATTCAAAGATGATTACATATCAATCAAATTAAATTATGAACTGAGCTGTTAATTATTAACCTACTGACTTACGAACTAAGATTAATTTTATTTTGCTCACACAATACAGGATAAAATAAAATTGTAACATGGAATAAAATTTCATATATTATACTCCGTCCAAACATTTACCAGTTCGGGTCAGTGATGTCATAATGCCTTCATGTTCACGAAAATAACAAACAATGTTAAAGAAAGTAAACTTAACAATAAATGTATAACGCGTGGTTTAATAGTCATGCGCGTGAATAAGGCAGAATAATAAAAAAAAACGGTAATGTAACACGCATAAATATTGTAATATCCACCACACGACCCCCTTTACCGGTTCGAGATACCGGTAATACCGGTTCATAACCCCGAGTTATGTTTTACTCGAGACGTTTATACCGCATCGCATCTGAAAGATGATCAACTACACGCTTGCACGGTTTTTACGATATCACGGAAGCAATGTAAGATGTAGTAGAACTTGCGATACGAATCTTGAATATATATGTACTGTTTATGTGGACATAGATCAGTCAGGTGATAGTGTATAGTATTGTTAGTGGTAGGAATAAATCTGCTGCGAGTGTCCATCTGGTTTGTTATCACCGCTTTGCTCCTGAATTCTGCCGCCAAGCAGTAGTGTGCAAGCATTACTGTGTTCCGGTTTGAAGAGCAGAGTGGCAACTTGATATAAGTCATTGGTGCGGGCCGAGTCGAGATTCGAACTATGGTGCGTCGGATTGAAAGTCGCATAAGTTCCAGCTCGGCCACACTCAACATAACTCAACCCTCGTAAAACTCAGATGACTTAGCTAACCCGCTAGAACAAACGGCTCGTCTAAAGTTATGCTGTCGGAAAAAGCAAATGCGACTTTTCCTCCGGGTCGCTAAAATTCGGCGCTTAGAACTGATTAGCGAATTATGCGGGAGAAGTGAGAGAAAGGAAAGGGAGGAGATAAGATAATGGGACACGTTTGTGTGGGTTGTATGTGGAACAGTGAAATATCGGATGTTTGAATATTGTTATGTTTTGTGTTACAATCAGCAGTCAGCACAGTGAAGGAAAACTTTCTGAAGATTACTTCACATCCAAGAAGTAGGTATACTGAAGTGTACACTGGAGGGGACAGCACGGTGGATTGTTCTCAGTCAAAGACTTTAAATAATCTGTGTTCTCAGGGCCCCGATCGCGTTAATTTGAAATGACAGCGTACGGTTATGGGTTAGTTGTAGTTTGATTCCAGCTGTAGTTTAGTTTCGGCTCAACTGTGTAGAATTCGGTATTGCGCTAAAAAAAAAGTTGCCTCTTGCTAACTTTTTTACAACCCTTCATTTGAAAGCGTTAACTGTCAGTTGTTGTCGAGAAACGTCTCAACTTTTGGTAAAACTATTAGCGCGATACGAAACGGTCAAAAAGCTGTGAAGCGGTTGTAGTTTAGTAGCGGTTTGGTTGATAATTTTTAACGCGATTGCCCTCCTGTACTCTCTCTGAAACGGTGGCGTATGTCGTGCCATGATGATGATTGTGTTTTGTGATTGGAATCTTTCAGGTTACTTCTTAAATTATAGGTGCATTGCGTATTGGTAGCACATTTTCTAGAGTTTATCTAGACAGATACAATTTTGGTGAAACTTCAACCACCTTCTCAGCCTATTATTATATCTGTGTACATACTGATCTATTTACTAATCTATACTGGTTATTTGTTTAATTAATTTCAATTAAAAACATAACCAGATTTTATCTGTTTCTCTATTTTGTGTGTCAATAGCGAGCGCTTTTTCTTAATTAAATACAAAGTACGAAATAACGTTCAACAAAATGCAAACGCATCGCCATTTTCAACCTTATTTCAATACAAAAGGATTATACCTAAAAAAAAGATCAGCTTATTACAGGACCTAGACAGTATACAAGTGTAAGCAAGAATCAAAAGGTGACGTAAGCAATAACACAGTTTATCTCAAATCATAAAATTAGAGTTGAGATAAAAAAACTTCAATATGGATAAGCAGAGGAAGTTGGAGTCTAAAACACGCTGATCAGAAAATGCAATTTGTTATCCTAATCTCTGTTCTTCGCTCCTCCAATTTTCGTTAAATTGTTTGCAAATAAAGTGTGTATTTATCCTTGTATCCTAGATTACGTTAACATTTTAATCCACATCGTTCTTTTGATGTCACGTTAAAGGTGTAAGTAAACGCTGATCTGAACTGATCTTGACAATCCGGCGCTTAAAGCTGATTGATTACTTTATAGGCTACTAGCTTCTGCCCGCGGTTTTCACCCGCGTTCGAACAGGAACCGTGCGTTTTTCCGGGATAAAAAGTAGCCTATGTTACTCACCGGTACATAAACTATATCTATGCCAAAAATCACGTCGATCCGTTGCTTCGTTACTGCGTGAAAGAAGGACAAAACAACAAATCAAAAAACCAACAAACACACTTTCGCATTTATAATATTAGTATGGATTTTTAATATGATAAAATTGGATGTTTTTGCAGAGTATGCTGCATTAAAATCGGATACTGAACGTAAATAACTAAATAAAACTTTAGAATTGTTTGAAAACTTTATGAAATATGTTTTATAGTGTTTACCGACACTAGCGGATGTTCACGCAAATATAAACATCACAAAAATTTCGCTTCCCATCCATTTCGCTTCCAATTTTCGCAATCGTTACAAAGCGGGTCTGCTTGGAGCTACGGCTTGTAAGCCGAAAAGAAAACATCATATCAAGAATTTCGCCGTCCACATCGATTCCTCCCATAGCCTAGTTGGGTCTAGACTCTATATAACCAGAAGACGCAGGTTCGAATCCTGTTGGAAGCGAAGTTTTTGTGATCTATAATTCCGTGTTTGAAAACTGTTCGAAACAAAATTAACACACTTCTTACGCTAAATTAAACAACTTTTAACGGCTATTTTATACCATTTGCATAAAGACGCAATGGTGAGCATAACACCAGACCATAACAATTTCAGTACCACTAAGATCTTTAAAACACAACGGCTTGCACGGTACTAGGTCTCAAGGTTACGAGCGCACGTATATTAGCATACCTACGTCTCATAAACCCAGTAATTTCCCTGACTACTTTGCTCATCAAACCGAAATACAGTAGTGCTTGCACATTACTGCTTGGCGGCAGATTAAATGAGCAAAGCAACTGGGGTGCTACACACCCAGGAGGATGGACACTCTCAAAAGAGAGCTAGTCCTACAACTTGGAAAAAATATCGCGTACATTATTTTAATTGCCGATGATTTTCCGGGCAAGGCCCCTGGACCCTGGTCCCTGGACTCACACCAATATTCGTACCGGGAAAAAGTCTAACGCGAGTCTAAGTTCACTTCTTGCTTCATTGCTTCAAAAAGCATATTATACAATTAAAGATTTTCTAAATGACAAATGTTTCTGGCAGGATATTAATATTAACAATGTATTACGAGATGTATAATTTTGTATTTTATAAAAAAAAATCTTACTATTTTTGACATTTTGGTAATATGTATTTTTAGTAATTTTATTATTTTTAAACAATTATATCCTTTAAAATAATTGTATTATGTAGAATTTGTGTTGACAATTCATAAGTGTACTTAAATGTTCCAATTTGAAATAAATATATGAATATGAATATGAACACATCGCCATTGGAGATCAGGCGAGATATCGATCAAATAAGCACAATCAAAATGATTTGTTACGACGGCTTTATGATATTCAAACGACTTGTTTGTTTATTGTTTTAAAAAGCTTTTTAGTAGTCATAATTAGAACAAAACTTTTTGGGTTAAAAACAATCGCTACTCACTTTTAAACCTAATTAGGACCTACTTGAATACCTAATTTGAAGTTCGAATCAGCCCAAACTCGTTGATCCAGAAGTGAATATAACTTGCCAGTGTTATCAAAAAGGTTAACTGACTTGCTCTAACTGAATTATTCTAACAAAATACGCCGAACACGAATAACGCTGCAATCTGGCCGTTCGAAATTTAATTTAATTTCATCCAATTAGAAAGTGGAACGCGATGGCGGGATGTGACAAATTGCAGGAAGTGAAAGTTCCTCTCTCGCCACCTCTTCGTTATTGTGCGCCGTGAGATGCAGAATGTGTTGAGATTAACAGCCCAAGCAGTATTTAGTGGTAGATTAAAATGTATTAAAAGATTGTTCTCTGGGAGAGAAGTGGATAGCAAATGAGAAAGTTAGGTTATATCTCGTTGTAAGTATAGAACGTTTTTGTTTTTAGATTAGGACAGCTTATAAACTGCTACTACGTAACTATTACTAACTTTGTTAGTGGGAGGATTAACTCTTCTGCGAGTGTCCGTCTGAGTTGTTACCACCGCTTTGCTCGTGAAGTCTGCCACCCCAAGCAGTAGTGTGCAAGCATTACTGTGTTCCGGTTTGATGAGCAGAGTATCCAGTGAAATTACTGGGCTTATGAGACTTAATACCTAATGTCTCAGGGTAACGAGCGCACTGCAGTGCCGCGCAGGCCTTTGTGTTTCAAAGTTCTGGGTGGCACTGCAATTGTTATGGGCCGGCGTTATGCTTACCATCAGGCAAACGACCAACTCGTCTCGTTACCAAATAATACAAAAAAACTGCTACGGGTCACATAAATTGATCACTAAAATAAAAAATTATGACCTGAGTATAGTTGATAGTTGTATCCTTCGCTATAAATTAGCTCTGTAGAAAACCAGTAATGCAGTGAGATTCTGCCGACAGGTTTCACACAAAGCACTTCCAGGTAAATAAGAAAACACGCGGTAAGATTGTCTCAAGTTTTCTTGTTAGCACAGTTAAGTAATGAAAGGAAGTAAATTTACAGTAGAAATGCAGTGAGTTGAATTGAATATCTTCTGTGGCTGAACTCGAACTGAGATTAACTGTATCTGAATAATATAACTGGTTTATTATTTCTTTTTTTTATGTTATTTGGTAACGAGACGAGCTGGTCGTTTGCTTGATGGTAAGCATAACGCCGGCCCGTAAAAATTGCAGTGCCACTCAGAACTTTGAAACACAAAGGCCTGCGTGGCACTGCTGTGCGCTCGTTACCCTGAGACATTAGGTATTAAGTCTCATAAGCCCAGTAATTTCACTGGATACTCTGCTCATCAAACCGGAATACTGTAATGCATGCACATTACTGCTTGGCGGCAGACTTCATGAGCAAAGTGGTGGTAACAACCCAGACGGTCACTCGCATAAGAGTTAGTCCTACCACTAAAAATAATTTAATTAAATGCGGGTGATTTTATGTTGCTGTCGTATTTTAGTATCTTCTAAGTGAAAATGAATGTAATCTTATTTGTTAATCTTGTGTATTACCATGTTACACTATGTAATCTTTCTAGCTGCGCCCACGGTTTCACATGCCCGGAGATTTTCACAGAAATCCTGCATTTTTTCAGGATAAAATGTTGGTAGTGCTCTCCTAGGTTATCCGTCAAAGCTCAGCCCATCTCTATTTAAAAAATCCGCGGTTTTGTCAATGTAGAAATTCTCCTGAATTTTTCAGGACAAAATGTAGGCTATGCTACTCTCTTGCACATAAACTAACGCTTTGCAAAAATCGCGTCGATGTGTTGCTCGGACACACCAACAAACGCAATTTCGTAATGAGATTTAAAACAAACTTAAAATGATGTTGTTCTGTGTAAACAACTGGAACAGTAATGCTCAAAGTCAAACAAGGTAATGCCCGAACAAGGCTCTGTTGTCGGCGAGATCGTGTGGTCGGTCGCTCTCTTCCCTCAATAATGGTTGAGGAGGGCGATAGCTGGCATATGGGTCATGGTCATGGATCAGTACCTATAAATAAATAAATAAACCCTTACTCATACCCCCGCACTAGGATCCCCTGTATTGCAGGTGGCATGGACACACACAGATACACATCACAAACATCCAAAACCCGAGAACAAACTTTATGCTTACACAATACCTGCCCCAACCGGGAATCGAACCCGGGACCCCTCGCTTTGCAGGCAGGGTTACTACTAACTTAGCTACGGTGCCGTCATTTCACTCATTCACTCATACTCGTGAATGGGTGCCACTTGTGGTGTATTGTCAACGTATTGTCAAGTCCTTCCAAACGTAACTTGCGCCATCTCAAGCCAGCCTTCTAAGTATCCGAGTCATCCCGTCACCACCTTCTGGGCCGACTTCGGTGGAGTCATCCATCCGTTTAATTTCTATTAATCTATGATCTAATCTCATAAGAGTTTGTACCGCGTGTCTGTGAAGTGTAACGTTTTACAATAAAAAAAAACTAGGCTAAGATTTAAGACAAACTAGCTTCTGCCAGCGGTTTTCACCCGCGTTCCCACAAAAACCGTGCATTTTACCGCGATAATAAGTAGTCTATGTTACTCTCCGGTCTATAAACTATATCTTGGCAAAAATTACGTCGATCCGTTGTTCCATTGCTGCGTAAAAGCAGGACAACCAACAAACCAATAAACCAACAAACACACTTTCGCATTTATAATATTAGTATATTATAAATGCGAATTATATATATATTATAAATGCGCATTTATAATATTAGTATATTATAAATGCGAATAGTATATTAGTATGGATATGGATTTAAGCGTGGAGCATTTTTTTCCATAGAATTGTATAGAGATTTGGCATTAATATGGAACATAAGTACACGCCTAAACCTGTCTCGAAATTTTAACCTTAGCTCGACAAATAGATAATACTTCACTAGCCTTATAACCATAAAAGTACATTTAAGCCTAAGTAGCTTTAAGTATCTATAGGCTAGCTTTTACCCGCTTAAAACGTTATCAACAAAAACACGAGATTAATGCAACAACAAGAACGTAATAAACAATAAATTAAATCTCGCTAATTAACACGAGCTCCAAATTAAAGTAAACATTTTAGTCAAGTGAAACAATTTAACTAGACAACCGTGCTGCCCTTGAAACTTTTCACTTTAGTCTGTGTATTTTAAGTACGTTTTTATTTAGACAAGAAAAAGTTGAGAATCTGTAACCCAACAACATCCATTATGTTGTTTTTGGCCGTAATAAATTTAGCCTTTATCACCCGGAGCATAATAGCGCATCGATTGACACCTCATTCATCAAAATCGGTTGAGTAGTTGAGGTACTACAGCAATGAAACCCTATACTTGTTTTGTTTTATTAGTGGTAGGACTAACTCTTCTGTGATTGTCCGTCTGGGTTGTTACCACCACTTTGCTCGTGAAGTCAGCCAAGCAGTAATGTGCAAGCATTACTGTGTTCCGGTTTGATGAGCAGAGTAGCCAGTGAAATTACTGAGCTTATGAGACTTAATACCTAATGTCTCAGGGTACCGAGCGCACTGCTGTGCCGTGCAGGCCTTTGTGTTTCAAAACCAGCTCGTCTCGTTACCAAAAAACATAAAAAAGGTAAAAGACCTGCACCTCTTTAGCTAGTAGACTAAAAAATCTTCTCGATTAAAGCGGGCCAAGCAACAGGGCGCAGCTAGTTTGAAATACACAGTACCTACACTGAATGTCTAATGTATCTAACGTGGCGTAGACGCAATCGGCGCCGTGCGCATTTCCGTCCAAGATTCATTTCCGGGAAATCCAACGACACGGATAATACGTACAATACCAGGAACCCGCAGTAGGTCAACGTTGATAATTCCGTAAATAAATAATTATTGTATAATAGATGTGGAATATGAATCAAAGTGTTATAAGTGGTTCTACTTAAAATTGAGATTCAATATAAAGAGTTTATAATTATGGAAAGAGAATTTTTAATTATTTTTAAACTTTGTATTTGAGCATACCAGTTTTTCTCGATGGATATTTTAATTGTGTATCTGTGTGTCTCCTGGCCACCAGGGACACTGAGGCTAAGATTCAGAGACGATTCTAAGCGTAGACTTTGGCTTCCATATGTCAAAACTGTATAGAATTTTGACATATGGAAGCGTGAGTCCACGCTTAGATTCGTCTCTGAATCTCAGCCTAAGAATCCTAGCGCTGGGCTATGGTTGTGTGCGTTAATTTGTTTTATTAATGTCGAGTAGGCTGGTGTTTCGTTACTATAATTTTATATTGAAGATATGATCACGATTGACCGCCACTTAACCTAATGATAAGCGTTAATACAGTTGACGATGTCGTGCTTGTAGGATTATATCTATGTCAAATATAGCCAATGATGAGATGGTAAAATCTTGTATGAAAAGTAATTTCTTCTAATTTTGTATTGTAAACCCATACTGTCATGCAACCGAAAGATTCTGCCAGCCACACGTTCAGAGGCCCCAATAACTGATGCAGTGCCGTGCATGTCTTTGTGTTTTAAATTTCTGAGTAGCACTGTACTTGTTATGGTTTGGCGTTACGCTTACCATCAGACAAACGACCAACTCGTCTCGTTATCAAGTAGCATAAAAACTCTACTAAAACCTGAATAAAAATTTCTATTTGAATAATAGTCACACGACCCCAGTCGAGTCGTAGTGTGTCGATATACACACTGACCCCATTTGCCGTATAAGTACTTATCTTTTATTACATTTAAGTTCTGTGTTGTAAATCTGTATTTATATATCGTTGTGAATGTTTTGGCCGATGTAGCTGTAAGTTTGCAATTAATTGTTTAATAAATAAATAAATAAAATTTAAATACACAACAAAACAACAACAAAAAGTCAATTTTCCTTACTTCGTTTCTATTTATATAGATTTTCAAATTCCACTTTTTTTTCACTTCTGCATAGTTAGCGTAGCCAGACTCTATTATGAATCTGAAAGTAACATCTGTCTGTCTATCTCTTACCAACCTACTTAATCATTTACTGTAAACATTGAACAAATTCAGTTTTAATTCACATGGCAATGGGAGAGAAATTTATACAGCAGTAAACTCATAAAAACGTAAAAGTGAATTATTAATATTAGGTTTTCGGAAATTACCTATACGGTTCCGTTTCAGAAATTCCATTTCCTCTTTTTATTCAAATTGTAAAAAGAAATCTGTTCTTCAATTCGCCTCCTTTTTAAGCATGCTAAGTAGACACATTTATGGAACAGTTATCGTTTTCATTCTTATTTACAACTAGCTATGCCCGCAGCTTCGCTCAAATAGCCTAAGTTACTCCTTCTAACATCAGCTATCTGCCAGTGTAAGTCCCGTCAAAATCGGTCCAGCCGATTTGGAGATTACCCGGAACAAACAGACACTCAGATCGACAGGCAGACAAACATTTTAATAATGGTTGTTTTGTTATATGTATCTACCGTATATACTTTCATATGCATTTAGTAAAATGGTGTTATTTTGATATTACAAACAGACACTTCAATTTTATTTATTTGTATAGATGTACACAAGATCTAATGAACTCAGAAGGCGATTTGAAGTCAATTATGCTCTTCGTATAGATCAATTATTTGACGTTAAGCTGACATTACACGTTTATTCACAAATCAAGTAGGTTGGTATATTAGATTCCTAAATCAAGTTGAAACTTTATCTTCCTGCTAATAGTAGAATCTTTGTAATTTTATCTCTACTTTTTCCCGAATACATTTCAGTGTTGCCCTGTAACAAACTCCCCTCCACTCGACCGAGTAATCGTTTAATTACGGTAAGGCCGTTACCTACAAGCACCTATTGTACGAATTGCCAGCACTTATTTATCACAACAACGCTTTTAGAATTAATTTACGTGAACATTCTCGGTAGATTCACGGAGGTTTTCCCTGAAAAATTGGGTTGGAAAATTTGGCCGGTTTTGGTGAAATATGTACCTACTTGGAGTTGTTTGGGTGGATGAATCTGAAATGGGTAGTAAGTCTTTTCAGATTTAAGGCAATAAATATTTTGTTTTTACAACATAGTACGCAATAACTTTTGACCAATAATTACGATTTAGGAAAAATAAATATGAAAATGTCGAGATACGCCACGAGACACTAAATTACGCACGTTCTTTTTTATATTGAACAGACTAGTTTTCAAAGTTCGATGGTTGCTTTACTGAGCAGCAGTGTCTCAAAGTAAAAGGTCTAGGTCAAGGTAGATAATTAATTTTATTATTTCTCTATACTCGATGTGTAGAAACAATGTGGTTTATCATCATCATCATTATCATCTGACATGTTAGTTTATCATCATCACTATCCTCGGAGAATGACCGTCTGGGTGAGTGCGACCGCTTTGCTCGTCTAATCCCGTGGCTTTGACCAGGTCATAGTTGTACATAAACTAGCTGCTGCCCGCGGTTTGACCCGCGTGGAGATGTTAGATTTCATAGTTTTTACCTTTTTGCTTGGAACTCTAATTCTTTTTCTAAAATAAAAGTAGCCTATGTTACTCCTTATAACATCAGTTATCTGCCAGTGAAAGTCTTGTCAAAATCGGTCCAGCCGCTTCGGAAATTACCCGAAACAAACAGACAGATTCAAATTTTAAAAATTGTGTTATTGTCATAGGTAACGTATTTACCTACTTCTATTTTATTTATTAGTATAGATAATTAAATTGAATTTTCTAAATGCAGTTTAAAAATTTTTTTTGTCGAATTTGATTAAAGTCTTTCCCAATTTCGTTAATCAACTGATTGGTCGCAAGTAATCAAGGCGTGCGGTCGGCGCCATTCCCAACGGAAGATCACCCATCGCCATCGAATCGGGAATTACCCATTTATTCAGAACTTTATTGGCACAAAATACCTATCGAGCGAATTTTAGCAACGATGTTGAAAGGAATATTGTTCTGTTTATCTTTAGCTGAAAACGTTTTGGAGTTAAATACAAATTTTACACAAGAGCAACATTCGTTATTTGATGTTTGTAACGCGCGAAAGATCACCCCACGCGCAGTTCGTGCAGCGTCGGAAACGTTCGCGCATCTTCGGCGGCGACTGCCACCCCGCCTGCGCAAGGGTCGGCCCATTGTTTTAGTTTTAGAAAGCGTCTCGGCATACGCCAGAGAACATCTGTGTCCTCATATCTCTCCAACTGTATTTTTATTGTATTTTTGTTCCTTTATATTTGTTTTTAATGTAGTGTAATCTAGTAAAAACGTTTACCTACATTATATGTTTAATATTCAGTGGAAATAACTGTCAAAACAGTACCATAAAAACATTCTTAAAATCTCTACATAGTAATATTATAATACTAAACTTATACTAAACACTTATAGTAAAATTTCCAGATTTTCAAAGTAATTTTCTCGTTTTAGAATCGTGGAATTAATATTTCATGCAGCCAACGAGAAAAGATGAAGCCTGTGCTGACGCGACCCTGAACGATAATGTTCTTGGATCGTCCTTCTGCTAGCGGGGAGCGAACATTTTTCCTCGTTAAAAGTTTCTACTGTAGGATTTCCTTAGGCTTCTATTTAGAAGCGTTTATCGTTACCTACGCGCACAAGTTAATATAAAAGTTTGATTATCACCGCTATTTTGACTGACTTTATTTGGACAATATCAATTAATGTACATGTATTTATTATTATTATTATTTATTTATTTATTTACCTATCATCAAATTTCCTTTTTTTTATGTTATTGGTAACGAGACGAACTGGTCGTTTGCCTAATGGTAAGCATAACGCCGGGCCATAACAATTGCAATGCCACTCAGAACTTTGAAACACAAAGGCTTGCGCGGCACTGCAGTGCGCTCGTTACCCTGAGACATTAGGTATTAACTCTCATAAGCCTAGTAATTTCACTGGTTACATTGCTCATCAAACCGTAACACAGTAATGCTTGCACAGTACTGCTTGGCGGCAAACTTCACGAGCAAAGCGGTGGTAGTAACCCAGACGGACACTCGCAGAAGAGTTAGTCCTCCCACTAACAAAATAAATTTAAATGAACCTAGGTTCATGTAGGTATGGTATTAATAGTTATCTAAATAAATATGTCAGACATAAGTACTTCATTTAGGCAAAATAGCCCTTTGTACCGTTTAATTTGATGAACATCTTAGGAGATATCACAGAATTAAAATAATTTGCGCTACAAAATACCTAATATCCCCAGCATGGGGCGCGGGTATGGCAGTGGGAGAGGGGAGCACGGGTGGGTATACATCCATGCCGAGTCGCTGAGTTCCGATTCCGGCTATAGATGATCAGTGCCACCTTTTTTACAGTAGGTACTACACTACGGTGTTACCCGTGTGAAGCCGGGATTGGTCGCTAATAATTTGATAATTTTATCAATACTTCCAACACATCGGGTCAACCTAAAAAGTTAGCTAAAACGCTAGCCGCTATCATAGGGACCATAAACCAACATGGCCGCCGAGACTTGTTACCGCTCTCATGCATTGTGCAAGTGCCCTTTGTAAAGGTGCAATGCAGGCCACTAAAAACGATAAAACGAGAGAAATTACTAGACGACTTACTGAGTCACGTGAAAGCTTATTGTTATATGATAGTTTATTGCTGGAGCTATAATTAACGTCAGAGCTTTCTTTTGTTGAGAATTGAATTGCTCTTTCTGTTTCGGTGATCTCGATGACTTGGATTTTTTGGGCTTTAGACATTCTTTAGGCTTCTCATGTTTTTTTTTTGTGAAAGTAAACTAAAATAATAGGCAACATTTTTGCACTGAACTGTTTTTCATATTTACTGGCTCTCTCCAAGGCACTCCTCGAACTCCACCTCGAACTCTGGTAGTAGTCAATGGTAATACTACTTAGTGACCACCATTTTGTTCTTCAATTTAAATATCTTTTCGCTATCAGACAAAAATTAATCTTAAGTTTAGGTAATAAAGTTTAATTTTCAGTGTGATATTTCGTGTAGGATTAATTAACTAAGAGTCTCAAAGCCTTTGCAAGGTGTCAATGAAGATAGAAAAGGTAAGTTTGACCTTCCCTTGTGCTTGGAATTTATACGGGGTCTATTATGAAAGTGTAGTTAGCTTGTTTGGAGTATTTGATTTATAAGTTATGGAAATAAAAATATATATTATGAGATTATTAACATTTCATTACACTTGCTAGGTTTTTTTATACTATCGGGTAACGAGACGGTTTTTGGTGTGATAGTACAGCATAACACCAGTCTATAACAATTTCAGTGCCCTTCAGAACTCTACAACACAAAGGCCTACGCGGCACTGCATTGCGCTCGTTGATACCCTGAGAAATTAGGTACTAAGTCTCATAAGTCCATCAATTTTATTGACTACATTTCTCATGGACCAGGAAAACAGTAATGCTTACACATGGTGCTTGGTGGCAGACCACACAAGCATATTGATGGTACCCCACACGGATAGTCGCAAAGGAGTAAGTCCTATCTGGTAAATAAAATATATGGATTTCAAAAGATTCAGAACTTTCAAGATCATAATCCGATTTCAATATCGGCTAACTTTCCTATTCTATATTTGACAATACATCCGGGTCCAAACATTTTAAGTCGTTACATGGACCAAAGTTTCTCTGAAGCAGTACATTATTGAATTTTCCTCTACATTGCGTAAGATTTCTTCACGATGTCTAATACAAAAAGTTTTCGATTTAGACCCAACGTGTGCGAGGAAGTTAAGTATTGTGTCTATTCATCACATATCTTTTTTTATTTATACTATTAGATAACGAGACGAGCGAGTCGTTTGCTTGATGGTAAGCATAGCGCCAGCCCTGAACAATTGCAGTGCCACTCAGATCTTTGAAACACAATGGACTGTGCGGCACTGCAGTGCGCTTGTTAACCAATAGACATTACGTATTAAGTCTTATAAACCCAGTAGTAACATGATTATTTCTGCTGATCAATCCGGAACTCAGTAATGCTTTATGCAGACCGTAGACGCCTATGCAAACGTACGTTTGCTTGTCAGAATAACAATGCTTTTGTCAAGCGCGCATTTCGAGTATCACGAAATCCGCACTTGACGCAAAAACGTTGTTATTCTGACAAGCAAACGTACGTTTGCGTAAGCGTCTATATACACTGCCCCTTACACAATACTGCTTGGTGGCAGATTACACAAGCAAAGCGGTGGTATCCCAGACGGATAATCGCAGAAGAGCTATATTAATAAGCGCTTTTCTGGGGCACATGTAAGGAAAGAATTCTGATTTAAAACGCTAAGTCCAAGAGTTAGCAAATGATTCCAAAATTGTATCACTTAAAAACTATTATTGGACTCATCTCCGTGCCATTCGCAAATCCATTGTGCAGATTGACTAATCGCAGTGAAGGGCGTTTGTACACAGTAGGGATTAAGGGCTACTCGGACAAGAACGCGCCTCGGCCCGACCTCATTGCCTAATGGGAGAGTGATAGTCCACTACTGTCATTTAGCTAAATGCGATGCGGGACGCAATTTATGTTGGTATTGGATTGAACACATATATTAGATCGTCACAGATTGAGCATTCAAACTGAAGAGGTTTTACTAGGGATTTCAAAATACTTAGACTTAAATTCAGAGAAGAGTCTAAGGGTGAACTTTTGCTTCTGATTATGTTTAACGTAACTCACTTACAGTCGAGTTTAGCAACGATTTCACGGCCAGTTCCAAAGTATTGGGTACTTCTTCTTCACTCGCCGCGCATGCCAGTGCATGCGCGGCGAGTGAAGAAGACTGGTCGCCGCGCATGCTTATGCAGTCATAAGCATGCGCGGCGACCAGTCGGAGAGCGCGCGTGTAGGATTGTACAAAAGTTTCCAATATTTTTTTATGGTTGTTGTGTGGAAAAGGAAGAGGACTTACGGCCTGGTCACTGGTCCTGGAGACTTGATCAAATCCACACAAGAGCACTCCGATATATGTAAATGGCACAGGTCACTTTTTTTATTTTAATTAGAGGGTTGAGTCTTTCGCGCACGGTGGTTTATTAGCGAGTGTCCGCCGTTAGGGAAGGAGGGGTGCGGGGGGAGGAATTTGAAAAACGAGTATAGTGTAGTAGTGTGCGTGAGTGTTGCTATTGCAATACATATATAAAATATAACTCAAACATTTGGCGCAGACAACTCCGCCGGCCTAGAGGTTTTCCTCTAGATTGAGAAAATAATGTATAAAAAGCGTTAATATAATGCGTAAAGATTTACAATTTGTAAAGTTAGACTTAAACTAAAACTAGAATCATGGCGACACTAGTAAGCATAATATATTAAGAATGAGTAGGTAATTAATTTACTGGTTCGGAAGCGGTGCCAACCGAACCACAGGTCTAACGTAGCTTCCTGAAGCAGTTCGGACTTCGCAAGTTCTAATAATAGAATCCTTCCCAGGGTACAATTCTTCTACCAATCCTAACGGCCATGAAAGTGGATGGGCGTTCTGGTCTTTAATGATAACGACCGAACCTAGTTTGATAGGGTTTGAGGGAGTATTCCACTTTTCCCGTTGTTGTAAAGAAGTTAGGTATTCTTGGCTCCACTGGCGCCAGAATTTATGCGTGAGTTTACTTACAAGTTGAAAACGAGACAAGCGGTTATCAGGTATTTCAGTTAAATCCTCGGAGGGCAAAAATTTAAGTGGAGTTACATTAAGAAAATGATTTGGAGTTAATGCGGTTATCTCTGACGGGTCAGATGAAGACGGATGAATACAAAGTGGCCGACTGTTCAACAGCCCTTCTATCTGTATGAGAACAGTGGAAAATTCTTCGTAGGTTAGAATTTGCGAGCCAACCGTCTTTGCTAAGTGTGTTTTTACACAGCGAATGTTTATTTCAGTGAGTCCATTAAAGTGCGGTCCGTATGGTGGACTACGCTTAAATTGTATGCGCTGAGTTAAGAGTTGTTTATCGAGATAATTATTGTATGTAGTGGACTGTATAAATTGGTAAACTTCGTTTAATTTGGATGGAGCACCTTGGAAGTTGGTTCCTCCATCACTATAAATCATAGCTACGGGACCTCGTCTGCTAATAAAGCGCTTAAAAGCGGCTAAGAATAATTCCGTGCTAAGATCTGAAACTAACTCGATATGCAGAGCTTTAGTGGTTAAACACACAAACAAGCAAATATATGCCTTTTGGCTCTTGATACCACGACGACGAATATGCGTTATGTGATACGGTCCCCCATAGTCTACAGCGGTTCTAACGAATGCTTTCGCTTCGGAGACCCGGAACGCGGGGAGGTCTCCCATTTGCGGGGTAGGAAATTTAGGGTTCAGTCGAAAGCAGACGTTACAGGCATGAACTCTTTTGCGGACTAGATTTCTGGCGGATAGTATCCAAAACTTTTGGCGTAACAGTGAAAGCAATAAAGCGGGACCCGTGTGTAGGTTGATAATATGATAATGATCAACGATTAGTTGAGTAATGCGTTCGTTAGCGGGAAGCATAATAGGATGCTTCTGTCCGTAATTGAGATCCGAGTGTTTCAACCTTCCTCCAACCCTTATTATCTGACAGTTATCGTCAATAAAGGGGCTGAGTTTTACAATGCGTTTGCTACATAATTTATTATTCCTTATAGCGTTCAAATCTTCAGAGAAATGTTTATGTTGAACGTATCGTATGACGTAATTTTCGGCAAATTCAATGTCCGTTACCGTTATTACAGTGTTTCTAGGCAAGAGTTTCATGAAACGCAAAACATAAACCATAATTCGCAATAACTTTGACCAATCGGAAACACGTTCCGCTATACAGCTGATCGGATGAGTCATGTCTTGCGACAGCGGCGACGGGGCGGGTGATGCGTTTGTTATCAAAGTGACGGGCTTAGCTTCGACAAGGTCATCCACGTTAGGGCTGACTTGGAATTGTTTTATTGGCCATTGCGTTGACGGAGCGCGGAGCCACTGTGGACCATGAAACCACATGTCACAATCTACCAGTGCGCTCGGCGTTACCGGCCGAGAAATAATGTCAGCCGGGTTGTCTTGACCTTTGACATGATACCAGTGCCTAGCGGATAACTTTGAGTTTATTTCGGATATGCGGTTTGCGACGAAGGTGTGAAATTTATGAGACGGCGAGTGAATCCACGAAAGTGCCACTGTGGAGTCTGAGAATGCGAGAATGCTATCAATTTTACAGCGTTTTGTTAGCGTTTCGTGAACCGCGTTGATGAGCTTAGATAAGAGTATTGCAGCGCAAAGTTCTAGTCGTGCGAGCGACGTCTTTTTTAGCGGAGCTACTCTTGACTTTGAAGCTAAAAGATTGACAACTCCATCACAGTGCTCGTTGGAGCTGACGCGGACATATAGGTTTAATAATAATAATAATATAATAATAATAAACGCTTACACTCATACCCCCGCACTAGGATTCCCTGTGTCGCAGGTGGCATGGACACACACAGAACACATCACAAACATCCAAGACCCGAGAACAAATTTTATGTTTACACAAAATCTGCCCCGGCCGGGAATCGAACCCGGGACCCCTCGCTTTGCAGGCAGGGTTACTACCAACTTAGCTACGGAGCCGTCAATGCCGTCGGAGCTTGTTATGGTTTGCACCATAACAAGCTTCACTGGCATCGGCGAAACCGATGAGAGTGATATGCGAGTCAGAGGCAATACCTACATGACGTGGGATCTTAATGCGCTCTAAACAAGGTAGCTCGTTGCAGAATCGGATCCATTTGTCATGGATCGAGCGTGGTACAGGATCGTCCCAGTCTAAGTTTGACGACCAGCACTCCTGAACAAGAAGCTTCATAAATGCCGTTACAGGCCCGAGGAGCCCGGCGGGTTCAAAAAAGCGAGCGGTGACTCCAAGAATAGTTCGTTTTGAACATTCTGGAACGTCAGAGTTGATTTTGAACTGGAAGACATCTTGAGAGGGGTTCCACTGCAAACCAACAATTTTTGTATTTGCGGCGGAGAGCGAACCGTCATTAAAGTTAATGACCTGCGGGTTTTTAAGCGATAAAGGTATTTTATCCATGAGCTCTGTATCATTCGAAATCCATTTTACTAAGTTAAAGCCACCGGCCTTGAACATTTCCACCATTTCATGGTAGACTCGTTCTGCCTTTTCATGTCCTTCTATCGAGTTTATGTAGTCGTCCATGTAAAAATGTGATCTAGCTTCGAAAGAAGCGAGTGGAAAGAGCTCGCGGCTGTCCGACGCGAGTTGGCGCACCGAACGCATAGCTAAGTACGGCGAGCTAGAAACACCAAACGTTACTCTGTTGAACTCAAAAATGCGAATATCCGAGTCAGAGTCAAACCTATATAAAATGCGTTGAAAAGAATGATGCTCAGGTACGAGTTTTACTTGAAAATACATTTTTTCTATATCAGCGGTGAGTGCGGTTGAGAACATGCGTAAATTTACTAAGATATCGAATATATTACTTTGGAGGTTAGGACCTTTGTAAAGTAAATCATTGAGCGCTTTCTTACTCGTAGTGGGACAGCTAGCGTCCACAATAATTCGCGTGCGTGAGCTTGTTTTTTCAGGACGATAAATAGCCCTATGAGGAATGTAGTAACACTCGTGATCGGGTTTAAAATCTTTGACTTCAGTTAAGTAGTTTCGATCAATGTATTCTTGAATGGTCGCGTTATAATCTGAGCGTAGTTCAGGACAAGCGTCCAGCTTTTTTTCTAAAAGAAATAAGCGGCGTTTAGCAATAGCGTACGAGTTACCTAACGCAGAAGGCTCATTTTTAAATGGCAGGTGAACCTCGAACCTTCCCGTGCTATCCCGTTTATAAGTCGATACAAAATGCTGTTCACACGCCTCATCATCAGGGCTCATGTGGCATTTCTCTGGGACATTCTCGAGTTCCCAGAAGCGTTCTGTGAGTTGCGTAAGCGTTTGAGAATCGTCTACTGTGCAAAAGAAGTTCTTATCAGCGTTGTGTGTGTGCGCGACATTGTCGGTCGAAGCGCAGTCGGCTCGTCCCATAACAATGTATCCTAGTGTGCTCTCTAAAGCGATAGCGGATGAGTGAGGTGAGGTGAATTTATCACCACCGAGTATTTCTGGTATTAATTCACTGCCAAGTAGACAGTCAATTTCACCGGGCAAGTGAAATGAGCTATCAGCTAACGGTAAGTCGTTGAACTGACTGAGTTGCGACGTTTCAATAAAAGCGTTGGGTAATCTATCAGTTATGGTGTTGATAACACGAGCGTTTATCACGTAAGAGCACCTTTTGTCAAACCGTGAATGAATTTTAAATGAGACATAGCCTAAAGCAGTGCTTTCTATTTGCCCTATCCCTTGAACAGGCGAGCTGCTCGGTTGAATGGTAAGCGACAAACGATCGCAACATTCCTTTGTAATAAAATGACTCATTGAACCGGTATCAATTAAAACTCGAATATCGGAGCGCGTATTATTTTTATGATATACGTGTACTACAGCGGTTGGAATCAAAACAGTGCTAGAATTTTTATTTTTATTTGTACTTGCACTAGCTACTGTATGTAGCACTAAACCGTTCGAATGCGCGCAAGCGTTATCGTTATCATTAGACGGCTGCGGCGCGGGCGGTACACGCGCAGGCGCAGGCGGCGTGTACGCGGCGACGGCTTGACGCGTAGGCTGGCCCGTCGTGCGGGTTACGGACTCGGTTTTAGAGCGTTCTCGAAAATCATTTATGTGAAGTAGGCTATGATGCTTTTGTTGACATACAAAAAACCTGTTCTGTGATTTACAAACTTTGACATCATGAAAACCTAAGCAGTTTTTGCAAAAGTGGTTTTTAACAACAATATCATTCCTACGACGAGAATCTAATTGCAAAAAATGCTGGCATTTAAATAGCGGATGTACAGCTTGTGCGTTGCAAACAATGCAGTTCGAGCGAGTATCTTTATTGACAACAAGCTCAGGCGCATCGCTGTTGACGACGAACGAGCGCGTTGGCCTTGACTTGTTGTTATTAGCGTTACATTGCGTTTTATTTAATGAGGTATTGCGTAATAATTGAATCTTACTTTGTTCATTCAAAAATTGAGTTATGTGCTTAAAAGTAGGCATTTCTAAATGTCTATGCGTTTGTTCAAAGAGGTTAACTAGTTCTTTATCAAGTTTACTGAGTGCGAGATGAGTTATAATAAAATCTGACAATTCTGGAATATTCAAGCGTTGAAGTGCACTTTCTGCAGAACAAAACTGCTCAATAAACGAGTCTATATTCTGATTTGGTTTAAAACTTAACATCTGATCAATATACTGCGAGGCTTGCACTCTTTTGTCTTGATATTTGGATACAAGAGTGTTCCAAATTATTTCAAAATTATCAGCGATTGCGGGAATGCCAGAGCAAAGAGTTAATGCTTTTCCGCTGAGTTTACCTACCAAATATTGTACTTTTTCCGCGTTCGACAAACGCGGGTTATAGTAAATAATACTTTTGAAATTTTCGTAAAATACAGGCCATTTACTCGGAGTTCCATCAAATGATACGAGTGTGAGGGCTGGTAGGTTATGTCTAGGTAAATCAGTGTGAACTTTATTAGCGTTTTGTGCAATAAGCGTCTGTTCTGTATGTTTTATGTAACAATACAACTCATCGAACGAGCTTAAAGAACTGTAGTTCGGTTTCACCTTTGGGTTGTCTTCCAAATAAGCGGTTATTAATTTATCTAGTGTCTCGATAAATTCAGTTCGAGTTTTTTCTAATGACTGAACGCGTGCTAGAAATTGATTTTCATATATAGGCTCGGAAACCTTTAAACTTAAATTATAAATACCTTGAACCATTTCAAAAAGTCTTTCTTTCTTAGCTTCTAACAAAGGTATTTTTACATTTTTCGAGCAATCGTCTATGTCTGCTTTGTCTCTAGACATTATTACCAACGTTTATTATACTAACTTTGAATAGAAACCAAGCGAACGTTAAGATGCGCGGGAGTAACCGTTAACGAAAAAAATAGCTAAATTGCTTGAACCAAATGTTTTCTATATAATTATACTTTACTTGCGAAATATAATGTATATAGATGCGTAATAATACGATATTATTAAGAAATATATATAAAATAGCGAGAAATAACGAGTTTAATGTTGGTGTCTGGGGTAGTTTAATAAATAATTTTGTGTAAAAAAATACATAAAATGCGTAATATATGAGCGTTAAATGTGAGTTAAATGCGTGTTAAATGCGTGTAATAATAAATAGGCGAAATAATATAAATAAGCGTGAGAAATAAAGTGTAATTAGAGTTGTGAGTAAATTGCGATGTGTGCGAGAGGATATCCGGATCGTGAGGACCAACACTTGTGTGGAAAAGGAAGAGGACTACGGCCTGGTCACTGGTCCTGGAGACTTGATCAAATCCACACAAGAGCACTCCGATATATGTAAATGGCACAGGTCACTTTTTTTATTTTAATTAGAGGGTTGAGTCTTTCGCGCACGGTGGTTTATTAGCGAGTGTCCGCCGTTAGGGAAGGAGGGGTGCGGGGGGAGGAATTTGAAAAACGAGTATAGTGTAGTAGTGTGCGTGAGTGTTGCTATTGCAATACATATATAAAATATAACTCAAACATTTGGCGCAGACAGTTGTAAAGTATTTAATAGTTTTAAAATGTAATGTTACTAACAGTAAGTATATGACTAAACATGCCAGAAGTTTTTGTTACTAAGTCGTAAGCAGATAAAACCCTGCAAATTTAATAGGTATATGGCGTTAGTAATACTACAAACTAACCTGAGGAGTAAAAGCAGTCGGCCGGGAGCATGTAGGTGGTGCTGCGGTGCTCCCGTAGTGCTGCTGGTAAGATGACGTCAGAATCTTCTTGTGAGCGGAGGCTTGCGCTCGGTATGCGCTCACGCTTAGTTTCATTATTCACACAAATATAGCTCTTGACTATGCTTCGAAATTTGAATGCACGTTTGATCTTGATGTTTTCACTTTTTTTTTTAATAAATTACTGAGGCCTTGGTGGTGTGGCCTTTAGACTTCAGAGTCGAAATTCACTTGAATCATCACTTTGTTGTATATATATCAAAGGGATGGATCTTAGAGATCTTAGTGGTAGATTTTTTTTAATATCACAATGAAATAAGGTTTTTTTTATTACATAAATAAATAACTACTTCATTAACATTTAAAATATTTTTAAGTGGTCCGTGAAGGTTTATTTCCTGTTTTCAAAAGTTTTTTATTTCAATTTATATTTTAAGAAATTTGTTTATTTTTAGGTAAACGGGAGTGCAATTTATTTATTTTGATACAATTGATTATTCGTTCTTTAGGTTTAAAGTTTTTTTTTAATTAATCAAATATATAGCTTGTGATTTCTTTTAATCCATGTTTTAATCAATAGTTACATTTTAGCCATTACAATGGTATTGTTTTAGTGGGTTTTATGTTGTGGCAACACTTAATAATTTATGCGTGGATTCGACCAGTCTTCAAATGTTGCGCATTGTTTTATCATCTGTAACAAAAAAAAGGATTTAAGTATGAGGACATAACAATGTGATATGTACCTATAACAATTACATAAGTATAATTATTATGATTATGTACATAATATTCTGAGCATTAACTTCCAGCATTACATTTCGAAAGCATCAATTCTCTCTCCTACTCAAATTGTCTATGCCTTCACTCCATAGATAAAAAATATCAATTTATTCTCCCCCAAAATTCAGTAAAGAATATAGCGCTTAAAACGTATTTCAAATAAATTCAAACTATCACATAAATATTTAACTTGCCAACGAAGCTCGTGTCTGAAGAACGAGTGGAGCCTGCGTAAAATGCGTTATGTAATGCTTAAAGAGGGTGCTTAAGGTTTATTACAGAAATAAATTAATTTAAAGCTCAATTAAGGGCTTACGTCTAATTTTCAGTGTAAACTCTTCTTTTCTGGTAATAACCTGAAAATTAAAGTTATCTTTTCTCGCTGCTTTTGCATCTTGAATAATTTATCATTAAATATATTCTGGGTTGGGCGCAAGCTTTAGATTTACTAATTGTTTATATCCAAACTTTTAATAGCGTTGTGGTTTATTAATGATGTGTGAACCACTTTTAATTACCGCTCGCTCTGGGGTAGGGCAATAGGGTCGTCCTAGGCGCCAAGTGGTAAACAGCGCCAGATTACAAAAAGTTATGTCAATAAATGATTTTTACTTATATTTATTTTTTAATGTGAGTGAAAAGTCCTTTACATTTCAGATTTAGTTTCGATGATGTACCTATATTTTTATTTTGTAATTTCTATAAAAGTATTAAATTAAACTTTTTTGGTTAAGGGAATAAATGTCTTTCTAGCTACTACATAAACACTACATCTAACCACCTAGCTACCAAAACAGTTGGATAATCTAGAAGCCAATGTAGGCCAATAGATAATCCAAACCGAACCAAACAGAGACGGTATGAGCAATTTTCACCCTTATTAGACTACAAAAGAACAGCATAAGTACTTAACAGAACCTTAATTCTAGTACGTCAGATTGAACGTCTAAGTTCCCGCTTGGCCACACTCAATATTTCCATCTGTCACAAGCACATAATGTTCATAAAGAAGAAAACGCCATCAAAGAACAATAAACAAAAGGAAGCATAAAGCGCACTATTCATGACCTTGACCCAATTTATTTGTAAACGCAATGAAGTCTCCTCTGCGCCCTTAAATAAATAATGAATATTGAAAAAAATGCAGTAAACTTCAGTCCGCTCTCTCTCATTTTGCTTTAATGTAGAGTTGGGACATGATAAAATTATTATGTCGATATTACTTTTTTAACTATAATTTAGATGAAGTTGCTTTTAAGACACATGAAAGACCGAAATAGTAAAAAAGTTTATCGTTGTAGTGTAACAGCTGGTATTTATGTTTATGTTTGTTATCTGAATGAGTTCAATTTAAAGTCTTTTTTTTCTCTCTATCGACATCGCAAACTCTACGCCTCGGCGCCAAGTTGTCGAGAGCGAACGAGTGACGTACCCCACAACAGAAGCCTCCGAGCGGCAGAGTTTTATTGATCTTACTAATGTCTCTGTTGTAATACACGACCTGAAATGAAACTTGCTTTTGAGGGAAAACTTTGGGACGGTTGATTGATATCCGGAAGGCAAATGTTAAACAGACTGCGAACTAAAATAGAAAGAGATTTAATTTGAATTCGATTTGAGGGAGCGACTATAATGTTATTCAATACTAGCTGCTGCTGCGGTTTCACCCGCGCGGAGATATTGGATTTCATGGTTTTTATTTTTTTTGCGCGGAACCCTAATTATTTTTCTGAAATAAAAGTAGCCTAAGTAACTCCTTATAACATCAGCTATCTGCCAGTGAAAGTCCCGTCAAAATCGGTCCAGCCGTTTCGGAGATTAGCCGGAGCAAACAGACAGACAGACAAAAAATATATTAAAAATGGTTGTTTTATTATAGGTACCGCATATACTTTCGTATGCATTTGCTAAAAAGCTGTTATTTTGATATTACAAACAGATAATTAAATTTTATTTATTTGTATAGATGTATAGATAAATATGGCCGTTAAACTGACTATAAATTAACAAACATAGTTCAGATAAAGGCTTTATATTTGTTTAGTTACGAAGATAATGCTGAACAAAACCTACAATTTTGTAAACCATTATTGCGTCTTAGTAAACGTTATACATTTCAACCCGATACTTCAAGTTGTTTTGAGATAAAATATCTTGGAAACAAAGAGACAACAAGTGATCCGTTATGAGACCCGTTTTTATTGTATTATTGTTAAAGGTATCTTCACAAGTGTTCAACACTGAACGAATCAGGTGAAGCGCAGGTTTACACATGAATACAAAATTTCAGCCTCTTCACACCACGGGAACAAGTTCAAAATGCAGTTGCAACATGGGCTCCGTGGCTAAGTTAGTAGTAACCCGCCTGCAAAGCGCGAAGCCCGGGTTCGAACTCCGGTCAGGGCAATTTTTGTGTAGTGATCCTAAAGGGTCTTGCATGTTTGTATTATGACACAAGGGACCCTAGTGCAGAGGTATGAATGAGTGTGTATGCGTTCTTTCACATTCTAACTTAGAAACTAGTGAAGTTAAATAAGTGCTTGTCAAAAGTACAGAAACCTAAAAAGAAGTTTTCCAATCATGAAAGGATAAAATTTTACGTTTTCGATATTCCAAAAAGCTATAAACACGTAATTCATTTGCTGGATCCTTTGCTCCCATACCCGATGGTTTATGGCTTCGGACCGATCAGTTTATCATCATTCATCCGTTTGTGCCGCAAATGTGAACATGCGTGGATATTTGTAGCAGTACTCGAAGAGGGCGTGATGCGTTACTTAGTAATCAAAAGGTTATAAAATAGGTACCTACTATATTTAGGATAATATCCTTTCTACCCTACTCTTACTAATAATATAAATGCGAAATTATGAATGAATGTGCGTGCGTGTGTGTGTGTGTGTGTGTGTGTGTGTGTGTGTGTGTGTGTGTGTGTGTGTGTGTGTGTGTGTGTGTGTGTGTGTGTGTGTGTGTGTGTGTGTGTGTGTGTGTGTGTGTGTGTGTGTGTGTGTGTGTGTGTGTGTGTGTGTGTGTGTGTGTGTGTGTGTGTGTGTGTGTGTGTGTGTGTGAGTGTGTCAGTGTGTGTCTGGTCGTTTGCTTGCTGGTCTTTTTTATGTTTTAATTTATTTTATTTTGTGTAGTAATAAGTGAGTGTAATACTATGGATCGTGTGTCTGTAATAAAGAATTATTATTACACATAACAATTGCAGTGCCACTCAGAACTTTGAAATACAAAGGCTGGTGCGGCTTGTAATGTAATTCCATTTTTTGACCCTGACAGCAGAAATGTCAAATACTTTATCAATGCAATTCAATTTGGTTATTACTATAAAAGATCCGATTTTTTCCGACTTCTCACGTGGATCTTTAAAAATGTTCCTTCAAGCAGAATTTGTCTCGACAATTACGAACACAACAAAAATAATTCTATTTATTTCGAACAAACTAATAAACCCGCTTCCGCCTCCTGGCTCTATCATCAGAACCTCGATAAGTGCAATTTATTGGACTCGTCAAAACGAAGAGGTCAAACTCGAAGGGTTTACTGATAGCCACTGAAGAGTTCCACTATCAACCTCCTGGCTCCATCATCAGATCAGCTCCATGATACAAAATTATAGTTTTGTCCGACCTACATAACAAACAACATTTCATTTTGATACGACAACTAGAAGTAAGTTAAAATTGACTTCTAAGATTTTATTACATTGTTTGTTAGTTACAAGTTACAAGTTAGTAGTTACAAGTGAATCTATAAAAGTATATCAATAAATAAAGTAAGAAGAAAGTAAGTAAGAGTTTTGTTAGTGGGAGGACTAACTTTTCTGCGAGTGTCCGTCTGGGTTATTACCACCGCTTTGCTCGTGAAGTCTGCCGCCAAGCAGTAGTGTGCAAGCATTACTGTGTTCCGGTTTGATGAGCAGAGTAGCCAGTGAAATTACAGGGCTTATGAGACTTAATACCTAATGTCTCAGGGTAACGAGCGCATTGCAGTGCCGCGCAGGCCTTTGTGTTTCAAAGTTCTGGGTGGCACTGCAATTGTTATGGGCCGGCGTTATGCTTACCATCAGGCAAACGACCAGCTCGTCTCGTTACCAAACAACATAAAAAAAAACATACAGACGTTTCATTTTGATACAACAACTAGAAATAGGTTAAAATTGACTTCTAATATTTTATTACGTTGTTTGTTAGTTAGTTACAAGTGAAGCTATCAAAGTATATCAATAAATAAAGTAAGAAGAGAGATGTAAGTTCATATTAATTCCTATTTGGTCACGTCGGCTATGTTCAGCGTTACGCTACATACGTTATACGGTTCCTCATAAAACCCTTCAATGATCACTGGACCCTTATTCAGGGAATCGTATTTTCTGCTCAACAAAAACTACTTTCACATTTATGTTCAATATATTTATTTGTTTAGGATCCACGGATATCTCTTTCAGTTACCTCTAGTGAAGTCGACCAATGTTGATGTGATCTACAATGAGCTTAGACAACATTTTTTGGTGAAAGAACACACCGAAAAGAAAACATCGTGGTGCGTAGTGGTAGAACACTTTATAGTGGTAATCTTAATAGCTACCACCTTCGGGTAAAAATCTGACAACAAACACCTATCGGTGTGTTTTGGAAACTTCACTTGAGCCAATTCGAGAAGTGGCTACGTTAAAAAAACGCGGTTTTGTAACCGCGCGCGGGTTAGTTGGTTAACTTTCGCATGTGTTTCATGTAGGAACGAAGCGCTCACATTAACTTTTACCAGGTGGTAGGAATAACTCTTCTGCATAATTGTGGGTACCACCGTGCACCGCTTTGCTCGTGTAGTCTGCCGCCAAGCAGTGATGTGCAAGTATTACTGTGTATCAGTTTGATGAGCAAAATAGTCATTGAAATTACTGGGCTTGTGTGACTTAATAACTTATGTCTCAGGTCGAGCGCAGTGCAGTGCCACGCAGGCCTTTGTGTTTCAAAGTTCTGAGTGGCACTGCAATTGTTATAGGCCGGCGTTATAATTTTCATCAGGTAAACGTCCTGCTCGTCTCATTATGCAAGCGTAAAACCCTTCAAGCTTACCTCCGAGAGCTCAAAAAGATTTGCGTGACCCATACGAACAAACGAAAGCAGTTACAAAATATAATAACTCCTGGTACTATTTAAAAAGTATTCATACAGAGCTGATGTAACCAGCACGACCACACAAATTTAAGCACTACACGGGCCCATAATTGCGAGTTTTGTTCAGCTCCTGAACTCGTAAGCCTCCGAATTAAGCTGAAAAAGCTTCACATTAAAGTCCCATCTGTTTGAAATGTTAAAGGCGTTGTCACGCGTACGTATTCTTATTATGTATCTCATTCCGCCCTGGTGGAATCACATTTAAATTCTGGCGGTCGCGTGTGTACCCAACCTTACGTCGGATTTCTGTTTTGTGATAATGAAATTTAATGCATTTTTATGTGGCTTGTTTGACATGTTATTTCTGATCTCAATATAATTTTTATGCTATTTGCCTTCGTATTATTATGTTATTAATACCCCACCTCCAGCTACCTACAAGCCCATTGGTTCCCTTTTTTCGTCCGTGCTTACGACCGGCAGGGGATCCCATAGCCCTATTCCTTGAAACCCGAGATTGTAGGGTTGACCGACTTTGGCCATCACAGCCAGTCGTCGCCGCCTCATGGAGTGATCTGCTCTCACCCATTCGTGCTCTGTGCCAACTAAGCCACGACGCAGTCAAGGTACAAAAACAGTCGTTCTAAAAAAATGCGTTTTGCTTCATTGAAAGATATTTAACTACGATCACCACCAATACAAGCAGACGATAAGTGTATCGAGGTAATATTAAGTTCTTAAAAAATACATCCTTCGAAGCAAAACAACACTTGTAGCAACTGTACTACCTACTACTAAGACGCAAAAAATAAGAATCCGTGCCTACCATTTATGAAATGGGCGCATGGTACCTCCAGAAGAAAGCGACTATGACACTTAGTTCAAAAAAGTATTTTTTACTAATTATTCCTAGACCAAACATCTCCAGCGGCCAGCTTAGCCTGTGATGCTCTAGATAGGGCACGGTTGTGATGAATCAAGATATCTCCCAAGATTGCCTGTCAGATGTGGACTCTAGATAAACGTTTGTTGTGTAAAACTAAAAAATATTAGGAAATAACAAAATTACAGCTTTTCTAAAGCATTGTTGTTTCTATTGGTATTGAAACGATTGTTTTTCTGTAAAAACTTTATATTAACTATTTTTCAAGGAACCTCGCGTCAAGATTTTTAAAAGTCCCACAGCTTTACTGAGACGTATGTAGGTTTATCAGGCCAATGAATTTCGAACTACAGCTTTCTTCAGCATTCCCTGTACCTATACACTCGTAAATGAAAGCTAGACGTTGAAATTACAATTTCCAGCCAATTTAGTACGACATCGAATTGAATAAATAAAGTTGGAACGCCGGAAGAAGCAATCCTTAGAACCGAGAAACGAGGGAATGCCAATGCTTACATAATTTTCTTGGTGCAAATAGAAAAAATTGTGGCTGTTAAATCAATATTTCTCTTAGTGAATCACCATTGAATGGTAAAGGAAGTGTCTGTAGTTACAAAAATTTCAAAGGTTTTTACCTTTATTATACCTTTGTAATATCTGTCTTTTCTCCCATTGTCCCTTTTTACATGTGGTTGGGGCAGCGTTTTTAGCTAGATTTAAGTCGTTGGTGCAGTTAAGCCGGGATTCGAATTCTGGTGCGCCAAATTGAAAGTTGGCAAGGCACGCTATGCATGCAATATATATATACTGTTAATGCGTTTCCCGGAAAAGCTGTTCTCTTTTGCAAGTCTGTCTGTCTGTCTGTTTGTTCCGGGTAATCTCTGAAATGGCTGAACCGATTTTGACGGGACTTTCACTGGCAGATAGCTGATGTTACAAGGAGTAACTTAGGCTACTTTAATTTTAGAAAAACAATTAGGGTTCCGCGCAAAAAAATGAAAACCATGTAATCCAAAAATCTCCACGCGGGTGAAACCGCGGGCAGCAGCTAGTGAGTTTATAAGTAATCACAGTGTCCATTTCTGTAAGATATTCACAAATGTGAGATAGGTATTACCCGACTTCACGTAACAGGTAAACTCTGCAAAAACTATCATTTTTATGAATAATATATTTATCATTTTCTTCTTACTACATAAAAGGGCAGATTTAGAGAAAATCTTACATAGACTAAGATTTATGTTAAGGCTTAGGGATGGGTCTTTGATCACAGAGTTGGAGATCAGTAGATTATAGGTTTTTTTTCTACTAAAAGGTAAGTCAGACGAACAGATTACTTGCATAACAGAACTTTTAAATACAAAGCCTACGTGGCACCATTGCATAGCGATGTCTTATATGCCTAGTAAGTAATTTCACTGCCAATTGCTCATCAAAACACTATATGGCATGCATTTGATGGAATCAGGCGTTACTTTGCGGAAATCCATTTTAAATAAGATTATATAAAGTGAGTAATTTATGGTTATCGCGGAATTGAAACTATAAATTACTCACTTTATATAATCTTATTTATATTGCATGCACATTACTGCTTGGTCGTAGGCTACACAAGCAAAGTTGTAGCTGAAAATAACAATATGAAAAACTTGCTATATGGCAAGCATTACGCTAGATTATAACAATTGCAGTGCAACGCTGAACCTTGAAACACAAAGGCCTGCGTAGCACTGCAGCTCGCTTGTTACCCTGAGATATTAGGTGTTAAGTCTAAACCCAGTAATTTCATAGATTACTTTGCTCAACAAACCGGAACACAGTAATGCTTGCATTACTATAATTCTACATTACTGTACTGGTGGCAGACTACACCAGCAAAGCGATGGTTCCACCCACACGGTCAGTCGCAGAAGAATTCGTCCTACCACCTGATAGACGACACTCAACGCTAATAATCGGATTTAAAATTTAACTTTCATAAGTGCTCCTTTGGGGCCTATTTGAATAAAGAATTTTGAATTTGAATAACTTTCATGAACAGAACATATTAACTACTTAGATAAAGTCTCAGTAACTGTTAAAAGTTTTGTTTTACAGTACTAGACCTAACTTAGCCAACTTTCCCTAGATCTGGTCTACTTAGAACTTATGCAAGTCACTGCTACCCGCTAAGCTTCGTACGTGAGAAGAGTTTCTTGGAAAATAATATTGTTATAAGCTACTAGAAAGTAGAAACTAATAAAAGTGTATCAAGTTTATTTGTTACGCTTGCAGTATAAGAGTGGTATGGAGAAAGAGCTTTAATAAAGAAAACAAGTCTTAGATACATTCATACCCCGTTCTAATAGGATTTCCTGTGTTGCAGATGGCGTGGACACACATCAGAACACAGAAAATCGGAGAGAACAATTGAGGAGCGTCTGTTCAAAAAGTTATATTTACCTAAAATATTATTTTTTTTTAATTTATTCGGTCTCTATAATCTTTTATTCTATCCATTTTTTTCAGTTTCTGAAAAATTTTATTCACGCCTCTTCTCTCGCCTCTTGTATTCGCTCTTCAATTTATGCTCACTTTACAGCTCTTGCCTCAGCCGGGATCGGGCCCAGGGTCTTGGTTTGCAGATAGGATAACTACCAAGTTATGTGTGTAAACCATAATAGAAAACTATACGAAGAGATCATAATACGAGTAACAATCGGACACTTTTGTTTCTCTAAACATTTTATGAAAACAACAGTATCATGATACTAATATACTTTCTAAACAATAAACATAACGTATTCAATATCGAGGGGTTTTAGTCAATAGAAATCTTATCCATAATCTGTTACCTTAAGTCGTAAAGCTAAAGAGGTTTACGAATTTCCTCACGAAAAAATTACTTAAAATATTTGAAAAACCCACGACTGATGTAAACGTTACAATCGAAAAAGAATTAAATAATTTATAGTGTCAGGTAGACAAGTAATATTTTTTTAATTAATAAACCGTTCCTTCTTATTTGTGATAAATAAACATTTTATTTTAAAAATTTTTCTTAATATAGTTATGTTATAAATACGAGTTATTATAAATTTTTAATATTGGCTGTTTTTCGATTTTGTTCGCGCCTTTGCTTTCACCTACGCGCGCATCGCTGGCGCAGCGTGCGGGAAAAATACCTGCGGGGCGCGATTTTCCGTAAAAGTTACATAATAACAATACAAATATATTATTCTTATTATTTATATAAATATACTATTATACATGACAGAGGAGGAGAGAGATGCCTATACTTGGCGTCTCCCGTTCATCCGTGTTGCTTTAAGTTAAAAACACAGAGGGCGCTATAACAAGCGAAAAATATTTATTAGAGCTCCCCCTGGTGAGTTTACACCATAACATATATCAATAAGAACCATTGCCGATGAATTACAAACCCAATACAGAAAATCGTGATCTAAATCGGTAAAATCGTTCTGGAGATAAATGTGTACATTCATGTGTACAAACAAACAATCTCTCACCTTAAACGCATATACCTTCTCCGAGGCGTCGTGGGTAAAAAGGAGGTATATAAGATATAGAACGGTTTTTCAGTGGTCTTAAGATCAAAGTTCATATTTTACCTTTCACTTAAACACGGTGTTAAAAAATTAAAAAGTTGATTTTTCGACGGTAGTTAAATAATACATCTATAACAATTATTTACGAAATAAAACTTTAACGAAATAATGAAATGAGTTCAGCTCGGGCGCTTCCAATGCGACGCAGAGCCGGGTTGCAGGCAGCAAGGTAGAGACAAGTTACAGCAGTCTTGGACTTAGTCTTGTTCTTCAATGTTAACCAACTTCCAAAAAAGGAGGAGATTCTCAATTCGGTGTGCATTTTTTTTACCTCAGATCTCTGTCATTAATGAAACCGATACTTATGGAAAATTCTTTTTTTATCTGAATATACTTTCAGATTGGTCCCATGGAAATTTAATCAAAACCAGTTCAGTAGTTAGTAGCTGAAGTCAGTTCCTCGCTTTTTCAAAGCAGTTTTTCTTGATTTTAAATTAAATGTGATAGGAAAGAAGTTTTTACCCTGTTGTGGGGCGATCCCAGCAGATAATAATTATAAAATATGGTAATACTTAATTTTAAGATCTCTAATAATTAGGTACAGCATAATAATCCTTACAAATATAAAAACAGTTTTATCGTCTGGGAAATTTGCGTATATAGTTTAAAATAGATAATGTAAAAGGAACATAGGTGGATGTATCGCGCGATGGGGTTATCCAGCATCCACCCGCGCTAAGTTTGCGTTATGTTTAGTATGTACCCAACTTGGTAATTAAGTATTTATTGAACGGATTTTAACGAAATTTTGTTATCTAAATAGATTGGATTGGCAACACTATATTTCGTGAGAATTTTTGGCGGGAATGCGAAAATGTGCTGTTGTTGATTTTGTGTTATTTACTAAAACCTATGTTGCTTCGAGTGTTAATGTGTAATAATGGTGGATTATTAACCATTAAGTGTTCGGAAACGTGCATGAGTGAAAGGCAAATAGTACAAAGGCGAAAAACGTGTATTCTCGCATTCTATCCAAAACTCCATAGAAGCTTCAGTAAAGTATCCACCGCTTTACTGAAGCGTCACTTCGACTCGAAAATTGTTTCTAATATTGCCACTTAAGGACTATGTATCCAGGTCAAGAAATAAATTATAAAAAAAAATCCTTTCGTGACGTGCTGGTGACGTGCTGGTGACGTAGGTACTTTTCAGAAAAAAAATCACATTTCCGTGTGAACTCCACGTGGGTGAAGCCGCCAGCAGTAGCTAGTGCGTAGTAATAATTCATCCTTATGATTCAGAATTGTTCATTTTCTTAAGCATAGTAAAAAGCATATTGGTGTCAATTCTATCATTTCATACCTAAACTTATTTTAGTGTCGCTCTCTCTCTTTCCAATGCATAACATGAGAAATAGATGGAATATATTTTAGACCTGTCCAATTAATCCACTTACTTGTGTCTAGTGTTTTAATGGCAATGAATTCAGTGGCCTCTAATTTATCAAGATCGAAAGATATTTGACAGCTCTAAAACAAAATTTAGATCTGTCAGACATCTTCCGTCTCTTTCTCATGTTATGCATTGGAAAGAGAAAGAGAGCGAAACTAAAATTAGTTTAGGTATGTAATGATAGAATTGACACCAGTGAGTATCAAATTAAATTAAGTAAATAAACACTTATTATTTGTGTCAATTAACAGTTAAAATACATTAAAATTCAAGACCGAGTCTGACCCCGCTCATCCCTAATTATAACGAGATTAAAGCACAATGGAGTGGTTTTAACTCTTTCGGGTAAAAATGGAGTGGCAAGCGATTTAAAGATAAACTTTTTAATTTGGAGTGAATTTTTAGTTAAATAATTGGTGTGTCGAGGTTCTGATGATGGAGTCAGGAGGTGGAAGTGTGTTTTAAAGTTTCTCTAAACTACACATTATGTAAATGTACAAATCGTCTCGTTATTCAATAAAATAAAATCTATTGGATAACGATTTGTGTTGTGTTTGCCTGATGATAAGCATAACCCCAGCCCGTGACAATTGCAGTGCTACCTAAAACTTTGAAATACCTGCCTGCGCGGAACTGCAGTGGGCTCATTACCCTGAGACATTAGATATTAAGCCCAGTAATTTGCCTGACTGCTTTGCACGTGAAACTGGAACAGTAATGCTTGGTGGCAGAATGCACGAGAAAAGCGGTGGTAACCACCCAGAGGCACACTCTCGGAAGAGTTAGTCCTACCCACAGAGCATAGAAACAAGGTGTACGTAGCGGGTGCGAAAGCATCAGGCCCAACAAAGGACAGATACATTTAATCGAATTCACTTTGCAGACGGCATTGCTGTCCCATTTTTTTTACCTGTGGACTATTAATAAGTTTATTTGTGTGGCTGTAAGTCTCTTAGTATGCATAAAGAATGAGTAGATGGGCCGTACTTACAGATTTTGCATTATGCGGTTTAGCGGAATGGTGAAAGAAATGTATGAAAAACGGAGACATATTTTGAACGCGAACGGGCATATCTCCCTTGTTTGTCTGATCTGCGGCGCAAGTACGGAAGTCGGTTAAATAAATTTGTCGAACCGAATAACTCGATAAATTTATCGAATGTTGCGAGTACCGAAGTCTGATCGTAAAGTATTGTAGTAGCTCTATATTCTATTTCGATTCGACCTAGCTATTCGATAACTTTTGTCGAAAGCATCGAGGTTCGATAAAAGTCGATAACACCTACTTTATCGATTTGAACTGTCAATTTTAGCGATCAAAAAGATCCGTACTTGCGCCGCTGAGGTCCTACCATTTGGATTGAAACTATCTGCCCTTAAAAATCTGAAATTAACAGTAATTTAAAAATACTTTTATATTATTAACAATATTCGATCCATCATATGGGTGAATAAACACAAAACTGGCATTATTTTATGACAGTACTTAAATTTGCCGTGAACTATTCCATATAACAAACTCATATCGAATTTTTCTAAATAATTAACACTACAAAGAAACTATAATGATATGGGTTCGTTGGGTATTGCCAATCGGCTTACCAGCTTGGCAATATGCCGAAACATACACATAAGTTGGCACGAGTAAGCCTTATAACATGACAAAATCATTAGGCCTTAATATTGTACGGCTTGAGACAGTAACTTAACTAAAGTGGAATTTTGGTATATAGGTGTCGTGCTCCGGCGCTTCAGAGGGCAGCTATCTCACACCATTTTGCGTCAAACGTCGCCGGCCAAACGTATTAATTAAATAAGGTTTGTTAATTTTTTTTTGTCTGTAAGTAATGTATTTTTATGGGCCTATGATGCCTGCACTAAATCAATTATTATTCTCGCTCAAAGGATCAGCTTGCCATCCAGCGGGGCAACGCGGTCAGCATTTTCAGAACTCTGCCTGACATTAAAGATCTTTTTTTTGTTTTTTTTTTACTTGGTAATGAGACGAGCTGGTCGTTTGCCTGATGGTAAGCATAACGCCGGCCCATAACAATTGCAGTGCAAAGTAAAGCGGTGGTAACAACCCAGACGGACACTCGCAGAAGAGTTAGTCCTCCCACTAACAATGTTGAGTAACTCTTCTGCGAGTGTCCGTCTGGGTTAGTACGACCGCTTTGCTCGTGAAGTCTGCCGCCAAGCAGTAGTGTAGGCCGGCCCGCCACAAAGTGGACCGACGACCTTGTCAAAACCGTGAGGACCCGTTGGATGCTAGAGGCGAGTAGTCGATCCAAGTGACGTTCTATGGGGGAGGCCTGTGTTCAGCAGTGGGTCTTCCGGATGATGATGACGATGATGATGATAACAAAAAAATATGAACAGAAACTACACATTCATTCCTTTTTTTTGTTCACTCGCGTAATTTTGAAGCCAATTCTGGCTCGATATTTCTCCATCGAAAGTCGACACAGAATATTCGATATTAGATTGTACAAAATATTTTTACACGAACCTCCGAAGGATTTTTCACATGAATTTCAAATTGAGTTTCCCTTTGCATCGAAACCAATATGAATACAGCAAAAATATTTTAAAATCTACCTATGCATTCTATCAACCAACTCATTTTATTTCTTAATGCATTTTTTATTTTTGAGAGACTCGCGTTATTTTATTTTATGATTATTATTTAGAGACCAGTTGAATCTTTATTACAAAATAAAATTAAAAAACCCTGACTGAAAGACAAGAGAAAAACGAAAACGTACTCAAAATTATTAATTATATTCACATGTCTATAAAAATGAAAAAGTCTAAGTAAAATAAATAAATAAACTCGTACACTCATATCACTAAGATTCCCTGCGTCGCAGGTGGCATGTACACACACAGATACACATCACAAACATCCAAGACCCAAGAACAAACTTTATGCTTACACAAAATCTGCCCCGGCCGGGAATCGAACCCGGGACCCCTCGCTCTGCAGGCAGGGTTACTACCAACTTAGCTACGGAGCCGTCAAATTTCTATTATTCTAACTGAGCAGATCCAATCTTTTCATAAATAGAGTTGATTAATATTTAAAAAGTGGTGTGTTCCACGTATCTAAAAAGTTCCTTTAGAATATAAGTTTTTAAACTTTCATGGTCACTAACACAAGAGTTAACTTTAGTAACGGGATATTTACCATGTACTTTATTTCTTTTGAGCACTCGATATTTCGGCACTGTTGCAAGCGCCATGTTCACGAGGAAACTGAAGTTACTGCGGGTAGATTGTAGACTTCGATACAGCTACGAGCAAACGAAACGGTCTACCTTCTTTCGTTCGCGTTTTTTCGGCTCGATGCCGTTACCACCAACACAAGAGTCACACGCAACTCGATGTTTATCTCGACAGACGTAACTTATGGTATCTGCTCGCGAACTTTTTTCGACACATTTATAGTTTTTGCATAGATTTACCACTGGATTTCAGGTTCTCGACAGTTGAAACCCATCATCTCTGTTAAAATTCCTATATTTGGTTATTTCAATAGCCTCTCGAACCAATCTAGGTATATAATGGCGTTCTGTCGAGATCACCTGAGGGTTGTGTAACTCAATCCAGTGGTTCGAACCTGCTTCCAACAGATGTTGTGCTATAGCAGATTTCTGGGTGTCGTTGTTTTTGACCGCTCTTATGTGTTCCCTAATTCGACATGCTACCGTACGCTTAGTCTGTCCGATGTAGGCTCGAGTAATAATATCGAGTAGTAATATCGAGTGCTCAAAAGAAATAAAGTACATGGTAAATATCCCGTTACTAAAGTTAGTTCCTTTAGAAACTATTTGTTCAGAAATTCCGTTGAACATCAAAACTAAAAAGCAAATCGTACCAAAACTATGCGAACTGTGTAATATCTAGTTGCCAACAATAGAGTAAACTACATTCATATTTCCCGATACCCTTTGCGAAGTTTTCCAATTAATATTTATACTACAATATATGTATAAGGGTGTTAGTTATCTGCCCTTCTTGGTACCCTAGGTCTTTTCAGAGGTTAGCCCTGACATTGATAAGATATGATGACTTTCTTTAGACAGCTTATTACACAAGGGATGTAGGTGACCTTATACATATGAGATATTTTGGCACCCAAAAAACGAAGTGAGGAGAACGCTAATAGTTTAATGATGTATAAAATCACCTACTCGCTATTCGCGTGTGTAAATAATCTACTTTACATCATTAGTGTAAATGCCTACTAATATTATAAATGCGAAAGTGTGTTTGTTGGTTTGTCCTTCTTTCACGCAGTAATGGAACAGCGGATCGACGTGATTTTTGGCATAGATATAGTTTATGGACCGGACAGTAACATAGGCTAATTTTTATCCCGGAAAAATGCACGGTTCCTGTGGGAACGCGGGTGAAAATCGCGGGCAGAAGCTAGTCAGTTTATAGTTATACTAGCTTGATTAACCTTAATTTTAACATTTCTTTTGTTAATTCTGACTTTTTTACATTACAAATAAATCATGAATACGCTTATAATATTAAAATGGTTCAATATTTCGATCCTTTGATCTGAGTACTGACGAACGGTCAAAGGTTATTGATATATTTTCTATCAGAGGCTAAATTTAGAAGTATAATATAGCTATAGCGCTCACCATCTGCAAAATTCCATGTGACCTAAGAGGCTATGACACATGGATATGAGCAATGACAGACGGCTGGCTTTGACAAGGGTTCCGTTTTTGCCACTTCGCTTACGGATCTCTGAAAATCCCGGTTAGTCTGACGTAGAAAATTGTTTATGGCATACTCATACCGTGTTTATTGCCTTATTTTTTATGTTTATGACATTGTTTATTCGCGCTTTGGAGACGATTTATGTTTATGTAAATTTATGACATGTTACCAGTAGTGTGAATATCTATATAAAGATATAGGTACTTATCGTTTATTTTGTCATAAACTTCTTCAAAGACTTAGCGTTACATTCATTCACTTTGAGAAAAACCTTTAGAAATGACAGTAAAGTTTAGGAACGTTCAATTTCTTGTCGCTCTTCACTCGCAATACGAAAGCCGCGAACCGCGAATGTGAATGGATTCACGGTAGCGATTCGCGGGCGAGTGTAGAACGGCCAGAATAAGTTACCCTCTGAGTAGAAAGACAATTTAATCACTATTACTCACTACTGCTCGTGAAGTCTGCCACCAAGCAGTAATGTGCAAGCATTACTGTGTTCCTGTTTGATGAGCAAAGTAGCCAGTGAAATTACTGGGCTTATGAGACTTAATACCTAATGTCTCAGGGTAACGAGCTCACTGCAGTGCCGCGCAGGCCTTTGTGTTTAAAAGTTCTGAGTGGCACTGCAATTGTTATGGGCCGGCGTTATGCTTACCATCAGGCAAACGACCAGCTCGTTTCGTTACCAATAACATAAAAAAAAAACTATTTCACCTGCTCTTATAAACGACGGTGTGTTCGAAGTTGGCGAGTACATCGGAATACACCGATACAACGACAACGGTGGGTGATTGACTGATTTTCAACTTGAGGTCGGTAGCTAGCCAGGCGACTCTAGAAAATGCCCTGCCACTATGATACAACTGACAACAACTTTTGTGACTACTTACAAAAGCGCCGTAATACCTATATTAAAAAGTTCTTTTTGTGCTTAACTTTATATTATACTAGCTTCTGCCCGCGGTTTTCACCCGCGTTCCCACAGGAACCGTGCATTTTTCCGTGATTAAAAGTAGCCTATGTTACTCTCCGGTCCATAAACTATATCTATGCCAAAAATCACGTCGATCCGTTGCTCCGTTACTGCGTGAAAGAACGACAAACTAACAAATCAACAAAAGAACAAACACACTTTCGCATTTATAATATTAGTAGGGATTTGCTAAAGTTTAGACCTTAAAAAATTGTAAAAATTCGGATCTGACACTCAGAAACCTTTTTTTTATATATCTTAAGCGCATACAAAGTAGGCTCTGAATAAATAATGTTTTTCCCCTCTATTTGCTTAGTTGAAAAAACAAATCTCATTACATTACGCCGAGATTATTTCCTATTTCATAAATAAAAGATACCACCTAATTTTCCAACAAAGGATTCCCAACCTATTCCGTAGCATACCTAACATACATTATTCATAAGGCTAATGACCTGCGTGGATATCAGCACGGAATAAAATAAATGAATGTAATGGTACGTTCATTCGCTGCCATCATCTGTCTATAGTATCTAAGCGTATAATTTGTCGGGTATAGTTATTGTAGGACGGTGCCAATAAGTTGCAAAATTCGTCTGAGAAGCGGCCTAGGCGGGTCTGCCAAGCGATGAGGAAAGTGGCCGGATATGGCAAATACACTAGACGTACGTACGGTCTTACTGAATGTGAGTTTCGCAGTTAAAATCCGTTTACGCGAACGACCGCGTTTGTCGAATAGGTAAAAACAATATAAAACTATGCGCGATGATAGTTCATAAATGCGGCTCTATGGGCGCTGTACATCTATACTCTATACAAATAAATAAAATTGAAGTGTCTGTCTGTAATATCAAAATAACAGCTTTTTACCAAATGCATATGAAAGTATATACGGTACCTATAACAAAACAAGCATTTGTAAAATTTTTGTTTGTCTGTCTGTCTGTTTATTCCGGGTAATCTCCGAAACGGCTGGGCCGATTTTGACGGGACTTTCACTGGCAGATAGCTGGTGTTACAAGGGGTAACTTGGGCTACTTTGATTTTAGAAAAAGAATTACGGTTCTGAGCAAAAAAATAAAAAACCATGTAATCCAAAATAATAGGCAGCAGCTAGTTCTCAAATAAAAAAATTACACTGAAATTTTTAATCGATGACTCACCCTAACTTACAATTTTAGACATCTTTTTATACGCCACAAAAGAAAGCCTACTTTCCGAAAGGATCGCCATAGATCAAATAAGTAACCCATAGTAAAAGTACATTCACTCACTCCATATCTGCTGGTGCGCTCGACTGACCACAGGGAATGCTGACCCCAAATAGGAAGTACGGGATATTAAGGAACATCCTTATTTCACAGAGGATGTGAGTAAAAATATGGAGCCATATATCTAATGCTAGAAGAAAATTGAGTGTTGATGTAAGGGATTTAATTTATTTCTTTTGTTTCATTACTAAAGAGGATCAGTGTAAATATTTTGAAAGTATTGTGAAATTACTGGGCTTATGAGACTTAATACCTAATGTCTCAGGGTAACGAGCGCACTGCCGCGCAGGCCTTTGTGTTTCAAAGTTCTGAGTGGCAGCAATTGTTATGGGCCGGCGTTATGCTTACCACCAGGCAAATGACCAGCTCGTCTCGTTACCAAAAAAAAATCCAAAAAAGTATGATGTTTGCATAATATATTGCATATTGTGAAAGTCAAATTAGGTTGGTATAACAGTTTGATCGTGTGTATAAAAGTATAAAAATACAAAGGTAGAGAGAGAAAATTATCTCTCTTCTTTAGTTTAATTCTATCTTTTTCGATTGTTGAAACTTAACATAAAGTCCTGTAAGGCGTATATAGCATCTAAAGAGCTTCACTCAAAAGGTTTTTTAGCAAACTCAGATGACCTTCCGGCACTGGAAAAATATATGTAATTACTTATCATATTACCGATAATCTTGTGTGATCAAAAAAGTTTTTACCAAATTTACTCGATAAAAAAAAAGTTAAAGTTACCTCTAAAAATAAGTTTGAAACGAAATATCTCTGTTATTTATAAATGTATATTGATAGAATTAACAAGACTTACGTATTATATAATAATAAAGAACTTAGTTGTGGTACATTTTGGATAAGGCATTTAATTTTGAAATAATTACGCTTTTTTTGGGTTTTTACTCAAATTTACTGGCCCGCGAGGACTTCCTCGCCAAAGGACCGCAGTCCTTCTCTTTTACACCAACGCAAACCAACAGTATGTGCAAAGAGAACAAAATGACTAATGTCATTGAATAGGAATACCACCTACGCTACAAGCTATAAGCTATAAAAGATTTGTCAAACTTTCAATAATTTTAAAAATATTGCCCCGCCACTTTTCATATACGTACACATTTTTGTGAAATAGTGCTTTGCTGACCAATAAATTGACATAAAACAGTCAATGCGAGAACAGACAAGGCTTCAACCTACAACGCTCAATCGAGAGCTAAAATACTCAAATATACAGGGCTCTAAAGCAACAAAAGATATTACAACCCTCTACAAGCAAGCACAATACCTTAGACTTTTCCAATCTTTTCCACAATATCTATCGAGCATTCCTAACACTAAACCTAACATTGTACCTATCCAATCTTATAAAAGCCCAGTAATCACGGTCAGGTGTACCATGGACCGTATTACAAGGGCACAAGGCTTAAATTTGAGTGGTGATAGGTAGATCATGTACGTGCCAAGTCATTTGATTTCCGCCAATACTCTCGAATAAAATGGATGAAACGTGAAAGGGGTGTCAACTCTATGTTCTATTAGGATGCAAGGGTTTTACGTGCATTTAGCAATTGTAAAAATGAGCGGGTTCACTGTCGATAAAATTTTTTAGAAGGATAAAGTACAATATGTTTTAAAAGAGTAAATATTGTTTTGCACATTGCAGTGATAGCTAGGGATAGTGCATTTTCTAGTAAGAACTCGCTTGGCTAGCTACTGGTTCAAGTCAATAATCTGTCACCAAGCATCTTCCGGTTTGTTCCAGTAGTTGCACTGGAGAGCTATTCTTAGGTACCTGTACCTTATATATCAGCATATATATAAGGTAGGTATAGACATATGTAATGAGGTCTCTACGATCCGTAGGTCGAGAGTTGTACTCTACGATACACTTGTTTGGATGAAGGAAGTTGTCTTGATGCCACAATACCATTTCTCTAGTGTCAACCTAACTAGATTCAAGATTCAAGATTCAAGATTCAAGATATTTATTTGCATAAAATACAGGTACAAAAGGTGTTTACAAAGAAATTGATACTTAGCCGTACTTTGCCGGTGTAGGCGTGCAAATATTTTATATAATGTTACAATTATGAATTATTTATGTATTACGTTATATGAATCACACATGCAATCAATTATAGATGTATTATTAATGTCATGTTATAAAGGGGAATAAAAGTAAAATTTCTATGTCATTTTTAAAAAATCGGAGACAGAGTAAAACGATTTCTCCATCAACCACAATTTGAGTTTTCTTCTAAATCTACTCATAGGTAACTCTGTAATATCTTTCGGGATAACATTATATATGCGCCCGCACATCGCGTAACTCTGTTTGAGATACATTTTTGTATTATATATATCTAGCACCAGTCTCAGTTTCAAAAACAGTGCTATGGTGTATACCGGCTACACTTGACCACCAGCCAATCTTCAATTCTACACTGTGACAATCTTTAGAGATAAAATAAACATTTAAAATCCGTTTTAAATTATTTTATTCTACGTTCAAGCCCTCACACGAACTACTTTTTTATTATATTGGTGGTAGACTGCAGGCTGACCCAATCAGTTAAATAGTTGGCTAGTGTCCAGAGCTCGCTCGCGATTTAATAATCCCACTGTTATACTGACGGAATACCGGAGTAGGCACAAGATCACGGAACTGCGGAATGCCTCTGAACGTTAACATGGCCTTTAAAAGCGACAGCTCTTGGATTGTTCCTGACGTTGTCATTGTACGAGTAGGTATGGTACATTAGAGGTTCAGGCGAAAATGGCACAGGCATAGGAACTGTGGTTTTTTTCCGGAATAAAAGTAACCTAAATTACTCTCCGGCTCTTAAACTTCATATATAGTATATACTAGCTGCTCCTCCGCGGTTTCACCCGCGCGGAGATACTGGATTTCATGGTTGTTATTTTTTGCGCGGAACCCTAATTATTTTTCTAAAATTAAAGTAGCCTAAGTTACTCCTTGTATCATCAGCTATCTACCAGTAAAAGTCCCGTCAAAATCGGTCCTGCCGTTTCGGAGATTACCCGGAACAAAGAGACAGACAGACAAATTTAAAAAAAATGGTTGTTTTGTTATTGGTACCGTATATACTTTCATATGCATTTGGTAAAAAGCTGTTATTTTGATATTACAAACCGACACTTCAATTTTATTTATTTGTATGGATGTATGGATATGGATAAATGTAATATGTGTTATTTTCTAATCGGACCGGAATTGACTTGTACCTATAAAAAATTTAATACATGCTGGAATTTAGACTACATGTACCCTACATTTACACTAAATACTAAATTACCATGAATGAACCATAAAACGAGAAACTAAGTCCTCATTTTTTATAATGTTATAAATACTATCATGATAATAATATTTATCCGGTGACAGAGAAAATATCAAATTATATTATAAATACCACTAAATATAACCTTCATATTTTTATCAAAACAAATTCGTCTCTTTCACGATTATATACTCGTGCATCAAGTATTTTAGTCCATTTCCTTAAAAAAGCTGCAAAAGTCACGTAAAGAAATATTACTTCGTTCATATTATACAAAACAGCGTTTTTACATCTAAATCTGCCCTTCCACAGGGGAGAAAGTGTCAGGTACTTCGGTAAGAGGTGTGAAAAGGTTGCCAAATTGTGAACACCGCTTTCCCGAGATCATTTTAGGGAAATCTCTGATGATACTAGCCTTATACATTATTCGTGAGACTTTGAAGACCCTTGATCCTTGTGCACGCTACCATGAACCTTTTTCTCACATTTTTTTTGTATTATTTTCGGAGTCTTTTCTTTTCGGTACTTTCAGGCTCTTAGGAAAAAATAATTTGTGGCCTCACTTGTTGAAGTAGCGGTTCTAAGGCAAGGTTCAGAGATGAATCTAATCGTGGACTTATGCTTCTTCCATATGTCAAAATGCTATACAGTTTTGACATAGAATCTGCTCGGCATTGCCTAAACTCGTTTTATTATTTTAATCATTATATTTGACGTCAGTTTCGAAGAAATTTCTGTTTTTATTCTCTAGAGCTTTAAAACCCGGACTATTTAAAAAATGAAATAGGCAACAATTCTGTATTTTTACCCGACTGCCGAAGGAAAGAGAGTAATGTTTTTGAATGTATAGGTATGTCTATTCCTTTGGCACGCTCTGTAGACTAGCCCAAACAGTTAAGATGATTTTAAGGCTTCGAAACGGCACTATCTGGCCGTATTGCCGCTTTTCTCTATTTCGTGGTTTTTTATGGTTTTGCATCAAGCCGCGCTTGCGCGTGTACTGTCTCGTAATCCGCGCTTGATGCAAAAGCATGGTTATTTTGACAGTAAAACGCTTACTTGCATAAGCGTCTACGGTCTGCCTAACCTAAGCTCGGTTAAGCGTATTCACCTCTTCGACTGTATTGTCGCTTAAGATCGGGCAAGATAGTGGCCAAAGGCGTGTAAAAAATGAGTTTTAGCTGGTCTCAATAGTAGCGAAGAATCAACACTAAAGCTAAAAAATACTTAATTTTCCACTTAAAAAGTTCAAAGCTTTCATAAAACACAGCCTCTCGCTCGTGGCTAGTTAAGGGCCGTCTACATAATTCGCTCTCTCGGTTGCTGACGCGGCGTCCGTCGTATTTTATGCTTTGACATTGTGTTGTACTCTTTATGATCAGCTTCAGTTCCACTACTGCTTTTGTGAAAATGTTTTGGACAGTATTCTATTATTTTATAAAGCATAAATTAATTTAAATGCAGTTGTAGTCTAAATAACCAATGAATTTTGAAACATTTGTCCAGTGAAATTATTGGGCTTATGAGACTTAATAACTAATGTGTCAGGGTAACGAGCGCACTGCAGTGCCACGCAAGCCTTTGTGTTTCAAAGTTCTGAGTGGCACTGCAATTGTTATGGGCCGGCGTTGTGTTTACCATCAGGCAAACGACCAGCTCGTCTCGTTACCAAATAAAAAAAATGATGACTCAGAGCGCAGTACAATTTTAGCGCTTACGCTGATCGCTTAGTCATTTTAGTTTTGGGTGAAGTCTTGATCGAAGACGAGCGCAGTGCAGTGCAGTGCAGTCCAGTCCTTTTTGTTTCAAAGTACTCGGTGGCATAGCAATTGTGTTATGCTTACCATCAGGCAAACTCCCGGCGATGCTCTCCCAGTGAACCGTTGTCACATCGCCCACGGCGTTCACCTCACTTAAATTGGTATTCGACAAAATTACGTCAATGCTTGTTTGTGAAATGTTTCTGAATGCCGATTTGTATGAAGAAACGTCAAATGCTCACTTGAAGCTTGTTGGTCTCACTGACATACTCATTTGGGTGGCGCTAGTAGCGCGTGAGTAGTGGCACAGAATGCCAAACAGGCTGGTCGCCGCGAATTCCGCCCTCACTTAGGTGAATTACGATTCCTGAATAGCACTGAGCTCGTCTCTCTATCAACGCACCAACAGCGAGGGCAGTTGCACTAATTACTTAACCGTTTTCTGAATGAGGTCCAAGACGTCGATTTACACACTGACCCCATTTGCCGTGTAAGTACTTATCTTTTATTACATTTAAGTTCTGTGTTGTAAATCTGTATTTATATATCATTGTGAATGTTTTGGCTGATGTAGCTGTAAGTGTGCAATTGATTGTTTAATAAATAAAATAAATAAATCAAATAAATTAATGCTGTTTTTTATTTATAAGGTTTTGTTTAATTTTGTTTTTAATTGATAAATTCTTAGTTTTTTAATTATCTACTTAATGACGTGAATGTGTTTTAAGTGTACCCTCATTGTTTTACGAATTCCTGGCAACGACCTTGTTTCTAACCTAAATAAATATTGAACATTAAAAAAAAAAAAAAAATTACAAAAAAAAACTTCATATTTTCAGCAAAATTGACCGATCATATAATATTTGGCGAATTCATTAACATACATTAGCGTTAACATATCAATGTGCGTTAAAATTAGTGAGCCCACGTTAGAATATACGACCACCAGTACAAACAAATTAATATAATAATATGACCCGAATCGCGTTGTCGCGGACACCGGAGTACGCCTGATATGTTATGACTGGGTCAGAGTGGGGTGGCCAGAATGATTGATGAATGAAAAAAATCTGTGAGCGTTTTCGCAAAGAAACATCTATGAAATAAAACTACTTATATATTTATACACTTTCTATGGTAATTTCTTCCTTATTGTTTAGGCCCGTGACCAGCTGAAGTATCAAGAATTTTTCCACCACCGGAAGCTACTATGTAAAAAGTATAACATCAGACGATATACTCGTAGTGATTAAAAGCTAACTTTATGGATGGGAAAATACTAATCTAAATTAAATTTATTGTACCTAATAATGAAAATCTTTCTGCACTCTACCATTTTTAAAAGCCATACGTCTCTTTTCAACGGTTGCCTGGAATAGATCGTTGCTTAGTGATAAGGCCGCCAATTATACTAAATTGTAAAAACTGCTGTAAATTTATTTATTGTGCAATAAAATGTTATTTATCTATCTAACTTTACTTTCTAGAATGAAATTTTAAAGTCCGGAAAATATGTAGATAATTTCATGAAGACGTTCCTTTAAAAGAACATATACGACTAACGCTTAAATGTAACAATGGGCCGTCTTATCCCTCAAGGAATCTCTTCCTGAAAACCTTTAAATGGGGAGGAATATTGCAATTTAATTGGGTAGTGGCTCAGAAAATGATGTTATTTAGAATATAAAAGAGTTACATACTACATAATAATACACCTCAATATACCTACAAATAACTATAGGATCCCTCCCGCTTTCTCACTAGATCTCTAAGGATTCCTTGTTATTGAAGACTATCATTTTTCTTGCCGATTTACCTTACAAAATACCAACGTATTGCTGTAATAATGTACAGGAGCTAGAAAAAAAACTATGATACATATACAATATAATACATATATCCTGTATGTGGACATATAATTATATGTAACTAGCTTCTGCCCGTGGTTTTTACTCTCGTTCCCACAGGAACCATGCATTTTTTCGGAATAAAAAGTAGCCTATGTTACTCTCCAGTCCATAAACTATATCTATGCCAAAAATTATGTCGATCCGTTGCTCCGTTACTGCGTGAAAGAGGGACAAACCAACAAACACACTTTCGCATTTATAATATTTTTTTGCACAACCATGCAGTTGCCTTTTGTATTTGTGTTATATGGATCGGCAGGTGACCCCAATTAACCAATCATAGCTTTCAACAAAATCAATGAAAAAAAACAATGAAAAGTGTACTTGAAATATAATGTCCGACCCGGGTGTACCGCAGTGTCACGGATGCCCCCGGTGATGGATGCGTCACTCGGGTCGGGAATTATACACTGTCCCCGAAATGGGGTCCTCTGGGACAGATTGAGTGTGTTTTTAAATAAATCGCTGGTAGCTGTGGATTTTAAGTGAAATTGAAATTTTAAAGGCTCCCGTTGTAAAACAAGTAACTCGTAAAAGGTTCCTTTCTGTTCCTTTCCTGCTTGTCCGTCTCAGTCTGCTACAGCGTCGTAGCTTTTTACAGTTACAAGCCAAAAAGCACGAAATATGATATTAGCTTGACTCATTAGAGTCATCATGCATAAAAAGATAAATGACTGAATTTTCATTTCAGTCTCGGTTTTGGAAGTCATTGAAATAAATATTTTATGTTGTAAAATAACTTTGTTGCTAACTTTCAGACCCACGAGAAATTAAATCTTTTTACGACCATTCTGCTGTATTGTAGTAATTATTTAAATTTTTGAGTAGATAGAGATTAAAATCCCTTTTGTAGTTTTAATTCGAAATGGCAGCTAATCGTAACCGTAGGTATTGTATTTGTTGTAAGTACAAGCAGTTAGCAACGCTACATGCCATCTTAAGGGCTCTCATGACAGTAGTCAACATAGATTTAGCTTTCTAATGGAATGAGTTATGGTAATTCCAAGGAGCCGTTTATTTTTTAAGTAGTGCCTTAAACCAAAATTTAAATTTAGGTTTGGAAGAGTGAAAAAATTTTGACCAAGCAATGGTATGTTTCGCGACGTCTTTTTCTTAAAATAGCGATACAATAGAGCTCCGGTTCTCAAACTTATTTGGCGTCGGACCCCTTTTGGAAAACAACATATTTGACGGGGCCCTTAAAATCTAAAACTGGTTTTATGTGATATAAAATTTGCATCTAATGGGAGGTTAGATATTGTTTTTAATTTTTCAACAATTTTTTTACGTCAGGCTTGGTCTTAGAAGAGACAATTTACATAGACGAAATCTTTAGATATATTTTATTTTACTCTACAACCTTATAATACTCATTAGTATTATTTTTTTCATTGTGACCAGTATTTCCGCGGAGCCCCCACAGAGGCTTTGCGGAACCGTAGGACTCTGCGGAGCAGCACACTTTAAGTATGATACATAATTCATAATTTATTTTGCATTAATGTACATTCGTGGACAGATAAAATAGTGAAGTATGTACATTATACCCAGTTCGGGTGTTGCGAATAGTCACAAATGACTGTAACAGAGAGCTTCGCAAGACAAAAAAAATGGTTGAAATTTTTCACGAAGCTTACGTTTACACAAATATAGTGTTAACACAAAAAAAAACATTTTTATAGACAGCGTCTAAAGATAAGCGTCGAAAATGAACAGAATTGTGTTAGATTATGGTTAGACACTACCTAAATCAGGATTTGTGGTTGCTCATAGTTAATCGCGCGACTAAGACATGTTTAGGCGTTGAACAGTGATTAACACAGATTCAACGTGTGTTTAATTATTTTGTGGTAAGACCCTTGTCTTCTCTTGTCTTGTCGAAGATGGTGAATAAGCTTAACCTTAGAACCAGCTCTCAACTACAGCAGCCAGAACATACCTGTTGGTGCTTAGAGACAGAGTTCCATCTTGAGGGTGGCAGCTAGCCAGGACAACACTAGGAAATACCATACCAACCCCTATGCCTTGGAAGGTTGAATCAAGATGTTTGAAAAGCTTTTCCAATAATTTACATACAATCATCAGGTAGTTTTAAGTCCAGGGGCCTATTTCATAAAAAATATTAGTCTAATATTCTCATATTGTGTATGAAGAAAAGAAAAAAAAAGCTCATAATATTAGACTAATATTTTTTATGAAACAGGACCCGGAAATGAATAACTCTGTTTGAATAATTGACACGTGTATTATCGCTCGTAGTTCAATGAGGACTGCTGTCCGTCCCCGCGTCTTCGCCTTGCGTAGCGCTGGGACGACTACGGCGTAGCACTGACTTGCTGACGTCATAGCGTAGCATCACAGCACCACACCATGTTCTACCATTATTCTTACAGTAGGTATTTCCTGTTCTCTTAAAGAAAGGCGAACTTCTACTATACGTAAAATCGTTCATATATGTGTAGACAATTATTTTTCTACCGTTTTCCTCGTATTTACATGAACGGTTCTCCGTTATCACCATACCTTTACATTTCTATGGAAAATCCGTGTAAGTATTTGATACCTTTTTACATGCCTCTAGCATTTCCCGTGGGATTTTATAGGTAAGAATTCTTAGAGATACCTCAGTAGATTTCGGTAAAAAATGAAGCTATATATTTACTAGGTCCTTTAGGATGCTTGATGATTTAGATTAGGTATTAAAAATATCTGTAGACGTTTGTAGAGTTGCAGTTTTAAAATCTAAATATAGACTTTATACTTAGTTGGTTTTACCCTGTGTTTTTGAGATTAGCTGTTTCGTTATGCCGAATGAAATTTTCATAGATAAAAGAGTAGGCAAATTTCGGGGATTACCCGGAACAAACAGACAGACAGACAAAAAATTTAAAAATGGTTGTTTTGTTATAGGTACCGTATATACTATATACTTTCATTTATTTTGATATTACAAACAGACCCTTCAATTTTATTTATTTGTATAGATGTATAGATAACATTACAAGAAACAAAACAAGAAATCTCTAAAAATCTTAATCCTAGGCCACACTACGCAATATCGTTGAAAGCTACCAGGAATTGATTTATGTACTAAACGAACGTTTCATCAAATAGATTTCTCCGAAAATGCTCGCATTTGTGGAACGTATATGTATTTTGTTACGTATTATGTATTCCACATAAAGACGCTTATTGGAAAAGTGATACAGATTCTTGATTATCTGAATTAAGACTGCCGCAGACAAATGTATTCTAGAGGTCAATTTTATGCACAGATCATAGAAACAAGGAGATGTGGTAAAGCGTACGTAGCGGGTGCGAACGCAAAAGGCCAGATACATATAATCGAATTCACTTTGCAGACGGCTTTGCTGTCCCATTTTTTTTACTGTGGACTATTAATAAGTTTATTTGTGTGGCTGTAAGTCTCATAAAAAATGAGTAGGTGTGTCGTAGGTACTTACAGATTTTGCATTAAGCGATTTAGCGGAAAAAAATGTATGACAACGGATGTTGCGCATTATCGCTTGTGTTGTTTCTCTATCAAACTTCACTATAAAATTTTAGCAAGTAAACAAAAATATCGTCTCTGCAACAAATTATGCTCTCTGTAGTGCATTTCAGAGTTAAATAAAGGTACACATAATGTTTCCCTATTGACGACAAAAAACTGATCACAGCATAGCGCATCAAAAATTATTGGAAACCCAACTCTTCTTCTAAGTAATGACCATCTATGTAGTGACCATTTGAATTCTAATGATTATTATGACGCGTGCAAGTTTACTGGTTAGTTTAATTCATTAACCTCCTTAGTAAATATCAATGACAAGCACCAGCGATGGTGGCGCCATCTGAGATTAGTTTTGCCTGTGCCTCCAGCCCCCCTATTCGCTAACTTTTACATTTCTAGTGATCAACCGAGTCTGGTTGTACACCGACATTTGATGTCAACTGATTTATCATAACTTTGGTATTGCGTATCACATTGAGTGGTTAACTGGTTATAGTGACTAACGGTGTCTTTCAGGACGTCACTAGCGCAACACTATTTTTTATCGACTATTATACGACTAAGTTGTTTAATGCTTTTTGAGGGTTATGCGTGTAACATTTTGAGGACATTTCATTTTAGACGGTATACTTAAGATAAAGTGGCGGTAAAATAAAATCACAGACTATACTATAAGTATGTATGGTAAAATATATGTAAACTCTTTGGGTAAAATTCATAGTAATTCATTACGTAATCTTCATTCGAGCACCATTCTATTAATTACCTACATACTGTTAAAAGTTAATCAAGTCAAATCAAATCAAGTCGTTTATTTGCTAGTATACCATCATGTTAGCGCATATTTTTGATCTATGTATTCAACCTGCAGCCAGGTGTGCAAATATTGTTAGTAAAATATTAGAAATTTGGTGAGAGTAAATAAAGTAAGTAGGTAATGATACCAAATTAATAAAGGAGGCAAATTTAAAATCTATAGAAATAAATAAAATTCAAGTGTCTGTATGTAATATCAAAATAACAGCTTTTTACTAAATGCATATGAAATTATATACGGTACCCACAACAAATCAACCATATTTAACATTTTTGTCTGTTTGTTCCGGTTAATCTCGGAAACGGCAGGACCGATTTTGATGAGACTTTTATTGGCAGATAGCTGATGTCAGGGGCACCTTAGATGCTCAAACAAACGTACGTTTGCTTGACCGTCTACGGTGCCCCTTACAAGGAGTAACTTAGGCTACGTGGGTGAAGCCGCGGGGCATAGCTAGTATTATCTAAAATTATTCTTTATACTATTGGATAACGAGACGAGCGGGTCCGTTGCCTGATGGTAAGCATAACGCCTGCCCTTAAAAATTGCAGTGCCACTCAGGACTTTGAAACACAGACCAGCGCAGCACTGCAGTGCGCTCGTTACCCTGAGACATCAGCCCCCCTATTCGCTATCTTTTACATTTCTAGTGATCAACCGAGTCTGGTTGTCCACCGACATTTGATGTCAACTGATTTATTATAACTTTGGTATTGCGTATCACATTGAGTGGATAACTGGTTATAGTGACTAACGGTGTCTTTCAGGACGTCACTAGCGCAACACTATGTTTTATCGACTATTATACGACTAAGTTATTTAATGCTTTTTGAGGGTTGTGCGTGGAACATTTTGAGGACATTTCATTTTAGGCGGTGTATTTAAGATAATGTGGCGGTAAAATAAAATCACAGACTATACTATAACTATGTATGGTAAAATATATGTAAACTCTTTGGGTAAAATTCATAGTAATTCATTACGTAGGTAATCTTCATTCCATTCGAGCAACATTCGATTAATTACTGTTTAAAAGTTAGTTCAATATTAGAAATTTGGTGATAGTAAATAAAGTAAGTAGGTTATGATACCGAATTAATAAAGGAGGCAAATTAAAAACTCATACAAATAAATAAAATTGAAGTGTCTGTTTGTAATATCAAAATAACAGCTTTTTACCAAATGCATATGAAAGTATATACGGTAGTACCTACAACAAATTAACCATTTTTAAAATTTTTGTCTGTCTGTCTGTTTGTTCCGGATAATCTCCGAAATGGTTGGACCGATTTTGACCTGACTTTCGATGGCAGATAGCTGATGTTACAAGGAGTAACTTAGGCTACGTGAACGAAGCCGCGGGACACAGCTAATATTATGTAAAATTATTTTTTATACTATTGGATAACGAGACGAGGGGGTTCTTTGCCTGATGGTAAGCATAACGGCGGCCCATAACAATTACAGTGCCACTCACACTTTGAAACACTAAGACCTGCGCAGCACTGCAGTACACTCGTTACCCTGAAACATTAGGTATTAATTCTCAGCATAAGCCACTGAATTTCACTGGCTACTTTGTTCATCAAAAGGGAACACAGTAATGCTCGCACATTACTGCTTGGTGGCAGACTTCACGAGCATAGTAGTGGTACCAACCCAGACGGACACTCGCAGAAGACTTAGCCCTACCATCTAATCATAAAATATATAATAATAAATACTCCAGCATCACAATCACAACAAAATCGTTGTTGTCGATCGACGGTGTTAATCACTCGAATTTATAAAACACTGCTTTTGGGTAGTGTCTATCACAAACCTCGGTGATTATCAAATTTGATGTCCACTATGCTTACATAATCGCAATTTTAAACTATCGATACAGAAACATCTGTCAAAATGAGTTATGGTGACTAACAAGTCACTAACCGCGAAACTCGGTGCTCATGACGTCATCCAAGTTGATAACTGAGGTTAGCCAATACGAAACTAGCTGTTTGACAGTTCATCGTTGTACACTTTGCCAAGTGATCATCACTTTGAGTTGTCAACCGAGATACGGAATAGCCCTGCTGGTATTAATTGTCAGCATAAGCCCAGTATATTCACTGGCTACTTTGTTCATCAAACGGGAACATAGTAATGCTTGCAAATTACTGCTTGGTGGCAGATTTCACGAGCAAAGTAGTGGAGCCAACCTAGACGGACACTCGCAGAAGACGTAGCCCTACCATCTAATCATAAAATATATAGCAATAAACACTCCAGCATCACAATCACAACAAAATCGTTGTTGTCGATCGACGGTGTTAATCACTCGAATTTATAAAACACTGCTTTTGGGTAGTGTCTTTCACAAACCTCGGTGATTAACAAATTTGATGTCCACTATGCTTACATAATCGCAATTTTAAACTATCGATACAGAAACATCTGTCAAAATGAGTTATGGTGAGTAACAAGTGACTAACCGCGAAACTCGGTGCTCATGACGTCATCCAAGTTGATAACTGAGGTTAGCCAATACGAAACTAGCCGTTTGACAGTTCATCGTTGTACACTTTGCCAAGTGATCATCACTTTGGGTTGTCAACCGAGATACGGAATAGCCCGGCAGGTATACCATGTTGTGCCATGGTGCCATGAGTCGACTGCCTACATTTTTGTGTTTTGCACTTGTTTTACAAACCTATTTGTCTCAGGCGAAAAAATTCTCGACTTTTTCTGAGTTTATTGCTGAGCCCACAATCGACTTCCATACTCAACCTCAACACCAAAGTTGTTTTTATGCAAATAATCTGCGTTTTACTAAGTTGCAAATAGTGAACACTTCATCTCCGTACATCGTCGGAAGCGAATCTTTTGAATAAAACATTCACTCGCAGCGATGAAGGCGCCTCGCCAAACAAAATAACAACGATGTAAGGAACGCTGGAAAAGACGCAATGGGATTTCTACAGTCTAGGATAAAATATGGACAGTTTTCTGCGACAAAATATTTATTATAGACGAGTTTAGATTGTGTCTACAGTCTACATGACTGTGCCAAAACGCTGTACATTCTCCGATGCCTAGGACTATTACCTCATCTGTGACGAGGGTCCAGACCAACTCAAAGTCTCCAACTGCATGATGAGCGCGTTGGCTAATATTTGATAGTCAGTATCAAAGCCAGGAACCCTACTCATAAAATTGAACATCGAAGCTTCGGGTCTCTGATCGCAGCCGAGTAGGTAAGTTAGTAAGTACCTAATGGTGCAGTAGGACTATGCAATAGGACCACGGGTAATGAATCTATTGTTTATGTATTCATTTTATTTCATTTTTTTTATTTAAGTGCATCGATTAATTTTTGTAATATCGATGTTTTTGCACAGGCTCTGTTCGAAAATCGAGTGTCAACCACCACCATTTCATAGAATGTGTTAATATTGGATCAAAAGATTTTATCTTTTTTTTTATAAAAAAAATATCTTGTCTATGTAACACTTCCACAGTCCCGACATCGCCGCATAAAAATACAGTGCAAATAACATCGTCTGACAGTACAAAATGTAGGCGCGAAAAAATTTGCGCCCGCTCGAGTCCCCACTTCACACCACTCTTCGCCTCGGCTGCTTTAAATAAAAAGCTATTATTTTTATCTCTCATCCCAGTAACGTTTTACTTGTGTAAATTGTTTCTTTGGTAACTACAGAAAACGTCCACTGCTCAACAAAGGCCTCTCGCATAATATAGAGTGGGTTTGCTATAAGTAATACACCACGCTTCATACAACGGTGTATTGTGTTGTAAAGAATACATGTTTAAGTGCTACACAAGCGACTGTTTTACTATAGTCAATTAGTTAGTAGTACGACTAACTCTTTTGCGAATGTCCACCGCTTTATATCATATACGCATATACCATATAAAATAAAAATGCACCAATTTCCGTGCATGTTTGTTCTTTCCAATCCGGTACCCAAGTTACAAACAAAAAAGTTTGGCACCATTCTACTTGATGCAGTCTTCTTTGCTGAAAAGTTATGGCATCCGCAACTCTAATGTGTTGCCAATAATTTTGGTATCACAAATCACAACCAACCTTAACTTAGGAAAACCTTCATAAAAGAAGTTCAGCATAAAATACGCCCACTTATTAAAACAACAAAACACAAAAATAAAGATAAATTTGTTAAAGTTCAGAAATTAATGTGACCCTCGTCCTTCCCGCTAAAACTTGTAAATGAACGCTTGAAAGAATTTTGTTAGCAAATTCCGATAACTTAGTGTCTGAAAAAGGTTTTGGCTTGATAAAAATGTATAAGTTGGAATTTAGTTTTTTTTTTTGGAATTTTAATGATAGGCTGTCAACTATAGACAGTAGAGTCAGTTGTAGTTTGGTTTCTCGATGAACAACCCTCATGATTTAGCCTTTAAAATAACAATAATTTAAAAGGCTGATTTACCAACTAGGTGGTAGGACTAACTCTTCTACGAGCGTCCGTCCGTAGTGCCAGTAAGATCTTTGAAAAACAAAGGTCTGCAAAGCATTGAAGTGCGCTCGTTCCCCTAACATATTAAGTCTCATAAGCCCAGTAATTTTACTGACTACTCTGCTCATCAAACTGGAACACAGTAATGCTTACACATTACTGCTTGGCGTCAGACTTCACGAGCAAAGCGGTGGTAACAACCCAGACGGACACTCGCAGAAGAGTTAGTCCTACCATTGACGAAATGTTATTTATACATGTATATTCATAAAATTAACAAGACTTACGTATTATATAATGTCAAAAACTTGATTGTAGTTCATTTTCGATTAGGCATCTTATTTTGAAGTAATTAGTAACGTTTTTTTGGACTATCACTCAATCTTAGTGGCCCGCGCGGTCTTCCTTCTCTTTTACATCAACGCAAACCGACAGTGTGCAAAGAGGACAGAATGATGAATGTCATTGGCTCGGCGCCTTAATAAGAAGTGACAATTGACTATGATAACCTTCACAAAAAGAAGAAGGAATTGTATAGTTACCATTGAATCCTTAGGACATTTCTCGTGCGCGATTGGTTGAAATAAGATCTTTATTGACATTCCAAATATAAGGGCTCAGCGTCGATATTAAATTACCTGTCTTTGAAGATCCCTTCGAAATGCCGCTCAAATAAAAAGGCAAAAATTGCGAACGAAATGAATAGTCTATTATCAAAGCCTTATTAGATTATAAGCCGCAATTAAATTTATTAGTGGGGTATTTTATAAGGTTCCTAATATTAAAAAAACGGAAGCGTCAAGAAGTAATTCTGGCTTTATGTAGTACGCTTTATACCTAGTAGTTTAAATTGATTTACTTATAAGTGCTCGAACATAAGTTCAGTTCCATTTATGATAGTTAATATCTTGATTCCTATTAAATTAACAAGTCATTTTTATGGTTTCGTACTTCTTGAAACTAGTGGTTTTCTTTTTCGTTCATTTTAATAGTCTTCAAACAAGGAGGTTATCAATGTGACACATACGTATGTGATATTATCGGAGCTGCAGTATATTAACATATGATAATCTTCCAAACAAATATACAACATTTTATAGGTGTATGTATGTTGTTCACGCTTTTCTCCGAAACTATTAGTCGGATTGTGACCGTTCTTTTTTATTGGCTTGCATTTACTTCAACCTGTGGAACAGCGTAAGTTTTATAAAAATCGGTCCAGTAAATAAAAGTCTTCAGCTGGAAGGAATTGTTTAGATTTTTCGCTACTTTTCGTTTTGTAACAACTTAACGTTCGTTCTAAAAGAAACAAAGCAACAATTCTAGACAATTCCTTCCAGCTGAAGACCTAGTGGCCGCTGGTCTGAATTGGGTTGCAGTCGAAAACGAAGATGATTTTGTTAGCCGGTAAGGCCCCCGGTCACAAACGTGGGGAGCCGTTGGATGCAAGAAGGTGGTAGGACTAACTCTTCTGTGAGTGTCCGTCTGGGTTTGTACCACCGCTTTACTTGTGAAGTCTGCCGCCAAGCAGCAATGTGCAAGCAATTACTGTGTTCCGGTTTGATGAGCAAAGTAGTCAGTGAAATTACTGGGCTTACGAGACTTAATACCTAATGTCTCAGGGTAACGAGCGCACTGCAGTGCCGCGCAGGCCTTTGTGTTTCAAAGTTCTCAGTGGCTTTGCAATTGTTACTGGGCCGGCGTTAAGCTTACCGTCAGGCAAACGACGAGCTCGTCTCATTATCAAATAGTACAAAAAAAATTGAACAGCAAGACGATGTCTGTTGGGTCAGCTAGTTACAAATAAAAAAGGATCGCAGAGCGGAATGCTAGTCGTTCCGTAATAAAAACGGATATAAAACTCCGATCGATTGCTATCTCTAGCACTATCGTAACTACATTGTTTACTCCCTTTAACGACTTATAAAATTTGTTGCAGAATTGTATGGTGACCCTTAGAGAGGCAATAATAGGAAATGGTCAATGCAATCTGTTTTTTATTGGGTGAAAATGTGGCCGAAGAGACACGTACATTTATTTTCAAGGTAGCTATTCAATCTAGCCTTGATATAAAGACTGACGAGGTATTAAAACTGTCAAGGTCATTTGAGTACGAACCTACCTAAAAATTGAAAAAAATAATAATTAAAACGATAGCATTATGAATCTATTCAGATCACCAGTCACTATAGGCGTTTTACATGATATAAGCTAAAACTACAAAACTAGTCCAAACCAAGCTCTCAGCTGCACAGGTTCTCAAACTTAACCTCCCTTTATATAAAGCGCCAACGCCTACCCCTCTTAACACAATATTTATGGAACAAGTTTTATACATCCATAACCAGTAATGGCTAAAGCAAAATCTAAATCAATTTTAATCTTTAAATTATCGAAGTTCGCAGCTACGAGCATTGTAATAGAATTTTCACCTTGCCGAAACCTTAAGTATTAACATATTACAATACTATAGATGTATGTATTCTCATAGAATCTAAGAGGACCCTCTTTAAGAACCACTGTCTGGTTTAAGCGAGAACAGTAGGATTTGGAGATCTTACGTCTAAGCTCTGACGTGCCATGAATCTTCCCAGATAAAGATAAAGCTTCTCGAAAGAATTATGTCTGTTATACAAATATAGCTATCGGTCGTATACAGGGATGTAGCCAGATCAAAGGGGGAGGGGAGCTATCGAGTGAATGCCGAGTCATCGATCACGCAGTCTTATTTTCCTTAGACGAAGGCTTATCCGCGAAGAACAATTAATAAGAAGCGTACCTACTTATGTAGAGTTGGTAGAGTTTAGCAGAAATGCATTCAAAGATTGGTGTATAGTTCATTTGTCAGTCCCCACTGTTCCTACACCTTCTTAGTACATTTTATTACATTTTAATTTTAATTTGACAGCTAATAATAACCTATAAAAGTTCAGAGTGGCTCTGCAATTGTTATGGGCTGGCGTTGTGCTTACTATCAGGCAAACGATCAGCTCGTCTCGTTACCAAATAAGCAGGTAGTATAAAAAATCAAATAAAAAGCGTAGTCAGAATCAATGTTAATTGAATTACTGGGCTTATGAGACTTAATACCTAATGTCTCAGGGTAACGAGCGCACTGCAGTGCCGCGCAGGCCTTTGTGTTTCAAAGTTCTGAGTGGCACTGCAATTGTTATGGGCCGGCGTTATGCTTACCATCAGGCAAACGACCAGCACGTCTCGTTACCAAATAACATTAAAAAAAAACTTTTAACGGTTAGATCGCGCATACACGGACACGGAACTGTCACGGAATAGACTATCCCGTGACCAAGATATTGCAAAGAGGCCCTGGTCGCGGGACTTAAACCTCATTAGTTAAAAAATAATAATTAAAACCGAAATAAACAGTTACATAGTGTTGAATTCTATCGATGTTGATTTTTTATTGAGTTTTTTAATATATATATATTTTTCTGTGGGCCCCCCTCGGCCTGGCGCCGCCTCTGTGTAAGTACATGACATTATTTGTCGTGGGTAAGTGCGTGTGTTATGTTTGATAGATAGCTTGGACGTTGTTTAAGGAACACAGTTTCTTTTGTGGCCTTTTTATCTATTCTTTGTTGTTTTATTGAACTTACTAAGAATTTTATATTGCTATAGTCTAAATAATAAGTTAAAATATGTGTTAATTTAAAATAATAACAAAACATTACAATATAAATATAATAAAGTCATTTAAATTACCTATAATTATTTAAAAAACTTTACAAATAAAAAACTCCATTAGGGTCGGCATAAGTTAAATAAATAAATTCTTATAAAAAAATAATGGGTCACGGGGCTTGTCAAAAATGGGTCAATTCGTAAACCTTTCCTTTTTAGCAATCAGTTTAAAACCAAAACCGCTTGCTGCAAAGCCTCTTTCCGCTGTCGATGAAACTGATCGCCACAAAAATTCGTGATCAGATTTCCAACCCAAATTAGTAACACGATATACACTCAACGGCTTCGGTAACCCTACAGGTGCCATTAAAATGTTAATTTTTCCCCAAGTCCAGCGCGGAATAATTAGTGCGGGCAGTAGCGTAGCTCTCTTCATTATGGAAGAGAAGTTGAAAAAGTTGTTGTTGTTACAAGTTTGACAGCCTTGATTGTAGTTGATAGGATCGATGGACTTATACTCCGCATGCAGCTTGATAGAAATGACAGCTGCCGACCCGTAACGACTCAACTTTGTACGAACGTTTGGCAAAATAATATTTTTAGCAAAACATAAAATAATTTATTTTCTTACATGTAAAGTTACTGTCTACTATTTTACTAACACCTCGTCCTTTTTCGAAGTCGTTTAAAAAATTCAAAATCGATTAATTAGTTTCGGAGATTTAAGCCTTGAAAATATGTAGGAAAACACCTCGTCCAGAATGCGGTTAGTTATAGCAGCATAAATTTAATGGCAGCCTCAAAAAGATGATAAAGTATTGATTCCGAGAGTCAAAATAGCAAAACCACATATTTCTCTTTAAACCCGAAGCGGTACGACAATGCCACTTCACAAAGCTGTCATAAAATCCCGCATTCTTGTGCGTAACTTCAATCCGGCCGCTTGTCGAAATCTAACCAACGTCATTACACTGTACCCTCTCTCAAATATCAGGTAAAATCCCGGAGATTAATGCGGGACAACGGCGCGGGATTTAAAGGGATCCGGGACTGATTGCCCGTTCGCGAGACCGCAATCTCTGATTAGGTGAAAGTTGGCGAGACCATGAATCGGAAGCTGGGTTTTAAATATGGACAGAATGACGGCAATCCATAAAGGGCTACCTTGAATATCGAAATATAAATATACTAGCTTCTGCCCGCGGTTTTCACCCGCGTTCCCACAGGAACCGTCAAACCGATCTGTCAAATTAAATCAACTTGTCAACATTAGAAAACTTTATTGTCAGCTGTCAGTTTATTGACAGCTGTCAATGTCAATTTTATGTCATACTAACTTCTGCCCGCGGTTTTCACCCGCGTTCCCACAGGGACCGTACATTTTTCAAGGATAAAAAGTAGCCTATGTTACTCTCCGGCTCATAAACTATATCTATGACAAAAATCACGTCGATCCGTTGCTTCGTTACTGCGTGAAAGAAGGACAAAGCAACAAACCAACAAACACACTTTCGCATTTATAATATTAGTATGGATGTAAATCTATTTTCATCTGTGTAAGAAACTGGAGCTGTCATGCTCACGAAAAAGGTTCTGCTCGCGGCGGCGTCGTGTGGTGGGTCGCTCTCTTCCCTCAACAATGGTTGCGAAGAGCACTGGCTGCCACATGGGTCATACTCAAAGACTATAAATCCTGTTGACTAATGATACAACTTCCCCTCATGCGAAAACGACATATTTAAATGCACTACTCGCCACTGCGAGTACGAGTGCAGACTTATAACTTATCGATATTCAATGTATACTTTACAATTAATATATATACTATTATTAATTATTTTGGAAAAATAATAACCTTTCGTTTGGATTTGTTAACCGACTTCGAAAAAAGAAGAGGAGGTTAAATGTTCGACTGTATGTATTTTTTTAAGTATTTTAACTGATTTCTCCGTCAATTGCGGACCGATTTTGAAAATTATTTTTGTTGTTTGAAAGTGTATCATCTCAAGATGGTCCCATATACATTTTATGGAAGTACATCTAAAGATGAAAAAATGGTACTTGAATTTTCATATATCGCGATATTTTCATCGAAGTAGGTTCCCGGTTTTTTTAAAGTATTTCTGCTTTTTGTTGTTAGATTTCCAGACATCCCAGAAATAAAGGAAAAGTGGATAGAAGCGACTCAAAAAGAGAATTGGTTCCATACATCGCAAGTCATGGAATCCATTCAGTAGCTATTATCTATAGGCCTACTAGGGCTTGTAGATTATCCAACTGTTTTTGTAGCTAGCTAGGTTAGATGTAGTGTTTATTTATGTATTAGCTAGTTAATAAAGGCATTTATTCAGTAGCTTCGACGTGATGCGTGGCCAAAATACAGACAGACAGACAAAAAAAAAATACAGTTTTGGCTTCAGTATAGATAGGAGTGCCATCCAAAAAAAATGTGACCTGGAGTTTTATTATAAGTAGTATTATAGATTAATTTATAAAGTAAGTATGTATTGTCTAGGTTTTCCATATAATAATTTATTATTAATCGTATATGTCAGGGAATCAAGAATGCGATGCTAACTACCTATTCAATTTTATCGATATTATTCTGTTCAGTAGTAGTCGTACCACATCACTAAATTATGTCATCCAAATGATCGGCCAATTGCAAGCATAGAATATTACCTCGCCCCCTGCCCGCGCCGGTGAGATATGTTTGTATGAGGAATTGTGTTTATGAGCTATCAACAGGCTAAATAATCTGTGGTCATACTCGTGAACGGGTGCCCCTTGTGGTGTCTGCTCAACTCCAGTTGTTATCCTTCTATCGAATTGTAATTTATTTCTAACGTCTATCTTTACTTAGTTTCTCTTAAAACTATGCTCTTCCATAATTCCCATCTTGATGTTTTTTTTTTTTAATTTTTAATATCGTTAATTTCTTTTAATATATGACCTAATCTTATAAGAGTATGGACCACGCGTCCGTAGAGAGTAATGTACTTAAAAAAATAAAAAATAACGAAATATAGAAGCACTAGTTTCTTCTACCCGTGGTTTCACCAGCGTGTTGATTCTCACAGGACCAGTGCATTTTATCGGGATAAAAACTAGCCAATGTCAATCTTCGGTCCATAAACTATCAACTATGTCTAAACAAAATCGCTAGATTAAGTCACAGTACTAAGGGATGACGTAACCACATATAAAGCTTTTTATAGCTCTCAGGCACATTTAATGAAATCCCTAGTAACAGAGGAGCAGACAATGTTATCCACGATAAAGCGCACCTAATTAGTTCTATAAAATAACAATGAACGTTCATTTATTCACATGCCAGTTCGCTCTTTGTAGGCTTTACAGGAACATCCGGTAGGTACTTAGCAAAATCAGCGGCGCAAGTACGGATCTTTTTGATCGATAATATTCGATATAATTGACAGTTCAAATCGATAAAGTGGTTTTTATCGACTTTTTATATAATTTATCGAACCTCGATACAATCGACAAAAGTTATCGAATAGTTAGGTCGAATCCAAAGAGAGCTACTACAATACTTTACGATCAAACTTCGGTACTCGCAAATTTCGATATCGGGTTTTTCGATTCGATAAATTTATCGAAACGACATCCATACTTGCGCCGCAGATGAGCTTGAGGCACTGGAAATAATATATGTCATTAGTCATCATATTACCGATAATCTTGTTGTAATCAAAATAAGTTTCTAACAATATTACTCGATAAAAATTTTTACATAGTTAGGTACTAAAAATAAGTTTGAAATGAAATATCTTTGTCTTTTATAAAAGTATATAAAAAAATCAACAAAACTTACGTATTATATAATAAAAACAAAACTTAGTTATGGTGCATTTTCGATTAAGCATCTTATTTTGAAGAAAATCCAAAAAGCGCGCTTTTTTGGATTTTTATTGATTTTATTATTATATTTGTCGATTTATCGAACGTTATTGATCGAAAAGTTCCGTACAATGCGCCACTGGTGAAATAATCTTTAACTTCACCGCCAAAACTTTGGATACATCATTTTTCCAGTCGCTAAAGCCTATTCGATCATTCGATCACAGATAGGCTAAGCCTGTTGGCGGGTCTCAAAGAATCGTCGAAGCAATCACGACAGAAACACGATAGCTGTGAAATAGTTCTCGCTTTGTAAATAAAACTATTGTCAGCTCGATAATATTACATTACTAGAGGTTATTGAATCACGAGCTCGATCCTAGTTCGTCGGGTATTTGTTCGTTGGTATCAGTTTGATGCGGTTACGAATAAAATAGTAGTACAGTCATGGTATGAATACTTTTGTCTGTTCCCAAATTATTTCCTTTATCACGTAGGAACACTTAGTACCTTTTGTTCTTACGGCAGTTAGCAATTACTGTATATTATTATTAGAATTATTTCATTTAATGCAGTGATAACAAAGGTTAAAATAGCATTCACCTTTGACTAGTGCCTAGTTTAGATCAATATAAACCCTTACGAATGTAGGTGGCATGAAGGTAGACTACATGCTACCTTAGTACCATGTAGTGTGTTGGATTCAGCAAACTAGGGTGAGACGTAGTCTGTAAGTTACATGAATAAATAAATAAACACACACGATCTTGCCGAGCTGTTTACTCCAAGTGTTAATTAATATCCTTTATAATAACGTTCGTGAACCCTACCACATATAAGGATAGCTAGATTGTATTGTAAAGGGTGGTAACGCTCTTTAGGATGGTGTTTTTGAAGGCTTTCATTAGTTGCGGTTTACTTGCCAGGGATGGAAATACCTAAACAAACCGTACCTACTTAATATATCAGCTGGAAAACCTTTTGATACTAAAGAGTAAAGACGAACTTTTGCCTATAGCACTAAATTATTCATTGGAGCTCAGGAAATGGTGTACAAGATTGGCAACTTGTGGGTCCATGAGTTATACACAAAAGGAGATTAACTGTTATATTTATCACTTGTACACTTATTTTATGACAATTCACGCTTTAAAACTATTTTATTCTAATTATTAGTGAGAGCACAGTGTGGGTTGCTTCGAGACTTCAACGGAAGAGAGAGCGAGAGAGAATATTTAGTTAATAATATATGAATACTAAACAAATGGGATGTATTTTGAAAAGGACTGGGGCCTGTTTCATAAAAATTATTAGTCTAATATTATAATACTCATATTTTATATGAAAAAAGAAAAAAAAAGCTCGTATTATTAGACTAATATTTTTTATGAAACAGGCCCCTGGAGTACTGCAGTCGTGCTTAATTTATAAGTAATTTTTTGGCAGCTGCGTTTTGCTCATTTCTACAAACTTTTAAACTTGCCTTGATAGTATGGGTCAAATATTGCAATCAAGCAAATAATGCGAGCTAAATTTGATTCATTTCCTGGTAAGCCGAAATTTCAAGGTCCAGTAGGTGGCCACAAGATTCCGAAACCGAAGACGAATTTTCTAAAAGCTTGTCTGGAACAATATATTTTTCCACAAAAAAACGTTTTATTTGACTTTCCAGAGAATCTTGCTTAATTGATTTCGTTTGATGACAATCACGGACTGCTTTAGCCATTGAAGAATTCCACTATACCCACCTCCTGGCTCTATCATCAGACCAGCTCCACAATTACCAAATGATTGTGTTGTCATCTAAACTACATATTCATATTTCGATGCGATAGTTAGTAATTTAAAATTGACTTTCAAGATTTGATTACATGGTAGAACATAATTATTATATATTATGTAGTTTAAAGAAACAGAACACACTGTCACCTCCTGGCTTCATCATCAGAACATCCACACCAAGTGTAAGTCGATGAATTGTATTAAGCGCGTGATGTCACATCGACCACGTGACCACTATTGGCGTTTTAGAGCGAAACTTGAAATGGCATTTAAAATACATGAAAATTAAAGTATTAGCTGTATTCAAAAAGTAATTTTAAATATGTTGTGTTATATTAGGTCCATTCGCATCGTTTTAAACACTTTCCCAAAATCAGTCAACACACCAATTAGAAGTTAGGTTAAAATTGACTTCTAAGATTGTATTAATTTGTTTGTTAGTTAGTTACAAGTTAAGCTAAATAAAGTGAGTTTTTTTTTTTTTTTCATGTTATTTGGTAACGAGACGAGCTGGTCATTTGCCTGATGGTAAGCATAATGCCGGCCCATAACAATTGCAGTGCCACCCAGAACTTTGCAACACAAAGGCCTGCGCGGCACTGCAATGCGCTCGTTACCCTGAGACATTAGGTATTAGGTCTCATAAGCCCAGTAATTTCACTGGAAACTTTGCTCATCAAACCGGAACACAGCAATGCTTGCACACTCCTGCTTGGCGGCAGACTTCACGAGCAAAGCGGTGGTAACAACCCAGACGGACACTCGCAGAAGAGTTAGTCCTCCCACTAACAAAAGCGTGTTAAAAAGCTTGTAAACGAAAGAAGCTGTAAAGTAATGGTTCTTGTGAAACTCTTCAGCACGTGTAGCAAATCGATATATGCTACGAAGATTACATCACGGCACCCACATCAAAGGGCTGGCTCGATGTGCCGTTTCGGCCCATTAGCTTGCCGCCACTGTACAATGATATACAGTAGGAAATGTTTACGAAACTCCACAAAGTATCCTGTAACGCCTTGACAATAAACAATCAAAGTTAAGTTACTGTAAGTGAAATATATTTTTAGTAAATTTAGTACACATTTTTATGTGTTATTAACGCAAGCACAAAACGGTTGTTAAGAAGCATTATTAAATTATATTATTTGAATTTAAATCTTTCACGAGTAGACTTTCTGTGATAATTTATGTAATTTTTGCGTGCCATAATAATTGTGTACATTTTTTGAAGGTGTTAATGTCACAATGTCGTACCAGGTGATAGGACTAACTCTTCTGCGTAGTTCTCTTCTCCTTTGGGGCCTATTTGAATTGAATTTATCGTAAAATTGACAGATTTCAAATTTAATTTTGTTTGAACAACGCCCACTGGCTAACCGATGAACTGTGGCCAAGATCGGCAAGTCGAGTGGAAAATCGACGTCGCGGCAAACAATTAGTGATTGTTCCGCCCCAGCGATGTAATGTCGTTGTGGCGACGATTGGACAGGGATGGATGGAGGCTATTTGTTTATGTGTCGGGAAATCAAGCGAAAATTGGCCTTTCAGTAATAAGAAAATTAATTCCTGGGATCAAGGCCGGTGTTGACGTGCCTTAATTCTTTTACCACGCCTTCTTTGGAAATGGTTGAAACTCGAAATTGGGTGATGGACTTACCTACAATCATCTATACAAATAAATAAAATTGAAGTGACTGTTTGTAATATCAAAATAACAGCTTTTTACTAAATGCATATGAAAGTATATACGATACCTATAACAAAACAACCATTTTTTTTAATTTTTGTCTGTCTGTCTGTCTGTCTGTTTGTTCCGGGTAATCTCCGAAACGGTTGGGCCCATTTTGAGGGGACTTTCACTGGCAGATAGCTGATGTTACAAGGAGTAACTTAGGCTACTTTTATTTTAGAAAGAGAATTATGGTTCCGCGAATAAAAATAAAAACCATGAAATCCAATAACTCCGCGCGGGTGAAACCGCGGGCAGCAGTTAGTTGTACAATAAAACTTAAAAATTTATATAAACTTGACACCGCCTATTTTTTATACTATTGGAAAGGAGACGAGTGGATCCTTTATGCCTGATCATAAGTATAACGCTGGCCCATAAAAATTGGAGCGCCACTCAGAACTTTGAAACTCAAAGGCAGTGCGCGCTCGTTATCCTGATACATTAGGTATTGAGTCTCATAAGCCAAGTAATTTAACTGACTACTTTTCTCGTCAAATGCATGCACATTACTGCTTGGCGGCACACTACACGAGCTAAATGGTGGTACCCATCCAGAGGAACACTCGCGGAAGTGTTTTTCCTACTACCTGCTAAAATAATTACCTACGCAAATAGCGTGGAACAAAACTAATAAAAGTGTAGTGATATTTATACTTGATTATTCTATAATTTATTTATTTTATTCCTTTTAAAACCTAAATTATGCATCATTAGTAATAACCACCCGGAGCAAACAAAACAAACACTTACACACTCACACTCCTGCACTAGTATGCCCTATACCGCTGGTGTCGTGGACACGCACATCTACACACCAACACACTCATGACCTGAGAACAAACAATTTGCTCGCCGCACAAAATTTGCCCCGGTCGGAGCAACGGAGTGAGTGCGCTTAATCAAGCAAACTCACTATGCCTAAACGTGACATAATGCCTTTACAATACTTACAGGTATAAAGATCACATATAAAACCTACATAAATCTAGCTACAGGTACATAATCCCCAAATTGAACGCCCCTGTCCAATAATCGGCCGACACATGGAACTAAAATATCCTGAGTAAATCCTCTTTTCCTGAATCACATTGTCCTAACGAATCTTCTTGTCTCTTTCTCGCGCTACTGATTCGAGAGGGATGAAGTTTGATGGAAAATAATGTAGGATAGTTACGTTACAATATGGTATGGAATCGCTAGGCACCGATTTTTTGTCCCTTCTCATACTTAATATCGAAGATTTAAGGCGTACGAATTTATCGTTTCTGATAGATGGTGAATGAATTTATCTGTTCTATATATCAAATGTTGTGAGGTTGTAGTCAAGGCCGTAGACAAAGGGGGTTTGGAATTGAAACCCCTGAAATTCTTTAGCCAACCCACCCTTTTATACACACTTTTACTTCAATATTTTTGACACTTTTAAAATGTAATGTTTTCAAATTTAATAGCTTTTATAAAAAATACGTTCATTGCACACTTTACAGGCCCCTGCCTTACCTCCCGCGCAAGTGGAAGCCTACATTCAGCTTTCAATTAGAATTATAAATAATTGAGATAGAGTTCCGGAAGGAAATACTTTTTTAATGGAAATTTCCTACTCTGTAAGGATCTTTTTTTCGTTTTCCGCTATCACTTACAGTGTTAGAGTTATCGCCAGTTAACTAGAGTCTTATTGTCTCTGGGTGTAATACTCGACATAAACTCGACCAAACCGAACTTGCTTAGTAATTATGATAGGTAATCAAGTGAACTCTAAGGGGCTTGTGCAAACGTACGTTTGCTTGTCAGAATAACAATGCTTTTACGTCAAGCGCGCATTTCCAGTATCACGAAATCCGCGCTTGACGCAAAAGCGTTGTTATACTGAAAAGCAAACGTATGTTTGCATAAGCGTCTACGCTACCCCTAAAGGCCTACCATTAGGTATCATAAAGCTTCGAACTGGGTCTCAACTGCGGTTAACGAAACACACTGGTAGATCTGCTTAGTTCTACACAAGTCTCATAAAAAGAAGGTCGTGTTTAAAATCTTAATCAAAATTTGCAATATTTACAGTGCGAAAACAATATCATTTATTTTAAGATAATAAATATTCAATTTTATAATGTAATGTGTACAAAATTATAATCTTTTATTTGAACATATGGATTATCTATAGAGGCCTACTATACATTATCCAACTGTTTTACACATTATATATTGATTATACATTATAGTAATACCTAGTTAATAAAAGCATTTAGTCCATTGAAAAATGGTCTAAGGGCACAATAAATATATTTGTTTACAATAATAATAATATGCCTCTGTTGTGCTGCTTACTCGTGTAATACTGTAATAATCGATATATTACTTTTCCTAATCAATGATTCCAATGGACTTTTGTTGTGAATTTGAATTTTGTATACCACCGCGTATCAAACATTTTCTTCCCACCTTAAAGTGGCATTACACAAAAACCTTTTACATAAAATCTCATAGCTACACTGTCAAATTGTAGACTTCCTCGAAAATGTAAAGTAGTGTACAGAAGCGAGGCACTTCCCTTGGGGTGCGCTCGACAACACAGTTCATTAGGGGTAAGGTGACGGCTCGCGGAGACTCGAGCTGCGTCTAGTGTCATCGTGCACTCGCCCTTACGACGTAGTGTCTTTGACGGGTACTTGTGTGCTGGAAAAATATGCTTACTCATCACGTTTTTGTAAGAGTTACGAGAATTCTTCACAGATAATAATACAGAGTTGGAAAGCGATGATGATGTTTTCGTGGTTCGAATTATGAGTTTGAATGACTAAGTATATAGTATGAAGGTATGTAGTATATTTATGAGACTTAATACCTAATACCAGCATTACGCTGAGTTAGGACCATTTTGTTACACTAACTTTTTCTTTTTGTATGCTTATTTTTTTCTTGTTCTAGGCTTAAGTTGTCTCAAACAAATATGTTTTCTTTCTTTCTTCCTTTTTTCTTTCTAATGTCTCAGGGTTACGAATGCACTGCAGTGCTGACCTTTGTGTTTCACATGTGTGGCACATAATATACTTAGTGGAAATTGCTACTATTATTTATTAGCACTTGCTAGTGATCGCTCTAGCAAGCACGTTCGAATTGAGAATTTGACAAACCACCCATTGTTGTGTTGCAGGAGTTGAACTAGAGAACCAGTTCTATCACAAGTTTGTCTTGTTTACCACCTTTAACCGCATATTCCTTTAAAATCAAACACTAATCGATAAAGTTAAATGAAAACCTAATTTGCCGCGTAGTATATATTTTTATAACCTATATGTGTAATGCCAGAACTATTAAATTCTTTTACTATCTATATTATTTAACTATCTACATACCAAATTTCATCAAAATCGGTTCAGTTGTTACGGAGATACGTATAGATACGTGGTAACAAACATTCACACAAACTTTCGCATTTATAATATTAGTAGGGGTAGGATTATTTATTCACAACAGAAGATTAGATATTAAACTAATTAGAGATAGAATACGGGCAATAAAGGAAAAGCTACAAAACCTACGCATGTTTTTCGTCTCCATTAGCTAAGAGCAAGAAAATCCAATAAAACAAAAAAAACCGTTCATGACAACAGACGCCATATTACGTCCAAGGCCTTCCCTAAAGTGGCTGGCCATCCACAAAAAATCGGGCAGATCGGAGTCGACTGATCATAAATCCAATGAAAGTCATTGCATGCGAAAGCTTGAGCGGTGGGTGTTGCCAGAGTGATGCCAATTTATTGCCCTTCCTATTGAAATAAAGTAATGGGGGCATGCTCTCGGTAACGTCCATGGATGTTACCGGGGAATGATTACGTTTGCTAGAGTGAGTTTGGGCTTATTAAACGATCGTTTGTGTTATTTTAGCACTTATCTATTAAATTTGGCTTCCACGACACGGGCCTTGAGCCTAGTGTGGGGCCGCAGTTATGATATTTGGACAATTCGAGCTACTTTTGTTCTATTTAATTGTAATCGTAAGATTCCTTTGTACCTAAATCATTTTTTGGACAATAAACATATTATTATTATTATTACTTAATTTCTACCAATGATTTTTTTAATTAAATTTCTTGGTACTTTCGTATGTTTGAGTCGTTTATTTTCAAAAACGGATTAACTTAGTTTAGCTGAGTTTCACGATGGTTGCTCGGTCGTTTTCGAGGCATTTCGAATCTTATACGGAGCTAAACTAAACGCGCGCGCTCCGGATGGTCACCGCGCATGCACTTATATTAACTATTTCTTTTAAATAACTTATTGAAAATGAAAATTACTAATTTAAATATTAAAATTGAATTTAAAATATATATTTAAATATTACCATTTTTTTTTGTACCATAACCGAAGATTTTGAAACCGTCACCATACATTATATATTATATATATCAGAAACTAATACCTCTGTCATTGCGTAATTTTATACCTAAGATGAGGTACAGTTAGCACTGGAAATGACTAGGTATAGTTGCCTAAATTCACAGTAACTTTAACAATTTCTCTTTATGAAAATGAAAAGGTTATTTCTAGGTACCTACTGAATTGTATTGTCTTTAGCACTAAAAGTTCAACATAATTGGAGTAGACATAGTGGAATTTCAGCATAATTGGAGTTCGGGTGTGGTCCAAAATCACTCATCAAATTTGTCCCTGATAGACCGTCAAACAGTATTTATTGTTATATGTGTTTGTTCAAATACAATTTAATTGGTTGATATAATGTATTGAATATTATTTAATCTATTTAATAATGTTATTTCAATTTAATTGACAGATTTTGACATAATTATATATTTGACATTATTATTAATATTGTAAGTACTATTTTGTACCTAACCATATTCATTTAAGAATCAAGCATTGGATTGTAATCATAATTCTGTATTGACTTGTAACAAATTTGTTATGAATAAATGAATATGAATATGAATATTCAGAGCTAAATAAAAACTTGTTAAGTAGGTCAAATTATAAGAGCACTTTTTTATGAATCGGTTACAAGCCAACCAAATCCAAAACCTCTTTTTAATATCACAATGATGTTGTTACCCACATATGTTGTAACGTTATTTCCAAGCCTAATATTTTTTCAGTCAGTCAAACCTTGAAGGGTTTACCCGGAAATTGAATCTCTCGTATATTTCACCGCCAGCCAAGCGACATCGATTTATTTCTCTGCCTATAGAAATAAAATAATGGAACGATGGACAATGGACCATATGAATGTGGAACACGATTACGTCTGTTCAGACCACATCAAGAGGACTTTAAACTTGATGTATTGGCAAATAACAAGGGAATGTAGGTTTTCTGTTCAATATTGTCATCGTTGAATGCTATTGCTCTGCTATACAATGGTGGCGATTCTGGCGTCTTATATCTGAATATACAGGGTGAGATTGGTATGTCTACCCGTAAGAGGGTGATTGGGACCATGATAGGTGTCCAAAATTGTGAGAACCTTTCTTGAAACTACGTCATTACAAATTTCCATACAAAAAATAAGTTCACTTCAAACGTGAAGTGTGCGGCATTTTCGGTGTTTCGAAGTCTTCTCATTTTCATCAAAGTTCAAGCGAATCAGCTGATGAAGGGCTGCCCGAAAATTCTGTAGTAGAATTTGGACGTAAGCGTTAAATGCCATTTCTTCAATGAAAAATCCGAGCTTCAAAACCGGCCGGTGTTAGTGGGAGGACTAACTCTTCTGCGTATGTCCGTCTGAGTTGTTACCACCGCGTTGCTCGTGAAGTCTGCCGCCAAGCAGTAGTGTGCAAGCATTACTGTGTTCCGGTTTGATGAGCAGAGTAGCCAGTGAAATTACTGGCCTTTGGAGACTTAAAACCTAATGTCTCAGGGTAACGAGCGCATTGCAGTGCCGCGCAATCCATTGTGATTCATAGTTCTGGGTGGCACTGCAATTGTTATGGGCCGGCGTTATGCTTACCATTAGGCAAACGACCAGCTCGTCTCGTTACCAAATAACATAAAAAAAACTTGTAAAACAAATGTTGTTGATCTCCAGGATTAGATTGACCTATTTCGGGATAGCATACAAATTGAAACTCAAGCTGTATTAGAAAGAAAGAAAGAAAGAAAACATTTATTCAGACAACACTGCACAGAACAACATAATACAGAATAAAAACACGGTGAAAAAAATAATTAAAAATTAGCCTAAAAATAATGCAGACACAAATAACACAACGTAAAGTAAAAAATAACTAAAAATAAACAAAGAAAAATTAACCATTTATCAATAAATGGTTTATAAAAAGAACTCTGTGGCATTGCACACAAGCACACACAGCTGCTGGTAACCTACCAAGAGCTTTATAAATGTAATTTTACAAAAGAGTTCCGAGAGATACTGATCCGATTGAAACGGAGCTCTTACAGTTCGACAAACGCAGAATTCTCGGTAGCACCATCAAGGCTTACCTGAAAAGAAAAACAACATTTTAATACTTCTCTTCCAATAAATAACTGGATGTTTCTAAATCAATTAACAGAATAAACAATGTTTGGAATAGGTGAGGAAGGGAAGGTAAATATACTAAACGGTATCCTACAGAGTAAGTACACGCCAAAACATGGGAAATGGGCTTATTGCCGATCATATGGGGTGTATGTTTTTGTTTAATCTACAAACATTACTTCCCGCCTACAGGGTTATTGAAAAAGTACTAATAACCTTACTCTTATCGACTAGATTGGTTTTGTTTTTTTTTTGTGTTATTTGGTAAAGACTCGAGCTGGTCGTTTGCCTGATGGTAAGCATAACACCGGCCCATAACAATTGCAGTGCCATCCAGAACTTTGAAACACAAAGCTCTGCGCGGCACTGCAGTGCGATCGTTACCCTGAGACATTAGGTATTAAGTCTCATAAGCCCAGTAATTTCACTGCCTACTCTGCTCATCAAACCGGAACACAGTAATGCTTGCACTCTACTGCTTGGCGGCAGACTTCACGAGCAAAGCAGTGGTAACAACCCAGACGGACACTCGCAGTAGAGTTAGTCCTCCCACTAACAAGGCAGCTCTGGTTATCCAATACAGGATTATTGAAAAATACTACACCTTACTATAAACGAATTTATTGCTTGTGGTAACTCTGGTTACCTTAAACACTAATAACCTTACTTTTATTGACTAAATTACTTTTGGTAACTGGAGTTACCAGCTAATCTCCGGAACGGCTGGACCGATTTTGACGGGACTGTCTGAGAGGTAGCTTATGGAGTAGCTTAGGCTACTTTTAAATGGGCGAAGCCGTGGGACACAGCTAGTTGTATATAAAACAAATGACACCTAGGTACTTTTAACCTACAACAGAACATTGAATGATGCCCTATTATTACTAGTTAGTATATATTGTAACAGAGGTTAAGTTTTTGTGCAAATAAACAATTATGATTATTATAATGATATAGATCGATACTGCTATAGCCACGATGGGGTGTGTCCATACTTATAAGGCAAACAATAGTCAAATTTCAGTTTAGTAGATAAACATGGTGATAACGTCTCAGTTTGCGTGCAATGTGTCACCTGACACAAACATCCGCGACACAAAGCGCCGGATTGTTTGTGCGTAACGATGCCTTCTCGGAAACCTTCCCTAAATTTGCAAGTTTGGGTAGGTAGTATTTTGTTATGTACGTGATGCGTATTACTTAAATCACTGCCTTGTCATCTTGATGGAATACATACCCTTATTGCTGCTACTTTAGACTTTAGACGTTAGTGGGAGGACTAACTCTTCTGCGAGTGTCCGTCTGGGTTGTTACCACCGCTTTGCTCGTGAAGTCTGCCGCCAAGCAGTACTGTGCAAGCATTATTGTGTTCCGGTTTGATGAGTAGAGTATCCAGTGAAATTACTGGGGTTATGAGACTTAATACCTAATGTCTCAGGGTAACGAGCGCACTACAGTGCCGCGCACGCTTTTGTGTTTCAAAGTTCTGGGTGGCACTGCAATTGTTATGGGCCGGCGTTATGCTTACCATCAGGTAAACGACCAGCTCGTCTCGTTATCAAAAAACATAAAAAAACTCAATATGATTAAATGTATTGAAGTTGTAATAACACGTTTTGTAGTGTTGTTTTGTGGCAGCAATCTTGCCATCAAAAGCTGGTAAGAATTCGTAATATTCTAGTGCTTGATTTGGTAGCTATACGCAGCTACCTCAAAGGATTCATATCGAATTGCTTAATAACGACCAGACTAATTAAGGCGTAACTGTTCACAGATACTTCACTGTCCGCCGATGCAATTAATTAATGACAGAGCTGTCACAAAGTGGTCACCGAGCGAAATGTAACCCATCAACGGAGGGCGGCCACAAATGCCGGCGAAGCTGTCAGCGGTCGACTGATAGGGTCACCATACTAAAGTCTCTTTTCAGGAACGTGTACAATTCTTATACATATTTTTTTTAAAGTTTGTGTTGATGGTCTAGCTAAACTTTACAGTGTTACCTAAAGCTGAGAGCGCAGAAGGCGCTAAGCTTTAGAATAAGTAGTGTTTGGCAATTAGCTTGCGGGCCCGCATAGGATGCACTACGCAGTACCTACCAACTTTAGCTTGGGTCATTGTCGGCATACGGGATCTTCTGAGAATAGCGCTGGTACATCGTTTTAAAGTGTGCTTGCTCTAGTCTAGATAATATATTGGACACCCTATAATCTAGGCTATGTAAGACTATGTAGTAGTAGAAATTAAAAAAAAACTTTCATTCCTTTATCTGTCTTCAAAATAGGAGGAGGTTCTCAATTCTTCCGTATTTTTTGTGTCGATTTTACTCGATTTCTCAGCCAGTTGACAACCGATTTAAATAATTTTTTTTTCCGTAAGTATGGTAAGTATTTTTCAAGACGACCTTTAATAAATTTTATGAAAGTCTATGCCTCTAAAGATGGAAAAATGGGGGATGAAAATTCATAATATATCATTTTCGTCCATGTCGATTCCCGCTTTTTAAAGGCATTTTTCTTATAAAAAATGCAATGCTAAAATGCATATTATAAACTAAACAAACAAATACCTCGGAAAAGAGTAATCCCAAGCCGGCAGAAAATTACTCTCGTTACTTTCGGTCATAAAAAGAGAAATTGTAATTTAAATTTCGAATCTAAATAACTATTACAAAGATAGTATCAAAAATAGTTTATGTGATAGTGCATTTATTAAAAAAAAACCCGACTTGTTAATTTGAAAGTGGAACTGAATTTTGAAATAGCTACATTAAAAATATATACTGATTGCATGTATCAGTGTGTTTTTTTTTCTACTACGAGAATCTTACTCTTGCTATAATACGACCCGTAACTTTTTGAACTCAAATACTTGGGCTTCTTTACGCTCACATGTGTCTTGATATAGGAGTCGAACCAGCACGCCCTACAAAAATGAAGTCTATCAACCTATCAACTACACCTCGGAGCTATCAAAGATGTCACCTACATCAACGATTTCTTCAAAAAAAAATCTCACGTCTTAAAATCCATGGTCACCCCAATAGTTATCCGACCTAACTGAAAATCAGACACATTTACTGCACTGCATTGTGATTTGAAATCGTGATAGAGCGTAGAGGCAATGTCACCGGTCGCCACCCGCAATGTATAATTGTATATCAATACTTCAGTAGGAATTCGCCGCTACCAAACGGGAGTGCGCTTAGCGTTTCATATGAATCTGCTAGCCGTGAGCGCGTAAACTCGTATGTTATATTCAGCTCAGTGATCTGCATTAAATTTGGCAATCATTTTCAGCTATCTCTACTGATTTTATTCTAATTCAAATTCCTTATTCACATGACTCCAAGTGCCCACGTGTAGACCGATCAAGAAGATTATATCGACCAACTCTTTATGCAGACCATAAACGCAAGTATGCGTTTTGCTGTCAAAATAACCATGCTTTTGCATCAAGCGCGGATAACGAGGTAATACACGCGCAAGCGTGGCTGGATGCAAAACCATGCTTACACAAAATCTGCCCCGGCCGGGAATCGAACCCGGGACCCCTCGCTTTGCAGGCAGGGTTACTACCAACTTGGCTACGGAGCCGTTATTCTTGCTTGATTAACCATTAAGTGTTCGTAAACGTGCATGAGTGAAAGGCAAATAGTACAAAGACGAAAAACGTGTATTTTCGTATTCTATCCAAAACTCCATAGAAGCATTCAGTAAAGTATCCACCGCTTTACTGAAGCGACACTTCGACTCGACCGCGCCTAGACTAAACTTTAACGTGACTGACGACTTTCATGTACCAAAACTAGAGATTTATTATAACTTGACACTGGCTAAATATAAAAATAGGGTGAAGCCATTAAAAAAAATTAGTACTTGTTACTTGCCGCTTTTCCCTTAAGCTTAATTCGCACTACGCTAGTAAGGTAGTCGTGTGGTGAGTAATTTAGTAACTAAACAATAAACATGTATGAACAACAAAATTTAAGTCGATTTTCTTTGTTCAGACACGTTAGTCGTTTAGTTACTAAATTGACTCACCACTCGACCAAATTACTATATTAGGCTTTATTGCTAAGATCTGTATCTTTTTTTTAATTTAGTTTGGCTCGACGACTCCACAAGGATTTCGTATTTAGCCAGTGTCAAGTTTAATTAAAAAGGTTCTAGTCTAAATTACACTTATTTAGCTCCAGTAAAGCAATTACCACTTTACTGAATGCTTTATGTAGTATTTGGACAAGTTCTTATACGAATTATTATGTTAATTTTATAGCCCCTTTGCTGGGAAAAAATCTCAAGCCATAGAAAAACGTCAATTTACCTGGAAAACAAAGCTTAATAACTTTCATTTAAGATTGTCCCCATTTAGGCCCCTATAGTGTAAGGCAGCTCTCCAGCCATTCCACAAAACAGTCAGTTTAAAATAAAGACAGCTTAATTAAGATAAGGGTAAACAACGCCTTAATTGGTGCCAACGGACCACCCAGGGCTCTAATATAATCAAATTAATTAGGAGATGAATAAAAAAGGAGGCTACATTTTTGTATGTTATTACAAACTTTTATTTAACTTGCCATGGTATGTATGTATGTATGTTTGACCTATACAAATTAGGTCAAATCTTGCAAGCTAAATTTGACCCGCTGCCCGGTGTACGATTGAACTGAAATTTTACATACATATATTATGTAAATCGGATGACAATGCAATATAATGATGTCACTGAGCTGATCTGATGATGGAGCCGGAAGGTGGCAATATGAAATCTGTTACGAAACGACATAGCCCTTTCGACTTTGGGCTCGTTTCAATCGTCTTTACAAGTACTCCGATCCTAGATGATGTCCAGGGTCCTGATGATGGAACCGGAAGGTGGTCACGAGATTACATCACCAATAACGTATTTTATCAAAACATGAATGAAAAAATTTTTTTTCCAAAAAAAACTTGTTTTCTGTGAAAGCTTTCTTCTTTAAAATTACACTTGCTCTGTATTAAGAAGGTTGCCTGAGGATTCATCCGCATGTAGATTCCAACAGGAGCCTTGTATTTTCCCTGGAAAAAACCAGTCTTGCTACCCTAGACGGCAGCTTTTCCTGCCGTCGAGAAACTACGCAAACATTATCTCTTGCTCCAATAAACTATCTCTAATCTCTATGCAAAAGATCACGTCAATCCGTTGCTCCCATAGACTACTATTACAAATCTGTGGTTGCTCCGCACACTTTCAACGCATATATAATATTAGTAGGGAAGTTCGGATAAAATAGGTTTAATTTATTTTTTTTAAAGTTATATTGGCTTAGTAACAGAATCACTCGCTAATGAGTGAAATTAATAAGCTTGAGACTTAATACCTAATGTCTCACTACGAGCGTAATGCAGTGCTACGCAGGTCTTTGTGTTTCAAAGTTGTGAGTGGCACTGCTATTGTTATGGGCCGTTGTTATGCTTACCATTAGGCAAGCGACCAGCTCATCTCGTTATATAATAGTATAAAAACTGTACGTCAAGGGTAAAACTTGTATGAAAGAATATACGTTTTGTGATGTAACTTTAGCACAGTTCACAGTGATAGGATATCATGTCATCTCACCCGGACACTGAAACTTATGCCTTTTTTAAGATGACAAACACTCTAAATTTAAATGAGGACGAGCCTTCAAGTGCAGTTTCCGGAACACACCTTACAATGGGTGCTTATATAAAGGTGTAAAGATTTCCATCGACGTTTACTATAGTTTTAAAAAAAATCGTTTGCACGTTTGTGGTCATTCTGAGCTTTGAGCTTTATTAGAATTTTAGCCTATGTGTCGAGCCACTACAGCGCGTAGTCGTCTGCACACATTGCCCGGAGCGTGGGTCATTCGGTACGTGTCTAGCTTGCTCGAGCTTTTTCGGGAATTTGCTTTACGTACTGCTCCAGACACTATGAAAAAATCATAATCTTTCTTTTGTTTCGTCTGTTCGGATAAAAACACGACAAAGCACTAGGCATCTGTACTTTTATTCTAGTCATTCCAAATTGAGGCACCGAACGAAGTACAATCGCAAATCAATCTACGATCTTGTTCCTAATTCACGTAACAAAAACTGCCAAGCGTTTGTATATTTTACTAGCTGTGCCCCACGGCTTCGCTCACGTTATAAAAGAAGCCAATGTTACTCCTTATAACATCAGCTATCTGCCAGTGAAAGTACCATCAAAATTGGCCCATCTGTTTCGGAGATTAGCCGGAACAAACAGACAGGCAGACAAACAAACAAAATTAAAAAAGTGTTTTTTTTAATTATATAATTAAAAAAACACCTTTTAAATATTTTGGATGTTTGTCTTACGGTACGGTACGTATATACCGTATATACTTTCATATGCATTTAGTAACAAGTCGATGTAACAAACATTACATAAAAAAAACATGACTGCCCCAGCCAGTGTCACACTCGGGTGATTTAGGCATTATACACCATGTACATCCAAATCTGATCAGGTATTTAAAAGTTATAGTGGCATAAAGAAGTCACATACATACATAAATACACCTAAAAACATGACACTCCTTTTTTGTTCAGTCCTGTAAAAAAGCTGTTATTTTGACATTAAAACAGACACTGAAATTTTATTTATTTGTACAAATAAGATTAGTGCTGCCACACATTGGGCCATCAAATCGCGGCCACTAGACGGGGCCACTAGCCGTGGCCACCAGCGGGTGACTGCGTCCACCAGTCGCAGCCACTGTTCACCACAAAATAAAGATTACAGAAAGGGCGCTCGGTCTTTTTTGACGGCCTAAAACGCGTGAAACTTCTTGCCTGAGTATGTGTTTCCCATAACTTTATAACCTAGGCTGCTTCAAGGAGCAAGCGAATACGTATCTTATAGGCAAACGGGCTTCATCGTCGACCACAAGGTCACTTACCACCTGGTGAGATATTGATGAAACGTAAGCCTATTTATACGACTATGATGAAAAGCTATCAATCAGCCAACCTCAAAAACTTAAGTTCCAGTTCATACTTCTACGAACTGAGATTACCCCCATTTCTTATAAACTTGTAGTCTCAGCTTTTCAAAGTTAGCGACCTCATTTTTCCGAGCTATTAAGGCCTCGGAAGCCTCATTAGGGCCATCTGTCAAATCTCATCCAGGATAGGAATCGGCAGGGTATACGAACAGTACGGAATGTGTATTTTTTGTTTCAGTTGCTCAATAATTATAGGTTTATAAACTGTCGTGATCATGAAACACGTCGAACATATTTACGACTAGCTTTGCCCCGCGGCTTCACCCGCGCAATAAAAGTAGCCTCTAAAGTAGTTTCTCCTTATAACATTAGCTTAGCCAGTGAGAGTCCCGTCAAAATAGGTCTAGCCGTTTTGGAGATTAGCCGGAACAAACGGACAGACAGACAAAAATTGTTAAAATTGTTACTTGCTATTGGTGCTGTATATACTTTTATATTACACATTTAGTAAAAAGCTGTTATTTAGACATTACAAACAGACACTTCAATTTTGTTTATTTGTATAGATTATTTACATTACTAGTTCATAGAAAAATTTTTTGTTGCGATTTTTGTCTGGCGCGATTTACCTATTGACTCTGCCGACAGATTTTGATAATATTTGGCAGAAATATTCGGTACTATATTATATATTATTATTATTCGGTACTACATTATAAACAAAACGAAAGCGGTTAAAAAAATAATATATTTTGATTATGGGTCAACATGATGTATTGAGTAATTACATCTAAACATCGTCTTAAAATATACAGAACTTCTACACGGTAATTTCGTTAGTGGTAGGACTAACTCTTCTGCGAGTGTCCGTCTGGGTTGGTACCACCGCTTTACTCATGAAGTCTGACGCCAAGCAGTAATGTGCATGACTGTGTTTCGGATAGATGAGCAGAGTAGCCAGTGAAATTACTGGGCTACTGTCTCAGGGTAGCGAGCGTACTTCAGTGCCGCGCAGGCCTTTGTGTTTCAAAGTTATGAGTGGCACTGCAGTTGTTATGGGCCGGCGTTATGCTTACCATGAGGCAAACGACCAGCTCGTCTCGTTACCAAATGGTATAAAAAAGGGTGCACATACTGAACGCTATTGTTGTTATAAAAGTTCGCAAAACTACTAGTTATCACCTGAAACTACATAATAAATGTTTAATTCAAAATACGAGTGATTTTTTGCCGATTCAACATAGAACCCATACTGCCTGTAAGTATGAAGTGGTATCGGTTTACAAGTCTTTCAGTTTTATACGTCTAGAGTTTTTGTGAGACTGCGGGGTTTCAGTACGGGATATTAATCATCCGATGCTGTCGGAGAATATTCTGTACGTCATTTGTTTTGAGATTATTTTACGGATTTTTTACATCTGTTAAGTGCCTTCCTTTCCCATCCTTATATTGAACGGTTTTCCATTTTGTACAATTGAATATTCATTAATGGTAATGCTTTGATAATATTGAATGGACATTCTACATCTTCAGAGCAAAATACCGCCCGCGCGTGTTATACGCATCAGTGAGTTTATACCTACCAACGCTGGATTAAAGTATCATAGGTATGGATATTTCATTAAAACTTAAATACTATATAGGAGACCTTGCTTCGTTACAGTTAGTACTTAGTTCTAGTTTCAACGAGGCAATGCCGCCAGCATGCTTATGGGTACGCTTCCAACTGGTAGTGGGCTAGGACATTTGGATTATCTATATATACTTTAGCTTGTAGATTATCCATCTGTTTTTGTAGCTAGATTAAAATGTTTAGTGTTTATTTATGTACTAGCTTCTTCCCGCGGTTTTCACCCGCATTCCCACAGGAACCATGCATTTTTCCGGGATCAAAAATAGCCTATGTTACTCCGGTCCATATTATCTGTGTCAAAAATATAGTCGATCCGTTGCTCCGTTGCTGCGTTAAAGAAGGACAAACCAACAATGGTACAGGATATTATAAAAAAATATATGGAAGGTATGGATTATAAAAAACGCGGCGTGGCTGAAACGCGGACAGAAGCTAGTTTTTAACATAAATCAACATATGTTTTCAATGCTTGTTCAATATTGTAAACAAACTGTGTGGATGACAATCAATGACATGATTCGAATTTGAATTTCTATCTATATCATTGGTTTGTGAGCCAATCAGCACTAATATAGTGTAAAACAGCCATGTTCCCATTCGAAACGTTAGTTTTCATAACAAAATCATTGAAATTCCGCATAAGGCTAAATTCACACCAAACATAAACAGCGTTACACTTTGATAACGTTGTCCTAATATTAGCTCAGTCAAAAGTATCCCCGGGGAGTCACGGGTAATATTGGGGATGTGACGCAGAGATGATATGGGTTGTTCATAATATAAAATATAGATAGTTAATTCTTTATTACACAATCATAATTGAAGGTATAAAAATTTTATTTTATAAATATATACATAGACGAACTTAAGATTATAAAGCATTATCTTCCAGTTAATCTTGGTGTAATATGGTCATTACTTACAAAAATTAGGTACGCTAAGTAACCTATAAGTTAGGAAAGATAAAAACAAGGGGTCTTACCAAACAATCCGTACGCATATGTTAAACAGCGTCTAACTCCAGATGTTAGATTATCCAACTGTCTTTGAGCTAGGTTACATGTAGTGTTTATTTATCTATTGGTTAGATAATAAGGCCCGCTGAAAAAATAAATGTCTTAAAGCACATAGAACAATTAGAAGTTAGGTAGGTTAAAATTTACTTCTATGGTTTTATAAAATTGTTTGTTTGTTATAGTAAGTTACAATAAAAGTTATAATAAAAATGTGTTAAAAACGGGTATATTCCTGCACAAATTAATATCAAAATATAATAATTTTGATTAACCTAGAAGTTTCGACGAAATTGCATTAATCGTGTTACGAGAAGGCTGGCTTGATATTGATTTGTGCGCGACTAGACCCATGGTAGCTTTCAACTCTTGAAAGCCTAAAAGCAACTTGGTACCTAGATAAATCTAAAAAGTACTATAGAAGAAATGTTTTGCTAAAATTATCACGGCATGCACGCCTGAGTTTTAAGTCTATCTGCAACCTTAAATGCTTCAAAAACCTTGAAACTCCTAATTTTACACAGAACACAGTACGCAGTACGCAGTACAAAGAACTAAACCTTATAATACAAAGTAACAAACAATATAATAGCACCACGCTTCTCTATTTCAAAGTTCTTTCGTATAGAAGCAACATTTTTTTGCTGAAACGATTGACCAAAACAAACTGAGATAAAAGCTTGGCAAAGCTTCTAGGCGCGTAAATCCTGGTGCCCGACGCGACGGCCACGAAACATGCCCAACACTACATGCGGTCGCCAACTGTGAGGCTGTGAGGGACAAATTGTGAGGCTGTGAGGGACAAACTGTGAGGCTGTGAAGCACAAAGCTCGCCGTAAATTCGTTTCCGTAGTTTTATGCTTTTGGACGCTTCAGCGTGTGGTTTTTTACGTAGTGCTATGTGCAAGGTTGTATTCTAAATTGGGATTCCAGATGCTTTGAAAGACTTCAGACTAACCTCTATTTTTTTCGGGAGTTCATATTGGACAAAATAAACGTACCTATTATAGAAAACACGAATTATGAAGAAAATCTCACAGTAAATCTAAACATGGATCCTATATTAATTTATGTTATTGACAGTAGTCAGTCTCCTGTGATTGGCGGAGAGGAGTGAAGCGTAATGGCAAAAAACATAATTATTATTATTACATCTGTTTTCTGATACTACAATAATGGCTTTTGTAAAGTAAACCACGCAGTAAAGTAAAAATATAATTATGCATTTTATGAATACCATTTTAATATTTCTGTATTATTGTTTCAACAAAAAAATACGCATGTATTTAACTTTCGCATATATACACGGAGTCGTGCAAAAGACTCACAACAAAGCTGTCAACAGGAGACACATAGAACTACCTATCTACATAATACGTGCATAATCTAACTATAGCTTAAAAATGATAATTTAGTCCACGGCTATTTGCCCCATGGATGAACTTAAGCCTACCTAAACCACCAGCTGTCACAGATAGGAACTTTCAGCAAGTTTTGATTTATTGGCCACAGCCTAAGGCAGATGTTCCTTTGAGGTGTTCCCTTGAGATATTGTAATTTAGGGAGCTATGTAGTTTTGGAAGCAGCTGAATTTAAATGGCGAAGAAACTAACGATTCGTAGCAGTTCGAAGACTACATACTACTATACTCGGTAGTAAAGTAAAATATCGTTTGCTTTTATGAGCCCCAAATGACCTCTTATGAAAGTTAACAGCCAAAGCTTTATAAGGAATCGGGATGTAATATCTTTTTTTGGAATTCTCAATGACGGACTTTTTTTATGTTATTAGGTAACGAGACGAGCTGGTCGTTTGCCTGATGGTAAGCATAACGCCGGCCCATAACGATTGCAGTGCCATCCAGAACTTTGAAACACAAAGGTCTGCGTGGCACTGCAGTGCGCTCGTTGCAAAAGCGGCAAGTCGGCAGTTTTGCTAACGCTGACTGCAAACAGATTTGAAAATATTACTACTGACTTGCAGTCCAGTGAAATTACTGGGCTTATGAGACTTAATACCTAATGTCTCAGGGTGACGCGCGCACTGCAGTGCCGCGCAGGCCTTTGTGTCAAAGTTCTAAGTGGCACTGCAATTGTTATGGGCCAGCGTTATGCTTACCATCAGGCAAACGACCAGCTCGTCTCGTTACCCCAAATAACATAAAAAAACATCAACGCAAACCTATAGCAAAGAGGACAGAATGATAAATGTCATTGGTTCAAGTAAAGAAACATTCATATCCTCGACAATCCAAGAAACAAACTCAACTAAGCCTCAACTAGCCCAAGGTACGTCGAGGTAAACAAGTTATCTCTAAAACAAGGTGTCGTAATTTGTCCCCGGATTGGACAAGACACTAATGTTGATCTTCCAGTAGTTGTTTTCAAGTGAGGGTCTAACTTAGCACCGTGTACTTGGCAACAGTACTTAATCCCATTTAGGGTTCCGAGGTAATCGTAGGAGTCTTTACGCTTAATGCCGACTTTATAAAGCTTCAGCTATTTCAGCTAAAGGTTAATTAATGTCTAAAACGAATTGCAGGTTAACGATCTTTGTTCTTTAGTCATTATCTAAATATGGCGTATAAGAAGGTCTAGACAGAGTCACTTTCTACAATCGTCAGTGAAAGTAACAAGTTGGAAATGTATGATTTAGTTATAAGGTTACCTTAGTAACCCATTACTATTACCAGGTGGTAGGACTAAGTCTGGTGGGTACCACACAAGCCAGTGATACCAATGCGCGTGAAATCTGCCGCCAAGTAGTAAGGTCCAATCATTACTGTGTTCCAATTGATGAGAAAGGTAGTCAGTGAAATTACTGGACCTAGAATCGGACCAGTGGTTCCAGATATTAGCAAACAAACATACAAACTTTAGGGCAGAATACGGCGCGCCGCTATCTCGCTTGCGCTTCTCAACATTTCTTAAAATAAACATTTCGGGATAAAATGTTTGATTTTGAACTATGAGTTTGAATTGGTATGTTATCCCGGATGGGGGTGATTAGGACCACGGTTGTCGACAAGTTGTGGAACCTCCCTTGGAAAAAAGTCATTCAAAATTTACAAAAAAAAAAGCTTCAAACCGGGACAGTGCGGCATTTTCTGGATTTTTTAAAGTGTCTTCTAATCAACATTATCATTTGACAAAGTTCAACATAGTCCAAGTAAATCAGCTGATCTAGGGCTGCCCGGAAGTTCTGTAGTAGAATTTTGACGTAAACTTTAAATGCCTTTTCTACAAAGAAAAATACTTAATATCAAAACCTCTTAAAACAAATGTTGTTGACCTCCAAGAGTACATTGACACCTGGATAAGAAACCAATTTAAACTCAGGTTGTATATGAGTTCATTTCAAGCCTGTCAAACCGAAGATCAAGTCCTCAAAGTAACAAATAAAACTACCCAAGTTCCAAAAGCGTGACCCATCTGGAACTAAAACTCCCTTCCTACGATATGTAACGAAGATCGATGTGGTTCATCGACACTGCGGCTCGTTACCCGGTCCTGAAAATGTCAAGTGACTGCGAGGACATCATTTATACACCCGATTGGGATGAATGGTCGAAATTAGCATTTTTCTGCTATACGTCAAAGACATTCGAATCAAAGTAGGATTTTGAGCAGTTATGTAGGTAGATCGTTTTTTATTTTATGTGGGTACCTTCATAAGAAAGGTAGGAAAGGAGGCAGAGAGGCCTTTGCTCCGCAGTGGGACGATTCAGACTGAACTTCTACAGCATAAGACTTAAAGTGGCTTCTCAAAAGATATTGAATAGTAATCTCGTGTACCACAAACTTGCTTTGAGATTTTCTAACATCTTATAATTATGTAGCGTATTAAAATGACAGTAAATTAGATAATGCTGTCTGTGATGTATTAAGTCAGTCGCCAAGCACCTACCGCATTGTTCCAACAGCTGCACTTAAGAAACAATTCTAATTATTTTAGGTATTTACCACTTTTGACCACAGATACCGATAAAGATACGGACTCTTAAAAGTAAAAGAAAGTTGCTTTAAGTTTTGTTTTGCAACACGGAGGTTCACGTCCAATGTTCCAAAATCTTTTTTATACTATTTGATAATGAGACGAGCTGGTTGTTCCAGCCCAAAACAATTGCTGTGTCAGTCAGAACTTTGAAACATAAAGGCCTGCGCAGCCCTGTAGTGCACTCGTTATGATGAGACATTAGGTGTTAAGTCTCAAGACCTTAGTAATTTCACTGGCTACTCTGCTCATCAAACCGGAACACAGTAATGTTTGCACTTTACTACTTGGCGGTAGACTTCACGAGCAAAGCGGTGGTACCAACCCAGAATCAATACGATCAGTTTGATAACCCCGACAGCAACTTACTCGTACTGCAATAACCTCTCCACGGTAACCACTATACTATGAACACCTCACCTACTCGTTCGAATAGCAAAAGCGTACAAAAACTTTCTTTGTGGATTTCACACAGACCAAAATAGATTCATCAATGGAACGAAACCTCCTCAAACATGTTAAACTCAAAGTGTTACACGTTATTTATAACATTCCGTAACAAAACGTTTGAAAGGTTACCACTAACTTCCAAACTGTTTACAATTATAACAACCTTATAAATAACCCCCCCAACAATTTCCATCAGCGATAAAGTTCGTCGTTTACTAAATTTGATAAACTTGTCGACAGTTCTCGCTTGAGGGCTGCCAGGAGGATAAATATTATTATTAGATATCGTAAGTTTGCCAGCGATCACAACTTCTGAAGAATTCCTTTATGAGATCATGGCGTTGATATACGGCTGTTATTCAATATAATCAATTTCCGAGCGACTTGTGTGTTTTATTAAGATATTATAAGAACTTAGTTAAGAAACATCACTGTTTCATTAGCAAGTTTTTATCGGGGGACAGGAGTAAATATTCTGCAACTGTTTTACTACCCATAGATCTGTTGGTGTAGTCTGCCGCCATGCTTGATGACATTAACGCCTGCAAATAACAAGTAAGTGCAAAACGGTATTCCTGCCGTTTTATTTCGACACACTCAAGAGCTCAACCTCAGGACACTGATGGAGACGGTTGTACACCCCTGCATCCATGTCCACCAGGAAGTCAAAAGGTGGAAATCGCGCTACAAGAGTCGCCACTTTAAAGGATATCGTGCGATAGCCTCGTGCGATCCTGAAAGCTATAGTACGCTGCACGCTATATTAAACATAGCTTTGCAACGCCTAACCCCCGATAATCTTTGGGACCAAACGGGTGCTTCGTAGAGAGCCATCGACCTTATGACTCACGCGTAGAGGCAACGAACTTCTTCTCTTGGTCTCCCAAGGTTGGGCAGTAGTCCGTGCAGGGCACCTGCTACTCTCTTGATCCGGCGAATTATTTGGCTGAAATGCTCCACACAACTCCAGCGACCATCCGGAGTGAAGTCGAAATATTTCAGGTACGGCTCTACCCGTACCTGTGCGTTACCCACTAGGATTGACGAGGTGGGTATATTTCTCCCTCAAGACTAGTGTACCAGCGTTACTGTGTTTAGGTTTGATAAGAAGACTATTCAGTGAAATCACTAGGTTATTGAGAATCAATATCTGATTTCTCAAGGTGATGAGCGCACTTCAAGGCCGCACAGGCTTTTGTGTGCCAAAGTTCTGGATGGCACTGCAATCGTTATAGGCAGGTTTATGCTTACCAAGTAATATAAAAACAAAAGCCTATATAAGTATAAATATCGTGAATAAATATGTAGCAATTGCGTAAGCACTAATGTGGACAAAACATACTTGGAACGCTGCTCGACATTCACTGTTGGACGTTACCAAAGATCGGTCTATAGATAGCCTGAACATTCTCCAAGCCACTGCACGTTGGCACAGCAGCCAAACTACGACTACACTAAACATGAATAAACTAGCTAAAATGGGCTCAGTAACTAGTCTTGAATAGTGAAAAGTAAATTATGTGGCATTTTGTAAGATGTTTACGAGGAGAACTGTGAATATTCCGTGATAAAAAATCCTTCGCCGGGACGAAGGTCGTGGCTTCATTTGCAGCCTATAAATGCCTATTACTTGAAGGTTGTTTAAAGGTTTTCGGAATAAGTCTAGCACGAGGGCATAAGATTCAACGTATTACAAACATTTTTTTCTGTTTACTATTCCGTACTTCAAAAGGAAAAAAGGAACCCTTATAATCTGACTTTGTTGTCCGTCTGTCTTTCTGTCTATCGTTCTGTCTGTCAAGACCGAGAACCAAACACTATAGGCTACTTCCTGGTTGACCTATAATAATGAAATTTGGCAAGAAGCAATGTCTTATAGCAAATCGAAAACCTTAAATTTATAGTTCCAACAATTTATTTTTACAAGCTTTTTTTACTTGCAATATTCGTATATGTACATATATGTTTATTTGTTTAGGTCAAATCTTGCAAACTAAATTCAACCCACGATATCATCATCATCAATCATCACACTCTCATCTCTCATCACAATCATACATTGTAACGACTTACCTATTTACCGTGATTATTGCACCCTATAATAATCACGGCTATACAATTTATGAATTAGTAAATAACCGTGAAAGTTTACAACAGTGAAATAACTTTCACAAAAAAACAACTCAACAAAGATATAAACTCCTTTTTGAAAAATAATCACGATCCTCTTTAACTGAATCAATCTGAACAACAAGCAAATAATTTCAAAAGAGCATTGTTGGAATTGATCCATTCAGATTGGCTGTATGTTTATAAATGAAATCGAGAACAATTTCAATAGTGGAAAACAAATAACAAATATATCCCGTCTTGGAGAAGAATCTTGGATCTCTCCATTTAGTTTGAAAGCAACCAACTTCTTAAGAGTAAGGAAACTTTCAAACTAAGCAATATCATATCGTGCGATATTCAATTTAGGTACAATGTTTTAATACATCTTTATTTTCTTCATCTTAATTCAATAGAAAATGTAGAACCATATAGAAATACTACGTATCCCATTGGATAATCTTTCAATCTTCTTCAAATATAACAGCTCAGTGATTCAATCGTTAGTTGGGCTAGATAGCTAGGTATGTTGTGTGTTTTGTTTTTTATAGCAAGATGCATCACCGGTAGGTAAGTAAATTGAAATGAAAGGAAATAGTTTATTTCCAGATTTTAAAATCCACAGATACCTACTGTTAGGTCCAGAAATGAGACAACTAACGTGTACCTTCACTCGTACTTCAAAGAGGACTGCTATGTCCTTCCCCACGTCTTCCCCTTGCGTAGCGCTGGGACGACTACGGCGTAGCACTGACTTCACGGTGGAGCTGCTGACGTCATAGCGTAGCACCATAGCACCACACCATGATCTACCTTTATTCTTACACTACATACTAATTTCGCCCGCAAATTAAGTCGCCCACCATTCCGTAGGTCAATAATTATAGCTTCATATATCAAACGCAATTAAAAATATGTTCTTCGTACATTATTGTACAAACTATAAACGTTTGTTAGTGGTAGGACTAACTCTTCTGCGAGTGTCCGTCTGGGTTGTTACCACCGCTTTGCTCGTAAAGTCTGCCGCCAAGCAGTAGTGTGCAAGCATTACTGTATTCCGGTTTGATGAGCAGAGTAGCCAGTGAAATTACTGGGCTTATGAGACTTAATACCAATGTCTCAGGGTATCGAGCGCACTGCAGTGCCACGCAGGCCTATGTGTTTCAAATTTCTGGATGGGTTGGCGTTATGCTTACCATCAGGCAAACGACCAGCTCGTCTCGTTACCAAATAACATTAAAAAAACGTATAACGCATCGTAACGTCTAAAACTGGCCTAAAAGTAAACAACTAAGTTTTATACGAGAAAGTAGCGTCATCAGAACTATTCGACCGAGAACGATACGGGAAAATACGTGATACTTAATTAGAAGTAAGTTTTTCAGGTAAAAGGAGTTCCAACTTTCCTGAATCAATTACGGTTGGGGCAAGTTGATTAATAAACGCGTTGGTCTCTAAAACTAATAAATTAGAGAAGTGTTCCAGTTTGAATTAATTATATATGATGAATGATTTAATTTATCAGGTTTTGCGCAAACGTTGCTACTTTTCTTTACAACCAAAAGGTTCAATTTGTATTAACCACTGTGATTCACCATCTGCTATCTCTTTTGGTCTCGCCTGTCAAGCTTGGTGTCTTATAGCAAAATTCCCTCTTCATGGAGGAGGACAGTGGACTTGTTCCGGCTGATGATGATGTGGTAAATCCACCCAAAACGTCAAGACGTCATATCTAATAAGTCATTGGTGACTGGGCCCCCAGCTTTCTTTAGACGAATAATTCCCTTATAATTGGAAGCTTTACATATTAAAGCGTTTAAAGAAAGAGTAGGTACTGTTATCAGTAGGTATACATACATGTTATATTATTTCACTCCATTCTAAAACTAAAATCAAATCGGGCGCGACAGAATCGACTTAATTAAGCAATTTTCAAGTCTAAAAAGAAAAGGAAGCAGAATTTCTTTGCGTTACAAACGATGGTAATTAGTAGACTTTTAATCGACCGTTTAACTTTAAGCGGTTGTTGATAACAGGGCTTTCAACCTTGGGGAGTTTTTATCTCATTATAAATTACGGACGCAGCGCTGAGAGCTGCAAAACACTGTGATTTTATCAAACAAATGTAAGCCTTATCAGAGAAACGTTTTACGATACTTTAAGTATAATTAGAGTGTAAAACCTCCTTGCTGGTTTTAACGACGGTCCCTTGTTTCGAATAACAACTTTTATTTTTTTGATACGCTTTTAAGTAGCTTCACTTGTAACTGACTAACTATATATGTAATCAAATCTTGAAAATCAAATTTTGGCGTATTTTTAAGATAGAAAGAATAGAAGCCGCTTAAAAAAAGGTTAGGGAAAGTTTCGGACCTTTTCTGCCACAGTAAATGTTTTATAATAAGACAAGACTTACATGAGAACCAAACGCTAACCTAGGGGTCTAGAACAAATAACGATATAATCGTCACGATACGACATCAATACGCAACGATATAATTATCGTTCATCGTTTTTTTTTTCTCACAGTACTATCAACCAATGCATCACTTACATACCGTGACACAGTGCCTAAACTCATAAATAAAACTATAAGAAATTTAATTTTCCGTAAAATTATACAACCTGTATAAACCCACCATGAAAAGATTCATAAGCATCGGTTTTTGACACAAGCCTCTAGAGGCCAATTCATTAAGGTTGTTAAGGTTGGCACAATGTTTTTGTATACTTCGTTCGTTATATTTTCTAACAATTTGAATGAATTTTAATCGTCTCGTTTTGCCTCGTGCTCGTGATACACCAAAAAGCCGATTATAACTTTGAATATGTTTGTTTGATATTGAAATTTTTGTTACGAGGAAAAAGTTGTTTTTAACGTAAATTATTAGGAGTTCGAATTCATTCATGTTTTTGTGATTATAATCGAGTCAAAACACTTCACCTTTTCACATGACAAGCTTATATTCTTACTTAACAAAGAGTAATCTGGAATTAGTAAGATTTTTACGAACCTGCGATAGTTTTCTCGTAGTTTACTCGTGTTTTTTTTTATTATTTGGTTACGAGACGAGCTGGTCGATTGCCTGATGGTTAGCATAACGCCAGCCCCTAAAAATTGCAGTGCCACCCAGGACTTTGAAACAAAAAGGCCTGCGCGGCACTGCAGTGCGCTCGTTACTCAGAGACATTAGGTATTATGTCTCATAAGCCCAGTAATTTAACTGGCTACTCTGCTCATCAAACCGGAACACAGTCATTTTTGCACTCTACTGCTTGGCGGCAGACTTCACGAGCAAGCGGTGGTAACAACCCAGACGGACACTCGCAGAAGAGGTCGTCCTACCACCTATAGAGATAGTTTAGTAATTCAATATTTTGTCAAGCCAAAAATGTTTTGCTTGTGCCAAGGAGGATCACTGCAACAGTCAGTTGCCCGTGCCGTCTGCTGCTAAGCAGTAATGTGCAAGCATTACTGTGTTCCGGTTTAACGAGCAAAGTGGTCAGTGAAATACTGGGCTTATGAGACTTAATACCTAATATCTTGCAGGATAACTATAGCGCATTGCAGCGCCCTGCAGGTCTTTGTGTTCCAAAGTTTTCGGTAGCACTGCAATTGTTATGGGCTGGCGATATGCTTACCATCAGACAAATTACCTATTCCTCACGCTACCTAAAAGTATTAAAAAATATATACATATGTCATGAGCGGAGACTTCCAATCTAAATAACAATGCTTAGCTATCTACTTATTTGTAACTGAAATAGTACGCAATTTCTTGCCCAAATAATCTAACAAATCCATGTTTTAGTAACAAAAACTGTGTTTGTAACCTTAGCCCTCATCCGTATGATGTAACCCTAAAAGGGTCAGATAAAACAACTCACTAATGTACGTATGTACCTATTCCAAAAGGCCGCGGTTGGCTTATATCTATCTGAAAAGGTGTGATCGTCTGGTTGTGATATGGTTGTAATACTGCTTCCCGGAAACCGAAAAACCATTCCGTATAGATTTAAAAACTAGATAGGATTTGTGAAAATAAGTCATGCCTAATGGTTGGTTATTTGTTTTAGGTTTTTTGTATGTTGTTGGTAACGAGACGAGCTGGTCGTTTGCCTGATGGTAAGCATAACGCTGGCCCATAACAATTGCAGTGCTACTCAGAACTTTGAAACACAAAGGCCTGCGCGGCACTGCAGTGCGCTCGTTACCCTGAGACATTAGGTATTAAGTCTCATAAGCCCAGTAATTTCATTGGCTACTTTGCTCATCAAACCAGAACACAGTAATGCTTGCACATTATTGCTTGACGCCAGACTTTACGAGCAAAGCGGTGGTACTAACCCAGACGGACACTCGCAGAAGCGTTAGTCCTCCCACTAACATAGGTTCTTGATAGGTGGTCCACACCTATCAATATTATACTATACCTACTGGCTCTCTACTATAGTAATTACCAACGTAGATATAGATTATTATTGAAACCATAGGCCAGCGTAATCTTTAGACTTTAGACCAAACAATTACAAGGTTTGCTGGCTAGTTGTTTTGTAGCTTACGTAATCCCTACACGCAAATAAAGTTCATCGTACTCTCAACTACACGACCGGGTGCTATCGAATACTATCGGAGATAATCTACAAATCATTGTAGGCACATACGTCGCCTGGTTCAGTCTTATACTCGTAGCACAAAAACTAAACCTTTTCAATTTCTGAATTTCATGAATCTGTGTCCTTGACAAACTAAACTGACTTGACTGTGGCAAACTACGAGCTATCAAACCGAACATCTGGAACAAATCTCACCATTTGTCTCGCACGGGGACGCTTTAGATAACCCGCAGTAATGCCGGCAGCTCAATAAAAAGTAAATTTAGTCCTGGAAATGATCTGTGGCACGATTGGCCACGAGTTTTATTCGACAACTTATTTTTTTTACTATAACTTAGGTTTGAATTATAAGTACGTACTACGAAGTGCGAGGTGACACGAGATTACGCGCCCTTAAGAGGGGCGGCCGCGCGTCAAATTGGAGGCAAAGACTAGAGTAACTGTGATAGAGAGGAATGCTTTTCACGGACGATCCACAGGTACCTTCTAGGCAAGCGTGCTGCACCTTCGATCGCATCATCGCTTACTATCAGGCGAGATTGCAGTCAAACGTGAGCCTATTGAATATAAAAGAACCCTGAACCACTCCATTTTGAACTGTCGTATAATTAGGTAGCATATAGTCTTTCCGGTCCATAAACTACGTGAAAAAAATTACGTCGTTCATTGCTCCGTTCTTGTGTGTGCGGAGGAACCAACAACCACATTTTTACATTTATTTAATAGTAGAAATAGTATAGTAGAGTTTCTGGAAGGTTCGTTGACTTTCAGCACGGATTGGATCTGTTGATGTCAGTCATTTATTATGTTCTGATAAAGACAGTATTAGTTTTGAACTGTGGTTCGGGCAGACGAGCGTTACAGAGACCCGCTGTTAGAGTAATTTATTTTAACGTTCGTAAGAGTGCTGTCTTGGGGCGTATATGAATAAAGCATTTTGAATTTGAATTATAGATAGATATAAAAATGGTAGAAATTACACGCTTGGGAAATGTTATGAAAGGTAAACGTATTAAGTTCGTTTACAAACTTCAAGTTATAGAGACAAAAGCATTATCTGTAGACTACATAACATAATAGGAGAGAGAAGAACATAATAGAAGAAATCTATATCTTGCAGATTTCCATAACAAAACCTCTGAATATAACATAGAAATATGAATGGAGGAATAAATTGAATTGTAAACACTTCTGAATAATTTGCTTAGAAATCTTCCAATAATTCGTTCGTTATCTCGACTGACGTCAATCGTGACTCTGTTTTTACGACTGAACGAAAAAGGAGTGTATTGTTTTTACTAGGCTTTATATATGTATATTTCTATGTATGTATGTGAGTTTCTTTATTCCACCATAACTTTTAAATACCTGAACAGATTTGGATGCATGGGGTGGAGATTACCTGGAACAAACTGACAGACAGATAGAAAACAGACAAAAATTTTACAAATGGTTGTTTTGTTATAGGTACTATATATACTTTCATATGCATTTGTAAAAAGTTTGTTATTTTGATATTACAAACTGACACTTCAATTTTATTTATTTGTATTGTTAGGAACGTCTCTTTTACATCACAACGGACCTACCGTCATCTATAAAAGCCGAGCGCCTCGATAAGAACGGTCACTTATCTTTCTGCGCTCGAAGCGAACGGACGGCTGCTAGAATCCTTGTCGATCGTTATAAAAGGTCACGTCAGTCATTTTATCGTGATTAGTGTTGGTTTTACAAGTGTGCAATCGTTATTTGAATTATGTGAACTGTGAGTACTTTTCCTTGGTTTAAATGTTTGATTTAATTCGTGTAATAAACGGAATTCTTGTTCTAACTTGTTTTTTCTTAAGCAAATTCCATTTCTGATTCTAACATCAGAAGTGGGATAAAGGACTAGTTCGCCCACTTAAAACAAAACAAGGAAACTTGTTGAATTTTCGAGGGAACAAGAAAACCGTTGTTTTTTTAATTGCGTAACGATTGCTAACCTTGTTATTCGATCTTGTGATTCTTATTATGGGGCGTACGTCACGTAGTCCTAAAAGACAAACCACTCGAGATGGTCGCGTAACCAAGAGTGACGTAAATCTCGGAGTAGGAGAGATACGTGAAGTAGGTCGCATGGTCATGGTGATTCGCGGCGCATCTTGAGCGATAAAAGTCGTGCCTCGCGAATAGTGTCATGTGTCCGGGATCGACGGGATTCTCGCAGTACTGAAGGGCGTCGACTGCGTGATAGGATTAGGCGTAACGATTCTCATCAGCGTAGTCGCTCGCGAAACAATAGGTCACGGTCCCGTCTACGTAGGGATTCGCCTAGTTGGGGGCATCCTACCCTCATCGTATACGAGCCCGCACCCGTGACTCCAATTGCTGTACTTCTTGGTGCCAGTACACAGTATTCTGTGGAGTCGGGTACTCCCTGTTCTGAGTTACTTGTGTTTGTCCAGGTATTCTAATGAGCGACGACTGTTAGGCATTTGTGAGCATGTCCAGGGTCTCTTAACGCGTGGACAACAGTGGATGCAGCCAGCGGGCGCGAGGTGCGCGATGTGCAGCGCGCCAAGCAGCGTGCAGACGCGCGCCAGAGTGCGTGCAGCACGCCAGGCAGCGTGTAGACGCGCGCCATACCGCGTGCAGACGCGCGCCAGACTGCGTGCAGCGCGCCAAGCAGCGTGCAGACGCGCGCCAGACCGCGTGCAGCACGGCAGAACGCGTGCAGACGCGCGGCAGACCGCGTGCAGCGCGCGACAGACGGCGTGCAGACGCGCAACAGACTTCGTGCAGTGCGCGACAGACTTCGTGCAGCGCGCGCCAGAGTGCGTGCAGCGCGTGCCAGACAGCACGCCTGCAGCGGGTCAGCAGCGCGCGTACCAGGCCACGAAGTCAAAACACGAGTGTTTATCTCGCGCGGCTTCTTGCTTAAAGGGTTAAGGTTCTTCTGCACATTTTAGTGACTGAGGTTGAGTATTTGGGAAATTAGTAAGTCAGGGTCAGGTTAGACCGAGTCCGTGAAAAGTAGCCTTAGTAGCCTTAGTGAACACTTCATCTCCAGAAAATGTGAATCAGGTACGCCAACTTCTGGGCTTAGCTAGCTACTTTAGGAGATGCATAATGGATTACGCCACAAAAACTACCCCATTGCTCATCCGACCCACAATGATGTAAAATTCAATCGGACTAGTAAACCAGTTCTTGCCATTTTTGATCCAAGTCTTCCCACCAAGGTTCATACAGACGCTAGTAGTGCCGGCTATGGTGCTGTCCTTTTTCATGTCTACCCCGATTCCTTAGTCTTATTCGAGAGTTTCTAGAGTTTTGGTTGACTAACGTTGCTTTGATGCGAGAGTATTTGGTTTTCTGAAAATAATCGTTCCATGGTACTTGGACCGCGAAGTTTTTAGTTTGACGCGTGGTACCTTACAGTACTTGAACTCTGAGGTTTTTAGTCTGACGTGTGGTATCTTGTGATACAGTCGAATCTTTGCGTTCCTGTAGGGAAGCGCGTGTGTAGCAATTGTATTTGCTGTAGCTATAGCAATAGCTGCTGAAGACGAATGATGTAGCTGGGGTTTTGTTAGACTAAAATTATTTTGATGTGAAACTTATTTTGTTCTTTAAAGATAATCAATGGCACTTGAGCTCGGAAGTTTTAGTTTCATGCGTGATATGGTAACACAGCTGCTACTGTAACTGAGGTAGTTTATACTCTGTGTTTCACGTTGTGGTACAATTGGATCTTATAGCTAAGACCATAGTCAGGTTTAGCCGAGCGGAAACTGTGCTGTGTTTTCATGTTTTTCATATTAACACACGAGGACGTGTGTCATCGCAGGATGACCGTGTCGTTGACAGCCATATTTAGATAGTCTGTGGTAGTGGTTGTTTGTCTATTAATTTAATGAAATGGCGACTCAGTGACATTAGAGAGTAAATGTCATGTTAGCTAGCTGTCAGAAGCGATCTGTTATGTTTACAAGCTGTCTTAGTGGCGAGGTATATAGTCGGTGGCGTTATGGCAAGCTGAGCGGACCTCTCCTACAACTGCTCTTAGCTCTCGGTTCTCAAGCCGAACAGACCTCTCCTATAGCTGGAGGTATTTGGTAATGTTGTGTTGTCTTGAGTTGGCTCTTTAGTGCAACGGACGTCTCCTGCTGTGCTGGCCGCTATGCTGCGCGGTTAGTCCCACGTGATGGAGTGCTGGGATCCGCTGGGCGAGACGCGCGCACCTCCGGCCGCGAGCTGCGTGTTCGCTGTTCAGTGTGGTTGTGGAAGAGACTAGGCGACGAGGGTGTCGCTGCTAAGAAAACTATACTCTTCGCCTGCTTATACATATCTAACACATTTACATGCACACACGACACACACACACACACACAAACAAACATACACACACACACACCCACACACACACCCACACACACCCACACACCCACACACACACACACACACACACACACACACACACACACACACACACACACACACACACACACACACACACACACACACACACACACACACACACACACACACACACACACACACACACACACACACACACACACACACACACACACACACACACACACACACACACACACACACACACACACACACACACACACACACACACACACACACACACACACACACACACACACACACACACACACACACACACACACACACACACACACACACACACACACACTTGGCTAGCCATAGCCAAGTGTATGGTGCCGCCGAAGGGAGAGTGGTGTCCCGACACTTGCGCTGCATTCTTTGAGCGTGAGTATTACTTTCATGTAGAGGACGGACTGCGGGACGATCCTTTTGGCAACAGACTGCGGGATGTTTGCCCTACATGAACATTTGGTGAGATGAACTGCGGGGCATCTCAAGGACGGACTGCGGGACGATCCTAGTGGCAGCAGACTGCGGGATGCTTGCCTTACATGTTTACTGATAATGTTATGTGAGATGAACTGCGGGGCATCTTAAGGACGGACTGCGGGACGATCCTAGTGGCAGCAGACTGCGGGATGCTTGCCTTACATGTTTACTGATAATGTTATGTGAGATGAACTGCGGGGCATCTTAAGGACGGACTGCGGGACGATCCTAGTGGCAGCAGACTGCGGGATGCTTGCCTTACATGTTTACTGATAATGTTATGTGAGATGAACTGCGGGGCATCTCAAGGACGGACTGCGGGACGATCCTAGTGGCAGCAGACTGCGGGATGCTTGCCTTACATGTTTACTGATAATGTTGTGTCATGTGTGTGATAAACTAAAAATGGTGAAAGTATGAAGACGGTCTGCGTCAAGTGTCTGTGTTTCAGATCATGCTACTGGTGGTGGACGGACTGCGGGACGTTCCTATGGCAAACAGACTGCGGGATGTTTGCCCTACATGATGTGTGATGATGAATGTCACTTAGTAGACGAACTGCGGGACGCTCTACGAAGTGAGTGGTGGACGGACTGCGGGACGTTCCACGTCGGGTTGCCAGCCTCAAGGGAGGACGGACTGCGGGACGCTCCTATGGCAGACAGACTGCGGGATGTTTGCCCTACATGATGTGTGAAGATGAATGATTGATGTGAGGACCTGTGCAAGTGATGAAGTATGTGCAAAAATCTATGAAAAGTTAAGATTATGTCCTAGCGTTTCATGGAATCAACCTATCGGGTGTGTTTGTTTAAGTGAAAGAGGAGCATGAAACATTGTCTAGACCAAGACAGTGCTGAAGCATCAACGTCATGTCGCGGTGACGTCACGGCGCCCCCTTCGCGTCGTGGAGATGTCACGCCGCGCCGTGCCAGCGACGTCGCGGTGCCCTGTGAAGAGGATGTTGCTGCCGGTGCTGCTCCGTCGGTCTTCGAGTTGGCTGCGAGGACGCCGCCGTGTCAGGAGAGGCCGTGTTAGGAACGTCTCTTTTACATCACAACGGACCTACCGTCATCTATAAAAGCCGAGCGCCTCGATAAGAACGGTCACTTATCTTTCTGCGCTCGAAGCGAACGGACGGCTGCTAGAATCCTTGTCGATCGTTATAAAAGGTCACGTCAGTCATTTTATCGTGATTAGTGTTGGTTTTACAAGTGTGCAATCGTTATTTGAATTATGTGAACTGTGAGTACTTTTCCTTGGTTTAAATGTTTGATTTAATTCGTGTAATAAACGGAATTCTTGTTCTAACTTGTTTTTTCTTAAGCAAATTCCATTTCTGATTCTAACAGTATAGATTTGCAGGCGCACATGCATCTTTGAAAATAACCGTGTAGGCGCCTATGGATCTAACAATTCATTTTATGCAAGTATATACGATTCAATTATTATGAAGTTGGTACTAAATACAAACTTGAATCAAGTTTAATGTCGTATACTAATATATCTATTTATTCTACACTGTGTGAAAAAGTTTCTCACTAAAAATTAATGTTCTAAACTCTAATTGGATTTTACAAGACATTTCGTATTCGTGTCCCGTTAGCTGTTATGTTCTGTTACAGAGTTTATTAACTTTTTCTCTTACATTTTTTAAAAATTCTTTTGTATTTTGTGATATCTATATTATGTGCTAAGACATATTAATAATGTAACACATATAAAACATAGGGATTAAGAAAAATGCCGAAATCGAGGAGCTGTTCGATGAGCCCAACATAATTGGGGAGACCAAAGCCCAAAGACTGCGTTGGCTTGGCCATATTCTGAGAATGGAGGAGGATCGTAGCGTCAAAAAGGCGTATCTTGGAGTCCCAAGTGGCCGCCGACCTGTCGGGCGGCCCAGATATCGCTGGATTGACGTTGTCGAGGCAGACTTGCGCGAGCTGGGCATCGCCGACTGGCGAGAGACAACGCAGGACCGGAATAAGTGGCGCTCTCTTGTGTTGGAGGCCAAGATCCATTTTGGGTCGCTGCGCCAGAGGAGTAAGAGTAAGTATAAAACATAGACACAAACATAGATATAGAGATATAAGACATATAAATAAATTTTATAATTTATCATCAATACTCAAATTTATCACAATAGTCAAAATAACAATTGTAGTTATTCATTGATACTAAATGTAAATCAATGGTCAGTTATCAGTTACCATTTTATTATTTATTTATATTTATTATTACAAAATTATAATAAAATGAGACACTCACAACAAGCCAGTTCGTTTGATATGTCACAACGTAGTTTTCAAAACTTTTTTTCAATTTTATAACATGCCTCCGAAAAGTTTTCCTTCAAAATTCATTTATTTACACTAAAATTTATATGTTTACAGATTTCAATTAAATCGGTCCAGTAGATTCGGAGCAAATTGGCTATTACAGTCGGACAGACAGCCACACAAGTGATATAAGACAATACAAGGGTTCAGTTTTTTTATTCGAACGTACGGAACCCTAAAAGTCTTCTAAATTGGCCTTAGATTATTGTAGGATAGGATCGTAGCTTATAGCCCATTACGTACGGAACCCTAAAAGTCATCTAAATTAGCCATAGCTTACTGTAAGATAGGAGCGTAGCGTATAGCCCATAATGTACGGAACCCAAAAAGTCGTCAAAATTGGCCATAACTTACTGTAGGTTAGGATCGTAGCATAAGGCCAATAACGTACGGAACCCTAAAAGTCATCTAAATTTGCCATAGCTTACTGTAGAATAGGATTGTAGATAATGGCCAATTTAGATGACTTTTAGGGTTCCGCACGTTCGAATAAAAAAACGGAACCCTAATAGGATCATTTGTGTGGCTATATGTCCGACTGTGATAACCAATTAGCTCCGAATCTACTGGACCGATTTAATTGAAATTTGAAAACATAAGCATTTCAGTGTAAATAAATGAATTTTGAATATGGGACACTTTACGGAGAACAGAAACTCAAACTTAAAGCATCCTTTATTCTACAGGGGATTTAAGATGATTCCATCTTTGAAAATACCCTGTCAATCCTAATACGATTCTATATCACACTAAACTCAATAATTCCCACGCAACGACAGCAATGTCATTGTGGACAAGTGAACGATTGAATGCCAAGCTTTATAAAATGAATGATGAATGAGTGAACGAGAAATATACGCGGCACTAAGTCGTGAGTGAATGATGGATTGAACGCTACGTCATGGAGTGATGGGTTTGCGGACGATAGATAATATAGGATTGTGAATGTGAAATTTTATGTTTAAAGTCTAGAGAGGGAAAGAAGTATTTTGCTTGATTGGTTTAGTGACTACATTTTGTTTTTTAACTATTTACAGGTTAGCACGCGGTTTCACCCGCGCGGTGATATTGGAGATTATGGTTTTTTTTTTTTTGCGGAACCCTAATTCTTTTTCTAAAATTAAAGTAGCCTAAGTTACTCCTTATAACATCAGCTATCTGCCAGTGAAGGTCCCATCAAAGTCAGTCCAGCCGTTTCGGAGATTACCCGGAACAAACAGACAGACTGATAGATAGACAAAAAAATTTAAAATGGTTGGTTTGTTTTAGGTACCGTATATAATTTCATATGGATTTGGTAAAAAGCTGTTATCGTGACATTACAAACAGACACTTCAATTTTATTTTTTTGTATAGATTTTACTACTTATTTGTATTTTTATTTTATTTGTCCGTTTTTATTATTATTTCAAAAGTTTGTTGGTGTTCAATATTTTAAGTTATCTATCCATATAACCCTTCGTCAAGCGAGTCCCGAACTAACCGCTCTTGTTTTTTATTTACGTTGTTCATTGTTTCCTTTTCACCTACAACCTTAAATCTTTCAAACCCCTATAATCCTCCACGTTCTGAAAAACTGGCCAAGCGCGGAAATAACGTGGAGTTGAGCGGAAAGTACGAAAAACTTATATTTACTTTGCCCTTGTATTTTATGAGGTGCGCTTATGAAATGTTGGCTCTAACGGGGGGAGTGAACAATTTATTGTGTTGTTACACTTTATAGTTGTATGGGTGGTAATGATAACGAGTGAGCTTTTTTTTATAGCAAAAGGTAAAAGTATTTTTACACGACTGCACAAAAAAGGAATGTAATGGTTTTAGGGTTCATGTATCTATGTATTTCCTTACCGCACGCCGTCGTCTAAAGATGATTTAGAAAATCAAGCGTTTATTATATTACTTACGATGTTACCCAAAAAACTGTTTTAGACGCCTGTTTAAATAGACATTGCCTAAAGATAAACGTCTAAAATGGTTAGAAATGTCACAACAGAATGGAGTTAAGCAACGGATAGTAGGTCTAACCGTTGCTTAACTCCATTCTGTTGTGACAATCGTCCATTGTTTTTTTAGTCTTTGTGTATCCTCTTTTACTGTTGTTTTAGGTATATTGCTTCAGTGAAATAACTTGGCAGACTTCAAACTTATTTTTTCAACGTAACGAACAATGCAGTTGTGCAGACCTTTGTGTTTCAGTGTTCTGGGTGCCATTGTAGTTATTATGGCCAGACTGTGTGCAATAAAAAGGAAGACTGCCTAGACAAATGTATTTTTAGTCATGGTCGTTAACATTACGAGCAAGATTACAATAAACGAGATTCAATAAGGCAATGCCGCCAGCATGCTGGGTACGCTGCTAACTGGTAGTGGGCTGGAACATTTGGACTATTATCTACTAGCTTCGGCCCGCGGCTTCGCCCGCCTGGTATGTATATATTACTCTAGAACTTAAGCTATCAACGTTCCAAATTTCTTCAAAATCGGTCTAGTTGTTACGGAGATACGTGGTAACAAACATTTACACACACGCCAACTTTCGGATTCATAATAGAAATAATTCATGTTAGTAGGAAGGATAGGTACAGGATAGGCCTACAATGGCTTGTAGATTATCCAACTGTCTTTGTAGTTAAGTTAGATGTAGTGTTTAAGTCGTAGCTAAAAAGGCCCGTTAAGAAAAGATGTATAATTATGTTTCTTGAGTTTCCGAACATCCCAGCGCTGTTGCAAAATAGTGAAACTGTATCAATGACATGTTGATTATGTTCAAACTTTTTCAGGCTCTTCCATATGAATAATAGTTCTGAAACAAGTGTAAAACCTCTGACTCTGAATCAAATATCACGGCTATTGCCCTAGCAAGTGCCTCTTTAAACAGTCAGCGGCAGCTTCGTTGAGTGTCTAGATACCTTCAAAAGTTCGTTATTAAAAATTCAATATAAAAGTTGAATTGAGTTCAGTAGGCACTTGATGGCGGATTGTCGTTGTTTGATGCTTTTGCTACGTTTGCTATGAAGATTGACGAGGGCTCAAGTTAAATTGGAACCTAGTTTAAAGTGCTTCGATATAAGTTATAAGCAGCACTTAGCAGTCCGGCGTTACACGAGGTTTTATTTGATCTGCACTTATCCTTCCTTAAATTACAAACAATTTGGTATTAGAGATAGATAGTCTATGTTTACTAGGTGGTAGGACTAACTCTTCTGCGAGTATCAGTCTGAGTTAGTACTTCCGCTTTGCTCGTGAAGTGTGCCGCCAAGCAGTAATGTGCACGCATTACTGTGTTCCGGTTTGATTAGTAAAGTCGGCAGTGAAATTACTGGGCTTATGAGACTTAATACCTAATGTCTCAGGGTAACGAGCGAACTGCAGTGCCGTGCAGGCCTTTGTGTTTCAAAGTTCTGGGTGGCACTGCAATTGTTATGGGCCGGCGTTACGCTTACCATAAGGCTGTTTGTTTGTCATATAGCTAAATGTGATTTCGTTTGTACCAATATTCGATGTTGACATTACAAAAAGACACTTTAATTTTAATTATTTATATAGATAAAATCCGATGACATTGTGATATAGGTTCATAAACTGACATTTTCATCAATACTTCGTACTGTATTGTACTAAAGTCACTAAGTAGCATTATATAGATCTCGCCTGGTTCGACTTATCCATATCCATACAGATAAATAAAATTGAAGTGTCTGTTTGTAATATCAAAATAACAGCTTTTTTTACTAAATGCATATGAAAGTATATACGGGACCTACTACAAAAAAACCATTTTTAAAATTTTTGTCTGTCTGTCTGTTTGTTCTGGGTAATCTCCAAAACGGCTGGACCGATTTTGACGGGACTTCCACTGGCAGGTAGCTGATGTTGCAAGGAGTAACATAGACTATTTTACTTTTAGAAAAATAATTAGGGTTACGCGCAAAAATATAAAAACCATGTAAACCAAAATCTCCACGCGGGTGAAACCGCGGGGCAGCAGCTAGTCGTGAATATAAAAAAAAATATTACAGCAGGTACAAACTGCCAATAAACCTACAATCCGTATTTACTCTGTAGCTATTGTAAACGTAACTCGACATCCACAAATCAACCGCAACTCCCAAGACACTCCACTTGTCGAGGCGGTATACCACTATGCAAACAGTTTGGGAGCTACTTACAAAGATATTGCGATTATGTGATGTACATACGGCGTAGCTTTTCCGATTACGTATTTTGCGATACGCGTGAAGTAGGAAAGCAAGTGATAGGAGGGGAATAAAGCCAGCATGAAAGAGGTTTTCGCGTGGCATCAGCTTAGTCTCTGATATCCTAGCGGGGCTAAATATGCAATTTATCGTTCCTCCTATTTAAAAAGAAGTTGAAACTCCACATTTTAGCGGACATCACGAAGTTTTGAATGAAATAAATGCTATTAGAACTAAAGTTCTGGTAGCATGATTATTGCCATCGTAATATGTTCTGTTTGTGTTTTGTATAAAGCCAATGTTTTTTAGAAGCCTAACGTCACATACCGTGCACTCTCTATTTAAGTTAATTTAAGTTTATTTTGTACTAGTTGCTGCCCGCGGTTCACCCACGCGGAGATATTGGATTTCATGGTTTTTATTTTTTTGCGTGGAACCCTAATTCTTTTTCTAAAACATAAGTAGCCTAAGTTACTCCTTGTAACATCAGCTATCTGCTAGTGAAAGTCCTGTCAAAATCGGCCCAGCCACAGACAAACAGACACAATTTACCTACCATACCACATACCCACAAAAAAAAGAGAGCAGAAAGATTAATAATTGACACGCTAAATACTCATGTGACCCTATGTCACCCGTGTGAAGAAAATTTCAGATGATAATTCAATTTTGAAAACGTCTGATATTGCGTAAGTATCACTTCTGCTGTCTCTCCTTATGTTACATTATAATAGTATACATAGAAATTAACTGGAAGATAATGCTGTCATGCTTGGCTACGTGCCTATAATTTTTCTTGTACAATAATTTAAATTTTCTATTTACTTATGTAACTTATCAATTTTCACGGAGAGATTAATGTTGATAAATTGAAGCCTCTGTCAATTTATCAATATTCATGAGGTAACCCTAAATGGAGTTATATAATACAGTAACAATAATAAGCTATTATTATATAAGGCGGAAATGGCAGGTGCCGGAGTCTTAACTTCGTATCCTTAATTGCAAACTCCAATATAACTCGACTCAGTGCTACTTGAGTCGAATTTTTGGTTTTTACCAACTTTCGAGCAGTCGCGCGCGGGCGCTTCCGATTGCAGGACGCGTTCTGTTCGTTCTACGCTTGTAACCGGTTCGGGCATCGCTTCGCGTAGTGCATTGTTTACGTTACGATGCGCCTATTTCGTACGAAATGAATGAAGATATTACTATTGATAATGTGCAAGACAAGACGAATGATATAAGTATTTTGATGCACCAGTATAGTGAGATGACTAGGAGCTGTGAGAGTGTAGTTGACATGGAGGAAAGTATGGAAGAAAGTACTAATTTAGAAGAAAGAAGACCGCACAAGAGAAATCGACGATTAGATCAGGAGGAATTATGGACTACAGTCGGCAAGAACGGAAAACGGTTCGCGCGAGCGACAGACATAGATGACTCGACAAGAATACCAGAAGAAAACATAGAGGTGAGTTTAACTGGCACGGAAAAACTACCTAAACAGTTTAAATTGGCAAAATGTCTTAAAGCTGAAAACATTCAAGATGTTATACGGGTGAAGTACATAAATGGATTCAAAGTTTTAATTCAATTTAGTAAGGAGCAAAGCTCAGAGAAATTTTTAAATACGAAACTGTTTAATGAGAACGGATTACGGTGCCAGAAAACTTTTGAAATAAACCATACTTATGGGGTTTTAAAGGGCATAGACCTAGACCTAACCGACGAAGAAATTCTAGAAAGTTTAGGCTGTGAGACAGCAATTACGGGAATTAAAAGGCTAAAACGAAAAAATAGCTTTGACGGCCGATGGGAAAACAGTGAATCGGTACGCGTCTGTTTTAAAGGATGCTCATTACCCTCACATGTGTACATCTTTGATACAAGGGTCAACGTAACAGCATATGTTCACCCGGTTACTCAGTGCTCGCACTGCTGGAGATACGGGCATACACTCAAAATGTGTTCAGCTACTAAAGCGGTTTGTCCAAAGTGTGGAGGTGTACATTCAAACTGCGAAACAACTTCATTTACATGCAACAATTGTGGAGGCAAGCATATGGCTCTGGCAAAAATATGTCCAATATATATTAAGGAAAAGAAGTTGCGCGAACTCATGTCAGAGTTTAACTGTTCTTATAAACAAGCTCTTATTATATACAAACCGACGCCACCTACTCCTGAATATATATTTCCAGCAACCTCGTTAAATTCTAAAAAGAAAGTAAATGATGAGCTAGTCCTACCTCAAACAAATAGTGCTGATGTGCAATCTGAGACATATGCGACTGCAGTCAAGGAAAAAGGAATAAAATTAAATATATCTACGAAGAAGACTAAACAAAAGAATAAGAAAAAGAGTTGTAATACCACTAATGACGATGTTTTGAATGGTTCTATGTTAGAACCCAGTGAATGTGAAAGTTCTATCCATGAGCAACTTGGTACTGAAGAAAGAGGAAGAAGGAAGGAAAAAATATCTTGGCAGCTATTACTTAACAAATTAAAAGAGAAAATACTACAAAAAGACCTATCATGGGAAGAGAAGATAAAAAGTAGTATAAATATTATATTGGAAGGAGTTATATCATTAGTTGTACATTACATCTCTGACTGGCCGTGCTTAAATTTTCTAAGCGCGTATGGATAGTCACACCTCACAAATAACTGATGGACATACAGCGCATTCCACTGCAGTGAATATACTGCAGTGGAATGCGCAAAGCTTGCGACCCAAGATCACCGAGTTTGAGTTGCTATTATACCAAGAAAAAATTCACATTGCAATGATTAGCGAAACTTGGTTTGACCCAGATTCAAGTTTCCGCATCAGTGGATATAATATTTTTAGATCAGATCGCAGTGATGGATTTGGTGGGGTGGCGATATTGACACATCGGTCAATTAAAGCTCAACAATGTCATTTACGTGTATCTAATACAGGGATTGAAATTATGTATGTCTTAGTACATAACTGTGAAGATTTACAAAACGTTGTGTCGATATATTGCGCCCCGTCTGTTAGAACCACTACGGCAGATTGGGACCAACTCTTCTCACAATTAGGTCAAAAAACTATTATTGCGGGTGACTTCAACGGCCACCATTCTAACTGGTCGACTAAAACAGATCTTAGAGGTACACAGATTTTTGACTCAGCTTTAGACAATAATTTGGTTTCTATAAATGACGGCAGTCATACTCGTATAAAGCTAGTGAATGGTATGGTCCATAGAACATCTCCTGATTTATCTCTAGCAAGTACAGATATCGCACTTAAATTTAACTGGAAAGTAATAAATGAAAATTTAGGAAGTGATCATCTAGTGATGAAGATAAGTGTAGATATAACATCGTCTACATCTTTTCAAAAACGAAGGCTTTTTAAAAGAGGGGATTGGTCAGGATACAAACTTAAAATAGAAGATGAACTTAGAAACTACACTCTGCCAACAGATAATCAAAAAGCTTACGACAGTTTGATTGACATTATGAATAGGTCTGCAGATGAATTTATTCCAACGACTAAAGTACACGGAAATCCTGTAAGACCTAAAAATTTTACCCCCAGACCTTATTGGACACAAGATATTTCTCGGTCAGTGGCTATTCGTCGCAGGGCTCTCGCAGAATTCAGAAAAAACCCCACCCCTAGAAACTTGGAAGTTGTACAAGTAAAAGGTGTAGACTCTCAGCGTTCGATTCGTCGTGAAAGGTCTAAATCAATGCGATCCTTTTGTGAAAGCATAGACAATGTTACTTCATCACGTGAAATGTGGCTACGAATGAAATGGCTCAAGGGCTATAAATCGTCCAGAACTGTCATAGATCGTGAGAAGTTAGAAGTCCTATTACGTAGTTTAACACCAGATTTTGTGTCTCCTGATATGCCGAGTTTCATCTCAGATAATCAGCAATTATGCTCCCCGATTTCGGTACAGGAGCTAAATAATTGTATTAAACGATCAGATACTGCACCCGGTGCAGATAATATATCATTTTCCATGATTAGTAACCTTCCCGAGGTGGGTAAATTGGCGCTAGTATCTTTATATAACAGGTTTTTATCCTCAAGCTTCATTCCTCACCAATGGAGAAAAATCAACATAGTTCCTGTACCAAAACCAGGTAATCAAAATTCAACGGCATCGGGCATTAGACCTATTTCCTTGTTATCATGTCCTTGTAAAGTTTTACATACAATACTTACTCGAAGACTGGACTGGTTTCTGGAGAGAAATGACTGTTTGTCTGATGGAACTGTAGGATTTAGAAGATCACGTTCTTGCATGGACAACTTGAGTAGATTAATTTCTCGCATACAGATTGGCTTTACCAAAGGCTACTCGACTATAGGATGCTTTATAGACATTGACAGTGCGTATAACAATGTTAACTTAACAAGTCTTACGAAGATTTTGGACGATATTGGGGTGGGATCACTGCTGTGCAAATATCTATGGCAATTTCTTAATGAGAGAATCTTATCGATTCGCGTAAATGACAATGATGTCCTTAGTAGAACAACAGGCATAGGAATAGCTCAGGGTGATCCTCTGTCCCCTATCCTATTTAACGTGGCCACAATCAAAATTTGTCATAATATTAAGCAGGTATTTATATCCCAGTACGCAGACGACTTTGTTATGTATTGTTCAAATAAAAACGTGTCACTTGCAATGGTTGATTTACAAAGTGCATTAGAAATTTTGTGTAATCTTATTGATGAATTAGGCCTTCGAATCTCATATCGAAAGACTAAGATATGTTTGTTTAGTAGGGGTAGGACGAAACATAATATAAGCATTAATTTAAATAATAATATAATTCAACAAGTGGATAGCGTTAAATATTTGGGCATGTGGCTTGATAGATGTTTGAAATGGGGTCGACATATCAATGAAATACGAGATCAAACACTAAAATTTTTAAATGTATTTAAAGTACTTGCCGGAGCAAAATGGGGAATACACCCTAAACACCTCAGACGGCTTTATATAGCGATTATTCGAAGTCGACTCGACTATTGTAGCTTTCTTTATGACTCGAGTGTTAAAAGCCATCTGAGTAAGCTTGATAGAGTGCAAAACCAAGCTATGCGAATCATAGGAGGTTTTATTAGGAGTACACCAATCCACGTTATGGAGAGCGAATTGTATCTTCAACCGTTGCATATCCGGAGAATGTACTTAGCTGGCAAATTTTGGTTGAGGTCTAAATCTATTGAGGGGGATGTAAATATAAGTATTATAGAACAACTTAGCGACGTTATCCACTGCACCTATTGGGCTAGAAAAAAAATACCGTTACTAATTACTATTAATAGCATCTTCAAGGACCAACAGATCCAGTCGTCACGTAAACTGCAAATTCACTTGTTAAATACCTGGATAAGTAAGTTTGATTTGTCGGAAAATATCACAGTGACTATAGACGGAGTCAATAGCTCTAAAAGACAGATTAATACAGTGAAACTACGAAATGATTGTACGGAATATTTAAATAATATTTATAGTACACATTATAAACTGTTTACTGACGGATCTAAAGATGAAACAGGATCAGGCGCAGCTTTCTTTGATCCTCAAGTAGGTCTATATGCAAAATTTAAAATAGAAACCAACATATCAATAATGCACAGTGAACTCATAGCTATTTCTGAATCACTATCTTATGTTTTTTCTATAGATAGCAGCCAATTTGTTATCCTATCTGACTCAAAGAGCGCACTTTTACATTTAGCTAGGTTAACCTCGACTGTTCGAGGCTACCCTATAGCTTATGATATCCTAGACTCCATTTACAAACTACGGGATTTAAATAAAAAAATAGTACTGCAGTGGATACCCTCGCATATTGGTATTGTGGGTAACGAGGAGGCAGACCGAGCGGCGAAGCAAGCGATCAATGATGGAATTTATTTTTCTTGTTTGCCGTTACACAGCGAATTGTTAGGTAAAGTTAAAGATAGATGTAAACAAAATTGGCAAGAATATTTTGATGAGCGCTCGCGGATGAAAGGTATATGGTATAAAACAATCCAGACTGTACTTCCTCGTTATCCGTGGTTCGATATGTTACCGATTAAGAGAAAATATGTAGTGGCTCTTTTAAGACTTCGATCCGGACACATCCCATCGAACAAGTTTAAATTTTTAATGAAGATGTCCGACACACCAAACTGTGTTGATTGCGGCCAGATAGAAGATGTCCAACATGTATTGATGGAATGTATCCGAAACGAGGCTTTACGCCAAAGTTTACTTGTAGCCGATGCTAATATTGGTATGTGTAACAGTTTTTTGGCCTCTCCTTCATCGGACGAGGCCAAGATACTGCTAAAATTGTACTTGTTCCTTTATGGAGGAACCTAACAAATTATTGTGCTTAACTTTATTTTTAAATTTACATATGTGATTTGTCTTACGGGAGTGGCATAGTCAAAAATTGACCAAATTCCCAGGTAATAAATAAAGAAATAAAAAAAAAAAAAAAAACCAACTTTCGAGTCTAGGGTCTACCTCTGCCGCCAATTTTGCAATATTTTTTTTGTACGATTGGATAACGAGACAAGCTGGTCGTTTGCCTGATGGTAAGCAATTCTGGTGACGTCACACGCCTACCAATAAACAAAGGTGACCGCGTCGCCATAGCGAAAAAAGTGCTTTGGCGCGTATTTTTTCTATTCAAACTTTAGTATCGATTTTTATCGTAAATACAACGACAATACAAGATCTGCTGGAAATTTTAATACAGTCTGCATTAATTATGTAATAACAAATAATGTAAAACCTTTTTTCAATTTTAGTCAAATACCCCGTTAGAGTTATTAGAGTCCATTGAAATCTAAAACACTCAATATGACCCAACAACAACAAGACTAGGTTTGTCATAAAATTTAAAGCCTTTCAGAAACCACTTGGGATGTATCTGCGTACTTTATCGAATGAATATGCAAAAATGCGGAAAAAATAGTAGGACCACAATGAAAGTTAAGTCCCCCAGCGAAAGGCTAAATCATAATGGTCTTTTTGTGCGAACAAATGACCGCGATGTATTTAAATGAAGCGTAGCATAAAGTTGATTTACGTTTGAATGGAAACGTTTCGAAGAACGATGTCGGCTCATTAAGCATTCGCGCAAACTGCTTATCGTAGTTAAGCTGTTTTTTAACGACTTCCTGAATTAATTCGACTGCTTTTTTAATTCTTTTTTATTTATCGAGTTTGATTTTTCCGATACATGAATAAAATGCTTTAAAAAGCGATAAACTGACTTCAGTGACAAACTACTGAACCGATTTTTATGGGACTAATCTGAAAGTATATCCTTTCAAATAAAAAAAAACAATTTTCCAAATCGGTTTATAAATGACGGAGATCTGAGGTAACAAATAAAAAAAAACCTACCGAATTGATAACCTTCTCCTTTTTTGGAAGTCGGTTAAAAATTATAACATAGATCCCTTAATAATTGGTCAGAGTTTGAAAATATGTCACAGATGTTTCCCGGCAGACGATTTATGTAATCCCATTCTAAATTTGGAGTATTACTTTCTTTTGTTCTTTTCGATCTTCTCTTCATTTAAAATCATGTGAGTGGTTAATAAAATGTATGCCAAAGTAAACTCATAACCGACTCTATCGGTACCCTGGTAGCATACTTGTTTGAACATGGAATATGCAGTCAAAACTTTACATAATTATTCTTATGCAAATGTTATATTACATTACTATAGGTTTGCATATTCATGTAAACATGAGATACGCATATTTTAGCGCTTTTCGCTAATGACGGTAGTATTTACTTGTTCTGTTTTGAATTCGAAAGAAAGTTCCTTACGAAGATCTGATTTTAGGAAGAAACTTATTTCCTGTAATGAAATTTCAGTTCGTACTAAGCAGTACTCACGAGCTTGTACCACATTTTTAACTGACTTCCATAAAAGGAGAAGGTTATCAATTCGGTGGGTATTTTTTTTATGTGTGTTACCTCATATCTCTTTCATTTATTAACCGATTTGGAAAATTCTTTTTTTATTTCAAAGCATGTACTTTCAGATTGGTTCCATAGAGATTTCATCAAAATCGGTACAGTAGTTTGTCACTGAAGTCGGTTCGTAGCTTTTTTAAAACAATTTTGTATCATTATAAATACTATATATACGTACTACATACAAATGCGAAATTGGTTAATCTATAATAAAAACAACGGAGAAATAAATCAACGTGATCTTTTGCATACCTACTTATAGATAGTTTATAATAGATAACATATGCTACTTTTTATCCCGGAAAATGCACCGTTTCAGTGTGAAACTCCTCGCAGGTGAATCCACGAGCAGAAGCTAGTATTAGCTTATAATATAAAGGCATTGATACAATGCCATTGGACCTCTAATGTATGTGCGTAAGTTTTTTATTTACAAAATTATAAGCGAGCAAGCTTATTGTATTTATTGGCTTCGATAGCGGGTTTCAAGCGCTCTAAATCATTGGACAAAATTACTACACGATAAATTTGAAGGCTGAGAAAACAATTGAAACAGAGCCAATAGCTATATTGCATTTCAAATTGCAGCTAGAAACTATATCGCTCCTACTCGTATATAGAAACTATATCTACAGCCTATTTCCAGTTTGGTGGATATAAGGCCAATAAATCCGATGTTCTCTGTCGAAATGAATTGTGACATTATCGTATACCACGGAAATAGAAGCACAACATCCAATCCTCCGATGCTGTGGTCCTACAATGTTGATTATCATTTATAGAGATGATTACTATCGTTGAACTATGACGAAACAGTGAAATTTATGATTACATTTTACCTTGCATCTTGAAGTTGTTTTTGTCTTCCTTGCCGAACCGAAAACCGAATAAAGAACTGATACAATTCATGATGTTATACCAAACCACTATTTTTACCAGTATGCAAAAATATTACACGTGAAACAGCTTCTGATGATCTAACTAGGAAGCATTTCCTTTTCTCCACCGAATATTTGGCAATGACTACGATTCACAACATCAGACTACCTAAATTGAAGCCAGAACTACTGATACATTTACTAGCAACAATACACACTCGATAGAAGTCGTATACCGACTAATTCGCAATAATACATCGTCTCATAATGACGGTCATTCCTACTTCGATCTTGGCACTCGTTCAACTACTGTATAAAAAAGACTCGATATCACTCCTCAGTTCGTATGGTAGATTTCGATTTTTAATTCTCTTGAAGCTTTGACGATGTAGTCAAGTCTTGTAGGAACATTAATAAGACTAGACGCGAGTCTCTCGCGTTAATTATTTTGAAACTGGCTTACGTATGAAGTTTAAGTGGAGTATCAAATTAAGTCATCAAGAAGTAATCTAGACAATTTCGGGTTGTTTTCGTTAGTAATCATTGATAGGTTTATGAGACTTAATAGATGTCTCAGGCTAACGAGCGCAATGCAGTGCCGCGCAGGCCTTTGTGTTTCAAAGTTCTGAGTGGCACAGCAATTGTTCCATCAAACCATCAGGCAACTGACACGCTAATCTTTTTATCCAATCCGTACTTATAATAAATGCGAAAGTGTGTTTGTAGGTTTGTTAGTTTATTCTACTTTCTCGCAGCAACGGCGCAATGGCTCATCGTGATTATTTTTATAGATATAGTTTATGGACCGGAGAGTAACAAGCTATTTTTTGTCTCAGAAAAATGCATTGTTCCTGTGGAAATAGGCCACGCAGGTGAAACCGCGAACAGCAGTTAGTAGTATGTAAATAAAAGTTAAGCTTTCAGATAATTATTTTATGCTTATAGCCAGACACGGCGCTCTCTCTGCTGTTTTTAATCCGGCAGTGAAAATCTTAAAAAATTGCGCTTGAAAATGTTAATTTTTAATTTTGAAGAAAACCAGCTTTATTAATCGGTTAGAACCGTTATTCTAACAAATGTAGCGATATGAAACCGTCTGAGAGATACAGAAAGCCTACATTGTTAAGAAAAGTGTCCCTTTCTGTGTAAGTTTAATGGCCCAAGTTCAAAATGTACACACCGCTAGAACTTACTCCGAAACTTAGCCGAACACAATAAGAAACTTTTGTACGAGTGTTCGGTAACACAATATAGTCAGTAGATGCTACTGTTTGAGTTAGAAAGTGACGCAACATTGAAACTGTATTTAAAAGTGAAGTAATTTACTTAAGTGCCAGTAACATGTAATTAGCTATAGTAAAAAATGTAAAGCTGTGAATCTGAGATAAATAAATAAATAAAAATGTTTTTTGTATTATGGGTAACGATGAACGGTAAGCATAATGGTACTTAACAATTGTAATGGGACCTATTGAAACATTAAGACCTGCGTGTCATTGTATTGCGCTCGATACTTCGCAAGATTTTAGGTATTATCTTTTGCCCGTGGTTTCACCCAAGTTCCCACCGGAACCATGCATTTTTGCGGAATAAAATGTAGCCTATATTACTTTTCGTTTCATAAATTATATCTATACCAAAAATTACGTCGATCCGTTGCTCCTTTGCTGCGTGAAAGAAGGACAAACCAACTGACCAACAAACACACTTCAGCAGTAATTTCACTGACTACTCGCCCCGCACCAATGACAAATTTAAAATTATGTGCGGATTATCCACATTCGCTCTAAAACAGTGAATGAAACATCGTGAGGAAACCCGCATGTTCAAGAACCATAATATTTGAGGACATGTGACATCCACTAATATTGTTAGTGGGAGGACTAACTCTTCTGCGAGTGTCCGTCTGGGTTGTTACCACCGCTTTGCTCGTGAAGTCTGCCGCCAAGCAGTAGTGTGCAAGCATTACTGTGTTCCGGTTTGATGAGCAGAGTATCCAGTGAAATTACTGGGCTTATGAGACTTAATACCTAATGTCTCAGGGTAACGAGCGTACTGCAGTGCCGCGCAGGGCTTTGTGTTTCAAAGTTCTGGGTGGCGCTGCAATAGTTATGGGCCGGCGTTATGCTTACCATCAGGCAAACGACCAGCTCGTCTCGTTACCAAATAACATAAAAAAAAAAAAAACCACCAAGCCGCACTTGGCCCGCGTGGTGGATTATGGCTTGTACCTTTTTTTTTTATTTTATTTTTTTTTTATATAAAATAGGTTTGCGTTTGACCACTATCTCACCTGATGGTAAGTGATGATTAGGTCGAAGATGGAGCACGCTTACCTAGAAGATACCTATTCACTCGTGACTTGAAGACACCCAGGTTATAGCGATCAGGAAACACAGACTCAGGCAAGGCATTCCACTCTTTAGCGGTACGCCAAATGAACGTAGAAGCAAAACGCTTCGTGCGTAAAGGAGGAATATCAACAAGGTATCGATGTCGCTTCGCCGTTTGTCTGGTCATCTGATGATGGAAAGGAGAAGGGGGAATTAAGTGGTGTAATTCCAACGCACACTCGCCGAAATGCAACCGATAAAAGACCGACAAACAAGCAACTCTACGCCTGTGCTCAAGACTCTGCAGCCTACCTTCTACAAGCGAGTCATTGCGGATGAGTCTCTTGGCTCGCCTCTCAATAGACTCCAATGCCTCAAGCTGGTACTTGGCCGAGCCATCCCAGAGATGAGAACAGTACTCCATACACGACCGAACCTGTGCTTGATATAGGTTGAGCAACTGTTCCGGTGTGAAATACTGCCTCACCTTCGCTAGGATACCCAGCTTCTTCGCAGCCAATTGAGCTTTAGACTCAATATAGGAGCCGAAATTTAGAGTCGATGTCAGAGTGACGCCAAGAAGCTCAAGCTGGTCCGTTATTGGTACGGCTACATCACGGAAAGTAGGAGTAAGAGAAAATTGACTCCGTTTGGCGGAAAACAGACACGCCTGCGTCTTAGAGGCATTGAACTTGACCAGATTGGCATCGCCCCAAACGGAGACTGCCTCTAAGGACAAGTTCAAGCGCTCGACCATAGCCTCTCTAAGAGACTGGATCTCCGCACCACTGGTTCGTGCATTGGATATGTAGCTCTCTACAACCGTGCTATCATCAGCATACCCAAAAGTACCGGGAGACAAAAGGTCATTAATATGAAGCAGGAATAGCGTTGCAGAGAGCACTGACCCCTGAGGGACCCCGGCATTAATAGCCAATTGATCGGACGAGCAGCCATCAATGACTACTCGAATCGATCGGTCTCTCAGGAAATCTGATATCCATTCACATAGGTCAGTGGGCAAGCCAAATGATGGGAGCTTGCTAATAAGATTGTCATGCCAAACCATGTCGAAGGCCTTCGAGATGTCAAGAGAAACTGCAAGCGCTTCTCCATATTTCTCAATGGCCTCACTCCAGACGTGTGTGGCATACGCTAGAAGATCCCCAGTAGACCGATTTCGGCGAAATCCGTACTGTCGGTCACTGAGGAGATCATTCGCTTCTAAGTATGCCAGGAGCCTGTTATTCAGAACACGTTCCATAGTCTTACAGAGTATGGAAGTGACTGAGATGGGCCTGTAGTTGGCAGGGTCGGCACGACTGCCTTTTTTGGGCACTGGTTGCACGTTAGCTTGCTTCCAAGATTTCGGCACTTGATGAGTCTCCAAAAAGACGTGTCAGGACAGGAGTCAACTCAGGCGCGCAGATCCTCAGAACAATGGCTGGTATACCATCGGGACCACTGGCTTTATTCACGTCTAGATTGCGCAACGCCCTACGTACCTCCATCTGACGAATGTGAATATCCGGCATTACCGTTCCACATCCAGGCAGACTTGGAGGTATGGCGTTACCAGCATCTAAACACGAAGATTCCGCAAAGAGAGAAGCGAACAAGTTCGCTTTCTCTTCAGCCGTATGGGCCAGCGATCCATCAGGTTTCAGCAGTGGAGGCAGTGAGGTCCGACAGAAGTTCGCTTCAACCGACTTAGCCAGGGACCAAAATGCTTTACTTCCAGCAGGGTAAGAAGCAAGTTTAGTCCCTACTCGGCTAATATGATCGAAGCGAGCCTTCTTCAGAGCTTTCTTGCAGGACTTGGCAGCCTTATTAAAGGCTCTCTTCTTTACGCGTTCATCCTTGGCTTTACCTCTCTCTCTGAGAAGGCCGGTATCCCAGCAGTGGGAGCGTAAGAGGCTGATAATGTATGTACTATGTAATGTAATATGGATACCGAGCATTGCTGTGTTGCATGAGCAAAGTAGTCAGTAGATTACTGGACTTATGAGACTTAATAAATACCATCTAAGGGTTCGAGCGCAATGCAGTGTCACACAGGCTTTATTGTTTCAAAGTTCTGAGTGGTACTGCAATTGTTATGGGCCGGCGATGCTTACCATCAGACAAATGACCCGTGCGTCTCGTTATCTAGAAGTATAAAAAAGTGAAGTGAAGTGAAAAAATTAGTCCAACCACATACACAGAAAACTAAAACAGCAACAGAAGGATCATTCAGGAAATCTACCAAAAAAATGCCTGTTCAATCTCTCGGTCACCAAACAGTATCTAATGTAATTGTCAAGTCAGACTTAGTTTACTGCCTACTTACTGCCGGCCTTGAACTTCGTCAGGTCAGAACTTATTTTGTGGCCTATAAATTATAATATTATTCGAAGTGATTCTGTGGTAGCGAGGTCGCCGCCGAGAAGTTGAAATTTCTAGAATGAACTTAAGTTTAAATTCAGGCGAGATTAAGGTCAATCAATATCTTATCTATACTTATTTCTAGAGTTTTATTTGTGTATAACTTTTAAGTTTTCTATAAGTTTTATTTGTTCATAACGCCGGCCCATAACAATTGCAGTGCTACTCGGAACTTTGAAAACAAAGGCCTGCGTGGCATCGCAGTGCACTCGTTACCCTAAGACGTTAGGTATTAAGTCTCATAAGCCCAGTAATTTCACTGGCTACTCTGCTCATCAAACCGGAACACAGTAATGCTTGCATATTACTGCTTGGTGGCAGACTTCACGAGCAAAGCGGTGGTACCAACCCAGACGGATACTCGCAGAAGAGTTAGTCCTACCGTCTAGTTGGTTCGTCTTTACAAGTAATCTGATCCTAGGTTATGTCCAGGGTTCTGATGATGGAGCCGGAAGGTGGCCACGAGATTACAGTATCCATTATGTATTTTATGAAAAATATTTTTTTTTTTCACAAAAAACTTCTTTGTTATATAATTGAGCTCGTCCAGTTCAATTTCAAGATAGTACACAGGGCAGAGATTGATCTGTAATTACGCTCAAGGCTTGTTGGTCGTATATTACGTCGTGACTAAAATTCAGGGACCCTTTAATATTTACCTACGGTTAATAAAACTGACCATCATTAGATAGCCTACAAAGCTACCAGTGTTACAAAATAAACCTCCTTTGTTTATAATTTTAATGTATATCTATCTACAGACATACATACACGGATTTATTTTATACACACCACACTACTACGTGGTTACGCAATGTAACTATCAGAGTAATTTAATAGGGAGTTTGCCAGCAGATTATTGTAAATATAGAATAAATGTATATTGGACCATATCCTGGCTAGAAATGTGGGCAATATCACCCTATTATCCGAGGCAGCGAGCGATGAGATCCTCTAGTGTGCAGGCAACAAAATATTAAGGACTTTCTGCAACAATAAAAACTACAATGCCGCCCTAACGTTGCAATTTCCAGATCAAATCCAACAACACTCGGAAACGTCGATAAAAACCGGCCAAGTGCGAGTCGGACTCGTGCACCGAAGGTTCAATACGTATGTGTACGTATGTAAATTCTTTGTTTATCACAGGAATCGTTAGGTTAGGTTAGCTAATACATTCACCACAATATTTTTTTATTATTATGTTTGTGATGTATCTACGGATGTTTCCCTTTACTTGTGCTGTAAGACATTGCTTCTTGCCAAATTTCATGATTCTAGGCCAACGTGGAGTACCTTATAGGTATGATATTCATATCAACTTGATATACCTCCACGCATTCCTGAGAAAAAGTCTTGACAGACCGACGGACGGTCAAAGAAGTGACTCTATAAGGGTTCCCTTTTTTCTTTTGAGGCACGGAACCCTAAAATACACTACTGACATGGAACATCTCTCGTGTCACTGTGAAATATCGCACATCAGCGGGAAGATTGCAAAAAGTTGCCAGAATCAGAAGTGACGTCGTTAATCATGAGAACTCTACGACCTACGTCATTACATATCCGTCATTGTTCGCTGTTTTTTTTTCTTATGGCGACTCAAATCTTAACTTTCATGAATTTATTTAAACTAGTTTTTGTCCGCGGCTTCACACGCGTAGAATCGGGTTAAAAAGTAGTATATAGCACTCAGATGTAATGTCTTATTAGTGAAAGAATTTATAGGATCGGACCAGAGTGGTTCCAAAGATTTGATGTTACAAACAAACATTACCTAATACCTCTTTATAATATTATTTGTACTATAATGAATGCGAGAGTGTGTTTACAGGTTTATTGGTCAGTTGGTTTGTCATTCTGTCACGTAGCAACGTAGCAACGGATCGACGTGATTTTTTGCATAAATTCAAATTCAAAATTCAAATTCACAATGCTTTATTCAAATAGGCCTGAAACGAGCACTTATCTAAGTTAAAATAAATGACTCTAACAGCGGGCCTCTGCAATAGATATATAGATGCAGGAGAGTAACAAGACTACTTTTTATCCCGAATAAATGCACGCGAAGAACCCTGTTGGAACGCGAGCGAAATCGCGGGCAGAAGCTAGTTATAGATAATAATAATAAAGACTAGCTCTATCGTCGACCGAACCTAAAAATGGCTTATCACAGACAGGCTCTTAAGTCTCAACACGTACAAGATGCAAATGAAACAAACCCAGAGATTAGTATTTAGTCAGTTTTCAGTGAAAAGAAATCCACCGAGAACATGTCTGATTTGAATAAATAAAGTCATTAGATGCAATACGAGGGTTGAAGTACGGAGATGGAATATAAATGGGGCGGGTCTCTGGCAGGCTGGGGCAGACGTTAGCCAACTATTCAAGGTAGTTTAAATGTAAATTGTTAGTTAGAAGTTGATAAACCAGTCATCGTCTTGTCGGATAGACTTCTACACTATTCTTCTTATCTATAAATGTAAAAGCGAAATATCACTTACTGAAATTCATTATCAGCCTCTTACGCTCCCACTGCTGGGATACCGGCCTTCGCTCAGAGAGAGAGGTATGGGTCATAATCCACCACGCGGGCCCTGTGCGGCTTGGTGGATGTCACATGTCCTCGAATTTTGTGGTTCTTGAACATGCCGGTTTCCGCACGATGTTTTTCTACACCGTTTTAGAGCAAGTGTGAATAATCCGCACATAACTAACTTGATATACGTCATTGGTGCGGGTCGAGTGGAGATTCGAACTATGTTGCGTCGGATTGAAAGTCGCACAAGTTCCCGCTCGGCCACACTCGCTCTAATTTTAATCTAAGATAGTTCGTTTTTTGGTTTTGTTGTAAAACTGTAAGCTTACTGTCTATAAAATAAATCAAGGGTCGGATGTAGAAGGTGACTAAAGGCACGACAAGTATTGTCAGGCGGCTCCTCACTCTGCAGCCCTAGCCATCGATACCATTAACCCCTTCTTTTTAAGTTGACTGTGGATGTTACTCTTTATCCGTGAAATTTTATTGAACAAAAAACTTTCCATTTAAATCAAGCTCAACATTCACAGATGTCAGAATAAGGACATGCTTTTGGCTGTGCTACGATCTAACGATATTTACGTTGGAATGACGTGGTAAAATTCGTAGCCCCTGTGCATTCATGCAGAATGAGTTCACGTATGAGTCTCTCTCTCTCTCTTTAGCCAAAATTAAATCATTAGATCCGGTTTAATATTCCACTCATATTTGAACCACCGTGTTTAAATTAGATTCTCATACTTTTATGGTCTGCGAATTTACGTAGCGACCTACGAAATCTTCGTAGGTTTTCGTAGCAACGGTAAATGTGAATTTTGCGCTACATTGAACTCGTAACGTGCTACGATTAGGGCACCACGTGATATGTTCGATTATTGAAACGATGTGTTATAGTGATAAATACTATATATATTATAACATATGTAATAAATAAGATTATATAAAGTGAGTAATTTATAAGATTATCTAATGTGGGTAATTTATAGTTTTAATTCCGCGATAAAGAATGTCTAATGGCCTAATTTCGATCTATACTGAATTTAACGTAACGCGCGACGCTGGAAAACGAAACCTGGGTTTATACCACTGAAACTTCTATATCCATATAATACATAACATATATTTTCAGGTTTCAGGTTTCAGGTTCAGTGGTATAATAGAACAATGCTAAAGACATGAAGGGGCTTTAGTGTTGATGTTATTGTAGATATGTAGAGGCTACCGTAATACTATTAAGCCACTGAAAATATATGTTATTTATTATATGGATATAGAAGTTTCAGTGGTATAAACCCAGGTTTCGTTGTCCAGCGTCGCGCGTTACGTAAAATTCAGTATAGATCGAAATTAGGCCATTAGACATTCTTTATCGCGGAATTAAAACTATAAATTACCCACATTAGATAATCTTATTTAAAATGGACTTCCGCAAAGTAACGCCTGATTCCATCAAATATGAGTAATTTATAGTTTCAATTCCGCGATAAAGAATGTCTAATGGCCTAAGTTCGATCTATACTGAACAATGGCTTTGCCAACCCTTACTGGTTATACCCAGTTTCTGATGGCTTTGCCAACCCTTACTGGTTATTCCCAGTTACTGATGACTTTGCCAACCCTTACTGGTTATACCCAGTTACTGATGGCTTTGCTAACCCTTACTGGTTATTTCCAGTTTCTGATGGCTCTGCCAACCCTTACTGGTTATTCCCAGTTACTGATGGCTTTGCCAACCCTAACTGGTTATTCCCAGTTACTGATGGCTTTGCCAACCATAACTGGTGATTCCCAGTTACTGATGGCTTTGCCAACTCTAACTGGTTATTCCCAGTTACTGATGGCTTTGCCATATACTTTGCCATATACATATACCAGTTTTTGCTGGTAATATGTATGGAAACGGACATTAGTGCGACGAAAATCAGGACGTTTTGCTTCATACAGCGCCTTAAGGTTCAATAAACAAACAACATCCAACACTATGAACTCACGTTTTCAATTTGCCGACGTATTCAGAAAAGCAATATATGTCAGTTCCATTATCCGAGCGCGCACGTCGCATCTCTCTCGATAGGTGGCAGAAAAGTTTAAGAATAGTATAGGACACTCAGTTTTTAACTTCTAGGAAGTTAAAACGGAGTTTTAAAGTATTATTTATATGTTTGTTAAGCGAGGAAAAAATGGGGGAGGTTTTCAAGTCGACCCTATAATTTTTTATGCATAATTTTTTACAGAGAAGTGTGTGGAGATTATTTCTTGAATGGTCAAACGTTAAAGTTAGAAATAGTTCCCAGTTAAATTTACAAAAAACACCGCCCATTTTTGTAAAAAAAAAGTTCTATTAGAGAGGATATAGAGCTTCATTTTTTTTCTACAGCCTGAAACGTGTTTTGCTCTGGCACTTGACAGTAAAATTAGTAAAAGTAGGACTGACTCTTCTGCGAGTGCCCGTCTCGGTTGGTACCGCTCTGCTTGTGAAGTCTGCCACCAAGCGTTACTGTGTTCCGGTTTGATGAGTAAAGTAGCATGTGAAATTACTGGGCGTATGAGAGTTAATACCTACCATGTAATTATTTATACCCTGTCTCAGGGTGTCGAGTGCAGAGCAACTGCAGTGCACTCGATACCCGCAGGCCTTTGTGTTTCAAAGTTCTGAGTAGCACTGCAATTGTTATGGGCTGGCGTTCTGCTTAACATCAGGCAAACGACCGGTTCTTCTCGTTATCAATTTGACAAAAAATATTAAATATTAACACAATTTAAACAGCAGTACAAAAACTTTTAAAATCATTTTAACCTTTATGATTGCTCCGTTGGGGCCTACATGAAGAAAGCATTTGAATTTTGACAACTGTCTTGCCTAATCATGTGATTGAAGATGGTGCATACGATAAATCTAGATTAGGATTGGCTGCCAAGTTATAATAATATCCTTTCATTTTCAGGCATGTAAAAACCAAAAAATTATAAATAAACATTCTTAAAACATGTATGTGCATGTACAAGCTCAAAGCAATTACTCGACACTTCCAACGCTCCGATGGGTTCCGACAGCAATATATCAAGCTATACGCTTATCCGAGCATATCTCCGCTTATCGTCAAAAAGCAGAGATACATTCAAGAATAAACTTACTAAGCACTTACAAGCATTACTGTGATGAGCAGAGTAGCCAGTGAAATTACTGGGTTTATGAGACTTAATACCTAATGAAATATATTTTATAGTGTTAACCGACACTAGCGGATGTTCACACAAATATATACATCGCAAAAATTTAGTTTCCAACAGGATTCGAACCTGCGTCTTCTGGCTTGCCTGGCCAGACGCCTTAACCACTAGGCTATGGGAGCAATCGATGTTGACTGCGAAATTCTTAATATGTTGTGGTTAAGGTGTCTGGCCCGGCAAGCCACAAGACGCAGGTTCGAATCCTGTTGGAAGCGACATTTTTGTGATGTATATATTTGTGTTAATACCTAATGTCTCAGGGTAATGAGCGCACTGCAGTGCCGTGCAAACCTTTTAGTTTTAAACCTCTGAGTGGCACTGCAATTATTATGGGCTGGCGTTATGCTTACCATCAGGCAAACGATCAGCTCGTCTCGTTATCAAATACTTAGTATAAAAAATGGCCTTGAGAGAGATGGGAGTGTGTCATTTATGTTATTAATTTATTATCATATTTATCTGCATAATTATCGGTTTATATCGTGTGGTGCATTATTTAGTTTATTTCGAACCCTTTGGAAAGTTCATAGAGACAAGGTAGATTAGATGAGAAACCCCATAATATTATAAATACGAAAGTGTGTTTGTTGGTTTGTCCTTCATTCACGCAGTAACGGAGCAACGGATCGACGTGACTTTTGACATAGATATAGTTTATGGACCGGAAAATAACATAGGCTACTTTTTATCCCAGAAAAATGCGCGGATTCTGTGGAAAGGCGGGTGAAAACCGCGGGCAGAAGCTAGTATCAATATAAAACCTAAAAAAATACTGGTAATTTTTCAGTCAGTTATATTACTGAGCTTAAGAGACTTAATACCTAATATCCCAGGTTTTGCCGCCAATAACCAGCAAGACATTTTAAGAGTAGTTAAGGAAATCACGAAGAATAAAAATGAAACATTATCTTTTACAAGATTATCATTGCTATAGTAAATGCACGCTACATTTCATACAAATAGTGTGAGTATTCAAACGGACATTGCCCCAATATCAACTAAACCGTAATAAACGAACAAATAGATATTGTTTATTACGTGTGTCCCATCTCTAATTTGATGCGATAACCGAATAAAACGGAGCTCGGTCCCTTCCTGGAAATAAACAAACTTACCCATTGTAGTTGTTTGTTTTATCGATAAATATGATGAAGGCGTGGGAGAAAGCACAAAATAGCAAGACTGTCGAGTTGTCGACGAAACAAAATCCGTACTGTATTATAGATGCAAAAAAATGTCGATTGGTGTATTGGTTTGTCGGTTTGCCCGTTTTTCACGCGACAAGGTAGCAAATTTTTATTAATAAATATCTTATAGTTTATAGACCGGAAAATAACATCTAACTTATTGTCCCCGAAAATGCACAATTGCAGGGAATTTGCGTGCGGGTGAAACTGCGGGCAGAAGCTATTTGTTTATACTTAGTTAATATCAGATATTATTAAATTATTAAAAAGAAAAGCTAAAATTAATCGTCGTTAGTTCACGCAAAAGGGTCAATAAACAGCCTAGTTATAAAAAAGAGCCCTCGTATAAGTAACAAATGAGACGACGAGTTTATTGCCCTTTGTCTCGTACCGATTGTTTTGAAGGCAATTATCTATACAAATAAATAAAATTGAAGTGTCTGTTTGTAATATCAAAATAACAGCTTTATACCAAATCCATATGAAAGTATTATACGGTACCAATAACAAAACAACCATTTTTAAAAATTTGCCTTTCTGTCTGTCAGTCTGTCTGTTTGTTCCGGATAATCTCCAAAACGGCTGGGCCGATATTGACGGGACTTTCACTGGCAGATAGCTGATATTTCTAGGAGTAACTTAGGCTAATTTAATTTTAGAAACAGAATTAGGGTTCCGCGCAAAAAAATAAAACCCTAGAAATCCTAAATCTCCACGTGGGTGAAACCGCGGGCAGCAGCTAGTAGTAAATATAGTAAAACAGAAATGTAGTAAAGTTCAACAACACGAGTTTCCACAGCTAATAAAGTCTAATAAAGCTCTTGTCTCGTGAGTCAACGAGCCGGTGTTTCTGTCAATGTGTTTGCGTCACATGATTGAGAAGCAATCGCGTTCGTATAACGATTTAGACGTAGCATGCGGTAAACTATAAAATTGACCGCTGATTCTAGACATTTTCGGATGCCTTTAAAATCGCTCTTAACTTGTTAGTGGGAGGACTAACTCTTCTGCGAGTGTCCGTCTGGGTTGTTACCACCGCTTTGCTCGTGAAGTCTGCCGCCAAGCTGTGTGCAAGCATTACTGTATTCCGGTTTGATGAGCAGAGTATCCAGTGAAATTACTGGGCTTATGAGACTTAATACCTAATATCTCAGGGTAACGAGCGCACTGCAGTGCCACGCAGGCCTTTGTGTTTCAAAGTTCTGGGTGGCACTGCAATTGTTATGGGCCCCGGCGTTATGCTTACCATCAGGCAAACGAACAACTCGTCTCGTTACCAAATGACATAAAAAAAAACCCTCACCCAGTAAACAGGACTTTCGAGCCTATACATTGAAAATACGTCGAGTCAAAGCTTCTTCCCAAACAAATAATGTGGGCTTGATTTCCAAAGGGATAAGAGTAAATTTAATATTTTTATTTCCTTTACACGTGTCGTTTGATCATCCGCAAATGTTTGCTCCGACTGGTAGCGTTTAAATATTTACGCAGCGGATGAATTAATTAACGGCTGGAATTCAAAGTTCAGGGTATTCTTGGAAATATAAATAGTATTTTACTAGGACTATTCCAAACGTGAATCTTGTTGCTACTCAAATAAACCTATGGAAATTTTGTGTTCTAGATATCCATACAATTAATGACGTCACATAAGTCCTGCCCATCAGCAGATTTTACAAGGCTGACATTTTGTTTTCTGGTCCAGAGCGAGTATTTGAAGTGTTATTGAGCTCAGTCGTGCGACGTGTTTTTATATAAAAATAGTTCTACATATATATAACTATTAATGCAAGTGAGTAGTTGCTTGTGATACAGGCTACCATGCCAAAGGCTGTGTGAAGAGCTGTGGCTCGATATTTGGCGCCATTTTTGTTTCTGTTTTGGCGCGCAATACGTACCTTTTGTTCATATCCTCTACTTTTCTTTAATCTTTTTTTTTATTTTAATTATTTGACGTATGTCGATGACGTATCATCATCCGGAGGTTCGTGATGTCATAGGTGTGGGTTCCGACTGAAAATCAGTTATTAAGGTCCTTGGACCTTAATTGCATGCTGAGTCGGGACCCTTGTCATGGCATCACGCAACATTGGGTTTTTCTAATTTTTCTAATTGTCTGTTCTTTAATATTTTTACTTTTTGTATGTGTAAAACTGTAATGTTGTGTGATGTCCTGAAATAAATGTATTTTCTTTCTTTCTCTTTCTTTCTTTCTTACTACTTTACTCAATCACGCCTTGCCGGCAGAAAATTACAGGTAGGTATAGAAATTAATAGGAACTGTTCTTTCTTGTTTTATTTTCTTTCCTTCTCGCTGAAAAACTTTTAAACTACAGGCAAAACCTCAACGCGTTACACGCGTTACTCGCTTTATACTGCGTTGAAGTTGGGGAAAACGCTCTAGAACACATCAGTAGGTGCTTCATAATTTTCAACTTCAGGTTGATAATTATGACTAATATTTTCTAATGCCGGCAAGCACCAACAATACTAGGGATTACTATGATAATTATTCACATCCATATGGATCACTATGGGAATTATTTCATCGCAGTGTTTTTCTTTGCCGAAAGCTGAAGTTTACTGTAGGATTCTAGACTAATGTTTGGCATAAAATTCCGTGGAAGGGTCAACTTCCTCGCACATTCGAGTTGGACATCTATAACGTTAGGTACTAATAATTGTTACTGTAATTCTTAATGGCATCGTTAAACCTGTGGGCTTAATAAATATCAATTATCGACAAATATCACGTCAAAAACAGCGTCCGCATAGAGTATTGCATTCTTTTGTCTATAGTTGGCTGTTAATAATTATGGAACTTCATCGGCGTGCTTATGTTAAAAGTAAAATAAATGGCTGGACGGAGTATAAGGAGACTCCGCAATAATAATTCTGCACGTAAGTAATAAGAGTTGTTAGGAGCACAGACGCATCGATCACGGTAGACAAGAATGTCTGTATACACAGACTCGGCCTTCGAGGCCGTACTGATAATGGCGGCTCTGGTGAAATTCAGACATCTCAAACCTAAATCTAATTTAAATCTTACCTTATCTCTCGTTCTAAATAAGAACTGGAGAGAGGGATGAATATATTTTATGGTTAAACAATTTTATTTCGTATAAGAATATACATTTATTTACTTAGAGAGAAACACACACCACTTTTTTAGTAGTAGGACTAACTATTCTGCGAGTGTCCGTCTGAGTTGTTACCACCGCTTTGCTCGTGAAATCTGCCGCCAAGCAGTAGTGTCCAAGCATTACTATGTTCCGGTTTGATGAGCAGAGTAGCCAGTCAAATTACTGTGCTTATGAGACTTAATACCTAATGTCTCAGGGTAACGTGCGCAATGCAGTGCCACGCAGGCCTTTGTGTTTCAAAGTCATGAGTGACACTGCAATTGTTATGGGTCAGCGTTATGCCTACCATCCGGCCAACGACCAGCTCGTCTCGTTATCAAATAACGTAAAAAAAAAGAATTTTCAACTAAAATTTAATGACGGTGAGCAGTTAGCAACGTGTCATAAAGATAAGTAGATATTTTAAAAAACAAGTAGCTGCATTTAATTATAAAAAATTACATTACATTCATTACAATTAATTTTTTCACATTAATCAATTATAATCTATATAATTAGATTAAGATTTTAAATAGATACGTATAATGTTTAATACTGTACTTGCCAAGAGTGTTTTTTTTTAAATTAAATTAAGATATCATTGTTAATCGTTGGACTAATCCTTGTTAAATTAAGTGCGCTAGTGGCCTTGAGGATTGAAATCCTAGGATTTGTGGAACACTTCCGCATAATCGAAAATTCTAAACGAAATCCTTCGTGTAGTCCTTTTCAAAGGTCACGCCTAACAAGCACGCTCCAGTTAGAGTGCGCCGCTGATTGGACGTCGCCCTTGAACTTGTCCAACTCCGTCTATGACACGTAATGATTGGTCAATAGGCGCTTTTACGATTTACCGTCACGATTCTTTAACGTGTAATATATGATTATTTATTTATTTCTAACTTACAGCTATCATTACAGGTGGCCCGATGATTATAAGATGGTCAAGATCGTTGGTGTAAGCCAATAGATGCAGGATGCAAGTAGCCTTTCAAAGTGGCTTACTATAGGTGGAAGGTATATGTTCACCACTGGATATCTTCCAGTTGAAAAAGATGTTGATGAAAGCAGGTACCTATGTTAAAGTTTTGCACGGCACGATGTTATCGCCAAAAAATAATTAAAAGTGCCTTCTCATACATTGATTAATCCGTTGATGACTGACCTAATTTTGTAAAGAATATAAGCTCAATTCCCTGGTTTTTAATTCGAATGTCAATCAAGTTTGATAGGTTTTGACCTACTTCCACAAAATAAAATCTAGCGATGGTTGCGTTAATCATCAGTCTTATAATATTGACGAGTATTGTTTTTATATGATGTGAACAAAACGACTAGTTTGTTTGCAATTTGACTTATCTAGATACTAGCTTCTGCCCGCGGTTTTCACCCACGTTCCCACAGGAACCGTCAAACCGATCTGTCAAATTAAATCAACTTGTCAACATTATAAAACTTCAAATTTATAATACAATACAATACAATTTCAAATTTATGTCACACTAACTTCTGCCTGCTGTTTTCACCCGCGTTCCCACAGGAACCGTGCGTTTTCCCAGGATAAAAAGTAGCCTATGTTACTCTACGGTCCATAAACTATATCTATGCCAAAAATCACGTCGATCCGTTGCTTCGTTACTACGTGAAAGAAGGACAAACCAACAAACACACTTTCGCATTTATAATATTAAGTATGGATTATATTAAAATATACCACATATTTTCGATTAGGCATCTAATTTTAAAGTATTTACGCTTTTTTTGTATTTTTACTCAGTCTTAGTGCCTCGCGCGGTCTTCCTTCTCTAACTCTCTAACTATCTTTTACGTCAACGCAAACCGACAGTGTGAACAAAGATGACATAATGATGAACGTCATTGACTTGGGATAGCGCCTTAAGATCAGGCGAAGTGATCAAAGGGTAGCTTATCGAGAGTAAAAAAATTAAAACCATATTTTTATCTTTTTAAATAATATGCCTATTATTATTATTATAAGCGAGATTGTAAAACTAAGTTAGCACTGTATTAAGCCGTACTAAAAGCTTATTAAAAAGTTTAATAATTAATTTGTCCACTCATTATAACTATTTTAACATTCGATTCACAAAGGGCTTTTGAAGTCGACAGGATTAAACGAGGGCTGTTTTAATAATTCATTTTATTGTTTTAAGTTTTACCTTTGTTTTAAATTATTAATTTAAACCAACTATCTGGGAACAAGTTATTTTGCGGAAAATAGATTTAATAATAAGCTTTTATAAAATACGTAATACATTTGAAATGCGTTTGATGTCCGGCACGAATAAAGAAATTATAAACTTGTTATCAAATTATAGCTTGGAGAAATATTTTCGACTTGGAAACGACTTGGGCCAGGTAGAAACATAATTCTAATTTACATAAAATCGATTTTATAATACTTACAGTGCCACAAGATAGCTATACTTATAATAACATAATGCTGATTTGAATTTAGCTTGAGTTTTCGCTTCCTTGATGCAACCAGGTAGGGAAATTTTTTGTCCATGCTAGGCTAGATAATACCCTCAATTTGGTAATCCGTCCTATCGCCTATTGGACTGTTCTGACAGCTAAACTTGAAAGCCCCATTCGATAAGAACAAACTCATTTGTGTAGTCTAAAGTCATGTGGTATAGTGGTCAAATGTTGTTTATAAAGACGATTTTTGTATTAAATTAATCTATATTTTTAAATTAGGATATATATTTTGTACCGCACACATCTTAGTTTTTACTTATTATATATAAATATTATTATTTTCATTATATATACTTCTGGTACAAACCTAAAACTTATTTTGATAGACGGAAAATAGAGTTCAAAAGGTTCAATTTTATCATTTCTAGGTAAGGAAAGAAATGAATCAGAATCTCAATTCCACATTCACAACTGATATAACAAGTTTTTTTTTATTTTGGAATCCAATATACGACTTTCAGAGTCGGTACTCTGCGAATTTAGCTTCTAAAGCGCATTTAATTTTTCCATTCTAAAATTAAAATCCAAAGGTAAACAAAGGAGCGTAACTTTTTAATTCTTAACCAAGTATTTAATTAAATCTCGAGATTCTCCCGTCATGCACATCGCAAGGTAGAACAGCTTTTATGCCAGCGCAGATTCGTCTTATAGTTTAAATTCATTCCTTCACTTGCACATTCTCAAGTCTTGACTTTGTTTACTACATACTAAGGCTACTTAGCCACACTTACGCGAGCATAAACACTGGTGTTCAGAAACAGATTATTTCTAAGTATGTAATAACTACACTCACATTAGACATAGTGAGAGATTTACTTGAGAAATTACAGCAACAATGGAAATCTACAACTATTTGCTTCAAGAAATTATTTACTTTTTTTTTTATGTTATTTGGTAACGAGACGAGCTGGTCGTTTGCCTGATGGTAAGCATAACGCCGGCCCATAACTATTGCAGTGCCACCCAGAACTTTGAAACACAAACGCCTGCGCGGCACTACAGTGCGCTCGTTACCCTGAGACATTAGGTATTAAGTCTCATAAGCCCAGTAATTTCACTGGATACTCTGCTCATCAAACCGGAACACAGTAATGCTTGCACACAACTGCTTGGCGGCAGACTTCACGAGCAAAGCGGTGGTAACAACCCAGACGGACACTCGCAGAAGAGTTAGTCCTCCCACAAAGTTTCCCTCTTACTTTCACCAGGACCGCAATCCTACTCAACAAATGATAAGGGTTTCATCGCAAAATGATTACTCTGATTAAAAACATACGAAAACAAACAATGGTTTATGGATGATGTCATAGGCGATCATAGAAAAATGATTGTGCTATAAAATGTTGAAAGTCCCTGTTCATATTGCGGCGAAACCCACGGAATAAAAAACACTTCTTTATTCCATGACGAAACCATTGTCATTTTTAAACCGTTTGTTTAGTAGGACTGGGGTTCAGTAGGACTAGCAAGAGTTAGCAGAAGACTGAGACCGTCCGTCTGGTAAGGCACAACCGTTGTGCTCGTGTTGTCTACCGTGTGTATAGAATTTTGTAACCCAAAGGCCTGCGCGGCACTGCTTTGTATTAAGTCTTATAAGCTCAGTAATTTCACTGACTATTTTTTTCTTTAAACTAGCTAAAATGTTACAAGCCCGCAAAAGAGCTAAGTCAGTAAATTCAGAGTAAATATGTTACTCTACGTTCAAAAATGCAGTGAAAAATAAATCCCACTACAAAACGTAGTCCGTTTAATTGAACAAAGAGGATAATGCTAAAGTAATTAATTCTAACGCCTTATCTCGTGGCGGCGGCAGTGTGTCAGCACTGTGGATTACACTACACGCTCAAGAAAAGGACCAACGTGATCTAAAAGTAACACGCGATATTGGTCCGTGTGTACATCGTTAAAGTGATTATTTTAACTTGCTTGGAAAAAGGGAGGAGTTAAAAAATTGCTTATTTCCGACATTTAAGACCTGCTTTAAATTTTATTTTTATTTATTCTGTACAAATCTAATCCAAAGCTGTCCCATTTAAACTGATTCAGATTTAACGAAGTAAAAAAAATTTGAAGACATTTTTATTTTAATTGGATTACGTCATATCGTCGCTTAGCTAACAATACCGCGTAAGTCGAAAATTGACCATTTAACGTTTTATACATCATTGGATAGATTTTTTCAGCGCGCATCTAATGACGTTACACAAAATTCAAAATTATTCGATACCAGGACGTTATTCAACTAGTTCTGTCACCGCGCAAGTCATTAGTAGCGTTAATACCGCACAAATCATGAGTCCGCCATACTATTTCGCACTGATGTGTGACTGAGCTACAAAATTGATTAATTTCTTTTTAAGTTTGGTACTTTTATCGATGAGACAGGGAGTTATGATGCACTAAATGGTAAGCGAACTCAATTGTTGTTTTATGTTGATGATTAATGTGATTGAAGCCTCTTATTTTAGGGTTTTTGTACGTGTTAATACATAGGCGGTTTATCAATTGCAATGTTCGTTAACTTATGAGATATTATTTAAATTTTGTTTGGACCCACGCTGTATGTCTATGTACATCTTATTCTTATTCTAGGTGGGGGCGACAGGCCTGGTTTTTTTTTGGCCGGATCAATTGCATTTACGCACCTACGCACACCCCTGCCCTGGGTGCAATGGGCGGGGGTAGTGTGGGGCTCCAGCCGGCTTCCGCCACCGGCCAATACCCACTAAAATCTCCGGTGACGGAACAGGCTCTACACCATAGGCTGGGGCCACGGGAATGAACATACGTCCGTGACCCGAGCAGTGTATATCCACAAGCTAGGGATACCCCCTGTGAAGAGCTTGGGCTCTTATCAATAATTTCTATAGTCATTTGCTATAGTCGTTTCACTATCTTATTGCGCCTGGCAATTAACCATCCAGGGGATCTATTCTCCTTCGTGGGTGACGCACTCCCCGTGTCCATCGCCCGGAGGTCAGATGCTATGGTGGTATTCTCCTGTCATGGGCCAGGCGTCTGCGCCCGGTCCTTTTTCGGCGAATCGGGTGGGAGAACTCGACAACCTCCCTGGTTCGCTCTGCCATTTCTTTCTGTGATATTACACGCCCACATAATGTAACCATCGCTTCCCACGAACTCTCGCTCTCAGCCATGGACTTAACCACGGCTGCTAAAGAGAGATCGTATCCCATAACTCCGACCAGATCTGCGCGCGGTTCCGCTCATTCTGGGCAATCCTCCAGTGTATGTTGCGCTGTGTCATTGCTGTGAGCGCAATGATGACATGCCGTTGTTAGCTCTCTACCTGCCACCCTAGACAGATACTTACCGAAGCAGCCGTGCCCCGACAAGACCTGAACAAGGTGGAAGGTGAGAACTCCGTATCTTCTGGGGACCCATGCCTTCAACACGGGTCGCAGGGGGCGATAAGGCCTGCACTGACGTCCCGCTTGGGGTGTATTGTGCATTTCTCCCTGCCAGCGTTCACCCTAGCCAGCCCAACTCCTTTATGTAACGGAGTGCGGCCTTGGGGCCCTGGTAAAGTTGCTCCAATAGCGTTGATGTTGATGTTGTATTATATGTATGAACGTTAGTCGTCTGCTGTTGTTGCGTCAGCTGCTCACGTATTCCTGTAGTAAGTCTTATTTGTTCTGTGGCCTCGCAATGCCATATCACTTGTTCCACAGTCTCATTTGCCAGCAAGAAGCCCCGGCACAGGGGGCTGTCTGTCACTCCAATCTTATGTAGATGATAGTTTAAGTCGCAGTGGCCTGTGATGAGCCCTACTAAAAGTCGAAGATTTTACCGCTGTAACTTTAGTAGGTTGTTTGTGATGTTCCTGTTTAGGGCCGGGAAAACGGTTCTTGCATGTTTGCAATCCGTTCTCTTCTCCCACAGTGTTTATTGTACTTTTTCAGACTGACGACGCAGTAAATCTCGCACTTCCATTGCTGATGGCTTGCATAGCTGTCTCACGTCATCACTGATTTCTTTCAGAATTCCTTGCTTAGCGAGGTAATCCGCCCTGGTGTTCCCCGAACATGAACCATGGCTCTTAGTCCGTCTAATTGTTAGTTTACATCTATCCGACAAGTTTTGTAACACCGTGTGGCACTCAGCTATGACCCCTCACCTTAGTGACTGGTCTTCTAACATTTTGAAAAATATTCTATTGTTACCTGATTATATAAAAAAGAAATTTTAAACACCGCCGAAGTCTTTATTTTGTTATGCTTATACCGCACAAGTCAACCAAATACTTTTATAGTACAAAATACGCTTATTTTAACTTATGACATCGTAATTGAAACTAATAAGTACCGATTTATGGATAAATCACACATGTCTGAAATATTTCAAAGAAGATATTCAGTTTTTTGTCTCTCCTGAAAACTAAGCAAATTTGAGATGCGCGGTATTGTTAGCTAAGCGACGATATAAAGAATAAAATCGTATGGAATATGAATAGTCCTCAGAATTAACATCAACACGCCCTATAGAAAAAAAAGAATAGTAAAACTATTATTTACCCTATTTTAAAACTCTAGTTGCGTCAATTTTTGTCCCGCACTCCACCGCTAGCGGGATCCCTTTGTTTTTCCGCAAGACTTAATTGCATCTTCCATTTGTTAAGTCGAGCACTTCCTTGAGAGTTCCTCTCGTCTCCGTCATGCACTTGGATTTTTATCTGGGATGGAATAAGCTCTCGGCTGATATCGGCATCTTACACTTTATTTGATCGTTTGATTTTTTTAATTTCCTTGTTTTCTTTTGTTTTATTACTAGATTTTGCCTGCGGTTTCGCCCACGCGATGTATATCTTTGTACATAACTAAACTTTAGGACGTAAACTATTTCAATACCAAATTTCATCTAAATCGGTTTAGTAGTTACGGAGGTACGTGGTAGCAAACATTCAAACACACAATTTATTTACAAACAGACACTTCAATTTTATTTAGTTATGTATATATAATGACATATTATATTTTTCCTATTGCCAGAAGCTCACCTGATTTTGCTAAAAAAAACATTCACATTTCGCTGCTATATAAGTGACTTAAAGGAGACAATCATTTGTTTTTATTAATATTTATATTGTGGATCGCAAGGTTCACCATTTGATTACACCCCGGTCAGGTCCAAACTGTACTCAAATTTCAATTTGCGTAAAACAATACGTACTAATTTACGTACACATAAGTAGCATAACAGCAATAACTCGCCATTAAACAATTATACACAGTCTGACGAGGGTACCGCACCGTTGAATCAAATGGAACAAGCAATTAAAAGTTTCCGCTTAGTCTTATTTAAACTTTGGGCTTTCAGACACAGTGATATGTGAGCATTATTTTAGTGAGTGAAATTACTGGGCTTATGAGACTTAATACCTAACCTCTTAGAGCAACGAGCGCAAATCAGTGCCGCGCAGGCCTTTGTTTTTCAAAGTTGTGGATCGCAACATAATTTTCATGGGCAGTCGATAAGCTTACCATCAGACAAATGACTGGGTCGTCTCGCACAACAACAATGGGGACCCGGTAACGCTTAGTTATAAATACCACACACCAGTCACAGTGGTCGTGAAGTCTGCCGCCAAGTAGTACGTGCAAGCATTACTGTGTTCCGGTTTGATGAGCAGAGTAGCTAGTGAAATTACTGGGCTTATGAGACTTAATACTTAATGTCTCAGGGTAACGAGCGCACTGCAGTGCCACGCAGGCCTTTGTGTTGCAAAGTTCTGGGTGGCACTGCAATTGTTATGGGCCGGCGTTATGCTTACCATCAGGCTAACGACCAGCCCGTCTCGTTACCAAATAACATTAAAAAAAATCAAACTCATCAAAGTTCTGACCCCAGCAACCGTTGCCCAACTATATCGATAAGAACATTGAGTCTAACTACACTTTGAAAGCGCTAGGTACTATTCACCAGCATCTTCTATAACTCTATAGTTATATCGGTGAAAAGCGGTCCAATTGACACTAAATAATTAATACTAAAACCAAAGTTGGCCGTCGCTTACGCCCTGTGTAATTGATGAGCACACAGAAGAGATTTGCCATTGTATCTACCCTGAGGGGGCACACACATAATTATGTTTCTAATATGTCCTGACCCGGGGATTAGAAGCGGCTGCAGTGGCAGCTAGTAGCGATTTTGATTTTTCTTAAATAGGGATGTTGACTCCATTTTTTTAAGATGTCAATCAATGTGTCATCATGTGTTCTCATGAGATTCAAATGCCTATATCGAAAAACCTAGAAATCGAACGCTAGAAGCGTCAAAAATGCGAGTCAAAGTCGGGCGTATCTACTGAGCGCTAAAACGCCCCATAGAAATTGAACAGAACATCTGACGTCAGTTGTTCTTCGCGGGCCGTAAATCTGTACTAAAAATATGCATTTTATTGATTTGGCAGTGAAAAACTGCGTTTAAGTACATAATTGTTATACATTTTTTATTCATTAAAATGTAAATAATCTTATGGTATCATTTCAATTACTAATGGATGATAAAAATTTTTTTTTGTATTTGTGAGCCTTTTAGATGCAGTATCTTTGTGGTAATTATAATTTTTTTGTAAATTTCATTTTTATTGTGTTACTGTGATCTTAAAACTGTATAACGTCAGAATATATGTATTTTGTATTTCATGCAACATCTCAATTATGTGCAGTGTTACCTTTTACAGTTCAATTAATAAATGAAAGTCTTATTATAATCTGTGCTATAATAAATACGAAAGTGTGTTTGTAGCTTTGTTGGTTTGTTCCTCCGTAACTCCGTCGAGTTTGAGTTCGTTGGGTTTTACAAGAACTCTCATCCTAGACGATGTACATGGTCCTGATGATGGAGCCGGAAGTTGTCCACAAGATTTCAGTACCAATAACGTATTTTATAAAAAAAGTCTGGAATTTTTTTTTTATTAAAGATTTGTTATATGCCATTCAGCTCGTGTTTATTTACGCTATCTAAACATAAAGTATCTGACAATTCTCTATTTCACTGTTCCGATACGAAAAGAAGCAATTTTATTTCAATCGCTTTTCGCTACATCAACGTCCACAACCTTGGAGCGAGGAAAGTAATAAACGAACACTTTAACCCTTAATTAATTATAGTCACCGCAGTTACTTTGAGTCTTAAACCTTTTGCCCCTAATTGCTCTGTTGCTGACGCTGAGTGTTACTGATAAATACGTAATTGCGTGTACAGAAGTTCTGGATCAGAAGAACTTGGCTTTAAAAACTTTTTTAAAGTGAGAAGGAGTTTCTTGAGCGCTGCACCGTTAAAATGTAATGTTGCTAAGAACCCGTTGGGATGTTTTAACATTTAAATAGATGTCAACAAAGACATCCGATTTATAGACCAAGTCGCTTTTCACAATCGTTATCGAGAATAAATAGTTAAAAATGTATGATCGCTTTTTTATCCTATTTGTACTATGTACACGGAACAAATAGACAGACAGACAAAAATTTTAAAAATTGTGTTTTTGGTGTAGGTACCGTATATACTTTCATATGCATTTAGTAAAAAGCCGTTATTTTGAAATTACAGACAGACACTTCAATTTTATTTATTTGTATGTATGTATATGTATGTGTATATATGTATAGATTATATTTCTGCCAATAAAACGTATATATTGTTATAGTAAAGGGTAGGTGCTACTGAACGTAATAGTACATTACGATATTAGTGCGTAAAGATGGTTATAACATGCGAGGCGGAATTTCAGCCCGAGCCGAAGGCGAGGGCGTAATTGAGCCGAGCATGTTATAACCAATACGCACGTATATCGTACGACGTTTTTTAACACACTTGCGAGTAAACAGGAAAAAAAAACATTTAAATAAACTCAATCTGTGAATGCACACTGTTGCTTTCCCGCCATTTTACCAGCGCGCTTGAATAGCAACAGCGCGCTGCTCACTAGCTGGAGTGGTGCGGCGGCGATCAGTTCCATATTTGAAATGTCAAATAATACTGTTATGGAATTTGTATGGACTATAACTTAACTATTTGCTTTGATAACACACGCGTTTTTTATGACCCGCTTTACATATTTAAAACCGGTGGAATTATATCAGTTTTACGAGAGAGGGTGTTAAAAAACACTTTTACGTATTTTTCTTGCAAACTACAACGCTGCCCTTTATGAAATAAACGTAGAGTTCTAAAACAATTGAAACGAACAATTCAAACTGTTTAAATAAACAATTTTGAAAAAGTAAATGGCGAGTGGATTGAATGAATAAATAAATTACTATCAAACTAAGTCTAAACATGAACAGTTTTCAATTTTCTACATGATTGATATTTATAATGCTAACTTAAATAGTGATTGATTGTTGTAATGAACAAATAAATAATAATGCGAACCTTGGTATTTGTAATACATAGTTGCCATTCAATAACATCAGCACGACTGAATGAATTTAGTTTGGTATTGAGACAAATACTTACCTAAAACTTTATATTAACACATAAAGTAAATCTCGAAAACAGAGAGAAAATGTCGCGCGTTACGTTTGGGTAAATTCAGTATAGATCGAAATTAGGCCATTAGACATTCTTTATCGCGGAATTAAAACTATAAATTACCCACATTATATAATCTTATTTAAAATGGACTTCCGCAAAGTAACGCCTGATTCCATCTGTGGGGACAGCGCACCAGCGCGTCTCTCGCGCTGTGCGCGTGCATCTCGCGCGCGTTGCGCGTGGCCACTGCCTTCCACGCGCGCCTCGTCCCGTATATATTTATAGTGTGCGAGAGGGACGGAAGAGCAACACGCATAGGCCTGAGCAGGACAGACGAACGCGCAATGCACGTCCAATATTTGAATTTTATATAAATATATGAGAAAGCCTCAAAATAATAATCAGTTGTAACTTAGCAGTCTGGTATCATTCATCCCTTCTGAACACCGACCCTGCTACATCCCCACATTGGTGACCCCGATAAAAAAAAATGGAACAAGGAAGGAAAATATAGAGAGAAAATGGGTAAGCCACGGGTAAAATTGGTCACAACTAAAATTACAAGTACTAGAAACAAACTCACACGACAATAGCAAATTTTTTTATTATATGTGTTGAAATGGTCGAAGGGTGTACACGCTAAACCACGCCCCGATAGATGGGTCTATTACCAACCGACTTACCGCGCTGTCCATCTAGTTGGACAGGATTTGTCAGTTGCTACTTATGTATCGTAAACCGAACGTTTTAATCTTAAACTTGGCTCGATATTTCGGTGAAGTAAACCATCGTGACGTAATCACAGTAGAACATTTTTAGAGCTCGCCTTCTTTATGGTACAGTTGCTCAGCTTATATCAAGCTCATTTTCAGTCGTGTGTGGACTATTGTTCTCATCGCTGTGATGGCTCGGCCTAGTACCAGCTGGAGGCGTTGGAGTCCATTGAGAGGCGAGTCAAGAAAAATCACATGCGCAATGACTCACTAGTATATGCCAGGCTTGAATAGCCCACTTTATTTGGACAATGGGCTACAATATCGACACCGTAAGATCTCTTAGCATCTTGCAAACAGATTCTGTGTAGTTGTCGATGACTTTAACTTCTGTAGCACGTTAGTTTTGCGTCGTTTACTGCAATGGACAAATGTTTGTGCTTGTTTTTCAATTGTTTATAGATTGCAATCGGCGGCTGTGCTTCATAAATACACAACTTAATTCCCCCTTCCCCTTTGCATCATCAGACAACCAGCCTAAGCGACATCAATATATTGTTAATATTCCTCCTTTACGTACGAAGCGTTTTGCTTCCACGTTCATTGGCGAACCGCTAAGGAGTGGTCGTTGCCTGAGTCTGTTATTAATAAAATAAATAAAAAGGTCTCTTCTATCACTTGTCATCAGATGAGATAGCGATCAACCGGTGTTTAGTCGGTCTAAAAATAAAGCAAAAACAATAGGTATAAAGAGCGGAGTGAAAATTGAAAGCTTCCATTGTTATAGCTACTCCTCATAAACCCATATCGTATCGTAAAATGTCGCTTCCATGTTTACAACACTCCGCCCTCGGTTATTGTTTCGATAAAATATCGTCACAGGTTTAATACCGTATACTGAATCGTCGTAAAACGCTGTTATACTTTCATATATTACCCTATTTAAATATTTTATATTAATTCATACATTGAATTATGAATTAGTAAACAACCGTGAAAGTTTACAGCAATGTTTATATTTTATATTATTGTGTAAAAGATCCTTGGTCACATCTTTTGAGTTAAATAAATGCCCCACTGAGTTTTGGCGGGAATGGGAAAATGTGCTGTTGTTGATTTTGTGTTATTTACTAAAACCTATGTTTAATCGATTGTTAATGTGTAATAATGGTGGATTATTAACCATTAAGTGTTCTTAAACGTGCATAAGTGATAGGCAAATAGTACAAAGACGAAAAACGTGTATTTTCATATTCTATCCAAAACTCCATAGAAGCTTCAGTAAAGTATCCACCGCTTTACTGAAGCGTCACTTCGACTCGACCGCGCCTAGACTAAACTGTAACGTGACTTTGACGACTTTCATGCACCAAAACTAGAGGTTTATTATATATTATTATTTATATAACTTGACACTGGCTAAATACGCAAATCACGTGGAGCCAAAAACAAAAAAAAAATGCCCCACTTTTGCTACCAGGTGGTAGGACAAATTATTCTGCTAGTGTCCATCTGGATTGGTCGCCGTTGCTGGTGTGATATGTCGTCAAGTAGATTATACGTTAGACAATTTAATTATCGAATTCTAAGGTGTTCCGAGTTAATGAGCAAAATTGTCAGTACCACAAGACAATTTCATTATGTAATTCTAAGGTGTTCTCCGTCTTTCAGTCATTTATACACCGATTTGGAAAAATCTTTTTTTTATTTGAAAGGATGTACTTTCAGATTGGTCCCGTAGAAATTTCATCAAAATAGGTTCAGTAGTTTGTCACTGAAGTCGGTTCGTCGCTATTTTAAAGTTATTTCACTTGTCACCTAAATATATACATCACAAAAATTTCGCTTCCAACAGGATTCGAACCTGCGTCTTCTGGCTTGCCGGGCCAGACGCCTTAACCACTAGGCCATGGGAGCAATCACTATTGACTGCGAAATTCTTGATATGATGTATTTTTTTTTCGGCTTACAAGCCGTAGCTCCATCTAGCAGACCCGCTTTTTAGCGATGCCTACTCCATTGTGATACGTTACAGTACCAATCAAATGGCGAGAGATTTTGCATTATTTAAACTTTATGAAATATATTTTATAAAATTTTTGTGATGTATATATTTATGTGAACATCCGCTAGTGTCGGTTAACACTATAAAATATATTTCATATTATTTCACTTGTGTTCTAAAGCCTCCGTCCTATATTTTCATGTTACTGCCTCGTAACCATAGTCAATGTAATTTGATCAAACGTCGAGTTAATTAAAAACAATGTTGTTGTTGCATTGTGCGCGAATAAACTCGATAATCATACGGACATGCATTGTACGATGATTGATATCGATAACATAAAATGATATCGGTAACTAACAGTTTTGTTTTATATTTATTTGGTTTTTATTTCATCGAGACACTACTTTTATCATACAAAAGCTTGTCTTCTATTTTATACCGATCGCTCAAAATATTGTACATTTTGAGACGAAATGTTTTTTCGTGGTCTTATTGCGATTTTTTTCCATGATGCTTGACTATTTTTATATACTTAACATATTAATAAGTCTTTTCTATCAACAATTTTTTTTTATGTCATTTGATAGCGAGACGAGCTGGTCGTTTGCCTGATGGTAAGCATAACGCCGCCCCATAACAATTGCAGTGCCACTCAGAACTTTGAAACACAAAGTCCTGCGCGGCACTGCAGTGAGCCCGCTACCCTGAGACATTAGGTATTAAGTCTCATAAGCCCAGTAATTTCACTGGTTACTCTGCTCCTCAAACCGGAACACAGTAATGCTCGCACATTACTGCTTGGCGGCTGAGTTCACAAGCAAAGCGGTGGTACCAACCCAGACGGGCACTCGCAGAAGAGTTAGTCTTATCACCTAGTAACACTTGACTATAGTACTGTGTTTTTTTTTCCTTGTATATGTAGGGAAACCGATATTTGTGCCACAAAAAACTGGACGTTTTGCTTTAGACATCGCTTTAATGATAAATCTAGAATTCTCCATTGTTTTAAGTGTTAACAAACTTCACATACTAACTGCAAGTCTATTGTCCCTGTATGTAAGATTTACAAACACCGCAAGTTAGCATTGTTTCAGTCGCGCACAATTAACCCTTACGCCACAACAATAGGGGATGAAAACAATACAAACAGCTACACAGTAGGGTAGTAAGAAAACATAGTGTAACACTTAAAAACTGTTTTACTGTTCTCTGAACTGTATTTCTGTTTTGTTTTTCATTTTGGTGGCCTTTTTTATTTTTTTGTTTAATCAATAATAAGATACGTTACTGTCTGGCCAGTTTTAGACCAAGATTCAGAGTCGTGTCTAACTGGCGCACTCAGATTCGCATGTCTTACACAATTAAATTCAATATTCGTTGCATTGACCGAATAACTAATTTCGCGAAGTGATTTTCGTGTGAAAACCGTGGCGAACGACGATACATTTATGTTAAAATAGTCTTCGTTCCATTAACTAGTATTCGAATTGTGAGATGCGAATATTCACTTCATATTGAAGAAAGTAGATTCGGCTTTGTTTCGGTTTCGAAACAATCAAGAACTACCCTATCTCTAATTTAAATTTTTAACCATTCGAACTGTCAATTTTATTTATCGAAAAAATCGGTACTTTCCCTGTGTGTAAGGTTATGGATTTGACATCTCACTGGATTTTATGTCGATATAATCGAAGGTGGTTAAGCGTTAAGACACGTTAAGCGAAAACTAGGGACAGGCTCTCAAATGGGATGTCTGAGTACACCGCTAAGTGCTTGTCGACAGATTTATAACCGATAATTATACAGTGAGAGCGAGTGTGCCCGAGCGGGAACTCGTGCGACTTTCAATCATGGTACGAATCTCTAATCGGCCCCGCACCAATGACTTATATCAAGTGGTATGTGGATTTTTCACACTCGCTTTAAAACTATGAAGGAAAATATCGTGAGGAAATCTTCAAGGAGCACACAATTCGATGACATGTGACATCCACTAAACCGCAGTGAGCGCGCGTGCTGAATTATGGCCCATGCCTCTCTCTCTGCGATCCCAGCAGTGCGAGCGTAAGAGTCTAATATGTATACAGCAGTAAAATATTCGTCAAAACAAATTCAAAATATATAAGTGAAGTAAAACGCAGTCTTAGGTACTTTCAAATGTCTATAAAATACAGCAGTGAAGCGTTTATTTGACAAGAAAACGTCAAAGTATAGGAAAGTCAGTGTTAACTACCTATTTAATAAGTACTACTAAAATGAAAAGAATAAATGTCTGCCAGCTACAAAAAACTGAGTACACTAAACTTGAGATTATCTACAAGTTTTCAAATAATCTGGGAATTATAATATGTAAAGTTAATTTGCATTTAAAGTTCTCAGAGGTTCCAAATACGTGGCACGTCTTCAACCCTCACGCACATTTCAGTAATTACGGTGAATCTACGTTACTGCTTGTGAAACATTTATACTGCGTGAAACCACTGTGGAATGGTACTTTAGTTCTAGAGTTCTAGCGCTAAACTAACGTTCTGGTTCATAAAGTTTTACAATCTTTTAGCACATTCAATTTGTCTACTGACTTTTGTAGTTTTAGATATGTTTGGATTTTAAAAAACGTTGTTCTTTTTATTAAAGACTAGCTGCTGCCCCGCGGTTTCACCCGCGTAGAGATTTTGGATTTCATGGTTTTTATTTTTTTGCGTGGAACCCTATTTCATTTTCTAAAATTAAAGTAGCCTATGTTACTCCTTGTAACATCAGCTATCTGCCAGTGAAAGTCCCGTCAAAATTGGTCCAGCCGTTTCGGAAATTACCCGGAACAAACAAACAGACAGACAAGACAAACAAACATTTTATAAATGGTTGTTTTGTTATAGGTACCGTATATACTTTCTAATGCGTTTAGTAAAAAGCTGTTATTTTGATATTACAAACAGACACTTCAATTTTATTTATTTGTGTGTATAGATTGTTATTGTTAACCTTTTGTCTTTTATCTGAATGACTTGGTTGAATAGTTGGTGAATGAGGTGTCAATCGATTCGTAATAATAGTGCGGGTTACATAGGCTAAATTTTATCGCGCCTAGACTAAACTTTAACGTGACTTTGACGACTTTCATGCACCAAAACTAGAGACTTATTACATATTATTATTACCTATTTATTTATATAACTTGACACTGGCTAAATAAGCTGACCGCGTGGAGCCAAAAACAAAAAAAAAAAAAAAAATATCGGAACAAAATAAATAACAGGACGGGAATTACATCCAAGAACGTAGGGATGTCTGAATTTTTTCCCGTAGTCGGTTTATAGTTTTTTTTAACTTTTTGTATTAATTTATAAAAATTACTATTCTAGGTAAATACATATTTCCAATTTCAGAGTTCTCTTACGACTCTTCTAACGATCAGCTTCTAAGTACAAGAATTAATGCATAATCATTATGAGTTTGAAAGCCTCATTACTTCGAAAGCAGTCATTAAATTTAATGTTTCCTTGCATATCGCGCTTTAAGTGAATTTAAATGTTACAATAGCGTTGGAATACGGTTTTAAACTTTCACGGTTGTTCGAGTATTCCCTTGAACACGATACTTGCAACATCGTTGAAATATCGGGTGCTCATCACTCAATAATAATCATGGTAAATATCCCGTTACAATTAGCTTTGGAATATCTGAAACTGAAATTAAGTATCTATTTCGGAAGTGATGTTGCTCTGTGCATTGAAAATGTCAATCCTATTGTGTTACAATCAATATATAATCTAGTTATATATCTACGTAGTATTATTTCCTCTGTGGTTATATATAGTAATGGTGAAGTGTTTTTTTTTTTATTATTCTTTATAAGCCAGCTTCTTGATGACCATCTTGCCAGATATTTTGTGACAACGTCATTTAGGATATTGGCAATCAAATGTCATTTTTGGAAATAGATGTTTAACCTTTTTTGGTGATAGACTTTTAATAATATAGTACCTATCCAAACTGTAAATTGTGATTTACAGGGTGTTTCCTATGATTTGAAGCGTTAGGTCACTTATAGATATTCCTCTAAGACCAAGTACACTACAACTGGTTTATTGTTTAAAACTTACAAGATAAAAATCAAAAGCTGAGAATTCGTTTTCTCCAAACACATTTCTTTTTACATCCTATTTTTTTATCTGAAACACTCAGAAGATTTCAATTGGGGCTCTAAAGGCCCCTCAACGCGCAATTAACGTGTCAGGAAGGCGTGAAAGAGAGAGATAAAACATCTTAATGTATTGTGTAAAAAGGGAGGGGTAATATCGCCTGAGGCGGGCAAATTAGGGCTGCCGCGATGGCATACTCAGAAACACTCTGGGCGCGGAATTGACAAATGAAATAGGTATCCATTTCCTAAATTCGGCCTGTCGTTCTTACAATTTGCCATTGTCGCGTGCAGACGACAAACAGATTTTCAGAGAAACTATTAAATTAGGCAAAAGCAATTTCAAGTCAAAGGAAACTGGGGAAGAATACTAATCACTTTATATAAGGATGAAAGTTCTTTTGAATTATTATATTTTTATCCAGCTAAAGAGCCACCTTGCGGAGTTTACTGCGCTCCATTGTGTACTGGTATTAATTTATCAATTATGAAATAACTAGCTTCTGCCCGCGGTTTTCACCCGCGTTCCCACAGGAACCGTCAAACCGATCTGTCAAATTAAATCAACTTGTCAACATTATAAAACTTTATTGACAGCTGTCAATTTATTGACAGCTGTTATGATATCATTTGAAATGAAACCATTTATACTGTGACGTTTGTTAATTCACTATAAAAACAATTACTTGTTATCATTAGGACATTTACTTTAATTATCACCTATTTTTTGGATTGTCTTATTTTATTACTATCGATGTTTTAAAATTTATTTTATGAACCTTTGATAATGATTGCTAAATGTATTTTGTGTATACCGACTATCATAAGTGTACTGAATTCATTGACTGCTTTGCCTACCTACTGCTTGAAAATTAATCGCTCTGCCTAACGTAAATTTTTGTAGCCAATTAGGACTTTTGTTACTCAATTTCGCAGAAAATTCGGAACAAGTTTGACTAAAATTTTGTGTACAAACCTTTGTCAAAGGTACAAACCGATTTTGAGAACAAAATGGACTTTATTTAAATTTCAAAATTCGGGAAACAAGTGAACTGCAGGAATATAGCGCGCAGCATGGAAATACACTTCGGGCAAAACTCAACGCCTTCTCACAACCTTCCAAATAAATTGTTTTGCATTTATAGGAATGAGGCTTCGAAAAGCAATCTTTCCGAACAACTTCCTATCTAACCGCTAAACAAACAGTGCAGTGCACTATCTCACAAGATATGACAAGATACAAGATATTTAAAGCCTGGCAACGTGTTGATACACGTTAGAAGTGTATTTCGCTTGTGATGTACCACAAAGCGTTTTTATAGACAGTACCTATGATACTGCATTAATGCAAGATGTTCTACGATCAATTCTAAGTCTGAAATCGACTGAGTGTGCCTGCATATGTGTTGACGGCTCCATAGCTAAGTTGTTAGTAATCCTGCTTGCAAAGCGAGGGGCTCTGGGTTCGATCCCAAGCTGAAGCAGTTTTGTGCGCTTAGAACAAAGTTTATTCTCAGGTATTGAATGTTTGTATTGTGTTTCTGTGTGTGTCCATGACTCCTGCGGCACAGGGAATGCTAGTGCCTCCTGCACTATGATTGTTTAAGCGTTTATATATACTAGGTCTACATTTATAACCTGTTTTAACTTAACTATATCCGTAAAAAACGCAATACGTAAAATGTTAACTACGTACAAAACGCATAGAATTTACTGCATCAAACTTGATTTTAACACGTTTAATTTTGAATCACAATGATATTAAGCTTCCTACAACAGCTGACTGACATTATATCTACAGCTCAGGATAGTTAAGACACCTATCCCGAACCAAGTCGACGAAGTTCCATCCACAAACCTAATTTGAATGCATAAATGTGAGTCGATTTGTACTGAACTCAGCAACTGTTTTACTCAGAGCTTAAACTACATCGCCTTGGCATCTTTCCAGGCCAAGCCTTGGTAGTAATTTGTACACTGCACCACTGGCCTATTGCATCCACTCTGTCCAGAATTTATCTGTCAATGGGGAGGCACAGGAACAACTAATCTCAAATGGTGCCACCATCGCTGGTGCTTGTCATAGATGTTTACTTTGGGGGATAACGAATTAAACTAACCAGCTAACTTGCTCGTGTCATAAAAATCATTAGATTTGAAATGACATAACTTAGAAGAAGAATTTGGTTTCCAATCATTTTTGTTGAGCAATGCTTTGATCCATGGCAGCGAAAGAACACCAGCGATAATGCGCCACCTAGCGGGATAAATAAGCAGTGTGTATTTCCATTGTAATGTGGACAGAAACTGTTAATTGTTATTGTTGTCTTAATAATCTTATTTTTAACATCCCTGTAAAATGAGATAAACTATCTACTAATTGACTCCAACGCCTCAAAGTAATACATAACGGAGATGACCCCAGAGATGAGACAAATTGAATTGAAAAAAGTAAAGTGTAGCTGCTAGGCTATCATTTCCTCTCCTAGCGAAAAACTTTTCCGCCGCTTGCTCATCGTAATCTTAGTAAATCCCGCGGCTTCTCCGCGGTGAATAAATTCCCAGTGGGGCATCCTCATTCAAGGCTTCAAGGGCCACTTACATTTACTTACCGTCTCGGTAAATTGACCGCGGAGGGTATAAACTGGCGCTTTTTATGAAACAAGGTGTAAATGGTTTATGATGTGATGAAATTATAAAAGGATAATGACGTTTCTAAAATGTAATCCCTATTTATATTTTAGTAGCAGCGGCCAATTGACCGCGCAGGCTACAAGCTTACCCTATTTACGAAACTAGGTGTATGATTATTGTGATGTAATGACAAAAGGATAATAAAGTTTCTAAAATCTATTCCCCATTTATATTTTAATAGCAGCGGCCAATTGACCGCGCAGGCTATAAGCTTGCCCTATTTACGAAACTAGGTGTAAATGGTTTATGATGATTGTGATGAAATGACAAAAGGATAACAAAGTTTCTAAAATCTATTCCCTATTTATATTTTAAAGCAGCAGCCAATTGACCGCGGAGGCTATAAGCTTGAACTTTTTATGAAACAAGATATAAAAATGGTTTATAAAGTGACCAAAAAAAACTATATTGGTTCACCGTTGGTAAGTTGTGATGAGTGCCAGGAACAGGGAATGTTAATGTAGGAAACAAACCCAATGATAATCATTCTAACACAAAAAAATAATAACATTTGTTTAGGTATCTCTCCCTACTTATATTTTACTAGCAGCGGCCCGCGGTTTCATACGCATGAAGATTCACTGATCCGTCTTTTTTTTTTCGGGAAAAAGAATTGCCTGTTAGTGCCCGCCCTAAACTGTTTCTTCGTCTCTGAAACGCGGATTCACGCTTTTATATGTCAAAATTATAAAGTGTTTATACATTTGGAAGCATGAGTACAAGCTTAGGCTAAGATTCAGAGACGATTCTAAGCGTAGACTTTGGCTTCCATATGTCAAAACTGTATAGAATTTTGACGTATGGAAGCGTGAGTCCACGCTTAGATTCGTCTCTGAATCTCAGCCTTAGAGTCGCCTCTTCGTTTGAGCCTTAAAACGCAGTACACACACAACTTTTGCTGTAGCAACATAACATACATACATAACATACATAAACGCTTACACACTCATACCCCCGCACTAGGATTCCCTGTGTCGCAGGTGGCATGGACATACACAGATACACATCACAAACATCCAAGACCCGAGAACAAACTTTATGCTTACACAAAATCTGCCCCGGCCGGGAATCGAACCCGGGACCCCTCGCCTTGCAGGCAGGGTTACTACCAACTTAGCTACGGAGCCGTCAGACAGATATGTTTGAGGTCCCACTTGTTTCACAAATGAATGTTTAATTGTATTCACGTGTCTTTTATGTTTGTTGTTAAAATTTATGTTTAATGCGTGTACGTTTGCAAGTCGGAATGACTTGCAAATGTACACGTGTTTAACATTTAACACTAACTGTATAAACTCTAAACATTATAGTACGTTCCATTCCTTTGTCTAGGGTTTTCATCCTAAAAATAAAATCACAACAAAAGCGAATTATGTCGCTGTTTTGTCTAGACTCTTTCTTTATATTTCCTTCTAGGAATAGCTCTTAATTTAGTGTATAAATAGTTAGCGTAATTTACCTCTGCCTTGAAAAGAGATTGCTGAAAAGCCTTTCACACCGTCATACCTGAAAACAATTTAATTTTATGTTAATACAATCAGAACAGATAATTTACTTTGTTAGGTTTACCAACTTGGAGTGCTGTTTCATGGGATTTTTATTCTATTTTTTGTATTGTTAGGGAAATTCTCAGATAAAAATAATTTCTACTAAGGTCCGAGTTTTTGTACTTGTCTAACAATAACATGTTTAAATGGAATAGCAATCACATAATTGAAAAATACTAAAATGGTATCTGTCTTTTACCTGTACTATTCAAGATTTATGAGGAACACTGATCTAAATGCCCGAGTAGATATCTGGAATTACTAAACACTAATAAGCACTTATATTAATGACAGCTTAAAGTAGTTAGTGAATTACTGATCTTATTACCAAGAGGAATTATGGACTACTAGCTTCTGCCCGCGGTTTTCACCCGCGTTCCCACAGGAACCGTGCATTTTTCCGGAATAAAAAGTAGCCTGTGTTACTCTCCGGTCCACAAACTATATCTATGCCAAAAATCACGTTGATCCGTTGCTCCGTTACTGCGTGAAAGAAGGACAAACCAACAAACCAACCAACACACTTTCGCATTATTATTAATAATAATTTCGCATATAATATTAGTAGGATAGCATGAAAGGAAGTATAACCTCCAAAAAAACACGCAAATAATCAATCGCTTAATTGCAATCACGTAGATACATCTTCAATATCAATTTATATATTGGTATAATATGTTGGATACACGCTGCCAACTGGTAGTGGGCTAAAATTTGGATAATTTATAGGCCTACAGTGGATGTAGATGATCCAACTATTCTTTGTACATTTGTAGATGCATTTAACTGTAGTATTTATGTAATCGATCAAAACTGAATAGAAGATCAAGCCTATTTTACATTAAAAATACGACATGACTGTTTTTTTATATTCAGATTGGCCGTTTTCTTTAATATATTGTTTCCTACTACTGACAATATTTTGAAATTATTATCTAATGATACATTTTAATTGCATGCACACAACATCCGAGGGTTGAGATAGCTTTTTTTAAGAACCCGAACAAAGCCACACGAGTAGGTACTGCTAAGTACTGCCATAGAACGTATAGGGTACTGCCCATTATGAAAAACTATATTTTAACTTTAGTATGGTCCTTTATGAAGTATCTGTCTAAAGATTATGCGTTCCCAAAATAAGGAAGTCGATTTGTCGCAATTTTGAAGTTATTCAATTATATAACTGTGACGGTTTTTATTGACATTATTTTAGTATGTTCACGACGTTCTTGGGATATTAAGTGTCAACCCTTATTCAAGTGGGGGCGATAAGGCCTGCACTGACGTGCAAGTGTCAACCCTACTCGCACATGGGCCACTCGCTACAGCTACAACACGCCACCACCAAGCTGTGAATTGCAATTTTCAAACATTTGATATAATGACCACGCCGCACACGGTGACGCCTCTGGTCACTTCACGCCACAAAACGCCGCTTCTCGCTTCGTTTAGGCGACGCGACCACAAAACGTTACACAAGTATTACTATATGGTGGCTTTTTGTGGCTGTTGCGAGTGGCCCATGTGCGAGCAGGGTTAAAATCTAAGATTATTATAAGAACTTTGCTACGATTTATCTACGTCGTAGCTACGAGCAGCTACGCACGGCTACGCGATTACTACGCATGACTACGTTTGCTTCGAGAGTTACACATTTACGAGTAACACAATAAAAGTCCTGTAAGTACGTAGTTCGGAATTGAGAACTGAATAGATTGAATTTTGTTAGTGGGAGGACTAACTCTTCTGCGATTGTCCGTCTGGGTTGGTACCAACGCTTTGCTCGTGAAGTCAGCCGCCAAGCAGTAATGTGCAAGCATTACAATTTTCCGGTTTGATGAGCAGAGTAGCCAGTGAAATTACTGGGCTTATGAGACTTAATACCTAATGTCTCAGGGTAACGAGCGCACTGCAGTGCCGCGCAGGCCTTTGTGTTTCAAAGTTCTGAGTGGCACTGCAATTGTCATGGGCCGGCGTTATGCTAACCATCAGGCAAACGACCAGCTCGTTTAGTTACCAAATACCATAAAATAAAATAAAAATAAAAAAATATCTGTAGGACTGTTACAATACAATACAATAATAATAACAATACCTACAGTAGGTATTGTTATTTTTCCTTTATCTATATATATATTATGTAACTCAGAGTGACGTCGAACAATATTGCAATTTGACCTTATTCTATAAACAACTGAAGAAATAGTCCATCCTATTCCAGGGACGTATATTCTAAAGTAAATCCTTCATTAAATGTTGATTTGAAAGGTGTCTGTCTAGAAAACGTGACTATAAACTATTTCTACACCGTTTGAAAGGTACACAGTCTTAGCGAGATTAGATCGTAGGCTAAATGTAGAATGAGAGGAGTTTTGTTGGGATCAACTGTTTGAAACTTTCTGCCGAAGTTTTCATAGGCACTGATCGATATTTTTTGCGTATAAATATGTGGTATGTGTGAATTGCTAAATGTACTTCAAGTTATCTATATATATCTATATCTATATTAGTAAAAATAATAAGCAAATAATACTTAGGAACTAGCTTACAAGTGTCTTTTATTTTTCTTGTGGCCTACGGATTTGCAAGTGTAGAAGATTCATGTAAATATGTTAAAAAAGAATTGAGGATAAAAGAAGAACAATTTATCTCCAAGTTTAGAAAATATCTACATATACGTGGTGGTCATATAATTAGAAACACCGGCCTTCACTTCCAGTTTCATTAAAGATTAAACTGTTAATCATTTTTTAGTTGGTAAAAGAGGGTTCACCTGAATTTATACGGATGTATCTATTCATTTATAGTATAAAAATATAAGTTTAGTAAATACAAACAATGTTAATTTAAAAAAAAATTAATACTTTATAAAATTGCATTAAAATACAATGAACTGAGCCGGACAACTAATTACAAACACCAGGAATCAACACTAAAAATTGAAACAAAACTCCAACAATTTAGATAAATCGTGCAATGAATGCTATGAATGCTTTATTCTTAACCGACTAGTACTGTCCAGGGTACTCTGTTGTCGATTACAGCTTTACAACGACGTGGCATCAAATCTATCAATTTTTCACACGTTTCCAATGGAATACCTCTCCAAACTTCAACAAATGCGTAGTAACGTTGGTTGATGTTAGTGATATGTTTATCCGAGAGTGTTTTCTTCACGATTTTCCATTAATTCTCTAGGATTTAAATCCGGACTTTTAGCAGGCCACTCCAACATCGTCACCGATTGCTCTCTGAGAAACTTTTTTACGCTGTTTGCTGTATGTTTTGGATCATTGTCGTGTTGAAATATCCAAATCACTGGCAAATTTTGATCGGAATATGGGATCATAGTTTCCTCTAAGACGTTTTTGTACTGATACTGATCCATTAGCCCTTCAATCTTTCTCACGGGACCAACCCCGTATCACGAAACACATCCCTAACGCTTTAATATTTCTCTCGACGGGCTTAACTGTTTTTTGGTGTACTTGCTATTCAAAGCCTCATTAATTGGTCGTCGCACATATCGTTTTCCGTCAGAATTTACCAAATTTATTTTAGTTTCACCCGAAAATATAACTTTTTTCCATTCATGAACAGTCCAACTGCCATTTTTAGCAAGGGATAGACGATTTTCTCTGTGCTTCCTGGTATGAAGTGACTTTCCTTTCAAGCATTCCAAACAATTTACCTTCAACCAACCGCCCAAAATAATTTGTGCAACCGCCTACGGCCTAGTCTTGCGGACATGTTTCGAGGGTCGTCCTGTGAAAATACTTCTTTTCGAAAAATATTAGAACCATTAAAGGGGTCCGCCTTAGCAATGCGAATCATAAGCCTGTCTTCTTGAATTGTGGTCTTCCTTGGCCGAGCTTTTCTAGCCACAATATCCGATGTTCCATGCAGTTTGTAATGTGCAATGGCGTTAAATACCATCTTTACGTAACACTCTAAGTGTGTGGCAATTTTTCTGAAAGTCCATTTTCGTTTGAAATGAAAATTCAATATAATTTTTCTTGTTGCTGCATTACAGCTCGTATTTTTACCCATTTTAAATAATTAAATTACTCAGAATGTTACCTAACAAAGTGAATAAGAACAGGCGGAAAACAGCCTAAGTGATGACATAATGAGAGATGTATTGTAGTTTCAAAATTCAATTTTAAAACGTAAGTCACATTTTGTTTCTAATTAGTTGTCCGACTGCCACTACTAAAGATATTGATACTTTGATTCAAATTCTTTTATTTTATTTTTTTTTAATCTAATGACTGAGTGTTAATGTTTGTTTTTAAACCACGAATTACGAATGTACATAATTAATGTGATAAATGAATCCTTGACCTCCAATTAATTGCAATAATAACATATAAGTAACTAACATTACCAAGTAACTTTTGTGTTTCTAATTATATGACCACCACTGTAGGTTAGATCTTATAGTATTCTTTAAATTACTACCAAACTGCCAAATGAGTTTTTGTCATTCCAAAATTAAATTTTGATATTAATCTGTCAAATTATATAGTGTTTACATTATGGTTTTGTGATGTGTGTGTCATTTTTGCATGCAACTATTGCCAAAATGTCTACCTAGGACAGACTATCCAATTAGGTAGCTCCAACTTCCACAAAGAGGTCACACGAATAATCCAACTCGGCTGGGCAGCGTTTGGGAAGCTTTGACCTATCTTCTCGTCCACAATACCGCAGAGCTTGAAAACCAAGGTTTTCAATCAGTGTGTGTTGCCAGTGCTGACTTACGGCACTGAGACGTGGTCTCTTACTGTTGGCCTCATCAGCAAGCTCAAAGTTGCACAACGAGCTATGGAGAGGGCTATGCTCGGGGTTTCCCTGCGTGATAAAATCCGAAACGAGGAGATTCGCAGGAGAACGAAAGTTACCGACATAGCTCTCAAAGTTAGCAAGTTGAAATGGCAGTGGGCAGGCCACATCGCTCGCAGAATCGATAACCGATGGGGAAGAAAGGTTCTCGAGTGGCGACCACGAACCGGAAGACGAAGTGTAGGACGACCTCCCACTAGGTGGACGGATGACCTTGTCAAAACCGCGGGGAACCGTTGGATGCAAGAGGCGAGTAGTCGATCCAAGTGGCGTTCTATGGGGGAGGCCTATGTTCAGCAGTGGACGTCTTCCGGCTGACGATGATGAATACTCAAATACTCAAATACTTATTTATTCGTAAACCTGTTTAGTTGTTTACACGTAAATTATTATTATGATGATGATTGCCAAAATGTGTCAGGTAACACAAATAAACTATTTATATTCTATCCTAATAATAGCATATTAATAACGTCATCAGCGAATCATACTGACCATTAACTTCTAATTACTGACCGATCGACTTCCTATAGGCCCAACTATTTCATCAGGCCGCTTTGTCCCGGACAATGGGTCCGGCGGACCACAATAGCCCTCAACGAGATGCCGGGCTTTTTGCAATCCTGCTATTGTTACACTCTTCAGGGTATTTAGTTTATTGGACGATCGATTTACCGGAACAGAAGTTGGTCGGAGTTCTTTGATAGGTTCTTTGATTGCGAATTGAGAGACGACTTGGGCGATAGCAACTGTTTTGTGGATAAACTTCTTTCCTTTGATATTCTTAGCGCCTATTATACAATATTTTTGATCAATAAGAACATTTGAAAACCACAAAAACGTTGCATTGACTACGGTCGTCTTGATTGAAACAATCAACTTGCTTGTAATGTCGAGGTTAGTTAAATGATATATTCACGAATACACAGGTTTGTGTGTTATTACCAAGAATTCTATTTGATAAAGATTAAAAACTGCTCATCGTTACGTATCCAATGCTGGGATACAGGTCTTCTCTCAAGCGGCCCGTACACCTAATGCTTGATTGATGGATAAGCATCAATCACGGACCACGCGAAAACCATGGGAAACCCACAACCACCGCTTGACGCATATCGTACCGTTTAAGAAGGAGCTTGATAGAAATCTAGTCCGAGCGCTTCATGGTTAAAGGTAGAGAAAGAGACGCACCACAGCCGTTTCTACGATCTCTACTCAAAAAAATAGTTTCACAACCACTGCGAGTCCAGTTCAGAAACCGCGTTAAATACACAGTGGTACGCAATTGATGTATGTAGCGTAAAGCGGAGCAGGCATCACTTTGAGCCTAGGCAGGGAGCGAAAGAGACAGCACTATCTGGTTATATTGCTGTTCTTGTCTGCTTCGTGGATTTTTGATGGTTTTACCAGTGGTTTTACTTCAGGCCGCGCTTACTGCAGAATCATGGTTATTTTGACAGCAAAACGCAAACATGCATAAGCGAATACGGCCGGCTTCAGTGAGAGAGAGAGAGAGACAGAGAGAGAGAGTATGCATAAGCATAATACACGACGCGGGGGTAGTGCGGCTTATTGGATGTCACATGTTCTCGAATCTTTGAAAATTATTACTAGAAACGGGATATAACGGGACATGGTAAATATCCCGTTTCTAGTAATAATTTTCAAAGTGTTGATGACCATGACAGTTTAAAAACCTATGTTCTCGAATTTTGTGATTCGTGGACATGCGGTTTCCCTCACGATGTTTTCTTTCACTATTTTAGAGCGAGTGTGGTAAAAAAAAGTACTACATATCACTCTTATATGGTTGAGGAAAATAACGCCTTAAAATAAAACCTTAGCCTGATTTTCAGCAATCAATGCTACTATTAGTTTCTTTAGACGACGAATGTATTAGAGGCTCCATTTACTAGAACAGGTGTTATCAGGGGACTTCTTTGATAAAGAAACCTTTGATTGCGAATAAAAGTAGCAGAATACGGATTCCATGAATATTGGAAAATGAGAATTCCCTGAAGTAATACAGCCAATATTCTATTAATATTGATAGGGGACTTATATCTATTTATAATATGCGTATACTTTATTTATTATAATACTGTATAATTAATAGTTTAAGATCTTTATTTAATATCCCTTAAGATTAAAAATCACTTACGAGAAATAAACTTAAAACTTAGGTATAACTAAGTATTGAAACATTATCTTCTTCACAAGGAGCATCGAATTATCTATAACAACTAATCTAAACTAATATATTATATTAATTAATCTTCTATACAATCTACACATCCATACAAATACAAATAAACAAAATTGAAGTGTCTGTTTGGCTGTAATGTCAAAATAACAACTTTTTACTAAATTCACACGAAAGTATTTACGGTACTTATAACAAAAACACATTTTTGTTATAACTACCGTAATTTAAGTTTAAATGTATGTAAATTTTGGTATGTCTTTTGTTCCGGCTAATCTCCGAAACGGATGGACTAATTTTGATGGGACTTTCACTGGCAGATAGCTGATGTTATAAGGAGGAATTTAGACTACGCGGGCAAAATCACGAGCCACAGCTAGTATTTAATTAAATATAATATCATATAGCATAATTTAAAATGAATTGATGCTGCACGCTGGTCGACCTTGAAATTACATGACTAAGTAATTACTTGACATAATTGTCTGAACAGTTAGTCCAATTAATAATGGACGTACATTATCTTTATGTGTCAATATTTACCTAATTAACTATTAAATTATTGAAATAATATTTAAATAGATAATTAAGAATGATTAGTAAAATGTAATTATTTTTTTTCACGTAATTTTTGATAAATTTAATAATTTACAAAACACAAAGAAACATCTCTTTTTTATATTACATCTTTAAAATAATTCATTTAAGTCATAGAAACATTTGTCTATAAACCACTTACTTAAACTTATTAAAGTTTTGTCTTAAAATGATTAATTGGTAACTCTATGCCTCTAGGAATTTTATGACAGAACAGGTTACCAATATAAAGCAGTTCTACAGCTAGGCAACAACTATACTATTAAACTTATCCTTATTTTATATCGATATTGGATATACAACTGCCAGTGGGTACATTAGACAGGTGAACCTCATTAAAACAACTGCCTACTATATATTCTCACTCCCACGCGTTCTTAGGAATTCCATATTCAATCATATTTATGACTGATGATAATTTCCATAGCATTTGCTATGAGTTATGATCATAGACAACCCGAAAGTAGAGGGCTTACCTTGGGCCAATCGCCTTTGGCGGTCAGTGACAAGCAGTAGACAATTTTTATTGTCGGTTACTATTATTGGACCTCGCGAGTGCATTATGTGCTTTAATTAGTTGGTATATCCATTAATTGCTAACGCGTACTGATTATAGAATTAAAGTTGTAGTAAAAAATAAGATCATCATTCATCATATTATAATGAGTCAAAATCTAAGCAGAACCGAGCACTTTGTTATAGGACTAACTCTTCTGCGAGTGTCCATCTGGGTTGTTACCACCGCTTTGCTAGTGAATTTTGCCGCCAAGCAGTACTGTGCAAGCATTACTGTGTTCCGGCTTGATGAGCAGAGTAGCCAGTGAATTTACTGGGCTTATGAAACTTAATAACTAATGTCTCAGAGTAACGAGCGCACTGCAGTGCCGTGCAGGCCTTTATGTTTCAGAGTTCTGCGTGTCACTGCAATTGTAATGGGCTGGCGTTATGCTAACTATCAGGCAAACGACCAGCTCGTCTCGTTACCAAATAACATAAAAAACAGAGATAAATAGATACGAGTAAGTATATAAACTCTTTATTAAAACACCACAGTAAACAAACATTTAAACTAAAACAACTCCAACTAGTGTTACAACTGACCGTATTATTGCTTAAATGTGGAGTGGTGCAGAACTTTTCTTTCCTAAATACGTACTTACTTAAATAGTTTTTAAACCTCGGACTCAAAAAGTGATGTTTACATTTCAATAAACATCAAGTAAGTATTGGTTAACACTTTAAAAAATCAAGTTCTTACTTTAATTATCTTGTTTCCAACACGTTTAGATAGTAGTTAATTTCATTCGAAGCGTAATAACTTTCGTTATCTTTTGACATAGTCATCGTTTAGTCATCGTTTGACATAAGTGATATATCACTGATATGTTGGCAGACTTTTAACAAGTTGGTATTTCCACTGTCTTTTATGACGCACGAATTGTATAAAAAAGACGAGTAGGCTCTTCTATGAAGTATTACGCCTCTTTTATATGTCATAATTAGAGGTTGGTGTTGTTCTCGTTTTAGATTGCGGCTTGTAAAGGTACGTGGCCTACGCAGTGCTATAAAAGGCCTTTGACTTTTATATTCATATCTTCTAACACCTTGGACAGACCGATATATTCATCATGATAATTTAATAAATGAATTTGTAACATTTATATAGAGAACTAGCTGCTGCCCACGGTTTCACCCGCGCGGAGATATTGGATATCATGGTTTTTATTTTTTGCGTAGAACCCTAACTCTTTTTCTAAAATAAAAGTAGCCTAAGTTACTCCTTATAACATCAGCTATCTGCCAGTTGAAGTCCCGTCAAAATGGGTCCAACCATTTCGGAGATTACCCGGAACAAACAGACAGACAGACACTAATTTAAATAATGGTTGTTTTGTTATAGGTACCGTATATACTTTCATATGCATTTAGTAAAAAGCTGTTATTTTGATATTACAAACAGACACTTCAATTTTATTTATTTGTATAGATATAGAGAGACGTAACATGTTAATATGTGCCAGTAGTGATTAAGATTTGAATGTATTCTGTTTTTTTTTTTCACGCAGGTGTCATTGATAATAATCTGCTTATCTGCGTGTACCTATATCATTACATCTCTATACTCCACCGACCACATCATTCAAAGAAGAGAAACAATAATTAGAGATAAAATCACTTTCTATAATAGTTATCGACAAGTCCCGTTAATGCATAATATTACACACATATTTTCGTGATTTTTGTGTTATATTTTGATAATTAGATAAAGTTTGAGATCAGAATTCCATTTCAGAAACATAAATCACAGACCCAATAGCTAAAATTACGAAAGTTGGAAACAAGTAGGTAAGTAAGCGAGATTTGAGCGGTATGTACTTACTTAAGATACACTCACTTATTTGTTGTTGTTTGAGAAATTAGAAAAAGTTCGCGGCAAAAAAATTATGAAAATATAATGAATGTTGGTATCTTAATTCTCGATACGTAGGCGAATGACTTGCTGTATCGTAAAAGAGTTCTACTTATTTACGCTCTGTATGCTTTTGGAGCTGAGCGAAATCAACCCAATAGAATATATAGTGTTTAGTTAATTCGTCATGATGCCCAGGTGACAAGTCGTTTGATATGCTAAGCGCCTGTCAGACAGTCTGACATTGGACATTTGCAATTAGGAGCATAGCATAATTCTTAATTACAAACCCAGGACAGGTCTATAAATGCCCTATACGGTTCATGACCGAAACTATCAAGATCTACCTAACTAATCGGAAAGGGTACGCACAGCTCATGGCTCTTCGATTGCTCCTCGTCGGATTTTCCCATCTTCCAACTCCCGCGAGATTGCCTCCGACCGACCGACTGCGCGGAAATAGATTATTTGCTATTGATTGAATCCACGTCTAAGTTCTGTGTTGACATAAATAGCGAGAGTTTACACAGCTCTTATCCGTTTCTGATGCTCTGGTACTTTGTGAGTCTATACTCTATTATACGCATAAGTGTTGTGTGAATAAAGACAGTTTGTCTTTATGTAGTTAATTCAATATATGATACTGTAAGCTTGCAGCTGTAGGAGACGGGGAGTCCAGGACAAAATGATGTTTCCCTTTTGCCGTTCCTGGCTTCCAGCAACTCAAACCTACTGAAAAAATTCTCTCCTACCATTTAAACCGAGACGTGTTGCGAAAGAACATAAAGGAATATAAAACAAATATTAACCGTGTTACCACTTTTAGACACCTGTTTAGCTAGACAATGTCTAAAGATAAAAGTCTAAAATGATTAGAAATGTTACAACAGAATGGAGATAGCCAACGGTTCGCCACTACTTAAATCAAGATTTGTGGTTGCTCAAATTTATACACGTGACTAAGGCATGTTTAGGAGTTAAACGCTGATTAACTCAGGTTTAAGGTGTGTTTATATTTTATGGAAGACCGTATGTTTTCATAATGACATTAATAATATTAAACAAATAAAAAATTGTGTAGTGTGTCTTACAGTTTATAAGATGTGATGAGAGCCAGGAACAGGGAAACTTAATGTAGGAAACAAACCCAATGATAATCGTTCTAACACTGATTTACTGTAAAAACAACAATGGTTTAAACAGTTATGTAAAATGATGTATAAGCAAATGTACGCAAGCAAAGGGACCTCAATTAGCGAGTCATTGACATTGCTTACTGTGCGGTAACCGGTACAAATTGATAGATTCCGTGGTGTAATTACGTAACGCGCGGATTCAATTATTGTACCGGAGTGCATTGGAAACCACTAGTATTTAGTCAGGGGCGTGTTCTGGGACCATGGTGCTAGTAATTCTAGATTTCCTAGATACAGGTAATTCTCATATCGGATCAGGGATTTTATTGAAGACGATTCAATTTTCTATTTTCTAACGTTAAAGACCTGTTATGCGACGGAAAAAGAAATGTAAATCATCCAACAAATTTGTATAATAACTAATTGCGGCGTACATTGTTCTAGCCCACTAAAAGCTAGCACCATACCACCACCACGCTACCTTGTTACTACCTGGTAGCAAGAACCCTGGATCAACCACCTGGTTGATCTCAGATTCTTGGTCCAAGACTGCTCTGCTGTTCTGCTCGTGTAGTCTGCCCACAAACAAGTATCACTGTGTTCCGGTTTGACAAGGAGAGTAGTCAATGAAATTACTGGGCTTATGAGACTTAAAATACCTACTTAATGTCTCAGGGTAAGGAACGTAATGTAGTGCCAGGCACCCTTTTGTGCTTCAAAGTTCTGAGTGGCACTGCAATTGCTATGAGCTGGCGTTGCGGTTACCGTCAGGCACTCGTCGCGTTATCCAATAGTAGGTACTGTTAGGTCCAGAAATGAGACAACTCGGTTTGAATAATCGACACACGTGTATTTTCACTCGTAGTTCAATGAGGACTGCTGTCCTTCCCCGCGTCTTCCCCTTGCGTAGCGCTGCTGGGAAGACTACGGCGTAGCACTGATTCACGGTGCAGCTGCTGACGTAAAAGCGTAGCATCTCAGCACCACTCCATGCTCTACCTTTATTCTTACAGTACTTGTATAACAAAAATAGCTGAGTACCCAGCAATATGTCGTCATTGCCTGATTAATTTGTAGTGCTGACTAGTTCAACTAAATTTATATTTGTATTTTATTTATTGTATAAAACCAGCATTTTGGTTACGCGGCAGATCAGCCAGGTTTCGAAAACTTTAAAAATACTCAAATCGATTCAAATACCATTCACGAGGTATATTTGCGGTTTGACTATAGATTTGTAGTGAACAATTTAATATCCATACAAAACTGAACCAACAGAACCCTCGTACACGAGAGCAAACCACTCTTAACCCAAATCGCTTCCATTATACGAGGTTAAACGACTAGCGTCCTCTGTCAGTCTGCTTAATAGCGTTCAGAGCTAGAGATACGGTGATTAAAAGTTTGGTGGGATAATAAATCCGTTGAAAATAACAGATTTTATTTATGTAACGGTCTCTCGCAGATTTAGAGACTAAAGAGTCCGCGCCACCACTGAAGTCCGATAGGCGCGGCGCTGTAGTAGCTCAGAAATATGAGACCAACGATATTTATTTATCTTATTTAACGATATTAAGAATATGAATGAAATGAAGAATATGAAACGTATTAGTCTAGCTATTCAGCGAGGTAATATCGCCAGCTTTTTGTATATACCTAATTTCGTAATACCTATAATTTCTATGCTAAGTCAAGCTGCATTTTGGTTCTATCTTAAGATACTTCTATTTTATTATAGGATTCGTATCATAGGCGACCGTACTTATATTGGATAAAGCATTTACGTAAGAAATTAATTTGCAAACAAGATTTTTCATTATAAGTAATCCTTGGTTTATTTCGATCGGGAAATGATAAGTCTTTCCTACCGATGTTATCCGCAATTATTTAGAAGATGCCAGTATGAGAAACGTGTTCAGTAAAATTACTGGGCATATTACGAGTCCAATGCTCGCTTTCTAATGGTAAAATTGGCACTGCACTGCAGTTCCGTGCAAATATTGTAATGCTTTTCAAAACATTACATTGTTCAAACTTTTGGGTGCTGCATGTTCATGCTCGGACCACGCTAATGCTGTTTATTAACATGTTAATGAACATTAAATGTTTAACCACGATTTATTGCGTTAATTTGACTTTGGTGACGTTATTCACGCTATGCGATAGCTGGGATAGCGGTGTTGTTCTTTGGGGCTGAACGCATTTGTGGCCGTTCAGTTTACCGCGTTATTATGTGTTATATTTTAACGCCATTTTTTTCGCTTTAGTGGCGTTAGTGTGGCTCGAGAACTACAAATAGGTATCAGGCTAACGACCTCGCTCGATTCCTTGTAAAATAAGATAAACTGTCCACTCCTCACTAAAACCTATCTAAATATCACTTCATGATGCTAGATTATCAATTCCGATTAGAGAATACCAACCTTGCTCAACTCCGCCAGTCTTCACATTTCTTATCTTAGATCTTTAATTAAAACGCAGATAGCAAGTATGTGCGTAAAGGAAGCTCCTGGATGAGTAATGGGCGGCGACGGTCAGAACTTCTCTAATTTATCGAGAGGACGTGACGGCCGGGAGCTCGCATTCTTGCCGCCTTCGAGCACGCTGTATTGGTGTAAGCAGTGACTAAACTTAGTAACTTTTATTTTTAAACTATTGGGTAACGATGTTAGTGGGAGGACTAACTCTTCTGCGAGTGTCCGTCTGGGTTGTTACCACCGCTTTGCGAGTGAAGTCTGCCGCCAAGCAGTAGTGTGCAAGCATTACTGTGTTTCTGTTTGATGAGCAGAGTATCCAGTGAAATTTCTGGGCTTATGAGACTTAATACCTAATGTCTCAGGGTAACGAGCGCACTGCAGTGCCGCGCAGGCCTTTGTGTTTCAAGGTTCTGGGTGGTACTGCAATTGTTATGGGCCGGCGTTATGCTTACCATCAGGCAAACGACTAGCTCGTCTCGTTACCAAATAAAATAAAAAATAAATAAAAAAACGAGTCTAGCTGATCGTTTGCCTTATGATAAGCATAACATCAGCCCATAGCAACTACAGTGCCACTCAGAACTTTGAAACAAAAATGCCTGCGTAGCACTAGCGTAGCGCTTGTTTCTTTGAGAATACATTAGATATTAACTCTAGGATTCAGAGATGAATCTAAGCATGGACTTATGCTTCCATATGTCAAAATTCTACACAGATTTGACACATCAGGGAAGCAAAAGTCTACGCTTAGACTAGTCTCTGACTCTTAGCCCAGTAATTTCACTGACTACTTAGCTTTGGTATACGGGTGACAAGGTGTATTCGGAGCGGTGACAAGGTGGGTCAAATTTAGATTGCAAAATTCTAACCTCAATAAACAAACAAACATTCTGTTTATGCCGTTTTTGTTCACACCAAATAGGTACTAGTAATGCCATCTAGCGCATCTGGCATGAACTATTAATCGGCTACACTTGTTGCCCAGTACGGTTGCACCGCATACGGCACTGGGCAGCGCCGACCTCGCCCGAAGAAACCCGAGCGTTGACGAATCTGCAACGCGTCGGAGAATAACCGCCACATTCCGCTATATTACGTCAACTATACTAGTTGCATCAACCTCGCTCCGCTCGCTCTCTCGTTTGGTACGCTGCCACGAGAGTTTCCATCTTCTACTGTAGAAGACCGCAGAGATCTGACGCCGCCGGTGTGATCTGCTCCGCGTGTGTCGTCAATCTTACTGGGAAATGGGTTTTTTCCCACGTTTGGGACTGTGCGCATCGATGCCATTTTCTCCATCTGCCTAAGCCGGACTGCTGTACTTGGAAGACGAGTTAGCTGGATTAACGGTGAGTGCTTTTGCCTTTGGCTTTTCTACTACTTAATTTGGTGTGAACACGGTCCCTCTCAATAATTTTTCCATCGCGATTTCGCTAATTTAAATCAACCGCACGCCCACATTCCAAGTTAAATAAAAGCTTGTCAAAATGTTATAATGCAGAAACTGTAGAACGCTTGCTCAGTTTTTACTACAAAATATCAATACAAGCATAGTTCTAAAAGTGCTCTGTACTATCGTGGTTTAAATTTGAAGCTTAAGTACTGTTTTACATTGCTCAATTGTAAGGCAGTTATATCTTACGACGCTTATACTGAACTCGGGTCCTAATATGGGTATTTAGGTTAGTAATAAGGGAATATGGGGGATGTGAAATGCAGAGATATGTGACGGTTATTTAGCTAATAGAGCGAGTGTGGCCGAGCGGGAACTTGTGCTACTTTCGATCCGACGCAGCATAGTTCGAATCTCGACTCGGCTTGCACTAATGACTTACATCAAGTTATGTGCGGAGTATTGAAACTCGCTCTAAAACGGTGAACGAAGACATCGTGAGGAAATTGATGTTCAAGAACCACAAAATTCGAGGAAATATGTCATCTACCAAGCCGCACTTGGCCCGCGTGGTGGATTATGGCCCATACCTCTCTGAGAGAAGGCCGGTATCCCAGCAGTGGGAGCGTAAGAGGCTGATAATGATATTTAGCTAATTGTTCTTAGCTTTGTATATTACGGCATGGTGATAGCACTAAAAGCATTAATAGTAGTGACTTCATTCTGTAGTTGTTTAGGTAAAGTACAAGTGTTTTACAACTTTGTAGGCATAACGCAAAACTTGTGTAGTTGATAAAAATAGTTATCTTCATGTACTCGAAAAGCACTCGCTTTTAAAATGTAAAATAAACAAACACGCCTGCACTAGGATTCTCTATGTCGGAGGTGACACGTATACACAGCGATACAAACATCCAAGACCCGAGAGCAAAAAGTTTGCTCTCTGTGCAGACCATCTTCTTAGACTTCTTAGAGCCTAAAAGCCTTCTTTAGGTATAATTATTTTGTAATGAGATAAGGTTGATAATGGCGATGCGTTTTTTTTTAAGTTGAATGTTGTTTCGTAGTTTTTGTATAATTAAAAAAGCGACACCATTAACTTTAAATATTTTTACTCTTTAGATGTTTAATTTTTACTCTTTAGATGATTAAATTTCCTGTCTTTTGGTTACAAAAAATAGTTATGATGATACTTTGTCCTTCAAGATTTTGAGCATTTCGTGAGAAAAGAAATTTTTCAGGGTCTTTTTTGCAATTTTTCTTTTCAATTCTGTACCTTTTCTTTAAAATATCTTATAGATAAGTCTTTTCTATGAACGCTTAGCTATACTAGGTACTACCCTTACTGCGTGGTCTCAAAAGCCCACATAAGAATGGTAATTTGGTTATGCTTTTTTCATTTAAAAGTCCCAAAAATTCACATTAAAAAGCACGTTGTTTAAAAACATACGAAAACAGATGTAAATTAGAAATGAATGAACAGACAGGCAACTCAATTACCAACCGTTCATTCTCTTTTCCGTCGACGTTCGGTGACATTCCGTGCAAAAATTGCGGCTGTGTCAACTACATGCCCTGAATCCATAAAACGAGCACACACATTTTAATAAGCACACTGTAATAACATGCACAGTACATAAGCTTCGTGTTGTGGTTAAAAAGTGTAACCTTTCTTCTACTTTATCTGTATAACCAATCAACTACTGCGGCGCGAGTACGGAAGTCGGTTCGATAAATTTGTCGAACCGAAAAACTCGACAAATTTATCGAATGCTGCGAGTACCGAAGTCTGATCGTAAAGTATTGTAGTAGCTCTATATTCTCTTTGGATTCGACCTAGATTTTCGATAACTTTTGTCGATTGTTTCGAGGCTCGATAAATCCCACTTTATCGATTTGAACTGTCAATTTTATCGAGTTTTGTCGATCAAAAAGATCCGTACTTGCGCCGCTGCTAGGATGTTAATTTACACTAGTATTGTACATGTTTGTATATTTTGTTATGTCTAAATAAAGATCATTTAAAATTGAATTGAATTGAATCAACTACTTGTGAGATACAAGAGCTTATGTCTCACATTGACTCACGCGGCTTGTCAGAAATTTATACATTAATCAGGTTCATTTTTAACCGACTTCCAAAAAAGGAGGAGGTTATCAATTCGTCGGGTATTTTTTTTTATGTTTGTGACCTCAGATCTCAGTCATTTATAAACCGATTAAGAAAATTCTTTTTTTATTTGAAAGGGTATACTTTCAGATTGGTCCCATAGAAATTTCATTAAAATCGGTTCAGTAGTTTGTCACTGAAGTCGGTTCGTCGCTTTTTTAAAGCAATTTTCTCTTTTCATGTTTCATGTTGTATATCACTTTTCACATCATTATCATTAATTAACCTGTATCAATCCGCTGCTGGACATATTAGGCCTTCTCTAATAATCGCAATTGAAAACTCTTAAAATAACAAAAAGGCCCGACAAGAAATTGCAGATTCATTTTAGACGTGCCTGTTATGGCACTACAGAATCAAATTATACTTTTTTTTACTCTCGATAGATAATATCGTACCTTACCGTTAGCGTTTAACCGCTATCTCATCTGATCTTAAGTTACGATGTGGTCTAAGGCACTGAATACTCTCAACGTAATATGGCTCAACAACTGGTATACAGAATACACTGACAGGTGCTTGCGGCGACTGAATATGATTAACAGCTGTAATTAGGCAGGTAAGCACTAAAACTGCCTTACAATCAAGTAAGGGCGGTATTTCGATGTTCTTCTTTACCGAGAGCACAAAATCATTGTAGGATTCGCTTTTGCTGAAGCTTGAATACTGTTACAGAAGTCAACGTAGAATCGACTATATACCAGGTGGACCTAATCAAGAGAATTTGGTTTGTTGATGTTATGAAGCGCTGAAACTTGTCGTTTCAGATTTTTAAAGCGCGCTTTTTGCACTTTTTACTACTTATACGTAAGGTTAGCAAATGGCTACATGTAAAGAAGAGTGAAGTGATAATCCCAACTCCCTTCTCGCCCAGTCCATCGCATGGAAATTTCTGGGTTAGTTCAGCAGAAAATGAAGTTTTACTCACCACACCTACACTCTTGAGAGCTAATCAAAACCATTGCTATCTTCATAATCAGTCCACCGCTGGACGATATACCAAAGCAGTAGACTAAACGATCCTTTAAACTAGATGCAATTTAGACAAAATAATATTTCTTTTTCTAAAATAAAAGTAGCCTAAGTTACTCCTTGTAACATCAGCTATCTGCCAGTGAAAGTCCATCAAAATGGGCCTAGCCGTTTCGGAGATTACCAGGGACAAACAGACAGACAGATAAAAATTAAAAAAAATGTTTTTTTTGTTATATGTGCCGTATATACTTTCAAATGCATTTGGTAAAAAGATGTTATTTTGATATTACAAACAGACAATTCAATTTTATTTATTTGTAGGTATAGGAGATAAACTAGCCACAGCCCACAGCACAAACCCCACATAAACAGAAGTTCTGTTTGTCCGCTTGTCGTTTCCTTCCTCGATACTTTAGTAGCCAATGGAACGTAAACGAACTTTCTCGTTGCTCGCAAAGGAAACCTATTATCGCCTCTGTAGAGGAATCTATAGAATGAAATGTATCTATTTTATAGTTTTTATACCAAGTGCTTTGTGTGACACTATCATTATATGGGTAGTAATGTTCTAATGTATTATTATACTAGCATCTACCCGCAGTTTTCACCAGCGTTCCCACAGGCACCGTGCATTTTTCCGGGATAAAAAGTAAGAAGAAAGCTATATCTATGTCAAAAATCACGTGGATCCGTTGTTCCGTTGCTTCATGAAAGAAGGACATATTAGTAGGAAGGATTAGTAGGATGTTCTGTGGTATAGAGCATGCCCTACTGAAGTATGTCCGTGTTCAGAGGCGTGCCGGCGCGCGTCTAAGAACTTGTTCAGAGGATGCGCGAGCGGAGTCGCGCTAGCCGAACGCATGGTTACTCGAAATTCGGATCAAACATGCAATTTGACTCTCGCGTACGACGCCAACATCCAGGACTAGACAATGTACGGCGCGGGGCACGCGGCCTCTATATATCTTTACATACATGATATAGCGTCATACAATTTGACTCGACTGCACCCCGATACTGGGGCCTAACTCTGAAAATCGAACGTCGAAGCTTCAGCTTACGGATCGCAATTTTCCTACTATGAAAGACACGATTTCAAGTTAAGAACATTGAACGGAATGTTAGATCCGAAACACTTTCACAGTATGAAACTATACGATCCGTCATCCGAAGCTTTGACGTTCGATTTTCAGAGTTAGGCCCCAGTTTCTTACTACCAATGTGTTTCTGTGTGTGTTTTGTTTTGATTTGATTCGATGTTCGTAACTTGATATTTTGTCTTTCTACACTTTCGTAGTAGGAAAACTGCGATCCGTCAGCTGAAGCTTCGACGTTCGATTTTCGTAGTGACGCCCCTGGCGCGCACCCTGTACGCTTGGTACATGCCATGTCCCTTATAGCCATAACTCCTTTTTAATAAAGAGGCGTATAAGAGAGGAGTATAAGCGCGGATGGGCTAGTTTCTCTTCAGGAATCCACGACGGAATTCCGGGTATGCGAAGGATGGTACGAAAAATACGCTGCTTTTCCCGCATGTATTCGTTAAGTGGTTTGGGTCTAGTTATTAAGTTGTTACGAGGAAAACATACTTGCTAACAATTTAGACAATCTAAATCTTTTGTGTGTAGAGACATGGGATCGCTTTAAACCTTGTACTGCGTCTACAATCGGTAATTCATATTACCTATGGCCCTATTTAATAAAGCTGACAATCCGACAAGTCCGACATATGTCAATAAGTGACAATTCGACAGTTTTTCTGTTTAATAAAACTTACAGGCGACAAAATTGTCATGGTGGAAAATTGACAAATTTGTCACGACAATTTTCTTATTGTCAGATTAAAGACTGTGGTTTTTTGACATATGTCGAGTTTTATTAAACGCGTTTTTAGATGACAAATATGTCAAGATTTCACCGGTCGATTTTTGACATATTTGTCACTCTTATTAAACAGCCTAAGCGCGACAATTCTACAATTATGTCATTTTTTGACATATATGTCGAATTGTCAGCTTTATTAAATAGGGCCCTGTTGGTATAGGAATATCTTTTCTGCGAGTGCCCCTGGGTAGGTATACCACGGCTTTGCTCGTGAAGTCTGCCACCAAACAGAAAAATGCCAGCCGATCCAAGTAGCGTTCTATGTGGGAGGCCTATGTTCAGCAGTGGACGTCTTCCGGCTGATGATGATGAAAGCTTGTGTGTGTGAACGTTTGTTAGCACGGTCACCGTAACTAGGTACTAAACAGATTTTGATGAAATTTGGAATGTAGATAGTATATGTTCTTGAATGACATATACATGCTAATCTAATTTTTGAAAATCAACCTCTAAGGGGTTTAAACAGGATGCGACACTTCAAAGTCCACGCGGGCGAAGCCGCGGGGTGCAGCTAGTGTATCGTATACTATTGAAGACTAAAGTTAAAATAACCTCTAAATTGTTTGCCCTAAAACGGCTAGTCCTTATAAACCCAGACAAGTCTCTTGATTAAATCCCTTCTATGTGGTTTATATGGAAATATACTGCTCGCCAACGTTGTGTAGACAGGATACTTTCCGAAACGTTAAAATATGGTAAAAATAATGTTGTTTTCCACATACCTATACACAACATTACATTATCAGCGTTATTTTAATGTCTCAGGGTAACGAGCGCACTGCAGTACCGCGCAGGCCTTTGTGTTTCATAGTTCTGGGTGGCACTGCAATTGTTATGGGCCGGCGTTATGCTTACCATCAGGCAAACGACCATCTCGTCTCGTTACCAAATAACATAAAAAACAGCCTCTTACGCCCCCACTGCTGGGATACCGGCGTTCTCTCAGAGAGAGAGGGTCTGGGCCATAATCCACCACGCGGGCCTAGTGCGGCTTGGTGGATGTCACATCGAACTTTGTGGTTCTAGAACAAGCTGGTTTCCTCACGACGTTTTCCTTCACCGTTTAAAGCGATTGTGAATAATCCACACATACCTTGATGACACTTTGGTGCGGGCCGAGTTGAAATTTGAACTATGATGCGTCGGATTGAAAGCCGCACAAGTTCCCGCTCGGTCACTATCGCTCTCAACTTTACCTCAAAAAGACTGAAATATATGAAATAAATATTTAATTGTAAACATGATTGCCTAAACAAATTGGACTATTCCACTTGGCCCTACCAGCTGCCCCCTAGGAGGGACAAATAGATTCATCCATGTCAAAGTCAGTTTTAGGTGGAGATAATTTGCTCAATTATTTATCCAGATTTGATATCGCAATATTAAATTACGATGTTATCTATCAATACATTGCTCATGTCTATGTTGTAGAAGCTTCATAAGTCCAGCTTAGACATGTAAAAAATATTTCGCATCTATTGGTGGATATTTTCAATAGGTTTAGCCTGTCTTAAAACAGAACCAACGTGTTTATACTGAAGTACATTACATGTATATGAAATTATCGGATGGTAGATGTCCTTCTGGGTGGGTATCGCCGTTTCGCTGGTGTAGTGTCCCGCCAAGCAGTAATGTGCACCTGTAACTGTGTTCTGGTTTGAAGATCAATGTAATCAGTGAAATTACTGAGTTTATGAGACTTAATAACTTTATTAATGTCCCAGAGCAACGAGAGCAGTGTCGTGTAGGCATTTGTATTTCCAATTTATGGTGAGCACTGCAATTGTTATGAGCTGGCGTTATGCTTACTATCAGGTAAAAGAAGCGATGTCTAGTAAAAAAAATTCGTCGAAGTTTTACACCGAGTCGCGTTACAGTGCCTTCGCTCTGCGTGCTGGTCGTATTTTGCGACAGGGTACAAGACAATGTAGTATTTGTCGCCTTCGTACGGTTTCTGACTAATCACATTATAGGCCAACCCGTGTCTACTTGTTGGTACAAGAATGGCTATCGGAGGCAAAACGGATAAATTAATTGTGCTTTATTTTAAATCATCAAGAAATTAGTTTCAAAAAAAGTTAAGTTTTCACTTACTAAAATAGATCTCAACTATCCCTAAAGCAACCAGATTCCTTATGGTGATGGTATAAACTCAGTTTATTATATTTTACATTTCTAGCATTTCTACATTTGGCATTTCTAGTTCTTGCGTAAAGCCTGCGTCACCACCGTCATCTACCACAACAACCACCACCGTCAACCGTAACCGTCAACTACCACCGTCAACTAAAAAAAATTCACCATGCATATTGTTATTGGTGCGCATTTGAGAAGTTTTTTCTAGGTTTAGAATGTTTCATCTTCAATCACTTCAAACACGTCATCACTTTAGATAGTTTTTTACTATCAATTTAATTGGTGATAATTGATAAATAAACAGATAGCTAAGCGTAAAAATAAATTATTAGCAATTATCATCAGAAATCAGGCACGACCCCTCCAAACGAACTAAACTAGTCCAAGCTTTTCTATAAACTGGATCGTAAGACGTGAGCTCTGTTGTTTACGGATGTTTTATAGCTCCATCAACCTCATTGCTTGTCCCATCGCGCCACAGTGGATGATGTATAATATATGTTTGGACAGAGACCGTATGAACGTATGAAGCGCTTTGCTTCCTCCTTTATAATCATAAAAAAAGACTCGTGAAGTCTGTCGCCAAGCAGTAATGTGCAAGCATTACTGTGTTCCGGTTTGATGAGCAGAGTATACAGTGAAATTACTGGGCTTATGAGACTTAATACCTAATGTCTCTCTGATTTATTTAGTTCTTTCATTGTACCTATTTGGTAGGTTTCTGAAATTCAGTTTGTGTCTATCAGTGGAGACTTTTAAATGGCTGTTGTATTTTTTAGTTTAAGATTTATTTTATTATTTTATAGTCGATAGTCTTCCCAAAACATAATAAATAAATAAATAAAAATTAAATAAATGTCTCAGGGTAACGAGCGCACTGTAGTGCCACGCAGGCCTTTGTGTTTCAAAGTTCTGAGTGGCACTGCAATTGTTATGGGCCGGCGTTATGCTTACCATCAGGCAAACGACCAGCACGTGTCGTTACCAAATAACATAAAAATAAAATAAAAAAAGAAAGGAGTGGAACGCATTGCCTCGTACTCCCTGAAAAGTGGAATAGCGTGCTACACCTTCGACTACATCACAGACTAGTACTTATAGTACCTACGTATCTTCATATCAGGTGAGATTGTGGTCAAACGCGGACCCAGTCCGATGTCAATGACACATTTGGTGGTAGGGCATTTTGCAGTCCACGCCTATCAGTCGACTGTCGACTCTACATCTATTTTACTGTTCGGCTTTTAAACTCTATTCCAAAAATCATGTTGATCCTTTGTTAGATTTCTGCGTAAAAGAAAGACAAACCAAAGATTCGGATTTGTCATAGTACAGGTGTTCGTTCGGCGAAGAGTGGTTTCGTAAAAGTGACCTTCAACTATACGAGTGCAATCGATGAAGTATTCCATCGGTGAAGGATGATTTGGCATAAGCCCTCCATCGACGAACAGTGTTTCAGAATAAAATAAAATAATAAATAAACGCTTACACACTCATACCCCCGCACTAGGATTCCCTGTGTCGCAGGTGGCATGGACACACACAGATACACATCACAAACATCCAAGACCCGAGAACAAACTTTGTGCTTACACAAAAGAATGTGGCACCTACGTAGCTCATAAGTTATCTAGTTTTGATTAAGCTGGAATTGAGAGTTGGTATTACACAAAGGCGGATATAGAACTAGTCTACGTATAGTCAGTTACATTATTCGCTCGGCCGGGCAATGACAGGACGTTCTAATCCGATTAAGTTTCCGTCTCTAGATTGTGTGCACACGTTAGACTATACAAGGGCGTGTGATTAATATGTATTGATCCTTCCCATGTACTCCTCATAGCTGCACGTGTAACGTAACATGTTCCCAAGCACATGTTAGAAGAATGGAGTCTAAAGCGAGCGCCCTAAGATATACTAGTAAAAAAGCAGGTGGTAGGTTTAACTTTTCTGCGAGTGTCCGTCTGAGTGAGTACCACTGGTTTGCTCGTGTAGTCTGCCACCAAGCAGTAGTGTGCAAGCATTGCTGTGTTCCGGTTTGATGAGCAGAGTAGTCAGTGAAATTACTGGGCTTATGAGACTTAATTCTATGTTTTAAGGTAACGAGCGGTATGCAGGGCTGCGCAGTCCTTGTATTTCAAAGTTCTGAATGGCACTGTTTCGCAATATTTAATCAAAACTGTAAGTGACGTTTAATTGTGAACTAGAATTAAATGCTGCGATGGCATGCAGACGGTAACAATTACGGGATATCCGTTCCCGGGAGGGGCCGATAGCCTACTACAATACCTATTTCCGTCTTCATGTCTTCATAAGACTTTAGACCCCAGCTTCTGGTTTTTTTTATTTTTTTATTCTTCATTTAATTTAGCGACTTTTAACATACAATGGCATGCCAGTCCCATCGTAGCCTAAACAATATTAATCTCTTAATTACTTTAATCCCTCAACATTCTGTAGATCAGCTTTGCAGCTTCACACATTAGGTCCGCTAAAATAAGCTTCTGATTACAAACTTAATACATTTTAAACTCAGTTTCAAGAACCGCTAATACAGTGCGCAGTTTATACAATTTTCCCGAACCTATGGTATACAGAATACAATTTTCCCCTAACTAAACACCGCATACGCTTGAAAGTAAAATCCTGTTTAATCCCACTGTATTCTTTGAACTACGCACACGGACAAACGTCCGTAATACCACTTCACGTCCATGCCCATTCGTTTTATAGGAAACGGTTATCAAGTGAGTTATAAAATAACATGTGATCATCTGCTCACGACAAACATCTGAAACAATGGAAAATACTAATCCTCTCAGTTACTTTTCTATTCATGCATTTTAACCAAGTGGTCTCGTGCGCGACGATGTATTGTATTGTATTATTTATTTAAGAACAAATTACATTGTGTTTGAATTGAAATTACAAATTAAATTAAATATCAATGTCATGCAGTCACAATAATCAATGATTACAATAATAGTCATACTCACAAATTGTCAACCTTCTAACTCAGCTGCCATTACTCAGATAGTCTTGAACAGACACTTTTCTAAAAGAAATGCTTTCAGTTTACTTTTAAATATATTGGATGTGTAAACAGACATCCTTTGGTTACTTTTTAAATATTTCAACTGCCTGTTATGCAGTGCTATGTTTATGTATGTTAAGATTTAGATGAATTTTATGCTTAAGATCTTTTTTTCTTGTACTCTTTCTCTCTCTCGTGTCGTCAAAGGACCTGGCGTAGTAAAAATATTAAATAAGAAATTGGAATTCTTACTTACATAGATAGTAGTGGAACAAATTTTGTATCAGCTGCGAACGAAGATCAAATCCATGATCCTTTATTCCTATTGCTAAAGTTGCTCTGATCACAAGCTGGCGGAGTCAACCATCAAAACATGCAGAATCTTTACCTATTTCTTACCTCTCATATAACCAAATGTGTTACATCCTCATAAAGACAGTTAATCCCATACAAGCCCCCAAGCTCCGAAGGTTGTAAATCACACTTGCACCTTCCCGACCGAATCGTTCTAAGCAAATAGTCCCGACCGAATCCTGCCGACCGAGATTGGGTCTAGAGTCATAAAGCGACTTAATTAAGCTGGTATCGTGGATAGAAAAAGGTTCGTCATAAATCAGATTCTTTTTTGGATAGCAGGACGGTCTAAATTATCTAGAATTTGGTATTATTTTTGGGAGTGAAAAGATTTTCCTGGAAGTTTCTTACCCAATACCTAGTATTAAAAAATAAGTCACTTAAGCGCTTGAATTTTTTTTTATTCTCTTTGTTAACGAAACGAGCTGGTCGTTTCGCTTCTGGTAAGCATAATGCCCATAACAATTGCAGTGCCACTCAGAACCTTGAAACACAACGGCCTGCGCGGTACTGCAGTGCGCTCGTTACCCTGACACATTAGGTATTAAGTCTCACCAGTAATTTAATAATAATTATATCTAGTTTAAAAAAACTAAAAAACCACCTCCTGCTTCCAACATCAGACTCTCCACACCAAGTACAAGATATTGGACACATCATAACGCATCATATGAGCCCAAACTCGACGGGTTTTCTTGAAGCCACTGAAGAGGTCCACTATCCACCTCCTAACTCCACTATCAGATCAGCTCTATTATACCAAATCATTGTATTGCCATTATATAAACCATTACATTCTAAACTGCTTTTACATGCAAAGGTTTATTTCGATACGACAATCAGAAGTGGGTTAAAATTGACTTCCTTGACTACATAGTCAGTTACAAGTAAGGGCGTGTTAAAATGTAATTGTCATATCCTACTTATCCTGTCCTACTTCCTACTAATATTATAAATGCGAACATATGTTTGCACGTTTGTTGGTTTCTCCTTCTTTCACGCAGCAACGAAGCAACAGATTGACGTAACTTTTGGCATAGATATAGTTTATGGACCGGAGAGTAACATAGGCTACTTTTTATCGGAAAATGCATGGTTCCTGTGAGAACGCGGGTGAAAACCGTGGGCAGAAGCTAGTATCCTACTAATATTATAAATGCGAAAGTGTTTTGTTGGTTTCTTGATTTGTCTTCTTTCACGCAATAACGGAGTAACGGATCGACGTGATTTTAGGCATAGATATAGTTTATGGACTGGAGAGTAACATAGGCTACTTTTTATCGGAAAACGAATGGTTCCTGTGGAAACACGTGTGAAAACCGCGGGCGGAAGCTAGTTTGATATAAATGTATAGACGTCAACTTTTTGGCAACGTATAGATGATAAATGGAATATCTATTTGTAGATGTAGCATCTTCATGAGTCTCACTTATTGGGAGAGGATGCTCCATTTAAAATAAATGTGTTTTTCCTTACAAAAAACTCAATCATATATCTTAATGAAAATTGATAATATGTAGTTTGTATGACCACCAGTTCGGCGTAATTTTTTTTTAGTCTTACTTGTCTGTAGCCTGCACATGTATGAGTTAGGATCTGTCAGTGATCGTTGACCTTTATCAATTTTAATTTCCAACCACCGGCAGTCGAACTTGTGTAAATCCACTTGCCACCAGCTAGGCCATAAAGCAACTTAATTAAGGCCCGCCACGTATCGCGGATGGAAAAAGGTTCGTCGTAAATCAGACACACTTTTCGGTATTTTTAGATGGCCGGGTATTCAGATCTTCCCTTTGGAAATTAAGAGTTTTTTACGCGGGGGCAGTCGATGAAAGTGATTTTTTTCATGAAACCTTAATATTAAAAGTATAGGGGAGAAAGTTATTTTTGATTTGTGTTTTATCTTTTGCCCATTGGCACCACCTGCAGGTTCCCAAATGTTACTTAGAATAAGTACTTATAGATTCAATACTTTATAACAATCTTGAAGTTTAAAAGGTACCGCGGCCTACGCTTATCAGTAACGGCAAGGACTTACGCTCTGTGTGGTTCCAATGCGTTGAAAATTTCCGTTGAATTATTCAGCTTTACAATCTATTACTTTTGTGTAATTACGGTTGGTGTTATTATTATGTGATGCCATGAAATGACCGAAACAATTCGTGTTTAGAATTTTCGTTTTTTTTTTCAAGCTAAAAAAATTACTTAGTTAGATTTTTAAGTTTCATCGTTATGTGATATACAAGCTTCTACCCGCGGTTTTCACCCACGCTCCAACAGGAACCGTGCATTTTCCAGGATAAAAAGTAGCCTATGTTACTCTTCGGTCCGTAAACTATATCTATGCCAAAAATCACGTTGATCCGTTGCTCCGTTGCTGCGTGAAAGAAGGACAAACCAACAAACATACAAACACACTTTCGGATTTATAATATTTTATTATGATGACAGGGGTACGCAAAATCGATATTTTTACAGGCTTCTTGATCTTTCATTGCCACCTGTATGCGAATCATGCAGATGTCACAAACGAAGTCGTTAATTTTACTGTAGCTGAACCCAAAATATACAAGTATTCTTGGTTAAAACGCTATAAAAAAGTAACTTCCATTCAAATACCTCTCCAACCTGTACACCTAGATCATAATAACAAGATAAAATATATAAAAGTCTACATTAATATCACTGATCTGCACCGCGTTGGAGTAATCCCAATTGAAGGTCACCAAGCGACCCCAGATTGTATACAAACAGTAAGAGCTTCACTTCAGCAAGACCTGCTTTCCCGGGGAGAAATCGGGGAGTTGGTTAGTCGTGTTTTCGAGGCGAGTGTGTGTTTTTATAATTACTATAGGATAACGAAACGAAACGGTCATTTGTTTGATGGTAAGTATAACGCCAGCCCATAACAATTGCTGTCCAGAACATTGAAACCCAAAGAGCCCAATAATGTCACTAACTACTTTGCTCATTAAATATGGTTGCAGTAAGGATGTGTGTGTGTGTGTGTGTGTGTGTGTGCGTGTGCGTGTGTGCGTGTGTGTGTGTGTGTGTGCGTGCGCGTGTGCGTGTGTGTGTGGAACACACACATGTTACTGTATCACTATTTGTATTATTGTATAGTGATTATCTTAATATATATAAATTACGCGTCACGTTGTTTGTCCGCGATGGACTCCTAAACTACTTAACCGATTTTCAAATTTGCACACCGTGTGCAGTTTGATCTAACTTAAAATATAGGATAGCTTACATCTCAACTCATAGCCGCAAATTATTTTATCGCAAATTATTTGTTTATTATTTGACAGTCACAATTATCTGTTAGCTCCAAACGATTCTAACATGGCGGTATGTCTGTTGACTGGATTTTCTAACAGATGGCGCTGTGTTAAAAGTTACCAACGTTTCACATAAGCTACAATTTTATTTGTGTTCTACTACCGTTTCCCTTGAATAGTTTACTACTATGTAATATAACAAAAACCTTAGCCACAGCAACGCGTGGCCGGGTCTGCTAGTATAATCACTATATCTCAGCATTAATTGGTATATATACCAGTTAATGCCGAGTTCAATGATAAAGTTAACAGAAAGGAAGCTCACCAATATATGTTTCATCTAAATCACGCCGCAAGCGCACGCTGTCTGCGCAAAAATGTACGCTACACTACCTCTCATGTATTATGCTAGAGAAAGCACTATTATGCGTGAATTAAACCGAGCATTTCAAACAACGCCCATACTATTATCACAGTGCTATAAGCTCTCGGTTGTTTCTCAAGTTTTATCACCCCCCTCCATTCTTTACCCCCACATTGTCACTTCACCCTCAAAGTAATTTTATTTTCGCTAACTTTGTTTCCTGCGTTAGCAATAAAAAGCCGAGGTCACAGTAAAGCAAAGCTCTAAAAATGTAATAAATGCAATGTCTAGATACTCCTAGAATTTTTCAGAGCTAGTTATGTCAAAGGTTTTTTAACTTTCACTGTATTTAAATCAAAGTGATGGAAAGATCTTTGAAACTACATTTTGCTGCTTTCGACAATGCAAATAAAGTTTCAACAAGACTTATTTATATTCGCTTTGAGATATAGGGTAGGTAAAATTATTATTAAATTTAACAGTACCTATTGTTTTTATTTTGTATGTGGGTTTATTTGATGAGGCTAATTCCCTATTTTATTGTACGCGATAGATTTACGTTTCACCTCTATCTCAGCTGATGGTAAGTGACGATGCGGTAGAAGGATGAGCATGCTTACCTAGAAGATACAAATATTCACTCCTGACTTAAAGACATCCAGGTTAATGCGATCAGGGAATACAGATTCTGGCAAGGCGTTCCACTCTTTAGCGGTACGCCAAATGAATATAGAAGCAAAACACTTGCCGTGGCCGTGCCGGGGCTGCTTGCTGGAAAATGAGACTGGAACACGTGATATAGCATTGCGAGGCCACAGAAGAAATAAGAATTACTACCGGAATGCGTGAGCAGCTGACGCAACAACAGCAGACGACTAACGTTCAGACATATAGTACAACATCAATGCTACTGAAGCAGCTTTGCCAGCGCCCCAAGGCCGCAGGAGAAATGCACAACACACCCCAAGCGAGACGTCAGTGCTGGTCTCATCGCCCCCACATAGAATAAGAATAAGATATTGTAAGAGCCGGAAAATGACACAGGCACTAGCATATTTTTTATCCCAAAAAAGCATTGTTCCATGGAGTACATCTAGACTTAGAGTATCAATATAGAAATGAGCTTTAAAACTTCTAATCACGTACTTACAGCTAATTTTTTTAGTTAGTGGGAGGACTAACTCTTCTGCTAGTGTCCATCTGGGTTGTTACCACCGCTTTGCTCGTGAAGTCTGCCGCCAAGCAAAAGTGTGCAAGCATTACTGTGTTCCGGTTTGATGAGCAGAGTAGCCAGTGAAATTACTGGGCTTATGAGACTTAATACCTAATGTCTCAGGGTAACGAGCGCACTGCAGTGCCGCGCAGGCCTTTGTGTTTCAAAGTTCTGGGTGGCACTGCAAATGTTTTGGGCCAGCGTTATGCTTACCATCAGGCAAACGACCAGCTCGTCTCGTTACCAAATAAAATAAAAAAAATAAAAAAATTGAACCGTAATGGTTTCGCAAATTTTTTCGTTACATTCTCATCTAACCCAGTACAGAGTCGCTCTCGCAAAGAAATAGGATCCTAATGAAAATTCCATTTCCTGAGCAAATCTTGTAACAAATTAGAATTACAGCGGATCGCTGACAGAGGAGATGGCGGTGGACATCAATCAGCGCCACACCGCTTAGCGTTTAAATTAGGGCGTGTTTAACATCTGTGCCCACATTTACACCTTAATTTTCCCTTCGTTTAGAGGTATTTTAATGAAAAATTATACATATTCCAAGACATTTTCTGTAGCAGAATTTCTTGTACCTACTCGCACTCTGTCATAAACTTTATTATAATAAAATACTAAGCTGTGGAAACAGCCGATCATTCTCCTGCGGCGCAAGTACGGATCTTTTCGGTCGATAAAATTCGATAATATTCGATAAAATTCGATAATATTGACAGTTCAAATCCATAAAACCCACTGTATCGATTTGAACTGTCAATTTTATCGAATATTATCGAATTTTATCGACCGAAAAGATCCGTACTTGCGCCGCTTATGGGAAGGGCCGATCCAGTACGTTTTTTTTATTCTCGATGTGTTTAGCCATTATTCAAATTCAAATCCAGTTGCTCACATGGGCGCCAAGGAAGCATTCTTTAAAATGAGTAAGGAATTTTCCAAATCTGAGGTAACAAACATTAATAAAATTTACAAACCGAATTAGGGCCATCCTCTTTTTTTGGAAGTTGGTCAAAAATCGATCAACATTTGTGTATTATTTCATCGAGTCGATTTTCAGCTCGATCGCGAAATTCGATACGTTTTCCGCATGAACATTTTTATTTTCATCCGTTAGTTCTGGTTTACTGAACCGTAGAAAAGCTTATTTAACTTGATTTCGTTCACTTTTATACAAATTCACATTTATTTGATTTAACTGACAAGTATTTTTCTCTACAAAAGGCGGGAAATTGATATCCTACGTCAACCGAATCTTTAAGTAACCTACCTACCTAGTGAGTACCTCATCATATATTCATCAGATTTAGATGAGGCCAGGTACATTTCACTCAAGTTTTAATTCGCTGGCGTAAGAAAAACAGGTCTTTTTCGACCGTAGATCTACAAATGTTTTTATTTTTAACCGATTTCCAAAAAAGGTGGAGGTTATCAATTCGTCGGGTATTTTTTTTTATGTTTGTTACCTCATGTCTCGGTCATTTATAAACCGATTTGGAAAATTCTTTTTTTATTTGAAAGGGTATACTTTCAGATTAGTCCCATAGAAATTTCATCAAAATCGGTTCAGTAGTTTGTCACTGAAGTCGGTTCGTCGCTTTTTTAAAGCAATTTTTTCTTGTATTCTTCTTATCACAAATAACACGTGGACCCTATGGCAGGCCCTCTGGCGGGTCCCTATGTAATGTTCCCCAACATTACAATTAATAAAAAAATTATGATAACTATGTCCTTAAACGTAGTTTTTCACGGCCAAAACAACAAGATACATGTTTTTAGTTCACCTTTACGGCCCGCGTAGAACAAGTGACGTCGATGGTCTGTCCAATTTGTATGGGACGTTTTAGTGCTCAGTAGATACGCCCGACTTTGATTTTCGTTTTTGGCGTTTCATTCGATTTTCAGTTTTTCGATATAGACATTTGATTCTAATGAAAACAGAATTGATAGACATAAAAAATGGAGTCAACATCCCTATTAAACAACCTCATTAGATGAATGAACACATTAAGCTTTCTTCGATGGAACTCAGTAATTATAAGAGGCAAAGTGATGGTTCGATAAACCGGCCAAGTGCGATCGTCTCAGATCTGCTGTTATGCTATTGGTTAACGAGTTGTAGGCTACCTTAATTTTGACTTTAGATTCGAAAAGTTTTCAGCATAGGATTCTAAAATTAATATGAACATTATGAACTTTGTTAGTGGGAGGACTAACTCTTCTGCGAGTGTCCGTCTGGGTTGTTACCACCGCTTTGTGAGTGAAGTCTGCCGCCAAGCAGTAGTGTGCAAAAATAACTGTGTTCCGGTTTCATGAGCAGAGTAGCCAGTGAAATTACTGGGCTTATGAGACTTAATACCTAATGTCCCAGGGTAACGAGCGCACTGCAGTGCCGCGCAGGCCTTTGTGTTTCAAAGTTCTGGGTGGCACTGCAATTGTTATGGGCCGGCGTTATCCTTACCATCAGCCAAACGACCAGCTCGTCTCGTTACCAAATAATATAAAAAAAAATTAAAAAAGTAACGAGTTGTAGGCTTCCTTAATTTTGACCCTAGATTCATTATTAATTGCCACATCTTATATAATTAATCTATACATCTTCTATACAGATAAATAAAATTGAAGTGTCTGTTTGTAACGTCAAAATAAGCTTTTTACTAAATGCATCTGAAAGTATATACAGTACTACTAAAAAGAAAAAAGGCATTTTAAATTTTTTTATCTGTCTGTCTGTCTGTTTGTTGTTTGTTTGTTCCGGCTAATCTCCAAAATGGCTGGACTTTCACTGGCAAACAGCTGAGATTATAAAGAGTAACTTAGGCTAAACTTTTGTTAAAAAAAAAATTAGTGTTACCTCGGACCGAGACCGGGGAATAACATAGGCTACTTTTAATATCCCTGAATAATGCACAGTTCCTATGGGACGGCGGGTGAAACCGCGGGCAGAAACTAGAGCATTATAATAATTGTAAGTCTAATAAAATCTTAACTCCATTGAGCTTCTAGGCTAAGATTCAGAGACGATTCTAAGCGTAGACTTTGGCTTCCATATGTCAAAACTGTATAGAATTTTGACGTATGGAAGCGTGAGTCCGCTTAGATTCGTCTCTGAATCTCAGCCTTAGTGCGTACCGTGAATTTGTAAAGATATGCATGTAGTAATCCTAATATTACAAATAGCAAGCATGAATTTTTTCGCTGGAATAAAATAAAGGCTACATTTAATCTCGGTTATAATTTATATCCACCGGCATTACCACTGAGCTAATCATCGCTTCAAAAATCTAGATTCTGTCTCATTATCAATTTTTTATATTGCTTATGCTTTGGTTTTTACCACTATCCCCGAGTGTAAGTGCCGATGATGTTGATGATATACAATGCTTGCTTAAAAGGTAACCTATTCTCTCTGGACTTTAAAAACCAGCAAGTTATATCTATTAACTGAGCGGGACACAAAAACGCCTGCATGTTTATTGCATTCGCGTAGTAAAAGAGGCTAATTCGCTTGGACCTAATTATAAATATATTAATACTGGTAGCCGCAGTTAATTAGGTGGAGTTCTCTGGAGATTTCCACAGAAATCGTGCACTTTCCGGGAAAATGTAGGCTATGACACTCATTGGCCCATAAAAAATCATGTCGATTTGTTACTCCACGCGTGGAAGAAGAAATTAACTAACAAACACACTTTCGATGTGTAATATTTAGTTAAGTGAGGATAAGCGTGGCTTAGGCGACGTGTATCTTTTGTCCTAGTCCGATGATGAAACGGGATGGAGTAATTAATTAAATTGCGCAATCTAAGCTCGGATTGTACGCGATAGAGTACCGACAAAACTACCGACTTTACTCTCTCGAGTCTTAATCAACAGATTGGTTTATATTGGTTTTCCCAGTTATCTTTGCACCAGTCCGTTTCTATGTACACTGTACAGCCACGAGTTTTGCTTGTAGGAACGATTATTTATTTATTTTATTAAAGTATTAGCTGATACTCTATGTGCTCTATGTGCTGATTCTCTATGTCCTGAGGATTAAACGATATCTCTGCCAAATATAATACTTACCAATCGATTCAGTACTTTAGCTTTATGGAACAGAGAGACATTGTTACTTTCAGATTTAAAATATTAGTTTGCATTTTATTTTTACTTAATGCAATAGAAAAGTTTATTAATCTATCGAACTACGAATTGCACTCATTTATCTCATTATATACAGGATGTATATGTAAACGCGCTCAATATTCGAACACAATGTCGTATTGGATTCTTGAAAAATATAGGAAGTAATAAAAATCCATATCAATAAAAACATCTACAAAAATGTCATTAGACTTTGCAAGGTGATTACGAGAGGATATGGACACCCTAACGATAGTCGGTCAATGACACGCGATCCAGCTTTCTATGCCTTCCGCGCAGTTCGCGCCCGCGCGTCAAGCCTGCGGCAAATGTGGTGACTCCACTTTGTAATAATTAGGATATTTTATTGATACTAGAGGTAAAAAAACTATTTATTCATGTCGTATATCACCTATATATTCACCTCCTGAAAAATTTATACCGTTTACGTATAGACGTTATATATAACGTCCCAAATGTATACATTATCATCATCATCATGATCATCCATTGCTGATCATAGTCCTCCCCCATAGAATGCTACTTGGATGCCACTATATATTGCATGTATTTTTTACTAAAATAGCCAATGAAATATCGGCCATTAAAAACGTCTCATTGGCAAAATAATTGCCTAAAAAACAAGTTAATCTCGATAAAAATAAATTACGCCCGAACCTCATTTAAATAAGGCTGTGGAGAGCAATCCCATTCGGCGCGAAGAGGCTGTAATTGTCGTCGATTCTCAACGTCTCAGCGTCTGGATGCTCCACATTCAACCATGCTAATATTAAATAAATAATAAAATGTTTATTTATAAAAAAACTGGGCCGCAATTCTACTAAACATATGGTTTAAAAATGACAATGGTTTCATTGCAAAATGATCACTTTGATGAAGAGCATAAGAAAGTTAACAATGGTTTATTGATGACCGCCATTGTCATTGTCATTAAAAAAACGATTGTGCCACAAAATACCGAAAGTGCCTGAAGTGATTATTTGGCGAAGCAACCATTGTCATTTTAAACTATTTGTTTAACAGAATTGGGGTGGAGCTAGATAGTCCAACCATCTTGCCACAAAATATAATTTTAAACAACGTTTAAATGCCTGCTTAGCAACTAAAAGTTAATTACCGCAGCACAACTTTAACAACTAAAATAATGTAAGTCAGTACAATTACTGGCTTATGAGACTTAATAACTAATGCCTCAGGTTAACGAGAATGTGAAGAAAGGGGAAAGTGAGGAAATCGCAACAAGGTTCCATCCATCTAGATTTATTTCCCTCTAAAACACGTTGTGATAACATAACACGTAATTTCAAAGAATCCGTACGCTGTAAACTGGATAAAAAAAATTTTACTGTCTAAAGTGCTATATTAAAACGGTCACATCCATACTAATATTATAAATGCGAAAGTGTGTTTGTTGGTTTGTCCTTCTTTCACGCAGTAACGAAGCAACGGATCGACGTGATTTTTGGCATAGTTTATGGACCGGAAAGTAACAAGGCTACTTTTTATCCCGGAAAAATGCACGGTTCCTGTGGGAACGCGGGTGAAAACCGCCGCGGACAAAAGCTAGTACTCATATATACATAAAACTAAGTTTCGAAGAAAATTATACACCAACATTGAATGTTTGTAATTAATTGTATACACGCTCAAAGAGATCCCGGAATGTGTTGAAAAAGACAAATATTATTTTTGCATTTGGAGTTCGGTCTTATTTTGCGAAAGAATTCAGCTCAAAGCGTACCTATGTATAAAGTTAAGTGAAGTATACCTACCACTTACTGGTACGTATAGTTAGTTCGACTCCCGATGTTTGATTCATATATCTTTACTAACTTCTGCCCGCGGTTTCACCCGCGTGCCCTCGCGCACCGTGTATTTTTCCGGGATAAAAAGTAGCCTATGTTACTCTCCGGTCCATAGACTGTATCTATGTCAAAAATCACGCTGCTCCAGTGTCAGAAGATATACGGGTATAGGTACAAGACTTTATGCAAATAGAGCAAAAGGGAGCCATAAGGAAGGCCCAAACTCTGCGAACGGCGGCGAATCCCTAATTCCAGGTTATCAACCACATTGTTTCTGTAGAACAACTTAACAATCTTAACGCGTTGAGAGGTAGTTAAGAGATGCGTATCGTAAATGTGTAGTTTCAAACTAACATTTGGCGTTTGAAATATGCGTCAATATTGACAGCTGTCTAATTTACAACACTGTAAATTAAACAGCTATAATCAACATAGGGGAGTTTTGGCGGGAATGCGAAAATGTGCTGTTGTTGAGTTTGTGTTATTTACTAAAACCTATGTTTTATCGAGTGTTAATGTGTAATAATCCTACTTATATTTATTATTAATATTATAAATGCGAAAGTGTGTTTGTTGGTTTGTTGATTTGTTGGTTTGTTGGTTTGTCCTTATTTCACGCAGTAACGGAGCCAGTGATTTTTGGCATAGGTATAGTTTAAGGACCGGAAAGTAACATAGGCTACTTTTTATCCCGGAAAAATGCACGGTTCCTTTCGGAACGCGGGTGAAAACCGCGGGCAGAAGCTAGTACGTCAAAACCTTATAACCGGTTTCGCTGTTTGGTTCTAGAAATAACTTCGGAAGCCAACACTCGGCAGTGGTACGTAATCGAGAATTTTATTGAGATTGCCCGTACCTACATAAACATATTATTGCTATCGTCAACATATTTCATTCAATTTTCACCCTTCGTGAATTTAATTTGAATATAAATAAAAATACAATTTCAAGGAGACGCTTGGGTTTCAGCTCAGCTCACGATTATGTGTTCCGGTTTGATGAGCAGAGTATCCAGTGAAATTACTGGGCTTATGAGACTTAATACCTAACGTCTCAGGGTAACGAGCGCACTGCAGTGCCGCGCAGGCCTTTGTGTTTCAAAGTTCTGGGTGGCACTGCAATTGTTATGGGCCGGCGTTATGCTTACCATCAGCCAAATTACCAGCTCATCTCGTTACCAAATAACATAAAAAAAAATATGACTCGTCGTGCTTTACGACGACTTAACTAGTACATGATATCCTACTAGTTGCTGCCCGTGGTTTTACCCGCGTGGAGTTTCTCATAGGAACTCTGCTTTTTTATAATCTATTATCTATTTAACTTGCAATGTTTGTATGTATGTATCAACCTAAATTTGACCCACTTTAAAGTTTAACATGCATATGTAAATCGGATGACAATGTAATATAAGGATATCACAGAGCTGGTCTGATGATGGAGCCTGAAGGTGGCTATAGGAACTCTGTAAGGAAACGACGTAACCCCATCGAGTTTGGGCTCGTTTGGTACCTCTTTACTAGTACTTTGATCCTAGATGTTGTCCAGGGTCCTGATGATGGAACCGGGAGGCGGACACGAGATTACAATATCAATTACGTATTTCATAAAAGCTTATCTGGAATATTGTATTGTGCCACATAAACGTGTTCTGGGATAAAAAGTGGCCTAGTCAGATATACAAATTTAGTTATTTGTGGTCAAACGTTATATACGGCAATCTCATACTTATACATATATACTATACCACAAATAAATTAAATTGAAGTGTCAGTTTGTAATGTCAAAATCACAGATTTTTACTAAATGTATATGAAAGTATATACGGTACTCATAGCAAAAAAAGACAATTTATAATTTTATTGTCTATATGTCTGTTGGTTCCGGCTATAATCTCCGAAACGGCTGGACCGATTTGGACGAATCTTTCACTTGCAGATAGCTAATGTTATAAGGAGTAACTTAGGCTACGTGGGCGACTACTATCAAGTAATAGTATTATTAGTCATTACGAGCTACTAAAGCTAAGCTAGATCTTATGCTTCATTCGTTTAGCAACTTAGATTCTGATTTATATGGACCGAGGTTCTAGCATTAATTTGGCAAACAGTCTGCGATTGTAGGCTATCTATCTAGCCTAGACTAGGCTTATCTATCTACTGAATCACAGTGCTGAAGAAATATGACTTGTCGAGGACCTCCCTCGAGGCTTGCCGACAAAATTGTTTCGTGGAAATGTGATATTTTCGTCAAATTTAACAAATGAATGTGACACGAATTTGTCCCGTTTTTTTTTTGTTAAATTGACAATTGTCATGTTGCATGAAACACAAATTACATAATTACTGTGGTTTAAGAACATCACATTAACACAATAATATTGAAATTCGCAAAAAACTTATAATTTCCTCAACGTTGCATCTAAAAGTATCCCGAATTCAATGATTTTTATCATCCAATAGTAATTTTAAAGCCATCAGATTCTTTACATTTCAATGAATAAAATAATGTCTGACAACTATGTATTTAAACGCAGTTTTTCACGACCAAATCATCAAAATGCATGCTTTTAGTAGGTACAGCTTTACGCGGCCCGCGTAAAACATGTGACGTAAGATGTTCTACCCAATTTGTATGAGGCGTTTTAGCACTCAATAGATACGACCAATTTGACTCTCATTTTTGACGTTTCTAGCGTTGATTACCAGTGTTTTCGATATTTACATTTGATTTTCGTGAGGAAATGAATTGATTGACATCATTAAATTGGATGTTAGGCCCAGCCTCCCGGTGAGTGTTAGTGGACGAAGTGACCCGGGTGAGATCGCAAACATGTTTATGGAACATTTTAAAGTGCGGTCTCCCCTAAGTCCCTCAGCTTCTACGATCTATGCTGAGCCCGGTGGTCCAGGTGAGGAGCCGCTGCTGCGTTTTTCTGCAAACGAGGTGAAAACCACGATCATGAGAATGAGTGGGGGTAAGTCTCCTGGACATGATGGGCTTAGTATAGAACATATGAAATACGCTGGGGTTCATTTACCGAGAGTCTTGTCTCTGCTGTTCACGATGTGTATTAGTCATAGTTACTTACCACCAGACTTAATGAAAACCATCGTAATTCCCATAGTGAAGAACAGGACAGGAGATATCTCAGATAGGGGAAACTATCGACCAATATCCCTCGCAACGACGATAGCTAAAATATTGGACAGTATGTTTGATTCGTGTTTAAATAAATATTTAAAATTGCATGACGCACAGTTTGGGTTTCGGCCCGGACTATCAACTGAAAGCGCTATCTTAAGTCTCAAACATACTGTCCAGTATTACACAGACCGGAGCACGCCGGTATATGCCTGTTTTCTTGACTTATCCAAAGCTTTCGACCTTGTGTCTTATGATGTGCTTTGGAGAAAGTTGAGAGACAGGGGTGTACCGGTAGAATTGCTGGACATTTTTCGATATTGGTATGCCAATCAAACCAATAATGTAAAATGGTCCAACATGCTCTCGGATTCTTATAGGTTGGAGTGCGGGGTGAGACAGGGTGGTTTAACGTCTCCCAAGCTCTTCAATCTATATGTGAATGACCTTATAGTCGAGCTCAGCAACATGCGTGTCGGATGTAGGGTTGATGGTGTTACTATTAACAACATCAGCTACGCGGATGACATGGTGTTGCTTGCTCCGACTGCTGGAGCTATCGGTGAGATGCTGAGGGTCTGCGAGAGGTATGCGGCTGAACATGGGCTCATGTATAATGTTAAAAAAAGTCAGTACATGGTATTTAAGGCCGCCGGTAAATGTCCAGATTGCATACCTACACTTACCCTAAATGGCTTGCACATTGACAGAGTGTTTACTTTTAAATATCTAGGGCATTACCTTGCCGATGACCTTAAAGACAATGTTGATATAGAGAGGGAGCGTAGGGCACTGGCGGTCAGAGGTAACATGCTGGCACGTAGATTTGCCCGTTGTACGGACCAGGTCAAGATCACGCTTTTTAAGGCGTATTGTCAGGGTATGTACACGGGTAGTCTGTGGATCAGCCATACCAAAAGATCGTTAGATGTCCTACGCGTACGATATAATAATATTTTCAGGATGCTTTTGGGACTTCCGCGTTTTTGTAGTGCCTCTGAAATGTTCGCACAAAACCGAACTGACGGCTTTCATGCTGTCCTTCGTAAAAAAGTAGCGTCATTGATGAGGAGAGTACGGGCAAGTCACAACAGCATCGTGAGAACTATAGCAGAGAGACTGAACTCTCCCTTTGCGAGGCATTTCAGGAGGATGATGATTGAGTGAGGTGGGTGTGAGTGTAAGTACTCAGGTCCAACCTTTTTGATCGTCATCCTCCTGGAATGCTTCTATATTAATTGGACCTGTATAATTGTTTTATTTTTATTTCCTATTATTATGTACCTACTAACAAATATTATTTTATATGTGTATACTAACAAAATGGATCTTAGATATCTGGAAATAAATAAATATTTGAATTTGAATTGAATTGAATTAAAAAAATTGGGTCAACATCCCTATTTCACGCACGTGACGCCATGGTTTTTTGGGGCTTTAGTTTCTCAAGCGTCCGACGGTAAAAAGTAAAAAAAAAGCTCTGCTGCATAAAAACATTATATGAATAAACGGTTCTAAAAAAAAATAAAAATAAATAAATAAATTCTAGAAAAATACAAAACAAACAATTAATTTTATGTACATAGAATCATAGATAGAAAAAAACAAGCTTCCACCACCTGGTTCCTTCATCAGACCCTCGACACAAAGTGCAATCTATTGGATTCGTCAAAACGAATCAGATGAGCCCAAACTTGAGGGTTTTACTTGTAGGCAATGTAGAGTTCCAATACGCAAAACAATGTTCCTAAATGCCGTCCTTCAAGATGGGTGTCAAACGAGTTCTCGAAGGTCGGCAATCGATTGACAACGCCCCCAGTTTTGCAAATGTCCATAGGCGACGGTGACCGCTTACCATCAGGCAAGCGTCTGCTTGTTTGCCACTCGAAAAAGAAAGAAAAATTAAATAAATAAACGCTTACATTCATACCCCCGCACTAGGATTCCCTGTGTCGCAGGTGGCATGGACACACACAGATACACATCACAAACATCCAAGACCCAAGAACAAACTTTACGCTTACACAAAATCTGTCCCGGCCAGGAATCGAACCCGGGATCCCTACCAACTTAGCTACGGAGCCGTCGAAATGTCCAGCTCCTGGCTCCAGCATCAGATCAGAAAGTTTCATTTCGATACCACAATTAGAAATAGGTTAAAATTGACTTCCTTTTATTGCATAGTTACTCAGTCAGTTACAAGTGAAGCTAACAATTAAAAGTGTCTTAAAAATATATACAATTAGTACTACAATGGGCTATTATATTACCACTAAACGCTACATCTACCAGGCAATCTTTGGATGAAAATGCAATAAAAAAACTGGTTACCTACTCTGAGTTTTGTGTCACGCACGCTGTTCGATTTGGTTCGATGCAGTTTTGTGAATAACCTGTCAAATCATTCGCACGGGCGCCCATCGCGGGTGAATTGGGCGGAAACGGAGTGAGGTATGGACGGTATAGTAGGCATGGATTCATGAATAAATTCCGCTGTGGCTGATACAAGGCTCATATTTGGTTCGACCTATCCTGGTTTTGTTTGGAACACCGGACTCGATAAATCAAATATGTGCTAAATAAAATTGAATTGTTTAACCTTGGCCGGAAATCGATTGACACCGATTGATAGAAATAAACCTACTCGAATGTTCGTTCTAAAAGAACGCAGGCTAGATTCCAGTAGAAGATTTTTAAAATAGATTGTGGTTTTAAAGATTACGTGTAACAAAAATAAACTCGTAAAAGGTACTAGAGTTCCGCCTTCATTAAATACGGAACCCTAAAAAACAAAATGACAAACTTTACTTCACTATATTAGTGTAAACAACAGTGAACCTTATATCATTTTTAAAATATTTATATAATTCTTAAATAATATTAATAATGCTAAATTTTTATGTAAATTACCTACAATAGATGAAAGCGGCATGTCCCGCCATTCCTCTTTCTACCGCAAAAAGCTTTGACATTATAAATACCTACTCAAAAACTTTTTTTTTTAATCTACTTTTATTTAGGGGCTTTTCCCACATTGGTATGCCAGCCCCATCATACCCTAAACTTAATACTCAAAAACTTAAAAATGTTTGTAGGTATGTTTAACACTTTGTAAAAATGCAGTAAAACTCACAGTTACTACCGTAAATTATCTAATAGTAAAAGTACAAATTTTACATTTTCTATGAAAGTGAGATAGAACGTGATCAGTGACGATTGTGATGAGATTGGACGAGGTTCCTGAAGCTAAGATAAAGTTTTAAGGATTCTTTTATGATCCGCACAACTGAGTTTATTGGTAATAAAATGAATCCGTGAAGTATGGTAACTTGGTCTCCGAGACTTCCTCACCTATTTCATTTAATTATTTATCTATAGTACTCTCACAACAACACTCTACACTCTACTCTATTATACTCTTATCAAAAAGGTTTTTTTTATGCTATTTGGTAACGAGACGAGCTGGTCGTTTGCCTGATGGTAAGCATAACGCCGGCCCATAACAATTGCAGTGCCACTCAGAACTTTGAAACACTAAGGCCTGCGCGGCACTGCAATGCGCTCGTTACCCTGAGACATTAGGTATTAAGTCTCATAAGCCCAGTAATTTCACTGGATATTCTGCTCATCAAACCGTAACACAGTAATGCTTGCACATTACTACTTGGCGGTAGACTTCACGAGCAAAGCGGTGGTAACAACCCAGACGGACACTCGCAGAAGGGTTAGTCCTACCACTAACGTATTTTGCAAAGAAATAAAAAATAGCTAAATTTCACAATTTTCAGTTAGGAAATACCATAAGAGGATTTGTTTTATCAAACAGCCAGCCTTTTATATATAAAATTAGTCTGTTTTATCTCTACCTTTCGTTGAGCTAAGTACTTAAATTTTGCGCAACTTTATGCGACTATAACCTAATATACTCAAGCCCTTGAGATAAAGGGCCTTGACAGACAGAAGCACAACAAAGAGATCTTCTAAGAGGCTGTAGGTATATTTCAAGGAGATGGCATATTACATTATAACCTCGACATTTACTGGTATTTACTTATTATGTTTAGTTCTGAATATAGGTGTGATTGTGTTTGAACAATTTATTAAAAATTACTTTTAAACAAGCATCATTAAAAAAAACACGACTGCCCTGGCCAGTGCCACTGGGGAGGATGTAAGAATTCTAACGATACCTGATACACCCCAATCAGTTCAAACATTTAAAGTTATGGTGGAATAAAGAAACTTACATACATACAAACTTACTTGGACCTTGAAAACAATACACTCCTTTTTTGGGAAGTCGTGTAAAAATCAGAGTTTACCGATAAATAAAATTGCTGTTAAAAAAGCGGGAAACCAATGATGAAAATATCGCAACATATGAAATTTCATCCCCCATTTTGCCACACTTAGGGGTGGTATTCTTTTACAAAATATATTTAAGAACCAAGCTTGATAAATCACCTACCACGCTTTCCCGAATAATGCGAAAGAACTTGACGGAAAGGTAAAGTGGAAGAAATATTTCGAAAACGCTATCTATCGAGTGAAGTTCTTGCTCTGAGGAACTCAAGTCAAGACCTACTGTGATAAAGTATAGACTAGGAGCTAGATGTTTTCAGTTCAAGGTATTATCCAATTTTTACTATTCATATGTGTAAGACGAACCTTTATGACCAACTGACAAGTTTTTTTATACTAATAGGTCGGGGAAAAAGTTTCTTCGCATTTTTTAAGAAAATTCAAAACATTTTTTAATATAGTTTATTTACATTTAACTAAAGTATGTAGGTACCATTTTGTTCGATAACTTTTTGCCATCTTGTAGGTAGGGACATGATCCCATTGCTATATAAATTTTGGGACTTCTGATCAAAATACCGCGACAAGTGGTTTTGGCAGTCCTCTCGTGATGTTAACCTGACACTGCCTAAAGAATTCTGAAGAGACCGAAACAGGTGGAAATCTGAAGGTGCAAGGTCAGGACTATACGGCGGATGCATTAACACCTCCCAGCCAAACTCTCTTAATTTTTTCTGAGTGGCTAAAGATGTGTGAGGTCTAGCGTTATCATGAAAAACCATGAAAATGAAAACCACACCCCTTCTGTTGATTAATTCCGGCCGCTTTCTCTCAACTTCTTGCTTTAATCTCATCAGTTGTTCGCAGTAGAGTTCAGAATCGATGGTCCTGCCTGGTGGTAACAGCTCATAATGAATAATGGCCTTCCAATCCCACCACACACACAGCATCACCTTGTTACGAGTTAACCCGGGTTTCGCCACAGTCTGTGAAGCCTGACCGGTCTTTGACCACGACCTTTTTCGCACGTTCTTGTCGTACGTGATTCACTTTTCATCACCAGTTATCAGCTTCTTCAAAAATGGTTCGGTTTCATTACGTTGTAGTAAAGAATCACAAATGAGTACACGGTTCATTAGGTTTCTTTCAGTGAGCTCGTGAGGTACCCAAATATCGAGCTTTTTTGTGTACCCAGTTTTTTTTCAAATGCGCCAAAACTGCTTTGTGGTCAATTCCCAGTTCTTCAGCTACGTCGTAACTACTGATATGCCGATCTTGTTCCACTTTTTCAAAAATGGCATCCATTTTATCCGTAATAGGGCGACCAGAGCGACGTGCATCTTTGAGATCAAAATTTCCGGATTGAAAACGCTTAAACCAAATTTGTGCTACTCTCACAGACACTGCACTAGGTCCATAAACATCGCAAATTTTTTTCGCGGCTTGCGTTGCATTTTTACCTTTTTTGTAGTAAAATTTTAAAATGTATCGAATTTCTTCATTAGATTCACTCATTTTGACAGTACGAAAAACAAATGAAAATCATACATTTTCCTAATTTGAATTTGGAATTATGTTCTTTAAAATTTAAACTTTCATATGATACCAAAAACAGCCAGATACAAATAGTATAGCCAAAGAGATTTTATTACAAGTTCATACATACTATAATGCGAAAAGACTTTTTCCCCGACCTAATATTTAGGTTAACATTTGACCACTATCTCGTGTGACTTTAAGCGACGATGTGGTCGGAGATGCAACTGGCTTTCTTCATTATAAAATGAATGCTACATTGGCCGGCCTTTTTTTTAGTTTTACTGGCAACTATGAAAAGCGTTCAGCAGACTCTATTCTCAATAATGAAACAAGAACGTGAGAGGTCGGGACACCGTCACAGAATATATAATAGGTAATACCTACTACACCGCCCTGAATGCATATTGACTTAGCTTGATAAGTAATTGAGTATAAGATACGCTACATACGGTTCACCAACCGTTTTGTACTTAAGTTCAACATGAACTATGTTTAGCTCACGAACCTGGGTTCAAATAGCTAAGTTATTAAGGTTATTTTTTTGTGAATATTTTGTAATTCGCGTGCTTAAATAACAAACAATAAAGCTAATTTACAGCCTTAGTTTGACTTTGAAACTAACCCAATTTTAAATAGTTAATAAGTATACTACATAGTTTTGACATACTTTTTATCCCGGAAGAACTGTTCCTTTGGGGATCTGCTCGTGGTGTACTATTACTTACTCTGTGACGCGGTTGAAACCGCTGGTAGCAGCTAGTATTACTAAAAGTACCTATAGACGAAAGATGAAATAATTTAGTCAACAAAGCAACATGAAAAAATAATGATCAGCAATACCTATAGCTGTGTTTTTGGAGCGAGTGTGGCCGAGCGGGAACTTGTGCGACTTTCAACCTAACACACCATAGTCCAAATCTCGTCTCGGCCAGCACCAATGACTTATATCAAGTTATCTGTGGATTATTGACGCTCGCTCTAAAACAGTGAAGGAAAACATCGTGAGGAAACCGGCATGTTCAAGAATCACAATATTCGAGGACATGTGACATCCACCAAGCCGCACTGGGCCCGCGTGGTGAATTATGGCCCATACCTCTCTCTCTGAGAGAAGGCCGGTATCCCAGCAGTGGGAGCGTAAGAGGTTGATAACGAATACCTATATTGTTACAATGATCGAAGCGAAACTAATTGATAGAAAACCACACAAAAAACAAACCGACCAGAAGTAATATGACTGTGGGGATGTCGAAGGGTCGGTGTTCTGAAGGGATAAGTAACACCAGACTGCTAAGTTACAACTGATTATTTATTTGATTTTTTTTTTTTTTTTTTTTTTTTTTTTTTGAAGGACCGTGCTGTTGGTCTTGCGACCTCTACAGCGTCACCGGACTGTTGGAGAGCGCAGAAGGCGCTCAGCCCGAAAAAAGTGTGTTTGTGGCGACTAGCGCAAGGGCACCGCGTGGGATCGAACCACGTCGGTACGGACCTCGGCTTGGGCCGTCGCCGTGAGAAAGGGAGGATCGGGAGAGAATAGCCCCGGCCGCACGAGTGCAACCGTTTAAACTAGGCTCTAATCTAGCTAAAGCTACTTCTCGCGGGCCCGAGGTGGGCGCTCGCGGAATTTCGTGTATGTGTGTGAGGTGTGTATGACTCTAGTTGCCTCGTTCCAAAGCCTACACCATCGAGAAGAAGGGCAAGAAACTCGACGGCGGAGTGAAGCTCGGTCCCTACAACCTAAGCTATCTGACGAAGAATCGTCCTCGCCGGCGAGGACGATGACTTCTAATTTGGTACCCAATACCAATACCGAAGACTGAAGGTCCACCTGCACCAGCATATGAACTGGTGCTAGGGTTTGAGAGCACGGGCGAACCCAGCGCGGCCGACACAACGGCCGCGATGGAATCGTCCGGATCGCCCAAGATATGCCGAGGGCGGCGACGACGGAGCGGGGGGACTGTCGGGACGTAGTTGGCCGCTTGGACCACAAGAGGGTTGGGGTGATGGGGAGCCTTGTCAAAGTGACGACGGCTGGCGTCCTTCATATACTGAAGGATAGACGGGAGTTCTAAGTCGCAGTGCAAGTCGGAATTGCGCTGATAAGGCTCAGCGCCGACCGCTTTGCGAATAAAGCGATTCTGAATCACTTGAAGTCTATGGATACGGTAGGATGCGGCATGAGCGAACGCGACAGATGCGTACGTCATGACGGGTCTGATGCAAGTTTTGTAGAGTGTCAGCTTATTTCTAAGTGACATCTTACTCCGCTTGCAGATCAGAGAATGAAGGCGGCCTAGGATAAAGGCCGCCCTGTTGCGAACACGAGAGATATGTTTCCCGAAGTTGAGTCGATCGTCAAGGATGACACCTAGGTACTTTGTCGTGCGCTCCCAGGGAATGGGTTCGCCGAACAAGGAGAAGGGCTTAACGCCACGAAGTTTACGGCGTTTCTCGGAAAAGCACATCGCTGCGCTTTTCTCGGGATTCACCGCAATGCGCCACTTCCGAAACCATTCACCGAGAGCGGTGAGCGCCTTCTGGAGGTGGGCCTTCGCTATGCGGGGCTGCCAACCGGAGCAATAGATAGCCGTATCGTCTGCAAACAGTGCGATATGCACGTCTGAGTCGGTAGGCTTGGGCATATCGCTGGTATACAGCGAGAATAGAAGGGGCGAGAGCGCGGAGCCCTGAGGGACTCCGGCTAAGAGGGGGCGAGGAGTGGAGCGGTCTCCCTGTACGCGGTAGCGAAAGCTTCGCTCCCGGAGGAAGTCTTGTAGGATGCGCACAAGACGGTCTGGCACTCCGAGTTGGTACAGTTTGAAGATCAAACCGTTGTGCCAGACTTTATCGAAAGCTTTCGCTATGTCCAAAAAGACGGCAAGTGTCCTTTTGGCTACACGGGGGGCGTTAAAGCCTGCGAGAATGTGCTCCGTGATGCGGTGCACCTGTTGGACGCAAGAGTGTTTGGCCCGAAAGCCAAACTGCTCGTCTGGAAGGAGTTTATGTTCGTGGACATGGGACCAGAGACGTCTCACAAGGAGCCGCTCGTAAACCTTCCCCAGAGTGCTGAGGAGGCTGATAGGACGGTAGCTAGAGGGTTCTGTAGCCTTCTTGCCGGGCTTGTGGATGCCGATGACGTCGGCGGACTTCCACGCGGTGGGGAAATGGCAATTGCTCATAGCAGCATTGAAGATGCTAACTAGGAGGTAAATCAGGGAGACCGAGAAGTGCTTGACTACCCTGTTACTGATACCATCAGCACCAGGGGCCTTGCGGATCTTGAGGTTCTTGAGGATCGACTCAACCTCTGAGACAGTGACAGGCTCCAGGGGAGGGTCGGCGGGCGGGAGGGAGGCGCGACGTTCGACTTCGCTGTCCACCGCATGTAGGTGGGCAGGGTCAACGTGATCGAGAGTGGGTGAGCACTGTGCTCCGAGACTATCAGCCAGACATTCGGCTTTTTCCTCGTCATCGAACGCAGGGGGGAGGTTGACTCTAGTAAGAGGGGGCATTGAAGTGATCGTGTCTGCTTTCAGGGCTCTCGCCAGCCGCCAGTATGCCTGGTGGGATGGCGTGAGTCCCGACAACAGATCGTCCCACTTCTGGTCGCGGAGGTCGCTAAAGCGCTGCTTAACAGCACGCTCTAAGTCGCGCAAAGCTCTCCTATTGTCGGGGGTAGGTGTCGAGTCGTAAGCCCTAGTGGCCGCGTTCTTTGCCGTCAGCAGCTGTCTCGCATCCACCGGCAGGACCCAGCGGTGGTCTTCCAACGCTGGGACCTGCCGGGAGGATTCACCTACGACGGTGTTGAGATGACTGCTGAGCGCATCGATCGCGAGGGAGATGTCGTCAACTGACTCGATGTTATCGGGGATTCTGTCCAAGTCCGGTGAGCTGGTCGCTTTTAGGGCTTCCCCTAACTGCGCCCAGTTCACCATGGTCTTAGTCGGGGGAGCGGAAACTGTCGGGTCAGGGCCTAGTCGCATTAGGACGGGGCGATGGTCGGAGTCAAGTTCGTGTACCACTTCTAACGAACGTAACCGCAGAGTTACGCCCTTTAGGAGTGCTATGTCCAAGATTTCTGGTCGGTGGTCATCGTTCCAGGGGAATCTTGTCGGGGTCATGGGGGCTAGGACGTCAAAGTCCAAGGACTCGACTAGGCCATCAAGGATCCTACCATTGGGGTTGGTGGTGTTGCAATTCCACGTGACGTGTTTGCTGTTGAAGTCGCCTGCCAAAATGACAGCGTCTCCCAGCGAAAGGAGTGCCTCGATGTCACTCCTGAGTATGGGTTTGTCGGGGGGTTGGTAGCAAGACGCTATGGTGAGCGGTTGATGACCGGTCATCCCTAGGCGGCAACAAGAGGCTTCTAGATTGACCAGGGGAGGAGTGTCTATAGGGATGCAGTGAAGAGCCCTTCTGTGATAGATAAGGGTACCGCCCCCGCGGGCGGTAGTCCTATCATCACGGACCAGACAGTAATTTGCGATCCTAGGATCGCGCATACTCGGTTTCAAGAAGGTCTCCTGCACTAGCATCACATCGACCTGATGGGATTATTTATTTGAGGCTTTCTCATATATTTATATGAAAATCTAATATTTGACGTGCATTGCGCGTTCGCCTGTCCTGCTCTGGCCCGTGCGTGTTGCTCTTCCGTCCCTCTCGCACACTATAAATATATACGGGACGAGGCGCGCGTGGAAGGCAGTGGCCACGCGCAACGCGCGCGTGATGCACGCGCTCTGCGTCCCCACATCACTCCCCCTCAAGCGAAGCGTACAGTGGGCTTCACCACTCGGCCTGATCTCGTCACGTGGGGCTGACTGGGGGCATCTCGAAGGGCAGAGCTGCTTCCATCTTCGTGTGCTACATCGTCACTGTTCTCGATGTAGGCGGGCTTGAGGCGATCTAGCGATACGACGGAAGTACGAAGCGGTAGGCGTAGCTTGAAGTACTTGTCGTAGCGCTTGATTATTTCGTAGGGACCGTCGTAGGGTGGCGTTAGCGGTGCGCGTACTGCGTCATTTCTTACGAACACATGTGTGCACGTCGCGAGGTCCTTGTACACAAAAGGCTCTGGTTGTGCATTCTTCGATCGTGGTGCTGGCCTCAGCGTTGCCATCGTTTCCATTAAACGGCGCACGTAGTCATTGTCTACGTTGTCTGTAGTACTGGCCGGTACTATGAAGTCCGCTGGTATGCGTAGCGTAGCTCCGTAGGTCATCATTGCCGGGCTTAGGTTGCTATTGGCGCGTAAGGCTGTGCGCAGACCCAATAGAACCGTAGGCAACTCGTCTGTCCATCGTGTGGTGGCACCGCGTGCCATTAGAGCTGTCTTCAGAGTTCGATGCCATCGTTCAATTTGCCCGTTTGATTGTGGGTGATAGGCAGTAGTTCGGATGCGAGTGATGCCGAATCTCTTCATCAGCGTGTTGAATAACGCTGATTCGAACTGTCTTCCTTGGTCGCTTGATATTCTTAAAGGCACGCCGAATCTTGCTATCCAGTTCTCGTACAGTGCCTTGGCGACGTTCTCAGCAGTAATGTCTGTCAGCGGCACGGCTTCAGGCCATTTGGTGCAGCGGTCAATAATGGTCACGCAGTAGCGAAAGTCGTTAGATAGGCGTAGCGGACCGATTATATCGATGTGAATATGTTCGAAGCGTTGAGACGGTGGAAATTCGCTTAGCGGCGTTACGACGTGACGATTGATCTTTGCTCGTTGACAATCCAAGCACGCTCTTGTCCACTCGCTGACATCGCGATTCATTGCAGGCCAGAAAAATTTCGTATTGATTTGCTTCCGTGTCGTTCTCACGCCTGGGTGACATAAATCGTGTTGCGCTTTGTATGCAGCATGCCGATATGTCTTGGGCAGGTATGGTCTCGGTGTTCCAGTCGACATCTCGCACTTGATTGGTCGACTCAGTCCAGGTATCGTGACGTCAGTGAACTTCAAGTTTTGTTGGTTCATAAGTTGTTTCAATTCTGGTTCGTTATTTTGATCTGTAGCGAGTTTCTCGTAGTCGATTGTAGTAGGGCATCGTATGTCTTCTATACGCGATAGCGCGTCAGCTACGGCGTTGTTTTCACCTTGCACGTATTTAATGCTAGTGCAAAACTGGCTTATGAAGTGAAGTTGTCGTTCTCGTCGTGGTGTGTCGCTATTGGTCGCCGTTCGTGTGAGCGCGTTACTGAGCGGTTTGTGGTCCGTGAAAACGGTGACGTCGCAGCCTTCAATTAAGCGACGGAAGTGTTTAATAGCTGTGTAGATAGCTAATAACTCCCGATCGTAGACGCTGTAGCGACGCTGTGTAGCACTCATTGCTTTGGAAAAGTATGCGAGCGGTTTCCACTCGCCATCTACGTTTTGTTGTAGCACTCCGCCGAGACTGTGATCAGAGGCGTCCGTCATGAGAGAAAGTGGGCAGCTGGGAATTGGATGTGCCAGCGTTGTAGCCTCTGAGATGCTTTGGCGGCATTTTTCAAAAGCTATGTCTGCTTCTTTTGTCCAGTCAATCTCTGTCTTGTCGCTTCGTTTCGTGTTGTGCAGGTACTTGTTGAGTTCGCTCTGTAGTTCAGCTTGATTTCGTAGGCAGCTCCGGTAGAAATTTAGCATGCCGAGAAAACGACGTAGCTCGGCGATTGTCTTGGGCTTCGGATAGTTCGTTATAGCTTCGATGCGTTCTTCGGTTGGTCTGATGCCTTGGGATGAAACTTCGTAGCCGAGAAAATTTAATTTGTCTCGTCCGAATTCGCATTTCTCCATCTTCAGTGTGATGCCATATTTCTGAAGGCGCTCCAGTACTTGTCGCAGGAGTATTTTGTGGCTGGCCTCATTTTCCGAGTACAGCAGAATGTCGTCAACAAAACAGTAGCAATCAATGCCTCGTAGTACCTCGTGCATGAATCTTTGGAACGTTTGACTTGCGTTGCGTAATCCAAATGGCATACAGTTGAATTCAAACAGGCCAAACGGAGTTGTGATGGCTGTCTTCTGTGCGTCTTCTTCGGCCAAAGGGATCCAGAAATAGGCCATTTTTATGTCGAGCTTCGAGAATACAGTCTTATTATACAGTTGATAGTTGAAATGGTCGAGTCTTGGTAGCGGGTATCGATCGACAAGTGTGGCTGCGTTGAGTCTTCGGTAATCCCCACAAACTCGTAAGCCTCCATCTTTCTTTTTCACGATGTGTAGAGGGCTCGCCCATGGACTCTTAGATGGTTTACAAACGCCCATCTCTAGCATGTGGTCAAATTCTTCCTTTGCGGCCTTGTATTTGTCGGGTGGAAGCGGGCGGGGGCGGGCGAAAAGTGGCGGTCCTGTCGTCTCAATGTGGTGGACGACGTCATGTTTCGGTGGCTCCTTCAAGGACATCGGTCGTAGGACATCGGGGTACTCCTTCAGTATGTCGTAGTACGTTTGATCAGTGCTGATGACATGTACAGTTTCATCACATGTTGATGTTTCGAAGGCGTTGATGGATAGTTCCGTAACTCTGTCGACTAGCTTCTTATTATGGAGGTCGACGAGCAGCTTGAAATGTCGTATAAAATCAGCTCCCAGGATCGATGTTTTCACATCTGCGACGACAAAGTTCCACAGGAAACTACGCCGTAGACCAAGATTCAGCCTGAGCGTTTTCTCTCCATACGTAGTGATCGGCGTATTGTTTGCGGCGTATAATTTGTAGGCGCTTACACAGGTTCCTTTACGTTTGTTTGTTGCCGCCAAAACTGATATGTCGGCGCCTGTGTCTACGAGGAAACGTTCTCTCGTGTCGCGATCGAAGACACATAGGCGGTTTGTATGGGAAGAGACACCGACTTCCGCCAACGTCGATGTCAGATCTAGTTTTCCGACGGCTTCGTCTTCCTTCTACAGCACGGCGATTCGCAGCGCTTCGCTTTGTCACCGAATCGGTAGTGGTATTTGCATTCCCACGTTGGATCATCAGGCTTCAATTTCCTTTGACGCGATCTTGATCGTGAGCGAAATGGACAGCGATACAGATGGTGGTCTTGTCGCTGGTGAGAGCGACCGCGTAGTTCGGCGATTTCCAGGCTCAGCTTTTCAATTTGTTTCGTTAGCACCGAAACGGCAGCGAGGTCTAGTTCTGACTTCATGTTTAAGTCTTCGTTTCCCTGTTCCATTTTTTTTATCGGGGTCACCAATGTGGGGATGTCGAAGGGTCGGTGTTCTGAAGGGATAAGTAACACCAGACTGCTAAGTTACAACTGATTATTTATTTGAGGCTTTCTCATATATTTATATGAAAATCTAATATTTGACGTGCATTGCGCGTTCGCCTGTCCTGCTCTGGCCCGTGCGTGTTGCTCTTCCGTCCCTCTCGCACACTATAAATATATACGGGACGAGGCGCGCGTGGAAGGCAGTGGCCACGCGCAACGCGCGCGTGATGCACGCGCTCTGCGTCCCCACATGACATATCTAGTTACAAGAACAAATAACTGAGATATCTAAACCCATTTGTTTGGGATGAGTGGATTGATTAACGTCAAGGTTTATCTAGAACAAAGATATGTGACCTAGATGAAACCTAGAGTAAATAAAATAAGAGACAGTCGCATCGAAAAACCCATTTTACTTATGTATTTTAGTTGTGTACACCGTTTTTTGAGAACTTCAACAAATTGTTCTCTCGTGTCGATTCCGTCATCTCATACCTAAACCTAATTTTAGTTCCAATCTCTCTTTCTAAACGAGAACTTGAGAAAGAGATGTAATTTTAGACCTGACAAATTAAACCACTTGCTTGTATCTTTATTAGTGGGAAGACTAACTCTTCTGCGAGTGTCCGTCTGGGTTGTTACCACCGCTTTGTGAGTGAAGTCTGCCGCCAAGCAGTAGTGTGCAAGCATTACTGTGTTCGGGTTTGATGAGCAGAGTAGCCAGTGAAATTACTGGGCTTATGAGACTTAATACCTAATGTCTCAGGGTAACGAGCGCACCGCAGTGCCGCGCAGGCCTTTGTGTTTCAAAGTTCTGGGTGGCACTGCAATTGTTATGAGCCGGCGTTATGCTTACCATCAAGCAAATGACCAGCTCGTCTCGTTACCAAATAACATTAAAAAAAACTAGTAAGTATAAATTTACGGCCATGAATTTAGTGGCGTCTAATTTATCAAGGATAGAAGATATTTGACAGCAAAGAGAATTTTAACTCTCTCAAACATGTTTCATCTCTTTCTCATCTTATGTATTGCTAAAAGAGAGAGTGAAACTAAAATTAAGTTTAGGTATGAAACGACAGAATCGACACCAACGTTAATCATTTTCCAGAAATGTTATTGTCATGTTAATTTTATCATCCGAGCTAATAGTATTCCTATCAAACGATTCTAATGCAAAATAAGTTACTGAATAAAATATTTATGTATAAAGATCCTAGAACTTGATAAATTCTAATAACCACTTTTCGATCATGTGCAGTGTCTAGACGCGGCGGGCGTGTGAAAGTACCTAATGTAGAACACCCTGAAACCGATCAAGCATCGACTATACACAAATAAGTAAAAGTACCTCGTACCTACCTACTTATCTTTTAAATCTTTCGCAAACTGTACCTACTCGTATTATGACAAATACAATTTGGTCGGAACGGCGAGGTTAGAGGAAGCCCTGAAATTTTGATGGTCAATCGTTAGCTAGCAGACCCATTTTTATCGTAATGCTACACAAGTAAATAAACACATATTTGAGCAAATGAAATTGGGACTATAACCACAAAAAATAAATTTTAGGTGCCTGCTGAACTTGACAGTTTCTAAAGATAAAACGATTAGAAATGTCACAACAGAATAGAGTTAGAGAACGGTTAGACACTTAAATCAAGATATGTGGTTGCTTAAATTTAAACACGCTGTTTAACATAGGCTTAGGATATGTTTTATTTTTTTATGTTAAGACCGTACAAGTTTTAGAGTGATACTATAAGTACCTAATTTAGTGTAGGTTACTTGATTGCACGGCCGCAGGCGGCGTACGATGGCGTCAAGTGATTCAATGGGGCCCCAGCAAGCCACAAACTTTTTCGACTAAAAAAATATCGCAAAAATGTTCCCTAAATTGGGCCCACGCATTTAAAACTATACACTTCCATTTTTGCATTTGGTCCATAAAAATATTTAAATAGTTATTAATAAGTAGTCAAAAAATCTCAATCTCTCAATCCCGTTAGATTGAGAGATTGAGATTCAGTCAATTTATCAAACTAATAAATGAACGGGTATTATTCTGTCTCGCAGACGGTTTCGACAAGCGAAGATTATCCAGTATCATTAATTCATTGCCATCTGCAACTGCAATCTTCTCACAGCTCTAACAGAAAACATTAATTTCGATACTGTAACAGTACATTACTAACTAGCTCTACAGACAATAAGATAACAATCGCAGCAATTTGAATTAGACGTTCTGTATAACAATCACGTAGAGTATGAGTTGAGACGCGGGCTATCACGTACGCAGTATTGAGAAGGCATGGCAGTTGACGCAGCCACAACTCACGAGCGTATGTTTCGAGAGAAAAGAAAACTCTTAGCTCTAGGAACACAGCTGAATCTCCCGAATTTAAATTTCACGCTGCCTCTAAATTAGTATTTTAAAAGCTATTATCTTTTAAGCTTTCGGATGTAAGTGCAAGTCTGTACCTGTAACGCATTTTGTAGGTGTCTGAAGCAACCAGAACAGTGTCGGGGAGGGTATCACCAGCGCTGCATACTCTTTTTAGATGAAGCAACGTGCTGTTGGACCAGCACCTCCAGCACCTGGACAGCGTCACCAAGCATTGGGACAGTGCAGATGGCGCTCAGCTCTCTAAAATACGGTGTGTGGCGACTAGCATAGGGGCACCTCTTGTGGTAAACCACTCAGTTCAAATCGAGCCTCAGTATATCGACGGTGATACAAGGGTCAGGAAAGAATAGTCCCGGCGAAAGCGTCCGTTGGAAGTGGGTTCTAATCTAGCTAAAGCTACTTCTTCAAGTCTGGAAGCGGGCGCTTGCGGAAGTTGTAGTGAGTCAAGTTGCCTCGTTCCAAAGACTACACCATCGAGAAGAATGGCAAAAAAACTGATGAAGAAGATGACTAAGGACGGCAGAGTACGGATAAGTAGCCATGCCACGTCATGGATAAGTAGCTACGAATGTTACGTTGAATGCTACATGCGTGAATGTTCAAATGTTCACCAATCAACTGTATGTATACTCGTAGCATGAGCGGTTTTGTGCTCAGGCTTAAGTTCAGAGAACTCAAAAAGTTTTGCGATAACTATAAGTATGGCTAAAAGTCATGATCGGCTGAATGAAAAAATATGCACGCATTACTATTTTCCGGTTTGATTAGCGAAGGAGAGAGCTTATGAGACTTAACAACCCTAATGTCTCATCTGAGGGCCATGCATTGCTATGCAGGCCTTTGTATTTCAAAGCTCTAGGTGACACTGCCTGGCGTTATGCTTACCATTATGACTCGCTTGTCTCCTTATCCAATACAAAAAATATTATCAACCTCTTGGCTCCTTGATTGTGCCAGTGTTCACTAATATGCCGCCAAATGGTACGCTTATATATATCTACCCTCCGCGATAATAATAATTACTGATGATTTAAGTCACTAATTGCTAGACGCCGTGATTATGCTAATTAATTGTGAATTATAGTAATACGATCAACACAGATCAAATATTGAGCTGATATAATTGGCATCTTATTGGTGGATTAAGTTTAATAACCTGTAAGACCGGTCTTCTCTCAAAGAGAGACAGTATGGACCATAATCCCCATTGCGGCTTGGTGGATGTCACATGTCCTCGAATTTTGTGGTTCTGGAACATGCGGGCTACCTCACGATGTTTTCCTTCACCATTTTAGAGCGAGTGTAGTAGAAAATTACTAAGAGCGATTGTGAAATCCACACATAACTTGATATAAGTCATTGGTGCGGTCTAGTCGACATTCGAACTATGGTGCGTCGGGTTGAAAGTCGCACAAGTTCCCGCTCGGTCACACTCGTTCTCTTTGAGCTAATAAATATTAATATCATATTTGTTCCTTGGTGACTTACCAGCGACTTTTTTTCCTATTGCTTGCTCTTCATTGCACCAACAATCACGTTTTAACGACATTAGACAAGTAAGATTGCTTTAAATAAATAAATATCTGTTAGTGGGAGGACTAACTCTTCTGCGAGTGCCCGTCTGGGTTGTTACCACCGCTTTGCTCGTGAAGTCTGCCGCCAAGCAGTAGGTGCAAGCATTACTGTGTTCCGGTTTGATGAGCAGAGTATCCAGTGAAATTACTGGGCTTATGAGACTTAATACCTAATGTCTCAGGGTAACGAGCGCACTGCAGTGCCGCGCAGACCTTTGCGTTTTAAAATTTTGGGTGGCACTGCAATTGTTATGGACCGGCGTTATGCTTACCATCAGGCAAACGGTCAGCTCGTCTCGTTACCAAATAACATTAAAAAAATGAAAAAAAAAATGATTCTCAATGATGTCCAGAGTCCTGTAGATGGAGCCGGATGGTGGCCACGAGGATACAGTACCAATTACGTATTTTACAAAAGCTTGTCTGGAATAATATGCTTTTCCACAAAAAACTTGTAGTCAGCCAAATCTACACGAGAAGGTAAGTGGGTGTACGTACGTGCTGTGTCAAGGAGAAGTCTTCTGCATCTGACCCAATTCGAACCGACTATCGAACGATAGCCTCCTTACACCTATTATTATTGTGAATAAGTAATATCACTAAATAAGTACCTAGAAATTAAAACCAAGCGGTGAGACTCTAGTCAGTACCTACCTATAATAGACTGGATCGGCCTTGTACTATTTGTATCTATGTAAATCTTATAACTAAAAGCAATTCTTGTATATAAATATATAAATTTATATTCGACTACCTCAAAACGAAAACGGCTCTAACGATTTGGATGAAATTTTGTGTTTAGATAAGGTTTCGCTTTATAAGTTTACCTAGTTACTCCTTGTAACATCAGCTATCTGCCAGTGAAAGTCCGGTCAAAATCGGCCCAGCCGTTTCGGAGATTACCCGGAACAAACAGACAGAGAGACAAAAATTTTAAAAATGGCTGTTTTTGTGTAGGTCCCGTATATACTTTCATATGCATTTAGTAAAAATCTGTTATATTGATATTACAGACACTTCAATTTTATTTAGTTTTATAGATTTATTTTTTTAACTTAACAGCGGCGCTACGGAAGTCCAAACGATAAATTTGCCGATCCGAAAAACTGATAAATTTATCGAATGTTGCGAGTACCGAGTCTGATCGTAAAGTATTGTAGTAGCTTTATATTCTCTTTGGATTCGATCTAGCTATTCGATAACTTTTGTCGGTTGTATCAAGGCTCGATAAATTATATAAAAAATCGTTTAAACCCATTTTATCGATTTGAAGTCTCGACCATTGATAGGCGACCTGCATCGATCAGCAGCCAACCTCAATACTTACCCAGCATCGCCTTTTACAAAATCCGTTGTAATAATGCTTAAATTACGATAAAAATACCAAGGAAGTAAATTATTATTTTATACAGTATGTTATTTGACTTGATCGCGGACTTTCCGTTACACCATTACATCATAATCAGCCTTCAAATTGACTCAAGAATTCTGACCAATCACGAACCAAGAATTTGTACTTTTTTTTACTGATGATTTGATTGCGATTAATGATGTATTCATAGATATGTTTAAATCTATATAAAAATAGTGTTGTTTAAAAATATATACATAGCATAACTAAGTTAGACGTGTTACTTCACTAAATAATTTTTTTTAGTTCCTTATTAAAACTATTATTTTTTCATCCAACAATTTGTGTTAATTATTACGTATAGTAAAATAAGTATAGTTAAGCGCTTACCTTATTTAAGACTTCCGTAGCTCGAATCCTTGTAGGCACACATTTTGTCATTCCATGCATTTGTTGTTTTATTAAAAAAAAACATCCACAATTTAGTGAACAGTTTTTTTTAAACTTACACTATCACTGCATTAAAACAAAAACTTACGAGATATTGTTTATAATTCGAAATTTAAAATGACTTTTTTTTAGTCGGCGTTACTTTTTAATTTGATGACTATGATTACAAATTTGAATATCACGATGGCGGGAGCGGTGCGCGGGACCGCGCGTTTCCCTCCGCCCGTCTCAAACATTTTATCATACTGAGCATTGGTGAAATCTGCCATTAGGGATGTACCAGCCGCGACTATTGTTAGCAATAACGTTGCTATCGACAATATTGGGTGCAGCACTATTTCAGCCGGAGCCCGATTTCATGTTTTATGTATATTCGAAAACATAAATCTACAGAGTAGCTAGCAACAGGGAAGCTTCAACCCTACGGCTATATAAAATGCTACTATAAAAGTGAAAGTTAGAGCAATATTCACGTAGGACATAAAACAGTAAATTAGGTACATAATACAGCACTAAGTATCTAGTCAAGCATAAAGTGTCACACACGATACATTTTCATGAAAAAATATGAAGGATGCACTCACACATATTTGAAAGCAATAAAACTTGATGTGATATCTTTAGACAGTCGTTTATTTGCTTCTTATATACATATATATACACACTATAATAAATATATCATATATAGCTAATAGTTTATCCAACTCTACAACTTGAATATTTCCTAAAATGTCGCCTAGAAAACCGCCCGAGCAATGAAATATTAGAGAAGATGAAAAAAATATGTGGATGTCTAGATGTGTGATGTGGATGGCTATTTCATGACATCTGTCATCAAATGTGACATGTGTTCATGCCTTTCGCCAAACTATCGATATTGTCCCATCACTGCGATCTCACCGCGTCCGTCACGCACTACTCCCGTCGCGGGACGGCACTGGCTCGTATGACGCATGCGCTCAACCTGTTTTTCTCAACAAAGTTGAAATCTCACTTAGACCCTTAGACTGGAGTAAAAATGCAGTATCTTAACTCGCGTGATAATAGAACAGTGATAGATACATAACCAAAATTAAAATTAACAACTTTTAACGGCTTTTGTTCGTTGAAACATCATCCCCGCCTATGTTCTGCCTCAAAAGCGATTTGGTTTTAACTGTAAGTTTTTGAGTAATTGAAATAAATAAATAATTGAGAAGTTATATTGTTTGTAGAATTCTATAGAATTTTGAGATAATATGGAATCATAAATTCGTTCTTAGACTCGCCTTGGTGTGTGTGCGCCAAACCGATACTATCAAAAGATGTTTTACTGGTTCTATAACTCTTACACCTTTGAGAGGTGCTATAAATTTGATCACAACAGACAGCCCCGTTGATATATCAAAGATTTTCTAAAAACATCGTAAGTCTCCCCAATCGGGGGTTGAACACCCCTTAACTGACTGGCTGACTTAACTGACTGGGCAATTTAAACTTTTATAAAAAAAACTATTTTACGAAATATACGAGTTTTAATACGCTAACTTCGGCGTCGTAGTTTAATTTTTAGGGTTCAAAATAGTAAGACGGGACCCGATGGTCATATATGCTACGGGATGCATGATGGTTATAAGGTATCATGCAAAACCGACATGCAAGCCCTAGCGTGTATGCTGTCAGGTTGTATGTACATTTTTTTTTAATGTTTTTTGGTAACGAGACGAGCTCGTCGTTTGCCTAATGGTAAGCATAACGCCGGCCCGTAACAATTGCAGTGCCACCCAGAACTTTGAAACACAAAGGTATGCGCGGCACTGCAGTGCGCTCGTTACCCTGAGACATTAGGTATTAAGTCTCATTAGCCCAGTAATTTCACTGGATACTCTGCTCATCAAACCGGAACACAGTAATGCTTGCACACTACTGCTTGGCGGCAAACTTCACGAGCAAAGCGGTGGTAACAACCCAGACGGACACTCGCAGAAGAGTTACATGCGAGAATACCTTAGCTTTTTACATAAGTAGATACACGTAAGGGTTAGGTTACATCCTAAGGTCATACCATCATGCAAACCTCTGTATAGCCTACATTGTAGGATTTTGTAGCCCATTTTTCTGTTTATATGGATAATGGATATAGACTAACTCTTCTGCGAGTGTCCGTCTGGATTGTTACCACCGCTTTGCTCGTGAAGTCTCCCGCCAAGCAGTAGTGTGCAAGCATTACTGTGTTCCGGTTTGATGAGCAAAGTTTCCAGTGAAATTACTGGGCTTATGAGACCTAATACCTAATGTCTCAGGGTAACGAGCGCACTGCAGTGCCGCGCAGGCCTTTGTGTTTCAAAGTTCTGGGTGGCACTGCAATTGTTATGGGCCGGCGTTATGCTTACCATCAGGCAAATGACCAGCTCGTCTCGATACCAAATAACATAAAAAAAATAAAATAAAATAAGTCATCATCATCATCATCAGCCGGAAGACGTCCACTGCTGAACATAGGCCTCCCACATAGAACGCTACTTGGATCCACTACTCGCCTCTTGCATCCAACGGTTCCCCGCTGTTTTGACCAGGTCGTCTGTCCACCTTATGAAGAGCCGACCAGTCGACCACGTCTTCCCATTCGTGGTCGCCACTCGGGTAACTTTCTGCCCCATCGGCTCTGTTGTATCTACCGAGATGAAAATAATACAATGTAGGATCTAAAACAAACAGCTCCATGGTTTTGTAAAAAAACTTATAATTTACTAAATGCAAAACATAGTTACCTAATTGAAACGCTTGTGGTAAAAAAAGTTATGCATATTTTACTTATAGTTTATAGATGAATCTATGTAGATAGATGTAGAGTGAATGTCGAATGCTATAAAACATTTTCACTCACAATACTGTACTAAATTTATATTACTGAAAAGTAGATAAGGAATTATCTGTGCAAAGCTCTATTCGCACTTGACAGATTTATTTTCATAACGCTCGGAAAGCACTCTGAAGTTTTGCAATAAGAAGACTTTAGAAGTATTCCTTCTTTCAGTCTATTATATTAAATTAACGGCTTTTAGATTATTATACGTCGAGCAAAAAGGATTGTTGCGGTATTTTTTATTTATTTAATAGGCTTGTTTTTGACCACTAGTACCTATTCAGTATTAATTTAATCAAGTAAAAAGATAGAAGGAGCACTTTTGAACGTGAATATCGATAAAAAAACAATAACAATTAACATAAAAATAATAATAGTAAAATTAAAAATGTGGAAAAATAAGAATTACAAAAATAAAAATGTAGACAAAAACGAATTTAAACATATCTTCAATAACCAGCCACCTTTCATATTGCGTGTATTATTAGTAGTTTTTAAACGAAGGTTTTATCTATCATTCTATATATCATTTTATATATCATTCATCTGTCGTTTTATTTATCTATCAGTTACTTTAATTTCTGCCGTGCTTTGTCGTAACTCCGTAGCTAAGCAATTCTGTAGCAGTTTACCAGCCGCTACATTATCATGCTACGCTACGAGTGGCTACGATTTGGATCGCGTAGCTCTTTTTTTGTATCAGTTATGTAAATAAGAATAGGTATTTTTTCTACCAGTACTTTGTACAATTTAAAGTTTTGTAATTCGAAAATATATTGTTTACTCTAATTTACTAAGAAATACGGTACCATAATACTATCTAGATTTATGTGAAAAGGTCTAAACTAGCACATTGTTCCTTATTGTAGTTAATCTAATTATTCGCTTGGCGTAGGAACTTCTACCAGTAGCTTTGCGTTAAAACAGACTGAACTTAAACGCGAAAAATTAATTAGATTTTCTTTGATCTAATAGAGGAAAATATCAGGTCTGAAAACCCAAATCCAATCATCTTTACACATGTAACTGTAGTAAAATTAACGTTTCGTCTCGCAACTTGAGTTCTTTACCACATCGCTACGCCTGGCCTACGCCGTAGTGATAGTCTACGCTTCGTAACATAATGCTACGCAGAAGCTCGTAAGCAAATATAGTAGGTACTTATTACTTATGTATTGAGAAAATTAGTGTAATATCTGGAGCAAGGAAATAGCGCGATCACATGGGATTATAAACGAAATCGGATTACCATATCGTCACTATCAAACTAACCTATATCGACAACAAAAACGAAGTCTAAGAACCAGGCGCTACTTTATTTATAGGCTACTAGCTTCTGCCCGCGGTTTTCACCCGCGTTCCCACAGGAACCGTGCATTTTTGCGGGATAAAAGTAGCCTATGTATGTTACTCTCCGTTCCATAAACTATATCTATGCCAAAAAATCACGTCGATCCGTTGCTCCGTTACTGCGTGAAAGAAGGACAAACCAACAAATCAAGGGATTTATTAGGTATTTTTACAACCTGTGATATCATCACTTATCACGTGATCTACGTTATAATAGTGATCAAAGACAAAATGACAAACAATCATTATTCAGATTAATACTAATTCAAAATCTAACAGTAGATCTAGTGAAAAATTCTCACTATAGATCATTGAACTACTGAAAACTTTCCTATTGACAAAGTTAGCTATTACTTACCTCGAAACATTACGTTACATAACAATTCGTCGTCGCAATCACCAAAGCATCCAACACTCGACGAATCGTCGATACAGGCACCGAGTCGCAATGATGAAGCAACGTCAACTCAATCGCAATAAACCGAGTTCAACTTCACACTTGAATACAGTTACAAAACTCTAGCCTTTTGTCAAAACTTGACTGTGGCAGGCATCGAGATACTAACCTCAAGAGTTACAGTGACGTTTGGTTTGCACGAAATGAATTCGACCATTGTTGCCTAGACATAATGCGCTCTGATTGGCTAAGCCACCGCCTCGCGCCGGTTCCCCGTGCGCTGAGACGCTGGGCGCTGATATTTGTTACAGCAAAATTCTTGTGAGATCGGATAAGTGGTTTGCTAGTGGTAGGAGTATCTCTTCTGCGAGTGTCCGTCTGGGTTGTTACCACCGCTTTGCTCGTGAAGTCTGCCGCCAAGCAGTAATGCAAGCTTTACTGTGTTCCGGTTTGATTGAGCAGGGTAGCCAGTGAAATTACTGGGCTTATGAGACTTAATACCTAATGTCTCAGGGTAACGGCGCACTGTAGTGGCGCGCAGGCCTTTGTGATTCAAAGTTCTGAGTGCTACTGCAATTTTTATGGGCGTTATGCTTACCATCAGGCAAACGATCAGCTCGTCTTGTTATCGAACTGTATAAAAAAACCTCCAATGGTAATAAGAACTTATTTACATAAAGTTTGTTCGCTGGAATGTACTGTGCACCATTAAAATTCAACCAGCGTATATGCATCAAGCCAATTTACTCGACTGGCTATCCCAATGCAATATAAAAGACATTGCCCTGATTTTGATGTTGTAGGTTCTAGGCAATTAATTCCCTTTGCTATAGAAAGTCCGTAGATATGCTTGTATTTATAGATATGTATATTTATGTTAGGAGAATACTACGAAATCATAAACAAAAAATTATGAATAGAAATATTTAACAATATTATACGAACACAGTAAAAGTATGAATACAAACGTCATTTAAACTAGATTTTTTCTTTAAATTTTGGTTCTTCGATTCTCATAAGATTTTTCCTGTTTTAAATTACCATTGCATTATTTGCTGGTTGAGAGCAGCGCCTCATTGTCGTCGTAATGCTGTTCCTAAGGACACCGCGGGCATAAGTAGATTATAAATTTCGTTACAGCTGAAAGAATTTAGATGAAATTTGATTTTGAAATAGATTTTTATCTGTTATTGTTATGTCGTGTGTATTATGTATTATTTATTTAGGTGTTCTCTCTATATATATACTCTACGCTTAGTATTATTATTTTAAACAAACAAACGAATACCCAAGACCCGAGAACAAACTTTATGCTAGCCACACAAAGTTTGCCCCGACAGGGATCGAAACCAGAGCCCCTTGCTTTACAGGCACGGTTACTAATTACCCAGGCAGTTGAGGCAGTAGGCCCAGTAGGAATAATTTGAAGTATCGAATTCGCAACGTGAGCGATTTTTGTATCTAAAATACAAGTTCTATAAAATTTTTACATGACTGCACAAAAAATTACAAATATATACATCACAAAAATGTGTGAACACCCGCTAGTGTCGGTTAACACTATAAAATATATTTCAAAAAATTACAATATAGGTCGGTAGGTAGGTAAAACTAAAAATTTAATAAATAATACCACATCCCTCCAATACGTATGTGTTTATTGTTTTCCGATAAAAATTAATAATAAGTATTCTATTTACTAAGCATAATGATTATGAGAGCTGTAGGAGAATATCACAGCACAAAATATAAGATTCAATCTCAAAAATTTCTGTTGATATTAAAATAGTAAACGAACAATGAAAATACGATCTTACTGAATCCTTTTTCTTTAACTTATTCATTAATTGTATGCGGCAGAATGCTATTTTTTTATGGAATGCTTTAAGAAGGTAAAGCTCAAATGCTTCTAAACAATTTCTTTTGTTGCTGTCTAATCTTTAGCTACACTATATTATAAACTGCTACGTCTACATTGTTTTTAAAAGCTAATAATCTAATAAACATAAACGCTTATACATTACCCCTGCACTAGGATTCCCTGTAACGCAGGTAGCATGGACACACAGATACACATCACAAACATCCAAGACCCGAGAACAAAATTACACAAACAAACAAAATTTGCCCCGGCCGGGCATCGAACCCGGGGCCCTTTGTTTTGCAGCCAGGGTTACTACTTACTCATGCAGTGAGATAATACTTATAAAGTGAAGTCAGTAGGTCTAGCATGAATAATTAAACGTTATGCATCATGGAGGATTTTTGTATCCAAATAAAAGTTCTATTACATTTTTATTAAATTCTATGCATCATGCGCAAGTAATAATAGACAGAGATATTAATATAAACTTTAAGATAACTGAATGTTATGTCTCTAATGAGTATTTTGGATTAAAAGTTCGCTTGTGTTAACGATTCTATTACGCAAATAGTTTGTGCTAGACTATTGTACCTTATAATACGAGATCTCAAAGTACGAGAATAAAATTGATATAAGATCTTATTTCCACAAACATATATTTTAGTTATGGTATGCATAATTCCTACAATATGGCTTATATTACTTTTTCACGAAAATTATGACAAAAATCATCAGTCATTTTACTAACCAAGATTTCCGTCGATTTATTTTATGACAAACATTTTTGTAAAAGCACTTTTCTGTTGAAGTCGTTATCAGAACCAGGTTTCATTCAATCCTTTTCATCGCTATTGATCTGATAAGTCAACAACAATCAACATGCATTAATAGTAATAGTAAACACTAAGGGACTTACCACAAAAAAATTAAACACACGTTAAACCTGTGTTATTCACTGTTTAACGCCTAAACATGCCTTAGTCACGCGATTAAATATGACCAACCACAAATCCTGATTTGAGTACTAGTGTCTAAGCGTTGTCTAACACAATTCTGTTGTAACATTTCTAATCATTTTTTTATGTTTATCTTTAGACGCTGTCTAGCTAAACAAGCGACTAAATAGTTTTTTTTGTGGTAACACTATAAATATTAGAGTTAACTGCTTAAAATAAAAGTGGAGTTTACTGGATCGGATACGGCATGGAGGTTTCGTCAGCTGCAGATGGGTGATTAAATCTTTTTCCTTCGTTTTTCCGGCGTCGATGGGAACATCGCCTCGTCGGCTCGGATGAGCCGGTTGACCGCGCGGCTCAACGACACCTCTGTTACCAGAAAATAGAATATCAACGAATGTTTAGTTGTTTGATGTTTCGTGTATATCGACGATATCATTGTATGATCTGGAGTAGAGCAACAGCAAATTACAAATAGAATGTTTTCTATTAAAATTGAGGTTGAAATTAAATCATGGGGTTTGATACAGATTAACCAATTCCTTTTTTAACAGTTTCTTATCGTTGTTGACTAATCAGACAAGTACCGGCCATTAGAAATCACAACAGTACCTGATTTACATTATTTACTTTTTGACAAAAAAATATTACGTCAACAAAATATTATTTTATTATTACTATACTCCAAAACTACAAAGTTCAAGGTAAGCAGATTGTGTCAATTTAATCACCCATTGTAAGCCAAATGTGAAATGTTAGTTCAGACTGAGGTGAAGAAAATGAAACAATTAAATTTTGGAAAATCCTTTTTAATGTGATGTAATTTTAACAGTCCACTTACTTTCTTACACACTATTTGTTATGTTTGTAATTATTTTATGAAAATATGAAAGCAACAAAAGCTACCTAGGTGTGTCGATTTAATATTTTCATGAAATAGTTACAATTTATAAAACTTCATTTATCTTATTATGAAATTGTACTTGAGGAAGGCATCATCAGTTACATTGGAAGATTGTACTTTAAAACTAAAATTCAATAAATAAAAATAAACAAGAAAAAACATCTAAAAACTTTCTAACAAAATCAACTTCAAAAACCATTAAGTACTATTAAATAATTGATTACTACATTAAAATTATCATAAATATTGTTGACTGTGATTAAAAAACAGCCTCGTAAAGCGTTCCAAATTTGTTTATCCCTTAATCTTACCCGAAACCTTTGTTAATTTAACTAACTTTAATGATTCTAATACTAACTAGAATTAACAGTATACAAGTTTTTTAACATGAAAATCAATCAAATTAGAAGCCCAGACAGACACCAGGTGCATTAAAAAGGTGTAAGTTCAAAACACCATATTACATGACACAATATTCGATCGTTAATTAAATCTGACTGTTTGGGCAAATAACTAAGAATCCAAGGTAAATGTCTTGTCTATCTATGGTATAACATCCTTAATATTCGTGAAAATATGTCAGGCCAATGTGCCTTTAAACTACACTAATACAGTCTCGATTATTGACTCAAACCACTGACCATTGACAATTATTATTCTAAAACAATGTATTTATTATTCAGTCATAAAATAAATAAATAACGATGAAATGATTATATTTTAGTTAAGTACGTTTTCATAACTATCGCTAAAATTCTGATTCTGAATATCATTACATGAACCTAATATTGCTTTGTAAAGTTACAAATCTACCCAATAACCCTAATACCCACTTGATAAGAAATGGTAGATTGAATAGCATAAGTTTTGGTATATTGAGCCACTTGTAAAACATTATCTTAAAATATTTTCGTACTTTTATTGCACATAATATGTGGTACATTATCCCATTATTTATGCACCGATTGATTATCAAAACAGCTGCAAAATGCGATTCTAATGGCGAGATGTATGTAACTTATACATTCCTTAGCTCGCCTTTAATATTGTTTTATATATAGTTGAGAATTTGTTACAATAATACTCCAGAGATAATGGTAGTAAACACAATTTAACGTTTAAAAAAAGTGATGCATGCGCAATATTTTAAGTCTTTGAACTTTTCTAACTTCAAACACTATTTTAAGACTTTTACATTCAAAAGTTACATATTACAAACCAAACAATGCACCTTTTCATTGCAGTGTGTACCATTTGGTAATGTGCCCTTGTCAGACTATGAAACGTCACTAGACACCTAACGCAGTGACTCAAGAAATAACAAATTTACTTTGGACATATTTAGGCTGTTTACTCTAGTGGTTCGGTCTCTCTAGCTTTTATGTTAAATTTCAAAGTGCGAGAAAGAGACAGAATACGTGACTAGTCAAAAGTGACCCGTCTTGTCAACCAGTCTCAATTTTGTTAGCCCACAACACAAACAGCAGACTAGCATTTTGTTAGAATTGGTATCTAGTGGGATTTCCTAGTCTACTTTACTACTTATTCAAAGCAAGACGGTTCGCGTGTGAGCGAGATGCCTAAATATTCCGGGCTAAGAAAATCATCTAGAACAGAAAGAGAGAGCCACACGCGAGACGTTTCGTTTTGAATTGACTGCAAATACTAAAGAACAAAATAATATGTGCAATATGGGACCGTTCGAACCATAATGAAGCAAATTAATTTGAAACCTGTAAATATATTTAACCGTTTGAGACCTGAAAATTGTGCTGAACTAGAATACTAGTAATAACTAGCGAGTGTGGCCGAGCGGGAACTTGTGCGACTTTCAATCCGACGCACCATAGTTCGAATGTCCACTCGGCCCGCACCAATGACATATCAAGTTACGTGCGGATTATTCACACTCGCTCTAAAATGTATAATGTGCATGTTCAAGAACCACAAAATTCGAGGCTATGTGTCATCCACCAAGCCGCACTGGGCCCGCGTTGTAGATTATGGCTCGTACTCTCTCTTTCTGAGCTAAGGCCAGTATCCCAGCAGTGGGGCCAGTGTCATTGTAAGAGGCTGATAATGAAGTATAATACTAAACTTCGTTACGGTGGACACACCATATTGCCATCATAATTGGCTTCAATTTTAACCTCAAAAAATGGCATGGAAACAGTATCATTATCATGCAACAAAAGAATCATTTATATCGGTTGACAATTGTCGGAAAAATCAAGTAACATCATCAGAGGTTTTGAGCACATATGACTTTGTCCTAAAGCAACACCTATCAGAGACCTTAGCACGAACCATTTGCGTAATCGAATCGATAACGTGAGCGAACTTTGAATCCGAAATACTGAGTTACCACAAAAAACAACTTTTAGACGCCTGTCTAAGCTAGACAGTGTCTAAAGAAAAGCGTCTAAAATTTGTAGAAATGTCACAACAGAATGAAATTAAACAACGGTTCGACTCTACTTAAATCAAGATTTGTGGTTATTATTAAAACACGCGACTAAGGCATGTTTAGGAGTTAAACGTTGTCTAACACATGTTTAGGGTATGTTTAATTTTTTTGTGGTAAGACCGTTAATATTCTGTTAGCTTTATAATATAAATATTATATTAATATCTGTGTGTAAAGTTTTATAACATTATAATTTCATTTATACACAATGGTGTATAAAATTAATGTAAAACATTAATAGGTGTGCACATGGTGTATAAAGTTAATATAATACATTAATAAGTGTGCACATGGTGTATAAAATTAATGTAAAACAGTAATCAGTGTGCACATGGTGTATAAAATTAATGTGAAACATTAATAAGTGTGCACATGGTGTATAAAATTAAATTAAAATGTTATACAGCTGTTGTATATTTATATAAAAATCGCTCACGTTTCGAAATCGATACGACAAATTATTCTTGCTAGGCCTAGAAGCGTTGTGACAGTTTACCAACCGGGAGTGGTGTTGGCGAGGCGGCGCATGCGCCGCGTGTTCCGGTCCTGGTCTCGGATTTTCTTCTCCATCTCCGCATTAGTAAGAGTCTCGAGGTGCGGCGCCCATTGCTCCGCTTCAGACGGCTGGCGGTATGGCGTCTGGGGAAGAATTGGGATGTTGCATGAAATACAAAATACATGATTTCTGTCGTTATACAGTTTTAAGAAGATCACATTAACACAATAAAAATGAAATTCACAAAAAATATATTTTCAGTTTTTCCGATACAGATATTTGATTCTCATGAGAAAACGAATTGATTGACATTGTAAAAAAAATGGAGTAACATCCCTATTGTTATGAACTGGCAGTATGCAAACGACCCTCTCGTTACCTTATCCATTAGTATAAAAAAAAGAATAAAGGAACCTTATTGCGATATTGTTTTGAGGTTATGATCATGAAGAAAGAAAAAAGAAATTTCTTATTATCACAAAGCGCTGTTTACGCAAGAAAACAGGTAAACTGGGTGTGCAACTATAATGTGTACATGTATTTACTACTTACCTCCACAACTGGTAGTGGTGCCTCACTGAACGCGTAAGTCCGCTGGTGCCAACTCAGCTGTCCCCGGATGCTGTATGCTATACCCGTCACGAACTCCCCTCCTGTACAACAATTGGGACGTTGCATGAAACAAAAAAAAAGATAATTTCTGTCGTTATACAGTTTTAAGAAGATCACATTAACACAATAAAAATGAAACTCACAATAAAACATATAATTTCCACAAAGATGCATCTAAAAGACATTTGATTCTCATGAGAAAACGAATTAACTGACATCATAAAAAAATGGAGTCAACATCCCTATTATAGACAATTAATTATCCTTTAATCCTTTGTTTTTGTATAATTTAGACAATTTTTACTCCCAAAGGCCAAACGTGTAACTAACCTAGTCCGAGTTCTGAGCAGAGCTTCATAGCAAATTGTTCTGGATTGTTCTCCTTTTCGGACATGTCCCATTCCACCTGAAAACAAGTTATGAATAACATGTGAAATTTGATTAAAAAGCAAAACTGATTTTAATATTGTTACTATTAAACTCCGTTTAATTGTCAGAGTGTTGAGTTGAAGCAAACATAACGCAAGTGTATAGCTGCAGGCGGAAGCTTTCACAATAAGGCATAACCTAAGTCACTCCGGGATAATGTAGCTATCTGTAACTCTACTTGTACTAATTCTATAGTTAAAAGAACCGTTAATATGTAAGAACATTAGTGAACGGACACGTTATCACTCTTGTACACCGGCTAGTTTTTTTTAATAATAAATAAAGGGCTTTTTCAACAATTGCGAATATGCCGCCCTGTTCAAATGGTTCAACTATAAGCAATAGCTAAATCCGTTGGATGTATTAGTCTTATTGGTATTCGTAATGGATGGATCGGACCTATTGTCCTGGACTCACACCAATATTCTGACCAGGCAGATAAATTGTTTATACTGAATACTGATACACTAGTAAATATACCTGATACACTAGTAAGTGTACCTGATACATTAGTAAGTATATCTTATACACTAGTAAGTATACCTGATCAACAAGCGAAGTGTTGCCCACGTGAACATTCAGTTTGACAACAACCCGTTGGTCCATATGCTCATCCAGTATCGCTGGAGGCTCACTCGGGAAGGCTTCGATTTGTTGACGGATGGATGACGCGATGGCCGGGATGAAAGTGCTGGTGTTGAGTTCCAAATCATCACAGAGCACTTCAGCGAACTGTTCCGGAGTGATAATTGATTCTGAAACAAAAGATTAATATAATTAAATATGTGCCATGGGCAGACGCTAGTTGGGAATAAAAATAGCTCTGAGGTCCATTAGCCATCTCTATGCAAAAAATCACATTGATCCAATGCTTCGTTACAGAAAACAAAATTAATCATAAGGGTTCCTTTTTCTTTTTTAAAGTATGGGACCCTAAAAATGGTACTACTTTGGATATTAATTATATAATAATAAGAAATGGAAAATTATTCAACAAACCATTCTTATTCCAAGTGAAGGTGTCTCTCAGCTTCTGCCCCTCAATCTCCATGTCCAACCTTATGGGCACCAACACTTGTTTCTGCGAGGAGTTCTCCAGCATTGCTGTCATGTCCGTGTCATCAAAGCACAGGGGGAATGTGCGCACCTGAAAAATAATAAAATGCATAAAATTATGATCATTAACTATCTATTTTTGCTAAGTAATCAAAATCCATTATTCCTAAAATACCTATAAAATAACTCTGTCTCTATAGAAATATACATGCACTCTACTATAAATGAAAAAGTACGTTTTGTTGGTCCTTCTATCACACAGCAATAGAGCAACGGATCAAGATGATATTTTGCATAGAGATATTTTATGAGCCGGAGCACTCTCCAGTTTATAAAATAATAGTAATATAGACTATTTAATTACCGGAAAAAACAGTATTTACATTGCACAGTACTGTTTAAAAATAGTACTTGTGTACAGTACATAATTAAGGCGTTTTGAAGGTAAAACCAAAAATTACCTTTTTATTATGCACCCTAGTCCTGCTAATAGGGGTAGCCTGTGGCACAGCGTCTAAGTGCGAGGAGTTGGGCATGACAGGGAGCCATGACGGTTGATGGACCTTCTTGCTTTTGCTTTCTCGAGGAGTTGCCAGCTCTTGGCTGACTGATACCGCCTTGTACCTGGAATTTATTGATGGGAAAATCAATAGCATTTTTGTTATTGAATCGCAAGCAAAAAACTTTTATTTCATGAAAAGCACATAACAATGAAATAGACACAAATAAATATATACAGACACTATAAATAGACACAGTAAATAACATACTTGTTAATAAATAAGTTTCATTTCTTACCTTTTATTTTCTTACACTGATTTGAAAATGAAATAAAGTAATGTGAATATTGTAAGCCGGCAACAGCAAGGCACGGCATGATTTGCCAATTTTAATATCCCTCTTAATATTATGAATGAGAAAGTGTTTGTTGGTTTATCTATCTTTCTATGCAGCATCCAAGCAATGGATTATTATGATTTTGACATAATTTATGGGCTGGAGTTGGTTGGAGAGAGAACAGGCTACTTTTAAGTCAGTAAAGTGGTTTCTATGGGTTATCTATATCTTAGCACAGATAAAACTGCGGGCAGCACTTAGTTTGTATGCATTTTTGCTACTGCATATGTCATATGATGCCTCCCCAGTGCTCAAGTTGTTTGGTGCTTGCTTTACCTAGTGTTATATTGTTTTGATGGTACTTTATAGCACAAAGTTTATGTTGATGATGCCCTTTAGTTGTTAGAAATGATGTGACAATCAGAATGAATGATAAATACTTCCAAACAGTTAAATCCCAGTTCCTAGTAGACCATCTTCCAATTTTGAACTCAACTCAGATGTTGACCAATGTAACTTATGTGTGTAAAAAAAATGTTAGATTTCAACAATTATTAATTTTATTGAAGTAAATAATTTCTAACAATTTTAATTTTATGCATTCGTAATTATTTGAATGTCTAATATTTCATATTCATATTCATTTATTCAAATCTTTTGACATATAATATGTACTTAGACCAGTCAAAAAAAACAGGTTAATGCATGTTAAATTACGTGAAGCGTACATCATGAGCAATTTGCAGTGTTCATGGCCACACTTTGCGAAAGGGACATTCTGCGATGGAGCCAATCTATTAAATAATAATTATTTAATCAAGAACATTCGCTGTTTATGTAAATACAAAATATTATGTTAACTCATTAAAATATACATGCATGATATTTTTATGATTTCTGAATGGCATTATGTTTATGATTCGAAACTGATACTAAGAAAAAGAAACATACACATACTTATCGTCATTCCCTTCAATTATATCCTCTACCTCTGCAGCCTTTAGTAATGATACTGAGCTTGATAGTACATGGGGCCCGAGTCCGTTGTCTACCAGACGTTTCCTTTCTTCATTTGTGAGGGTTCTCCTGGCCATGCCAGGGTACTTCTTGTAAAGCGACCCGCGGAAGAGCCGTAGGTAATTACCAACCTAAATTGGAAAAGTAACAGGTGAAACTAAAATGCAAATAAATCAATCAATCGTAAATACATTGAAAGTACATTAATGAATTATTTTCAAATTCATTTTCAAAGAAGAGTTTAAAAGCTAGCAAAACTTATAAACAAATACTATTAAAATGCCAGGAATGCTTCCTCAGGAATGGTTGTCAGCTCCTCTTTAAAGTTGAGATGTAGAGTTAAAAGTTGAGTTATTGGACAGACTGCAGAAGTGAAGCAGTTCATGAAAGTAAATGTCACTGAATATTGTACTAATTCCAGATGCTCGAAGACTCTTTCCCAATATAATCGGTTGATTAATACATGCAGGTTACCTGATGAAGTTATATGCCTGCCAATAACGATTTTAGTCATCCAGAGCTATGAAAGGCATAAGTTTTGGGTGGCACTGGACCACTCATGACTGAGACATCAGCTGTAATGTAGCCAGTCATTTCACTGATTATTTTGTCTTTCATACCCATACAAATTAATGCTTGCGCATTACTGCTTGACGGGGATTAGACGGAGTTCAAAGAAGCAACACTTGACTCGGAAACCCTCGAAGAGAATTCGAACAGAAGAGCAAGTCACCTGTAGGTAGACTGTTTCATCTCTTAGGATTCGCTAAGCTGACGACGGAGGGAAAATTACCGTATCCTCACAATTAAAAATAAGATTACGATATATATAAAATTTGGTAGGTAGGTAACTAATATAACCTGAGAGTAATAATTATTTATTTTTTACCTCTGACCCAACACAGTAAAACTCTCCTCCTTCTTCTATCTGAAAACTTATCGGCTTATCGCCGTACGTTCGTAAAGCCATTTTCTATGTTTTTCTTTCAATTTCTACATAAAAATAACAACAAAATGACAAAAATAGACGCCACCACTCACAGAGGAAATAATACTACCACCACTTGGCTACCGCTACCGCGATTAGAGCCACAGACTACTGCTACTGAGTATTATATTCTATTTATTTCTCTTTGACTTGGCTTGGCACATTGTGCGATAATGTGATAATGTATACAGTATATTACTGATCTGTGGTATACAGAAAAGTACTCTGTGTCTGTGATGTATATTGTATAATCCATAGAGAAAAAAATATTTACTGGTATAATCTGTGGTGTGGTTGTACGAGGTCTGTAACTTAAGTAATAACATTTTGTGGCATTAAAATATCTATGACTATCACTGTCGTCAACTCGTCATCGTCAACTTAAAATCCTCCTATATCCTAAACATAGACTAAGTAGTATACTACGTAAATGTACTCTGTGATCCTCAACCATAGAGAAAAATAATATACTCTCCTCAACTCAGGGTACTTTTGTCTTTTACGTCAGTTTTCAATTTCATAGTTTAGAGTTGTGGTTTAGAGGGAGGTTGTCGCAGCCGTTGCTACCTTGACTAGCGACTAATTATTTTTCAATAATGTCTGCAAGGCCTGGATTCAAGAACCCGTTCTCCAGACCATGGATGTCTGAGACGGGTGCAGCGGCTGCGGCCGGAGGTTCGGGCTCGATCGGAATGAAAGGAGTAGTGGCCGGCGGAATCACTGGAGGCATTGAAATTTGTATCACATTCCCCACCGAATATGTGAAGACTCAGCTGCAGTTAGACGAAAAAGGTCAGCAAACCACAGTGCTACAAATATAGTGTCCTTTCATTTACAATCAATAAATATTACATTGACGATAAATGTCTAATCGCAAACATAATCATGCCTGTTTCTGTCTAAAAATACAACACCTGCGTCATTTCAAATTGTTTCCGTCGATTTGTTTATTAATAATTTGGATAATTTGTTTCCACAGTTAACAGGTTTCTTGTTCAATAAACAGATTCTAACTGGGACGATACAGGCCCACATAATAATTGTTTGAAGGTTAAATGACCTTGGCCAGCATTATTTATGATCATTTATTATTTAAAAACATTACTTTCCATTGGACTTTGCTCCTGTTCATTGGTTATGTCAGATCACTTAACAGCTTTAGAACAGCAAGGCCTTATCAACTTTTGAGATTAGTTATGTACACCTTATTGACGTATTATAATTAGTTTCTTTTGTTTTTATATTTTATTAAATATACATACTAAAAGGTAATTTATTTTTGTCACAAAATTTAACAGGAAAAAATTGATTTAGCTACTAATTTCAACTGGTATTGGTAGCGGATTAATAGATTAAGATTGTAAATAAATTAGTGTATATTTTATTTAGTTATTTTAGTTTATGTTGTTTACTTTTTCTGTTATCTATTACAAATAAATAAAAAAATTATGAATATATAAAGGTACTTAGCATGTTACACACATTAAAATATTATACATTTCAACAAGGCTGATTTCAACAAAGTGATTCTGGGTAGTTGAAAATATTTATTTTTACCACTTATCAGATGTATAAATTACTAAAGACATGTTAATGAAAATTGTAAATATGGAAAGGCAATTTTTCAAGATGTCTATTAGGTTAAAATTTGGATATGTTTTTTTTTACACAAGTTAATAATAATTTGAAGATTTCACTTGAAAACACTGCATAGAGTTGCAGAACAAAACATTCTAGTCTAGTGTTTATTTAAAAAAAACCTAAACTAAATAAAAATTCTTAACAATTAGGACATTATGCAATATGAATGTTCAGTTATCAGCTCATTATGACCTGTTGCGTTAAATTGATAACAGATGTATGTATGCCTTCAGATTAAATATTTGGATTCAAATTCAATATTTGTCAAATCAGACTTGTGCTACATAATAGTAAAAGCTGTACACAGGTACAGTAAGTCTAAAGTTACCTTAGAAAGTGATAACATAATGCTGCAAAAACTCTTATCAGATTATGTTATCCTAATTATGTATCTTAAATTATGTCATTTGTGACTATTATCAAGTGTCATCAATCATTTTAGATTAGGCTGTTCACCTCATGTAGTGAACTTGACCTAGTTACGAGGCCTCCTACTATATTCTAGCATTATATTACCCAGTTACATACAATACCACTAACATTCTTGTTTATAAATATTAAAGCTTCTCAAACCTCCAGTAACAAGACTTTTGGTAATAAATATGAGCATAGTACCATGTAAATTAATTATATGCTGTCTACTGAGATTTTGTAGCTTTCCTACTGTAATTTGGACAGTTTTGCCATATATTAGGGGTCATCCATTAATTCCGTGAACTGTTTAGAGGGGGGGTCACGCCCAATCTCACCAAATCTTATGTGGAGGAGAGGGGGGGGGGGGGGGTTCTCAGAAAATCACGTAATTTTTTGTCAGTGTAAAAGTGCAAGAAAAGTGAGTCAAATTAACTAAAACATGTTTCCACTAACTCACGTGAGATTAATGAGGGGGAGGGAGGTCGAGCCGAATCTCACGAAATCTCACCCACTCTCTCAAGGGGCAGAAGGGGTCCAAAAATCTAAATGCCCCCTTATATCTTTTTTATTTTAATAAAGACTCCAAATCACTTGCAAAGAACAAATAACAATAACTTGTCAGCAGAAAGAAAATGCTACTAAATGTCTTTGAAATCATTGAATAAAGTTATCGGGATCTGCAGAGTCGCCGGAAAAGAGGTTGCACATTCAAGAAGGTTGATATATACTGCTTTAGAGAAATATCACTTCAAACTTATTAATGTAACTTTATTATTTCAGGTGGTACCAAGAAGTACACGGGTATATTCGACTGCGTAAAGAAGACAGTGAAGGGTCATGGCGTTTTAGGCCTTTACAGAGGGCTCAGTGTTCTGCTTTACGGATCCATACCCAAATCTGCAGTCAGGTAATATTATGTCCAGTATTATGTTTTTTTTATGCTATTTGGTAACGAGACGAGCTGGTCGTTTGCCTGATGGTAAGCATAACGCCGGCCCATAACAATTGCAGTGCCACTCAGAACTTTCAGAGCAAAGCGGTGGGTTGTTAACCCAGACGGACACCTGCAGAAGAGTTAGTCCTACCACTAACAAATGTTACAATAATCTAACTGTAAGTTCCACAACGATTTTAGTGCATAACTAGCAACCCGCACCAGCTTCGCACTTGTAGCACTGATCATCTATAATTCTATACGGATAGCTTCTGTGGAGCGAGTGTGGCCGAGCGGGAACTTGTGCGACTTTCAATCCAACGCACCATAGTTCGAATCTCGACTCGGCCCGCACCAATACAATCACTTATATCAAGTTATGTGAGGATTATTTACACTCGCTCTAAAACGCTGAAGGAAAACATCATGAGGAAACTGGCATGTTCAAGCACCACAAAATTCGGGGACGTGTGTCATCCACCAAGCCCCACTGGGCCCGCGTGGTGGATTATGCCCCATACCTCTCTTTCTGAGAGAAGGCCGGTATCCCAGCAGTGGGAGCGTAAGAGGCTGATGATGATAATGATAATTAGCTTCTGCGGATGCATGGAATTACCATTATTTTTACTTAACGTAAAACTTTATTCTAAAACTTCAATCTTGGAAAAAATTATATCTAAACTAGCTTTTGCTCGCGGTTTTCACCCGGGTTGCCACAGGAACCGTGCATTTTTCCGAGATAAAAAGTACCCTATGTTACTCTCCGGTCCATAAACTATATCTAGATGCCAAAAATCGCGTCGATCCGTTCCTGCGTGAAAGAACGACAAACCAACAAACACACTTTCGCATCTACATATAATATTAGTAGGAAGTAGGATTCCTTCGCGATCGCGAGAGCGTAATGCACCATCCAAAAATAACGCTAGAATCCACTAATATAAAAATAGTGAGCAGACATGTGATATGATGCAATCGTAAAAAAATTCCATCCATCTTTTCTATTTCAACATTTTCAATGTTACTAAACCAAACGTCAATGCAAATAGATATTATTCTAAAACCGCGCGTTCAACTTGCGCTCAGAAAGAATAATATTATGATCAAACAAGCTCGTATTACATAACTAATATTGAGAGAAACCGGACAAGAGCGAGTTGAAATCGCGTAGCGAGGGTTCCGTACGATTATAAGGCCGGTATCCCAGCAGTGGGAGCGTAAGAAGCTGATATTGGTCATGGAGACCCTCAGTCATACTTTGTTTTCTCGATTGAATCAAGTTATAGTACCCCAATACGGTCTTACTGCTCACCTCATTGAGCGAAGAGCCGAGTGTGGCTGAGCGGGAACTAGTGCGACTTTTAATCCGAAGCACCATAGTTCATATCTCGACTTAGCCGTGCATCAATGACATATCAAGTTATGTGTGGATTTATTGCACTCGCTCTAAAACGGTGAAGGAAAACATCGTGAGGAAACCAGCATGTTCATGAAGAACCACAAATTCGAGGACATGTGACATCCACCAAGCCGCACTGCATGTCCCTCGTGGCGGATTATGGCTCATATAGGCCACACTCTCTGAGAAGGTAAGTATGCCAGCAGTGGGAGCGTAAATAAATAAAAATAAATAGCATGCTAAGCTTTTTGACAACTACAAAAATGTGTGGCAGTAAAAAACATTCTATACTGAGCAAGTAATATAAAACGTACCTGTGCTATTTTTTATTTTTACAAGGTTTGTGCAAACATAAATTGCACAATTTAAAAATTAAAGCCCTGGTGAGCACACTTTTTTAAAACCAATACAATTCTTAAATATCAAAATAAGAGAACAAAAATGTCACCACGCTTTTCTAATAATCTTATCAAAACTGTTGGATGAAGAGACCACTGATATGAATATTGCTCAACAAATATACCTATTAGATAGTAAAAACGTATTATACATAATGGAATAGTGTCCGTAGTTTTTTTTATTGGTTTTGTAGGGGTTTCCATTTGGAAACCCTACCTACCCCTACCTGGGAAATCCCACGTCAAATAAGGAACCCTTCTAAAGATCGTTTAGAGTTTAGTCCCTAAAGCCAATATTATATTACACAGGCCAATAATACCTAAAGATGCCAAAAAGCAAATGCGATTGAACAATGACATTGAATGGATTGTCTTTTATGTTATCATGGTTTTTTCCGAAACACTTTTATTTCATGTCTTTTATAATGATCTAGATAAGGACAGCATTAGTTTTAGTCTTGTGATTGGGGTAAGCAAAGTTAACAGAAACCTGCCGTTAATGTCATTTATACCTTCATGAGTGCTCCCTTGGGGCCTATATGTATAAAGCATTTTGAATTTTAATGCTAGGGTAGGAACAACCGAAACTATGGACTTTTTGTTTTAATATACCGTTAGGTCCAGAAATGAGACAACTCGGTTTGAATAATCGATAATACACGTGTATTTTTACTCGTAGTTCAATGAGGACTGCTGTCCTTCCCCGCGTCTTCCCCTTGCGTAGCGCTGGGACGACTACGGCGTAGCACTGACTTGCTGACGTCATAGCGTAGCACTACAGCACCACACCATGTTCTACTTTTATTCTTACAATAGGTACATATAGCGTGATGATTTAAAAGTGTCGACCTAAGGGCCAATTCGCTCTACAGTAGATACTACAGTTTACCCTCATCCTTGATACAGGCGTAGGGCCGACGCTGAATAGATGCTTGACAACAGCTTATCAAACAGAGGTGATGTAAACATTTGTATAACATACATACTTATTTGTATGTCTTATCTGCTGAGTGTCCTTTATTTCACAAAGTACAAACATATCATTCTGATGCTACGCTGCTTATAAATGTGCATGGCTATAGCAGGCAAATGCCGTTTACATTTGGTATCTGAATTTGGTATTATGCATTCTGCATTGCATTGTCTTCGCCTTCCAAAAAATGAGGCGTTTCTCAATTCGACTGTATTTTTTTCTAAAAGATGGTCCTTTAAAAAATTTATGAAAAAACACCACCCCTAAGGGAGAAAAAATGAGGGTTTAAATTTCATAAATCGCGATATTTCGTCGAAGTCGATTCTCGCTTTTTTAAGATTTTATTCAATAATGTATGTGTGTATGACTTGTAAAAGTGCTGTTCCATTATCAGCTGGAAGATATCCACTGCAAAACCTAAGCCTCCCCCATAATGGCGTAATAGAAGCCATAACACACAACGCTTGGTTCGCGTCATGGTTATCGCAGTCGATTTTGATCTTGACCGTAGAGAACGCTCCTGTCTACTTCCTGGATGCCCCCTTGGCACCCATGGGAAGGGTTAGGGTGTATGGTACTATTCATACGCAGGGACCACGTGGCCAAAATACACAGTGCTGTTTATATATTCCCTATTATTATTATTAATACACTAGCAGCAGCTGATGCGTGTATATCATTTTGATGCACTTGTGAAATGTTTATAAAGCCTATTTTTGAAACTGTTCATTGAGGGAGCACGAATCACTGTCTCTGGTAGTTTGTTCCATGCTCTAACAACACGGTTTGGCAGGAAGTGTTTTCGAGGATTGCTTGTACTTGCATGCGCCACCAGATTCAGTGAATCCCCTCTCAGATTTTTATACGTACTAGCTTCTGCCCGCGGTTTTCACCCGCGTTCCCACAGGAACCGTGCATTCTTCCGGGATAAAAAGTAGCCTATGTTACTCTCCGGTCCGTAAACTATATCTATGCCAAAAATCTCTTCTGTTTTGTTATTCTAATGTATTCTGTTTTGTGTATGAATAAATAAATAAATCACGTCGATCCGTTGCTCCGTTAACTGCGTGAAAGAAGGACAAACCAACAAATCAACAAACACACTTTCGCATTTATAATATTAGTAGGATTAAATTGATAAAGTATATTTTTTTTACTTTTATGTTTTCATGGTTTTTCCGGAACACTTTCATTTCATGGTACGGTAGGAACAGGGTCATAGTAAATAAACATTTGAGTTGATAAGTCGTCCATATCTCAGTTGGTTTTTGATCTTATCAATGACTGACATATCCCTCACATTTAAACACTCGAACAGTTTCGTAATAAATAATATTCTCCGGATACACATACTGCCCCTGACAATGCCTATCATAGTAGGTCGACGGAATTTACTTTGCGGGTTTGGTTCCCGCAAACGGGACAAATTTCTACTGGTGTTGGTAGATACTTTTTCAAAAGCGGATTTTCGTTTTGAAATTGTCAAATTACATAAGGCTATTTTATCAGAGTTCACGATAAAGTTATCTTAACTGCACGACTGCACAAAAAAGGATTGTAATTCTTTTAGGGTTCATGTATGTATATGTGAGTTTCTTTATTCCGCCATAATATCTTTAAAATACCTGAACAGATGTGGATGTATGGGGTATCGTTAGAATTCTTACACCATCCCGAGCTCGTGAGTTCTATATGTTCCTTGATCCGGAGTGACACTGGCCAAGGCAGTCGTGTTTTTTTATGTAACTTTTGTTACGTCGACTTGATTCTTAGTATGTTTAGTGATAGGTGAAGCCGTCTGTGTGCATGTATTTTAGGACATAATATTGTTATACGTTTTGACATCGGCGAACCGGCCTTTTTAAGAATAAGTCATTCGGCAAACAGGCCTTTTTGGGAATGAGTCATTCGGCAAACAGGCCTTTTTGATAATAACTCATTCGGTGAAAAGGTAAGTCGTTTTACGAATAAGTCCAATGTCAACTCGGTCTGGCGGAAGCGGGCCTCAGGCTAAGGTTCACAGACGAACCTAAGCATGGACTCGTGCTTATGTCAAAATTCTATTGATTTCACATATAGAAACAAAATTCGACGCTTAAACTCTTCTGAACTTAGCCTAAGATATCAGCTAACATCTACACGACCTCAATGACATTGTCTTTATTATATAGCTTCAGTCTCGCGTGTTAAGTGACTTAATGGACCTTTGTTATCAGCTCCTAGTGACCCACTTTACAGAAACGTGTGATACGTATGGGTTACACGTTTTGTAATTGGTGTGTAATTGAAAACAAAGGATAAACGCGGCGCGAAGACACTTTATAGACACCAGCTAGTTTCTGCCCGCGGTTTCACCCTCGTTCACACAGAAACTGTGAATTTTTTCTTTTTTTAAAAGTAGCCTGTTACTCTCCGGTCAATTAACTACATCATATGCCAAAAATCACGTCGCTTCGTTCCTGCGTGAAAGGACAAATCAACAAACATATACCTACAAACACACTTTCACATATAGTATTATAGTTCGGATTCTGTTATTCATTATCAGACTCTTACGCTCCCACTGCTGGGATACCGGCCTTCTCTCAGAGAGAGAGGTATGGGCCATAATCCACCACGCGGGCCCAGTGCGGCTTGGTGGATGTCACATGTCTTCGAATTTTGTGGTTCTTGAACATGCCGGTTTCCTCACGATGTTTTCCTTCACCGTTTTAGAGCGAGTGTGAATAACCCGCACATAACTTGATATAAGTTATTGGTGCGGGCCGAGTCGAGATTCGAAAAATGGCGCGTCGGATTGAAATTCGCACAAGTATGTTATTAGGAATGATAATCTCTGAAGAGAAAAATGGAAGGATAGGTTTCGTTTTATAACGTAACCTACTTACCAAACAATCTAGCCACAAATAAGGCTAGTAATTTAAATTTAACTTAAACTACCTAGGCACTAGGTCAACTAGATGTAACGTTACGACGATAAATTGTTTTTGCATCTTTTTCTGAAAAAATAGTCTCCATAACACACTGTGCGCTCTTCACTTGGTAAACAATCCATACTTCCATACTAATATTATAAATGCGAAAGTGTGTTTGTTGGTTTGTCCTTCTTTCACGCAGTAACGAAGCAACGGATCGACGTGATTTTTGGCATAGATATAGTTTATGGACCGGAGAGTAACATAGGCTACTTTTTATCCCGGAAAAATGCACGGTTCCTGTGGGAACGCGGTTGAAAACTGCGGGCAGAAGCTAGTAATAAGTTATAATTGTTTCCGCATTTCTAAGAAAAAGATGTCCGAAAAATGGTCTCCATAACACACTGTGCGCTCTTCACTTGGTAAACGTCTAAAGAATAATGCAATCTATTTCATGTAATTATTCTAGAGACAAGCTGTGTAATGTATATCAACCTTGACTCCCTGTTTTGATGTTCACAAACGTAATGACGTGTAACAGAACCGGTTCTATGGAAAATTGTTGATTGGTGGCATTTACTTATTAGGTAACCGCAAGCCTAGTTTTTATCTATGTAATTGCTAGTAGAAAGACGCGTAAAATTTTAAAAATGGCCAAGTTATGGGAGGAGATCGTTTGGTCGATAGTGAGACATGCATGATACATACATAATAATAAATATATTAGTATATATTTTTTTATTATATTATACTAGCATCTGCCCGCGGTCTTCACCCGCGTTCCCACAGGAACCGTGCATTTTTCCGGGATAAAAAGTAGCCTATGTTACTCTCCGGTCCATAAACTATATCTATGCCAAAAATCCCGTCGATCTGTGGATCCTTTACTGCGTGAAAGAAGGACAACCAACAAATCAAAAAACACACTTTAGCATTTATAATAGGTAATATAGGATTTTTATAAATAGGAGGATTTGTATATATAGGATTTTTAAAGCCCCGGGCAATGATAGTAGAGAACAAAAAGTCACAAATGAAATACTTTTGTTTCCTCATAGATTCGGCGTATTCGAACAAGCCAAACTCTACATGATAAAAGACGATGGCACGCTCTCCACAACTGGCAAGCTGGCGTGCGGTCTGGCAGCGGGAGTGGCCGAGGCGGTGTTCGCTGTGACGCCCATGGAAACGGTCAAGGTCAAATTCATCAACGACATGAGGATGGACAAGCCACGATTCAAAGGTTTCTTCCATGGCGTCAGGACTATTGTTAGGGAGGAAGGTGAGTTTCCGGCTAATAGTTTATTTAGTATTTTTTGTAATAAACTTTTTTCATTTTCATAGACTTTTTAAGGTACCCCTTTCCGCCCCGCCAAAGTAGAACGCAAAAATGGCCTAAAAGCTTGTGTGAAAGACAATAAGTGCGTTGTAATTTTCTAAAAATTTCCGAAATTTTCTTTAGAAAATTGTTTCAAATTTTTCAGAATGCCAACCAAGGGCTCTGGCGTTGACTCTTTTTCTTTTTGCCTGTTTTCGGTCACGCATCTTAACTTAACATTTTTGAAGATATAATAAATACACAACTAATTCTTTACCTGTGGCTGGAGTTTTTGAACCCTCTTTTCCCTGTAATCCAGGTGTGGGCGGAGTGTACAGAGGCGTGACGGCGACGGTGATGAAGCAAGGCAGCAACCAAGCCATCAGGTTCTTTGTGGTGGAGTCTCTCAGGGACTGGTACAAGGGAGGCGACCGGGACAAGCCGGTGCCCAAGTACATTGTGGGACTGTTCGGTGGAATAGCCGGTAAGAGCATTTCATTTACTTCAATACAAATAACCTAGCACTCATGAATAGCGCGAGCTAAGCTAGATTTACAGTTCTGATTCTCACTATATTGTTGGATAAAGAGACGAGCCGGTCGTTTGCCTGATAGTAAGCATAACGCCGGCCCATAACAATTGCAGTGCCACTCAGAACTTTGAAACACAAAGGCCTGCGCTGCAATGCAGTGCGCTCGTTACCCTGAGACATTAGGTATTAAGTCTCATAAGCCCAGTAATTTCACTGGATACTTTGTTCGGTTGTATTGCGGACCTAGGGGTCGCTGGATTGTTTTACTGGTAAACGGGTGGCGTATTCAAAAAGTTTGAAAATCACTGGTCTAGTGTTTCAGAATTTTAGTAATTTCGCGGTAGTACACAGAAATATTTACTATAATGTACTATTATGTATTCTGTGCTATAACTCGAATTCAATTTTCTATACAAATAAATAAAATTGAAGTGTCTGATTGTAATATCAAAATAAAAGCTTTTTACTAAATGCATACGAAAGTATATACGGTACAAAACATTTTTTAAATTTTTGTCTGTCTGTTCCGGGTAATCTCCGAAACGGCTGGACCGATTTTGACGGGACTTTCACTGGCAGACAGATATCTGATGTTACAAGGAGTAACTTAGGCTACGTGGACGAAGCCGCGGGGCACAGCTAATTTGTCATACAAATATGTATTATAATTTGTCGCCACTCTCGACTAACCAGCTTTCTTACCCAATGCTATCAAATCCAAATAAAATCAAATTTAAACAATATTTTCAGGAGCGGCATCAGTCTTCGGTAACACACCAATCGACGTGGTCAAAACTCGAATGCAGGGTCTAGAAGCGGCGAAATATAAAAACACTTGGGACTGTTTTATAAAAACTTGGAAAGCGGAGGGGCCCCTCGCTTTCTACAAAGGTACGGTGCCTCGGCTCAGTCGCGTAGTCTTCGACGTCGCAATTACATTCACCATATACGACAGTATCATGGATGTGTTCAATTACGTATGGAAGTAAGCATTTTGATTTTTTGTGGCACTGTGAGTATGTGAGGGTGGTTTTCGAGGCATATTTTTAATGTTATAATTAATGATTTAATTTAGATGACTACGGAAATGTTATAGTCAGTGTTTTGTAGAACGTGTATTAGAGTTCTCGCTCTTGAGCGGAATGGAGATGTGCTGAACAAAAATAAGAGTTTGTTTTAGTGTTTAGCACTTCCCCTTTCGTCTTGTTTAGCGTTAAGTGTTAACGCTTAGTTGCCCCATTTAGTGTTGGGATTTGGGACTGTAGTCGGTTATGTGCCACGTATACATTTATATAGTCTAAGGCTGGCGGAATAACGGACGTTGACCTTTACGCCAGCGACAGGGGTAGCCAACCTTTTTTGGGTGTGGTTCGAAATTTGAATCGTATCAATGTTGGAAACAAATATACTATTTAACATTTTTATTTATTATATTTACGCAAACATAATACGATGTGTCGTCTTGTTCCGCCTGCTTTAGAAACACACTAGCACCAATTATAGGACAAAACAATACTGATCACTAATCTTGTACCATTTTGAACTCGTTGTTTTTTGTACAAATTACATTACATGAGCTGTGCATGGTTTACTTTAGGTTTTAAGTATGAAGATTTAAAATGTTAAGTGTTGTATGCACATTTATTTATTTGATATTTACCAGGTACTGTATTTTTATCTATTTTTTATAGGATTTTATTTCTGGTGATTTTTTAATTATGTGATTTTGTTACGTGTATTCGTTAAGGGTATAATTCTTTATAATGATGTTTTTAATGATTTAAGACGTTTATTTTTGGTTACACATAGTAAATTTTTCAAAAAAAAATTTTAGCATTCTGCAATAATATATTACCTATAATAGCTATCTATTTAAAATGCGTAATTTTTCTATGGATTGTTTGCGATGCTTTTGCCAAAAATACTATCAATTGTTATTAAGGTGATCTGTTAAAAACGAATTTAATGATAAAGCGCTCGGTAGAAATTAAGACACATTTATGCAGAAATATCATGAACTCTTTGCTTACTTTTGTAGCATAATGCAAAATGTAAGATATCATTAGTAAAAATATATTGTAACGATCAGCAAATTTCTAAAATTTCTGAATCTTCTTTTCTGCTGTGTATATGTTCTTGTGATCTGTTAAACAATTATTTTTGTCATTAATTTAGACCGAGTACCTACTTGATCTTTGTCATTGCAGGTTTCTTATATTAAATTCATTAGTGTAAGAAAAATGCAATTGCTCTCTTTTCGTATCTTCCAAATATGCATTTTAAAATGTTTACAATCTATGATATATTAATTCCTGTGCAGTATTTTAATGAGAAACATACATGTTTTTAATATTTAATTTGACACTAAGCATTTATAAACCTCAAGTTTACACGGACATTCCAAGATTTTTATTCACTGACATGATTTATTTTTATAATGAATTTGTTTTCCAATAAATGTTGTTTTTATTCATTTTTTATTTATTTTGTTTTCTAATTAATAAAACTCTGAAACAATTATCTTGATGTTTTGATTTCCTGATCCTATAGGATCAGTGTTCGTCTTTCTGTCAAGGGGATCTAGATCCAGAAAAAGTCACTTTCTACAATCGTTAGCGATAGTAGAATACAGTTAGTGCCAAAGTTAGGCTGGTAAGTGTGCGATAATACGCGCAAGTGCGGCTTGAAGTTAAATCCACACCAGAAACAGACAAGAAATACCGCCAGATAGTGCTGTCTCTTTCACTCCCTGACTGGGCTTGAAAGCGATGACTGCTCCAATTTACGTTACATACATCACTTGCGCACCACCGCGTATTAACCGCGGCCTCTACACTGAACACGCAGTAGTTATGAAGCTATTTTTTATAGTAGAGATCGTAGAAGCGGCTGCTGCGATGCCTCTCTTTCAGACTAGGTACCTCTCTATCCGTGGTACAGTTAGCGCTCGGACTAGATCACTACCAAGCACCACCTTAGACGGTACGATACGATAAGGTTATGAATAATAAATAAATAAATAATTGTCAAGCGGTGATAGTGGTTTTCCATGATTTCCGTGTGGTCCGTGATCGATGCTTATCCATCATCACTCACACATTGCGTAACTTGTTAGTGGGAGGACTAACTCTTCTGCAAGTGTCTTTCTGGGTTGTTACCACCGCTTTGCTCGTGAAGTCTGCCGCCAAGCAGTATTGTGCAAGCATTACTGTGTTCCGGTTTGATGAGCAGAGTATCCAATGAAATTACTGGGCTTATGAGACTGAATACCTAATGTCTCGGTAACGAGCGCACTGCAGTGCCGCGCAGGCCTTTGTGTTTCAGAGTTCTGGGTGGCACTGCAATCGTTATGGGCCGGCGTTATGCTTACCATCAGGCAAACGACCATTAGTCGACGATTGACGTCGATCCTCAGTTGTTGCCACTCCAAACGATCGACGACAGTAGAATGATTGAGTCGAAGTCGAGGGGGCGTCCATTAATTACGTGAGGCGATTAGGGGGGGGGGGGGGGGGGGGGGGGGCGATTGGAATTTCACATAATTTTTTTTTCCACAAAAAACAGTGTGCGCTTTCACTGGGTTAAATTAAGTAAAATATGTTTCTTCACTAAAATATGGCTAAATCCTGCAAAATAATATTTATTTTGGTTATGCGAATAACACAAAGTAGCTCCTTGATGTTTAGCCGCCATCTTTTCGACGAACGCTGCAGACGCGTACGGCAATTTTAAAAACCTACGCATTTTGAAACATCTCACGTGAGATTAGGGAGAGGGAAGGGGGTAGGGATCGAGCCAAATCTCATTAAGAGCCTACTAGTCCATGGAGCGAACTCATCGGTGGGCGCGGCTAAAATGCATGCTATTTCATCTAACATTCGTGGGACAAGGTAAGACTCTGCAGCGATGAGTAGTATGACGCTAATGCTCGCATATACACAATTACACACTCTCGTAAAGTCGCGACGAAAACCGAAAAGTCGAAAACCGGCGCGCAAAAATGTACGAATTGGCTTCTGGTGCTTGGGGTTTTACGACAAAACTACTGAATGTATTTAGTCAGACCAAAGTTATTTGAAATGTCAATAAACTAAAGCTTGTTAGTATGTACCTTATTTTCGAGTTTTTGTAATCCTTTTGTAATTTTTTTACGTCCAAACTTGCGTTAAAATACGTGCTAAAATACAGATGTTTGAAGGCTCATTACTTTTAAGCCACTTATTTTTTTTCTGTATAATTAGCAGGCTGACCTAGATAACGAAGAGATAAATCGATATTATTCTTAATTTTGGACTTACAACGTCAAGTAGTGGAGTAATCACCCAAGTACGGTTGTATGGAGAAATGAACGACTAGTTCGTCCTTAAGAGGGAGGGGCGTCGAAAAATTGCCTCACGTAAACAATGGACGCCCCATTACTGCTGTAGATAGGGGATAAAATAATAAGATATCTAGTTTAGATAACTATTTTTAATAACATGCATATAAAACTTTCAAAAACCCGAGTATAATATAGTATCTACAAATAAAAAACTGATCACAACATTTTACGTACGAAATAACAGTTTTCAAATGTTTATATTAAAAAATATCATTTTTTACATTTCGCGGTTTTTATAGGTAAAACTAAACATATCTATATATCATACTTATAGACAAACATACATTTGTCTAAGATAATAGTTTATTAAACTGGGTACCTACTCAGAGGTGTAGAACGTAATGTTGTACGTATCGATACATTACGTGCTACACCTTTGAGTACTCTGCTTTAGAATGTGAACGTAGGCTCATATTAATAAACACTGTTAACGTTTGAATAGGGCCATTCCACGGTAATCGATACCAGATGAGATAAAAATAAATGTTATGTTACAAGCACTTTAACATTAATTACTAATAGTAAATATGTTTAATTTTCACCTAATGATGTAAAAAAAACAAAATTCTAGCATTCACTCAATCAAATTTTATTTGAAGTTTCATCTTGCCAAGGAATTTCCATGGTAGAAAAAACACATGTGTGTTGGAAACACTGATTTGCGTTTTCTATGGGTTATTCCGCGATATTTTGACTGTCAACAGAGTACTCAAGATATCAGCTTGTGGTGGAACAATTTTTGGTGTTTCTCAGATAATTACATAATATTTTACTAATCATTTTAGCAAGGCTAGTTTGCATGTCACGCCCGTCACAAAATACATAGAAAAGTTCTCATCAAAGAGTCCAAATCACTTGCACGTTGTAATAAAGCTTACGAAAGTAAGGATATGTCGCAAAGGAATGTATGCGAATAACTTTTATAAATTTTTATGTTACTAATTGGTGATGCTGAGCAAATTACTTTGGTCACGCCCGTCACAAATCACGCCCATCACAGTATTTTTACCTTTTTTTTATTTATATATTATTTGGTAACAAGACGAGCTGGTCGTTTGCCTGATGGTAAGCCTAACGCCGGTCCATAACAATTGCAGTGCCACTCAGAACTTTGAAACACAAAGGCCAGCGCGGCACTGCAGTGCGCTTGTTACCCTGAGACATTAGGCATTAAGTCTCATAAGCCCAGTAATTTCACTGGCTACTCTGGTCATCAAACCGGAACACAGTAATGCTTGCACATTACTGCTTGGCGGCAGACTTCACGAGCAAAGCGGTGGTAACAACCCAGACGGACACTCGCAGAAGAGTTAGTCCTAACATTAACAAAACCAGCTAATAAACTGAGTTTTTTAAACTTTCGCTTATAAATTTAGAATTTGGGTGAATACTTATATGACTTTAGGTGATAAAATTGTTTGTTTACTTATTAAAAATTGAACTCGTCACGCCCGTCACAAAGTCTTGTCACGCCCGTCACAACTTATTTCAGGTCACGAAAACTGCAATATCAAATATTCACATACGACATATCACTGCAAATCTAGAAGGCATATTGTTCTAAAAGGCGGACTAATTGAATTTAAAAAACAATTGTGTAATTAGCAGAAATATTGTGTCTTGTCGAAGAGGTCGATAATCTTGTTCGAGTACGCGTCACGCCCGTCACAGCGACTAAAATCGTCGTAACTTGTTTTGTGAGCCGAATAAGAAAAAAAATGTTGTAAATTTAGTAAAAACCATCGATGTCTTATCTATTACAATAGTATTTAAGCAATTTCGTATAATAGTTAAAGAATAAATGCACAAAATAGAAGTTGAAATGTCACGCCCGTCACCGTGGAATGACCCAATTTAGTTAATTAATTAATCTATTATTAAAGAGAACCAACAGCTGTATTACAATAACTTATAAAATTAACATTGGAAAGCCAATTATAGGTTCTCACGAATAGTTAACAGATATAAAAAAAACTGTTATTAAAAAAATGTGAAAACTAATTAATAACAAAATTATAACGGACGCTAATGTTGCGCCAAAAAGAAATATCTGCTCAGTCGCATCCTCGCTGAAGAGGCGCTTGTATAAAATCTAAACACTCGATTCAGTTTAAAATCATCGAAGAACAACAAAGACGAAACATAGTCTAACTAAAGCACCATGTAACAATGCTTATTAATAAAAGCCCTACATTAAAATTAAGAACCATAAACATAGACGGTGTCGATTCTGTCATCTCATACCTAAACCTAATTTTAGTTTCAATTTCTCTTTCTAAAAGACAACGAGATCTTTCCCATAGAACTCAACATGAGATCGTTAAATTTACACTAGACACAAGCAAGCGGATTAATTTGATAGGTCTAAAATATATGCCATCTCTAACCATATATAATATTAATAGGTCGGGGAAAAAGTTTCTTCGCATTTTTTAAGAAAATTCAAAACATTTTTTAATATAGTTTATTTACATTTAACTAAAGTATGTAGGTACCATTTTGTTCGATAACTTTTTGCCATCTTGTAGGTAGGGACATGATCCCATTGCTATATAAATTTTGGGACTTCTGATCAAAATACCGCGACAAGTGGTTTTGGCAGTCCTCTCGTGATGTTAACCTGACACTGCCTAAAGAATTCTGAAGAGACCGAAACAGGTGGAAATCTGAAGGTGCAAGGTCAGGACTATACGGCGGATGCATTAACACCTCCCAGCCAAACTCTCTTAATTTTTTCTGAGTGGCTAAAGATGTGTGAGGTCTAGCGTTATCATGAAAAATCATGAAAATGAAAACCACACCCCTTCTGTTGATTAATTCCGGCCGCTTTCTCTCAACTTCTTGCTTTAATCTCATCAGTTGTTCGCAGTAGAGTTCAGAATCGATGGTCCTGCCTGGTGGTAACAGCTCATAATGAGTAATGCCCTTCCAATCCCACCACACACACAGCATCACCTTGTTGCGAGTTAACCCGGGTTTCGCCACAGTCTGTGAAGCCTGACCGGTCTTTGACCACGACCTTTTTCGCACGTTCTTGTCGTACGTGATTCACTTTTCATCACCAGTTATCAGCTTCTTCAAAAATGGTTCGGTTTCATTACGTTGTAGTAAAGAATCACAAATGAGTACACGGTTCATTAAGTTTCTTTCAGTGAGCTCGTGAGGTACCCAAATATCGAGCTTTTTTGTGTACCCAGTTTTTTTCAAATGCGCCAAAACTGTTTTGTTGTCAATTCCCAGTTCTTCAGCTATGTCGTAACTACTGATATGCCGATCTTGTTCCACTTTTTCAAAAATGGCATCCATTTTATCCGTAATAGGGCAACCAGAGCGACGTGCATCTTTGAAATCAAAATTTCCGGATTGAAAACGCTTAAACCAAATTTGTGCTACTCTCACAGACACTGCACTAGGTCCATAAACATCGCAAATTTTTTTCGCGGCTTGCGTTGCATTTTTACCTTTTTTGTAGTAAAATTTTAAAATGTATCGAATTTCTTCATTAGATTCACTCATTTTGACAGTACGAAAAACAAATGAAAATCACACATTTTCCTAATTTGAATTTGGAATTATGTTCTTTAAAATTTAAACTTTCATATGATACCAAAACCAGCCAGATACAAATAGTATAGCCAAAGAGATTTTATTACAAGTTCATACATACTATAATGCGAAAAGACTTTTTCCCCAACCTAATATCTATCATATTCTATCCAAAACATAACTTGAGAAACAGACGGAAGATGCTTGAGAGATCTAAATTTAGTTTTAGAGCTGTCAAATACTAAATTCTTTGACGTTAAATTTACACTAGACACAAGCAAGCGGATTAATTTGATCAAGAGATGGAATATATTTTAGACCTGTCAAATTAATCCACTGCTCGTGTCTAGTGTAAATTTAACTAATTTAGTATTTGCCAGCTCTAAAACTAAATTTAGATCTCTCAAACATCTTCCGTCTGTTTCTCATGTTATGTTTTGGAAAGAGAGAGCGAAACTAAGATTAGGTTTAGGTATGAAACGACAGAATCGACTCAAATGATCCCAAACTTGTACTATTATGAGTATTGCCCGAACTAGGAACCCCTGTATCTACTTATCTAGATAATAATAAACTATGAGGACCATAGATCCACAACGTGAAAAAGCAGTAGCTGTTTTTTAAATGCACAAATATTGGTCCCATACGGGAATCTGACCCGCAATAATTTTACACATAAAAGGCTTGCTTAATCTAAACCCAAAAATAAATCAAACTTCCAACTATATTTACTACGTTCGAGGCCAAAGACGGATGTAAAATAATGTGTTTATACTCTGTTCCAAAATCTTAAATATTTTATGTTAACAAAGGGGTTGACAGAAGGAAAAAAGTGATAGAAACCTGTGCAATCCATCATTTGATGATAGACATTATTATTAATTGATTTTAAATTATAGGTAACATGAACACATCAATTATTGAAAATTTTCGAATGTATCGTTTTTGCAAGATTGTTATTTTAAACAAAACAATAAAAAGAAGTTTTTTCGTGTAGTTATTTTTCTTAGACTGGGAACACAGGAGATTTGAAACATTGTGTGCAATCGCCGCCATTTTCATTTTCTGTCTGTTGATCTGCGGGGCTAAAAAGGCCACATTGAGCAATTCCTCTGCAAGTAATTCATTTCGTGATTCACCAGCAGATCCGTAGCAATTCCTCTAATTTTTTGTAAATGGGTCAATTAATTTGGTGAATCGTATTTCAATTCAATTCATATGCAGAATTGCAGATTCATGTAGATGTTAACATTGCCAGACCAAAATAAACAAAAACGTTACTTTCTAGTAATAATTTCTATAATATATGATATAATCTAATCTTATTATACGTTTTACTTACTAGAAATATCTCTAAGGCTTCTAACTTTCTTAGATTGAAAGATAGTTTATGAATGCATTTATTTTCTAAGAAATTGTGGTGATTTTAGCAGTTTTTGACCACAGCTTAGGGCGAAATATTTTTGGGAGTTGGCAACACTGATATCATTTTTTTTTCGGCATCACGCCTTTTGTTTATTTAGCCAGTATCAAGTTATATCTGTATCATTATCTAAAACTAATACTTAATACAGCTGTAAAAGTAACAAGAAATTGTGTATCCGTATGTATTCGTTACTTAAGTCAGTATTCGTTACTTTCGTAACGTTACTCGTTAGTTCTGATATAATTGAGTACGGGCACGAAGTATCGTATCGAGTCGCACTTTCGTATCGTTACGTTACTTCTGATACAATTGAGTATTGGCATGAAGTATAGTATCGAGTCGCATCGCGTACCGAACTTACGTTTACCTGACTTAACTAATATATAAATGTACAATTGTACATATGTATTGTATAATTTATGAACTATTTTCGTCTTGTTACATTTAGATGTAGTGAATGATATGATTAGCACAGAAACACCATAAAAAATCCTTATTAAACTAATGAAATCCAAAAGTTGAGAATAACAATATATTAAGGAAAGCAATGCCTTGTTCATAATATTACATAAAAATGTGTTAATATCATCACCTAATTTTTCACCCTTGAATAAGGTATTCTTTCATTAAATTTATGAAACCCTACTCATGAAAAAAATAATCATTCAAATCGGTCGACAAATGGCGGAGATATCGAGTAACATCGCCCCAAAAAAAAAATACAGGCGAATTGAGAACCCTCCTCCTCAGTCGGATAAAAATATGAACAATACGAAACAACGAGGCTTGTCTCTCACTCGGATACATTTTATCGCTGGACAAATAGTTTCAGTTCACGCATCATGCCTTGTATCCATTCGGATAATGAATCTAACTAACATCATACGAAACGTACAAGTAACGAAGTGAGTTTGAAAGTAACGATTCGTTACTTCGGGTCTGGCGATGTACCTGTTACTCGGTAACAAATACATACGGTTTGCTACAGTTCTAGTTTTATTCATTAATCATTGGTTATATAAATAAGCCTACTTAAACGTTTATGAATAAGAAATAGTTATGCACTATTTAAGATTTTAAGCAGTAGTTTGCTATTCACCGAATTAAGCAGTGATTAGCTGTTTTTATGAATAAGACTGCTAATACTTAACCTCGAAACTAACACTCGGAAAACGAAACGAACCAACCAGTAAATACTTTGTTTCGTTGAAACATACGAGAAACGAATTAAATTTGTAAGTAACGATTCGTTACTTCGAATCTGGCACTCGTTACCCGTTAACTAGTTACTCGATAACGAATACGCGGAACAAAATTTGTTACTGCTCTATTCGTTGGCCCTAATGATAATACAATAAATAAAATAATTTTAATATGTACCTATAATTATGTAATAAGAAGTAAAACGAACGTTAACATCAGCCTCTCAACTCTGAAACACTAGAATTTGTCAATTGGGCCCCATAGCTAGCAAAGTGGTTCGTTTACAAGGGCCGAAAAATTGGAACTATGTGTATTTCCAATGAAAAAATGTGATATTTGAGTCGCAGACCTACATTTCAACATTTCCATTAAGTATGTAAATAAATAAAAATAGGTAAGTGTTGGCTCTCATACATTTTTATTTACGAAATGAATTCTGGTGCAAATATAAAGTTTACTTATTTTATAGGAAAGGAAAGGCATTCATCGAGGATTTCCAAGGAGCAATGGAATAAATAAATGTTGCTCGAGTTTCTTGAGCAAAACTCCAGCCTTGGTCGGCGTTATAACAACTGCTCTGCACCTACAGGGATGGAAAGAGTCTGCATTTCTTTCTAGGAGATGGCTGGATTGCTTAATTCCACAGTATCTAGTATGACCAAAATACAAAAAAAAGAACATTCTGTTATAAGTACTTTGTAGTATCAATGGTTGACAGTTTGGCAAGTTTTACTTAAAATTCAGTAGTAGGCACATAATAAAAAAAGAATAAGTTAACTCCATAGAAACGGCCCGTTTTCACTATACATACCTAAGTGGTATAACATGCATGTTCCACGCAATAGCTTATAGTTGAAAGCCAATAATGATCCAATTGTTAACATTAATCGAATTTGAATTTCTGCACATGTAAAAAGATGCAATAAAATTCATTCCAATACTAAAAATGTCATTGGTAGGTGAGCCATCAAGTTTGTTTATATTTTTGGCCAACTAATAAAAACTCCATACACTAATATCTGAAATACTGCTTCTTCCTAGACCTCCATAATTTTAGTACCACTACCTCCACAACTTAGTACAATTTAATTCCTAACAACATCTGAGAAATATGACTAATGCCAACAAAACAAGTCTTGATTGAGATGATAAAATAGTTAAGATAATAATTATCTAGGTATTTAATTATCTTCCATTTGAATCATTATCATTTACTAGTCATACTACTAATTTACTAGGTGGTAGGACTAACTCTCCCGCGAGTGACCATCCTGGGTTGGTACCACCGCTTTGCTCAATAAGTCTGCCACCAAGCATTAATGTGTTCCGGTTTGATGATCAGAGTAACCAGTGAAATTACTGGGCTTTTGGAACTCGGTACCTAATGTCGCAGAGTAATGAGCGCACTGCAGTGCTGCGAAGCCATTAGGTTTCAAAGCTCTGAGTAGCACTGCAATTATTATGGGCTGGCGTTATGCTTACCATCAGGCAAATAACCAGCTTGTTTCATTATCAAATAGAATAAAAGAAAGTAGTAATTGTAATAATTTAATACAAACATTTTTTTTAGGGGGTTTTACTTCCTGGTAGATTTTGTTATAAGGAGTTACTTAGGCTACTTTTAATGTGGGCAAAGCCAGGGGGGCATAGCTAGTTCCTAACAAAATGAATATAGAGTACACATGCATCACCTTTAATATAATATTACATACAAAATATTTACACAATTAACTAATAAAGTAATTAAATTAAAGCTATGTTAGATCAGCTTTGGTCAGCAAGTCAATGATCTATCATAGCCCTTAGGGCTTGCTGCTTCTTCAACAGCTTAACTGTCATTGCTTCTTCTGAATATCCTCATGTGTATCGAATCGTAGGTATCATAATACTGAACCTAAAAACCATATTGCTTCATTTTCAGGCTGGTGTTCAAGGGAGTGCCCGGAATTATGGTTGTCTCCACAGCATCACTTGCTCAAAATATTGATGTCTATGTTGCATATGTCTATACAGAAATTCTACTGTAAATTTGCTAGTATTATTTTGTTTTAATTATTGTAAAAAATAGTGCATAGTTATTATAATTTTAGTAATAGCATAACATGTTTTTTATTTTTCTTTGTTTTATTACTGTCTGCAATTTCTCAGGTATTACACTGGGTAGCTGCGCCAGCAACCTCCCTTGTTTGAGTATTTTTGGTCCCGGTGACATTATTAAGTGGTCATTATTTAGAGCTTGCATCATGGCCCTCATAAAGTCAGTTGGATACACTTGGTGCATCTTGTTAAGTGCAATGACTCCAATTTATCTCTGGTACGAACCTGAGGCATAAAAGCCCAGTGTACTTAATACCTAAAACGAAAATATATGTTATTTTAATTATAAATATAATATCTAGGTAGTTAATATATTAGTTTTGTTATTGAGAGGAACAGTGAAGATAGATGGAACTTAGAACATTAATTGTAACCACTGGGAATCGAATTCGATTGGAGGATATACATTAATAAATGCGTATGTGTATGTTTGTTGGTTTGTTCTTCTTTCACGGATCGATGTGATTTTTCATATAGATATAGTTTGTAGACCCGGAGAGTAACATATATTTATATGCCTTTTCATCCCAAAAAAATGCACGGTTCCTGTGGGAACGCGTGTGAAACAGCGGGCAGAAGCTAGTATAGATAATATGTCTTATTATTCACTCACCATGGATATAAAACCGATTCCATTTTGACGATGAGTGGTTAAATAAAGCTCCAGCTTTAATATACTTAACATATTTACAAGCACTTTGTTGAGTCTGTATAACCCAACAAATTCAGAGTCGGACATTTCGAAAGCTAATTCCATTTTTCGAAGAACTACGCTTTGTTGGCGATATAAAACGCTTTGTGTAACAAACAAGTAAATTCATTTTCAAAAAAAATCATAGTCTTATAACTGCCATGATTTATTATTTGTTTCAACAACATGGACGAAATGAATTGAAAAAAGTTCCTCTTGAGTAACTTCTTACGATTCTCCTATTTGACGTTTATCGATGCCTATTTTGCGAGCTATTTCATAGAAAACTGTCAAATATAGCAATTCATAGTATAATTCGGCATGTGAATCACATTATGAATTGCCTTACTACGATTTATGAAAAATGAATCATAATATTTTTCACCCTGGCTAATAATTTCATATGATTCTGCTATTTGACGTTTATGCAATTCGTATTTCGTGAGCCATTTTACGAATTTTCATAGAAAACTGTCAAATAGATGAATTGTTGCAAGGATTCGGCAAGTGAATCACTTTATGAATTGCATTTCGGTGACAACTTTTAGCAATTCACGAAATGAATCATAATATGATTCGGCCAAAGTGGCCTTTTTAGCCCCGCTGTTCCAATCTCGGAACTCGAGTCTGTTAACTTGCTGCGTATGTGTTGTTGTTACAGATCTTGTTATTTTGTAGTAGTAGTGTTGTTTAAGTTTTTTTTGTTGGTTCTTGTTATTTGTTTCTTGTTACGTTATAATTGTGCCGCGCGAGAGCAAACACAAGAGAAATAGAAACAAAAGTATTTTTCACAAGTCAAAAATGTAAAGGGCAACTCGCATGTCACTTTGACAGTGACTTTTCGTGACATTTCTTTGTTTGAATAAAATATCTAAGATTATGGAACAGGGTATAGTAACCGCGAAATGAAGGGACACTAACGGAATTTAACGCATTTTGATCGTGCCTTGTGATCTCTCTTCAATATTTGCAGTTAATTAGTACTACCCTCTCTTTTAGAAAGGGTAATATTTGAAGTCCTTGAAAGGAGTGCCCGGCACACATCTGTGATCGATGTTGTAGCTCGCCACTGTCTCCATCTCTTTCTCGCTCAGTTCAAAATCGAATATGTTGAGGTTCTCTTCTATACGCGATTTTGTGAAGGATTTTGGTATCACTGGAATGCCGCGTTGGACCTGAGGTAAAGAGACGAAAACAATAACGTAAATAACATCAGAGTAACACTCGTCCGTGTTTATGAAATATAACCAAATTCAAATCGCTTTATTCATATATGCCCCAACGGAGCCAGTGAAATTACTGGGCATATGAGACTTAACAGTTAATACCTAATGTCTCAGGATAACGAGCGCACTGCAGTGCCGCGCAGCCTTTGTGTTTCAAAGTTTTGGATGGCACTGCAATTGTTATGGGCCGGCGTTATGCTTACCATCAGGCAAACGACCAGCTCGTCTCGTTACCAAATAATATAAAAAAACTTATGTAGGTTAAAATAAATGACTCTAAAAACAAAAGCACAATTTTTTTAAATTTTGTCTTTCTGTGTGTTTGTTCCGAGTAATCTCCGAAACGGCTGGACTGATTTTGACGGGACTTTCACTGGCAGATAGCCGATGTTATAAGGAGTAACTTAGGCTACTTTTATTTTGGAAAAATAATTAAGGTTCCGCGTAAAAAACTGTGGCGTACTGCACTGCACCTGAAAAAGAAAAATATCATAATAAATATTACATACCTCAAGTTACGACTATATGTAAACCTGCCGAGCCTACTGTGAACAATAACCGGCCGGCAGAAGCGACTGCGCATGCGCCCCGAAAAACACTTACCGTATCAGTCAACAGGCTGAAGCCAGCATACATGCTCGATGATACGCCAACTGCAAACTCTGAAAAACAGCCACCGCCACCTAAAAACTTACCATCCGCTGCATCACCATCGCCGGATAATCCCCTTGACCAGAAAAGACCACCTGAAACAAAGGACCACAGATTAACACGATCGGGAAGAAAAGTCGTATTCCCAGATTATTATCGTCCGTGAAACGGCCTCTGGAAGGGGGTCGTGTGGCGTACTGCACTGCACCTGAAAAAGAAAAATATCATAATAAATATTACATACCTCAAGTTACGACTATATGTAAACCTGCCGAGCCTACTGTGAACAATAACCGGCCGGCAGAAGCGACTGCGCATGCGCCCCGCTCGCACATCGACCGTTTCACTCGCACAACCTCCCACCACGCTGCCGAAGAATACGCACACAGCCTTATGCGCCACGCCTATATAAAGCTGCCGTCCGTCGAGGAAATCACTTCATTCAGCTAGCGGCACGCTAGAGCGATAGACGTGTATGTCCTCTAGTATTGTCGAGTTAGGCTACTTGGTGCGGCCGACCTACTGCCCACTTTGGAGTCTAAGCTAGGTTAGCTACTTATAGGCTAGGGGTGCGGCCGACCTACTGCCCACTCTGATGCTTGATAGGCAACAAGTGCATAGAGTATAAATAAGTTATCACATAAGTCAAAATTGTGGCACAGACAATACAGAATAATAGATGTCACAGAGTGTTTTATTCACCAACTTCCCTTCATAAATAAAATATTGTGGTGCACGCCGGCACATACTGGTGACCACACCACAAACTGGTGACCCTGGATTATTGAACAAACCCCCTAAGGAGCACGTGAGCAACACCATTGTTTAACTATTATACGAAAATACGACCCAAGTAAATAGTGAATCACAATCGGCTTACATGGAGCCATCCGACATTTTTAAAGTTGGTGTACGATTACCACCATTTTGGGCAGATGAGCCGTCGGTTTGGTTTGCTCAAGTGGAAGGACACTTTTCACTGTCGAGAATCACGGATGATAAGACAAAATTTTACTATGTCATATCCCAACTTGAACATCGATACGCAGCAGAAGTTAAAGACATAATAGTCGCGCCACCTGCCGGTACAAGCTACGAAACGTTAAAAACGGAGCTTATCAAACGCCTCTCGCAATCAAGAGAAAAAGAGGTGAAACAACTACTTACTCACGAAGAGTTAGGAGATAGACGACCATCGCAATTTTTACGTCATTTACGTCACTTGGCCGGTTCTGAAATCCCAGAAGAGTTTTTAAAGACGATTTGGACCAGCCGGCTACCAACCCACGTACAGACAGCCATCGCATCACAGCCACGTTCGGACTTGAACAGTTTAGCCGACTTGGCTGACGCCGTAATGGACATCGTCACAACGACTCCACAAGTAGCTACTACTTCTTTTGCTTCAGGATCAGCTTTAGACCTGATGTCCAAACAAATCGCGGAGCTGACTAAGAAAGTTGAAGCCCTTTCCATGCAAGAAAATCGAAGGTCGCGCTCACACACTCGCAACAACCAACGCAGCACTACGCGAACACAATCTAATTGTAAACGGTTCCCGACTTGCTGGTACCATCACAAATATGGATCAAAAGCAACCAAGTGCGCCAAGCCCTGCAACTTCACGGCGGAAAACTCACAAGGCAGTCGCTGATGGCGACGGACGATTGCCTTAAACTGAACTTACCAGGTCGCCTCTTTGTCACCGACCGCACAACCAAGACACAGTTCCTCGTTGATACTGGCAGCGACCTCTGCGTCTTCCCGAAAACTGCTCTCCGACAAAGTCGACCTAAAGCGGACTATTCACTCTACGCAGCTAATGGTACGAACATAGCCACATACGGATACACGCATCTAACACTCAACTTGGGATTGCGAAGAGAATTTTCCTGGCGATTTATAGTGGCCGACGTCACGAAGCCAATCATTGGAGTTGACTTTTTATCATTCTATAACTTGATGGTCGACGTCCGAAACCAACGACTTATAGACAACGTCACTACTCTTGCATCACCAGCAAAACCGGTAGCTTCTTCTGTCACTATTTCTTCAGTGAAGACAACGGCAGGAGAATCGAACTACTTCAACCTACTTCGAGAATTTCCTGAGATCACGCGTCCATCCGGTACAACCCGCGTTCCAGCACATCATACGGTACATCACATCAAAACTACACCTGGCCCTCCAGTGTACTGCACTCCTCGACGCCTCGCGCCTGACAAGCTAAAGATAGCAAAACAGGAATTTGACGCCATGTTGAAAAGTGGTACAGCAAGGCCTTCAGACAGCCCCTGGGCGTCTCCGCTACACCTAGCACCCAAGAAAGAAAGCGGATGGCGTCCATGCGGTGACTATCGTATGCTCAACGCCCGAACGATACCCGATAGGTACCCTATACGACACATCCATGACTTTGCTCACAACATGTCAGGCTGTAGGGTGTACTCAACCATTGATTTGGTAAAGGCCTATAACCAGATTGCCGTAAGTAGCGAGGATATCTGCAAGACAGCCATATCAACACCTTTTGGATTATACGAATTTCCATACATGACGTTTGGTCTTAGAAACGCAGGCCAAACTTTTCAGAGGTTCGTAGATGAATTGACTCGTGGCCTGGATGACTTTTGTTATGCGTATTTGGATGACTTTATCGTCTTCAGTTCTGATCAGGAAAGCCACGAAGAACACCTACGCCAATTATTCACCAGACTGAAAGAATATAACATCGTCATCAATACCTCTAAGTGTGTCTTTGGCGTACCGGAGGTGACTTTCCTTGGTTACACCGTCTCCGCCGAAGGAGTGAAACCTCTGAACTCCAAAGTCGAAGCTATAAGAAATTTCCCCCCACCCAAAAACGTCAAGGAGTTAAGGCGTTTTCTGGGGATGATTAACTTCTATCGCAGATTTATACCCGGTGCAGCAACATTCCAAGCACCTCTTCATGCGCTTATTACCGGATCTGTAAAAGGGACACATGCAGTTAACATATCGGGAGAAACTTTAGAAGCGTTTGAAAGCTGTAAAGAGAGCTTGTGTCAAGCAGCACTCCTAGCATTCCCAGACCTTGAGGCAAAATTGGCTCTAGTCACAGACGCCTCGGACACAGCTTTAGGAGCAGCTCTGCAACAACACAAAGATGGCTCATGGCAACCACTTGCCTTCTTCTCACGAAAACTGAGCCCCACTCAGCAGAAATATTCGCCCTACGACCGTGAACTACTGGCCATATACGAATCCATACGATATTTTCGACACATGTTAGAAGCAAGACATTTCACAGTGTTCACTGATCATAAGCCCCTGTGTTTCGCCTTTGATCAGAGAAAAGAGAAGTGCAGTCCCAGGCAATTCAGACACCTAGATTACATTTCTCAATTCACCACCGACATTAAACACATATCCGGAAAAGAAAATGTTGTCGCGGATACGCTAAGTAGAATTGAGGAATTAGCACGACCCTTAGATCTGACAACTTTAGCCAAGGCACAAGAAGAAGATTTAGAACTAAAAGAACTGCTCAACGGACAAACTTCTCTGAAATTGACCGAAATATCAATACCAGGAACAGATATAAAACTGCTATGCGACCAATCTACAAACATATCTCGACCCTACGTACCAAATGAACTACGTCGTCGAGTGTTCGACAGCCTGCACTCTCTCAGCCATCCCGGCGCTAATGCGACCTCCAAATTAGTATCTCAGCGTTACGTATGGCCAAGTATAAGCAAAGATTGCCGAGAGTGGGCCAAAAATTGCTCTGCATGTCAACGGTCGAAGATAACGAGACATGTGTCTTCACCTTTAGGCACATTCAAAATACCACAAGCCAGATTTTTGCAAGTGCACATTGATCTTGTCGGACCATTGCCAATATCCAATGGATTCAAATACTGTCTGACTGCAATCGACCGATTCACAAGATGGCCCGAGGCGATACCAATCACCGACATAACAGCAGAGACAGTTGCAAAAGCATTACTATCAGGATGGATTGCTCGTTTTGGATGCCCCACTGAAATCGTAACGGACAGAGGCACACAATTTCAATCTTGTCTCTTCAAATATCTATCAGACATAGCAGGATTTAAGCACAAGAGTACAACAGCATACAACCCAGCCTGCAACGGTTTAATAGAAAGATTTCATCGCCAGTTAAAAGCCGCAATAACTTGTCATGGTAATGAAAGCTGGACTGAGACTCTTCCTTTGGTGCTGTTAGGCATCCGCTGTGCTTATAAAGAAGATTTGCAGTCATCTTCAGCTGAACTCCTGTACGGAGAAACACTGAGACTACCAGGCGAAATCTTCAGCCCCAGCACAAATACAACGACTGATGTCACTGATTTTTCCGCACGGCTCAGAAAATATGCAATAGACTTGCAGCCGCAACCAGCATCTAGACATTGCAATAAATCTATATTTGTATTTAAAGATCTTGAAACTGCTACTCACGTTTTCCTAAGAGAAGATGCTTACCGGCGACCACTGCAACCTGCATATTCTGGACCACACAGAGTCCTTGAAAGAGACGAGAAAGTATATAAAATCATGATGAATGGAAAAACACTTAACGTATCAGTCAACAGGCTGAAGCCAGCATACATGCTCGATGATACGCCAACTGCAAACTCTGAAAAACAGCCACCGCCACCTAAAAACTTACCATCCGCTGCATCACCATCGCCGGATAATCCCCTTGACCAGAAAAGACCACCTGAAACAAAGGACCACAGATTAACACGATCGGGAAGAAAAGTCGTATTCCCAGATTATTATCGTCCGTGAAACGGCCTCTGGAAGGGGGTCGTGTGGCGTACTGCACTGCACCTGAAAAAGAAAAATATCATAATAAATATTACATACCTCAAGTTACGACTATATGTAAACCTGCCGAGCCTACTGTGAACAATAACCGGCCGGCAGAAGCGACTGCGCATGCGCCCCGCTCGCACATCGACCGTTTCACTCGCACAACCTCCCACCACGCTGCCGAAGAATACGCACACAGCCTTATGCGCCACGCCTATATAAAGCTGCCGTCCGTCGAGGAAATCACTTCATTCAGCTAGCGGCACGCTAGAGCGATAGACGTGTATGTCCTCTAGTATTGTCGAGTTAGGCTACTTGGTGCGGCCGACCTACTGCCCACTTTGGAGTCTAAGCTAGGTTAGCTACTTATAGGCTAGGGGTGCGGCCGACCTACTGCCCACTCTGATGCTTGATAGGCAACAAGTGCATAGAGTATAAATAAGTTATCACATAAGTCAAAATTGTGGCACAGACAATACAGAATAATAGATGTCACAGAGTGTTTTATTCACCAACTTCCCTTCATAAATAAAATATTGTGGTGCACGCCGGCACATACTGGTGACCACACCACAAAACTAAAACCCATGAAAACCAATATTTCCGCCAGGGTGAAACCGCGGGCAGCAACTAGTTTATAATACATATTATATTAGGATTATAAAGAGTATTTGTTACCAGAAATCTGAGAGCGAGCTGCGCCCTAGTTTTCCCGTGAGCTTCCGCCACAGTCCCGAGGCTCGCATCGGTCTTGATGGCATCCTTCCCTACAAACTCCGGCCTGGCTTCAGATATGAGTCCCAAAGGAGTATATGCTACCGGGACGATTGAATGCTTCTTGCAGAAGTCTACTAGCTTGTTTTGAGTTAGTGTGGGGCTAATCTGTAAAGAGATAATAATGTACAACATCTTAGGGGGCGTCCATTAATTACGTGATGTGATTTTGCCAATTTTTGGACCCTCCCTCCCGCCTTGGTGAGATGTCGTGAGATTTGGCTCGACCCCCTCCCCCACGTGAGATTTCCCAAAATACGTGTTTTTAGTGCAAATACGTCAATCTGAGATTCATTGCCGGACGCCGTAGCGTTCGTCGAGTGTTTTCGTGTAGAAACATTTTTTACTTAATTTAACAAACTTTTCTTGCAGTTTTACACTGAAAACAAATACGTGATATTTGCTGAGACCCCCCTCTCCCCCACGTGAGATTAGGTGAGATTCGGCTTAACCTAAACATAACTTAGGATATCGTGTTTAGTCAGTGAGTGTGACCTTTCGATTTTATACATGATGTTATAAACTTACTTCAAACTGATTACAGACAGGCTTGACTGTACAATTTTTCAGCAACCTTTCCAATTGCTCCTCATTAAAGTTGGAGACTCCTATGGACTTTGTCAGGCCTTGTTTTAAAGCCTTCTCCATGCCCTTCCATGTCTCTATGAAATCCACATCCGCGTCTTTGCCTTCTGTCTGTAAAAAGGTGAACATAATTTTATCAGCAACCATTGCTCTTCGAAACTTTATTTTGTCTGTGGTTTGAAAATTACTAAATACAAGTCAACAGCCTTTAATCAACAGATAGATACAATTACTTAAATTTATGGATTTAAAAGGTATTCAAATCGATATTAATAGATATATCAATTAATGCATCAATTAAAGTAGTCAATGAAATTACTGGGCTTGTCTAAGTAACAAGCGCATTGCAGTAACGCACATGCCCTTATGTCAAAGAGAATTTAATCACTACGTTTACTTATGTTTCCAAACACAATTAGCATTAGGAACAATAACAGTAAGGGCATATACAAATATTTTATCACACATAAAAATATAGACTAAAAATAGTATGACAAGAAACGATAGAAAGTATAAACATTATACCTACTCATTGCTTTTATAGTAATAAAATAATAGGGCAGCATATAAGTATCACTACGACAAATTTTTTGCATCCAATAATAATTACCTACAGCATTTTATAAATAAATATATATGCAGAATAACTTTATGACATTTAATATTATGCGAATGAACAGGTCACCAATTTAATGAACTCGTGCACTTTCAAAACGGATTAACAAACATAGCATACTAAGTGAGCATTATTTAGTGCCCAAAAGCTAGTTACCACCCCTTTTAGGATTTGCCATCATGTACCTATTGTTATGTTTTGGCAGTGAATTTTATATCAAGAATATAAAAAACTCTATCTTACATTTACTGAAATTGGCCAATGTATCAGATACAAGTCCACATAGTCCAGTTTGAGTCTTGCCAGCGATTCCTTAAGGGCTGGAATAACATCTTTCTCAGCATGACAGTCATTCCAAAGCTAAAACAAAACAATCATAATATAAAAATCTAAATTAAAATAAAACACGACCGCCTTAGCCAGTGTCACTTGGGATAATGCAAGGCTTATAACAATACCCTCCCCATACATCCAAATCTGCAGCTTTACCATCTAACAAAATCGTCTTCGGTTTTGACCCCAACTTGTATTACTATGTTTTCTGTGCTGCAACCCGATTAAAACCAGCGGTTGCTTGTTTAGCATTCCTGCTAGTTTTAATTTTGTGACAACTTTTTCCAATAATATTTATCGTTCCAGAACGAAAACTAGTGAGAACCCTAGACACATTTTGTGAGCTGGTAAGGCAGCTGTTCAGGCATTTAAAAGTTATGGTGGAATAAAGATACAACCATACATGAACTCTGAAACATTATACCTCTTTTTTCGGCAGTTGTGTAAAAAAGCTATAGGTACCATAACTAAAACTAAATATATTTCTACATGTCATTAAAACTTACAAGCTTATTACTTACTGCTCAATTGTCAATCTAAAATATTAAAATTTAGCATTGTTTAAGGTCTGATAACAATACACAAATAATGAAAAAAAGTCTCAAGCAGTTTTAAGATATTTAGAGTGCCTTTTAAAGATCAGCAACATAGTGATTTTAAAAGGGTACCCTACGATATTTTCAGTAATTGTACCCTTCACCCTCTAAATTTTGTTATGTCCCTGCTGGCCGTACAACTCGCCCTTGCAAAGGAAATTTATAAGAAACACTCAAAGTGTACCTACCATTCCACAATTTTACAAAATATTTCTACAATATAAGGTCACACCCAGTCTCAGGTCTGATATGTAGAGCTACAATCATAACTTGGCGGTGGCGATTTGAGGAACTAAACCGGACAGAATATGGCGGAACATAATGTTGGCAGATCAAAAGCAGATAATTTGCACATAACTGAAACTATATCTGCCAAGACATGAATGTACACTGCGACGATGTTGAGTGACTGGAGAATGAATATCACAAAAATGTTGATATTGAGTTTTAATGGATAGAGAAAGTGGGTACATCTAACTCTTCACCAGAAAATTTTCTTATTTTTTTATTAGATCTAAAAATGTATCTAGAGTCCTCGGCACCACTGAGCGGTGCGGCGCTGCAGTTCTGCTAGTCTGTACCTTTAGCTTTTTTTTTACTTGCACCAATACTCACACTAGTCACAAAGTTTGATGTACTTACATAATACAAACTTACCTTAGTAGTAACAAACAAATCACCCCTTGTAACAACTCCTGCCTTGATTTTATTATTAATGGCTTCCCCCACTTCTTCTTCGTTTTTATAACATGCTGCAGTGTCTATGTGTCTGTACCCAGCATCTATACCATCCTCTACAGCTTGCCTGAACTGACCATGCTCTGCTTTCCTCTGAAAATCACACAAAATATTATGGTAAGGAGAATTCCTTCTACACATTTGGTTTTTAAAGTCTCACCCACAGAGTTAGCACAAGCTTTATTCTTAAAATTAAGTATTGTAAAGGCTGATTTTCCCTAGCTCAGAATGGGCTCCACAACAGAACACAGCAGTTTTTTTTAAATTGTTATAGTTATTACAATTATAGTCCCCCTGACCTAATGAGACCACTTTGAGTATATGTACATGTTTGCATTTTATAAAGTTTACTACGCCAGAGAAATTACTGGGCTTATGAGACTTAATACCTAATGTCTCAGGGTACCGGGCGCAATGCATGCAGTGCCACGCAGGACTTTGTGTTTCAATAAATCTGGAAATATGTATGAGAATGAGAAGTTGATAAACTACTCTGCAAAGCAAAAGGTCAAATAAAAGACGAATTCAACTTACAGCATAAGTACCCAGTCCAACCATAGGCATTTCACTCCTATCAGATAATTTTATTTTAATAACCTTTGAAACCATTTTGTCTTTTCACTGCGTAAATGTCTAAATCGTAATGCCGGGTAACGCGTACGTAAATCGTGGTTTTAAATGATATTACGAGGCAAACATAGAATTACAGCAAAACGATTTTTTAGGCTAGTTAACTTCAATTACAACCAACTCAGAATATTTCAAAATTTTTGAAAGTTCGATTTCATAACAACAATAGGCTTGGGCAAAACATATCGAATATGTCGACGTTTCTCATAAAATCATCGATTTATGTGCGATATTTTTAAATATGTTAAAAGTGTTATTACTATTAGTCAATATATTCGATTTTCATATTGTAAAATTCGTACCAATTTCGATATGCTATTTATTTGATTTTGTACATGATTAGTATACTGAGTGTTTTGTATTACTGTTACTAGGGCCCTTATTATTAAAAAGGGTTAAATGGTAACTAACGTTTAACCCTTTTTATATAATATTTTATCTCTGTTGTTCTTTGCCACTTAAAAGATTTTGATCTTTTAAGTATGATGTAACGATGTTTGCATCGTTTAACTATTCAACCGTTTAAAACTGTTTATTAATAAGAGCCTAGATTAGTAGATACTCCTTGCATGTTCTGGTGTCTAGTTTATTTTAAATAATCCCGCCACTTTGGTGGCCCCATGATCTTCCATCAAATCGAATATAAACAATTATTGCTTTTGTTTGCCGGTCTTATTGTAGTACACGAAAATTAAATTAATTGTTTTTATCTGTGTATGTGTGATCGAAACAATGGCGCGAGCACAGTCGTAATTTGTTTTTTACCTGTTTTTTTATTTTTACAAAGCGTCATTCCAAATAAATATTCCCTTTGAAGCTCATAAAAACGAATAATCATGCATGACAAAATACGATGATATATTGATATTTTTCCCTCCTTATTTATTGAAAGGTTAAAAATACCATTTTTATGTAACTTGCCCATACCTAAAACAATATGTTGAAAATTAATTAAATGACAGGTTTTCTTTACAAAGCATCAATGGGAACATATACGAATAATCGTGCATGAAAAAAAAATTACGATTTAATATATATCGATATTTTTCACTTGCCCCTACCTAAAACCAAATATTGAATCTTCATGACATATGACCCTGTCATATGTTCTCAGCCGGAGGCCTAGATGGTCTTACTCCACAACATCTAAAAGATGTTTTATGTGGTAGTTCTGGAGAGACACTTTTGGGGGACCTAACGGGTTTAGTAAACCTGATGTTGTCAGGGCGGGTCAACAGCGACGTCACCGAAATTTTATATGGCGCTAATTTGTGTGCCCTTATCAAAAAAGATGGTGGCATCAGACCTATTGCGGTAGGCACCACATATCGTCGCCTCGCGGCTAAAGTCGGTTGTAGGAAAAAGGTTGCTTCTTTGAGCAATCTTTTTCAACCAATACAGCTCGGCTTTGGTTCGCGTGGTGGTTGTGAGGCTGCAGTACATTCGGTTCGTACTTTTTTAGATCAAAATTGTGGGGAGGTGCTGCTAAAGGTGGATGTTAAGAACGCTTTTAATTCAGTAGACAGAGGCGCCCTCTTGACACAAGTGAAGGATAAAATTCCGGAACTTTATAGCTTTTTATTTCAATGCTACGGCAATCCTTCCAAATTAACTTATCGAAATAATGTAATGTTATCCTCCGTCGGGTGTCAGCAGGGTGACCCTCTTGGTCCGGCCATTTTTAGCCTTGCCATCCATCCGATAATTCAACGTCTCCAGTCCAAGCTTAATGTTTGGTACTTAGATGACGGAACTCTGGGAGGCGATGTGAACACTGTTCTCAATGATTTGCGTATTCTAATAGACGAATTTCGTCTTATTGGTTTAGAGCTAAATTTTTCCAAATGCGAACTTTTTGTTTGCGATTCTTGTTCGGATAAGGATTCGGTTTTTGAAAAATTTAATAGTCTGGCTCCTAATATCAAATCGGTAGATAGGTGTTCCCTTCGTCTTTTGGGTTCACCGATTTTAGATGAAGCTTTTTCATCTTTCGTTGACGAAAAAATTCAAAATTTTATGAACACTTCCGACAGATTGCTCAAAATTAACGCCCATATGGCTTTTACTATAATTAGATTTTGTCTTTTCGTTCCTAAATTTACCTACGTCTTACGATGTTGTCAGCTGTGGAAACACAGTGAGCTCCTTACGAGCTTGGACAATATTGTAAAACAAACTTTAGAGTCGGTTTTGAATATTGACATGGATGACAGGGCGTGGTCGCAAGCTTCTCTACCTGTGAGGTTTGGAGGACTAGGGATACGCAAAATTTCGAGTGTTGCTCTACCGGCGTTCTTGTCCTCTGTCCATGGTACGTATATATTAATAGAAAAAATTTTAGCACCATCATTAGATTCTTTAGGTCATTTTGAAGTAGCTCACTTGACGGAGGCCAAGAATGCCTGGGGGATGGCTTGCCCGAATACTGATTTCCCTATGGTTTTGTCCTCACAGAAGTTGTGGGATCGACCGATCTGCGACCTAGCACGGAAAGGTCTTTTAGATACGTGCCTTAGTGTCGCAGATCGTGCTCGTCTTCTTGCAGTTTCTGTGTGGGAATCAGGGCTTTGGTTGCAGGCCGTCCCTTCTTTTAATACAGGTAACCTATTAGATCCATCCGCTTTTCGTCTTGCTGTTTGCTTACGTTTGGGTGCGAGGTGCTATGTTGCCCATCGCTGCCAGTGTGGTACTGCTGTCGATCAGCTCGGTCATCACGGCCTCTCTTGTTCCAGAAGTGCCGGTCGAATTTCCCGTCACGCCAGTCTTAATGACATCATCCGCCGGGCTTTTACCAGCGCCAATGTAGCAGCCATTCTCGAACCGAATGGTCTTATGCGTGACGATGGTAAAAGGCCTGACGGAATGACGCTCGTTCCTTGGAAATTGGGGCGGCCCCTAGTGTGGGACGCTACTTGTGTCGACACTTTGGCACCGTCTCATATTTCCGAGACACAAATTAGGGCTGGCGCCGCGGCTTCTTCGGCTGAGCGACTCAAGCGGCGCAAATATGCTAACCTCGGGAGCGGTTACATATTTGAGCCGTTTGGTGTTGAAACATTGGGTCCGTGGGGGCCGGGAGCTCATAATATTTTCAAAATTTTGTCAGAGCGTTTGATTGATGCGACGCGTAACCAAAATGCTGGTAACTATTTGGCTCAACGGATCAGCATTGCGGTTCAACGTGGCAATGCCGCCAGCATGCTGGGTACGCTTCCTACTGGTAGTGGGCTAGAACATTTGGATTATCTATAGGCCTACTAGGGCTTGTAGATTATCCAACTGTTTTTGTAGCTAGCTAGGTTAGATGTAGTGTTTATTTATGTATTAGCTAGTTAATAAAGGCATTTAGCCAGTTAAAAAAAATATTTTGTTGACAGTGACATTGATTTTCAGCTACGGCGACAGACGTACTCCAGTCAAAATTATAAAATAAAAGTACCTACTTAGTTAATATTACAAACATAAAGCTCTTTGATTACAAACAGAAGAAATACACATAGAGAAATATATAAATAAGCAGCGTTTAAAAGCCATACTCTGAAGAAGAAACAGAAACATGTCTGATAAAGAAGTATTCAACAAAGAATCGATACAAACCATTTATACCTTCCTGGAATCCAACCTGCAAAGAGAGGATGCCGCCAACATCAGAATTGAGCTGAAACAAAATTTTGTTCTCTCAAAAACAAAGAGAAAACAACAAAATAAAAATCCAAAGAAGAAACAATGGTTGTCTAGGAAAGAGAAGAAAGACCTCGGATTTTATGCTATACCCAGAGGTAGCCTTAAATATGAGAATATACTGCCAATAAATCATTTATGGACTGGATACATGGAAGAACTACTAGAACTGGACAAACCCATACCAGAAGTTTGTAGCAAAAACTGGGAAAGCTTTACTCAAAGCATTTACAAGGCTGATTTTCATGGCAGCATTCTCAAAGTAATCCGTTCAAAGTGTCCAAGCTATGTCGACAAATTTGGCATTTGTATAATGGACACTAAATTCACATTCAAAATAATTTCCTCAAACAATGTTGTTACTACAATCCCAAAAAAGACTAGTGTATTTCAATTACATTTGAAAAACATGAGAATCACCTTGTTTGGTAAGCATATGTGTATCAAACCAGCTGAAAGATCAACTAAAAAAGTCAAAGGACATTTTTACCCAGATTTATAATAATACAAATTTTAAATATATGTGCAATTGCTTTATTTTTACTTACCACACACTATAACACATTTTTTCTTATACTTTTTACTTTTCATCAAAATGAAAAAAATCCATCCAAGTAATCATCAAAGTAGTTAAAAGTTGTAAGGTTTGTATTTGACCTAGCATCTGATCTGATTTCAGTAAGTGGGAATCACATGGGAATGTTGTGATAAAGATAATTTATTGCCAAAAAAGTTATTGTTAACATGTTAATTTTTGTGTAAGTTAATTTAACATGTTTGTTAGGGTACACAACCAGTTTCACTGTACACAATACAATTGTTCTTATTTATTACAGTGATTACTGTGAGCCCTAAATTAAGGACTGGTTTGGCTAAAGATATTTATTGTGACCGCAAATTAAAAAGCTCTCAAGTGTCTGCCTGATAACACTCAACAAGTGTTTAGTGGTAGATTTTCAGCATAGATATGTGGTAGCTACCTGGGAACGAAAATTCTCTACCACTACACTAGGGTTACATCTTGATATTTTCCTAGAAGTTAGCTTGAATTGTAGGACTGAACCTGCAGATTAATTGTTATCTATGTCTAATAATCACACACAAAGATTCTTTGTGTATGAAATTTTCCAGAAGAGATACTTGCACATTTTTTATGATATAAAAAATGGCCTAAAAGATACAAATGACAGGACCACAGCTAACTAGTATGAAGTATAATGTTACTCTTTGGTGAAGGGCCAAGTAATCAAGAGTAAGTATTATTTTTAGATTACCTGGCTGTCTCAAATATGAGAGCTAATATCTCTGGGTAGTAATATTATATGTTCTGTGTCTCTGGGTAGAAAGCACAGTGTGATGTCTTGCAGAGCTTATTAATTCAAAGTCTGAGTTGGCTCTGCAATTTTATGAGTGGACATGATACTTGATAGCAGTTGAACAACTTATCAAAAAAAATACCAAGCTTGATTTTAAAATATTTAATGTGTTGCACTTGTCAATCTAAGTTTTCTCAGTATCGTCTGGCAATTCTCTACATTGCCTGTGCAGATTTCTAAATACATCTGTAATGGCAAAACCCTTGGTGAATTAATCTGTAATAATATCTTCCTTGCTGTTACAAGGTCTCCTCTCAATATATGACAGACGGCAGCCTTAGCCCAAACAGATACGGCTATCATATCTCTCATTTGATATGGCAATACTGAAACTAAGTCATGAATCATTGGAGGGTGTAAATGTTCTACTGCATCTGTTATTTGGTCCAAATGAATCAGAGCCTCAGCTGCATATATGTGCGCCCAGGCTTTGTGGCTACTTGACACCTCTGGCTCAGCTAGAAGGTCATTTGCACTTGAAAGCGCTGCCTGAGGATCATTTAGATACAATAACACATAGCTCTGTAGAACAAATGTAGAGTTCCTAAGTTCACATCGTTGTTTCCAATTGATTGGTAATCCTGGTGGTGCCTGAATAAAAGGTACAGTAATGTCAGCTGGAATATCCTGATTAGGCAGTAGTGTTTGTGCATTTCTGAGGCATAAAACAGCAAATTCAAGTGAAAGGGATGGCATAGCGAATGATTCTCCAGGAGAATGTAAGAATTTCTCTTTTTTCTCTTCTTTAGATAGTAAAATCCTTGTGTGTGATCCGCTGCCCAGCTTCTTCATTGTATACTGTACAATATCATCATTACAACACTTCTTGACACAACATTCCGCTAAGTGCAGCCATATTCGTGGATTATTGGGATAGTGACGAGCTGCTTCTACAAAACACTCAAATGCTCCTTCACAGTTATTTGCTGCAAGTAATGCTAGCCCCAGGTTGTAAATGTAGAGAGGTCTATCCTTACAAACAATTAATTTATCACTATCTTCACTCTCTACGGCTCTGTAATGTTCTTTTACAGCATGTTGAAAATATTTAGTTGCCAAAAATGGCTTTTTGATTGACAAGTAAATGATACCAAGATTATTATTGATTGCTGCCCATATATCTTCACCTTGTGATTTTAAATCATAATTGTATTTCATTGTTTTGTATTTGCCAAGCATATTAGCTGCCTCTTTGACATCACCAGTAAGATACAGTTGCTGGGCTAGTATAAATACATTTTCTATTGAGTCCGGTTTCAGATTTATCTTGCTTTTATTACCTGTTAACAGCTGAGCTCTGCTGACAAGTCTTTCATACAACTCACTGAGTTCAATGTTAGATTTAACTTTGTCTCCGTGATTCTTTGCAATGTCCAGTGTCTTGTCATATGTTCGTCGGCACAGTGTAGATTCTAATAAAAGTAGCACAACCTGCTGGAACAATTGAGGGTCCTTAATGTTCTTGGAAGTGAGTAAATTCTCTAGTATCACGGTGCACTGGTAGAAATAGCGCGAATGGTACAGTAAGACTGCGTAATTGTAAACAACAAAAGGTGAAATAGATTCCTTGATTTCAATGTCTGGGAAGCTCTGTCCAGTAAGTTGTGCTATGGTCTTCTTAAATTTACTGACGTTCTTCATATCCTCGGCAAAAAATTCCACAACAGCTTTGTTGTGTTGTACTCGTTTGTTATTGCCGACCAGGGTTTCCAGTTCTTTGATATGCTGAAGTGCTGGTGCGTATTCTTTTTTTAGAAAGCTTTGGTAAGCTGCAACTGCGGGCTCTTCGCGATCTTTTATGTTTGCCATTTTTATAATGAATATTGATAATACTGCCGATGAACTAGTAATGTATGCAGGATTGCAAGTACTAAGAAAAATATAGTTTATTATTTTGATATTTTCCTCTTTTCTTGATTGATTGGATTTGATTAAAGTTGAGTTTTCATTTTCAAGACAAATGACAATGACAAAATCATATTGAGTATTGAATTGACATTGACATATATATTATTTATACCATAGTCCATAATAATTGTGGTGAACGCATTTGTTATAGGTATACATATTGACAGCTGAGATAGGTAGGTCTCTCCCCAATGATTATACCTATTATTGGAATCTCTTTGCTATTCCCCTATATCATCGAGCAAAAGTTACAGCCGTATATACAAAAGTACTCTGTGGTCTCAAGTCTGTACTCTGTGGTTATACTATTCCATATACTTATCTATACTATGCCATAGACTAAGTATGCCAAAGAGCAGCTACATATATAGTAATCTGTGCCAAAGAGTATGTGAGAAAAAAAAAAGATTTCATATCATTTGGATTAGAATATGTATGTAATAATTTAAAATTTATTATTGTTTGCCAAATGAACACAGAATAGCGGCGGACAATTTAAAAACTACATGCATCTCAAAAGAAATGTTACAGTGTCTTGTGAAATACAGCTTTGTGCAACATGTTTACAAATTCAAAACTGGGCAATAATGTAGTTCCAAAATCATGAATCAAAACCAAAACAATCGCCTCCAAGATTAATGTATAAGCGCGAGTCATGTCCCGAAGATCGATATTCTTGCTGGCGGCGGCTGTGGTGTTGTTGTATTTCTCGATAATACTGTTTATGTTGAGTCCCTTACACGGATCTAGAAATCCATATTATGGGGGTGGTTATATGAACCACTTGTCCTTGCGACAGGTGCCTAGTGTAAATTGGTGTAAGGAGCTGCATTACAGATCACCTCCGTCTCCAAATGTGGTTGCACTTGTGTCATATCCAGGCAGTGGTAACACATGGTTAAGATATTTGTTGCAGCAAGTAACAGGTAAATAAACACAATTTACAGAATAATATGTAACATTATCATTCTAGCTATAATACTATAATGACACTTTGAGCATCATAATTATGTATGTATATCTGTTTTTTTTAATAATGTTTAATGATTTTTCATGGTTGTATTGTTAACACACCAACCAATAAGGATGTGAGTCCATTTTTATTATGATGTTATTCAATTTGTTTTCTCATGAGAATCAAATGTCTACATGGAAAAAACTGGAAATTGCACTCTAAAAACGTCAAGATTCAAAGTTGGGTGTATCTACTGAGCGCTAAAACATCCCACACAAATTGGACAGAACATCTGATGTTGCTTGTTCTAGGCTGTAAAGCTGTCCTAAAAACATGCATTATGTATTTTGTGTTTTATGCAACATCCCAATTGTTGTGCTGTGATAATGTCAAGAATCAGAACAAAGTTGTATGGTATGTCTCATCATCAGCTGGAAATCGTCTACTGCTGAATATAGGCCTACCCAATGTGAAGGCCATTGGAGGGGGTGGCCATAATTATACAACCCTTGCTGGCAGGTGTCTTTGTGATCACAATAACTTTTAATAACAATAATAATAAATAACAAAATTAATTGCTGAACAAGCAGATGCTACTGCCTTTTTCCTGCATATTTCCTTCATGGTTGTTCTGAATATATTAAATCACATTGAAGAATCCCTTTAAACATATCTAAATAATTGAATGCATGATTTTAAGGATTTTGTATTATATTACTTAAATTTTATTATTTTATTATTATTACTTAAATTTTTACAGACAATGTGTCAGTTAAAAGATTGACAGCTACAGCATTTTATGTGGCACCAACTTTATTTTATCCATATTTTATACTGGTACTTTGTGTGTTCCAGGGGTTGTAACAGGCTCTATCTACATGGACTATGGTCTCCGAATGCACGGTTTCCCAGCAGAGAATGTGACTGATGGGTCAGTGCTAGCTGTGAAGACTCACGAGGCCCCACCATTAGAAACTGATAAATTTCACTCTGCAATTTTGTTGATACGGAACCCTAGAGATGCTATATTAGTGAGTGTATATGTAAAAATTATTGAGAAATTGTAAAGAAAGGAAAAAGTTTATTTTTTTTACTTTAGAGTTTCTGCCTCACTTGTTAATCTTATTTGTCAATTCAATATTATTATTGTAGAAATGTTGCCCTAACAATTTCATAATGAATTAACTGGTGTCTGGTTAAAGACAGCTGGCTTCGGTTCTGAAATCACAAATCTTAACTAAAATTTAGCATCCAATCTCTCTTTCCAAATATACAACAAAAATAGTAACTATGAGAAAGGAGTGGAAGATGTTTGACAGGTCTACATTTAGTTTTATTAGGACTGTCAAATATGTTCCATCCTTGACAAAGACTAGTTACAAGCAAGTGGATTAATTTGACAGACCTAAAATATATTCCATCCCTTTCTCATGTTCTTATTTAAAAAGAGAGAGAGAGAGTGAAACTATAATTAGGTTTAGGTCTGTGCTCAGAATCAAGGCATTTGTCTATCCCTAAAAGTGTTGAGTGTAATGCACAATGTAGGTGTAAGCAACAGTAAATTATTGTCTTAGAATTGGTTCCATGAATTATGATCTCAATCATATTAATTAATAGTAGCAAATAGGCTTAAATGTTGCCCATCAAATCCAATAATATGTTTTATAATCATTTTAATTTCCTTTTGTTGTATGGCTGTTTGTTATAATTTGCTTTTATATGTTGTGTTATAATTTCAGCTATATTCTGCTGCAAACAATATGACCTCTTTAACATATTAGTTGCATTTCAACTTGTACAAAACTTGTATGTAACTTCACTACATCCCATTGGAATATTACAATGGAGAAGCATATTTCGTGGTAAATATTATTTTGCTTCTAATTTTATTTTCGTAAGTCTATTTTTGGTTTGCCAAAAAGATCATCATTTTGATATTTTGAAATCGAAAAAGGAAAATAAAAGCAATTATATAATTTAATCATTCCGGTAATTCTATTTTGAAATGAAGAATAGCTGTTGCTCTATGTCCTTTACTGGCCATTAAGCTGTGGCTTTTAAAGTTAATCAGTTATGTTTTTTAATATAGAGATAACAGAAATACATTGTTATGTTTAGATTTTTATTGTAGGTTAATCAAACCATGCTTGCATTGGGCTGGTGCACATGTGCTGTAGAAAAACCTTTATGTTTTATCTGTGCTTATTATTCAACTGTCATTCCACAATATGATAATCTTTTACATAATTATCTGTGCACCATTTTTGCATTAATCTTCTATTATTTTTAGGCCATAATGAAGGTAGTAGGAAGTTAGGAACAGGTAATGAAGGTAGCAGTCTAGCCTTTTCACTATAGGCTGTATACATTTCTTCTAATCCTACTTCCTATTATAAATGCGAAAGTGTGTTTGTTGGTTTGTCCTTCTTTCACGCAGTAACGAAGCAACAGAATGACGTGATTTTTTGGCATAGATATAGTTTATGGACCGGAGAGTAACATGGGTACTTTTTATTCCGGAAAAATGCACGGTTCCTGTGGGAAGGCGGGTGAAACCGCGGGCAGAAGCTAGTTTAAAATTAAAGGAATGTTTTCTTTTTAGTTACAAAAAAGTAGCTTAGATAAAAAAGCATATTACTGACTTCAACTTATGTATATTGAAGGCTTGGAGAGACAGAGTCTAGATTCTTTATGGGCACTGTTATGTACATGCCTTTTTAATATGTTTTAAATATTAATCAGGTTTTTCTTCTAGTAATAAGCCCTCTATGGTTTTCAGGCTGATTTCAATAGATTACACAAAGGACATATAGGCACAGCACCAAAATCAGCCTTCAAGAAGAAATCTCCAGAACACAAGAAGTCAGGTAAGACCTAACCTTCTATATATTATCGATCTTACCACAAAAACATTAAACACACCCTAAACTGGTGTTAAACTGCTAAACATGCCTTAGTTGCGTGTTTAAATATGACCAACCACAAATCTTGATTTAAGGAGTGTCTAAACGTAGTCTAACTCCATTCTGTTGTGAACTTCCTAATCATTTTAAATGTTTATCTCTAGACACTGGCTAAACAGGCATCTAAAAGTAGTTTTTTCTGCTAACACGATTGATGTTTTAGATCTGATTTTTAGAATGAATAGATACTGCCAGTTCGAGAAATTGTTGTTGATGTGGAAAAAACCTTGTGAATCCAGACATTGCTTTTTTCATATTTTAACTAGTATAGGTTCCTTCGAACATGCACTATATTTTTTTAAAATATACAGCGATGGCATGATTATAATCCCTATTTCTAGAAAAACAATATCTAAAAGATTCGCTTTTACTACCTATACTAATGCTTTCATTGTACACTATTTTAATGTATAAATTAGATATGTGTAGGTATGAACCTATACCCATAAATTATTATGTTTATATTGCTGCACCATCGACCACTATACTATTAAGTTTAATATCCTATCCATCCTAAGGTTGTCTGGAAGAGATCGCTGTTTAGCGATAAGACCGCCCATTGCACTCTGAATTTTTTAAGTTTGATATGTTACATAATATATATATATCCTTTTGTTGTGCAATAAAGAGTTATTGTATTGTATTGTATGTTTTGGTTGGGAAAAAATAATTTTGAATACGGATGTTGCATGAAACACAAAATACATAATTTCTGTCGTTATACAGATTTAAGAACATCACATTAACACAGTAAAAATGAAATTCACAAAAAATATATAATTTCCAGAAAGATACTGCATCTAAAAAGTTCCTGAAATCGACTATTTTTTATCATCGAATAGTAATTTAAGTGATACCATCAGATTATTTACATTGCAATGAATAAAAAATATATGACAACTATGTACTTAAACGCAGTTTTTCACGGCCAAATCAACAAAAATCATCTTTTTAGTACAGCTTTACGGCCCGCGTTGAACATGTGACGTCAGATGTTATGTCAAATTTGTACGCGGCGTTTTAGCGCTCAGTAGATACGCGCGACTTTGACTCTCATTTTTGACGTTTCTAGCGTTCGATTTCTAGTTTTTTCGATATAGACATTTGATTCTCACGAGAAAACGAATTGAGTGACATCATAAAAAAATTCAGTCAACATCCCTATTGTCGCCCAGACTGGGCGAGCTACGTGTCAACTCAGCTGTCAGTGTGGCAGACATTACACCAGCTCTGGCTGACGAGGTTCCACGGCCCGGTGCATATAGTCTTCTACGAAGTCTTGGTCAAGGACACCCAGAGGACCATAGAGGGTTTGCTGCAGTTTCTGAACTACAATGTTACGGAAGTAAGTCTTTAGTTAGTGGTAGGACTAACTCTTTTGCGAGTGTCCGTCTGGGTTGTTACCACCGCTTTGCGAAGTCTGCCGCCAAGCAGTAATGTGCAAGCATTATTGTGTTCCGGTTTGATGAGCAGAGTAGCCAGTGAAATTACTGGGCTTATGAGACTTAATACCTAATGTCTCAGGGTAACGAGCGCACTGCAGTGCCGCTCAGGCCTTTGTGTTTTAAAAGTTCTGAATGGCACTGCAATTGTTATGGGCCGGCGTTATGCTTACCATCAGGGAAACGACCAGCTCGTCTCGTTACCAAATATCATAAAAAAAAAGTAAGTGTTTTCCCAGTCTCGCCCATTTCTGAAAATAGGCCGCCCCCATTGAACACTTGGATCGGCTACTCGCTTCTTGCATCTAACGGCTTCCCGCGGTTGTGACCAGGTCGTTGGTCCACGTAGTGGGGGCCTACACTAAGTCTTGCGGTTCGTGGTCACCACTCGAGAACCTTTTTCCCCATCAGTTATCAGTTCTGTGGCCTGCCCATTGCCATTTTGAACCGACGCACAAAGGGGTATTTGCATTATCTAGCTGGCCAAAATTACAATTCTCATAATTACACCCAGGTAAAAAACAATGAGTTCTTAGAAAAGCCAGGTAGTTTGGCGACCCAACCCCATTGTTTTTTTTTCCCCCACCCCAAATTACACTGAACAGGGTCAGTCGAAACTCAAACATTGCTCGCAGTGGTTGTTCTGTTTCGATATTTCTGCTTTGAAACTGATATTTTAACTATTTTTTACTTTTTTTGTGTTGTGAATATACCAAATTTAGTAATGGATTCTGAAACTCCTGGTAAGTGACTATTTTTCATGTTAAAAACATTTAATTTTGTTATGGTTTACATTATTGTTTAGCCACTTTAAAAAATAGCGTTAAAATTCCTTTATTTTTTATGCAAAAAAATATTTACAGGTCTTTTTGTTTTAGTGCCCGGCATTGCCCGGCTATGATTCATATATATTCTTAAAATATAGTCATTTTATTATTAAAAAACGTAAAATTTGGTTCCAACTAATTCCTACTCCGCCATCTGGAGCGATTTTAAATCTCTAACTCGAAAGTATGAAAAATCTATAACTTGTGATTAACCTAGTAATTTTTATTTTAGGATCCTCTGGAAGTAATATAATGACTCGCAAGGACGTATTTGATTTGATGAGATCACAAAATGATCACAATTTTAACGATCAATTGGAATATGCTGAAAATTGGTTGATTTCACGTAAACCCTATTCTAAGGACCAAGTGACGGAAATAAAGCGTAATTTTACACGTTTGAAATCAGAAATGAAGCATAGGTGGGTAGCAGCAAAATATAGAAGTGATTTATTTTTAAAAAATAATGAAAAATGGTTAGAAGGGGTGTTTGAATTACCTATAATACCGACAAGAGCGGGTAGACCCACTAAACCTTTTGAAGAAGCTAGTGAAAGAAGCAAAAGACGTAAAACTGAGAACATACGTTTGTCTGATAGTCCTGAGAAAATTATCTATGCCGCTCAAATGGAGTTAAGAGCCCAGGGAAACAGAGGTGCATCAAATATTTTGAAAGAGATTTCAGAAAATAGGGATCGTGCTAAGGAGTACAAGAAGTCAGTAGAATGTAACAAGGCACATGTTAAGCAAATTGGTCTAGAAGAAGCCCTTGCTATGTTTGTAGATGCAAATCTTTCAAGGTCGCAATACGACCGAATTAGACATACCACAGGAAATCTACCATCCTATTCAGTTTTGCAACAGTTTAAAAAACAATGTTACCCTCCTGACGAGTCTTGAAAAAGATCTTTTAAAATTGAAATTGAATATAAACTAACTACAAAAAATAACTACTGCTTTTTATTAAATTACGATTGTGATAGTTATTTATTATATTTAGATATTATACATAAATTTTGTTAGTAGTTTGTTATTATGTTAGGTCTACATGTTACGAAGAGAGTTTTGGATATGAATATGGATGGCTAGAAAGGTAGAGGAGGACCGAAAAAAGTGTGGTTGGACTGTGTGAAGGATAATATTGTGTGCTAAGGGAGTGAGTGCTGAGGTGATGAATGGCAGAGGTGAGTGGAAGAGAAAGACATGTACCACCTCCCCAAACGAGGTAAGGGTATGCGGATGACATTACATAAATTGTTAGTAAAAAGGGACGTTTTTTTAAGCGCATGCTTTTGTCTCCATACCCTGTTTCAGATCCCTTCTCCTATAATTCGAATTCGAAATTAGGAGTGAAGGTACACTTGCATTTAAGGTTTTGCGAGTTACTCATTCATTTCCAAATGATTAAAAGGGATAAATAATTTTGGCCAGCTAAATCACTCAAATACCCCACTGTGCGACGGCCAAAAAGAGGAGACTCAATTTACTGTTAATTCCAGGATGATATGAAATGCGCGATGGTAAACAAAGAAGGCATCTACAGACGTCGAAGGAAGCTGCAAGACTTTGATCCATTCACCCCTGATATGTACAAGTCGCTCGATCTAGTCAGGAACAAGGTCCTTAGAGCTATAACGGACTATCGCATACGCCAGGACATAAATGATGAGACGTAAGAAGAACACAGGAAAATGTTTCAAAATTAAACTGGGATAATAAAAAAATTAAATTGGAAGAGGTAAACGGTCGTAATGTTCATATGAGGATGTGTACAAATGCCATCGAGATACTAACCCCGAGAGATGAAATACTGTACTATCAGATCTCACAACAATGTATTGATTTTGCTATAACTTATATCAGCGCACGGGGAATCGGCGCGATGCGGTAGCTTAGCCAATCGGAGCGCATTATCTCTAGGCAAAAATGAAGGTATTTATTTCGTGCAAACCAATCGTCACTACATCTCTAGGGGTTAGATCCTCGATGACAGATAGTCAAATGTCTTGAAATTGATGTGGAAACTAGGAAACTTAAACAAATGCAATATAGGTATCATTCTTGTACAACGCCACTACTAAGTAACGAAACTAATTTAAAATCACGGATTAGTTTCTCAATAAAATCGTAATATCTCATGCTTCTTTGTAGTTTGGTCTACAGTTTAAGTATATAGAGTCCGCGCCACGATTGAAGCCCTGCGGAATAAAGAGGAACTAAAATCTCCCCAACATCGCATTTAATCATATATCTTGAGATTACTTTTTTAACGCTTGGAATACTTTAATACGTGGAAGGGAAAATGGGAAATATCGTTGGCCTCATATTTCTGAGCTATACCAGCGGCGCAAGTACGGATCTTTTTGATCAATAAAATTCGATGAAATTGACAGTTCAAATCGATAAATTGGGTTTTATCAACTTTTAATATAATTTATCGAACCTCGATACAATTGACAAAAGTTATCGAATAGCTAAGTCGAATCCAAAGAGAATATGGAGCTACTACAACAGTTCACGATCAGACTTCGGTACTCGCAACATTCGATAAATTTATCGGGTTTTTCGATTCGACATATTTATCGAACTAACTTCCGTACTTGCGCCGCAGCTTTAAGATCGCGTTTATCGATCGTAAGCGAGAAACGTGGGTTTAGTTACCATGTGCTCCAAATTACCTACTCCAGTATAGTACTTCCATTCGAGTATTCTGCCCAACGAATGGATAAGCCTTTCGAAATGAAATATTATTATAAAATTTTGATAGGTTATGAAAATTTTAACTCAAAAGGTAATAAGCGTTTGTAGTGGCGTTCTATGGATTGGGGCATATGTTTCATTATTATTATGATGAACGAAAACTTCATTTTTCTCTAAGTGGTATGAGAGGCAGAGCCTAAAACTTGAAACCTATCTGTAAACGTAAGTTCAAAACAACAAGACGGTACGCGCAGTGGTAATACGTACGCATACGTGAAATTACCGACGGGCGGCGTCTGTCTCGGTCACTCTTCAGCATACTCGCATTCGCTCTCTCTTTCGAATAGAGAGAGCCGGTCTGTCGATACCGACGATCCGCGCCGTGCGTGCTTAGTGCGCTTACCTAACACAAAAATTGTAACTATTGCCTAGAAAGATTGTTAAATTATAACTGGAGATTCCGCCCCTTGTTATCCTATAAAATCGACTGATATTGCAATAAAAGAAGACATTTTGTCTATGCTTAATTAAAGGTTTCTTGTCTATGCCTCGTTTACTTAGGTATAGAGAATATAGAGTGTAGATTTTGTAAGATGTGTAGAAAATGTTTGTCCTGCTCAGTTTTCTCTTGTCTAGTTTGATATTTGTATTTTAAAATGTAAACTTTAGCTCAATTTTAAGGACGTAAATGTCATTTTCCAAACTTTTGTATCATGTATTGAACTGGAGAAAAATGCTAAAGGGCCTTGCGAACATTTTAAATGAAATCATAGAGAAAAATACACAATATACCTACCTATAGTTTGATATTATATTCGTCTATGATATCATAAAAGCTCTTATTTTAATTTTAATATCGAAATTACGAATGACGATGCAACTGAGGTTGTTTTTAACTATAGTGGACTTGCATTTTAATTATTATTTCTCGGTTTACGTAACAAACTGTTGTACTGTAGCGCTAACTCACCGCGTCATATGTATTGATATACTTATTTTATTGTTCTAACACACTTCTGGAGAGACCGTGGCTTGGATGAAATTTTGATGTTAAATTTAATCAAATGAACGCTGTCCGTATGGCATGTTTCGATTTGGTTTTGATACGTAGTAGACGATAGATTTCATAAACCATAAATACTATTCCAAAAACCCTCCTTCTGGCATTTTCCTCGCATTGCGCCAAAGCGCCAAAGTATATCGCGCTAACTCCGTACAACCCTAACTCTACAGACTTCTCAGTATATTTTTAATATTTAAATTTCGAAATACATTTTACAACGCCCCTGTTAGTTGCTTCTAACAAAAGGATTGTTAATGATTCATTTTACTCTTAAAAACTTAATAGAAAAAATGTTTATAAACCTCATCACTCTAGTCAACAATGCAACATTATATTTATCTTTGTTTCTAAGTACTTAAAATATTTTTTATACATTTTTTCAAGAGATTTGTGAAACAAATATACGTAATTGAGATGCAAATATATCGAAAGAAACAGAAAGATTTGATCTGAGACAGAATCTGTGATGATTTTCTTAGTCGATTGTACTGTAAAAGCTTTTTCTATTCTTATTCTTTGCCTGTATAAAGTTTACTCATGCTATCTTTAGATTGTCAAATCTTTAAAACTAAGTTTCTATTCTCTACTTATTCCGCCATTTACTCTATCATTTAATCATTTCTCTGCCGCCCTATTTTAAACATGTCCGATTTTCATAAATGAATTAAAAAATATCCCTCCTAAATGGCCTATGTTACATATAATAACCTATGTTAGGTTTCTTAGTATTTTTGTTTTATTGTTTGTATTTTTTTGTGTGTTTTTTGTTTCTTAGTATTAAGTCATATTTATTGGTGTTATTGAATGAGTTTATTCTAATTTGTATAATCTATTAATTCTTGGAAAGTCCTGAAGGTTGATTTTAATTCTCTCGGAGTGATATCCGTGTTGGAAGTGACTTGATAGTTTATATCTCGGAAACGCATCCCGACAGAGAAATATTGTCAGGATTATATCCGTGCTTATACAGCTGAGTTTTCGAATCTAAACGGGAAATTTCTCTGACGGGATGCGATTCCGAAATATAATGATCAAGATTGTCGCTTCCGACACGGATATCATTCAAAGGTTAACATTGGTCGGTGGCCAAAAACGGTTGCAGTCGAATACGGCCAAACCGACCCAATGTAAAAGCGCCTTAAGTCGTTGGTTTTAAGTTTCGTTCCGATAAATTATGATGTCAAAATTAGGAAGCGGTCCGATGATCGACCCAGCTTTGGAGACGCAGTTGTGACCTAAATTTAAGTATATAACTAACTTTATTGTTTCATGAAGCAACGAAATACCCTACGAAGAGTTCAAAAAAGGCCTAAAACTGCACCTGATATATATTGCACTTTACTTATAGAACTAATTTATAATGACCTAAAAACGTACTAGTAACTTATTTTAATCTAAGGAAACTTACAATTCTATAAGAGCCATGGCACACGGCGGCTTTTTGCAACGATGCAGCGGTGGAAGTACGGATCTATTCGGGTCGATAAAATTCGATAACATTCGATAAAATTGACAGTTCAAATCGATAAAGTGGGTTCTATCGATTTGAACTGTCAATTTTATCGAATATTATCGAACTTTATCGACCGAAAAGATCCGTACTTGCGCCGCAGATGCGATCCAGTCACGATGCTGTCGCTGGCCGCATACAATCGGCAGCAATAATATGTATACACCTTCAGATGTTCAAACATATGTAACTAAAGGATGTTGCAAAAAAATAAAAATTTTGTTTGACTTTCCTCAAAAGTTGTTCGAGTCGAAATGTGAAACAATTGTGTGTTTACAACGATGGGTAACTTTGATGATTCATGATACTAAACTATAACCGTCTTACCACAAAATAACAACATTTAGACGCTTCTTTATGACAGTGTCTGAAAGATAAATGTCTTAAATGATTAGAAATGTCACAACAGAATTGAGTGAGACAGTTCATAAATCAAGTTTTGTGGTTGTTAATATTTAAGCACACGACTAATGCGTGTTTAAGGGTTAGACGCTGTTTAACATGTGTTTAGAGTGTGTTTTTTTTTTGTGGTAAGACCGTAAAAGCCCTGTTGTGTCAAGCGTGCTCTTATCTTGAAAAACGCCGTCGTGTACAATGGTTCTAAGACAGCATCTTGAGACTGGCTATGTACATTTTACAGTCGTGTACAACTTACGTACCTTTTTATTTGTAACTAAGGCTGGTGTTCGTCAAAACTGATATGAGCGAAGTTCATGTGAACGACAGTTCAAGAGCTAGTTTTGACAGCAGATGTCAAAATTATCTTTCAAATACATAATTCGAAATGAACCTCAGTACATGAGACCTAGTTCATTAGTCGAACTTCGGTTCAAAAAAGTTGGTGAACTCTGCCCTAGTTATAATATACAACCTGAGTTTAAATTGGTATATTACCCGAAAGCGGGACAATGTACTCCTGGAGTTTAACAACATTTGTTTTACGAGTTTTTGAAATTCGGAATTTTTCATTGAAGAAGAGGCATTTAAAATTCTACTAAAGCACTTCCGGGCAGCCCTAGGTCAGCTGATTCACTTGTATTGTTGAACTTTGTTAAATGATAACGTTGCCAATCAACATGGGCAAAGGGGGCGATTAGGATTATGGTTGTCAAAAATTCCAAAAAAAAAGAAAAATTCTTTCAAACGTGAAGTATGTACGTCGCAAGTACTACTTTTTCCTAAGTCTCTTATTGGAAGAGACTTAGGAAAAAGTAGTACTTATACAAAATGCCGCGTACTTCACGTTTGAAAGAATTTTTTCATTTTTTTTTTTGGAATTTTTGACAACCATAATCCTAATCGGCCCCTTTCGTGATAACATACCAATTCAAACTCACCCTGTATAGCAACCGTCCTCGTTTTCGTGAAATAAATAATGTCCACTCAGGAAGTCAAGGATACTAACCACTGTAAGAATATTTTTCTCGGATCACTTGTTTCAGAGTGTATCTGGATCAAACTCGCAAATTTTACCTCTTTATATGATTGTTAAATAGGTATAGTGAAAACCATAGATGCAATGTATTGTTAACCCTCCTTTATTAGCTAATTACTATAATTTAATGTTCCTATGTCTTGTACAGTCAGCGATAGAATGTACGGTAGTCAATGAACATGTAGAGCTAGACAAATAGTTTTATTAAACGAATTTACCATTTCAAGTACCTACTGCTAAAATAATCAATTGCCATTTGCAGCATTCAGTACATCTGGAACTTTTTATTTACTATTTACCTTTCATAATTTTCATAAAAAAAATTCATAAATTATGTGGAACTGCATTTGTTATTGGATATCAGAGGGTTTTTACACTGTGAATGCTTGCGGAAGAGAAAAAGACGTCGCTATATAAGCTGTATAGCTGCGTCTCTTTCTACTTAGTGATGATTTGTCTAGTACAAGTAGGTAGTGATCATTAGGGGAATTTAGGTTGACTAGTTACCTAGACCAACACTAGTTTTAAATTTTTGTAAAATATTCTTTTTATCTAATTGTTTTACTCACAAACAGTATATTTTATTTATAGTTTGGATGTTATTTAGTTTTAAGCGTTGTGAACTATTGTTTTGTCAGTATTGGTGATAAAAATTATGGATGTGTGGTTGGAGAGATGTTGCTTCCTCGGAGGTCGGGAAAGAAATAAAAACTTAATGCAATGTTCGATGTTTTATTAGCTTGCCATATTGTGTATTTATGATTATATCTTAACTAAGAATAATAATAGTATAGTCAACTAACTATCCTATAAATTTCTCATCATTTAATCCAATTGAATCAGCTCCAGTGAGTTCAAACTACTTTGTCTCCCAGAATTTCAGCAAAGCAGTAGTGTGCAAGCGTTACTGTGTTCCCATTTGAGCAAAGTAGTCAGTGAAATTACTGGGCTTATGACACTACCCTAATATCTCAGGGTGAAGGATCCTATGGCGTATATTTCGTAAGCTCTTTACTTCTACATTCGCATCACAAACGAGTGGAACTACTTGACGTAGTCTGTCTTTACCGATCAATACTAGGTACCTACCGGTTTAATAAGATTATATAAAGTGAGTAATTTATAGTTTCAATTCCGCGATAAAGAATGTCTAATGGCCTAAGTTCGATCTATACTGAATGATGGCTTTGCCAACCCTTACTGGTTATACCCTGTTACTGATGGCTTTGCCAACCCTTACTGGTTATACCCTGTTACTGATGGCTTTGCCAACCCTTACTGGTTATACCCAGTTACTGATGGCTTTGCCAACCCTTACTGGTTATACCCTGTTACTGATGGCTTTGCCAACCCTTACTGGTTATACCCAGTTACTGATGGCTTTGCCAACCCTTACTGGTTATACCCTGTTACTGATGGCTTTGCCAACCCTTACTGGTTATACCCAGTTACTGATGGCTTTGCCAACCCTTACTGGTTATTCCCAGTTTCTGATGGCTTTGCCAACCCTTACTGGTTATTCCCAGTTACTGATGGCTTTGCCAACCCTTACTGGTTATTACCTACCGGTTCTTTTGTCACAAATGAACAGGAATTTTCTAGGCATGCTCAGTATGTTATGTTAGTGGGAGGACTAACTCTTCTGCGAGTGTCCGTCTGGGTTGTTACCACCGCTTTGCTCGTGAAGTCTGCCGCCAAGCAGTAGTGTGCAAGCATTACTGTGTTCCGGTTTGATGAGCGGAGTATCCAGTGAAATTACTGGGCTTATGAGACTTAATGTCTCAGGGTAACGAGCGATCTGCAGTGCCGCGCAGGCCTTTGTGTTTCAAAGTTCTGGGTGGCACTGCAATTGTTATGGGCCGGCGTTATGCTTACTATCAGGCAAACGACCAGCTCGTCTCGTTACCAAATAATATTAAAAAAAAAAAAGTATCAAGTGACTGCTTCAAGTGAATCGTTGACCCTACATGTTATAATTATACAACCGGAGTTTTAATTGGTATGTTATCCCGATAGGAGTCAATGTACTCCCGGAGGTCAACAACATTTGTTTTACGAGTTATTGAAGTTTGCAATTTTTCATTGAAGAAATGGCATTTAAGTTTACGTCAAAATTCTACTAAAGAATTTCCGGGCAACCCTAGATCAGCTGATTCACTTGAACTATGTTGAGACGAGACTTAAAAAAATCTAGTTCTGAGTGGCACTGCAATTGTTATGGGCCGGCGTTATGCTTACCATCAGTCAAACAACCAGCTCGTCTCGCTATAAAATAACATAAAAAAAATACTCAACCATTCGCACAGAAGCTAAGGCCAATTGGCCATTAATACCATACCGAGGGCACAGGACAGTAACAAATAAAATTCCGTAATTCATAAAACTAAATAATGCTTTATTTCACATCGTGTCATTCATTGGTCACAAACAAGTTTTGCACTTGACAATAGAACTCACGCGTAACTTCGAACACTCGGACAATATAAAATATATATAGTAAACAACAATCCTTCAGGTTACGAATAACTTACATCCTTTTTTATACATTTAAGCAGAATTATTGGCCTGAGATCGAGCCTCTTTCAATTTGCAAGTAAACATTTCGTTTGAGGTTAGGAATAAATATGATTTTAGTCACGAGGAAGCTATACCTGTCTCATATATGTGTAGTCAATGGCCCGTCTCAGCGCCATTAAATCATATTCAAAGCAGGTAAACTGTACATTAGTTATATAGGCGTTTCCTTTAGTTATTTTATTAATATTTTGAAGTTTTTAACAATTCGCAAAAACCCAACGAGAGCACGCCTGAGGGCGTCTAAAATAAATCAGCTGTAAAATTTAACATCTAACAACGCGTTAAACTCTTAATTATACAAAATTATCATCAATATCACAAATAAAATACAGAACTTGACGCCTTTATGCTACAAAAGATCTAATGTCCACTAAAGTAAAATAGCTGGACAGGCGTCATTTTAGTTTGCAAATTATTAATTAAAAATACAGTAAAGTAATAATCTGGTTATCTTTAGCTTTAAGAGTTGTCTCTTTTCATTGCATAATATATAAATAACACCTTCCCATTGTTTAACTTAATGAACGGTAGACCTAATGTAAAATTTAGTTCTATCAACGTAAAACAAAGCTAAGGATTTCATCAAAGTCATATTAAGACGCTTAAATCTGAAATCAGCTTCAATCGTACCCAAACACATAATAGTAAATCAAAATGTATTATATACATTTCAAACTATTGGAAATAATGTAGCATATACAAAATTAAGTCTTATTGCAAAGTTCTCAGATTCGTAATTCCACTGACAACATTTCCAGCCGTCAGCAACACGACCGAGTGTGAAACAAAACTACTGTACAAAATATAACAATAATAAGAACAAAAAGAAACACTATAATACAAAATAATTATGGAAATAATAAAAACAATTTTATACAAGTAGGCTCACATTGTCTCTATGCATCATTTTATAGGGCCCAGTTTTACAACCATCAGTTAATTAATTCTGTTCTATATCTTTTTTTAACCATAGAAAATGTAGTGTTCTAATCTTTCACAGCGTTATCTTTACAGTATACAACTGACCGTGTTTGATTTCAAACTGTCAAAATATCGAAATGTTGTAATTTTCATCAATCACTGATTTAAGGATTTTATAATTTGGCCCTTCAATAGTTGATAAACGAAATATTCGACAGCAAATAGATATTCAAGAGAACCATTAAACAAATAAATATTACTTTAAAAATCAGCCTTCGGTAAAGATTATATTTTGCAATTTGTCCTACCATTTTTCTACCTCACCCTTTCTATAAACTGGCCCTTCCCAACCATAATCCATCCAAGACTAGAAACGCCAAGTTCCATTATTAAACAACGAATTTTTATCTCTTGATCACTATCTGGCAAACACGTGACAATTCTTTGTTTATACTTACTCCATACGAGATCTTGCCCAAAACAGTTATGGTACAAAGATAAACGGTGCAACACTGTACTTGGTCCAACTAGTAAAAAGCTAAAATCCAAGGCAAATCTTGCAATCAACCAAGGTATTTAATTCTAAGTCAAGACGCCAAAACTGAAATTGGCTAAATAAGACTGATTATTTTTTCGATTGTCAGTTAGGATATAACTGTACACATGGTCAAGTTATTGCATGATAATCTGACAAAATACTACTAATTTTACCAAAATTAAGGCCTAATAGTAAGTTGTGATCAGTCTAGATTAGTGTTATATACTTGGCCAAGGTATATTTGGCTGGCATGGTGTGGTGTACCAGTGCGAAGACAGCGGGAACGGCAGAGTTCTAGCTCGCCAAAGTGTTCGCACAGCGAGTTCGGTCTAGTACACTTGATTGGAGTAAATAAGGCAAGTTGGTAACCTAGCCAAGTTTTAACGCTCCTAAGTTCGTCGCAGTTGTGCAGAATACAATTTTAAAATCAATAAATATTCGTGTTTTAGTGGGCCTTTCATTTAAAAATTAAAGGATCGTTAGCTACTAAGGTTTATTTCTTTAGAATGGCATCAATTTTTTTATATCAACGAATAAATCGACCTTATTCAACGGATAAATCAACCGTATAAAACGGATAAATCAACCGTATTCAACAGATAAATCAACCGTATTCAACGGATAAATCGAACGTATTCAACGGATAAATCGACCATATTCAACGGATAAATCGAACGTATTCGATGGATAATTCGATGAGATTCAACGGATAAATGGACCGTGTCCAATAGATAGATCAACAGTATCAACGGACTAATACGACATATCCTAGATATTCCCTGAATCATGGGACAAGTTCTTCAAGGAATAATTACGATTGCGAACGTAACGTGACCGAAGTTTTCCTACAGAATATGTTTCTACAGCAATTAACTATATTTTCGAAGTCGATCCAGTTTTTAGGAAGACAGGATGGGTAGTCTACATACTTTGAATTAGAAAGAAAGAAAAAAGAAAGTATCTGCCAAAACTGCGACAAATTTCTGAACGTTTCTTACTGAGGTATTACATTGAGAATAAGTTAAAAAGCGAAATATATAAGTTACAGTGACGTCTCGAAAGTTATTGCTGTGACAATTTTGTAATGCAAGTTCGGAATCCGATGTTTCTTCGTATCCAACTTAAAGTTTCGTTACTCCGTTAGTTTCGTTAGGTCATTGAAAGACGATACAAATCTCTAACGGCCAAGTCTATACAGTTCCCAAGTTTCAAACGTGAGTATCTAACGGCATAACACCCCGTTGCGTCGAATTCGCCTCAACCGCAAATCCGTAGTCCACAAAATTCGCAGTTATAGGCTGTGCGTCACCAGAATAGTTTTAACTGCAAGTTTTAATTTCACTGTAGCCTTTGCTAGGACCGCTGCAGTCGTTCGTTGGATCACTGAAGTCGTTGCTAGGTCCACTGTTATCGTTGCTAGGACCACTGTAATCGTTGCTATTACCACCGCAGTCGTTGCTAGGGCCATTGTAGTCGTTGCTAGGACAAATGTAGTCGTTGTTAGGAACACTGTAGTCGTTGCTAGGACCACTGTAGTCTTTACTAAGAGCACTGTAGGCGTTCCTTGTACCATTGTAGTCGTTGCTAGGGCCATTGTAATCTTTGCTAGGAGCACTGTAGTCATTGCTTGGACCAATGTAGTCATGCTAGGACCACTGTCATCGTTGCTATTACCACCGCAGTTGTTACTAGGAGCACTGTAGTCGTTTCTAGGAACACTTGTCATTGCTAGGAGCACTGTACTCGTTGCTAGGAACACTAGTCGTCGCTAGGACCATTTTAGTCGTTGCTAGGACCACTGCGGTCGTTACTAGGTCCGTTTTGGTAGGCGGGAAGGCGCTGTGGGAGGGAGGGGCGGGGGCGTCACCGCATCGCGCGGCAGCGGCGGCACACGCGCACGGCGCCGCAGTCACCCCACGGACTCATCTCAGAGCATGAACCACAGAATATTCCGCCGCATCGCCTGTGGACACAACAATTATAATAATTAAAACAAACTGTACCCCAGGGTCCGCCCACGCAGCTTAACCCATCCAGTGTCGAGGGTCCCAAAGGAGCTGGCGTGGTGGAAAAATACCTGTTTCCCCCACCTTACCGATTTTAATAGTAATTTTATTATAGGTCAAGCTATTTTGAACCTTATCACCACTGAATAAGGTCTAACTGTTTTTTTTTATCGCCGGACCTACGTGGTACCGGCCGACATTAAGCGTCATTAAGGTTCAATATAGTTAGCAATTTTATTATTTTATTAGTTCAAGCTATTTTGAACCTTATCACAACTGAATAAGGGCTAACTTGTTTTTTTTTGCCGCCGGACCGACGTGGTTCCGGCCGACATTTGAGGGGTTAAGTTACTCATTATAACATCAGCTTTCTGCCAGTGAAATTCCCGTCAAAATTGGTCCAATCGTTTCGGAGATCAGCCGGAACAGACAACAGACAAACAAAAATTTTAAACATAGTTTTTGTTATAGATATCGATTATATACTTTCATATGCATTTAGTAAAAAGCTGTTATTTTGACATTACAAACAGACACTTCAATTTTATTTGTATACAACCTGATTTTAAATTGGTACGTTATTCCCAAAGGAGTCAATATACTCCTGTAGGGCTAACATGCGCACCGTGACAAAATTTTCTCGATGCTTATGTCGTGCATTTGTCTCATGTTCGCGAGAGAAAGAGCGAGACAAAACTGTAGACAAAATTTTGTCGTGGCGCGCATGTTAGCCCTGCTGGAATTTGATGTGCGCGACATTTTTTGCATTTTTTTTTCTATATCTCTTCTAATCAACATTTACACTGAACAAAGTTCAACAGAGTTTTTTTTTGTTAGTGGTAGGACTAACTCTTCTGCGAGTGTACTGTGTTCCGGTGTGATGAGCAGAGTAGCCACTGAAATTAAGTGAAATTACTGGGCTTATGAGACTTAATACCTAATATCTCAGGGTAACGAGCGCAATGCAATGCCGCGCAGGCCTTTGTGTTTCAAAGTTCTCAGTGGCACTGCAATTTTTATGGGTCGGCGTTACCCTTACTATCAGACTAACGACCAGCTCGTCTCGTTATTAAATAGCATTAAAAAATGTGAATCAGCTGCTCTAGGGCTGCCCGGAAGTTCTTTAGTAGAATTTTGACGTAAACTTTAAATGCCTTTTATTCAATGAAAAATTCCGAATTTCAAAAACTCACAAAGCAAATGTTGTTGACCTCCAGGAGTACATTGACCCCCTTTCAGGATAACATAGCAGTTTAAAGTCAGGTTGTATATGACCGGTGCGTACCTACAGTGGTGGCGGCGGCGCGCCAGCCAGAAGTGGTGGTGGCAGTGCTGGCAGCGCGGCGCGGCACTGTCGGGCAGCCACACCACGCCGCGCGCCTCCTCGCCCACTTCCACCTCGGACGCGCTGCCGCTGCTGCTGCCCGCGCTGCCGCTGCCGCTGCCGCTGCGGGACTTCTGCAACGGAGTCATGAACAACTGTTACTAACCAAATCTGCCGCCAAGAAGTAATGTGCAAGCATTACTGTGTTCCGGTTTGATGAGCAAAGTATCCAGTGTAATTACTGGGCTTATGAGACTTAATACCTAATGTCTCAGGGTAACGAGCGCATTGAAGTGCCGCATAGACCTTTGTTTTTCAAAGTTCTGAGTGGCACTGCAATTGTTATATGTTATATGTTATGTTAACCAATAACAGAAAAAAAAACATTGTATTACTTAGTTTAACAAACTTTTCTTGCAGTTTTACACTAAAAACCAATTACGTGATATTTGCTGAGACCCCCCTCTACTAAATTCAGACTTGTCGAACATGTTCCTTCCCTTACCCGTGTTAGTTATTGGCAAAACAAAAATTAAGTTTAGGAATGAGCCGCCAGAATCGACACCACTATAACAGTAGTCAGTTACCTGCATGTTCCCCGGCGGCGAGGCAGCGTGCGGCGCGGGGGCGGCGGGGGGCGCGGGGGACGACAATCGTAACGCCTCACGAGCCTCTCGCAACTGCCCGCTGAGGTCTTCTACTACTTTCTGTAACAACATCATGTTTTTATTTTTTTTGGAGTGACTATTACCTTTAAAAACGCTTTTAGACGCCTGTTGAGCTAGACAGTGTCTAAAGTTAAACGTTTGAAGTAATTAGAAAAGTCTCAACAGAATGGACTTAGATAACAGTTAGATACCACTTAGGAGTTAAACGTTGTTTCACACAGGTTTAAGGTGTGTTTAATGTTTTTGTGGTAATACCGTATATGTTTGGGCACCAGATGTAAGAGTCTCCTAGTGTTGGTGAAAACGAGCATTAGTGTTGTACAGTGTGTTCATCGAGGTACTAACCCCGAGAGATGAAATACTGTACTATGCGATCTCACAACAATCTATTGATTTTGCTATAACTAATATCAGCGCACGGGGAATCGGCGCGAGGTGGTGCCTTAGCCAATCAGAGCGCATTATGTCTAGGCAAAAGTGGCGTGATTTAAATAAGATTATATAATGTGGGTAATTTATAGTTTTAATTCCGCGATAAACAATGTCTAATGGCCTAATCTCGATCTATACTGAATTTAACCAAACGTAACGCGCGACGCTGGACAACGAAACCTGGGTTAGTTTGTTATAAAAATAAAAAACTTTCTTGAGCTCGCAACGATGGACTTTCTTACAAAGTCCATCGTCTTTCTTACAAACTTTCTTGAGCCCGCAACGATGGACTTTCTTACAAAGTCCATCGTCTTTCTTACAAACTTTCTTGAGCCCGCAACGATGAACTTTCTTACAAAGTCCATCGTCTTTCTTACAAACTTTCTTGAGCCCGCAACGATGGACTTTCTTACAAAGTCCATCGTCTTTCTTACAAACTTTCTTGAGCTCGCAACGATGGACTTTCTTACAAAGTCCATCGTTGCGGGCTCAAGAAAGTTTTTTATTTTTATAACAAACTAACAACAATAACAAACTAACAGTATAGATCGAAATTAGGCCATTAGACTTTCTTTATCGCGGAATTAAAACAATAAATTACCCACATTATATAATCTTATTTAAAATGGACTTCCGCAAAGTAACGCCTGATTCCATCAAATATGGGGTAATTTATTTCGCAAACGTCACTGCACTCTTGAGGTTAGTACGTCGACGAGTGTGTACTGACCCGCTGGTAGAGTATGATCTGCTGCAGGCGCGCCTGCAGCGGGTCGGAGGCGGGCGGCAGGCCGTCCAGCGGGTCGGCGCGCGCGCCCGCCGCCGCGCCGCACACGCAGCGCACGCAAGCGCCGCCCGCGCCCCCCGCGGCCGGGCCCCCCGCGTTAGTATGTTGTATAGTGTGGACTGACCCGCTGGTAGAGTATGATCTGGTGCAGGCGCGCCTGCAGCGGGTCGGAGGCGGGCGGCAGGCCGTCCAGCGGGTCGGCGCGCGCGCCCGCCGCCGCGCCGCACACGCAGCGCACGCAAGCGCCGCCCGCGCCCGCGCCGCACGCGCCGCACCAGCACCCGCCCGCGCCTGCGCCCGCGCAGCCCACCGGCTCCGCGCCGCCTGCAAGCGACTCTTTTTTTAAACACAGTTTTATATAGTTGCCGTTTAATTTTTTATGTTAATGAGAGTTGCGTCTGCCTACAAACTACTAAGTAGTTTGACAAAATTTAGATTAAGTTTTGGCTATGTACATTTGAATATAAATAAATTAAAAAAAAAAACTTTCACGATTATTAACTATACTTTATGCATTGTAACGGGATATTTACCGTGATCATTATAAGCTGGTGAGCTCCCGAGCATCATGTTCACGGGAATACTGTATTCCCGTTGCTCGGGAGCTCACCAGCTTATAATAATCACGGTAAATATCCCGTTACAATGCATAAAGGCACTGTTTTTTATGTTATTTGACAGCGAGACGAGCTGGTCGTTTGCCTGATGGTAAGCATAACCCCGGGCCATAAAAATTTGCAGTCCTGCGCGGCACTGCAGTGCACCCGCTACCCTAAGACATTAGGTATTAAAGTCTCACAAGCCCAGTAATTTCACTGGCTACTCTGCTCATCAAACCGGAACACAGTAAAGCTCGCACATTACTGCTTGGCGGCAGACTTCACTCACAAAGCGGTGGTAACAACCCAGACGGACACTCGCAGAAGAGTTAGTCCTACCACTAACAAAAACATGACCAAGCCCAGACCAATAAGATCTGTGGGTACGCGGGACTCACTGGTGGTGTTGGGGCGGCGCGAGCAGTGGCAGCAGGCGGCGCGGCGCGGGGAGGCGGGGCACAGTGTCAGCTGGCTCCCTCGCGCACGCCCCCCGCGCCTCGGCGCCACGCCCCCGCGCGCCTCCCCCTCGCTCTCGGAACTGAGGCTGCTGGACGTAGCGCCACCTGTGAAGTACAAAGGTAAACTAGCTTCAACTTCTACGGTGCAGAGATCGTTTCGGCGACTGGCTTTCGTAGTAGCAATTCATGTTCTAAGGGGCGGAGGCGTCCACATAGTATGCGAGCGCGTATCTTATAGTAAAACCCAAAAGTTAGTCTATGGGTGGTGCTAATCGGACGACACAGATGCTAGTCGAGGTTAGTGAAAGATAGGCTTAATTCAGACCGCGCCGCGTAATTCGTCGGTATAGAATTTTGTGCACATTAAAATTAGCATATAGAATGAACTTTATGTAAATATAAAACGCAAAAAGCTTATCGCCGGTTTTCCGTCGAATTCTCAGGGGTTCCGCGGAGAAATTGACGGAAGTACAGTTACGTTTGTACGCTAAACAATGTATTAAAATTCGTTATGCAATGTATACAAATTTCTATTCCGACGAATGCCGCGGCGCGGCGTGAGCCTTAACCGTACAAAATCACGCCGAAAAACCATTTTGTTTTAAATTTATTTAATTGACAACATTATAACATAGTACGTTATATTAGGCATTATACATTGTCAGCAATTAATTTTCATCGTTCTAAATTATTACATTTACATTATTCAAATTGTTATTAGTCTCATATAGCAGATTAGAAATTGAACATTTCTACAGTCCAGTATTTCGTCATAAATTCATTTAATGAATAAAATGGATGTATTTTGAAAAAAAGCCTTTACAAACACACCTACCGTAAAACGGGGCGACTTTAAAATTAAGAGGCGTTTTTGATGATTACTACAATTTTTACTTTTTTATTTCGTATTTCACTAGTTTCGGCACGCAGATTGTTAAGTTTTTTGGGTTGGCTGTACTGACAGTTCTGCCATCTTTTCCCAAGAGCTGTGCGCGCTGTTGTTGTAAAACAGCCGGTAAAAAAAATTTAAACTTAGTATAGAATTCAGATAAATTTGTGACCTTTCTTTGGGGATACTATAAGAATCAGTCGAGAAACAGGGGCAATCAAAGCGACCCCTTTTTCAATATTAGGTTGATAGGTCACATTCTAGTTTTTTACTCTGAAAGTATAAGTCCTAAATTTTTTTTACTGTTGTATTTAAATCTACATATCAAGTCGTCATTATGGTATTTATTTCATAATTTTAACTTTGAAAATAAAGTAGTGAGACGCGTTTTAATTTTAAAATTAATCAAAGTATCCTCGTTTTACGGTATAGGTATTTGGCGACCGAATTTCATCTTGACAGTGGTAGCTAGCCAGACTATACGGCTAAAATCCTTATGGGGTCTGTGTACTATGCGAATAAAACTCACCATTGAGATCTACCTCCAAAAACTTAGTCTCGACCTCTTCGACCCCGTTCATCTTTCCGTTGATCCCGTTGAGGCCGTTGACGCGGCGGTCGAATGCGGCCACGGCGGCTTGCACGTTGTGGTTGGCAACGTCGCTGTCGGTCACGTTGTGGTTGTCGCACGGGGAGCTCTCGTGCGAGTGCGCGCGCGAGCCGGGGAGCGACGGGGGGAGGGACCCGGTCAGGGAGGGCGGCAGGGAGTTGTCGAGCCGGTGGGGAGTGTCGGCGATGTCAAAGCCAGTCGACGACTGGTTGGATGACTCAGAGATGGACCGCCATGTGATGCTGATGTTTCGAGTGCGGCTAACTTCGCGGGCGGCCTGGGGAACAAATATTTATTGGGCATAGTTTAATATTAATCTTATTTGTTAATCACTGTAGCTATTTATTTATTGTACGGAAAACAGGACTTCTTAGTACTCAAATGTCAACGATTTTCAAAGCCATTTTAATGGTCTTCACGTGTATATAACGCGTGATTTAGACATAACAAACAAACACAATAGTTGCATCAGGATTTTCATATACTGAAAAAAGTTTATTATAAAATCCGAATCCTTGTCACACAGATATACGTCTGCTACATCCAATAAATAGCTGAGGTGCATTTGATAACTCCGTGGCTACGTTGATAGCATCTCTCGGTTTGCACGCAGGGATGCTCTAGGTTCGATTCCAGGCCGGACCAATTTTGTGTAGGGAGCATTAATGTTTATTCTCTGCATGCCAAGTGTAAGTTTCGCAGTTAAAATCCATTTACGCGACGATCGCGTTTGTCGAGTAAACGCCTTACTAAAAGCATGCGCGATGATAGTTCATAAACGCGGCGCTAGGGGCGCTGTACATTTTACAACACATAAACTACGTAAACGCGCTCAATGTGAAACGCGTTAACTTGTTACAAAACTAAAACTAGGGCCTAGTCTTGAATATGTGTGTTATGTATCTATATGTGTCTATGGCAACTGCGATAAGAGTTTGTTATGCTTATTACCTCAGCCATTCCCAGCACGTCCGTGTAAGCGTCACACACGAAGACAGGCGGCTCGTCGGGCGTGTCGGGCACGCGTGTCGGAGCCACGTGTGCCTCGTCGCGTGGCGCCACGTGTTCCACGTGCGCCACGTGCGCCACGTGCGCCACGAGCGGCGCGGGGCCCAGCTCGCGTTCAAGGGAGGACGAACCGGATGCGAGGTCACGCGGCGGGTTTGCGGTGTCGAAATGGTCCGGATGCAGCCCGTCCACCTGTGAATGGCGGTCCACGTTACAACGCAACATCGATACTAACCCCGAGAGATGAAATACTGTACTATCCGATCTCACAACAATGCGTTCATTTTGATATATCCATCCATACAGATAAATATAATTGAAGTGTCTGTTTGTAACATCAAAATAACAGCTTTTTACCAAATGCATATGAAAGTATATATGGAACCTATAACAAAACAACCATTTTTAAAATTTTTGTCTGTCTGTCTGTTTGTTCCGGGTAATCTCCGAAACGGCTGGACCGATTTTGACGGGGCTTTCACTGGCAGATAGCTGATGTTACAAGGAGTAACATAGGCTACTTTTATTTTGGAAAAACAATTAGGGTTCCGCGCACAAAAATAAAAACCATGAAATCCAATATCTCCGCGCGGGTGAAACCGCGGGGTAGCAGCTAGTTTTAAATAAAATATTAGTTGAATGATCGGAAATAAAAGTCTATAATTGTTATACCTGATCTCCCGTTGAGTCGGGTTGCCGCGGCAGCACTGGCAACTCGTCAACGCAGCTGTCAGTCAGCGCCGAGCGGCATTCCCTTCTCGCTTCGCAATCGTTTACTACCATCGATAGTTTCCTGTAAAAAAACACATCATTATTAGTAAAGCTATACTGTTAGTGGGAGGACTCTTCTGCGAGTGTCCGTCTGGGTTGGTACCACCGCTTTGCTCGTGAAGTCTGCCGCCAAGCAGTAATGTGCAAGTATTACTGTGTTCCGCTTTGATGACCAGAGTAGTCAGTGAAAGTACTGGGCTTATGAGAATTAATACCTAATGTCTCAGGGTAACAAGCGCACTGCAGTGCCGCGCAGGCCTGTGTGTTTCAAAGTTCTGAGTGGCACTGCAATTGTTATGGGTGGCTTTATGCTTACCATCAGACAAACGACCAGCTCGTCTCGTTACCAAATGGCATAAAAAAAGCGTTCTCAGGCATGGTCCTACCAAAATACACACGTGATATGTAACAACCACCCATCATTACGACAAATAGTGATGTTATCCGAAGCCCCTATTTGTTAATGCACGACCCTTAACTGATACGTGTCACTCACATGACTTCGGGCGCTATGCTGGGGTCGCTGCATCGCCTCTGCGTCGTTCTCTTCTCTCCCTCGTTCAGCAGGTTGTCACAGGATCTCGTTTTCGTCATTAGTACTGGAATAAGATTTATAATTAATAGCTTGATTTTGGTGTAGGTCACACTGCGAGGAAATTCGACAAAGTTAGATTGTATGAAATATATTTTATAGTGTTAACCGACAATGGTGTCAATTCTATCATTACATACTTAAACTAATTTTAGTTTCGCTCTCTCTCTCTCTCTTTCCAATGCATAACATGAGAAAAAGACGGAAGATGTCTGACAGATCTAAATTTTGATTTAGAGCTGTTAAGTATCTTTAAATCTTGATAAATTAGATGCCACTGAATTCATTGCCAATAAATTTACACTAGACACAAGCAAGTGGATTAATTTGACAGGTCTAAAATATATTCCATCTCTTTCTCATGTTATGCATTGGCAAGAGAGAGAGCAAACCTAAAATTAGTTTAGGTATAAAATGATAGAATTGACACCACTAGCGGATGTTCAAACAAATATATACATCACAAAAATTTCGCTTCCAACAGGATTCGAACCTGCGTCTTCTGGCTTGCCGGGCCAGACGCCTTAACCACTAGGCTATGGGAGCAATCGATGTTGACTGCGAAATTAGTTAGAAAGTTAGATCTCTGATAAATTATAAACTCAATGGGGAGATAATTTCTAAAAATCGTCACCAAGTGACAGGCCTCCATCTACAATAGCGCCACCAGGAGGGGTAAATGTCGAGAATTCTCCCAATTGGGCAGATAAACTCGCTAGTTCTAAATATCGTCACCAAGTGACAGATCTCCATCTACAATAGCGCCACCAAGCGGGATAAATGGCGAAAATTCTCCCAAATCAATAATTCTTCAAATAAAAAAAAAAACTAAATCAAAATCGGCCTATGTCCATTCGTGTAGGAGCTATGATGCCACAGGTAGACACACAGTCTCGTTAATCTCATAACACCCCTCCTTTCTTGCGTTGGTGGGTTAAAAATTAGCTTTGAGACGTCAGAGTCGAGACAAATGATGATGTAAAATAGTAACCGTTAGAGTTGTGTGGGCGCGGTGGGTCGGGCGCGGGGCGAGGCTCGTCGTGCTCGTCGAGCTGCTCGCCGCGCTCGTTGCCGAACATGCTCGCCCACACCTGCGTGGCGCGCACGCTGTAGTCTGGCCACAGCACCTGCACAAACAAACACGCAATGACAAACTGACTACAATCTTCACGATAGTAGAAACCTTAGAAATGTATGACATTTATTTGTTTATACTCTGTTCCAAAATCTTAGATATTTTATGTAGACAATGGGGTTGACAGTACGAAATTTGATAGACAACTGTGCTATCCGTAATTTGATGATAGGCACTATTATTAATTGATTTTAAATTATAACATGATAAACTTGAATTATTGAAAAAATTTGAATGGATCATTTTTGCAGGATTGTTATTTTAGACAAAACTATGATAAAAGAAAGTTTTTTTTCGTGCAGTTACTTTTCATAGACTGGGAACACAGCAAAGATTTCAAACATTTTATGCAATCGCCGCCATTTTTTTCAGTCTGTTGATCTGTTCCAATCTCCGAACTCGAATCTTGCGGCGTATGTGTTGTTGTTAAAGATCTTGTTATTTTGTAGTTTTATTTAAGTTTTCTATGTTGGTTCTTGTTATTTGTTTCTTGTTACGTCGTAATTGTGCCACGCGATACCAAGCCGGCGGAAATAGAAAAAAAAAATATATTTGGGCAACTGGCATGTTAATTTGACAGTGACTTTTCATGACATTTCTTTGTTTACCAAAAATATCTTTTGAAATTTTGGTCATTCCACAGAAGCCAGGAAATAAAGAAAGAAGAAGAAAAATATCTTTGACTATACCTACTTGACATTGGCGAAATTGTGATTAACATTCCACAGAAGCCAGGAAATAAAGAAAGAAGAAGAAGAAGTATATTTGTCTATGGAACAGGGTATAGTTGTCAAACACAATAAAGGTGAGGTTGTTGACCTGGTCTGGTTGGTGCGGCGAGTACAGGTGGTTCCTGTAGGCGGGCGCGCGCAGCAGCTGCCACACGTGCGCCGTGTCGCGCGCGGCGGCCCGCTCGCGCGCCGTGTTGCACAGGAACGTGCCGAACATGCACGAGTGCACGTGCGTGCCCAGCTTTATCTGCGGGCGGGCGGCGTTGGTTAAGGGAGCATACGACGCGCCGCTGGCTCACTCGCGCATCTCAACATTTTTGAAGATAAACAATCACTTATGAAAAATCGCATTCGGTGAAATTGCTGGCAATAACATTACAAAGGTTTGCCGTACATTACAAAGGTACGGTATTACAAGTATCTGTCTGGGCTAGTACCTCCGCTTTGCTCGTGAAGTATGCCGCCAAGCAGTAATGTGCAAGCATTACTGTGTTCCAGTTTGATGAGCAGAAAAGCCAGTGAAATTACTGAGCTTATGAGACTTAATACCTAATGTCTCAGGATAACTAGCAAACTGCAGCAGTGCCGCTTTGTGTTTCAAAGTTCTGAGTGGCACTGCAATTGTTATGGGCCGGCGTTGCACTTACCATCAGGCAAACGACCAGCCCATATCGTTACCAAATAGAATAAAAAAAATTAACCATCGAATATAATTTTAGTAATTTTTCTATAGTAGTTTACTATCACCTTAGGATCAAATTGGGACCCTTTTCAAAAAAGGTCGTAATACCCTATTAAATTGTTGTTGTAAGGACAGCGGCTCACCAAGTATGCCTCGTTGAATTCAAAGCTGCAGGGGTACTGCAGCGCCATCTGGTGCACCCAGTCCAGCCACTGCAGGAAAATTGGCGAGCGCTCGTTGGGCTCCTCCGCGCCGAACTGGTGCCCGCAGCGGTCCGCGAACTTGTGACCGAACTCCAGCCATTCGCGCTCGATCAGGATGCGGAAACCCTGAAAACGAATATTTATTACAACTTCAAAATAGGTCAAAACATTGCTTGTAAAAAAAGCAGGAATTGACTGTCATGAAAATATCGCGATGTATAAAATTTCATCCCCTATTTCTTCACAATTAAGGATGGTATTCTTTTACAAAAGGACCATCCGGAGTTATACATTACTGACGAAAAAAAAAAATTGGTTCAGGGAGAAATCACCACAAAAAACTACAAATGTATTGAGAACCTCCTGTTTTGGAACTCTGTTAAAAATTCAACATCAGTACGTTACGCTCCCACTGCTGGGATATATGCCTTCTCCCAAAGTAAGAGAGTATACGGGCCTGGATCCGGAGGATCCAGAGGAGTTATCCTGCCTCACTGAGTTCACGCGCGAAAGCAAAGCACAGTCATCGGTTACTTTACCGTTGTGCTGCGGTGCGGGCGTTAACATTTTCACATCTGGGATGTTTGGTACTTTCAGACGGCTCTTCAACAACATTCCCATCATCCGTGGCTAAGTTGGTGTAACCACCAATTAAGCCATTAAGTTCTATACATGACGTCAACCAATATCCGCAGCCGAAGCTCAACTTTAATTTAAGTTTGCAACGCCCTCCTAACAGGGTGCATATGTTTACGCTTAGTATAAGTTGAATGTATGTGTGCAATAAAATAAATAAATAAATAAACTTATAACGGTAATGTTCGTTAGTGGGAGGACTAACTCTTCTGCGAGTGTCCGTCTGGGTCGTTACCACCGCTTTGCTCGTGAAGTCTGCCGCCAAGCAGTAGTGTGCAAGCATTACTGTGTTCCGGTTTGATGAGCAGAGTATCCAGTGAAATTACTGGGCTTATGAGACTTCATACCTAATGTCTCAGGGTAACGAGCGCACTGCAGTGCCGCGCAGACCTTTGCGTTTCAAAGTTCTGGGTGGCACTGCAATTGTTATGGGCCGGCGTTACACTTACCATCAGACAAACGACCAGCTCGTCGCGTTACCGAAAAACATATTAAAAAAAACCCATATAATGTAACGAACCTCCAGCGTCCTGTAGTAGGGGTCCAGCACGAGCTGCGCCGCGGCCACGATCTGCGGCGTGCGGTCCCAGCCGTCGGAGCAGTGCACGAGCACGGGCCGGCCCGCCAGCACGGCGCGGCACACCGTGCCCGCCGCGCGCGCGATGCCCGCCACGTACTGGAGCCACAGGGTCCGCTCCAGGTTACTGTGCCAGCTGGAACGGTGGACAGAACACATTTTAGTTTATTCATCTTTTTTATATATAAACAAGCTGCTGCCCCGCGGTTTCACCCGCGTGGAGATTTCGGATTACATGGTTTTTATTTTTTTGCGCGGAACCCTAATTATTATTCTAAAATTAAAGTAGCCTATGTTACTCCTTGTAACATCAGCTATCTGCCAGTGAAAGTCCCGTCAAAATCGGTCCAGCCGTTTCGGAGATTACCCGGAACAAACAGACAGACAACAATTTTAATAATGGTTGTTTTGTTATAGGTACCGTATCTACTTTCATATGTATTTGGTAAAAAGCTGTTATTTTGATATTACAAACAGACACTTCAATTTTATTTATCTGTATGGATTACTAGCTTCTGCCCGCGGTTTTCGCCCGCGTTCCCACAGGAACCGTCAAACCGATCTGTCAAATTAAATCAACTTGTCAACATTATAAAACTTTATTGACAGCTGTCAATATCAATTTTATGTCACGCTGACTTCTGCCCGCGGTTTTCACCCGCGTTCCCATAGGAACCGTGCACTTTTCCAAGATAAAAAGTAGCCTATGTTACTCTCCGGTCCATAGACTATATCTATGCCAAAAATCACATCGATCCGTTGCTTCGTTACTGCGTGAAAGAACGACAAACCAACAAACACACTTTCGCATTTATAATATTAGTAGGGATTTTTAGCTAGTGTCACTCGAAATGACGTAAGGATTCTAACGATACCCCATACATCCATATCTGCTCAGGCATTTACAAGTTATGGTGGAAACAAACTCGCACACTTACATACATGGACCCTGAAAATATTGCACTAAATTTTGGGCAGACTTGTTGTATTTCAAAGTTCTGAGTGGCACTGCCAAAGACTATAAATCCTGTTGACTAATGATACAACTTCCCCTCAGGCGAAAACGACATATTTAAATGCACTTCTCGCCACTGCGAGTACGAGTGCAGACTTATAACTTATCGATATTCAATGTATACTTTACAATTAATATATATACTATTATTAATTATTTTGGAAAAATAATAACCTTTCGTTTGGATTTGTTAACCGACTTCGAAAAAAGAGGAGGAGGTTAAATGTTCGACTGTATGTATTTTTTTAAGTATTTTAACTGATTTCTCCGTCAATTGTGGACCGATTTTGAAAATTATTTTTGTTGTTTGAAAGTGTATCATCTCAAGGTGGTCCCATATACATTTTATGGAAGAACATCTAACGATGAAAAAATGGTACTTGAATTTTCATATATCGCGATATTTTCATCGAAGTAGGTTCCCGGTTTTTTTAAAGTATTTCTGCTTTTTGTTGTTAGATTTCCAGACATCCCAGAAATAAAGGAAAAGTGGATAGAAGCGACTCAAAAAGAGAATTGGTTCCATACATCGCAAGTCATGGAATCCATTCAGTAGCTTCGACGTGATGCGTGGCCAAAATACAGACAGACAGACAAAAATAAAAATACCGTTTTGGCTTCAGTATAGATAGGAGTGCCATCCAAAAAAAATGTGACCTGGAGTTTTATTATAAGTAGTATTATAGATTAATTTATAAAGTAAGTATGTATTGTCTAGGTTTTCCATATAATAATTTATTATTAATCGTATATGTCAGGGAATCAAGAATGCGATGCTAACTACCTATTCAATTTTATCGATATTATTCTGTTCAGTAGTAGTCGTACCACATCACTAAATTACGTCATCCAAATAATCGGCCAATTGCAAGCATAGAATATTACCTCGCCCCCTGCCCGCGCCGGTGAGATATGTTTGTATGAGGAATAGTGTTCATGAGCTATCAACAGGCTAAATAATCTGTGGGCACTGCATATGTTATGGGCCGGCGTTATGCTTACCATCAGGCAAACGACCAGTTCGTCTCGTTACCAAATAACATAAAAAAATAATGCAAGCCCAATTACAACAAACAAACACCAAACCGGCTATAAAGATCCCAAATACAAGTGGATGCAAAGTTCAGCCCGATTGGGCTCACCTCCAACGACGAAACGTAAACATAAGAACAAAGACTTATTCACGTGACTGACTACGAGTGAACACAAACAGAGTGTTAGTGCATGAGATGGCAGAATATAATAAAGGGAATCATTCAACAGTTATTCATTGCTCTTTGATAATTTTTTTTTAAATTTTTATATGTTACTTCCCGCCCATAAACTCTGTTCACTGCTCGTTGAAAAAAGAACAACTACTGACTTTTGCATTCATAATATTGGTAGGGACCAGTAGGGAAGTAAACCACTCTCCGCCGCCTTGCGCGTCTACTATTAGTACAGACTCACTTGGCCTGGTCGCTGGGCTCGGCCGCCAGCGCCCTCATCTGCTGGAAGCTGCGGCGCACGTGGTGTATGTTGGGCATCGACATGAACTGTATGTCGGCGTGCGGGTAGTACTGCTGGCACTCGCAGCCGCCGCCGCGCGCGCGGTTCGTTACGGCCGACGCGTATGAGCGCGCGTCTACTATTAGCAGCTTCAATTGCTGGCGATAGAAAGACATGCGTGTGAAAATAAGATAAAGTTTATTTAAAAAGACAATGGTGTCAATTCTATCATTTCATACCTAAACTAATTTTAGTTTCGCTCTCTCTCTTTCCAATGCATAACATGAGAAAGAGATGGAATATATTTTAGACCTGTCAAATTAATCCACTTGCTTGTGTGTAGTGTAAATTTAATGGCAATGAATTCAGTGGCATCTAATTTATCAAGATCGAAAGATATTTGACAGCTCTAAAAAAAAAAAACTGTCAGACATCTTCCGTCTCTTTCTCATGTTGTGCATTGGAAAGAGAGAGAGCGAAACTAAAATTAGTTTAGGTATGAAATAATAGAATTGACACCAATATCTTTCTATTTTTTACGCTCGATAGGTTAGCGTTTGACCACTATATCGTCTGTTATATTGTGTGCCCCTACCATACCCTTAAGAAAATGCTGATGCGGGGAGCATCGCGACATCCCGAACGCCGAGAATCCACATTTCGAATCGATCGCCAAAGCGGCACACCCCTCCCGGTAATTAGTAAATATACATCGTTTTTAAAAAGATTATTCCATCTCGGGTACGCTTAAATTGCCTGATCTTAAACAACTATGTATTTGAAAGTGACGAATACACTAGAGGTATAGATAAGGGCTGATCATATTCTCTAGTTTGATCACTAATAAAGTAGTTTGATAATGTGATCGAAGGTCCAAATAAAGTCTTTTTAAAAAGAACTAAAGCTCCGTTCTCTAAAGGTGAAATGCGAAACTTTGATTATATGTCACTAGCCATTTATTACCTCGTTATTTAGCAGAACAAAGCGTGGGATTGGTTCATTGGACGGCGGCTCCTCTTGGAGCAAACATGATTCATGAAAGTTACTTTTGTCTCAGTTCCCACTACCCAAAATCTTTTTACAAAATGCATTTATTAATATACATGTACGGTATGTATTATTAACGTGTGGTACTCTACTCATCAAAGAGCTTTGTCAAATTGCATATCGCTGCTGTGTTCCGGTTTGATTAGCAGAGTAGTCAGTGAAATTACTGGGCTTATGAGACATAATACCTAATGTCTCAGGGTAACGAGCGCACTGCAGTGCCGCGCAGGCCTTAAAGTTCTGAGTGGCACTGCAATTGTTATGGGCCAGCGTTAAGCTTACCATCAGGCAAACGATCAGCTCGTCTCGTTACCAAATAACATAAAAATAAAGGGTATAGTAAAACAGCAGGCTACGAGTGTCGTGTACCTTGTTGGCGGGCGGCTGGTGCGCGCGGTCGGCGGCGCAGGCGGCGACGAAGGCCGCCAGTAGACGCTCGTCCTCGTTGGAGCGCCAGCCCAGCCAGCCCACCTCGGGCTGCGACGAGCGCGCGATGACGGCGCCGTTGCCGCGGTGGCGCCACACCACCGCCGGGATGCGGCGCATGGCGCGGAACCTTCGCGATTAACAACATTCGATCAGACTCACAGACCAGTTAATTCACTCAGAATGACATCCACACAACCGCAAACTATTTCGTCTATGTATGGATTACATTCTGTATTGTGTGCTATTAAATAAATAAATAAATAAATGTGTTTTTTATGCTATTTGGTAACGAGACGAGCTGGTCGTTTGCCTGATGGTAAGCACAACGTCGGCCCATAACAATTGCAGTGCCACCCAGAATTTTGAAACACAAAGTCTTGCGCGGCACTGCAGTTGCGCTCGTTACCCTGAGACATTAGGTATTAAGTCTCATAAGCCCAGTAATTTCACAGGCTACTCTGCTCATCAAACCGGAACACAGTAATGCTTGCACATTACTGCTTGGCGGCAGACTTCACGAGCATATCCGTGTGGAAGCGGCTGTCTTGGTCGTATATATTTCGGAATCACATTTAATTTAAACAAAAATTAATTCACAAAAAATTTTTAATCTCCACTAAGATACTGATACACACTGAAAACTAATACACTAAAATCTAAAAAGTTTCCCAAAATCAATAATTTCTTTCTTATCATCTATATCATAGTGTTTATTTGTGTATAAACCAGATAACAAAGGCCCGTTGAAAAAAAACATTGTAAGTATATCATAATATATTATGTCAGTACTGTTTACTTATTTTTTGAAGTATAAAAACTAACCTGGCCACGGAATCAAGGTCCTCGTCACATATGGCGGCTGGCACGACCAGCAGCGGTGGGTAAGACGGACAGAGCTCGTATTTCTCGTTGGCTGTTGTAACACGCCAGGCTCCTTTCGTAGTGAACCCTAACCGTTCCAGCTGGAACACGAGATTACGATTTAACTTAGGTATCGAATTTATGACTGAACAGCCTAAAAGAGTTATGTTTTGATACTAAAATAAATGTACAATCTAACCAGGCTATCAATCGTTTTTTTGGAAAGAGCTCTCCAAATCGGAAATTAAATTACAATTTTATAGGCCTGCGATTTCCTGAAAACACACCGTTTTTTTTTACGTCACTTGAAACGGAACGCAATTTCTCGAAACGGAACGGTTTTATCAGCATCTTCTTGGATGAATGGGTAAAATAAAAAAAGCCTTTTTAAAAAAAATTAAAGGTAGATTACAACACAGCTCATTAGTTGTCAAAACTGTCAAAAATGACGTGACGATGACGCCATACATTTATAATGTTGCTGCTTTTTTGATATTTTAAGTAAGTATTTTTAGGTAGTTCAATAAGTTTTCTGTAAAATAAATAAAATAAACTAAAACATATTATGTCAAAGGTGCTCACTTCAGGTCCGAACCAGTGCGTGTGCGCCGCGTGCGACGCCCGCAGCAGCGCGCGGTGCACGGAGGCGGCGGGCTGCTCGCGCGCCCACGCGGCGTACGCGGCCGCGAATGTCTCCTGCACGGAGCCCAGCGGCACCGTGCCGGTGCTCACGCGCCGCCACCACTCCACGCACTGCTCTCCGGACGTGAATGAGCATCTGGAACAAGTGTAACATAACAATAGGGGTTTTTTATGTTATTGGTAGCGAGGCGAGCTGGTCGTTTGCCTGATAGTAAGCATAACGCCGGCTCATAACAATTGCAGTGCCACTCAGAACTTTGAAACGCAAAGACCTGCGCGGCACTTCAATGCGCTCGTTACCCTGAGACGTGGTATTAAGTCTCATAAGCCCAGTAATTTCACTGGCTACTCTGCTCATCAAACCGGAACACAGTAATGCTTGCACATTACAGCTTGACGGCAGACTTCACGAGCAAAGCGGTGATACTAACCCAGACGGACACTCGCAGAAGAGTTAGTCCTACCACTAACAAATTTTGACAAGTCACTATTTTACAAGTTACTCCTTGTTACATCAGCTATCTAACAGTGAAAGTCCCGTCAACATCGATCGAGCCGTTTCTGAGATTACCCTGAACAAACGTTTACACATTACAATTAATTACATATACGTTCCAATTAATTAAAATTAGTATCGATATGTCAAAACTTGATCAACCGCGTTTGAGGACACTTCGTAGAACAGAGAGAGAGAGAGCGGCAAGATATATCTAGCGATTTTGTATTGTCTGTCAAGCAAGGGCCGGGCTACCTTTGAGCAAAGCTAGCATACTTAGTTACTCTGTAAAGGTAAAAAATAAAGTGCAATGTGTGATCAACTGATCGAAAACCAATTTCATAAATTCTTCTCAAATAATAATTATGGAATCTAATAAATTTCCTGTTTCATAGCAGACAGTGACGTAATAATTCCAATAATTAATTAAGACGTGCTTTATCGTATTATTGTAGGAAAATTTATTTCACTTTCTATATTTCGTTGCTATGTGCTTTATCAGTCAAGTGCCCCCGTTTCGGTGTGACAACATAATCTATACAAATAAATAAAATTGAAGTGTCTATTTGTAATATCAAAAGAACAGCTTTTTACTTAATGAATATGAAAGTATATACGGTACATATAACAAAACACAATTTTTTTTTATTTTTGTCTGTCCGTCTGTTTGTTCCGGGTAATCTCCGAAACGGCTGGACCGATTTTGACGGGACTTTCACTGGCAGATAGCTGATGTTATAAGGACTAACTTAAACTACTTTTATTTTAGAAAAAAAATAGGGTTCCGTGCAAAAAAAAAAACACCCATGAAATCCAATATCTAAGCGCGGGTAAAACCGCGAGCAGCAGCTAGTAGTGTAATAAACATGTTGTTAGGGAGGAATTGTTTGGTGTAATACTTGTTATTACTGTTGCTAGGAATGCCGCGTGCACCGGCACCGCTTTATTGGTTGTGAAAATAAGACAAAAGGCGGCAGTTTTCAGCATAAAGAAACTTGTGCGAAAAAGCTTACGCAGCTGCAGCGCAAGTACGGATCTTTTCTTTCGATAAAATTGACAGTTCAAATCGATAAAGTGGATTATATCGATTTTTTATGTAATTTATCAAGCCTCGATACAATCGACAAAAGTTATCGAATAGCTATAGGTCGAATCCAAAGAGAATATAGAGCTAATACAATACTTTACGATCAGACGTCGGTACTCGCAATTCGATAAATTTATTAAATTAATTTAAATTTAATTTAATTTTAACAAAATAAATTTATCACTTTTTTCGATTCGACAAATTTATCGAAACGACTTTCGTACTTGCGCCGCCTGGTTTTTGATTTCTTTAAAGACAAACAATTGAGATCCTTACTGCTAGATATAAATTATCAACTTGCCTCGCTACCGGAACCCAAAACAATCACACGCCCATAAAGTAATCAAACATTAACTCAACAAACATGTGATTTAGTTAAATGTAAGTCGAATGACCGACATAGCCGGCCGATCGGACTTTGTACCATGTGTTTGTTGACGGATCGGTTGGTAGCGCTACCTATGTTTTGAATGGCGTTCATTCAACAGGTTCCTGAATTGAATCAGTTGAGTTGTGGGTTTTTTTTGTTGCATAATCGTGCAGAAATACATCAGTAACGACATCCTATTAATATTATTTCTTCTACTTCGTTTAGTAATTCAGATTCTACAGTATAGTAATTATATTTTCGTTCTTAACCATTTGGAAAATGTCTTTGGTGTCTAAAAGCAATTTTGCGTTCTTAGTTATTGTATTGATATTGAATTGAGAGAATTGTAGTAAATTTACCGTTACCAATAAAATGAAATAAACATGTAGGTATATATTAGGTTGGGGAAAAAGTCTTTTCGCATTATAGTATGTATGAACTTGTAATAAAATCTCTTTGGCTATACTATTTGTATCTGACTGGTTTTGGTATCATATGAAAGTTTAAATTTTAAAGAACATAATTCCAAATTCAAATTAGGAAAATGTGTGATTTTCATTTGTTTTTCGTACTGTCAAAATGAGTGAATCTAATGAAGAAATTCGTTACATTTTAAAATTTTACTACAAAAAAGGTAAAAATGAAACGTAAGCCGCGAAAAAAATTTGCGATGTTTATGGACCTAGTGCAGTGTCTGTGAGAGTAGCACAAATTTGGTTTAAGCGTTTTCAATCCGGAAATTTTGATTTCAAAGATGCACGTCGCTCTGGTCGCCCTATTACGGATAAAATGGATGCCATTTTTGAAAAAGTGGAACAAGATCGGCATATCAGTAGTTACGACGTAGCTGAAGAACTGGGAATTGACCACAAAACAGTTTTGGCGCATTTGAAAAAAACTGGGTACACAAAAAAGCTCGATATTTGGGTACCTCACGAGCTCACTGAAAGAAACCTAATGAACCGTGTACTCATTTGTGATTCTTTACTACAACGTAATGAAACCGAACCATTTTTGAAGAAGCTGATAACTAGTGATGAAAAGTGAATCACGTACGACAAGAACGTGCGAAAAAGGTCGTGGTCAAAGACCGGTCAGGCTTCACAGACTATGGCGAAACCCGGGTTAACTCGCAACAAGGTGATGCTGTGTGTGTGGTGGGATTGGAAGGGCATTATTCATTATGAGCTGTTACCACCAGGCAGGACCATCGATTCTGAACTCTACTGCGAACAACTGATGAGATTAAAGCAAGAAGTTGAGAGAAAGCGGCCGGAATTAATCAACAGAAGGGGTGTGGTTTTCATTTTCATGGTTTTTCATGATAACGCTAGACCTCACATCTTTAGCCACTCAGAAAAAATTAAGAGAGTTTGGCTGGGAGGTGTTAATGCATCCGTCGTATAGTCCTGACCTTGCACCTTCAGATTTCCACCTGTTTCGGTTTCTTCAGAATTCTTTAGGCAGTGTCAGGTTAACATCACGAGAGGACTGCCAAAACCACTTGTCGCGGTATTTTGATCAGAAGTCCCAAAATTTCTATAGCAATGGGATCATGTCCCTACCTACAAGATGGCAAAAAGTTATCGAACAAAATGGTACCAAAATACTTTAGTTAAATGTAAATAAACTATATTAAAAAATGTTTTGAATTTTCTTAAAAAATGCGAAGAAACTTTTTCCCCGACCTATTATACTGTATGTTTTTTTAAATTTAAAAAAATAATTTATTTTCTCATAGGGTAAGCGAAAAGCAATGCGTAAAATTACTAGCTCATGTGTTATATTATTTTTCTGCTTCGGGTGAGTTTAAAATTCCCTTGCTTCGTTTAGCGTACAATTTTAGAATCCATTCCTGCGCTCTAGACCTCGCTGTACAAACTTGACTATGATCCTACTTCGTTTGCACACTTTGTTATATTTTTATTTCTTAATTACCCAAATTCAGGAAACGTCAGTCCGCAATCAGAAATTTATATGAATATCATCAACCGTTGTTTAAATATTAAATCCCAGTGAACCACTTTCCAGATTCTCTGCAACCAGTTAATCAGCTGATTTGACGCTGTTGGAAATGAATTCTCTAAATCTAACTCTTCTGCGAGTGTCCGTCTGGGTTGTTACCACCGCTTTGCTCGTGAAGTCTGCCGCCAAGCAGTAGTGTGCAAGCATTACTGTGTTCCGGTTTGATGAGCAGAGTAGCCAGTGAAATTACTGGGCTTATGAGACTTAATACCTAATGTCTCAGGGTAACGAGCGCACTGCAGTGCCGCGCAGGCCTTTGTGTTTCAAAGTTCTGGGTGGCACTGCAATCGTTATGGGCCGGCGTTATGCTTACCATCAGGCAAACGACCAGCTCGTCTCGTTACCTAATAACATGAAAAAAAAAAAATTAGCAATGTTTTATTGGTTACATACCTGAGTTGCCTTCCGTTCTTGCACAGCACAATAAGATGCAGTAGGTCCCTGATTTCCAGCGCATCAATAAGACGAATGGGCACCGAGGTGCCTGCTCCGCTGCGTCTGCGAGGCTGTGCGTGGAGCCGGTAGTTCGACATTGCTATGATACCGCCATCTGCCATCCGGCCGACCCACTGTGGACGAAGCATCCCGTTAGTTTTGTAATTCGATTACCTGACACATTACATGAGATAAAATTCTTTCTGAGATTTGTTTCACGGTATCCACGAGCGTGAGCTATGTTCTCCTGGTACCTACATTTACAAATATAAATAACATTAAAGTGTCTGTTCAAAATAACAGCTTTTTACTAAATGCATATGAATGTATATACGATACCTATAACAAAACAACCGTTTCTAAAATTTTTGTCTGTCTGTCTGTTTGTGCCGGGTAATCTCCGAAACGGCTCATTTTGACGGGACTTTCACTGGCAATAGCTGATGTTACAAGGAGTAACTTAGGCTACGTGGGCGAAGCCGGCGGCGGCGCACAGCTAGTTATAAATACTGAAATACTGAAAGCTCTTTATAAAGCGAAGATTTAATTTATTTTCTACAGCTTGCCTTTGTTTTCTTATAAAGACGTCACGCAAAGTGTCGCCCACCTGACAACAGCGATACAAAGTGAAATCAACCTCTTTTGTTTTGTTTCAAGAAGGTTATCATTGACGTAATCAACTTAATTCACATGGCTGAGTGTTAACTAATTAGACAACAAAGTGAATGAAGATAAGCGGACCACACTGACAACAACGACGACGATAATGAAGCGCATGACAATCTGCGCTGATAACGCGTATGCGATAACTAATTTTCTTAATAGTTTGCTATTTTTGCATCAGAATAAATAGACAAACGTTCGAATTTTAATTACTTTAGCCTTTAATATTTTCTTGATCTCAGTACGACGCAGATGATTGATGTAAGAGTAAAGCTTTACGCCCTACCCTGTGGTAGGAAATGAAGCGACAAAATCCATATAAGGATGACGACAGTGGAAAAATTGCTAGCATCAACTTCAAATTACAAATTTGACACCAGCAGCGCAAGTACGGATCTTTTCGATCGATAAAATTCAATAAAATTGACAGTTCAAATCGATAAAGTGGGTTTTATCGACATTTTATATAATTTATCGAGCTTCGATACAATCGACAAAAGTTATCGAAAAGCTAGGTCGAATCCAAAGAGAATATAGAGCTACTACAATACTTTACGATCAGACTTCGGTACTCGCAACATTCGATAAATTTATCGAGTTTATCGATTCGACAAATTTATCGATCCTACTTCTGTACTTGCGCCGCAGATCACTAACGGTGCGTTACGGCAGCTGCACTTTAAAGCCAGTTACCGATTAATAATTGATAATTATCATTGCGGGCTTAGCGCATTTACCACCTCCATCAACACTGAGGCTAAGATTCAGAGACGATTCTAAGGCTGATATTCAGAGACGAGTCTAAGCGTGGACTTTGTCTTCCTTATGTCAAAAAGTAGTGCTTACGCTCTAATTTGTATTCAGAGACATTTGGAACACTACTTAAACTTAGCGTATGCTAAGCAAAGCCTGAGTAGTCAATATCGACTACTTGAGCCGCTCTCAAAACAGAAGTGGCGCCACCAAATGATAACGGTAGAAACCATAATAACCAAACATTGAAATGTCAAACTTCAAAACTAACATGTTTCATTTATTATAATATCAAAATAGATTTATAGCATTAATATTGTTGTTTCACTCACTCCAGTGACATTTTGTATATCGCTATCTTTGTTGTATTGCTATTCATACATAAATGATAAAACCGGTAAACGTTCCGGTGAAAAAATTAAAAACTTAACAGCCATAGATAACGAGAGTGTGATCTTAGCTTAGACCGTGCACGAACTTTGTTTCTGAATACGAATTCGATTGAGCGGCTTAGCCGATGCTTGGCTAAGACAGTTCTTAGATCGTTTTAAGCTGTCGTCTCTGAATATCAGCCTAAGCGTAGACTTTGGCTTCCATATGTCAAAACTGTATAGAATTTTGACTTATGGAAGCGTGAGTCCACGCTTAGATTCGTCTCTGAATCTCAGCCTTAGGATCTTGCTTAAGATCTAGCTATATAGTTTACTAGATGCCTGCGGTTTCAATTGCGTGGACATTCCCACAGGAACAGTGCTTTTTTCAAGTATGAAAAGTAGCCTGTATTAGGCTGTGTTCCTCCGGCTCATTAAACTATATCTATGCAAAAAAATCTCGTCGATTCGTTGCTCCGTTGCTGCGTGAAAGCACAAACCAACATGCCAACAAACACACTTTCGCATTTATTATCTTAGGTACAGATTGCCAAAATCAGAGCCAAAGTTTGTCACAGCATATCTCTCATTAGTAAGATCCGATCAGGAAATGAGGTTTTTTTTAATTCTATTTGGTAACGAGACGAGCTGGTCGTTTGGCTGATGGTAAGCATAACGCCGGTCCATAACAATTGCAGTGCCACTCAGCACTTTGAAACACAAAGGCCTGCGCTGCACTGCAGTGCGCTCGTTACCCTGAGACATTAGGTATTAAGTCTCATAAGCCCAGTAATTTCACTGGCTACTCTGCTCATCAAACCGGAACACAGTAATGCATGCACATTACTGCTTGGCGGCAGACTTCACTCACAAAGCGGTGGTAACAACCCAGACAGACACTCGCAGAAGAGTTAATCCTACTACTAACAAAAAAAAAAGAAAAATGTTGGATCTAGTTTGCACCGCTTTCATCCAATCAAGCTAAGATGAATGTATTGCGTCGCAGCGGCCCCGTCCTTCGAGCCACTATCAATCAGCCCTAGAGACGTTCCAATACACGCATGACGCAGTTATAGAACGTTCTTTAAGTACAAGGCGCTGACAACAGCGAAAGACATTCAGCAATTTGTAAAATAAGCCACGCCCATAAACACAAAATACCGATAGTCCCCAAATCTCCGATAAAGTAGCGCGACTCAAAAAAAGTGGCGAAAAAAAGTACTAAATGAGAGTCGTAGCTACACAGCTACGAAATGAGATACGATATACAGACTACCAATAGATGGCGCTAATATAAACCTGGTACTAAAATATTTTAAATTGATTTTGTATTGGGCTGTATTATTCCTATCCTACCCTTTGAAGTGTCGGCCGGAACCACGTAGGCCCGGCGGCAAAAAAAAAACAGTTAGACCTTATTCATTGGTGATAAGGTTCAAAATAGCCTTAACTTTATGAACGAATAAAATTGCTAACTATATTGAACCTTAATGTCGGCCGGAACCATGTAGGCCCGGCGGTAAAAATAAAACAGTTAGACCTTATTCAGTGGTGATAAGGTTCAAAATAGCTTTAAATTTATGAACTAATAAAATTGCTAAATTATGATGAACCTTATCATCACCGGTGATGAAGGGCTACCTGTTTCCCCCGCGCCAGCCCCTTTTGGACCCGTGACATTTCATGCAAATCCTATGAATGAGACTGTTGAATGTTGACAAAATCGGCACCTATGATCAATTGAGATAGTGTTCAAATTAATATAGATACCAGGAGTAAAAAAGGGTGTCTTATATACAAATAAATAAAATTGAACTTCTGGTTGTAATGTCAAAAAACTACTTTTTACTATATGCATATGAAAGTATCTACGGTACGTATAATAAAAAAAAGCAAAATAAATTGTTTTACTGTTTGTTTCGGCTAATCTCCGAAACGGCTGGACCGATTTTGACGGGACGTTCACTGGAAGATAGCTGAGGTTATAAGGAGTAACTTAAGCTATTTTTATTACGTAGGAGAAGCCGTGGGGCATTGCTAGTCTTTTTACAGTATTTGATAAAAAGACGAGCTGGACGTGTGCCTGATAGTAAGCATAATGCTGTCCAATAACAATTGCAGTACTCAACACTTCAAAAGTACCTCCCCCTCACCCCCGTGTGGTGTGGCTTTCGATTATATATACGAACTAGCTGCAGCCCGCGGTTTCACCCGCGTGGAGATATTGGATTTCATGGTTTTTATTTTTTTGCGCGGAACCCCAATTCTTTTTCTAAAATAAAAGTAGCCTAAGTTATTCCTTGTAACATCAGCTATCTGCCAGTGAAAGTCCCGTCAAAATCGGTCCACCCGTTTCGGAGATTATCCGGAACAAACAGACAGAAAGACAAAATTTTTAAAAATGGTTGTTTTGTCATAGGTACCGTATATACTTTTATATGCATTTGATAAAAAGCTGTTATTTTGACATTACAAACAGACACTTCAATTTTATTTATTTGTATAGATATAAATGTTCATATATTTATTCATATAATAGAGCCCAACACGGTAATAGTTGATCCAGTATGAGTTTTGAACAAATGTTGATCCACCTATTAGTGTACATCTGAGTCCAGCAGGGCTATTCCGTATCTCGGTTGACAACTCAAAGTGATGATCACTTGGCAAAGTGTACAGCGATGAACTGTCAAACAGCTAGTTTCGTATTGGCTAACCTCAGTTATTAACTTGGATGACGTCATGAGCACGAGTTTCGTGGTTAGTCACCGTAACTCACTTTGACAGATATTTTTGTATCGATAGTTTAAAATTGGGGTGTTGACTCGATTTTTTTATAATGCTAATCAATTCGTGTTCTCATGAAAATTAAATGTCTATATAGAAAAAACTGGAAATCGAATGCTAACAACGTCAAAAATGAGATCCAAAGTCAGGCGGTTCTAGTGAGCGCTAAAACACCCCATACTAATTGGGCTTAATGCGTGACGTCACATATTCAACGCGGCCCGTAAATTTGTACTAAAACACACATTTTTTCATTTTGGCCGTGAAAAACTGCGTTTAAGTACATAGTTGTCATTCATTTGTTATTCATTAAAATGTAAAGAATCTGATAGTATGGTTTGAATTACTATTGGATAATTAAAAAAAATCGTTGAATTCTGGAAAGTTTTAGATCCAGTATCTTTGTGGAAATTATATATTTTTCTGAATTTCATTTTTATTGTGTTAATGTGATGTTCTTAAACCTGTATAACCACAGTATTTATGTGTTTTGTATTTCATGCAAGTACCCAATTGCGATTACGTAAGCATAGTGGACATCAAATTTGATAATCACCGAGGCTTGTGAAAGACACTACTCAAGACCAGTGTCTTATAAACTCGAGTGATTATCACCTTCTATCGACAACAACGATTTTATTGTGATGCTGGAGTGTTTATTGCTATAGATATTTTATGATTAGATGATAGGGCTAAGTCTTCTGCAAGTGTCCGTCTGGGTTGGTTCCACTACTTTGCTCGTGAAGTCTGTCACCAAGCAGTAATGTGCGAGCAGTACTGTGTTTCCATTTGATGAACAAAGTAGCCAGTGAAATTATTGGGCTTATGCTGAGAATTAATACCTCATGTCTCAGGGTAACGAGCGTACTGCAGTGATGCGCAGGTCTTTGAGTTTCAAAGTCCTGAGTGGCACTGCAATTGTTATGGGCAGGCGTTATGCTTTCCATCAGGCAAAGGACCCGCTCGTCTAGTTATCCAATAGTATAAAAAATAATCTATATATATTAAAAGAAAGTCGTGTTACTTACACTATTTATAACTCAAGAACGGCTGAACCGATTTGGCAGAAAATTTGTAGGGAGGTAGCTAAGAACTAGGAGAAGGACATAGGATACTTTTTATCCCGTTCCCGTCGTTCCCGTGGGACGTGACATAAAACGTGGTATAACAATACGCAACTGACATGGAATAACAAAACAAATCAGTCAAAATATAAGTCAGCAGTTCATTTGTTGATCACTAGAAATGTTAAAGTTAGCGAATAGCCCTGCAGATCAAGAGAACAGTTATACTTTGATCCGAAGTTGAAAAGTACATGGTGACGCTGGATCTACATTGATCTGTTTTCGAGATACTCGCCATTGAAACATCCCATTTTTGTTGATCCACTAACGGCAAAAAAAATACACAGAAGCGTTATTTTCAAATCTGTTGTATATTTGATGTACACGCGACATGAGCTTCGTTAATGTTGATCCAAGGGTCTGGAGCCACAAATGACTAGTTTCTCTGATAGTTCAAAGTGGGAACGCCGCACGCGAAGGTGGCTTAAAAATTATAGAGGATATTATATATATTATAGAGGATATTATTTATTTTTCACGCACTAACGGAGCACCGGATCGACGTGATTTTTGGCACATATATAGATTATGGACCGGAGAGCAACATAGGTTACTTTTTATCCCGAAAAAAATGCACGTTTCCTGTGGGAACGTGGGTGAAATCGCATATAAATATAAATACCAGCTTCTGCGCCCAGTTTTGTAGTTTTGTTAACTAAAGGAATTAAATGACAACTTTGACAAAATCTCATAATAGTTTGCTGCTAATAATCTAATAAACGTTAGTGAAACTAAATGTATTAAATCTTCCCTTCCAAATATGCCACATGTGGACTCTAACGTTGTATTGGAAATTGGAAACTTGACCTAGACCTGCTTAACTCATCATGATCATCAACCGGAAGACGTCCACTGTTGAACATAGACCTCCCCCATAGAACGCCACTTGGATCGGCTACTCGCCTCTTGTATCCAACGGTTTCCCGCGGTTTTGACAAGGTCATCGGTCCACCTAGTGAGGGGTCGGCCTACACTACGTCTTCCGGTTCGCGGTCGCCACTCGAGAACCTTTCTTCCCCATCGGTTCTTCGAGCGATGTGGCCTGCCCATTGCCATCTTCCCATCCCATTTCAACTTACTGACTTTGAGAGTTATGTCGGCGACTTTCGTTCTCCTGCGGATCTCCTCATTTCGGATTTTATCACGCAGAGAAACCCCGAGCATAGTCCTCTCCATAGCACGTTGCGCGACTCTGAACTTACTCATGAGGCCAATAGTAAGAGACCACGTCTCAGTGCCATACGTCATCACTGGCAACACACCCTTGTTGAAAACCTTGGTTTTCAGGCTCTGCGGTATTGTGGACGAAAAGATATGTCGAAGCTTCCCAAACGCTGCCCAGCCGAGTTGGATTCTTCGTGTGACCTCTTTGTCGAAGTTGGATCTACCTAATTGGACAGTCTGTCTTAGGTAAACATACTCGTCAAGAACTTCGAGAGTATCGTTCCCAACAATTACTAGTATAGGTGGAACATGGATATTGGACATGATTTTAGTCTTATCCATATTAGCCGCCAAGCAGTAGTGTGCAAGCATTACTGTGTTCCTGTCTGATGAGCAGCTGATAAGGCAGCAGGTCGGAGCAACATTTGTTACTAAAGATGAACATTGGATCAACAAAAGCAGCCGGATCAACATACGTTTTCGGTTCAACAAGTGCTCCCCTGAAGTCGCCCATCATCAAATTTGACGTATTGGTATATCCATATATGTATATGCATATAAATATATTAATATATATATGAAATGTTGCTTCATATGAATATTTGATGCTTTCAGCTTTTGTATTATTGCAGGTAGGTACCTACTTTGCACGCACATTTCAACTAATTATATTTGAAAGTAGATAGAAAATTATCAAAAAATACACATTGTAGTTAGGCATTAGAGAAAACATGCACAGAAATCGAAAAAATAAATTTTGCGCAAAAAAAATAGTTTAGCCCGCTAAGTAATTAGATAGTACCTACTAAGCGTCACTTGTGATGTCTCTTTATTGTGCAAGCTTTTTTGTTTTCATAAAAAATAATAAATAACCGTGTGACCATATCTTTACTCTGTACAAGTAAATAAAATTGAAGTGTCTGTTTTTAACATCAAAATAACAGGTTTTTACCAAATGCATATGGAAGTATATACAGTACCTAGGTATAACAAATCATCCATTTTTAAAATTTTTGTCTGTTTGTTCCGGGTAATCTCCGAAAAGGCTGGGCCCATTTTGACGGGACTTGCACTGGCAGATAGCTGATGTGATAAGGAGTAACTTAGGCTACTTTTATTTTAGAAAAAATAATTGGGGTTACGCGCAAAAAAATAAAAACAATGAATTCTAATAACTCCACGTGGGTGAAACCGCGGGCAGCAGCTAGTTATGAATAAGAAGCAAAAGTGTACTACCAGCGGCGCAAGTTGGGGTCGGCATTATCCACCTACTTGTAAGCTAAAACCTGGTCGGATAAACCCACCTTGCCTTTCTGTGACATAACTTGCGATTTTCGGTAGGTACTATTATTACTCACGCCAAACTTTAGGTATGCACCATATATTATGCACTCTGTGCCGGCATGGGCGGGAATGGCGGGCGCCTCTTCTCTAGTACTAAGTATGAATGTACCTATCTACATCCCCGCTGGATTTTGCTAAATATAGCAAAGGACTCGCTCCGGCTTCAAATACGCGACCGAAAAGTTTGGTGTGTAATACCTACAAGATTATTACTTTTATTCATAATCTTGTTCGTGAAAAGTAACTTTCGATGATTCGTCTGCTTTTCCGTAATGTTCGCCAGCCGTTTGATTTTATTAGAAAGAAAACAACATAGGTACATAAAAATTATAGATATAAATAAATTTGTCCATAACTATTGTAAGTATGTATGTACGGCTCATATATATACCTATTTATGAAAAAAAAAACAACATCATGATGAAAAATAAATTTGGAAAATAATTAAAAAAATATATCTCACTGGGATTTGAACCGAGTATACCTTCTACGCGCTTGTTCTTATAAACTTCGCACAACACCACTAGGCTAATCGAGCTCTGTTCGTTAGTGGCGAATTATTACAACAATAGACTTCCGCTAAAAGCTATACCGCTTTTCAATCTATCAAAGTGAGTAGGTACCTATCTACTATTATTTCGGTATGCCTGTTTTGTAATACAAAAAAATGTAAATATGTATACAACTTATATCATGTGTTTTTGCCTCATAAAATAACTTGTCTTTCTTGGTCTTCGTTGATTCTTTTTGTTTCCTATTTTCCAAAAATTACACTGATAACTATATTTACAAATCTTATGACTAAACACAACTTAATTATATTTAAATAAATTATTGACAGAATAAAATTATCATCATGATGAAAAATAAATTTGGTCATAACTATCGTAAGTATGTATGTACGACTCATATTAGGTATTATTTATGGAAAAAATATTAAAAAAAAACAGTATATTTACACAAAAATAATTATCATGATGAAAAATAAATTTGGTCATAACTATCGTAAGTATGTATGTACGACTTATATTATTATTTATGGAAAAAATATTAAAAAAAATAGTACAAAAATAACATATCCCATTGGGATTTGAACGCGGTACCTAATAAGCGGTTCTTCTACAAAATAAGAAACGTAATCCGCGCCGAACACCGCTAGGCTAATCGAGCTCTGTTTGGTAGAGACGAATTATCACAACTATAGACTTCCGCTAAAAGCTACAACGCTTTTCAATCTATCAAAATGAATATTTATTATTATTTCGATATGTGTATATTGTAATCTTATTACTAAAACATGACTTAATTATATTTAAACAACTTATTGACAGAATAAAACTACCTGCAAAGCTAAATAATAATCCAGAAATTGTGTCAGCAAAGTGTGAGCGGGGAGCGGAACAAAGCGACACACGTCCGTCTAGCAACGCGCCTCAGCGATCACTGTCGGACTTTATACAAATAAAAGAGAAGGGCGATGACGTGATGCAACGCTCGATTTAACTATTCTAAAATAATTAATTTTATAACAATACGTTAAATTATTGAAACAAAACTTTAAAAAGAACTTGATTATGGTAATATACGTCACTTTTATAAATTTTATCAACGTAAGTTCATGAAATATTGAGTTATGGATGATAGAAGCGAATTTCTAAGGGTTACTTCGCGAATTTATTTTATCGAGAAAATTTATTGAAATCATGTTTTTATGTCTTCTTTCTCATTAGAAATATGGTGAAGATTAACATATATTTTTTTCGCTGCCATAACATCTATAAATTTGGCGTAAAGCATATTTGAATGGACCCAATTTGGGTGGTGTCTTCCTCTTAAGTACAATAGTTTAAAGTACAATAGATCCATTGGACATATCACTCGCACGCCTCTTTAGGCTGATAACGTGCTGTCAACGAACTGCAAGGAATGCAAAATAGATCGATGTTGTACTATCGGCGAGTCATGCAGTCCGTTCAACTCGGTGCATGCGACCTGGTGACCTTTAGGCCAACTGTATGTCCTATCGGCTGATGCGTGTGTCGTTTTATCTATTACACAGTTGGCATTATAATTTTGCTAATTGACGCGGTATGACTGACAACAGTTTTTATCGAGGCAGAACATGGAGTACGTAGTAGTATTACGAGTAGATAAAAGTGATATAAGCACCTGGACAGGTGGATGAGCACGTGGTCCGTATCTACAGGTACGCGTGAGCTGATTAGCAATTGTCCTATAACCACGGGACTACGTTAGGGGCAGCTTAGACGCTCAAGCAAACGTACGTTTCCTTGAGCGTCTAAGCTGCCCCTTAGACCCTCATTAGGCTATTTTCACGGTTTTAAACTCATCGCGTACTAACGCGAAGGGCACGTCCAGACTAAAGCATCATTTTAAAAAGTGATCTGAGGTATATTTAGTGATTTGAGGTAGGTGTGACATGAGATTGTTAGTGGTAGGACTAACTCTTCTGCGAGTGTCCGTCTGGGTTGTTACCACCGCTTGGCTTGTGAAGTCTGCCGCCAAACAGTAATGTGCAAGCATTACTGGGTTCCCGTTGAATGAGCAGAGTAGCCAGTGAAATTACTGGGCTTATGAGACTTAATACCTAATGTATCAGGGTGATGAGCGCACTGCAGTGCCGCGCAGGGCTTTGTGTTTCAAAGTTCAGAGTGGCACTGTAATTGTTATGGGACGTCGTTATGCTTACCATCAGGCAAACGACCAGCTCGTCACGTTACCAAATAGCATAAAAAAACATTTGCTTACCACAATATTTTCACGCATTTATCGCATATGTAAGCTCGTCGCCTTGACAACACTTATTCTTCAGTACGTTCCACATTATGGCTTATTTTGCTGATTTCGCTCACCTGCACGAATTCCCCGCATATCGGCGCGAAAGGCACGTCGAGGCCGGGCTCGTCGTAGTGCGTGCGCAGGCGCGGGTACAGGTCGGCGGCGCGCACGCGGTGCGGCGGCGGCTCGGGCTGCGGCGGCGCGCGGTACCGCTCGCGATCGCTCATTTCGCTGGTGGAAGGCGTTGCCACCTGGAACAAGGAAATTTAATTTTTATGTTCATATAAGTAGGTACTTTATAACGTGTTATAGGCGCTTTAATCATTGTTCCTGAAATTTAAGACGCAACTTAAATTATCGCAGCTTATTCCGTATCAGTATGTTGTGTTTCATATTCTCACATTTTCTGCCTAGAGAATACGTTAAAATATCCGGTCCTTAAAAATAATCCTTGTTTATTTAGCCCACATTAACTTCCATAACTTTAAAAGCAAACTCCAGCCTACCTCAACACAGTGAGTGGTACTCGAGTCTGTGGGTTTTCATTTTTGTTTTTCAACTCTCGAGTGTGCTGCTTATCTTTAATCTTTTAATCTACTTAATCAAATTTACAAAATTTTCGCAAAGTTAAGCCCGCATAGACTAGAAAGTTGATAAAAATAATCAAAACCCATAGACTCTAGTACTACAGAGTCAAGGTAGGCAGGAGAGGTAATCGTAAGAAAAAAATGTATTTAGGTACTCTCCATACGCATAAACCACAATACCTTCAGAAGACCGACATCCAGACAAGAAAAGTCTGATATTGACACATACATCTCGAGTACTATTACCGACCGTACTATTACCAACTCACTGGAGACTTGACATGAGATACAACAGCACTGCAGCTACCACCAGATGAGACTTGGGGCACACTACAGTCACTCCGATGAAACTTAAACCTCTTTGAGCGCGCTCTGACAAGTCTTAAAAAAGTTTTAAAACCCTTAGGAAAGTTTTGACAAAGGAGCACGATTCTCACAAACTACGAACGTTTGCGTCAGTAAAGGGACAACGTTAGACTAACAAGTGAACTTAATAATTGATAGCAAGAGATAGGGCCATAGGGCTCCTTAAAGTGCGAGAGAGACAAGCTATTTCTATATCAGAGCTGTTTGTATTCGATATCATAAGGTTTGTTCAGGTTGTGACGTTATGTTGATTTGGAAAGTGTAAACAGAATGTAGCTTGTTGTTTTGAAGTCATACTGGTTCAGTACTTTACACTTACAAACGCGGGTTTTTTATGATGCTAGATAACAAGACTAACCGGTCGTTTGCCTGATCTAAGCATAACGCAGACCCGTAACAATTGTAGTGCCATTCAGAACTTCGAAAGCAAAGGCCTGCGCGGCACGGCATTACACTCGTTACCCTGAGACATTACGTTTATTAAGTTTTACGAGCCTTTGAGTGACTACTTTGCAACTAAAACAGGAATACAGTAATGCTTGCACATTGCTGCTTGGCAGCAGATTACACGAGCCAAGGTATGGTACCCACCCAGAGAGACACTGCAGAAGAGTCAGTCCTGTCAAATGTTATAGATTTATATACTCTTTGTATTTCAGTAGTAGTAAGATCAGCCGCTGATCCGTAATGGCCAACGGAACGAAAACGAAGGAAATATATTACGTGACATGAAAAAATATAAAACGTATTAAATTATGACACACATTACCACAGGAAATCATTTAAGTGATACTGTGGTAAGTATTCAATTATTTGAATGACATTTAAAAAATCCTTATCCAGAGACTATAGGTAATAGATTGTATACCTTAATCAGTGATCAGTGCATTCAAGAATAGATATTATGTACCTAATCTGGAATTCCGATCAACGTCGATTAATTGCATATTAAGCGAGCAGTGGTATCTAATACTACGCCTACTTTATATATCAGTTTATGTTATCATTATCAGCCTCTAACGCTCCCACTGCTGGGATACCGGCCTTCTCTCAGAGAGAGGTATGGGGCATAACCCATCACGCGGGCCCAGTGTGGCTTGGTGGATGACACATGTCCTCGAATTTTGTGGTTCTTGAACATGCCGGTTTCCTCACGATGTTTTCCTTCACTGTTTTAGAGCGAGTGCGAGTGTGAATAATCCGCACATAAATTGATATTAGTCCAATGACTTATAATCAAGTTATGTGCGGAGTATTCGCACCAATGTGCGGGCCGAGTCGAGATTCGAACTATGGTGCGTCGGATTGAAAGTCGCACAAGTTCCCGCTCGGCCACACTCGCACGTTTACGTTATACAGTTATACAGCTATACACAAATAATTTTGCGTCATGCGATGCATTAAATCACACTGACAAATGTATTAAAGTCCCATTAGCACAAAAAACGTAATTGCGTTATTGGTCACAAAAGACTGTAATCACAGAATAGCAAACAGTACTAACGCACTATTACCCAATCTATCTCAAGAATATGGAGGCTAAAAGCCCCCATACACTCCACTCCACAATATTCCACGCAAACGTTCCACCGCTTCTGTGTGGGGAATCTCAGATGGATTACGTGGAGTGATAGGAATATTGAATATCCAAACGTTCCAAATCCAACTCAACAAACCATGGAAAAAACATTTTTTGAGTAGAGCTCGTAGAAGAGGCTGCGATCGTGGTTATGCTAGCTTAAAGACTCACATTCAATGCGTGGTAACGGCTAATATTATCGCCAAGCATTATTGCGATAAACGTCCCACTTCTATCCCCTCGTTATTGTCACAGCAGTGTGCATAACATCGCACGCGTCCTAATAGGTACAAATTGGATCTTCAAAAAATTATTATGTATTCTGTGAAAAAAAAACAAGAACAAATATTACAATACCGCCGTATTGCACAATTAATTTAGATATTCCGCCATTATCGCACGAAGCGTTTCGCTTCTACATTTATTATGCGTACCGCTATGGAATGGCATTCCTTGCCTGAGTCTGTATTCCCCGTTCGCTACAACCCGGGCTGCTTCAAGGCGCGAGTAAATAGGTATCTTCTAGGCAAGCGTGCTTCATCGTCCACCGCATCGTCGCTTACCATCAGGTGAGATAGTGGTCAAAGGTAAGCCTAAAGTGAATAAAACAAAAATAACGCACGGCGTTAATATCGAGCGTATAACACATTTATCAGGGAAAGCCTTCAATCGTGAGGCGGGTTGAAGGCCGGGGCCCTGCTATTAGAACTAAGCCGCGTTTACACCGGTTTAGTTCACTTGGCAGCGTTTACCGGCCGAGCGATTACTAAATCGAGGTTTCCCATGATTAAACTCCCATCAACGCTAACAACAAACAATTGGCGTGAGATTCCATATAACTCTTACTCAATCAGTAATTCCAGTCACACGTATTAATTGCATGATTATGCATGCCGCGAACTGGTGCTGCCATCTCTGGCTTTGTTTACTCTGACTTAAACTTTATTTGTTGTTTTACTTATTTCTATGTTATATTTAAAGGCAAAAAACTTGGTAAAAATCCTGGTAACATACTATCACGGTTTATGTTAGTTATTTTCGCAGAACTCAGGACAGATAACAAATTGAAATAGGTATGTAAACCCTTCAAGTGTCATAACTCCATTGGAGTATTATTGTTTATTTTCTTTCTACCGAATTGTTTTTGATGATGCGATAGTGAGTGAAATAATATTTCGACACATATAATGTGTGTTGAACTGGACATTGGAATTTTGTACGTATAAATAAGGCTGGGGCTGAGCTATCTTATTCATTTCACACTGATATCTAAATCGTTGTTGAGATAAAAAGAAGAATACAACAAACAAACACGAGTTCACCTCACACGTGGAAAAGCACTATCCGGATATCATTCTATAATACACTTTATAGAATGATATCCGGAGCAAGTATTTTATTACTTTTCTTTGACAGTACTTGCTTTGATTCGTATAAAACAACTAGCGAGTAAGCGACACTATTGTATGAACATATTTTTTTTTACTTTACACATATTTTGAGGTTTTTATTCAACAATAGTATGCCAGCCCTATCCTATTGTACAAACATACTGAACGTAAACGCGTAACTGGATCCGTTAGAAAGTTGCTTTACATTATACAACAACTAAATACGTGTATGTTACGTAAACCCAAAAAGCTTTTAAAATAATTTAGGGGTTTAAAAAAACTTAAAAAACATTATAAACAAGCGAAGCGAGTCCACTGTAAAACATACTGAATAAACCTTAGCAGACCTTACTACTGGAACCGTAAGAAAGCAACCTTGTATAATAAATTAAGTTCATGAAATAACTAAGTATAATATTATTAAACTTTTCACCAACGTTTAATGTAACTAACTCTAAGTTACATCAAACGCGGCTGAAAAGTTTAATACTTCCAAAGTATGTAACCGTATGTTACTAATATCAGTTAAGGTGCCCCATCCCGGCCCGCCTAAGTAGAACGCAAAAATGGTCTAAAGGCTTGTTGGTTCATCGAAGAAAAACAGGTACTACGTAAAAAGAGAGACAATGCCAGAGTCTTCGGTTGGCATTCTTAAGTCAATTCGGTGCCGAAAAACAAACGAGAAAAGTGCAGAGAGTAAACTTCAGCAGAAGTCACAGATCATGTAAGCGGCAACCATCATCTGCGTTATCACGTTCGTACCTCTCACTTGTGCTCTCACCAAACATGCCCATGCATGTCGCGGCCGATGTAGACGGACTTGAACGTAAGCCCGGAGTAACTGGAATCGTTAGAAAGCGACCTTGCATTACTTAACAAGCGCATACCGCCGCCGCCGTGCCCAACGTGCTGGCATGCAGTATGTGGAAGCGATAGGTAGGTACTCTGTGATACTACATAGGGAAAATCTTATTCGTAAATACAAAGGTTTTCATTTAAGACGGCACTTCACTTAAGCTTCTGACGTTACTAATATCGATTGTTTGATTATTCACATATATTTCAGAAATTGTACACACTTGATCTCGTTGATCTTCGATTTTATGGCTGTTGAATTTGTTTTAAATGCTATTAAACCGTGTAAAAAATTAAATCTTCAGATTTCTTTTTATGTACGTCAACAGCGCATCAATGCGTTTTTCTTAATACCTTTTCACATATTGCCATTGTGGACGATGAAAAACAGATGTTTTTCATCGTCAACAATATCGTCGAAAACAGATGTTTTTCATCGTCAACAATATTGTATAGTACACAAATACCTCAACAAGTGTGTAAGCTTGCATGTCTCAATAATTTTGTTTTTATTTATCGAAAACCAAGAGACTCAGCATGATGAAGATTTTATAGCAACGCGACAGACTATATAGTCTTAGTTTTTTATGCAAGTACTTACATTTAAAGCAAATACTTTTATTGGCATACAAGTCTTGGCTTACCGTCAAGTACCAGTAACGCATGACAATCAGTTGAGGCAATGTAGTTTTGCAAGCGGTAAAGTTCCAGCTCAAACGCATGCATATTGTAAATGTATTTCCACTAAGTACCTACATTGTACTTGTAGTGGTATAAAATATGTTGTACAGAAAGCAATAATTTGACACTCGCAAACAACGTAGAATAACATTTTGAAAAAATGAGAAACGTAACAGTTAAAACTTTTTTTTGAAGGACCGTGCTTTTTACAATTTGTAGAGGCGTTTTAAAGTTAGCGCGCTAAACGGTCACGTGAGTGTACACCCGCATCATGGAATTATCAGACGGTTTCAAAGACTCTCCCTTTGATGTAATATCAGATGATTTCAGAAGACTCTCCCTTTGATGTAATATCAGACGGTTTCAAAGACTCCCTTTGATGTAATATCAGACGGTCTCAAACACTCCTTTTGATGTAATATCAGACGGTTTCAAAGACTCTCCCTTTGATATCATATCAGAAGGTTTTAGAGACTCCTTTTGATGTAATTTCAGACGGTTTTTAAGACTCTCCCTTTGATGTAATATCAGACGGTTTCAAAGACTCTCCCATTGATGTGTGTGTTATCTTCTCTATCTAATATTTTTGCTATAGTATAATTATGATGTGTTAAGAGTCAATCGTCACTAAATACCAAGTGAGTAAGTAGTGAGGTAATGTTTAATCAATAAGATAAAAACTTAAATGTCAACATAACTGTTAGATCATTCTTAACAATGTACTCAAAATTGTTGTTTGCGGTGTTGCACTTTGTAAACAACTTCGCAATGTTGTATCGCAATGTCATCCTTCGCTGTTCAACAAGTCTTTGTTTGATTCTCAATCGAGCACTTGTTTTGAAACCGCTTTCAAACGACGTCTATTGTTGCAAACTTCTTATAACTAGGCGATGCTAAACGCTATTGCAAAGTTTATTTTTAACCTAATAGTGATGGTAATATTTATAGCTAATGGAACAGTAAATAACCCAAGAGTGAAAGTAGGGTATTATTGGGGGTTCTGTATCACTCTCGCTTCGGTCGGTGCGTGATACAGAACACCCAATAATCTGCTTAGCAAATTATTGGGGGTTCTGCGTCAGTTACTCTACTTTGAGTGCTTGATGCAGAAACCTATAATCTAATGAGTCACGAATGACGTAGGAAAGTCATTAATTACTTTCTACAAGTGCGATCACATTTCAATCACGTGGAAATATTGAAAAGCATGTATATATTTTTTGAATAAATAACATAAACTTACTAAAAGTTTTTTACTGTCCTTAGAAAATTCGAACGAGTTTCGAACTAGTATTACTTATTTTTTAGGTGAATAAGAAAGGAAGCTGTTCTTTAAAATGATTCTTATGAAATCCTAACCGGTGTTGTACTGCAGCTGGCTCCTGCTCCTTTTTTGCTCAGGTATCTATTTAATTTCTAAAATGTATGTGTGTTTTTTTTAATTTTTAATCAACTCGTAGTAAGAGTTTATTCAAATCGTATGATAAACTTTTGTAAAATATACCGAACAAAGTTGTGTTAATCGATTAGATAATTTAATGAAACAGTTTAAAAATTACAAAGGTTACAAAAAATAATGTCAGCAAATCCCTTTAAAATATTTGCTGTCTCTCATATTATAGTATTGCCTTCAGAAGTAAAGGTTTGTGGAAAATTTCGGCGTGATTGGATTTCTTAACCCAGTTCATAATTTGTAACAAATCGGAGCGGCTTTCTACATAAAAATATAAGTAGTTGGGTAACCAAAATATATATAAGAATTGACCGTTTACTACGCCCCAACCACACACACTTATATAACGTTTATTTATGTTCCAAACGTCCAAGAGAGAACATTGCCCCGACCATAGTCTAATTGAGGCAACATTCCTTTATAATGATAAAACTGGCCCCTCTGGCTCTCAAGTACAGAACCTGCACTTACTAATTATGAATCATGGCGCCCCAGCGATCATAAAATCAGTATTATGAAGCCCTTTACCCATACAGCGATTATACAGCAATGACTTGACTCTTATATTTAAATACATTATATGTTTGTGTGTGTGTTATAGCGATTAAAATGTAAATATTCGACTTCGCCAAAACAAAAACCGGTTTTGATCCGGTTTGAAGGACAAGTTGGTTAGAAGACTTGAATACGATGGTGAATTACGCTGTGCCATAAAAGTGTTAATGACTTTGTAATAAAGTACCTATAAAATCAGAGGCTGTAATGTTTTGACCTGCATTTCAGCACTGCTATCGTTATCAGACTGGCCACAATGTGGTTAAACTTTTATCACGCTTGACTAGAAGACCCTTCATTAGTAAGTTTCGTGACTTGTAGTACCACCACCACCACCTAGTAGAACCAGCCACAATGAATAATAGTAAATAGAATGTACTGGACGCGACAAATGAATAATGCAAAGGAATAAATATGAAATGTTGCTTGTAACAACAATGAAAGATGTGAACAATAAATATTTTGCTAGCGTAGGCGTCACACCCACAGACCAATTGGCACATTCACCCTGGAGGTTCAATGAACATGAATTTTGCACACCACATAAGGAAACGAAATAAAAACATTAATATTCGCTTTTTGTGAATCAAATGTAATACACGCTGCTGGGTAACAATGAAACTAGACGTGACATAATCGCAAACTACACAAAAAGTTGTCTGCAATTCGAACTCGATGTTTTTTCAGCCGTAACGATAGTTTATTCACTCCATATACGGGAGATAATTTTTTAAAGATACATTCAGACTTAAGAGTGTTCGAGTAGATTCTCCCCAGTAGACTATAAAAGAAATAGATGAGTATTTCTCAAAATAAGTGTACATCTTTAAGAAAAAAAGTGTGCCTCGACGTTGGAGAAAAGTTACAGGTTTTAATTCATTCATACAATAAAAAAAATAACATAATCGTGAAGGAAATATATTTAGCTATAAAATTAAGAAAGAATATATAGTATAATATTAATATCCAACTTAGTTTAGTCAATTTTTTAAAACAGTGTTTTTTGCCTTTCATACAAAAATGAAATTGCCACCCCACCTCCCGAGTACTGTTAAACTTCGTAAAATCAGATGTGTCACGTTAAAATTGTATATTTTTATGTATTACGTATCTCAATTAAATGTAGTTTCTGTATTAAAGTGATTTTCTATGGAGTTTCATAATAAAAAAATTATTTAAATGCGAAAAACAAAATGAGTCACAACCATTTACTTTTTAGTTACTACTCTTTAGTTACGTTTTATTCCTACTTCCATATAATTTCCAAAGGCATCCGTTATTGTTTAACACGGCCAACACTAGCTTCTTTCTGATTGTTTGTTGGTCTGGCGTCTCCACCATAACTTTTAGTGTGAAAATCACTAAAAACGTGTTGTGTAAGTGGAACTACTTTTTCGTTACAGGAAATTTCATAGCATTTTTTCACATTACGGTAAGTCTTGATTTCTATACCATATTGTAATATGTGTGGAAGATACATTTAAGCTTCTATATACATTTGGAGTTTCAGATTATAACAAACCATTGATTTCTTAGAGCCTTGTTTTGTTAAATTCTTATTGAAATTTCGTAACGTTTTGTGTGAATTTCGTTACGTTACGAAAAAGTATAGTATAAAGTTGAGTGTATAAAGTTAAAACCTGATTAACATAGTAACATTCAATGCTACTAAGTATATAGTTATAAATATCATGCAAATTGAAGATACTCACGAAATCAAAGGCAAAACATGTGGAGTGGCTATTATTAATGAAGAAAAACTGGAAAATATACACACAAAAAAGAAAGTTTCCAAAGAAACCTCTTTTAATATGATTATTTAATAGATGAATGAATGAATATAACCTTGATTCATTTTAAAACCCTTAGAATAGGTAAAATAAAATATAACTATGTGTTATTACTTCTTACAATAAAAAAGAAGATAATTATGTACATAAAAAAACACGACTATTTGACAAAATAAATAAGGTTTTGCCATTGTGTAATAAGCCTTATGTTTACTATTTAGTTACATGTTGGACTATTTCGTAACTATATTTCGTTACAACTTTTTCGTTACGTACATTTATTTTGAGAAATACTCAGATAACATAAACTAAAACAAAAGCGTTTGAGCTCAAAACAAACGGAACAGTGTATGTAGTTAAACGGTAACCAATAAAGCAGTCGTCAAAGAGCGCGGGTGGGCACAGGCCCCGGCCGGCTATGACTAACCAACTAACTATGACATGTTTACAAGATGATTAGCTTCTATTCAACTAGGATGCCATTCACATGGGCAGATTAATAGCAGCTCTGAGAACCGGTCGTTCACCTCTTACTGTCGAAAACTATAAGAAGGAACGTAGACCGTTTTACATAAATAAATACAGCAGGCTACACCTTTGTTGATAATTAGTCGAACTTTGTAAAAATCTAGACTCGATGATCTTTATGGATGAGAAGTTATTAAGGATAAATAAATACGAATCCTCTAGGTGAAGAGACCAATTTTTTGTTCGCAACTCGTTAACAATTTAACTATTGCTAATATAAAATAACAAATGGATACACGACACGATATTGAATGAACAGAAAAATCAACAGTATATTTTTACGAACCACGAGCTGATAACACTGAAATGTTTAATTATGAAACCTATAATGATAATATTTATTAGGTAAACAATACAAAAGATAAAATTCCAAACATACCTAGAGGTAACCTGAATCAAATTACGTAAAGTATAAAGGCTGAGTCAGTTAGGTTACATAATAATAACAACGCAGGCGCAGAAATAGTCGCATTTATTTATACACAGATATGAATGAACGCGCACATGCTACAACAAAAACTATTAAAACAATTATCATAGCATAGTAGTTTCCAAGCATTAGACGTGTGAATTCAGTTCTCTTGTCAGTGAAATAGCGAAGTATTGGACTGTAAACCAAGACACGTGGTATAAACGTGTCAGTTTACATTATAACAATCCTGGAGCAAATTTCATAGCACTGAATAGACTTCATACTTATGAACAACTATAGTATGAAAATTTCAACATTTTCAAGTACAGGCGCAGTATGACATTACCTTTTTCGAGTTTAAATGATTGGACATACTTTTCTAGGACATACCCTGATCAATATAAATGCGACCTAGATAAACAAAATAGAACACGTCAAAGTAAATCTATTAGAAGAAAAAGGTTAGAAACCTAAACCTCTAACGCTAATGTTCGAAACCAAAGGATCGTAAAAGAGGACAAAATAAATATTTATAGGAGTGATCTCGAATATGGATGTATTACAGGAACTGTGTCAGATAAACTAGGATGATTGGTGTCAGGAAACGATCCTGTTAATGGAGTCTACCATTAAGGAATGGTTCTGTAAAAAGGCAAAGTAACTAGGGATATTAATTTTTACTTTTGAAGAGAAACGATAAATTAGATAAGTAATACTATCGTTAGATATCAAAAACTATTGAATAAAAAATGCATGAAAATATTAAATAAAACTAGCCAAGTCCGTACACTAGCAAGCGTAGTGTAGGGATAAGAACAACTTCCATCTACGTCTTAAAAAAATTATAACACATATACATCACTTCCGTATGAAAATTTCAATCATTTTGGTTTACAACTATAGAAGTTAGTATTATGGTATGACAAACTGGGGGGGACTGGATGATTTTACAAGGATATTATAAGTAGTAAAAATAATCTTAATTCCTAACATAACCGAACATTAAAGAAGTTTGAGTCTCATACAAAACCGGACCGGCATCCATAAAAGAGTACTTAAACATCTAATTTTACTGACGTGTATAAGACTTCCTAATTTGGTAGTAAGGTCATTGTACTAAGCAAAGAATCAAAGTAATGTAATGAAATAAAATCAAAGAAAGCAAACTCGCAACATCCACCAAACTCTTTATTACGGCAGTTTTGTTTTCAATAATAATGATTTCAAATGAGCAAAGTCAGAAAAACTGTAATGTGAATTTCCACGAAACATTCAACTATTTCTAGAGTACAGCCATACTACTGCTCAAATAAAGAAAACCATGACCTACTCATAAATACAAACTCTCTAGCTTTACCGGCAGCTGGCAAAGCCTACCAATGAAAAAAAGTCAACAAGGACGTACTGCACGCACATTGGGCAATGGCGGATGCGTTGGTAGGGGCAAACCCTCATTTACACAATGTCACAGACAATACACCAGTTACTTCGACAACGTCACAGATTAATCAACAGTTGCAAAAATAACGTCACAGATTGTCACAAAGTAGATACCGTCACAGATTACCAAACAGTTAGTATGCGGTGCGAGCCGTGCGAGGCACGGGTGTGACTAATCCCAAATGGTGCGCGTAGAAAGACGGTGTATAGAGGATTTGAGGCCGTTTAAGGCCACCCACACAGGCATGAGCATAGAATTACGTACTCGTAAAGACCTAAGCGCCACGTAAAACGTATGGAAGTTACGTCTTTTTCTATTAGCATTGCGATATGGGATCAGCTCGTTGCTAAACTCTGTCCATTGACCGACATATGGGTATATTGAACGCTTTAGTGAATTTGTTGGTCAATATGTGGGTTATTTGATATGAGGGCGTAGCAAATGGTATTATGTGAACTTTCGATAGATAACTTCTACCATGACTCAGAGGATTAAAGGTCAATCTTTTAGTGCTGCCGGGTGCCGAGATAATGTAATAATTTTAGATTAGCTTCTGACTTCTGAACGGTTCAAACTAGCTTAGGGAATGATGCACTATCAACTAGAAAAAGCAATTTACATTAAATAGGTGCCAACATTACTGATGTTGATATCGATATCCTCGATACCCACATAAGGCTCATTTCGAGCTGAAAAGAAAACCTAAGCACAGAATTCCTACACCGATTTTCCGATCAACACTGGACTATTTGCCACACTCAGGATCTGTGGCGTTACTGCTGTATAAGTGATTAGTAAGCCGTACTTCATCTGTCTGCCGAGTCATTCACCTACGCTCGGAGGGGAGGCAGCATTGAAAAGGCTCATTCAAGGCTCTTGTACCTTCACTTGTTTATGAAGCCCTGGTATCAACATTGGAGTATTAGAAAGAGACAACACAATACTAACAATGAACAGCAGCATCTGTGATACCTACAGTTGTTGAGTTTTGTACGTCAGTCATCGTTAGCGACGACAATGAATCCAAAACATCCGGTGCATTCGATTGTTAGCTAACAGTTGGTGTTTGATAAAAATAGTGAGAAAACGTCTACGTCATCAAATAATAAAACCTTGATACTGATATTACAGAAAATGAAAAGGTTAAAGCTGAAATATGAACAATTACCGTAGTGGTATAATCAAGAAAGGAAGGACATCGCATTAGTGAAATTTCAAAGAAATTGGATATATTATTAATCTCATTAACTGAAACCATATAACAAGTCGGAAAAAGGTATTGAGTAAAACGAGTATTGATTAAGTTTTATGTGAGGATGGTAAAAGGTTAGATAATAGGGTAGTTGCATGAAACACAAAATACATAATTATCATAGCGATACAGGTAGAAATACAATAAAAATGAAATTCACAAATAATCCATAATTTCCACTAAGATATGGATCTAAAAGATTCCCGAATTCAACTTTTTTTTATCATCCAGTAGTAATTTAAATTTTGATCAATAGTACCAGATTCCTTACATTGAATAAAAAATGTACGACAACTATGTACTTAAACGCAGTTTTTCACGGCCAAAATAAAAAAGCATGATTTAGTTACGGCCCGGCCCGCACATATGGCATGTGACGTCACATACTATGAGAAACCTGTATGGAGCGTTTGAGCGCTCAGTAGATATGTTCGACTTTGACTCTTGTTTTTAACGTTTCTAGCGTTCGATTTCCAGTTCTTCGATTTAGAAAACGAATTCACTGACATAAAAAAATAGTCAAATACCTCCCCTATTATATCCCATACAATGTCTATTTACAAACAGAGGATATTCTCAATTCCATTTATTATTTAAATATTTGTATGTTATAAGTATAACACTTGTAATTATACACTGTGGACCAATTTGTATCTGAAAATGAATTCCGAAGATAAGGCGAAAGAAATATAGAGCAGTCATAGTTTTAGTAATGTTTCATTTGTTTTTTTAAGTTATAAGTAGGCATCACATAAGTGAATAATCAATACCGAGTCAAAAAAATTAAATACTTTATAAGGGGCAAGAAATATATACCTTTAATACAATACTAGCGGCGATCGCGGCTTCGTCAGAAGTTATCAGATTTCGCGCAGAAATTCGATCTGTTTTGGAAATCGACTGTAACATTCAATACGTTATTTTCGCTTTTTGCCCGTAGTACGGTTCAGCAGTCCGGTCAACCGGACTACGGAAAAAAATTTCCATGGTTATTTAGATTTCGCGCTACCAGCCTATTAAATTTAATGGAAACCGGATAATTACTGAACCGGAAACAGATCAGAAAGTGAAGAAATATCAGGTAGACGCACCTCAACAAATATGTGTAAGGTGAATAACAACACTAATAAATACAATCTGTTTTACGATTCATTGTAAACCATTCTGAGAATGATGAATTGAAAGTTAAAATAAACATGTGATTCAATAGTGGCATCACACAGGCTACAGATAATAATTTGAAAATAAATAAAAACAAGTGTGTTTCCCAACAATGAACGTGCGTGCCTCGGCGATGAGTCATGGGGCTTCTCATTACACTCGTCGCAGTGGGGCGAACAATGTGTTAGTTTTAGTAAGGATATTAAAACTTTTAAGGGGCGTGACCATCTGGGAGCATTAAGAAAATATGCTAAGTATAGGAGAAACAGCAACTAGTCCAAAAGATAATAAAGTAAAACATGTAAATCTTTACGAATATTAAAATTGCGAAAGTGTGTTTGTTGATTTGCTCTTCAATCACGCAGCAATGGAGTAACGGAACGATGTGACTTTCTGTATAAGTAAAGATAGTTATTGGGACCGGGAAGTGACATATTATGCTACTTTTTCCGTAATGCGGGAATCTTCACGCGAGTGAAAATGCAGGCAACATTCTAGTAGCTTATAAAATATGCGGTCAGACCAAGGCCAAATAAGAATATTATTAAATAATCCATTCCATTAATCAACCTCCGACTCGGATGTTCTGAAAGCACAAACCAAACTTTCAGAATTGTGACTTTCTTTTTTTACAATAACGTATGGTAACCCTACTCCCAGACAGACAGACGTTGGCATTGTAATGATTACAGATAATATAACAACCCCTACTGTTTGTTTCAATTGAAGAGACAGTAATGACAAAATTTGATCATTTCATTACCTTTCATTTCATTTCATCATTTCAGGAAAGGAAAGGACGGAGAAGCAGAGCATCATTCTCTAATGATCGATCTTCAGAACGACAAAGAAAAACACTTGTAACTCCGTAATATTATTATTTAAATTAATGATCTTTGTTTCTCAGGGACCATTTTAGAGGAGCATAAAACTGTTTGAGGAATAACAAGTCGAAATTTGACTGTATGCATGTCCAATCTCCTTGTAAACCGCTGGCATTTTGGCAGCTATTCAACTTGCAGTTACAATACGCAAGCAATGTCTAAATCTTTACAGTTATATTCTTGGAAACAAACTTATTTTTGAGTTAGTAAATCGGTGAGAAAGGCAAAATTCTAAATAGTGTTTGTCGCGATATTTATCAACGCTACAGTTTTTGATTCGATTTTCGTTTTTACACTTGCTGTTCACTATTCCTTCCTGTCATGATTAATTTAAAGTAAATTGATTAGATTAACATTCAATGTATTCTGACCCACGAGTTTGTTTTGCTCGTTGTGAGTTACAAAAGTAATACGTATTGTTGAATCCTTCTGTGGTTCATATGAATGATTGCGGGTGTTTAGTGGGGGCGGCGTACTATGTAGTTCCAAGGTTAAGAATATTGTACCGTTATTGTGATTCAACCGTGTTTGTCGTATACGCTCTTTGTCTGATTTACTAATCTCAGTCACAAATTTCTGAACTGAAGAGACAAATGATGTGCTTTGTCTATTGATTTCATTTACATTATTATGCTTTGTTCCACTGATTTTTATATTTATTTTTGGTTCAATCGAATTTTTGCATCAAATTGTATCGAAAAAATAAATCACATATTCGATGCTCAAGAGCTACTTATTTAGGTCTAGACAGTTATTCATTCCCAAAGTTAGAAATTCATACCGTTAGTCATTGTTACACCTTATTAGGATTCTTCAGACTGGGCTAATCCCTTTTTGGCCTAAGTAATACCCGCGAGCACAACGACAAAATGTTGGAAAGCATCGTTTATAGCTGCGTGTGTATTCAGAAGCTATTTTCAATTTCCAAAGGAATAAGGCTCAAAAAGTTATCACGATCAGTGTATCTATCAATGCAATGCCGAAGTGATGTTTGAGCACACGTAACCATAGTTACGAGTGCGTTATTACATTGCGTCAGACGCTTCCGCGTTACCTCCCTCCCAAACAGTTGTTTGTGATGCTTTACGCCCGGTGAGTAACTTCATAGATAGTGCCACCAGCCATAAAGCTATTTCGAAATGCCATGGCGAGATGGCTAATGAAATCTAAAGTTCTGAAGACGAGGAAGATGCGTTTACTAGTTGGCTTACACCATATCCTCTAGAGCATAGTATGGATATCAGTAAAACAAAAGACGTTGAATTACAAACCTGTGAGTATTCAGGCGAGGGCGGTCTCGGCGGGTACTTGGAGGCCATGCGAGCTCCTGCGCCACAACCCTGGGCCGCAGCAGCCGGTTCATCCTCCGGATAATAAAGGTGCACGAAATCCTCCGTGTCCAAGAAAGTGTTGATCAGCATAATACAGACGTACAAAACTAACTAATAAATAACTTAACGCAGTCTAACAGATCAGACTTTACGAGCACTAGTCTATCACGGTACGTAGGAAGCACGCCATCGGTATGCTTTGAACCGCTCCATTTCAGTCCTCATAAATATATTTACTCATCTATTATAAATAAGATATTATTGTATATAAAAATCACATTTGCACCGACACTTATCTGCTGGTAACGAAAATGTTTGTTGTTATACTTGACACTGTTATCGGATGTTGAAGCGAGGTCTCTATGGTTTATCGAGGAATATAATTTAGCTTTTAAAAGGCCATCGCAACACGACCTTAAAGTATTTTTGTCAATAGAACCCTAAAGAAAACTAAATTACTCATAGCGAATATTAATTATGAAAATAATATGTGAATTATATAAAATATAAATCAAACGCCGCGGCACTTAATCGATTGACGAACAATAGCGGATGAAATTGTCATAGAAGTTATTGTTTATTGTTGTATCTCAATATAACTTGTGTATATTTATATTGAAAAAATACTTTTATGCTTTTACCATAGACAAAATTAAAATGTAGGCTATAGCTGATAAAGAGACCAAACTTCACACACCCTTTATAGTTTTTCCTCTGAGCATCAATTAATTATTTATTATTGTTGGTAACGTTTTAAAAATATGGTATTTATTTGAACAATTCGTTGTAATAAAACCGGTCGTTGTAAAATGAGAGTGTATTTTTATTGGTTATAGTACAATAGACAACGGCTCAGGTAATGACAGTTACAGAAGTTGTTACGATGATAATTCTAAAGAACAATACGACTTTTATGTCTTGTATTGTTACTGCAATATTAACATAACTATTTAGGTTAAATTAAAACAAACTCAAATATGTGAAAAACATGCTAACTCCAAATAACAAAAATTCTGCCAAAATACATATTATACAAAACCAAACAATAAACGAGAACGATCCTTCCTCGATAACATTATTTTTGCTACTATTATTCATGATTTGTTTAATAACAATGATGCCATTAACAAAACCTTGAAGAAAAACGTTGCACCCCTAAGGGCTATAGAAGTATCACAACATAAAGATGGATTCCCCACAGTAAATTGTTTGAGATTGTACGTAAGTGTTGTAGAATAAGTAACAGTATGAAGTGCGTTCACAGTGGCGGATGGTGCGATCAAAATAAAATTGTGACACTGTCTTTGGAATGCATTCCATGTGTAGCCTTCGGACTTTTTTATTAATAGTGTGCTCAGAATGTTAAAAACGAAAACGAAATTGTGGGAGAGTTCGTTCTCAGCTGAGTAAAGAGAAAAGCATATGGGACTGAAGATGATGTAACAACAAAAACAATGGTCCACGCTTAGCAAGGTGCAGAGGATGCAAGGCGGCATAGTCGTTTGGAGACTGGTCAAATAATAAAACCAAACAAAATTGGTACAACCAAAAGATTAATGTCTTTAAAAGTAAGTAGGTTTTGCTTTAATGTAAATAAAATGAAGGAAAGAAAACTATTTATTTCACATCTACAAAAATAAGCAGCTAGAACAATAGTTAACAATCGTGACACAATCATATTGTGTCACGATATGCTCAGCAGTGAGCGAACGACCAAAGGAGGAGAATATTGTGTATAAATAAAATAGAAAAAAATCAATAAGACGAGCGAGTACCTAACAGAAATCATTATGGTAGGAACTAAAAGGTACAGCTGCCTTATCAGCTAACAATCTCGTGTTCGTTTTCAATACCAGACCGATTAAAACCAGCGGTCACTAGTCTTCGTGTGGAAGGACTTGTCAATAGTTTTCGCTTCTTTTCGTTTTGTATGAGCTTATTTCTTTAATAACCAGCGAAAATTCTAGACTTTTCCTTCCACACGAAGACTAGTGACCGCTGGTTTTAATCGGTCTGGTATTGAAAACGAACACGAGATTGTTAGCTGATAAGGCAGCTGGTAAAGGTTATCATACAACGTCGATAACCAGCGAAATGCAACTATGCACACCGCATTCCATGAGGCTGGTTTTCAGATAAATCTTCACGGAGAGAATGATGATAAAGACGATATTGATGATAATAAAGCGATACACTTGTTTAAATGTATGACAATCTCATTTTATTTGGTATGAAAACATCAAATAATACGAGATTGTAATGTAAGAGGAGAATGACTAGCACAATTATTTAGCTTTATTTTTACATTCCTTTGTGCAGGGAAACGTGATGCGCATACAGTGGCATTGGAAACACTCTGATTCATAATTTTATTAGGTTTATTGGAGAAGATGGAACAATAAACGATAAAATGACAAGGTGGAAAGATTTGCGAAAGATAAGATTTAAGGAATATATAGCAGCTGAATAGCTTCACTTAAAAGGTTTTTTTTAGCAAAATCAGATGAGATACTGGTACTGGAAAAAAAAGTCATTATTCATCATATTACCGACAATCTTGTTGTGATCAAAACAAGTTGTCATTTCATTGCATCGAACTTATGTAACTAGGCCTTTTCACAATATACATATACATAAATATTTTAACAATAGTCATTTAAATGATTGAATATTTTATCATACCGCTTTAAAGCGTTAAAGATGTAAATTGATGACTTCAATGACATCGTTATTATTCTTTAAAGAAAGGTACTTGCAGGTTATTTCACTTGAAGTAATATAGCTATTGTTATGTAGTAACAGAATTTAAATCATTTAGATTAATTTAACAGTCAGTGACATTGTTATACCTAATGTCTCAGGATAACGAGCGCAAAGCAGTGCAGCGCAGGCCTTTGTGTTTGAAAGTTCTGAGTGGCACGCCTGCGTTATGCTTACCATCAGGCAAACGACCCGCTCACTTACACTCACATAGCACATCGTTGACCATAACAGTAGCACCTATTTGTTAGTGGTAGGACTAACTCTTCTGCGAGTGTCCATCTGGGTTTTTACCACCGCTTTGCTCGTGAAGTCTGCCACCAAGCAGTAATGTGCAAGCATTACGGTGATCCGGTTTGATGAGTAGAGTAGCCAGTGAAATTACTGGGCTTATGAGCCTTAATACCTAATGTCACAGGGTAACGAGCGCACTGCAGTGCCGCGCAGGCCTTTGTGTTTAAAAGTACTGGGTGGCACTGCAATTGTTATGGGTCGGCGTTACGCTTACCATCAGGCAAACGACCAGCTCGTTTCGTTACAAATAACATAAAAAAAACTTCGTCTTGTCATCGGTAATAAACAAATCACCTAAAGTACTATGGGCATCTTTTATACACTCATGGTGTCGATATCACAGGATAGTCGCTACTAAGAAGCAAAATTGCAAATCTGGTAAACTCTGTGCGGATGCTTGCTCTACTTTCAGCGAAGTGCGGCGAGGAATGCGGTCACTGGCGCCTACGGAGCACCACCTCCGCTCGTTTATATTTCCCTGCAGACTCTACGATCGAAAATAACACGCAATTTTATAGTTTGTACGATGGTGTTCAAAATATACAATTAAAAAATGCATACTTAATACTGTTTAAATAATACTGTCTTAATGACATTATACTGTTTAAATCTATATATAAAAATCGATTGCCACGTGTATGACGGAGCATCACCAGAACGGCTCGACAGATTTGGCTGATTTTTTTTTTGTTGTTTTTGTAATTGTCTGTGGTCAAGACTTGTTGTATTTTATAAGATCATAATCGATTTGCAGTCATCGACTCAGGGACCTTACTCCGAAAATCGAACGTCGAAGCGTCGACTGTCGGATTGCAGTTTTCGTACCATGAAAGTGTTTTGGTGTGTGTTTTGTTTTGTGTTTGATTCGATGTTCGTACTTGATATTTTGTTTTTCTACACTTTCGGGGTAGGAAAACTGCTATCCGATAGCCGAAGCTTCGACGTTCGATTTTCGGAGTTAGGCCCCAGTACCGCAATTTCGGATGACTAGAATAATAGTAGACTCTTTGACCAAATTATGATAGACTTTTTGTACGATATAGTACTATTTCATTTTTTGTGACATTGTATTGTACGATATGATTTACGATTGGCGAAATCAGTCATAATATCTTTTGTTGATGACACTGTTTCGCGATTGAATTCACACAACCTTCAAACTTAATTACCTGTTATCATAACGGAAGCTATTTCCGTCGCTGGGTTAGTTATGAATAGCACAGTCATTCTGCGATTTTATCACGTTCTTTGGTTTGAGACCTTGGTCCATTGAGTATGTTATTCTGGCGTCATCACAATCATCTTACAAATGATATGAAGCTTATACTTCGCAATTTCGTGGTATTATTAACGTGTCAACTATTTTCCTTGTTTTATATGGAGTCAAATGATTATATTTCTGTTTGCGATGTATGAGTTTGTTTAGTTTGTATAGTAATTCGTATACCTTTATTCATTTTAGCTTTTCTAAAGAGTATTCATACTTTTGCACTTACGAAACATTTTCTAAAGAGTATTCATACTTTTGCACTTACCAAACATTTTCTAAAGAGTATTCATACTTTTGCACTTACCAAACATTTTCTAAAGAGTATTCATACTTTTGCACTTACGAAACATTTTCTAAAGAGTATTCATACTTTTGCACTTACGAAACATATCATCTGACAGTTAAATCGACGCCAATATTGCATTTCACATTTTTTTTTAATTTATGAACGTTGCTCTTGTCTTTGGACTGATTTGCATTTTACATACATAAAAAAAGTGTTTGCGATCATATAATAAATCTGCACGTCGATTCCAACAGATCGCGTTACCAACAAGCATAAAATAAACTATTTGAAATTTTCTTACAAAAATTTCATATGTTTTTAAAGTGCAAAGAGGTGGGTTGCGTGAAATTGCATTTTATTAGATATAATGGCGGTGTGGTAGTGAGAAACATGATCAGACCCGCGAACGGTTACAACAATAACACTAGAGTTTGCGGTCCAGCTATATGATACATGGGTAGGTGACTTAATTTTCTATGGATACAATTATTAACATATTTAAATCAGCACAAAATAATTACCAAAAAGGTCGTTAAAATAAAATTATGAGAAAAGGCATAGACAATATATTTTCTTTCCCTGAATGCTGCGTTCATTGTTTATTATTACGGGAACGTTCGTTGTTTGTTATTTTTCGTTACGATTCTTCTTTTTTCTATTTCGGGAAAATCACTTGCAAACCTTGTAGTGGTCTCGAAATAATGATTCGGTAAAAAAGCTAGTAACATAATTGCTACGGAATTAATTAATTATACTTTTAGCAATCGCTAATCGAGCGATACGCCTCTTCAATTGATTTCACGTACACGTTTCGTAACTCGATAGGTAGTTAATTTCAAGAATGTGATAATTATATAATTATTGTTCTGCGAAGGATGACCTTGTTGAATTTCTTTGTAAATAAATTCACAACGTCCAAATTAAATTATCCACGATTCGTGCTATTCAAAATTCGTTTACAATATCAATTGTTTTTATAGAAAACAATGGGTTTTGTTTTTTTTTTTACAGTTCTCATTGTTTAGGTGTCACTGTTTTGATTGTGGTAGTAGGTACAAGGACATAAACCATTGCTCGCGATTCATTTGCTAATCTGTGAATAGTTTGACTATTATAATATACTAGGGACTCCTCCTGACTTCGCACGGGCAGCTTTTTAAGTGATAGCATGAGTGACGTGTCACGTAATGAAAATCCTTCTTTATTTGACAGTGACAGCAGAAATGTTTCATAAATGTTTGTTTGTTTTTTCGTTTTTTTAATACTTTCTAATTTTTCCTACTTATCCCGTGGATTTTTCAAAAATTTTCTTTGATGCGAATATTGTCCTGACAAATTATTATGAATACAACAAAAAAAAATCAGCCAACTCTGTCGAGCCTTTCTAGTGATGCTCCGTCGTACATGTGGCAATTGGTTTTTATATAAAGATCATAATCGATTAAAGGTCACGAGATAAAAACCATCAAACCAATCATGTCGGGTGTTGGAAAATGCCTACTAAATCTTGCGAAATGTGCAGTAACACCTAAAAATAGTACCAAAAATTATATACATCTACACTGGGCCGCGAAAAAACTTCAACGGAAGCCAGGAAATAAAGAAAGAAGAAGATAACTTCAAAATATTGGCACTAGCTTTATGAAATAAAGACTGTATCACAGACAATTTGAGTAGGTAAATGACAAACTGCTATTAAGTCCACTGACAACGAAATTTGACTTTTTGATTTGCCTGTATTCTCCTTTTAAATGTCATTTTACCAGCTCACTTTAAAATCCCATAAGTTCCAGGCATAAAAGAACTGTTAAATATGTGTTTTTTTTTTCAAATTCCATTAAGTTCACAAAGATAACATATCAAGTTATATACTTGATATTTGTTTACTTTTATAGGAACTTGTTTTGTGGTTTCAGATAAAGGATTTTTAAAGAGATGGAAGCACCCTTCAATCCTGTCTGTTAATTGAAAAATTGCAGCCATTAGATTTATCTTAACTGTAATGGAGGATATTAATAATGTATGTGCTTATTGTGCTCGGTTAAATAATTGTAATTTATATAAAGGACTTAGACTTAATTATAAATTCTTGGTTCATCGTAACATTAATTTGCTTGTGTACCTACTAACTTCATTGACGTCATTAGCATGGGTGATAGTTACGCTATGTGTAAAATAAATTAAATATATAATTAAATGTTTTTGTAATGAAGTATTTCAAAAGTTTTCCGAGTAACATAATACGACATACTACTCGTAAGCGTCGAGTAATCTATTTGTCAATGTGTTGCATTAGAGTTTCTTTGAGGAAGTTGTTAATATTATTAAATAGTAGTCTTATTATAATCGTTAGTGGGAGGACTAACTCTTCTGCGAGTGTCCGTCTGGGTTAGTACCACCGCTTTGCTCTTGAAGTCTGCCGCCAAGCAGTAGTGTGCAAGCATTACTGTGTTCCGGTTTGATGATCAGAGTATCCAGTGAAATTATTGGGCTTATGAGACTTAATACCTAATGTCTCTGGGTAACGAGCGCACTGCAGTGCCGCGCAGGCCTTTGTGTTTCAAAGTTCTGGGTGGCACTGCAATTGTTATGGGCCGGCGTTATGGTTACCATCAGTCAAACGACCAGCTCGTCTCGTTACCAAATAACATTAAAAAAAATATTGGCCAAGTAGACAACGATCAAGTTCCCAAAAGTAAACGACATAACAAGTACAAGAATTCTTAGTTTCATACCAATTTATGTGACCGTTACAAGTAGCTATATTATTGACTCAAATCCGTGCAATAGCTCCAGGGATAATACAAGTGTCAGATTTTGAACCTATAATATCTTAGAATCGGGCATAAATATCAAGAGTCGGACATTTGTATTATTGTGGAACGTTCCCTTCGTATTTCAGTTTATAATTTACAGTTAGCTTAGTATTGCCAGACGATTACTATTATAAAATTTCGTCTACTACTCTGAATTCTTTCAAAATTACTGTTCTAAAACCTTCAAAATTGTATTATTTTTATAGTAAGGCTAGCGGAATTATTGAACATGTGATTTTTAATCTCAATGTTTAATTACAGAACGAAGATTGCAGCGCAGCTATGCTAATCAAAGTTCAAAAGGGGCTCTACAATAATACTTTTTCAATATAGTTTCTAGCATATGTAGCCAGTGTCACGATGAAGTTTTATTGAAAGAACAATGAAAACTTTATTTAGTAAGTGACAACTTCCATAACACAATAAATTCAATTATTGTAGAAATCAATTTCAAAGCCATTAAAACCTTCAACGAAACTCCATCCATCAATATCGTCGGAGAATTTTAAATCTGGCAACACGCCGTTTACCGCTACTAAACAGTTGGTGCTAAATAACAAATCACGTCGTCTGTTGAACGACACGCGAGCCCCGGGGGCAGAAATAAAATACTTTTTCTTCATTGATAAATAATAGCTTTGGTTCTATCAACAAATGGGTTGATAATATATATCACATTTACGGGTCTGTGATATAGATACACAGTAAGTATAGTATTGTCATAAAGTAGAACAATCTGTTGTCGGAGATCTAATATCTGTAATTCACGTAGTATGTTGGATGTAACTAAAACTCCAAAATTTTTGGTACAAAAACTCAAACTTTAAAGAAATCGCTACAAAGCGGATCTGCTAGATAGAGCTACGGCTTGTAAGCAGGAAAGAAATACAACATATCAAGAATTTCGCATTCAAAATCGATTGCTCCCATAGCCTAGTTGGTTAAGGCGTCTGGCTCGGATAGCCAGAAGACGCAGGTTCGATTCCTGTTGGAATAAAAATTTTTTTGTGATGTATATATATGTGTGAACATACGCTAGTGTCGGTTAACACTATAAAATATATTTCATAAAGTTTAAAGAAATTTTTAAACACATGCACCAACAATTTTTATCACGCTCACCAAAAAAATATGTAAAACGTTTTAGTAGTAAGGCACTTCTTATAAATATAATTTATAATGCATACGATTAGGAGGGTAATGAACACTTGAAGCCGGTTTCAAGCAGCAGACGTGACTCGGCTCGAGCACTTCATTATCATTATTGCATCGATTAAACTAAAGATGCAGGTGGAGGATCGATTAAAATGGGAGGTTGCATGACTGGACTAAAGCTGAATTCAAATGCATCATTGCTTATTTTGAATTGGCAATTCAATTAGACGTTATTTGCGATGGAGCTAAAAGAAAAACATAAATAAAGGAGTTAAGAGAAAAACATTATGGTGATTGAAATACGAAAATGATAAAAAATTGAACATCAATAACAACTTCAATAAAAATTTAACAACACTAATTAATAAAATAGCTGCGACAACGCTTATCTTTCTTAAAGACTTTTCTTAAGGTATCGACCTTCTCAAAGCCACACAAAAGCACTTGTTGACGTCCACGGATATACAGTCGAGAACATTCATTGTTTGCATAAAGATCACATTAAGAAAAAAATACTGCATGTGTAAAACAAACATGTGCTGCGGAAGTTAACATTCACATTACCAGTATTGGATAAAACGACATAGCATCAATTATAACAATTTGCAACATAGCAAATCAAACATAGAGCAAACATAGAGCAATCCCCGTGGAATAATAGTAGTTAATGCTAACGTTTATAATAATATTAGCAAAGGAATGCACGCGTTAGATTCTAAAAATGAGCACAAACCACAGTGCATGTGTAAATTGCAAGGTATAGGAATGCAGACGAGAGCGTTTTATGTAATAGTACGGCGTGAAAACCGACCAATGGCACGTGCCCACGTTGCCTCGGTGTATACGAGTCATGTGAGCGAGCGCCGTCGCCTCCTGGCGCCGAGCACGGACCATGACCTTCACATGCGTTCATGAATCGCTACAATTACACTATTCACGGTGCACGATGCGCTAGTAAGAGTACAATCCAACAAAGGGCCATAAATATCGCACAAAAAATGCACGGGAAAACCTAAACAATGCACCGCGCACAAAGTAATGAGAGGAAGTTGGAATCATTTTACACAATGAGACGTCGACGCTCGTATTTCAGTGTGCGAATGAAGTTGTTTAGTCGAGTATAACGAAGAAAACATGAGCGTCTTTACTCGTTAGTGATCAGAAAAGCCTAAGATTTCATATAAGATATGACATCAGTGAAGTGATGAGCATCTAGAGTAGTATTAAATAAATATTAATGAATTTAATTACTTATGCAAAATGCTGAATGCAGATAGTTATTTATGTACTGGCGCAGGTAAGACTCTTGAGCTCTTCCGCGTTTGCGGGAGCAACGAACACTTCCGCGATGCAGCGAGATTTCTGCATTCGGCTAGTGATTGTGAAAGTCGACTGTCTTTATCTCGTTAAATGTTAAATACATTCACATTGCGGTTGCACTAATCGAAGCGGACGTAATAGTGTGACAATCTCTGTTAGTTAGCAAGGTCGTCTAGATATGACCGATCAAGGTCGCATTCAAAGACTGTTGTTTCTTTAAATAAAATTCATAAGGTAGTACAGATATAGAACTCTATTCATCTAACAGATATATAAGGATTGATATTCGTCCATTCCCGTCACTATGTCCGTTACGCCCATAAATTGATCCCGTTAATCATACGTCTTCAATATTCTCATTTATGAGCATTTACAGCTGCGCTGTCCCGTTGTCCCATGCTCGTGACAACAATTAACTTATATCGAGCACGGGGAAGATTTATTAGATCTATTGCAAGAGAGAAAGTTTACTTGGCATAATGCTGTGATCACAAGTGAAAACCATTCAGGCATGATCCATACAAACATGGAAGCCACGTGAAACGTGCCAGAAAGGTCGGCTAGAACCTGTATTGGCAATGCTTCTTGTCTAATTTTGGTATCTACTAAAATTATTCGAATCTATCATAGCATTGTAGCTGATAGGTATAATAGATGATAAATAATGTAGTATGAAAATTAACCATGATTTCATGGAAGCAATGAAAAAATTAGTGAGGAATAATGAAATCCCAGAAATCAAGCACGCAAGCCTCGAGGCAACTGCGACCCAAATACATGATGATAAAACAATGGTATTAACGATTCAGATCGTCTCAATACCGAATGATTTTTATTGATTGTCAGTATCAGATTTCTTATGATGTGCTATTTCATCGGTCTGTCGCGTCTATTACCTATGTTATTGTACTATGTGCATAGTGTAGGTTTAGTGATAATAATATAATTAAAACAAAATTAAGTATTTTTTTAATTAAAATAATGAATATATTTTTAAACATTTTTTGTCGGTCATGTTTACAATATACATTACCGATATTTTATTATAATCTCTGTCTAATTAGAGCACACTTACCTACGCTTCGCCAGATAAAGACAAATAAATCCATATTTACGACGATTTCGTAATCTAATCGAGTTATCGTTTGTAATGCCTACTTCTGAAATTTACTTGAGGCAAAACATAAACAGTACATTATGCCATTTATTAATAAAATAATGGAATGAAAACAGAACATGTTCAGCATAAATAATATTCAAGACTTGCGGACTCTTTAATATTAATTAACCAAAAAGCAGAAGCGACTATAGCTATTCATTAGGCTGTTAAAAAGTACGTAGGTACGCATGGATTTGGAATTACATAGTATTGATTGGAAATGAAACCTTAGAAAGTTTTTAGACAGACCACGTGGTACGAAAATGGGTGCGTCGCGTCAGTTTCTTGGTAACGATTTTCTGAGAACCAGCTGAGACGAGAAACGTGTGGACATGCGCACTGACTCCAGCCACCACGTGGATGTTTCAGACGACTTTTTAATTCAATTTGAAGAATGCGTGGAGTTCACAGGTGAAAGTGAATCTGTATTTCATTGAAGTATCGAAGAACATGCATGGGCGTCGAAATACTATAGAAATACTACGAACGTGGGTAAAGAGTAAAACCTTTAACGGTGCTAGAGAAGAATTGATTCAATGGACGTTTCGTGGAATATAACTAAATTACTTTAATACGGTGCAAGGGAATTTACAACGTTGCATTGAACATTTTCAACAATGCCATCGCTAGTATATTCCTAGAACTCTAGTGCAATGTCACGGATATTTCTATCGCACATGCGCAGATGGAAGGCAAGAGGCACGTGGCGACTCCCGTTGCATAACCTTCCTATTGCGTCTGAACTTACAATTTCTACTGAAAATATAATATCTTTGGAGGTCAGTCTCAATTTTGCAGGTAACAAGTCAATAAGACAAACTATTTGCTTCAAATCCACTTAGCCAATTTCTAATTGGACATAACAACACGTGTATAAGTTAAAGTTTATACTCAAGTTGACAAGGCATCACTATCAAGAAATCAAAACATATTTGAATCAATATTTGAAAACTTTGAGGAAGTTATCTTTTCCTAATGACAATCTTTGACATTCAAATCTGAAATCTCACTACAACAGGATAACTAAACCAAATCAATGAAGTCACTATAGATTACAAACGATGACAAAGGTGAAGTTGACGAAACAGCGAGCGGCGACGTATATATTCTAATTAGGTCAATTAGAACTCTTGACACGTCGCAAATAATTAGCATATATGATAGTTTTCAGGGTAAACGAACCTCAAGAGTTTAGCATTTAGGTATAGTAGAACGACTAGACGTAGCTGATACATTTTCACGCCCACATGTGAACTTTTAGAGTTGTTTTCTTTCGTTTTTTAGTTCCAAGACTAGACTAGAGTGTTCTATATTTATAATGTGCAGTTTTTAACTGAAATTGTCGTAATTCTATTTGCAACAATAAGACACGGAATGGTATAGTTAGTAGTTTAACATAAGACTGTAATATAATTAGTAAACACTGAGGCGAAGGTTGTGTTTAATCAGACGATTTCTCTTAAGAGTATATCGGTACCAGGAAGTAATCAAGAGAATGTCGCGAGCTACGCCTACGGAGCCCTGCAGTAGTACTACGGCATGTCGAGACCACATTGCATTCTCACGCCACGCACACATTTATAACTTCAAAACGCACACAAGTATACCTATTGCAGAATGGTTAGGGAATTCGCCCGCCATTTTAGCTTTGTCCAAATTTCATTAAAAATTTTCGTAGACTTCGGCAATTGTTTTTCGATGTTTTGTATCAGCTACAGTGCATACGAAATCGAGGTTTTCAATATTGTTATTCGGCCGATTCATTGAATCGCCGAATTGATTAACCAACGTTTTCATGACCTCGCTTCAAATCGTACTTTGAACAAAGCGAATAAAGAATGTCTTGCACGCTTGAGGAATTCAAAACACTATTGCGGAGCCGGCCATAATTTTCAAAACATTGCAGTTTGATTTACTACCGTATTTCCATTTGATACTACATTAGCATTTTTCTCGTTTTATTTAAAGCGATAATGAAACCAAGTTTATTTTTAATGAGCAAGTAATTGAAAATGTCAAAAGGAAAAAACCCGCCATAATGTTAACGTGGACGCCACGAGTGCGCCATGCCGCGTCGCAAGCTGTCTTCACTATAAAACAAAAATCAAAGATGCCATTGATAACACATTAAAAATACACTCTCGTTTATCCATAACACAGGCAATCATCATTTATGACGTAATTTATACGCGGATATCATATTATTAAGAAGCCATGTGCCGAACACGTCGGCGCGCCACGGTTTGCCATATTAGAAATTCCAATGCGGACCTTATAAAACTATTGTATTCCCGAGACACTTTACAATATAATCCATTTGTATTTGTCGGAAAATTCGCGTAACCACAAATAACCGAACTGGATGTTGATAAGAGCGCGGATGTGCTGTATATCCATATTATGGTAGAGGGGCAGCAGAGTCGCATTGAGTATGCGACGGACGCGCGCGGCAGCTGCGGGGCAACTGAGGGCGCGCGGCGGCTCCGGCGGCGGGGGGAGGGGGTCGGCGGCAGAGGGCGGGGGACTCCGGCGTCTGAACCATGTCTCTACATTGCCGGTTAGTATCGCCACTAGAGGTAGAGGCCCGCCGTAAATTGTGCAACGTCAGCGGCTCGTGCGTGCCTACGATTGGCTCAAGACTTCGCAACAAAAACTCAAGACAGCATACTGCATAGGTTACGCTGTTTCTACACGCAGAGTTTACTTGTAATTATAGTGGGATGTGAGCAGTATCCATTAATAGTTTTTTGACTGTCGTTTCCACTTCAAGATCCAAGGCTGCGCTTGTCTGAACGGCATTTATTATTGACCAACATAACGTGGTGCACGCATGGCTATCAAAAACGTTTTATTTTTTGTGTTCCGAGTTAAAACGAAATTGAATTAATGCAGTCGATAATTAATTTTATCGATAACATCTATCTATAGTTTATATTGAATACATATACAAATCGGGTAAGTCACCGCAGTTAACACAGAGCCAATTGAGTCAACTGATAATATATTTTAAAAAGAAACATAAAACAAATAAAATGAGAGGACTTGCGATTTTATTGAATGATGCATCTTTTTCCACCAATGCACAATACAAGATACGCCGAGCGCACAAGGTTTGGATTTGTTTGGACACAAGTTGTGATCGAAGTAGTGTTTGTAGGAGTCTGTTTTGGTCTGGTGACGGTATGGTGCGAGGCGACAAATTGGGTGTTAGATCACGAACGTTATTCACCTAGAAACCATGATGAAGAGTTATTGCGGATGATTTGAGAGGTCTCAACCCGTCATAGTTTCTATACAAACGCTCGTACGTAATTATAGTGTTGTATCAATTTTTTTCTTTGGTATTTTGAACAAATAGGTATCTTGTCCATTAATATCTAGGATTTTATGGAACAAAAAATTTAATTTTTTGACAATCCAATTCAGTAAAAGCCTTTTTAAACAAATTACCTTGACTTTTCCGTTCACAATATTCTCATAAATTGTAAAAGTAAACAAAACACTTCTATAGGATCCTTGGACATGTAATGGAGATTCTAAATAACAAACATTTTTTTCACAAATTTGTAAGGCATTTTCAAGAACACGTATTTCCTGGAACAAGTTTTAGGAAATTACCACGCACTAATTGTCTTCGGAAATTTTGTTTGGAAATTTATTTTTTGGGAACGTTGCCTACTGGTAGCGGATTATTAGATTAAGATTGTAAATAAATTAGTGTGTATTTTATTTAGTTATTTTAGTTTATGTTGTTTACTTTTTCTGTTATTATAATAAAAACCTCTTTTTTATTGTTTACTAATAAAAACTAAACCCTAAGAAATAATTTAATAAATAATTGTAAAAATGTGTTATTTCTTCCAATAAAAAAGTCAAATATGTTGTGTCAAAAGGATACAGTAAATTATTATCATTCTAACAAACGGAACAAAGGGAATTAGGGCAATTTGTTTTATGTATACATATAGCAGTAGCAGTACTAGTTTAGCTGTACTAAGACAATATGCCAGGAATCAGTTGTGCGTGCTAAATTTTTATCAAGGTCCAGTTATACAACATATTTCCATACAAATTAGCGAGGCTAGGAAAAGCATGAAAACTAATCATAGAAATCGAATGGCTATAAAAACTCATATAAGATGTAACGAATCATGAATCTAACGAACAAATTTCAACGTCAGCTACGGTTGCTATAGCTACTTTAAATGAAGTTGAAAATCAATAAGTAGAAACTAGAAATTAACATAAATCATGCCATGTGCACTGTTATCGGCTTTAGGGGTGTATACCCACATCGATCTTTATAAGTAACGGCTGCCCGTGTTCTTTATACTATACGTTAGATTAAAGGGTAGTTTTGATCAGAAGTCTTTCATTCTACTTTGGTGTCGTCTGTGTCGTCGTGAAAATTGTTTGGATTGAACAGTGCATTCTATTTATTTAATAGCAGTTAGCCAAATTGTGTAGTCACATTTAGTAGGTAATAGTACCTACAATTATTTAGAATCGTTATTTTTTATTTCATTTATGGTGCCCAACTGCTGGGCAAGAAAAGGTCTCTCCTTCACCGTTCTGACGTTATGTCAACGTAAAGATGACTTATATCCATTTAGAGCATTGCTTCGAGACGGAGCTGAAGGGGGTACCTAAATGGTTGCCAAGAAAATCTAGAACAATCTGATTCAAAAACAGCGGGGTATGATCAGGACCTGTGAATATAGAAATTGCACATTATGGCATGCAGCATACACGTGATGTTGTAGCTATGGTTACAAGAGTACCCAATGCGATCCACGATGAAACCGATAGCGCAAGTATTTCAACGGGTACGATATTGTTTTATTTTAATATGCCACGATAACTTTGCAATTTCTGATAACGTACGAATGCAAATGAAAATGATTGTAAAAATAATCTACAACATTTCAAGGTTGCTCATTAACGCATAACATGGAAATAATGTAATGAAGGAGAAAAGGAGCAATTACCTATAATAATGAATGATAATGGACTGGGTTAAGGTTCAATGGGTGACACAGATAAAACCGATGTCCATCAGAGGGCCGAATGATCAAGAAGTCATAAGTAAAGATTACAATAAATGTCCATTGTTACATATCACGTGATGTACCACTAATATGATTGGAGTAAGCGATCATATCTGTATATACGGCAGCTCATCTCCATATAGTCACTTTTGAGGTCGTGTATTTAAAGACTAGCATACATTAATAAACGGATGTGAAAAAATATGCCAAAATCTGGAACAGTGCACTAACGTGAGAGGTAAGTCTTAACAATCGATGAGATAAGACACTGACACACCTCTACGGAAGATAATAAATCAGCAAAAGATTCGTAGAAAACCTTGCAGAAGCAGATAAACAAGTTTCAACTATAGTAACAGAAAATCTTGACTTTATAGTACGATAATAAAAGCGAACCGGACCGGTACATAAGGACAAATAAAATACGGATAAAGGTCAGAGATAATGGAGCGCTGCTGTTTTCAGCGTATTAACGATGGATTTTCATGAATAAAATTAACTTGACCGATTTAATGCAAAATTAGATTTCCAATGCTGCTATTGTTTGAACAGAGATACAGATCAGGGGAAGGATAGAGTAGTGGAAGAGGTGCATCGTGAAAGTACAACAGTACATAGCATAGTTGATAATCTAGATAAAAGCAGCAGTGGGCGGTGGAGCAATTATTGCGCCCACGATATTTCACCCACATTCGGCTGCCACTGAAAATATATTCTGACATGACATGTACGACGTGGAAAAATTTAAAGAGCAACCTATTATATTTTCTTGTTTTTAAGTACGGCATGCAAAAATATTAAGAAGACTACAACTAGGTTTAAGTATGTAAATACGTCTCACGTTGTTGAGCGCAATGCGGTAACGCGTAGTGTTGAGTCTTTAGACAAATCTGCTACAGCTTCGGTCTCTGCGGCACTTCGTATAATATTAAAAACTATAGTGCTTACCAAAAAAAACATGAAAATAGATACATACAGAAAAACGGCTCCATAATATCGAGCGATATAGGCGCACACGCACACACACGTAGAAGTGTGCGTACATTTATCTCAGATCAAGTCAGCCGGGTATTATTTTGTGACGACCCCTCGTGGTTTAGTTCATAGGTCGGCGGACTTATTTAGCGTGTAAGATTTGCGAGTTCGATTCCCGTAAGGAGACTAACACTTATGTACTTAAGAAATAGCGCAACAATTTTTTTATGTCTGCCTTTTGTGGGACTATAGTATATACCAGTCATTTCTGATTTCCTAGATACCTGGAATTCTAGTTAGGTTATTTATGTAATAGAAACCGTTACCCACCATTAGTTAAGCTGACTGCTAAGCTCTCACCTCGTTCTTTCTCTCCATTTAAAGGCCGATGTTGTTAGGGTGTTTTTTACTGTTCTCAAACTACTAGCTACCAAACTCGAATAGAAAATTTGTGAAAGACCTATCGGTGTGTTAAAACCAAGATATTAAACTAGTAAATAAATAAATAAATATAAATAAATAAACGCTTACACTCATACCCCCGCACTAGGATTCCCTGTGTTGCAGGTAACTACACATAATGCATTTTGTTGAGCTTGTTTAGTTCTTTATGATATAGTGTAACGTAGGTACTAGTGTATAATAAATCCAAGTCACAAGATCACTAATCGTACAACTTGTTATACTAATAATAAGTGAAAAAGGTCATAACGTTAGCGATATCTAATTTCATAAGTTATTTAAATATATTCACAGATAAAACTAATATTATTGTATTTACGTCTTGAATTAATTAACCTGATAAGGTTTACAAAGTTGTATGTACTGCTTTCGAACATATGTTTTATTCTTCTTGAACATTTTAGTTTTCCAATGAGAATACAAATAGGCTGAGGATTCTGCAGATTATAATTCGTTCGTTTGGCTATACAAAGCCAATAAAGAAGTTAGAATTATTACTAAAATTTTTATGACATGTCTCTTTGATAATGTGCTATATATAATAGACCATATAAACATGGAATTTGAGTTTCCTCTTAGATTATACGATACAAATCTTCACAATATTCGTAATTAATATAGAACTGTATTTTTATGTGATTAACCCGGAATCAAGACGAACAATCTTTGGATTCTCGAAGGTTTTATAAGATATACATACCTATCAAATATGGATAGCATCATAATATGTCATAGGCATTCTTAAACCTAAGCTTTCTCCTTTTGTTCCGAAACTTAAGGTAAGTGTGTTTGGATCTGTCCCAATTACAGAAAAAAATTGGTTTGCATTGAGTTGTTAATCTAATTTTGTCTTTCTTTTGTTCATTACGCTTGCACTACCACTTAGACATTTAATAAGCTCAGAGAAGTTAAAATCATCCCTTTGAGATTTAAAGGTGGTTTCCAAGGCTGCCATTACTTGGCGTTTAGTAGTTTTATGATTCTGATCACACTTTAGAAACCTTAACGATATCCCGTTTACAACTCTTACCCGTCTCTGGTATTCGCAAATTCTAGCCTACGAGAGTACGCATACAAGTCTGGGTTGTCTCGTTACAAAACAAAATCAGTATGGAAACTAAAAAGAAAGATTGATTTCACATACGCACATTCGCATAAATCTACATGAAACTTACATAGGCTTGCTAAATTACTATAATATAAGATCACTACTCAAATCTGCTGTTTTGATTGTAAGTATTTACTGGTGACTAATTTTAATTTTATTGCTCAAATAGGAATTGTATAAGAGCCTATAACTATCATGTACACAAGTACTAAAAGCCTAGACAGTGAACTAGTTGACTTTGTTCCTGGAAATCATCGATACTAATTCAAACATTGGAATATTTACCGTATTCCCGTTAACATGATCCTTGCAACCACGTCGAAATATCGGGTGTTCAATAATAATCACGGTAAATATACCGTTACAACGTATGAATTAGTCACAGAGCTTGAATTAGTTAATGACCGTGAATGTATAAAATAGTGATCACCCATACTGAGTATGTGTTGTCGTTCAATGGAGAATGAGGCCAGGAAAATCAATACGTCTGAGTAGTACACGGACAGAATTCTGCAGTGATATTTGTGTCTTAAAACAAATACTTGATACCCTACCTCTAAGAAGTAGAACAGGTACTTTGGACAATAATTGTTCCGCTGAGTGGATAGTAGAATTATAGCCAGCCTAAGTACCGTGTGTATTTCTAAGACCTATCTATACAAATATTGAAGTCTGTTTGTAATGTCAAAATAACAGCTTTTTACCAAATGCATATGAAAGTATATACGGTACCTATTACAAAACAACCACATTTAATTTTTTTGTCTGTCTGTTTGTTCCGGGTAATCTCCAAAACGGCTGGGCCGATTTCGACGGGACTTTAACTGGCAGATGGCTGATGTTATAAGGAGTAACTTAGGCTACTTTTATTTTAGAAAAATAATTAGGGTTCCGCGCAATAAAATAAAAACCATGAATTCCAATAACTCCGCGAAGGTGAAACAGCGGTCAGCAGCTAGTTTTAAAATATAAAAACTTGATGACTCGCGATTAGAAGATAATAGCGGCTAAGATCGAAACATCAAAACTTACTCTTCTGTGAGACCCCATCTAGGTGGGTACTGGGTACTCAAACATTCAATGAAGCAATAGCTTGCAAATATTACTGTGTAAAAAGAAGAGAAAACTGTAAGAGAAATTCTTCAACGAGACTTAAAAAAGGATGCATTGAGGCAAAGCATTGCAGTAGGTAGGTACCTCGCATGCACTTTTTAATTTAAAGTTCTGGGTGGGCAATAAGGGCAGGCGTGACTCTAAATGAATTTGTCTAGTTTTTTTGTTGTTGAAGACAAAAACTATTCTAACAAAAAGGATTAGACAAGAAAAACATTATCGATATCAAGATTCAGATATATGATATTATCAAACATACGTAACGCCAGTGGTCGTGATGACGCAGTAGTCGTTTTTTTATTCTTTAGTTTAACGTTTGTCCACTATATCTCTAGCTCTTGATCTCAAGCAACGATGGGTGAATACGCTAAGCCTGTGACAGATTTTAAACTTGAGAGTGATAGCGAGCCAATCGACCACTGGAGAAGGCCTTACCACCATTATATGTTACTTTTGTCCTAATTCACACGTTTTTATCATACTTATAATAATTTCTCTAAGATCAAGCCCACCTTAGTTTATACTTTATAGATCCCGGAAGTCACCTACACTGCATTCGGTAGGCAGTCATTTCCGATCCGTTTCCGTAAACAGAACAACTTCACGCCAAACGGAAAAACACCGGTGACTGCAGATTCTACATTTTACGATTTTATTAGGAAACAGATTTACATCTCCGGTCAGGGTCATATTTTTGCATGTTTGTTTCCTATGTTACTGGGGAAACTTTTTGCAAGGATTGGTAGAAATCGTATCGAAATACAGCAGAAGAGGGATAAGGGAGCGATAATTGTGACGGCTGCGATTGCCAAAGTAATCTCATTACGAAAAAGATGTTCGCAGTAATGCCTGCTATTGCAGCCGTGAAGACGAATCTTTATACTTCCGTTATACTTTTCAGAATATTAATGGTTATGTTTTAAATATTAATGGGTATTCTTTGTAAATACATCAAGTTTTGGACTACCAATAAATACATTCGAAACAAATCGTTCGAATAGATTTCCATTCAAATGTTATTTTGGAATGTTCTCGGGTAGCTTCTTAGACCGATCGAAAGTACAATTAATTACAGGTTTGTAGCTTTGATATACTAATATGTCTAGGAGAATTTATTTCCCCAGCGTGGTTCTAACGATATCTCCATCAACTTTCTCAAGCCACATAATTGTTATAACGCTCTGTCGCAACGAGATTTTACGACACTTCTTTCAGTTACCATCAAGAAAATGTTCAGTGATTTACTGCCACAAGATACAAAAGGTCTCTACGTACTGGACTTAATTCTTAACAAACTCAACGGATATCAAGTTTAGTTGAGCAGTCATTTCGTCGGAAATTCAAGCTCACTGTTTCAATATGACATAGAGAATATTGTAGTTCTTCAGCAGTAAGCAATACGGTCTTTAAGTATTTTATGGAGTTCCCAACAACGTTTGTTGATGAAGTTCCCAGTCTCACGCGATGTTTTGCATAAAGCCATTGTTGGGGAGAATTAACACAACATACCAAGAGTTGCGGAATGCAAGACAGTGACAACTTCATAAATTAGTCTGTTTCCTCAATCAGTGGAACAATAAGATTTGGACATCAGCCGATTACACAAAAAAAGTTATATTTTTTTGGCTGTGGCCTATGGTAGAGAAAAGAGGGTTACAATATCGTTACTAGAAAGAATTAATGATGTGTTCACGACATAAAAATTTTAGGTTTAGATTCAAAGTCGAGTCTTGCGAGTCCATATTAAGCCGCCAAGCAGTAGTGTGCAAGCATTACTGTGTTCCGGTTTGATGAGCAGAGTAACCAGTGAAATTACTCGGCTTATGAGACTTAATACCTAATAATGTCTCAGGGTAACGAGCGCACTGCAGTGCCCCGCAAGCCTTTGTGTTTCAAAGTTCTGGGTGGCACTGCAATTGTTACGGGCCGGCGTTATGCTTAACATCAGGCAAACGATCAGCTCGTCTCGTTACCAAATAACATAAAAAAAAAACGGAACTGCGCAGTATTTATGCTACACACTCTCAGTTTTACCTAACTATACAGTTTTATCTCATGATATGTTGATTAGATTTCAGTTAAGGTAACCTTACCGTACAGTTGAACTGTTTGTTCTATACACCTAACGATTTATCTGTACAGTGTGACGGTACAATTAAAACTGAAGATGGCCCTAACACCATACACGTCATCATCGTTTACATCGGTTTAATAACCTAATACAAATAAGTGAATGAGTTCTTCACAAAATTTCTCTTTCAAATTTTTATACTCAAGATCGTCTTTGTAGACTAAATAATATTACATAAAAACTCGGCGGTACTGCTTGCAGCTTTTTTACTATAAGGACAGACAAAGATAATTTCGCCTGCATCATTAGGTATGCGTATTGTTAGAGGCCATAAACCTACTATGTACAGTAAAATCAAATGTCTGTACCTCGTTTCCCTTACGTATCATCGTGTCTGAAGGTCTTGACCTCCTCCCACCATCATTACTTTCTTGATGGTGCGTCATCTTTAACAAATCTTAACGTTGACGGCGACCTCTAGCGCGTTTCTCATAGAGGTATCAATCAGTGTTATGCGAAACTGTTTGGACAAACGCGCATAACATTTGATTCTTTTCCATTTGTTAATGATTTGAAAACAATGGTTTGTAAAAATGTATTTTTTTAAATCTAAATCTAGTTACTTAAAGGTAAAAATGCTGACTATTATTTGGATCAAAGAATCAGTGTTGGAAATTGCAATTCAACCGAGTAATATCGCTAGCATGCTGGTAGTAGATTATAGCATTTGGATTATTATTATTTATAGGTGTAGAAGGTTTTTACATGTAGTAGCATCAAACATGCTGTAATATACGCATTTGGCATAAGTACAAAGGTCTAATATAGTCAATACAGTCAATAGAGGCAACAACACCCATCCTTCAATTAAACTATATAGCATCGCAATAACTAAATCGAATTCAATTGAACAGATATTCCGTAATGAGTTAAAGGAACTTTCTAGCATCAATCGTTATACTCCGACAACAGCTGATTGACCTAAAAAACACAGACGCTTAGAAAGGGACGGAGCATAGGGAAAGGGAATCGTAGAGAGGGATAGAAAATGAAATAGTAAAATGCGTGGAGGGCATCACGTAGGCTCAAGACAACGGAAACAGTGGGGCAAGGTCGCCGGTACGATTCTGTAAACGTTGTCCTGTCAATGGTAAACACCTTGTTAATACTTGATAGTTTATGGTAAGTCATAGTATTAATTATGGCGGACCTGCTGATATAAACGTTGATCAGAGTTGGTAAACGGTCTTTATTACTCTTAAATTATGTTGTTTTTGTCAGTCAAGGCTAAAGAACAGTCATAACCATAACGTGATTTAAAGATTCATTGATATCATCAGCCTTCATTGTATTGACAAGCTTGCCTTACTATAGGTGATAAAAGGTTCAAATGTTTTTGTCTAAAAATATAAAACCTTAGAGAAAATGAAAATGTTAACTATTTTAGGCTAGCCCTCTAGGGCTAATATTCAGTGACGAATCTAAACGTGCTCACTGCTCATGCTTCCGTATGTCGAAGTTCTATTTATAGTTTTGTGAAATGTGGAAGCAAAGGTCGTCTCTAAGATTGAGATTCAGAGAGTAGTCTAAGCATGTACTTCAATATGTCAAAATTGAGTGCTTACGTTCATATTCATATTCAGAGACGTTTGGAACATTGCTTAGCGTATAGTAACCAAATCGACTACTTTAGCCGCTCTTAAAACTGAAGTGGCACCACCAAATGATAACGGTAGTAACCATAGTAACTATATAATATATATAACCATTGTAACCATGGTAAGACTTTGCGCCAGATTTGGGCGTACCATCAAACATCAGCGACCATTCAAAGATCAGGGAAACGCAACAATCGTTTTGGATAGAAGTGACGATTCAACAACAATTTGTTGGGCCCGTCTCTTTGTTTTATACTAAACATGTTGATTGTTGGTCTATAAATGCGAGGTGTCTAATTATCTATAGATTAAATCAACGCAAGCAGCAGTCGGCGAGCCACGGGACCGAAGCCGCACAAGTGTTTCCGTAGAAATGTTACATTATAATCCGTGCTCTAGACATTCTACTCTACTGCCCCGTTGTAAGATCGATCGGCGTGTAGGTGACTTTCAAGTTTAATCTTGTAGACGGCGTTGCGTGCCGTCTTTGATCGCCACTAAGGCTTAGATTCAGAGACGTATCTAAGACGGTCAGACCGAGTACCCATAGTTCACTTAGGTCGATTTGCCAAGGTGGACCATGGATAATGAACCGCGTGGACTTTGCTTTCCATATGTCAAAATCCTATACAGTTTTGACATACGATACGCAAGAAAAAGCAAAACGTCGCAAAAGTCCATTTTTAGACTAGTTTGTTAGATTATTTTTGACGATTTAATGCGTAAACCTCAGGTTCAGTGGGAGGGTTTTGAGTAAAACAATATAAGCTTAACTATTACATAGATAATTCCTTGTCCCCAAAGATCCTGCTTGCCCCAAAAGATATAACAGTGTACATCACACAGATATAGTATTATCCTAGATTCACTATGTATATTGAGAAATAGTGTGAGGATCATGGTCCTAAATACACAATGCCCGAACCAATATTAATAAAACCAATTAATAGAACAAATAATTGCTAAAGGGTGTTGAAAGATCTCGCTCAACCCGACCGAGCTGATCACACGGCTCGGGCCGGTGCGGCTAGCACTCCTCTCGGTTCACGTGCTGAAGTCAACACAGTTCAACCAACATTGACCTAGATAATAATAAGCCACGCTCAGCGATCACCAATAAACAGGATTGTGGAATTAAAACATACGCCTGTCGCCTGTTTAAAGGTATATATTTTAAAGCCAATTTGGTATTATGCATATCCTAGAATATGTTGCCGCCTTAGCGGTCAAGTTTATTTACGAGTTCAAGTCTAATCGTATTAAAGTAAACTTTATGATTTTTTGTATGTATCATTATATACACTCCGTCAAAGGCTGACTTTCCCTAAGATGAGTCTCTTAAGAATCTTCAGGAATAGTTAACCGAGTATCTAAAAACACCGTCGTCTAAAACAATGTCATCAACGTATAACGATTCTTCACAAAACATACTTTCATACGCAAAGCTTACGTCAAGTGGTTCTAAAAATGGATAAACACAAGCTGACCGATCATCATTTATTAAGTAACGTTAAGCCCGGAAATAGCACGTATTACTTGTATTTACTCTCCGCACAACACACATAGTTAGTACGCTGCTTTTTTAACTTCATTTAGGCATAATACACTTTTGTATCTACAACCTTAACGATGGTAGGTAATTTTAGTGCAGGTCTGAACAGCTTCAAACTTCAAAATATGGAATCTTTCTCAAAGAACCTGTCGGTGTACTCCCAGTCACAGGCGCATTTGAATCTAGTCAACAATCAAGGCGTGTCACATCTTCGACTACTTCGTTACATAAAATAACTGATCTAGTGACTAAATCCCAAATTATCAGGTTACAAAAGTTTACATCGATCCCTAATTCGGGAAACGTAAATGTTTTTTTTATTTCTATTCTCTCGCTTAGGAAGTAACAAGCAAAACTTAGAATACGCTGTCCAGTGCGTCTACCGAAAAAGACTCTTATAAATGTTGGCGACAGATTTCCTACTTTAGGGTGGCAGCTAGCTAAAATGCGTGCAAGGGGTGGTTTGATTCATTACCACGAAATACCCTCATCCTCCCTGCTAGGTCTCCTAGTACCTAGGTGCTATAGCTAGTGTCGAACAGCGCTATAAAGCCAGACAGAGCTAGCAAAATGGCTGCCGCCCGTGACCTTCAACTGAGGGAGACCTGTCTGGATCAGATTATGAACTCTATCGACCAGCCACCGACAGTGGAGGCAGCCTGCGTCTATGTTTTAATCAATAGTTAGGTAAATCCAGCTGTGAACGTTGGGATTAATTAATAGAGAGGTAAAGTTTTGGGTTGTAGAGAGGTGAAATTGTGGAGACTAGTCGGGAAAGTTGTAACTTATTAGATGTTGTTCTAAGTAATTTTAAACATTTAAATTTACAATAACTTCTCCCTCCGCCTTCGCAAGCGTTGAATTAGTATAAAAAAATATTAAACTCAGAGATAATGTAGAAGAGAATATTAGTGAAAAAATATTTAGAATTTGACAAGTGCTGGCTTCAGATTTTCGCTGAAACAAACTTTACCTTTTTATAATAGTACTATTGATGAGTAAGTACATTTTTCTAATTATAATATATTATACAGGAACTTATACTAGATTCACGTTCGGCTACATAGATAATTTAATTTATTTAGTCTAATAATGGTCGGGATAAAAACTTCGACCAGTTACTTTAATCTAGAAGGAGTTACCCCGACAAGCAGTCTTTGGGATAGACTTTGCTTGAGACATGATCAATGATCATAATAAATATTACTATCTAACTTCTGAGACATTAATAATATAATCTTTATTAACTTTACTATCAGATCTGATACTCGGAAATTTAAGGCGTAAATAAAGGACATACCTACCTGTAATATCATTGCGGGGCGCCTCACTGATAAGATTTCGTTTTGACAAAACGATACTGGTGTCGATTCTGCCATCTCATACCTAAACCTAATTTTAGTTTCAACCTCTCATTCTAAATGACAAAGAGATGGAATACATTTTAGACCTGTCAAATTAGTCAACTTGCTTGTGTCTAGTGTAAATTTAACGGCAATTAATTTAGGCGTCTAATTTATCAAGAATGGAAGATATTTGGTGGTTCTAAAACTAAATTTAGATCTGTCAAACATCTTCCGTCTGTTGTTTTGTTACGTATTGGAAAGGAGAGAGAGCGAAATTAAAATTAAGTACGTTTGGGTATGAAACAGCAGAATCGAGACCACTATGATAAGTTGATAGCTTATCATTATCTGTCTTGGTTGGTTATCGTTGTTATAAGGGAAATCCTTTTGAAAAGTTTCGTTATTCGACTGAAAAAATCTATCTATGAGGTTTAAATGAAAATAATCTTTGTTATCAGTCTGTCAAGGCCCTATAACTCAAAGACGATCAGGTTTCATCGATAAGATCTGACCGAAGATTGGTCAGGTTAAAGCTAAATTACGAAACTTACGTACCTATAAGTCACAAAGTCCCCAAACTCATCTAATAAAAACATTTTGAACCAAAAATGAAACCGATTATGTCTATGTGTACCAAGTTTCAATAGAATCGGTTCACAGGTGATAATTCAGCGGAAGAACAATCAATCATCTCCTTTTTACCCGAATGCGCGACGTAAAGGAGGGTAATATCTTTATCACCCAAAGTAGATTGTATGGAACACATTTTGTATTACCATCTTTTTTTTCTACCTACACTCTTTGCAATAAATTATTTTGAATGTTTTTTTTAATTTTTTTTTCGCTCTTAAGGCCAAACCCGTTTTGCTGACAGTTACGTCAATCAAAATGTCATAATCTTGAAAAAATAAACCTCATAATTCAATTACAACAATTCAAGTACGAAAAACTCAACATTCAATTTTTTTCTACTTTGTTTAGACACAACACAGCTGATGGTTGCTGAATAAGCGAATTAATAAAATAAATTCGCTTAATTAATAAAATACACACCACCTAAAGGACAGCAGGTTGTGGAAGTAGAAAGGTCGATAGTTGTTTGTAAGGGTAGGTAAGTAGTAACTTATTAGGTAGGGCTCCATTTTTGATAAACAAATTGGGAGTCCAAAATAAGAATTTAATTCAATTAGGCCGAGATATTTTAAAACCCAATTCATTTGTTTAATACAGAACAGAAATAATTTTCCTTGGTTATAAATACCGCAGGGTTCAACGCTCTGTGCCCTCGATAAACACAACACACAAGCCAAGGTCTCTATGACTGCACTGAAGTCTGAAACACTCAATAGCGTGCGAAGCATTCTACCATCCTCGAGGGACTCGTAAAATGATTACATTATCTTAATTAATATTGTTAATGCATAGGTTTGGTTTTTTTTGCGACTCGATCAGTTCTAAACAGCTGAACGATTTTTTATCGCCTTTTTACGCCTCCTGATAGAAAGCAGTTACCGTTGCTTAAGATAAGAACATTATATTCCTGTTGCGATATAGAGTCAAATTTGTACTTCGGAATTGCGACGCAAGTACGGAAGTCGGTTCGATAAATTTGTCGAATCGAAAAACTCGATCAAATTTATCGAATGTTGCGAGTACCGAAGTCGGATCGTAAAGTAATGTACTAGCTCTATATTCTCTTTGGATTCGACCTAGCTTTTCGATAACTTTTGTCGATTGTATCGAGGCTCGATAAATTATATAAAATGTCTATTTGAACTGTCAATTTCATCGAATTTTATAGATCGAAAAGATCCGTCCTTGCGCCGCTGGTCTTGGAATTTGGAACGTTGTCATATCTATAACACTACTTTGTCGTCCATGAAATAACTTGCATGCTTTATCAACACTGAAAGTTGGCAATGAACTACCTGACCTATCTATTATTGAGTCTTATTCGCCATCACATGTCGGGGCCTAAATCGGGATGATTGGACTCAAGGCGATAAGATTTGGACCCAATAAGTAGACTGTCATCGTCATTAGCATTACCTTGTGTGAGTGTATTTTTAGATACAGAAGCAATGATATCATTATATTCAGCTATCGCACTGACACTATGAGTAAAGTATTAAAAGGGATATTCAATTTGGAGTACATCTAAATAACTAGTTTTTAATTGAACGACGTTGAACTCTGCAACGTTGATGTGGGACTGTTATGCTTACTATCAAGCAAACGACCGGTCTATCTCGTTACCCAATAGTATAAAAAAAATATTAAAACCTAAAATAGGTACCGTTCGAGATAGCAATTGTCTATCACACGTTTAAATACAGAAATAACCATAACAATCACATTATGCAATACCACAGTGCATTATCGCGAATGCAAAACAAATAGGTACGCCCTTGGCGCCACGAAGGTCATTTGTGTTGATATTTATACACACACACACACACGCACACGCAAGAGATAAACGTGATATGTTGTTGTTATCAGAGGCCTTACTCCGAAAATCGACGGTCGAAGTTTCGGCTGATGGCTAGCACGAAAGTGTAGAAAGACAGAACATCAAGTTACGAATATTGAAACAAAAACAAAAGACAAACCGAAACACTTTGAATACACACACATTAAATGTGTGTGTATTCAAAGTATAAATTTTATACTCGTATAAACACGTGATGGTAAGAAAACGCTTGGCTCGTGAAGTCTGCCGCCAAGCAGTAGAGTGAAAGCATTACTGTGTTCCGGTTTGATGAACCGAGTAGCCAGTGAAATTACTGGGCCTAATGTCTCAGGGTAACGAGCGCACTGCAGTGCTGCGCAGGCCTTTGTGTTTCAAAGTTCTGGATGGCAATGCAATTGTTATGGGCCGGCGTTATGCTTACTATCAGGCAACAAGATTCGACACTCGATTTTCGCAGTGAAGACCCTGCTCATTGGTATAGAAAACAATACGTACCTATACGTAATTATAAACTCGTTAACAACACTTTCTTTGATGTCTATACCAGCAAAACAAAGAAACAGCCAACAGGCCGTAAACAAATCTGTTTCTTATTTTGTACATTTTATATTTGGGGATCAAAACCAAACGTACACAAGTTGGTCGATAATTGCTTTATGAGAACTGAGCTTAGCTATAAGAACACAGAATTCTCACAAAGTTGAGTCGTTGACGTTTTCCTAAAATCATCTTGATTTGAATTACATTTCGTAGATTTTGCATCATTTTGTAGCATTTGAAAAGTGCATGGTAGTGTCGCGAAAACTGTTTTTTCCAAACGTGTTAATTTACAAGATTTTATTACAATTTACAAATATCTATTTCAAATTCTAGCTAAATCCGTTAATAGTTTCGAAATGATAGCGTAACAAAATAATAAACATAAGCCTTACAACTTTTAAACGCCTGTTTAGCTAGATAGTGTGTAATGATAAACGCCAAAAATGATTACAACTGAATTAGACACTCCTTAGGGTTTGTGGTTGTTAATATTTAAACAAGCGACTATAAGGCATGTTTAACCCTAAGCGAGAGTTCAACACAAGTTTGGGTGTGTTTATTTTTTTTGTGGTAAAACCGCAAATCTTTTGCCTTTAATAGTAGATAAACGATGTGTTTTTTTTTTTTGAAAGGCCAAATTTTATTCTTTTAAGTCTAGATAAACTATATGCAAATCCCACATGCAAAAGAAGCCCTTCTACTAGTTGCGAGTGCGGCGTAGTTGCATATTACGGTAACAAACCGGTTCACTAAAAATAGCTCGCGACTCAATCGAGAAAAGGGCCTCAATTTACACGCCAATGAGTAATAACTGAGATGGTGATTCCAACAATATTCAATCAGCTGAGTTGTTATTTGACTTGTAACAATTAGCGTAGTAACATGTAACAGCTTAAGATAAAATAGTTACTGTGATAGAAACTCACATGAATGATATTGTTATTACTATACATACGGCATAACAACAATGTGGAGCAATTCAAATTGAAAATGTACTACTCAGACATTCAATTTATAACAACTTTTGATCACGTAATCAATTTAATTTAATTAAAAAAGAAACTGTGGATGCAGCCAAATTGGCGACAAGGCTGGGAACACCAAAGCCAGTAAAGTTGATAAAAGAGATTTAAAGTTCTTGAAGAAACAGTAGTTATCGAAGCAAGTGTTTTGGATAGCATAGATAAGGAGCTACAGTTCAGTATTGCGTAGTAGTATAAGAAGCTAAAGGTTTAGATAGTTTCAACAACATAATAAGAACAAGGTATGTTCATCATTGTCAGGTCTCGTCTTCTTAGCGTTAATTCAACAATGAAATTATATCTATTCTGTCTACGTCAGTCCTAATGAAGTCTTGGTGTTGAAACCATTGAGCATTACTTTCAATGTTCACAATGCATCCAATGGTTTCAGGAGTTATTTTTTTCAATTCCATGTTTTTTTTTGTCTGTACCGTTCTGAACTTAATATAGGTACATATTTCACCTTGTAAATAAAAACATCCAAAAAATATCGCGATGACAACGGAATACTTTCGGAGAGTATTAAAATTTTTAGAGTAATTATACTTTAATTTTGTAACAATAAGTAAACGAAAGCTTCTGACCAAAAATTTGAACTTTAAAAAACATTTTTCATTTCCTGAACTGTAGAGGAGGAAGAGGAATATGACCGACTTGCAGTCGTATCACGTTCCGTGTCGCAATGTCGGATTACTAGAATAAGAGTAGATGCAGTAACTTACTTACTAGGTTGGCGCAAGCGACCCAAAGTGAGTCTTGGCCTCCGATACTAGATGACGCCACTTTTGCCTGTCCTCCACCAGTTCTTGCCACGGAACAGCCTTGAGTTCACGTAGGTCATTCTCGAGTAAATCTTTCCAGCGATACTTGGGACGCCCAACAGGCCGTCGGCCATTCGGTTGCCTCAAATACTCTCGGTTTACCGCACGATCCTCCCCCATTCTCACTACGTGGCCGAACCAGCGAAGTCTTGGGATTTTGTTTCGCCAGATGCAGTACACATCCTGGATAATGTTGGGCAACCGGCTCACACTATTGAATCTATAGAAGACATCTACAATCTGAAACAAGCTTGTAGAGAACTTGAACAACTTTGAACTAGTATTGCTCAAGGCGAACCTATTCTGTGTAAAGATTGATGGGTATACTCTCTGTCTAGATTCTAAGTTTTTTATCCAGAAAAACCGGCTTAGTTTCAATATACGAACAAAAACAACCGGCCGATGGAAACTAACAACTACTCTCTTTAATAGTATTTTTTGCCCTAACGTAGAAGCTTAACGGTATAACATTTTATTTTTCATTTTGCTTTTAAAACTCGATATGGAAAAACACGGCTGGCGTCGAGATACGTGGTTAGATATTAATAGGTTGGAATGGAGTATATAGAATACGAATGAAGCGTTTTAGGAGGTGAAGCTGGTGCTTCAGATGAGGTTTTAAAAAGCAACATATTACATAAGCGATCTTTTCTGAACACCGTCTTCGACCTAGACATAATTGATAAGTGTTGAGTTAGTTATCCTACTAATATTATAAATGCGAAAGTGTTTGTTGGTTTGTTAATTTGTCCTTCTTTCACGCAATAACGGAGCAACGGATTGACGTGATATTTGGGATAGATATAGTTTATGGACCGGAGAGTAACATAGGCTACTTTTTATCCCAGAAAAATGCACGGTTCCTGTGGGAACGCGGGTGAAAACCGCGGGCAGAAGCTAGTTAACCAATATTCACACCATTCACCGACAAAAACTTTACAGGCAACCTCTAGGAGCTCATCTCTTGAACCAGCTATTATAGCTCGATGACCAGTCAAGGTCATTGTTGCATCTGCCGAGCACGCACTACGCCTACCGCGATTCTTTATTTTTAACATTTCATTGCGCATTTTACGACCAAGAGTCTGATATCTCGTTTATTCTTTATAATTTGATTTCTTTTAACTTTTCCCGACAAGTAGAACAACCTTCAATGGATGGGAGCTGGAGAAATATGGAGTGGCGAGCGGAAGGTTATTGTAGTTAGTATTGTTTCGTTAAAACAACTGGAATGGACCATATTATGTCATCAATTTACTTCAATGACTATAATCTATTTGTTGAAAATGGTGAAGGAAAACATCGTGAGAAAACCCGCAAGTTCAAGAATCTCAAAATTCTAAGACACGACTGCGATATGAACCAAGCCACATTAGGCTCGTGGGGGATATGACCCATATCTTCAGAATTCCTATAAGTACAGTTAGGTACAGGCTAGCGGCCGACTGTATAGAAATTGACAAAACATATAAAGCAGTATGAAAGAATGCCGACGAGTTACTTTCCCTTCTTCTTGATCGGCCTAAACCAATTTGTAACAGACACTTACTCTCACTTATTTATTTTAACTTTCATGAGTGCTCCGTAGGGGTAGGGTGAAAGACGTACTTCAACGACCCCATGTAGTAAGGGACAAGCGCAGGAGAGTATTCTGGCAGCCACTCTTTATTCTAGTCTCGTAAAAGCACAGGACTCTTCACGCACTCTCCAGAATATTAAGCCTCTGTAAGTTTATGCCTTGGATTCAACACGCATCGGTGCAAGCTCAGTCAAGGTCGCCGGTGCATCTGCCGCTGCGCTGCGCCCTCCTCAATACTTTATTTTTAACTACATTTATTACTCTCGACACTCACGAGGGCCTACTGTAAACTGGCGCCATTCGCTTTGATGTTTCAGCTCTTTTGCTGGAAGCCTGCGAAGATAATACATCTAAACTTTTTCAATATGCACTGGAATAACGCGCCTGGTAAACTATTATACAGTATGTTTGGAAGTATTGCGACTGGTGAGTAGTAAATAGAAAGGTTTTCTGTTATGACTTACGCGTACTGTGTTTTTAATAATTGATACTTTGTAGTGACGAACGCTGTCATCGCGGCTACTCCTAGTTCCTAGAACTTCAATTCTGGTATAGTTGAGGCTTCAATTGTTTTTCATTGTAAAGTTAAACCTACAAAAGTATTTCGAAAAAATATATCAATCAAATCAAATCGTTTATTTGTAGTATATCATACTGTAGTCGTCATGTTAGCGTAAGGTCTTAGGTATTAGAAGAAGTAAGGGGCTATTTACAGTATACATGGAGAATTTAGAAAGGATAGGTACGAACAATAAATAAAATAGCTCCTGTTTGATGCAGACCTGGTAGTTTCCATGCACAATGCACAATATTTCCATATGGTAGGTACCTACATAAACAGTGATCGTGACCGGACGACATGATTCCACGAGACGAGGTAAACATTCATGATCAAGGTAGAAAAATGTCCACTGATAGTATACTTTGAAGTGTAATAGGCGATAAGTGGTAAGGTATTGCTTGTTATGGGCAGCCGAGACGTGACCGTTAACATCAGGGACGAGAATCCATACTATATATTATAATATTATAAATGCGAAAGTGTGTTTGTTGGCTTGTCCTTCTTTCACGCAGTAACGGAGCAACGGAACTAGCTTCTGCCCGCGGTTTTCACCCGCGTTCCCACAGGAACCGTGCATTTTTCCGAGATAAAAAGTAGCCTATGGTACTCTCCGGTCCATAAACTATATCTATGCCAAAAATCACGTCGATCCGTTGCTCCGTTACTGCGTGAAAGAAGGACAAATCAACAAACCAACAAATAACCTTTCGCATTTATAACATTAGTAGGGATTGTTGCAATCTCCAAAAGCATGAAAATAAGGTGAGCCATTACAGGTATTCTCCCTAAAAAAATTCGTCAAAGAAAAAAAAGCCCACGCAATCGAAAAATACGGTAAAGAAACTTTACAATAATATTCATTACAGTTTTCGCATTGCTTTTATTTCACTCGCATTCTTGTTGAGCTGAAACTAATAATAACTCTCAAAGTCATCATAACAAAATTATAAATATAACTCCTATATAGCAACACGGCTAGTAACTGCTGAGTAATCTACCATTGCAACAATTACACACTAGTAATAATTAATAACCTACATACTACAAAGCTCTAATGCAGACCGTAGACGCTTATGCAAACGTGCGTTTGCCTGTCAGAATAACAACGCTTTTGCATCCGCTTGATGCAAAAGGCGTATGTTTTTATCCTAGTTGTTAGATGCAATGTATTCGTATACGCCGTGCGTTTCTAGTGACTAGAATCTAGACTGGGATGATGTTGATACCAGTACTTCTAGTCAACATTAGGGATGAGCTCGGATGTGATTGGCAGATGGAAACTTCGTCATTAGTAGCGCAGTGGCGTTTGGAGTATCATGTTGGCGTTGTGTCGTGAAAAATGTAATCCAATTGGAACTGGATGCCAATACCGAGCGAACTGGAAACAAATGTCCACGGTACAATATACTCTATTTTCAATTTTATACCGTATTCTTACTCAATATTCTTTACATTAAATCACTTGATGGATATTTCATTTTGTTTGTATATTGCTTATTTAGTCGTAAAATTATGAGGAATAAAAATATTTTAATATTCTATGTATTATTGTTGTTAATATTGTATTGTATTCTATGACGGCTCCGTAGCTAAGTTGGTAGTAACCCTGCCTGCAAAGCGAGGGGTCCCGGGTTCGATTCCCGGCCGGGGCAGATTTTGTGTAAGCATAAAGTTTGTTCTCGGGTCTTGGATGTTTGTGATGTGTATTTGTGTGTGTCCATGCCACCTGCGACACAGGGAATCCTAGTGCGGGGGTATGAGTGTGTAAGCGTTTATTTATTTATTTTATTTATTTATGTAACGAAATAAATAACTATCAAGCTTCTTTCTGATAAAAGCTTTGATTGATTAAGTTCTCCGCACCACGCACTCATCACCCTGAGACAACATAACTACTGGGGCATAGTGAGTGAAGCTATATTTTCATACATTTCATTCAATCACGCAACAAAAGGATAACAACAAATCGAGTTTTAATAAAATACGATATCTCAATCGGAGCGTAAAATAGGTAATTCCGAAGCGCTGATCCGATCGAACGCCACGGCTATTGCAGCAATCAAACAAACTGTTCATCCGTGGATAAGACTTAGCAATCAGGTATTATAATCGGGTAGTACCGTTTTTGTAAACTATGATACAGCAGTAGCCCATCAAGCCCACATACACGAGCACTCCAATCCACAACATTCCAATCCAACATTCCAAATTCCAACACAGATTGGTATAAAAAGTATGGTAATAATTAAACTAGCCATCAACTACATATTACCTATTTGAATTCTGAAGCATCTTTTTCTCGACAATTTACGATTTTTATGCTATTTAAATTCATTACTTATCCTTTAATAAAGAGGCAAAGGTCGTTTGGCACCCATTAGTTAACCCAAAGCATAATCTATACAAATTAATAAAATTGAAGTGTCTGTTTGTAATATCAAACTAATCGCTTTTTACCAAATGCATATGAAAGTATGTACGGTACCTATAACAAAACAATCATTTTAAAAATTTTTGTCTGTCTGTCTGTCTGTTTGTTCCGGTTAATCTCCGAAACAGCTGGACCGATTTTGACGGAACTTTCAGTGGCAGATAGCTGATGTTTCAAGGAGTAACTTAGGCTACTTTTATTTTAGAAAAAGAATTAGGGTTCCGCAAAAAAAAAACCATAAAATCCAATATTTCCGCGCGGGTGAAACCGCGGGCAGCAGCTAGTTTTGGTATATCTATATTTGATACGTGGGGAGAAATATTTACAGAAAAGCTAAGTCGCTTAGCTGTAAAGTTTAACGGCGACTGTAATGTTACTAAGACGTAATAATATGAAGAACTTGTTTATAGTAAGTTAGAAAATAGAACTAAGGGTGGGGGGAGTTCAATAAACCCACAAGAGGCGCGCTCTTGCGATATTTAGTCAAATATATTTGTGTAGGTTCAATGAAATAGTATCTAGCGTATTGTCTCAAAAATTTCAAGAATACTGCACAAAATGATCACTTTGATGAAGAGCATACGAAAGTGATCGTCTTGCGACGAAGCCTTTGTCACTTTTAAACCATTTTTTTAGTATAATTGGGGCCCAGGTCGGTAATTTACGAACGCCAGGGCAGACGCGGATGCACAGAAGGACTATATACCTAAAGGCAACATTCTATAAGGCTCCTTGATTTACTGAGGAATCCTAAAACAAAATAAGAAGTTTTCTGTCATGTAAAACGTCGTTTAAATGAAATGAATAAGTACCTCCTAATTATTATTAAAAATATTTCCAGAATTAAAAAAAACATTTGACAGAAATACACATAATTTTATTGCAGTTTTAGTGTGCATCTGCATAAATAATAGGCACCAATTAAACAAGTGCTGAACAGCGACTTAAAATATCCCAATATTAGGTAGTAGGTAACAGACCTATCAGTTCGAGCAGTAAGTAAACTGGATCCTAACAATTTGTAGAGCAGGAACAGAGCGATTATGTTACGGCGCAAAGAATTTCCAGTTGCAAAATCTCAAGTTTCGATTCCAGTCTGGTGGTTCTAGGTATAGGTACCTAACTGCGAGTGGACTACTTTCGGGACTGGGTAAAGTTACCAGTGTTACGCAAGTCTGCCTTTTCCTTTGAGCTAGCATAGCTACATAAATAATACCTATATGATACCGAGTTAATATGACATATCGGTAGTTAGACATAAAATAAGGCGCCGGCGCCGCGAAGCACGCGTGGCGCTGCAAATCGGACGGGACCGAGAGATGGGGCACGCTGTTCGATAAGAGCAGCTAACGGACGGGGCTGAAGGCGTGCGCACTCGTGATTGCCGTGGCAGGTGGGTGCTCCACAAAGCACGGAGACGACGGAGAAATTTCTAAGGAGCCAATCTGAAAGTATATCCTAGCAAATACAAAAAATATTCCAAATCGTTTTAAAAATGACAAAAATAAAAAGTATAAGTAACAAAAAAAATTACAACAGAATTGAGAACTGTTTTTTGGAAGTCGGTTAAAAATGAAGTAAAACTTCCAACATTGCAGTTAGAATGTGTCGTCGCCAGCCGTGAGACATGCTAGTTAGCCAGGAATGCTGGTGAGCGGTGTATCACGCAGCTGCATCAGGGAAGCATTACCCGGTGTACAGAGTGTATAATTCTGCGCCTGATCCATCTTCACACGATGCGAGCACGCTAATTGGGTAATGAACGGGGAATTGCGACTGCTGGAAGTGATTCTCATTGTCAGTCAGACAGTAAAAGGGCTTCAAGGACCCCCGAGAAGGTCAAACGGTTTGATTCAACACGTAGATTTTGGTTTGAGTCAAACCATTTTGATCGTTTACGCAATGGTTTGACAGTTTTGTCAAACAATTACGTATTATTTGAAGCTTGTTTCATGAAGATTTATACTGTTGTTGTTTTTGACGGATGCGATGCGTTCGCACAGTGCATCGTACCGAATTACAGATTCAAACTGCAAGTTTTACTGAAGGTTAGATTAAACTTAAAAGTTAATTAAACCTGATTAGTGGTGTGTCACTTTAGAAATGATGTGATAGGTACACATCGTAGCAAAACAAGAAAATTATTCCTTACTGTTTCTTTTGAGAATTTATTTATTTAGAATAAGCATAGGATGATAATTAGTAAAATTAGGAAAATTAATCTAGTTAAGTAACTAGTTCTTTTTTTAAGTTTTCCTTGACACTCTTTGGCGACGAGTGGCGATTCAATAAACATTTTTCCCGCATAATTATTATTCGCATGATGATGATTCTTCTATGAAAGAGAAAATTGAATGCCACATCTAGATAAGACCTAGGCCGTTTTACTAGTGTCGCGATTGCGACTTTCGAGATTACGATTATTGATAGTTTTAGCTATAAATAAATTACCTGTTATGGTGACTGCTTTATCGTCGCTGCAACTTTGTTATACAATAACGCTGCACTAGCGTATAAGAACGTATAAGTATGTTCTAGAAATACTATCAGTAAGTTAAGATTAAAAAGGTAATAATGTATTATTGAATAATAAATAAAATGCATTTGGTAAATTCGGATTCTGGATTTGAGCCTGTGTCTTCTGGCTTTCTTTGCCGGACTCTTTCCTAATTAAACTATGATAGCACATGAATGAAGAAAAGGATGGATGGATGAACTAATTCGGGAAACTTCAAGAGTAAGAAGAGCAATGATGGCTCAGTGGACACTCAAGCTCTTTGTATAGGACTCGAACCATCAACCTAAGAATCGGTACAGATCAGTTTGTAAAGATATTCGACTGTCAATCCATAGGTTGATGGATGTATCCTTCATAGATTTCTCGATGAAGGAAAATGTGATGGAACCATAGCATGCTGAGGTCGTTTTTACTGCTCGCCTGACTAGCTACCAATCTTAAATAATATAACTTGACACTGGCTAAATACGCAAATCGCGTTGAGTCAAAAAAAAAAAAAACTTAAATTGAAACTGTCCCCAAGTACCTTTTGTCTGGCAGCTATACTATTACTTAGCATGCTCATTGCTCATAGCAATCCATCAACCACAATTCATCATTTAAGATCAGATGGAACTGGTGAGATGGCGGTCAAATGGTTAAACTACCTATCTATCAAAATAAATATCAAAAGAACAGTTTTTTACTAAATGCATATGAAAGTATATATGATATGGTAACTATAACAAAACCATTTTTAAAATTTTTGTCTGCCTGTGTATTTCTTCTGGGCAATCTCCGAAATGGCTGGACCGATTTTGACAGGACTTTCACTGGCAGATAGCTGATGTTACTAGGAGTAACTTAGGCTAAATGGCGAAACCGCGGGGCACAGCTAGTTGAAAATAAAGAATTAAAAAAGCACTTTTAAAATGAACGTGCCTTGTGGCGCCATCTTAATATGCTCTGAGAAATTAAATTGTGACAGTAAGCTGTCACAATATAATGTCTTTCTAAAGTGTCATTACTAACATTCTACAGAAGCCAGGAAATAAAGAAAGAAGAAGAAAGTGTTATTACTTTAGACTTATATAAGTTTTATTTTTATATTATTAACATTTCTGTAGTGAATTTCATATATTATGTATATATTACTATGTGTTTTCTATAAATAACTCCAGTATATATAATCTATGGTTGCCATATGTAGTTTAATATTAAATAGTATATAGCTATAAGAAAAAAGGTGCAAGTTGGCTCAGGTAGTAGACAACCTCTGCTGCAGAACTGTTTGTACACATCGAGAGATAATGTGGTCAAAAGTGGTGTGCACAACAATTGCCTATGGTTTGCGATCCTATGATTGTCCAATAATGTAAACAAACATGGATGATGCCAACCAATGACATGATTCAAATTTGAATTTCTATCTATGTCATTGATTGGTGGTTTGTTATATTAGTGTCAACAATACATTTTTCAACAAGTATTGAAACACAGACCATAGGCTCACTCTCGATCCATCCTCTAGAAAATGTATATAGGGGTTTGGCATCAGAGTTACTTTAGGTACCGACTTAAAGATTATTAGAAACTTATTCATACATGTACACACATATTATGTCAAAAATTAAACGGTAATTTATTGGTTTTACCAGAAAAAGTGCTCAAAAAGGGCTGATAAACAATGTAGTTCCGGGAAAGACTAACAAACCGAGCAGCATTACTTTTCAAAATTTTTGGCACTGTTTGCACAGTACCCTCAAAATATGCATTAGTATTCACAAAGGTATCTAAATTATTGTTTAACAAGCCAACAAAAACAGCAGGGATATAATATGTACAATAAAACAAAAATATCAGCTTACTAGTGTCAGAAGCTGTAAATATGTTTTAACAACTTGTATACCTATAACAAACTTTATTTATGCTAATGGATGGTAAGCATAATGTTGGCTTATCAGAACTTTGTAACACAAATCTGCGTGGCACTGCATTGCGCTCTTTACCCTGAGACAGTAGGTATTAAGTTGAATATAATAAACCCAGTTATTTCACTGGCTACTTTGCTCATCAAACCGGAACACAGTAATGCTTGCATGTTACTGCTTGATAGCAGACTTCGCAAGCAAAGTTGTGGTACCAACCCAGTGGGACACTTGCAGAAGAGTTAGACCTACCACCTAGTGAACTTATTTTTATCTACCTACTACTGGAATATAATTCTAGCAAAGTTAGGTCATAAGTTCAATGAGTTACGTAATATTTAAATTAAGAGCCAATAGGAAACTTAGAGTAATCTTATGGGTAGGGTGCTGAAAAATATCCTAAATTAAAGGGGCCCAAATGGGCCGATTCATTGTTTGAAAGCAGTAATTGCTCATACCAGGTGAAAGTGAAATCAACTAACCATGTACAGGATTTCGACAACGAACGAGTTGTTTATTGCCTTAGATTTGTCGTATCATCGAACAAAGAAACACACGACAAACTGGTGTTTTATTGGCTCAAGGTTGACAAAAAGATGTTCCAAGTGGGTATGTACTCAATCGAATGTCACTTTATAGAAAATGCGCAATAAGTACTCACCTGGTTCTAGAAGTACTGGAGTAGGACTCGAAACACCGAAATCCAAGCTGGAGAATCAGCGTCCACGTAATTAATCTCGGAGAAAAACTAATCTGTACACTGGAAAATGCATTTCTATCAGGACGGAATAACAAGCGCCAACGTCAAACAAAACATCGGGGGCAGAAGGAGAGAAAAGGATGTAGAATAGAATCGGAAACTGGATGTTATTATCTGTCTCTATTTTACATTCATTTTATTGGTAGCAGAAAAGGACAAATGGATACTAATTTTATTATTTATGTCCAAAAGAAAGAGACAACAAAAGTAAGCCATAGAGTAAATCAGCTGTTCACAGCTGTTCGATATCATGACCAACGACAATTGTAGCTGTTTGTGCTATCTACTCTGACGCTATAATGCTATCGTGGTGGTGCAAGTGTGTTTTAGAATAGCCCAATAGGGCGAACCCACAGATGAATAAAAATTCTAATCTCGTTCATTTATTTACCCTAGAATGTTGCCAATAACAATTTCTTCTTGGCAAATCAGGAATTATTTTAAACATTAAAAACCACGTTTAATACTTATAATAATCATACAATATTTATAATGATCATAACAAAGTAGTTTTACGATGGTATATCAAAAATTACGAGTAGGAAGATGTAAGTTTAATATATTACTAGCTGCTACCTGCGGTTTCACCCGCGCGGAGATATTGGATTTCGCGGAGATATTTTTTTGCCCGGAACACTAATTCTTTTTCTAAATTAAAAGTAGCCTAAGTTACTCCTTGTAACATCAGCTATCTGCCAGTGAAAGTCCCGTCAAAATCGGCCCAGCCGTTTCGGAGATTACCCGGAACAAATAGATCTGACATAGACAGACAGACAAAAAAATTAACAATGGTTGTTTTGTTATAGGTACCGTATATACTTTCATATGTATTTGGTAAATTAAACTACCTTATGGCTCTTTATGGTACCATGCGCCTTAATTAGGCAAGCCGGGGACTGTCGCCACTCACCGACGCGACGCGATGGCTCGCCACATACCTGTCCCAGAGTGTATATGTATATTATAATAATTGTTAATTGTTGATTAGAATCTGTAAAGAAAATAAAACCATCAAGTATCATTTTTTTGTATATAGGTTTGGTATATATTATGATTTATGCTTTGCCTTATGACGTTTCACATGACATTACTTATCTTTATCCTTATTTATCATTCTAAAATGGATGTACTGAGACGGACATAATTATGAAAAAGCACCTGAGATCCACAAAATATTTATAAAAAATGGGAAAATAAACTGACACAACTGGTAATTGACACCATTAGAAAAATTACATCACAAAAATATCATGAAGTGAGTGAACAGAAGTGCTGGATGGAACGGAAATACTAATTGATAATTCTCAAATTCTCACTCTGTGGTCGACTGTGATGCTTTACTCTTGTCTGTGACCGAATTCGGTATTTTCGGCGGAAATGTCTTGGGGGATGTCTTGCTTGATGGCTTGTATTATTTTCTATTTGTGCTAATTCCCTCGATTTCTAAGTAAACATCAAGTTGTATAACTATACAGTTTGTAGTTTGATATAAACTGTTCTACGCTCAGAAGAAGTTTTGAGCGTTATACTGTGTGTCTGTTCGAGTGTTATGTCAACTTGTCAACCGTGCACAACATTAACCTTTCGTCTTTGTGAAACGGTCAACTACGTCTAATTTGTGGTAAAAAAAATAAAAACAGCAATAGTGAATACCATGGCGAAGGAAGAGGACGATGACAACTTGCCAGATAAAGATGCGGCCAAGGAATTCTATGCGAAATACGAGCCGAAGGAAATCATTGGAAGGTGAACTGAACAAAATATCCTAAATTAGTTATTAGCTAGCCTTTGAACTAAATTGAGCTGTTGTCACTGTTATAAGTGGTACCTGTGCCAATTTTTACAGGAACAACAATATTTTAAGTGTGCATCCTTGCAAATATTACTGTAAGTTTTCACTATGACCTTGAGAGTTAACCTGTCTACTTAGTCCACTTATATTGAATTTGAACCTATAGGATTGTACGTTTTTTGAAAAGAGAATTTTTCTAAGAAATGACGCATTTGAGGCTCCATGATCAAATTGTTGTTAAAAATGGTGGTAGGACTAATTCTTCTGCGAGTGTCCATTTGGATGGGTACCAACGCTTTGTTTGTGTCGTCTGCCACCACGCAGTAATGTGCAAGCATTACACATTTTCTGGTTTGATGAGCAAAATAGGCAGTGAAATTTCTGGACTTATGAGACATAAACATTTCATATGCTGGGAGCATGGATCTGCTCACATGCATAATAGATTTTCTATTGTGTCTACAACCCCAGGATAAGAAACTTTCATACCTGCCAGACTAACATGCACACCACGTCAAAATTTTGTCTACTGATTTGTCTCCCTCTTTCTCATGCGAATACGAGATAAATGCACAATATAAGCATTGACAAAATTATGTCACGGTGCGCATGTAGCATGGGTGGTCTCTCAGGATAACTAGCACAATGAAGTACCACGCAGGTCTTTGTTTTTCAAATTTCTGCTTGCAACTGCAATTGTATGGTATGGCATTATGGTTTTATCGGCAAACAACCTGCTCATCTTTTCAGTAGTTTATAAAAAAGTGAGTATATATTAAAAGCCACCATGCTCAATTTTAATATATCATTACCATCATAGTAAACAATGCAGGTTGGTGGATGTTTGTATAGTATGGACAAAAGAGTGGTTGTAAAATTGAACATTGAAAGTAGACATTAAGATTAAATAATGCTTAGACACTCATATATTATGTACAGCAAACATTTCTGTTAGGTTAGCTGTAGCTCTTGAACCAGCTTCTCTATGGCGCTCCTTTTGTCCTCAGAGGTGTAAGTTCGACAGTGCGGAGATGCGTGGAGAAAGAGACCGGACGGGAGTATGCGGCTAAGATCATAGACCTAAGTCAAGAACTGCAAGATGGAGTGGATACTCATCTAATGCGAGATGCGACAAAACAGGAGATACAAATACTCAGGATGGTTGCCGGGCATCCATTTATTAGTGAGTGAGTTGTTTAAAGCTTTGAATAACTGAAATTTAATCAACAAACACACTTTCACATTTGTAAAATTATTTATTTATTTAATTATAGACGAGCAGCACGTGTGCTGATATGTCTATATTACACAGTGTTGAAAGTCACGATTGTTCACTTTTGTAGTAAGGAAGTATTGTTTGTTCGTAACCAGTTGTCAAGTTTATTGAGGATGCAGACACAACATCCTCTGGTAGTCGGTTCCAGTTGTGGACCACTCTGGAAGCAAGGAAGTGGTGTGCAGTGTTGGTTTTTGATGGGGCATGTATTATTAGTAGCAATATTTCTTATTGTTTAAAATGACTAATATTTCAAATCCTTTGTTTTTGTGATCATGCATTTGTGGTCATAAGTTGACTCTAAAGGATGGGGTGTTAATCCAAACTATGCAAGATAAAAACTGATGGATTTTGATGAAACTTTACAGTAACATAGCTTACTTATAGTATACCAGAATAACACATAGTGTACTATTTATAAAGGTATGTACCACGCTGGTGAAGCCGCAAGCGGAAGCTAGTATACCATAAATTGTTCTATTGTCTAGAGTATGTTCAAATATTATATTACTGAAGATGTTTCATCAAAATCCGTTCAGTAGTTTTTGCGTGAAAGAGTAACAAACATCCATCCATACATCCTCACAAACTTTCGCACTTATAATATTTTGTATTAGTAAGATGAAGTTATTTCCGACGTAATTATGTCTGGGTATGTTTAATTATTGATGAATTATACATAATTAGTTATATTTATTGTTGATAATAAATGATTAATAATGTAATAAGTAATAACAATTATCAGTCATGATAATAGCAGACATAATGAAGTTTATCATCAAACAACTAGCTGAGAGATGTAACCTCTATTACTTATAAATTAAAGGCATTGTTATGACAGGTACACTTGACTCGCTTGACATAGATAGTTTTCAATGGGAATTGTTTTCTTTTTTACAAAATGGTAGGGACATTAGCTGATTTTCGGAACTGCTTATATGTTCTATAAATAATAAACGAGAAAAAATATTGCGATTACGTGATAAAGGATATTAAATAAAGTTTTTTCAGTAGATTTTATTTTTTAAAATATGAATAATTAGTTTATTTTATAATATAATTGTAATATTTCTAATAAAACACCAAATTAGGTAATTTGTGTATTGAGCTAAGTAGCATAGAAATACAAGTGACAAATCAACAAGAGTAGGGTAGGAATGTTAATTAAGAAATATGTATGAGGGTAAGCTAAATTGACTCAATCAAAATATGCAAACTTAGAACTAGACATTATTAAACAACAATAATTATATAAATTTATATGATTTTAGGTATTTAAATATTACCATGAATCGTTTATATATGACTTTACAATTTACGTGGATTTACATCAACTTCCTCTACATGCCTATTTAATTGCTCAAAGTTAATCAAAATGAAAACGGTCTTCAATATATTTTATAGCCCTTTGTCAAATATTGACTAAGTTTAAAAATAGGACCCTACACCATTTTAAACTTTATGGCTGGTTTAAGTATGTACATTATGCTCTCTTTCTCTCTTGTGTACACCACAGTACACCCTCGCTATGAGCAGTACACGCGCCAAAATTCACATCAGCCAAAAAGTTTGACTCGTAACCTCGATTTGTTTTCCTTTTTTTTCAGTTGAACTCCAGGACGTGTTCGAATCCGAGACATTCATATTCTTAGTGTTCGAGCTGTGCAAGAATGGAGAGCTGTTCGATTACCTGACGTCAGTGGTCACATTGTCCGAAAAAAAGACGCGGTATATCATGAGGTCAGTAAGCCAGAATACATCATTCTATATGAGAGAAAACATGTCTCAGGACCGGGAACATAGGTGATGATGATGAGGGCATTAACTTTTTTTTTTATATTATTTGGTAACGAGACGAGCTGGTCGTTTGCCTGATGGTAAACATAACGCCGGCCCATAAAAATTGCAGTACCACCCAGAACTTTAAAACACAAAGGCCTGCGCGGTACTGCAGTGCGCTCGTTACCCTGCGACATTAGGTATTAAGTCTCATGCCCAGTAATTTCACTGGCTACTCTGCTCATAAAACTGGAACACAGTAATGCTTGCACACTACTGCTTGGCGGCAGACTTCACGAACAAAGCGGTGGTAACAACCCAGACGGACACTAAAACATAAGTAAACAATGCAATAGCGCCTATTTATCTCGCGAAATTCCTATCGGCCCGTATCCATAGATTACAATAATTACTGCTTGCGATATATTTAGAACATAAGTTGGCAGTGACAGCAATGGCCCACTTCGAGTGTAAAAATGGAATTCGCTGATAATTACAGTACGTTACAATGTTTTTGTGAATATATTTCGTGTTCAAAAATATTCCTAGAATTGACCGTTACATCCAGGGTCGAACTCAAAAATCAGCTTTGGATATTTCAATAATTATATGTAGCTATGTACTATTTTTATTCACGATTTTGCTAACCCTAGAGATCAGTGGCGTATTTTAGGATTCAGCGCCTTGGGCCTGCAGGCCCCGCCGCCCCGTCTCGCCGCCACCGCTGCACCTGTCAGTATATACGATAGCCCCGCGCGCGTCTTGAAGTCTATCAAACTTACACCCACGACCACCTTACGAGACTTAGGCTCTTATTAAAAAACATTGTTAACCGATGGTTTAGTTAAACTGCGTTTTGTCTTTGTTGTTCTTTGACCATTTTTAAACTGAATCGAAAGAGACAAAACACAGTTTAAGTATTCAACCGTTTAACTCTGTTTATTAATAAGAGCCTTAGTTATGTTTAGGTCAGGCTTTTATAAATTTCCTCCGCTTGCACCGCCCCTTGCAGCCTGCCGCCCCGGGCCATGGCCCTTTTGGCCCTAGGTTAAATACGCCCCTGCTAGAGATAGAGGTCAAACACTAACGTCGGTCCTCTATCGCCACTGATTTTAAGTGATTGTCGAATAAACAATCTATGGTACACAGAATGCAGTACATTTGTCGGTGTTTAAACTCAGTTTTAGCCGTACTAAGCCTGCTACAGAGAAATCGCATTCATGCAATTACAATAACAATTACTTTAACCTAATTCTTGTCTATAACACTTCACTTACCGTTTTCCACGAGGCGTTCTTATACATTTTATCAGGATTAAATTGCATTGAAATGAATACCTAATCTATTATTTCACACCTACATGTAGTACGTACTACGTCACAAAAACAAGGACCATTTAGAATGATACTGCCGATATTAGTTAGTAAGCATTGTTAAGGACTCAACTAAAACTAATATGCATGTGTGTGCGTTCTCACACGAGTGATGTATGCTCATTATGCGCATTATGCATCACTACAAACACATATTTGCGCAAATTCTACCGCTCGCGTGACCCAGTAGCGTGCTGACTCTTGCCAGGTTCTAATCCCCTGGTACTTGTCCGAGCTTCTGCAAAGGAAATAAGAAAAAAATAATTGTTGAGACTCTTGCTTTGTACTTACCGGTATTTGTAAAAGCGAAACTGTGTTCCAATTCTAAAAAAAATATATGAAAATGGCTTTATATGTGTGTTTCAAGAAAGAAAATTTCAAAGGGAAGTCATGGGATCTACTGTATATATTTACGTGTGTAGTGTTTTATCTGTTACTAATAACCTAAAATGCCTATTCATAATTTATTAGGTCTTAGCTACTACCAGTGAATGAAATAGAAAATGAAATTTTCCTAGTTCAAGTCAACAACTTAAATTCATGTAATATTTTACTTACTAATTCGAAATAATTAGTAGTTGATATAATCAGTCAGTTTACTTTGTACAAAATGTCTTGATACCGTTTGACAACTATCTCATCTAAAATCAAGTGATGCCATGATGTGTTCGAACTGCAATGGTAACCCACTAAGTCCAGCGGCCTTATCAGCTAACATTATTGGATGTTTCTCAATTTAACTTCACTCTGATATTATTGTCAACAGTATAGATAGATAGATAACTCTTTATTGTACACCAACATAATACAAAACTGAACATAAACAAATAAGGTATATTAAGTACAATGGGCGGTCTTATCGCTAAATAGCGATCTCTTCCAGACAACCTTTGGATGGAGAGGAATTAAGAAAGGGTACACGACGGTGGTGTATTAATTAAGTTTATAAAATTATCTTATAAACAACATAAATAAATACACATCAATATATATATATATTATATATATATACATATATATATATAAATATAAGCAAATCAATAATACAATATAATCATAAATAAACACAATCTAAACAAATGACAGTAAATATAATACAAAGGCTAAATAATAAACATAATAATGTATACTAGTGTACTATGAACGAACATACTTGACATATAGTATAATATATAGTTAATAATTTACAACCTATGTACCAAATGCTCCATTGTTTTGAATGAATAAAAGTTTATTATTATTATTAATTTTTAATAGTCTAGAATTTTCGCTGGTTATTAAAGAAATAAGCTCTTACAAAACGAAAAGAAGCGAAAACTATTGACAACTCCTTCCACACGAAGACTAGTGACCGCTGGTTTTAATCGGTCTGGTATTGAAAACGAACACGAGATTGTTAGCTGATAAGGCAGCAGAATAGAGAGGCTCCGAATGTGGCTGGTAGAACATATGCATTAGCAAAAGATTTCAAACTTAAGGTTGGTAACTAACCAAGTAAACACGAGAGAAGGCTAACCACCATGCTAAGTTTGCACCACTGACTTGGTATCTAATGTCTCAGGGTAACGAGCGCAATGCAGTGCTGCATAGGGCTTTTTGTTTCAAAGTTCTGAGTAGCACTGCAATTGTTATGGACCGGCGTTGTGCTTACCATCAGGCAAACGACCAACTCGTCTCTTTATCAAATAGCATAAAAAATTCTAACATTCTTACATCGACGTGTTTGTTCTTAACTTATGCTACACTTTACAGACAAGTCCTCGAAGGAGTGCGCTATGTGCACAGCAAGAGTATAGTCCACCGCGATCTGAAGCCGGAGAATATACTCCTGGATGACCAGCTCAACGTCAAGATCACTGACTTCGGGTTCGCTAAGATCCTGAACGATGGAGACAAGCTATTCGGTAAGGTCTGGGCTAAATCTATACATATAAATAAAATTGAAGTGTATGGTTGTAATATCAAAATAACAGAATTTACTAAATGAATAATTATGATAGTATATACGGCACCTATAACAAAACAACCATTTTTAAAATTTTGGTCTGGCTGTTTGTTCCGAGTAATCTCCGAAACGGCTGGACCGATTTTGACGGGACTTTCACTATAGTGTTACAAGGAGTAACATAAAGGCTACTTTCATTTTAGAAAAAGAATTAGGGCTCCGCGCTGAAAAATAAAACCAATGAAATCCAATATCTCCACGCGGGTGAAACCGCGGGCAACAGCTACCCTGTGTTGTGGGTGACTAGTTCCTTCCTTTGGGTTCTAATAATAGATAAGAACTAAGAACAATGCTAGGTTGAGAAAGAAAATAAGCACAAACAATAGGACACATAATAGACAATAGAACAAATCGGCACGGTACATTTCTGACTCGAATTCAATATACTTATAGTATAAAAGAGAAAAAAGAAAAGAACAAAAATAAAAATGTAACATTCAAATACCAATTTCTAAACTCAAGGAATAATCAATATATAATAATCAATTGTCGCCAAATTCTGTAGTTAGCATGAAAATATGATTTCTCTAATATCGATGCGCATTGTAGCTCAGTGAATATTGTACCTGTAGCAATTCATAGGTAATTTGCAACTGTTTTAAGTATGAAACTTTATTTTTAATTGTGGATTGTAATTAACTGTTTGGCATGTAGCACGCATTGTTGCATTCCTATTAAATAGTTTAAATTCAGCGCAAACACTGTATATATATATTGTGTATATTAATCTAGAACGATCTATTTTTTATTTATTTTTTATTTTATTTGCTAACGAGTAAGTATTTAAAATGGTAAGTATTTAAAGATTACGTCAAAATTCTACTACAGAATTTCCGGGCATTATTTTGAACTACGTTGACCTTTGCTAAAGAAGGATGTTGATTAGAAGAGACTTAGAAACAGTTCCAGAAAATGCCGCGCACTTCATTTTTAAAGTGAATTTATTTTTTTGTATGGAAATTAGTAGTGACGTATTTTCAAGGGAGGTTTTCACAGCGTGTGAACAACCATGGTTCTAAATTCTAATCACTCATATCAATTCAAACTCAACCTGTATATAGTTTGTATATCAATTCCATTATATTATGCAGCATATACCTACTGTCAGTGGCGTATTTTAGGATTCAGCGCCCCGGGCCTGCAGGCCCCACCGCCCTGCCGTCGCGCTTGTCACTATATACGATAGCTCCGCGTCTTGGTGTCTATCAAACTTACACCCAAGACCACCCACGACCACCTTACGAGATTTAGGCTCTTATTAAAAAACAATGTTAAACGGGGGTTCAGTTAAACATACTTTTTTCTTTGTTGCTCTTTGACCATTTAAACTGAATCGAAAGAAAGAAAACAGAGCTTAACTAAGTATTCAATTGTTTATTAATAAGAGCCTTTTAAAAATTTCTTCTGATTGCGCCGCCCCTCGCAGCCTGCCGCCCAGGGCCATGGCCCTTTAGGCCCTAGGGTAAATACGCCCCTGCCTACTGTCAGGTACCACTTTTACAAGTCACGCTCCGAAACATCACGTGTACTTACGTTACACAACTAGTTCTAACACAATATAAGTATCCAAGTTCCTCGTTGACAAAGACTCATTGTCTTTTCAAAAGTGCATTGTGCTGCACTTTCCACTACTACCTTATGTACTACTACTTCATTTTCAAAAATTCAGAAGTGGTAATGACTCAGTGATAAAGTAATGAGGCTGTGGACTGATCAGAAGATTGAAGATTCGAACTCTTGAGCAGTAAGCTTTATATACATACTGGCTGCTGCTCACGGTTTCACCCGCGCGGAGATATTTGATTTTATTTTTTGGCGCGGAACCCTAATTGTTTTTCTAAAATAAAAGTAGCCGAATATAACATCAGCTATCTGCCAGTGAAAGTCCCGTCAAAATCGGTCCAGTCGTTTCGGAGATTACCCGGAACAAACAGACAGACAAGCAAAAAATTAAAAAATGGTTGTTTTGTTATAGGTACCTTATATACTCTCATAAGCATTTGGTAAAAAGCTGTTATTTTGACATTACAAACAGACACTTCACTTTTTTGTATAGATGATAAAATCGTGATTTTATCTTAGCATACTGGTGATAGGGTGATTTCCTTCAAGTTGAAAATCACACTTTCTGAATAAAAAAATGGTAACAAAAGATTGGTTTCTTTCAGAGCTTTGCGGTACTCCGGGCTACCTAGCACCAGAGACACTGAAAGCAAATATGTTCGAAGACGCACCGGGCTACGGCCGTGAAGTCGACATGTGAGTTAATCCTTGAAAGGTCGCCAGGAACCACGTAGGCCTGGCGAAAAAAAAAACAGTTAGTCTTTATTCAGTGGTGATAAGGTTCAAAATAGCTTTAACTTTATGAGACATTTTTATAAACGCTATGTTGAACCTTATCATCACTACGTGGTCATTGTGAGACCTCCCCATTGATGTATAACATACACCGATGTGTATACACGTAATACTATCACTAGGTGGTAGGGCTAACTCTTCTGCGAGTGTCCGTCTGGGTTGGTACCACCGCTTTGTGAGTGAAGTCAGCCGCCAAGCAGTAATGTGCAAGCATTGCTGTGTCCCAGTTTGATGAGCAGAGTAGCCAATGAAATTACTGGGCTTATGTGACTTAATACCTAATGTCTCAGGGTAACTGCAGTGCCGCGCAGGGCTTTGTTTTTCCAAGTTCTGAGTGTCACTACAACTGTTATGATACAACCGACAAAAGATATCGAATAGCTAGGTCGAATCCAAAGAGAATATAGAGCTACTACAATACTTTACGATCAGACTTCGGTACTCGCAACGTTCGATAAATTTATCAGTTTTTTCGATTCGACAAATTTATCGAACCGACTTCCGAACTTGCGCCGCAGGTCAGACTTCTTACATTATATTATACAAGTCATCGATTATTGAGCGATATAAATTTGATTGACGCATTTCAGGCGTCACATTATGTTTAATTGAAGATTCAATCGCTTTTGAACTTTGACACGGTTTGCAACTCCAATGACGACGATATTTTTCTTAGTATCTTTTGTTAAGAGTAAGATAAAACTTTATTTATTTTTAAGAACCGGACTTAATCGCGAAAAATTCACAAGTTTTTATTTACCTCGACGTTTCGATCAAGTCGCGTTGATCGTGGTCACGAGTAGGCGAAACCTGGTAAATACAAATCTGTGTTTTTATCGCGATTAAGTCCCGTTCTTAAAATTAAATAATGTTTTCGAAATGCGAAAGTTAAAAATTTAAGATACAATTGTCTTATTATTAATAAATCATTTCTTAATGTTATTTTATGCAACCAAGTGACTAGATAGCGGGTCGTCTGCTTGGTAGAAATCTCAATTTAATTCATAGTAAATTGAATGCTCCTCACTAATGAGGTATGTTATTAATTTTTCAGTTGGGCGTGTGGTGTCATCATGTTCACTCTGTGAGTAAAACTATATTTTAGTCCACATTGTCAATAACTAGTTGACAAAGAAAATTATTGTTAGCTTAATTTTTGAGCAAGCGCCTCACATCCAATAAACTTGTTTTATCAAAAAACAAATTCATATCCCTACACTGGGATTCCCTGTGTCGCAGGTGCCATGGACTTACTCAGAGACAACAAAAACATCCAAGATCCAAGAACAAACTTTAAACAGGGAATTAACTTTTTGCTTTGCAGTAAGAGTGACTAACTTAGACATCGATATAATGTTATAAATATTTGAAAATCTTGAATTATACCTTTTGAGTTTAGTCTACACGAAAAAGCCACCATCCGCGATCTCACCAACGCTTTGAGATCTTAGGCTAAGATTCAGAGACGATTCTAAGCGTAGACTTTGGCTTCCATATGTCAAAACTGTATAGAATTTTGACGTATGGAAGCGTGAGTCCACGCTTAGATTCGTCTCTGAATCTCAGCCTTAGAACATACTTGAGTAATCTGACAATGTTGTGTCCAGATTGGTGGGGTGTCCGCCGTTCTGGCATCGAAAGCAGATGGTTATGCTACGGAACATCATGGAGGGGAAATACTCGTTCACCAGTCCGGAGTGGGCGGATATATCAGGTTAGTCATCTTCACCAGCTATTTCGTAGGACCTCTATTGTGCTGGCTGGAGACTGGTACAGAGCGTTCACAAACCGTAAGTTATTATGGATTGCTGCGACTGGCATCATCACGCTAGATGTCTATCAAAAGTTAATCTATCTGTGGTAAAAAAATTATTTTGTTCAGTTTCATGGCTTTTTTATGCTATTCGATAACGAGACGATCTGGTCGTTTGCCTGATGGTAAGTATAACGCCGGTCCATAACAATTGCAGTGCCACTCAGAACTTTGAAACACAAAGGCCTGCGCGGCACTGCAGTGCGCTCGTTACCCTGAGACATTAGGTATTAAGTCTCATAAGCCCAGTAATTTCACTGGCTACTCTGCTCATCAAATCGGAACACAGTAATGCTTGCACATTACTGCTTGGCGGCAGATTTCACGAGCAAAGCGGTGGTAACAACCCAGACGGACACTCGCATTAGAGTCCTACCACCTACCATAGCCTTAGGGAAGAATAGGTGTTCAAGATATAAGACATCCCAAAATACACCGTACTTGAGTTTCCAGTCCTAAGTAGTGTTTGAAAGGTTTCCATATCATGTTGAATGACTACATAAAGAAATCATGTGACTACTTTTCTGTTGTAAAATTTCAGAAGACCCCAAAGATCTCATCAGGCGGTTTCTTGTTGTCGAACCAAGTGAGAGGATCGAAATACAAGATGCCTTGGACCATCCGTTCTTCAACACCGTGGTAAGTAAGCACTTTCTAACATAATATGCTGTCCTAGTACTTCAAACGAGATTTTTAATTTTGATATTTTATAAATAAATAATTTTCTTGAGTAACTTATGTAAATATTAGAATTATGCACGGCTTATAAAAGACAATTAATTTTTTTTCTATTTTTTGCTTAAATATTATTTATTATGTTCTTAAACATATTTTTAAAGCTTCTGTGACTAATACAGAATTGCCAAATGTTTTTTTTTTACTTTTATAGAAGCACCTCTAGCGTTATTTTGCACTTTTTAATTTCTAATATAGTGTTAAGTAACTTGCTTTTCGTAATGATCTTAGTAAAATGTATCGCAATATATAATTATATCCCACTTAGTTTTATTTTTTCGGCGATGCTTTTTTTTGACGACGCTTGTGTCATTATGTTTTCTTAGATCTATCATGTTTTCTTAGAGGTTTGGATCAACTTAACTAATATAAGTATTTGTGCCAATAAAAGAAATGGATGGATTTAACGAATAATTCAATATTCGTTTGTTGTTAACTACAAAAACTAGTTAAGAAAACGTGATAGATCAGACAACATTACTGCAAAAAACTGCTTTACAAAGTGACATTAGTGTCTTAAGTTCGTGATTGAATTGCAAAAAAGATTACACGAAGTTATGACGTCACTTGCAAAAGCAACAGGAAGGTTCTAACCATAGAGAAAAGCAATGCGATACATTGAACAAAGACCATGATACAGTATACAACACACTACAACACAAGTTATCTTTAGCTGTGGGACCAAGACATGAAGCCACTGAAGCAGTCCCTCTCAACTGCGGGCCGGAAGATGTCCAGAATCGATCAGCTCGCTATGGTAAAACTGGTGTTCTTTGTGCATGGAGGGATATATGTTTGTCAGAACTGGGGTTATTGGTAGGATGACACGCTGGTAACGACAATTTTCGCTTTTGTAAATTATCTCATACTGGTAACATTGGTGTTCACTTTTGACAGTCTTATTCTCTATGGCAACTTCTTTGTTCGTGGGAAAATGTATGTTAGAGTATAAAAAAGTGTGACATGACATATTCCTAACGCTAACATCATATCAGCCTTTGCTGGGTATACTAGCCATTTTTCGTCCAAATCATAGACTAAAACTTCTATTTCTGTGATAACGTGCAATTAGCTTTTTGTTAGTGGGAGGACTAACTCTTCTGCGAGTGTCCGTCTGGGTTGTTACCACCGCTTTGCTCGTGAAGTCTGCCGCCAAGCAGTAATGTGCAAGCATTACTGTGTTCCGGTTTGATGAGCAGAGTAGCCAGTGAAATTACTGGGCTTATGAGACTTAATACCTAATGTCTCAGGGTAACGAGCGCACTGCAGTGCCGCGCAGGCCTTTGTGTTACAAAGTTCTGGGTGGCACTGCAATTGTTACGGGCCGGCGTTATGCTTACCATCAGGCAAACGACCAGATCGTCTCGTTACCAAATAACACAAAAAAAAGGAAGAAAAAAAGCTGTTTGAGTTGCACAAATCGCGTATAAAAGCTTGGGTGTGTGAATGTGTATGTTTGCATAGGACGGGATTTATACTAACAGAGGAATGCATATTATATTTCATAGAAATGTTTTACCTTAGATCATGTCATAACTTGTAATAAATGTCTCCTATACCTGTGTTAACTTTACTCATACTAATACGTACTTTGTGATTCAAAAGTGTAGTCGCCTGCGAAAAACACGCTTTGATCAGTTAATTATCAGCAAGTGTTCTATGTGTTGGGACTATTTTGTGAGAAAGAAAGAGAAGAGAAATAGTATATTATATATTATAGAAAGAGAAGAGAAATAGTAGTCTACTGTAGATCATAATCCATCACGCTGTTTCGTATTGAGTAGGTTCGCTTTTGGAGATGCTGCTTTCCAAAAGATACCATGTGCTTATATTTTATTGACGGTATAATTCCATTTATGTACGTCTGTTTCATAAGCTACAAGTATGAATCCGGGAAGACACACAGGTACACAATATACATACAACACGCAATGCTTTCAGATCCACTAAAATACCCGCATGGTTTGATAAGCTTTTTTTGGTTGTATAAGTTGTTTCAGCGGTGATTTGGGAATCATCTTTCATTGTTTGGGAAACTTTGTTTATTTGTAAATAGCCGGTAATGTATCTTAATAAATCTCTCTTAAACTGGTAGTTATTACTTTTACTTACAACGAAATTGATTCTGTGTTTAATTTAAACTACATGTCATTTCAATTATTATTAGTAACTTTTGGTGGTGATTACTTTGAATTTTGCTGCTGTACTCTCATCTCTAAGGGATGAGATATAGGACATAGAATTGTTTGGCTATTTTATAGCTTTTGACTATTTCATTTGAATCTAGAACAATCTTTAGTGTACTCTAAACAGTTTTATAGTACTTACACTTTTTTTATTAAATTTTTAGCTTCGTTTTTTCCCCGAAACTAAATATTTCAGCTACCTACTGAAGATATAAACATTACGTTATCAAAGTTGAGATTCATTTATTGACGCTTCACAATAGAGAAATGTAGCTCTAGCGCGAGAACAGTCAATTTAACTGGTGCCGGTATCTGTCGATTAAACCCATACCGTAACAGTCCTGCCCGGCGGTTCCAGGCGATAAAGTCCGGCGGGTTCAATGCCCGTGCAAAGCTGCGGCTCGCGCTGCTGACGGTGCGCGCGGCCGTGCGGCTGCGGCACCTGCCGCGCACCGCCGCGCGGGCGCTGCCGCTGCACGACGCCATGCGGGACCCGTACACCATGCGCGTGCTGAGAAAGGTAACCGTCTGCTGCCACTCGGAGAGAGTTGCTACTGTGCCTGTGGTAACGGGTGAGAGTGTGAGAAATGCTTGCTGTGTTTTTATCTGTGCCTATGGTAACCGGTGAGAGTGAGAGAAAGGCTTGATGCGCTTCTGTCTGTGCCTGTGGTAACGGTTGAGAATATGACAGATTCTTGCTGAGCTTGTGTCTGTGTCTGTGGTAATGGCTGAAAGTGAGAGAGATGTTTGCTGCGCTTCTATCCGTGCCTGAAGTAATGGCTAAGAGTGAGAAAGATGGTTGATGCGCCTCTGTCTATGCATGTGGTAACGGGTGGGAATATGAGAGACGCTTGCTGCGGTTGTGTCTGTGTCTGTGATAATTGAGAGTGAGAGAGATGCTGGCGGCGCTTCTATCTGTACCTGAGGTGGCTAAGAGTGAGAAAGATGGTTGATGCGCCTCTGTCTATGCCTGTGGTAACGGGTGGGAATATGAGAGACGCTTGTTGCGGTTGTGTCTGTGTCTGTGATAATTGAGAGTGAGAGAGATGCTGGCGGCGCTTCTGTTGACGTAGTAATGAAGGGCGTTGGAGAGTATTAACTGTCTGCACTGTGCGGTACTCGTTCCAAGATGTGACGGAAAACTAGAGCAGGTACTGACGCACTCGGTTGCTATGGTTTGTGAATGTAAGACAGAACCTCAAGTATTTTAATACCGTAACTATTTGTGCCCCGTGATTGCATTCGTAATTTATTCGTGTCCTCACATGATCAATGCATCACTTCACATTCACTGGGTGAAATACATTTTTCCGAAATTGAAAGTACCCTATGTGTACCATTTTCATTCAAATAAAAATATAAAAAAGTAACAAAAAATTTTCACTTACTATTACTACTATTTCACCTGATGTTAAGTGACGATGTGAGGTAATTCGAGCGTTCGAGGTAAATTAACCTAATACATATATGTATATAACAAATCAAGACTTTCTTCCGAGTGGAGCTGCGGAAACATCGACAGGTGCCTTACGACACATCACTTTGTAATTATTATTTGTATGTTATTTGCAGGTCATAGACGGCTGTGCTTTCCGCGTGTACGGACATTGGGTGAAAAAGGGTGAAGGGCAGAACCGGGCCGCGCTCTTTGAAAACATGCCCAAGACAGAGCTCAAGAGTCTGTATGTCAGCAATCTTAGCCGGTAGCTGCGGGCGAGCCACTAGTTGCCTGATGACTCAGGTACTAGCATCTGGTATATTCACTCACGACTCATTATAAATCAACTCGCTTTTCTCCCTTTCTCCCTCTTAGTGCGCAGACAATTTTTATTTCAAAAGTTGCTTTTCTGATAAACAACCAACAACAAACCATTCACAGAGGACATTTTTCAGTATTTCTTTTTCTGTGACTGGGCTGGTTGCTTTTCAACAGGGCTATTTTAGTTCACTCGGAATGATATCCGCCTCGGACTGTCTTGATTGTTTATATCTCGGAAACGCATCGCGACAGAGAAATATTGTCGGGATTATATCCGTGTTTATGCAGCTGAGTTGTCGAATCTAGACGGGAAACTTCTTTGAAGGGATGCAATTCCGAACAGTCCGACAGTCGCTTCCGTGACGGATATCATTCCGAGTGAATTAACATCACCCTGATGACATTGTTTTAAACGACCTGCTTTGTTTCCTTGGATTTCCAGGATTTGTTTCCTTCAGTTTAACAACTTCTGCTCTTAAAAATATATTATAATATATGTATATTGTACCCATCTAAAAATATCTTAACCAGTAGGGCTAACATGCGCACCGTGACAAAATTTTCTCGATGCTTATGTCGTGCATTTGTCTCATGTTCGCGAGAGAAAGAGCGAGACAAAACAGTAGACAAAATTTTGTCGTGGCGCGCATGTTAGCCCTGCAGATGTTTCAATGCGACTAGCGCCTGAAGCTTTTTTTGTTAATTAGTGGAGTGCTTGCGCCGCCATTTGATGCAATATCTTTTGATCATTAAATCATAAATTATGCCATCATCGTTGATACTCTTGAATAAAAATACTAAAAGGATATTATTTATGATAAGAAGTCGCTGCATAACTTCGGGTAAAAAAATTGCAATTGGCGATGAATGTCGTTCCTAAGTGATGATAGCCTTTACCTTCACAACAATTTTTGTTGCTTCATTGTTGATATCGATCTAGGAATTGGGAGTTTTTTTGCTAAATAGATGAATTTATAATAGGTACATCTTCCTAATCTTTAATATTATATTTTTTTTATGAAAATGGTAAAAAATTCTCAATATATTTAGCAATATCGCTTGCGTGGTGTTTTTTAACTTTTGCATGCTTTGTATGCCACTATAATACAACAAAATGCGTTTTTTTTTATCGTACATTAACTTATCACCGTTTCACTAACACTAAATAAAACCTAACCTGCATTCGGTGATCGTGGAAATGTGTTGCTTGTATGTGATTTTGTGAATATATTTTCAACTAGCTGGTGCATGCGGTTTCACCCGCGCGGAGTTATTGATTCATGGTTTTTTTTTTTCACGCGGAACCCTAATTATTTTTCTAAAATAAAAGTAGCCTAAGTTACTCCTTATAACATCAGCTATCTGCCAGTGAAAGTCCCGTCAAAATGGAATAAACAGACAGACATCATTTTTCATTCAGAGTTCATTTTTATTCAGAAAGTTTGTGTTTTAATTCTGGGTGTAGTGTGGAGAAATGCACATTTTGTAAATGCTTGTTTGAAATGCACGACTAATCTTGGTAACGTTATAAAATGTCTTTGGATTTGTAGTATTGATATATTGAAAATGAAGCCATGCCATTGGTGGGTCGTCTGTCATTCGTGAACAAAATTGACGAATCAACCAATGACGAGACGAATTACAATCTATTTACTCTTCAAAGATTTTTTATCGAGTTACTGAAAACGCTTCATTCATCGTTAGCAAGTGCTTGTTTTGGGTGGAGAAATTTGAAGTAAGTATTTTTTTTTTGTTTCTTTTGTTAACACTGGCTTTGTAGACTGCGCCAATTTTTTTTTCTGATATACTTCCGTACATTGCAAAAAATGTGTAGGAGTAAATGCATGTAATTTTATAGCTGCTTGCTTAAACCATATTTACCTACTTTGTTTAATTTTCATGACCTAGTAATGTGACGAGCAGGTAGTTCTCCTGATGATAACAATCACGCCTGACCATTAAATTTGCAGTGCTATCCTATTTTACATACTTAATAATTTTAAATAATAAAGCGTCGCGTGACTGCATTTTACTAATCTCTCAGAAATATCAGTTTTTACACCCTTACTTTAAAAAGCGGCTTCGCCCACGTCACCTAAGTTATTCGTTGTAACATCAGCTATCCGCCAGTGAAAGTCCCGTCAAAATCGGTCCAGCCGGTTCAGAGATTACCCGAAACAAAAAAACAGACAGACATACAAAAATTTAAAAAATGGTTGTTTTCTTGTATGTACCGTATATACTTCCATATTCATTTAGTAAAAAGCTGTTATTTTGATATTACAAACAGACTCTTTAATTTTATTTATTTGTATAGTTGTATAGATTATAAATAGACACTTCAATTTGATTTATTTGTCTAGATAGAAAGAAACTAAAAGCTTTTTTTTTGTCAATTACAGAGTCAAATGTACCAGGAACGCAGAGTTACTGAGGCTTACTCCGAATATGCCGCGGACCAGTGTGGGATAGCTATAGGATTGACTTTTCAACTGCGCTATGCGGCACCGCTGGCTTCAATTCAAACGCGTCGAGGATTATAACGTACCTATACCCTGTTCCATAATCTTAGATTTTTTTTTGTAAACAAAGAAATGTCACTGTCAAAGTGACAGTGACATACCAGTTGCCCAAAACATTTTTCACTTGTGAGAAATAATTTTGTTTCTATTTCCCCCGGCTTTGCCCACGTGCGGCACAATTATAACGTAACAAGAAATAACGAGAACGTAAGAACAAATAACGAGAATAAGCAACAACAAAAACTTAAACAAAATAACAAGATCTTTAACAACAGCACATACGCAGCAAGATACAAACTCGAGTCCGGAGATTGGAACAGATCAACAAACAGAAAAAGCAAATAGCGGCGATTGCAAAAAATGTTTCAAATCTCTGCTGTGTTCCCAGTCTAAGAAAAATAACTGCACGAAAAAAACTTCTTTTCATTATAGTCTTGTTTAAAATAACAATCTTGCAAAAAACGATCCATCTACGATTTTTCAATAATTCAAGTTTATCATGTTATAATTTAAAATCAATTAATAATAATGTCTATCATCAAATAATGGATTGCGCAGTTTTCTATCAATTTTTTCGTTCTGTCAACCCCTTTGTTTACATAAAATATCTAAGGTTTTGGAACAGCGTATAACCTAATATGTCACTACGCGAAACGTACATAATCATGACTTATGATCGTATGCTGCGTAATAACATAACATAACCTGCGGCGCGAGTACGGATCTTTTCGATAAAACATGACAGTCAAAATCGATAAAGTGGGTTTTATTCGATAAAATTGACAGTTAAAATCGATAAAGCTGGTTTTATCGATTTTAACTGTCAATTTTATCGAATTTTATTTATCGAAAAGATCCGTACTCGCGCCGCTGACCGCTGAAAGATGACAAATCCTCTGGCGCGTTATCGACGAACGCGAATGTCGTATAGACGCAGTTACATCTGTAGTGTGTAGTAATGCACCTTATTACTACGCACGTTAGTTCAATTGACATCATGTATTACAAGTAAATGTATGTGCGGATATTATGGAATCTAGTGCTATTTTGTTCGCGTTTTCATTCGATGAGTAATAACCACGGAGCGTGTGTAGAACTTTACAGGATGTGTGTGTACTAGGCTGGGATTCCCAGTGACGTTAACGGTAACCATCATAACAAACAAAGCTGTTGTTGTTAGTGGGAGGACTAACTCTTCTGCGAGTGTCCGTCTGGGTTGTTACCACCGCTTTGCTCGTGAAGTCTGCCGCCAAGCAGTAGTGTGCAAGCATTACTGTGTTCCGGTTTGATGAGCAGAGTATCCAGTGAAATTACTGGGCTTATGAGACTTAATACCTAATGTCTCAGGGTAACGAGCGCACTGCAGTGCCGCGCAGGCCTTTGTGTTTCAAAGTTCTGGGTGGCACTGCAATTGTTATGGGCCGGCGTTATGCTTACCATCAGGCAAACGACGAGCTCGTCTCGTTACCAAATAAAAAAAAAAACTATTTTTTTACTTTTTAATTATGTAGGACACAAATATATTCCCGTTGGTGGAACTGGGTGCGCTTTAGTAGTTCGATCTATTTACTATTTCACGGGGCTTGTACAACCAGATGCCACAGAAGCAAAAATACAGAATATTTAATTGCGGTGTAAGCACACATTTTTAAGTCGTTGAACAAAAGTGGTTAAGGGACAGAACACGGCGCGCTGCTATCTGGCTCGCGCATCTCAACAATTTTGAAGATAAACAATCACTTAATACAATTATGAAAAATCGCATTCGGTGAAGTTGCTGGCAATAACATTACAAAGGTACGGCAAAAGTATCATTCTGATCCGAACACGTTTTCATACATGAAAATGGGTGAAACACAAAATCCCATTTTTAGGTTTGAAAACTTGAATGTATCGAAATGAAATGTTTGTTTATCTTCAAAAATGATGAGATGCGCGAGCGAGATAGCGATGCATCAAATTCTGTCCCTAAATGCCACAGATAAATATTGTTACCTAATATTTGACTGTTTATAATCTTGTTCGTTCTATGCATAATATTCTGCTTGTTCCTGTTTATTTTTTAATATAAAGACTCTTATGAAAGTCGTTTGAAAACGCGAACGCTCGTAACGTTACGTTGTAAATCGTAACATATTTTATTTACCAAATTATGGTACAAATGTATGTCCTAAAAGCAATATTGCTGTTGATATCTAAGTTCAGAATAAAGAGATTTGTATCGTTTTTTTTATTAGTTGTGTTACCATCTAAGTTAGTTTAGTATTTATCATCTTAAATCTTAACGGTATTGTCTCTATTTATTGTTATTTAGGTGAGCTTGTACATATAAATAACAGAATCAGTCTTACCTCAAAAAATTTAAACACAATCCTAAACATGTGTTAAATAGGCGAAATCTGCGTCTCACTCTTAAACATGTCTTAGTCGCGAGTTTAAATAATTATAAACAATCACAAACCAAATTTAAGAAGTGTGTAAGCGTTGTCTAATTCATTTCAGACGTATTTCTTTTATACACTGTCTAGCTAAATAGTCGTCTAAAAGTGTTTTTTTGTGGTAAGATAGAATATGCAATTCTATATAAAGACATGCTCAAACAAGATTTTATTGACGAGGAGTTCATCCAATTTCACTCTGGAGGGCTGTTCGCAACGGTTATTTTCAAAATTTTCCTCACCAACGTCCTAAATCGATTAATAATCGACCCTGGTTGACTTTAAAAAGTAGCACGAAAATTGCAAACCAATTTATAAATTTTTTTTTTCTTCTTTCGTGGCCAGACACGTTTAGTGTATTTTGCCAATTTCAAGTTTAAAATTTTTAAAGTTAATGTCAATTTTCATCTCGAATTATTTAAAATTAATCGTTTTTAAAACAATTTGATATGTATATGGGCCATGATATCAACATTGGAGACCATAGAACAGCTGAAAACTTTTTTAACCGATTCCAGTATTTACTACTGTGGTTTCAAGTTACTACTGTTTTTTACCGTAGGTCAAGAAATAAATTAAAAAAAAAACAGTGATACGAGTTCTCTCATTAATATAAGGTTCACATTAGTTTAGTATTATTTAAAGTAGCTCATATTATGATCAAAATTTTTTAGTTGTAATAGACATAGCAATGTCTAGAGTTGGTTTGTGTGAGTTTTATAGTGAGAAAAACAGTAAAATATAGCAATAATTTACAATAATTTATTGTAAACGATTTGTGTTGTTATACAAGGTGCCTTCATGTTTTTGGTGCGCAATTATATATTATTTGATGTGTGCGAATTCGTACGAAATAAATATGAATATTTAAAGTTTTAAAATGTATGTAAGAGTAGCAATATTTTCAATTTTGTTTTTATGTAAAACGCAGTCAAAGTTATAGAATTAACGTCTTCAGTTACAAATTTTACTCTCAGACTATTTATAAAATCTTATTTTGAGTCTTCGAAAACAGGTATGTTAAAGTCTGGGTAGTTTTTTTGAATATTATTCTCTTAACTACAATTAGAATTTATAATTTATTTTTTACATTGTCAAGTGATACAAAATGTAAATGTAACGTACATAAAATGTATTTTAAATATAACTTAGTATGACAAATTATATGTATAGTTTTATTAGTACCAAGTATAAACACAGTACTAATAATTTATAATGTTCTTGGTGAAAATCCAAGTGTGTTTCGGGCATTGATAAAAAATGCCGACTTTCAGATCATAAATATATAAGTAACTGAGGTTTTTATTATTTTTAGATGCAGTTTTGTATACGAGAATTCATATCTCTAACGTGCCTTGGTTTTATATTACATAAACATTTTGTACGCACATAAGTTACCTAAGGTACCGCTTGCTCGTGAAGTCTGTCGCCAAGCAGTAGTGTGCAAGCATTACTGTGTTCCGGTTTGATGAGCAGAGTATCCAGCGAAATTACTGGGCTTATGAGACTTAATACCTAATGTCTCAGGGTAACGAGCGCACTGCAGTGCCGCGCAGGCCTTTGTGTTACAAAGTTCTGAGTGGCACTGCAATTGTTATGGGCTGGCGTTATGCTTACCATTAGGCAAACGACCAGCTCGTCTCGTTACCAAATAACATAAGAAAAAGGTAAATTAAAAAAGGATTCAGGCTGCATAGCTCAACCGTATTTAGCTAGAGGCTTGCGAACAATAAGACCCGTACTATACGAGCGGTTCTCCCGCCTCGGGAATAGATAGTTCTTACATGTGAAAAGTTACTATAAAACCGCGTCAAGTTATAGACCCATGATGCCACAGCAAAGGCTTTAAATTCACACTTACATACAAACATTTTGCGTTGGTGTTACAAATTGTGACGTGTTTTAACTGTATTAAGTCTATTGTCTGTGATCTGAATGTACTCTAGGTAAAGACAATGCAGCTTTTTGTTTCGTTAATTAGGTAGCTTAAGTATCTTATTGTAAATAAAAAATAAATATTTTAATGTGCGTTTTTTATTTCGTATTCACATGCAGATCGTTGTTGGTATTTGGTTTAATATACCTTACCTTATATACATACAAGCTATCCCAGCGTTGTCAGAGTGATGGACACCAGAGTGACAGCGAAACCGCTGCTGCTAACGACGTTGCGTTAAATACAAATTGTTCGGGCTCTAGCGGTATTCTATTTAAATTTCTGAAATTTTTGATGTTTCATATTATGCGTTATGAGTAGGTATGCATAGCTTGGCATGAAGCAAAACGCCTTGCGTCTCGACAAAGGGATTATGTGTATCCAATTCTATACAATCCTATCAGATTCCTTTGTAACAAAGACGTTTAAGGAAAAGGAAGCCAGTTATCTTTTTGCTACAGTATTTTAAGATCTAATAAGAATGTAGGTACTATGGCTAACTTTGAAATAATTCAATTATTCTATTCTACTTTTTCTCCGCGCCTGTACAATATCAGGTGGAATTCTTTGTTATTACGCAGCCCGGTAATCGTGTCACCCTCTAATCTTGCAGTGTCGACACAGAATACATAATAGTACGTGTCGACGCAATTACGTTCGGTACGCTTTATTACTATGTTGGGTTTCCCAAATCACCAACACACTATTCCGGCCCTTATCACATCCCACATTAACCTGCAATTTCCTATGCTTATGCCGCATCACGCCCTACATAAAAATAATATGCAATCTTCTATCACGACACTCGTCAAGCTTTCCAGGAAACGATGGTGCTTTCTTTTACAACGTTGAAACTATGCAAGATGACCTAATAAACGAGAAGAAAGGCCCATGAAATGTAATCAGCCCACTCGACCCCTCCTCGGCGGAGGAAGTGAAAGTCGGCCGTAGACTGCTAACTTACGCACGTGAGTCACTCGCCACTGCAGCTAATAGCCAACTTGCACGATTTTACTTACGCCGAAGTCGTACGAAGCGTATTATTTTCTATTAAAAAATTAGATAAACAATAGTTTAGCGTGCCGCGTCACCGGCCGGGCGGGGGCATGCATACGATCGCTGCAATGGCATCGATCGCGCACGCCCCGCGCTCCGTCCCGGTAGCGTAGCTTTCTATTGGAGCCATGTGCGAGTCACGTGACCGCCTCGCGCGGTCATTGGTTCACAGCGGCGGCCACGTGATGGGCGAGTCGCGCCGCGATTGGTCGGCGGCGGCGGCGGCCACGTGAGCGGCGGCCGTCGCGCGTGGCCAGTCGCGGCGTGACAGCGGGCGCGCTCGGACCGCGCGCGGCCGCGACATGAGCCTGCTTGACACGCTGCTCGAGGCGGCGCGGTACATCGAGCTGCAGGAGCTGCGCCTCCAGGCCGGTGAGTACTCGCCGCCGCCTTGACCTTGCGCGCGCCGCCCCGCCCCGCCCCGCGCGCCGCGCCAGCTCCGCACCGAGCCCCACGTAAACAAAGGAAGCCTGAAATTCACGTCCGCGCCGGCCCGCCACCGCCGCCCGTGTCCGCCGGTGCGCGCGTCCGCAGTATTCGCGAGATGGGAAAACTATGGAAAAATAACGTATTTACCTCGCGAGTGGGCGGCGTGTGTACGTGGAGCTGCGGCCGCGCATGACGCATCGGCGACGGCGCTCGCGCCCGGTCAGCTGATCCGAGCGGGCGGCGCGGGGGGGGGGGGGGGGCGCACGCAGGCCAGTGCGATGCGCCTCAAATGCATTGCCCACGTTTAGGGACTAATACACTTTCCGATCCGATCTCGTTTAACCGTGCGGAAACTGATGGTTCGTATGCCACCCGTAGGTCTACTGCGAGTTGACCGTCCGTGAAAGCTGCGGGCACGCTCGAAAGCTCCGCGTGGTAACTTCAGCAGAGCTGGTGCCGCGCCAACCACGGAAATTTGAAGTGTTTACTTGCGAAAAAGTGGCACAAGGCACGGTTGCGTAACGGTGCGTGCCGGTACCTCTCTGCCGGCCATTGTTCCTGCGCTAGCCGATGAACTCATTGTCTCGCTGCATTATCGAAACCACCGATAAACGCGAGTTTACAACCAATTTACATTGCGCCACAGCCTGTACAACAGTTAATACGAGCGCGACGCGTCAAACGGTACGGCTGAGGTTTTAATAGTGCTTTCTCTCTCCCGCATAGGTACAATTGAAGTCCGAAAGTATCGTGTAAACAAATAACATGACTTGGTTATTTCTGGCAGTCGGTTCTCGCATAGCATTTATAACTCTGTTCCCTTAAAATGTCTCGAGACAACATCCCATGTATGTTTTGTCAGTTTCGCAGATATATTTCATAATTTAATTTGGCATGGAGTATAATATTCATTTTTGTCATCTCGCATAAGTATTCATTTTTCATAAACAAATGAAATGATGGCAACGGGGTGGATGTGTTCTATTTTTATTGACATGTTTGCGGTTGATATGTAGCCATGTCCAAATCCAAGAAAATACTTTACTTTCAACAATCTTTGTCGCCAGTGACATGCAGTCGATGCCGGAAGTTTCGGATACGAAGTACGTACGTACGTGTAGCATGACTACGTTACTAACCTAACCACTACACGTTGGCGACGTAGAAATAGGAACTTGACAGGCGATGCAGCATGCTTAAATTCTTTACCGCCCTCATCAGTGCGAAGTGCTTGATGTATCTGTGTGTATTAATAAAAAAGTACTCAAATGCTTTATGTACAGTCGAGGTCATATATCTGTGACATTACATTTAAGAGTTAAAAAATATGTTTGCATTTAAATAAGTTGACATACTATGTGATAAATACTGGTTGATACATTTTTTTTATGTTATTTGGTAACGAGACGAGCTGGTCGTTTGCCTGATGGTAAGCATAACGCCGGCCCATAACAATTGCAGTGCCACCCAGAACAATGAAACACAAAGGCCTGCGCGGCACTGCAGTGCGCTCGTTACCCTGAGACATTAGATATTAAGTCTCATAAGCCCAGTAATTTCACTGGATACTCTGCTCATCAAACCGGAACACAGTAATGCTTGCACACTACTGCTTGGCGGCAGACTTAACGAGCAAAGCGGTGGTAACAACCCAGACGGACACTCGCAAAAGAGTTAGTCCTCCCACTAACAAACATGACAGCTTCATCTTTTCACTCAATCCTCCATAGTTGTGTAGGTATACGACTTTTCTGTGATAGAATAATTGGCATATTTTGTGACATACATTTGTTTATATCACATGTTACAGGATAATATAACTCTCAAATGTAAACATATCTGTCGACTGTACTTGGACTGTCTTGTCATAGATTCCAAAAGGAATACTCCAAAATATCTATCATCTACTTAGGTAGGTATATGTTTTGACTACCTACTAGACTTACTTTCTCTCGTAGACACAGTATTATCTTCAAAAACCAACCATCCAATGAAGACTGTCTCGGGATGGTTTTATTTACTTATCAGCAAATAATGAAATTATAAAAACCAAAAACGACTCATTCAAAACGATACCTTTAGAACTTTAGCCTTTTTGTACTGAATATAGCGTACACACACGTAATAATAGGCAAGGATAGTGGAATGTGGGACTCCGATGAACTTCACAAGATGGGTATCACCCCAATCGTACACTCCTTTCGTGTCAAGTTCAATCGATCAACTATAGCTTCTCTCAAAGACAGCATCTGAGCACCGCCAGTTCTTGAATTGGATATGAATCTCTACGAATGAGCTATCATCGCAGCGTACTTAAATGTCAAGAACTTTTAATTTTTAAATGGTAAAATGAAATTTTTACGGGAATTCCGGAACATTTCAAGCGGTTGGCGAGCAAGTCGCACGACGGGCAACTAGTATACAGTACCTCTACTAGAAATTAGTAGGGTTGAAATACCTAAACGATGATGACTTACCTACTCTCGGATACGTTAAAACTGGGCTAAGTATACAGACGGCTTCGTTACCCAATACTTCACGATTAGAACCTCATATTGTAGGCTGCGGTACGTACTACATATTAATTTGCCTTGTACTACTTGTAACAACGCCGTGGAATAAAAACTTGAGTTCTCCGACTATCGATAGCTGGTGGTGCAAAGTAAAAATGCGTTCTTGAACTATCCTAATACCGTCACTGCGGCGCAAGTACGGATCTTTTTGATCGGTAAAATTGACAGAACAAATCGATAAAGTGGGTTTTGTCGACCTTTTATATAGTTTATCGAATCTCGATACAATCGACAAAAGTTATCGAATAGCTAGGTCGAATCCATAGAGAATATAGAGCTATTACAAAACTTTACGATCAGACTTCAGTGCTCGCAACATTCGATAAATTTATCGGGTTTTTCGATTCGACAAATTTATCGAACCGACTTCCGTACTTGCGCCGCTGATTGGCGTTCAGGGTAAACCACTATGTTCGCTTATGCGTCCATCCGTCACATTATTATCATAAATTGTTATCTCATTAGACATAGAAAGTTAGCAGAAAGTTAGAAAAGTAACTTTGAGGAAATTGCGGCTCAAACATTTGAGAAGCAGACCTTGTTAGATTTCGAATTATAGGGGCGCTGCCTTACCGAAGCATCTAAAGATTCGAAAAGAATTAAGGCGCTACCCGAAGCCAATGACATTCATCATTCTGTCCTCTTTGCACACACTGCCGATTTGCGTTAATGTAAAAGAGAAGGAAGACCGCGCGGGCCATAACATCCAAAAAAAACGTAATTACTTCAAAATTAGACGCCTAATCGAAAATGTACCACAACCAAGTTTTTTGCCATTATATAACACGTAAGTCTTGTTAATTATGTTACAGTATTGAGTTTGAAGAGATTTTATATATACACTTGTAGTAGCACGCATAATGTCGCCTTGTCTATGCACTAAGTTCAGAGAGAGAAAAAAAATATATGTAGGCAGACCGCACAATTTCACTATTTCGTGCGGTCGGCCGGTTCTTCATTCACGTTGCAGTGCTCCGCCGCGTCGCACTACAAAGTTGGTTTTTCTAAGTTTCTCCGTGTTAACAAGTTTTTTCGTCAAAATCAAGATGCCGAAGAGGAAACATAACGACGAGTGGGAATAATTGTAAGTAATTTGCACAATTACCGATAACTATCGATTGCATATGAGGTTTCACGTTCCAACGATTCGAGTTCTTACTTAACCCATTTTTTTACTCGAGTTCACGATGCAACGCCACGAGTTCATCTTACTCGCTGTATACCTATGCGTACTTAATACGCCATCCATATAGCAACCTGTTGAGGTTATCCTATAATAATAATATGAAACGACCCGAAAGGTAACATTCTAACTAATTAAGTAATTTGCAATTTGTTCGGTCCACGTTTGAGTTGTCACTTACTGATAATAATGCATACGAGGTTTAACGTTCCAACGATTCGAGTTGTTACTTAACCTACTTTTTACTCGAGTTCATCTTACTCGCTGTATACCTATGCGTACCTAATACGCCATGCATATAGCAACCTGTTGAGGTTATTCTATAATAATAATATGAAACGACCCGAAAGGTAACATTTTAACTATTTAAGTTAAGTTCTAATGTTCACGTTTCAACGATTGGAGTTGTCACTTAACGATAATAATGCATACGAGGTTTAACGTTCCAACGATTCAAGTTGTTACTTAACCTACTTCTTACTCGAGTTCATTTTACTCGCTGTATAACTATGCGTACCTAATACGCCATTCATATAGCAATCTGTTGAGGTTATCTATAATAATAAAAAGATGAAACGACCCGAAAGGTAACATTTTAACTATTTAAGTAATTTGCAATTTCTTCGGTTCACGTTTGAGTTGTCACTTAAATACATACGATGTTTAACGTTCCAACGGTTCAAGTTGTTACTTAACCTATTTTTTACTCGAGTTCATCTTACTCGCTGTATACCTATGCGTACCTAATACGCCATGCATGTAGCAACCTGTTGAGGTTGTCCTATAATAATAATATGAAACGAACCGGAAGGTAACATTTTAACTATATAAGTTAAGTTCTAATGTTCACGTTTCAACAATTCGAGTTGCCACTTACCGATAATAATGTATAAGAGGTTTCACGTTCCAACGATTCGAGTTGTTACTTAACCTATTTTTTACTCGAGTTCACGATGCAACGCCACGAGTTCTTCTTACTCGCTGTATACCTATGCGTACCTAATACGCCATGCATATAGCAACTTGTTGAAGTTATCCTATGATAATAATATGAAGGTATACGTATAATTACGTATATTAGACACAAATTTGCAATTTGCTGTTAATGTTGAAAACGAAAATCAAGAGCTACGCGAACCAAGACCGTCGACTAGCGCGTTACACGCGAGTTCCGATCGTTCGCTGGATATAGCCAACGTGACAATACTGGAGGATGTATCTCCACCACCAGTGATTAAAGGTGCTTCCAGCAGTGAGGATGTTCCACGAACAGAACCAAGCTAAGGCCAAATTAGCAGCGGTATTGCTAGTCTTGACGAGCCTATAAGACTCTTCTTAGTAAGGATAATAAAGATCCAACTGTTCTAAAGCTGCTGATTGATGCTGGGCGCATCATCTGTGACACACAACTCAGTGAGTCAATAACGAGGCGAAATTTCATATTGGCTGTACTAAAGAAGGACTTGAAAGATCAGATGCTGCTCACGATAATAGATAGTTTTCTTGTAGCCAAGAACTAGCCGAAACTTTAAAGACCGCAAAAGCGATCAATAAAACAGGTGTGGATCTCAAAGCTTCCACCTCTAACAAGACTACTGCTACAAAACCAAAGCATCAAGTCGTTAACAGAAATTGAAACGGGAAGGCTCCGGTTCAAAACCACAGACAGCAGCCATCGGCGCCCTCAAAGATGAAGGAGTCTGCACCTCAGAGGCAACAGCACTCGCCATCATCGAGGACATCGCGACCGAACTTCAGTCGCGGCCGCCGCTAGACAATACGGTAAATTACGCCGGTAGACTATCTGTTTTTTACAACCAATGGTCACAAATAACCGCAGATAAAATAATTTTATCGTGGATACGTGGTTATGAAATTCCGTTCACTGAAACTCCATATCAGCATTGTATACCTCAACCCCGAAATTATGCACACTCAGAAAAACTTGAATTTGATCAAGCTATACATAATTTAATTTCTATAGGTGCTATACCTCACTGTGAGCCCTGTGAGGATATCCAATATCTTTTTACCCAAACCGAACGGAAAAGCACGCTTTATCCTAAATTTGAAAAAGCTAAACGAGTTCATTCAACATGTTCATTTGAATTAGAAGATTTTAGAATAATGATCAAACTAATCTCAAGATGTTGTCTCAAGTCAACTATTGATCTCAAAGACGCATATTATTAAGTGAAAGTTCATGATAACTCTAAAAAATATTCAAGATTTAGTTTGAACGGTAACTTGTATGAATTTAATGCCCTACCGTTTGGTGTCAATACGGCACCTTTTGTCTTCACAAAAATAATGAAAACGGTGGTCAGAATGCCACGCTGTGCTGATTATTTATCGGCAATATATCTTAACGATACCTGTCTAATATCACATAGCTATAGCGAATGTATGGATAACATTACAAAAATGAAAATTATATACATGAATTTGCCTGTAAGTTTACAGTCAGATTTCGATTGGTGGATTAAATCTATCGAAAATCCAAAAAATCAAATTAAATTTGACGAATTCAGATGCTTCGACTATGGGGGGTTGGGGGATAGCCTGTGCGGGAAAAACGGCAAGCGGTAGCTGAAGTCGGGAAGAAAGAAAACTTCACATTCATAAGATTAAAAATTTGTCTAGAGGATTTATCCAATTGTCATATTATCTTGCGAATAGATAATACAACTGCGATTTTTTACATTAATCGTATGGGAGGAATCCAATTCCCCCATCTCACAAACTGACCAAAGATATACGACAATGGTGTGAAGCGCGAATTCTATTTATAACAGCGCTATACATTCCATCTACAGAAAATACTATAGCAGATACTAAATCAAGGTGTATTCACCCGGATATTGAATGGGAACTATCTGATCTTGCCTTTCAGCAAATAATTAACAATTTCGGGCTACCAGAGATTGACATGATTGCTAGTTGAATAAATAAAAAATGTCCTGTATACATATCATGGCACAAAGACCCTGATGCTTGACGCTTTCTCTGTGAATTGGTCAAAATTGTATAAAAATACCATGAACCAGGAACCCGTAAAAACGGGTTCCCTTCCTTCTCAACAATTTTAAAAAAACATTGATGAAAATTATTAGCGACAAAGCTAAGTGCATACTGGTCGGGCCAACATGGCCAGCTGAACCTTGGTATCCCCTATTTAACCAGTTTTTTACAAACTAAACCACTGGTTTTTTCAAACTTCTGAGGACCTAATAATCTCTCATTCCAGTTTCTGCCAGATCCAGCGGCAGATTACCCTGGATGCCGGAGTATTGTGCGGGAGTCTCTAATAAGAAAACTCCCTCCCGGGTCTTTAGACACATTAATAGCGTCTCTGTCAGATAATTAAATTAAGTAATATGATACTTACACATTCCAGTTATTATTCATGTTTTAACAGAGTTATTTCAATCCGGAGCGCTATACGGCACTCTAAATGGGTTTACACCTTCCTTAGTATTAGGAAGTCAGATAAGCACAGACGACTGTGTTTTAAGGGTATATTTAGGCTTCACCCTCCCTTACCCAAGTATGAATCCACTGGGATACTACATTAGTAATTGAAACTCTAGCCACTTGGATTCCTAATTAATCTCATTCTTTAGAAAAAATCACTAAAGAAGCTAGTTACCCTGCTGGCGCTGGTAACAGCGCATAGAGTACAAACTATTTCAAAAATAGATATCCGAAATTTTGAAAATTGGCGGAATGATATTTCCATTAGGATCCCTGACTTAATAAAAACGTCAAGTGTAAACGCAACTCAGCCAACGCTGATGCTGCCAATTTTTCGAGACAGACCTGACATAGGTCCGGCTTAATTATTAACGGATTATCTAAAAGTAATGTAGCGGCATTACGTGATCATCACACCTCTATTTTTATTTCTATAAAAAACCATATAATAAAGTTTCTCCCCAAACACTTAGCAGATGGATAAAGAGTATACGTTGTGGGTCTGTGGAATAGATATCACACAGTACTCTGCACATAGTACTAGACACCTCAAAAGCTCATAAGCTCGGTGTGAATTTGGATGTTATCAGGAAGACTGCCGGTTGGTCCGGCGGCTCTACAATATTTGCCAAGTTTTATAACAGGCATATAACAGACAGCATATACAGAATCAAATCATTGTTTTGCTAGAAGTAAAATTGATTGATTTATGCTAAAATTTACTGTAGCTATTATGTTAATAGTTTATTTAAGAAACATTACCTTTTAATTGAGTGATTAAGTACATTTATTATGTCATTTATTGAAGAAATATTAAATATATTTACTTCTGTAATACTTTCAACTGAAATAGATATTTCACAACTTCTCTCAACATCTACAAGTGTATATATAAAATCTCTTCAAACTCAATACTGTAACATAATTTAATGATTAAACGAACTTACCTATAAGTTAAGTTCTATCATAATTATGTGAAGTAGTGAGTTTGAAGAGATAGCATCCCGCCCACCCAGATTACCTATTTCATAGGTCCCGAATAGTGAAATATCTACTTGAACTGATAAGCTCTGAACTAAATGAAGAACCGGCCGACCGCACGAAATAGTGAAATTGTGCGGTCTGCCTACATATATTTTTTTTCTCTCTCTGAACTTAGTGCATAGACAAGGCGACATTATGCGTGCTACTACAAGTGTATATATAAAATCTCTTCAAACTCACTACTTCACATAATTATGATAGAACTTAACTTATAGGTAAGTTCGTTTAATCATTAAATTTTATCAATATACATTTATAAATCACGGAGATATTTCATTGCAAACTATACAAAATAATTTTAAGAGGTAACATAGTCATTTTTTTGACAATGACGCCTTGTTAGATGTTATACCTCCAAGCAAGGAGCAAGAATTATGTCCTGAGGAGTATATGATTGTAAAAGTTTTTTGAGAATAACAAGCGCAATGCAAACCAGACTGCAATACAAAGCTCTGGATGTTGTTCTAACCACCAGGCTGAAATTTACTATTAAATTTATATCTTATTCAACAAATATATTTAAGCAACGCCATAGATATGTACATACGTAGGTCTGCGGTGCTGCCATCTCGGAACACAATAAAATCATAGTATCAGTGACATATTACATTGTACAACCTACTTTTTATCTCCGCACTTACAATACAAAAAGGTCAAGAGATCACGCAAAAGTATAACAGTCATGAGTACTTATTGTTCACAATAACAATAAATAACAAAGGATTATTATTTCATAGTTCATGAAATATACACAATAAAATTAATAAAGGACCAGACTTGAACGCGAGTAAGTAGTAATAACGCTATGGAAAATATTTTTTGGCATAATTGGCATCTTAAGCTTGAATACAATTATTTCTGAAGAACAAGAACGTTCCAAGACAGTAATAATAATATGATATTCTTGGTGTGTTATTAACAAAGAATGGGGCTGAAAAAATTGAAGTTATATTTTAGTCACATTTTTTTTACCTGACTACGACGAAGCCAAAGCGTGAGTTATGTTTGAGTTATGATTGAAGATTTGAAGCGTGTGTATTTTCATCTATCCCCAGTGCCTAAACTACTAATTCTATTATTCATTTGCATATTACATCCTAGTATTATTTTCAAAAAGAAAAAATGGCTTCAGAACAAAAAAAAATTGTAATAAACATCTACTATATATCACATTCATCGGAATCTATATGAAAGGTATCATAGAGCTTTACAAGAATTACAAGTCGGTTACAAAAATATAAGTATTATATGTGTGGCAAAAAAATTTGATGTAAAACAATATGGCTGATTTGTTAAACCTATAAACTCTGGCCATAAAACATTAGGGAGACTTACTGTCATAGCATAGGTACCTACACTTAGAGTCGCTTAATGATTACTTAAGCAAGTCCTTAATGTAGATTTACAAAAGAAACCTACACTAAGGACTCTCTTGAGCAATCATTAAATAACTGAGTGCGGCAGTTAGTGCGTGTAAAATTGACGAATGTTAATGAAGCCAAAAATATATGAATACAGGATGCCGGATTGAAGGATTATGATAATCGTAATAACAGAAATGTTATAGAATTTCCTCAAGAGTATATATTTTTATTAATGTTATAGAATTTCCTTATATATTTTTTGGAAAGCTTATGCTAGACCGCAAACACGATGACCTTGAATCCAAAATCAACTATAGTTATTAAGTGATAAATTCTCTACGTCGTCTAAATCCACGGCTGATGACCTTTCCTACCAGGCGTTTCCCCATATTTTTCATTATAGCTTAATGAAGCCAATATGGATCTTGCCAGAGCACTTGTTTGAGAACATTGGTTTTCCTTCTCTTGGTGTTAAATAAGTCCTCGGGGATTTTGCTCATTTTGAATCTGGATCCAACTATTTCCTAGCATGCGACGGCTACAGAAGGACCACATATTTAGGACCTCAACATTCTCCAGAGGGTATTTTTTTTTTGTTATTGGTAACAAGACGAGCTGGTCGTTTGCCTGATGGTAAGCATAACGCCGGCCCATAACAATTGCAAAGCCACTGAGAACTTTGAAACACAAAGGCCTGCGCGGCACTGCAGTGCGCTCGTTACCCTGAGACATTAGGTATTAAGTCTCATAAGCCCAGTAATTTCACTGGCTACTTTGCTCATCAAACCGGAACACAGTAATGCTTGCACACTACTGCTTGGCGGCAGACTTCACTCACAAAGCGGTGGTACTAACCCAGACGGTCACTCGCAGAAGAGTTAGTCTTCCCACTAACAAATTTTTGGTTTTGATTGGTAGGTACTGCATACCAATCGGTACAAAAGCGCGATTGATTCGTTTTTAAATCAATCATATTTCATAGAAATCCTGGTGTGCCATTTAAAACTAAAACCAAAATTCAGAAAGACTTGTATTCAAACTTCTTTGTGACTAACTATTAACACGTGATACAGATATGGCGTTGTCTAATTTTTTAATTTTATGTCGTATTAGAATCGCAGCCATTGTAATAATATTTATTTCGTGTTGGATAATACCATCGGACAAAAGAGAATAAACGAAATGAATAGCTATTTATATTGAACTACTAACGAACTGTATCGCCAGCGCCTCTTTACCAGCGTTACAAACATCATTCCAATAGAAAGTATATGCAGTTTCACCGCGCTGCTCGGTGATAGAGCCGTTATCATGTTTGCTTTACCACTTATCAGTGGCCGACCAATACTGCCTACCCTATAACGACGTACCTACTCCTAAAAAGCGTATTTGTCACCAAATCCATCGTGTTTTTTATATAACCAGTAATCCACCTGTGCATAGTCTGACAAAGATTTTAATGAAGGAAGAGGCCACATGAATGAACGTAGAGGTCACTATTTGCCGTGTTTAATAAGATCAAAGTAATTCTTAAATTAAGAATTAAGGTAATCGACCAATGCATAAGTTACAGGATTATGGTCTGCTTCAGTCTCGTGTTATTTGTAAGTGAGGGCAGCAAGCAAAATGCTCGGCGACATCGTCGGACAATTCTCATATATTTCTTCAATATATGCCGTCACATGGCGCTTCATTTGTTACCTAGTTTATTCTTGACTTTGACTTAGGCTGAGATTCAGAGACGAATCTAAGCGTGGACTCACGCTTCCATACGTCAAAATTCTATACAGTTTTGTCATATGGAAGCCAAAGTCTACGCTTAGAATCGTCTCTGAGTCTTAGCCTAAGGCTGAGATTCAGAGACGAATCTAAGCGTGGACTCACGCTTCCATACGTCAAAATTCTATACAGTTTTGACATATGGAAGCCAAAGTCTACGCTTAGAATCGTCTCTGAATCTTAGCCTAAGACTCTTTGTCTCCCTTAGATACTCATTATCAACATACATCAATTCCTTAATAAGGATCAGTCATGTGTGGTTCAAACACGAACATTGTTCGACGTTATTTATAAAGAACATCTCTTCTATAACATGTTATGTCACGGCGCATGTCACCGGCACGTGGCGGATTATGCAAGCCATACTTACTGAAGCTTACCTACAGGCTATTATATCGAGTCACATGTAACCATGACAATCGCTAATGAACACAATATTATGTGATAATTATTATGTGTCTGATTTTCCCTGTGTGCTTTTGTTTATGGTATTATTTAACTATTTGTTTGGTATTAGGGTATTTTGTTCGCCTGTCTACTATGATTTTTAGTACTGCTATATCTTTTCCAAGCATATTTCAGGGTTCCGGCAGTCGTGCTTGAGGGGCTGTTACCGTTCTTAGCGTAGCATATTGACCAACATTGACCATATCACTTAGATCAGTTAAGGTAGTGGTCAACTCTCATGAGAATAATTGAAAAGGAAGATCATGTTCCTATTATTTCGTTGCAGTATTCTAAATAAATGCAATTTAATTTCAAATAGCAAATGCTTGCAAAATCATTTATGCGATTTAAACGATACGGTTCTTTTTGAAACCCACATGCAGAACAGTTTAGCCGCTGTTCTTTAGTTGGCTATATAAAGGATTATGGACTAGGGTCGCTGTAGGAGCAACCTAGTCAGTGGGACTTCATCCTGCGGAAGTTACAAAGTCAAAATGTAACCGTTGTGCCTTTGCTATCTGTCAAACCATGCACAGATCTATTTGATACAAAGCCCCTTATCTTCGACACCCTAGACATACGAGTAATATGACATCTATGAGAATTTCCTCTTTCCTTCGATAAGTAGATTTTTCACTATCCTCTAGAGCAGCGGTTCTCAATCTTTTTTGGTGACGGAACCCTTTTGGAAACGAAATACTTGACGGAACCCTACACAATAAAACAATAGTTTTTATTAAAAGTGTATTCTTTATTAATAAGCATAATTAAAGTACCATGAATTCTTTTCTAAATTCTTGCGGAACCCCTACAGGGGGGTATCGCGGAACCCTAGGGTTCCGCGGAACACACTTTGAGTATCGCTGGTCTAGAGTAACTGAATAAGTACTGGTTAAAACGCATTTCTAAGGACTATCGAAAGAAACAACGGTGTAGCTAATACGTATGTTTTAAAAAAAATTATAATTTGTGTCTGGGTGTTGTGGGAAATAGTTACGCGTGGCTTGTCGTGTCTCAGACTTCCGCCATTGCTTAACGGCAGTTGTTTACAACAGTCAGGATTGAAGGCTTCACGTGCCCTTCGAAGCACAGAGCGGAGAAGTGTAGTACTAGTTACTACTTAATTAGACCAGTGATTGTAAAAAATCGAAAGATTATTAGAAATCTATACAAACAAATAAAATTGAATTGTCTGTTTGTAATATTAAAATAATAGCTTTTTACCAAATGCATATGAAAGTGTATACGGTACAAATAACAAAACAACCATTTTTAAAATTTTTGTCTGTCTTGTCTGTCTGTTTGTTCCGGGTAATCTCCGAAACGGCTGGGCCGATTTTGACGGGACTTTCACTGGGGGATAGCTGATGTTATAAGGAGTTACTGAGGTTACTTTTATTTTAGAAAAAGATAATTATTTTTTGAAAAAAAATTGATCCCATGAAATCCAATATCTCCGTGCAGATAAAACCGCGGGCAGCAGCTAGTCGTACTATATAATCTTTATAATATGTCTCTACTGGATGCCAATAGTCTAATTTAGTCCGTGTTTGAACATCACCACAGTATTACAATCCATACACTCTCAAATGTATCCCATAAGCACCTTTTAACAAGTTGAGATGTTCACTGATGTCAGCGTGGTTCCAAACAAAAACCATTCACACAGTAAATTAATTCACAGAGTACACAATAACAAGTGCATTGTCGTAGTAGCTCCATATTACTCATCAAAGAAGCTTACGAACATAGTGTAGGTGTTTACTAACGAAACAAATACATGACCATGTGTTCGCCAATACTATACAATATCAAGTTGTAAGTGCAGTTGCGAACTGCAATCTATTTTGATTCTTACCGTTTTGCTTTAAAGCCGATGAATTAATGCACTTATTACTTTCTTACTTCAGCACAGTTTTCAGTACGCAATTTCTCGCGGCGAGACTTGTGTACGTTCGAGTTTACTGCGGTTTTGCAGATAAGAATTATATTATTAAACAGTTACCTATGTATTTTCCGTCAAACGTCAGTATTACTGTGTCACATTTTAAAGTGCACTATTGCCTGATGCGCCAGTAAAATTCTGGGCATGAATAAAAAGTAATGTACCTAAGTATCAGTATTTTTAATTAATATTAAGAACTTTGTGGCACATGATAATGTAAACGGTGTCAATGTATCTTGTTTACGAGTGGGTAAGTTGTTTATAAAGGAAAATTCAATTGCCATTCTGATAACTTGTGAGGCGGCACAAATACTGGCACTATTTGAGAACTGCTCGAATAAAATTTAAGCCCCACTCTCTAAGCTCCAATTGAAAATTCTGCGTAAGTAGAACTAGCATTATATCAACATAGAATTATACGTTATTCTAACATTATACGTTTTGAAAAAAATATTGGCCAGTAAGGTAATAGGTAAGGCAATATAACTCACCTCAACAAACAAATGCCAAACGAACATCTTACGTCATATAAGAAAAGTGCCTCAAGTTCTGTTCTGTGCATATCGTACTTTATGCCTACGTGCCACCTGCTACGAAATAATGCTATGAAATTGTTTTGTTGCTTCAATCTATTTCGCTGGCGTAATAGACAAACATGTCATCAACATAAGTACACGCAATATCTCGAGAGCTATAAACGCTCTAGGTAACGATCTAGTAGGTATTTACTCTTGCTCGAGACATTCAGATAATTCACGCTATATGCTCTCATATAGTGCGAATCAGAGGCGTATTAATACTGCAGCTAAATAGCTTCACTTAAAAGATTTTTTAGCAACAAAGTTGAGCTTCAGGCACTGGTAATGATATATGTCATTGTTCATCATATTACCGATAATGTTGTTGTAATCAAAACAAGTTTGTAACAAATTTACTCGATACAAAAGATGACAAAGTAACCTTCTCAAAATAAGTTTGAAATATCTTTGTTATTCATAAATGTATATCGAAAAAATTAACAAGACTTACGTATTATATAATGACAAAAAACTTAGTTGTGGTACATATTCGATTAGTCATCTAATTTTGAGGTAATCACGCTTTTGGATTTTTGGAGATTTGGACGCTCATGGATTTTTGCTCAATTTTTACGCGCGCGGTCTTTTTTCTCTTTTACATCAATGCAAACTGACAGTAGGGTGAATCACCCAAACGTCAGCACTGCACCAAATAACGGCACCTTGGCGAAAAAGTGCAAACCATATATTACTGTGTATGGTTCTTACATTGCCAATTGGAAAATAATACGACAGAATTCATCTTTTTAACAATAGCAAAGTTTTTAATACGAAAAGGCTAAAAATGGCGCCAACAAAGTGATTCAAAGAAGTCGTTCTGCAGTTATTGTAATTTTGCGGCCATTTTGAATGAACGACGGTAAGATCTTACCTGCTTAAAATTAAAATTATATTTGTAGTGATTAGATGATTTTAATGAAATTGTATTTATTAAGTGTTTTATAAGTATGAAGACCCTTTTTAGAATAAAACATTTAAAGCTTTCTGTTAACTAATTGCTAGAAAGAGGATGCCAACAATTGGGTACAATTTTTTTAGATTTTCTAATTTATCAGCACCCATGTTGATATGTGGGTTTAAGAGGCTACAGCTCGCCATACTTTCCATATAAACGCTCGTACGCGATTACAGTGTCCTAAAAAATGTTTCTTTAGAAGTTTTGAGCAAATAGGTATCATGTACTCTATATCTAGGATTCCGTGGGAGCAAAAATTTAAAATTTTGAGATTCCAACTCAGCACAAGCCTTCAAAAATCAGCTTTTTTGGACAAATGTTACCTTGACTTTAGCCGTTCACAGTGTTCTCATAAATGTAAAATTCAACAAAACACTTCCATACAATCCATGGACATGTAATGGAGATTCTAAATAACAAACATTTATTTCACAAACTTGTAAGGCATTTTCAAAAACACGTATTTCCTGGAAAACGTTTTAGGAAATTACCTCGCACTAATTGTCTTCGGAAATTTTCTTTGGAAATTTATTTCAAAATTTTCAGAATGCGAACCGAAGCCTCTGGCGTTGTCTCTCCTTTTTCCGTAATGCCTGTTTTTCTTCGATGAACAAAAAAGCCTTTAGGCCAATTTTAACATGTAGCAATTAATTACTTATTAATTATTTTTAATTATTAATTAAATGTAGGTATTAAAATTAAGGCGCCGCTTCATGACCCGCCTAACGCAAAAATCCTAGAACGCAAAAATGGCCTTAAGGCGCACTAATGTGCGTGGTACTTTCCTAAAACGTGTTCCAGGAAATACGTGTTTTTGAAAATGCCTTACAAGTTTGTGAAAAAAATGTTTGTTATTTAGAATCTCCTTTACATGTCCAAGGATTATATGGAAGTGTTTTGTTGAATTTTACATTCATGAGAACACTGAACGGCCAAAATCAAGGTAAAATTGGTCCAAAAAGGCTGATTTTTGAAGGCTTGTACTGAGTTGGAATCTCAAAAATTTACATGTTTGCTCCCACGGAATCCTAGATATAGAGCACATGATACCTATTTGCTCAAAACATCTAAAGAAAAATTTATTAGGACACTATAATCGTGTACGAGCGTTTGTATGGAAAGTATGGCGAGCTGTAGCCTCTTAATGTAGGACGGATGACCTTGTCAAAACCGCGGGGAACCGTTGTATGCAAGAGGCGAGTAGCCGATCCAAGCGACGTTCTATTCGGGAGGCCTATGTTCAGCAGTGGACGTCTTCCGGCTGATGATGATGACGATTCATCATGATGATGATGAATTGGATTCACCTGAACCCGATTTCTAACTTGAGCTCTCTTTTCGCGCAAAAATTAGATTACAAAAACAAGAAAAGAAGAAAAAAGTGACAAAGATTAGTAAGACAAAAGTAAATTACTGAAAAAAACTGAAATAAAAAGAGTTTTAACTGTAACTTGTTACGGATATATTTTCTTGGAATACCTAGGTCTAATTCTAAATGGCCTATATTTTAATAAACGCCTTACAACTCTATTTGTATAAGAATTTTATTTGCTGCAATCTTGGTGCTGATAATTGGGTAATTTCGTGCCAATAACTGGCAACAAGCATGCCAATAAATGGAGATACGATCATTTTTCAATCTCTTTTAATATTCTCTCGTATTATTAACATTATCGTTTCAAAAGTTATACAAATATAAAGACCAATAAACAAGATGTTTAATAATCGCAACAATTTAGCTGATATAAGTTGCTTTTAATTTAAAAAACCAATTTGAAATGAGACAACCTCTTAAAGTGCTGATAATTGGGTGTTTTACCCTATTTGTAAAGATGACAGGATGATAAATGTCATTGACTCGGGCAAGTTTGAACTTTATAGGTACATTCTAGAAAACATTCTTTGGTGTGTGGTACATTCATTTGGTCGACGTAAATCATTACCATCAATTCAAAGCTCGTATGGCGGCGCTAAAGTCACACAATAAACTATGTGAATTTCGAAACTCGCCGTCAAGCGAACAGAAACCGTTGCATGTCCCACCAACATTTATTTCGTTCGTAATTAGTGAGTCGAAATCATTCGGTCGTCTAAATAGGCGCGGCAAACAATCGTATCATCCAAGGCTCGTGTAAGGTCGCCGGTTGTACCCGGCGCGCAGAATGGTGAAAGGGACCGTATGACCTCGCCATCCGCGACGTGAGTCTGAGGACGTACATAGTATATTGAACCGAGTGGAAACAGGCCTCGTCGCCTCCATTGTGCCGCTGCCGTGTGCCTTGCAATTCTTATGCGTGTATGCGCCCCTGGTACAAAAGGCGCGATTGCGTTTCGATTTCAACACAGCCGGAATGTATTGTTTCGTTGTTGCCAGCAAATATGTAATTTTTCATTCACTTTAGTACTACGCGTGTTTTATGCTTGTCTAGTAGTTCCAACCTAGACTTCAAAACAGTTGAAATAAAACGTTTCTGTATAATGTTTCAATTCAACCATTAAATTATTATTAAAATGTAATACCGTTTACTACAACAAAACACAAGCGACAAAACGAAAGAGATTAACATTATTATTTTATAATGTCCAGGGAACAGAATTTCGATGACTTGAATGTATAAGTTATATTTTGATCATTGCCTATGTATTAGTTGACAACGGTATACAAAATACAGTTACCAGTAATTTATTGACATTTCCAAGGAGCTTACATTTTTAATGTTGTATCTTTTATATCTAAGTCTGGATTGGTTGCTTTGAAATTTTTACAAAAATATTCTAAAATGTCTTTATAAGTTTTCGGGCCTTTTAGCCCCCTTGATTATTCAGTATTTCAGCATGTGTTAGAATAGCTAGTTGATAATGAAACGACATCGACACGTGTTTGTTACGATACGATTCGAATTCTGCACGCTTTCTTTCACCTTTCGAGCGAATAGGACGCACTGTGGTGGTTATTTCTACTGTGCTGCAGCTATTTTAACGTTTCGTATTTATTATTGTCGCAAAGAATGATTATTCAGTTTGCCCTCCAAAATTTCTGTTTACTTTTGTCATTGCGAATTTATCGTGCCATCTGTCTAAATTTGTGTGCATTATTCATACTATATTGTGCCTATTTTCAACTAGTTCTAATGTGATGTTTATTGTTTCAGATTATTTATTAGGTTTTTACAATGCAATGTTATTGGATTATATATCATTACCGTATAATATAGTCAGGAGAAGGGGGAATCAGAGAATCTTAGCGCAATCGATATTCCATAAAAATAACTAACATATTTATTTTATCAGAATTTGCTGTTGTTTGTCCGTCTCCAACACAAATAGAACAACTAAAACTGATAACACGACAGAGCAAGCTGTACAACACTTGTAGAGATTTCGAAACAACACAGCCCGCATAGCAAGTAAATGGCGTTTTCTCATATCTATGTCTTGATTAGAAGCAACGCGTCTGTTTTCGCATCTTTCCTTTTCTATATCGTACAAAGAGAGAATCAAGGGCATGCATTGACGTATTTGCTAGAGGCAGTACAGTTTAAAATCTTGATCCGGTGCGCTCCCTCATATATAGTTGCTATGTCATTCTTTATTGATTGTTCCAACATGTCTGTCTAGTATATTTAGCATTGCTAATTTGGCATTATCGATACAGATGTATTCTGTTTATTCTTTTGGGTCTCTTGAATTGATGTATGTACGATTGTACGCCTATACCTATAGTACGGTCATGCCTCAAGTGTAGAGTTCATTTAAAATTGAAAATATTCGTTGCTTCATAATATTGTTTGTGCTTTAGAGTCGATCGTCTTAATGAAATAAGCTTGTACAAAAATTATTTTGCATTTAAATTACTGGTCGAATGAGATAAGAGCTGATGTCTCAAGGTGACGAGCGTGGTGTAGGGCCTCGCAGGACTTTATCGTTTAAAACATTGCAATTGTTATTCGCAGGCGGGACGCTTAATATCAGGAACGAACAATATACTCATCACTTCATTGCCTAAAAATATTTTTATCCTTCCTGTTGCTGCGGTGCAACAGTGTAGTGTGTTGTGCTGAGTGAAGTTTGGCACAAGTGGATAAAATCAAGAACCTTAATTTTTTTACGAACAAAGCATTGCGTTCAGGTTTTGGTAATTCCAGGTTCGAATTCCACAAATAGATTCTAGGCACGATGCTAGGTCGCATTCGCATCGCAGCAACCTGCTAAACCGGCAGGTGGGGTCGGGAGGGGGTGCGGGGGGTGGTGTTTGTGTCGGTGTTCCCCGCTCCAAGGGGCCGGGGCAGTGAGGCTGCACGCTGCACCGAGCCAAGGTCAGCCGCCGCACGCATGCGTCGACTTCCCCCCTCTCTCTCCACCCTTCCTCCATTTGCCACCTCAGCACACGAGGCTCATGCCCCGCGTCTAGCGCTCCTGTGCTTTAATGCAACCCCCTTTTCTCCTTTCATAGTTCGGGAGGCCAATGTCATACCTATTTAGAGCATTAGGTCAATCGAAGGTCCAGACTGTAAATGAAGGCAAACCACACTCAGGCTGCAGTAACTACCGCAACAACACTAGTTCGTGATCGTGACTGCGCGTTACGAAACATTCAATCATTGGGTTATTGTTGGTTCCACAGAATTTGGCGTCCTTAAACTTTTTCACTAAATTAACTGTCCGATTCACAAGCACAACTGCAAGCTCGATGAATCTTTAGTTTTCGCTTCCGCAAATTGTAGAGTTCAGGGGTTTTGAACTTGTATCCGAGTATTCTCTGCGCGGTTGATAGGTATCGTGAAAGGATAAACACACGGTTAGGTACGTAGTGATAACACGTGCCGCTCGCGCCGCGCGTAGGAGGCCCGTTGAGCGTGTGTGTGTGCCGTCATAATTACGAGCACATGGAGAAATCCTATTAGAAAGATTAGGAACTTGACGCAAGCTTTTGCTGTACATTAATTGTGTGTACTAGATAGGATCCATTAGGTTGTACTTAAAAAGCTGGGAGCTTCAGGTAGCGGTCATTATGTGAGTGATTCAACTGGACTGTGACAACAGAAGTTACAGAGAATTTGATATCTACAGTTGAATTACTTGCAATATTCGTCACTAGCCGTTTCAGTCCGGTTGTAACTGGTTTGGTGACGCTATTGTTTACTGACGGACACTTTGCAGTAGGGACGTCTAGTTACGCTAGCGGCGCCCCTGTCGGCCGCCAGCGGCGGCCACGTTTCATTAGAAAGCTTACTAGCATTGTGCACAAGGAGTGGCGCGTCGCAGTCACTCTGCCCTACTCCAACATTTGCAGTTCCCAGCCGTGCGCCTCGATACGGCTGCACCGATCCATTCACCTTGTTCGTCGGCGTCGAGGTTCAGTGACTCCGCGCCGACCGACTGACTCCTCGGACACGTCATCTGCGTGCTAATGCCGCCGTTTCATCACCTACGCCGGTCGCCGCGAGGCTCTTTAAATTCTGTGGGTGTCCTGCGCGGCCGCCGAGGCGACCTCGTTTCGCGGCGCGCGTGCAGCGTTATGTAAAGCTCGAGAGCGGTGCAGCGGCGAGCGTTGCGCTCGACCGCGTGCGCGTCCCCCCGCGCCTCCCCCTCGCGATTTCGTCCGCAGGCGATGGTTTCACTCGTGGCGGTCCGGAGGTCGCGCACCTCCCGCCTCCGCGCCCTCCTCCGAGCCGGCCCGTCCGAGAGGCGAGAGCTCGGTTCAGTCGTCGAGCGTATCGCGTCGGCGGCGGTCGCCTCGCTGTGTCTGCTCTGCCGCGATACGTTTTCACCGTCGCGTGTGCCGCTCAGTCGCACTTCCGTTTCGGGAGTTCTCCGCGTTGGTTTCGCGCTGCGTTTGCGACGGTCACGATCGCGTTGAGCCGACTCCGCTTGTCGAAAATAGCGTGCGTTATCATAGCGACCTCGGCGGCGAGACGAGATAGCGCGAGGTCGCCGGCACCTGTCTCCACGTGCGCTCCTGCTGCACTCGCCAGTAGGACGCCGTTGATCGCTGATGGACAGCCCCGGAGCCTCCTCTGTAGTAACCTCGCGCTATCTCCGTGCCGCGATTATCATTAATGAATTATTTTCTGAAATATTGACATCATTGTATAAACTTCTTTTCTGACCCCACTTTCTCATTAGAGTCATCATTTCAAACTAGACAATCGGCTTTCTTTAAATTCAATATTTCATCCTTAAAAGTTTCGCTACAATTTCTCAGGTTGTTTAATCGTACTCTTTCGTCTGATGTTGATTCTTCTACAACTCAAATTATAAGTTATTGGTGTTGTTTTGTCAGTCTTTTGTTGTATCAAATATTACACAATAATTACTTAGCAACTGATACAACGTAATCGCTATGATAGTGGCATTTTGTCGTAAGTTTTTTATTTTGAACGATGAGAACATTTACACATTCGCCATTTAGTTAAATATTTTTATGAACAAGATGCATGCTCGTGCTACTGATGAGTATAAAGCAAATACTTGCTATAAATAATGTAGTTTTTTTCTTCAAAACCAATTTAAGATTCAACCATGTCTGTGGTAGAATACTGAACTACAAAAAATATGATGCGATTTAATTTACCCATCTTGAATTTGCGCCTTTTATAAATGAATTGGTGTTAGAATCAACATCGTTTTATCTGTGGTTTGGTAATATCTGTATTTCTTTGAATAAATCTTCTTTTTGACACTCATATGAATAACTATGGTCATTTAATCAAGGGAAGTTGTTTGTGCTGATCTTTATTTATTCGGATTACAGTTTTCCTCGTTGGTTGTGTTGTTGTGTTACGTTGTTTATTTCTCAATATTTATCGATGCCAGTACGCTTGTAAATTGAAACGCTTCTTTAAGATAGAATGCTTCAAAAGTGAGCTTAGTAACAATTATCAAGTCTACTGATGGTGTCGGCTGATAAATGTTTGGTTTTGTTTGTTATCTTTACCGTGGCGTCAGTAGTTTTTGCACAACGTAGGACGTAGGTATTGCCAAAGTATTCTCAACGTCCACGCAGGACACGATATCAAATTCTGGACAAATTTTGAAATATTGCGCTTTACCTACAAATACGTTGTACTATACTTTGATTCTACATAACGCTAGCTACAGTTCTAGCTTACATCCTTCAAATTCATACAAGATGCGACCATGTTGTTTTGTATTTAATATGTATTAATTTATCATTAAGCTCAACTTATGGCGGTTAGCAAACCTGTCAATATAATATTATTATGTTCAATATTTAAAGTTAATGTGAACGAAACGTCGTGATCCTCGTATAATAATTGTGTTAAGTTATTTTAGTTTTTAATCGAGTTGCATGAAGTCTTCTCATAACCACATTTAGATTATAGACTTGTAACCTTTCGCGACTTTGTTCAAATTGGTATGTAGGTTCATAGAAAAAGTATAGGCTACACTTATCATTACCTACAAGAGTTTTTATAATCGTATCAATTTGATTGATCCAGAGATTACCTACTTTGAATAAACAACCAAGATCACAAAAGTTACTTTATTATATCGTTGTTGAAAATTATTTGTTTTTTTTTATATAAACTGGTGGCAAACAAGGAAACGGCCCGCCTGATGGTAGGCGGTCACCGTCGCCTAAGGACATTTCCAACACTGGGGGCGTTCTCAATGCTTTGCCGACCCTTGAGAACACGTTTGGCACACATCTTGAAGGACTGCATTTTGTAGCACTGCGGAAAAACATGTGGAGGGAGCTTGTTCCACAATTTTGCAAGTATGCGGAAAAAGGATCGCAATAATTGAGTGGTAGGAGACTTCCAGGAGTCTATTATGTGTGGATGAGTTTCGTTCCGATGGCGAGATGTTCGGTGATAGAACTGCGTCGGTGGGATGAGATGAAAAAGCTCTTCTGAGCATTCTCTGTTGTATATTCGGTAGAATATACGGAAAGAGCCGACGTCTCCGTGAAAATTAAGCGGTTCTAGGATGTCCGTAAAGCTTGATGTCGCGACAATTCGGATCGCTCTACGTTGTATTGCGTTGAGTGACTGAAGATGATATTTAGGCGCAATGATCCAAAGGTGTGAGCAATATTACATGTGAGGACGAACTTGTGACTTGTATAGCAACAGTCGTTGCCTCGGCGTTAAATACCGCTTCGGTTTGTTCGGCACACCAAGTCTTTTTGATGCAACCCCAGCCTTACTCGCAATTTGATAACGGAACTGAACATCTTTCGAAATGTCCACGCTAAGAATTCCAGTGCTCTTGGCGGTTTCAAAGAGGTCGATCAAGCGAGTTCTCAAATTCAGACCCAAGTCTGGCTCTGCTCTCTTCCACCTCAGCTGGAAGAGCGTTTATACGACTGGAGTACTGTACGTCACCCGTGCTATCATCATCAGCAAAACAGTGCTTGTCACAAACATGTAACATGTAATTTATAATATGCAGAATAAATAGCGTAGGCGACAGCACAGATCCTTGAGGAACGCCAGCATTAATTGTTATGGAATCGGGACACACCGCGATGCCATGACTATTAAAGCTGGTAAGGAGGTCCGGCAAAAATTTCCTTTGGCAGCCTTGGCTAAGCGCCACAAAGATCGACTCTCTGAGGCAAAACTTGCTAACTGGTCACCAATTCTGCTAATATGCTTGGACCAGGCCTTGACAATAGCCCTGTTGGTGGATCTGGAGGCTGCATTCAGTTCTTTCTTCAACTTGGTGGTATTCGGAGCCTTACATGATAGTGCATTGGTCCAGCCTATATGAGTGGCGAGTTTTTGACGACATTCGTCAGCGCAAGACTTATTGACCATGGACGACTCCGCCAACCGACGCGAATCACAGAATTAGGAGTAGGTAAAGCTTTCCATGTCCTGAAGCGCGGCGTCAGTGATGGAGTCTCCACACTTGTCAGGATCATCCAAGGAGAATCAAACCTGCCCCCAAGGGTAGGAGTAGAACTCCCTCAGTCCATCTCAGTCTGCTGTGCATGTATATTATTCACGCATATGTGTATATTTCTCTCTCTAAGAGAAGCTCGGTATCCCAGCAGTGGGAGCGTAAGAGGCTGAATATTATGATATTTATATTTATTCTGTGCTTAAGACTAATGTTTTCGTATTTCTCGATTTGTAACAAAATAATTGTCGGTTCTAAAAAGAAAATTTTAAGATTGTGTATTCATGTTTTATAATGTTTCGCATATTATTTGTGAAACTTATAGGTACATGTAGGTCTACAGATATCAAGGGAATGGGTACGTGCTTGGTATATGTTTATTTCTTCTAAATTACGTTTTCTTTCCCTAGAAAAGAAAGAAAATAATTGACGCGATTCTTGATGACGTTGATCACCTCGTGCTAATCAATGCAGGTGAAATATTAATTGCCTTCGGCTATAATAGTTTTCTGTTTTTAACTGTTATGTCGTTATAGTTGTTTAAACGTTAAAGTGGTTAAGTTTGTAGGGTTGTGTCGTTGGCTTTGCAGTAGTTATGTCTGCTATTGTCTGGACAAGTTTATCATCGAGCCCACTAGTCTGTCTTCATACCTATAGATTGTGAACGTAATCACGTCATTGTTTGATTAATTCATTTCGTTCTTCGGAGAGCTATCTGCTAACTAATGGCGGGCCTACATTCGTAATCTATCGATTCTTGCAAAGTTTTTTTAATAGTTTCCAGGGTTAACCAGCTCGATGACGAGTTTGCTCACTGTTTACTCTTATACTTCGTTTAAAAGCGGTAGGTACTAACTATGTAGTTGTTATGTAATATAAACACAGACACGTGTAGCTGTGCCGCTTATACAACCGCGCGTGTGTGCGTCGGACACGGTGCAGAATTTACTTGGAAACCAGAGTGACCTACTCTTCTTTATGATAGCCTGCTACTGATGTAGTTGTTTCATCTGGTCCCCGTTGTATAGTGACGTCTTTGCTGTTTACAACATTCGCTTAAAATAAACAATGCGTGTGTACGTGGTCGCCGTTCTGGTCTGGGGTAATTGTTGTGTTTATTGTTATTATATCCTGTTTCTATTCTTCTCGTTATTTAATAACGTCTCTGTAGCAGTCTTCTTTTGGGCTAACTAAAGGCTTCTACAAAAACGTACAATTTTCTACATGTAAAGCTTTTCCAACGGCTGGGGACACAAGTTCTTCACTTAAATATGTAGACTTATATGGGCCAAAATCTACAACATGCTCAGTGTGGATTCGTGAATGACACATACGGCATGCCCTTGTTTTTTTATGATCTTTGGGCATGTTGGATGCGTCTTCCCTACGTAATTTTTTTTTAAATCTAGTGGCATATTAGTGTGTATGTTATATTTTTGTAGTTCCGTTGTAGATATCAAAAAAATATCGTACGCAGCACACTAATTCTTCATTGTGGACTATGATTGATATAATGCATACGCGATAACCAGAAAATATTTTATCTTCAAGTCTTTTGTGCCTTAGAAAGTTTTGAATCCTTGTTATATAAGCTTTTGCTTGTTATTGCGTGCAATATCAGCAGCTCCTACAAACGCTCTGGGCACGTGTTTGGGCCGTTTTATCGCTGAGTAACCGATAACTTCGCCTACTCCACAATACTCATAACACCTGTTCTTAAAATCAATTTTCTTTTTTATAATAGGCTTCATTTAAAAGTCGTGGCTTGGATTCCCTTCAGTATTGTTACGTCAGTTAGTAACTATTACATTCCTCACATCACAGCTCCCGAGTTCTGTAGCTGTCAACAATCATGGATAATTTCCACTGTTTCCTCTTTACCAAAACAAAAGTTCTCGAAACATGTCGCCTATCATTCCGAAACAACTTTAGCAAGAATTACAACTATTTAAAAGCAATTATGATGTACTTATCATTATAAAATTACTGATTAGATTTACGTGTTCAAGCGTCTCCAAAATCGACTTGAAACAGTTTCTTTTGTTTTGTTTGTTTGAGTTTGAATTCACTATGTCTGCCAATTCAATCGTCCGAGGTACCAGGCTGGCATATTTTGCGAGGAGGTAGGCTCTGACTGTGCTTGCCGGTGGCAGGTGCGCGGCGTGCGGTGGGGGGAGGCGGGGGCGGCCAGTGCACGTGCCCAGCCGCCATGCGTTCGACGCCCCACGCACTTGTTGAGCGCCTTGTACCACCGCGCCAAGTTCGCAAGCCTACGACTACGTACAAACGACCATTCTGACTGCCGGCTGACGACGAATTACACACACATGCACTAGCTCATTCTTACAAATATCGCTCGTACACGGGACAATGTAGTATTGATTTCACTTTGGCATTGGCTTTTCATCACCGCTGCGTTACTTTCTAAGTTCCTTGAAGATTGTTCTGTCGTACGACACTATCATGCAATTGTAAATTGTTGTCTAAATATCTCTTTCAATCGCTATTTTATGAAAACATTGTCCTTATTATCATTTCCATGTTGGATTAAATCTTCATTTCAAATAAGTTACATAAATCCAGTCCCGCGTTTTTCCAGAAAATTCTTACTGCCTTTATGTCCCTTTTCTTTATAAACGAAACTTTTGAAACATTATCAAACTTCGTTTTATTTGTTCTTTACAAGTTGAATATCAATTCCGCAAAGCCGCTTTTTCTTGTCAATAAATTTCTTTAAAAAACTTAAAACAATGATTTTAATATTGTCAGTAAACAATTCATCGAAAGTTTTATTCGAAGAAACCTCATAAAATTAACACAAAATTTTCTTCCTTAGGCATTTGAACAATGAATAAGTGAATAATAGAACTAAATAAACTGATCTAGTTAGTGAAGTGAAAATGACAAGGACGCAAGTGTGTTTATAACTATGTGGACCCGTTTGGAAAGTTAGTGAATGTTTCGCCCATCGTAGGATGGGCTTACTTATGGAAGCCACCGAAGTGACACTGGGCACTGGCAGGCCTGCCACATTCCGAAGTCGGATTGATATTTTCGGCGCAATGGGGACTCCAGGAGACTTTTTCTCGGACACTCTACATACTATAGCCATAAACACGAGGGAAACGGAGTTTGGCAGCATCGTCGAGCCAATCCCTATAACGCTGAAGACGTACCAACAGTTCCAGACGTATGGGCACCCACACATAAACGGTCTCAACGGATATGGGCTCCCGGCGCAACACACAATTAGTTCCTTGATGACCGCGCCTCGGTTGCCTGAGCTCGGGCCCTCGACTTCCGTTGCAAATCCGAGCCCCGTGAAGGAAGTGAAGGATACTTCAAAAATTACCAGGGCACCGCCTAAGAAGAAATGGATTAGGGAATACTTAGGTGAGTTAAACACATCTAACTCCAATCCGTTTATAAATATAATACACCTCGTATAAGTATTACCTCGCAGTAATCATTCAAGATTTTCCATTTGAGCGAGTGTGGCCGAGCGGGAACTTGTGCGAATTTCAATCCGACGCACCATAGTTCGAATCTCGACTCGGCCGCACAAATGACTATATCAAGTTATGTGCGGATTATTCACACTCGCTCTAAAACGATGAAGGAAAACATCGTGAGGAAACCCGCATGTCCAAGAACCACAAAATTCGAGGACATGCGACATCCACCATAGCCGCACAGGGCCCGCGTGGTAGATTATGACCCATACTCTCTGAGAATAGGTCGGTATTCTAACAGTGGGAGCGTAAGAGGCTGATAATGATAATCATTCAAGATTTTTAAATTTCTTTCGCTTCATCGATTTGTAGCCATGATTTTAAGTTAATAAGAAGTTCGTTTGGAATTTTCTGGTCAATGTGGCGTAAAGGCTGTACTCTGTATTATTGACAGACATTTCCGGTATAAAGTAGGTTACGATGTATAAGATCGTGAACGCTGGCGTCGATTCGTGGATGCATGTGCACTCGACCTCGCTGCCGACCTCGTGTCGTTTTGCACGACGACGGTATAAAAGATCGCGACGAACACGCCCATCTGCGAAAACAATTTATGAGGCGTGAGGTCACAGAACATGTATCAGTTTATATAAAATAAGTTGGCAGAATAGGCAGCAGTTACCTTTACCCAAACTTATATTAAGGTGATGTATGGCGTGCTTAAATTTTATAGTCCGCTACAGACCACTAGGTTTTTTATGATACCTTAATGGTTTTTTTGCCTAAAATATTATGTACGTCCGCCGTCTAGACGCTCGTCACATTAATTGTCAGGTAATAATTCGTTGCTCGACCGGATTTTTAGTGTGACGGTACACTTGTGCGTCTGTGTAAGTAAAACAGTTGGCGCATTCTTTCCCTACAAAAGAAAGAGTGCGTTATGGCTGACAGAGTCTCGGTAGTGTTACTCACCCTTGGCCTTGTGGCACTGAAGTAAGCGAACTTTAAAGCCAGGAGTAAGGTCAGCGGCCAACCGGACTTATGAGCCAGTATCACATGCATGGCCGACGTCCAGCCGAGCTTACTTTATAAAACGTCAAGGGTCTGACCTAGGGTTGCCAACCGTACTCTAAAATAGAGTATTGTACTCTATGTCATGTAGGCGTACTCTATAATCTATAACACTAATAGAGTATGATGAAATACTCTTTTTTACACAATGTTTACTATACTAGTGCCAGTCATGTAATATTATGCAAACCCATTATCATACTGCAAAAAGTTCGAAAAAAATACCTTTTTATAAATATAAAATAAATGATACTCTTCTTTGGAAGTCCGTACTCTTTATTTACCTCCTTTGAAATCAGATATACTCTATTTCTTCTAATAAAAGGTGGCAACCCTTGTCTGACCTCAAAAAAATTAAAACCACGTTGAACCTGTGTTAATCACTGTTTAACGCCTAAACATGCCTTAGCCGCGCGATTAAATATGAGCAACCACAAATCCTGATCTAAGTAGTGTCTAACAGTTGTCTAAAACAATTCTGTTGTGACATTTCTAATCATTTTTGACGTTTAGTTTTAGACGCTGTCCAGCTAAACAGGCGACTGAAAATTGCTTTTTTGTGGTAACACTACAAATCTTTAAAGATTGCACGTCTATCATTGACTTCAAACCCACAAATGGAATGGCATCGGTCAACCCACACCTGACAAAGTATTGGATAAAAATATCTTACACTCTCTTCTGGGATAATATCTGGGTCCATTGAGCATTTTTACTACAACAACAAGGATACAATTTTAATATGTTATTGTTATTCGTTATTTCTCTCTCTCATTCAGCTTACAGAATATTACTAGGCGGTTGGACTAAAACTCATCTGCGAGTGTCCGTCTGGGTTGGTACCACCGCTTTGCAAGTGAAATCTGCCGCAATAACAATTGTAGTGCCACTCAGAACTTTGAAACACAAAGGCCTGCGCGGCATTGCAGTGCGCTCGTTACCCTGAGACATTAGTTATTAAGTCTCATAAGCCCAGTCATTTCATTGGCTACTCTGGTCATCAAACCGGAACACAATAATGCTTGCACATTACTGCTTGGCGGCAGATTTCATGAGCAAAGCGATGGTACCAACCCAGACTGATACTCGCAGAAGTGCTAGACCTACCAGCTAGTAAGAAGAGTACGAGTAATTAGTCCCTCCACCTAGTAATTGATGCTTGAGTGAATCACTTTTTGTAACATGTATCTATAAATAACTTGACAATCTGTAAACAACTTTTGATTGATTGTTCGCATTCTACATTATCATAGTTAGGTCGAGACCACAACACTGCGTTTCGACGACGCATCGCAAAAGTGACGCAGCAGCTCAATGTGATGCTTTGACGAAACGCAAAAAGTATATATCACAAAGCAAAATACGACCAGTCCAACGATTGAACTATTTAGCTAAAGCGATTCTAGAATTCAAAACCAAAACAAGATGACGTAACTGAAGAGTGTATTAGTTTGACTTGTCCCACTCACGGCCACCCGTATAAATAGGATGATAAAACGTCAAATTTCAAACGAATCAAAGTCAAAACATTGCACGGTGGTACAGTGCATACAGTAGGGACACTATACAAAAGCGATCTGCTCAAGTTTCTGAATTTTTTTTTTTTAATAATTTATTTCTTGACCTGGATACATAGTCCTTAAGTCGCAATATTAGAAAAATCTTCGAGTCGAAGTGACGCTTCAGTAAAGCGGTGGATACTTTACTGAAGCTTCTATGGAGTTTTGGATAGAATACAAAAATACACGTTTTTCGCCTTTGTACTATTTGCCTTTCACTCATGCACGTTTACGAACACTTAATGGTTAATAATCCACCATTGTTACACATTAACACTCGAAGAAACATAGGTTTTAGTAAATAACACAAAATCAACAACAGCACATTTCCGCATTCCCGCCAAAACTCTCAAGTTTCTGATGTTAACAGAGTTCGCCATCGACAGACGTTTGTTTTCCCTTAGTAGGTTGCAATTCAGGTATAGTCACGTCAAACATCAAAGACGCTATCATCAAAAGTGACTGACAATTTGGTAGAGTATGTAACGCGCCTGTACGTATCTTAGTAAGATCACATGATTGGGATTACTCCAAATTTTTCTTTGATGTGAATATTCTATGATTGTTATTGTAATTTGTACTAAGTGGTTAATAGAACAGCCAAATATTTTTAATAAAGCTGTTGAAACAGTTATCATTTGGCTGGCGAATGGCACCTAGACTCTTGCAGTGCGATCTGACAATATTATTCATACTTTTTTTTCGGGAATAAACTAGTCCTTCCTTCCGTCTTGTACGGGCCAGCAGTCTGTTGTTACATTTGTTTAGGATGCCCAAATTCCTTGATACTTGACTACGCCTGATACTTATGTATAGAAGAGCAGTCTGCACTATGTCCCTACTCTTCATATTGTGTTGTTGAGCAAGGCGTTCCACTCGCATATTACCTCGATGATTCCACTAGCGAAGGTTGCACGTAGTATGAAGTGAATGGAGGATTAAACGATTCATACGACAATGATGTATGTACCGTACAACCCTACGTAGCCTGAGACATCGCATTATTATTTCGATCCTACTCTTATATTGGAAATGCAAAAGTACTATAGGAAAACGCGTAAACAAAGGCACGCAACTAGTGATTAACATGGCAACCATAGCATCGTACGTTTTAGTGCCCCGCTCACTCCGCACGTAAATTCACGCAATGTTTCAAGTTCCAATCTCTCTTTCCGTGACCTTCGATCAATATCCTCGTGTGATATCACGGAACTCGCTTGAATGCGATCTATTACGTCATTTTTCATCGCTTATAGATGCAGGCGTTATGTTCGTAGGATCTAAATCTAAAGCAAAACGTTTTCAGAAAATTGTTTCATGTCCTTCAAAGAGACAAACTGTATCAGCATTTATTTTTGCTTGCACCACTCACAGCCCCTGTGGTGTAGTGAAGGACTCAACTGACAACATCAGTACTCACAGTTCCTGATTCCTGATGTGACAGTATCAATATCTCTTATAGTACCTAGGTGATCTAGTTTTAGCTAGTCCGGTTTTATGATACAATCAAGTCTTATTTTGTTGGGTAGCGTAATTCAGCCACGTAGGTAGAACTATATAGTTCTACCTATTTGGCTGGCTATAATCGGCTTAGTAGCTTTTGACCACGGCAGCCTACTGTTAAAACAATGGTTCACAGTTCACAAGAATGTCAATGCATCAGTGAGGACACTGACGACTGATGATAAGATCCCAGTAACTGATGGGATGTTATTTTTTTTGTAATGTAATGTAAGTGATCCTGTGATTATATGGTGGTGAAGGATGGTAGCGGTGTATATTTAGTCTTAAAACGACAAAACTAAACGTCTTATCTCCCGCCCCGTCCCAAAGATCCGGAAGCCTCGTTAGGAGGTATGAAAGAACTCGTAAAACACGGCTGTTCCTTTAACGACGGTTCCACTATGTAGTTTGTTTACGTTGGCCTCCACTCGCCGTAAATAGGCCACGTTCACGGATCTCCATATATTTTGCCGTCAATCGGGCGAGTTATAGACGTCAGGTATACTAAAGTAGGTAAAAAGGCTGCAACGTAAGTTATCGACTCTTCTATACGATTTTTTGGTCATTCGCCCTGGAGAAAAGGTGTGAAGGTTTCTTTATTCGTTGTTGTTGTTTGTAACAGGTGTCAAACCATTGTATGTGCTTTGAAACTTGAATAAAGAACGACAATATTTACCTAATTCTGTGATGCTTAGGTACCTACATCAAAGTTTTGGAAGGTCCAGGTGCGAATTATCAAAATTCTAGCATTTCCAGCTAAAGAACAATATTCCTGTTAGTCGCTGGAAATACGTGGAAAATATCTTACTAAATTCTCCAACAGGTTAAAAATGTAGAAGTAACTTATCATTCATTATCATTATCACTGAAGTAAAAAACATAATGACCAGAATTTACAAAGCCTTGACCGTTGCATCGTCCTGGCTTTAACCTTGTGAGGCAAAGAAAAAAATCATAGTATCAAAACAGTTTTTGTTGTTTCTACGTTTCGAGTTTCGACCGTCGCCTCAGCATTAGAAAGAAATAGCGATATATTTACGTAACTGTCGCACACATTGAATCTCGTAATCTAATAAAGATGGACTCTCCGTTCGCCTCACATTGCGTAACTGGCAACACCATGCTTTTATGAGAATTGCTATGGCTTATACATTCAGGCTCTTATAAATAAACTGTATTAAATGGTTCAATAGTAAAACTATATTTTGTCTTTTTCGATTCAGTTTACAATTGTCAAAGAACAACAAAGATATATAACTAGTTTGACTAAACCACCGTATAACATTGTTTATTAATAAGAGCGTCAGTGGTTTGCTACAAATGAGCTCGTGTCAAGGTAATATTGCCCCAAAGCCTAATTTTTAAGGTTGACGCACATTTCTGTGGATGCGTGCTTAGGTTGCGTAGGAATTGAAAACTTTATGAGTTAATGCCAAGATTGAATTTCCTATAACGAATTAAAAAAGCGATTATCAAATTCTTAACCACTTCCGTAACAGTTTTTACCCCGTAGCATAGACGGAATTGTGGAATGGCAATTCCTCAAATGCCAAACCAAGAAGTAGAGAACAAGGAAATTTGACGTTCGATGGCAATAATAAAACAAGTGAAATTTATCTTTAGTCTTTACCTATATGTACTGTATGTTACAAGTCTAAAAAAAGGAATGAATCTGACACGATTAAAATATATGAAATCGATGATGAATAATTATGTCCTCGACTTAACCACCCGCTCCAGACCTTCTAGATGCCTTGTTAAATACAAAGGTGAAGAAATTTGGCAAACCTCTTTAAAACGGTATGATATCAGTCTTCAAGTAGAAAGCAATACATGCATTGCTAGCTGCTATGTTGTAAATTTGACATTTTCACTAGTAGAGCGAAGTGGTTCTATTTTTCGTATTATAACATATGCGCTCATTGTTAGCATAGCTTAAATCTTTAAAGTAAACGTTAAAACCACATTTGTTTCATGAATAAAACCAACAGCAATTGTTTTCATGTACGCTATCTTATCATGTTTTCTTTTGTTTCGCTCTCACAGTAAGATTAGCCTCGTAACGTACGTAACACTTTTTCGAACTGAATAGAACTTAACGCAACTGTGATAAGGGCCACAATGTGATCCGAGCTCTACGTAAAAAACGTGGGCTAGATTAACTTTTTGTTCTAGAACCGGGTAACTTTATTAGACTTTAAACAAACGACCTCTAAACCGCAGGTTTAATTGAATGGCGTGCGTCCACAACTCTGCATGTCGCCGCTCTCTGACTTATGCAACTGTTAATTCATTTCCTGATTACGAAGCGGTTAAACTTTTTCAGAGTCTAGAAATCGAAGTGCGAAATGATGAGACCATTCGACAATCCCGGTCTATTGTATCTCCTGCCGTCGCGTCGCGCCTCTGCCAAGAACCTAATTATTTATCGAATGGTTTACACGTGTCGTTCGTTTGTCGTGCAATGAAGCGTCGTAAAAAATGTGGAGCGAGCTGCCGCGTCATATTCGCGAGGTCATTGACATTGCGATAAAAAAATATTTATCGCGACTGGATAGCAAGTAATTGCTGCGGTTTCTTCTTACCAATCACCGGGCGCTAACAAGCTGATCTACGTCAATGGGGCGCTACCACCGAAGCCCTTAATCGCCAAAAGTGTTTTTTCCGCAGACTTCTGATCTTAGTTGCCTTGACAACACCCTGAATTGGGAGTTAAATCATATTAATCTCTTCATACAAAGATTCAATGACTCCAAGTACGTACCAGGGCAGTATGAACGTAAGAGTTTTGTGTGGGGAAAGGAATAGATGACAAGGCGAAAACATGCGGCGGCTCGCTCCCCTTTTCCTTTTTTCATGACTAGGAGTAGACTGTAGTGTGATTGTGCAGCGAGTGCGTTCCGTCAGACTCACAGCTCGTGACGGCCAGTCACGTGTCGATGCGATCCCCACCCCCCGCTCACCCCATGCCACCCGCGCCTTCGCTTATCACCCAGACCCGAAGGCTCTCACCCCCCCCCCCCCCCCCCCCCATCCAGAGACCAAACGCTCACATACTGCAACTCAATTACGTGCGGTACGATTTAGTTCGATACCAAATTGCACGCATCTGTGTTGCACTTCGTGCGGCACACTTGTAAAATTTTGTTCAAACATATTAGGCACCACCTAAAAATATGCCGTGGCTCCACAAACAACTACTTTTAGATGCCTGCTTAACTAAGCAGTGTCTAAACATAAACGACTAAAATTATTACAAATGTCACAACAGAATGGAGTTAGAGAACGGTTAGACACTACTTGAATTGAGATTTATGGTTGCTCATATTTAAACACGCGACTAAGGCATGTTTAGGAGTTAAACGACGTTTAACACAGGTTTAGGGTGTGTTAAATTTATTGTGGTAAAAGCGTACGTATGGCAAGTAAATATAGGGCACAAATCCGCTGCGAATTCTGCATGCGGAAGACGCTTGCGTAAACGGAAAATTATTATGACAATCGGAAAATCAACTGCACGTGTAACTCAGTGTCGACAGCTGTGACACATTTTTAATTCAGGGTTATTAGTTCACGTCATCGACCGCTCATAATAATTTAATTTAATAAAAAAAAATTGCTTATTTTTGAACTTGTGCCGTCTGAGGATTTCTTCAACCCCGTCTGTCTGTTTGTTCCGGGTAATCTCTGAAACGGCTGGACCGATTTTGACGGAACTTTCACCGGCAGATAGCTGATGTTACAAGGAGTAACTTAGGCTATGTAGGCGAAGCCACGGGGCATGGCTAGTTTCCAATTAAAATATATGGATGTGACAAACTGCAGACATATTTGATGGATGCCCATTACTGGACAAAAAAGTTTCGTGTCAAGGGCAGGGCACAGAGGTACTTGTGTATTTCGTATCACAGTGTACGTGACTGACGCCGAAAGCTACGCGACGCCCGCCATCCGTCCGCGCCAGCTACCAGGGTAACATCTCTAGTAAGAGCATAATAATTTAATGCCTCGCCTTGCGTCACCTTTACAGAACCGGTTGTCTGATTTTTGCACGGTGGCGCTTTGCTGATTTAGAACCGGAAGAAATAGATTTAGGATGTCAGTTTTGATACGCTACTTGGCAACGCCTGCAACATTGTTACTTTATCAGCGCCCATGGTTGTAAAGTTAAGAACTAAGCAGTCGCCATTGTTACAGAAGCACTCCCTTCATTGTAGAGTATGATTATCTCTTGTTTGTTCAGAGATATCCTAGATTTGAACCTTTGTTCTGTCGGAAAAAAAGGACAAGCGTGCAGCCACTTCACTACTTGAAATCAACTATTCCTATTTTATTTCTATTGTTTTTTTTTCTATTATACGAGTATGGATATTTAAACTCAAATAAATTGTTAAATCTATTCACAAGAATGGTATTGTGTCTAGGGCAGTGATTTCTTAGACTCTAAGGCTAAGATTCAGAGACGATTCTAAGCGTAGACTTTGGCTTCCATATGTCAAAACTGTATAGAATTTTGACGTATGGAAGCGTGAGTCCACGCTTAGATTCGTCTCTGAATCTCAGCCTAAGCCAAGCTGTAAGGATTCTCGTTGATTCTTGAATAGTTTTAATAATAGATATTTCAATTAAAAATATGTTAGTAAAATTGGAGCAATGTCAAGCATTACATTTTATCTCGATATTGTCAGAAGAGGACACCAGTGACGCAGACGCGTCTTGTTGTTGATGTAAAGATTTCGATTTAATGTACAAGAAAAGAGTACTTATTTTTGACGAGTAGGTATTCGTCCTAAATTTATAACAACATTTATAGTAATTCATGCCCTATTTTTTTGTCTAAGTACCTTTATGCATAAACACCAGCGTTTTGCGGACCTCCTAGGAAACTAGGTCGTAAACTTGTATGTTGGATATCTAGGCTGAAGTCCCGGTCCAAGGTCTGCTATCGAGGGGCGTCCCACCGAGGTTATCAGAAGAGGGAAGGCCAGTGACGCCCTGTCTCCGCTCCCTATCTTTTCCCCCATTTCTCCCTCCCACATTCGATTGCATAACCACTCGGCGCTCCTGTTGACCTGGTACCTGCATCCGACAACCAATCAGCTCGTATCAGACTTATATTTTTTAATAATGTCAATACCAATTGTACCGTTCTGTCAAATTAATGGAACTGGGTACGATGGAGATGAAGTGAAAAGGGTCGGGTTATATCATCATTATTGTTGGAATACGTTACGTAAATATGTTGTCGATGGAGTTACATAAATTAATCTATACAAATAAATACAATTGAAGTGTCTGTTTGTAATATCAAAATAACAGCTTTCTACTTAATGCATAAGAAATTATATACCTATGAAAAAACAGCAATTTTTAAAATTTTTGTCTGTGTGTCTGTTTGTTCCGGGTAATCTCCGAAACGGCTGGACCGGTTTTGACGGGACTTTCACTGGCAGATAGCTGATGTTACAAAGAGTAACTTAGGCTACTTTAATTTTTAAAAAATAATTAGGGTTCCGCGCAAAAAAATAAAACTCAAAATATCCAATATCTCCACGCGGGTTATTAAGTAAGTTATTCTTGTAATTTTATGGGAACGTGTTAAGCGGAACGACACTTTTTCAAATTATAAATACAAATGAAAATCAACTTAATCCAACGGCAAAATATTTAAATAAATAGGTATTCTCTCTGAAACCTGTCTATTTGTAGGTATTCTTAAAACTCGAACCGCCTAAGCTGATCAGGATAATAATTTGGCAGTTTTGAAATAACACCATTATTAAATTAAACTAAAATTTCTCGTGCTTGAGTTTATTTACCCAATTACCTACTTATTTTTACAATGCTAATTCTCTTATCCTCTGTCTTTTATTAGACCAGACTAAAGCCACGGCACCATCAAGACATGGTGTATTATCTATTCGACTTTTACACACAACCCACAAAGCGTTTTTGGTTGGGTTGTTATTATTATGCGTACCTGCGGCGCAAGTACGGAAGTCGGTTCGATAAATTTGTCGAATCGAAAAACCCGATAAATATATCGAATGTTGCGAGTACCGAAGTCTGATCGTAAAGTATTGTAGTAGCTCTATATTCTTTTTGGATTCGACCTAGCTATTCGATAACATTTGTCGATTGTATCGAGGTTCGATAAATTATATAAAAAGTCGATAAACCCCACTTTATCGATTTGAAATGTCAATTTTATCGAATTTTATCCATCAAAAAGATTCGTACTTGCGCCGCTGGTCTACTTACCTTTAATTATGTGTAGACTGTGGTATTCCACTCATCAAAGATCTTTGTCCAAGTTGCATTCGAAGCCTGCATTCAAGCGGTGATTGTGGTTTTACCATGGTTTTCGGGTGGTGCTTTTCCATCAATCATGCATTAGGTGTACGGGCTGCCTATGTGCAGAACTTGAACTTGTGACCTCTCTAAGCTCACCGTGCGAGATGCTGTAACAACTAGGTCTACGTTAGTCCAAGGTCGTCCGTAAGCGGTCGTGCACAAAGTTCGCGGCCTGCTCATGCGGGGAGAGTGTGAGGTGAAACGGAGGGAGGGATCTAAAGCACAGAACATAATATTATAATAATACCTACTTTTATTTGGAATAACAAAACTGGATATGACATCTTTGTGCGCGGGCCCTTACCTACAAAATGATTATTAACTTTTTATAAGTCTATTTCGATTTGGGTTGCCAGCGAAAAAAAAAACTATTTAAATTAAAATATATATAAAACGGCTGTGATGCCTTTATGAATTCTTATGAAAACTGGTTCCATTCAACATACACTTCAAAATCTACAGATTAAAATAACTTGTTAAAATCTGTAAACCAGATACGCCAATTAAATATGATACTTATTTACCTAAAATTAAGTGTCATTACTAGGTAAACAGAAATGACAGCATCTGAGCAAACGAAAAACCAACGCTAGGACAAAACCTAAACAACAGGCAACAGCCTTCATAGATGTTATAAACAGTGTAATGTGGATAATTATATTATATGCAGCGCTTTAAAGCAGTTGTTTTCAAAGTCACGGGGTTAGGACCCGGGACGCCTCGGTTAAACAGTTCGAAGAATTAATATAATTAAGCGATTGTATTACCAGGTCAACAACATCCAACCTCTTTATACCTATGTTTTCCTATTATACCAGCGGTTTTAGCGAGTGTAATTTCAGCAATACGCAGCTTCGTTTAGAAGAAAGTTTTGGTATTAATTTATTATAAAGTTCGGCAAACTCCTTTGATTACCTGTATTCTGAGTAAGACTCACTTTATTATGCCAAGATCGGTCAATTATTGAACATGTCGGCAACCGTGCTACATGTAACATAATTATAATTATTAATTATATCTTGTGTTTCCGTTGTGCTTATGAACCGAGTTATTGGCGACGAATCATTTGTTTTTATACATGTCTACATGCACACATTTTGAAGCGTTTAAATCTGGGAAAATGATTCGATAAAAATAATCACCAGTTTATTTACGTAGTGTTTAAAGCAACCGTAATTCTTCGAAAACGTTATGTCTTACATTTTAATTTACGATCGCAGTGATCTAATAAAACGGACCTATTAAAATGCAGCGTTGCGCAAACAAATCATACCTCGATAACGCCACGGTCAATTTTTACGGACAGTTACCTACGCGCGCGCCTCTTGTTTTTTCTCGCGAGCAGCTGATTTTCGGCGTGGCAACTATACTACAAATACCAAACAAACTCGGCACGCGCCCGTGACCACATGTACTGACGTAATTCACCCACTGAGCCACGCCTCCTCCGCTGTCTCTTTCCGCTCAACCGAAATTATCACCCCTCTCGCTCGCCAGTGCAGCGTGACCGATCATTTTACGCGGTATACTATAATAATCTTAATCCACCACGCGATAAAGTTCATTGCCGTATGATGCTACCCGGAGACAGCCTAATACTACTTTCGCTATCTCACTTGCACCGATAAGCTCGTTTCGTTCGCGCGCGATTCGTAGAGCTCCTTATATTTTCTGATCGCCTGGTATTTTACCGCCACGGATTGCAGCCGCGGACGAGCGGTTGACACGGGTTTGACAAGGTGTTGATCAACGGGGGAGAGCTTACGTGTATACCTACACGTACGGATTGTTATTCCGTTCAGCAGTCACGCGTCCGATTGATTGAAAATCTTAAATACATTCGAGACAATGACGCCTCGCTCTTTGTTTACAGAGGAGGAACCGAAATCCCCGGTGTCGCTGCGGATGGTGTCGGTGGCGCGCAGCAACGGCGTGGTGCGGGCCGTGTCGCCGGCCGCGGTGGCCTGCGCGCCCGTGCCGCCCGCGCCGCCCGCGCCGCCCGCACCGCCGCCGCTGCCCGAGCCGCTACCCCTCCCCCTGGTCGCAGCCGCGCCGCCCCCCGCACAGCTCCTCGACTTAGAACATTCCAGGCATCGTACTACGAGCACCAACAGTCATGGGTATGTTCTCCTGGTAGCTGCGATGTCAAAAACAGCTGGTTGCTCTACCGAGTCGAGTCACAACTCGGCGCAGTTAGATCTATCTACTCGCCCGCTTACATTTTATATTGGAGTGATATTCAATTCTATTTACTTTTTGAACGCCAGACACCAGGAAACTTTTTACGTGCGATTTTAATCTAATACTCGTAGTTACACATTGTGTTCTCATGAACAAATAACAACATACTTTCGATTATGTACTGATAATATTAATAATAGGTCGGGGAAAAAGTTTCTTCGTATTTTTTAAGAAAATTCAAAATACTTTTTAATATAGTTTATTTACATTTAACTAAATTATGTAGTTACCATTTTGTTCGATAACTTTTTGCCATCTTGTAGGTAGGGACATGATCCCATTGCTATAGAAATTTTGGGACTTCTGATCAAAATACCGCGACAAGTGGTTTTGGCAGTCCTCTCGTGATGTTAACCTGACACTGCCTAAAGAATTCTGAAGAGACCGAAACAGGTGGAAATCTGAAGGTGCAAGGTCAGGACTATACGGCGGATGCATTAACACCTCCCAGCCAAACTCTCTTAATTTTTTCTGAGTGGCTAAAGATGTGTGAGGTCTAGCGTTATCATGAAAACCCATGAAAATGAAAACCACACCCCTTCTGTTGATTAATTCCGCCGCTTTCTCTCAACTTCTTGCTTTAATCTCATCAGTTGTTCGCAGTAGAGTTCAGAATCGATGGTCCTGCCTGGTGGTAACATCTCATAATGAATAATGCCCTTCCAATCCCACCACACACACAGCATCACCTTGTTGCGAGTTAACCCGGGTTTCGCCACAGTCTGTGAAGCCTGACCGGTCTTTGACCACGACCTTTTTCGCACGTTCTTGTCGTACGTGATTCACTTTTCATCACCAGTTATCAGCTTCTTCAAAAATGGTTCGGTTTCATTATGTCGTAGTAAAGAATCACAAATGAGTACACGGTTCATTGGCAATTCATTAGGTTTCTTTCAGTGAGCTCGTGAGGTACCCAAATATCGAGCTTTTTTGTGGACCCAGTTTTTTTCAAATGCGCCAAAACTGTTTTGTGGTCAATTCCCAGTTCTTCAGCTACGTCGTAACTACTGACATGCCGATCTTGTTCCACTTTTTCAAAAATGGCATCCATTTTATCCGTAATAGGGCGACCAGAGCGACGTGCATCTTTAAGATCAAAATTTCCGGATTGAAAACGCTTAAACCAAATTTGTGCTACTCTCACAGACACTGCACCAGGTCCATAAACATCGCAAATTTTTTTCGCGGCTTGCGTTGCATTTTTACCTTTTCTGTAGTAAAATTTTAAAATGTATCGAATTTCTTCATTAGATTCACTCATTTTTGACAGTACGAAAAACAAATGAAAATCACACATTTTCCTAATTTGAATTTGGAATTATGTTCTTTAAAATTTAAACTTTTCAATGATACCAAAACCAGCCAGATACAAATAGTATAGCCAAAGAGATTATATTACAAGTTCATACATACTATAATGCGAAAAGACTTTTTCCCCAACTAATATATATAAAAACTACAATACTTCATGTTAATTAAGTGTAATACAAATTGAAAAATAAATATCGAATATAAATTAATCGTAGATATTATTGTGCATACTAACTAAACTAAGAGTTGAGTCAATAGTAGAACTACAAAAAAATAGTAATAACGACACAGATAATGGTAAATAACATTCTGATAAAACAATTCAACCTGTTTCTAAAAGCTGACGTGAAACCCGAGTTTTAGTAATGTAAGAATACTAAAACTCGTTTTGAATGAATCAACATACCGATTGCATAACCTAATAATGTAACCTGCTGATTTTGCAATAAAATTAAATGCCAAATATTTTTACGAGCTTTTACGACGTATCTACCGAGGACGTAGTGCACGTGGATGTGTGATACGTAATACCCTGAAAATAGCTATATTTTGCTGTAGAATGCTGTTCTGAAGTCTAGAATTCTCATGCGTCAAACACTGTGTAGACCTTTTCACTTATTAATTTAATTGGAAATGTATCTGTGACGCTCCAAATATTAGATACAATAATATGTAAGCAGCTCACCTTGGAAATTGTAAGAAGGGAAGTGGATGTACTTACTATAATCCATTACTGTTATTTTATATTTTATTATATTATTAAGATATAACATCGACAAATATATAACACTACTGTAGTGCTGAAATTAATATTAGGTATGTTTTTGGTGTAGGGAGTAGATAGTTCGATGGGCTTTACTTCTGTCAATTATTCTTACATAATAATAAACTAATTACAGCCTCAGTGAAGTAGCATGTAAACCGAAGCCCAAATGAAATGAGCCAACGGTTTTTCGTTGTCCAACAAATAAGAAATCCAATAACCGTAGGCAGCAACACATTACGGGCTAGTTTTCTATAAATTGCTGTCAAGGTTTGGATAGCAACCGTGTTCTGAATCGCATAATGTATCGGAATCCTTGCTGTGCGCATGCATCATTCATGGCGTGCACTCGCGATGGACTTGATTAAAGCACATCTATGCAAATAAATAAAACTGAAGTGTCTGTTGTAGCGTGAAAATTTCAGACTTATTAACTTTATGCGTAAAATGAAGTGTCATAAGATAAGGAACGTAACCATCAATGCATTTACGATACTCTGTGGTGCCAAATCAAATTTTGCAATAATAGTTTCTCTAGACTTGCGATTCCGTATTCGACTCAATACCGATGATTCGATCTCGATTATAATCTATGTTCTTCAAAATCTAGAATCTGGCTTCAGAGTTTGAACCTAATTTATGAAATGTCTCCAATTTATCAATTTATCTCATTTTCTGAGCGTTAAAGCCCCTGTTTGCGCTAGAAATCTATTAAATACTTTTAACCAATCGATTCTGATTCGATTTAATTGTTTATCGATTAGCTTAAATACCGGAGTGTCATGCTCTATTGAGTAATGTCATTCCCATTGATACGTGGAACTAATTAAGCTTTCTTTTACGAGAGGAGTCAAGATGATGGAGCACATTTGGATTTCGATTGTGAGACGCTTACCTCACGACCGCGGGCCGCCGCCTGCTATCGGCCTATTTTCTCTTTTACCAACGTTTTGGCGACCACCATAAATAACTCCGGCGCATCCGTTTGGCATCATACTACTACTACTTACTATAATACTACATAAGAAGCACCCTGAAAAGGTATGTGTTATTTTTCCCACTTTCATATATTCATGGACCTCAGTATGGTTCCTAGAAGTTTCTCCCTGAGCCCACGCTCCTGGCAGAATATAATTTATGTGGTTTTAATCGCCGAATTCATAGATTTATGAACTTTAAATTTTATACATACTTCTTAAAATATCATCATCTAGGAACTGCTTGGCGCTCCTATTTTGTGATAATAAGTTCCCCTACGGTACGACGCCCGTGTTAAAGTGTTATTTTCTAAGTTTTCTTCATCAAAAGTGTCAAATTTTATGATTTTATGGTTGACACCTATTTTTGTATTTTCCTCCTATCTCCATGTAGGATAAGGGCTCCCATAGCTATTAAAACCTTCCCTACAACACAGAGCTTGTGTTAAGGTATAAATTGCCTGTGTTTTTTCCATAAAAACTGATAATTTTCATAATTTTATGTCGGCGCATAACATTGAGTTTATTTCCTTTCTACTGATGAGTTAAGTGCTCATATGGTTATCAACACCAGCCCTATAGCCTAGTGGTGGTGCTAAGGTAACAATTACCTAGTTCTATTCATAAAAAGTGTTAATTTTTATACTTTTGTAGTTTAACCATAACATTGTAATTTTCACTTTCCCATATGGGAGTGAAGGACTCAAATGGTTCTTAAAATGTTTTCCACGGCTTGGCACCCGTGATCAAGGACTAATTCTTCCCAATTTTCCATCAGAAACATGGAAAGTTATCATTTTGTATTTTTACTTAACCGCAGTGAGTTTTCCCTACATTACCTAAGTTTCATACCATATTCTAATATAAGCAATGGATTTGTTCCAGGGTGTTTGTTCTGTTCGGTTACGCTGTTCAGCTTTGCTGTTCCGTTCCGCTGCTGTTTTGTTTAGTTCTACCTACCTACCCTCATACATCTACCCCAGTGTCGATGATCACATCACCCTGGCATCAGTAACCAAAGAAGACTCAGTTAGCAGAAATTTATCTGTCCGGCTGACATTTTGGAGTGGCTGACCTCAGCAGACCTCTCATACAGCGGGTAACTCTTGTATCCAGGTACCCCAACTTTACCACTATTACTGGAAATTGGAAACTATGCCAATTTTGTATAATTTATCCTACTACTAACTTAACTTCAACGACCACTGGAAGTCAAAGTCAATTTTACCTCACATATCTTAATACTGATTAAACTTAACTTGAATGACCACTGGAAATATGAACCACAGTCAACTTTACTTAATTTATCTTACTACTAGTTAAACTTAACTCAATTACTACTAGGACTTCGAACCGGAGCCAACTTTTAATAATTTATCTTATCATTTATCAAATTGTTACCTCAACAAAGATCTCGACCAAGCGAAACCACCTGTCTAAATATACTTAGTAACTTAACCACAATATCTATTACCATAGAGCAAAAATACTGTTGCTATAAGTGTGTACCTATTAAACCTAAAATATAAGAATAAAATAATAAAATATTGGTGTTGGTAAACAAAATTTGTTTTCTTTTACCTCTAGGTTAAGTTTACATACAGACTACCCCTCTAGAAGGGAAAGAACCCCTACACTGTTTGTAATATCAAAATAACAGCTTTTTACCAAATGCTTATAAAAATATATATACGGTGGTACATATAACAAAACAAACATTTTTAAAATTTTGTCGGTCTGTCTATCTGTCTGTCTGTCTGTTTGTTCCGGGTAATCTCCGAGACGGCTGGGCCGGTTTTGACGGGACTTTCACTGGCAGATAGCTGATGCTATAAGGAGTAACTAAGGCTACTTTTATTTTAGAAAAACGATTAGGGTTCCGCGTGAAAAAATAAAAACCATGAAGGCCAATATCTCCGCGCGGGTGAAGCCGCGGGCAGCAGCTAGTACTTTATATGATTGGAGTTTACATCAACTGCGATTGACTTGCTTGTTTCAGGGTTCGATAGTTATTAAAGAACCCACACAAATTTGCTGTAATAATATTATGTCATGTGAAACAGAATATTCGCAATGACTGCACAAGTAAAGCTATTTTTTAAGATTAGCACAATCAAAATAGTAATTAGGTACTTTTTTAAACTTTCGTAATGTACATCTCATTTTAATGTTTATAGTAAAGAACTTTCTATGGCTTGACGCAATCATCGATTAATCGACAGATTTTTTTGTTATATGCCTGATTGGTTGATTTTCTAATCTCCCTGCGAAGGACAGCTTGCTCAACATTAGCATGGCTACAATTGGGATGTTGACTGTATTCAAATAAAAATATAATTTTGCCGTGAAACGGTAGTTTTTGTGACAGAAATCCTATAAAACACAATATTTTTGTTTATTTTTAAGGAATACAATTTTAATTCAATAATCCAAATGTAATCACATCACTCCGAAGTCACGTGACATAAAACGCGCGTGACGTCACATTCTCAATCGGAATGAGTATATTGCTCTTTCTGCCTAGTATTTTAGAGTGATTTCTGTGAATGTTGTTATCTGTGCCAGGAATCGAGACGTCACATCGACCACGTGACCAGTAATGGCGTTTTGGAGCAAAATTAAAAACGGCATTTAAAATACATGATATTTAAAATATTAGTTGTCTTAAAAAGTAAATTTAAATATTTTGGCCCATACGCATCGTTTTAAACACTTTCCCAAAATCAGTCAACATCCCAATCCCAGTATATCCATCCTAGAGACTTAAGAAATGTTAATTTTAACATCCTTTATTCTCTGGTCTTCATAGAATTGACTTATCACGTCTGTAGTGTTTTACCTTTTTAAACTTCTTTTGACTAAGGAATATTTTTTTATGCAACCATAACAATTATTCCCGTTCCGGCAGCTGGTCTTGTAGTGAATCCTCTTTTCAATTTACGCTGTTTACTTTACATCAACACTCGCTGAAGTTACTTGAGATAACGGTCAAAGGCTTATCTACAGAGAGTAAAAAAATAGCTCATCTCTAATGAGAACAGCCATGAAATAATTTAAAACAGTCAATTTCAATGCTACAGAGTACACAGTCTGACGGCTCTCGTAGGATTTTACGGGTTTTTTAAATAATTATTCAGATCGCATAGTACTTAGAATATACTGTGACCTAAAAACTTGCGCTGACCGACAGACCGATACCTTGCTTTGCTCTGTGCGCTGAATATTCTATGTGTTAGTATTAAAAGATCTTTAAGGAAAATTAGTAAAAACCTTCCTGAACTGTGTGTACTTAGACATTATTTTTAGTATGGAGATTTGAGCTCATCAACATAACTAGACTTATTTTTTATTTTTTTTATGTTATTTGGTAACGAGACGAGCTGGTCATTTGCCTGATGGTAAGCATAACGCCAGCCCATAACAATTGCAGTACCAACCAGAACTTAGCAACACAAATGCTTGCGCGGCACTGCGATGCGCTCGTTACCCTGAGACATTAGGTATTAAGTCTCATAAGCCCAGTAATTTCACTGGATACTCTGCTCATCAAACTGGAACACAGTAACGCTTGCACACTACTGCTTGGCGGCAGACTTCACGAACAAAGCGGTGGTAACAACCAAGACGGACACTCGCAGAAGAGTTAGTCCTCCCACTAACAATTATGTGTATAATTTAAAAATAACATGCAAGTGTCACTTTCAAGTCTTTGACAGCTCCCCAGGTTGATTAGCTCAAGCTAAAGATCTTCCATTTGTATAAAGATGTAATGAAAATACAGTTTTGCTCTTAATAAAATAACTTAAGTAATTTCACCTTCTCGTTCATTGTCGCCAGGCCAACCCAAATCCCCTCACCGCCGTCAGTCGGCAGCAGTGGCAGTGCCAGCAGTGGCAGTGCCCCACGCGCAGGCACGCGAGAAGTGCACAACAAGCTCGAAAAGAACCGGCGAGCACACCTTAAAGAGTGCTTTGAACTCCTCAAGAGACAGTTACCGGCCACCCCTGATGACAAGAAGACGTCCAACTTATCCATACTGGGATCAGCTATTAGATATATTCAGGTGAGTCCGCTACGCGCTAGGTCGAACTGGTCTGGGTTCGACTGTTCTTACTACCCAGGTAACTCAGGAGACCACTGGTCTGGGTTCAGCCGTTCTTACTAGTCGGATAATTCAGGAGACCATTATCTCACAGCTGGTATATCTATGCTCGGGAGAGAATATCTAAATAAGGGTTAAAATTAGTGATTTAGTCTCAACATTTTATCACGCTATGATAAAAGTAATAAGTGGTGGTATATCGTCGGGCTTTAGTGCATTCACGGAATGATTGTAATCTTAGAATATTACGTAAATCATGCGATATGAAACATTAAACAAAAAACAGATACTCTAAGAGAATCGCCTTGGTAAACTGATCGAGATCTGCTACATAGTCAAATAAGTACATATACAACAGAATCAACACTTATTTCTGTTATAAGAGAAAAATAGTGTTTGCTTTATCTTTTACTTGTCTCTGACATATGGATGCATGACTCAGGTAACTGAAGCTTTGGATAGTGCTTAAGCGGTCTGGAGTTTAGATTGTTAAAGTTTAAACTGTCCACTACTGCCCAGTAGTGATTAAACTTTCTGTAAGGTTGGTCCTGGGGTGTTTAAGTTTAGAATTGCATTTAAAGTTGGGTGTAACTTCGAACGTATAGTTAAATTTGCGCTGAAGAAATAATGAATTTGAGAGTGATTTAGTTGCAGCAATTTTCTTGTTAGAAATAAGAAAATATGTACGTCAATTTATCAACAACAACATACAACAACAGCAAAACACCAACAACACACAACAGCAGCAAAACAAAACAACAATAACAACAACACAAAACAAACAACAAGAAATACAGTATAGTAAATATTATCTAATCTGTGGTTGAGTGTTAGCTATTGTAAAAATAATTACAACAATACAAGCTGTAGGTATGTTTCAACTCTCAAACAACAGTCTAATCTATGTTCGTTACCAACTAATTATACAATATTTGAATCCAATTAAAAATGCTTTGTTTCCTTTTTATACGTAAAACAAAAAGTACGTCAAAGAAACCGACATTTCACAATCAACTTATTGAGAGAGTGTAAGGCTTCACTACGAACAAATTGTTGCTAACTTTTCTATAAGTACTCAGGGGGATAATTGAGTTGCCACCCTCTTTTGTACAACTTTGTTAAGAAATCCTTAAATTTTTCGAAAATTCATGACGCAAGACAAATATTTCGATCGTTCACTGACCCCGCCAACCAGAGTTTCGTACTATCAATTGTTTCAAGTTTTATATGATTGCTTAACTTTTAGGAAAAATCTCGAACATTACTAAAATGTATAAATAACAATTTCTGTAGCATGTTCAAAGGCGGGCTTAACAAATTACGTATAAGATAAACGCTATCTCTCCGAACGTAACTCGTTAAAGACGCGCCAAACGTAACCTCTAACAATGTTCTGACGCCCTGGTATATTTCTGCAGGTGCTTCGCCGTAAGGAACGAGAGTGCGAGCACGAAATGGAGCGACTGGCTCGCGAGAAGATCGCCGCGCAACAGCGACTCGCCGCTTTGAAGCGAGAGGTGTCCGTGCGAGCGACCGCGCGCCCGCGAACACTCGGTACGTTGACCTCCTCGATCCTATGCGCCCCTGGTACATATCGACGTGATTATTTAATATTTGGCACTGTTGTGCATTAAATTCCCACTATTAATTATTAATTTTAATAATGTCTGCTAATATTAATTAATTGCTAACCTGTATAACTTGTAGATAGATAATTGTCAGAAAGTTGTGTTTTGTGGTAAACGAAAATGTGTTTTACCATGTGGCGCCACCTGTTGCTGTTTGAGCCTCATTTTCGCGCGATTATTTGAATGTTTTATCAACATTTTCTAAACCTTCTCGTTTGGTTTGCAGACACTATTCCAGATGACAAGGATTTGGAAGATCGTCTCAATGGACATGTGTTAGGAATAAGTGTAAGTGTACTTATAATTAAAAAAAAACTGATAGTGAATTGTAATGAATAAACAAACAATCAATTATTAAAAAAAAGGTTTATCGCCACAAACCTTTTTTTATATCATGGATATTGTTGGTGAAAAATAGGGACCAGGATCTCAGATAAACTCATGAAACACAAAAAATTTTAATCAAGTTATCGATGTTTAATAAGGTCTTATTATAATATAGTGGACTTGTTGATGACATATTATGGTATAAATAAAAAAAACATCAATCCATACAAAAACGCTAAAATAACAAGAGCAGTTGTGTGTGAATTTTTAACCATGTCGTATCGTAACTTCTCTTAAAATAATATTGAAATTATTCGCTGCCTTATCGAATTCGGTGCACAAACGTTTTTGTACAGACATCAACGCTAAAAAAGTGAAAATGTTTACTTTTAATTTTATATCGGCAGTAATAGTTTCATATCAATGACGTCACGGTATTTCAGATCGCGTCATCCCCGCCCCGTTCGCCCCCGCACACGCTCAACCTAAGCACGAAGCTGCGCACGCTGCCCATACAGATAACGCCGACCACCTCACAGGTATGCGCGCCTGGTACTCTGATACAGTTACGCGCGACCTAATCCGCGATTAGGATTTAGGTGTTTTTTAGACGCGACTGCGGCGCCATCTGTTTTTTGGGTGTGATAGTTGTGAAAGTCAAACTTTTCGTGGCGCTAGTTGATGTTGATATATTTCTGTTTTTTTAGTAATTTTGGAGTAGGTATTTAATTATGGTTTGTATAGCTTGATATGCGGGATAGGTGACAGCAGTCATCATTTAGCATGAAGTTCCGTATTTTACAGTCAAAATGTACGCAAGACAATGTTGTACTTCATGGCGGAGGCCTATGTTCAGCAGTGGACGTCTTTCGGCTGAAGATGATAATGATGTTTGGTGGAGACGGGTTTTCGTTGCGTCTTGTTAACCACAGATTATAAAAGGTCTGCTGCATATCAAGCTATATTTATGAAACTATCGCCCGATATTGGTTTTTCTCTTGTCGCCAAGACGATATTTTAAGAAGGGTTGGTCTAAGGAAGACGGCTGTAATAAATATTGCCAAAACATAAAACTACTATATCTGTAAAGACATACTGAGCCGACCCCATGTTAAATGGGACAAGGGCAGGTAGGAAGGAAAGAAGCCGATATTTCTAAAAAATGTTTTAACCACTTTCACAACTTATTTGTGGTGTAAACAACTAATGCAACATGTTTTCAACCTTGGTGTATACTGTATACGTGGAATATTTTAAAACCGGTCTTAGTACAGATATGACTAATAGCACCAGTGTAGTGAGATTATTATAATGTGTCTATATTTAACACCCATGTTGTCACATACATGGACCATGAAACCTAACACTAGTTAGGTACATACATGGACCATGAAACCTAACACTAGTTAGGTTACATATTAATGTAGAACTAGGAACTAAGAGGATGATTTCAACGCTAAAGTAAAGCTTAGTTTCAAATGAAACTGCGGCACATTGAAATGTCGCCGGACAATCAGTTTGTTCCGATAGAGTTTCTAATCCCTGTTTATGTTCTACAATTTAAAAAAAATAATTCTATTTTGATTACAAGTCGAGCCGGTCGTGTCCCTGATGGTAAGCATAACGCCGGCCCATAACGATTGCAGTGCCATTCAGAACTTTAAAACATAAAGTCCTGTGCGGCACTGCAGCGCTCCCGCTACCCTGAGACATTAGGTTTTAAGTCATAAGCCCAGTAATTTCACTGGCTACTCTGCTCATCAAACTGTAACACAGTAATGCTTGCACATTACTGCTTGGCGGCAGACTTCACTCACAAAGCGGTGGTACCAACCCAGACGGACACTCGCAGAAGAGTTAGTCCTCCCACTAACAAAAAGTTCGTTTCACGGTTGCAGCAAGTCATCCGGACGTCATACGGCGCGCGGCATAACACCCTCACCTTGACTACGTTAGCGGACGCGGTCACACGTCCGGTATGTATGACATTTTTCTTACATTATTGTTCCTTTTTTTTCTCACTGGAAGTTATCGTTTAACCATTATCTTATAGTTGCTCCTGCCCGTGGCTTCGCCCGCGTGATATATATCTTTATAGTCTATGTGTTATTTCAGAGCCTAAACTATTTACACCAAATTTCATCAAAATCGGTTTAGTTGTTATGGATATATCAAACATTCACATCATCATCATCATCATCATCATCATCATCAGCCGGAAGACGTCCACTGCTGAACATAGGCCTCCCCCATAGAATTCCACTTGGATCGGCTACTCGCCTCTTGTATCCAGCGGTTCCCGGCGGTTTTGACAAGGTCGTCGGTCCACCTACATTCACATAAACGTTCGCATTTATTAAGTAGAATAGAATTTTTATGTACAGTGATGAGGTCGAAGGGACTGCCTAGATTTTCAACCTGATGATGGTAGCGCAAGAAAATGCTACTAGCTACATACTAATATTATAAAGCAGTAAAATTTGTACGTTTTTTGGTTTTAAAGGAACAAAAGTTTTTATTCAAGTATATAATACTTCTATTAATTAATTTAATAAACATTAAAACTTCTATTAATTAATTAAAGTTAATTTAATATCGTTTTCAGAATGGCGTGCTCGAGAATGGCGTTACAAATGCACTGAGCACGTTAGTGCACCCAGCTCAAATACACCTCCCTATTTCACAGGTAAGATATCTAATATAGTAGAACATAGTAGTAGAACATATTATTGGGGGTTCTGTATCACGCACCGAGCTAAGCGAGAGTGATACAGAACCCCCAATAATACCCTACTCATAGTAATATTTAGTTAAACTCAGGTTGTGTAATATTAAAAAAGTTTAATTTAATTTTTGGTATTACTATTTTGCAGGTGGTAACCAGTGGCGGTCTAGTGGTGAGCCCTGCGACGCTGCAGTTGCTGTCGACAAGCGGCGGCCTTAGAGTGCTGCAAGCTCCTTCAGTTCACACCAACGGTAACCGCTTACAATAATTACGGTTCATTTATTTCATTAGGTTTTTTTTTTGTTTTGTTCTTGCTCCACGTGATTTGCTTATTTAGCCAGTGTCAAGTTATAATAAATCTCTAGTTTTGGTGCATGAAAGTCGTCAGAGTCACGTTAAAGTTGAGTCTAGGCGCGGTCGAGTCGAAGTGACGCTTCAGTAAAGCGGTGGATACTTTACTGAATGCTTCTTTGGAGTTTTGGATAGAATACGAAAATACACGTTTTTCGTCTTTGTACTATTTGCCTTTCACTCATGCACGTTTACGAACACTTAATGGTTAATAATCCACTATTATTACACATTAACACTCGATAAAACATTAGTAAATAAAACAAAATAACCACAGCACATTTTCGCATTCCCGCCAAAACTCCTCATTAGGCATTACTTCATTATTTAACTATCCGTGATACCATAAAAACAACTTTTACCGTCACATGACGCTAGATGGCGCACCAGCGTTAGTACGCTGGTGCTGTCAAACTTCATTATAGAATTTTAATAACCTAAAATGTAAATCGCAATCTGCAATTATGTATGCCTCTGTGTAATGCATTTCAGTGTAAAAATAAAGGTCCACAAGTTTCGCTTTTTTTTTATTTAAACGCGTGACTAAGGTATGTTTAACCCTAAGCGAGGGTTCAACATATGTTTAGGGTTTAATATTTTTGTGGTTAGACCCAAATTCTCTTAAGAGGAGGTGGTTTTATGCTATAAACATTAAACAAAAACTTGCTTATTACTTCATTGATCACTTTATACAGTACACGACATAAGTTGTCTCAAGACCTACTATTGAACTTAAGATTGATCTTAAGAGCCAGCTCTCATTGTCGTTTTAGCGTGCTTCGACCACACAATTAAGAAAAAGCGAACATAATCATTATCTAGGGTAAAAAAGTTGTTTATTCAATTCGGCTTTCAGTAAAGTAAAATTGTTGGTTTTACTTTTCAGGTGTGAGCACGGGGGAGAACAGTAGGATACCTAGAACGGAGAATGGTATTATTTCTCCAACGTCAACGTCAGCTGCAGGTTAGTTCTAGAAATGTTTGCTATCGAACTATATTTTTATCCTACTAATCCATACTAATATTATAAATGCGAAAGTGTGTTTGTTGGTTTGTCCTTCTTTCACGCAGTAACGGAGCAACGGATCGACGTGATTTTTGGCATAGATATAGTTTATGAACCGGAGAGTAACATAGGCTACTTTTTATCCTGGAAAAATGCACGGTTCCTGTGGGAACGCGGGTGAGAATTGCAGCAGAAGTTAATGTGACATAAAATTGACATTGACAGCTGTCAATAAAGTTTTATAATGTTGACAAGTTGATTTAATTTGACAGATCGGTTTGACGGTTCCTGTGGGAATGCGGGTGAAAACCGCGGGCAGAAGCTAGTTATATTATATGCGAAGGTCTGTTTGTTGATTCAAATTCAAAAGTCTTTATTCAAATAGGCCCCAAAGGAGCACTTATGAAAGTTAAAATGACTCTAACAGCGGGCCTCTGCAACATTCGTCTACCCGAATCACAGACTAAAACTAATGCTGTCTTTATCAGAACATAATAAATGACAAAGACACCAACAGACCCAATCCGTGCTCAAAGTCAACGAACCTTCCAGAAACCCACCGTGCCCGTTCCAAATTGGTATAGGCCGAGCAAGAAGAAGGGCAAGAAACTAGTCACGGCATTCTTTTTTAAAAAAATGTAGTTTTTTACAATGATTGTAATGCTAACAACTAACAATTTAAAGTTTAGTAGTCGCCAGGAGGCTCCTGAGCTGATTGCCTCCATGCATCCTTGTCATCTACATAATCCTTAATTTTATAATACGCTTTTTTAATTAATACATTCTTGACTATACGATTTGTTGGTTTGTCCTTCTTTCACGCAGCAACGGACCAACTGATCAACGTGATTTTTGGCTTAGTTCTGGTTTATGGACCGGAGAGTAACATAGGCTAATTATCTCGGAAAAATGCACGGTTCCTTTGGGAATGCGGGTGAAAACCGCGGGCAGAAGCTAGTTCTCTATATTTTGTTACGCTAAGATTCAGACTTACTATAATCAATTCTGTAGTCTCTTACAATTTAGTTTAACCGTTCAACAAGTAGCCAGTGCAATTACTGTGCTTATGAGACTTCATACCTAATGTCTCAGGGTAACGAGCGCACTGCAGTGCCGCGCAGGCTTTTGTGTTTAAAAGTTCTGAGTGGCACTGCAATTGTTATGGGCCGGCGTTATGCTTGCCATCAGGCAAACGACCAGCTCGTCTCGTTACAAAATAGCAAAAAAATTAAAAAAAAATATCTAATTGCAGATGGCAGTATGATGGTGAATGGGCTCACTCCTCTCGTCGTGTCACAGCCGACGACGCATCTGTTGCAAACACACACACTTACGCATAAGGTACGTTTGCTGGCATTTTTTGGTACGGTCTGGTTTTCTATACTTGTCCAATGATGTGAATAAACTCTGCGGTGGCTATATACATATATAAGTTATTTAAATCGGTTGACAATTGGCGGAGAAATCAAAATAAGTCACCACGAAACATACAGATAAATGAACCTAATCCTTTTATTGAAGTCGCTTAAAATATTAGTTGTTTATTTCGTATAAAATATTAACAACAAAAATCCATAATAAAATTATGCCAAAAGAATTTTTTCAGGTGAGAAATTGATGACGTTATTCATTATTTATTAGTAAGATCCTTATAATAGTACAAATTTTTTGTCTCTGTCTGTGTGTTTGTTCCGGCTAATCACCGAAACGGCTGGACCTATTTTGACGGGGTTTCATTGGCAGATAGCTGATGTTACAAGGAGTAACTTTGGGCGAAACCCCGGGGCACAGCTAGTAAAATATAATAATAGTCGCGAGTGTATACTTACATTGCGTTGTCGCTAACGCGTATTTATACCGTAAATGGCAAAAAGGATGAGAAACTAATCGAACAAAACTCTGGCCTCTATTCCAGATGGTGGACACGCAGATGGTGAAAGGCGCGGTGGCACCACTCACAGTGACGGCGCAGTACCTGAGCGCCGCGACGCTCGTCAAGCCTGTGGTGGTGGTGGCGCAGTCGCACGCCCCGCCCTGAGCCGCCCCCGCCCCCGCCCCCGCCCCCGCCTGCCCCCATCGATGCACCCCCTCCGAACTGTAACTCCGGCTGTACTTTATAAGAAACTCCTGAAGGCCTACCACCATCTCTTAGAGCAGTATTACTTTAAACTTCCATTGAAAATTCGTACTACAATTTTCAATGTAAGGTTAAAGTAATACTGCTGTAAGAAATGGTGATTGGGCTACTGACTTGTACCGCGTGACCTACCCGCATACTATTTATAAGGAACTTTCCGGCGATCTTAAGCTAAAATTCAGAGACGAGAGTCTAAGAGTTGCTTCCATATAGTACACTAGCTTCTGCCCGCGGTTTTCACCTGCGTTCCCACAGAAACCGTGCATTTTTTGGATAAAAATTAGCCTATGTTACTATCCGGTCCATAAACTATAACTATGCCAAAAATCACGTCGAGTCCAATCTAAAAAGTGCTTAAAAGTTATCAGTATTAAAACTGCTACAAGTACATTTGAATTGTTCCGAATTACGCATATATTTAAAAACAGAATCGTATAATGATCGAGCTTTGTCCAAATTATACTTTAATACGTAACGTATGTACCTAAATATACACATCTGTTTCAATCTTAGTGTTGTAAAGTGAATACGCTCGGGGCCGCAGTGCTGTGTGGTGTCAGTCGGGTGTCAGCCGGGTGTCAGTTGGGCGTCAGTCGGGTGTCAGTCGGGCGTCAGTCGGGTGTCAGCCGGATGTCACTCGCATATCAGTCGGGTGTGAATCGGGTATCAGTCGGGTGTCAGGGTGTCAGTCGGGTGTCAGTCGGGTGTCAGTTGGGTGCCAGTCGGGTGCAAGTCGGGTGCCAGTCGGATGCCAGTCGGATGTCATTCGGATGTCATTCGAGTGTCAGCCGGGTGTCAGTCGGGTGTCAGTCGGGTGTCAGTCGGGAGTCAGTCGGGTGTCAGTCAGTGTCAATCGGGTGTCAGTCGGACTCTCACTGCCAAAGTTGTCAAGAAATAGTGACCATTCCGGACCGAAGCGTCTGTTTTGCGGCAGGGCGTTTGCATTAAACTGGTGGTTCTTTGTTATTGTCTTGTGTTTCTCGTAAACGGCGGTTAGCTTATTTAACCGTTTACCGAATATGACAGGGCGTATCGGATTGCTGTGTTATTTTTAAAACTGTCGAAATAATGGAACTGTAAAGCAATAATTAGGAAAGTAACAATATATAAAAATAGTCAAGATGTGCTGCATATAAAGCTCAAAATCGCGCCGTCTACTCTATTCACAATTACACATATTATACTACTAGCTTCTGCCCGCCGGTTTTCACCGGCGTTCCCACAGGAACCGTGCATTTTTCCGGAATAAAAAGTATGCTATGTTACTCTCCGGTCCATAAACTATATCTATACCGAAATTCACGTCAATCCGTTGCTCCGTTACTATGTGAAAGAAGGACAAACCAACTTTCGCATTTAAAATATTAGTACGATGACATACTGCGACAATACCCAACCACCAGTGTAATGCAAACGGTCCTACACGTGTAAACGAAGCGTTAGTTCGCGTCTTATGTTAAGACCGCGATCGTCTAAAACACGTATGTATGTATGTATTTATGCAATACCTACTTATTAAGTCGGTGATAGCAAAGTGACTAGTTCGGCCGGCCACGTGAAATGTTATTTTTGTACTCAGAACATTGCAAAGTAACGAGAAGCGAGGGCGTGTGATGACGCAAAAAGTAAAGCGATTTGTTTTAAACGAGTTCACTGTGTACTTTCATGAATCTCGCTTGTAACTAGAAAACTGCAATATAGATTAAGGGCCGATTTTTCAATAGTCAGATAACATCCTGTTAGATATATCCCTGAATCATCTAAGTCCTTGTTGAAGGCACGTCAATAAATTGTATGCCACTTTAAAGAAATAAACCTTAGTTAGCTAACGGTCCGTTAATTTCGAAATGAAAGGCCCGAAAATCACACTAAAAACAAGAACATTTATTGATTGAATAACAATCAGCTGCCTTATCAGCTAACAATCTCGTGTTCGTTTTCAATACCAGACCGATTAAAACCAGCGGTCACTAGTCTTCGTGTGGAAGGAGTTGTCAATAGTTTTCGCTTCTTTTCGTTTTGGAAGAGCTTATTTCTTTAATAACGTTCGTTCGAAAATGATAACCAGCGAAAATTCTAGACTATTCCTTCCTCACGAAGACTAGTGACCGCTGGTTTTCATCGGTTTGGTATTGAAAACGAACACGAGATTGTTAGCTGATAAGGCAGCAGTTCGTTAACGTGAAATTGAAAGATCGGCCGTAAGTCATGTCGGTAAACACTTAGGCTGAGATTCAGAGACGAATCTAAGCGTGGACTCATGCTTCCATACGTCAAAATTCTATACAGTTTTGACATATGGAAGCAAAAGCCTAAGCTTAGAATCGTCTCTGAATCTTACCCTTATTGCAGTTGGATAGCGAGTTATGTACTGGGAAATCTGTTATTGTTTGAAACATTCCCAAAAACGAACACAACTTTGCATGTACAGATAGATGCGTCTTTTTTAACTTGTTCTAATCAAATCGTGTCTTTTCCTCACTGCTCGGTACATTGTGAAGTTATTCCATATTGTGATTACGATACAATAACTTGATGTAAATTATTTGTGTGTTATTTATTGTTTAGAGTCAGTTGATTGGAGCGGATGCCTTTTAACTGCAGTATAATATTTCTTAAGCTTAGCATATAGAAAACGTCCATGCTGATGATTTTATCGGAATATGTAATATTTGATGAATGAACTGGCATGTTAGCAGTAGTGGTATATCAGCAGCGCAAGCACGGATCTTCTCGATCGATAAAATTCGATAAAATTGACAGTTCAAATCGATAGTGGGTTTTATCGATTTTTTATATAATTTATCGTGCCTCGATATAATCGACAAACGTTATCGAATAGCTAGGTCGAATCGAAAGGGATTATAGAGCTACTACAATACTTTACGATCAGACTTCGGTACTCGCAAAATTCGATATATTTATCAGTTTTTTCGATTCGACAAATTTATCGAACCGACTTCCGTACTTGCGCTGCAGTTTGGGAAAGTTCAGTTTTGTTCAAGATTCGTAACGTAGATGGCGTTGTAAAATATTAACGATAGAGACAGATTGATCAATATAAGACCGTTGCACAATATGAGTTATGTTTGGACACGCACATTTAGAAACTGTGCCATCCGAATCCCATCTTTTACAATCAGCTTGTAGAAAGTAGCTATTTTGTTCTGTAGCATTTGAATTCAGTTGATGCTATTTGATAACGAGACGAGCTGGTCGTTTGCTTGATGGTAAGCATAACGCCGATCCATAATAATTGCAGTGCCACCCAGAACTTTGAGACACAAAGGCCCGCGTGGCACTGCAATGCGCTCGATACCCTGATACATTAGGTATTAAGTCTCATAAGCCCAGTAATTTCACTGGCTACTCTGCTCATCAAACCGGAACACAGTAATGCTTGCACATTACTGCTTGGCGGCTGACTTCACTCACAAAGCGGTGGTACCAACCCAGACGGACACTCGCAGAAGAGTTAATCCTATCACCTAGTAAATTTTAAAAGTTAATTGTTCAAGGTCATCTTTAGATGTTGCTAATTTTCTTATCTTTGCTATTTTTTTAGGATTGTGACAGTTGTAGACTTGTAGTGAGTTTTTAATAGCTAACTAGCTATTAAAAATTGTGTCTTCTTCATTATACAAGTTAAACGCAATATTATACTATTTACTATTGTAACCTTATTTGTGACTGATAATTAATTAGCTGGGGTCGTATACCAGGAGACAAAGGGTCTGACCACAAAAAAATTAAAACCACGTCGAACCTGTGTTAATCACTGTTTGACGCCTAAACATGCCTTAGTCGCGCGATTAAATATGAGCAACCACAAATTCTGATTTAAGTAGTGTCTAACAGTTGTCTAAAACAATTCTGTTGTGATATTTCTAATAATTTTTGACGTTTATCTTTAGACGCTGTCTAGCTAAACAGGCGACTAAAAATTTTTTTTGTGGTCAGACCCTTTATTTTTAAAGAGTAGGCGTGCGATTAGGGGCCTTACCGGCTAACAATCTCGTGTTCGATTTCGATTCCAAAACACTCGGCCACTAGTCTTCGTGTGAAAGGAGCTGTCTACAGTTTTCGCTTCTTTTCGTTTTGTAACAACTTGTTACTTAACGTTCGTTCTAAAATGATAACCAGCGACAATTCTAGACTATTCCTTCCAGCCGAAGACCTAGCGACCGCTGGTCTTAATCGGGTTGGAGTCGAAAACGAACACGAGATTGTTAGCCGGTAAGGCCCTAGGCGCGGTTAGCCCGTCTGTTTTTATACTTATACAGCGTAGGTTAGGTAAATAAACGTCATAAATTTACCGCCTTAACGTGAGCAGTATAATAAAACATTTATAATCATAGACTAATCTAATATAATATTAGTCTATGGTATAACGATGCAAAATGGTCTGCGGCGCAAGTACGGATCTTTTTGATCGATAAAATTCACAGAATCGATAAAGCGGGTTTTATCGACTTTTTATATAATTTATCGAACCTCGATACTATCGACAAAAGTTATCGAATAGCTAGGTCGAATCCAAAGAGAATATAGAGCTACAATACTTTACGATCAGACTTCGGTACTAGCAACGTTCGATAAATTTATCGGGTTTTCTAGTCGACAAATTTATCGAACCGACTTCCGTACTTGCGCCGCTGTATCGACGCTGCTATACGACCGCACTCACTGTGTGCCTATTTGTTTCAATTAATAATTGAATATCACGCTTATCGAGATGTGAAATGCTAAATATCACGTGGCCAAATCGCGTCGGGAGGTGAGAACTTATCCGCCTTTAGACTTTATAGGTAAAATAGTCTTAGAAACGTTTATAAGTTGAAGTTTTCCTAATGCTAACGGACGAACCTTTGCTGCTTGTAAGTGCCTATCTTCTCTTATTTAGCAGATAGCATCAAGACTTTGTACGAAACGAAACATACGCGGTCTTACCACAAAAAAATTAAACACGCTTTAAACCTGTGCTAAACAGTGTTCAACTCCTACACGTGCCTTAGTCGCGTATGTAAATATGAGCAACCACAAATCTTGATTGTAGTGTCTAGCCGTTATCTAACTCCATCATGTTGTGACATTTCTAATCATTTTAGACGTTTATCTTTAGACACTGTCTAGCTAAATAGGCGTCTAAAAGTATTTTTTTGTGGTTATTCTCTGGATCATCAAAATGAAAACGGTTCCCATGCTTTTAAATAGCTTAAAATTTATGCCTTTGTTTTGATTTAGAGCTACGCATGTTAGCAAGAAAAAAGTACTGACTTGGTATTGAAATATTGAAACATTTTTTTAGACGACATATTCATAATGCATATGAATATAAATGAAGCATATTTTACCGTTATTAAAGTCAAAGATGTTTCAAACTCTTTGCAGTGTTCATGGTCACAGGTACACATTGAAATCTCCCGAAATGAATACATATAGGCTCTTATTAATAAACAACATTAAGCGGTGGTTTAGTTAAACTATGTTTTATTTTTTGTCTTTATTATTACAATTATCTTTATTATTCTTCTTTGACAATTTTAAACTATATTGAAAGAGACAAAACATACTTTAATTCAACCGTTTAATACTGTATAATAAGAACCATTAGTAATAGCATAAATCTCAAAAGCTTTAACGTATAGCCTAAATCTTTGTACAATATTTCAGAGGATAAGCTTCATTCTTTACAATTGTGAATATGATCAAAACTTTTTAAATAATCTAGACGGTTAGTTGTAAAGAAAAGTTTAAAAAAAAAAATTGTAAAAATAGAATAAAAACTGAGCTTTACTTAAATGTTTGTGCAAATACTATGTCAATTCAGGTACAGATATTTTTGTGCTAATTATATTTGTAACACTAAATTTTAAAACTATAAGGGATCGTATATCAATTTCAATCTCGTTAGATAATCTTACGTCTTAAAGAGTATTTTGTAATAAGGATATAGTATTTTTGTAATTTATTATGTGTATAGAAACTCATTTTAATAGTTTACCATGATAACTGTGAACCTATTGGTAAGGCAGAAGTATTGTGTCAAGATAGCACAAATGTACTAGCGTGCATAAAAGTGCACATGTACCTTCATTTTTATGCAAGCCAGTATTTAAGCAGGGCAGGATACTCCGCGCAGCTTTCTCGCTCGCGCACCTCAACATTTTTGAAGATAAACAATCGCTTAATATAATTATGAAAAATTGCATTCGGTGAATTTGCTGACAATAACATTACAAAAGTATAAGAAAAATTTCATTTTGATCCACTTAAGTTTTCGAACTTAAAAATGGGATTTTATGTTTTGCCCATTTTCATGTATGAAAACTTGATCGGATCAAAATGATACTTTTACCGAACCTTTGTAATGTTATTGCCAGCAATTTCACTGAAAGCGATCTTTCATAATTATATTAAGTGATTGTTTATCTTCAAAAATGTTGAGATGCGCGAGTGAGAAAGCGGCGCGGAGTATCAGTATCCTGCCCTTAAACACTACTTACTGTAATTTTACTGGTTTGATTGACAGTAATATTGTACCAACACCCTTGATCACTGTGCCTTTGAATACAATACCTGGCGACAGAAATGGAACGTCGAACATGTTCGATCTCTCTTGCTCATATCGTATTGCATGATCGACATTTGCTCGTGTCATTTATCTTGTCAGATCTTGTACTTTGGTCTCGTAATTAGAATTGTATGAGTTTTATTTAAAGATGTTTGTATAAAAACTTTTGTTAAGCCACCTATGATATACAAAGTGCGAGCTCTGATGAGCAAAATGAGCACTATCTCGGTACAGTGGTAGTTTACCGACGAGGAGAGTTTCTATACGCACTATCAGTCCTGATTTCTTCAGGTAGTCGATAATATACTCTTTGTCACTGAAGTGTACTACTTGAAAATGCTAGTTCAAATGGAAGTAGCTGATAACGCTTCGGCATCTGCGGCGCGCGAGTACGGATCTTTTCGATAAATAAAATTCGATAAAATTGACAGTTAAAATCGATAAAACCCACTTTATCGATTTTAACTGTCAAGTTTATCGAATTTTATTTATCGAAAAGATCCGTACTCGCGCCGCTGATCAACAGAAAAAAAATCATTCAAAGTTAAAAGTTATTTCCTACCAGTTAAGGTACTATATTGAAAGCCTAAAACTACATGACGTGAAGTGGTTTAAAATTGAGCAATGATACTGAAGCGTTATGTGAATGATGACCAAAATCTTTTACAAAATTGGATCGTTTGTTCTTACAAAATTTTGCAAGCCGTTTCACACCTCTTAAAGTGTGAAAAGGCTTGTAAAAATTTAAGAAAAAAAAACAGTGCTCAGTGCACTTGTCGATATGTATGTACATAGTCTTGTAAAGAAGTATGCATTGGCCCGCTCCATAAGGTATGCGCATTAGAAGCAGTATTTTTTTTCTATACGTTTTTGGTAATGTTAAATATAGAGTCACTTTGCCTAAGATAGGAGAATGAGATAATAAAAAATGTAAAAATAATATAAATTAAAGAGAGAAAAATATTTTAATGATAATAATATTATGAAGCTGAAAATGCTCATGTAAATAAATATATAGTATATAGTGTATAAAGTTCTAATAACGTGAGAAATACAAAATCAAATTATACAATGTTTGTGTTTTTTTTTAATCCAACACTTTACGAGTAGACTATGCAAATACCGATCTTTTCGATAAATAAAATCGACAGTTCGCCTGGTTAAAAATTTAAAGTAGAGATAGGTAGTTCTACCTATCTCTAATATAGATCTTGATTTTTTTCGAAAACGAAACAAAACCGCTTTAATATGAAGTAAATATTTGCATCTCACAATAATTCATAGACTGGTTTATGAAACGAAGACCATTTTTAATATAAACCTAAAAATTATTTTATCATCGTTCGCTACGGTCTTCACACGTTCCATCTTGATATTAGTTATTTTGTTACCTACTAATATTTCTTTTTTTTTGTCATAATGCCATCATCCGCCAAGCTTTCTTTAGCTCAAGTAAGTATAGCGTAAATGTTATAATTAGTGAACTGATGATCTTTTACATGATGATAGCAAAACAATTGCCGGAATAATCCGTTAAAAATTCTTCTTTCATCTTTTTGAAACGCAAATTGCTACGAGTATGACTGGCGTCGTGGCTGTCCTTTGTTATTTCGGCGCAAGAACCTATAGATAAGAAAAGAGAAAGGTTTAGAAAAGAGGATAGATAGCCTCTTTTCTAAACCCTCCCACTAAAACAACTGGGGTGTTTCCTATCTGCTCAGCTTTATATCCGGCACTCCAAGCCCTCCGGCGGCAGTGGTGGAGGTGGCAAGCGATGGTTACCTCGCTCCCGTGTCGGTGCTCTCCGGAGCGGGAGAGACCTATCTATACAAAGACATGTTTTTAATGTCAAAATAACAGCTTTTTACTAAATGCTGGTACGGAACCTAAAACAAAAATATTTTTTTTTAAATTTGTCTGTTCGTCTGTTTGTTCCGGCTATTCTCCGAAACGGCTGGACCGATTTTGACGGGACTTTCACTGGCAGATTTTATAAGGAGTACCTTAGGCTAGGTGGCGAAACTGTGGGGCACAGATAGTATCACATATATAGTCTTAGTCTATATATATATAAATTACGCGTCACGTTGTTTGTCCGCTATGGACTCCTAAACGCGTATGCTCGCGCGCGATTTTTGTGTCATTTACGTACAAGTGATATAGCACAGATTTGTAATGATATAGTAATCTTCATCATGTTTGTATAAAACTCGTGTTAAACTAGAATGAGAACTTATATTGTCTAGACAAACCTAACATAGGTTTTAAGACAATAAGAACCAAATTTGTATATTTCTTTGTATTAATAACAAATAAATAAATAAAATAAAAAATAACTTAACCGATTTTAATCAAATTTGCACACCGTATGCAGTTTGATCTAACTTAAAAGATAGGATAGCTTACATCTCAATTTATAGCGGCAATGTTATTTTATTGCAAATTCTATTAGGGTTCCGCGCAAAAAACTAAAAACAATGAAATCCAAAATCTCCACGCGGGACAGCAGCTAGTAGTATATAATATTAACCTTGACAGTGACATAAATAGAAATAAGATAACATTAGATACGATAGTTACCTACTAAAAAACGAATTAATCTTTTTTATAATATTACGTAACATGAAACTAGCTTGCACCCCACAGATTATTTAGCCTGTTGATAGCTCATAAACACAATTCTTCATACAAACATTCACACAAACCGGCGCGGGCAGGGGGCGAGGTAATATTCTATGCTTGCAATTGGCCGATAATTTGGATGACGTAATTTAGTGATGTGGTACGACTACTACTGAACAGAATAATATCGATAAAATTGAATAGGTAGTTAGCATCGCATTCTTGATTCCCTGACATATACGATTAATAATAAATTATTATATGGAAAACCTAGACAATACATACTTACTTTATAAATTAATCTATAATACTACTTATAATAAAACTCCAGGTCACATTTTTTTTGGATGGCACTCCTATCTATACTGAAGCCAAAACTGTATTTTTATTTTTGTCTGTCTGTCTGTATTTTGGCCACGCATCACGTCGAAGCTACTGAATGGATTCCATGACTTGCGATGTATGGAACCAATTCTCTTTTTGAGTCGCTTCTATCCACTTTTCCTTGATTTCTGGGATGTCTGGAAATCTAACAACAAAAGGTAGAAATACTTTAAAAAAACCGGGAACCTACTTCGATGAAAATATCGCGATATATGAAAATTCAAGTACTATTTTTTCATCTTTAGATGTTCTTCCATAAAATGTATATGGGACCACCTTGAGATGATACACTTTCAAACAACAAAAATAATTTTCAAAATCGGTCCGCAATTGACGGAGAAATCAGTTAAAATACTTAAAAAAATACATACAGTCGAACATTTAACCTCCTCCTCTTTTTTCGAAGTCGGTTAACAAATCCAAACGAAAGGTTATTATTTTTCCAAAATAATTAATAATAGTATATATATTAATTGTAAAGTATACATTGAATATCGATAAGTTATAAGTCTGCACTCGTACTCGCAGTGGCGAGTAGTGCATTTACATAGTTCGTTTTCGCATGAGGGGAAGTTGTATCATTAGTCAACAGGATTTATAGTCTTTGTTGCACCCCATATAATAGCAAGTAAGTGTTCTTCTATTTATAGTCCACAACTACTAAATTAAAGTTTAATGTCGCCTATTTTATCATCGTTCCAAGTTTTCTTTGGTTCATCAGTTTTATTACTAATTCTTAGATTGCCAGTAATACGGGCCCCCCATTTCTTCGCTCTATCTGTAACATTAACTGACCATAAATTCGCCTATTTTATGAGCTTCGTTAATCTACGTGAGGTTGACTGACCGGTAAAATTGCCACTCGATAATTGCTTCAAAACGAGGAAGATAGCAATATCGTCTTGATTTTACACTCCATCATCAGAAGTTGACAAAATTCTTGTGGGACCAAACTGGATGATATATACTTTCAGATATTTTTTTTTATCAAAATCGATCGGTGCTTAAATGGAAACGCCAACTTCGGTTGTGGTGTCACCAACGCAGTGGCAGCACCTTGCTAAGGTGTAATAATTAAGAGCATAGGTACCTAATAGAGATTATTAGGAGAAGAGTGTAATAGGGATGTTGCATGAAACACAAAATACATAATTACTGTCGCTATATAGGTTTAAGAACATCTCATTAACACGATAAAAATTAAATTCATAAAAAATATTATGTTCTACCTATGTTCTACAAATATACTGCATCTAAAAGTGATCAGATTTCAACGACTTTTTTCCATCATCCAAATGTACTTTAAATGATGCTAACAGATTTTTTACATTTCAGTGAATAAAAAAATGTATGACAGCTATGTACTTAACGCAGTTTTTCACGACCAAATCAACAAAATGCATGTTTTTAGTACAGCTTTACGGCCTGCGTTGAACATGTGACGTCAGATGTTCTGTCCAATATGTAATTGGCGTTTTAGCGCTCAGTAAATACGCCCGACTTTAACTCTCATTTTTGACGTTTCTAGCGTTTGATTTCCAGTTTTTCCATATAGATCGACATGAGAAAACGAATTGAAAACATCATAAAAAAAATCGAGTCAACATTCCTTTACAGAGGGATTTAATTTTAAGTAAGGTGACCTTACCTAAAATTAATCTTTGTTATACAACATTTTACTGTAAAATCTTGATAGGTATTAAGGTGCCGCTTCATGACCCGCCTAACGCAAAAATCCTATATAGAACGCAAAAATGGCCTAAAGGCTTTTTTGTTCATCGAAGAAAAACAGGCATTACGGAAAAGGAGAGACAACGCCAGAGCCATCGGTTGGCATTCTGAAAATTTTGAAAAAATTTCTATACCAAATTTCCGAAGACAGTTAGTGCGTGGTAAGTTCCTAAAACTTGTTTCAGGAAATACGTGTTTTTGAAAATACGTGTTTTCATTTAGAATCTCCATTACATGTGCAATGATTCTATGGAGATTTTTTCTTTATTTTTAAATTTATGAGAACACTGAACGGCCAAAGTCAAGGTAAAATTTGTCCAAAAAAGCTGATTTTTGAAGGCTTATACTAAGTTGTAATCTCAAATTTTTACATTTTTGCTCTCATGGAATACTAGATATAGAGCACATGATACCTATTTGCTCAAAACATCTAAAGAAACATTTATTAGGACACTATAATCACGTACGAGCGTTTGTATGGAAAGTATGGCGAGCTGTAGCCTCTTAACATTGTTTTCCCAAATTTGTCCGTCGCGTCGTCACTATTTTCCGGCAACTAGTATGATTGCTTATGACAAATTTCCTCAAATTTTCTACGCACCCATTTCTGTCGAGGTTCCGTTTGTAATGCAAATCCTTCCGACTCCGCGGCCTTCTCTATGTCAACGAACTGTAACTCTGTAAGTGCATACATGAGTAATCAATTATGAATAGGTATATTGTAGTACTTGTAGAGGCCAAATATGAGTAGTATTAGAGTATAATATAATTAGGCTACCTACAATAAAGATAAAGTCCCGACTGAAACGAGAAATCAAGAAAAATGCTCAAAAAATTGTGAGTTCGATCTTAGAACAAATTTTACATTCGCCGGATCTGCGGCGCAAGTACGGATCTTTTCGATCGATAAAATTGACAGTTCAAATCGATAAAGTAGGTTTTATCCGTTTTTTATATAATTTATCGAGCCTCGATACAATCGACGAAAGTTATCGCTAGGTCGTATCCAAAGAGAATATAGAGCTACAACAGCCTTCGGTACTCGTAACATTCGATAAATTTATCGTGTTTTTTCGATTCGACAAATTTATCGAACCGACTTCCGTACTTGCGCCGCTGATACGCTACTTTTGCCGGGCTGTACCTACATTAAGATCGGTAGGAACTACAGGCGTGGCTATTTATTGCTTACAAAGAAATGCCTGTTTGACCTCTTAAATTAATTAATAATATAATAAACTAATGAAAACTGCCTTAAAAAAAGGCACAACAACTAGGAAAGAAGTTAAATATCTTTTACATAATTATTTACAAAGATACGTGATAAGTAATTGTTTTCAGCAAATAGTTAGAAAATGCAGCGCTAAAAATATCAAAATTCAATCTAAAGTAAACCAGTCAAGGCTGTTCTTATCGATTAGTTTACATATTTTCGCCGGAGCATCCTATCAGGCTATCAGGAAGTGGAGGAGTAACGAACCTTGCCTTTTTGTTGACTGCCACGGATCCTCGCGCGTATAAATACCAGGCGGTGGCGAATTAGCATCATACTTTCTTGTGTTTTCTGATCGTCTGGTACTCAGTTCCGGAAAAAGTTACATTTCAAAAAACTTTATATTTTGAAAATTTAATTATTGCATACGCAAACTCTGCATGTTACTGACGAAGCATTTTTAACTAGTAAAAAAATTACCCTAAATCAATAAAGATGAAGTGTCTATTAGTTAAAGTAGCTCAAATAATTATGGTAGTCTCATGTTGCCTCGCGTTACCTACGAATTATGACGAGTATTACGATACAATTGAAATCGTTGGTAATGGAATTGATGAGAACATCATAGACGGAGGTGATACTATAGACCTGTCAAGCCTGGGACCGGAGGCTTATGGGACGCCAAAAAACGAAAGCGGTAAGTAAGCAAAAATACTAATCTAATTTTATAAACAAATTTGAGAAGAGAGGCATTCCGTGGGTAGCAATACTCCTTAGCTATAAGTAAATACCATTATAATTCTTTGAACTTCGTTTTATACATAACTAACGACAGCCCGCGGTTTCGCACGCGTGGAATCGGAATAAAATGTAGCTTACAGCACTCAGGGATAATGTAGATTCCTATCAGTGAACGAATTTTTAGAACCTGACCAATGGTCCAGAGATTAGCGGTAACAAACAAAAAAAAAAAAAAAAAATTTACTGATTTATTTTTATTTTTATAGATATGTTATAACTTTAAATGAGCAATTATTTTATACAACCTGAGTTTAAATCGATATGTTATCCCGAAAGGGGTTCATTGTACTCCTGGAAGTCAACAAATTTTGTTTTACGAGTTATTGAAATTCAGAATTTTTCATTGAGGAAAAGGCATTTAAAGTTTACGTCAAAATTCTACTACAGAACTTCCGGCCAGCCCTAGATCAGCTGATTGACTGAAACTACGTTGAACTTTGTCAAATGATAATGTTGATTAGAAGCTAGAGATTTCAAAAAAATCAGAAAAACCGCACTTCCGGTTTGGAATTTTTTTTGTAATTTTGAATTACGTTTTTCCAAGGGAGGTTCCCACAACATGTGGACATTCATGGTCCTAATCACCCCTTCCAGGATAACACACCAATTCAAACTCACCCTGTATATATGTGCCCTGCGGTTTCGCCCACGTAATAAAATTAGCCATAGTTACTCTTTAAAACATTGGTTATCTGTCAGTGAAAGTCCCGTCAAATCGGTTTTAAGTTTAACTAAATAGTTGTATTTCTTATAAAAACGCTATTTTACACAAAAAAAATGTTTCGCTTATTTGTTTGTTTGTAAGATACGTCATCTAGATACTTCATTTCGGGTATCTGTAAAATCACAATTTTACAAAAAAATAGTATAGTCACAAAATAACAACAAGTAAAGAGAATCTTACTTGTAGGGTAGGTAGTTTCATTCTTTCAGCTTCGTCAAGGGTTAATTTATTAGGCACGTCGTCGATAGCAACTCTGAACATAGCACGGTGTCATGTAGCTGTCATCAGGTTTCGATAAAATACTCTTGACGGCTCCAGGCGCTGACGACTGCTTCCGCAACTTTATGGCAAGTTGATAAGTTAATTGGTTTGTCCCGAATAAGTGTATAATTTCTTTTATTTGTGACGAACATTTCAAATAGGATATGCAATAAAAATTACCTTTACTAGGTAATAGACGAATGTTGCAGAGGCCCGCTGTTAGAGTTATTTATTTTAACTTTCATAAGCGCTCCTTTGGGGCCTATTTGAATAAAGCAATTTGAATTTAAGGTTTAATAAGGTTTAAATATAATTTATATGTCATACATGCTGCATTTCATACATATATTTTTTTTAAATTGTGACACTTTTTTGTCTTTGGCAGTAGATATTATATTCTAAACCTTATGACAAAAGTAGACTGTGCTAACTTATGTTATCCGAACCCTACATTTACCACCTTGAATCAAGAACGGCTTCTATGGTTTCTGTAACGTTTTTTATTGTAAATATTGTCATTATCTACAATGAACAATGTTAAGGAAGCGAACAAAAACCACGTTTTATAGTTATACTTAGTTACCATCATGTTTTATTGTACCTATAAGTACACTCTTTTTCTTACACTCTTTCTTGTCAGCCATCAGCGTTTCATGCACTGCCAATTCATTCATATCCGCTTTTACATAATCCATCTATTTTTTCTATGGACTTCCTCTACTTTTCCATCCCTCAACATTCATATTCATCACTCTCTTAGTGATATTACTAAACGCATATGCGTTTCATCCCTCCTCATAACACCACATAAAGATATTTTAACCGCCTTCCAAAAAAGGAGGAGGTTATCAATTCGTCGGGTATTTTTTTTTAATGTTTGTTACCTCAGATCTCGGTCATTTAAGAACCGATTTGAAAAATTCTTTTTTTATTTGAAAGGGTATTATACTTTCAGATTGGTCCCATAGAAATTTCATCAAAGTAGGTTCACTAGTTTGTCACTGAAGTCGGTTCGTCGCTTTTTAAAGCAATTTTTTGTAGTGTTGTTTCAATGTTAAATATCCATTTTTAGGAGAACTCCTATCTACATGGAATGAGACTTCTCTCATGAATCCCGAAGAAATGGGTGAATACGCGGAGGGTGACATCCTAATGCCTCAGTTGGCGAGGAATGGGATTCGCGACGAGTCGATGCGCTGGGAGAAAGGACATGTACCTTACATCATTGAAGGCCGTTTCAGTAAGTTTCAGCTCGTAGTTTCTAAGTAGGTCGATTTAAGTAGGTAGTGTCTAATACCTACACAATATTTTATTTTATTTCTAAGAGGCTTGTTATGATTCCATCAAGTAGAATTTCGGAAAAAGTAAATTTAATACGACAATTGCTGTACGTACAGGTGCTAGTGATTGTTCTCACCTAAGTAGAGCTACTTTGCTGGAATCCTAACCTTATTGTTCTGGTTGCCTATTTGAAAACCTTTGTTCGTAGATCAAGATCAACGCGACACAATAATGAAGGCCATCGCAGATTACCACCGGCTGACGTGCCTGCGATTCGTGCCTTACAATGGGCAACGCGACTACATCACTATTCAGAGCCAGAGCTCTGGGTGCTGGTCCAGTGTTGGTCGCATTGGTAACTAGCCTTCCTTCCTTCTCGTATTGTAAGGTTCCGGCCTGCTGGCCATGATGTCAGAATTCTTTTGCTGCCCTCAACTAATGTTGGCTGGTGACAACAAACCCGGAGCATGGTAGGTATCGTTCATTTGCTATTACCACGTCATGGCGGTCATTCATCGCAGTAGATAGGTATTGATCAGCAACCCTTGCCTAACTTTTCTATTGATTAAGAACGCTGAGTGCTACTTTACTAAAGAATGTTGAGTTCTAATTTTACTGACTATAACTAATTCCGTAACTTTGATCGTTAGGTTTCTGTTTTCCCATAATATATTTTAAAACTCTTAATCTAAACTACAACTCATTAAAAGTGGTTTTACAAAAAAGGTATTAAATTTCGTGAGATTCAATTACATACTTCACATTTTAAAATCCGTATTGTATAAAATCCCAATCATACTTTCACAACCGGTATTAGACTTCTTCCAGAAACTTTGTCTGGAAAAAAACGCCGGAGAATTTGTGTAATAAATTTACAAAAAATGTTCTCAATGTAGGTGGTCGCCAGGAAGTAAATCTGCAGATCCCTGGCTGCATCACGACGAAGGGAACTGTTCTTCACGAGCTGCTTCATGCCGTTGGGTTCATGCACGAGCAAAGTAGATCGGAAAGGGACAGCTATGTAACCGTACGATACAACAACATTAAGTCAGGTTTGTATAGCTACAGTCAGCTCAGTAAGAAATGCAGGGAGAACAGTTAGTTTGCGGTAGGGTAATAATTCGCTGAAGAAGAAAATGATCGCTGGAACAAACTACTTTAAGCTAGCTTTGTAGCCTCCGCAATTACTTGTAGGTAAATAGACACCAAACAGGTCGACAGACTGGACTGAATCTTTGTGAAAGAACTAATCGTGTAATAGTAGGCCCCTTTTAGTAAGTAATACTTTGAAAATACTTGACTTGGCTGGACTTACTTTATACTCTAGTGGCTTCTGGCTGCGGTTTTCAGCCGCGTTACCACAGGAACCTTGCATTTTCCGGAATAAAAAGTAGCCTATGTTACTCTCCGGTCCTTAAACTATGTCTATGCCAAAAATCACGTTGATCCGTTGCTCCGTTACTGCATGAAAGAAGGACAAACACACACTTTTGCATTTATAATATTAGTAGGAATAGTAGGTATAAGTAGGATAGGATATAAGTTACACCTGAAGTGATTTTAAATGACTTCTGAAAACGTGACGGCAAACCGTACAGACGTAACTTCAATCATTATTTTCACTTTACCAGGCGCTGAGAACAACTTTAGGGTATCAAAAGACAGCAACGGGTACGGGGTTCCGTATGATTATAACAGCGTGATGCACTACTCCGAGTATGCATTCTCAAAGAACTCGCAGAAGACTATAGAAGCTAAGGTATACGCTTTAACGCATCTGTTTTTATTGGACGTGTAATCTTTAATTAACGCACTTTTATATTATAACTAACAAATAATATAATAATGTAACTAACTAACAAACAATTCTATAAAATTTTAGAGAGGACTAACTCTTCTGCGAGTGTCCGTCTGGGTTGTTACCACCGCTTTGCTCGTGAAGTCTGCCGTCAAGCAGTAATGTGCAAGCATTACTGTGTTCCGGTTTGATGAGCAGAGTATCCAGTGAAATTACTGGGCTTATGAGACTTAATACCTAACGTCTCAGGGTAACGAGCGCATTGCAGTGCCGCGCAGGCCTTTGTGTTTGAAAGTTACTTACTAGTATTATTACACTTATTAGTTACTTAAATCAGGATTATTGGTTGTTCATATTTAATCACGCGAATAAGGTATGTTTAGGCGTTAAACAGTGTTTAACGTGTGTTTAATTTTTTTGTGGTAAGACCCCATCCATATTTTTAATATAATATTTAACAAAATATTTTTAAAGGTGGGCGGCGTTAAACTTGGACAAAGAGAAGGACTTAGCCGAGGGGATGTAAGAAAAGTCAACAAAATGTATAACTGCAAGAAACAGTGAGTATTGTGCAGTAAGTACTAAACGACTCGGGCCGGAATCTCCCCACCGCACCGCGCCTCCCTATCGCAGCGCGTGCGATGTTACAATTCGTCCGAAATCGTGTGACGCGTCAAAAATACATACCCACTTGTTGAATTTTAATATTGTAAATAAAATAAACGCTAATCCCAATTATTATTGTAGGCTTGTAATATGTAATAGATAAAAAAAACTAACAATATGTAATAGATAAAAATAAAAAAAACTAACACTATCTGTAAATTTGGATTTTATACATAGCCACCGTTACATACCAAATCCTTATTAATTGTTAACCAACTGCAAATATCTACCTACATTTTAATCTATTACCTATAATATTACTAAGTTTTATAATTACCATACTTACACTTAGCTTACCGGCATTAATATTATATTTAAGATAAAATTGTTTTTCTCAGAAAGTGAATTTGTAAATTCTTATGAGAAATAAAAATTCTTTAACCGTAACCGTAAGTACTTAACACATCAACAAGAGTAATACGCTGTTTGATTCCCCGAGTATAGATGCCAGCACGGGGATCCAATCAATTCTCACTTATGAAAACTCACCGGTCAAAATAAAAAGAATAATAGTATATTTTTTGTAAAATTTCGCGGAAGCTTACGCGTGTTGTAATTTTGAACCGCCATTTTTTTGTCACGCCAACGTACACCCCCGTCGAGCCTCCCGTGAACGCCTTGGAGTCCACCTAGACCTCTTTGGGAACTCCATGCTCTATACAAATAAATAAAATTGAAGTGTCACATTTTTTAAAATTTTTGTCTGTCTATTTGTTTCGGGTAATCTCCGAAACGGAGAATCCACGTACAACAAAATCTAAACATCTAAAGGAACAGCTAACTATTTTATTAAAATTTACCGAATTTCACAGAGAACCGCAGTCGGGGTGGAGTGCAGCAGGCATTTTCCAAAATCTATTTGGAGGCAAAGCAGCTGAGATGTTTTAAATAATGTATACACAAGTGAAAGTCATAATTTTATTTTGCTCTAATCGTGCACCAATGTGCCTAAATAGATCTATTTATTTTTCGACCACAAGCACGCTTACTTGATGCTAGAACCGCTATCATAGAGATATACCCGTAATACTTACTGCGGCGCAAGTACGGATCTTTTTGATCGATAAAATTCGATAAAATTGACAGTTCAAATCGATAAAGTGGGTGTTACCGACTTTTATCGAACCTCGATACTTTCGACAAAAGTTATCGAATAGCAAGGTCGAATCCAAAGAGAATATAGAGCTACTACAATACTTTACGATCAGACTTCGGTACTCGCAACATTCGATAAATTTACCGAGTTTTTCGGTGCGACAAATTCTGATCTAACATAAAACGCCTACAGATGTCCAAATTCTAAATATCCAGAACTTTAGAATGCCTGATCTACTATTCGGTGCGGCATTGAGCTATCACGTTGTTTTGAAATATCATTATAAAGAAGACTCACGAAGACACAAACGAGCATTGTCTAAAAAACTGAATTCACCGTCATAAAAGCCTGCTCACCTGGACGGTATTGCGAATTTTGCTCTAGCCTCGACATCTGAAATCTGGCGAAATAACACTCCCCATATTTCACTACCCATAGCGGTAGCGAAAAACGGTTAGGTCTGAACGGTATGCAATAATATATTGAATCCTATGAGTACCGTATCTTTGATAATATCGTTGCTGTACATCAGGTAATGTAAGTAATGGCACAGAATATATAATAGTACAAGGTAATGGTCAAACGTTGACGTAGGTACCTACTTATAGTAGACGATGTAAGGTATTATGTGTGTTCAAAGCGCTTAACTTATGCAAGAAGAAAATTGTTCAAAACAGCAACGAGCAAAATAAAATTGTCGGTATCAACTTTTTACAATATTTTATAAAGGATCTGTTAAATATAAGATTGATGGCACTAGTCTATTGAAATATGTTTTGTACTTTGTGTTTTAAATTATTTAATAAAGAAATTTAATTTAATGATATCTTTTATTGTAATCATCTGTACCTTAGTTTATAAGTACTTACTAATGTAATTGATATTATAAGTACTTTTATGTGAAAACATACGTTAGAGTAGGAGGTAGGAGTAGGTAGGTAAAGGAGGTTCCTTCTGGCTTCTTGATAAGAATAGAGTACACACGTGGTGGTTAACGAATTTAACACACTTTTGATTTCAATTTAAAATGACCCAAACCATTAGAAAATTAGTCTCACTACTAAATGAATAAGCATAATTATATTCTATAAAAGATTTTTTGCTTTGGCCAGAATTGTTTATTTGCTCTATAAAATAACACCTTTTTCCAGACGAGCCGCAGTTGTGATCCTTGTGTATAATAAATTTAATCCAAGTGCTTATGAATTAGATGATTGACGATCCTTTTCTATGTTCTTAGCGTAGAGACATTTTAAGAAGTTGTATGCCATTTCACAATGACACACTTCATCTGTAAAAAAAGATAATAATATACGGATCGTCTGTACTTAGTAGGTACTGACTTATTGCTTTTAGAAATAAAACCACACAGTAGAGACCTGAAGAAATGAAATCATCAAAAACTAGAGTTATCGTCAAAATACATGTTTCTCGCATAATATTTTTCTGTTCATATAAATATAACAATCATCTAGCCCTTGATGGAGCTAAATTGAACTTTCTTATCCAGTTAATTAGGTCTGCTTCGGTAGGTACTCGATTTGAGTTTGAGGAACTCCAGATTAATAAGGGGAAATTTCTTGAACAAACTTGAGGTAATGATGACGAGTAGTTCTACCTGCACTTACCTCTCTGAGCACAGTAAGTGGCAATTTCCAGAACCTCTTCCTTCGTCTTTCCGTCCCCTTCTTCCGCATATATATCAGTTGCTCGTTTCGCATCTATCTTGCCATCGTCAAGCGAAGCAATTTTTAAATTTTCGAGGACACAGCGAACGAAGCACTAAAATATTTATCCATACAGATAAATATAATTGAAGTGTCAGTTTGTAATATCAAAATAACAGCTTTTTACTGAATGCATATGAAAGTAAATACGGTACTATAACAAAACAATCATTTTTTAAATGTTTGTCTGTCTGTTTGTTCCGGGTAATATCCGAAACGGCTGGACCGATTTTAACGGGACTTTCACTGGCAGACAGCTGATGTTACAAGGAGTGTTACTCTCATTTTAGAAAAATGGCTACTTTCATCTTAGAAAAATAATTAGGGTTCCGCGCAAAAAAATAAAAACCATGCAATCCAAAATCTCCACGCGGGTGAAACCGCGGGGCAGCAGTTAGTATAAAATATAGTAGTATTCTTTGTCTCTACCTAGTTCTCATTTAAAAAGTATTTCACTATGAGAAGACGTAGTAAGAAGTCCTACCAATCCTACCAATAAGGCTTGGCGAAAGCTAAGACGCATTTATTTAACTTTTTATAAATTAATATGATGACGGAATTTTAATTCTTACCTTTGGAGTTTTGTCTGTTTCATCGGGAAAACTTCCATTGTCGTTAAGTTCGGTTATGTACGCTGTAAAGAATTTCATTTTAGTAATTAAACATAATTCTAGTAATTTATAATAAGTAGCAAGATATTACTTACACATATCAATTCTGAAGGATTCATTGCACATTGTCATCGCATACATCATGTCAGTATTATCGATAGAGTCATCCATTCTTGACTTAGAGTCCAACATCTTGGAACTGTCGCTTGAAGCCACTTTGGAATTATCTACCATAGGCTTGGAACCCATAGTAGACGCAGCTTCAGTAGTAGTCATTAAATTGGTTTTATCTGGATTCATTTTGGAACATTTCACTTTTGATATAAATATTATGGATACGAATAAAAAAAGAAACTTAATCTTTGACATTTTTTTGGTGACTGTTGCTTCAGTAGTGCAGGTGTGCGATGTTATTGCATTAAATAGTGGTGCAGGAAATAATTTGACAGAGATTTTAAACAATTTGTATATTCCTGAAAACTTTATAGTAAATAATGTTAACTAGGCCATAGTATAAATTAAATATTCATTTTCACTGCGACCTAATAGATTATTTATAAGAAAGTTACAACAGTATTTTTTATTTTATTTGGTAACGAGACGAGCTGGTCGTTTGCCTGATGAGCTGGCGTTGCGCTTACCATCAAGCAAAGGACCCACTTCACTCCTTACACAATAGTACAAAAAATGTAATCGTAACTATAAATGTTGAATATAATTTCATTTTAATTATAGTCCTTGTAATTTTTTCTGAAAAACTTATAGACAATATTCATAAAGTGTTGGCGGCTTCTGTATTCATGTTCAGAATAAAGGTTTTCGTTTGATTGTGAGTGATGATGATTGCCATAATCACTTGTACAACTATTATTGTAATATCAATCCAGAACCATTTAATAATTTTAATGATTGTCCATTAAATTGCCGTTGCAAATGATTACTGAAAGAATTTGCCCTTGCACTTTTATGTATGTAGAAAAAAAACACATAGGTTATACTTTACTAAATCTAAAAGGTCCTAGGAAAAGGCTATATATTATGATCATGCAACAAAGACAACAAGTAAAATTCTTATAAAAAAGCGAGAACCGACTTTGATGAAATATAGCGATATAAATTTCATCCTCTTTTCTTTCTTAAAATTTATTTGTGATCGCATTTAAATTTAACTAGCTGCTGCCCCGCGGTTTCACCCGCGTGGAGATTTTGGATTACATGGTTCTTATTGAATTGCGCGGAACGCTAGTTCTTTTTCTAAAATTAAAGTAGCCTAAGTTACTCCTTATAATATAACCTATCTGCCAGTGAAAGTCCCGTCAAAATCGGCCCAGCCGTTTCGGAGATTACCCGGAACAAACAGACAGACAGACAACAATTTTAAAAATGGTTGTTTTGTTGTAGGTACCGTATATACTTTCATATGCATTTGGTAAAAAGCCGTTATTTTGATATTACAAACAGACACTTCAATTTTATTTATTTGTATAAAACGGTCTACAATTGACGGGGAAATCGGTGAACATACCAACATAAAAAAGACATCCCCAGAAGGAGATGGTTGGACGAACGGAGGCCTCTTGAAAGGCGTGGCAAGAAATACACTAAGCAGTGATACGATACAAGACAGGCTTATAAAAATAACCACCATCAGTGCCATCAGACTGAAATATTAGGTCAGTGGGGGCCAGGAAATCATGATATTTTCATCATTTTTGTCAGAGCGTTTGATGGATGCGACGCGTAACCAATATGCTGCTTTCTTATCTAGCTTATCTTGCTCAACGGATCAGCATTGCGGTTAAACGAATCGCCAGCATGCTGGGTAAGCTTCCAACTGGTAGTGGGCTAGAATATTTAAATTATCTATAGCCCTAATTAATTAAGGCCGTTGAAAAAAAATCATCAGACTTAAACGTTTCCACAGCTGGATATTGGATTTTTTAGAAAGAGATTTACTAACGTTCGATTTTTTAATAATATCATATTGTTTATTAATGACAATAGAACACAAGAATGAAAACAAGCTTATCGAATAAACATTTTATTATGTGTACGTAAACAAAAACAAAGCCTCTGAAATTCTGTATATTAATTTCACGTCAGTTTCAAGTCCTGGTATAACTAATTGATGTGGAATTCGCGTCATAATTGTCTATTTTATGTTCTCCCTGTTCTATAAACTCTGTCCCTTTCTCTTCATACCTATCCCCAGCTTCTGTCTCAGGCAGATCTTCTGCCGTTTTGTTTCCTTGACTAAGCAAATAGTAGTTGGTGTTGTTATGATGTTGGGTAATGTGTTCTTGGTTAGATTCCTGGTGGGCTTCAGTCTTATGTTTATCTTCCTGGTATGTTTCATTCATTTCATTTTTGTAGTTATTTTCTTGTTCTGTATAGTGATCCTTTTCGTGATTGTAGTTTTCTTGATTTTTTTCTCTGAATTAGAAGATAATAATTATTATAAAGGGAAAAAATGCAGTAGTATATTTTTAGTCTTATAAACGCAGTTTCCCCGGCTTCAATGCGTCGAGTGATATACCCTGTGAAATTGTTACGTCATAAAAAATAAAATTTCAAAAACAAAAATAACGTGAAAAGCACCTTTGCGAGACAGATATATTACACTTCTCAATGTATGCGAACTTTACTTCACAAACACGTAAATTAAAAAAGAGCTTCTATCATATCACTAAAACATGAATTCCTTAAAAGGGGTGGAAGAAGAAGGTGACCAGTGCCATTTAGAAATTTGAATCACAAAGACCTAGGTGGCACTGCAGTGCGCTAGTTACCCTGAAACATGAGGTATATTACAAGCTTTTTGTTACCAGACAAACTTTTATAACATACGTAATTGGTATTGTAATCTTGTCATCTTCCGGCCATATTCCAGCTCTATCATCAGGTCCCTGGACATCATTTAGGATCAGAGCACTTGTAAAAACAAATTTTGCTTGCAAGATTTGCCTAAACAAACACACATTTATACAAATAAATAAAATTGAAGTGTCTGTTTGTAATATCGAAATAGCAACTTTTTACTAAATGCATATGAATGTATATACGGTACCTACAACAAATCAACCATTTTTTAAATTTTTGTCTGTCTGTCTGTTTGTTCCGAGTAATCTCCGAAACGGCTGGACCGATTTTGACGGGACTTTCATTGGCAGATAGCTGATGTTATAAGGAGTAACTTAGGCTAGGTACTTTAATTTTAGAAAAATAATTAGGGTTCCGCGCAAAAAAATAAAAATCCAATATCTCCGCGCGGGTGAAACCGCTGGCAGCAGCTAGTTGTAAATAATTTCAAATATTTGTGCAATCAAAGCAATGAAGAATACTATGACAACACCTGTTCTCTTCTATCTGCTCATGTCCTTCTTTCCCTTTATCATCGAGTTTGTCTGCTTGCCCGTTCCAGTATGCCGCTTCCTCGTTCATGTTCGCCTGGTACTCTCCATCCTCTTGCTCGTACGAATGATTAGGAAAATTCACCTCTACCTTGTCCGGTGATCGGATTAGACGGTTTGCACTCACTGACAGAGCTGAAATCAGTAGGCCTATAGCAAAATAATCTGTGGCTATAGCATGAATAATTTGTGGAATCGAATTCGCCGCGTGACCGATTTTTGTATGAAAAATAGCACATAGTAGGTAGGTACTTTTTAAACTTTCGCGAATTGAATGTATGGTATCGATCGAAACGTTGAGGTTAGTCAAAATCATATTTTAATTTTATTTGTGCGCGAATAAATTTGAATGTATATAAGTTGGTTCTGAAGCTGTGCCAAATTTTAAGTTGATAACAACTACAGCTGAAAAAAATGGTGACTTAAAGTCACAACGAAGATTTAAGTTTTAAAAACATTCGATATGCAAAATAATTGAAAGCCACCGTCCATGTTTATTTAATGTTATTCCTCTCCATGCACGGTGGTCTAGAAGAGATCGCTCTAAGCGATAAGGCCGCCAATTGTAACACTTTTTGTTAAATTGTTTTAATTTTTAAGGTATCTGTATTGTGGTGTTTCAATAAAGAGTTAATCTATCTATTTATGTCACCATAAGGATTTCCTCGTATTTAATGTTCAAATCTGTTAATCCATTGGACTATCTATTGGCCTACTAGGGCTTGTGGCTTATCCAACTGTTTTGTAGCTAGCTAGGTTAGATGTAGTTTTTATTTATGTATTAGCTAGATAATAAAGGCATTTAGCCCGTTAAAAAGTTATATGGTTTGATATGAGATTCTCCTTTATTGGAAGTCTGTTAAAAATAAGAACATATTATAATCACAATCTTACCGAAAACGCAGAAAACAATGAACCGTCCGTCAGTCACAGCAAACATCTTGTAGAATTGTTTCCCTATGGAACGCACATTGCTTCTTATAGTGTTGCTAAAATGCTAAATAATATGGAGATTGTACCATTTACAAAATAATTACAGGCCTCTGTCAACCCATACACGGTATTTGTTTGATATGAAACACGCGAAGAAGCTCAGACACATCTTTCACATTATATATTCACGCTCTATGTGTTTCATAGTAAGATAAGGATGGAAATTTCGTGTCCTTTCCCGTCCTTCTCCCATCCTTACCAGATATGTATTGTATCCCAATGATCACGTACACAGATCCTGCCCCTAACTAAAATTTCCTGTGTCTAGAAGATCCACGAGGGATATGAAGTCGATATCCGTGTCGGCAGCGACTGTCTTGATCGTTTATATTTCGGAATTGCATCCCGTCAGAGAAATTTCACGTTTAGACTCGACGGAGGAGGTGAATATAGAGGTGATATACGACAAGAATTAACAGAATTTTGTTTGTCTACCTCTGATGTGACCGACTACCGTTAGGTGTCCATATTCTCTCGTAATTACCTTGTACAGTCTTATGACATGTTAGTACCTAGATGTTTTTATTGACATGTATTTATAATTACTTCCTACATTTTTTAAGAACCCAATATGACATTGTTTTCGAATATTGCGACTGTTTACATAATATATAAATCCTGTATAGGAAATTGCGTAGATGCTAGAGATAAGTCGTAGTCGGGTAAAAACATTACTTCCTTAGAGACTTGAAACTCAAAATAAGTATCTACATAATTATGTATGTATATCATCATAATTTCTACGAAACACGTTTTGTATGCGTGTTCTCTTAAGTGATACAGTTCCCTAAAGCGACAGTACATTGTAATGCATTATTTATGAACTAATATATCTTATCAGAAACTGTGTAACGATATTTTGCGTCTTTCTAATTTGCATTCAGTTTTGTAACGCAGACGAACGTAAACGCTTCACATTAACATCATACTTATAGCAATGTTAAAAGGATACTTTAAAGTTTTTATTCTAATATTTATGTCTCTTTGTAAAGACAGATTATGTAAAGGTGAGTTTAAAAAAAATTGTATATAAAAATGAAACGGTATGGCAATTAGTATTTTCAACAAATTACCTGACATGCTCAAAGAATACAGTTTCGTTTCATTACCTACCCGAAATTCTCACAAATAAATAATTTCATTTCATTTCAATGTTTTGAAAATGTTAATACATTTTGGTCTATATGTATAAAATAGTGTGTTGATAGGTAAAAGCCTCAAAATAAATTAGAATGAAATAAAAAAGTTTGTTGATGATCCACTGCAGTTTTGTTACATTTACTTCTGACTCGTAATAATATACTATTATTTTATGTGGGCTGAATGTCTTTATTTACTCTACAAATACTACTGCTAACTACCTCTACAACTAGTTGGATAATCTACACGTCATTGTAGGCTTACAGATCATCCAAATGTTCTACCCCACTACTACTTGGCATCGTATCCACTATATGTGATGTTTCAATTAACATTTTTCAATGTTGTATTCAGAATCCAATGAAGAGACTAAAGCTGGAGTCGAGTATATGGAGATTTTTCGTAATATACCGATACTATTTGAGTACTTTTTAGGTGTGCTAGAGCAAAGAGTCGAAATATTGGAGAGTGATGATATATCAGCCTACCAAAAAAGCTCAGAAGACTTTAAAATTGAAAATAATGAAGTTAAACGAGAAGTAGAGTATCAATGCATCGCTGATAATAATATTCGTTTAAATGACGATGGAAATTCTGACAAGTTAAGTAAAAGGAGCTTAGACAACGATGGTGGTAGTAAAATTAAAAGACAAAATACTTACGACGCTTTTGCTGGTGAATATACAACAGAAATACATGAATATGGTCGTGAGAATGGACCAAATACTAATATAGATAACAAAAGGGATGAGAACATTAAGGGACCTACTTATAAGGTCATGAAGCGTGACAATATAAAAATTGAACTAACTAAACCTTTTCGTAAACGCCATACAGATAATAATAATCACAAAATTGAATACAAAACGGAGGATTTAAATAAAAAGCGAAGTAGAAGAAATGTTGAACATCTTCAAAAAGATTTTACAGGTGTAGAATGGTCGCATTTTTATTTATCACCTGAAGAAGTTGAAGAAAAAGCCATTCAAACTGAACAAATAATAGAAGAACACAATAGTAAGAATAAAAATAAATAGATAATAATATATGAACCAATTTTTTGGTTCAGATAAATAATGTTTAATTACTTTACTAAAAATGCATAATTTGTACCTGGGATCCGCTTTAAGATACTGAAAATATAATAAAATTGTTTTGTTCGACTGGCTGCATGATGCTTTTTTCATATAAAAGTACCTACATCTATTAGCTAGGGCGATTTCACCACTAGAAATGTGTAGAGCGAGTCTCGTAGAACGATCCGAATTGTCGACGACACACGGACCTATAGAGCTAAGTTACCTTAAACCTTTATTGGTAGGTAAGATGCTCTTCATTTGACTTGACCATTATTCGAAACTTATTATTTGAGACGTGTTTGTTATGTTTGGTGGAAGAGCCGTAGAAAGACAACAGTGTGAAAATAGTATGTTTAGTGCATAATGTGGTTATAACATTTAGTATGAAGGAGTAAGTAGGTATTTTATTGTCTCATTTTACGTTTTCTGTATTCTGAATACCCTACGTACTTGACGTTGAGATAATTTTTTTTTTTTTTTTTTTGACATGCTAAATGCCTTTATTAACTAGCTAATACATAAATAAACACTACATCTAACCTAGCTAGCTACTAAAACAGTTGGATAATCTACAAGCCCTAGTAGGACTATAGATAATCCAAATGTTCTAGCCCACTACCAGTAGGAAGCGTACCCAGCATGCTGGTGGCATTGCCTCGTTGAACCGCAATGCTGATCCGTTGAGCCAAATAGTTACCAGCATTTTGGTTACGCGTCGCATCAATCAAACGCTCTGACAAAATTTTGAAAATATTATGAGCTCCCGGAAAACTCCTTTTAAAAAATTTATTTAAGTTTTTAAAGTGTGGATCTTGGGTCAGCGCTCAAATCTGGGAGTCTCGGTAGCGCACTAAAATGTACCTAGTTAGCTAAAACCGCGTCAGACGTCGTTTGGTCATCCGATGAAGTACACGTCAACAATACCATACTGCAGTGTCAAAAAATGCAGAAATTATACTAGCAAAGAGAAAAAAGAGCATGGTGTATCATATTTTCTTCAGGTAGACAAATTGTTTTACTACTTAAAACAACTAGTAGGTACAAGTAGTAAGTATAGTAGCTTGACTGCTTGTTATGTGCTAACAAGCAGTCTATTAACATTTCCATTGCTTTAACATTATATTAGGTAAGTATATGTATAATTGTATATTCAACAGGCATTGTTGTCTAGTTTAATTTTCACACTGCGAAATTTCCATTTCACAAAAGTAGCTTCCGTATATGTAATCAATATTCGATACCTACCTTTTTACTGAACTGCAATTGCACAATTTTTTAACGGACTTCAATAAAGGATGTTATCTATTAGACACGTATGTATGTATGTATGTATATGTTATATTTTTGGAATTGTAATATATTCACATAATATGATTATCTCTATTAGAGCTTCAAAAAAATAAAGAAAATTCTATAGGTGTATCAATGTTTGTCTGTCCATGCATTTCTCCGAAACTGTTAATCGTATTGTAGCCATTCTTTGTTATTGGCTTACATTTACTTCAACTTAGGGGGCAGCGAAAGTTTCATCAAAATCGGTTCAGTAGTTTTCAAGATATGGACTCAAGATATAAATTCAATAGTATCAAGAAAACGCAACAAGCATATACGTGTTTTTTATTAATTTATTTTACTTGAAAAATTATATATCATTATTCATTATCAGCCTCTTGCGCTCCCACTGCTGGGATACCGGCCTTCTCTCAGCGAGAGAGAGAGGTATGGGCCATAATCCACCACGCAGGCCCAGTGCGACTTGGTGGATGTCACATGTCCTCGATATTTTGTGACTCTTGAACATGCCGGTTTCCTCACGATGTTTTCCTTCATCGTTTTTAGAGCGAGTGTGAATAATCCGCACATAATTTGATATAAGTCATTGGTGCGGGCCGAGTCGAGATTCGAACTATGGTGCGTCGGATTGAAAGTCGCACAAGTTCCCGCTCGGCCACACTTGAAAAATTATTCAATGAAACATTACTCTAAAGAAACTTACTTGTTATGAAAATTAAATGGTACTTGTTTATTTGTTATATTATAACAAATAAAACAAACCACCATCAACATCAACAAAACACACCATCATTGCCCTCAAAATTGATATCACAATTTGCATAAGTTTTATTTTTATTTTATTAGGTAACGAGACGAGCTGGTCGTTTGCCTGATGGTAAGCATAACGCCGGCCCATAACGATTGCAGTGCCACCCAGAACTTTGAAACACAAAGGCCTGCGCGGCACTGCAGTGCGCTCGTTACCCTGAGATATTAGGTATTAAGTCTCATAAGCCCAGTAATTTCACTGGATACTCTGCTCATCAAACCGGAACACAGTAATGCTTGCACACTACTGCTTGGCGGCAGACTTCGAGCAAAGCGGTGGTAACGACCCAGACGGACACTCGCAGAGGAGTTAGTTCTCCCACTAACAAAATACTTATATAGATTATTAAGTAGCGTAGGTAGTAGTACAATATATAGTCGCATAATAAAGTCCTGCAGGGTGATTTTAATTCATTCGGAATGATTCCGTGTAGGAAGCGACTGTTTATGATCGTTTATATTTCGGAAACGCATCCCGAGAGAGAAATATTGTCAGGATTATATCCGTGTGCAGCTGAGTTGTCGAATCTCAACGAGAAACTCTGATGGAATGCGATTCATATAAACGTTCACGACAGTCGCTTTCGACACGAATATAATTCGGAGTGAATTAAAATCACCCTGCTGAATTAACAGTCTTATAATTTTACAGCCTGATAGTATTGTCTCCACTCCCTGCCTAAGCTCAAAGTGACTATACTGCGGCGCAAGTACGGATCTTTGCGGTTGATAAAATTCGATAAAATTTACAGTTCAAATCGATAAAGTGGGTTTTATCGAGCCTCGAAACATACGGCAAAAGTTATCGAAAAGCTAGGTCGAATCCAAAGAGAATATAGAGCTACTACAATACTTTACGATCAGACTTCGGTACTCGCAACATTCGAAAAATTTATAGAGTTTTTCGGTTCGACAAATTTATCGAACCCACTTCCGAACTTGCGCCGCTGCGCTGCTCCGCTTTACGCAAACATAGCATCACTACTACTAACACTGGACTAGATTTCTACCAAGCTCCATACAGTCCAGCAAATATAACTTGGTGTGGCTGGCGTCTATAGGTACTGAGCAAAAGTTCTGTGTTGCTAGTTTTACAAAATTTAAGCTATAGAGTCATAGTTTTCCTAGTTACCTATTAATATTTATCACAATTCAACACAATTTGTAAAAATAACTATTCTATACAAATTATTAAAATTGGTTAAAATTGTTAATAAAGTTCTGTAAAATTGTTTGTTATATCAAAATAACATACCTATTTTCACTAAATGCATATGAAAGTATACGCCGTAACTACAACAAAAACACAAATTTTAAAATTTTTGTAACGTGAGACACGTTAAAATGCGAGTTTGCCAAGGCGATTGCTCCAGAAATGGTGTAAATTTTAGGGTTGTTAATTGTTTCATCTATAATTGATATTATGAAATAGTACATTATTGTTTTTTGGTAATCCGGGGAAATGCCTTTATGCATATCTTCCCCTACCCTGGGGGGTGCGGAGATAGTGTGAGACTCGCCGCTGCATTTTTTCACGATCACTGGGTATCTAGTAAGTACAGAACGTGGTCGTATCCAACGAAAAAGAGGCAAGTGTAATCGTAGACGCATGTCGAAAATGGCGTAATTTCTTATTAGGAAGACAGTTTTATTTTGAAAACCGATCAACAATCTGTCGCATCTATGTTTGATCAAACACTCTAGTAAGATTAAAAATGAAAAAATCGAAAGGTGGCGATTAGACTTATCCTGCTACAAGTATGGTGTTGTTTATCTCGGTGAGTCTCAGACGTGTACTATTAATTATTATTTATTCTATAGTCTCAGTGAGGAACAAGAGAACTGAGGCGCAAGTACGGATCTTTTTGATCGATAAAATTGACAGTTAAATCGATAAAGTGGGTTTTATCGCCTTCTATATAATTTATCGAACATCGATACTTTCGACAAAAGTTATCGAAGAGCTAGGTCGAATCCAAAGAGAGTATAGATCTACAATAGGTACTTTATGATCAGACTTCGGTACTCGCAACATTCGATAAATTTATCAGGTTTTTCGATTCGACAAATTTATCGTACCGACTTCCGCTGGTCTGGCGCAGTCTCGGATCACGTCCACTTCAATAGTATAGAATTAAAATAATTCACGCTACAAATTAATATCCTCTCGGGGCGCGGCTGTGGCAATGCAAGGCGGGGGTGTCGTCGGGGTGGGATCATGCATCCTACCCAAAAGTCTTTCGACTACAGATAATCAGTACTACCCATGCGAAGCCGGGCTGAGTCGCTAGTTTAATAGTAAATGCAACCTATGACTCTATTTAATTAATCGTATAAATAGTTGTGAGTTTAAAAAAAGACCAGCGTTGACGCATGTTGGATCACTACGATACTTGTTGACCTAACCGTAAGTAGCTTTTTGTTCTAAAATCTTATATCTTTAAACGAGCAATTCTTGTATATACTTAAGTATATATAGGGTTTTCACTGTTTTAAACTTTCACGGTTATTCACTATTTTATACATTGTAACGGGATATTTACCATGATTATTATAAGTTGGTATTCTCGTGAAAATGATGCCTGCAACAGCGTCGAAATATCGGGAGCTCACCAGCTTATAATAATCACGGTAAATATCCCGTTACAATGTATAAGATATAGGTTTCGGTTTTTTTATAGAACATAATTATTTATTCACGACATAAACTAAAGAAATACATGAAATTATATTATTAAAAATTACTTTTCTTAAATTAATAATCTACAAAACAATCATGAAAAAGAAAACAGTTTATGTTGTTTACTTTTTCTGTTATTAGAATGATATTGTGATAGCTTTATAATAGTACATTACGATATTAGTGCGTAAAGATCTTATAACCAATACGCACGTATATCGTACGACGTTTTTTAACACACTTGCAAGTAAACAGGAAAAAAAAACATTTAAATAAACTCAATCTGTGAATGCACACTGTTGCTTTCCCGCCATTTTACCAGCGCGCTTGAATAGCAACAGCGCGCTGCTCACTAGCTGGAGTGGTGCGGCGGCGATCAGTTCCATATTTGAAATGGCAAATAATACTGTTATGGAATTTGTATGGACTATAACTTAACTATTTTTTTGATAACACACGCGTTTTTTATGACCCGCTTTACATATTTAAAACCGGTGGAATTATATCAGCTTTACGAGAGAGGGTGTTAAAAATAAATTTACATTAAGCTCGTAATCAAGTGTCTAGTATCGATGTAGAATTGTAGATATTAGTAATATAGCTCTAGGCGCTTGAAGAAGACCCATGCCCTGTGCTTGCAATATCTTTTGAATCTTATTTAGACTGATTTAGTGATCTTGATGTGCTTTGATAAACAATTTGTACCTTTTTAACCGACTTCCAAAAAAGGAGAAGGTTATCAATTCGGTGGGTATGTTTGTTACCTCAGATCTCTGTCATTTATAAACCGATTTGGAAAATTCTTGTTTTATTTAAAAGGATATACTTTCAGATTGGTCCCATAGAATTTCATCAAAATCGGTTCAGTGGTTTGTCACTAAATCCGGTTCGTTGCTTTGTTAAAGCAATTTTTTTTGTATCTAGATTTGCTAATTTTATGTGCTCGCATTTTTTGCTCGCAACATACAAGACTGATAATAAACGAAGTCTATATATAACATCTGACTCGCCCCTCTGGTACGCCAAGAGTTGTTTTATGGCACAACAACGTTCGACGAGTGTTTGTTGGATCGCTGTTGTGTTACACTTGACAATGGTTGGTTGGGGGTAAAGGGGAGAGATTGGGTGGGTTTAGTGGCGCGGCTAGAGTACTATTTCACAATTTACATATTGGGAACATTCCAAAAAAATCATATAAAAAAAGAGACGAGACTACTTGATTGGTTGTATCCTTGGAATGAAAGCATAGTTCATTTTAAAGAGTGCTTACTCTTTTGAAAATCATGTAAATTTTGAATCTGAAAACAAATAACCATCAAAAAAATTTTCAAAAAAATTATAACAGATAACACTGGATTTAAACTAAACCTATTTTCAGGTACAATCATGGCTCCAACTCCGCAAGAGCGCGGCGTCTCTCAGCCAATGGGAGAAGTGGCAACCCGAGCCGACGGCGAGCGGGTCGTCATCTCCGGCATGGCTGGCCTCTACCCGCAAGCTCGATATATCAAGGATCTTGAAAATATTCTTTATAATAAGGTACGAGTACCTTCGTTGTATTGTAGGTACCTATCAATATAAAATAAAAGTAATAAAACATACAAAGAAAAAATAAAATAGTTAAAATTATAAAGATTAGGCTTTGATGAGTGTTTATTGACATAACTTTTTATACAGTTAATAATGAAATAAATAGGCTGCAGAGCTTTTACCGGTTTCTTATCGGATATATATTTCAGCGAGTGTGCTTTGGAATTGAACAACCCCCCCCACATTCCTTTCCATCTTCGGACAACTAGACTCACTGCGTGGCTTCGTCCTTACTTACGTGGTAGATATTCCGCCTTTACGCATGACGCGTTTCGCTGTTAGGTACATTTAATAAGCGTAGGTACCGCTAAGGAATGGAATTTCCTGCCTGACTCTGTGTTCCTCGTTCGATACAACCTGGGCTGCTTCAAGTGTGAGTGAATAGGTATCTTCTTACCAAATACGATTTTACCAAAGACGCCAGATTTTATTGAAACCGGTTTTCAGTAGCTTTTATTTAACTTGCAATGTTTGTATATATGTATGTTTGTCATGCAAGCTAAATTTGACCCACTTTCCGGTCGAAATTTTGACACACCGGATGTATGTGTAAATCGGATGACAATGCAAAACTGGTCTGATACAGAGATGGTCTGATGATGGAGCCGGAAGGCGGCCATGGGAACTTTGTAACGAAACGACGCGACGTTACCCCATCGAGTTTGGGCTCGTTTTATTTGTCTTTACAAGTACTGTGATCCTAGATGGTGTCCAAGGTCCTGATGATGGAGCCCTATCAATATCAATATAAAATAAAAGTAATAAAACATACAAAGAAAAAATAAAATAGTTAAAATTATAAAGATTAGGCTTTGATGAGTGTTTATTGACATAACTTTTTATACAGTTAATAATGAAATAAATAGGCTGCAGAGCTTTTACCGGTTTCTTATCGGATATATATTTCAGCGAGTGTGCTTTGGAATTGAACAACCCCCCCCACATTCCTTTCCATCTTCGGACAACTAGACTCACTGCGTGGCTTCGTCCTTACTTACGTGGTAGATATTCCGCCTTTACGCATGACGCGTTTCGCTGTTAGGTACATTTAATAAGCGTAGGTACCGCTAAGGAATGGAATTTCCTGCCTGACTCTGTGTTCCTCGTTCGATACAACCTGGGCTGCTTCAAGTGTGAGTGAATAGGTATCTTCTTACCAAATACGATTTTACCAAAGACGCCAGATTTTATTGAAACCGGTTTTCAGTAGCTTTTATTTAACTTGCAATGTTTGTATATATGTATGTTTGTCATGCAAGCTAAATTTGACCCACTTTCCGGTCGAAATTTTGACACACCGGATGTATGTGTAAATCGGATGACAATGCAAAACTGGTCTGATACAGAGATGGTCTGATGATGGAGCCGGAAGGCGGCCATGGGAACTTTGTAACGAAACGACGCGACGTTACCCCATCGAGTTTGGGCTCGTTTTATTTGTCTTTACAAGTACTGTGATCCTAGATGGTGTCCAAGGTCCTGATGATGGAGCCGGAATGTGGCCACAGGACTACTGTAAAGAAACGACGTAACCCTATTCGAGTTTGGGTTTGATTGTGATTAGTCTTTACACGTACCTACTCTGATCCTAGATGATACCCAGGGTCCTGATGAAGGAGCCGGAAGATAGCCACAAGATTACAGTACCGCTTACGTATTTCAGGAAAGCTTGTCTTGAAAAATATATTTTTCCACCAAAAACTTGTTTATTTTATTGTAATTATTACATACGTATTTTCAAAGGGAGAAGCAGCTGATAACGAAGAGAAGCTATTTTCAAATCTATTTTCCAGAGCCTGACAAAATTGTTTTCACACTTATAGTGATTAATAATTTATATTTTGTAACAAAGTTATTTTAATTTTCGATATCATTATCTTTTCTATTATTTTTTTTATTCTGTTTTTCTTTTTTTCCTGTGTTACTAACATACGTTTCTAAGTAATTTTGTTACTAATACCACAATGGACTCTTTTGTCTGCAATAAAAATATTATTATTATTATACACTTTATTTATTTCTAATCTTAAATCTAAGTTTTTTACAATATTTCTATAAAAACACAAAATATTATAAAAAACCTAAACCTAGAGCACCGCCGGCAGCGGGGCAGGGCCCAAGCTACCGGTGGTATTATTATTATTATTTTTATTTTTAATTTAACATTTCTCTCCCACAACAGGAGGTAGGTTCAAATAGCACGGGCCATAGCCAAGTGCTAAATGATTACAATCACAGAGATATATTACAATCCAAAATTTAACAATTACTTAAAAACTTACGTTCAACAATACAAAATTTAACAATTACTTAAAAACTTACGTTCAACAATACAAAATTTAACAATTACTTAAAACTTACGTTCAACAATACACTATTTAACAATTACTTAAAAATTTACGTACAATTCTGCAGGTGTTTAAAATAGCAGCTTTTTGTAGGAGAATGTAGCTCCATGGAGGCATGCCTATAGTATTTAAGCTAACATGGAGGGTCTTCGGTATTACACCCGTAGTGGAAATAATTATGGGTATGGTTCTAGTGGTATTCACACGCCATTGTGTTTTAATCTCTATTGAGAGGTCTGTGTATTTTGCGATTTTTTCTGTATGAGTTGTAGTGAGGTTGTGTGTGTTACATACGGCAATATTATATCAATAAGATAGACTGATTTATTTTGTTTATCCAGTACTGTTATATCTGGTCTATTGTAATGAATAGTTTTATCGGTAATAATGGTCCTGTCCCAGTACAGTTTATAACCGCCATTTTCAAGAATTACCTGAGGTTTATATTTATAGTAAGGTACTTTTTCTTCAATTAATTTGTATTTATAAGCTAAGGTTTGGTGCACTATTGCCGCTATTTGGTCATGTCTATGTTTGTATTCTGTTTGGGCTATTTATTTATTATTATTATTATTAACATAGAATGAAAAGAATGCGAAAAGAATGTTTAATTTTCTCCCAGGTGAATCCAGTGTCAGCGAACGACTTGCGGTGGAATTACAATCATCCAGAGGTGGCGCAGTTCACGGGCAATGTGCCCGACTTGGAACGCTTCGATGCACAGTTCTTCAAAGTGCATTTCCATCTGGGAAACAGTATGGACGCGATGTCGCGCAAGATGTTAGAACAAAGTTTTGAGGCTATTTATGATGCAGGTAATTTATGGTGATTCTAAATATAAATTTGGTGTGATAACAAGAATAACTTTGAAAAGATTATGGTTCAGTAATATCACCGACTGATCCGTTGGTCCAAATTTTAAAATCTTATAACTTGAGATTTCGGTATTGATAATCATTGCAATGTGACCAATTAACCGCTAACGTGATCAGTCGAATTATGCGCAAGGTCCTCGAATGGCCACTTGATATCCGAGTTAGGGTGTCAAGTGGACATATTATGGTGGACGTTAGAGAAAGGTCAAATGCTAACCCATTGATCAATAGAAACAAATACCTGCCACTATTATAGTCAGTGGCGGCGTAGCACGGGCTGGTACCTGGGGCGGTGTTTTAAATTGAGCACCCCCCACCCCTTATAAAATGATTTCAAATAAAAATATTATTATAATACATACGCTTTTTTAATAATTTTACCTAGACGAGTGATATACATGCATTACTTTTTAAACCAACACGCAAAAAAGGGGGAGGTTCTCAATTCGGTTTCCTATTTTTTTTGTGTTTGTTGCCTTGGCTCAGATCCTCGTCGTTTAATTCGAATTGAAAAATTGTTTATTTATTTGAATGGATATACTTTCAGAGTGGTCTTCAAGTAACAATTTACAAGTTTAAGAGCAATTCCAAACACGCTGTAATAATGCTTCTGAATAAGCGTTCTGTGGTCCACACAATTTCTAAAAACTTTTTAACAAACACAAAGACATACAAATGACAATATTATGACTACACCAACTTCTAAAATGATAGGTGATTTTTATTATTTGTAACTGAGAAGAGAATCGCTCTGAATGCCTCTGAGTGAGTACCTACTATGTTCGCCTTAACTCTAATTGCGCGACCACAAAGGGTAAGCGCGAGTTTGGCACCCCTCTGTGCGTGGTCCCCGGGGCGGACCGCCCCTGCCGCTCACTACAAGATTCAAACGAACACGGATCAGCTAGCGTTCATACTAGCATTGAGCCATCATTCCTTTGCTTGTGTTTCATTATTTCTTTTAATAATGTTAATCTACTTTACTTAGTAAGTGTCAAATAATTGCTTTTTGATTTGTATACGTAATGTTATGATTCTATTGTCAGGTTTGAGCCCGGAACATCTATCAGGGAAAAAAATTGGAGTTTACGTAGGAACTTGTTTTTCCGAAACGGAAAAATCATCATTTTACGTTACTACTTCTTTGACTGGCTTTGGTGTCGCAGGGTAAGTATATTTTATAGTGCATTATCGTCCAGACCTGAAAGAAATAAAATGATGATATGACATCATTTTTCTCTCAGGTAATTTAGCTTTAACTTTTCCGCTTTTAAAATTTTTTAATTTTCAGGTACTACTTATATTAAATAATTTCGAGTTGATACTTCCGAATTGTTTTTTTCCCATATGAATTAATTGAATTGAATTAAACATAATAAAGAATTAAAATTAAAAGTTGAAGTGGTATGCAACCACGGTCTTTGTTATCTTTTTAAGCTTTTGAAAAGAATTAAAGCATTAAAAAATGCATTGATTTTGTACCTTTTTCCAGGTTCTCCTGAGTCAAATTAGGTTATCAGTTACACAACTACGCTTTTTCAGTTAGGGCTCAAATAATAAGCGCGGTACCACAAAACAGAGATTTACGGTGCCTACGTTCTTTAATTAGCTGTCGATAGTCGAAGGTACGAAAACCTTTCCCATTGCGCATCCGTAGTAGGGAAGGGCATGTGAAGTAGGGTCGTAGAAAGGATCCATTCCTTTTTTGCTTTCTGGCCTAGAGATGGTGCGCGCGTATTCCCGCCCGACCCTTTTGGGTTCGATACGGCAATGGCGCACGGTACGTGGAATATGTTGTCGCCGGAGGAGGGTTTCTATAAATAGGACCAGCGCGTCGCCATCAGGGCCGGTTGGCTATTTACAGGGGAGGCCTGTAAAAGCAGCTGCGGCATTTACGGGGAGCCCTGTAAATGCTGCTTCAGCATTATGGCATCAAGGAGGTACACCGTAGGTTTTTAATTGGTATAGCTTAGCCTTTAGCCGGAGTCGAACATATATATAATCACCAAGCCGCCTTGCTCCCACAGTGGGTGGTCATCTACAAGGATTTTTAACGTCATGAATAAAGGTATTAAAGCCTCAGAGAGCGATATTTCGGACGGTTTTTTTACCAGCCAACCAAAGTAGTTATATATTTTCACAAAACAATTGAGAAACTTTCTTTCCGAATCTTAAATTTATTTCAACATGTTCTAAACAGATGCAGCAAGGCTATGTTTGCCAACCGCATCTCCTATTGGTTGAACGCTAAAGGGCCTTCCATGTCCATCGACGAGTCGTGCTGCAGCTCCACCGCCGCGCTCGAGCAAGCCTTCCAGGCCATAACTCGAGGAGAGTGCGAGGCGGCCATTGTTGGTGGAGCCAACCTGTGTTTACATCCACAATCTTCAGTACACTATGGAAGGTAATTTTAATTCATATAAAACATATACATATACATACATAAATAAAATTGAAGTGTCTGTTTGTTATATAAAATAACAGCTTTTTCCTAAATGAAAGTTACGAAATAACAATACACAAAATAACAGTTTTTAAAATTTCTGTCTGTCTATATGTCGGCTGGATCGATTTGACAGAAATTTCACTGGCCGATAACTGACGTTATAGAGAATAACTTATGCTACGTGGGTGAAGCCGCGGGGCACACCTAATAACTAGATAAATTTTTGGTCGCAGAATCATGAACATAAGCAGGGATGGTAAAACGAAATCGTTTGCTGAGGACGCAGATGGTTGTGCGAAATCTGAAGCAATCAATGTTCTTTTTCTCCAGAAAGCTAAAGATGCCAAACGGTAAGCGAACATGCAGAAAAAATTGATGAGTTTAGACGGTTTCATTTAGTTCGGTAAACAATTTCTAAATTCAATCACTGGGCCTTGTCCGAATAGTTATTTATTTATTTATTAAAAGACCAACAGCACTAATGATAAATACAGATAAAGTACATACATAAAAAGTTTCGAAATACAGCCAATAATAGGTCTCGATAATAGTGTTTTTTAACCGACTTCCAAAAAAGGAGGAGGTTATCAATTCGTCGGGTATTATTTTTTTATGTTTGGGACCTCAGATCTCGGTCATTTATAAAACGATTTGGAAAATTCTTTTTTTATTTGAAAGGATATACTTTCAGATTGGTCCTATAGAAATTTCATCAAAATCGGTTCAGTAGTTTGTCATTGAAGTCGGTTCGTCGCTTTTTTAAAGCAATTTTTGTTTAATGTCCTTGATACTGGCACTTAAACAAATAGGGCTCTAATTTTCGTACCATTAAAAGTCACAGGGACATTAAACCGTCAAAAGAAGTGCAAGTAACGACAAAAAAAAAACAAATGGAGTCTCAAGGAGGCCAGGAAGAGTAACGAGCGCATTTGTTCGCTCCAACCATAACAGTTGATTAATGAAAAAATGCCGGAAAAACTTAGACGTTGTATATTCATATCACAGTTTTTGGGTAGTTATTGTCGAACATTTTGAAAGAGACACAAGAGAAAAAATAAAACATATATACATGTGTGTATCGGTAAATGTGTGGATGGGTGCGTATGCGCTTGCGCGTGTGTGTAAATGGAAGGAGGTGTAGTGAATGTGTTATATTCTGACAACACCAATATATTATATTGTTTATTATTCAAATGTTACCTACACTTCCTAGGTACATACTACAAACTTTCGAAACATTTCAGAATTTACGCAGATGTGGTGCATGTCAAAAGTGAATTTGTATCAATGATTAAAGAAAAAACTGGTCCAAAGTACGGTTTTTATCGTAATCCAGTTGACACAGTCAACTTTTTGAAGAAGTTCTATGAAGAAGCAAACGTTTCACCTAGTTTAGTGGAGTATGTCGAAGCATTTGGTTCGGGTAAGTAACAAACCTAAAATTTGTAGTAAGCCACTCTTATTAGGTTTAGGTTTAAAAAAGTTTAAAAAAATTCTCAAAAAAGACATTACATATCACTTGCTTGAGAACAATTCCAAACATTAATAAAATTATCACAACATCGTCCCGTCCAGTAGATTATACCTACCCGCCCAACGTATTCATTTCCTTATGAGACTGTGATCTGCTATTAGGTGTTGAGCAAGTTGTTTTTTAAATACGTTGAATGAGTTTACATTTTTTATACGTGAGGGTATCTTATTATATAGTTGTGCTCCTTCAAATGTTAATATTTTTTGCCGTAGTTGGTTCTAGCTTTTGGTAAGGCTAAAAAACTAGCCCGTCGGGTGCTTCGTTTTGTAGTTTCTCTTATTTTTGTAAAAGAAATATTACTGTGAATGCTTTTGTTTAGAGATTTACGGATAAAAATATATACGGTATAGGTAGATATATTATATAATTGTTTGACATTAATTATCTTGGTCTCTTTATAATTTTTTTTTTAGTGGATGTTAGAAAAGAACTTATTACACGATTGCACAAAAAAGGAGTGTAATGTTTTAGGGTTCATGTATGTATGTAAGTTTCCTTATTCCACCATAAAGTTTAAATGCCTGAACAGATTTCGATGTATGGAGTATCGTTAGAATCCTTATCATCATCCCGAGTGACAGCGGCTAGAGCGGTCGTGTTTATTTTAGGTAACTTTTGTTTTAACTAATATTTTACAAAATATTTTCTAATTGTAGCGTTACCAGAAGTTGATAAATCTGAGTTGGAAGCTATGGATAATATTTTCTGCAACGACAGAGAGGAGCCACTGCTCGTTGGTAGTGTTATGTCCAATATTGGGTACGGAGAAGCTGCTTCAGGAATATCTGCTGTTACAAAGGTCAGTATTTATACTTATTTAGTTAATAGTGTGACGAAACTGACTTTATGAAAAAATATTAACAAGGTTATATTGCCAAAGGTATTACTGGGATATCATAAAGGCGAGTTAGCAGGAAATTTGCATTGCGAGACTCCAAGGCGTGACGTAGAGGCTTTACAAAAAGGGCGCATGCGAATAACGACGGTAAACCAGCCCTTCCAGCGAGCATACACTGCTGTGAATAGTATGTCCGTCACAGGAGTAAACGCACATGTTTTGCTAAATGGACATTATAAACCAAAGGTACGTAACAGGACCTGCATGTTTTTCAAACTATTGTAAGAATAAAGGTAGAGCATGGTATGATGCTGGGTGCTACGCTATAACGTTATGAAGTCAGTGCTACGCCGTAGTCGTCCCAGCGCTACGCAAGGGGAAGACGCGGCGAAGGACAGCAGTCCTCATTGAACTACGAGTGAAAATACACGTGTGTCGATTATTCAAACCGAGATGTTTCATTTCTGGACCTAACACTATATACACATTCATATTTTTCATATTATTATTATTGTATATAATCATATTTCAGGACTTGAATCGTTATAAAGCTACTATTCCCCGCCTCGTTACTATATCTGGTAGACAGGAATCATCAGTGGAAAGGGTCTTCGATCACTTAAAATCCCATCCAGTCGACTACGAGCAGTTAGCATTACTTCACAATATACATGAAAAAAATATTGTTGGGCATTTAGGAAGAGGTTTTATAATTCTTGGTAAGTGACAATTGTTAAAACGACTTCCTGCTCCGCATTATGGATGTTAGTTATTACCTTATTATAAAACTTCTCTAGATACTGACGCTCATCAGAAGACAATAAGTTTATCAGAGAAAGCTACATATTTCGACTACGTGCACCGTCCGCTGTGGTTCGTGTACAGCGGGATGGGCTCGCAATGGGCCGGCATGGGCGCGCAACTCATGCGCATATCCATCTTTGCAGCCGCCATTGAACGGTTTGATAATCTTTTAAGCATTGTTGCCTTTCTTGACAAAAGGTAGATTGGTACTTTTAAAACTTTCGCGAATTGAATACATAGTATTAAGACAAAACCAATGTCTATTCGCGCGTAAAATAAATTGAAACATAATTTTGACGACGTTTCTATAAAGGTGCATTATCGTGCTCACGAGAAGACTAAAGAAAAGGAGTGTCTGCGTCTTGAACAGCGGGCGTTGTCTCAATATACCCGTTTCTGTCTTAATATTAAATTTGGATTGATTTTACAACTTAACATTATTTTCAGGTGTCGGAAAGTTTTAGAACCAAAAGGAATAGACATTATTCACATATTAACAACTTCAGATAAAACAATTTTCAATAATATTCTTCATTCGTTTGTGGGTATCGCTGCTGTGCAAATTGGATTGACTGACATCCTGTCAGAGTTAGGACTAGTTCCTGATAAAATCATTGGTACGTTATAATATAAAAATAAGTACTTCATTTAACTTTTCTGCACTTCGGCCTGGTACCTTTCTCTATCTTTTCAAATCTGACCGCGACTGGTAGCCACAAAATAGAGATAAAAGAAGGGGCGCTCGGTCGCTTAGGCCATCCTTAGCGCCTAAGCGCCCCCACTATATTCTCTCTCTATTTTGTGCGTGCGAAGAGAAACCGGCGTTTGTCACCTCAAACTCGTAGATCACCTCAGACACCCAACTGCCACGGCGCCCACACACCGCTCATGTGGTTCTTTTCTTCTTGTCCACTGACTAGAGTCCGCTTCTCTCAATGTCTCGTCTGATATTGGCACATCGCCAAATCTACTCCCCACCTCAAGTGGATCACCTACGACTACAGGGCGCGCTACCTCTTTTTAACCCGCACGTCCGAGGGTAGCGCTCGAGCACCGTGCTCTTTCTACATGGCACTCCAGCGCTCCGGTCCCTCTCTGTGGACTAGGGTATGCGGGAAAATCAAGAGGTTTTTAGCAGATACACAGGGTGAACCAGGCTGAGGTTGACCGGTGTGGCACCCCAACATTTAGAGCCCTATTACAATCCATTTTACATTTTCTCTATTTCAGCTCATATTTTCAAATATGCGCAAGGTTTTTTCTCTTGTAAGGTTAGCTTTGCCACTAGGCACTATATCACTTAATTGAAGACATACTTACAATACTTCAAACATAAATAATTATATTAATGAGTAGATAAATCATAAACTATTTTCTTAACTTAATAGGGCATAGTGTGGGTGAGTTAGGATGCGCGTATGCCGACGGCTGTCTAACTGCTGAAGAGATGATACTGTCCGCTTACAGCCGCGGTCTGGTGTCTTTGGAGACTCCATTCATTCGAGGCTCCATGGCTGCTGTAGGCATTGGTTTTCAACAAGTAAGACAATATAATAAATGTCATTCTGTAACATGATGCATAGATCACGTTGAACGATTGCTTTATTTTATTTTCCCAGTTATCAAAGATGTGTCCACCTGAAATTGAAATCGCTTGTCATAACAGCGCTGAGTCTTGCACTATCTCGGGGCCTGCGGATGCGATGCGTGATTTCGTTGCAGACCTGACCGCTAAAAGTATTTTTGCAAAAGAGGTTCCGTGTTCTAACATAGCGTATCACTCGCGGTATATTGCAGATGCTGGTTAGTATTTTGAATTTTATAGCTTTTGCAAAAATAACTTGACTTTACGATAGGAATAAATACATTATATTGCCGCAGGTCCAGGACTATTAAAGTATCTAAAAGATGTTATCAAAATACCCAGAGTCCGAAGTGAGCGATGGGTCTCTACATCAGTCCCACAAGATAGATGGGACGAACCAACAGCCAAGTACTCGTCAGCAGAATATCACACTCATAATTTATTGGTAAATATTATTAAAAAAAATGTAGGTATTATAGCCACATCGCTCACAGAATGACAACCGATGGATACGGAAGAAATAACCCTGTGCGGCTGCTGTCAGAAGAAAGCCTCAAAAGGCGCAAATATAGTAATTAATAGTAAAATAAACATTGCAAAAACTATTCTAATATCCTATTTGCTCCATGTCCTCAATTCCTTATGTACTTATTTTTTGGCTCGCTTATAAGTATTTTTATTTTGTAGAATCCAGTCTTATTTGAGGAATCAAGTAAACTAATCCCGAGTAACGCCGTCCTGGTTGAGGTGGCGCCACATGGGCTGCTTCAAGCGATCCTCAAGCGCTCGCTGCCGGGCACATGCATCAATGTCCCGCTCACCAGGCGAGGGCATCCTGATAATGTTCTCATGGTTCTAGGGGCGGTTGGCGAGTGAGTCTATTATATAAAGTCTTACATTTCTTATGTGATGATCGTCAGTATTTGGTAGTAACATACACACTTAGTAATATTTAGTAACGTACAGTAATTTTGCAGGTTGTATATGGAAGGATATAATCCAAAAGTTTCAAACCTATATCCTAAAGTAGATTTTCCAGTGTCTACTGGTACGCCTTACTTGTCGCATTTCGTAGACTGGGCGCATCAAGAAAAGTGGTAAGCTTTTAAAATACAAATTTCTTTTTTCACATGGGCCCCAAGACACCACTCATGAAAATTACAATAAATCACTCTAAGTGCCCTTTCCAAATTGGTATAGAACGATCAAGAAGAAGGGCAAGAAACTCGTCGGCATCGTTTTAAAAAATAGTTCTTTACAATCTTTCTAATGCTAACAATCATGTTTAAAATTGATGTCTAAGCATTACATACAGTAGTCGCCAGGAGGCTCCTGAGCTGTTTGCCTCCAGGCATCTTTGTCATCTACATAACCTTTAACTTTATAATACGCTTTTAGAGAACAGGATTACCTATAAATAATAATATTATGTTTATAGGCCCCTGTCGCTGTACCAGAGTGCACGTAGGACAGTTGCTGCTTCTTGCACATTCGCGATGTCGATTCACGATGATCAATATAGTTACTTAAAAGGCCATGTGATCCAAAGTAAGTTAACGGTTTGTGTTTGAATGTAGACCTTTGCTTTTTGCCTCATGAGTAAGCTCAGAGTAACGCAGCGAGCTATGGAGAGGGGTTCTCTGCATGATAAAATCTAAAACTAGGAGAAACGCAGGAGAACTAAAGTCACCGACATAGCTCTCAAAGTAATGGCAATAGGCAGACCACATGCCACATCGCTCTCAACACATTTTTTTTTTTACACTCATACCCCTGCACTAGGATTCCCTGTGTCGCAGGTGGCATGGACACACACAGATACACATCACAAACATCCAAGACCCGAGAACAAATTTTATGCTTACACAAAATCTGCCCCGGCCGGGAATCGAACCCGGGACCCCTCGCTTTGCAGGCAGGGTTATTACCAACTTAGCTACGGAGCCGTCGAAACATATAACAGGTGGGAAATAAAAGTTCTCGAGTGGCGACCACGAACCGGAAGATGTAGTATAAGTAGGACAGCCCCCACTAGGTCGACCGATGACCTTGACAAAACCGTGGGGATCCGTTGGATGCAAGAGGCCAGTAGATCCAAGTATAGCGTACTATGGGGGAGGCCTATGTCCAGCAGTAAAGTAAGCAAATAAAGTGTCATCACAGCCTTGGTAGCCGCCAGAGGCGTTTTTACGGAATTATATCTACTTACAGATAAAGTATCAGTGTCTTTCTCATTCGCGCTGGTGGCGGCGTGGGACACATTAGCAATGTCGTTAAATGTTCCGAGAAAGTCGTTGAATGTCCAGTTCCAAGACGTGCAATTTTATGTTCAGCCGACATTGTGTGATCAGAAGACAGTCAAACTCAATGTCTCCCTGTTTAAAGGGAATGGTTGGTTTGAGGTACGAATATTTGTTATAGCATTAAATTATTTTGACTCCGCATATTATTATAATAACGAAACCGTGATATATAAAGAACGATTTTATTTCAATTACTTTGTAAAAAAAAGTGGGAGTAGGTAAGCACAGCCCAAAACTTGATCTCCCTCTTAAATTTAATAATTTTAGCACAGGTAGTTAAGAAGAAGAATGAGATTTTATGATGGAATGAAATAATTGACGAAATTAATTATATTTTAGATTAAGGATGAACACTCGATGGTAGCTACGGGGAATATAATCAGCACCGAAACAGGAAATATAGAAAACATAGAGGAGAGTGCAGAACAATCAGCGATGCCTACAAACAATTGTGATCTCAACGCTATAGACGTGTACCGGATTTTGTACGAGAAGAAACTTGCTTATAGGTACAATACATAATACACCATGAGTTTGAATTGGTGTATATATATATATGAAATCCTGAAAGGGGTCAATCTACTGCTGGGGGTCAAGAATATTTGTTTTACGAGTTTTTGAAAAACGGAATTTTTCATTGAAGAAATGGTATTTACTGTCCAAGGCATTTATCTTATCTTGGACAAGTGGAGGAAAAATGCGTACACTGTCTTCTTTATGTCGGTATAATTTCTGAGAGTGTGCTTAAGATACAGTATAGCACTTAAGTACCTAGAGAGTTGAAGTCGAAATCCAAACTGACTGTCGTACAAGGCTACATATTTATCTGTGTATAAAGCAAACCGTCAAATACTTTCGTTATATTAATTGTTACGAGAAAAATAGGTGTGTAATTATTTTTATCAGCACGGTCGCCAGTCAATACACCATAATAGTTTTGATAACGTCAGAAAGCAGGTATAAATGGCTCACGCACAGCGAGTAGATCATTGCTAGCACTCCATATTATATTGTATATGGGCCAGAATGTTGTAAGTGCTCAAATACTGAGCCTATTATGTCCTGGGGACTTACCATTTCCAAAAGAGGTGTATAACGCCATTAACCACGTTCTTATCAATAAATCTTGCCAAGAACGTCGTTAACCTCTCTCGTCTCCACCAGGTTTATACTAAAAACGCTCCCTCGTTTCTTTTGTTTTAGTGGAGTATTTCGCAGTATTCACAGCTCAAACATATCTTTATCAGAAGCGAACATATTGTGGAATGACAACTGGGTGACTCATATCGATGGTCTGTTTCAATTAAATACGTTAATGTATACACATAACGCTGTTTCGCAACCTGGTCGAATTAGAAAAATAGAAATTGACGTTACAAAACATCAGAAGAGCTTAAACAATAGTAAAAATATTAAACATAATGGCATGACAATATTGCAAGCTGAATTATCGGACATACAAAAACGAACTAGGTAAGATTATACTGCAAATAAGTTAACAAGAATTAAATTATAAGTTATTTTAAAGTATACATTTTAAAGTAATAACCCACACAAACAGGATGTTAAAACAAGACTCAAGAATAAAAAACATTTTGTGAAATTTATTTTTTAGATGCGGTGGTATAACCATAGAACACATGTGTTTTCGCAATCTGCTTCAGGTGGAAGATGAACCTATTACTTTACAAACGCTTCAGTTTGTTCCGAGATTCTGTTCGAAGTTTGATGTAAGTAAATGAAAGTATCGTAACTTAGGCCGCTATCCCACTGATGTTTTTAGAGCGTCTCGTACTTTCGACCAGAGACAATGCTGCGCGTTGTTGAAGTCACGAATCTCCAGCGGCAATCGTTAGCGCCGCAATTCGCAAGATTAACGTCACGACAACGCAACCTTTGCGCAGGGTTTTATGGCAGTAAGTTGAACAATCCGTTCAACAACCAGCTCTGTCCGTTTGAATCATTTTGAATAATTTCTAAATGTTTGTCAAATGCTGTAGTCCTCGGTATTCTAAAATGTCTGTAAAATTCTGATTTATTATTTTTAATCAATCTTGTGAATTATAATCGATTAGATCACAAAAGATTTTCCCAAAATTGACGATGGCAGCCGACAGCAGTGCTTCCTCGTCGGAATCAATTTTGTCTCTGATTGTACAAGGTTAATCACGGCCTGAAAAATGCCAGTAGGATAGCATCTTACTGCAGTGTGTATCCTTTCATATACAAGGTGTATACGTAAACGGTAACAATTTTTAAGGAGGTTTATAATTGTATATACACTTGATATAAGACACGAATAAATGAAAAAAAAAATTACCTCTAATCTCATCAAAGTATCCTTAATTATTACAAAACAGAGTCACCACGTCTGCCGCAGGCTTGACGCGCGGGCACAAGATGCGCGGGAGGCATAGCCAGGACCGCGTGTCATTGACCGACTACCGTTAGGATGTCCATATTCTCCCGTAATTACCTTGCAAAGTCTAATGACATTTTAGTAGATGTTTTTTATTGATATGAATTTATAATTACTTCCTATATTTTTTAAGAACCTAATACAACATTGTATTCCAATATTGAGCCCGTTTACATATACATTATGTATATGTATATATATGACTTGCAGGTTCCCGTGTCTTTACGCGTTGATCTTCAAATTGTTGCGAATTATCTGAATAAAGAAACTATTAACATTATGGGACTAACTCTTGAACATTATGGTGGCCAGCTGTTTGAGGAAATTGAAAAGATTGCAAATGAAGGTTGCCTCCCTGGAATAAAAATTGAATATCAACACGCAAATGTAGATTTTGATTTGTTAGAAAATGGAAATAAATACCTAAATGCGGATCTCATTCTTGTTCAAAATTTAACGAGAAGTAAAAAAGTAAGCACTATTTAATAGAATATTGAAGTAAAATTATAAACTGGTATACCAGGTAATCCATCAAGACCAGCATGCCAGCATGGGGAGGTCTGGTAGAGTCTTTTGATCCCTATAAGAAAGAATCAGAATTAATTGGCATCAAAAAGGTTTTTGCGGTACTCCAACGGTTAGGGTAACTAGTGTACCCTTACTGCCAGGAAAAAATACACCCTGTAGGATGTATGGATGAGTGTGATCTTTGCTGAGAAAGTTGAAAGTAGTTTTGAAGTGTGAATGCGGCCGTGCTGATGTATTTTATACATTTTGATCGTTTCAAGTACGTAATTATTATGTTAAATATTAATTTATGTCAATAATATTTTTCATTATCTGGGTTTTTAATAGACTATATTATGAGCTATTCTAATAATCTATCTTTTTTTATACAACTTGCTTTTGATTCACAGATTTGTCAAAGATTCCACCACATGCTGCAACCCAATACTTTTATCGTGAACGAAGAAGAGTTAACTGCTGAGTCAGGCTCTAAGTACCCTTCCAAAATGTATAATATTGTATCCGTTTTGAAGAATGCAAAGACGCAACTAGAATTGGTGTGCTGGAGACCTACTTTTCTGACCAGCACCATGAACTCGGCCTTTACTGTGTATTCAGATGCGGATCTTCCTCTTCTGGTTCATGCACGCAACAATTTGTCTTCTGAAAATGATCTTTTAGTTTTGTCATCCTATCCACCTATTTCTGGGCTTATTAGTCTAGTCAAGCAATGGAGGAGAGACCCAACTCGCAATCGTGTCCATGTTATCATGGTCAATGAAAATTCAAAAGATAATTTGGACTCCGATGACCTTCCCGATGTCAAATTGGCTTATGATGTTTTTAATAACGTAAGTTCATGGTTTAGTTGTTGGATTAACGCCTATCCTAATTATCACGATTATCATGTCATACCTAAGCCTAATTTTTGTTTTAATCTCTCTTTCTAAACGAGAACATGAGAAAGAGATGGAATATATTTTACTTTTACATTGTTACAAGATAGAGAGATCGAAACTAAAGTTAGGTTTAGGAATGAGAGAACAAAATGGACACCAATGTTTGTCTAAAACGGTGTTATTAATAATAATTGTTATTATGTTTGATTTTGAAACATAAATGTACGGACCAGGACGTGTGTTTCAGGGAGTGTGGGGAGGCGAATATTATTTGCCTTTGGCAGAAATTTCTGCCGTTGGGGATAAAATAACACTGCAGAGCGATGTGATCGGTGACCTTCATTCCTTGCAGTGGGTACAAGCACCCGCACCATCTTTAACTGGAACTTTGGTATCGGTATGTGTTGTGAATCGAAGCACGTACAAGTTATAGTAGTTGTTACTTTATCCAATACGGAGTGAAATGAAATTTCAATCTCAGTGCAAGACGATGTTGTTCATGATCTAGTGAACTCCTATATTACAGGTATTGACAGCAAACAAGTTTTACAATTTATAATAAGTACTGTCATTTGGTTCGTAATGTCTAATTGAGAAAGCTGTGCAAAGCGCTCTCAGGAATCGGTAGGCAAAATTGAATATTAGGGATGTTGACTCCATTTAATATTTTACTAGTCTTTTCAGTTTATATTTTCTGAAACACGTCGGAGTTCTTTAAAAACAAAAGGTTTTTGACAATGTTTCCAATGCTAACAATTGTTTAAAATATCTCGAGGAAACCTGAAATGAAAATTAGTAGATAACAAGAAAAAAAAATAGTATACGTAAATTTAAAAATATCAAAAATAAACTTCAAAGTGACTCTATACATCTTAGTTGTAAATCTTTCAATATCTCTATTTTACAAAATATAATTTTAAAATTGAAAAATACTGCATGTCTAAGACAAATAATCCTTTTAAATATTAAAGCAATTATATAGTCTACTTACTGAAAATATGACACACCATGCTTAATATATACGAGTATGAAACGAAATTTAAATTCTAGTGTAATTTTCAATTCTGTTGTCAATGATTTTCACGTATATTCCCACTAATATGTCGTTATAACCTTTTGTTTTAATTTCGGAGAGATTGAACGGAGGCGTTTAGGAATTGGGATCGTTGAAAGATTGAGGACGAGAACTTTGCCCTGGGACTCCTAGGGATACATGGGTTAACAGAAAAATAACTAATTATTGTCAAAAATTCAATTACTGTTTCTTAATTTAAAACTATGTGCAAATTTAATAATGTATTTTATTTTATTCAGGTTCATTATGCGGGTATAAATGTTGGCGACATGAAACGTGCACTCGGAATAGTTTCAAGTCATTACAATAAAGGTTTGAAAGGTCACGATTACGGAATAGAATTCAGTGGATTAACAGAAAGGTGCGTAATTAATTGTTTAAATGTTGAATTATATATTGTTTATTAACTAAAAACGTGAGATTTTCCAGAGGTGAGAGAGTAATGGGCTTAGTGAAAAACGGCGCTGCCAGTAATGAAGTCATTGCACAACCGGAGCTGATGTGGCCAGTGCCATCACATTGGTCTTTGGAAGACGCTGCGACGGTACCTTTTGCATATGTATATGCCTATTACTGCCTTCTCCTAAAAGCTGTAAGTTTAAACCATATCAATTAACAGATTCTATCAAAGAATACAAGTATTAAAAAAAAACGGTATTGCCACTGGAATTACAGACCGCCAGGATCGTCATCTCAAACGTAAAGCAATATAGTGTGCTTGTACACGGTGGGGCCGGTGCGCTGGGACAAGCCGTGATCAGCGTGGCTCTTGCTAAGGGTTACCGCGTGTTCACTACAGTCAGTGATATAGAGAAGAAACGGTTTTTACTAAAGTTGTACCCTGAATTAAATGGTATGGTACTATACAGGATATGTTTTATTTTTTAAAAAATGATGACAAAAGTACATAATTACTTAACCAATGACTTCAATAATTCTCTTTTTTTTTTCAGAAAATGATATCGGCAGTTCAGGTGACGCTAGTTTCGGAGATTTAATTCTGAATGCTACAGAAGGGAAAGGATGTAACATGGTTATTGGCTGTATTAAAGGACATTTGAAAAATGTAATCGACTGTAATTATATCATAGTATTAATATAAACTAAACCAAAATTGTACACTTAAAACTTAATGATTACTTCAGTTTATGTTTTTGAAATTGTTGGCCTGGAGACGCATTTAACACAACAGCAGGAAAAATATGCTCGATCGTAGAATTAAACCTTTAAGGCAAATCGTCATAAAAACGTACTATAGAACTCACACTGGTGGATTGGCAGTCTTAACATCCCCTAACAGCATAGCAATAAACACATTTTTAACACGCGTGATGTGCTATTTTCTTTTATATTCGAATTAAATAATGACGTAACATAGAAGCATGTTACAAGTACGCTGAGAATAATAACTTAGATTTTCGTCAAGTTTGTACAAAGTTGGTAACATGTAGGTCTGATGATTAGGCATCTCTTAAGGCTAATGTTTGATACAGAATTTCAACTACATTGTTATAAAGTTCTTTTTTCGTTCGTTTTTCAGATTTACCTTAATTGTTGTGCAGCATCTAGTATAGTGATCGACACAGAACAAATTTTAACAAATGAAAATTTTATGTTTGGAATGAATCATTTAAAAAATGACAGATCTTATGTAGCAATTGATATTACAAGAATATTATTTTATAATATAAATTCTGAGGAAATACAAGTAAGTCTTTAATCAGCATTATTTATATTGTTTCAAATTATTTATTTGCTAAAATTGTGTCAAATGGTTGTTATAATATAAGATTACATTACTTTGAGGATAAGCGTGGAGGCGTGCTCGTCGCTTCCCTGCCAGCTCCAGGGGGTTGCAACTCCACATAAATACCCATGGTGGTAGGGCATCCTTAGAGGACCTTGTTTATAATTATACCACCCTCCTGTAAAAGTGTGTCGTCAGATGTTGGTGTTTAGCGTCAACGTGTTCCGGCACTAGTGCAAGAGAACCAGTCGCCCTCTGATTTTGTGCTATAAAGTCAAACAATCAGAGACTTTGTGTCACTAAAAATCAGATTCTAGTCATTATATTTCTAGTGATTTGATTTGAGAAAAATCCACGACGTATGTAAACGTTGTAACTGAAAAAGAATATAAATAATTTTCTTGAAAAACCTCCGACTAAAAGGGAAAGTAACGAAAGATAAGTTAAACCAAGAAAATCCGTCGGGGGCTACCAATGCCATCTCTGTTCCCAATTTTAGTTAAAATGAAGCAGAAAGACATAAAAGCTATTGAAAGAGATGCAGCAATTTATATTTAAAAAAGACTCAATTAGTCACAAACTCATAAACTGCAAAATTTCAGTTAATTTCAGGGCAGGCAACTGCAACCCCGGAGGATTTTCTTGGGTTTAACTTATCTTTCGTTGCTTTCCCTTTTAGTCGGGGGTTTTTGAAGAAAATTATTTAATTCTTTTTCGATTACAAAGTTTGCATCCGTCGTGCGTTTTATTCAAAATTGTAACGGACATGACGTCAGGCGTCATGACAGCCAACCGAAGCAAGCCGCCAAGCCCGCCATATTTATTTATTTATTTAATACTTTATTGCACTAAGAAAAGTACAAAAGGAGGACTTAATGCTAAAGCATTTTCTACCAGTCATCCGCTCTTTGTACAAGAAAGAGGGATGTAGGCGCGCATCAAAATAAGAGAAAACAAAAATAAAGATAAATTGCTATTAACTATACTAACTTATATAAATTATATACTAACAAAATAAGATTAATAATAGAAGAAAAACTACTCATACAACAACTACTAAGAAAAGATAATTAAATAAAAATAATATAATAACATACATTTAAATAATATATATTATATAAATAATATAAATATTAAATACATATACATAATAATATATAAATAATTGAGTGACAAGATTTTATGATGGCAAAGAAGCTTGAAAGTAGTGCTCTCGAACTAGCCTTTTAAAAATGACCTTAGAGGGTGCTGTTTGTATATTGTTCGGTAGCTGATTCCATAAACGCACCGCCTCAACTCCAAAAGAATTGTGTACAAAAGAAGTAGTGTGTTTAGGGGTACAAAGCTGTAGGGAGTTAGATGACCTCAGATCGAGAATATGAGTATCGGAAAGATAGTTAAAATTGTTTTTGAAGTAAATAGGGGATTTAGGATCATTAAGTATGGAATACAGTAAGCCAAGAATTCTAGCGTTTCTTCTATCGCGTATTGGAAGCCATTTAAGTTTTAAACGATGCTCGGTTATATGATCGTACTTACGGAGATTAAATATAAAGCGAATGCAGGTATTAAGTAATCGATCAAGTTTATTGAGAGATTCTTCTGTAAGATCTAGGTAACAAATGTCGGCGTAGTCAATTATTGGCAAGAGAAGTGTGTTAACAAGAGAGATTTTAGTACTAATTGGTAAGAAATTTTTGAACCGAATGATAGAATGTAGGGAAGCATAAAATTTTCGAGAAACTTCACTTATCTGCGGTAACCAAGATAAATTAGTGTCCACTAATAGACCCAGATCTTTGACAGTAGCACTTAAAGGGATAAGGGAATTATTGTATGTAAGAGAAAATAAGTTTGCAAAGTCAACTTTGGAAAGAAGTCGTGAACTGCCAACTACTATAGCCTGGCATTTGTTAGGGTTCACTTGGATGCCAAAGCGTTCGGACCAAGATTGCAGTTGGAGAAGATCGTCGTTAAGAGAGCTAATGGCACCATCCAAGTCTTGAATGCTAGAATGACGGTATAGCTGAAGATCATCAGCATAAAAATGGTAGTGACAGTGAAGAGAAGAGGAAAGCATATTAATAAATAAAGAAAAGAGCAATGGGGATAAGATTCCACCTTGAGGAACGCCAGCATCCAACTCACGCCAATCTGAGAAGCACTGACCTGCTCGAATTGCCTGTCTGCGACCCTTCAAATAGGAAGAAAACCACTCGATAGAAGGAATGGAAAAGTTAAGATGCGACAGTACAGCTAGAAGGAGGTCGTGATCTACCGCGTTAAAAGCATTGCTGAAGTCGATGAGGACAAGAACCGTAACTAGGGATTTCTCCATACTAGTTCTGATATCCTCAGTGACTTTCAGCAGTGCCGTCGTTGTGCTGTGCCCAGCCCTGAAGCCAGATTGCAGGGGATTGAACAGTTCAAAATTGCTGAGAAATTCGGTCACTTGCTTGTGCACAACAGATTCAATGATCTTTGAGAGGAATGGGAGAATAGAGATGGGTCGAAATTGGTTTGGTAGGAGAGCGTTCGAGATTTTGGGGAGAGGCAAGACTAGTGCTTTACGCCATAGATCAGGGAAGTGTCCACAAGACAATGAGAAATTAATTATATGAGTCAGCGCAGGAAGGATGTGGTTCAAGATATGCATAACCATAATGCGGCCAATGTCATCACAACCTGTTGCTTTGGATTTAAGGCTTTGAACTATTTTTAAAATAAGGTCTTGACTAACTTGCGAAAAGACAAAGGTGACTGAAACAGCAGGACGAGGCCTGCTCTGAATTTCCTTAAGAGTTTCAGCTTTATTAGTTGGGTCTAGACTAGAGCATGAGGTAAAATGAGTATTAAGTATATTTAATTCAATGGGAATTTTAAAGTCGAGCATTTTAGGTTTACCGATACCGATCGATCTAAGAAACTTCCAGATACCAGCGGGAGTGGAAAGTTCAATTTGCTCGGCTATATACCGACGCTTGGCATTACGACAAAGTTGGTTGCATCTGTTCCTCGAAATTTTATACAGAATCCAGTTCTCCTCCGATCTATCTCGCTTATACCTACGAAAAGCACGATTTCTCTTTGACATTGCTTTACGAATCGAATCATTCATCCATGGGGATGGTTTATGCTTGATCTTTACTGGGCGAATGGGAGCGTGACGATCATATAGACTTAGAATACTTCTTATAAGAAAATCAATTTTTTCGTCAATTGTAGGGATATGTTCCACGGCTGACCAATTAGTCGCCGCGGCATCCTTGTTTAAGTCATCCAAATTCATACGTGCAAAGTTGCGTTGATTTAAAATAATGGGTTTAGGTTTAGGTGTTCTTATTTTAACTGAGGTAAACAGAAGATCGTGATGAGAGAAGCCGGGGGCATCAAACTGGCCGTGAGCCGAAATAAGATCGACATCGGAGGTGATGATCAAGTCAAGCAGGGAATCACTTGAGTGGGAGTGATGAGTAGGCGACAGTTGTAAAAAATGTAAGTTAGATGAGTCAATCAATGTTTTAAGCTTGCGAGAACGTGAATCCTGTGTAGTTAAGCAAGTGTTGAAGTCACCCATAACCAGCACCCTATTATAATCCAGTAATAAGTTCTCCAGTGCGCTTTCTAACTGAGAAAAGTAGTCAATATTAGGCGGGCAATATATTACACCAAGAAGGAGTTTAACACCCAGGTCAACTTCGATGAAAAGGTACTCTGGCGAAGAACTGTAAACTGAGGGAGACTGAAGAAGAATTTTATATGAAATGTGGCTTTTCAGATAAATTGCGACTCCACCCCCACCCTTACCGAGACGATCATTACGGATGAGCACGAAATTTCGAATAGGAAACGAGGTTGATGGAAGGGAGGGCTTCAGCCAGCTTTCAGAGACAAGCACTGCGTGTATGGAGTCAGAATTAAATGTGTCAAGAATCTCACCATAGTGCGCGGGGATGCTTTGCGCGTTTATGTGACAGATGTTAAGGTTTTTGGAGAAAGGTGAAAAAGTGTTATTGAGCAGGCAGCCCAGAGAAGGACTACCATCATCGGCACTAATGTACGAGCTATCAGAGCTGGCAGTCATAAACGAATTATCACTCGAAGACATACTTACTAATAATAAATAATAATATATATGAATAATATATTTATATAAATATATATATATACCTCCTTAATAAATAATATATATAAAAAAAAGAATACAAAAATTTAAATTACTTCTAATATAGAATTTTGTTGCATACCTGCTGGCAAACAATATAATAATATTTTTAGACAAAAATTGTGAACTACAAATCCGTAGGTAATTAGTACCTAGTAGACAGATATAATCAAACAAATAGCAAAGACGACAGAAGAATATTTACAATAAATATTCGTAACTAACTCGACTTAAACATTTGGGATTAAATATTAACAACTTAAATGTTTAGTTAAATACAGAATAAAATTAATATTTAAGTTTATCAGAGTCTAAACTATGCGCTGTCTTTGAAAACGATTTTAAATATAAGATATACATGGTGCAAATTTTACAATACAATTATTATTGTGTAAGTCAGTGAAGCTAACTATCTTCGTAAACGTCTTTATAAGTTTGACAAGTTATACTGTCCCAGGTGACAGTGACATAAATGCATAATCTATGACAGTAAGAACAGCTGACAAGACGGAGTACACGTACAATCAATCAGTTGACACAACACAATGACTCTTTTAATTATTCTCACTACAAATCTAAAACAGAAAGAGGGTTAGTAGCATAGAGTAACGTATGGTTAGTACAATAGTTGTTCAAAGTGCTAGTGCCAGCGGTAGTAATAATAATAGATAATATAGGTACATATACACGCATGAACAACTACATCAATGAGATACAAAGTTTAATGTAAGGCATCCTGGTCACTGTGGTTTACTCGGCTTAGCTTTGGCCGCCGCTGTATTCCTGCGAGTCACGGGAGGCGCGGGAACAACGACTGGGGCTGCCGGCTGGCTGGTAGTGATCGGCTTCGGCGAAGATGTTAACGCTGGGATAGACATATTGACACGCCCCGCCTCTTCCGCCAGCCCACAGGAAGCCAAAGCCCGCCAAGAGTGGGGTGGTGTCAATATAAGCCTAAGCCAGCCATTATTTTTATTGTTATTTGGATTGTCAATAAAAGTTAACGTTACTCTGCTCGATTTTATTTAAACGCCGTTTCAAAATTATTAATTTTGTTTTTTTTTTACTTCGGTGAAGTCATACTAACGTACTAGTCGTACAACTAGTACTTAATAAAACAAATCTGTTTATGGCACTATTTTAATTTTGTCTGGCTTCTAGAAACTACATAATTTGGTAAGTGATGGCATTGCCCGTGGTCACGTGCGCCCCCTGTCACGCATCACGTTCGCGCCGCACGAGGCGCCGCGCGCTTTTCGTCTGCTTGCGGCGAGCCGCCACCGCGGCCGCGTGCTGCTGCGGATGCAAGACTCCTCGCTGCTCCACGCTCATTCCAGGTAACATCGAACTGCCAATCTGTACCTACTGGGCTAGCATCGTGTGCAAACTTTTTGTCAGTGTATAATATCTTGTTGAATTGTAAAATGAATTACTTGTTAAAAATCGAAATCTCTCACTGACTCACCGACTCTCAAAAACTACTTGACCTATGAAACTGAAAGGGGTAGTAACATTTTGGCATAGCAATCGGCAACCATTTTGTTTTTTTTTAGGTTCGCGGCCACCTTACTAACCTGTTCCAATGTATAGAGAACATCAATACGAACAACAAATGTTATGTAAAGAAATCCCTTAAACTGTCCCGTTTTCTTGTTAGATGGTTCAAAATAAAAATAAATTACTTTTAAAATATTCAATTCAGTACCTTCTAACTATTGCAATTGTTAGAATTTCAAGTCACTTGAGGCACTATTTAGGTATTCTACGTTTCATTTAAGTTAAATTTTCATTTTGTTAAGTGTTTTTCATTTCATTTCATCATTTATTTATAAGATATTTTCTTACACGTCAATAGCTTATTATATTATATTACACATTATTATTTCAATGAATATTACAACAATTATTGATATTAGTACTAGGTTAGTGTGGATCAATGAACTTATCTGCAAAAAATTCACGTACGTCATAGTATGCCTTGTCAAGCAGTAGCGTCCTGAGCCTATTGGCGAACGAGCCGGGACTCGGTGCATCAGTGATGCTCGCGGGTAGGGCGTTATAAATTTTGATCCCGACATAATCTAACTGCTTCTGGGACTTAGTGAGTCTGGTTGTAGGTAGTTGGAGTCGGTGTCTCTTTCTTGTCAGGTGGTTGTGGGAGTCCGCCCAAGTAGGGAGCTGCTCAAGATTGCTTCTAATGTACCTTGCAGCTTGAAATATGTACTGACAGGGCAATGTGAGAATCTTCAATTTCTTGAACAGCTCTCTCGCAGGATGATCCCACTCAACACCAGACATGATTCGTATGGCCCGCTTTTGAAGTTTGAAGATTCTGTCCCGCTCGGCGGCTAGTCCCCACAGCTCGATTCCGTATAACATTATGGAGTGGAAGTAACCAAAATACGCTTTTTTAATATTTTTGATATGAAGACTGCCACACAAGCGAGACAAAGCAAAGCAGGCAGACGACAGCCGGCTACACGCCTGATCAATGTGTGGGGCCCATGTGAGTGCCTCGTCGACAACGAAACCCAGGTACTTGACCTGACCAACCTGTGGTACGGGTAATCCGTTACACAAGACGCTCAGGGGACCTGCTCTTTTATGTCCTAATCTGAAGTGTACGATGTTTGTCTTGTCGACGTTTAGGCCCATTCCGTTTACTGTGAACCATTTGGCAACCTCGTTCATCACCTTATTTAATTTAGTGTTTAAATGATGATGATCTTCCGCGGATACAATGACGCAGCCATCATCAGCGAATATCACATACTCAGCATCAGTGGAAGAGGTTGTTAAATCGTTCATCAGTATTAAAAATAGGTAGTTTCCCATTATTGAGCCTTGCGGCACGCCGCTGTTTCCCATTATTTCAAGATCTGATCTTATGCCATGCACAGATGTTAGTTGCGATCTATCCCCAAGGAATGATGAGACCATCCTTAAAAAGGGGCCATTAATGCCGTAGTGTTCTAATTTTTTTTTATCTAATATGTTTAAGAGCACATTTCGAATATAAAAGTATGTAACTGACTTCACAAACTTCATATTGTTTAAATTTACTATAAAAAGTATGAATTTGACTATGGACAACGTAAATATAAAAAACATCGTTTTAACGTTAAAACATTTGAAAAATACCATAACATTTGTAGAAATGTTTTAAAACGATTTTAAAAAACGTTTTATATATTTTTGTTCGATATTGCTTAACAACATTTACCGTTATTTTTAAGTGACAGCCAAACGATGATTTAGTATTTAAGGCAACATTTTGCAGTGGGTTTGCGTCTGGGCATCTCCACGACTACGCCACATCACTGCCACTGTGGAGGCGAGGTAGACAATTTGGGCTACCACGGTCTATCTTGCCGTCGCAGTGCAGGGCGTCTCTCGCGTCACGCCGCTTTGAATGATGTCATACGTCGGGCCCTTACCACCGTTAACGTGCCGGCTACTTTAGAGCCGAACGGTATTTCACGTGACGATGGTAAGAGGCCTGATGGTATGACATTAATTCCTTGGAGTCGTGGGAGGCCACTGGTGTGGGACGCAACTTGTGTCGACACGCTAGCGCCTTCTCACGTCCAAGCGGAAATCCTTAAACGGAGGAAATATGCATCCCTTGGTGACGGATACAAATTTTTTCCTTTTGGGGTCGAGACAATGGGCCCCTGGGGACCAGACGCGAGGCTGTTTTTTAAGGAGTTGTCCCGACGCTTAGTAGAAGTGACAGGTGACCAACGAGCTGGCGCTTACCTCGGTTAACGTATTATTTTAGCTATTCAGCGAGGTAATGTCGCCAGCTTTTTGGGCACCCTACCTGCAGAAGGCGACCTTAATGCTGTTTTTTATTTATAAGGTTTTGTTTAATTTTGTTTTTAATTGATAAATTCTTAGTTTTAAAATTATCTTCCTCACTTTATATAATCTTATAATTAGACGAAATAAATCTTGTTATTACCTATTAAAATAATTAAAACATTTTTTGTAAAAAGGGACATTCTTGTCTCAGCAGCAAAAGTATACGGACATAGTCCGGATATTAAACTAAAATACAGGAAGAAGTGTCAAATTGCAGTTTCGTTTTATTTTGCCACTCTGATAGATTGTATACAATACTAAGTTATTTTTGCATGCTACTAAGTACTAAGCCCAAATTAAATAACAGCCAATAACAAACCATGTTCAGTTCAAGTAGAGTCAAGTTTCGCAACTACCAGCGGACAAACCAAGCACTTTACTTATCAGTTTAGCGCACGTGGTAGCTTTGGAGTTTTGGAAGTAATAAAAAATACTAATATTTAATGCACTGATAAGAAAGATTAAAATAGCATGCACCTTTAACCAATGTCTAATTTACATCAACACAAAAAAAATGCAGAAAATAGGTCAAAAAATAAAAAAATACTTGCGTGATCTTTTGTAGAAATAGGCTTCACAAAAAAAATAGGTCCATCCCCATTTCTTTAATGGCTTCCAATTTCTATTAGACAGTTGTGATAATTAATAATATGATTGTATTTTTTAATTTCAGATTTTATTCTCTTTCTGGAGCAGGTTGTTGTCACGTGATACTTTGCGACTCAAACCCTCTTGGAGTACAACTGGCAGATAAATTAATAGATTGTGGAGTAAAAAAACTTCATTTGCATTTCAAACAACAGTTTTCGTCCATTCAATATAAACTAAGGTAAGTAATCAATCCTTTATTTCAAATTAAACTTGAAGAAACAGAAAAAACGTTTCTTGAAAAAAAGAAGAATGGAAAATGTCCATTTCACGTAAATAAACGTCACAAAAGAAATTAACACATAGAAATAATACGTTAAAAGCCTTTATAGAAAAAAGAATCTACTACGGTTTAAACTTTTTGCTTCCATTGCAGCTTATGGAAACAACTGAAAACCGAAGTAGTGGTTACATTTGGAGATTTAGAGAACATGAAGGACGTCAATGATTTGTTGAACAGTGCCATGCGCTTAGGGCCTGTTGAAGGTGTACATGTAATTGCAGATGACCCATCACAGGAAGCCTTAATTGCAAAATTGGATTTGGCAACAAGAACAATTTGCCCATCCTTGAAGTGAGACTACTGTTATTACAAAATTGATTTTTGGTAGATTCAAATTAAAGAGTTCGTTTCACTTAGAATGTATAATGTTTACAGGCACTTTTTGTTGTTGAGCAACGATGAATATTGTGGATGTTCCACTTCTGTCCAGAGAGCTCAGAGCGGATTACCTGTAACTCGTCTCAATTTGTCCATGTTGAAAACAGTAAGTGTAGTTTTCTTGTGATTTTTGACATTGTTTCTTGATTTTTCATGGTCAATAATATTTTATCATTATATTCTATTATTTATCATAATAATATTTTATACTAGCTATTGAGGTTTAAATGGTAAATGATTCTTTTTCCGTTTAGTTTCAGGGCGTGTTTAATTTTTGTGTGGTAGTTAAACCCGCTCTAGACATCTGTTAAGCAGCGTTTAACGCCTAAATATGCCTTAGGCGCGTGTTAAAATTCAAATTTCATATTCAAATCTTGATTTAAGTATTGTCTAACCGTTGTCTAACTACATTAGTTTGTGACATTCTAATCATTTTTGGCGTTTATCTTTCGGCTAAAGGCGTCTAAAAGAATTTTCCGTGGACATGGAGTATTTCTTGATTAAAACTTTCGTATGTATTTCATCTCTATATGTATTTAACCGGATTCACTTACGTGGTACAGCAGGTACTGAATACCTCGAAACCGGTCGAGCAATCTTCGCGAAGCTCGGCTGTACCACGTAAGTGAATCCGGTTAAATACATATAGACATGGAATAGGTATGTTGAAACATGATCTTTTTCTACAAAAATTACGTGTTTTTAAATTAAATTAGGTAATAACTCAACATAATTGATAATTGAGCCATAATAATTTATTATGATCATGTTTGTTTGCTTAGGAACAAGATGCAGACGGTGTCACTTGGTATCTCGGCGCTGTAGAAGCTGCAGAACGAGCGCTACGAAGTTCCGATCCAATTCTGCTCGCGCTACCAAAAGACTCTGAGCGCCCTTCCTTGATTCAACAAATTGCTGCTTTGACTGGTACCTACTCTTAATAAGGCGAATTATTATCCGTCATTATGTAGTACCTGATGTCACCTATTTCTTTTTGACATGATTATATTTTTCAATATTTTTTCAGTTTATAATTATAATTATTTTAAATTATAATTGTAAATTAATATCAGTACTGAAATTAAAGTCTACTAATACTGTACGGAATGCCATACGGTTATAACGTATAGAAAGAGGGATTATTTGAGAAGGTTAAGGAATCAATAATATAAACGATAAAAAAAATATGCCTGTATAATATTAATAAATCGTCCCATCTGAGAGTTTTTATGTATCGAGCGCTTATAAATAGTTAAAATATCTTTCAAGGTTGACTCCCAATAACCAATTATTATTATTTTTAAATAAAAATAAAGAATAATAATAAAGAAATAATAACTAAGAACATCATCCAACATCTTTTTCAATTTTACAGATTTAAATATTTCTAATGAGACGCCAATGTGTGCTTCACTTGGACAATTAGGAATGGCATTAGAAAAGTCATCATCAGTCTGTGTATATCTGAGAGACTTGTACAAGACATACTATGATGAAGAAGAAATACCTTCATTAACGATAGAGACGTAAGTAAATATTATACTTGTTTTCAGGGAGTAAAAAACCGTTTACAGTTTACGGCGTTTGTGGCTTTTAGTGTCCCATATAGCGAGATCTGGCTTGCGAGAGAGAATGCCCAAACTACATTCGACCTCAGTAAGGGGCACCTTAGACGCTCAAGCAAACGTACGTTTGCTTGTCAGAATAACAACGCTTTTGCGTCAAGCGCGGATTTCGTGATACTTGAAATGCGCGCTTGACGCAAAAGCGTTGTTATTCTGACAAGCAAACGTACTTTTACTTGAGCGGCTAAGGTACCCCTAAGGGATCCCGGGATTTCGATAAATATAAGGAAAATTGATATTCTTGCCTCACATCACGCTGACAAAGATTTGAAGATATTTAACAATATTATAATATAATAATAGGCATGTTGACAATAGTTTTAAATCCAACTAAAGTTACCCATATCTAATGATATAATATTTAAAGTCATATATCGATTTTCATTGTTTATCATATTAATAATGTATTACAAATAAATAAAATTAAAGTACCTGTGTGTCAAAATAATAGCTTTTTAACAAGTTCGAAAAAAGGAGGAGGTTGTTAATTAAAAAGAATTTTCAAAATATCTTCAATGTCCAGAATTGGACCTGCGGCGCAAGTACGGTTCGATAAATTTGTCGAACCGAAAAACTCGATAAATTTATCGAATGTTGCGAGTACCGAAGTCTGATCGTAAAGTATTGTAGTAGCTCTATATTCTCTTTGGATTCGACCTAGCTATTCGATAACTTTTGTCGAAAGTATCGAGGTTCGATAAAAGTCGATAACACCCACTTTACCGATTTGAACTGTCAATTTTATCGATCAAAAAGATCCGTACTTGCGCCGCTGTTACAGTTGTATTATAAGTATAGATTTTGTTTTATATTGCATGCAGAAAGGTCGAATAAGGATGGCGTTCGGTTTTTTTATACCACCATTAACAATTATTGTACCCATTTTCGCAATGAATTAATTTGATTTTGACTGTGATCATCACATTATATATATTAGGTATGTCATCACATTTCGATCTTATCACAAAAAGTTAAACACACTCTAAACTCGGGTTAAACAGCGTCTGACCCTTAAACATGCCTTAGACGACTGTTTAAATATTAGATTATCGCAAAACGAGCCAAATTAACTGTAAAAATTGACTATTCTACATTAATAATTACTAGCTGCTACCCGCGGTTTCACCCGCGTCGAGATATTGTATTTCATGGGTTTAATTTTTTTGCGCGGAACCCTAATTCTTTTTCTAAAGTTAAAGTGGCCTAAGTTACTCCTTGTAACATCAGCTATCTGCCAGTGAAAGTCCCGTCAAAATCGGTCCAGCCGTTTCGGATATTACCCGAAACAGACAGACCGACAAAAAATTTAAAACTGGTTGATTTGTTATAGGTACCGTATACGCTTTCATAATATGCATTTAGTAAAAAGCTGTTGTTTTGATATTATAAACAGATCCTTCAATTTTATTTATGTATATATTATGTATTTTTGTATCATCATCATCATCATCAGCCTGCATCAATCCACTGCTGGACATAGGCCTCTCCCAATAAGTGCCACTGAACCCGATCTTCGGCTTTCCTCATGAAATTGCTGCCAGCTATCTTGCGCAGGTCGTCGCTCCATCTGGCCGGAGGGCGTCCCACACTACGTTTGCCTACACGTGGTCTCCACTCTAGAACTCGTCTACTCCATCGGTTGTCGGTTCTTCTACAAATGTGACCAGCCCATTGCCACTTCAGCGAGCTTATCCTTCGGGCTATGTCGGTTACTTTAGTTCTCTGCCTGATCACCTCGTTCCGGATTCGATCTCTCAGAGAAATACCAAGCATAGCTCGTTCCATAGCTCGCTGCGCGACTTTGAACTTGTGGACTAGTCCCACAGTCAGTGTCCAAGTTTCGGCCCCGTATGTCATTACGGGTAAGACGCACTGGTTGAAGACTTTTGTCTTCAGGCTTTGTGGAATGGACGATTGAAAAAAAACCTGGCGAAGTTTTCCGAAAGCTGCCCAGCCCAGCTGAATCCTCCTATCTGCTTCCTTCTCAAAGTTGTTTCTACCAAGCTTAAGAGTCTGACCGAGGTAGACATACTCTTGTACAACTTCGAGGAGCATACCATTGACGATTATTGGCTCCGGTATAATGTTAGCGTTGATCATAATTTTTGTTTTATCAATGTTCATGCGGAGGCCAATTAGTCGTGAAGCATCAGCTAGGCTAGTCAGCATCTTTTGCAGCTCTTGCATCGATGTCGCCATAAGAACGATATCATCTGCGAATCTCAAGTGTGAGATGTACTCGCCGTTTATATTAATGCCGTTCCTTTTCCAGTCCAGAGTCTTGAACATGTCTTCCATTGCGTTTGTAAACAGTTTTGGGGATATTACATCCCCCTGCCTTACTCCCCGAAGCAAATGGATTGGTTCAGTTTGCCGGTCCTGTACTTGAACGGACATTGTAGCGGTATCATAAAGACTTCTCAACACTTGGATGTACCGCCAGTCTACTTGACATCGTTGCAAAGAGTCCAGAACAGACCAGGTTTCGATGGAATCAAAAGCTTTTTCGTAGTCCACAAAAGCCAAACACAGTGGCCGATTATACTCTTCGCACTTCTGTACAATCTGGCGCACTGTGTGGATGTGGTCAACGGTGCTGTACCCTCCTCGGAACCCGGCCTGCTCTGGTGGCTGAAATTCGTCAAACCTTCGAGTTAGACGGTTTGTGACGATCCTTGAGAACAACTTATAGATATGGCTCAGGAGTGAGATAGGTCTGTAATTCTTGTATAGATAATATAAATATTTTAGTTATATTATACTGTCATTTTAGACTAAAGACGATAGAAGATTTATCTACTGATGTAAAGCTGAAACAAATGAGTGGCCTGGAAACGTTCTACTCGTACGTCGATCCAGATGAACTTCTGGCCACAACTGAAATGGTTTTCTTACAGACTCTCACAACCAACTATAGCATGGTATGTTTTGACTTTGGTTTGTATTGTAGATACATGTTCCAGTCATATTGACGTCAGTAACGTCTCATTGCACTATTTGTAACTGCCATTTGTTATCGCAGAGAGATGACGAGTTTGACATGAACGAGACGTTCCTGTGCATAGTGCCGGGGCTGGAGGGGCACCACGAGCGGTTCCGAACGATGTGCGAGCGCTTCAAACTACCGGCCTTCGTGCTGCAGCCGGGACTCGACCATCCTAATGAAACTCCACAGGAACTCGCACGCAGATATTTCAAGGCTTGTAGATTATGTTAATATACCTACATAATAGAAGCGCTAAAGAGAATCGATGAACACAATCATCGATTACCTGTAGGTACTAGGTGATACAACAGATCGTCATCATCTTGCAAGATTGATGCGTTTTATTTTTGTTTTTTTAACCTATTACCACTTTCTTAGTTTACATTAAATGACGAAACGCCTTCCCTGCTTCTGATCTAAACTACAAACGAAACATAGGAATTACAATCAAGACTGACACTCATATTCTTGATCGTTCATGACTTCAAGGAAATTATATTAAAATTATTTATTACATTTAATGTTGACGTGAACTTCAACTTTGATTCATGTTTCTTTCGCACCCTGGCGCCGAATATGCTTAAGACGGCCCCGTTTGTTACTGCCGATAATCTCAAAGAAAATCAACAGCTTATGGTCATTTTTTAAGCATATCTAGCCCCTATTTTATACTAGATTTAACACCAAACTCTGATACCGAGTTGGCAGCACTGGGAGTATTATTATACTCCTATACGCAGTATGAAAATATATGGTATTCCCTGTCCTCAGCTTAGCGAGTTAATACTGGCGCCGCGGCTATTTCAGCTGAGCGACTCAAGCGGCGCAAATATTATATTAATCTTGGGAATTGCTATATGTTTGTGGCGTTTGGTGTATAAACGTAGGTCGGTGGGGGCCGGAAGCTCATAGTATTTTCAAAACTTTGTTGGAGCGCGTGGTAACGAAAACTCGGGTATCTGTCACAACGCGTCAGCATTGCGATCCAACGAGGCCATGCCGCCAATAATGATGGGTACGCTGCCAACTGGTTTTGAGCTGGAACATTTGTAGCCTATATGCTAAATGGCTTGTAGATTTATACAAATATTTTTGCAGCTAAGTTAGATGTAGGTACTCCTGTAGTGTTTATGTAATAGCTGTAATAAAGACATTTATCCCGTTGAAAAAAATACAATGTTTCAATCAATTTTCAGATTTTACTAAAAAAAATTTGCCTGAAGAAAACATTCTACATCCTGGGCTACGAAACTGGAATAACAGTCGCACTGGAATTGGCAGCGCTATTAGAAGAACATGGTATGTGTCATGGCATGGCATGTCAGCGGGGCTAAAAAGGCCACTTTGGCCGAATCATATTATGATTCATTTCGTGAATTGCTAAAAGTTGTCACCGAAATGCAATTCATAAAGTGATTCACTTGCCGAATCCTTGCAACAATTCATCTATTTGACAGTTTTCTATGAAAATTCGTAAAATGGCTCACGAAATACGAATTGCATAAACGTCAAATAGCAGAATCATATGAAATTATTAGCCAGGGTGAAAAATATTATGATTCATTTTTCATAAATCGTAGTAAGGCAATTCATAATGTGATTCACATGCCGAATTATACTATGAATTGCTATATTTGACAGTTTTCTATGAAATAGCTCGCAAAATAGGCATCGATAAACGTCAAATAGGAGAATCGTAAGAAGTTACTCAAGAGGAACTTTTTTCAATTCATTTCGTCCATGTTGTTGAAACAAATAATAAATCATGGCAGTTATAAGACTATGATTTTTTTTGAAAATGAATTTACTTGTTTGTTACACAAAGCGTTTTATATCGCCAACAAAGCGTAGTTCTTCGAAAAATGGAATTAGCTTTCGAAATGTCCGACTCTGAATTTGTTGGGTTATACAGACTCAACAAAGTGCTTGTAAATATGTTAAGTATATTAAAGCTGGAGCTTTATTTAACCACTCATCGTCAAAATGGAATCGGTTTTATATCCATGGTGAGTGAATAATAAGACATATTATCTATACTAGCTTCTGCCCGCTGTTTCACACGCGTTCCCACAGGAACCGTGCATTTTTTTGGGATGAAAAGGCATATAAATATATGTTACTCTCCGGGTCTACAAACTATATCTATATGAAAAATCACATCGATCCGTGAAAGAAGAACAAACCAACAAACATACACATACGCATTTATTAATGTATATCCTCCAATCGAATTCGATTCCCAGTGGTTACAATTAATGTTCTAAGTTCCATCTATCTTCACTGTTCCTCTCAATAACAAAACTAATATATTAACTACCTAGATATTATATTTATAATTAAAATAACATATATTTTCGTTTTAGGTATTAAGTACACTGGGCTTTTATGCCTCAGGTTCGTACCAGAGATAAATTGGAGTCATTGCACTTAACAAGATGCACCAAGTGTATCCAACTGACTTTATGAGGGCCATGATGCAAGCTCTAAATAATGACCACTTAATAATGTCACCGGGACCAAAAATACTCAAACAAGGGAGGTTGCTGGCGCAGCTACCCAGTGTAATACCTGAGAAATTGCAGACAGTAATAAAACAAAGAAAAATAAAAAACATGTTATGCTATTACTAAAATTATAATAACTATGCACTATTTTTTACAATAATTAAAACAAAATAATACTAGCAAATTTACAGTAGAATTTCTGTATAGACATATGCAACATAGACATCAATATTTTGAGCAAGTGATGCTGTGGAGACAACCATAATTCCGGGCACTCCCTTGAACACCAGCCTGAAAATGAAGCAATATGGTTTTTAGGTTCAGTATTATGATACCTACGATTCGATACACATGAGGATATTCAGAAGAAGCAATGACAGTTAAGCTGTTGAAGAAGCAGCAAGCCCTAAGGGCTATGATAGATCATTGACTTGCTGACCAAAGCTGATCTAACATAGCTTTAATTTAATTACTTTATTAGTTAATTGTGTAAATATTTTGTATGTAATATTATATTAAAGGTGATGCATGTGTACTCTATATTCATTTTGTTAGGAACTAGCTATGCCCCCCTGGCTTTGCCCACATTAAAAGTAGCCTAAGTAACTCCTTATAACAAAATCTACCAGGAAGTAAAACCCCCTAAAAAAAATGTTTGTATTAAATTATTACAATTACTACTTTCTTTTATTCTATTTGATAATGAAACAAGCTGGTTATTTGCCTGATGGTAAGCATAACGCCAGCCCATAATAATTGCAGTGCTACTCAGAGCTTTGAAACCTAATGGCTTCGCAGCACTGCAGTGCGCTCATTACTCTGCGACATTAGGTACCGAGTTCCAAAAGCCCAGTAATTTCACTGGTTACTCTGATCATCAAACCGGAACACATTAATGCTTGGTGGCAGACTTATTGAGCAAAGCGGTGGTACCAACCCAGGATGGTCACTCGCGGGAGAGTTAGTCCTACCACCTAGTAAATTAGTAGTATGACTAGTAAATGATAATGATTCAAATGGAAGATAATTAAATACCTAGATAATTATTATCTTAACTATTTTATCATCTCAATCAAGACTTGTTTTGTTGGCATTAGTCATATTTCTCAGATGTTGTTAGGAATTAAATTGTACTAAGTTGTGGAGGTAGTGGTACTAAAATTATGGAGGTCTAGGAAGAAGCAGTATTTCAGATATTAGTGTATGGAGTTTTTATTAGTTGGCCAAAAATATAAACAAACTTGATGGCTCACCTACCAATGACATTTTTAGTATTGGAATGAATTTTATTGCATCTTTTTACATGTGCAGAAATTCAAATTCGATTAATGTTAACAATTGGATCATTATTGGCTTTCAACTATAAGCTATTGCGTGGAACATGCATGTTATACCACTTAGGTATGTATAGTGAAAACGGGCCGTTTCTATGGAGTTAACTTATTCTTTTTTTATTATGTGCCTACTACTGAATTTTAAGTAAAACTTGCCAAACTGTCAACCATTGATACTACAAAGTACTTATAACAGAATGTTCTTTTTTTTGTATTTTGGTCATACTAGATACTGTGGAATTAAGCAATCCAGCCATCTCCTAGAAAGAAATGCAGACTCTTTCCATCCCTGTAGGTGCAGAGCAGTTGTTATAACGCCGACCAAGGCTGGAGTTTTGCTCAAGAAACTCGAGCAACATTTATTTATTCCATTGCTCCTTGGAAATCCTCGATGAATGCCTTTCCTTTCCTATAAAATAAGTAAACTTTATATTTGCACCAGAATTCATTTCGTAAATAAAAATGTATGAGAGCCAACACTTACCTATTTTTATTTATTTACATACTTAATGGAAATGTTGAAATGTAGGTCTGCGACTCAAATATCACATTTTTTCATTGGAAATACACATAGTTCCAATTTTTCGGCCCTTGTAAACGAACCACTTTGCTAGCTATGGGGCCCAATTGACAAATTCTAGTGTTTCAGAGTTGAGAGGCTGATGTTAACGTTCGTTTTACTTCTTATTACATAATTATAGGTACATATTAAAATTATTTTATTTATTGTATTATCATTAGGGCCAACGAATAGAGCAGTAACAAATTTTGTTCCGCGTATTCGTTATCGAGTAACTAGTTAACGGGTAACGAGTGCCAGATTCGAAGTAACGAATCGTTACTTACAAATTTAATTCGTTTCTCGTATGTTTCAACGAAACAAAGTATTTACTGGTTGGTTCGTTTCGTTTTCCGAGTGTTAGTTTCGAGGTTAAGTATTAGCAGTCTTATTCATAAAAACAGCTAATCACTGCTTAATTCGGTGAATAGCAAACTACTGCTTAAAATCTTAAATAGTGCATAACTATTTCTTATTCATAAACGTTTAAGTAGGCTTATTTATATAACCAATGATTAATGAATAAAACTAGAACTGTAGCAAACCGTATGTATTTGTTACCGAGTAACAGGTACATCGCCAGACCCGAAGTAACGAATCGTTACTTTCAAACTCACTTCGTTACTTGTACGTTTCGTATGATGTTAGTTAGATTCATTATCCGAATGGATACAAGGCATGATGCGTGAACTGAAACTATTTGTCCAGCGATAAAATGTATCCGAGTGAGAGACAAGCCTCGTTGTTTCGTATTGTTCATATTTTTATCCGACTGAGGAGGAGGGTTCTCAATTCGCCTGTATTTTTTTTTTGGGGCGATGTTACTCGATATCTCCGCCATTTGTCGACCGATTTGAATGATTATTTTTTTCATGAGTAGGGTTTCATAAATTTAATGAAAGAATACCTTATTCAAGGGTGAAAAATTAGGTGATGATATTAACACATTTTTATGTAATATTATGAACAAGGCATTGCTTTCCTTAATATATTGTTATTCTCAACTTTTGGATTTCATTAGTTTAATAAGGATTTTTTATGGTGTTTCTGTGCTAATCATATCATTCACTACATCTAAATGTAACAAGACGAAAATAGTTCATAAATTATACAATACATATGTACAATTGTACATTTATATATTAGTTAAGTCAGGTAAACGTAAGTTCGGTACGCGATGCGACTCGATACTATACTTCATGCCAATACTCAATTGTATCAGAAGTAACGTAACGATACGAAAGTGCGACTCGATACGATACTTCGTGCCCGTACTCAATTATATCAGAACTAACGAGTAACGTTACGAAAGTAACGAATACTGACTTAAGTAACGAATACATACGGATACACAATTTCTTGTTACTTTTACAGCTGTATTAAGTATTAGTTTTAGATAATGATACAGATATAACTTGATACTGGCTAAATAAACAAAAGGCGTGATGCCGAAAAAAAAATGATATCAGTGTTGCCAACTCCCAAAAATATTTCGCCCTAAGCTGTGGTCAAAAACTGCTAAAATCACCACAATTTCTTAGAAAATAAATGCATTCATAAACTATCTTTCAATCTAAGAAAGTTAGAAGCCTTAGAGATATTTCTAGTAAGTAAAACGTATAATAAGATTAGATTATATCATATATTATAGAAATTATTACTAGAAAGTAACGTTTTTGTTTATTTTGGTCTGGCAATGTTAACATCTACATGAATCTGCAATTCTGCATATGAATTGAATTGAAATACGATTCACCAAATTAATTGACCCATTTACAAAAAATTAGAGGAATTGCTACGGATCTGCTGGTGAATCACGAAATGAATTACTTGCAGAGGAATTGCTCAATGTGGCCTTTTTAGCCCCGCAGAACTTCCTTAGTGGCTAAGCAATGAATAATTCCATTTAAAGTTCCAGTTTAGTTTTCTGTGATGACTACAAGTCCAAACAAGTTAAACATTCTAACCAGATTGTTAAGACTGCACTATTATACTTTTTATGTTCAGGTAAAATACTGAAATATGAAGGTTATTAGTTACACAAAAACTTACATCATGTTTTAGGGCATACGGGAACAGTATTTTGCATCGGTGACGGTCCGGAAGAGTTGAAAGCGCTGCTGAAGATGGAGCTGCGCTCGTTCAAATCGGAAGAGGAACTGCAAGAGGGTGTGGCACGGCACATGTTGGCGCTAATTACGCGCGGTTCGGCAGCAACGGTAGAGGGCGGGCTGCGCGGTTGCACGTCTTGGCAGACGCGCGTCGACGCATGCATGCGCGCGCTGCTCGGCTGCGTATCACACTCTACGCAGTACGCGCGCGCGCTGCTGGAAATGGCGTACGCGCGTCTCTGCACAGCGCGCAACTACAACGCGGCGCCGCGCGCGCTTCGGTCGCGTCTCGTGCTACTGCGAGTGCAGCGCTTGCCCGGCAGTAAAGAGGAGTGTTCGCTGCAACGGTACTCACAGCAAACACTCATCGTGCAAGACCTCGACGTACCCATGGCACACGTCGCTAACGACCTGCGCGTGTCCGCCATCATTAATAGACATCTTGATGAAGATGCATTGCAAGCTTTTGAAAAGAAAACCCTGTGTGATACTTATCTTTTGAATGAGGATAAGTTTATGTCAAATTGATTATAAAACAGTTGCGGCACTGCGACACGCCATAGAATAAAAAAGTTTATTTTGAAATTGTTGTTTTTTTTTTGGGTCCACACACACAAAACGATTAGCTTATTTAGCCAGTGTCAAGTTATATCAATATTAACATATACCTAATAAATCTCTAGTTTTGGTGCATGAAAGTCGTCAGTCACGTTAAGGTTTAGTCTAGGCGCGGTCGAGTCGAAGTGATGCTTCAGTAAAGCGGTGGATACTTTACTGAAGCTTCTATGGAGTTTTGGATAGAATACAAAAATACACGTTTTTCGTCTTTGTACTATTTGCCTTTCACTCATGCACGTTTAATTATTACACATTAACACTCGATAAAACACAGGTTTTAGTAAATAACACAAAATCAACAACAGCACATTTTCGCATTCCCGCCAAAACTCAAAATTGTTGTTTGACATTCCTAACGTAACAATAGTAATGACAAACCGTGCTCTATGAAAAATAAACAGAATAACTAGTTTCAAAACAAGTTATGCGTATACCTACACTAAACTGCTTACAACCGATTACGCGCAGAACACGTTACGACCTACGCCTAGTACTTATCGTTAATATGCCTCTCTAGTACCTACATATAATTTGAAATCGGTTTATATGAATTAAAACTTAAAAATTGAAATAAAATAAATAGTTTATTACGCAACACTAGGTGTAGTATTTGACGAATCGAATGATATAGGTAGGTATTACATATTTATTAAGATCATGCCATCCGTCTTGAACTGATGCAATGCACTAAAAATCGACTATATGTACGAGTATATATATTTTTATGTTATATGATAGCGAGACGACCTGGTCGTATGCCTGATGGTAAGCATAACGCCGGCCAATACAATTGCAGTGCCACTCAGAACTTTGAAACACAAAGTCCTGCGCGGCACTGCAGTGCGCCCGCTATCCTGAGACATTAGGTATTAAGTCTCATAAGCCCAGTAATTTCACTGACTACTCTGCTCATCAAACCGGAACACAGTAATGCTCGCACAGTACTGCTTGGCGGCTGACTTCACGAGCAAAGTGGTGGTACCAACCCAGACGGACACTCGTAGATGAGTTAGGCCTACCACCTAGTGTAGTAGTATAATACCTAGTATTGCAATACCTAGTATTATAATACCTAGTAATATAATACCTAGTAGTATAATACCTAGTAGTATAATACCTAATAGTATAATACCTAGTAGTATAATACCTAATAGTATAATACCTAGTAGTATAATACCTAGTAGTACAATACCTAGTAGTACAATACCTAATAGTATAATACCGAATAGTATAATACCTAGTAGTACAATACCTAGTAGTACAATACCTAATAGTATAATACCGAATAGTATAATACCTAGTAGTACAATACCTAATAGTATAATACCTAATAGTATAATACCTAATAGTATAATACCTAATAGTATAATACCTAGTAGTACAATACCTAGTAGTACAATACCTAGTAGTACAATACCTAGTAGTACAGTACCTAGTAGTATAATACCTAGTAGTATAATACCTAGTAGTATGTGATACCTAGTATTATAATACCTATTTACATTATGTATATTCAACAAGCCTTCTTTGAGTGTAATTAATAATCAAGGCAACAGGCATTGTTCTCTAGTTTCATTGTCACACATCGAAATTTCCATAACACAAACTATTTAATTAATCAATAATTGAATATATGTGAACAATTTGTAGTTCCAATAATATTACATACATGCGCGAATTGATAACCTCTTTTTTTGAAGTCGGTTAAAAAAATAATGCAATTGTAGTTCAGTAAAATGTTGTTGTAAAATGTATTATTATAATATATATATACAATATAATATATATGTGCGATACATTATGCCGTAAAAATCGGCTAAGGGAATATCCAGGCAATGGGCAGCATTCTCCTCGGTCTACATCAAAGTCTACTGCGATCATCAAGACGCTTGCCAATCGGTTCCGGAGAGGTTGTTGAGAGGTGGCAAATAAATCGACGAGTCGGGCTCCACCGTGTGGGGTGTGCGCCTCTCCATTGAGATCTCCTGATCCATCAATCATCTCCATTGATCAGGAGATGGCTCAGTGGATGGGGCACAGGGCCTGAGCGGGGCCCGAAGGCCGCAGATAAGGAAGGGCATACTGGAAAGCCGTGAAACAAGCACAGCGCTCAAGCGTTGCCAAGTGGCGCGTAGTGTGACAAAAGGTGGGGCGCGCTGGTCGATCTAGATAAATAATAAATAATAATAAAACAAATTTATTCAAAATAAAGTTACGTAAACTTAAACTTAATGTAGGAAATACAGTGCTGTGTCTATAATTATCATTATCTATTAGTTAATATTAAAGTTCAGAGTACACACTAATAGATAGCGCTACATCCTCTAGCAGCGCGTCAACAATGAACGGGGCCAGGCGGAGTGGGCTCCAGAGAGCACCCTCATGACCCCCACCTACCACGGCACAAATATCTTGACATGCGATTTTGTTTTAAATGCGAGATGTCAACATAACCAAGGTGATTTTTTCAGAAATGGTGTAAATTTACGGTTTTCAATTTTTTCATTTTTATGTCACATTATGAAAGATATTTATTATATTTTACTGGCTAAAACGTTTCCTATGCCAAGTTGAGATGTCAACGTGTTCCCGTCAGACACGTATTTTATCTCTGGAGTAGTCTGGAGTCTACATTAACAAAAGTTATATAAATAAAAAAAACACGACTGCCCTAGCCAGTGATTGTCACTCAGGATGATGTAAGGATTTATTTTAACGATACCCCACACATCCTAATATATTCAGGCATTTAAAAGTTATGGTGGAATAAAGAAACTCACATACATACACATATCTCTAATAAAAAAAACATTATATTCATTTTTTGTGCAGTCATGCAAAACTTTTCGACTGCCTATTTTTTTAATACTATGGACGGTTTCGATAAAATGGAGGTTTTTTTCATTTGGGCTGTACGTTGTCAGCCAGTCAGTCAGGACAAAGCCTTTTATATAATACTAGCTGCTGCCCCGCGGTTTCACACGCGTGGAGATTTTGTATTTCATGGTTTTATTTAATAAAAATTAAAGTAGCCTATGTTACTCCTTGTAACATCAGCTATCTTCCAGTGAGAGTCCCGTCAAAATCGGTCCAGCCGTTTCGGAGATTACCCGGAACCATCAGACAGACAGGCAGACAGACAAAAAATGGTTGTTTTGTTATAGGTACCGTATACACTTTCATATGAATTTGGTAAAAAGCTGTTATTTTGATATTACAAACAGACACTGCAATTTTATTTATTTGTATAGATTATAGCGGCCCGCCATACATCCACGCTTTCACAGGTATTAGTATACCTATCTTACTAATATCTATTCTACGTCTTTCGACTAATACCTATGTATATAGATGACCAGTACTACCCATGCGAAGCAGGGCCGAGTCGCTAGTTTTAATAGTAATTGGAACTTATGAGAATTTTAATGAGAATTGTAACTCTATTTAATCAATCGTATAAATAGTTGTGAATTTAAAACAAGGCCAGTATTGACTTTGTTTGGATCACCGCGATACTTCTTCACCTAACCGTAAGTACGTTTTTGTTCTAAAATAGGTGCAGCCTAAAGAAAATAACATTGTTGTACCAAATAAGCGACAAACTGACTTCAGTGACAAACTACTGAACCGATTTTGATGAAATTTCTATGGGACTAATCTGAATGTCTTCTTAGTATGAAAGTAAAATATCATTTAAAAAAAAATATTTTTTAAAATTCGTTTTATATGACGGAGATCTGAGGTAACGAACATAAAACAAATAGAACCGAATGTAAGTAGCTCCTCCTTTTTTGGAAGTCGGTTATGAAATAAATTAGACGGGTGAGACTCTTTTTCTTTAATCAACAATAAAATAATATGTTATAGAGGCTTAGAAGAAAAATACTACTTATACTTAATCAATGAGCTGAGGCCTAAGATTGCAGAAACCTGTGATTAGATCTATCATTGGATGAAGTCTAGATTAGACTTAAACTTTCTAACTTAGAGAAGTTAAAGATAGAGATACTTTCATACAAAGTGACTTAAACCAACATGTCTGATTATCACGTGTCGAACATGTGTTCAAAGTTTGAACTTCAAAAGGTACAGAGATAATATGTACGTTAGTACACATTACCTCGATGTTCAAAGGTTTGAATAATTTTGATTTTGCCTTTTTTATATTATGAAACGAACGATCATTTTTCGCGATAGAGAAACGTCAAATCTTAGATAATTTACGACACAAATAATCAAAGCGTTATATAGATATTAGAGTTGGTCCATTTACGCTTTAGAAAATTATGTAACCTATGTAATTTAACAAATTACAGAAAATGACACCAACACCGCAAGAGTACCGGCCTGGTCAAGGTCCCAATGATGTGGGACCGGGGACGAATGGTGAAAGTATCGTCATCTCTGGCATGTCTGGACTCTTTCCTATGTCGCACAGCGTGATGGAATTTTCAAACATACTATATAAAAAGGCAAGTAAACCTAAAGTAATAAAATTGTGAAGTGAAAGTGCAATTATAGTAATAGGGTTAGGTACATAATACGTAACTTACGTTGTTGCTCGCACGGCACTTGATGAGGTTGACTAGTAGTACTTCATTACTTGAACAAGAATGCTTATTATATTGGTCAGTCAAAACAATGACAGTTTCAAACAAAGGAAGACGAGTGACATAGTTTCAATTCAGTTCAGTTTGTTAGTGGGAGGACTAACTCTTCTGCGAGTGTCCGTCTGGGTTGTTACCACCACTTAGCTCATGAAGTCTGCCGCCAAGCAGTAATGTACAAGCATTACTGTGTTCCGGTTTGATGAGCAGAGTAGCCAGTGAAATTACTGGGCTTATGAGACTTAATACCTAATGTCTCAGGGTAACGAGCGCACTGCAGTGCCGTGCAGGCCTTTGTGTTTCAAAGTTCTGGGTGGCACTGCAATTGTTATGGGCCGGCGTTATGCTTACCATCAGGCAAACGACCAGCTCGTCTTGTTACCAAATAAATAAAAAAAAAGAAAGCTGGACCTACTCAACTGTGTCTGCTGACACACTCGCACTTCAGTCGCACTTAGATCATACCTATTTGTGAACGCTTGTTTCCTCCTATCAACCAAAATCTGTTAGTAGCCACTTAAAAAATGTACAGCTTCGAACCATTCGGTTACCTACCTCCACTTGAAGCCATTTTTAAGCTGGTTAGAGTTTACAGATACTTTTGAGCCAATAATTGGATGCGCTTGGTATTATATGAATTAAACGAATCATTGGGTAATAATAAAAAAGTTTACTTCTCGTAATAAGTGAGACAGTGGATCTATTGAAGACGTCCATCACTTGTTGATGGGGTGCGTCCGGAACAGAAGGGAAACAGACTTACTTATGCAAAAATAGAATTTAAATAAATATGATATAGGTACATTTATACATATTTTAGCAAATTCTACAACTGATGCTGCAATTTCTTTTTATGAGATGTTTTTTCATAATTAAGTCTACCTGTGAATGAAATTAGTGTTGTTAGTGGAATTATTGTTTAAGGTACGATGGGGCTGGCATACCTTTGTTGGGTAAAAGCCTCAAAATAAATAAGAAAAACAAAAGAGAGACAGTATTTTTAGAATTTTGAATAGATATAGGCCTATGTTCAGCAGTGGACTTCTTCCAGCTAATGATGATGATGATCTTTGTGGAAGTTGTAGTTTTGTTGTAATTTCATTTTTATTGTGTTAATGTGATGTTCTTAAATCTGTATAGGTACTGACAGGAATTATGTATTTTGTGTTTCATGCAACATCCCTATTATAGATAGCGTTATGAATTATAATTATATACTTGTATTGTTTTTTTTCGATTCAGGTGAATCCGGTGACTTCTGAAAACAATCGCTGGACGTTCAAGCATCCTGAAGTTTCAGATTACACTGGCAAAGTGCCAGATGTCGACCGTTTTGATTCTCAGTTCTTCATGGTGCACAATCGCCTTGGTAACGCTATGGACCCGATGGCAAGAAAGGTACTTGAACAGTCGTATCAAGCAATTTATGATGCTGGTGTGAGTCCAAAACACCTTAACGGAAAGAAAGTTGGCGTCTACATCGCGTCTTCTTTTTCTGATACAGAAAGTACAGGAACACTCGACACGGTATCACGTACTGGATATGGCATTACTGGGTGAGTTCCATATAGCGCTTTTGATTCAACTTTATTCCAATTACCTACTAAATGAATTCAATTCAAAATGAGTGAAAGTTGATACGATTTGTGTTATTTACAGGTGTAGTAAGACAATGTATGCTAACCGCATATCATACTGGTTGAACACTAAGGGTCCATCGATAACAATAGACGATGCATGCTGCGGCTCCATGGTTGCCCTGGAAGAAGCTTATTTAGCTATCAGTCGTGGTACATGCGAAGCCGCCATAGTAGGAGGTACCAACTTGTGTGTTATTCCACACGCTCAATTACATTACAATAGGTAAGAGTCTATTTACAGTAACAGTTTTATTTTATTTTACTCAGTAGGTAATAACATCAGCAATTAGGTTACGCTAATCTTAACATTGTAGGACTAATGCATCAATATACATCCTAAAGCCAATGACAACCGTACCTACACAGCTTATCAATAAACTTTGACACAATATGTTGGTAAAAAAAGAAAATTGTTTATTATGTTTACATAATAACACGATTTACAGATGTTTTTAAATGCGGTGAAGTTACAAGAAAGAAATTATAAATTGTTTGACTGTTGGTACAGTACTAGGTGGCAGGACTAAATCGTCTGCGAGTGTCCGTCTAGGTTGCTAACCGCTTTGCTTGTAAATTCTACCGCCAAGCAAGCAAGCATTACTGTGTTCCGGTTTGATGAGCAAAGTATCCAGTGAAATTGCTGGGCGTATATACTTTATATCTAATGTCAGGGTAACGAGGGCACTACAGTGCCCCAAAGACCTTTGTATTTCGAAGTTCTGAGTAGCACTGCAATTGTTATACTTGCAATTTTTTGATACGCGTATAGGTCATAGCACGTGTCAAAATGAACTTCTACAATCATTTTTTTCAGTTAATATTTCTTTAAAATATATATCGTCTACATCAGCGAAATAATATTGTAATTTCGCTGGTCTATATTGTTATATATATAGGTATCTATAGATATAGCGCAGCTGCGCCTGCGCTAAGCTTGTATTGAAATAAAGCAGTGCGTTACCGACCCGCGTTCGTATCACTTGCCCCGTTCTTCCATACGTATCAGTGGCGACGACTACCCTCGCGTTACTTTTAAATAAATAAAAAAATATGTCGTGCTCAAATTTCGGAATTTTAAGTAATTTCGATCATAGCATTCAAACTTGGAAGACTTGGAAGTGTAGACTCGCGCAATGGTTCATCGCGAACGATATCGACGCGGTGAGCGACCCGGCGGGAGTCAAGAGGCGAGCGATTTTGCTCAGCGCACTCAGCGAAGCTACGTATAAGCTAGCATCGGATTTGGCACTACCGAAGGAGCTACAAGAGGTGCCATTTGAGGATATTGTGTCTGTCCTTGACAAACATTTTACGCCAAAGTCGACTGGGTTCAGCGAGCGCCACAAATTCTATGCCGCTGCTCAGTTCCCCACGGAGTCTGCGTCGCAGTGGGCGGCGAGGTTACGCGGTCTCACTGCAAAGTGCCAGTTCAGCAACATAGAGGAGGCATTGCGGGATAGATTTATAATGGGAATGTTACCAGGGATCGAAAAAGAAAAGTTATACATGCAGGAGTTGTCTGATATGACATTGAGCAAGGCCGTGGAGATGGTGGACAACCTGCGTAGTGCACGGGCGGCGGCCGCCAGTGCTAGCCACGGCGGTGACGTCGCGGCATCATCTGATGCTGAACAGCTCTTCAAAATCGGGAGAAACGATAAAGTTAAGTGCTATGTGTGTGGTTATTCGAATCACAAAGCTGCAGAGTGTCGATTCGCTAACTATACGTGTAAAAAATGCAACGTAAAAGGTCATTTGCGTCGGATGTGTAAAAAAGTGAATTACGTTGTAACGGATGAGGTAGATGTTGGCAATGATGATGACGGTAAGTTATTTAATAATAATATACGTTCTGTTCAAGGCGAACCGCTAATTGAGACGGTGTGTATTAATGGTACAAATTTAAAGTTTGAAATTGATAGTGGCTCAGCTGTAACCGTTATGTCCGAAAATATGTTTAAAATGTATTTCAAATGCGTTCCATTATCATTCACGAATAAGCACTTAATGAGCTATACTGGGGAGGTGTTAGGTTGTGTGGGTAGCGCGCGGATGCTGATATGTTGGCAGGGCCGTACTAGGGAGCTAGATGTGTACGTGGTGCGCGGAGGCGGTCCTCCTTTACTAGGAAGGGATTTCATATCACAGTTTGAATTAGAGTTAGCTCCCATTTATCAATGTCAGACGTCTAGTGACATAATCGATTCATTATGCGTTCGATACCCCTCTGTTTTTTCTGAATCATTAGGATGTTTTAAGAAATATAATGTTAATTTGAGATTAAAAGAAAATGTGCAACCCGTTTTTTATAAACCTCGACCAGTTGCGTTCGCGTTAATGGATAAAGTGGAAAAAGAGATAGGTCGGTTAGTTAACTTAGGAGTGCTACGCCCTGTCGAACACTCGGAGTATGCATCTCCGATCGTACCGGTGCTGAAACGAGATGGTTCAGTGCGTATATGTGCAGATTATTCGGTAAGTATCAACAAACAACTCGTAGTTGAACAGTACCCATTGCCTACTATAAATGAACTGTTTTCGAAGATACATGGTGGTCAAAAATTTAGCAAATTAGATTTGTCCATGGCTTATAATCAATTTGTTCTGGATAATGAGTCCCAAAAGGTCACGTGCATCAACACACATCGTGGACTATTCGCATATACGCGTCTGGTGTTCGGACTGTCGAGCGCGCCAGCTATTTTCCAGCGCGCGATGGAAAATGTGCTGGCGGGGCTGGACGGCACCCTGTGCCTGCTTGACGATGTCCTGGTCACCGGACGAGACGACACGGAGCACCTGCACCGGCTGCACCAAGTGCTGCAGCGCTTACAAGACGCGGGCCTCACCTTGCATCAAAACAAATGTAGTTTTTTCCAAGATGAAATATGTTATTTAGGATACGTTATAAACAAGGACGGATTAAAAAAGTCACCAGAGAAAGTAGACGCTATTTTGAATGCCCCGGTTCCCACCAACATTAGCCAGTTGCAATCATTTTTAGGATTAGTAAACTATTACAGGAGTTTTGTAGCTGGCGCATCGACAATTCTAAGCCCACTGTACGATTTGCTTAAAAAAAGCGCTAAGTGGCAGTGGAGTGGCCGTGAAAATGTAGCTTTCTGTAAAATAAAAGAATTGTTAGCTTCCGACCAGGTATTGACCCATTACAATAATAACGCAAATTTAATTTTAACCGTGGATGCATCCCCGACCGGGTTAGGTGCCATCCTCTCGCAAGTCGATATCGATGGTAAAGAAAGGCCGATTTCATTTGCATCACGCACACTAAACAGCGCTGAGAAAAAGTACTCTCAAATACAAAAGGAAGCAACTGCTATTATTTTTGGGGTACGTCGTTTTCATCAATATTTGTACGGAAGATCGATACCTTTTACTCTAAGAACGGACCACAAGCCACTATTGTCAATTTTTGGGCCTAATAAAGGAATCCCTGAAGTATCTGCCAACAGATTACAAAGATATGCGCTATTTCTAAGTGGTTATAATTACGTTATTGAGTATATTAAAAGTGCAGATAATAGCGCGGATTACCTGTCGCGGGCGAGCCTACCGGCCGCAGAGTCCGCGGGGACGGCGGGCGGGGGGGGCGCTCGCGCAGAGCCTGCAGACCGCGCTGCTTATGTGTGCTTTGTAGTAGAGGGAGCGTTACCTATTACAGTTGATGAGTTGCGAGATGCGACAGACAAGGATAACACATTACGGACTGTTTCACATTTTATTAGAAACGGTTGGCCTAGGAATACCTCTGACATAAGTATTAAGCCATATCACTTGTGTAAATTACAATTATCGGTCGAGAACGGTTGCGTAATGAGGGGACATAAAGTGGTGATTCCCGAATCTTTGCGCCATCGCGTCGTATCGGAATTGCATTCATCGCACCTAGGTATCGTGAAAACAAAAGCGGAAGCCCGCTCACGATTCTGGTTCCCAGGTATAGATGAGTCGTTAGAGCGTATGATTGCAAGTTGCGAGGTGTGTATGCAGATGCGAGCGTCGCCGCCGCGCGCGCCCGTCTCCCCGTGGAAGTATCCCCCGCGACCCTTTCACCGCGTACATCTAGACTTCCTGGGTCCTATCAATAATCGTATGTATTTAGTTATCATAGACGCGTATACCAAATGGGTTGAAGTATATGATATGAGCACTTCAACTAGTGTGGCAGTAATTGAAAAAATGTATGAATATATGTCTAGGTTCGGCTTACCGCACACATTAGTGACTGATAACGGAACGTATTTCACTTCGCAAGAATTTATAGATTTTTGTAAATTGAACGGTATTTTACATGTGACGTCACCGGCATATCACCCGGCCAGCAACGGACAAGCTGAGTCGTACGTTAAAGTTATTAAAAAGGGTATTCGGTCCAGTCTAATAGGAAGTACCACTATAAAAGAGAGTAAATTAAAATTATTTAAATATATTTTCGATTATAGGAACTCGGTTCATAGTACAACAGGTGTATCGCCGGCTCAATTAGTGTTTGGACGCAAACTTAGATCACGGCTCGATATTATGAACCCGTCTCTGTCAGCGTCGGTGTCATCATCTACCCCACTCGCTAACCATGTGAAATCAAAACAGTGTTTGCAAGCTGAAGCAAAAGGGGGCAAAAGTAAAGACTTTTTTCCGGGCCAATATATAATGTATAAAAAGTACATAAAAAATAACAAGTTTATTTGGCAAAAAGGTATAATTGTGAAACGGTTAGGAAAAAATGTCTATATTATAAGTGATAACATAACTTCAGCGAGATCTAAAAAGCACAGTAATCAAATTGTTTTATGGCAAAATAACGCCAATAATGGGCAACCCTGTACCACTACTGCGACGGCACATAACACTCTGCAACCTCAGCGCCAGCTACAATCATCGACGTCAATATTTGATGACGTCATTATCGTCACGGATCGTAACCAAGAGAGAGGAGATAATGTCGATCAATCCAAGTCGACGAGCACAGCTATACCCGCTACTCCCCATAGTGGACCGCAGCCATGTGCCGTCACACCATCGCCTTCCAAGATGACGCTAAGCCAAGGAGATCGACGACCTGCGGCCGAGCAGCTAGATAACGCCAATGGAAGTGGAATACAGCCTGACAGTTGCTCGCCATCACCTTCCAGAGTGACGGTGACACGAGGTGTCCGCCGGCAGGCCGCACACTCAGATAGCGATGATTTCTACGATCTTGACTAACGGAGATGATTTACGGTCACAGGGTTAGCCATAATGTATTCTAAACTAACTTAGCTATTAGGGGAGAATTGTTATATATATAGGTATCTATAGATATAGCGCAGCTGCGCCTGCGCTAAGCATGTATTGAAATAAAGCAGTGCGTTACCGACCCGCGTTCGTATCACTTGCCCCGTTCTTCCATACGTATCATATATAAATTAATTAAAAATAGTAACCTTTATGGCTTTAATTTATTACAGATGTATAAAAATATCACCTGATGGTAAGACGAGGGCGTTTGATGAAAACGCCGATGGTTGTGCTAAATCAGAAGCTATCAGTGTGCTGTTTCTCCAGAAGGCCAAGGATGCTCTGAGGTATGACGACAATATAACATCACCTATACCTAACGTAACACATAACGTCACATAACATAAGTCGTTCTAAAGTCCCAAGGCATTGTTAGTTCAGTACATTAAGAGGTATATTGCAAATGTTTATCATTTACTACTTTTACCTACTACTACTCTGCTACTAATATTTAATTTAAAAATTTAATATATTTCAGGGCCTACGCCGAAGTAGTCCATGTCAAGAACGAGTTTACTTCAATGCTAACAGGAGAAACCGGTCAGATATTCGGGTTCGTCCGCAATCCTGATATTACTGCAGCATTTATGAAAAAGTTTTATTCGGAAGCTGGAGTTTCACCGCAGGAAGTCGAATATGTGGAAGCTTGTGGCTCAGGTATAACAAAATTCACCCTATACCACTATTTTTAATTTTAAATAGGCTAGCGTTTGACCATTATCTCATCTGAATACCTACTCGACTAATAGGTATATATCGGTTTAAATATAATCAGTTTTACTTATAAACACCTGTTAATTTAAATCAGTTGCTAAGTAGGTAATGATAAGTAATACGTTAATAGCTGTCAAAGTAATTTGTATACGACATAATTATCTATTCTTTACTAAGCAACAGCTAATGTTTGTAAGTAAAGAGAAGTTATTCATTCATTCATTGATTTTTTATACAAGAGTTAAGAGTGGTTTAGCATTTTTACTTCACGAGCTTTTGTAAGCGGATCTATGGGAAGAAATAATTTTGAATATGCACAAGCTTACGTTGAGAAATGAAATCGTCTGTTTCAGCAGATATCTTGACATCAGCTTAGAGCAGTTGCGCGTACTGTAACGTCAATCGTGTTAAATTTGTTGTAATAAGTGTCAATTTGAATTTAATCTTACAGCCACACCAGAAGCTGACAAGGCGGAACTGCAAGCTATTGAGAAAGTGTTCTGTGGCAACCGACCCGATGCAGTCCTTGTTGGAAGTGTCATATCCAATGTCGGCTTCACTGATTCCGCATCTGGAGTCACTGCCATTACAAAGGCAAGATCCATCTGATATTTTGATGTTTATTAAATAAACCACTAAGCAGATATAATTCACGTGGGGATTCTTGAACGACATCATCGTTCATTAAAAAGCTTTAAATAAGTTTTTTTCATACTATTGGATAACTAGACGAGCGGGTCGTTCGCTTGGTGGCACTCGATAACGTAGGCCTAAAACAATTGCAGTGCTACACAGAACTTAGAAAGATAAAGGCCTGCGCGGCAATACATTGCGCTCGTTATCTATTATTAATTTGGCCAGAAATGTTTGTAAAATTATTGCCTTAACTCCTGCAGATAAAAAGGTATACAAACAACAGGTTTATTCTGTCAAAGGTTATGTATTGTCAATGATTTCTTCTATGTATCCTATTCAACTTTAACCTTTATATTTCATATGAACATTTTTTGTCATTCTGAAACGTTAAGTAGGTACCTGTATATATACTTCACAAAAAGGAGATACATCAAAAATATAAAATTACTGTCCCTCAACTCATCCCTCAACACACTTTAGCTAAGCTTTAGCTTGTGTGTAAAGGGATGTGCTGCAGTAGCATTAAAGCACTACTCTGTTGTTTAATGTAAAAAGTTAGCTCTACCATTCTCCACCCTTGGTCAGTAAAGTAAAGGCAATCCATCGTTAAGGGTATCCTTTAGCACCAGGGATTAATATAGTCACTCACTAATGGCCTCCTCGATGTGTTAATTAAAATATCATTATTAATTTCAGGTTTTACTAGGGTACCATAATGGATTGATGGCTAGCAATCTTCACTGCACAACTCCAAGGCAGGACATAATAGCGATACGAGAAGGACGCTTACGCGTATTGACGGAGCATCAAGCGTTCCGCGGGTCATACGCTGCTGTTAACTGCTTGTCTCTCACTGGGGTCAATTCACATATGCTGTTGCGCGGGTTTTCTAAGCCAAAGGTCTTAATAAAATATAATGTTGTATATTTATAATTTTAAATTTATATGTAACTATTATATTTTTAAACTGTAAATTAGTTAGTCAACTAGCTGAGGCGGTGGAAACTACTAATAGTGATTTGCATCGGATATCGGAGTTGAGCAAAGCTCATGAACTAAAAGTAAACCCACTCAAGACGGAAGTCATTTTAGTAGGTAGGTCCCGATTGATCTGCAAGGTTGATTGGGATTCACTACCACAAGTGATGTTTGATGGAGTGTGTGTACCATTTATTGACACCGTTAGAAATCTCGGCATTACCATCGACAAACGCTTATCTTGGGGCCCTCAATCATCAATCACTAGCCGCAAGATTTACATCTCTGCTGCCTCATTATGGAACCTACGCAACTTTCTACCGACCACCACCAAGATTGCGCTTGCACAGTCTCTTTTACTTCCTATTCTTGATTACGTTGATGTGTGCTATCTTGATCTTACGGAGGACCAGCTAAATAAACTTGAGCGTCTCCAAATCTTCTGCATAAGGTTCATATTTGGCCTGCACAAATATGACCATGTCTCCGAATTTCGCTCTCAACTCAAGTGGCTTCCTATTCGCCGTCGCTGAATGCTCATATCCTGTCCCTCCTTTACAATGTTTTGTTCAATCCCACTTTTCCCAGGTATCTGAAGGAGCGAATCAATTTTTTTCACACTGCTAACCTTCGATCCTTAAGGTCATCAGAGAACTTAATACTTATGCCACCTTTGCATAGTAGTTCGTTTTATCATTGTTCTTTTTCTGTGGAAGCAGTCCGGTTGTGGAATGCTTTACCAGAAACAATAAGACGTGCGACTTCACTGGATGTGTTCAAAAATAAGGTTAAAATCTTTTATCTTTCGCAATAGCTGTTTTCACCTTTTTGTAATATTTTTACGATATGTATTTAATATATTATGTATGTATTATATTGTGTTTATTATTGTATGTATTATGTTTATTATTGCCAGGTACATTTAATATATATTACGTTTATTGGTCTTATTGTATGTATTTTAAGTATTTATCTGGTTTATGTAAGTTTATCTGTTTATATTTAGTTTTTAAAACATAGGTATACAAAATAATTGAAAGCCACCGTCCATGTTTTTTGAATGTTATTCCTCTCCATGCACGGTGTCTCGAAGAGATCGTTTTAATCGATAACACCACCATTTGCAACACAAATTGTTTTAATTTTTAAGGTATCTGTATTGTGGTGTTTCAATAAAGAGTTTATCTATCTATCTATTGTACAATATAAAAATGTCGACCTGCGTCGTGTCTATTTAGAAAGAGCAAGCTATTTGATCGAGAAATTTTAAACGGATTAATGCCAGTTTCAGAATTTACCTCAAAAAACTTACTACCTATTTCATATACCACATCGTTTTTATGACCAGTGGTCTTACCAGTAGAACCGCATTACAGTAACTGTAATAATTCGTCTCCTTATGTTGGAATAACTACTTAATAAAGGAATTTAATTGAGAGGAACTTAGAATAATGAATTATTTTTTTAGGAGAAAACTCGATACAGTACGTCTATTCCAAGATTGGTGGCCTTATCAGCGAGGCAAGAAGGTTATTTAAATTATATATTTGATGACTTGAAGTCGCGTCCTATTGACGATGAAGAACTAGCTCTCCTACGTAACATACACTCTACAAATATTTCCGGACACTTAGGAAGAGGATATATTATTTTGGGTAAGTTATGGATACGATCCAAAATGCAATGGTGGCGACTTTATCCATTAATTGTTAACATATTTCAATTTTATGGGAACAGATACTGACGAAACGCAGAAAACAGTATGTTTGTCCGAAAATATGGAACACTCCGATGAAACGCACCGTCCGCTGTGGTTCGTGTACAGCGGGATGGGCTCGCAGTGGGCCGGCATGGGCGCGCAACTCATGCGCATACCCATCTTTGCAGCCGCCATTGAACGGTAATGGATATAGAATGCAAAACTTTAATATTGTGTGTAAAAAGACACGGAAAACAATTTATTTAATTTAAGATTATGAAATGCAAATAACATTTTTATCTTTTACAGCTGTCAAAAAATTTTAGGACCACATGGAATTGATTTAATATACATTGTTACATCACCGGATAAAACCATATTTGATAATGTCGAAAACTCTTTTATTGGAATCGCCGCTATCCAAATAGGGCTCACGGACGTTCTTACATCTTTGGGATTGTGTCCTGATAAAATTATAGGTGAGAAAATAAAATTTTTAGTAATTTTTAAGATGACGTACTTATATTATGTTGATTTCTTCAAACTATTCTTGATGCCTTAAATTTGGTAGCATAAGTTTGGTTTACATTACCAGACGTATTTTTGATTTTTCCATAGGTTAGCGTTGCATATTCTATAACACCTTCAAGTGAAGATGTGGTAGAACGTAGTAAACACCTTAAACTTTCGAGTGGGAATATTTTGTCCCTAACGATAAAATTAATGAAAAAAGATACCAAAATTAGGAACTTTAAAAAAAATGCAAGTTGAAGAAAAATTAAAAGAACAATCACTAAGTAGGTAGGTACTCGTATACCAATTAAAATAGAATAATTCCTATGTAAGAACATATGCTCTTATGATTTCTCCGTCAATTGTGATCCGATTTAGACAATTATATTTGTAAGAAAAGGTGGTTCTATATAAATAAAAGAATACTACCCGTAAAGGTTGAAAATAGGGAATGAAATTTCATATAATAAATTAATATCGGGAGATATTTAAATCGGAGTCTGTTCCTGTTTTTTAAAAGCAATTATAGGTACTTGTTCGTGATAGGAACAACCAGCGTTCGGATAAGTTTCTTGGGTAAAGAACCATGCTTTACATAGAGACTAAAACACGCTAATATTTCACAGATATGCTGACTCACAAAGACAAGATGTTCAATGCTCACGCTGTCGTGGCCCAGAGACTTGCCACTCTAGTAGCAAAACGTCTAACGTTGCAGAGCGTCTACTGAGCAATATGTCTATTTAGCAAAACATCCATGTATGAAAAAGGCCATTTATCAAAAGGTCTATCTAGCCAAACACCTAATGAGCAAATTGTTACATCCTCAAAATATCACTGTTCTTCATGGGGCAATATATATACGCCCTTAGTTATTATTATTTATTTATTTATTTAGTACGGATTAAACAATTACACTAATAAACATTGCAGTATCCATGATTGAAAATTTAAATAATAATAATAATTTGACATTGTCCGTCCAAATACAACATAGCTCTCTTACTATACTATATTACTTAATATAACATGTCATATAAAAAATAAAAATATAAAATTGTATGTAATTATAGGTAAATCAAAATGTTTCTATCCAAATAAGTCAAAATAAGAATAAAAAGTCAAAATAAAATAAAAGTTATGTTTGTGCGTACTTGCTCATAGGATATTAAAATCATAAATTTAATACAAAATACACATTTAAAATACATTAATGAACCAATTTTTTGATCCTAAGTCCTTTTTTTAATGACAAATAAATTAAATGAAATTTTCCAATAAATTTTATAAAATATTATAAAAACATTATAGTTACTGTGAAAAAAATCTTGAGGATTTAAAATATCCATTAGGTAGGTTTTTAAAAATAATGTTCATGAGTGTACGGTATACTTTGAAAATTGATGATCTGCTGAATAGAGTAAGATATTGTATTTGATAATGAAAAGATTGGATGACTTATTTATTGTATATAAAATTATTGCTTTTTATAGTACCATTTACTCATTAATATTGATATTAATTTAGTACTGCATCTAAGAGGAAACGAAGAATAATAAACAATTTGAAGAAGAAATGTATCGTGCTACTTCAGGCTATTCCTGAATTTTCTAAGGGTTCTAATATCGTAATTTTTCTATTTATCTATATTATCTTTTTATTTTTGACTGGCAAAGTAATTATTGCGTAGATTATAATATATGATCAAACGAACTTCACAAGCGAAGTTCGATCATTATTATATGAATAGCTCCATTCGAAGATATAGTTAGATATTTACACAACGTAGTCCTTTTTTCACACAGGTAAATTCGCACGCTTTTAGAGTCGTATCGATTAAAAAATCGATTCTACCGCCGGTACCCTCACTACAGCGCCTCCTTATAACGTCATTCTTTTAGAGAAGTTACCCAAAAACTTTTGTTCACTTATCGGGTAGTGGAGGGAGGGTTCCTATATCTTCGAATGGAGCTATTCATATAATAATGATCGAACTTCGCTTGTGAAGTTCGTTTGATCATATATTATATTTCATAAGCTCCATTCTTCAGATATAGTTAGATATTTACACAACGTAGATGTTTAGAGACAAAAGGTTTTTGGTAATAAGTAGATAAAATAAATCAAGTTATTGCACATGAAACGAAGATATTTTTGAATAAAGAGAAAATATATTTATTCAATTTGAATCATTATTAAAAGTTACGCAACCGAATTAACTAAAATAATACTTAATTGTACATGTACACAATATAATCACACAAAAACTAAGTAAGTCTAGGTTCAAGTAATGACCTAGCAAAGTTTTCTACAATTGTTGGACGATTATAAAACTTTGCAAAGGTTTTCGAAATTGGTGTCCAACCGGCTATCTTACGGATAGAATCAACAGAAAAACCAGCAGCTAAACGTCTTTTATCCATCGACTGATGGTTTGCGCTGAAGCATATTCATGCGGACGTTTGTGGGTTATGAACAGGCTATCCCGAACGGCAGAACCAATACTCTCTTTTTCTTGAAAGTAGAGTAATAACAAAATCGGCTGCTCACGACCGGGAGCTGATGTTTTAATAATATCTGATATATTAATAATTATCTGATTTTGAGTAATCATAATATCATTTACTTTTATTACAGAAAGTGTTTGCACATGGTGAACGGTGCACAAAGCAATGAGTATTGTAAGTTTTTTAGTGATTTGATCTAAAGGCAAATTATCTTTAGGATTCCAATCCGAAACAAAGTTAAGTACTGTTTGAGGGTCCCATGTATATGAATAGTTGGGTGTGCTTGATCTAATTTTAAAAGCTCCTTTTAACTAGCGCTATATGTTTTCATCAGAGCCTATTTCCTTTCCTAGAAGTAATGAGAGAGCCGAACGATGAGTATTTAATGAGCCATATGAAGCTCCTCTTTAGAATTGTTCCGTTAAAACCAAAATAATTGATGCTATTTCAGAATCTAAGAAATTAAAACTATTGTTTTATACAGTAATTCCACCATAATTAAGATGTAGTGCTGTTCTACTTAAGGCTAATTGGCGAGAGATAATCAATCGTTAAATCTAGGGCTTTCAGTGGTACACCTCGATATGTGAACGCTTGTTCGAGGGTATCGCGGCAGCCAGGGCAATCTCTTGACCAAGATGCGCCCTGTAACGAGATCGTAAATAATCGTGTAGGCAAATTATCTTAGATTTCAAACGGGTATTAACAAAAGGAAACCATGGTTGCGAAGGCCAGTATAGAAACACTAAAATTCCAGTTGATTGCTCGCTCACAGTTTTTTGTAAGCACTTGAGAATCAATGGAAATGGGGAAAGCAATAAAAGTAGTGATTATGCCAAGAAATCGTAAACGCTTCAAAGGTAAATGCATATGGATCTGGCTTCCATGAAACGTAAGTGTTACATTTGGTATTGGCTCGAGATGCGAAAACATCTATACTAGGTTCGCCAAACTTTTGAACAATGGTTTGAAAAGCTTGTGAGCAAAGTTCTAAATCAAAATCAGGGTTGGCTCTTTTGATTCTTCATAAGCTTCTACGTTATCTTTAGTATTTATGTATGAAGCGAACAACCATAGAGTTTGTTCTTCACCCCATTTCCATTTAGATCTCGAAATAGATTCCATTAATGTAGCTTATAGCTGTCGTATTGTCTATTCGCGTCAATATGGTGCAATTGGTTTTGTTTGTAGCAAAACATTTTAGCCCGAAAAAGGCAGGTTGAAGTTCTAAAAAGTTTATCCTCAGTTTACTTTCTTTCCAATGGCAATTTGTGCACAAATTATTACAGACGGCCCCCCAGCCAATCCTAGAAGCCTCTGTATAAATGTCTAAATCATAAACTGGACGAGCTACCGAATTTTTTTTTTTTTTTTTTTTTTTGTGGCTAGAATGTTTTCTCTCCAACAGTATAAATCTGGTAGAACATTCGCTGATAATTTAAATTTAGTGTCATAATTAGTGTCATTTTGAAGTGCGAGATACTTTTCTCTCTCTAAAAACTTCTGTGTATAGCCAGCCGTATTTTTCAGCCGGGCGAGCTGCTGTGAGAACGCCTAAGAACTGAGAAAATTCTCAAATTGTGCATCGTGGAAGCTTTACAAAATGTTCAGTTAGATGAAATATTTTTGTTCGTTTCTTTGCAGGTGGCTATATTGACATATTTACAGTGTCAAAATTAAAGCCTAAAAATGTGCATTGTTGTATAGATTATAATACATGGTTTTTTTTTTTCAATTTACAACCAATCCTAAGCATTTGAGAAGTTTGATAGTTTCCTTAACGTTGCGGGGGCAATCGTCATAGGTACTTCCTATGCACAGAGTATCGTCTAAATATGAGACAGAACTAAAACCGCTACTTCTTAGATGACCAACAACTTCTTTTATAATTTTTTGGGAATGTTCTTGGTGCCGTTGAGAGTCCATAAGGCATAGCATTAAATTCGTACATAAAATATTATAGTACTGGACAGAATACTGTCAAGTACTATTTTCAAACTGAAACTGCAAATATTTTTTGTCATCTACATGAACTGGTACTAATTAAATATGACTCTTTGAGATCAATAGTTTTTACATAGCCATTTGAGGGTAGTAAACTACAGGCGGTTCGATAATCTTCCATTTTAAAGTGGTCTGTCTTTACAAATTTATTGAAAGATTTTAAATTTATGGTGAACCTATCCGTACTGTTAGGTTTAGGTGCTAAAAATATAGTTGATAACTATTGCATAGTATCTTGGTTATTGCAAACGGATATGGCCCCTAAATCAAGTAGATTGCCTTGATTAATAATAATAATAATAAATGTTTATTTTCTCAACACAAAAAGAAAAACAGAATATGGTGCAAAACACAATGAATTGAATGCAAGCTGCATTTCATTTTTCTCTATCTGAGAAAACGTATGATTAGAAGGTACGTATGCATGTACTTGAGCTATCGGTATACGGTAGCCATTTAATATACCATCTAAGACAAACTTATTTTTAGTTATGGTCATTCATAATCATGATGTAACTGCAGGTCTGTTTGAGTTGTACATCCCTCCTCGCCCCTCCCTGTTCGCGGACGAGGGGCATCGAGGACGGCCTGTCTTTAGTTACCCGACTGTCGAGGTCTTATGATTTGTGGTTGAGGTGCAGATTTTGTCGTAGCTGGTGCATTCCTTTTTATTTGTAAGCCTTGTTTTTCTATCGCCTTAGCGGCTTTGATTTTTTTTTTTTTTTTAAATAGTGTGTAATCTCATGCTTCATCTTGTATGATGTTCAAAAATTTTATTAGCTTTCCGTGTTTAAGTTTCAATAAAGTGCATATCACATAAGATTCTGCAGCCCTCAGACTGAAATTTGATAGCCTCAACCTTGTTACTATCATTAATGAGCATTGACATACTTATAGAAATGGCCGATATACCTTGACCTAATTGGCTTTGTCTCACTTCGATAGCAGCCGAAATTTCGACATTTAGGCTTAGTAAAGTCCACAGTCGCTTTTGGTGTTGTTTCAGTTTCATTCAACCACACGGCCGTGTTAGTTGTCCGCAATGTTTCGATTTCATCGACAGGCATTGCATTGTCGAGCGGCGCAATATTATTTATAGCGTCGTACGCAAGGGGGATTGAATAAATGAATTGAATTGAATTGAATTGAATTGAATTATGTCCACTGGTCCACTGACTCGTCATGAATTTTATTTATTTATTTTAACTCTTTGTTTATTACAAGACCAACAGCACAAGTGATAAATACAGATAAAGTACATAAAGTTTCGAAATACAGCCAAAAATAGGTCTGAATAGAGATATTACAAAAAAAAAATATTTGTGGGTTGAAAGCAATAAAGTGTTACGATATAAAAATATCATTAAAAACTTGCTTGTGCCAAACCTTATTCATATCTAACGTTACTTGATAGGTATCTAACGTTTTTATTAGAACCTTCGTGTATGACCCGCAGTCAACCTCCAGGTTTCTATAACATCATGTCTAGCCTTCGTGTATAACCCTCAGTTAACCTCCCGGCAGACTTAGAGATGCATTTAACGAGTTTGGGACACTTATAGAAATTACTCTGTAGTTTTTATTACATCATGTCTAGCCCTCGTGTTAACCCGCAGTTAACCTCCCGGCAGACTTAGAGATGCATTTAACGAGTTTGGGACACTTATAGAAACTACTCTGTAGTTTTTATTACATCATGTCTAGCCTTCGTGTATAACACTGAGTTAACCTCCCGGCAGACTTAGAGATGCATTTAACGAGTTTGGTACACTTATAGAAACTACTCTGTAGTTTTTATTACATCATGTCTAGCCTTCGTGTATAACACTGAGTTAACCTCCCGGCAGACTTAGAGATGCATTTAACGAGTTTGGGACACTTATAGAAACTGATAGTGTAGGTACTAACCTTCTTTTCTTTCGACCTCAGACTCTGATTCCGAATCGGAATATGTTATAACCCGACGACGTCGGGAGGCTTGTTGTTTCTTGTTATCAAGTTCCTTAATTTTGTTCTTGTAGCGATGTATTAATTTATCTTCATTTTGTCGTTTCGGTATGATGAATTTAAATTCTTTTGCGACGAAATTTGTTGAGACGCGTGCGTCTTGTACCGCGCACGAAAAAAGAATGACGTTATAAGGAGGCGCTGTAGTGAGGGTACCGGCGGTAGAATCGATTTTTTAATCGATACGACTCTAAAAGCGTGCGAATTTACCTGTGTGAAAAAAGGACTACGTTGTGTAAATATCTAACTATATCTGAAGAATGGAGCTTATGAAATATAATTATTATTATTATTCCTTGGCAGGTCACAGTGTCGGTGAACTTGGATGTGCTTATGCTGACGGCTGTCTGACGGCGGAGGAAATGATTCTAGCAGCCTACAGCCGCGGGAAGGCATCAAATGAGACTCCTGTAATACAAGGGGCTATGGCAGCGGTTGGTTTAGGATACAAACAGGTGCCTAAAATCATTATTTTTAGCTCATAAAATACAATATAATAACTGTACCCTAGTACTAGGTCGGATCTGAAATTTCACCCAAAACGTGCACCATATTGTTTAGCCATCAACGATACAGTCATATTCATTTATATTTGAAGAGCTAAAGGTCACACAGGTCGTACAGGTCTTATTTGACTTATAAGACCTGAACTGACCATCTGAAGTTTCTTAGTGTCTGGATGGATAGTAAACGACCATTTAGCCATTTACTTAACGACCACAGGCAACTTTTTAACATGGAAATATGCACGGTTACTTTGGGAATCTCCGTGAGGACGATACCACGGTCAGCAGTTAGTAAGTCATATTACACGAATTAAACCTGAAATATTTTAATTTCAGCTTATAAAACTATGTCCTCCTAGTATCGAGATTGCGTGTCACAATGGCCCTGAATCCAGCACCATCTCTGGTCCTAAGCAAGACGTTAATGAATTTGTGGCTTCTCTGACATGCAATGGAGTATTCGCAAAAGAAGTACCCTGCGGGGAAATTGCGTATCACTCTCGTTACATAGCTGATGCTGGTATGTGCTGGTATTTTTAAATTTAAATAGCTTCGCCAGTGTGGTTGTTTGTGCATTTCTATTTATATTTAGATGTATAAGCACATATAGTATAAGTACGACTTAGAGGTTTGAGTACTAAAAATGTACGAAATTGCAAGAATCGTGCCCCACACAAGTAGTGTGATTATTTTCTCTGTGTCCCATTTCGTAGCAGACGATGATTCCCACTTTTTTTGCATTTTTCTCCGAAACTTTTTTTAGGTGTTAACGGCCTTCTATAATTTGTAGGACGGCAGCTATGTAGTATACTGGATAGGTATGGGTAGGTGCATCGTCAGTGGAAAGTATTTATATGTTAAAACCAAGGCATTTAACTTAACTACGAAGATCAAATATAACATATAGGTACTCAAGGACGATAAATTGTAAATAAACGTAACCGATGAGTGCGTAAAAAGTTTTTATTGAAGTGAAAGATGTATATGACGGAGATAAGAGACAAACCCACGTTGGGTGGGTACCTCAAACCTGCATAAAACAATAATTAACAAGAAGTGGGTAGATTCACTTTACCTATTATCATCAGACATAGCCAAGCAATTCCACGTGGGCGTTACCATGGGAAATGTTGGTTACAACCAAAGTGTACTTTCATTACTTAGTAGTCTACTCTTAGCTTCGTTCGTGTACTCAATCACTCAATCGCAATCGATCCGCCACTCAAAAAGTTTTTGGGCACTCGCCCACAGGACCTCCCAACGCCCCTTATAGTCCTGCCCAAGCCACCACAAGCCTCGTGATAATGGGCTTGGTCAACAGCAGAAAGTAAATGAAAGGTTATACTTAGCAGCGACACCCTTGTCGCCTCGTCTCTTCCACAACCACACCGAATAGTGATCACGCAGCTCGCGGCGCTCCACGCACCTCTCGCCCAGCGGATCCCAGCACTCCATCACGTGGGACTAACCGCGCAGCATAGTGGCCAGCACAGCAGGAGACGTCCGTTGCACTAAAGAGCCAACTCAAGACAACACAACATTACCAAATACCTCCAGCTATAGGAGAGGTCTGTTCGGCTTGAGAGCCGAGAGCTAAGGCTAAGATTCAGAGACGAATCTAAGCGTGGACTCACGCTTCCATACGTCAAAATTCTATACAGTTTTGACATATGAAAGCCAAAGTCTACGCTTAGAATCGTCTCTGAATCTTAGCCTAAGAGACCTAGGCACTATAACGCAACCGACTATATAGCTCGTAACTCCGATAACCTCCCACCGCTTACCAACATGACAGTTAGATTGTCAAACGTCAGCGTGTCACCATTTCATAGACAACCTCTGACAGCTTGTCAACATGACAGTCCAACTGACAAATGTCACTGTGTTACCATTTTACTAAATCGATTTACAACCAAACGCTAGCACAGATTATCAAAATCCGGCTGTCGCCGTCATATATAATACCTATAAAATTTATAAAAAAAAAGACACATTTCTTTATTTTACTTTTTTACTACGTATAAGTACTGTATTTTAGTTTTAATAACACATTAAATACCTACATTCATGATGTAATGGAAAAAATAATATATAGGGTAAAACACCCAATTATCAGCACTTTAAGAGGTTGTCTCATTTCAAATTGGTTTTTTAAATTAAAAGCAACTTATATCAGCTAAATTGTTGCGATTATTAAACATCTTATTTATTAATCTTTATATTTGTATAACTTTTGAAACGATAATGTTAACAATACGAGAGAATATTAAAAGAGATTGAAAAAAAAATTTTATTTGTTTCACGTAGTCCAGGAACATGAAGGCTCGCATTAAATAAGATTACTATGCTCGGCTGACACACTACATACTTAAATTTTCAGGTCCTATTTTACTGCGTCTTCTGTCTGAAATAATTCACGAGCCGAAACCTCGCAGCGAGCGATGGCTCTCGACCTCAGTGCCGCAGGACAGATGGGACGAGCCAGTAGCCAAATACTGCTCGGCGGAATATCTCACCAATAACCTATTGGTAATAATAATAATTTATTTTTGCAACAACTAATGAGTAAGTATAGTTAATACCTTTCAAATACATCGAAGAAAACATTGGTTTCTCTTTTCGTTCTCATAATTAATTTTTCATTCTGTAAAAAATATTATGCTCAGTATTTCCATCGACACCACTCGAATTTCAAGTGTTCAATCCAACGCTTTTGTATATGCTAAGTTTTTTTTACATTAAATATTTTTCATTCTACTATCTCGATAAATATCTGAAAACGTAAACTTTCAGGACGGTCACGGTTTGCTGGCTGCCAGGGGAAAGATTTTATAGATTTTTTGTTATTTTTTCCAAGCTTCGTTTTCTTGCATTGTCTGTATGTATGTATGTTTGTTTGTTTAGGTCAAATCTTGAAGGCTAAATTAATTCACCCACTTTCTGGTGTTTGATTGAGCCGATATTTTACATACATGTGTATCGGATATCACAGAGCTGGTCTGATGATGGAGCCGGAAGGTGGCCATAGGAACTCTGTAACGAAATGACGTAACCCCATCGACTTTGGGCTCATTTGATTCGTCTTTACAAGTAATCTGATCCAAGATGATGTCCGGGGTCCTGATGATGGAGTCGGAAGGTGGACACGACATTACAGTACCAATTACGTATTTCATAAAAGCTTGCTTGCATAAAAGCTTTAACTTAAAAAGTGATGTACATGAGTTAAATACTAGAAGTAAACATAAAATTGTTGTACCCGGGTTCAGATTAAGTAAAACTAACAAATCGTTCCTGGCAAATGGTGTCATATTCTACAACAAAATTCCTAAAGTTTTAACTGAATTACCACAAGGAAAGTTTAAACGTATAGTCAATAATGTATTAATTAAAAAAGCGTATTATAAAATTAAGGATTATGTAGATGACAAGGATGCATGGAGGCAAACAGCTCAGGAGCCTCCTGGCGACTACTAAACTTTAAATTGTTAGTTGTTAGCATTAGAATCATTGTAAAAACTATTTTTTTAAAAAGAATGCCGGGACGAGTTGCTTGCCCTTCTTCTTGCTCGGCCTATACCAATTTGGAACGGGCACGGTGGGTTTCTGGAAGGTTCGTTGACTTTGAGCACGGATTGGGTCTGTTGGTGTCTTTGTCATTTATTATGTTCTGATAAAGACAGCATTAGTTTTAGTCTGTGATTCGGGTAAACGAATGTTGCAGAGGCCCGCTGTTAGAGTCATTTTAACTTTCATAAGTGCTCCTTTGGGGCCTATTTGAATAAAGACTTTTGAATTTGAATTTGTCTGAAAAAAACTTTTCTGGAAAAATATATTTTTCCACAAAAACTTGTTTTAAACTACAATAACTAATTTTAATTATTATTTATAGAATATATATATTAAGGCGTTTACGTTATCACAATTAAATGTTTACTCGATTATAAAACGTGATTGACCGATAAAACTGAAATTTGGCAGGTGGTAATAATAATTATATAGGTATAGTACCTATAGCAGACATCAGCTAAGAACGGATTTTGTGACAGGGTCGTATTAAGACGATCGAAGGTATCGTAAATTTATATGAAAGTCCCGTGCGAAGACGGGGCGGGTCTCTCTAGGGGCGGGTCGCTAGTATAATCAATAAAATCAAAATGTAAGTAATAATTTTTGTATTGTCCTTTCATTCAGAGTTCAGTGTACTTTGAGGAGACTAGCAGATTGATTCCAAGCAACGCAGTGCTCATCGAAATAGCTCCACACGGTCTGCTGCAAGCAATCCTGAAGCGCTCACTGCCAGGATCCTGTACAAATATATCACTCACGCAACGGGGACAAAAAGACAACACGCTATTCTTTCTTAATGCTATTGGCAAGTAAGTAATAGTATGGATGACTTACTGTGCTTAAAATGTTTATAAACCCTAACTACATATTCTTACCACTGCCCTAGGATTCCCTGTGCTGCAGGGTTCCCAAAAAAAATTGCTTTAAAAAAGCGACGAACCGACTTCAGCGACAAACTACTGAACCGATTTTAATGAAATTTCTATGGGACCAATTTGAAAGTATATCCTTTCAAATAAAAAAATAATTTTCAAAATCCTACTAATCCTACTTCGTACTAATATTATATATGCGAAAGTGTGTTTGTTGGTTTGTTGATTTGTCCTTCTTTCACGCAGTAACGGACAACGGATCTACGTGATTTTTGGACTAGATATAGTTTATGGACCAGAGAGTGACATAGGCTACTTTTATCCCGGTAACGTGCACGGTTCCTGTGGGAACGCTGGAAAACCCGCGGCCAGAAGCTAGTCAGTTTATAAATGACGGAGATCTGAGTGATCACCGAATTGAGAAACTGCTCCTTTTTTAGAAGTCGGTTAAAAACTTCATGTTGACAACTCAAAGTTTACTCCAGCCGAGGTTCGAACCCGGGATACTATAAAGACACGGTTAATACTAACTTAACCACGAATTCGTCATGTTATTACATAGTTTTTAGTTATTTATACACACTATACAATATCCTATTATATTTTATTTGTGTTACGTAGGGTAAAACCGGGATAGATGCCGCACTTTTTGAAATACGCTCCTAATTTCAAAAATATTAATTGATCATGAATAATCTCTATGAATATAGCTAGTTTAATCTTTTATATTACTTTATCACTTGTTTTTGTTGACCCTACAATTACAGATTTTTTAGAAATTAACTTATCACAGACCATGTCTCTTGAGGATAGACGCCTATTTTTGAGGATAGATGCCCCACCATGAAAATGCTAAGAAGGATAGATGCCTGTATTATAGGATAGATGCCTAATCGAATAAAATAAGAAAAATCCATTGTTTTAAAAAAATTTTAATAGTAATCTTTAAAAGATAATTCTATTATGACACGCAATAGCCATAATAAACATAAGAATTTGTCTAACAAAAATATTACATTTTAAAATTTGTTATGGATTTTGATTTTTATAGTTTCCAAAGCGTCTTCTCGTTCATCTCTTTTAGTTTGCTTTACAGTTAAATCTTTAGTTGTCTTTCCTTTACTTTTATAGTCGTTTTTAGATGGATTTTCGTCATCTTCGCTGTTTGAACTGTACATAATTTGTCTTTTTCGTGAGATTCGACCCTTATTTACTCTTAAATAATTATCATTTTCTTTATCATAAAGATCAGTCCATTCGTTATCGTCTTTTTCACTAAAATAATATATTTTTAATTTCATATTTTTATCATTATTGTCTTTGATTCCTTTATTAGTTTTTTAAGTTCTCCTTTTTGTTTGTAGTTTGAGTCTTGTTTCTCTTGTCTAACTTAGTTTTTATTTGTTTTATCATCCTTTCAGAAATCTTCTTTTCTTTCATATATTTTCCTAAAGATTTATGTTGTGTCACCGGACACAACATAAAAAAACATTAAGAATGTCATGTGTATATGTGTATGAGGGGATAGATGCCTCTAAGGGCACCTATACCTCAAAAAATCAGGGCAACTATCCTTTTTGAAAGGGATAGTTGCCCTTATATTTCTTAAATAAACTAAAAACAAAAGAGCTATTATTTACACCTAGGTGTACACTTAATGAACCAGTGTATTGAAGTAATAAAAAATATAACAGAATTTATTGCTACTTATAAAGTTATATCACGGCAAATGCTTACTTTTGAAAATTTTAAGCTTACGCGGCGTTTGTTGCGGAGATAATCACACGCACAAGCGACACACTTTCGCTCCGCAAGACAACCTGCGGGGACAAATGTGTGGGACGCCTGCGCTTCTTATTTAAATTATTAATTCTTAGTTGCGAGTTTGGGAAATTAGGTTTTTTGAACACGAGGCGTCTATCCCACTGCGGCATCTATCCCGGTTTTACCCTATAGAATAACCTACTAAAAGACATTACATTCGTCTATATCACTCATTACACAAGAAATAAAATCATATAAAACGCAAGCACAAAAGCATTTAAAAAAAAAACGAGACTCACGAGACGCACTTGTCGTTTTCTAGACTGTATTAAGCACAACGCCGCGCCGGCCCATAACAGTTATTGCAGTGCCACTTAGAACACAAAGGCTTGCGCGACATTGTAGTGCGCTCGTTACCCTGAGACATTAGGCATTAAGTCTCATAAGCCCAGTAATAATTTAATCACTGACTATTTTGCTTATCAAACCGGAATGCAGTTATGCTTGCACATTACTCCTTGGTGGCAGACTACACGAGCAAAGCGGTGGTACTCGCCTAGACGGACACTTGCAATAGAATCCTACCACCTGGTAGTAATACTAACTTATCCGGTAACTTGGTAACGTTACATAACTTATCTTTACAAATTGTTTAAGGTTGTACGTGGAAGGGTATAGTCCTCAACTGCAAGCTATCTATCCAAAAGTAGAATTCCCTGTTTCTACTGGAACTCCTCATCTTGCACATTTCGTCAAATGGAACCATGCAGATACTTGGTAAACACAACCTACAATATCATCCATTGATTAATTTTAAATGTAGAGTCATAGTAAGAAAAGCTTCGTCACCTTATGGTCTATTTTTGCTTGCGTAGTAGTTGTTTTGTGTTAAGACGCCTTACATTTGTCTAATCTATGCCAGTATTGCATTACCGTGATTATAATAAGATTTATGAACAAAGAAAAAATTAATGGGGACTGACTTTGACAGTTAAATAAAACAAATTAGATTTATTTTTCTAAATAGCCAGGACATTAAGAAGGGTCGATGTAAACTAGACATTGGTCAAATGTAAATGTTATTTGAACATTTGTTATCACTGCATTAAATACTATTAATATATTATATAATTCTAGAAAGTAGTCTGCTAACTGACGTAAGATCAAAAAATACTAAGTGTCCTTACGTGATAAAGTATTTGAAAACTGACGAAGGTATTCTTACCATGACTATACTTAGGACTATAACATATATGGAAGTAAAATTCTGTTAGTTGAAGTGTCTTAAATAAACCTTTACATTTTTAGGGTTGTTACATCACATAACACTATGCTATCCAAAATAGCTTCTTCTTGTAAGCTTTTGATCAGTACTCACGACGAAGAACATAACTATTTAGATGGGAACGTTATTCAAGGTAATCAACGAATCAATAATCAGAATCACATAATTCTATCCTAATATTATACAGGGTGAAATTGAATTGGTATGTTGTCCCGGTTGGTTAGGACCATGATTGCCCACAAGTTGTGAGAACCTCCCTTGGAAAAGCAGTTTCGATTAGAAAAAAACCACTTCAAACGCGAAGTGCGCGGTTATTTCTGGAATAACTTCTTCCCCTTCTAATCAACATCAACATTTAACAACGTTCAACATAGTTCAAGTGAATCAGATGATCTAGGGCTGCCCGGGAATTGTGTTGTAGAATTTTGACGTAAACTTTAAATTCCATTTCTTCAATGAAAAATTCCAAGATTCAAAAACTCGTAAAACGTAGAATTTTCACGTAAACTTTAAATTCCATTTCTTCAATGAAAAAATCCGATTTTAAAAACTCGAAAATCAAATGTTGTTGACCTGCAGGAGTACATTGACCCCCTTTAGGGATAACACCAATTCAAACTCAGGCTGTATATCATAAAAATCAATAATTATTAGGTATTTATTTATGTATTTAGTATAGATTTATGTAAGTTGTAATAATAATAATATGTGTAATTGTATATAACTAAAAATTACTTCCAGGAAAAAAATTGTACCCGTTTGCTGGTGCACTAGTGGCTGTGTGGGATACCTTAGCGATGACTTTAGGATTATCAAAAAAAAGCATTTCAGTGCGTTTCCATGACGTACATTTATATTCTCAGCCAATATTGCATAGCCAGAAGCAACTCAAGCTCAGTGTGTCTCTACATAGAGGCAATGGGCAGTTCGAGGTAAGGAGGTGATGGTAACTAGGTTATAGGACTAGGTAATCCTACGTCCGTGTCGGTTGTTATCCCCGCTTTGCTCTTAAAGTCAGTAATGTGTAATTAACTATATAATACATTAATAAACACTACATATTCTAACCTAGGTACAAAAACAGTTGTATTGATGTCCTTACATTTGCATAAGGGTTGGAAGTTGACTGCTAAGTTAAGTGAAAGTTAGCTGCGGAACTAAAAAAAACAAAATGGCTGCCGATCACTACGCCAAAACGTTAGTAGGTAACCATTTCGACATGGATAAAGTTTAATTTGAAATTAAAACACATTTAGTAGAACTGAGGTTATTATCGGCAATTATCGTTTAGTTAAATATTAGTACCTAACTATATGACAGAATAGGTAATAGCACAAGCTTTATTGAAATTAAATATGACATAGTAAATAGCTTAAATTAATGTATTATCTTTATGTACAAACAAGCCACTAAGGGCAGAGTTCACCAGCCACTTTGACTTGAAGTTCAGCTCATGAACCGAAGTTCAATTATTTGAAAGAGAATTTTGACATCTGCTTTCAAAACTAGCCCATGAACTGCCGATCACGTGAACAACGTTTATTTCATCATAATTTCATTTGGTGAATTCCGACCCTATATAATGAGGAAACAAATGTTTTTTAAATTATTAATTTTTCAACAGGTTTTAGAAGGGAAATCTAAAGTTGCTACAGGATATATTGTTATGTACTACCAGTCACATAATAATTATGAAGACAAAGAATGCGACAACTTTGTTGTTAGTTCCGATGAAATATATGAACACTTCAGGAATCTCGGCTATTCATACAAGTAAGTAATTTGCTTGTCCTTTTATAAGTAATTTGATGTCAATCCATTTGTTTTCTCATGAGAATCAAATGTCTATATCGAAAAAACTAGAAATCGAACGATAGAAACGTCAAAAATGAGAGTCAAAATCGGGCGTATCCACTGATCGCTAAAACGCCCCATACAATTTTGACATCTGACGTCACTTGTTCAATGCGGGCCGTAAAGCTGTACTAAAAATATGCATTTTGTTGATTTGATTTGAAAAACTGCGATTATGTTGTTATATATTTTTTTATTCATTGTAATGTAAATAATCTGAAAGTATCACTTAAATTAGTATTAGATGATAAAAATAATCGTTGAGTTCGGGAAATGTTTTTCGGGGAATTTATTTTTTGTGTACAGGTATAGCGACAGTAATTATGTATTTTGTGTTTCATGCAATATCCCTATTCTATACATTGAAGATGTTTTGAAATTTGTTTTTGTAGGGCACTCTAATATCGAAACTGAAACCGAAACTGTATTTTTTTCCGATTTTGTCTATCTGTCTGTGCCGCGCATCACGCCGAATCAACTGAATGGATTCTAATGAAGCTTGACATGATTTGAGTTCATAATTAATATTAAAAATATAAAATATTAAAAATGTACTTTTTTTAATCTACCAGTAGCAAATTTCTAAACTTTGTATGGAATATTTTATTAGTTCGATTCACTCAAAACTTAGTACGAATAAACTTTAAAATAAATAATAAAATATGTATATTTCATTTTTTCAACACTACCCCGAGGGGGTGTGCAGTACTTGGTACATTATACGTCATAATAAGACTTCGTCCTTTTTAGGAAGCAGTTCCGAAGTATCCACTCCACAGATGAATCTCTATCAATGGCTCAGATTCTATGGAATAATAATTGGGTGACAATGATTGACGGATTACTCCAGCTGAATACTTTGAGAAATAATCATGACGGAATTTCCCAGCTTACTCAGATCAGAGAACTTAATATTGATGTTGAAAAACATTTAGAAAGTTTACAAAAAAAAACATTGGATGGCCAAATAGTTATACAAGCTGAAGTAGACGACGTTTTTGATTGCACGAGGTAGTCTATGCCTGCTATATTTGATTGCAATGCATGTGAAAGCTAAATCTTACTCATAAACTCATACTTAGTGTAATAATGTTTCAAATGTGAACGTTTTCAGATGTGGAGGTGTTTTGCTACAAAACCTAAAATTCCGCAACTTGCAAACTACAACTCAAGATATATTTAAGATGGTAAAAATGTCTGATAGTAACTCCAATGTAAGAAGATTTAATTTTCATGTTCTCTTCAGAGGCCTTTAATTTAATTGCAAAGATGTTGAAGTATGTAACTGATCATTTCTTTTTTAGGATAATAAAACTAAAATAACGAAAAATTTAACAACAGGAAAAAAATATGCGCTACATATTGGTACTGTTGGTAATTTAGATACTTTACGTTGGGAGGAAGTGCCAAGCCGCTCTGAAACTGGTGTTAAAGTTTTGGTAAAGTGTTAACACAATATTTGTAACCGTTCAAGTCCGAAAATGTGTTTTGACATTTGATCTTTTTAAATTCACAGGTTGAATATGTTGGAATCAATATTTTAGACGTAAAGAGAGCAACAGGAATTATACACTATGATAATAGTCAAAAATATTATGGAATGGACTTTAGTGGGCTAACAGAGGAGTAAGTCTTTATTATTAATTTTGTAAGATTGTTTTTTCTAGATCATTTAGTCAAGATTATTAGTAATAATTATGTAGTTCGCATGGCATATTATAGTTACCTATAAGTTTAGAGAATGATAATAAATATACTTCACCCTAGGTTATAATTACGCATGATTTATGACATGCGAATCATATTGTAGCCATTTATCGATTTGATACATGTTAAACACCTTAGAAATACTTTAAAGCTCCCAATAGGATTTTTTTTCTTTTTATTGTCTATGCTTCAGAATATTTTCGTCATATTATGAAGAAGATAAATCCTTCTTTTCTACGACAGTAATGAACGAGTGATGGGCCTGGTGAGAAATTGTGCAGCCAGTACTACAGTAACTGCGCAGCCTGAGCTGTTGTGGCCAGTTCCAGCTCACTGGACTCTAGAAGAAGCCGCCACTGTACCCCTTGCCTATGTACAAGCCTTCTACTACCTCGTAAGTATCGAACTAAGAATCAAACGAACGAAGACGTTGATAAAAACTATATTTTAACCTTTCTCTTCATCATTAAGTAGTAATAATTATGTACTTGTATAAGTTACTTACTTCTTCATCATCATGATTGTCATCTGGACGACTTGTCTTGACTTTAGAGCTTTATAAAAACTATATTTTAACCTTTCTCTTTATCATTAATAATAATTATGTACTTGTCTAAGTTACTTACTTCTTCATCACCATGATTGTCATCTGGACGACTTGTCTTGACTTAAGAGCTTTATAAAAACTATATTTTAACCTTTCTCTTTATCATTAATAATAATTATATAATACTGGTATAAGTTACTTACTTTTTCATCATAATTATTGTCATCTGGAAGACTTGTTACACTAAGGCCTCCTTGTTGTTGGGACGGGCATCACTTACGAGTCATTTGTTACTTCTCTGGAGCACAAGCCCATGTGAATAAAGAATTCTGAATTTTAATTTGAATGGAAAATATACTTTTTACAATTTTCGTAAGATAAACACAACATTGCTACTTATTCACAAATGACCTTGCGATCATAAAAGCAGTGACTGACAATGATAATAGGTACTTAATACTTATTGATATTAAAATTATTGTGTTCTTAAATTATTTCAAACGGTTCGATATTTTTAGCTTTATACGTTTTGCAGTGCGTTAAAAACGAGCTCCAACCGAGATGGAACGTCCTGATCCACGGCGCCGCCGGAGCGCTGGGGCAAGCCGCCATAGCGGTGGCGCTGGCGCACGGCTGCCAGGTATTCGCAACCGTTGCAGACAACGCCAAGAAAAGATTTTTGCTAAAACTCTTTCCGCAGTTGAATGGTAAATAACAATTTATGATAAACTATGTTTTTCCCGCGGTTTCGCATGCGTAGAATCAGGATAATATATAACACTATCCTAGCCTATGTAGCACTCAAGCATAATTTAGCTTCCTATTAGTGATTGATATGACTACTGTAAGATGTTTAAAAAAGTCTGCTATACAATCATAACATTTTTGCAGAAGACGTTATTGGAAATTCCCGGGACGATAGTTTTGGAGACATGGTTTTAGCCGCCACGAATGGAGAAGGTTGCAAAATCATAATCAGCTGCGTTCGAGAAGACCTTAAAAACGTAATTCTCTTTCAAGGATTATAATCCCAATACCGTTACCTATTATATATATTGTATATTATACATTATAATAAGACGTAATTTTACAGATTTCCCTAAAATGTACAGCGTTTTCTGGTGTTACCGTAGACATGGTCCAGATTCAGAACCGAGATAAATACGAATATGGGATGTTCAACATGACAAAGCAGAGGTCTTACATTGCAGCTGATTTTTACTCTTTAATTGACTCCGGCAACAAAATAGAACTAAGAGTATGTATAACTTTATTAGTTGCTGATATTATTGCTACGAAATAAGAAATTAATGCAATTCGTTGCGCTATATCTATATTTTGTGTCAGAAACTGCAGACGATGCTGAGTGACGGCATCGCCCGCGGCTACGTGCGCCCGCTGTCACGCGTCACGTTCGCGCCGCACGAGGCGCCGCGCGCCTTCCGCCTGCTGGCGGCGAGCCGCCACCGCGGCCGCGTGCTGCTGCGGGTGAAGGACTCATTGTCCCCTGCAAAGCCCAGGTATCAATTTCTGACTCCTTGCACCGCGCGTACTTACCTTTACAACAATAACCAACAATGTTGTTAGTGGTAGGACTAACTCTTCTGCGAGTGTCCGTCTGGGTTGTTACCACCGCTTTGCTCGTGAAGTCTGCCGCCAAGCAGTAATGTGCAAGCATTACTGTGTTCCGGTTGGATGAGCAGAGTAGCCAGTGAAATTACTGGGCTTATGAGACTTAATATTTCCTTATGTCTCAGGGTAACGAGCACACTGCAGTGCCGCGCAGGCCTTTGTGTTTCAAAGTTCTGAGTGGCACTGCAATTGTTATGGGCCGGCGTTATGCCTATCATCATTACCAAATAGAACAAAAAAATTACCTAACGTAGTTAATACAACTTTCATAATTTAATTATTTTATTTACTACTAAAACTTACAGGACTCACTATCTGCGTAACCCAGGTATCATGTAGGTACCTACAAGCTATTTTGATGTCATTTCGCATTACGGCATTTTACAGCGCTGGAAAAATTTCGCTCGTTGTTCTCCATGTTTTCATCTGTTGTTGTATTTCATTCATGAAATATATCCACGTGCGATAAATGAATGTTTTCTAATCAACTATGCTATCTGCAAAGTGTATACCCACAGAATAAAGGGTAGAGAAGAACGTTTATAATTATTATGAAACAAAAATAGCATCGCAGAAAAACTAATATCTCAGAAGGCAAAAAAAAGAAGAGAAGAGAAGACAAAATAAGAGGGGTTTAAAAGTAATTCTTAATACATTTTTTTCAGAATCATTTGTTCACCAGATAAAAGTAATTTAATAGTTTGGGATGGAAGCTCATTTGGCCTCAAGTTCGCTGACAAACTAATTGGTCGTGGAGCCACAAAATTACGACTTTATTGTTTGCGCCCAATCTTGGAGTATCCTTTAAAATTTCGGTAAGGATACATACATAGTACATCCAGCGACTAATGCTAAACATAATAAGTAAACCTCGTCATTTGAAGAAACAAAAGAACAAACTTAATACCTAATCTATACAAATAAATAAAATTTAAATGCCTATTTGTAATGTCAAAATAGCAGCTTTTTACTAAATGCATATAAAAGTATATAGGGTACTTATATCAAAAACACTTTTTTGTCTGTCGGTCTGTTTGTTCCGGTTAATCTCCGAAACGGCTGGACCGATTTTTATGGGACTTCCACTGGAAGATAGCTGATTCTATAAGGAGTAACTTAGGCTACTTTTATTACGTGGGCAAGGCCGCGGGGCACAGCCAGTTTTTAATAAATTATGTGGTACGCCACAAATATATGAAAGTGATAAAATATTTATATCTAAGATATTTACTAATGATTTTGTTTATCGGCAGATTGTGGAAAAAAAATGGTGTTGATGTGGAATTTATATCTGCTGTTACATTAACTAATAGCACAGCTGTATCTGCGGTGATAAATGAGACTGCGGTACTGGGGCCCCTGGAAGGAATATACGTAACAGCTGTAAAATCTGGTTCAGACATTGAACAGGACAGTAAAGTGTCCAGCATGATTGACTCTTTAGATGCCATTTCTAGAGTATTGTGCCCTCAATTAAAGTAAGCATTAGAACTGAAACGTTTGATAATAATCCAGCTCAAAACTATTTGAGTAATATATTTCATCGTTGAATATTTTTAGATATTTTGCTGTAATTACCGCTGATAGCAACATTGGACACGAGACATGTTTATCTCGATACAAGGATGGCCTTCCAGCGACTGTTTTGAATTTACTTGTTCTCAAAAGTGTAAGCATATTTTGATTTTTTGTCATCCATGTAGTAAATGCGCAAGTATGTTGTTTGGTGTGTTGGTTTGTTGTTTTTTCCTTCTTTCACGCAGCAACGGAGCTACGGATCGATTTGATTATCTTATATATATTTATATGACGGCTCCGTAGCTAAGTTGGTAGTAACCCTGCCTGCAAAGCGAGGGGTCCCGGGTTCGATTCCCGGCCGGGGCAGATTTTGTGTAAGCATAAAATTTGTTCTCGTGTCTTGGATGTTTGTGATGTGTATCTGTGTGTGTCCATGCCACCTGCGACACAGGGAATCCTAGTGCGGGGGTATGAGAGTAAGCGTTTTTTTATATATATATATATATATATATATATATATATATATATATATATATGACGGGGCGGCGAGTCCAGGGGTCTTTTTAAAAACGGCGACGTCACCACCGGTGACGTCAACATCTTCAGCATCATGGTGACCGCTCACCCCTCGTAGAAAGAAAACACGAAGTAGCTCGATTTATCTCAACCATTTATTGCGGCAAAGTTATATGGGAGATCTGAACGGTCCGACGGTAGGCGTAATACTGGATGTTTCCAACAGTCGGTCGCTCGTATTTATAGCAAAACAGATTGTGACAAAGAATCTTTATAAAACTTGTTAGATCTTGTCATTCTACTTTAGATTTTAATCTTCAATTGAAATTCATTACTTTTTATTAACATGGGGCCCAGGAGAGCACTCATGATAGTTAAAATAAATGACTCTAGGCGCCCATTCCAAGTAATAGGCCGTACAAGAAGAATGGGCAAGAAACTTGTCGGCAATCTTTTAAAAAATTGTGTTTACAGTGAATTTGTTCAGTTTTACAATCATTTGTCTAGTTTTAACAATTCAATGAGTAATTAATGGTTCACAAACATTAATTAGATAATCAAAGTTTAAGTGAAATTATTAACAATCCAATGAGTAATTTATGGTTCTAAACGTTAATTAGTAAACCAAAGTTAACATGTTTTGATTGTTGTCATTTTACACCGTCCATGAAGCTCGCCTGTGACGTCGTTGCTCCGATACGGCCATTCTGATAGATGGTGCGTGCTCTGCACCAGTCCAGTTATGTTCTGAAACAATGAGACGTTTCCTTCTGAGTTTGGTATCTGTAAGCAACCACCGTTGCTTGCAGTTAAGTTTGCAAGAGTAATAGTTTGCATTTTAAAGAGAAACGAAATTTTTTTTTTTTTTTTTTTTTTTTTGTCTTTTCTTTTCTTTTCCTTTTCTCTTTCTTTTTGCTTTCTTTTCTTTGATCAATTATCTTTACAGTGAAGTTATCTAGTTTCGACAATCTAATGAGCAAACTATTTAGCTAACCAAAGTAGGTAAACATTTAGTTAATCAAAGTAGGTAAACATGTTATGTTTCCTATTGCCCTGCTCAACACTGTAGACGTAGCCCGCTTCGCGCCGACTCGGCCATTCTGACAGGTGGTGCGCGCTCTGCACCAGGCACGGTGTTTCTGAAAACTAGAAATTTGGTTTTGAGGTAGGTACCTGTACACCGGTACACTAGCTGTTAACTTTGTTTCTCATCACTGCATAAATTAAGCTACATTGCTTATTTTCCATATTGTCAAGATTTAACTTTATGTTACAGTGAAACAATATTCACGTAACAAAATTATCAGCCAACTTTTAGTACCTTCTTAATAATATTCTGTAAACATAACAGTTCACATGCAAACATTCGTAGTTAAACGTAAATAAATTTGCTGCACAAGGGAATGTGAGCAGAGTGTGTATTTGTTTTTGCCAATGCTCCATGCATCATGGCATGAATAGATTTATTATAGGTTCAATGCAAATGCTCCACGCATCATTGCATGGATAGATTTATTATAGGTTCAATGCAAATGCTCCACGCATCATTGCATGATTTTTAAATTCTCGTAGACATGGAGACTGGGAGACAGGGATGTTGCTGTGGTCTGGGCGGTCTTGTACGCCGTGGTCCACAGAGGCTCTAAAGGAAATGGGATACAGGTCGATGCTGCGGTCTGGGCCTTATTGTTATGACCGTGGTCCGCAGAGGCTCTGAAAATGACGGGAATGGAGGGTACACAAGGAATAAAATAATTTAAAATGACGAATATAGAGGGTACACAAGGAATGAAATAATTTGTACAGTGTTACAGACGATTCAAAACTATTACGTTTTATAATTCGGATCCCGAATTGTTAACCGAATATCACTTATCCGTAACAGTCCCCGCGCTGTTGCTAACGCTGCGAATCTAGTTCAATGAAAGCTCAGTATCGTCAATGAATTTTGATAACTACCACATCGCGTATTTACGCGTACCGGAATAGAAAGAACTTAATGAACGCTAGTGCCACTAAGTTTTTAAACTAGCATACAAACAGGCACTTCGCCTTGAATAAATTGCACAAGATTCACAAAAATACCTCAAAGACAAATAATCAGCGATAATAATAATTAAGAATTGTGATGTCGATTAAAGACACTGCCATACTTGGTTAGAATTACTAGGTATGGATTTTCGTAGATATCTCGTGGAAATCGCGTGACAATCTCATCGGATATCTCCGGATATCTCGTCGGATATCTCGTCGGACATCTCACGGATCACTCGCGGCCATCTCTTGGACTAACTCGCGGCCACCTCTTTGGATTAACTCACGGCTATCTCTTTGGATTAACTCGCGGCTACCTCTTGGATTAACTCACGGCTATCACTTGGATTGACTCACGGATCACTCGTGGATTGCCCGGGATAACTCGCGGATACCTCGGGATAACTCGCGGACAGCACACGGATAACTCGTAGATTTTTGGTATTTGTGGGTATCTCGTGAAAAACTTTTAAAAATAAAACTCAAGAAACTAAGAAATCTCGTGAAATTAGAAGTAATCTCTTGGATTATTCGTAAGTTGTAAGTTGCGTTTATGCGCATGCAAGTCTAGTTAAAATATGGTAGAAAAAGTTACGATTCACCTGTATTCTGATGTCATGTCTCCATCGCCTTTTTCTTGGTTTGGTTGCACGTGTTGGCCCGTTCGTGTAGATACCACGGACGCGGCTTGTGTGTCAGCATAATCTTCAGGAGTTGGTAGTGATGAGTCATCTCTCGCCAATACGGTGGTGTGCCAGGATAATCTTCAGGAGTTGGTAGTGATGTGGGGACCTCTGCTGCGTCTGGGCTCGGCTGCATTGCCCATTTGTGCTGGTCCTTCAGGTGACAAGCGGGTGAGAAGGCTAGGATTGGAAAGCTAGGTTGTTCCGTTCCAATCCCACTTCTGATGACGGGGCGGCGAGTCCAGGGGTCTTTTTAAAAACGGCGACGTCACCACCGGTGACGTCAACATCTTCAGCATCATGGTGACCGCTCACCCCTCGTAGAAAGAAAACACGAAGTAGCTCGATTTATCTCAACCATTTATTGCGGCAAAGTTATATGGGAGATCTGAACGGTCCGACGGTAGGCGTAATACTGGATGTTTCCAACAGTCGGTCGCTCGTATTTATAGCAAAACAGATTGTGACAAAGAATCTTTATAAAACTTGTTAGATCTTGTCATTCTACTTTAGATTTTAATCTTCAATTGAAATTCATTACTTTTTATTAACATGGGGCCCAGGAGAGCACTCATGATAGTTAAAATAAATGACTCTAGGCGCCCATTCCAAGTAATAGGCCGTACAAGAAGAATGGGCAAGAAACTTGTCGGCAATCTTTTAAAAAATTGTGTTTACAGTGAATTTGTTCAGTTTTACAATCATTTGTCTAGTTTTAACAATTCAATGAGTAATTAATGGTTCACAAACATTAATTAGATAATCAAAGTTTAAGTGAAATTATTAACAATCCAATGAGTAATTTATGGTTCTAAACGTTAATTAGTAAACCAAAGTTAACATGTTTTGATTGTTGTCATTTTACACCGTCCATGAAGCTCGCCTGTGACGTCGTTGCTCCGATATATATATATATATATATATATATATATAGCGCTTTTTGTACCTAAAATGCACATGTGGATAGTGGGCATTTCCACACAGAAACCGCAGGCGGAAGCTAGTATTAAATAATATAAGGTTGCAGTTCGGTTTTATATTCACTGTTGATATTACATATTCATTAATTTTCAGGAACACGCTCGACTTGATGCAACAATAGAGGAATCTACTTGGAGTGGATCTGCTGTAGATATAACTGAAGCTGCAATTATGTGTGAAAACCCTGTCGTGTGTGCTCAACTACAAGCAGCGGAAATACTCTCACTTGTCGAACTATTAGGAACACATACTGGTATTTTAATTTTAATGAGTTGCCTGATTTTACTTATTTATTAGTAAAGAAGACTTAGGTCTTCTTTTACAAGTTTTAGCCAGGTACTCTGTCTTGGTACGCACATAACGCACTTGTGAGTTTTTTATTTTTTTACGTGTGCTATTATAATATCTACATCATTTATGAGTACATAGATAAAAAATATTATCCCAGGTCTCGGTGGCCCCAATTACAATTTGGCCAAGATCTAATAATGGCCTCTGAAGATAAGGTAATGGAAATCTGTTTTATCTTAAAGACCAGTTATTTTATGAATTGTGCATTTTCATGTTATAGGTACGGACAATGAAAATTCTACGCTAAAAGATTTAGGCATGGGAGAGTTTTTGCCTTTCATTCAATCTTTCTTGAGGGATGTTCTGCATATATCAATGGAAGATAAAGACATTTTAATGCTTACGCAAAAGAAGTAAGTATATCAGAAAACCTCATTACCTACAAGAAAACTATATTCAATTCACTGGCAGAATAACGTCAAGCAGCGTTTAAAAGGCATAATCTGAAGTAGAAGAAGAACTATTCAATTAAATAAATAATTTTTTTAAAGAACTTTCAGGGCGTCTGGTCGAAGCCACACGTGACCAAAATGCTGGCCTCTACTTAGGTCAAAGATTAAGCATTGCCATTCAACGTGGCAATGCTGCCAGCATTTTGGGAACGTTGCCTACTGGTAGCGGATTATTAGATTAAGATTGTAAATAAATTAGTGTATATTTTATTTAGTTATTTTAGTTTATGTTGCTTACTTTTTCTGTTATTAAATAATTAGTCGATAAAATGTCAAATATAAAAATGCAATTAAACCAAACAAGTTGGAGCTTATAAATATGTGAAATCAATGTACAGTCATAGTAAGAAAAGGTTCGTTTTGTTTGCGCAGTGGTTGGCAGGATACTCCGCGCCAATTCTCGCTTGCGCATCAGATGAACAATCACTTTTAATATAATTATGTAAAATTTAATTCGGTGAATTTGCTGTTGTACTATAGTTATCGTACCGTATCGTTCATAATATCGTATGAATATTATTTCGTACGTATACGTTACTTTATAACTCTGAGTCATGTAGGAATACAGGCGTCATTTTCAGATAAAATGCTCCACTCTCGTGATGAGACCAACTATATATCAAACTAAAATATATCCTTTTATATTTTAAGGTTATTGGAAATAGAGATGAACTCATCAATACGAAATTTTGAAGAAATAAAAGGGCTTCGTATTTTCTTTTCGTATGAAGATCTTGATGAACTTGAGGCTACCACAGATTTGGTGCCTTTGAGTACATTAGTTACTGATGTTAAAATGGTAAGAAAATAGAGTTTGATAAACATATACAAAGTAGGTACCTACCTTACTGTGTTATCGACAATACCTACCTAAAAGCTATACAATTGACCTTAGGTTATTTAAGTGATTCAAATTAAAACGTATGTTAATAAAATTTTGTTGTCTGAACGTCGTGTTCCTAGGTGTCAACCTATTGTAATACCTACCAAATAGATGAACAATTGTCCTATTGATAGCTCTTGGAAGGTTTGGAACCGATACTTTTTTTTAATATTATGTAGACTCGCGTTTCACTATCTCATGCACGTGGTGGTAAGTGACGATGCGGTCGACGATGAAGCACGCTTACCTAAAAGATAGCCGTTCACTCGTCACTTGTAGAAACCCTGTTTATAACGATCAGGACACACAGACTCGGGCAAAGAGTTCCACTAAATAAACGTAGAAGCATAACGCTTCGTGCGTAAAGGAGGAATATCAACTATTTATCGTGTTCACGTTTATAAGTTTAAATATATTCATTGCCCGGTTATCTATACAAATAAATAAAATTGAAGTGTCTGTTTGTAATATCAAAATAACAGCTTTTTACTAAATGCATATTACGAAAGTTATACCTACGCCTACGGTATCTATAACAAACTAACCATTTAGGTATAAAAATTTTGTTTGTATGACTGTTTGTTGGTTCCGGGTAATCTCCTAAAACCGATTTTGACGTGCTTATATTATTATTATAGGTACCGTATATTACAATAATAATTTTACTACATCGAACCTCCCTATTAGGTCCTTAAATATTTTTTAATGAACATTAGCATGAATTGACTGCAATATCACCTGCTAATATATCAAAAAATATTTGTCGTTCCAGATGAATGGTATTTTCGATGCGAGCAAATCCCACTTATTTATAGTGCCGGGGTTGGAAGGACATCACGCACGTTTCCGTACAATGTGCGAGCGTCTCAAGCTGCCGGCCTCGGTGCTGCAACCGGGACTCGACTACCCTTACGAGACGGCGCAGGAGCTCGCGCTCAGATACTCCAAGGTATGTATTAAAAAATATTTGAAAATTTCTCCTTTATTTTCCTGTCAGTTGCTTTGTCTATAATCATAGTAATTATTATTGGTAGGATTGACATGTCGAAAATAACAGTTCGTTCGTCCTATTGTTCTATGTTTGTTTTTAGAAATGTGTGCTTACTACCGTGTGGTACCGTGTGGTGCTACTATATTAAAACCAGTAAACTCCTACAAGAGTTCTGCTTCGAATTAATCCTATAATTGTATTTAATTAAATTAAATACTAGCTTCTGGCAACGATTTCAGCCACGCGCGGCGATTCCCATTGGTATATTGCATTTTTTCGGGATAAAAACTAAAAGCCCATGTTACTCTTCCGTTCATAAAATATATCTATGCAAATAATCACATCGGTCCGTTGCTCCGTTGGTACTCGAAAGAATGACAAACCGACCAAACAAACACCAAAAAAAAACCAAAAAACACGTACGTATGGACTGACGTAGTTTGGACGTTAGGTACTATTGTTTTTTATTTGTTCCTGCCACAGTTAAGTCTGTGGTTCCTGCTAATCTTTTGAACTGCTGCCTGCTGGTTCGATTCTACAAATTCTAGCATTAATAGTCTTGTATCTACTATTACTTAGTTTATGCTAATAGGAAGCTACGCTATCTCTGAATGCTTGCTACATTTTATCCTGATTCCACGCGTATGAAGCTTTGGGCAAAAGCAATGAAACAGGAATTTGTCACAGATAAAGGTTTTGAAGTACGACCCAGACAATTGAGGATTACTGCGGTTATTAGCCTTGAGACTACTGCTTCTGCAGTTTGGCTACAGCTAGTACCAACTTGTGCAATAGCCAATATTATTTATCACCTCATTTTAAATCCATATTTTTTTTATATTCAGGTACTACTTGAAAAGGCCGAACTACAGACTAACTTCTATCTACTGGGATACGAGTGCGGCATTTTCGTTGCTTTAGAATTAGCGTCAATTCTAGAAAATCATGGTAAGAACATTTACATTTTTTTATAAAGTTCTTCGTAGTTTTCATCGCTATTAAAATGTATCTTGTATTATAGGTCTGACGGGAACGGTATATTGTATTGGAGATGGGCCGGAAGAAATTAAGGCGTTATTGGATACGCAGCTGAGCTCATTCACCTCGGAAGAGGAGTTGCAGGAGGGCGTCCTGAGGCACATGTTTGCGTTGATGGCGCGCGACTCAGTAGCACTGCCAGAGATGGCGCTGCGCGATTGTGCTTCGTTTGGCGCGCGCGTCGACGCATGCGTGAACGCACTGCGTGGCCGCGTGTCGCACACTGCGCAGTACGCGCGCGCGCTACTGGAGGCGGCGTACGCGCGCGTGTGCACGGCGCGCCGCTACTGCGCGGCGCCGCGCGCGCTGCGCTCAAGGCTCGTGCTACTGCGCGCGCGAGACGTGTCCGCCAGTACAGGGGAGTGTTCCCTGCAGCGGTACACGCAGCACGAGCTCGTCGTGCATGACCTCGCCGTGTCTATGGCGCACGCAGCTACCGACGTGAGCGTGCCAGCGGCTATCAACAAATATCTTGACGAGAACATACTAGAAACTTACGAAAATAGTAATTTGTGTGATGCCTATATATACGGTCATTTGTAAAATATTAAACACCTGTCTCTTGCAGATAGCTTCTTTGCATCATACTTAGTTTAACAACTTTAGTTATGTAGCTGTAACATGTTTTTGGACCTATTTTACAATTTTCTGCATATGAGCAATATGTAAAATAAACGTTTTATGGTTAAATCCAATGGTTTTCATTATACTAAACACAGATTAATTTCCTTCCTTTTTCCTATATAATATTCCAATACATATATACCAATAACACCGGCATGGCATGTTTTTTGGCATGTTATGGCGCAATTTTTTCTATTATTTTATACGTACCATAGACAGAGGACAAGAAGGCCTACGCACGCCCGAGCAATACTCGAAATTTTGCGTTTCCCTAGTCCTCCAAACCTCACAGGTAGATAAGCTTGCGACCCCTTCATCCATGTCAATATTTAAAACCGACTCTAAAGTTTGTTTAACAATATTGTCCAAGCTCGTATAAGGAGCTCACTGTGTTTCCACAGCTGACAACATCGCAAGACGTAGGTAAATTTAGGAACGAAAGGACAAAATCTAATTATTGTAAAAGCTATATGGGCGTTAATTTTGAGCAATATGTCGGAAGTGTTCATAAAATTTTGATTTTTTTCGTCAACGAAAGATGAAAAAGCTTCATCTAATCATAGAATTATGATCAAAGCATATCGGTGAACCCAAAAGACGAAGGGAACACTTATCTACCGATTTGATATTAGGGGCCAGACCATAGAGTATAAAAGGAATAGAGTGCGCTCTCTTATCTAAGTAGATATAATCGTGAAGTCACGATGTATGGCGATCAGCGCCACCTACAAAACGGCGGTGAAACTACTTTACTATCTATGTGTGCGTTCTGCATTTTACACACCCATTCACACTATTTCTATGGTTCTATGGTACGTTTCTATGGTACAGATATTACATATCTGTGGGTTCCTGCTTAGTGTCTGCGCAATTAAATATATCTACTTATATGGAAAATTGCCGCCTTTCCCATGTTTGTGCCTAGGAGTAGGAACACAATATACAGTACCAAACGTAATATGTAGATGTAGAGCAGCAAAAAGGAAATAACAAAAGCGAGGGCCAGACTATTGAATCTTTAAAAACCGAATCTTTGACCGAACAAGAATCGCAACCAAAAAGTTCGCATTTGGAAAAATTTAGCTCAAAACCAATAAGACGAAATTCATCTATTAGAATACGCAAATCATTCAGAACAGTGCAGTACTCACATCGCCTCCTAGAGTTCCACCATCCAAGTAACAAACATTAAGCTCTTGAGCCGGAGACGTTGAGTTATCGGATGGATGGCAAGGCTAAAAATGGGCGGACCATGAGGGTCACCCCGCTGACACCCGACGGAGGATAATATGTATTACATTATTTCGATAAGTTAATTTGGAAGAATTGCCGTAGCATTGAAATAAAAAGCTATAGAGTTCGGGAATTTTTTCTTCACTTGTGTCAAGAGGGTGCCTCTGTCTACTGAATTAAAAGCGTTTTTAACATCCACCTTCAGCAGCACCTCCAAAATTTTTACCAAAAAAAGTACGAACAGAATGTACTGCAGCCTCACAACCACCACGCGAACCAAAGCCGATCTGTATTAGTTGAAAAAGATTATTGCTCAAAGCAGCAACCTTTTTCCTACAACTGATGTTAGGCGCGAGGCGATGATATGCGGTGCCTACCGCAATAGGTCTGATGCCACCATCCTTTTTGATAAGGGCACATAAATTAGCGCCATATAAAATTTCAGTGACGTCGCTGAAAAGTTACACCCTTATTCATAAACGCTGATTAAATTTTAATCATTATTTAGTAGTTATTTAAGACATTTTTTGATTCATAAACGTTATTTAACTTTAAGCAGTGCATAACTACGTATTTAAATAGCAATGTCAGTTTAATCAGCCTCGATGCCATGTATATTCATATTCATATATTTATTGATAATATTCATTACACGTCACACAGTATACAATAAAAATAAAATATCATAGTAAAATTATGAGTAATTTTCAAATAATACAAAAATTTTGTAATATTATCTATAGTATGTCTTATTTATATACATTGACATGTCAATTCTTTATGTCCAAGAACTCCTTGTAACTATAAAATGCATGTGTTATCAGCCACATCTTTAATTTATTCTTAAATGTCATGAGACTTGGAGCATCAATAACAGTTTTTGGTAATTTATTACACACATCAACGCCCATCACGTGGATTGTTTTTTCCGTCTTTGCCAGTTTACGCGGAATGACAGAGAGTTTATGTGTAGGTAGTGTATTCATATTTGTTGTGTAATTTGTTTCAGATGTAAAATTCATCCCTAGTTTTCATATTCACCGACCAAATTATTCTCTCCAAGCACTGAATCTCCTTTGTTTGATCGTCTATCATAGTACCTACTTGACATTGGCGAAATTGTGGCGAACATACCACAGAAGCCAGGAAATAAAGAAAGAAGAAGAATGTTTCGCGTGTTACATTTGTGACATTCGTCCACTATGGAGTAAGATCCGAGGTTTTGACGTGCGTATATTGCTACTATATTGCTGATATAAGGAGTTAAATAGCAAAATGGCAGTATTTGGTCAGCTGATCGGACTATTTAATATTATGAGCAAACATATACAAACTCATTTTTGTGCATCTACGTGACTTGTCATTCGTCAGAGCGTAGAAAAGAATATTATTACTCTCTCACAAATTATATAGGTATACTACCAAAGAGATTTTAATCTACTTTTCTTTAATCATTGAGGTATACGGTTCAGATGTCACGTTTGAGATTTTTATTCGTTTAAATTTGTTTATGGCCATTGTTTTTTCATGTACCTATAATAAGGCGTAAAAGACCGGTGTTAGCAATACAATTTTTTTTTTATTAATTAACCATTGCTTAACTAAATAAGCCTACTTAAACGTTTATGAATAAGAAATACCTAGTTATGCACTATTTAAGATTTTAAGCAGTAGTTTGATATTCACCGATTTAAGCAGTGATTAGCTGTTTCTTTATGAATAAGACGTTAATATTATTATGTGCGTGGAAGTTAATATGTGTCTCTAGCAAGTACATATTTGAAATCGGTTTTTAGAATTAAAACTTATAAATTTAATTAAAATAAATGGTTTATTACGTAACACTAGGTAGATATTAGACGAATCGAATCAAATCAAATGTATTTATTTGCATAAATATGGGTGATGATAATAACATTGATGTAACGTAGGTAAAGGTAAGGTAGGTCGAATGACATATAATTAGGCTATCCGTCTTGAACTGATGCAATCCACAAAAAATCGACTCGCGTAATATAATAGATACCTACGTCCTACATAGATCATGTATATTCGTCTGGCCTTCATTGAGTGTCATTAATAATCAAAGCAACATGCATTGTTGTCTAGTTCCATTTGCACACGTCGAAATTTCCATTTCACAAACTAAGTTCCGTCTATTTAATTAATCAATATTATATAATACTTTTTACTAAACTGCAATTGGCAATTGCACTATTTTCTAAACGACTTCAAAAAAGGGGGTTATCAGTTCGCGCATGTATGTAATGTTATTGGAACTGCAATATATTCACATATAATAATGATTGGCCGTGGGATACCGGCTTAGGAATAGTAAGTATCTCCCCCTCTCTTCCGTGGATGCCGTAAATATCGGATAAGGGAATATCCAGGGAATGGGCAGCATTCTCCTCGGTCTACATCAAAATCTACTGCGATCATCAAGACGCTTGCCAATCGGTCCCGGAGAGGTTGCTGACAAGTGGCAAATAATGCGACGAGGCGGGCTCCACCGTGTGCGGTGTGCGCCTCTCAATGGATCAGCAGATGGCTCAGTGGATGGGGCACAGGGGCTGAGCGTCGTGTGAACAAAAGCTGGGCCCGTTGGTCGATCTAGATAGCGCTACATCCTCTAGCAGCGCGTAAAAAATTAACCGGACCAGGCGGAGGGGGCACCCTCACGACCCCCACCTGCCACGGCAGGAGTATCTTCACATGCGAATTTGTTTAAAATGCGAGATGTCAACATAACAAAGGCGATTTTTTCAATGTCACATTATGAAAGATATTTATTATATTTTACTGGCTGAAACGTTTCCTATGCCAAGTTGAGTTGTTAACGTGTTCCCGTCAGACACGTATTTTATCTCTGGAGTAGTCTGGAGTCTACATTAACAAAAGTTATATAAATAAAAAAAACACGACTGCCCTAGCCAGTGATTGTCACTCAGGATGATGTAAAGATTTTAATGATACACTTGACTTAATGACACATACAAATCTGTTCAGGCATTTAAAAGTTATGGTGGAATCACAGACTTATAGTAGTACTACTATATTACAAATCTGTGGGTGGAATAAACTCACATACATACACACATACCTACTCGTACATGAACTCTAATAAAAAACCATTATATTCATTTTATGTGCAGTCATGCAAAAAATTCTAAAAATTCGAAATTCGAATACGATTCTAAAAATTCTAAAATTCGAGTCTAATCTCTCTTTCACACGTATAGTCCTTGTCACACACCTTCAAGAATGTTCCAGGTGCCGAAGGGCTGTAGCTAGGCTTAAAACAGTCTGAAAATGGGTTATCAGGAAATAGTGCCATGTAAATGTTGTATCCTGAAACGGACTGAAAACAGAGCATGTTTCAGCCTGCTGAAAACGGCGTTAACTAGGAGTAATTTTTGATTAATTGATATGTTTTAGGCCTTCCTCCGAAACGGCCCGAAAACATGTTTTAGTCTGCTGAAAACGCATGGAAAATTAGAAAAATGTTTTCTGCGAGTTCTTTTTTAAGTCCCGCCAAACATCCACGCTGAAAGTTTTCTGACTAATACCTACAGATGACCAGTACTACCCATGCGAAGCTGGGCCGAGTTGCTAGTTTGAATAGTAATTGAAACCTATGAGAATTTTAATGAGAATTGCAACTCTATTTAATATTGATTACGATTGATTGATTACGATTACGATTGCGTATAAATAGTTGTGGACTTAAAACAACGCCAATACTGACGCTGTTTAGATCACCGCGATACTTCTTCACCTAACAGTAAGTAGGTTTTAGAATTTTTGATATATTTGATGGAATCAGGCGTTACTTTGCGGAAATCCTTTTTAAATAAGATTATATAATGTGGGTAATTTAAAGTTATAATTCCGCGATAAAGAATGTCTAATGGCTCGATCGAAAGTTCGATCCTCGAAAATACCTGCGTCTACTGGCTATCCGGGCCAGACGCCTTAACCAACGAGGCTATGGGAGCAATCGATGTTGACTGCGAAATTCTTGATATGATGTATTTCTCTCCGGCTTACAAGCCGTAGCTCCATCTAGCAGACCCACTTTTAAGCCTTGTAAGCCGGAAAGAAATACATTATATCAAAAATTTCGCAGTCAACATCGATTGCACCCTTAGCCTAGTTGGTTAAGGCGGCTGGCCCGGATAGCCAGAAGACGCAGGTTCGAATCCTGTTGGAAGCGAAATTTTTGTGATGTATATATTTATGTGTACAATATGTGTCATAAAGTATATAATAAATTATCGGAAGACATCGAAATATTAAATGGCAATCAATTTAACACAAAACTGTGGAAATGGCTATTACAAAATTGTTTCTATAGCATAGCTGAATATTTAAACTTGAAGTGACATAACAGTGTTATGACTATTTTAATATTTGCACGCCTGCTTGCAGACTGAATACTGTGATTTTTTTTGGAACATTTGAAATGTGTAATATAAGTAATATTATGTATTCTTGCAAATAAATGTACGATTTGATTTGATTTGATCATTTTTCGCGATAGAGAAACGTCAAATCTTAGATAATTTACGACACAAATAATCAAAGCGTCAAAGAGACATTATTGTTAGCCCGTTTAGGCTTTCAAAAATTATGTAACCTATGTAATTTAACAAATTATAGAAAATGACACCAACACCGCAAGAGGACCGGCCCGGTCAGGGTCCCAATGATGTGGGACTGGGGGCGAATGGTGAAAGCATCGTCATCTCTGGCATGTCTGGACTCTTTCCTATGTCGCACAGCGTGATGGAATTATCAGACATACTATATAAAAAGGCAAGTAAACCTAAAGTAATTGTCAAAGTAAATAATTGTAAAGTGAAACTGTAATTATAGTAATAGGGTTAGGTACATTATAATACGTAAGTTACGTTGTTGCTCGCATGGCACTTGATGAGATTGACTTCATTACTTGAACAGGAATAGTTATTACATTGGTCAGTCAAACCAATGACAGTTCAAAGCTGGACCTATTCAACTGTGTCTGTTGACACACTCGCACTATAATAATTATAGTCACGCTTTGATCATAGTTGTAAACGTTTGCGTCCTCCTATCAACAAAAACGCATCAAAAATGCCTTCTTGCATGTTTAAAAAGTTTTTTAATCACTCGGGAATGAAAAATAAGTCACACGAAATTACTTTCCAATCGTAAGTATGATATATCCACGTTACTTGCATAAATATAATAAAATATTAATATTTTTTGCTCCACTATATTTGTGAGAGCGAGTTAGCCAATGGAAATAGATGTGAAAGATACGTTACGCGATATAGCAGTACGTAACGTCAACAAAAAATTCCTGTTCTGAATTTCTATTGTCTATTTATAGTAGGGGAGCCCAAGAGGGGATTTCGGGATTTACTAAAGCGCGGCAGATTAATTTACAGGGGGATACCTTGTACCCGGTTAAGTATCTCCGCCAAATATGAGCCCCATATATAAGGCCGCCTGTGAAGGATAAAGGATCAGATTAGTAAAAAAAAATTGATCATCAGAAATTCTCGAGCGCATCAGATTAAGGTAGGGTGAGTTAATTACATGCTAAAAAGTGTATATTCCACTAATCTGACAATTTGAAAGTGACGTAAAGAAAGGGGAGGGCAGCAAAGTTGTAAAAAAAAACGTCATCTCGACATTCTCGAGCGTAGCTAAATTTTATTTTATTTTGAAGGAAATAATTCAAGGATAACGAAAAATATATAATCTGACGATTTCCGCAAGCCGTAATAACAAAAATTCGTCGATAAAGTTAAGAGGCTACAGCTCCCCATACTTTCCATACAAACGTTCGTACGTGATTATAGTGTCCTAATAAATGTTTCTTTAGATGTTTTGAGCAAATAGATATCATGTGCTCTACATCTAGTATTCCATGGGAGCAAAAATGTAAAAATTTGAGATTCCAACTCAGTACAAGCCTTCAAAAATCAGCTTTTTTGGACAAATATTACCTTGACTTTGGCCGTTCACAGTGTTCTCATAAATGTAAAAATAAAGAAAAAATCTCCATAGAATCATTATACATGGATTGGAGATTCTAAATGACCAACTTTTTTTCAAAATTTTCAGAATGCCAACTAAAGGCTCTGGCGTTGTCTCTCCTTTTCCGTAATGCCTGTTTTTCTGCGAGGAACAAAAAAGCCTTTAGGTCATTTTTGCGTTAGGCGGGTCATGAAGCGGCACCTTAAATGCGTGAGCAGCTGCGTGATGCCTATATTTCCCTCTCCGCTTTTCTATTCCTCTCTCACTCTTTCTCTATCTATTACTCTCTCACTCCGTTCCCACTCTGGTTTCTGCTGGCATGACGCCATCACAGCTGATCATAGAGACTCGTTCGCGGTATATTATTTACAACGTGTTTCCAACCTTTTGGCTTTTTTTGCTATTTTAATATTAGTTATGTGAATTAAAGTTTATAAATATTTAATTAGACTGATATTAATTTAAAGTCCGTATTTTCTGGTGAAACTACTATACAAAAAACATTAAATTTACATTAGAAACATAAAAAAATGAACAAAAATTTTTTTTTGTCAGATTAGGCGTATCCCTCTAGATAATCGTCAGATTATGAGACAGGACGTTTAGAACATAAAGAGGAACCATATATATCTTAATCTGACGCGCTTGAGTATTTCAAAATGGCGAATTTTTTTGCACATTATTAAAATGGCCGTGAGTTTTCGTCACATCGAAATCGTCAGATTAGTGAATGAGAGCTTTTTTTTTGGTGCACTTAACACTCCCTTAGAAAATCTGACGCGCTCGATTAATTTTTTTTTTTCATTTTCAACCCTTACATTCAACTACCCGCATCATGCAAACGATCAGATTAACATACGTACATTATTAAAAATACGTAGGGCATTGATGCTATCAATATCTGACGCGCTCGAGAATGTCCATCCAACAGTTTTTTTTACATATTTAATAATCTATAGCCGCTTCCCCCACCGATGAAAAGGTATATATTATATAACATTTTTTTCTTCTTATCATCTAAGCTTTGCAACCCAATAGGTCTTTATAACGCTCGAGTAAATTCCCATTTAGCATCGTGGGCTCCCTCCCCTACTTCCTAAGATGAAGTAGTGTGAGATAAGGTTGTCAGTTTAAGAAAAAAATGAAGTCATGTAGTCAATGACCGAATAGAAAACAGAATGAATAAACTTAATTTTAAATTTGCAATTGTTAAAAAAAATTGAACAGTCGAAAAAAGGATGTTTGTTTATTTTTATAATTAAAACCAAAATTAAACAAAACCTTATAAATAAAAAACAGCATTAAGGTCGCCTTCTGCAGGTAGGGTGCCCAAAAAGCTGGCGACATTACCTCGCTGAATAGCTAAACTAATACGTTGACCGAGGTAAGCGCCAGCTCGTTGGTCACCTGTCACTTCTACTAAGCGTCGGGACAACTCCTTAAAAAACAGCTTCGCGTCTGGTCCCCAGGGGCCCATTGTCTCGACCCCAAAAGGAAGAAATATGTATCCGTCACCAAGGGATGCATATTTCCTCCGTTTAAGGATTTCCGCTGCTTCTGCTGCCGAACCCGCCGCCCTAGATGACAATTGGACGTGAGAAGGCGCTAGCGTGTCGACACAAGTTGCGTCCCACACCAGTGGCCTCCCACGACTCCAAGGAATTAATGTCATACCATCAGGCCTCTTACCATCGTCACGTGAAATACCGTTCGGCTCTAAAGTAGCCGGCACGTTAACGGTAGTAAGGGCCCGACGTATGACATCATTCAAAGCGGCGTGACGCGAGAGACGCCCTGCACTGCGACGGCAAGATAGACCGTGGTAGCCCAAATTGTCTACCTCGCCTCCACAGTGGCAGTGATGTGGCGTAGTCGTGGAGATGCCCAGACGCAAATAATATATAATCAATTTTTTATAATTATTTATTTATTTTGAATTATTTTTTTTTGTTTTAGCTTCAGTTAACTTCAGTGTAGCTCCAAAGTGGAGACCACTTTGGAGCTACACTGAAGTTAAACGCTTTGTGCGTAATGGCGGAATATCTACCAGGTGAAGGTGAAGGAGATGCTCGTGAAGTCTGCCGCCAAGCAATAGTGTGCCAGAATTACTGTGTTCCGGTTTGATGAGCAGAGTATCCAGTGAAATTACTGGGCATATGAGACTTAATACCTAATGTCTCAGGGTAACGAGCGCACTGCAGTGCCGCGCATGCCTTTGTGTTTCAAAGTTCTGGGTGGCACTGCAATTGTTATGGGCCGGCGTTATGCTTACCATCAGACAAACGACCAGCTCGTCTCGTTACCTTATAACATAAAAAAAGGTAAGGATGGCTCCTCGCAGTCAATCTGGTCGTCCGAAGATAGAAGGGGGATGGGGGATTATTCCAAAGCACACTCACCGAAATGTACCCGATAAAAAACCGACAAACTAGCGACCCTACGGCGATGCTCTAGGCTCTGCAGCCTAGCCTCAACCAATGAATCATTGCTAATGAGCCTCTTGGCACGTCTCTCAATTGTCTCTCAATTGTCCAGTGCCTCAAGCTGGTACTTGGCTGAACCGTCCCAGAGAACAATACTCCATACAGGATCGTACTTGTGCTTGGTACAAGTTAAGCAGCTGTGAAGAAGCCGATGTTAAGTATTGTCTCACCTTTGCTAGGATACCAAGCTTTTTGACAGCTAACTGGACGTTAGATTCAATGTATGAGCCAAATTGAGTGTTGAAGATAAAGCAACGCCAAGGATCTCCAGATGATCAGCCACTGGCACGGATACATCTCGGAAAGTCGGAGCCAGCTGAAATGCGCTCCGTTTGGCAGATAACAGGTTCATGCGCACAACCACGGCCTCTCTAAGAGACTGTGTCTTAGTCCTACTAGTTTGTGCATTGGATAAGTAACTCTCTACAACCGTGCCATCATCTGCGTACCCAAAAGTACCGGGTTTAAGCAGGTCGTTAATGTGTAGCAGGAAAAGGGTTGCAGAGAGAACTGACCCCTGAGGGACTCCGGCTTTTATAGCCAATTGATCGGACGAGCAACCATCTATGATTACTCGAATCGATCGATCTCTCAGAAAGTCTAAAATCCAATTACACAAGCCAGAGGGCAAGCCAAAAGATGGAAGCTTGCTAATAAGACTTTCGTGCCAAACCCTGAATTCGAATAGGCGAAGGAATGGAGATACCTAAAATAGATATTTCATTTCTTATTCTTTTGACTAGTTTTTTTTTTTTTTTTTAACCCAGTTTATTATGACAGATTTAAATAAGCCATTCTTCTGTATTTGTACGCCTACTAGGCAAAACATGTTGGACACTAACGTTGTAAAAAAGATCTGCATACATGCACTGATATGTATATATGTAACCTCACATGTTTCTGACAAATAAATTATCTTTATCTTATCTTTATCTTATCTTTATCTTTATCTTAGTTTGAATATTAGTTTAACTAAAAAACTATCAAAGACTCAGTTACTCTGTTTTTTCTAGCAAGTACCGATTTAAAACAACAATATCTTTAATATCTTTATTTTCTTCAGATTACCACAAAAATAAACGTGCCTGTGAAATGTTATGCCATCCTTTGTATAGCTAGAAGTTGTGCTTGACTTCCTACACAATTTCACAATACTTTTCACTTTACTTTTAAATATTTTGTACAGATCTAATAATTGATGATCTAATGAAACACAGTAAAGTCACCCCTATTTTTAAATCAGGTTGTAAAATTACCCCCTCTAATTATAGACCACTTTCTGTACTTCCAGCAATTCGCAAAATTTTTGAAAAAATTATATTAGAACAGTTACTTTCACATTTCAATGAGTATAGAATATTGCACGATCACCAGTTTGGTTTCACGAAGTGTACATGAACAGTCGATGCTGGAGCTAAACCGGAGCTAAATATGAGACATCATATCTTTGAAGGTTGGGAGGGTTCACAGGATGCTTTTGGAGTATTATATTACCTCTCCAATGAACGCTTATTCAAATAATGCATCATTACGGCGTGCGTGGAACAGCTCGTGATCTTCTAAATTCTTACTTAACAGATATACACCAGACGGTTGGCATCAATAGACTAACATCGAGTGGTTCTTCTGTGAAGATAGGCGCACCGTAGCGATAGATACTAGGCCTCTTTCTCTGTTTAGTATCTATAAACAACTTACCCTTTATGACAGACCATATAGCATTGGACATAGTTTTGTTTCCTGATGGCACTTCGCTCATTTTTAAAACTGATAGGAAAGACAGTGAACTAAAGGAATTAAATGATAACCTTGCCAAAATCTCAGAATGGTTTGCTGCTAATAATCGACTACTCAATCGAAATGTTAAAAATGAGAGTCAGAGTCATGCGTATCTACTGAGCGCTAAAACGCCCTATAGAAATTTGATAGACATCTGACATCACTTGTTCAGCACGGGCCGTAAAACTTGTACTAAATACATGCATTTTGTTGATTTTGGCCGTGAAAAACTGCGTTGTACATAGTTGTCATGATTTTTTTTATTCATTGAAATATAAATAATCTGGTAGTATCATTTAAATTACTATTGTATGTTAAAAAAAATCATTGAATTCGGGAAACTTTTAGATCCAGTATCTTTGTAGAACTTGTAGTATTTGTTGTGAATTTCATTTTTATTGTGTTAATGTGATGTTCTTAAACCTGTATAATGACAGTAATTATGTATTTTGTGTTTCATGCAACATCCCTATTATCAAAGACTATAAATCCTGCCTATTATAGATAGCGTATTATTTAAAGTGTATTATAATTATTTAATTATATTTATTTATTTTCGGTTCAGGCCAATCCGGTGACTTCTGAAAACCGACGCTGGACTTTCAAGCATCCTGAAGTTTCGGATTACACTGGCAAAGTGCCAGATATCGACCGTTTTGATTCTCAGTTCTTCATGGTGCACCATCGCCTTGGTAACTCTATGGACCCGATGGCAAGAAAGGTACTTGAACAGTCGTATCAAGCAATATATGATGCTGGTGTGAGTCCAAAACACGTTAATGGAAAGAAAGTTGGCGTCTACATCGCGGCTTCTTTTTCTGATGTGGAAAGTACAGGAACACTCGACGCGGTATTAAGTACTGCTTATGGCATTACTGGGTGAGTTCCATATGGCTCTTCTGATTTGACAGCATTCCTTAATATGAATTCAATTCAAAATGTGTGATATATGATACGATTTGTAATATTTACAGGATGAGTAAGACAATGTTGTAACCCGTACCCGGCTAAGAACGGGCACAAATAAAAAGAGAAGGAGTAGAAGAAGAAGAAGAAGAAAAGAAGAAAAGAAACAACAATCTTTGTCTTGACAGTTTCATAGGTTTATTCTTTAATACACATCGTTAAATACACTGTTTTAGCACTTATTACTAATCTGACCGAAATATGATGATAATGATGCTGATGATATACACAATTTTGTTGAGATTAATGATCTATGACAGAAACAGGATAAACATACGCTTATTCTAGGTATATATGGTACTTAGATTTAACGATACACAATTCAAGATAGTTCACCGATAAATGGACAACAAAAGTCTGGTTTATATTTGTTAGAATTTTGTCAAAAGAAATGGTTTCTGGATGACGTCGACACCTACTTGGCTTCGGATACAGTAGCTTGCCTTTTCTTCCCTTTTTCTAAACGATCGTGTGTCGGGGCCCTACCCGAACGCTCAAAGGTTGACCGTATATGGGGCCTTTCCTAAATGTTCCAAGGGACAATTGAAACAAAATGTAATACGTAGGGTCCGAATAGACGGTCAAGAAAACTACTTAGACGACGCGTCTACCAAGTTGACCGTGTGTGGGGCCTTTCTTAAATTCTTCAAGGGAGAAGTAAAACAAAATATAATACGCTCGGTCCGTATAGACGGTCAAGAAAACTACTTAAACGACACGTCTCCCAAGTTGACCGTGTATGGGGCCTTTCCTAAATTCTTCAAGGGAGAAGTAAAACAAAATATAATAAGCTCGGTCCGTATAGACGGTCAAGAAAACTACTTAAACGACACGTCTACCAAGTTGACCGTACATGGGGCCTTTCCTAAATTCTTCAAGGTGAGTAAATCTGAAACCCCGACCGCTTACTTGCGTTGGGGCTTTACCCCGTAAAAGTTGGCTTCTCTGCCCTGATGCGGAGACGCCGATTCGTCAGCCCGCGGTGTAGAGAAAAACGTCAGCCTCCGGTGTAGAGAAAAACGTCAGCCTCCGGTGTAGAGAACACGTCAGCCTGGCCACACCCAAGCACGTGTGAGCTGCTCCTTTTATTCCTTGTGTTAGTTGCTCAGCACGGCCGATGATCCCTGGTCCTCGCTGTCCTTCGCCCCTGGTCAGGATCGCTGCGCCGGTCCGGGTTGCGTCTTCTCTCGGTAGGACTGGCCAAAAAACCGACCGTCCTCTACACCGAAATTTGAAACACTTTTATAACTTGACTGGCCTCGTCGCCGTTCTCCGGTGGAATGTCGGTGCACGAGCGTCCTTTGCTCGTCATTGGAAGAGCCACCTTTCCCCTCGCGTCGCCTCGTTCCCCTGGAACCTTCTAGAACTTCTCGACGCAAGTGGCCAAAACTAAGCAGAATAACTCGCCCCGAGATGGCGTTCCATGCGAGAGTGGCTCCTACTAAATGGACCGTAAAAATTATGTTGTCTCCTTAATAAAATATGGCCAGCGCCTGCAAACTGCATGCATATTTTTTCTGAAATAAAGACTGAAAAGCTGCTCTGAAATTGAGATAAAACCCCGCCTTGCAATCACGCCACCTATCGTGTTTTCCGCGAACTATTTAATCCACCGCGGTAGTCGGCTTCCGAAACGCGATGAACGCGGCCCGTCGACCACAGGTGGCGCCGCTGAATTTGTCGATCTTTTAAGACGATCAGGTTAAACTTGAGGTTATTTCTATTCCCGTTGCGTTCCAGGTACGCAGCAATAATTCCTATAATTGTTTATTGCTTCGTATCCATCTAAATTGCAGGCGCCACTGAAATTTCAATATGTTTATGACCCACTTGATGCTTTTTTTAGACGACCTCTGTCGGCGAGGCGTGGCACTAACAAGGACTGTTAACAAGTTACCTTTTATCTATTTCTTCAAACGTTGCTGCTATTCCCTACTAGATTCAGTTTGTTGCACTGAATACGACATTATAGTGTGAAATGAAAGTTTTTACCTAGTTTTAAAATATTTTTATTATTATCTTTGAGAATTGCAATTTTAACCCGTTACAATACTCCCCTTCCAACAAAAGTTTCACGTAAGCGTGAAACTAGACGCTGCCCTCAGCGTCGTTGTCTCCACCAAAAAAAATAAAACCCAAAAACGATGCAAGTCAAAGATTTCCATCCAAAAAAACCATCTTCGACAGACAACTTCGCAAAGCAAAATGAAACTAACAATACAAGTTCCGCGTTTAGTTTCTACAATTTTGCTAAACTACAATGTATTGCAAAACCCTCAAAAAAACGATGTAAGTCAAAGACCTTCATCCAAAAAATCTTTGACAGACAACTCCGTGAAGCAAAATGAAAATAACAATACAAGTTCCGCGTTTAGTTTCTACACTTGCCAAAACTACAATGTATTGTAAAACCCTACTGTCAAGACTACAATAAACTAATACTATAACCACAAATTAAACTAAACCAAAAAGTTGACGAACCAAAAAAACTAAACCAGAAAAAGGTCTACTAATCAAGTTAGGTAACCAGAAACTCAAATTAACTAAACAAAAGACTAAACTAAAACTTCACTAAAAAAAACACAAATCCACTTAGCCTTACCACTAAAAACTTAACTAACCAAAAAAATACACTAATCCACTTAACCTTACCACTAAACATAAATTCCCTCCCCATAAATATATACCCGTTATATAATGTTTATAAAAGAGAAGAACAATAGGAAGAGACAAGAAGATGAAGAAGAAATTTGAAAAAAGAAATATAAATAAGTGCAGTGTATAGATAATAAAGTTGTTATAGAAATAAAATACATATAAATACATGTTTTTTTTTTTTTTTTTATAGAAAATTATATAAGTTATAAGTAAATACAAGCTTTCCTCATGTGTGCATATCCTCATACGAAATCTTTCACTAAATCATCTTGCATACTTCTCCTTTCAACTTCAATCAAACCCTCAAGCACACATCTTTCACGCAATTAGAGATAATCTACGTAATGTTGTGATTACTCCCGAAATGTCGCAGCAGCTCACCTCCGATTGTGGCTCCGCTTCATCGTTACCCTTTCATCAACCCCCCATTAGCACTCATGAGTAGTGAAAGAAAATCCCTTTTATTAAATTTTGTAGTATTTAGGGCTTTATTTTTTAAGAGGTCATACCACCCGCCTCTGGTCATTGTAGCTTTAAATTAAAAGAGGTAACCAACTGCCTCTAGTGATATTTTGTTGATTGTGTGAGCTCACCACTGCTCTCACCCGCCTCGTATGATCAAAACAAAAAATAAATATGACAATGACGTCTACACTATGTATACAATGATGCTAACTCTTCTACTGGCGGAAAAAACCAAACGACTATGTCCAAATCAATTGACGTCACTTATATAGTTGTTATAAATAATATATGAAAAAAAAACAGTGAAATAAATAAATACTACAATAAAATAAAATATAAACGTACCATAATATAAACCTAAATACACTACATGCTAATATAGTCTTACATATAATACATAAATTTAATACCCCTTACTAAACTAAGCTGAACCATTCCGTAATATCACACCAAAAAAAACCTTCTGCCAGGACCTATGTTCTACCAACTGAAATTCTCACCATGTCCGGGCGAATCTCCTACCTACTTCTTTCTTCTTTATCTTTCTGTAAATCACATCCCTAAAAGCCTTCTGCCAGGACCTATGTTCTGCAAACCTAAAAAAAATCTCATCTTGTCCGAGCAAGTCTCCTACTTACTTCCTTCTTCTTTATCTTTCTGTAAACCACATCCCTAAAAAGCCTTCTGCCAGGACCTATGTTCTGCAAACCTAAAAATCCTCCATCATGTCCGGGCAAACTTCTACCATCTTCTCTACCTTTCTGTCAATCACAATCCTAAAAAGCCTTCTGCCAGGACCTATGTTCTACAAGCCTAAAAATCTCCATCTTGTCCGGGCGTATCTATGCGGCACCCGAAAACGGACCGTCTTGAAACTTGTGTAATAATTCCTTCTCTTCCTGGTTTTTATATGTTAAGGGTTAACGTAGGACGCTGGGTTTCTGCAATAAAAAAGAATTAGTCCACCCCTGCTAGGAGCCCACAACCCAAACGTCCCCGCGCCATCTAAATACGTTAGTTAGGTTCTCCTAACTAACTGGGCCTCTCCTCTCGGACAGAATACTGGCAGCGACGTCATGAAACCGTAATTTGCCAATGATCGACTATAACTGTAAGAATAAGAAAATCAAAACCCCCTATGTTTTCAGGTCTTTTACGTGCCAAGACCCCAAAACCTTGCCATTCATGTCCGCTAACTGGTACACTAACTGTCCCAATACCTTTTCTACGCGACACTTCTCGTATTTTGGACAAAGTTTTGCAGCCTTATATTTCGCTGCATCACTCAGAGGATAGGTTCTTTTCCAAACTATATCCCCCACCTTTAAAGAAACGTCTCTGCGCCGCAGGTTATAATATTTCGCATTTGACTGATGCGCCTTCAGCATCAAATCACGAACCTTATCAAAAACTGGTTTGAGCTCACCGAAATCGCCAGCATACTCTTCCCTAGGCATCCCGGGTTCGTACTCGTCATCACTCGACGCATAAAATGATCCGTCTATGACCGGTTCCCTGCCGTGAACCAAAAAGAAAGGTGAGAACTCTGTGGTTTCGTTTACCGCACTGTTTATAGCAAATTGTATCTTAGGAAGATTAATGTCCCATGTACGATGGTCCTCTTTTACATATGATGACACCGCTGTCATCACCGTCTTGTTATAGCGTTCCACCAAGTTTACCTGTGGTGTATAACGTGGCGTGTAATGTGTTCTGGGGATGTTATATTTCTTTAGCAAATTTCTAAACTCTGATCCCGTGAATGTGCCTCCGTTATCGGCAATCACGGTTTCCGGTATCCCATGGACCAGCAATACTCCATTTTCAAAAGCTTTTGCTACCACGGCAGCTGTAGCCCTACGAAGTGGGAACAGTAGCGTATATTTCGAGAAGCAACAAGTTACCACGAACAAGAATGTGTGACCAGCTCTTGACCTAGGCAATGGTCCCACCATGTCTATGGACAAAACCTGGAATGGACGATGGCAGACTTTCGGTTTTCCCATCACTCCCGGAACTTTTTTGTTGCTAATCTTATAGGCGGTACAGGTGTCGCAACTGCTGACAAATTTCTTTATGTCCCCAAACATTCCTGGCCAATAATATCGTAAACTGATCCTGCGGTGGGTTTTAAAGGTACCAAAATGTGCTGCTGTAGGTTCACAATGGTTCATCTCGATCACCCTTTGTCTATGGTCCGCCCGCACTACCTCCTTCCATTCGAATTCTTTGCCCAAAGAGTACTTCGCTTTGGTAAACCTTAAGAGCTTCCCTCCTTCTACGCGATAGCCTGGATAATTCGATGGATTTGACGTGACCCCTTGCAAGACGTTGTCGAACCACGCGTCCGTTGCCCGTCCTCCATCCTGAGATGCGTTGCCAATCGCGTCAACTCTTACAAACCGGGACAAGGCATCTGGGACGACGTTCTCTTTCCCTTTGCGATGAACGATTTCAAAATTGAACTGTGATAGCCGACAGCCCCATCGTGCTAGTCTCCCAGTGGGATTTTCGAGCCGCATGAACCATTTTAACGAGGCGTGGTCTGTAACAACTGTAAACCTTCTTGTCCCTAAATATGCTTGAAATTTCTCCACTGCGAACAAAACAGCTAAAGCTTCCCTTTCTGTCGCACTGTAATTACGCTCAGCTTTAGATAGGCCACGACTGACGTATGCTATTGGGTGCTCCATTCCCTCAAGTGTCTGTGTTATCATACCCCCTATACCAAACGCAGAGGCATCACAATGCACTGCAAACGGTTTGTTGAAATCCGGACAAGCAAGAACCGGGGCTGACACTAGAGCGTCTTTTAGTTTAATAAAAGCGTTTTCCGCTTCCGCCGTCCATTTGTAGTTTGTGCCTTTCTTTCCTGTTGACGTAAGCGCATGCAACGGAGCCGCAATGCTTGCAAAATCTCGAATGAACCTACGATACCACGAGCACGTGCCTAGGAACATTTTTACCTCACGCGCGTTCTTTGGTGTGGGGAAATCCAGGATGGCGCGGATCTTTTCCGGGTCCGTTCTCAGCCCGCCTTCATCGACTACGTAGCCTAGATAATGTAAAGAGCTTCTAAAGAACTTACACTTCTCAAAATTCACGGTAAGGTTTGCCGATTTTAGTTTCTCTAACACCCTGTTCAACAAAATCAGATGGGAATCAAAATCTGGCGTTGCTATCACTACGTCATCAACATACACAAATACTAGACCATTTATGATGTCGCTAGCAAACCCATTGTCGAATAACATATCCATCAATCTCTGCTGTCTCGCCGACGCACCGCACAAACCAAATGGCATCACCTCGAATTTAAAAAGACCTCTGCCTGGAACCGTGAAGCTTGTCTTCTCTTTCGAGGACTCTTCTAGAGGAATCTGCCAAAACGAAGACGCTAGATCAATGGAAGAAAGGAAACGAGCCTGCTTAAGACTATCCAAAATCTGTGGGATATACGGCATTGCGTAGGCATCCCCTCGAGTAACGGCGTTTAATTTCCGACAGTCTAAGCAAAACCTCCAATTACCGTCCGCCTTCTGCACTAACAACGCTGGATTGTTCCAAGGACTTTCACTTGGAGATACCACACCCTGCGCCAGCATCCGATCTAGCTCGCTATATAAGGCTTCCCTCTTTTCCGGAGACAGTGGGTATTGTTTTGTCTTGATTGGTGGCGAGTTTTCTGTATCTATGGTATGTTTGATGAGTGATGTTCGACCTAGCCCGATGGTCTCTGAGGAGTTTTCCTTAAACTTAGAAATTACCAAATCGGCCAGCTCTGCGTGTGATTTGCCCAAGGCCCTGTATGGTTGTATCGCATGCACCAACCCCTCCTTTACTGTTCCGACGAACGACTTCGGCTTCCCCGACAGAGACAAGTCAGAATTAAAAATTTCCGGTGCTAGCTGAAAAGTTCTCCAAAAGTCGACACCGAATATAACGTCAGTTACTATGGCTGGAATCACGAAAAACTTTACCACGTGTGTTTTGTTACCTACAGACAATGGCAACAACATATACCCCGTGGTCTGTATTTCCTCTCCGTTCGCTACCACCACAGCATTGCTTGACCTGTGTAGCACGCATCCCAAGCCCTCCAGTTTCCTGTGTGCATTGTTACCTAAAATCGATACACACGCCCCTGAATCGAGCAATCCATAAAAGGGCAAATCAAAAAGATCTACTTTCAAGTATGGACGTACGTCCCCCTTGTCAGGAGAAAACAGAACCGAAGCAATTGGATTCTTCATAAAGTTTGATACGAACCCTAACCAGTTGCTCCACTCTGAAACAGACGTTTCACCTCGGTTCTGCCCTACAAGTTTTTTGAAGTGGCTCTAATGGTTTCTTTCGAGCACTTGGGACAGCTCCTTGTTGTGTATCCTACCTCACCGCAATTAAAACAATGTATTTGTGTACCGTTCCTGCTGTTTTTGCAGTCTTTATAAGCGTGACCCGGTTCATTGCACTTAAAACAACGCGTTCCTCCACTGACCGTAGTGGGTTTACCTTCACTGCAATCCCTTTGCATGTGTCCGGGTTTCCTACACTTAAAACACACCATAGTCTGCCTATTTTGAGACGGAGTCGTGACCACTGCAACCTGATGTTGGCTTTTTGAACCCCTATACGCAAACATCGGATTTAACGATTGAGAACTATCTCTGCTTGGTTCTACAAATAACTCTGATCGTTGGCGTGCACCTTCAAGCCTCCTACAGTATTCTTTCAAACCGTGAACGGACTTTATCTCAACCAAAGCCAACTGTTCTGAAAAATGTGGGCGAATGTTATGTAAAAGTAGCTCTAACTTGGCGTCATCGCTCAGAGGCGCCTTCAATCTAGCGAACATGCAATTCATTATGGAAAAGTATATGTGAACCCGTTCGTCCGGGCCCTGGGTTCTAGCCCGGATTTCCCCCATAAGACGGTAATCGTAGTCTACTGGATCGAATTCTTCTAGTAACAATGTTCGCAACTGGCTCCACGAGTCAACTGATTCCCTGATGCCTCTATACCATAACAATCCTTGACCCGAAAACAGTTCAGACGCTGAAGCAAATACCTTTGATACCGAAACGTCATTTGCTTGTGCGAGTTCTTGAACCCTTTCTAGAAAAGATCGTACGTCCGAGCTACCATCAAACTTTACACCCCACTTGCCGATGTTGCCTGACCCCGAACACTCAAACTTGACCTTCGGTTCTGGTTGGATGGCCTGAACAACGCTGTCAACCGCTATCGTTGCCGAGGGTGGAACCGAGACTGAAGACGCGCCCTTTGCCTCTACTTTCGCTAAACACTGCGCTATGCCTTCAACCAACCTTGTCTTTGTTGCTTCCCATTTCCCTTCGTCACCTATTACCAACCGAGAAATTCTATGACTTAAATGGTTTGCCAAAGCCCTGGCTCGGATAAACACACCCCGTTCACTTGTGTACTCGTATTCTTCTAGCTTGTCTTTTAGATCCTGCAATTTATTCGCAACCAACCCCAGCTCTTCCTCAATGTCAAGTTCAACTTCTAAAATGTCGTCAGCTGGAACCTCAATTGCTAACCGCTTTAATTGTTTACGTAATTTGTCTACAGTGTTTTCGGGGACTTCTGAACGAATGGAAATTTCATATTGAAGCTCGTCCTTGGTAAGGGAATAAACGTGTACACTACGTGGCTCCATGGCAGCTAAAGGTTATATGCAAATATTTCAAAATCAAATGTTTTGTTGTCCACCTTGCAGTACTTAAAAATATGCACGTTCTTGTTGTGAAAAAGTATTCACGACAGTAACGCTTAAATTGTAGTGTAAACAGAAATATTACGTAAAATGCAAAATGGTTTAAGTGTAAAAAACTTAATATTAATAGTACACGCTTAAATTTGAGTGTAAGCGCAAATATCACGTAAGAATGTAAAATTGTTTAAGTGTAGACAAGCTTAATATTAATGGTAAACGCTTACGTACGTAGGGTCCGAATAGACGGTCAAGAAAACTACTTAGACGACGCGTCTACCAAGTTGACCGTGTGTGGGGCCTTTCCTAAATTCTTCAAGGGAGAAGTAAAACAAAATATAATACGCTCGGTCCGTATAGACGGTCAAGAAAACTACTTAAACGACACGTCTACCAAGTTGTCCGTATATGGGGCCTTTCCTAAATTCTTCCAGGGTGAGTAAATCTGAAACCCCGACCGCTTACTTGCGTTGGGGCTTTACCCCGTAAAAGTTGGCTTCTCTGCCCTGATGCGGAGACGCCGATTCGTCAGCCCGCGGTGTAGAGAAAAACGTCAGCCTCCGGTGTAGAGAAAAACGTCAGCCTCCGGTGTAGTAGTAGTATTTTGTAACCCGTACCCGGCTAAGAACGGGCACAAATAAAAAGTAAAGAGTAGAAGAAGAAGAAGAAGAAAAGAAGAAAAGAAACAACAACCTTTGTCTTGACAGTTTTAGGTTTATTTTCTCATACACATCGTTAAATACACAGTTTTAGCACTTATTACTAATTTGACCGAAATATGATGATGATGATGCTAATGATATACACAATTTTGTTAAGATTAATGATCTAGGACAGAAACGGGATAAACACACGCTTATTCTAGGTATATATGGTACTTAGATTTAACGATACACAATTCAAGATAGTTCACCGATAAATGGACAACAAAAGTCTGGTTTATATTTGTTAGAATTTTGTCAAAAGAAATGGTTTCTGGATGACGTCGACACCTACTTGGCTTCGGATACAGTAGCTTGCCTTTTCTTCCCTTTCTCTAAACGATCGTGTGTCGGGGCCCTACCCGAACGCTCAAAGGTTGACCGTATATGGGGCCTTTCCTAAATGTTCCAAGGGACAATTGAAACAAAATGTAATACGTAGGGTCCGAATAGACGGTCAAGAAAACTACTTAGACGACGCGTCTACCAAGTTGACCGTGTGTGGGGCCTTTCCTAAATTCTTCAAGGGAGAAGTAAAACAAAATATAATACGCTCGGTCCGTATAGACGGTCAAGAAAACTACTTAGACGACGCGTCTACCAAGTTGACCGTGTATGGGGCCTTTCCTAAATTCTTCAAGGGAGAAGTAAAACAAAATATAATACGCTCGGTCCGCATAGACGGTCAACTTGGTAGACGCGTCGTCTAAGTAGTTTTCTTGACCGTCTATACGGACCGAGCGTATTATATTTTGTTTTACTTCTCCCTTGAAGAATTTAGGAAAGGCCCCACACACGGTCAACTTGGTAGACGCGTCGTCTAAGTAGTTTTCTTGACCGTCTATTCGGACCCTACGTATTACATTTTGTTTCAATTGTCCCTTGGAACATTTAGGAAAGGCCCCATATACGGTCAACCTTTGAGCGTTCGGGTAGGGCCCCGACACACGATCGTTTAGAGAAAGGGAAGAAAAGGCAAGCTACTGTATCCGAAGCCAAGTAGGTGTCGACGTCATCCAGAAACCATTTCTTTTGACAAAATTCTAACAAATATAAACCAGACTTTTGTTGTCCATTTATCGGTGAACTATCTTGAATTGTGTATCGTTAAATCTAAGTACCATATATACCTAGAATAAGCGTATGTTTATCCTGTTTCTGTCATAGATCATTAATCTCAACAAAATTGTGTATATCATCAGCATCATTATCATCATATTTCGGTCAGATTAGTAATAAGTGCTAAAACAGTGTATTTAACGATGTGTATTAAAGAATAAACCTATGAAACTGTCAAGACAAAGATTGTTGTTTCTTTTCTTCTTTTCTTCTTCTTCTTCTTCTACTCCTTCTCTTTTTATTTGTGCCCGTTCTTAGCCGGGTACGGGTTACAAAATGGCGCCCCACGTTGGGCGCCATTTTGTAACCCGTACCCGGCTAAGAACGGGCACAAATAAAAAGAGAAGGAGTAGAAGAAGAAGAAGAAGAAAAGAAGAAAAGAAACAACAATCTTTGTCTTGACAGTTTCATAGGTTTATTCTTTAATACACATCGTTAAATACACTGTTTTAGCACTTATTACTAATCTGACCGAAATATGATGATAATGATGCTGATGATATACACAATTTTGTTGAGATTAATGATCTATGACAGAAACAGGATAAACATACGCTTATTCTAGGTATATATGGTACTTAGATTTAACGATACACAATTCAAGATAGTTCACCGATAAATGGACAACAAAAGTCTGGTTTATATTTGTTAGAATTTTGTCAAAAGAAATGGTTTCTGGATGACGTCGACACCTACTTGGCTTCGGATACAGTAGCTTGCCTTTTCTTCCCTTTTTCTAAACGATCGTGTGTCGGGGCCCTACCCGAACGCTCAAAGGTTGACCGTATATGGGGCCTTTCCTAAATGTTCCAAGGGACAATTGAAACAAAATGTAATACGTAGGGTCCGAATAGACGGTCAAGAAAACTACTTAGACGACGCGTCTACCAAGTTGACCGTGTGTGGGGCCTTTCTTAAATTCTTCAAGGGAGAAGTAAAACAAAATATAATACGCTCGGTCCGTATAGACGGTCAAGAAAACTACTTAAACGACACGTCTCCCAAGTTGACCGTGTATGGGGCCTTTCCTAAATTCTTCAAGGGAGAAGTAAAACAAAATATAATAAGCTCGGTCCGTATAGACGGTCAAGAAAACTACTTAAACGACACGTCTACCAAGTTGACCGTACATGGGGCCTTTCCTAAATTCTTCAAGGTGAGTAAATCTGAAACCCCGACCGCTTACTTGCGTTGGGGCTTTACCCCGTAAAAGTTGGCTTCTCTGCCCTGATGCGGAGACGCCGATTCGTCAGCCCGCGGTGTAGAGAAAAACGTCAGCCTCCGGTGTAGAGAAAAACGTCAGCCTCCGGTGTAGAGAACACGTCAGCCTGGCCACACCCAAGCACGTGTGAGCTGCTCCTTTTATTCCTTGTGTTAGTTGCTCAGCACGGCCGATGATCCCTGGTCCTCGCTGTCCTTCGCCCCTGGTCAGGATCGCTGCGCCGGTCCGGGTTGCGTCTTCTCTCGGTAGGACTGGCCAAAAAACCGACCGTCCTCTACACCGAAATTTGAAACACTTTTATAACTTGACTGGCCTCGTCGCCGTTCTCCGGTGGAATGTCGGTGCACGAGCGTCCTTTGCTCGTCATTGGAAGAGCCACCTTTCCCCTCGCGTCGCCTCGTTCCCCTGGAACCTTCTAGAACTTCTCGACGCAAGTGGCCAAAACTAAGCAGAATAACTCGCCCCGAGATGGCGTTCCATGCGAGAGTGGCTCCTACTAAATGGACCGTAAAAATTATGTTGTCTCCTTAATAAAATATGGCCAGCGCCTGCAAACTGCATGCATATTTTTTCTGAAATAAAGACTGAAAAGCTGCTCTGAAATTGAGATAAAACCCCGCCTTGCAATCACGCCACCTATCGTGTTTTCCGCGAACTATTTAATCCACCGCGGTAGTCGGCTTCCGAAACGCGATGAACGCGGCCCGTCGACCACAGGTGGCGCCGCTGAATTTGTCGATCTTTTAAGACGATCAGGTTAAACTTGAGGTTATTTCTATTCCCGTTGCGTTCCAGGTACGCAGCAATAATTCCTATAATTGTTTATTGCTTCGTATCCATCTAAATTGCAGGCGCCACTGAAATTTCAATATGTTTATGACCCACTTGATGCTTTTTTTAGACGACCTCTGTCGGCGAGGCGTGGCACTAACAAGGACTGTTAACAAGTTACCTTTTATCTATTTCTTCAAACGTTGCTGCTATTCCCTACTAGATTCAGTTTGTTGCACTGAATACGACATTATAGTGTGAAATGAAAGTTTTTACCTAGTTTTAAAATATTTTTATTATTATCTTTGAGAATTGCAATTTTAACCCGTTACAATGTATGCTAACCGGATATCATACTGGTTGAACACTAAGGGTCCATCGATAACAATAGACGATGCATGCTGCGGCTCTATGGTTGCCCTGCAAGAAGCTTATCTAGCTATCAGTCGTGGTACATGTGAATCGGCCATAGTAGGAGGAACCAACTTGTGTGTTGTTCCACACGCGCAATTGCACTACAATAGGTACGAGTATATTTATAGTAACTTAACTTTTAAATTTATGATATTACTGGGGAGACATTTTTTGCAAAGTAAAGTTATCGAATCTGTTTCCCTCGTGCGTGACGCAGTTTCTTTCTAGCGAAAACCTCTATACAACCCCCTTCTATCGGGTTTCCGAATTGGTCACAGCCACAAGTCACAGCACAACAACTACTTTTATAAAAGTGACAGAAGACATGCGATCTGCTGTGGAGAACTCTATTGTCACCATTCTAGTTTTAATCGACTTCAGCAACGCCTTCGATGAGTTGACCAGAGACAGATCGGCAAAGATAAAAACTAAATTAATTTCGGCTTCTATATCGACAAAGAAGTATAACAATTAAAATGTCAATTAAAATTCCAGTAAAAATTGAATGTTTTGGCCTCAGACAAACATCCTCGCGGGGCCTCAAACACTTTCATGATGGTAAACCTGTATAAATACGTGAGTCATACAGGTACCTGCACATCTATACATATTATAGAATAGATATTATGTATCTTCACGTTTTGGCACGTGTCAACATGAACTTCCACAAGCATTTTTGCAGTCAAAATTTCTTCAAAATAGTTAAATACATTTATTTCTCTAAAAAAATAAAATTCACTTGGAAGAGAAATACAAAATAAACTTAAATTAACTTAAATAGTGAGTGCACGGTATGTGACGGTAGGCTTCTAAAAAATATTGGCTTTACACAAAACACAAACAGATCCTATTACGTATCATGTTACGATGGCATTCAAAATGCTATCAGAAGTTTGGTTCTAATAGCATTTGTTTCAATCAAAACTGCGAGAAGTCCGCTAAAATGTGGAGTTTCAACTTTTTTGTAAATAGTAGGAACGATCTGGTACTTTCAATGCTGTTTAGTAATTTATTATATAGCTGCGCTCCTTCGTACATGACATTTTTCTTTCCGTAATTTGTTCTTGAAGTCAACAAGTGTATATTATCGTCACCTCCTCGCAGAGAACGTTTTTGTAGATCATGTGATTTTATTTTAAATGATATTTGTGTATGTATTTTTTTATGAATGATTTTATGAATGTAGGTACAGATTTATACATGTATTATATTTGTAAATTGGGGATAACGACATCAATCTTGTTGCTTTATAAACTGTTGCTGTTGGAGTTTGATAGTTAAACTTAAACAAAAGTTTTATTAGTTTGTTTTGTGTTGTTGGTAAAAGTGTAAGTTAGTCTTAGCAGCGCAACCCCATACCTACTTCAATTAAATAATCCAGATGAGGTTTCACTAAAGAATTGGGTACTTGCAAGAAATACAAAACATATATAAATATTGTGGTTATACAGGTTTAAGAACATCACATTAACGCAATAAAAATGAAATTCACAAAAAATATATAATTTCCACAAAGATACTGGATCTAAAACTTTCCAGAATTCAACGATTTTTTTATCATCCAATAGTAATTTAAACTATACTATCAAATTCTTTACATTTTAATGACTAACAAATGAATGACAACTATGTACTTAAACGCAGTTTTTCACAACAACAACAATATGTGTGTTTTAGTACAACTTTACGGGCCGCGTTGATCATGTGACGTCACGCGTTAAGCCTAATTAGTATGGGGCGTTTTAGCGCTCACTAGATCCGCCTGACTTTGGCTCTCATTTTTTACATTTTTTGCATTCGATTTCTAGTTTTTTCGATATAGACATTTGATTTGCATGAGAAAACGAATTGATTAGCATCATAAAAAAAATTGAGTCAACATCCCAATTGTAGATTATGTAATTAATGAAATATATCGTTTACGTCAGCGAAATAGTATTGTTATTTCGCTGGTCTACATAAAATATTTAAAATTAGTACATACATAACCTTTATGGCTATAATTTATTACAGATGTATAAAAATATCACCTGATGGTAAAACGAGGGCGTTTGATGAAAACGCCGATGGTTGTGCTAAATCAGAAGCTATCAGTGTGCTGTTTCTCCAGAAGGCAAAGAATGCTCTGAGGTATGACGACAATATAACATCATCTACCGATTTTAGATAACTTAATTAAGTCGTTCTAAAGTCCCGAGGCATTGTTAGTTCGGTACATTATTGGTTATATTGCAAATGTGTATCATCTACTACTTTTACCTAAGGTAAACGCTGGTAATGTCGACAGTGTCCCAATACTCGTCAGATTGTAAAAAAGGCCAGTTACTTATTTCAAACGAGAGCTTAATAAAAGCTTCTTATAGCAATATATTTAAGGTAATATACTTCATAATTAAAATGGCACCATTTAGTTAAATCTATAATGGTACCGGAGAAAGGAGCTATCAAAGTTAGCGATTTTGAAACTTGTGTTTTTTGGGAAGTTTAGTCATTGAAAGTGTAGTCCTGCGCACCACTTTTGATTCCAAGTTTCACAGGACCAGAAGGTCGTTTTGGTCAGTGTGATATTTTAGTGAAACGCTCAAGTTAATTTTCTAACGACATAACCTATAAAATTGCGCTATTTTATTATTAGCTTCTTATTTATGCAAACATATGATCATGAGTATTCATGGATATGTTTTGGCTATGTGTAATAAGATAATTAATTAACTATAGCCAAACCTTCCCCATGAACATTTATCATATGTTTTATAAATATCTTACCAACAGAGTACTTTTAAGACGAAGATGAACTAAGAAGATACCACCAGCTGCGAGGGCAGCGTGGTTTTTATGTTGGACTCCGGCTAATGAGGCTGACCTACCAACTAAAAAAACCATTTTCCTCCTCAGCACCATAATACCAGGTTGCGGGACCTTGTTAATACGTACTCCATGTACGCCATCGCCTTATCCACTTACTTAAGGGGCGCGCGGGAAAACGCATGCGCCACCTCGAGGCCCAAAAGCTGAGGGTGGGTTCCCTCGTGTCCACCCTCTGGGCCTCAGGAGCCGAAGAAGGAGTAGAGACCACTTCTCCGACCACACCCCGCATGCGCCTGTCCGTTCTCACGTGCAAACGGCGGGGGGCCACCCCACCAGCCGCAGCTGCTACTGGCCGCCAGCCCCCCCCTCCTCGCTTGCACGGCAGGCGGTGAGGTGTCGCCCCTCCAACCCAACCGGGGCCACCAAACCCCGGCCTCCCTGCAGGGCCGGCAACACCACTAGCGCAGCCCTGGTGGTTGTTGTCAGATATCCAGGGTGCACCACGTGACCCTACCCTTACTCATGGCCCAGGGGGGGTGCAAGTTAATATTATGGAGGATGAGAAAAATATGAATGTTAGGTATAGTTAAGAGCATGAAGCTTTACACTTGTAGCGCGAGACTTTGCCACTATGGCGATTGTAATAAGAATGGTTCCAACTTCAATGTGTAAAGCTTTACGAGCTCTTGTCTCTTGACAGCTCGATAAATAAAACTTAATAAGTTATTGTATTATTATTTATTATTAAAAACTGAAGAAAAAAAAAATTATTTTAATTTACTAATTGATTTTAATTTACAATTGCAATTGAGGTTAATTAAAACATAACCTTCGAGGATTTTTGTTAATTTTTCGACCACTTTTTTATGAAAATCATGTAAGTTTTCATTTATAAGTTTTCTGTGTACACTCATCATGGCCCCATAGCCCTTCTTAGCCATGTTTTTAATCTCCTGAGGCAGCTACACGATCGCTCTGCTGTACAGGTTGTGCACGGTAGAGCGATCAAAATTTTCAACGCTTTTCCCGTTTCGGGAAAGAAGGTTTTTGCTTCTTTTAGGGCATTAACAACTGTTAGACTTGTTGGGTTAGGCGTATCGTGCCACAATTGCTGCCAAAGTTCGATTTCATTCTTTATGTTCGGTAAATCATAAAATTGAGCGATAGTTTCGCATGTTTCTTTGAGATTTTCAGTTGACATTGTTTGCATTTGGATAATGCGAATGATGGAGTGTTTTCTTCAGCAAAACGTACTTCAAGGGAGGTAATAAATTATTACCTATTTGACGTGCGGGATTTATCGGCAAAGTAAGGCAATTGCACGGCCTTAGGACTTTGGTTGCTTTGCAGTTGGCTACATTTTTTTAATCTCAAGGGAGGTGCAGCTGGCCCTCTCTGGCGACGCCCTTGACCCTACTTTACAACTAATAAGTAAAAGCGACACGTCGCGTCGTAGGTACTAAAATAGAATTTATTATATTTCAGGGCCTACGCCGAAGTAGTCCATGTCAAAAACGAGTTTACGTCAATGCTAAAAGGAGAAACCGGTATGATATTTGGGTTCGTCCGCAATCCTGATATTACTGCAGAATTTATGAAAAAGTTTTATTCGGAAGCTGGAGTTTCACCGCAGGAAGTCGAATATGTTGAAGCTTGTGGCTCAGGTATACAACATACACCATATATAACCTTTTCTTATTTTAGATAGGCTAGCGTTTAACCATTATCTCATCTGAATACCTATTCGACTAATATATCTAGGCTTAAATTTTAAATATAATCAGTTTTATTTATAAACACGTGTTAAGTTTCAATCAATTGCTATGTAATTATTAGTAATGCGTTAATAGCTGTCAAAGTAATATGTATGCGACTTAATTATCTATTCTTAATTAAGTAACAGCTATAATGTTTTTAAGTAAATAAATAAGCTATTCTGAATGATTTTTTATACAAGAGTTACCTACTAAGTAAGTTTAGAGGTGGTTAAGCATTATTACTTCACGAGATTTTTTCAACGCAACTGAGGATTTTGAATATTGGAAACAGTATTAAAAATAACTATTGCATGTATTAGGATTAAGAAGGGGAAGCCATCTTCTCGAAATGTTGTATGGGCACCTAAAAAGTCGTTAACTTATCCCGGACCCATATGAAGAAATAATTTTGAATATGGACAAGCTAACGTTGAGAAACGAAGTCGTCTGTTTCAGCAGATACCTTGACATCAGCTTAGATCAGTTGCGGGTGTACTGTAGCGCCAATCGTAAATTAAAAACAAGAAGCCCAAGGAAAACAAGAAGAGTCACATGAACGATCTCGTGACGGAGCCTACAGCTTCGCAGAAGGAACGGTGTGACAAGGATGGCTTCACCAAGGTGGAAAGTAGGCGAAAAAAGGAAGCCTGTTTCTCGAAACCAGTGCGGTACAGCACCGACCCGACCCAACCACCTGCTGCGTCCTGCAACACCTACGACGCAGCTGTACGTGTCGCGCCTGCATCACATCATTACGACTGAAGAGGTGGTGGAATATATGCTCCTGAAAACCAAACTGACACTGAGGGTTGTGCAGTTGGAGTCCCGCTACAATACGAATTTGAATTCTTTTGTGGTGAGAGTTCCAACTAGCCATCTAACGACCTTCAATAGTGTGCAGTTTTGGCCGAAGGGTGTCGTGTTCCGGCGCTTCAGAGGTCGGCTACCGGACACCGAGTTACGTAGCACGTCGCTGACTAAACGTGTCAATTAGCTATAAGTATTATATTTTGTATGTATGTTAGTCTATAAGGTTATTCTATGGGCTTAACTTCGATGTACTGTTGCCTGAAATAAATGTATTATTATTATTATATTAAAATAAAAGTTAAGTTAAATTTGTTAAATAACTAATAAGTATCAATTTGACATAAATCTTACAGCCACGCCAGAAGCTGACAAGGCAGAACTGCAAGCTATTGAGAAAGTGTTCTGTGGCAGCCGACCCGATCCAGTCCTTGTTGGAAGTGTTATATCCAATGTTGGCTTCACTGATTCCGCATCAGGAGTCACTGCCATTACAAAGGTAAGAGCCATCTCATATTTTGTTGTTTATTAAATAAACCAGTTGTAGATATCATTCACGTGGGGATTCTTGAACGATGATATTATAAGGTTTAAATAGGTTTTTTATAGTATATTGGATAACGAGACGAGCGGGTCGTTCGCCTGATGGCACGCGATAATGCAGGCCTAAAACTATTGCAGTGCTACCTACTCAGAAGTTAGAAAGGCGCTGCATTGCGCTCGTTGTCCTGAGACATAAAGTGCCTATTCTATTATTAATTTGTCTAGAAATGTCTGTAAAATTATAGCTCTAAATCCTGCAGATAGGCATACAAACAACAGGTTTATTCTGTCAAAGATTATGAATTGTCAAAGATCTCTTCTACTCTACTAACTGCTACTAACTTTTAGTGGGAGGACTAACTCTTCTACGAGTGTCCGTCTGGGTTAGTAGGCCACAGCTTTGCTCGTGATGTCTGCCGCCAAGCAGTAATGTGCAAGCATTACTGTGTTCCGGTTTGATGAGCAAAGTAACCAGTGAAATTACCGGGCTTATGAGACTTAATACCTAATGTCTCAGGGTAACGAGCGCACTGCAGTGCCGCGCAGGCCTTTGTGTTTCAAAGTCCTGAGTGGCACTGCAATTGTTATGGGCCGGTGTTATGCTTACCATCACGCAAACGACCAGCTCGTCTTGTGACCAATAACATAAAAAAAAAACTCGTATTAAATATGTCTTCAACTCGTGAAACGTTGACGTTTAAATTTGGCAGATGTATCCTATTCAACATTAAACTTTATCTTTTTACTATGGCTATTGGCTATACGTCACCAATATATGTGCTTTGAGCTTGAATACGATACAACCCACAATGTTAATAAATAAATAATTGTTAGCACGATAGGTAGCAGACTCGTTACATAACTTTTTAAACATTTTTGACATTCGACGTTATTCTACGTTACGTCTATTGACGTTAAGTACCTGTAAGTACTTCAGAAAAAGGGGATACATCAAAATATAGGTATAGAAAATTAACGTTCCGTTAGCTTAGCTAAACTGTGTTGAGGCATGTGCAATTGTGCAGCAACACATTAAAGCACTACTGTATTAGTAAATGTAAAAAGTGAAAGTGCCAACCTTAGGGTCTTAGAGCTGTACCATTCTCCAGCCCCGGTCAGTTAAAAGTTAAGACACCCTTTAGCACCAGGGATTTGTTAGTCATTCACTAACGGCCCCCTCGGTTTGTTAATTAGATTATCATTATTAATTACAGGTTTTACTAGGGTACCATAATGGATTGATGGCTAGCAATCTTCACTGCACAACTCCAAGGCAGGACATAGTAGCGATACGAGAAGGACGCTTACGAGTAATGACGGAGCATCAACCGTTCCGCGGGTCATACGCTGCTGTTAACTGCTTGTCTCTCACTGGGGTCAATTCACATATGCTGTTGCGCGGGTTTTCTAAGCCAAAGGTATTAATAATTTTTTTTTTTTTTTTTTTTTTTAATCTTTATTAATTTTAAAGGGGTTTTATCACAAATTGATAATGTCACCCCCGTGAGTTAATCAGCTTATTTTAGCAACTAAATTCTTAACCAACTTAAAAAAACTTAACACATTAAAAAAACAAAATTAAAAATTACAATACACATACATACATTCTTAATAACCTCCTGGCATCCTCAGATAGTGGGGAAGCCAGCAGGCTATTGATTATGCCTACATTACTATTATTAAAAACAATTAATAATTTAAGTTATATTTTTAAACTGTTAATTGAACAATGTAACAACGTCGACCTGCGTCGTGTCTATTTAGAAAGAGCAAGCTATTTGATTGTGTAACAGCGAGAAATTTTAAAAGGATTTATGCCAGTTTCGGAATTTACCTCAAAAAAACATACAATTTCATGTACCACATCGATTTTATGACCAGAGTGGTCTTACGGGTTGATAACAGCGTCTTCGTTTCTAACTCCAGCCAGCGGTCGCTAGCCTTCACCTGGAAATAAATTGTCTAGAGTTTTCGCTAGTTTTCGTTTTGAAACGAATATTTAGGGTACAAGTTGTTCGAAAACTATGTTTTGTCTTGTTGTTCTTTGAGATGGTCGTTTTCTGATGGTAAGCAAAATGCTGGCCAATAACCACTGCCACTCAGAGCTTTGAAACACAAAGGCTTGCACTGCACTGTATGTGCGCTCGTTACCCTGAGATATTAGGTAAGTCTCATAACTCCAGTAATTTCACTGGAGTTAGACACTACTTAAATCAAGATTTGCGGTTATTAATATTAAAGTAAAGTATAATAGTAAAGTATTAATATTAATAGTGTGTGGGGTGTTCATAAACGAATTTAATTGAGAGGAACTTAGAATATTTTTTTTAGGACAAATCCCGATACTGTACTTCGATTCCAAGATTAGTGGCCCTATCAGCGAGAAAAGAAGATTATTTAAATTATATATTTAATGATTTGAAGTCGCGTCCTATTGACGATGAAGAACTAGCCCTTCTACACAACATACACTCTACAAATATTGCCGGACACTTAGGAAGAGGATATATTATTTTGGGTAAGTTATGGATATACCTAATCCAAAATGCGATGGTGGCGACTTTATCCATTAATTGTTGACATATTTCGATTTTATGGGAACAGATACTGACGAAACGCAGAAAACAGTATGTTTGTCCGAAAATATGGAACACTCCGATGAAACGCACCGTCCGCTGTGGTTCGTGTACAGCGGGATGGGCTCGCAGTGGGCCGGCATGGGCGCGCAACTCATGCGCATACCCATCTTTGCAGCCGCCATTGAACGGTAATGGATATAGAATGCAGAACTTTACTATTGTGTGTGAATAGATACGAAAAGCAATTTATTTTAACATTACAAAATACAAAATCCTTAATATAACAGTTTTACCTCTTGCAGCTGTCAAAAAATTTTAGCACCCCATGGAATTGATTTAATGTACATTGTTACATCACTGGATAAAACCATATTTGATAATGTCGAAAACTCTTTTATTGGAATCGCCGCTATCCAAATAGGGCTCACAGACATTCTAACAGCTTTGGGGTTGTGTCCTGATAAAATTATAGGTGAGAAAATAAAATTTATGGTCACTTTTAAGGTCACTTACATAGATGTTGATTTCTTAAAGTTATTCTTGAAACATGGCATAAATTTAGTAGCATACGTTTAGTTTTACCAGACATATTTTAGATATCTCCATAGATTAGCGTTGAATACTCTATCAATAACACCTTCAAGTGTCTTCTTTTGAAGTTGCTATGGATCCTACCACCACTACTGACCTTCTACCACATCTCTGTGGTAGAAGGTAGTAACCACGTAAAACTTTCGAGTGAGAATATTTTGTCACTAACGATAAAATATAGTGCTTGTCATTATATGTTTACTAAACTAATCAGTAAACTTGATCGCGTCAGAAAAGTCATTAGATTTGAAATGGTCACAGAATAATATGGTTTTCAATAATATATGAAGCGTTTTTTTTTATGTTTTTCGTCACGAGACGAGCTGGTCGTTTGCCTGATGGTAAGCATAACGCCGGCCCATAACAATTGCAGTGCCACTCAGAACTTTCACAAACAAAGGCCTGTGCGGCACTGCAGTGCGCTCGTTACCCTGAGACATTAGGTATTAAGTCTCATAAGCCCAGTAATTTCACTGGCTACTCTGCTCATCAAACCGGAACACAGTAATGCTTGCACACTACTGCTTGGCGGCAGAATTCACGAGCAAAGCGGTGGTAACAACCCAGACGGACACTCGCAGAAGAGTTAGTCCTCCCACTAACAAAATTACATTGATTAAAATTATTATTCCTTGGCAGGTCACAGTGTCGGTGAACTTGGATGTGCTTATGCTGATGGCTGTCTGACAGCAGAGGAATTGATTCTTTCAGCCTACAGCCGCGGGAAGGCATCAAATGAGGCTCCTGTAATACAAGGATCTATGGCAGCGGTTGGTTTAGGATATAAACAGGTACAAACAAACTAAAACATTATTTTGAGCTCATAAAATACAATATAATAACTGTACCCTAGCTGTATTAGGTCAGATCTGAAATTTCACCCTAAACCTGCACCATATTCAGAAGAAGATCAACGACATAGTAATATTCATTGATATTTGAATAGCTGAAGTGTACGTACTAAGGTGTTGTTTGACTCATAAGACCTGCACTGACCATCTGAAGTTTCTTAGTGTCTGAATGGATAGTAAACGACCATTCAGCCATTTACTAAACGACCACATAGGCAATTTTTTAACATGGAAAAATGCACGGTTACTTTGGGAATCTCCGTGAGGACGATATCACTGTCAGCAGTGAGTAAGTCATATTACAGGAATTAAACTTGAGATATTTTAATTTCAGCTTATAAAACTATGTCCTCCTAGTATCGAGATTGCGTGTCACAATGGCCCTGAATCCAGCACCATCTCTGGTCCTAAGCGAGACATCAATGAATTTGTGGCTTCGCTGATATCCAATGGAGTATTCGCAAAAGAAGTACCCTGCGGGGAAATTGCGTATCATTCTCGTTACATAGCTGACGCTGGTATGTGCTGGTATTGTTAAATTTAAATAGATTCACCAGTGTGGTACTTTGTGTATTTTTTATTTATATTTAGATGTATAACTTAACGTCGTCGCTTAACATCAGGTGAGACAGCGGTCAAACGAAAGCCCATTTAAAATAAAAAATAAAAAAATATAGTATATAAGTAGTGATTGATTATCTGCCCTAATTATTATAATGGGAGATGTATTATTTCATTCCATATGATCCCAGCTGTATTCCATACGATAGTATAAAGATTAAATTATGGACCACAAAGCTTCAGCTTGACCAACTAGTAATAAGTGAATTCAAAAGTGCTTATCAAAATAATACTAAAAGAGAGTGAATGCCGTTAAAGGAAGGCACAATGCCAAGCAATGAGCAAGAGTATTCAGATCAAAATTGTCTGTCTTCGCAAGATCGTAGAGAAATACTGTCTTTAGGTATAATCCTTTTAAAGTCAAATAAGGTTCAAAATAGCGATGCGTTTGCTTTTAGTTGAACGTTATTTCGTGTTGCTTGTTGTTGAGAATTGAGTATCTAGGGTGTATTTTTTTATTGTTTATCGATCATTAAAAAGTTAAGAGGTATGTACCTTAATCATCGTAGCTATAACAGGAAAACGTTCTTAAAAGAACGAATGTAGCTTTTGAAGATTTTTTGATCTGCATTCACAAATATTGGAAAGTAAAAACGAAGAGTCAGCAAGAATATGGGCAGTTTACACAAAACCTTTTGTTTGATGCTAATCGATCCTGTCTCTTATTAGGGCCAGGGATCAAAACACTCTACGGGACCATAACTGAGGTTTAAGGACAAAAAATGTCAGTAATCGCAAAGAATGTGCCCAATTGACGTAGAGTGATTACCTACTTCATCTGTGTTCCATTTCGTAGGAGACGACGATTCTCAAGTTTTTTGCCTTTTTGTCCGAATCTAAAACCTTTATAAGATAAGAAGACCTTTTATTTGTAGAATGGCAGCTATATAGTTAGCTACTGGATAGGTGTGATAGGTATACGAGTACTGTGAGTGGAAAGTATTTTGAATGTAAAAACACAGTTATTTAACTTAATTACGAAGATTAATTAAATAAAACATATAGGTATTCAAGGACAATAAATTATAAATACACGTAATCGATGAGTGCGTAGGTAATAAGTTTTTAATTTTTTATTGAAGTGCAGGATATACGTAGTCCAGGAAAATGAAGGCTCACATTAAATAGTATTAATATGCTCGGCTGATACACTACAGACTTCAATTTTCAGGTCCTATTTTACTGCGTCTTCTGTCTGAAATAATTCAAGAGCCGAAACCTCGCAGCGAGCGATGGCTCTCTACCTCAGTGCCGCAGGACAGATGGGATGAGCCAGTAGCCAAATACTGCTCGGCGGAATATCTCATCAATAACCTATTGGTAATAAAACATTGCTTTCTCTTTTCTTTCTCATCTTTCATTTTTCAGTCTGTAACAAATATTTTGCTCGGTATGTCTATCAACACCACGCGAATTTCAAGTTTGGATTGTAATATAATAATGTGGTATCAATGAGCTGATCTAATGATGGAACCAGGAGGTGGATAATGAAACTTTTCAGTGGCTACGTGTGAATCTGTATAGATTGCACTTGGTATCGAGGGTCTGATGACTCCTGGCTCACAAGAGAAAGTTTTTATAGATTTTATAGTTTTTACAAGCTTTTTTTCTCTTGAAATTTTTGTATGTACGTTTGTTTGTTTTCGTCAAATCTTGAAGGATAAATTTGAACCACTTTCCGGTGTTCGATTGAGCTGAAATTTTACATAAATAAGTATGTAAATCGGATGACAATGCAATATAATGATATTACAGAGCTGGTCTGATGATAAAGCCGGAAGGTGGCCTTAGGAACTCTGTGACGATACGAGTACGACTTAACCCCATCGAGTTTAGGATTTTTTGATTCGTCTTTACAAGTACTCTGATCCTAGTATCTGATTCAGGTTCCTGATGATGGAGTCGGCAGGTGGACACGAGATTACAGTACCAATTACGTATTTTATAAAAGCATGTCTGGAAAAATATGTTTTACCACAAAAACTTGTTTTAAACTAGTATAACTAACTTTAATTATTATTTAAAGAAAAGATAAATGACACATTATTTAATAACTCCCGATTCACTTTACCACGAAAATCCAATGATACTGGATTATAAAAGCTTAATCCATAAATCTAATCCAATACCGTCCTGAATATGATCGCTGGTAGGCTTGACTGCCCTTATATCCGACATTGTAGCGGCAGACATGTCGCTTACACTGTTGGTTAGATTTAGTTTTACCGTCTTGTCTTGTTTGTATCTTGTTTGTTGTGTATTTGTGTCCATTTGTCATATTATGTCTGTGTATATGGGTTTTGCCTGAATTAAATGTATTTTATTTATTTATTTTATTTATTTATTTATAAAACTGAAATTTGTCGAGTAGGTACTTTGTAGGTAGTACCTGTAATAGATGTCAGCTAAGAACGGATTTTGCGACAGGGTCTTAATAAGACGGTCGAAGGTCTATGGTAAGTCTTTATGAAAGTCCCGTGTGAAGACGGGGCGGGTCGCTAGTAATAAATAAAATCAAACTGTAGTATTTTTTGTATTGTCCTTTCATTCAGGGTTCAGTGTATTTTGAGGAGACTAGCAGATTGATCCCAAGCAACGCAGTTCTTATTGAAATAGCTCCACACGGTCTGCTGCAAGCAATCCTGAAGCGCTCACTGCCAGGATCCTGTACAAATATACCACTCATTCAACGGGGACATAAAGACAACACGCTATTCTTTCTTAATGCTATTGGCAAGTAAGTAACAGGGTGAATGTCTTATTGCACATACAACGTGTAAAAATCTTTACATACTCATACCACTCCTCTAGGATTCCCTGTGTTGCAGGTGGTATGGACATTGTTTGCACACCTAAGCACAACACAAACATCATCATTATCATCATCAGCCGGAAGACGTCCACTGCTGAACATAGGCCTCCCCCATAGAACGCCACTTGGATCGACTACTCGCCTCTTGCATCCAACGCGCAAAGGTTCCCCGCGGTTTTGACGAGGTCATCCGTTCACCTAGTGGGGGGCCGTCCTACACTTCGGCTTCCGGTTCGTGGTCGCCACTCGAGAACCTTTCTTCCCCATCGGTTATCGGTTCTGCGAGCGATTCAAATTCAAAATTCAAATTCAAAAGTCTTTATTCAAATAGGCCCCAAAGGAGCACTTATGAAAGTTAAAATGACTCTAACAGCGGGCCTCTGCAGCATTCATCTACCCGAATCACAGACTAAAACTAATGCTGTCTTTATCAGAACATAATAAATGACAAAGACACCAACAGACCCAATCCGTGCTCAAAGTCAACGAACCTTCCAGAAACCCACCGTGCCCGTTCCAAATTGATTTAGGCCGAGCAAGAAGAAGGGCAAGAAACTCGTCACGGCATTCTTTTTAAAAAACCAGGATCAATCTGAACGTATATCTTAATATCCTTTCATATAAAAAACATATTTTCAAAATCGGTTTATAAATGGCGGAGATCTGTGTGATCATTGAATTGAGAACCTTCTCCTTTTTTGGATATCGGTTAAAAATTTCATGTTCACCACTCAAAGTGTGCTTCAGTCCGGGTTTGAACCCGGGACACTGACTTAACAATACCAATTTAACCATGAAGTCGTCATGTTATTTCATCGTTTTTAGTTTTATACACACTATCACAATATCCTATTAAGTATATATTATTTTTCATTACGTATAGAATAACCTACTAAAACACATTGCATTCGTATATCACTCTTTAAGAGCCTACTAGTCCATGGAGTGAAATAATCGGTGGGCGCGGCTAAAATGCATGCTATTTCGTCTAACATTCGTGGGACAAGGTAAGACTCTGCAGCGATGAGTAGTATGAGGCTAATGCTCGCACATATACAATTACACACTCTCGTAAAGTCGCGACGAAAACCGAAAAGTCGAAAACCGGCGCGCAAAAATGTACGAATTGGCTTCTGGTGCTTGGGGTTTTACGACAAAACTACTGAATGTATTTAGTCAAACCAAAGTTATTTGAAATGTCAATAAACTAAAGCTTGTTCATATGTTCATTATTTTGGAGTTTTCGTAATCCTTTTGTAATTTATTTACGTCCAAACTTGCGTTAAAATACGTGCTAAAATACAGATGTTTGAAGGCTCATTACTTTTAAGCCACTTATTTTTTTTCTGTATAATTAGCAGGCTGACCTAGATAACGAAGAGATAAATCGATATTATTCTTAATTTTTGACTTAAAATGTCAAGTAGTGGAGTAATCACCCAAGTACGGTTGTATGGAGAAATGAACGACTAGTTCGTCCTTAATACATTCATTCAATACACAAGAAAAAAAATGATACAAAACGCACATGTGCCTTTTTTATACTTACTATTAGATAGCGAGACGAACTGGTCGTTTGCTTGACAGTAAGCACAACACCGGTTGCACACATTGCAGTGCCACTCAGAATTTTGAAACACAAAGGCCTGCAGGGCCTGTTGTAGTGCGCTCGTTACTCTGAGACATTAGGCATTAAGTCTCATAAGCCCAGTAATTTCACCGACTACTTTGCTTATCAAACCGGAATACAGTCATTCTTGCACATTACTGCTTGGTGGCAGACTACACGAGTATAGCGGTGGTACCTAGACGGACACTCGCAATAGAATCCTACCACCTGGTAGGTAGTAATACTAACTTATCTGGTAACTTGGTAACGTTAAAATATCTTTACAAATTGTTTAAGGTTGTACGTGGAAGGGTATAGTCCTCAACTGCAAGCTCTCTATCCAAAAGTAGAATTCCCTGTTTCTACTGGAACTCCTCATCTTGCACATTTCGTCAAGTGGAACCATGCAGATACTTGGTAAATAACCAACAATATCATGCATTGATTGAATTTTAAATGTACAGTCATAGTAAGAAAAGGTTCGTCACCTTTTTGTTTGCGCATTAGTTGTTTTGTGTTAAGACACCTTACTTAAACCTATTTGTCTAATGTATGTCAGTATCTCGTTATTGTGACAACTATTCCGTTATAATAAGATTTATGGATAAAGAGAAAATTAATGCTGACTGACTTTTATAGTTAAAATATAACAAATTAGATTTATTTTTGCTAATAGCCGGGCCATTAAGAAGGGTTGATGTAAACTAGACATTGTTGGTCAAAGGTTAATGCTATTTTAACATTTGTTATCACAGCATTAAATACTAGTCCTACTGTAACTATCCTACTTATATTATAAATGCGAAAGTGTGTTTGTTGGTTTGTTGATTTGTTGGTTTGTTGGTTTGTCCTTCTTTCACGCAGTAACGAAGCAACGGATCGACGTGATTTTTGGCTTAGATATAGTTTATGGACTGAAGAGTATCATAGGCTACTTTTTATCCCGGAAAATGCACGGGAAATGGGTACGTGGGTGAAAACCGCGGGCAAAAGCTAGTATTCTATAAAGTAGTCTGCTAACTGCCGTAATATCAAAAGTTACTAGTCATTACGTGATAAAGGAAAGAATTTGAAAACTGACGAAGCTCTTATTACCAGGACTGTACTTACGAGTATAGTATGTAAGTCAAATTCTTTTACTTAAAGTAGTGTCTTAAATAAACCTTAACATTTTTAGGTTTGTTACAGCACATAACACTATGATATCTAAAATAGCTTCTTCTTGTAAGTTTTTGATCAGTACTCACGACGAAGAACATAACTACTTAGATGGGAACGTTATTCAAGGTAATCATCTAATCAATAATCAGAATCATTATGCTATCCTAATATTATACAGGGTGAAATTGAATTGGTATGTTATCCCGGAAGGGGGTGGTTAGGACCACGATTGTCCACAAGTTGTGAGAACCTCCCTTGGAAATGCGTCATTCCCTGTTTCCATTAAAAAAACCACTTCAAACGTGAAATGCGCGGCATTTGCTGGAATAGTTTCTTCCCCTCCTCATCATCAATTAACAAAATCGATATAATTCAAGTGAATCAGCTGATCTAGGGCTGCCCAGAAATTGTGTAGTAGAATTTTGACGTAAACTTTAAATGCCATTTTTTCAATGAAAAATTCCGAATGTCAAAAACTCGTACAACAAATGTTGTTGACCTCCACGAGTACATTGACCCCTTTCGGGATAACATACCAATTCAAAGTCAGGCTGTATATCATAAAAATCAATAATATTAGGTATTTATTTAATTTATGTATTTAGTATAGATTTATGTAAGTTATAATAATAAGATATGTAAATAAACTAAGTAATTATAAGATATGTATAACTAAAAATTACTTACAGGAAAAAAATTGTACCCGTTTGCTGGTGCACTAGTGGCTGTGTGGGATACCTTAGCGATGACTTTAGGATTATCAAAAAAAAGCATTTCAGTGCGTTTCCATGACGTACATTTATATTCTCAGCCAATATTGCATAGCCAGAAGCAACTCAAGCTCAATGTGTCTCTACATAGAGGAAATGGGCAGTTCGAGGTAAGGAGGTGATAGTTACTAGGTTATAGGACTAACACTTCTGCGAGTGTCCGTCTCAGTTATTACCACCGCGTTGCTCGTAAAGTCAGTAACGTGAAGGCTTTAATGTGTTTACCGCATAACAAGAAAACGTGTTACCTACGGGATGTTATGGCATAACATTTGTTGTTTGTTTTCTTTTTTTTTATATGTTTGCATAAGGTTGGAAGGTGGCAGCGGAACTAAAAAAAACAAAATGGCTGGTTGGATCACTAGGTATGCCAAAACGTTAACATTCGACATGGCTAAAGTTTAATTTGTTTTAGTAGAACCATGAGGTTATATTATCGGCAATTATCGTCAAGTTAAATATTAGTAACTATATGACAGAATAAGTAATAGCACAAGCTTTATTGAAATTAAATATGACATAGTTAATAGCTTAAATTAATGTATTATCTTTATGTACAAACAAGCTACTAAGGGCAGAGTTCACCAGCCACTTTGACTTGAAGTTTAGCTCATGAACCGCAGTTCAATTATTTGGAAGGTGAATTTTGATTTCTGCTGTCAAAACTAGCTCTTGAACTGCCGATCACGTGCACAACGTTCATTTCATATTTGGCGAATTGCGACCCTATTGAGGAAACAAATGTTTTTAAATTATTAATTTTTCAACAGGTTTTAGAAGGGAAATCTAAAGTTGCTACAGGATATATTGTTATGTACTACAAGTCAGCTAATAATTATGAAGACAAAGAATGCGAGAACTTTGTTGTTAGTTCCGATGGAATATATCAACACTTCAGGAACCTCGGCTATTCATACAAGTAAGTAATTTGCTTGTCCTTATTTATATAAGTAATTTAATGTCAATCCATTTGTTTTCTCATTAGAATTAAATGTCTATATCGAAAAAACTAGAAATCGAACGATAGAAACGTCAAAAATGAGAGTCAAAGTCGGGCGTATCTACTGAGAGCTAAAACGCCATACAATTTTGATATCTGACGTCACTTGTTCAACGCGGGCAGTAAAGTTGTACTAAAAACATGCATTTTGTTGATTTGGACATGAAAGACTGCGTTTATGTTGTTATATTTTTTTTATTCATTGCAATGTAAAGAATCTGATGGTATGGCTTAAATAACTATTAGATGATAAAAATAATCGTTGAGTTCGGGAAATTTTTAGATGCAGTATCTTTGTGGAAATTAATTATTTTTTATGAATATCATTTTTATTGTGTTAATGTGATGTTCTACGTTAAGATGTTTTGAAATTTGTTTTTGTAAGGCACTCTATTATCGATACCTATTGAAGCCGATACTGTATTGTTTTACTGTTTTCTCTGTCTGTCTGTACCGCGCATCACGCCAAATTAACTAAATTGATTCTAATGAAACTTGGCATGATTTGAGTTCATACTACGAGGTAGGTCATAGGATACTTTTTATCCCGAAGTTAGTCACGCTTCCCTTGGGAGAGGGGATGAAAGTCAAAATAGGAACATGGTTTTAACTCATTAACGCGTCGTCCGATTTCATTCATCCTTTTTTTGTTAGAAAGGAGGTATTTTTAAGATTGTCCCGCACATATTTCAAGGTCATCGGTTGAACCCCTGAGGGGGTTAATCAGACGGGTTTCTTGGTTCGATTCACTCAAAACTCGGTACAAATAAACTTTCAAATAAATATTAAAAAATGTATTTTTTTAAAACTACCTCTAGGAGTGCGCAGCAAATTTCTAAAATTTTATATGGAATATTTTATTGGTTCGATTCTCTCAAAACTTGGTACGAATACACTTTAAAATAAATAATAAAACATGTATATTTTATTTTTTCAAAACTACCCCGAGGGGGTGTGCACTGTGCAATACTTTGTACATTATAGGTCATAATAAGACTTCGTTCTTTTTAGGAAGCAGTTCCGAAGTATCCACTCCACAGATGAATCTCTATCAATTGCTCAGGTTCTATGGAATAATAATTGGGTGACAATGATTGACGGATTACTCCAGCTGAATACTTTGAAAAATAATCATGACGGAATTTCCCAGCTCAATCAGATCAGAGAACTTAACATTGATGTTAAAAAACATTTAGAAAGATTACAAAAAAAAACATTGGATGGCCAAATAGTTATACAAGCTGAAGTAGACGACGTTTTTGATTGCACGAGGTAGCCTATGACTGCTATATTTAATTGCAATGCATGTGAAAGCTAAATCTTACTCATAAACTCATACTTAGTGTAATAATGTTTCAAATGTGAACGTTTTCAGATGTGGAGGTGTTTTGCTACAAAACCTAAAATTCCGCAACTTGCAAACTACAACTCAAGATATATTTAAGATGGTAAAAATGTCTGATAGTAACTCCAATGTAAGAAGATTTAATTTTCATGTTCTCTTCAGAGGCCTTTAATTTATTTGCAAAGACGTTGAAGTATGTAACTGATATTTTCTTTTTTAGGATAATACAGCTAAAATCTCGAAAAATTTTACAACAGGCAAAAAATATGCGCTGCAAATTGGTACTGTTGGTAATTTAGATACTTTAAGCTGGGAGGAAGTGCCAAGCCGCCCTGAAACTGGTGTTACAGTCTTGGTAAAGTGTTAACACAATATTTGTAACCGTTCATGTTCATTTGATGGAAAATGTTTTTTGTTAAATGATCTTTTTAAATTCACAGGTTGAATATGTTGGAATCAATATGTTAGACGTAAAAAGAGCAACAGGAATTATACACTATGATAATAGTCAAAAATATTATGGAATGGACTTTAGCGGGCTAACAGAGGAGTAAGTCTTTATTATTAATTTTGTAAGGTTGTTTTTTTCTAGAGCATTTAGTCAAGATAGTAATATGTAGTTCGCATGGCAGTTACCTATATGTTTAGAGTATATACTTCATCCTATAGGATATAATTACGCATGATTTATGACATGCGAATCATATTGTAGCCATTTATCGATTTGATACATGTTAAACACCTTAGAAATACTATAAAGCTCCCAATAGGTTTTTTTTTCTTTTTCCTTATTGTCTATGCTTCAGAATATTTTCGTCATATTATGAAGAAGATAAAACCTTCTTTTCTATGACAGTAATGAACGAGTGATGGGCCTGGTGAGAAATTGTGCAGCCAGTACTACAGTAACTGCGCAGCCTGAGCTGTTGTGGCCAGTTCCAGCTCACTGGACTCTAGAAGAAGCCGCCACTGTACCCCTTGCTTATCTACAAGCTTTCTACTACCTCGTAAGTATCGAACTAAGAATTAAACGAACGAAGACGTTGATAAAAAACTATATTTTAACCTTTCTCTTTATCATTAATAATAATTATGTACTTGTCTAAGTTACTTACTTCTTCATCACCATGATTGTCATCTGGACGACTTGTCTTGACTTAAGAGCTTTATAAAACTATATTTTAACCTTTCTCTTTATCAATAATAATAATTATGTACTTGTATAAGTTACTTACTTCTTCATCATCATGATTGTCATCTGGAAGACTTGTCTTGACTTAAGAGCTTTATAAAAACTATATTTTAACCTTTCTCTTTATCATTAATAATAATTATATAATACTGGTATAAGTTACTTACTTTTTCATCATAATTATTGTCATCTGGAAGACTTGTTACACTAAGGCCTCCTTGTTGTTGGGACGGGCATCACTTACGAGTCATTTGTTACTTCTCTGGAGCACAAGCCCATGTGAATAAAGAATTCTGAATTTTAATTTGAATGGAAAATATACTTTTTACAATTTTCGTAAGATAAACACAACATTGCTACTTATTCACAAATGATCTTGCGATCATAAAAGCAGTGACTGACAATGATAATACTTATTGATATTAAAATTATTGTGATCTTAAATTATTTCAAACAGTTCGATATTTTTAGATTTATACGTTTTGCAGTGCGTTAAAAACGAGCTCCAACCGAGATGGAACATCCTGATCCACGGCGGCGCCGGGGCGCTGGGGCAAGCCGCCATAGCGGTGGCGATGGCGCACGGCTGCCAGGTGTTCGCAACCGTTGCAGACAACGCCAAGAAAAGATTTTTGCTAAAACTCTTTCCGCAGTTGAATGGTAAATAACAATTTAAGATAAACTATCTTTTGCCCGCGGTTTCGCATGCGTAGAATCAGGTTAATATATAACACTATCCTAGACTATGTAGCACTCAACGATAGCTTCCTATTAGTGATTGATATGACTACTGTAAGATGTTTAAACAAAGTCTGCTGTACAATTATAACATTTTTGCAGAAGACGCGATTGGAAATTCCCGGGACGACAGTTTTGGAGACATGGTGTTAGTCGCCACGAATGGAGAAGGTTGCAAAATCATAATCAGCTGCGTTCGAGAAGACCTTAAAAACGTAATTCTCTTTCAAGGAATATAATCCCAATACCGTTACCTATTATTGTACATTATACATTATAATAAGACGTACTTTTACAGATTTCCCTAAAATGTACAGCATTTTCGGGTGTTACTGTAGATATGGTCCAGATTCAGAACCGAGATAAATACGAATATGGGATGTTCAACATGACAAAGCAGAGGTCTTACATTGCAGCTGATTTTTACTCTTTAATTGACTCCGGCAACAAAACAGAACTAACAGTATGTATAATTATATAACTATATTAGTTGCTGGAAATATTGCTACGAAATGAGAAATTAATGCAATTCGTTGCGCTATATCTATATTTTGTGTCAGAAACTGCAGATAATGCTGAGTGACGGCATCGCCCGCGGCTACGTGCGCCCGCTGTCACGCGTCACGTTCGCGCCGCACGAGGCGCCGCGCGCCTTCCGCCTGCTGGCGGCGAGCCGCCACCGCGGCCGCGTGCTGCTGCGAGTGGAGGACTCGTTGTCCCCTGCAAAGCCCAGGTATCTATTTCTGACTCCTTGCACCGCGCGTACTTACCATTACAACAATAACCAACAATGTTGTTAGTGGTAGGACTAACTCTTCTGCGAGTGTCCGTCTGGGTTGTTACCACCGCTTTGCTCGTGAAGTCTGCCGCCACGCAGTAATGTGCAAGCATTACTGTGTTCCGGTTGGATGAGCAGAGTAGCCAGTGAAATTACTGGGCTTATAAGACTTAATATTTACCTTATGTCTCAGGGTAACGAGCACACTGCAGTGCCGCGCAGGCCTTTGTGTTTCAAAGTTCTGAGTGGCACTGCAATTGTTATGGGCCGGCGTTATGCTTATCATCATTACCAAATAGAACAAAAAAATTACCTAACGTAGTTAATACAACTTTCATAATTTAATTATTTTATTTACTGCTAAAACTTACAGGACTCACTATCTGCGTAACCCAGGTATCATGTAGGTACCTACAAGCTATTTTGATGTCATTTCGCATTACGGCATTTTACAGCGCTGGAAAAATTTCGCTCGTTGCTCTCCATGTTTTCATCTGTTGTTGTATTTCATTCATGAAATATATCCACGTGCGATAAATGAATGTTTTCTAATCAACTATGCTATCTGCAAAGTGTATACCCACAGAAATAAGGGTAGAGAAGAACGTTTATAATTATTATGAAACAAAAATAGCATCACAGAAAAACTAATTCTCAGAAGGCAAAAAAAGAAGAGAAGAGAAGACAAAATAAGAGGGGTTTAAAAGTAATTCTTAATACATTTTTTTCAGAATCATTTGTTCACCAGATAAAAGTAATTTAATAGTTTGGGATGGAAGCTCATTTGGCCTCAAGTTCGCTGACAAACTAATTGGTCGTGGAGCCACAAAATTACGACTTTATTGTTTGCACCCAATCTTGGAGTATCCTTTAAAATTTCGGTAAGGATACATACATAGTACATCCAGCGACTAATGCTAAACATAATAAGTAAACCTCGTCATTTGAAGAAACAAAAGAACAAACTTAATACCTAATCTATACAAATAAATAAAATTTAAATTCCTATTTGTAATGTCAAAATAGCAGCTTTTTACTAAATGCATATAAAAGTATATAGGGTACTTATATCAAAAACACTTTTTTGTCTGTCGGTCTGTTTGTTCCGGTTAATCTCTGAAACGGCTGGACCGATTTTTATGGGACTTCCACTGCAAGATAGCTGATTCTATAAGGAGTAACTTAGGCTACTTTTACTACGTGGGCAAGGCCACAGGGGCACAGCCAGTTTTTAATAAATTATGTGGTACGCCATAATTATATGAAAGTGATAAAATATTTTTATATATCTAAGATATTTACTAATGATTTTGTTTATCGGCAGATTGTGGAAAAAAAATGGTGTTGATGTGGAATTTATATCTGCTGTTACATTAACTAATAGCAGAGCTGTATCTGCGGTGATAAATGAGACTGCGGTACTGGGGCCCCTGGAAGGAATATACGTAACAGCTGTAAAATCTGGTTCAGACATTGAACAGGACAGTAAAGTGTCCAGCATGATTGACTCTTTAGATGCCATTTCTAGAGTATTGTGCCCTCAATTAAAGTAAGCATTAGAACTGAAACGTTTGATAATAATCCAGCTCAAAACTATTTGAGTAATATATTTCATCGTTGAATATTTTTAGATATTTTGCTGTAATTACCGCTGATAGCAACATTGGACACGAGACATGTTTATCTCGATACAAGGATGGCCTTCCAGCGACTGCATTAAGTTTACTTGTTCTCAAAAGTGTAAGCATATTTTGATTTTTTGTCATCCGTGTAGTAAATGCGCAAGTATGTTGTTTGGTGTGTTGGTTTGTTGTTTTGTCCTTCTTTCACGCAGCAACGGAGCTACGGATCGATTTGATTATCTTATATATATTTATATACTTATATATTTTTATACTCAGAATGGTTTGCTGCTAATAATCTACTACTTAACGCTGGTAAAACTAAATGTATTAAATTTTCAATTCCCAACGTACCACACGTGGAATCTAAAGTGGAATTGGAAGGCAGCAAACTTGACCTGGTGAATAACACTGTATTCTTAGGATTTAACTATTGACTCCAAAATGCAGTGGGGTCCTCACATCAATGCCCTATCGGGTCGTTTGAGTTCCGCTGCATTTGCAGTACGTAAAATTAGGCAGCTGACTGATGTGGTGACAGCAAGGTTGGTATATTTTGCATATTTTCATAGTTTGATGTCTTATGGCGTCCTACTATGGGGATCTGCTGCCGATATAGATACCATTTTCATATTACAAAAGAGAGCAGTACGCGCCATCTATGACATGGGTCCACGCGAATCTCTAAGAGACTTTTTTAAAGAAATAGGTATTCTAACCCTGCCTTCGCTATACATTTTGGAAAATATAATGTATGTACGGAAGAATATTACTAAATTTAACTTAAAAAGTGATGTACATGAGTTAAATACTAGAAGTAAACATAAAATTGTTGTACCCGGGTTCAGATTAAGTAAAACTAACAAATCGTTCCTGGCAAATGGTGTCAGATTCTACAACAAAATTCCTAAAGTATTAACTGAATTACCACAAGGAAAGTTTAAACGTATAGTCAAGAGTGTATTAATTAAAAAAGCGTATTATAAAATTAAGGATTATGTAGATGACAAGGATGCATGCTCAGGAGCCTCCTGGCGACTACTAAACTTTAAATTGTTAGTTGTTAGCATTAGAATCATTGTAAAAAACTACTTTTTTTAAAAAGAATGCCGTGACGAGTTTCTGGCCCTTCTTCTTGCTCGGCCTATACCAATTTGGAACGGGCACGGTGGGTTTCTGGAAGGTTCGTTGACTTTGAGCACGGATTGGGTCTGTTAGTGTCTTTGTCATTTATTATGTTCTGATAAACAGCATTAATCTGTTAAAAACTAAATGATAAAACTAACAGCATTAGTTTTAGTCTGTGATTCGGGTAGATGAATGTTGCAGAGGCCCGCTGTTAGTCATTTTAACTTTCATAAGTGCTCCTTTGGGGCCTATTTGAATAAAGACTTTTGAATTTTGAATTTTTTTTTAATACCTAAAATGCACATGTGGGCATTTCCACACAGGCACCGCAGGCGGAAGCTAGTATTAAATAATATAAGGTTGCAGTTCGGTTTTATATTCACTGTTGATATTACATATTCATTAATTTTCAGGAACACCCTCGACTTGATGCAACAATAGAGGAATCTACTTGGAGTGGATCTGCTGTAGATATAACTGAAGCTGCAATTATGTGTGAAAACCCTGTCGTGTATGCTCAACTACAAGCAGCGGAAATACTCTCACTTGTCGAACTATTAGGAACACATACTGGTATTTTAATAATTTGTCTGATTTTACTTATTTGCTAAGTCTTCTTTTACCAGTTTTAGCAAGGTTATCTGTCTTCGTACGCACATAACGCACTTGTGAGTTTTTTTATTTTTTACGTGTGCTATTATAATATCTCCATCATTTTTGTGTAGATAGATAAAAAATAATATCGCAGGTCTCGGTGGCTCAATTACAATTTGGCCAACATCTAATAATGGCCTCTAAAGATAGGGCAATGAAGTCGGTTTTATTTTTAAGACCAGTTATTTTATGAATTGTGTATTTTAATATTATAGGTACGGGCAATGAAAATTCTACGCTAAAAGATTTAGGCATGGGAGAGTTTTTGCCTTTTATTCAATCTTTCTTGAGGGATGTTCTGCATTTATCAATGGAAGATAAAGACATATTAATGCTTACGCAAAAGAAGTAAGTATATCAGAAAAACTGAATTTCGATCTGAGTCGGATCTTATAAATATGTGAAATCAATGTAGTCACAGTAAGAAAAGGTTCGTTTTGTTTGCGCAATGCACTGTGGTTGGCAGGATACTCCGCGCCGCTTTCTCGCACGCGCTTCAGATAAACAATCAATCAATCAAACAATTATGAAATTTCGCATTCGGTGAATTTGCTGTTGTATCTACTATAATTATCGTAGATATCATATCGTTCATAATATCGTATCAACATTATTTTGTTCGTATACGTTAGTTTATAACTCTGAGTCATGTAGGAATACAGGCGTCATTTTCAGATGAAATGCTCCACTCTCGTGATGAGACCAAATATGTATCAAACTAAAATATATACATACTTTTACATTTTAAGGTTATTGGAAATAGAGATGAACTCATCAAAACGAAATCTTGAAGAAATAAAAGGACTTCGTATTTTCTTTTCGTATGAAGATCTTGATGAACTTGAGGCTACCACAGATTTGGTGCCTTTGAGTACATTAGTTACTGATGTTAAAATGGTAAGAAAATAGAGTTTGATAAACATATATAGAGTACCTAGTAGTAATAGTAGTAGTAGTTACCTTACTGTGTTATCGACAGTACCTACCTAAAAGCTATGAAATTGACCTTAGGTTATTTAAATGCTTCAAATTAAAACATGTTTTACTAAAATTTGGATATCTTAACGTTGTGGTCCTCGTTGTCAACCTATTGGGGTCCAAGAGAAGAAGTTCGTTGCCTCTACGTAATACGTCATAAGACCGATGGCTCTCTACGGAGCTCCCGTTTGGTCCCAACGACTATTGGGGGTTTTTTTTTTTTTTTTTTTTTCCTATCCGGGCTCTTTCGGCCCGGCCCGCGAGCTAACCTCTGACATGAATCAGAGTCCTTACTTACTAATTAGGATTGAACACAGGGAGACTTTATTTGCATATTTCAAAAAGAAAAAAAAAATTACAGTATTTTCTTATTGCTTCTACTTTTGTATACAATATTCGAAACTATTATACCTATCTTATCTTTAACATCGGTTTTCCTCCGCGCGTAGGCAGAATCCGTATTTACTTATACTATTTGTCTTCTGACTATTGGGGGTTAGGCGCTGCATAGATATGTTTAATATGCAGCGTACTATAGAAATCAGGATCGCAAGAGGCTATAGCCCGACATCCTTTGAGGCGGTGACTCTTATAGCACGGTTTCCGTTTGACATCCTGGCAGACATGGATGCACGGGTGTACAACCGTCTCCATCAATGTCCCGGGTGTCGAAATAAGACGGGAGGATGGTATAAGTATCTACTTTCATATGCATTTAGAAAAACACTAAAATTTTGATATTACAAACAGACAAATTTTATTTATTTGTACAGATTATGATGATTTAAAAGTAGGTACTTCAAGACGAATACAATAATACGAATTACTTATTACAACCATAATTTTACTACAGCGTATCTACCTTTAATTACTATATCACCTGCAATATCACCTGCTAATATATCAAAAATATTTGGCGTTCCAGATGAATGGTATTTTCGATGCGAGCAAATCCCACTTATTTATAGTGCCGGGATTGGAAGGACATCATGCACGTTTCCGTACAATGTGCGAGCGCCTCAAGCTGCCGGCCTCAGTACTGCAGCCGGGACTTGACTACCCCTATGAGACGCCACAGGAGCTCGCGCTCAGATATTCCAAGGTATGTATTAAAAAACATTTGAAAATTTCTCCTTATTTTCTTGTAAGCTGCTTTGTCTATAATAGTAATTATTATTGGTTGTATTGACACGTCGATAATAACAGTTCGTCCTATTATTCTATTGTTTTTAGAAATGTGTGCCTACTACCATGTGATATTACTGCTATTAAAACCAGTAAACTTTGTAGGAATTCTTCTTCGAATCAATCCTATAATTGTATTTAATTAAATTAAATACTAGCTTCTGGCAACGCGTGGCGATTCCCAATGGTATATTGCATTTTATCGGGATAAAAACTAAAAGCACATGTTACTCTCCTGTTCATAAAATATATTTAACAAAATAATAACATCGATCCGTTGCGCCGTTGGTACTTGAAAGAATGACAAACCAACACGTCAACAAAACAAAAATACACGTATGGATGGACGTAGTTCGGATGTATTGTTTTTTGTTTGTTCCTTTGAACAGCCTTGTTTGTATCTTTTGAACAGCTGCCTGCTGGTTCGATTCTACAAATTCTTTCACTAATAGTCTTGTACCTACCATTACTTATTTTATGCTAATAGGAAGCTACGCTATCTCTGAATGCTTGCTACATTTTATCCTGATTCCACGCGTATGAAGCTGCAGGCAAAAGCAATGAAACAGGAATTTGTCACAGATAAAGGTTTTAAAGTACGACCCAGACAATTGAGGGTTACTGCGGTTATTGGCCTTGAGACTACTACTTGAGGCAGTGTAGGCATAGCTTCAGCTAGTACCAACTTGTGCAATACACATATTATTTATCACCTCATTTTAAATCCATGTTTTTTATATTCAGGTACTACTTGAAAAGGCCGAACTACAGACTAACTTCTACCTACTGGGATACGAGTGCGGCATTTTCGTTGCTTTAGAATTAGCATTAATTCTAGAAAATCATGGTAAGAACATTTAAGTACATTTATTTTATAAAGTTTTTCGTAGTTTTCATCGCTATTAAAATGTATCTTGTGTTGTAGGTCTGACGGGAACGGTGTATTTTATCGGAGATGGGCCGGAAGAAATTAAGGCGTTATTGGATACGCAGCTGAGCTCATTCACCTCGGAAGAGGAGTTGCAGGAGGGCGTCCTGAGGCACATGTTTGCGTTGATGGCGCGCGACTCAGTAGTGCTGCCAGAGATGGCGCTGCGCGATTGTGCCTCGTTTGGCGCGCGCGTCGATGCATGCGTGAACGCACTGCGTGGATACGTGTCGCACACTGCGCAGTACGCGCGCGCGCTACTGGAGGCGGCGTACGCGCGCGTGTGCACGGCGCGCCGATACTGCGCGGCGCCGCGCGCGCTGCGCTCAAGGCTCGTGTTATTGCGCGCGCGAGACGTGCCCGCCAGTACAGGGGAGTGTTCCCTGCAGCGTTACACGCAGCACGAGCTCGTCGTGCATGACCTCGCCGTGTCCATGGGCCACGCTGTTACCGACGTGAGCGTACCAGCGGCTATCAACAAATATCTGGACGAGAACATACTAGAAACTTACGAAAATAGTAATTTGTGTGATGCCTATATATACGGTCATTTGTAAAATATCAAACACCTATCTCTTGCAGATAGCTTCTTTGCATCATACTTTTAACAACATTAGTTCTGTAGCTGTAAGAGGTTTTTGGACCTATTTTACAATTTCCTGCATATAAGCAATTTGTAAAATAAACGTGTTATGGTTAAATCCAATAGTTTCATTATAACACACATTTATTTCCTTCCTTAGATTTTAATTCTCTACTCCTACTCTACTTACTGTCTAAGAAGTTGTGTAAAACTACAGCAATTTAATTGTTTCGCCTAATACGTCCAGTGAACTGGCCCCCACTAATGCCCGGCCACGCGTCGTAATAAAAAAATAAGAATATTCATATCGTTTTCACATTGGTTTTATTTGAAACACTATTGAGTGTCAAAAACTATTTTGAATTACCCATAACCTAGACGCAGCGACAATTAGCGTAACTAAATAACAGAGTTTTAGTTTGCATAGTGAAGAGATAATAAATAGTGAAGAGGTGTTTTTCAAATGGTGAGTTCAGTTACATCATTATCATCCTTTCATCATTATTTCAAAATAGACGTATGTTTTATGATAGCAATATATTATATAATTATATTTTCTTGTAAAATTAAACAGTAACGTAAGTAGCGCTGTAATATTGACTTTATTTTGAACCGAAATTTAAAAAATAGGGATTGGAGGACTGGAATATAAAAACGCTGCTTTCAGGTCCGGCCTTCCTCAGCCGGGCACTAGCTTTGCGTGGGGATTCGTCAAAATAAGCTGTACAAAATAATATTGGGTAAAAATCTTGTATGAGAACACGATGGCTGCAGTACCTACTGCTATAACATTGCCGGTAAACCGGACTAAGAGGCCGAAATACTGGATATAGTACCAGTCTCCGGCCTATCATATACCTATGTAAAATAAATCTGTAAAGCCAGCGTGTTTGTACACTTTATACTTATATCTAATTTAATAAAAGTAATTGGGGGCGATGAAGAAAGGTGTCAGAATTCGCTAGATAGCAGCAGCAGAGCAGGTAACAGAATTTCGTTTTTTTTTCTATTAGTGTGTGTTTGTGTGTGTATGTAGCTATTGAAGATATAACATTGAATAGTAATTGCACTCAGGGATAATAAAGCTTCCTATTAACGGGTGCTGCTAGTGGGATCTCGTCCACTCCGATTGTGCACTTCATTAACTACTCTTGATAAACTAGCAATAACTTACACTAGTAATATGTATTTACATAAATGTTATAATATTTATGTTAATTTAATAATATTATGTATGTATATGTGAAACTTTAGTTAGGCCTTCGGAGTAGGTATACTTTTGTTAAGTAATAATATATTAAGTAACTATAATGTAAAAATAATTTATATAGCAAAAAAAGGGTGCGAGCCCTGGAGCTTGCAGAGTATAATAATTAAATAAATAAATAAAAAAAGCTTCCTATTAATAGTGAAAGAATTTTTAAATCGGAACAGTGTTCTAGAGATTATTTAAATTTAATTTAATTTATTAGCTCTCGTTCCAGCGTTCGGCGAGTCAACACCCTGAGGATGCCTCGTGTAGAGGCGAAACACGTGTCGAAGGTCAGTCTTAGTTCGGTCCATGCTGAGAAACGTCGCGTCACAACTAACATTTTGTATTAACAATTGACTAACTTTTTTGAGTTCTGCGTTTAGAATTCCAGCCGTGCCGGAGGTGGTTCAATTGCTGGTTTTAAAGTCCATCGTTGCGAGCTCAAGAAAGTTTTTTATTTTTATTTTTAAAGATTATGTATTATATGGATATAGGTTCAGTGGTATAATATAGCAATGCTAAAGACATGAAGGGGCTTTAGTGTTGGTGTTATTGTAGATATGTAGAGGCTACCGTAATACTATTGAGCCACTGAAAATATATGTTATATGTTATATGTTATATGGATATAGAAGTTTCAGTGGTATAACCCAGGTTTCGTTGTCCAGCGTCGCGCGTTACGTTTGGTTAAATTCAGTATAGATCGAAATTAGGCCATTAGACATTCTTTATCGCGGAATTAAAACTATAAATTACCCACATTATATAATCTTATTATTAGGAACAATAAACAGCATAAATGTAGAATAAAATAGAGATATACAATTTAACTTAATGGTAATGCAGCCCACAACACTGTTCTTAGATTACAAACAAGTTCTCAGATCACATACAAGTTCTCAGATTACAAACAAGTTCTCAGATTACAAACAATTTACAAACAATTAGAGGTAACAAACCAACAAAAAAACTTAATAACTTTACTGCTTTATAATATTAGTAGATTTAGTTGTGTGCGACCACTATGTTCAGGTAAGTGGTGATCTTCACTACATGGGTATATATCTAAAACGGAGACTTATGCGTGGTTGTCGCCTTTCTCACCATTGCTTGGTGGGACAAACTTGGTGGGGAGAAAGGGAATAACCCGATACCAGAAGGTGCTTGGTATATTGTTAACTTGCGGATGGTAGATAGAAATTGCCCTATACTGCGAGATTCGGTATTGGAAACATATTATATTATCAAAAGATAAGTCACTATTATTACATCGTTGGTTGATATACCTCCTATATGCACTATTGCTTTATCCTTCTGCTATAGAGTGAGATTAGTAGAGGTATTGCGATACGTAGTCTGGTTTTAGTACGAAATGTAGGGATACTTTGGTAGGGATAGGTAGGTATATCAGGCGATATTTTTAGATATTAAGCTTTTAGAGTTTAATTTCTAAGTAAAAGTATTATATAATATATGATAATGTATTGTTATATTTATGATGAACAAGTCCATACATGCAAAATAAATTACACCGACCCAGACAATGTTATATTAAGAACTTTTTTCACGTAAAAGGTATGCTTACAAAACAATAATTATTATAATCAAGACATTTTATTTAATTTTTATCAGGACTTTTTATTGACAATTGAGAATCGGCATCAACAAGATAACTGTCACATAGGTTTAGCTTTTCAAAAGCTTCTAATATCTCAGTGTCGAGATATTTGTTAATAATGGTGGGCACGCGCAGGTCGGCGGTGACATGCGCCAATGGCACGTTGAGGTCCCGCACGATGAGTGGTTGCTGCGAGTACCGCTGCAGGGAACACTCCTCAGTACTGGCGGGCACGCGCCGCGCGCGCAGCAGCACGAGGCGCGAGCGCAGCGCGCGCGGCTCCGCGCGGTAGCGGCGCGCGGTGCAGATGCGCGCGTACGCCGCCTGCAGCAGCGCGCGCGTGTACTGCGCAGAGTGCGACACGCGCCCGAGCAGCGCGCGCACGCTTGCATCGACGCGCGCGGGCCATGACGCGTACCCTTGCAGCGTGGATTCCTCTGCCATCGCCGCGTCGTCAGCCATCAGCCCGACCATATGCTTCACCACGCCCTCCTGCAGTGCCTCCTCTGACCCAAACGTAAGCGCTTCTGCCTCCAGGAGGTCTTTCATTTCTTCCGGTCCATCGCCGAGGCAAAACACCGTTCCCGTTCTACCTATTATATAATGTGTCTCAGTTTTAGAATCTAAAATCAGTGGGAAAAAATGTTCAGGCATTATGAGTAATATAATGCCTGAACATTTTTGTGCTTATCTCTTTTGGCTCAATCAATCTGCGTCGTTTTTCTAGTTAGAAGATAAAGCAGAGGTCTTATCTGAGTAGGAAATAATATCTATATGTCGTAGACAGACATATTTAGATAGTCTGTGGTAGCGTTTGGTTGTCTATTGATTTAATGAAATGGCAACACAGTGACATTTGACAGTCGAACTCATATTAGCAAGCTGTCAGAAGTTGTCTTAGTTATGGTTTACGAAGTATAGTGGGGTAGCGGGTAGCATTATACGCTCTCTCAGCTCTCGGCTCTCGAGCCGAGCGGACCTCTCCTACAACTGGACTTAGCTCTGGGCTCTCGAGCCGGGTGGACCTCTCCTACAGCTGGTATAGTGTGGACCGCTAGGCGGCGGAGTTGGTCCTCCGTGATGGTGCGCTCTGCTAGGCGCGAGGCGCGTGGAGCGCCGCGCGCTGAGTGTTCGCTTTTCAGTGTGCTTGTGCACTACAGTCGAGGCAACGAGTCTACGTGTCGCAGCTAAGTGTATCCTATTATTTACTTTCAGATGTTGAGCAAGCCTGTATTGCTTGGCTTGCGGTAGCTTGAGCAGGACTATAAGGGGTGTTGGGAGGTCCTGTGGGCGAGTGCCCAAAAACCTGTTGTTCCCTGACGATGACTGAGTGCTTGAGTAAACGAGCGAAGCTAAGAGTACTAAGTAATGATAGTACACTTTGGTTGTAACCGACATCTCCCACAGTTACGCCCACGTGATGTGAAATTGCTTGGCTATGCCTGATGATATAGGGTAAAATGTATCTACCCGCTTCTTCTTCTTATTATTATTGTGTTATATTCAGTTTTAAGTGCCCGTTTCCGACATATATATATAATAATGTAAATTATTTGTTACCATGCTTTTCTAAAATGGCGGCCAACTCCAAGGCGGCCATCACTCCGGTCTCATATCCTAATAGATTGAACCGTTCCTTGTTCCTCGTCCTTGTTAATAAGATCTGTGTAAAATAATTTTCACAAATAAATTATAAATTCTTTTTGGCATTTATAATAAAGAAGAAATGTTTTTTATATTACTCAAAATATATAGGGTCATAGGTGAATAACTTTACTTGTGTTACCATCTAATAAATCAAATAAATTGTGTTTGTTTTAACTGTGTGTATGAAACTTTACTAAGTACCTACTTACTTCGAGCGAGCGGTTCGAAAAAGTTGACCGAGGAAATGGAATTTTCCGTTCCTAGCTTATTAAAAAACGAACCACACCTACCGGATGCCATTAGACTGGATAAGGAGCCACCTCACTCATGAGAAGAGATGGGGTGGGCCTGTTCAAACGCTGGAACCACACGGCGTTTAAGATTGTTAAATATGGACCGAAGTTACCCTTACCACCAGGCAAACGACCCGCTCTTCTCTTTACCCAACAGAAATAAAAAAACGATATAATTATAATGCAAAAAATAAAATTTTACTTCGGCATATCTGCGTGCGAGTTCTTGAGGAGTTTCATCGAGATGATCGAGTCCCGGCTGCAACACGAATGCCGGCAACTTAAGTCGCTTGCACAGCGTGCGGAACCGCTCGTGGTCTCCCTCCAGCCCAGGAATTATACACAGGAACGACTTTTTCATGTCTAACTCGTCGTCTATCTGTGAAAACAAATGTATACCATCACTATAAACCGTCACTAAGGCTGAGATTCAGAGACGAATTTAAGCGTGGACTCGCGCTTCCATATGTCAAAATTCTATACAGTTTTGACATATGGAAGCCAAAGTCTACGCTTAGAATCGTCTCTAAATCTTAGCCTAAGAGTGTGATAGATTATTGCCAAATTAATGAGCAATGTAGGTATATTTTCATAAAAATCAGAGCCAGGCTGTGCCAAAATGTTGTAATTACTTCCATGAAAATACATAATTAATTAGAATTAAGTACTTGGTTAAATTATTTATTTCATTAGTTAATTATAACTTATGTGATTAGTAATCAGCCGATTTTAGATTTAATTAATCATTTGAGAATAGCGATGTTTATGTTGTTTATTTATTTAATAATGTAATAATATTATACAAAGTGTACAAATTAATTAATTTTACCAATTACTATGAATATTTTCAATAAATTCGCTTTAAAACAGCTATCTAAAAGAAACAAACAAACACGTGGTCTCGCCGTTTTACTATAAAAGGATTTATATTCTGACGACACGACTCAGTCCGGTGACGCTGTAGCCAGTCCGGTGACGCTGTAGACAGTCCGGTGACGCTGTAGACAGTCCGGTGACGCTGTAGAGGTCGCAAGACCAACAGCACGGTCCTTCAAAAAAAAAAAAAAAACGACACGACTCTCAGTCCGGTGACGCTGTAGAGGTCGCAAGACCAACAGCACGGTACTTCAAAAAAAAAAAAACGACACGACTCACTTCTTGCTCGACCGTCGACCTGAGCGGAGCTCTGCTAAAAATATAAAGTTACAACGGCGGACCACGTGTCACGTGACAAAATCAAATTGTGGAAAATTTACGTCATCGCCCAACAAATCGATTTAACTGTCGAAGTGTTACCGGATTGTATTGAAGTTAAGTATTCAGTTTGTTTTAAGTATATAATTTTAATTTATCTGTTTCTTTTCTTTATTGGCAAAAATTGGGTTTTGTAGATGAAAATTAAAAGATTAGATGTTAAATTTATTTTGCCTTTCTTTTTTCTCATATTATCCTTAACGGCAGGTTAGTCCGGAACTTTAGGCATCTAACGCTACCTCAGCCCCCGCGCATTATCTGTGCGCGTGAATAAACTAAATAATAGCGTTTTTATTTTTTAGCGCTAGAGACACGAGTCGATTTATTATATTTTATGTATTTACTTACTCACTAGATATAATATTTAAAATTAATTTACAAACACGATATTTATATTTTGAGAATATTTAGATTATAAGGCGCGAGGAGAGAGGGTGACCCTGACTAGCAAAATTTGACACACGTCCTGCCTCGAAAGCGCCCGGTGGGCTACTGGCGCGATGAAAAGCGGGGCGCGACCGTGCTAATGAAGTTTATGTAACAATGTCTAGCATATACGAAGACTTTTTAATGCATGCCATTTTTGTAGTGATTAGTATGATACTTTTAGTATAAAACGAGAAAAATAAATAAATTTGATCATATTTCAAAAATTTTTTCGATCGAGCAAAGTTTTGCCTTTTGTGTATTGAAATGTAAAAACGTTTAAATGAAGAATGTATCTATAGCATAAAAAACCAGCTAAGTAAAATCACGTTTTTAATGTTTAAAACTGTTTTGAAAAAGGGTAAAAATGCGCTAACGTGCCATTAACTGATTGCTATAATAAGTACAGTAAAAGCTCCTTATTCGCGCTTCCTTCATTCGCGTTTTCACTATTCGCGGATAAAAAAATGGCGACCCAATTCCTATATTCGCGGCTAAAAATTTCTTTATTCGCGGATCTAATAAGTACATACATAATAATAAAAGAATTCTAATAGGTATCCAACCCAATATCCTTTGTAAATACAGTCAAATGGACTATTAAAAAAAGTAAAATAGATCTTATTACAACTTTGCCTAAAGTATGTTGTTAAATTAATGATATCGCCGAGGACTTTGTCATAAGCCGCCTTCACCGCAATCGGTGTTTTTGAGAATGAAAACAAACACAATGAAAGCAACCTTTATTACTCAACGAATAAAGTATATTTTTTTAAATGTTGCTGTTCCATTCTATGGTAAAAGCCGCTTTGCGTGTTTTATTGTTTCGTCTTTCACATTCATTACAAAATTGTGATCGAGTAACCCGTCTCTACCGCTCTTTTTTCTAATTTATAATGTCAACTAAAAAAAATGAGAAACGAGTTGTGGCACGAAAAAAAACTGCCAAGCAAGAGAAAATTACAAAATTCTTCAAACCATTGCCTGAGCCATCAAAATGTTCAAATACTTCAATTAAATTGATTTTTTATATATTTTTTTTTTATTTTGTCACCTAGGAACGTAACCCCTATAATCCCATACAAATTACCATTCCGTATTCACGGTTTCTGTATTCGCGGCATATTTGTGGAACGTATCCCCCGCGAATAAAGAGCTTTTACTGTATGTTAGATAATTTAATCAAATTTTAAACCAGAGACTGCTTATTCAAAATGAAATAGGTATTGTGTTAGAATCATGTGGTTATTGTTTAGGCTATTTTTCACTATTGTTTATATATGTGACTGTATATACATATTATTATACATATATTTTAAAAACAATATTATATAGATTTTATTAAGTGCATGCGGCGGAGATGGCATTATAAAACATTATATACAGTACAAAGTACATACCATTGTGTACTTATTGACGACTGTCGGTAAGAGTACCATTTCAGTTGTTGCCATAAGCTCATCCGGGTTCACGTGCGTGTAGAACTTTCCTAGGCCATTCACTTCCTGTAAATCTGTTCCCGTAGTTCTGTCTTGTATTTGCTTGATTCTAAAAGCGAAATGATATAAAGTTATTATTGTGACCTATTATTTTCACAGGTGCCATTATTGATGACTACATAGGTCATAGTTAATGTCAACAAAGTTAATGAGGTCAATGTGACTTTAACATGTGTTTGACGTAATACGTGGTCGCACACAGGCGTGACATGAAGAGCCGCAGCACAGCACTCGCAAAGGCAGATGCACTTATCTATTATGTACTGCACTTATTTAGCTCGGAGTTCGTCAAATGTAAAATGAACAAAGTTCACGTGATCGTCAGTTCAAGGGCAAGTTAATATACATGACCCTCAATTCATTAGTAGAATTTCAGTTCAAAATAGTTGTTGAACTTCCTCCTAAAAACAAAAGTGACATCATGTTGCCAACTGTTTGCCTATGTTCCCTATATTCCCAAAAAAAGAATTGGGACGATCGGTTGGTGGAAAGGTGTCGTGAGCCTTAGGTAATTATAATTAAAAACATATATTTGACGATGATAGTATCATAGTTGATATTATTTCTGCCAAGAGGATACCTACTACAGAAGTTGGAAAAAAGCCAACCGAAAATAGTGTTTTAAAACCCCGAAATGTAGCGTTTCGTACGAAAACATGCTAAGGGGCGTGTAAAAGACCGCGTGGGAGGTAGGTATAACGCCCGCGGTGACAGCTTCCGTGCTCTCCGGCGCCGGTGCGGTTGTTGTCCACGGTTAGATTCGTCTCTGAATCTCAGGCTAATATTCAGAGACGAATCTAAGCGTGGACAGTTGCTTCCATATGTCGAAACTGTATAGAATTTTGACATATGGAAGCACGAGTCCACGCTAAGTTTCGTCTCTGAATCTTAGCCTTAGCCTTACCTTAGGGGCAGCTTAGACACTCAAGCAAACGTAGGTACGTTTGCTTGAGCGTCTAAGCTATACAGCTTTGACATACGGAAGCAAAAGTCCACGCTTAGACTAGTCTCTGAATTTTAGCCTAAGAGGTGTAAACATAATCTTAATATAATGTATTCAATTCGCGAAACTTTTAAAAGTACTATAAGGAACATAATCAGTTTGAATAAAAAACGAATGATAATAGATGATAGCGTTTACCTAACATTTTTATAATAATGTTTTTAAAATAAACATTAACATACTGTGCTATTGTTAGTAACGGTATATTCTCTTCGAACGGTGAAATATGATATATGTTGCTCAAGAAGGCTCCAATAGTTTGTGATTTTCCAGGATCCATTCCTAAGGCTTCCAAAGTAGTACTGCTTGAAGTTTCATCGGTGATTTTAACGTCTTAAACAGAGAAAGGAACCGTGTAGAAGCGTTAAGGAATGAAACAGTAAAATGAATAAAAGTGTGATACTTAGTTGTAGGAAGGGGATAGACGCATCTTATGAAATATACACTTGAAAACTTAATACGATCACAACTATTACATATAAGGAAATTACCTACACCCACGATCTCACAGATTTGCGAGTGGCAAACCGCATAGATAAGCTGTAGTGTTTTAGAAAATCAATTATGTAATATTCACGCACAAACAACGTAGGTTACGGATTTATCGGATTTAAGAAAGCATGTAAGTTTCGATTTACGAAGTAAGTAGATTTAATGTTTGAATAAAATAACGGTATACTTTGTTTTAAAAAAAACTTACATTTATCCGTACTGAAAATGATAGATTTGTATAGTATAGGCTCTTTTAAGGACTTATTCTATCATAGTTTAGTTTAAGGAAGTATGTACTTAACATTGAATATCATAAGAAAGGATCTCGCCCACCACGTGCTGAATGAACGAAAAACGCGAAAGACCTTTGCAACGCAAAAATGTTTGGCTCAAAATTCTCAATATTTTGAGCGGCATCTATCATATTTTTGTAAATAAAAAAGTAAAGAATATTTAATCACCTCAAGACATAATAAATGTAAAAATATTTAAAAATAATGGTGGTTTCTTAATTAAATAAAAACAACAAAAATAACGTTCAACTAAAGTCAAACGCACTGCAGTGTCGCGCAGGCGGTTTCAAAGTTTTGAGTGGCACTGCAATTGTTATAGGCTGGCGTTATGCTTACCATCATGCAAACGACCAACTCGTCCCATTATCGAATAGAAGAAAAAAGTTATTATAGAAAAATAATTACCGGTCAAATTCGGCGGAAAAATATATATTATTAGTGCGCGAGTGTGGCCGAGCGGGAACTTGTGCGACTTTAAATCCGACGCACCATAGTTCGAATCTCGACTCGGCCCGCACCAATGTCTTATATAAAGTTATGTGCGGATTATTCACAATCGCTCTAAAACGGTGAAGGAAAACATCGTGAGGAAACCCGCATGTTCAAGAACCACAAAATTCGAGGACATGTGACATCCACCAAGCCGCACTGGGCCCGCGTGGTGGAATATGGCCCATAACTCTCTCTCTCTCTGAGAGAAGGCCGGTATCCCAGCAGTGGGAGCGTTTGAGGCTGATAGTGTAATTACCGGCCAAATCAGCAATTTGTTCTAGAAGGGGCGTCTGATGAGAATGTGCGTGAGCGACGAGGACCGGGTCGGCAGTGTGTAGCGCAAGACAAGTTGCTTCCATTGCTTTACTATACCAGCTCGAATCGTTTTTGCAGAACTAGAAACAAGACACACGATTAAATACAATCATTTATTGAGTTTTTACAAGTACAATAATAAAAAAAGGTTCAATTAGAAATCACAATTTTAGTAATCTCACATTGACGACTACAAAATATCTATTCGAAAATCCATTTCAGAAAAGCAAAAAAAGTTGGCAATTTAAAAACACATTGATTCCTAGGCTTTGGCCCGTGGAATGTTCACAGGAACCGTGCATTTTTCCAGGATAAAAAGTAGCCTATGTTACTCTCCGGTCTATCAACTATATCTATGTTAAAAATCACGTTGATCTGTTGCTGCGTGAAATAAGGACAAACCAACAAACGTACAAATACACTTTAGCATTTATAATATATAAGTATTTATCATATATAAGTGTAAGTATGGATTAACGCCATTAAATTCACAGTAGTTACATGCAAAAGTTGGACAAGTTACGCTGGGATGTTATGGGGTTATGAGAAATACGAAGACAGAGACTAGACACGACAATTGGGTAGTTGCATGGAATACAAAACACATAAATACTGTGGATATACAGGTTTAAGAACATCACATTAACACAATAAAAATGAAATTCACAAAAAATATATAATTTCCACAAAGATACTGGATATAAAACTTTCCAGAATTCAACGATTTTTTTTATCATCAAATAGTAATTAAAACTATACTATCAAATTCTTTACATTTTAATGAATATACAAATGTATGACAACTATGTACTTAAACGCAGTTTTTTACGGCCAAAATCAACAAAATGTGTGTTAGTACAACATTACGGGCCGCGTTGATCATGTGACGTCACGCGTTATGGCCAATTAGTATGGGGCGTTTTAGCGCTCACTAGATCCACCTGACTTTGGCTCTAATTTTTGACGTTGTTAGCATTCGATTTCCAGTTTTTTCGATATAGACATTTGATTTTCATGAGAAAACGAATTGATTAACATCATAAAAAAATGGAGTCAACATCCCAATTCTAAATTCCGGTAGCTTGTTCTTCCCCGGAGAGGGGAGACAATCCCAAGGTGGTGTAGGGTCCCTCGTCTGCAAGTCTCTCGTTAGTCGTTAACAACGTCGCCATACTCGATAGTGTGTCGGCTAGGCGTACCATATACTCCGAATAACCAAACGGTAGTCGCTGAAGGTTAGACAGGTATACACTACGATCTAGACACACTCAGCTATATACGATGACATATCCTAGGCTATGCATACTTTCGAAACCTAGATCATTGTTATTTCGGGAGATTTCAATGAAAAGTTAGGCACGAGTAAAGGCGATGCGTAAAGAGTAGGGCCATTCGGATACGTACAGCGGAACCTGAGGCGACTTCATGGAAAAGAAGGGCCTTTTTGTGACTAATTCCTTCTACGTGATTTATTTATTTATTTATTTATTTAGATAGTAAGCTTACAGTTTACACCAAAACACGAACTATCTTAGATTAAAACTTAAATATAATTTTAAGCTAGTCACAATGGCATGCATATTATCAGCAAATAAATCAACCTGTTGGATCTTATGCGTAAAAGAGTTCAATAATGATAACGCTCGCCGTGTAGGAGCGTTACCAGCGTGCTGAGTTCGAGGCGCGGGACAAGCGAACAACTGATGCTGACGACGCCCGGCACGGGTATAGTTACTGGGGACAAATAGCGCGAGTGCATCCAGCACAATCGGATTGTTTACCCTAGGTATTGCGAAGTATGTGACAGTAATGAATGGCTAGCAGTAATTTGCGCCTATACTCCAGCGTATCCACTCCAATCATTCCTGATACGAACAAGGATGGAAAGAGGTACGGGTAATAGCCGTACAGACGCTTGTAGATGTACCTTGCAAATTTGCGCTGCAGTCTTTCTATCATCAAAGTGTATTTAAGTTCACGTGGATCCCACACAACAGCATCAAATTCAAGTTTGCTACGGACGAAAGCGTAATATAGCATGAATGCAACAGTGACGTCCTGGAACTGCGAAGCCGTTCTCATTATAAACCCCAACGTCCTGTTGGCACCCTTACAGACAGACATAATATGCTCGCGGAAATCAAGATGGTTGTCTAAAATAATACCCAGATCTTTAATACGATGATGTGGCCATCCAGGAAGTGTGTAAGCCCCGACGTTTCCACCACAAATGAGATAGACCGCATCATGACGACCAAGAAGCAAAGTATTGGATAACGTCTCTGTGATAAACAGTGTGAAAATCAATAGCGATCACGGCATCGTTAGAGGCACATTGTAACCTAACAATTGTTACTGATGCTTGATCACAAATTATATAGGTATGCTTGATGATGAGCTGAAATAACGTCTCCCGCACGAACCAATTCCGTTGACAACGGTTCGTAAGCTTTCGTTTGCTCGTTTACCTGTGTTATTTTTATATTATGCTGTACTATCCTGTATTTTCTGAATAAATGTTTCTTTAATTTTATGACGGCTCCGTAGCTAAGTTGGTAGTAACCCTGCCTGCAAGGCGAGGGGTCCCGGGTTCGATTCCCGGCCGGGGCAGATTTTGTGTAAGCATAAAGTTTGTTTTCGGGTCTTGGATGTTTGTGATGTTTATCTGTGTATGTCCATGCCACCTGCGACACAGGGAATCCTAGTGCGGGGGTATGAGTGTGTAAGCGTTTATGTTTATGTTTATTATTGTATAAGGTTATGGGACATATTGAGGGCAATATTGTTCACTTACAGTTTTAAGCATTGATAAATCCAGCATTGTTGCTGGTAAACCGTCTCTGGCTCGTGCGATACACGTGTCCTGTCCAACAGTTCCGTCTTCACTTACCACAACCAATTTCCTGGAAATATTATCAAATTAATTAAAGTCTTTGTAAAATTGAATTAATTGTAATTAAAAGCATATAAAAAGACATCTTACTTCAGAGCCAAGTTCAACTTTCTTGTAACTGAGTCTAAATCCGAAATCAAAGTATTTTTCATAGAATTATCAGCGAAGACAAAAATTCCATCCAGCCCCGATTTCGAAACTTTGTGCAATAAATAAGAGATTTCATTATCATTCTTTAGAGTTTCAGATGAGACTGATACTTCAACGTTGAGTTTTTCCCACCAACTGAAAAATATATGCATAATAGAGCTGCAGAGATATTTTTAGTATATGAAAACATGACTACCTAAGGATTGAAATATGAAACAATAAATTCGTTCTTTTTCTCAGCTTGCTTAGTCTAGCTAGATAATATATATCCTTATGAAATATATTTTATAGTGTTAACCGACACTAGCGGATGTTCACACAAATATATATAGGGTAAACGTCCCATTACTCGTCAGTTTCTGAATTTAGCTGTCTTTGCAGCTTTGCCTGGTCTCTGTTTGTTAACTTAGAAATATCAAATTTTTTGACGTGATTACTTATTTATAACTCTTTTCGGTAAATATATTTTTAGTATGATAAAAAACCACAAGTTATTAAAATAATTGAAAAACTGAAAAATAAGTGAATTGTACCAGTATCCGTCAGATTTGTCCTAATTTTCGTCAAATTGTCCCAGAACTCGTCAATTTTTACCACTATTTTGAACTCTGTAACCTTGGTATTAAGGTTCATTATTAAATTGTTTTTTGGCGATATAACCCTCAAATTAAAAATATAGGGCAAAAATATACCCAGAATAAGCAAACGCGTCAAATGCCTGGGACAAAAAGATTAAAGAATATTATTTATTGCACCAAATGAAACCAATTTAATCAAGCTGTTTTTGTATTAACAAGTTTTTTTGTGAAAAAATATAAATAAATATTCAAATATATTATTCCAGAAAAGCTTTTTGTAAAATACGTAATGGGTTCTGTAGTCTCGTAGCCACCTTCCGGCTCCATCATCGGCATCCTAAATATAGCTTAAGGTTCGTTTGATTCTTGTAAATACTCAGTGGGGTTATGTCATTACGTTACAACGTTACTATACTATACGTTACTACCTTCCGGCTCTGTTATCAGTCCAACTCGGTGATATAATTATATTGCATTGTAATCCGATTTACATACACACATCAAATAAAGTTTGAGATCACTAGCAAAAGATGTTTTTTTTAAAAGAATGTTGCTTACGTAACATCTTTTTTTAATAAAGATACACTTGTTGAAATAAAAAAAAATATTTTTTAGTAACTAAAATTGAATTTAAAAGTCCTAGTGCAATTTAGACTACTAAATAATTGAAAGAAAAAGAGGATTTAACTAAATATTATCAACATTTATTATTAAATTGTTTTTATTTAGTATAAGATAACTCCTCCCCTGGCTCGAACACATGCGGCAATCCTTCTTGGCATGCTGAGAATTAAGTTATTCAGCATTTCTTGCGGTAACCTGTCCCATTCTTGAATAACGGCTTCCCTGATCTCTGGCACTGTCTGGGGAGGTGGCTGACGGTTCCAAACAGCTCGCTTGACAGCATCCAGACAGCATCTCAGTGACAGTGATAACAATAACAAATGCAAACAAAATATCGTAGTACTTACACCTGCATTATGATTTTTATATAATTATGTGACATTTTAAACTGTAAGTAAACAAATATGAAGAATACTTGTTTGTGTTGTGCAATTATAATACTGGATGTAAAAAACAATTACAACTAACAAAAGAGAAAAGGACGGTGGGTAAAATAATAAGTGATCACGTGGTGATCATCGTTGCGTTTATGAATTGCGATGCACGTCACACACGCTATTACAACGTAAGATATTCGTCGCAGCAATCATTAGTTGAATTGGTCTAACGGTCAACGGGGCGGACTAACCGTATCAAGGGGCCCAGGATCGAATCCAGTCTTTGCCTTGTTTTTGCACATTTTTTTCTTTTTGTTTGCATTTATTTATTTCTTCTCAAAATGGAAAACGATAGCAATATAACACATAGAAGAAAAAATAATACAAGGGTTCTCTTTAACAACAGCGATGAGGAGCTGGAATGCTCTTATCAAAGTTTGCCAGATCGCTTGGAGAGCGGGGAAGATTCAATATTATTAAAGGAGGAAAATGAAAGGTTGAGTTTAGAATTGAAGACGGCGCATGCGGAAATAGAGAAATTAAACAGTGAGAACACTAAACTAAGACAAATATGCTTGGAATATGAAAACAAGATCAAATTATACAAGTCAGTAGGCATTGACGATTTGAGCACCAGTAATAATGTGACACCTCAAAGGCTGTTTTCTCCTAGACATCGTCGAACCAAGTCATTAAAAATTACAACAAAAATGACCCAAGTGGAATCGAATACATCATTGTTGCTTGAGGACAGCTCGCCTGTCAGTGTGTCAGGAAGCCAAACTTCGACACAAACCATCGTAGCTCCAGTACAGAGTAGCAGAGAGCAGGCTCCGCAGTATAGACAGGGCGAAAATAGTGGAAGTCTAACTGAACAGAAACAACAACCAAGGGCGGCAGATTGCGGTTTGCACCCAGCTACAATTGAGGCTGCTACGTCTTACACTACAGATTGCGCTGAGTCAACTAAGCCTTTACTAAAGGTTAATAAAACAGGCGGTCAATTTTCAAGCAGCGGCAACGATGTGAAACAACGTGTAGTTGTTGTGGCGGATCAAATCGGTAGCGGAGTGAGGCGCTATCTGCAAAATCTTCTCGGCGATAACTTTATTGTCACGGCATGGCTAAAACCTTACGCTGCTGTAGATAATATTATGACGTCATGCATTAGTGAGTGTGAAAACTTTACCAAGTCTGACTTTTTGTTGATTTTGGCAGGATCAAACGATAACAGTACGCTAAATGTTCAATCGGTATTGTATTATAATTTAAAAAAATTATTACACACAAACGTATTAGTTGGTAAAATGTATAATAATAATCGACATATAAACAGAATTGAGTTAAATAAAATGGTAAAACGGGTTTGTAATAACTTCAATAACGCATACTATGTTAATATGGATACTAACAAGGATGACTATTCATTTAAATTCAGTACATTGGTAGCTTGTCGATTAATCCATAGAGAAATACTGCGCATAAATTACAAAATTAATTATAACAGATATTTAAATAATCTTGCCGTCACTCAGCCGCTAAATATGGCGAATCCTTTGAGCTTTACTCAGAACTTTACCCAGATAGACGTTACGCAGAAAAGGAAAGATTGTAAAAATCTAAAGGACTCCACAACGCAGACTGATGAAACTCTAGAAGAGCAAAACACGTTTTTTCGTTCATAAGCAAAATCACCAAGCTATTGAGTTATCAAGTCTACGAGTGTTTTATCAAAATGTGTGTGGTATTAGTAATAAAAAAGACGAATTGGAAATGTATCTTGAAGGGAAAAATATAGATTTTATTGGAATAAGCGAGCATTTTTTGAATCAGGAAACAGCTAAGCTATTTACTTTCACAGATTATGAATTAATGTCATTTAATACAAGAAAAACTAAAAAGAGGGGGGGTTCTTTAATACTTACCCATAAAACTAGGCAGGTTGAAGAGGTACAGACAGTAAATAAATTGTATAAAATGGGAAGTTTCGAAATTTGTTGTATTCGGGACAAGGAAACTAACTTGAATATTTGCTGCCTCTATAGAAGTCCAGATGATAAGAATTTTGAATGTTTTTTAGAGAAATTTGAAATATTACTAGACTATTTTTTTAAGAAGAAATGTATTGTTTGCGGTGACTATAATATCAATTTGCTGATTGAAAATAAAAAGAAACATGAATTTTTAAACCTTTTAACTTGTTACAATTTTCGTACTCTTATCTCTGCCGTCACTTTCATACGTAACGAAGCCTCTTCATGTATTGATAATTTTATAACGAATCTTTCGTCTGATGAAATAGAGTCATTTGAAGTAGATCATAATGGCCTAGCAGATGGACATGGAGGACTGTTCTGTAGCGTGCTTGTTGAAAGTCAAAAAACAAGTGGGCATGAAATTTTCATAAAGAGTAGAATATTTAATAACAAATCTGAAATATTATTTAAAGAAAATATTGAGGAACAAGAGTGGAGTGACGTAGGAGTTAACGTTTTTCTTGGAAGGATAAAAAGAATATTTCGGAATAGTTATAAAAAGAAAGTACGAAAAATTAAATTAACGTCAAAAAATGCCTTAAAATGGATTACAAAGGGAGTAAAAGTGTCTAGTAAAATGAAGCGTTTTTTGTGTTCATCCAGTGGTAATAACTTGCATGATGGTGTCATCACCTATCGCAAAACGTATGTCCGGTTGTACCGAAAAGTTATAAGACAAGCAAAAAGGTTAGCAGTAGTAAAAGAATTGAAGGAATCTGATAATTTGTGCAAAGATATTTGGAAAATAGTAAATAAAATAACTAATAAAAGGAACCGAAATCGAATTAAAAATCACGTTTTAAAGAATAATAATAAAATGACTGATGACCCTATTGAAATAGTCAAAATTTTTGCTGAGTGCTTCGATTACAAAGCATGCTCATCTGAACCTTCTAGCATTTTGGATGGAGTTAATTTTCTCCAAAGAAGCGTGGATAGAGTTGATGAAGAAATGTGCCTAAGATCAACAGATCCATCGGAAATAACGTTAATTGTGAGAAGTATGAAAAACAAAAGTTCATGCGGTTATGATGAAATACCGATATCAGTTATTAAAAATAACGTCAATATACTTGCGGCACCATTAGCCAATTTTTACAACAAATGTCTTGAGGATGGTGTCTTTCCAGATCAGTTAAAAATTGCTAAAATTGTTCCTATTTTTAAAAAAGGTTCATTCTCTGATGCCAAAAACTATAGGCCTATATCATTATTGCCTACACTCTCAAAAATTTTTGAAAGGTTGATCAAAAGTCGTTTGCTTTGCCATTTGAATTTAAATAGGGTTATAAACAGACGACAATTTGGCTATCAGAGAGGAGTAGGTACTACAGACGCTATCAATACTTTAGTAAACGATGTGGTTGGCCGGTTAAATGACAAAATGAAGGTTGTAGGAATATTTTTAGACTTAAGTTCTGCTTTTGACGTTGTAGATCACGAGCTACTATTAGTAAAACTTGACCATTACGGGATTAGGGGTAAAGCACTAGAATTGTTTTCGTCTTATTTGCAGAATAGGAAAATGTTTGTTGAAATCAAGCATTTTGAAGATAGTCACCTTATAGAATATAAATCTGGTCTAGCCCGAATAACTACTGGTGTGCCACAGGGTTCAATACTTGGTCCAATTCTATTTATTTTATTTACCAATGATCTGATCCCTTTCTTGCAGACAGAGGTGTGTGATACTGAGCTGGTAGTTTTTGCTGATGATACTAATGCTATCTTGAGTGCTGACGATGTTGGATTGCTTGGACAAAAAGTAAACAAAACTCTTACAGCTTTCAGCTCATGGTTTTCAGCTAACAAATTAAAAATTAATTCGAAGAAGACCAATATTATGCTATTTAAATCGACAGCTCGTAACGTTGACAGGTTGGAAGTCAAATTAAATAATGAGGTAATAATCTCGGTTGATACAGTAAAGTTTCTTGGAATTCATCTGGATTCCTTATTGACATGGAAACAAGAACTTATGGCGATTGACAGTTCAATTAGCTCTTCGTGCTATGCACTAAGGAGTCTTCGGGATCAATTGAACATTGATCAACTTAAGATGGTTTACTATGCGTTAATAGAATCTAAATTAAGATATAGTATACAGTTTTGGGGCAATAGTTATGCATACAATAGCAGCAAGGCATTTATTTTACAGAAAAGGAGTATTCGAACAATGGTTCGTATATCACAAAGAGAATCGTGCAGAGACCACTTTAAAAACTTAAATATTTTGACAGTTCCTAGCCTCTATATAACAGTTCTTCTCAATCACCTAGTCAAATACATTCATGAATTTGAAACCGAGGACGAAAGACGCGACAGAGAGAGTACCAGAAGAAAAGATCTTAAGCATAAAATTCAACCAAAGCTTAACATATATAAACATAGTACTGCATACCAGGCAGTTGAAATATTTAATAGGTTACCAAGCGATATTAAAGGCACTGTTTACACATCCAATATATTTAAAAGTAAACTGAAAGTATTTCTTTTAGAAAGGTGTCTGTACAGTATACAAGACTATCTAAGTAATGGCGGCTGAGTTAGTACGTTCATTATGTGTGGTTATGACTATTGTGATTCTTGATTATTGTGACTGCATGACATTTATATTTAATTTAATTTGTAATTTAGTCTTTGTAATCTTTTTAATTGACATTCAAACACAATGTAATTTGTTCTTGAATAAATAATACAATACAATCCCACGCGTGTTCTATCGGGTTTAAGTCAGGCGAGCCGGCAGGCCAGTCTAACCTGGTAATGTCGTATTCACGCAGAGCAGCGTTGATTCGTTGAGCTCGATGTGCTGGGTGCATTATCGTCAACCAATACGACTCGAGGACCATGGTTTATTCTAAATGACCAGATAATTCCATCAATAACAATAGTTTGGTACAAAGCTGCAAGTCATCCAGCCACGATACGGGATCAACGTCGTTCTAGCACCAATCATTATACCGCCCCAAAAGGATACCGATTTCCCGCCTTGTTTAACGGTTCCGGTGGCAGTTCTTTGTCTTTCAGCGTTCCCATGTCTTCTCCAGACACGAAAAAGTCGGTTGTCCGTATGAGTGCTAATTCTGGACTCGTCAACGAAGAGACAATTCTGCCAAATGTTTTCAGCGCAAAAGCTTAGGTCTTCCCTCCTTTTCTCGTACACGTCCACCTCATGATTTATGGACGCTTTAATGCGGCCGATGTGGTCAGCGACTTCGCCTTTTTCGTACTCGACTGTCATTGCGTGTAGACGGTCAACACACCCACAAAGTGAGAGTAGTCTCACTTTGTGGGTGTGTTGACCGTCGTTGTCGTCGTTGGTACCTGGTTCGGCCTCTCCGAGTTTTGAGAGCTTTGAGAGATTTGAGTTAGAGCGAGTTTTGAGAGATACCTGAGCAAAAGGAGTCTTCTCACCCCATTCGAATAGTGCGATCGTCGTTTCTTGACCGCATTAAGAGGCTGCTACATGCCGTACTTTCCATACAAACGCTCGTACGCAATTATAGTGTCCTAATAATTTTTTCTTTAGATGTTTTGAGCAAATAGGTATCATGTGCTCTATATCTAGGATTCCGTGGGAGCAAAAATGTAAAATTTTGAGATTCCAACTCAGTACAAGCCTTCAAAAACCAGCTTTTTTGACAAATTGTTCCTTGACTTTGGCCGTTCACAGTGTTCTCATAAATGAAAACTTCAACAAAACACTTCCATATAATCCTTGGACATGTAATGGAGATTCTAAATAACAAACATTTTTTTCACAAACTTGTAAGGCATTTTCAAAAACACGTATTTCCTGGAACACGTTTTAGGAAAGTACCACGCACTAATTGTCTTCGGAAATTTTCTTTGGAAATTAATTTCCAAATTTTCAGAATGCCAACTGAAGGCTCTAGCGTTGTCTTTCTTTTTCCGTAATGCCTGTTTTTCTTCGATGAACAAAAAAGCCTTTAGGCCATTTTTGCGTTAGGCGGGTCATGAAGCGGTGCCTTAATCGATATTGGTGGTCTGCTATTTCCGTCACAGGTAGCGCGTTATACGTTTTACGTTTCATGCTCGTTCGGGTGGTGCTTCCGTTTAGCAGAGAGGCTAAGTTTGTCGATATTGCAACATGTTTCCGTGCTCCCGCATTGCAGAAGCTTATGCCGAGTCTCTCGGCGCAGTCGTCCATGATATTGAATATTATATGTATTACTTAAATAACCTAAAAATAAATATGGAAAACAGTAATTTTCATCATTAGCTATGAAGTAATTTGATATATATAATATTTTATAAAATAATTTGATATTACTCATTACTATACTTTAAATATTACTTTACTTAATAAAATACTAATGATGGGTCAGGGAAGTACATGTAAATTTTAGTGGTCGATCTAAGTGTCCTATATTTGTGCTCAGTCTACTGGGCAGGGAAAGTCATACGCACGAAGTTACGTCATATATTGCTTTAACTACGCCATACAAAAACATACGAATAAGAGCTGCTGTACGGGCACGCGGTTGCAAGGTGGTGGTACGACTAACGTCAAATTGCGCGTATTGCCTCGTTTGCAAAATATCAACCTGCAACGCATGCCCCTACAAAATATACAAAAAAGAAAAACCGAAAACTTTTTATTGTATGTACTTATTATAACTATAATTTTATATAAAAAAAAATAGAGGCGGTCTTATCGGTAACCGTAATTCCATACTTGATTATAGAGGTAATTATCTTTAAATAAAATAAAAGTAATAGTTTTGCGAATCCTCAATTAATATACTCAAATAAAAATCTATCTGACCGCCACCGCCCCCTTTTAATAAAACCGTAAACCGTATCACTGCACAATAAGGTTCAAAATATACTCAATGACGATATTACGCGCATTTTGTTAATCATGTCCCAGTTACCGTCAAAATAATATAAATACTGACGGGTATTGGGTCAGATAGGGTATTTTAAGTACGAATACCTGTCATACGCATAAATGAGAAACTAATAATAAAAATAGCACAATTTTATAGGTTCTATCGTTAGAAAATTAACTTTAGCGTTTCACTAAAATATCACACTTATCAAACCGGCCTCCTGGTCCTGTGAAACTTGAAAACAAAAGTGGTGCGCAGGACTACACTTTCAGTTACTAAACTTCCCAAAAAACACAAATTTCAAAATCGCTAACTTTGATAGCTGATTTCTCCGGAACCATTATAGATATAACTAAATGGTGCCATTTTAATTATGAAGTATATTATTTTAAATATATTGCTATAAAAATCTTTTATTAAGCTCTTGTTTGAAATAAGTAACTGGCCTTTTTTTACAATCTGACGAGTATCGGGACATTGACGACATTACCAGCGTTTACCCTACATCACAAAAATGTCGCTTCCAACAGGATTGGAACCTGCGTCTTCTGGCAATCCGGGCCAGACGTCTTAACCAACTATAGGCTATGGGAGCAATCGATGTTGACTGCGAAATTCTTGAGGCAATCGCTACAAAGCGGGTCTGCTAGATGGAGCTACGGCTTGTAAGCCGGAAAGAAATACATCATATTAAGAATTTTTCAGTCAACATCGATTGCTCCCGCTCGGAGAGGTAAGCTCGCAAAGTAGTATTTTTCAAGGGTGACCAAATATACAAAAAAAAACGGGCTGTAATATATTTTGAAGTAGTAACCAGCAAACTAAAATATAGTTTGCTGGTATTATGCGATACTAGCGAGATGTTCACACAAATTTCACTGCTAACAGGATTCGATCCTGCGTCATCTGGATATAACCAACTAGGCTATGGGAGCTATTGATGTTGACCCTGAAACTCTTGATGATGACTTGTTTCGGCTTACATGCCGTGGTTTCGTCAAGCAAACCTCGCTTTGCAGCGATTGCCGACTCCATTGTATAGCTACGTTTATAGCTATTAATTAATCTAATATACTACCAATTAAAATTAAACTCTTACCTAAGCCTATAGCGCAAATGGATATCCACGTCAGCAATATGAATATGTATTTTATTTGCTCCACGGGTAATTAATGTGTCAGCAAGTTGCAGCCCCAGGTGTTGCTGATCACAAAATATCAAATGACAAACATTTTGGGCACATGAAAGCCTGAAATAACAAAAACAATTATTAATTAATTACTTGCAAGATCTAGGGTACTAAATAAATATAGAATTACGAGTGCATCTTAAAGCAGAATAATAGGTGTACCTTAGTTGAGAGGTACTGGAAGAGAGTGAATCGCGCACCCGCAGCAGCACGCGGCCGCGGTGGCGGCTCGCCGCCAGCAGGCGGAAGGCGCGCGGCGCCTCGTGCGGCGCGAACGTGACGCGGGACAGCGGGCGCACGTAGCCGCGGGCGATGCCGTCACTCAACAAAGTTTGTAGAGTCTGAAAATATAATGTTAAATGTATTTAAATAAATGCTCATGGCTCTATTAAGTAGTAATAATTTAATAGCATTTTTGTGACTTACCATGACATTTTCGGATTTTAAATGCATAAAGATGGACGAAAAGTCAACGGGAATATAAGTCCTTTCCTTAGTCAAGTAGTTCATTCCAAAATGATAATCTTCTTTGTTATTTATTAAAACAGTATCAAATGTAATTCCAAAAGAGCTACAGCAATTCAGTGAAATCTGTAATGGATTTTTTTTATTATAAACACAAACTCAACTAAAACTCCTTTTAAAATTGGAATTTATTTATCAATTACAAATAGTGTGCATGGAATAAGGATTATCTGCCAGTTTTCTAGGTTATGAAAGAAAATGATATGATGATGGGTGCGTGCTAATCGGGTTGATGGTGTGATAGCTTTTTTATACAATATAATACATATGTTATTGATATACATATAGTGCCAACTTTTACATTGTAAAAGCTTGTCTAGAAAAATATATTTTTCCAGACAAGCTTTTTTAAATATTTAATTAGTACTGTAATCTTGTGATCACGTTTCGGCTATATCATTAGGTTTCTGGACATCATCTAGGTTTAGAGTAGGTACTTGTAAAGACAAATCAAACAATACTAAATTCGATGGGGTTACGTCGTTTCGTTACAAAGTTCCTGTGCAAATATATACATCTCAAAAATTTCGCTTTCAACAGGATTCGAACCTGCGTCTTCTGGTTATCTAGACCAGACGCCTTAACCAACTAGGCTATGGGAGCAATCAATGTTGACTGCGAAATTCTTGAGATGATGTTTTCTTTCCGGCTTACAATCGCTACAATGTCAGGTCTGCTAGGTGGAGCTACGGCCTATGTACCCTTGCTCACGAAATGGGAGTCACATTAGTTTGGCTCGATAATCAGGAACGTGGTCGCATTTCCAAGGGTTGAAAATGAATCGAATACATATATTCAATAAGCCATCGAGCTTATTTATATAAGATCTTTAGAGAGATCCACAAAAATAACGCCTGCATAGATACCTACTTATTAGGAGGAGCAGCGAATTTACAAGAGACTTTATTTTTGATACCAAGATAAATTTAAGTCTAATAATTAATGTTCGATTGAGGTGCAGTATACAGTTAACAAGGAATCTCCTCCTTCACATACATGGACCACAATTTAATCTGCACTTGTTCTCAGATGAAATCTCAATCATACGTGGGTCCCGCGGTATTCCATTCGTTCAAACAGTAAGTAGTTATCTCCTTCTATCAGTCCGCAAACAAATCAATTTGAGGTTTCGCGTCTACGAGGGCGTTCAATACAATAAAAGTTTCGGGGTATAGAAAACATTTGACGCAATAGATAAAATACGACATGCTTGAACTGCTACTTATACATAGTTTAGGGTATAATAAAACGTTGCTGAGGTCCAATTCTCTTCAAAAATATTTGCTCATACATACGTATTATTATATAGAAATACATCATCGTTTAAGATCAGGCGAGTTCGTGGTCAAAAGCTAATCTATTGGGCACATAATAAAACTGATGGTATGATTTCCTGACCTCTAAAGAATTGTACCGCAAAATGAGTCTAAGAGAAATTGAGAAGGTCACATATGCGGTCAGTACAGTATACCCATAATCTCGTTTGTAGAGATACCTTAAACACATCTTCTGTACTTTTTCTATTAATAGTGCAGTAAGTAGTATGGAACTATACAATTGATAACCAAAACTAAAAGAATATTAAATCGATAAATTATTTACATTTTTTAACTCTCCCTGGAGACAGCAGAAGACAATATTACAACCTTTTCCTTCTGTAGCAGTCATGATCTTGTCTCCAAAGCTTGCGTCCCGAGAATTGCCTATATCGCCCTCTGGAACAATAAAGTTAGTGATTATTATTATTTATGATTGTATGAGTACACAGTTATATGAAATTAGCAAAACCCATTGCTGACCTACCATTTAACTGTGGGAATACTCTCAACAGGAATCGTTTCTTTTGACTGTCACTGACAGTAGTAAATACTTTGTAGCCTTTTGCAAGAGCAATGTTTATAATTGCTTGGCCCATTGCACCAGCTCCTCCATGCACCAGTATATTGAACTGTGTGACATGTTCTTCAATTAATTGTAAATCCTGAAATATTTTAACGTAAATATTGACAGATGTAATGAACATATGTGATGTCTGGTAGTTGGTATATAGCACAAGGGCTTGCTACAAAAAATGCTACTTATTATATTAGCTTGACAGAATTTTTGAATGACCTACAATAGTAACAAACGCAAAGAAAGTTACTGCTGCTTGTAAAAGGGACCTCCCCGCCCTATATTGCTATACCCTAACTAGGGTTATATATAAACTAAAATACTACTCTAAAACCTCCATGTAATTGTTGAGTATTAACTACAACGAGTTTTTTGTTTATTTTAATTTATATATTATTAATTATTCTATCACACTTACAATTTTAACATTTAAACAGTAATAGGCGTAGATATAGGCAAATGGTACGGTAGCTGCATCCTCCAGAGTCCAATAGGAAGGTACTGGCCACAACAGTTCTGGTTTTGCCAATACGTGACTACTGGCAGCATCGGTTTGCACCAGACCCATTACTCTTTCACCACTGAATAGTTACAATAAATTAAATTATTATGGTATTACGTATTTATTTGTCAAATTACTTTTTAATCCCCGATGAAAAAGAGGAGGGGGGGTTATAAGTTTAACGTGTATATCTATCTCTGGGTCTGTTTGTGACTTCGTACCTTCTAAATGGATGGACTGATCTTTAGTTATTTTTGTTGGAAAGATGACTTGATCGACATTGTTCTTAGCTGTTGTTCAGTAGTTTGAAGGTCATCAGCTCCTTTGTTTCGGGGGTTTTAAAAATTTATCTTGTATGAATATACAAACAAACAGGGTGGGCCCATTTAGAGGTATACAACTTTTTTGCCACCATTTCGTTTCGGTGCCAAACTTGATAGTTGATCAGTAACAATTATTTCATGGTAGCAAATTCTTTATGAAGCGATATTCACTTGATTAACATGTTATAATAATCAAAATGTTCTACGTCTACTCAAACCAGTGTTCTGTTTCGGAAACGCTAAGAAAATCACGACCGATTTTCAGTAGAAAACACTATTATATTAATTTTTTGGTGAATATATTTAAGCAACTTGAGATTGTAATAGATAAACCAGTTCAACATCGTATCAGAGGGGTTCGTTCGGCGCAGAATAGTTATAAGGTTCGTGAAAGTGTAGCCGAAAAGCTCTTGAGTTCTTTTTGTGATGCCGTCTAAAGGGACGCGTGTCTACGCTAACAAACTTACAAATTTTCAGAATATCTTTGACGCTATCAGTGGGATAATGCCGGAAGTATGAGAAAATGTGATAAGAATCGCGATGAAAAGAGCTCATACTTCTGTCGAGTGGCGGCGCAGTGGCGACGAACCACGGACGCGTCTTTGTTTGTGTAATCGGTGACTCACGCTGAGGACAATGACCTCAACCCTTGTGAAGTGTACTAATTGCAATTTTGTGATTAACGAACTGCTAGCTTTCTTGAGCCATGTTATTGATTTTATGGATTAGGAAAGTATTCACCAGCTGTGTACTTCGTCTTTCTCAAATGACGAGTTAGTGAAGGCTACAACCCTGCTGTTTGATTCAATTTCAAGGTCACGTGCAGCGAAAAAGAAACCGTTATGAAGAAATGAAGCAAAAAACAAAATGTCCCGAGATATTATTAGCCTCATGAAATATACGGATCCTGAGCTATTCCCTGTTTTTGTAGCCAAGGAACTACACAAGATTCCAACGGTTGAATTTCAACATGTTAACGTAATGATCTTGAAAGACATTTCTAAATTACAAACCCAGGTCAATACGCTCGAAGAAAAGGTTGTCACAACTGACAAGTTTGACTTACTTAAACAGGAGCTGGATATCATGAAAAGTGCGTCATATCTCAAAATGCATAAAAACTTGGCATAGCTTTCGATGCAAGAAACGTGCACCCTGTTGGCTAATAGGTTTAAAAGCACGGCAAATCCATTCATATTTCTGTGCATTTGTGCAGAATAATTATGATGTTTAGTTTGTCAAGTTTTTTACCTTTCAAATTCAAATTCAAACTTATGAATATTAAAATAAATGACTCTAACAGCGGGCCACTGCAACACTCGTCTACCCGAATCACAGACTAAAACTAATGCTGTCTTTATCAGAACATAATAAATGACAGACACTAACAGACCCAATGCGTGCTCAAAGTCAACGAACCTTCCAGAAACCCACCGTGCCCGTTCCAAATTGGTATAGGCCGAGCAAGAAGAAGGGCAAGAAACTCATCACGGCAATCTTTTAAAAAAAATAGTTTTTTACAATTATTCTAATGCTAACAACTAACAATTTAAAGTTTAGTAGTCGCCAGGAGGCTCCTGAGCTGTTTGCCTCCATGCATCCTTGTCATCTACATAATCCTTAATTTTATAATACGCTTTTTTAATTAATACATTCTTGACTATACGTTTAAACTTTCCTTGTGGTAATTCAGTTAAAACTTTAGGAATTTTGTTGTAGAATATGACACCATTTGCCAGGAACAATTTGTTAGTTTCGGTTACAATATGGTGTACAATACTTTATGGTGGGTTGTGATGGAAAATTTTATCAGGTTTAGCCTTCCAACAAATGTATAAATATCATAGTAAAAGCTATATTGAAATCTAAATTTTACTTCATAATTAAGATTTAAACAGTAACCATAAGTACCTTTCTGTCAACCCACTGAATTCCATCCCATACCCACTGTGACTGCCACCACAACTTTCCATGTTTTTGAACGACATAGCTCCTGCAGCATTTTTCACATCGTTGACATGTAAACCCGCGTAATGCACCTGCCCGAGACAATATATTTATTGAACTGTTATAAATAAATTGTAGATTACACCACAAGTGAAAAAAGAGAAGAATTTAGAATTTTAATTCGAGGGACTAATTTGGATCCCTAGAGCAGTAAAGGATTCTAGAGTAGAATCCTGAGCGGAGCGAGTGATACAAGGATTGAGATTATTTTTAACAATTGACTGCGAGAAAATAAATAGTAGTATAGTATTTATATTTATCAGATCATAGCTCAATGTAATAGCTACATTCAGCCAGCCAGTAGTACATTCAGTATGTTTTATTTTTTGTACATAATTCGATTAATTCGCGCTTGTGTCAAATTCAAGATATTTTTATTTTTAACGCCCTTTTTCGAGTGGCAATGGTAATAATTATTATTATAACATTTATTATTATTATAACAATTTATTACATTATATAGATTGTTTGTACCTCTACCAAAACTCCATTACTTGTTAGTTTAGGAGCGTGAGTCCATTGCAAACTGCTGAAATTGCCTAATTGTCCGCATTTTAATATTTTCCTTTCTTTTTCGGCTTGTATCTCTCGTGAAGGCAAATAATATTCGCCTCCCCACATTCCCTGCAATGATAATTTAATCAATACATTGAGTAAACCAAGATTATTATTTTTTAATAATGAATCTTAGTGTCTTGAACGTATAATATTACACACATGAAAAAGTTTCTAAATTGTTTATTGTGTACAAAATGTTTATAAATTACCTCATCAAAAATGTTATATGCCAAAGTAATGTCGGGTAATTCCTCTAAAAGTCCAATTTCTTTCGACATGACGAGAAAAATGTTGTTCCGAGAGACGTCTGTTTGCCATTGCTTGATAGTGTCTTTGAGACGCTTAATTGGTGGATTCGAAGAGAGTACAACAAGAGCATCTTCAGGAGCTAACTTGTTACGTGCCGTAGTTAAAACAGGAATATCGGAATCAGAACGGACGCTGATCGTTGTTGTAGATTTGGTTGAGGTTGTAGATGTTGGTCTCCAACGTAATAATTCTAGACCTGTGTTTTGGTCTTTACTCTTCAGAACTGATATGATGCTGTAAAGAGCCAAAGGTCTCGTGCGAGATATACCGTCTAAAGGTACTTCGTTTACTACAAAAGTATTACTTTGTAAAGTGCGATGAAGATTCTGGCACCTCTGTGAATAATAAAGTTTAGTACAAATAAAACATTTTTAATTTACCAAAAATTTTAACAGCTGGTATGTACTACGTTAATGAGGTGGTCAATATACCTATTCCCCGGAAATAAATGAAGCATGATTTAAATAATGTATGAAAAGCCATTTTTTAAATATTAATTAAAATCCAATTTTAGTAATTATCTGTAGAAGTTCCGGGAATAACAGAAAAAATAATATATAACGGTGTGTAGACCTATTTTGCTTCATTCACCATAATAATATTTTATACTCTATGAGTGGATGGCTGTTATCATACAAATTCGAGATGCTGTGGCTTTGCTCGTGAAGTCTGCCGCGAAGCAGTAGTGTGCAAGCATTACTGTGTTCCGGTTTGATGAGCAGAGAATCCAGTGAAATTACTGGGCTTATGAGACTTAATACCTAATGTCTTAGGGTAACGAGCGAACTGCAGTGCCGCGCAGGCCTTTGTGTTTCAAAGTTCTGAGTGGCACTGCAATTGTTATGGGCCGGCGTTACGCTTAACATCAGGCAAACGACCAGCTCGTCTCGTTACCAAATAACCTAAAAAAAAAAGTAGATGCGCCTGCGGAGCCTTTCTTTCACTCCCTCGAGTACTACGGTTAGCGCTCCCACTAGATTTCCATCAAGTACCACGTTAGATGTTACGATATGCGTATGCTTGCCTGGCTTCGGTCACTGAATGAGTACTTAATAGCAAGTGCTTTTGTTTTAGTTTGAACTAGCCATTCGAGACGAGATATTTTTATTGCGCATGATTTAGTTACTATAAGCATGAGATGGCACTTGATGGCTGATAATTATATAGTAGTATTTATATGCAAAGGTCTTTAAAAAACAATTGATGTCAATTTCTTCTTAAGTTCTTCTTAAGTCTTTTGGATACATGAATATTTTAAGAGGAACAATATTCTATATCTATTATATGTTGGCCATCTCCTTTGGATAGTTGGGATGGGTATTGTTGAAATAACTTAACATTGGGTAGTAAAACAAAATTGAGCAAATTTTATACTGTGCAGCGCATTTGTTAACCATATCGTAAAAGTCTGAAAAATAAAATCGCTTACTTTATCATCATTAGCAAGGTTTTGAACCACAACTAAGTCAGCATCACCGAGTAATTCGTCTGTATCTTGGTATATTTGTTTATAACGTATCTGAATTCCCGGTATGTTGTTGTCATTCATACATTTTTTTATTTCTTGAATAATACCACTCTCTGCGTAATGATCGGTTATTCCAATTACATTAATAACATCTTTATGTATATTTTCAGCAACGATTTGGATAATTACTTGAAGTGAAGAATAAACCTGTAACAAGAGCATATCGGAAATAATTTTAGGACCAACGATAAGAAACGATAAAGACCTGGTTAAAATATGGATAAAAATATTTCTTACATCGATATCCGAGGAGAATCTAGGTACAAATTTCCTGGTTTTCAGAGTTACAGTATTTTCATTGATTGGTGGTAAGTCGACGAATTCTATATTTTCAAACACGATACCTGCTCCACACCTAAAAGTTCAATTAGGTCATTTATACCTTTTTACACAAAGGTGCTTGAGCTTAGTTAGCTCCACTTTACTTCGCATTGTATGCCGCAGAAGTAATGACTCACAAAATAATAATATCTTAGGGGCCGTCCATTAATCACGTGTTGTATTTTAGCATTTTTAACCTCCCCCCCAGTTAAAGCAAAAGTTTTTTCCAGAAAAAACTTATTTCTTTCTACAAACCCCAAAGGGTTTAAATTTATTGTGATTTTTAATTACCTGGTATAATTTTGAATGTCATCGATACAAGTTTTTAAGACAGCTGTGCCTTCTTTTCTATTTTCTATACTGTTGATATGATCTCCAACATTAATGGAAATTCTACTGATTCGGTCAAGCTTCGATAAAGAGCTATAGCGTTGCCTTAACGTATTAAGTTGTATGATTCCATCGATGAGGGTGACCCAATTTTTGCTCCATTTCAAATTTGCTTCCGATAAAGTAACATTAGCGCTCTCGATGCTTCGAAACTGTCCACTGAGAAACAAAAATGAAGTATTTTTTTTATTTAAAAATTCGTATAATGAATACGAAGTTTGCGTGCGAAATGGTGGGGTGATACACGATGTACAGATGGCTCGATGCTATTAGTATGATTGGTCGACGATCGTGTCGGAATAGATATATAATTAATACTGCATACATCACGGCACCTGTGATCTTATATTTACTACAGTCGTCAGCGTAGATACTTTTATATTAACAATTTGGACATACGATATTTTTTTGCTATTGGTAACGAGACTAGCTGGTCGTTTGCCTGATGGTAAGCATAACGCCGGCTCATAACAATTGCAGTGCCACTCAGAACTTTGAAACACAAAGGCCTGCGCGGCACTGCAGTGCGCTCGATACCCTGAGACATTAGGTATTAAGTCTCATAAGCCCAGTAATTTCACTGGCTACTTTGCTCATCAAACCGGAACACAGTAATGCTTGCACATTACTGCTTGGCGGCAGACTTCACGAGCAAAGCGGTGGTACTAACCCAGACGGACACTCGCATTAGAGTTAGTCCTCCCACTAACACAATATACATATTGTTCAATAACGACATATCAGTGACTACATCAAATGAAAATGAAATTAAAATGACAAATGAAATTTTTTTTCCCTCGTCTAGGTTTCGTTTTGTAACGTAACCTACTTATAATACAATCTAGCCTCAAATTGGGCTAATAAGTAATTTAAATTTAACTTAAACTTCTAAATGAACTGTCTAAGAATGTGTCCATTAACACTTTTCCTATTGTCTCTATTAAGGACGTTATACGGGCCAAGGACCTTGCTCGAATGGGTGGAGTCAAGCGCACTTCCCCCGCGCGGTCCACACTACGTCTTTCAAGAACATCGCAAAACCTAACGTCATAGAACACGCGGATGAACCGCTACGAAGCGGTACCCGCACGCGCGCACGGCATCTTTGCCTATAATTCTTTGAATTCATTTAGTGGAAAGTTTTTCATTGAAATGAAGTGTTGAAGTGATCATTATTATTCGTAAATAAACGGTACGGACGCACATGAGATTATCCAACGTTGAGATTGATCTCAAAATATCGCTCTGGACTAAAATAAAAGTACAGACAGCCAATTTGCTCCGTAAAGTTGAAATTTGTTACACATTTTGACCCAAAAATTAACATGTACGTAAATAAATGATTTTCGGGTTGTTTTTATTTTTACTTTTGTAGTCGTGTTTTTTATTTTGGTGTCATTTACGAGGTATCGAGTCATCTGCGAGTGTCCGTCTGGGTTTCCACTTTGTTCATGAAGCCTAATCATAATAATTTATTTGCTAAAAATGTTGGTGACAACAATAGTGTCGGGTCACAGGTATAGAAAATATAAAGTATCATAAACATTTTACCACATTGTGGCATGCAAATATTAGAATAATTAACTATCATTGAATTTAAAATATTACAAAAAACTAATGACACAATAATCGTAATACAATTCATATTTCATTTCCTATAGGTACTTATTTATATTATCAAATGTTATTATTTTTCTTATTAATTATACTAAAGTGTCCAAAAATAAAACCAATAATTTAAATAGAATTCTAGAAATTCAGTGGTCAAATAAATTACTTTAAAACTTCAGCTATAGTATAGTAATATTTTTCATGCAACCAACATTTCAATTTTTGCCAAAACCGTGTCCAAGGTAGGTCCTTGATTTCTCCCGGAACAGCATTATATGCTTGCCGGCAGATGTGCAAGCATTACTATGTTCCGGTTTGATGAGCAAAGTAACCAGCGAAATTACTGAGCTTATGAGACTTAGTTACGAGTACAGAGCAATGCCGCGCAGGCCTTTGTGTTTCAAAGTTCTGTGAAGCATTGCAATTTTTATGGGCCAGCATTATGATGAGCACACTGCGGTGCCCTGCAGGCCTTTGTGTTTCAAAGTTGTGAATGGCACTGCAATTACAACATATTTACAGTTTTCGGATAACGCCGGCCCATAACAATTGCAGTGCCAATCAATACTTTAAAACAAAAATATGCAGCACTGCATTGTGCTCGTTAACCTGAGACATTAGGTATTAAGTCTTATAAGGCCAGTAATTTTACTTTTCAATTTCATTTCCAGTATTTTCTATAACGGTTCTCAACCTCCCGATATTCCTTTGTTTACCAATACATATATTTGCCACTCGTAAAAATGATGTACGTAAACAAGAAATTGTAATCAGAAATGTAACCCACTCAATATGTATGCGAGGAGTGTCCACGCGCAAATCACGGAATGAATCAGATTTCACCACTCTAGACGCTACTCTTTGAGCAAGCTTCAAACCCACACGAAAACAAATACTTGTATTGTATATCATTCACGCACACAAATATGTAACGTCGGCGGACAGCGTGAGCAGAGCAACGAGCGACACAACCTCCCCGTCTGAATGCCAGTGCATGACTGCCGCGCGCGCCCGCGCAGAGCACCTCTGAGACTTGTACATTTGGAATTCAGTTTTTTGATAATTTCTTTGCGAAATATTGCTCTATGCACAAATTTAATCAATAAGAATTATAGAAAATTTTCTTCCTTATTTTTTGGTGTAAAATTAATCCCAAACGTCTAAGTCATTTAGAAGTTTTAGGGAAAACAGTTTTAAAATAGCATGCTGTTAAATATTTTTTCAAGCCATAAGTAATGGTAATACAAAAAAATCAATCAATCAAATTTAATGCCCTTGAATTGATCATTCAGGTAGTATTTTTTTCAAGTCGTTAAACCAAGCCGTGTGGGAGTTTTAGGAGCAGAAAGTAGTCGTTTTTGGGTAACCTAGCCCCTTAAGGGGAAGACACTTTGTTCATGTGTTCTTAACATATATATAGCACTTGTACTACATAACACTAACACTTTAACACTATACACTACACTAATTCGAACGGTTTTGTTCTTTTTAGTCTTCTCAGTATTTCCGTGTGGTCGAGAAGCTGGATTGCTTCGACGTTCACATGATGATGAGCTTCTGTATACTTTTTAATAATGTTGTCAACAAACTCTACTTAAACCTAAAGGTCCCGTAATTGAAAATGAAAAATATTTATTTCTAACAATTAGCCTTAAACCCTAATACAGCGTGACAAGCACTTGCATAATAATTTTAACATTGCTCATTGTTACAAAACGGTCCAAACTCAGCATAATGCTGGTTGTTTAAAACTCTTCCGTTAGGACCGTCTAGTGACGTCACGTCACGGATACAAGAATAATAAATAATACTGTAATAATACAAATGACCACAACGCATTCGGTAGAACGCGTTGTGGTCTTAGTATAATAGTTACTTGTAAGAGTAGTCCCTTTCATTAAGCAGTTTATATACATCTTCAGTACGTAGATCTAAAGTTTTTTCCTTTGTTTTGATAGAAACTGAAAATCTATTTCTCAGTTCCGATTTTCTTATGTATCCTGTGGCAACTCTGGAATTTTCATTCATAACCTGAAATGAAATTATTTGATGAAATCAGGTATTACTTTGCGGAAGTCCATTTTAAATAAGATATTATATACAATGGTACTTAATAGTTTTAATTCCGCGCTAAAACCGCGGATAAAACAAATAATAATGAAAAATCATCAGTAACTTGACAACTGGTTACGAACAAACAATACTTCCTTACTACAAAAGTGAACAATCGTGACTTTCAACACTGTGTAATATAGACATATCAGCACATGTGCTGCTCGTCTATAATTAAATAAATAAATAAATAAATAAATAATTAATTAATAATCCTTAGTAATCATTAACATTTGTGTATCGGGTCACATAAAATCGCACATGTGATTTATCTTGAACCATATGAAAATAAGTTCAAATTGAACTTTACTCAGCTCTAACTAAAGTTTAGCCAGGGCCGCACCAATAAGACGACGAGGTCGACGACGCGACAGTGATTTTGTTAGAACAAAGCACTATGGTGACTATGGTCTCGCTATAATAAAAGCACAAGGCGGTGGCCGCATCACGTAAAAGACGAGTGAAATGTATTTGTTTATGTGATTTTATCGTTGTTTGTAAAATTGTATCGTTGTTTATGAAATTTTATCGTAAAGAATTATGTTATGTTCTACTGTACTAAAACTAGGGTCTGCATTAGATAAAATTATTCGATGACAAACGACGAATTTGATTAATATATCAAACAATACAGACAAGCAAGGCCTCCTTGCGTAACACCGCTGTTTATGGCGGGAGATTAAATAACTCTTCACATATATAAAGTTCCTCTACCTCAAACTGTCCGGTTCCTTTGTGTAACGACACGGTGAGCTTGTTGTTGCGGTGCTCATACAGTATCGGCTGCGTGTAGAACTGCACGTTATTAAACTCCACGTTCATTTTCTTCTTCTCGATGTTCATCGACATTGCAAGAGTGTCCCAAACAGCCACCAACGCGAACGAGAAAGGCAAAAGAGTTTTCTCTGTAAATAATGTACAAAAACGTGAACATCTCACAGACAATGAAAAATAACGTACGATTCAAGGCCGATATTTAGGTATCATCTTTTTGTATTGAAATAAGGTTGAAAATTATAATGCGTTTGCGTTTAGTTGAAGGATATTTCGTAATTTTTATAAAGAGACCATTAATCAGTGCCCTCAGAAAGCTACTGTCCTGCATTTGTGAGCGATACGCGGAAGCTCATGGTCTTAAGTATAACGCCAAGAAGAGCGAGTTCATGATGTTTCGCGCAAATAATGAAAGAAGTGACATTGATGTACCACCGATTAAACTTGGAGGAACTCCTCTGAAAAGTGTAACGGAATTCAAATACTTGCGGCATTGGGTCACCGCGTCGCAAAAAGACGGCTTAGATGTTGAAAGGGAACGGAGGGCTCTGGCAGTCCGAAGTAATATGTTGATCCGTAGGTTAGCTAAGTGCTCTAAGGAAGTAAAAATTACCCTATTTCGTGCATATTGCCAATCCTTCTACACTTGCAGCTTATGGATCAACTATACTCAAAGGCTTACAGCGCCCTTCGTGTCCAATACAACAATGCGTTTAGGGCGATGTTGGGGCTGCCGCGGCACTGCAGTGCGTCAGGGATGTTCGCGAAGGCGCATGTTGACAACTTTGACGCCATCAAAAGAAAGAGAGTCGCCTCTCTGATGCAGCGGGTGCGGGGCGGCAACAACAGCCTGCTGGCGACTGTGGCGGACAGGGTCGATGGACCAATCCTGAGGCACTGGATCGCAACGCATACAGTGCTGCGAGCTACTGTCTCGAAATAGAATTAAATTTTTTTTTTGTGTATGATTACTAACATAGTTTTAAGTTTGTTATTAATACCTATATGGAAATGTGAATCAGTTTTATTTCCGAAATAAAAATCTATTATTATTATTATTTATTATTTTTTACATACATTCCTTTTTTGGTTACAAAAACATGATAGTAGTTGTCGCTCAATATATTGACCATTTTGAGAAAAGGAGTTTTTCGTGGTCTTTTTTGCGATTTTTTTTCAAGTGTCTTTAACATAAAATATTTTCGAATCTATACAAATAAATAAAATTGAAGTGTCTGTTTGTAATTTGAAAATAACAGCTTTTTACCAAATACATATATGAAAGTATATACGGTACCTATAACAAAACAACCATTTATACAATTTTTGTCTGTCTGTTTGTTCCGGGTAATCTCCAAAACGGCTTGGCCGATTTTGACGGGACTTTCACTGGCAGATAGCTGATGTTACAAGGAGTAACTTAGGCTACTATTATTTTAAAAAAGAATTAGGGTTCCGCGCAAAAAAATAAAAACCATGAAATCATATATCTCCGCGCGGGTGAAACCGCGGGCAGCAGCTAGTACTAAGTATTTTCTTTTAACACTTGACTATGATACTAGTTGTTAGTGGGAAGACTAACTCTTCTGCGAGTGTCCGTCTGGGTTGTTACCACCGCTTTGCTCGTGAAGTCTGCCGCCAAGCAGTAGTGTGCAAGCATTACTGTGTTCCGGTTTGATGAGCAGAGTATCCAGTGAAATTACTGGGCTTATGAGACTTAATACCTAATGTCTCAGGGTAACGAGCGCACTGCAGTGCCGCGCAGGCCTTTGTGTTTCAAAGTTCTGGGTGGCACTGTAATTGTTATGGGCCGGCGCTATGCTTACCATCAGGAAAACGACCAGCTCGTCTCGTTACCAAATAACATAAAAAAAACTATGATACCGTATTATTTTTCGCTGGTAATATGTATGGATACTGGTATTTCTGCGATGAAAAGCAGGACATTGTGATTTACAGACAGCGGCTTCAATATTTATGTAACAATCTTGAATTTTTTTTTACTCATTATACGTGTTTATTGGTAACCCGACGTATTTTGGAGAAGGTGCACATATGCAACAAATACATACACCCTACCGTATGTCCGAAATTTAAGTAATATTTGAGATGTTTGTTTTTAAAAAAAATACCCTATTCCCTCAATTGAAACGGAATTTAATACAAAATAGTTTTTAACATTCATTTAAGGAGCTTCACAGTCTTATATAATAAGGTCAAGTACGAGTAAGTCAGATATAACAATTATTAATTTATACATAAAAAATAAGAAAATTCTTTTTACTTACTCCCTATAACGTGGCCCTTTAAATAATCATGTTCATCATCGTAGACAGAAATTATAATTTCGGATGCAGATGCTATTTTCCGTTCCGCTGTGAAGTAACTTGCCAAATTCCTAAAACATTCAAATTAAAAGCATTAAATTGAAGATAACTTACTTATATCACTAGGTATAAACCATTACCATTTCTCGTCATGCATCCATTCTACCAAATGAGACAAAAACGGTGTTCCAACTGAAACTGGGAAATCCACCTTAGGGTACAGCACTCGAACTTTTGGATTATATCCGTGGATATACAACCTATAAAGAAATGATCATGTTATTATTAATCGTATAATGACTGCAAAGTGGTTATTAATGAGCTACTATAGCCTTCGTGAGTAATAAAGTAAATGTGAACGGACGACCTGATCCAAGCCATGGAGAGCAAACGTCGTATATTTAAAATTCACGTCTCCATATTGATTCTTTGAACATTTTGTTTATATTTTTTTCTGTTCAGCCGAGGTGCCCGGGGCATGCTCTCTGCCTGCTGGATTATCTATTATGTACCGGACACCCTGTAGAAGAAAATAAAAAAGCAACTTTGTACTAACTTGCCAATTGCTTCCAGAAGCATGAGAGCATTGTCCGTATGCCCACGCCTAGTGAGTGGGATGTTGATGCAAGACTCTGGCAGCGAGCGCTTGAGGATGGCTTGCAGCAGCCCGTGCGGCGCAACTTCTACCAATACTGCGTTATTTGGGATCAGCTTACTTGATTCTTCAAATAATACTGGACTCTACACAATATAAATAATATGAACAAACTAGCTTCTGCCCACGGTTTTCACCCGCGTTCCCACAGGAACTGTACATTTTTCCGGGATAAAAATTAGCCCATGTTACTCTCCGGTCCATAAACTATATCTACGCCAAAAACCAAGTCGATCCGTTGCTCCGTTACTGCGTGAAAGAAGGACAAACCAACAAACACACTTTCGCATTTATATATATAATACTAGCTTCTGCCCGTGGTTTTCACCCGCGTTTCCACAGGACCCGTGCATTTTTCCAGGATAAAAAGTAGCCTATGTTACTCTTCGGTCCATAAACTATATCTATGCTAAAAATCACGTCGATCTGTTGCTTGGTTACTGCGTGAAAGAAGGACAAACCAACAAACACACTTTCGCATTTATAATATTAGTATGGATTATAGTAGGGAAGTAATAATCATGCAGGCTGCATCCCTTCTTAGAATATTGTGAATGTGAAATCTGTCGTTGAGTGCAGGGAACCTTCTGCGACAGCATAATGGTATATCTGAGTTACTAGGTGGTAGGACTAACTCTTATGAGAGTTTCCGTCTGGGTTGGTACCACCGCTTTGCTCGTGAAGTCTGCAGCCAAGCTGTAATGTGCAAGAATTCCTGTGTTCCGGTTTGATGAGCAGAGTTGCCAGTGAAATTACTGGGTTTATGAGAGTTAATACCTAATCTCTCAGTGTAATGAGCGCACTGCAGTGTCGCGCAGGCCTTTGTTTCCAAAATTCTTATTAGCACTGCAATTGTTATTAATTGGTCCATAAACTATATCTATACCAAAAATCACGTCGATCCGTTGCTCCGTTACTGCGTGAAATAAGGACAAACCAACAAACACACTTTCACATTTATAATATTAGTAGGAATACAAACCAGTAAGTTGTTAGTATGGTATTCGGCCGAGGAGTATTTTGCTATTGCTTCTTCCCATTTGACTTGTGGCACAGATGTGGAAACCCATCGTGGGCTTCGTAACTTTGGTGTTTTTATTATCTCTTCTAAATATTTTAGTAGGCCAGGACCTGTGAAAAAAAATGTTATCAATCCATAAAACACAAAAATACATTTAATCCGCGGCCACTGTGAGAGGTAGTGGAAAACTTCTAAGACAAGTACCGACAGAGTCTTGGAAGCTATAATAATCTTCTTGGTATAGTGATAATTACTGTCACTGTTCAGTATCACGTCACTGAAAATCGCGTCGATCCGTTGCTTCGTTACCGCGTGAAAGAACCAACAAACCAAAAACCAACAAACACACTTTCGCATTTATATTATTGCTAGCTTCTGCCCACAGTTTTCACCCGCGTTCCCACGGGAACCGTGCATTTTTCCGGATTAAAAAGTAGCCTATGTTACTCTCCGGTCCATAAACTATATCTATGCCAAAAAATACGTCGATCCGTTACTTCGTTACTGCGTGAAAGAAGGACAAACTAACAAACCAATGTGGACAAACGAAAGTGTGTTTGTTGGTTTTTTGGTTTGTCCTTCTTTCAGGCAGCAACAGACCAACGGATCGACGTGATTTTTTGCATAGATATAGTTAACAGACCAGATAGTAACATAGACTACTGTTTATCCCGAAAAAATGCACGATTTTTGTGGGAACGTGGGTCAATAAAAATAATTACAATATTTTTATACTAACCAGCATCAACAATGTATCTTGAGTGAAAAGCTATGTTGGAACATGGAACCTCCTTTGCAAAAATTTTTTTAGCTGTCAAGGTCCCGACGAAGTCTCGCATCGCATCAGCAGGTCCAGAGATGGTGCAAGAATCCGGGCCATTATGGCAAGCAATTTCGATTTCAGGTGGACAAATTTTTGATATCTATAAAATTGATAAACAAATAGATATGTACATTTATATTTAACAATACCCTATTCAGAGCAGAAGTGCTTACATTATTGTATCCTGCGCCCACGGCTGCCATAGAGCCACGGACGAATGTAGTTTCTGACGACACCAGACCGCGGCTGTAGGCGGACAGAATCATCTCCTCAGCTGTTAGACAGCCGTCGGCGTATGCGCAGCCGAGCTCGCCCACGCTGTGACCTTAGAATAATAAAAAAATCAAGTTAGCCTATGTTGTTGTGGTCAAGTTGAAAATCGTATTGTTCTACATAGTCAACAAGTATAATTGCTTTTAAAAAATGCAGAGAAACGACTTCAATGAAATAACGCGATATATTACTGTGAAATTTCATCCGGCATTTTTTCACATTTATGGATGATATTCTTTTTACCCGCGACGGAACGGAGACGGTATATGCGTTTAGGGTGAGAGGTTGTTTGTTCGTTAGTGTCTGCACACATGAATGTTCCCATTTATCTCCAGAACGGTTTGACCGATTTAGATACGGTTTTCTGCATAGGGTTTGTGATTCATCGGCGATGGATCTTAGATACAAGTTATGGGATTTTTAGAAAATTTAATTTTTAATTTAAATTTAACATTAAAATTTCAGATAATTTCAGGCCAATCAACTGCAGCCCCGGAGGATTTTCTTGGGTTTAGCTTATCTTTCGTTACTTGCCCTTTTAGTCGGGGGTTTTTCAAGAAAATTATTTTAATTAATATTATTTTTATTGACTGATTGATCTATAGACGATCGATGACCAGGGACGTATTTTAGAACTCAGCGCCCTGGGCCTGCAGGCCCTTTTCGTTTTACAATTTTAAACTGAATCGAAAGAAACAAAACACAGTTTAACACTTCATTAATAAGAGCCTTAGTTAGGTAATCTTTTTTAAATTTCTTCTGCTTGCCTTGCACCGCCCCTAGCAGCCTGCCGATGCCGCCCCGGGCCATGGCCCTTTTGGCCCTAGGGTAAATACGCCCCTGTCGATGACTAATCCACTGAATATAGAAATCTGGCAAGACTAAGGACAATCAAGGATAAGTCCTCTAGACAAAATCCATAGCCCGTTTACGCTTCTTTTTCCGCTCATGCTAACGCCAATACAATGTATGGGAACGACATTACTTAGTGAGATGTCACGTGACTGTTTTTAAATTTGTTTGACTTTGTACTCTACGGTAATGCGTTAGTGTGAGTGGAAAAAGCGGCGCGTGGATTTTGTCTAGAGTCTAGAGGTCCTGGCAAGACTTATTTGTAATATTCAACCTACAAAGGAGCGAAAGACGGGGTTAAAAGAGTTGTTCCGTTTTGGTACTAAAATAGACCTAAAAACTAACCTGTTGTTTTTTGGAAAGAGCTCTCAAAATCTAGATATTTTCAAATAAATTACAATTTTATAGGCCTGCGATTTCCTGAAAATACACAAAGTTTTTTTGGTACGTAATGTGAAATGGAACGCAATTTCTCGAAATGGAACGGATTTTTCAGCTTATTTTCGGCTGAATGTGATAATGACCGAAGCCATTCAAATTGACAAAAAAGATGACAACACATCTTACTAATTGTCAAAACTATCAAAGATGAAAATGCGTCAAAATCTTGTTTTAGGCTAATATCTAGAAAAAAAATTGAGGCTTGAATTAGCTTGGATGGAAGGCAAGTTACCACACAGACGAAGTCGCCATCGACATTTATGAATTATAATAAATATTCGTGAAATATTTTTTAAGGGCAGGCAAGTCAATTACCAATTACAAATCCATAATCAATTAATTAGGTAACGTACAATAAAATTACTTTAATTACCAATAATTTTATCAGGAATAAGTCCAAGTTCCATCAAAACGTCCGTAAGGCCAATTTGTACTGCTGCGATTCCCACAAAAGGGTGAAGAATGTTGTCAAATATCGATTTGTCCGTTGAAGTAATAATCTTCACAATGTCTATTCCTTTAGGGGACAAAGCTTGATGACAGCTGAAAAAATAATAATCTTTATTTTATATGTTTCTAAAAACTACGTAGACGATATTTTATAATTGAATATAATATCGTCTACGTAGTTTTTAGCATAAATAAATATGAAGGAAATAATAGTGTGGCTAGTACAAAGGTAAATTTTACTATAGGTAGTGCTTACAAAGGGGATAAAAGTGAGCAGAATTTGGACTAATAACTAGAAAACAGCAACAGTGAGGCATGAAAAATATTGGTAAAGTGTTTTATAATAATCGTACCGTTCTATAGCGGCTGCAAAGATGGGTATGCGCATGAGTTGCGCGCCCATGCCAGCCCACTGCGAGCCCATCCCGCTGTACACGAACCACAGCGGACGCTGCACGTCGTCGTAGTAATCAGCTTTTTCTGACAAACTTATTGTCTTTTCCTCATTGTTGGTGTCTGAGAAGGCAAACAAATTAAAAACTAGCTCTATCTAGGATCAGCATATTAGAAGAAAGTTGTTATTTTTAATGTTTATCAGTTACATACCAAGAATAATAAAACCTCTTCCCAAATGTCCAGAAATTTTGGTTTCATGTATATTATGTAACAAAGCTAACTGCTCTGGGTGGATTGGTTGAGATTTCAAATTTTCAAAGGCTTGTGTGACTGCAGATTCTTGCCTTCCCGATACATTTACAAGACGCGGAATATTGGACTTAATGTTATAGTTGATCTTCTGAAAACATTAATAAAATTACAGTTTTGAGATACTAGGTAGACAGCTACCTAGTATCTCAAAACTGTGTAGCCCCGCGGCTTCATTCACGTAGCCTGTTACTCCTTATAGCACCAGCTATCTGCCAATGAAAGTCCCGCCAAAATAGGTCCATCCCTTTCGGGGATTAGCTGGAATAAACAGCTAGACAGATACATTTTTTAAAAACTGTGTTTTGTGATAGATATGTACTTTCAAATACATTTAGTAAAAAGCTGTTACCTATTTTGACATTACAAACAGATACTTCAATTTTATTTGTTGGTATAGATATAGATTTAACTACTACACAGGAAATAAAAATTTTTGAACGGTCGTAGTCCTTGTAAAAACTTAAAATATTTAAAGCTATTAATTTAAAATAACATAAGATGATTAAAAGAGTTGTTCCGTTTTGGTACTAAAATAAATGTAAAATTTAACCAGGTTATCAGTTGGATGATTGAACTTTCCTTTATGGACCGTCGATTTATGGGGCGGGGAAGGGGGAAGGGGTGGGGGAGGAGAGGGCTACCCCCGTGTACCATCCTCACCCTGCGGAACCCCATGGTTATGGAGATATCCATGGTTAAAGTTTTGCGGTTAGAATACAAATTTCCATTATGGGCCGTCGATTAATGGGGCGGGGCGGGGCGGGGGAGGGGTTGGGGGAGCAGGGACTACCCCCCTGTATCATCCCCACCCCGCGGAACCTCATGGTTATGGAGATATCCATGATTAAAGTTTTGAGGTTAGAATTCATATTTCCATAAATGTTCATCGATTTATGATGATACCCTTCCTCTCCTCTCCAGTTTGACTCCGCCTTAACTCTGGCGCTGCGGGAAGAGCAGCCCTTCCGCCCTTGCGTGTCAAAGCACGGTCACTCGTCCTCGGCTCCGCAGCTTCGGCTTGTTGGTCACCTTCGGCGACCAGCTTCAGCCGCTCCGTCTCGCATGGTTCCCGCGCTTCGTTACAGCGTGCGACGGCTGCTCTCCCTCCGCGCCTCCGCTTTTTATAAACACTCTAGGGGTAGGGCAGACAAGACCACGTGGAAAGTGGGGTGCTCTCATTCGGTTTTGGGTATTTTTCGGATTGCATAATTAGTTGGTTATTCTGCACATTAATTAGACACCAAATTTAATACGTGAATATGTCAACATAAAATTATATTTACGTAAAAATATGACAGTAAAATACACTTCTACCGTCAACGGAACGTGAAATGTCAACTTTGACGTCTACTATGACAATTTGTCCATAAAAATTTGCAAATGGTGTGCTATTTTCCAGTCTATATCGTTAAAAAATTATATCTCGTAAACCGTGAATTTCCGCAACTTCAAAATATTGACAACAGTTGACAACACAGCTTATTATTGGTCAAAAATGACGTCAGAGTGACGCCATACTTTTATGATGTTGCTGCTTTTTGGATATTTTTAGAAACTTAGCGTTGCTGTTAATTATTTTTTCATTTCTACTACGCTTTTCTTTAAAAATAGTTTCGTTTTGAGAAATAGCGTTCCGTTTCACGTTACGTACTAAAAAAAACTTTTGAATTTTCAGGAAATCGCAGGCCTATAAAATGGTAAGTTCATTTCAGAATAGAGATTTTGAGAGCTCATTCCAAAAAAGCAACTGATAGCCTGGCTAAATTTTAGTATCAAAACAGAACAACTCTTTTACATAAGAAGACATTAAATTTGGTAGGTAGTTTTTTAGTTTTGTATACTCACGTTAGGTTTAGTTTGGCCTTGCAGCAGAATATGTCCGTTGACTCCTGTCATCGACAGCGTATTTATTGCAGCGTAAGTGCTTCCGAAGGGCCAATGGTCGCCTATAACTTGGATGCGTCCCTCGCGTACACCCGCCACATCGCTCCTTGGAGTCTCATAGTGCAAGTTACCCGCTAACTTTCCCTTGTGGTATCCTAGTAGCACCTGTATGAATTATAAAATGAAATGTGTTATATCAGATCATGTAATCAAACGGCATATAAACAAACGGCCGCTACCTTTGTCACAGCAGATATCCCAGAAGCAGCTCCACAATATCCGATATTAGACGCGACACTGCCAACTAGTAGAGGTTCCTTTCTATCTTTACAAAATATGTTATCAATGATTTCTAGTTCAGCTTTGTCTGTATCGAGATTTGCTGCGAAAGATATTTTTTCTTATAGGTGATATATGCTAAACCTTGTATGGGACTGGTTCTCAAGTCACGATTAGAATACATCGTCAGGTGACAGATTTTAAACTTGAGAGTAAGTAGCGAACCAGGGAAGCGATAATGGTTCAGTGGTCATGAAATCACCCGCCGATTTGTAGGTCGATGCTTCAAATCCCACCTACGCTGAGCTTGAGCTTTCGATGAAGCGATTTGCAGGACCATAGAAAGTAAAAATAATTTAAAAGAGCTCTTAACGTTTTGTTAGTGGTAGGACTAACTCTTCTGCGAGTCTATCTGGGTTGTTACCACCGCTTTGCTCGTGAAGTCTGCCGCCAAGCAGTAATGTGCAAGCATTAATGTGTTCCAGTTTGATGAGCAGAGTATCCAGTGAAATTACCGAGCTTATGAGACTTAACATTAGGTATAATGTCTCAGGGTAAGTAGCACACTGCAGTGCCGCGCAGGCCTTTGTGTTTCAAAGTTCTGAGTGGCATCGCAATTGTTATGGGCTGGCGTTATGCTTACCATCAGGCAAACGACCAGCTCGTCTCGTTAATAAATAACATAAAAATACGTAATTACGTTAACTTGTGCATAATTATGCAGCTCAGAGTTTATAGTGTTGTTGTATTTTACGATCTGCACACTAGACAAGTCCCGTATTGTGGGTATTTGACACAATCTTTATTAAAAGAAAGAATTTACTAATCTCAGCAGGGTTTTTGCGATGTTATAAAAACATGAATTACGAGTACGTGCCATTATTACGTTATGGAAAAAATAAAAAGAAGTTTCAGATATAGAACAAATAATTTTAAAGATTGGTTTCGACTTGAGATAGGAATTATTGTCTGAGTTTCCATCTCTGTCCTCTGTAGGGGCGGCTCCTTGTGGAGCCCATTCAGAGCTAGGACGGAGCCTACTTGTTTGCGAGTGTGGTACGTCCCGTAGGTACTCAGTAGATAGGTCTGGCGTGGACATGAGTGCCTCAATTTTCGCCTTGTGGAGGTCCTCCCGAGGCATGATTGAAGTTGACGTCATGTCATGGCATGACGTGACGTGTCTTGGGACGATTCCTTATTGTATTATAAGACATTAACGACAAAATGATTGTCTGTCAAATCACTAGAAACCATGATTACAGAAATTAGCAAGCAAGACGTCAAGAAACCCGGTATTTTGACCGAGGTACCAACGTTGACGCAGTACCCCAAGCGCTTAGCACATATAAACGCAATTGCAGTAATAAACTGTTCGTCGGCGTCGATATTTGTACTAATATGGGCATCGACGAGTGAAGTGACTAAACGAAGCGCTAGCAGAACTGCGAAAGCTAAATGCACCAAAGCTACAGCTGATTGCACTGACTTCCGTTTGCAATAATAAGAACGTGTTTAACAACAATTTAAAAACGAATGACTGTAAAAAAGACGAATGGCAATTGTACCGTTTGCTATAAGAAAAAGAAACCGAAAAAATTGCGACCGGTATTTGTTGGGACCGGAAGATGACGAGCTACAAAGATTCAAACAGTTAAAATATATTAATTGAATTGAAAAAAAAAATAAAAAATTTTATACATACAATATACATACATACATTTTATAGTGCTAGAGTTTTTTAGTCATCATCTAACTAGCTCCCGCCTAGCACTCTCAAATTAGAAATCTATTGAATTGAATATATTGGAATAAATTTTATAATAAATTATTGCTTGGTGGAAAAGCCCGAAACGACAATAGAAACTGTACGTATTTTTATTTAGTAAAATTGTAAAATCGCTACGCGAAGATAATAAACATCGAGACAGACAGACATTCTTCGTTTATCATAGGGACCAGAAATCTGCACGTTCATATTAATGGAGTGCCAATATTGAACAACTGGAATCAATTAAGTAATAGAAGTGGAAGAAGTTTATCGAGGAATGACGCGAGCCGCACATATCGTGCAAAGCTGGGTAGCGCTTTTTATGTCCTTAGTTGATGGTCGCGTGTAGTGCCTCTCTCCCACTTTCCGCTCGGCACATGTCATAGATAAGACTCTCGCGTGGTGATGATGCGTTCTGGATGATTCAGCACATCACCCAAGTAGCATGGGAACTCTGTCTTCCCCCGAGGTGGCTCCGTCCCATGCAGTGGATGGCGGTGCTGACGGGGTTGCGGGGAGTGCACAGACTTTAAAGTAAAACAGACCAAACATTAAGTATTGAATAGCGGGACAAGTACGCACACATAAATATGTCGCTTAGACTGGGCCGCGTTAAGGATCCTTGTAGTTAACCGATATTAGATGAGTGCTTCCTTGGGTGGATTAGATTATTGGTTATCTCTGTGAAAATTATATTTTCTCATACAGAGCATAGTTTTGCTCTCTGGTTTGACGTAAAACCAAAAGCACCTCTTTTGTGCGAGTTAAGTGAAAAATGGTTGACTTCCATGTTGAAAAATGCTTTGCGCACAGCACACTAGCCAAACTGGGTTGCCCAGGATTGGCAGGAGTTTTATGTTTTTCATCCAGTCTTTCTTAATACTTTCATTCGTAGGAAATCTGGAACAAAAATTATTTGTGAATCAGTAAATACCTACTAACTGAATGAAAAGTACAGATGAAACGGAAATAAGAAAAATTACATAGCTTCCACAAGCAATGTATTTTTGTTATTTATTTATTTTCCTAAATTTAATACTTTTATTTGCTACTAGCTGCTGCCCCGCGGTTTCACCCGCGTGGAGATTTTGGATTACATGGTTTTTATTGTTTTGCGCGGAACCCTAATTATATTTTCTATAATTAAAATAGCCTATGTTACTCCTTGTAACATCAGATATCTGCCAGTGAAAATCCCGTCAAAATCGGTCCAGCCGTTTCGGAGATTACCCGGAACAAACAGACAGACAGCCAGACAAAATTTTTAAAAATGGTTGTTTTGTTATAATAGGTACCGTATATACTTTCATATGCATTTAGTAAAAAGCTGTTATTTTGATATTACAAACAGACACTTCAATTTTATTTATTTGTATAGATAGTGGCATATTGAAAATGTAAATAATATTTACGTTATTCAAGGTTAAGATTTGACACAGACAAATAAAGTAAAGAAGAAAGAAAAGAAAGAAAATACATTTATTTCAGGACATCACACAACATTACAGTTTTACACATGCATAAAAAATAAAAAAATAAGGACAGACAAGTATATAAATAAAAAACCCAATGTTGCGTGATGCCATGATAAGGGTTCCGACTCAGCATGCAATTAAGGTCCAAGGACCTTAATAACTGATTTTCAGTCGGAACCCACACCTATGACATCACGAACCTCCGGACAGTGATACATAAAAATATAACATTGATTAAAGAAAAGTAGAGGTGAACAAAACCAAACAAAACATTGTATTTTTACTCTGTCAAGTGTCAATACATAATTGTCAATGTCAATGCATATTGCTAGCTACATATTATTACTGATCTGTGTTGCGCACACGGTCATTCATATAACATAACTATTGCCACGTAATCAACTTCATAATTCTTGCAATAATATGCGCTATAGCCACATGTTTAGCACTTTAAAACATTTTATTTTATCTGTAAAGGAAGAGAATGGACAGTGACGCAATAAAACCTGCACATCTCTGTATCTACCTACCAGATTCAGCCGAGCATACCATGAGAGTAAGTACCCAGTTAAGTTAGATACAATTAAAATTACTGTAGAGTTACCCACTAAGTATCCAGAAGGCCGATAAAATACATTTCTATCACACTTTCTGGTAAAAATGGAATATTCGTCTTTGTTGCTAATTTTATTCCTAGAGTCTTAATGCGCTCCCTGTTATTGTATCAAGTACTTGAGCTGTCAAATTTTGGCCCTTGCTAACAAATTCTACATAATACTCTCCGATTACTCTAGTTCAAGGCTAAAAGCATTAACAAATAGCGTCTAAGATAGATTATCGACGTAAAAAACTGGTTGGCATGAACAAAATATTTGAATTCACTTGTAGAAATCACATGAAATTCTAAACGCAAGATAGTGACCATTATACTTACCGATGAAAGAGAATCCGATGGATAATTTGCTGTGGGTAGCATTTTCACACCGGTATGTACTGCACTTCACCATTTTCACAGATTTTATTATCAAATTAACCAAAAAAAGCTATATTTTCAAATTAAAATGAATAACAAAAATCTGACTGCTCGTTGACGTAACGTGACATGCACGTTGACATAATAATATCAATGTGGCGGCATGGAACGCTTCCGGTCTGTTGTTTATGTGCGAGTCAATGTTGCAACACATAAATGAACGAGATACCACTAATGACGTTTCAATGGGAAAGAAAAGGATAAAATGATTTTGTCGTTGCGTAAATATACAACTATGATTAATGTTTGGTCTGTTTTACTTTAAAGTCTGTGGGGGAGTGTCATAAAAGGCCCGCAACATCGTCCTATGCTGAGCCGGCAGGTAAAATCCCGGAATTTTAAGGAGTACTTTACCAGGTGGGCTGTTAGTCCCACACTATCTCCGCGTGTCCCCGGGCGAGGTGTGTACCTACTTGAATCGTGTAACTTAAATTAACCAAATCACATGTCATGTAATCTAATATAATAACAATGTCTTGATACCTGCGCCAAAAGCTTCTACGTAATCAACAAGGCTTGGTGGCACACCAGCCTCTAAATAGAAACTTCTTAAAAAGTTAGCATAAACGCTTGGTTCGCAACAAAATCCTTTCATTAGTGAATCATCATGGTTATTTAACACGCTGAATTCACATTTGGCATGAATAATATCTCCATAGATTCTGCAAAAATAAAAATAAATAAATTTAAAGTATGTAACGAAATTTTGAATCGTTGAAACATTTCATGTGTTTGTATCATATACATACATCAAAAGTATCTAGGGATCAAGCAGGCAAGTGAAGTTCTCAAACTGATTGCTTTTGGATTCTTTTTTTAGTAATTTTTATAATTTATAAATTAATAGTAAAAAAAATTAAAACAAACTTTTATTTAAATGCTAAAAGGAATATATAGTTTAAATTAAATCATAACTATCAATTTATATATATATTATACAAATTATATGATATAAAAGTTTGCCGCGAGATTTAACTGTGTAAATTTATTTTATGTAATACATTTTTTTTTCAGCTGTAGATCTACGTATTTCGGCCTTTTTCGCAAATCTATGAACTTCAATACCAAAATCTACGTACTTTCTATGAAATATTAAAATTAGCAAAATAACGTTATTCAGAATAGGATCATTCCTTTTACCTTCGAGAAACAAATTATAAGCGGTCGGTTTCATTGTACTTCCGCTAACGCGCGCCACACACGTCATTAATTAAATTTTATGGATCTCCACTTTACTGGAGCGTGAAAAAATTACGTAGATCCACGAACTTTTCAATGCAACTTTTTGCTAATTCTACAAACCTTTCTGTCTAGTGATTCCTACGTCTTTTCAAAAATTTGAGTTGCTTGCTTTCATAGATAAACAAGCGTGTTTCCTTTCGACGCTGCGAAATGAACGTTAGGGGCAGCGTAGACGCTTGTGCAAACATACGTTTGCTTGTCAGAATAACAACGCTTTTGCATCAAGCGCGCATTTCGAGTATCACGAAATCCGCGCTTGACGCAAAAGCGTCGTTACTCTGACAAGCAAACGTGCGTTTGCATAATCGTCTACGCTATCCCTTAGGCGTCGGCTTGCTACATTGTCTACCATATACTCACGCTAACGTTCTATCCGAAGCGTGGGTGGAAAAACGAACGGATGCATTTTGTCTAGGCCCACTGGCGCGCCCATAACTTAAGATCTATCGGGACGTTTATTCGAAGCAACACGTGACCAAAATGTTTACTTGGCACAGAGACTAAGCATTGCCATTCAGCGTGGCAATGCTGCTATAGCATTTTGGCTAACATACTAGCTGTTTAGATTAGATTTGTATATAGTTAGTTTCTATTATTATTATTTTTTATTTTTCGTTAATTATGTATATAGGTTGGTAGTTAAATTTATTGAATTTTTCCTTTATTTTAGTCTGTCATCATAATTATATTTTAATAGTATACAAATATAAGTGAAAAACACCTTATCTAGAGACTTTTGATGTACCTATATAAATAGTTTGAAAAAGTAGGTACATACCGCAAAGCATCTTTGGCTTTTTGAAGATATATTACATTGATAGCTTCCGAGAGTGCAGTTCCAGCAGCGTGTTGATCAAAACATCTTGCTTTGCCATCCGCGGCTAAAGGAATGTGTCTGGAATATATATAAATATGCACTACTTAATAACTTAACGAGGTTATCAATTTAAGATCTTACTTACCGAAAAACATTCTAACATTATCACGGCCACTTATACCGAACGGTGAAAGTAGTGAAAGAACGATGTTACGAGCTTCGGGGCAGCGTAAACGCTTAGGCAAAAGTACGTTTGCATAAGCGTCTACGCTGCCCCTTATGCTCAAGCCAAGGGTAATGGGGGGGTTGGCCGCGTAAGCACAGACTAGATAAAAATAGAACGTGTAAACTAGTTCGCTCCGTGTAGCACAAAAAACCCATTCTATTTGTCAGTCTCAAGTGACGTACTATTATGTTTCTAATCCTACTTGAACTTGAGTTTATAACTCAAGTTCTGGTGATGTTATTCAAGGTGATGAAAAAACATTAAATTCACCATAGCGTGGTAATGGCTCATATGCTTGCATGGCTTGCTGCCACCTCCAGGTTTAAGATTAGTTACCTAACATCTATCGTTGTATTCCAATAGCAAAACAAACTCATTCTACCTAATGCAAGCATAGTTGTGTTTCTGTTTGATGAACAAAGTATTCAAAGAAATTGACTTATGAGACTTAATAACTGATGCCACAGGTTAACGTGGGCACTGCAATGCTACCGGCCTTTGTGTTTCAAAGTTCTGATTGGCATTGCAATTCTTATGGACTAGCCACCAGGCAATCGGCTCGTAAGTTTTTATGTAAAAAAAACTTCTTAACTAATAAGTGAGTATAATTTTAAAATTAAGTACCTATTGAATGATGATAAGAATTTGTAGAAACCTAAAATGTTATTGGGCTAAAGAAATCCCAGTGTACCAGTGTCCCAGTGTACCAGTGTCCCAGTTACCTTCCATAATGCACCATAGATTGCGGGTGCAAGCATAAGTTAGCTCCCCCAACAATAGCAGATTCGCATTCTCCGCGCGCTATGGACTGGCACGCCTGCTCCAGGGCGACAGTGGAGCTGCAGCAAGCCGCGTCAAAGTTCAATGACGGCCCCTTGGCATTAAGCCAATAAGAAATTCGATTAGCGAACATGCTCTTGCTGCACCTATAATGATACGAAGTAACTTTGTTGACACTTACAGGTGAAGCTAGCATTTTCGTCTGTGGGACCGTATTCATAAAAATAGTACATTAATGTCGAGACCGGGAATAAAGCAGTTGGTGGGCGAACAGTATTGACCCGCAACCTTGTTTTTCACACTAACCAAAATAACACTTTATTAGTGTTAGTGTGTACTAAAAAATCCTTGGCCAAGAAAAATTAAATAAAATAAAACTGTCCGGCAATTTATCATTGCATTTAAATAGGTAATGAAGCGGTTTCCGAGCAAGTAGGAGAGGTGTACTATTACCAACCTGACTATTACAGTCTCAACTTTTTTGTTTTCACCAAAAATGGTAACAGAACATTTCGTTTTAGTAAAATTAGATCAAATTTAAAATTTTAGAAAAAGTAAGGGGCGGGTTCACGTCCTTTTGGTAGAAAAATTTTTGGAAATATACATTTTTATATAACTAATATTTCGTCCATTTATATTAATTATTTTACAATAAAATGCAACATAGTGCAAAATCTCTCGTAATCAATCGATTGGTATAAAAAAATATCACAAATGAAGTAAATACACTCGCGAGCAAATAATCCAAGTAGGTAGCAAAAATACGAAAATCTCCGAAAGTTATACTGCTAGCATAATGGAATAAATACTGTTTTGAAGCCTATTTATTACTGTCTCAATACAGTTCAAAAAAGTTTCAATCTGTGTAATTACACAACTGCCCAAAAAAGGAGTGTAATGTTTTTAGGGTTCATGTATGTGAGTTTCTTTATTTCACCATAACTTTAAAATGCCTGAACAGATTTTTGGATGTATTTCTGGGTATCGTTAGACTTTTTACATCATCTCGAGTGATCATGTCTTTTTGTTACTTTTTCTACATCGACTTGTTTTAAAAAAGCATAAAACAAAAATGTGTCTATTTTCAAAACACGATACTAGGAATTCATTGCTTTTTTGTTTCTGATCTGCCACAAAGAAATATTATGAAAGTGCTCCTGTTATCTATACAAATAAATGATTGAAGTGTTTGTTTGTATTATCAAAATAACAGCTTTTTACCAAATGCATATGAAAATATATACGGTACCTATAACAAAACAATCATTTTTAAAAATTTTGTCTGTCTTTCGTCTGTCTGTTTGTTCCGGGCAATCTAGTTCGGGAGGCTATGGATTCAGCATAACTATGCAAATACTTTTATGTCAAAATAAATTATTTGTATAGTATATTTGTATAATCTCCGAAACTGCTGGGCCGATTTTGACAGGACTTTCACTGGCAGATAGCTGATGTTATAAGGAGTAACTTAGGCTACTTTTATTTTAGAAAAAGAATTAGGGTTACAAAACTTTTTCTATACATACTAATATTATAAAATTTGTAAATTGTTTTGTTTGTTTGCTACCGCTAATCTCTGGAACGAGGTATAATCCGATTCAAAAAATTATTTCACTAATACAGCTACAGCTACTTTATCCCTGAGTGCTTTAAGCTACATTTTTTCCGATTCCTGCACGCGTGCGAAGTCGCGAACAGATGGTAGTGTTATATAATTATATATAATGTATATCTAACCAACCCAATTATGCCCAGTCCAGTTCTACCAACAGTGTCGTAAAAAGCTACTTTTTCACTCTCAGATATACTGGTTCCAATAAAAACGCCAACTTTCTTTCCACTCAGTTGATTTGGATTTATACCTGAAAATTTAACAAAATTATATCTTAAGTAGATATATTGTATATGACGGGGCGGCGAGTCCAGGGGTCTTTTTAAAAACGGTGACGTCACCACCGGTGACGTCAACATCTTCAACATCATGGTGACCGCTCACCCCTCGTAGAAAGAAAACACGAAGAAGCTCGATTTATCTCAACCATTTATTGCGGCCACGTTATATGGGAGATCCGAACTGTCCGACGGTAGGCGTAATACTGGATCTTTCCAACCTTTTTTTTTTTTTTTGAAGGACCGTGCTGTTGGTCTTGCGACCTCTACAGCGTCACCGGACTGAATATCTTTCCAACAGTCGGTCGCTCGTATTTATAGCAAAACAGATTGTGACAAAGAATCTTTATAAAGCTTGTTAGATCTTGTCATTCTACTTTAGATTTTAATCTCCAATTGAAATTCATTACTTTTTATTAACATGGGGCCCAGGAGAGCACTCATGATAGTTAAAATAAATGACTCTAGGTGCCCATTCCAAGTATAGGCCGTACAAGAAGAACGGGCAAGAAACTAGTCGGCAACTTTAAAAAAAATTGTGTTTACAGTGAATTTGTTCAGTTTAACAATCATTTGTCTAGTTTTAATAATTCAATAAGTAATTTACGGTTAGCAAATATTAATTAGTTAATCAAAGTTAAAGTGAAGTTATTAACAATCCAATGAGTAATTCATGGCTTTAAACACTAATTAGTAAACCAAAGTTAACATGTTTTGATTGTTGTCATTTTACACCGTCCATGAAGGTCGCCTGTGACGTGATTGCTCCGATACGGCCATTCTGATAGATGGTGCATGCTCTGCACCAGTAGTTATGTTCTGAAACAATGAGACGTTTTCTTCTGAGTTTGGTATCTTTAAGCAACCACCGTTGCTTGCAGTTAAGTTTGAAAGAGTAATAGTTTGCATTCTAAAGAGAAAAGATGTTTTTTTCTCTTTCTTTTTGCTTTCTTTTCTTTGATCAATTATCTTTACAGTGAAGTTATCTAGTTTTGACAATCTAATGAGCAAACTATTTAGCTAACCAAAGTGGGTAAACATTTAGTTAATCAAAGTAGGTAAACATGTTTTGTTTCCTATTTCCCTGTTCAACACCGTAGACGTAGCCCGCTTCGCGCCGAATCGGCCATTCTGACAGGTGGTGCGAGCTCTGCACCAGGCACGGTGTTTCTGAAAACTAGAAATTTGGTTTTGAGATAGGTACCCGTACACCGGTACACTAGCTGTTAATTTTGTTTCTCATCACTGCATAAATTAAGCTACAGTGCTTACTTTCCATATTGCCAAGATTTAATTTTACGTTAGAGTGAAACAGTATTCACGTAACAAAATTATCAGCCAACTTTTCGGATCGTCTTAGTAATATTCTGTAAACAATTAAACATAATGGTTCACATGCAAACATTCATAGTTAAACATAAATAAATTTGCTGCACAAGGGAATGTGAGCAGAGTGTGTATGTGTTTTTGCCAATGCTCCACGCATCATGGCATGAATAGATTTATTATAGGTTCAATGCAAATGCTCCACGCATCATTGCATGATTTTATGTTCTCGGAGACAGGGAGACTGGGAGACAGGGACGTTGCTGTGGTCTGGGCGGTCTTGTACGCCGTGGTCCACAGAGGCCCTAAAGGAAATGGTATACAGGTCGATGCTGCGGTCTGGGCCTTATTGTTATGACCGTGGTCCGCAGAGGCTCTGAAAATGACGGGAATGGAGGGCACACAAGGAATAAAATAATTTGTGAAAATGATGAAAATGGAGGGTACACCAGGAATAAAATAATTTGTACAGTCTTACAGACGATTCAAAATTATTACGTTTTATTATTCGGATCCCAAATTGTTAACCGAATATCACTTATCTGTAACATTCCTCACGCTGTTGCTAACGCCGCGAATCTAGTTCAATGAAAGCTCAGTATCGTCAATGAATTTTGGTAACTACCACATCGCGCATATTTTGTGCGTACCGGAATAGAAACAACATTGTTGAACGCTAGTGGCAAACGTGTTTTCTAACTAGTATACGCACTAGATTCACAGGAAAAACGGTAATAGTTTCCCAACACAAACATTGAAGTTCAACCTAAACCAAACAAATCAAAATTTACGCTCACCACACAAAGCTTTACCCGACCGGGGATCAAACCCGGGCGCTTCGCTTAGAATAAATTGCACAAGATTCACAAAAATACCTCAAAGACAAATAATCAGTGACAATAATTAAGAGTTGTGATGTCGATTAAAGAGACTGCCATACTTGAAAAGATTTGGCGGCCTTTTTATTTAGTTGGGTTAGAAATACTAAGTAGGTATTGATTTTCGTAGATATCTCGTGACAATCTCATCGGATATCTCCGGATATCTCGTCGGATATCTCGTCGGACATCTCACGGATCACTCGCGGCCATCTCGTGGATTAACTCGCGGCTACCTCTTTGGATTAACTCACGGCTATCTCTTTGGATTATCTCGCGGCTACCTCACGGCTATCTCTTAGATTGACTCACGGATCACTCGTGGATTGCCCGCGATAACTCGCGGATACCTCGGGATAACTCGCGGACGGCACACGGATAACACGTAGATTTGTGGTATTTGTGGGTATCTCGTGAAAAACTTTTCAATATAAAACTCAAGAAATTAAGAAATCTCGTGAAATTTTAAAAGTAATCTCTTGGATTATTTGTAAGCTTTAAGAGCCTACTAGTCCACTGCGCGAACTACTGGGTGGGCGCGGCTAAAATGCATGCTATTTCATCTAACATTCGTGGGACAAGGTAAGACTCTGCAGCGATAAGTAGTATGAAGCTAATGCTCGCGCATACACAATTACACAATTTACATTATTTACGTCCAAACTTGCGTTAAAATACGTGCTAAAATACAGATGTTTGAAGACTCATTACTTTTAAGCCAGTTATTTTTTTTCTGTATAATTAGCAGGCTGACCTAGATAACGAAAAGATAAATCGATATTATTCTTAATTTCGGACTTAAAACGTCAAGTAGTGGAGTAATCACCCAAGTACGGTTGTATGGAGAAATGAACGACTAGTTCGTCCTTAAGTTGCGCTTATGTGCATGCAAGTCTAAAGTTAAAATATGGTAGAAAAATTCACCTGTATTCTGATGTCATGTGTCCATCGCCTTTTTCTTGGTTTGATTGCACGTGTTGGCCCGTTCGTGTAGATACCACGGACGCGGCTGGTGTTTCGGCATAATCTTCAGGAGCTGGTAGGGATGGGTCATCTCTCGCCAATACGGTCCTTTGATCACCTTCTAAGTGATCATCCTTGTCTCTGGAACAACTCAGGTCCCTTGTTCCCTTGGTCGTCGATAGCTGCTCTGCGCTGGTGTCTGATGTTGGGACCTCTGCTGGCTCTGGGCTCGGCTGCATTGCCCATTTGTGCTGGTCCTTCAGGTGACAAGCGGGTGCGAAGGCTAGGACTGGAAAGCTAGGTTCCAATCTCACTCCATCTGTGCTGGTACTTCAGGTGACAAGCGGGTGAGAAGGCTAGGATTGGAAAGCTAGGTTGTTTTGTTCCAATCCCACTTCTGATAACGGGGCGGCGAATCCAGGGGTCTTTTTAATAACTAAAATATATTTTTTCTAGTTTGCACACGAAATTTCGAACAGCAATTATATGCGCGATTGCATGTGAACGGATTTTTTTTCAATGTTATTTGGTAACTAGACGAGCTGGTCGTTTACCTGATGGTAAGCATAACGCCGGCCCATTTGCAGTCCCACTCAGAACTTTGAAACACAAAGGCCTGCGCGACACTGCAGTGCGCTCGTTACCCTCAGACATTAGGTATTAAGTCTCATAAGCCCAGTAATTTCACTGGCTACTCTGCTCATCAAACCGGAACACAGTAATGCTTGCACACTACTGCTTAGCGGCAGACTTCACGAGCACATTTATTCTAGTATCTCACATGAGTCACAACCGTATTGTATGGGCTGTTGCTGATACACCAAAAATGATAGATTGAAGATGTACTGACACACGGTTTATTGATATTTGATACCAAATTATATAATCTTCCATTATTAACCTATTATTTTGTAATGTCGTAACAAGTTATTATTGCTGGTACAAGCAGTGGTATTGTTACAAACAAGATGAGATATTGATATTAAATGTGATTGTAATACCCAGTTACTAATGTCGAGGGTCCCAAAGGGGCTGCGAGGGGGGGAACAGTTAGCCTTTATTCACGGGAATGATAAGGGTCAATATAATTAGCAATTTGCAGTTAAAATTATTTTGAACTATTTTGAACCTTATCTCCACTGCATAAGGACTAACTGTCGGCCGGGCCTACGTGGTTCCGGCCGACATTAAAGATACTGATATTTCGAAAGCTCTGTGGCTAAGTTGGTAGTAACCCTGCCTGCAAAGCGAGGGATCCCGGGTTCGATCCCGGCCGGGGCAGATTTTGTGAAAGCATAGTTTGTTCTCGGGTCTTGGATGTTTGTGATGTGTATCTGTGTGTGTTCATGCCACCTGCGACACAGGGAATCCTAGTGCGGGGGTCTGAGTGTGTATGCGTTTATGCGTTTATTCTTGATCTTATATAGGAGTGTGAGATAAGAGGTTAAATAAAATAATAGTAAATTAATATAATATTGATAAGATTTTAATTTATGACGGTGCACAGTGCGGTATGAGACCCGATTTTTTACCATTCCCTTTTTATGGCAAAACCTGATAGTTTAAACTAAACAAAATGCAAGAGTAAAACTCCCAGGTATCAAAAGTATCTAGTTCCAGAAATATGATTTTTTGAAAATCGTCCAATCTTGATGCGAAAAATCGCAAAAATAAATATATCACAAAATACGTGAAATAAATCAAAAAGTTGTTCAAATGAAATGTTTAGACAGTAGTAAAACCTACGTTTTAGTGCAATCAGCAAAGTCTTATAATCGTTTGTTTCCGTGTTATTACGAATTTAAACATTTTCTTTTTTAATTTTTTTCTCGAAAAATTGGCCGTATTTGGAAAAGTTATTTACACAATAAGATACCTCACTTCTTCCTCTACGCCTAGCCTCCACAAAATATCTCGTCGTAATTCCATGGACTAATCGAGTTATCAGCCAAAACGTGGTATATCCGGTTTACTCGGTTTCAGGGATGACACTATTTGTTTTTTTATTTATTTATTATTTATTGACAATAAGTGGATATTATTTCTAGTGCATTGAGAATAATTTACTCGCACATTTCGTCAACTCACTGAGACTAATTGTCTGATTTTTATCTATCTATAATAATTATATAAAAAAATTAAAAGTCACTGACTATATATACATGACATCTCGGAAACTACATACTTGACCTATGAAACTGAAATTTTGCAGGTAAGTAGTTTATAGGTAGGAGACGTCAGCTAAGAGCGGATTTTGCGACGGCCGAATTATGGTTGTCTATGGGACTATCGTAAGTTTATATGAAAGTCTTAAACTGTTACCAGTGCGAAGCCGAATTGTGACGCTAGTTCCAATGATATAGACTTCAATATAGGCTATAGGATAAAGGGCTACAAGTGACTCGCTCTCTATTTAACCTACTTGTTCGTTGTCCTCAGAGGTATTCAGTGAAACACAATCCTACGAAGATTTCGACGAATTGGGCGAGCAAACAGTAGTTCTCACTACTGAAGATGACTGTTAAATTTTATGATTGACCATGTTTTTAATCTTCTTTTGTAGCTACTACTACTTTGTACTCATAAAAAACATCATCAACATGACCTAAAAAGTCCGGATAATTGATACAAAATTCGTGATAACCCTAGCACATATTTTTGAAACACTTTATCTTAGATAGTCCATGGAATTATGGCGAGATATTTTTTGGAGAGGTAGAGGAGTTAGTGAGGTATCTTTTTGTGTAAATAACTTTTCCAAATACGGCCGATTTTTCGAGAAAAAAAATAAAAAAGAAAATGTTTAAATTCGTATTTACACGGAAACAAACGATCATAAGACTTTGCTGATTGGTCTAAAACGTAGGTTTTACTACTTTCTAAACATTTCATTTGAACAACTTTTTGATTTGTTTCACGTATTTTGTGATATATTTATTTTTGCGATTTTCCGGATCAAATTTTGACGATTTTCAAAAAATCATATTTCTGGAACTAGATACTTTTGATACCTGGGAGTTTTACTCTTGCATTTTGTTTAGTTTAAACTATCAGGTTTTGTAATAAAAAGAGCATGGTAAAAAATCGGGTCTCTTACCGCACTGTGCGGTGGTAGAGAGGTACTTAGAAAGTCTTACCGGAATCATATATAGCCAGAAAGGCCTGTTCTAGAAGCTTGCGTCCCATTGGGTCTATACAATTCCCTTGACGGAATTGAACCTTGAAGAATTGCGCGTCGAAACGATCCAGTTCAGGCACTTTGCCTGTGCACTGAAGTACTTCAGGATGGTTGTATTTCCAACGCACGTCTTCAAATGACACAGGATTCACCTACAAAAGTTATCAAAGTGTTAGATAATGTTCCCAAACTTTTATCCTACGAAGTGAATTTTATTAATTCAAACGACTAACAAACGTACTTTTCACACTCATAAGTCATACCAACAGATTATTTAGCCTGTTGATAGCTCATAAACACAATTCCTCATACAAACATATCTCACGGCGCGGGCAGGGGGCGAGGTAATATTCTATGCTTGCAATTGGCCGATCATTTGGATGACGTAATTTAGTGATGTGGTACGACTACTACTGAACAGAATAATATCGATAAAATTGAATAGGTAGTTAGCATCGCATTCTTGATTCCCTGACATAATATATACGATTAATAATAAATTATTATATGGAAAACCTAGACAATACATACTTACTTTATAAATTAATCTATAATACTACTTATAATAAAACTCCAGGTCACATTTTTTTTGGATGGCACTCCTATCTATACTGAAGCCAAAACTGTATTTTTATTTTTGTCTGTCTGTCTGTATTTTGGCCACGCATCACGTCGAAGCTACTGAATGGATTCCATGACTTGCGATGTATGGAACCAATTCTCTTTTTGAGTCGCTCCTATCCACTTTTCCTTTATTTCTGGGATGTCTGGAAATCTAACAACAAAAAGCAGAAATACTTAAAAAAAACCGGGAACCTACTTCGATGAAAATATCGCGATATATGAAAATTCAAGTACCATTTTTTCATCTTTAGATGTTCTTCCATAAAATGTATATGGGACCATCTTGAGATGATACACTTTCAAACAACAAAAATAATTTTCAAAATCGGTCCGCAATTGACGGAGAAATCAGTTAAAATACTTAAAAAAATACATACAGTCGAACATTTAACCTCCTCCTCTTTTTTCGAAGTCGGTTAACAAATCCAAACGAAAGGTTATTATTTTTCCAAAATAATTAATAATAGTATATATATTAATTGTAAAGTATACATTGAATATCGATAAGTTATAAGTCTGCACTCGTACTCGCAGTGGCGAGTAGTGCATTTAAATATGTCGTTTTCGCATGAGGGGAAGTTGTATCATTAGTCAACAGGATTTATAGTCTTTGGTCATACCCCAGGTTTCCTGTGCCACAACTGGCATGGACACAACATTAAAGATCCAAGACCCGAGAACAAACTTTATATTCATAACACAAAGTGTGCTACGGTCGATAATCGAACCTGCAGTGCAAGTTCGGATCTTTTCGATTGATAAAATAGACAGTTCAAATCGATGAATTGAAATGAAATTAGTTTATTTGTGAGAATTTTGGGTACAGTATGAGCATTGGTGTTACAGCAGGATGTTTCCATCAAAATTCTGCCTGCAGAGGCGTACAAATATCAAATCATGGAAATAAACAAGAACAATAATTATCACTTTTACGAAATAGTACATCCATAAATCAAAATCATTAATAAATTGCATAAATGTCATTAAATTGTCATGTGAATAGGCAAAAGAAAAAATAAAATCAAAATTGTGTTAAAATAAGTAAAAAAAATACATAATTATAAATTATGTCTTTTCGAACCTACAGAATTATAGTGAATTTTAAAATTTATGAAGATGAAATAATAATTGAATTAGGTATGTGTGTAAGTCAAATAATTATATTTTTATCATTTAAATAATCTTTAAAAGAGTAATAACCATTTTAACAATTTGTTCCTAAATAATTTTAAACCATCATCTTTTAAATTGTCAGGTAATTTATTATAATATGTATATTCTGATCGCCATGCAGTAACTGTTCTGGCTATGTAGTGTGAGGCGCTGAGGAGGAACATATAATTTATTGGGATTACGACAGCTTCTTTTGCCAACATCAATGTGTTTTGGGAAAAGATTAAGATTTTTTTTACTTAACAAAAATACAGACCTCGAGTATATATTGAGATCATCATCAGCCGGAAGACGTCCACTGCTGAACATAGGATCCATAGAACGCCATAGAATCCCTCCCCCATAGAACGCCACTTGGATCGACTACTCGCCTCTTGCATCCAACGGTTCCCCGCGGTTTTGACAAGGTCATCGGTCCATCTAGTGGGGGGACGTCCTACACTACGTCTTCCGGTTCGTGGTCGCCACTCGAGAACCTTTCTTCCCCATCGGTTATCGGTTCTGTGAGCGATGTGGCCTGCCCATTGCCATTTCAACTTGCTAACTTTGAAAGCTATGTCGGTAACTTTCGTTCTCCTGCGGATCTCCTCTTTTCGGATTCTATCACGCAGGGAAACCCCGAGCATAGCCCTCTCCATAGCACGTTGTGCAACTTTGAGCTTGCTGATGAGTCCAACAGTAAGAGACCACGTCTCAGTGCTATAAGTCATCACTGGCAACACACACTGGTTGAAAACCTTGGTTTTCAAACTCTGAGGTATTGTGGACGAAAAGATAGGTCGAAGCTTCCCGAACGCTGCTCAGCCGAGTAGGATTCTTCGTGCAACCTCTTTGTCGAAGTTGGACCTACCTAATTGGACAGTCTGTCCTAGGTAGATATACTCGTAAACAACTTCGAGAGTATCGTTCCCAACACTAACCGGTATAGGTGGAACTTGGACATTGGACATGATTTTTGTCTTGTCCATGTTCATCTTAAGACCAACCTGTTGAGAAACTCTACTGAGGTCGTTGAGCATGGTACCGAGATCCTCAAGCGATTCCGCCATTATCACTATATTATCGGCAAAACGAAGGTTAGTGACGTACTCGCCATTTATGTTGATGCCTAATCCTTTCCAGTCCAAGAGCTTAAAATCATCCTCCAATGCGTTTGTGAACAGTTTCGGAGAAATAACGTCTCCCTGTCTCACGCCTCTTTGCAATGGGATTTGTTTCGTGCTATGGTTCTGTTATAGTCGGACTGACATGGTGGCGTTGCTGTACAAGCACTTCAACACTTCGATATAGTCAATTTGGCATCGCTGCAAGGACCGCAGTACCGCCCAAGTCTCGATTGAATCGAAGGCTTGCTCATAGTCCACAAACGCTAGACATAGCGGCCGAAAATACTCTTCGATCTTCTGTATAATCTGGCGTAGCGTATGGATATGGTATATGGTGTTAAAGCCTTTTCGGAAACCTATATTGAGATGGCAAAGGTAAAATATTAAATTCCCTAAAAAGTGGCATACAGCTATCCAGAAATCCCGCACCGCACATAGAGCGCATGCACTTCTTTTGCTTTTAGATAAAGTGGGTTTTACCGATTTTTTATATACCTAATTTATCGAACCTCGATACTAGCGACAAAAGTTATCGAATAGCTAGTTCGAATCCAAAGAGAATATAGAGCTACTACAATACTTTACGATCAGACTTCGGTACTCGCAACATTCGATAAATTTATCAGTTTTTTCGATTCCACAAATTTAGCGTTTAGACGTCCGTACTTGCGCCGCTATTGCACTACTGCTTTTGCCTTAGATTAAAATGAAATACGTGTTTTATTATTTTATATTAAAGTTTATTAAAGAGTTTTTGAGTGAATCGAACCAAGGAATAAAATTTTCCGCAGAAAATTTACCATCCAGTTGAACCTCCTTAGGAGTCGAACCGATGACCTTGAAATATTTACGGGACTCATTAAAATATCTCCTTTCTAACATAAAAAGAATGAATGAAATCAGACGACGCGTTAAAGAGAATTACAAGTTCAAGTGTTTATTTAAATATTTTTGATGTACCGTTATCTGTTAGGATTCAGCAGTTATGAAGCGATACTTATTTTCTCCAATAAAATATGTAGCCTGTTCATATTGCATTAAAATACCCCAATTGTAAAATTTGCTCTTCCGAAATTATTCTATTATTTTCGTAATTTATTTTGAGGGAACTCTTAACGCCATGTTAGCCCATTTTTACCCTTTTTCAAAACAGTTTTAAAGATTAAAAACGTGATTTTACTTAGCTGGTTTTTTATGCTATATTTTTATAGATACATTCTTCATTTAAACGTTGTTACATTTAAATACACAAAAGGCAAAACTTGGCTCGATCGAAAAAATGTTTGAAATATGATCAAATTTATTTATTTTTCTCGTTTTATACTAAAAGTATCATACTAATCACTACTATATGCTAGACATTGTTACATAAACTATTTTTTTAAACTCAGTTGTTTATTTTTAATCAATTTTAGAGTTTATTTCTATCTCATAAGCACGGTCGCGCCCCGCTTTTCATCGCGCCAGTAGTGTGTCAAATTTTGCTAGTCAGGGTCACCCTCTCTCCTCGCGCCTTATAATCTAAATAGTTTCAAAATATAAATATCGTGTTAGTAAATTAATTTTAAATATTATATCTAGTGAGTAAGTAAATACATAAACCTGTAAATACATAAAATATAATAAATCGACTCGTGTCTCTAGCGCTAAATAATAAAAACGCTATTATTTAGTTTATTCACGCGCACAGATAATGCGCGGGGGCTGAGGTAGCGTTAGATTCCTAAAGTTCCGGACTAACCTGCCGTTAAGGATAATAAACTACTGCTACCGTACATATGCGCCATATGAGAATATATATAATTGAAAGAGCACAATACCTTATTATATAGAATGTTTTCTAGATCCTTGACGTATTGAGACTGCGGGTAGAGGCCAGCCATACCGGAGATGACGATCCTGTCGCCGTCTGTTGGAGGCACCTCCCCACGTGACAATTCGGGCCTCTGCCGCGTGTCACCGTGTTTTTGCGCAGTTGGAGCCATCGCTGAAGTCTCGGATTTCTAAAAATGCAATTGTTCTTATGAGGATTAAACTTCAATTATTGGTAGTTTGACTTCTTATATTTTAAAAGTAGGTAAGTACAAAGTAGGTACATCTAAAGTTCTGCGCTTTCATAAAGAGATTAAAAAAATGTCATGATTTATTTATCTCAGATTCAAAGCTGTACATAGTTTACTACCTATAGCTTATTGCGATTATCAAATATAATCTACGTTATTGCTATCTATCATAGGTAATCAAAATAAATAGCGAGCAGCGGTTGTCGCAATCGCATTTAATTGACTGGATGCCTGGTTTCCGATATACTTTTATCGGTGGTGTGTTTTATCTATACAATAGCGTTATTTATTCCAAAACAACATGTTATTTGTTACATAATTTAATTTTCTTAATTATTCATTGTAGGTACTGACATATCCTTTTGACGTCGTAATTTCGTTTATTGTTTTGATCATCGTGTTGTAATTTTTATTATTTAGGTAATGAAGGTTTACATGGCGCTTTTAAGACAATTTATATATACAGAGTGTTTGGTAGAGGGTTAGCCAAACGTGGTGGGCGTGTAGGTGGATCTATTTGCAAAATAAATAAATAAATAAATAAATAAAATACAAGTTCGCGTAAAAGCGGCTAAGTGCTAATTTCTTTTTTAATCGTTTTATTTGTTAATTTTTAGAATGTTCCTAAATGTTGACCCTTTAACTCATAGATTATTTAGCCTGTTGATAGCTCATGAACACAATTCCTCCTTCAAACATATCTCACCGGCGCGGGCAGGGGGCGAGGTAATATTCTATGCTTGCAATTGGCCGATCATTTGGATGACGTAATTTAGTGATGTGGTACGACTACTACTGAACAGAATAATATCGATAAAATTGAATAGGTAGTTAGCATCGCATTCTTGATTCCCTGACATATACGATTAATAATAAATTATTATATGGAAAACCTAGACAATACATACTTACTTTATAAATTAATCTATAATACTACTTATAATAAAACTCCAGGTCACATTTTTTTTGGATGGCACTCCTATCTATACTGAAGCCAAAACTGTATTTTTATTTTTGTCTGTCTGTCTGTATTTTGGCCACGCATCACGTCGAAGCTACTGAATGGATTCCATGACTTGCGATGTATGGAACCAAATCTTTTTGAGTCGCTTCTATCCACTTTTCTTTTATTTCTGGGATGTCTGGAAATCTAACAACAAAAAGCAGAAATACTTTAAAAAAACCGGGAACCCACTTCGATGAAAATATCGCGATATATGAAAATTCAAGTACCATTTTTTCATCTTTAGATGTTCTTCCATAAAATGTATATGGGACCACCTTGATATGATACACTTTCAAACAACAAAAATAATTTTCAAAATCGGTCCACAATTGACGGAGAAATCAGTTAAAATACTTAAAAAAATACATACAGTCGAACATTTAACCTCCTCCTCTTTTTTCGAAGTCGGTTAACAAATCCAAAACGAAAGGTTATTATTTTTCCAAAATAATTAATAATAGTATATATTAATTGTAAAGTATACCTACATTGAATATCGATAAGTTATAAGTCTGCACTCGTACTCGCAGTGGCGAGTAGTGCATTTAAATATGTCGTTTTCGTATGAGGGGAAGTTGTATCATTAGTCAACAGGATTTATAGTCTTTGCTTTAACTATACCATTTTTTTCATTCATGTTTCTGGTAATTTTTTTTAATTGTTTTTTGTCTCAGATGTATTGTTGGTCTACTCAAGGATCCCTACAATACCTAAATTATTCGTTCTAAGCTCTTAATGCTAGGAAAATGAAAAAAAAAAATCAAGCAGGAGAATTTTCTTCTCAATTAAAAAAAAAACTAAATGCGACCGGTGAAGTAAGATGCTGTTAAAAACTTCCCTACTTATCCCTTATTAGAATGTTATATATACTACATGTATTAAAAAAGCTTAAGCTTAAGGTCTGTATGTCTGTTTGTTCAGGGTAATCTCCGAAACGGCTGGGCCGATTTTGACGGGACTTTCACTGACAGATAGCTGATGTTACAAGGAGTAACTTAGGATACTTTTATTTTAGAAAAAGTATTGGGGTTCCACGCAAAAAACAAAAACCATGAAATCCTATATCTCCGCGCGGGTGAAACCACGCGCAGCAGCTAGTCTTATAATAAGTATAGAATATACTTACATGTATTTTTTGTTTCAGCTCTATACTACTCAGGTGTGGAGTTGTCAAAAGTTGTGTCCATCTATTAAATAGGCTGTTACATTTTATGCGCTATAATTATTCGGGGTGACATAGGTTAAACGTGTTTTGTAATTACTTATTTTCGAAACTTAAATAGGCAGTTTTGTTATAAATTCAGCGTAACCATTTTGCATTAGAATTTGATGCATATTACGATGATTTACCAACATACAGAGTGAGTTGTTAAGATTATTTTTCATGTATAATCCCAGCAAATTGTCAAAAGTTATACCATAAATTCAAGCCTCGAGGCCTACAACTCCTATAAGAGCCCTCTGCCTCGGGGAACGAAAATTGTAAATTTAGATTTTTGAAAAAATATTCATCTTTCAGCTATCACTATATAAATATTTTTAATCATGATTGCATTGTCACGTAGATACCTACTGTGATTGATAATATTATCAATCGCTTTTCTAAATTGTTTAACAATTAATCCATCATTGCTGTAGTGTAGGTATTGATTTTATCCGGTGGTCGACTTGATCCCTTTAGCGAGTCGGGCCGAATGAGTCAGCAGTGTTGCCAGACCGTCCTATTTAGGACGGTTTTCCGTCCTATTCAATGTCCGTCCGTCCTATCGACGTCCCTTCAACAAGACCGTCCCTTTTAGGACGAATCTTCAGACCAACAGAAATTTATAAAAAATACACATTAAGCACACTTTAACATAAATTAAAGTATCATTTATTTTATGAGGGCTGAATACACATTCATTTTCAAAAGTTTAAAAAAGAACAAAAAACGCGCACGGTCAATTTGGTGCAAATGTATGTTTCATACCGAACTGAGGATTTTAATTTGATAGTTTCCTCGCAAGTTGGAGAAACTTACATATACAAGTCTTGGCTGAAACCGCAAATAATGGCCTCGACAGTAATGTACCACTTTTGTGTACGGATTATATAAAAAAACACATTTTTTTTTAAACCAGTCCGCTAACCATCGAAACCGTCCCTTTCCAGACAGATTATCGTCCGAAATCGCTTGTACTCGCTGGCAACACTGTGAGTCAGTCTTATTCCGACCGCCAAGCGGAACGGTTGTGTGCGCGTGGGGGTGTTGGTGGGCTGAAAGTCGGGATGACATGAAAGATGATTGTCACTTGTCACAATTGAACTAACCGCAACCTGGTTGGTAATACATAACCTCAAAACCATGGTTTTGACACTAAACTTTCAATTTCGTTAATTTAGACGAATTATTTTGTATATTACAATCTGTGTCAAGACTTCCAACTAATCTGAGAATAGATATGTAACTACTCGACACTTATTAGTCTTAAAAGTAGCAACAAATTGTAGTTGCAAGTAAAGAAAAGTTAATAATCGATTGGCTATTTCAGAACTACTAAGCTGCGAAGTGTGGCTTAGCATTGCTTGGCGAGACTTTGTGGTTAGGAACAAGGTACAAATCATGGTGTTAAAAGGTATTGATTTACAAGATAAATCTCAACACATTCCGTTATCATATATAGGTACTCCTCTCATATACGTCATCATCACATCTCCTTGTTTATATTTCAACACAACATTCACACTACATACACACTGCAAATGCAACACACACTTAAATAATAATAATATCTTAAAGATTATATAGCTTTATTTTTATTTTAACGTCTCTCTTGTTAATTTAATTTAATCCAAAAATGTACCCTCTATTTAATTAGACACGTAACAAAATTGCAAATTCTAAATAATCGCGCGCACTTCCTGTTTGGCATCCGCTAAGGGCCTCCAAGATACAGGCCCAGCCTAGTTTGGGCCCACTGTCACTCTTTCGAAGTGGTATTATCTGTACCTATCAATTTTATGCAAACATGTTGTTTTTCTCTTTTCGTGCATATTGTAATGAAAATGCTTTATATTTTTGGTGAATAAATATTTATTATTATTTTTATTTTTAACTAATTACATACATTTCTCTCCCACAACTATTATTATATAAGTGTTGTAAATGACAATACAGTAGTTCAAGGCATTTGCCTTGAATTACTGTATAAAACGCTTAGGGGCTGTACCAGTTTAAAAAAAAACAAATAGTTTTACTAATGCTTTACGGCTAATCCATCCATACTTCCATACTAATATTATAAATGAGAAAGTGTGCTTGTTGGTTTGTCCTTCTTTCACGCAGTAACGAAGCGACGGATCGACGTAATTTTTGGCATATGGAAAAATGCACGGTTACTGTGGGAACGCGGGTGAAAAACGCGGGCCGAAGTTAGTGTGACATAAAATTGACATTGACAGCTGTCAATATAATGTTGACAAGTTGATTTAATTTGACAGATCGGTTTGACGGTTCCTGTGGGAACGCGGGTGAAAACCGCGGGCAGAAGCTAGTAGATTATAATCACACCTACTATATTGCAAATCTGTGAATCACACACATGATTTTAGTCGTTTGGTACAGGCGTTAAATCTGGTGCAGATTTTTGAAAGAAAGATTAGCCTAGCCTATGTGTTGTTATTCCAGAACCTAAACCATCTACATTCCAAACATCAAAATGGCAAGTTTCATTTGAATTCATTCAGTAGTTTCTGCGTGATGCGCGGCAAGTTACAGACAGACAGACAAAAATGAAAAATTAGAGTTTTGGTATACAGTATGTATCAGAATCGATTAAGAATGCCCTCCAAACAGAATTTTCAAAATATCTTCAATGTACAGAATTGGACCTATCACAGTTTTGTTATAAGTATAGATAGATTGTGAGAAAATTAAATAAACTATTGCCACGAAATCGTTTCTATTTTGATCCTCCTCTATAAATCCTTGTGTATAAATTTATAAACATTATAAACAATATGTCAAGTGATGAAGTAAGGGGTGAAATAAGTCAAGGACATAAGTATTAAGTAGGTAATAAGTGTTAAGTAGGTCTACACGTAATATGTAGCATTATTTAATGCTAGCACAAAATTGACTGTGGTTATATTGAATTTAGATTGTATCACCGTTAATTTATTAAATAATATAAATATATATAAATAAATAGTATATATACGCAGCAACGGAACAACGGATCGACTTGATTTTTGGCATAGATATAGTTTAGGGACCGGAGAGTAACATAAGCTACTTTTTATCCCTGAAAAATGCGCGGTTCCTGTGGGAACGCGTGTGAAAACCGCGGGCAGAAGCTATAAGTGAGAAAATAAAAGAAACTCTAATTTAATAAACCGTTTTTACATTCATATACGTATTTTCACGATATTATTATTATTTATATTATTTTTCGAGGATATTAATCCTCGTTCAATCAGATTTTAAATTTGAGATATCACGCGGCTGTAAGTAGATTTCGTGTTGTCAAACCAAAACCAACGTCTCCCCGGCTTACATCAAGCTAATAAACATGCTTAGAACTAGCATGCTCTGCAGGTGTTCACATTTGCTAGCAATAGGCAGCGCGAACACATGCATGATTGATGGATAAGCATAAATCACGGACCACGCGAAAACGATGGAAAACCCACAATCACCGCTTGACGCATATCGTACCGTCCGTCTTTGAAGCTTGGTAGAAATCTAGTCCAAGCGCTAACCGCACCACGGTTCAAGGTAGTAAGAGAAGAATCGAAGACGCTTCTACGGTCTCTCAAAAAAAAAAATAGTTTCACAACCTGCGTGTCCAGTGCAGCTGCGGTAAATACGCGATGGTGCGAATAAGTGATGTATGAACCGTAAAGCGGAGCAGTCGTCACTGAGTCAACAATTTGAAAAAACGGTAATAAAACACCGTCAAATACTACGCATAATCGGCCATTTCGCAACGCGTTCAAAGAGAATATAATCCCGGTAACGCGTTTTTGAAAACTTGAAAAGTGAAAAACAAGTCACAAACTTGTTTTCCGATAAAACTGCCATCTTACGGTCGTCAATCAAACCACGTAGTCAAATAATAACACCGACTTGACATGTTAACGCCTGAACAATGATGTTAAATACCGCCATCTATGATTGGATTCAGTAAACTCTATATCATTATTGGTGTCCTTAATTTCAAACCTATTTGTTTATTTCTCATTTACCACCACAGATCAATAACCAAGTTTACCACTACTAAGATTGTAAAATGTAAAGCTTACGTTAAAGTTACGACGTGGTCGAAGATGGCGAATATTACTATCTTATTTTAATTGTAAACTCTGACTGCTATTTAAAACAGTCCACCTTGAAAAGTGGTAGACGAAAAGTTCAGCAAATATTTTATATGATTTTGCCACAATATACTTACCCTAAGAGGCTATCATGGAAGAAAAAAAAATAGTAATGCTACTCAACACTAGATGGCAGAGTTCGTCATTGAAAACATGATCTGTGATTGAAAACATATAAAGCTAAACTTATGTCAACTTCTACTTCTTCCATCTTGTCAAGTGGATTGTGCAATGATAAAAGAAAAGGTAAACTTTTGTGGCCTTTGCGGGGTTTAAAAGAAACTGATGTCAAAGTCGTCATTATGAAATTGTCAACGTCTTTCGTCATTCGGCACGTCGTGGGCACGTCACCACTCACCACAGCAAACACAGCCACTAGCCAGCAAAATCCACCACAAGAAAAAATAGAAATCATTCTATATACCTACGTAGTATCTCTATATAATTTGTAACTAGTCTATAACTATAATTCTATAAAGTAATCTACTAATATAGTCTCAACTTTCTGTATATAGAAAAGTACTCTGTGGTCTCTACTCTCTCGGTTCACAACCAAAGAGAATATACTTCACATCACTGATCACAGCTGACAAGTATCCCTTAGTAGTTTGTGAGCTGACAGCATAGAGTAGTACTATAATAAAAGGAATAGAGTGCGCTCTCTTGTCTAATTCACGATGTATGGCGATCAACGCCACCTACAAATGGGGCGGTAAACTACTTTACTATCTATGTGTGCGTTCTGTATTTTACACACACATTCATACTTTACTATCTATGTGTGAGTTATGTGTTTTATACACTCACTCATACTTGTCTATCTATGTGTGCATTCTATATTTCACACACACATTCACACTATTTCTATGGTTCCTGCTTAGTTCCTGCGCAAGTAAATGTATCAACTTATATGGAAAATTGCAGCCTTTCCCATGTTTGTACCTAGGAGTAGGAACAAAATACCAGTACCAAACGTAATATGTAGATGTAGAGCAGCAAAAAGGAAATAACAAAAGCGAACACATAATAATTGAAACTCTTTATATTTAAAACAACAAGAAAAAAATGCATAATTAGACGGAAAACACTAAAACTGATCAATTAAAAGTAACAAATACATAACTAGAACACAATAATTACTTAAACCACTAATTTATATCATTTAAACCGCAAAAAATATCAAGAAATCACAATGTTATTTTTCGAAACAGAAACTATTTTATTTGATTTGTTATCCGTTTCCATGGTAACCATTTTAACTTTGACATTTTTAAGTAACGTCAAAATAGTATCACGCCTTTTAACAGGTGGCGTTAGTTCCCGTGTCTCGGGCACTAACCGGGATTATATTCTCTTTGGTCTCGGGGCTCGTCTAACATCTATGGAACTGTCACAAAGTGTACCGCCCCCCCTGGCTGACAGGCTGACTGCTGACAGCACACTGCACAGTTGATTTGTGGTTGATTTCAAATCGATTTTCTTGCGGTTTTAGGCTGATAAAAATATTAGTAATATCACTAAATTAGTTTTAGCAAATGCCATCATAATTTCTTCTGTGCTAGCTCATTAAAAATCTTCGATTGTTTTGAGTCATTATGGAAAACCTATCTAACTGTAAGTGCCCATATGAATTATAACCTCAATAAACACGTACGCAAAAAGCAGCTTCTAAACATATTGAATTGTTTTAGCCGATATTTATACATCTGATAAACGTGGAAATGATGAGACTGGCGATGGCACTGAGGGAAAACCTTTTAAAACTATTCTCCATGCCATGCGACATACTGGAAAAGAGCCCTTCCCTACTATTTACGTAGATTCTAAGGAAGAAGGAAAATTATACGATGTAGCCGCCAAATCTCAATTGAAGAAGATCCAGAAAATATGGGCGAGAGGTAATTCCAAAGCAGCTGACAAAGCAAAAGCAGAGGAAGAGTCCAATGACAAACGACAATTGAACATGGATGAAGCCAAAAAGATTGTGATCAACGAAGACCCCAACTTACCGAAGGCTAAAGTAGTCAAAATATCTGAGAGTAAGTACTTGTTTAATGTTTTTTATTTGCTTTAAAATAGGCATTTTTATAAATAGAATGACTTGTCTGAAAAATTAAACAACTAGGCCTGTTCTATTTTTGTACTATTGTATAACGAGATAAGCAGGTTGTTTACCTGATGATAATCATAACGCCAGCCCATAACAATTGCAGTGCTATTCATACAAAGTCCCGCCGTGCACTGCAGTGCGCTTACTACCTTGGCTCATCAAAGTGGATCACAGTAATGCTTGCACATTACTTCTAGGCAAAAGACTACAGGAGCAAATGGTGATACACCCACAGGTGATACATCCAATCTTGTGGGCATGCCCATATGTACATTGCGTATGAGGTGATGAGGGCATTACACAGATTTTTTTTGTATCGTACTGATAAACAAATGATCTATAAACCAGGTCTAGATAGCGAGAGTGGATGTTGGCTGGCCCCCACCAGGTTTTGCCACCCGGGGAAAGTGTGGCCCTGCTGGCCGCACACATTTTGTCTCCTTTGTTGTTTGTCCATTTTGTCTACTTGATCAATTTTCGAATAGCAAATGTCAGAAAGACACTCCCAGAAGAGTTAGTCCTACCTAATTTAATGCCAAGTAATTAGTAAAAATCCAATGTTTCAAAATAAACATTGGATGATGCAACAATTGCAGATCATTGTATAATAATACCAATACCAATACTCCAAAGACGATAAATTACTATTGACAACATAATATGATAACAGTGCTGCTGACAGTCAAGAAAAAGTCAGGATTCAAATTTGAATTTTTTTTATTTCATGTCTAAAATTGATACATGAAAGCTCACAAAGATTTAAAGTTTGCCTTATTATTTTACACAACTGCACAAAAAACGAGTGTATATGTGTTTAGGGTTCATGTATGTATGTGAGTTACTTTATTCCACCATAACTTGTAAATACCGGAACAGTATGGGGTATCATTAGAATCCTTACATCATCCCGAGTGATACTCGCTATTGCAGTTGTGTTTTATTATGTAACTTTTTTTATATTGTTTGTCTTGACTACATATTTGTCACAGCTAAACCTGACTACTGTATTCCAAAAGCAGTGTTACAATATAGTCTGTTGTAGGTCATTAGGAATTTAAAAAAACAGCACTCACAAACACTATTGGGCTCAGGCACTAATAAAGTAGCTAGTGGAACGCACACATAAGCCGATAAAATCTTGCATATGTTAAATATTTATGTATTTGTATTGTTGATCACACAGAATATTTAGTGAAAATACTTGGGGAAATACAAAATAGTAATATGGAGCGTGAGCTGGGAATATTAACCACACAATGTTCTCTCAGCCGCAAGCCTGTTATTATAGCCCTTGGGTCACGCGCTGCAACTTAAATATTATTAAAATTTCACAGCTGAACAACATCGTGGCGATCGCATCTGTGTCCGAGGCTGGGTGCACCGCTTGCGACGACAAGGTCGAGCACTTACATTTCTCACTCTTCGAGATGGCACGGGCTACCTCCAGTGTGTTATTCACGGTATCCTCTGCCAGACATACAATGCGCTTGTACTTTCCACTGAGTCTTCTGTTGCCTTGTATGGAAAGCTGGAGATTGTCCCAGAGGGGAAAACGGTATGTAAAATAATTATTTTGTTTTGTTGCCAATTGCAAATTTTATGGTACTTTAAACTAAAAGTTATAAAGAAACATCACAATAACATTAGAATGAAACAATTCACCTGCATTCCCACAGGTATCATTCATTTTCTGGCATTAAAGTAGCCTATGTTACAATCCAGTCCATAAACTATATCTATGCTAAAAATCATGTCGCTCTGTTGTTCCATTGCTGCGTGTAAGAAGGGCAAAACAACAAACTTGCAAACGCACTTTTGCATTTATTATAATTGTACACTTAATGCTTTTCATTGAGATAAAAGTTGCAGTGTATTAATGCTACACAATGATTGACAGGCGCCTGGAGGCCATGAACTGACAGCTGACTACTGGGAGCTGATAGGGCTGGCCCCGCCCGGTGGTGCCGATGCCATCCTCAATGAAGAGGCCCTGCCAGATGTGCAATTGGACAACCGGTGAGCTTGTGGAATACACTGCAATCCGCTTTTTGTTGTTTTTTTTCTCGATTTGATTATGTTTGGCAACGGTCATGTCTCACGGCTCATAAACATAAAATTTTAAAAAGAATGGCAATTTAGTAAAAAGCTGTTTTATTTGACATTACAAACAGACACTTCAATTTTATTTATTTGTGTAGATAATAATGATAATGTCGCAGGCACATAATGATCCGCGGCGAGAACACGTCTAAGGTGCTGCGCGCACGCGCTGTCGTGACGCGCGCGTTCCGCGAGCACTTCGCGGCGCGGCACTGCACCGAGGTGGCACCGCCCACGCTCGTGCAGACGCAGTGCGAGGGTGGCTCTACACTCTTCAAATTCAGCTACTTTGGGTGCGTTTCCATTTACTTTTAGAACTGAATAGGGTGTTGACTCCATTTTTTATGATGTATATCAATTCGTTTTCACATCAAATGTCTATATCGAAAAAACTGGAAATCGATAGCTCGATAAAAATGAGAGGCAAAGTCGGGTGTTTTTTGTCTGGATCCGTTTACTACAAGTGATCTCTCAATTTCAGAGAGCAAGCGTTCCTGACCCAGAGCTCCCAACTGTACCTGGAGACTTGCCTGGCGTCGCTGGGGGATGTCTACTGTATTGCGCAGTCCTACCGCGCAGAGCAGTCTCGCACCAGGAGGCATCTCGCCGAGTAAGGACCATACTTTTTTAAGGGCAGGATACTCTGCGCCGCTTTCTCGTTTTTTTTTTGAAGATAAACAATAACTTAATATAATTATGAAAAATAGCATTCGGTGAAGTTGCTGGCAATAAAAAAAATATATAAGTTCAAAGATACCCAATAGTGATCATAACTTTGAAAGGCTAATAAAACGTAATTTTCTCTAACTTTTTTTAAAATTCGACATTTTAATTTAATTATTCTTAATTTGGTTATGAAAGAACACTCATTATTCAATAGGACAGTAATAGTATTCTTTATTTATACAGAATAAAAATTATAAACTAGAACAGAACTTTAACTCCTATCAATAAAAATCTAAGAAATTAATTAAAAATTGTTTTAACTATCAGACAACAAAATGGCCTAAATATAGTTCAAACGATCATTAATATCAGGCAGTTCCCAAAATGCTAGCTTGCACCGCTGGATGGCAAGGCTGATCATACATCATACTGATACATTTTTTTTAGATATCTGTAAATCTAAGAAAAGTATTCAAAGTTACCCAACTTACTGGACTCTTATATTTTGATTTCAGATACAGTCATGTTGAAGCGGAGTTTCCTTTCATCTCATTTGAAGACTTGCTCGACCGCGTGGAAGATATGGTTGTGGATGTGGTGGACAGAGTTCTGGCCTCACCGGAGGGGCACTTGGTTTATGAACTTAACCCTGACTTTAAGGTACTTAAATAGGGAATAGTATTTTTTTATTTGATGTTTTTTTTAATGTTATTGGTAACGAGACGAGCTGGTCGTTTGCCTGATGGTAAGCATAACGCCGGCCCATAACAATTGCAGTGCCACTCAGAACTTTGAAACACAAAGGCCTGCGCGGCACTGCAGTGCGCTCGTTACCCTGAGACATTAGGTATTAAGTCTCATAAGCCCAGTAATTTCACTGGATACTCTGCTCATCAAACAGGAACACAGTAATGCTTGCACACTACTGCTTGGCGGCAGACTTCACTCACAAAGCGGTGGTAACAACCCAGACGGACACTCGCAGAAGAGTTAGTCCTACCACTAACAAATACTGATGATGTTGATGCTGACTGAGATGTTGATTGCACATAAACATTCGAATTATAATAATAACTAGCTTCCGCCTGCGTCTTCGCCCTCTTAGCATATATCTTTATAAATGATACTATGTATTATTCTTATGTAGGTTTATTAGAATAGTAAAGTTTCAACAAAATTCATTCAGTAGTTTTTCCGTGAAAACGTCCATCCATCCATCTATCCTCTTGTGCCCGTGGTTTTCACCCTCGTTCCCACAGGAACCGTGCATTTTTCCGGATAAAAAGTAGCCTATGTTACTCTCCGGTCCATAAACTATATCTATACCAAAAATGACGTCGATCCGTGGCTCCGTTCCTGAGTGAAAGAAGGACAATACAACAAACCAATAAACACTCGCATTTATAATATTAAGTATAGGATTTTTAGTATTACAGATAGAATACATTCTTATTTACATTTTAGTTCTTTTCTATTCTCCATTTTTATAATTATGGGTAGTGTAGCTATATTCAATCGATCCATACAATTCCATACTTGAAACCCAAAAAACATTCAACTTATATTATGTTTTACAGAAACCTAAGAAGCCATTTAAGCGCATGACATACATTGAGGCCATCGAATACCTCCGCGAACACAACATCACTAAAGAGGACGGATCTTTCTACGAATTTGGAGAGGTAAGCGCGTTTACTAACATTTAAAACATTATTTATTCAAAGAATAGGATTTAATCCCGTAAAAGAAAACATACCGTGTTACCACAAAAAACTTCTAGACTAAAAGCTAAACAGGCGTCTGAAAGTGGTTGTTTTGTGGTAACATGGTAAGTGATATTTAAAAACTGACTTCGACGATAATGTGATATTTGAAATTTCATCCCCTATTTTTCCACACTTAGGTTGGTATTCTTTAAAATTATAAAAGGATGACCCTTGACATATTGCTTATATAATTAAAAAAAAAGAAATATTTATAACGTCGAAAAAATCGAGTAACATCGCTCCACAAAAAATATATGCAGATGAATTGAAACCTCCTTTTTGCAACTCCTTTTTTTTTGTTATTTTAGCTATTTTCCTCTGCAAGCTCCAGGGCTCGCACCCTTTGTTTGATATTCAAATTCAAATACAAAAGTCTTTATTCAAATAGGCCCCAAAGGAGCACTTATGAAAGTTAAAATGACTCTAACAGCGGGCCTCTGCAACATTCATCTACCCGAATCACAGACTAAAACTAATGCTGTCTTTATCAGAACATAATAAATTTATTTATTATTAAATTTATATATAATTTATATTATATTTAATTTATTTTTAACATAATAAATGACAAAGACACCAACAGACCCAATCCGTGCTCAAAGTCAACGAACCTTCCAGAAACCCACCGTGCCCGTTCCAAATTTGATTTGGTATTTAAATTATTGTATACTTGAAAAATTTTCTAACTTATCGTCTATTTATTAACTGTTGGAACTCTGTTAAAAGGTTTGAGAGTAACTTAAATCCCGTGGTCAGGATATCCCGGAGATGCCGGAGCGCAAGATGACCGACGCGATCGGTCAGCCGATCCTGCTGACTCAGTTCCCGGCCGAGATCAAGTCGTTCTACATGCAGCGTGGCGCGGACCCGCGCCTCACTGACTCCGTGGACCTACTGCTGCCGGGCGTGGGCGAGATCGTGGGCGGCTCTATGAGGATGTGGGACCACGACGAGCTGATGGAAGGTTGGCTCTGTTATACATATTATTTTTACATATTATTTTGTTAGTGGGAGGACTAACTCTTCTGCGAGTGTCCGTCTGTGTTGTTACCACCGCTTTGTGAGTGAAGTCTGCCGCCAAGCAGTAGTGTGCAAGCATAACTGTGTTCCGCCCCCCTATTCGCTAACTTTTACGTTTCTAGTGATTAACCGAGTCTGGTTGTACACCGACATTTGATGTCAACTGATTTATCATAACTTTGGTATTGCGTATCACATTGAGTGGTTAACTGGTTATAGTGACTAACGGTGTCTTTCAGGACTTCACTAGCGCAACACTATTTTCTATCGACTATTATACGACTAAGTTATTTAATGCTTTTTGAGGGTTGTGCGTGGAACATTTTGAGGACATTTCATTTTAGGCGGTGTATTTAAGATAAAGTGGCGGTAAAATAAAATCACAGACTATACTATAACTATGTATGGTAAAATATATGTAAACTCTTTGGGTAAAATTCATAGTAATTCATTACGTAGGTAATCTTCATTCCATTCGAGCAACATTCGATTAATTCACAGACTTTAAAGTAAAAAGTCTGTGGATTAATTACTGTTTAAAAGTTAGTTCAATATTAGAAATTTGGTGATAGTAAATAAAGTAAGTAGGTTATGATACCGAATTAATAAAGGAGGCAAATTAAAAACTCATGCAAATAAATAAAATTGAAGTGTCTGTTTGTAATATCAAAATAACAGCTTTTTACCAAATGCATATATGAAAGTATATACGGTACCTAGGTACAACAAATTAACCATTTTTTAAATTTTTGTCTGTCTGTCTGTTTGTTCCGGGTAATCTCCGAAATGGTTGGACCGATTTTGACCTGACTTTCGATGGCAGATAGCTGATGTTACAAGGAGTAACTTAGGCTACGTGAACGAAGCCGCGGGAAACAGCTAATATTATGTAAAATTATTTTTTATACTATTGGATAACGAGACGAGCGGGTTCTTTGCCTGATGGTAAGCATAACGGCGGCCCATAACAATTACAGTGCCACTCACACTTTGAAACACTAAAACCTGCGCAGCACTGCAGTACACTCGTTACCCTGAGACATTAGGTATTAATTCTCAGCATAAGCCACTGAATTTCACTGGCTACTTTGTTCATCAAAAGGGAACACAGTAATGCTCGCACATTACTGCTTGGTGGCAGACTTCACGAGCATAGTAGTGGTACCAACCCAGACGGACACTCGCAGAAGACTTAGCCCTACCATCTAATCATAAAATATATAATAATAAATACTCCAGCATCACAATCACAACAAAATCGTTGTTGTCGATCGACGGTGTTAATCACTCGAATTTGTAAAACACTGCTTTTGGGTAGTGTCTATCACAAACCTCGGTGATTATCAAATTTGATGTCCACTATGCTTACATAATCGCAATTTTAAACTATCGATACAGAAACATCTGTCAAAATGAGTTATGGTGAGTAACAAGTGACTAACCGCGAAACTCGGTGCTCATGACGTCATCCAAGTTGATAACTGAGGTTAGCCAATACGAAACTAGCTGTTTGACAGTTCATCGTTGTACACTTTGCCAAGTGATCATCACTTTGAGTTGTCAACCGAGATACGGAATAGCCCTGCCGGTTTGATGAGCAGAGTATCCAGTGAAATTACTGGGCTTATGAGACTTAATACCTAATGTCTCAGGGTAACGAGCGTACTGCAGTGCCGCGCAGGCCTTTGTGTTTCAAAGTTCTGGATGGCACTGCAATTGTAATGCGCCGGCGTTATGCTTACCATCAGGCAAACGACCAGCTCGTCTCGTTACCAAATAACATTAAAAAAAAAAAAAAAAAACTGCTTACATCATACATATTTATGTCAACTGAGTTGACAAAGCACGACAGTCTCCCTGACTCCGTGGACCTACTGCTGCACATCTTTGTGACGCTTCGCTGAAACCTTTCAAGCAAATCAATGTCCTTTTTAAATTAACGGAATAAAATTCTATATCTGGAATGCATATTCCAAAATCGCACATAGGTTTTATAGAGCTTTAAAATGAGTGCCTTGTTTATGTTTAAGAAGGCTTCACTTTAAAATTGCTTTAAAAAAGCGACGAACCGACTTCAGTGACAAACTACTAAACCAATTTTAATGAAAATTATATGGGATCAATCTGAAAGTATATCCTTTCAAATAAAAAAAGAATTTTCCAAATCGGTTTATAAATGACAGAGATCTGAGGTAACAAACATTAAAAAAACCCTCCGAATTGATAACCTCCTCCTTTTTTGGAAGTCGGTTAAAAAATTATTCTCTGAATCGTTTGTTCCAGCGTACAAACGCGAGGGCATCGACCCGACGCCCTACTACTGGTACACGGACCAACGCAAATTCGGATCCGTGCCGCACGGCGGCTTCGGGCTGGGGCTCGAGCGCTTCCTGTGCTGGTTGCTGCATCGCCACCACATCCGCGAAGTCTGCCTCTATCCGCGCTTCCTCGAACGGTGCACGCCTTAACTGTCGACTACAAGCAACGTGGTAGGGGGCGTCGAATGATCTATTTGGAATAGTATACTACAGCCTACTTTGTTCCATAATCTTAAATATTTTATGTAATCAAAGAAATGTCACTGTCAAAGTGACATGTCAGTTGCCCCAAACCTTTTTCACTTGTGAAAAATATTTTTGTTTCTATTTCCCCCGGCTTTGCTCTCGCGCGGCACAATTATAACGTAACAAGAACCAACAAAAATAACTTTAACAAAACTACTACAAAATAACAAGATCTTTAACAATAACACATACGCAGCAAGATACACACTCGAGTTCGGAGATTGGAACAAACAGATAGAAAAACAAAATGGTGGCGATTTCACAAATCTCTGCTGTGTGCCCAGTCTAAGAAAAACATCTGCACGAAAAAAACTTCCATTTATCATAGTTTTGTTTAAAACAACAATATTGCAAAAACGATCCATTCAAAATGTATCTATAATTCAAGTTTATCATGTTATGATTTAAAATCAATAATGATGTCTGTCATCAAATTATGGATTGCACAGTTTTCTATCAATTTTTTCGTTCTGTCAACCCCTTTGTTAACATAAAATATCTAAGATTTTGGAACAGGGTATAGTATGAGTTTTAGCTGCATATGAATTATTTATTTAACAAATTTAACTCGCGGGTGTTTGCATCACTTTTTACTGCTTAATTTGATTATGACATGCTCGTGAAGTCTGCCGCCAAGCAGTAGTGTGCAAGCATTACTGTGTTACGGTTTGATGAGCAGAGTATCCAGTGAAATTACTGGGCTTATGAGACTTAATACCTAACGTCTCAGGGTAACGAGCGCATTGCAGTGCCGCGCAGGCCTTTGTGTTTCAAAGTTCTGAGTGGCACTGTAATTGTTATGGGCCGGCGTTATGCTTACCATCAGGCAAACGACGAGCTCGTCTCGTTACCAAATAACATAAAAAAATGACAAATTTGACATCTTTTCTCATTCATTGCAAGCCTAGTACTATAAAATTATAGATGACCCCCTACCTTCCACCAGTGCTATGCTTCGAATTTAAATAAGACTATATCAACATTTTGCGCTGTAAGTTCAAATGATACAGAATAATATTCTGAAATATGTTTTGTACATACTGTTGATAGTTAATTTATCTTGATCTGTTAAATTATTTTATTGCATTTGTCACTGTTTTACATATCTGCCAAATTGTTTAAAGGCCTAGGTCCAGTTTTTGTAGTCTGAGTAAGGTCCGTGTTGTCAGTCAACATATAAAACACCATATAAATTTATCCCCTGAATAAATTTTATTCTACTCATCGCGCTTCTTACGTGTAACTGGAGCCACCTGGCTGCAGTTTCAAAGTTAATCGTAGAATAAATACCTCGTCTTGTATTTTAATACAGTTACCTAATTATTAGGATATAACAGTGATAACGCTCCGGACGTTACTCGGACATTCTTAAACAGGCCCTATTTTTTTTATTGTAACAAAATAAATGCGTATCTCGATACTAATTCATTGCTATTTTATTTACTGTAACGACCTATTTATTTTCAAATACAAATGTACCGATCCGTTTTTAATTATGAAAGTCTAATGTACCTAGTTTAGTTTTCATCACTAATTTGCGTGATGGTAAACGAAGATGCGGCTGAAAATGTAGACGAATTAAAATGTACACAATGTATAAATTATTCAAACCTAATTAAGACAGAGGTGACAAGTTGCAAGCAACATTTATTTTGCACTTTTTTTATATATTGCAACATGCGGAATGTAGACATTCCAATTATATGCAGTTCATTGAATAAATAAATACAATTGATAAGTGTTTATAATTAACCGCGTGGTTGTACCCTTAGCTTACAATTCAACATTCAACATTTTTTATCACTGGCCAGATTCGAACATACATGGTTTTTTTTATGCTAGAATAACTAATCCTCGTAATAATAATTATAATTCTGTGGTCATACAACCAAACTAATCCGCGATTAAATTATACTTTGGTTTACTATTCTTAGCTTTGAATGAACGGAACGAATGAAAATATAATGCGACAAGAATTATATGTAACATCTCGGGTTGCATGTCTCTGTTTAAATCATGCCAACTTGATTTTATTGCATTATTAAAAACATGCCTGGAGAGTAAAAACTACTTGGAATGAGAAAAGTAATAAACTAGTTGTAAACAAATACAATATAGATTCTAGACGGACGAAGAGCAAAATGGTAAATATCCCGTTACAATGAATGAATTGGTAAAATACTAATAACCGTGAAAGTTTAAAACAGTGAAGAACAGAATGCCCAAAACAGCTGTTCATTGTCTTGTCCGCCATCACAGTTTAACTTTTACTCCGCTGAAACGCAAATACGGTTTATTCTGGAGTAACTCATGACTATTGGAGTATTGAATCTCGGATAAAACCATATTCCAATTTGGTTGAATCGGCCCTATTCACGAGTATATGGATGTAGGTACGATAATATTAAAATAAAACGAATCATTGTTCTTAAATATACGCAGTCGCTAGAAAAGTAGAAGTAATATCTGACACTTTGCGCTGAAGGCTTATCAGAATAAATATGCTTGATGCGCCAATTATCAATTCTACTTTTTGTAGAGACTTAATTTTATTGTCTGAGTATTCCATAGTAATTTCTAAACTTATAAAAATAACAAATGTCTTTGGTGGTAATTTCATAAAAAACAATTAGCCACATATATCTGCAATGAAACATATCTAAAATTCTAAATAGGAATTGATAGTAAATCACAGGAATCCGATGCGGTGAAATCTAAAAGTACGATGCATTGTTGACATTCCTATTACGAGCAACGGATCTTGGACGGCGCCGAACGCTTGATAGAGATAGCGAATGCGATTATGCTGATGAGTGATTGAAACAGAAGACGCTTGTGTTTATTTTCACGGCGGCCAAGATCCATTTCTCGCAGTGTGTTGACTAGATGTCTCAGCACTCAAGGCAGCCACTCTGCGTCCGCGTCCAGGGAACGTGCGGAGTTGCCGGGGTCTTCGGTAAGTTCCTCTTTGCTACTGGCGACTTTATGGTAGACCTTCTTGCCTGTCTCCACCACGTATTCTACACCGTCAGCTGGGGAAATAAAATATTCTATCATCTCATACCTAAACGTAATATTAGTTTCAATCTATCTAAATGAGAACATGAGAAATAAATAGAAAATATTTAAGACCTGTCAAAATAATCCACTTGCTTGTGTCTAGTGTAAGTTTAATGGCAATGAATTTAGTGGCGTCTAATTTATCAAGGATGGAAGATATTTGACAGCTCTAAAACTAAATTTAATTCTGTAAAACATCTTCACTCTCTTTCTCATGTTATGGTTTGGAAAGAGAGAGTGAAGCTAAAATTAGGTTTAGATATGGAACGACAGATGTGACACCATTGGCTCTTTATTTATTATCTGTAACGCGCGCTTGTGACGTGCCATAACTACATGCATTTATCTTGGACGTGTGAAAATGTTAGCTCCTAATTTTTGTTTCGCCTGTTTGCGATCGGTCAATGACCGTAACGATTAACTCTGATAAGGTTGTGGTGTGAGGGCATGTGACGGTCAGGTTTCTTCCTAACCGTCACACCAGTGTGACCGAGCAGTCTGAAGGTTAGTTGGCCGCGGCATTCCGTTATAGGTCTCAAATAAAATGAATAAACAGGGAAATACATTCGACGGCTCCATACTTTGCCCCAAGGTTGGCCCCAATGCCACTCGCCCAACGTGTGGATCTAGAAAGTAGCGTAGGCCCAACGTTGGCAAGAGCGTTCGCAGTACTATTTTCTAGACCCCCCACGTTGGACGAGTGGCATTGGGGCCGACGTGTGGAGCCGGCCTAACAAGATACGGTTTATACTGAACCAGTTTGGCGGCTCAAGTCAGTAGCGTTTAATTAAGTACATATATACGTGACCAGATGAAGGATACACATTTTTATCACACACACATGTTACCCCTATTACTTATTACTTAATCTGTGATATAAATGATATTACACGTCACATCGCACAGTTTAGTTGGTAGAATGGTAAGTAGGTATATGTGCGACTCCTACACAGGATGAATTGTAAGAAAGCAGTTGAGAGCGATACATAATTCTTCTAGACCCCTCGTATCTTTCATCAGTTAAGGGGCAGGGGAATTCGGCGCGCCGCTATCTCGCTCGTGCATCTCAACATCTTTGAAGATAAACAATCATTTATTATAATTATGAAAAATTGCAATCGGTGTGATTGCTGACAATAACATTACAAAGGAACGTAATTTTGATCCATTCAAGTTTACAAACCTAAAAATCGGATTTTGTGTTTTGCCGATTTTCATGTATGAAAACTTGATCGGATCAAAATGATACTTTTGCCGTACTTTTGTAATGTTATTGCCAGCAACTGCACCGAATGCGATTTTTCATAATTATAATAGGTGATTATTTATCTCAAAAATGTTAAGATGCGCGAGCGAGATAGCGGCGCGCCGTATTCTGCCCCAGTACAGAAAAGAAGTTTATTCACCGAGCACGCCTCCCGTCTTGCGCACCGCCTCTCCGATATTGTGTGAAGAAAAGGTCTCTGGGTCGATATTGATGTTGACTCCGTCGGCTTCCTCGTGCTTGGGGCAATCGTTCTGTGAGATTATGGACAAGTCGTACGGGTCCACGCCGAAAGAAGACAGCTTCGTGCGCATCTAAGAAATACGAGGAAAATTTATTTTAATACTCTGACAGCTGACCATTGAGACAAAGATAAACCTTAACCTTTGTATATAGATTCGATGTTTTTATTGGAACGTAATATGTTAAACAATTTATATTCCTATATTCCGTTTGTTTGTTAAGGAAAAATAGTTGTTATAATCTTAGGGAAGAACAGCACTTGCAGCTCAGTAGAATTTATTACCTAAATAAACAATTATTATTCTTACTTCTACTTGTGTAGTTAGGTAGTTCTTCCTATATACGGACCTATCTACTATAAAAATACCTACTAGGTTATAGGTAAGGTCTATTCCGATAACCTAAAGAAAACGATCTATCGACTAGGAACTTGTTTCTATTCAGAACTGCAATTAGTCCCACAAGGAATGTCCGAAGTTAGTTTACTGCGGTTGTTCTAGACAAGCTTCGTTCAACGAAGTATCATCAGTCATGGTCTACTCGAAGTTTCTCGATTCATCTGCCGTTTAATTGTTTGATACTACAATAACCAGGGCCGATTTATCCATAAGGCAAAGTAGGCAACTGCCTAGGGCCCAGCACAGAACAGAGGCCCCGCACCCCGGGAAATAAATTTGAAAATGTTTCTTCGAGTGAAAATTAAATTTGAAGATTTGTATGTAACAAACCCTCAATGACTATAGTATTAATATTGCGTTGTTTTTTATATTATATCGTCATATTTCAGTACATATCAGAAAGCATTTCAAAGTAATATAGCATAATATTATTATGGTTAGAAAAGGGGGCCCGAGACGTGCATTGCCTATAGGCCCCGACATGGTTAATAGCTAGCTACATATATAGTAATCTGTGGTTAATCCGACCCTGACTATAACTAATAGTACAATTGATGTTATTACTTTCGACCATATACGAGTATAGGTACTACATGTATATGGTCGAAAGTAATTGAAATAGCAGGTACTGGGGAATTACTATCGTATCTTACCTTGTCTACATACATCTTGTCCAAATCCTTAGACCTAGATAGGATGGTGGCGGACCGTCTGTGTGCGAACGTTAGTTTCTGACATGTGAAGATGGCCGCGTACGACGTATAGTCTGTGGACAACACAGTGTAGCTCGCCGAGCCCGCGACACCTGTGAAAAACGTCCACACGAAATAAAATACGAGTGAAATGGGTGAAATCACGGATTTATTCCTAACTTCCTACCCAGCTGTGGTAGATACCTAGGTACTTCTCGTAACAATAGCGATGTTGACTCTCTTTTTTTATGATATCAATCAATTCGTTTTCTCATGAGAATCAAATCTATATTTTATATCGAAAAAACTGGAAATCGAACGCTAGAAACGTCAAAAATGAGAGTCAAAGTCGGGTATCTACTGAGCGCCAAAACACCCCTTACGAATCGGACGGAACATCTGGCGTCACTTTTTCTCCGCGGACCGTAAAAATGTACTAAAACGTATATTTTGTAGATTTGGCCGTCAAAAACCGCGTTTAGTATTGCTATAAGTACATTTTTTTTATTCATTAAATTGTAAAGAAGCTGTTGGTATCATTTAAATTACCAAAGGATGATAACAAAAAATTGTTGAATTTTGGGAAACTTTTAGATGCAGTATCTTTGAGGAAATTATATATTTTATGTAAAAAAAAATATATTGTAAATGTCATCTTAACGACAGAAATTATATTTTCCGTGATTCACGCAACATCCAAATTGTCGCTGGGGACAAGTAGAAAAAAATGAAACTTTTCCCTCAGGTAGGTAAGTACAAGTTTAGTGGAAAAAGTCATTTTACGAATGAGCCTAAATCAAAAGTGTACATACCAAGAAACAAAAATTATGCAAATACATAACTTTGTATATCACTTAATATTTTAGGAAGGTACCTACCTAGAAAGGGGTACGGCCATATTATTACTGGTAATAAAATTGTACTTACTAAGTGGAAATTTAATGGTCATCTTTGCTTGGACAGACCAATCCGGGATAGTGAGTACTCCTGTGTATCTGGAAATAGTTCAACAACATCATAAATAATAAAATAGTTCAGTACCTACCTAGGTAGGTAAGTACTTACCTAAGTAACTTATTAGGTACGTAGGTACATACCTACATGTCTAATGTTTATGTACTGTAAACTATTTCCTAAGGACCACGTGATCAGACTGTCCGTTAATTTATATATAATGTAATAATAGTTAGCCTCTGCTGGCAATAATATTACAAAGGTAAAAGTATCATTTTGATCCGATCAAGTTTTCATACATGAAAATGGTACAACGTAACATCCCATTTTTAAATTTGAAAGGATCAAAATGAAATTTTTGATTAACCTTTGTAATGTTGATGCCCACTTCACGGAATGCGGTTTTTCATAATAATTATTGTTTATCTACAAAAATTTTGGATGTGCGAGCGAAATAGCGGATCAAAATTATTAAGTATGTAGGATAAATGTTCTATAGTTCAACTCGGTAGGTACTTGTACTAATATCTATTCTGTGACTCAGTAAGCTATAGCCAGACGACCACTAGAAACTGGCTTACCAGCAGGCTAGACGCTGCTGCACTATAAGATAGATATTATTGATACAAATTCCTGTAATAATTAAGATAATTATCTACATACTTGTATTCGTGCTTAAGCGGCGTCAGTCCTAAAATGAAGTGCTGCGAGATCTGCTCGAGCTGGTACTTGCCCGGCTCGTAGGTCTTCGTGAAGTTATACGTGATGCAGTGCGACGCAGTCGACGTCTTCTGAATGACGTACCAAACACCTAGCAACTGAAAGAAGACTTCAGTTATTGATACAGTCCAGCACTCTCTAGGACACTCTGTCCTAACAAATAATACTTTATTACTAGGTATATAGGTACTTATATGGGTAGGTAAAACGCTTACAAATTCATTCCAATTCAATAGAATTCCCTGTATCGTGCTACCCCTGTTGCATGGACACAGATAAATAACACAAACATGCAACACCCAAGAACAACATTTATGCTCGCACACAAAGTTTTCACGGAAGTAATTTAAAGAAGCGTAGCATGAAACCTATTAACAATTTTTTATTAAGTATAACGTAGGTACCTATTCATAAAAAGGCGCATTTTGATTTTTAATTTGAATTTGAATATTTTAGCTCTCGCGGACTGCTGTCGGACTGTTGTCGACGAATATTATGTTCTCGGACAAATTGTACTATGTTTGAATTTAAGGTAATTTACTCGTATTGTTAGATAGGTACCTAACATAACTGCGTAACATAACCTACTTTAATTTCTCACGCATTTATCGTTATCTTATTATTGAATATTCCGTTATGTTTACTTATGAACCCGAAGTATAACTCGCCCAACTCCGTGATGGGCCTAGCGCCGAGCGGTAAATATTGTTCCTGTTTCACCACGAGCAAGACGGGGCGCGGAAAAGAGCAAGACAGCACGTCTAGTCAAAGATCAAGAAGTTGGTGAAGCGCAGATGCGAATTTGACAGACAGGCCATAGAGTAATAAATAACCTACGCCTATGACGATGACGACATTATTATAATTTGAAATAATGGTTACCTACTGAAATAATGGTTAGTCATATATTGTAGGTATATTAATACTCTACTTATTGGATTCTACCTATCCGTTGTCCACCATGGAGATACAATGACACATTGCTTTTAATAAAATTTTAAAATTAGTAAGTATATGGATTTTTTAAAAAATCATGTTCATGTCCGTGACCTGGGAACTACAGTTGCTGGAAACAGGACTCGAAAGCTGAAGCCCCAGCTCAGTGGCGTGATCTTGAATAATTTGCCTTCGTTCAGCAATCGACAAGAATATAAGTTGATGGTACTATACCTATAATTCATGCAACTACATTCGACAAAGTTGAATCATGACCCACCTATTCGATTTTTTTTCATATATCAATTATCGAAGTATAGGAATTATAGGATAGGCTTCGGATTGCTTCTGACCGATTTTGACCTTCATTATGGACGTGTTAGATTAACAAATTGGCTGTAAGATCATTCAAAACTTTTCCGATGAGGGAAACTGAAAGATAAAGTCCAACTTGTCAATTATTATTACGCTATAAAGAAAATAAAATAAAACCTTTTTACAGAAATAACGTTGACTTTTTTGATCGTGAATATTTGTTGTTTTCTTCACCTGACTGACTTGACACTTATCACATCTATATCAATACTAGCTTCTGCCCGCGGTTTTCACCCGCGTTCCCACAGGAACCGTGCATTTTTTCGGGATAAAAAGTAGCCTATGTTACTCTCCTGTCCATAAACTATATCTATACCGAAAATCACGTCGATCCGTTGTTCTGTTACTGCGTGAAAGAAGGACAAACCAACAAACACACTTTCGCATTTATAATATTACTAGGATATATAGTAGGATTACTAGGATAAAGAGATAAAATTTGTTTGTTTGTGAAAGAAATTCCACCTGGCTACCATTCCAGATGCACTCCGCAGTTTAGGTATAAAGCTACAAGTACGCGGCGCGCGGGCTCGTACTGTCGGGACGAATTCAGCGTGTTGCCGTGCGGCCGGGTCGTACGTTAGCAGTACCTACGTAATCACTCACGCGGAGCAAAAGCATATTGCTTCGCATTCAGCTGCGAGGATCCAAACCGCAAGTTTTTGCAGTTTTAGAATTTTTATCGACTTACAATGTTTTTATGTACAATGTACATATAAACAACACAATATTTGTGTAATATAAAAAAATAAACTATTTTATCATCAGTCTTATTTAATAAAGTTAAATTAATCACTTCAAATAAGCTATTCTTGCATAATTATACTTTAGGGGATAATGTGAAATGAAGACGTGGCGGTGGCCTAAGGCAGCGCTTACACCTAATTCATGAGTGATAGATAAGCATCAATCGCGGATCATGAGAACACCATGAAAAAACCACGATCCCCGTTTGACGCATATCGTATCGTCTATTGTGGTTGTGGTTGGGGCTTGATGGAATTATCTATTCCGAGCACGGTACCCGCTTCTACCTATGCACCTAAGCTTCTACGACCTCTATTAAAAAAAAAAATGGTTTCACAACCACTGCTTGCTCAGTGCAGACGCCGCGGTAAATAAGCGGTAGTGCGCATGATATGTATGTAGCGTAAAGCGGAGCAGTCGTTGCTTTCATCCCAGGCAGAGCTTCGAGACAGACGTTCTTGTTAGACGTTCGCTGTTAGAGTCATTTTAACTTTCATAAGTGCTCCTTTGGGGCCTATTTGAATAAAGACTTTTGAATTTTGAATATTGAAGTTCTTGTCTATTTAGTGGTTTTTTGATGGTTTTACATCCAATCGCGCTTGCTCGTGTATTATCTCGTAATCTGCGCTGGATGCAAAAGCATGGTTATTTTGATACCAAAACGCATACTTGCATAAGTGTCAACGGTCTGCATTATGATAGCGCGGACTAGTCAGCTGCAGCACCCGTGCTGTGCTTGCGTTATGTTTGGTACGCTCAGCATAATAAACGGAATAATGAAATTTTGTTATCTAAATACGAGTAGAATAGATGTAGTAGTTTTATCCTGATTTCACATGAGTAAAGCCGCGGGGAAAAAGCTAGTATATAACGCATTAAAAATATTGAAGCTAAATTCATTCTAATCCAACCAATCCTACTTCCTTATAAATACGAAAGTGTGTTTGTCTGTTTTTTGGTTTGTCCTTCAGCAACGAAGCAACGTATTGATTTTTGGACGATTTTTGGCATATATATAGTTTATGGACCGGAGAGTAACCTAGGCTAATTTTTATCCCGGATAATGCACGGTTGCAGTGGGAACGCGGGTGAAATCCGCGGGCAGAAGCTAGTATTATAAATGCGAAAGTGTTTGTTGATTTCTTGGTTTGTCCTTCTTTCACATAGTAAAAGTGCAACGGATTTACGTGATTTTTGGCATAGAAATAGTTTATGGACCGGAGAGTAATATAGGCTACTTTTAATCCCGGAAAATGAACGGTGCCTATGGGAACGCGGGTGAAACCGCGGGCAGAAGCTAGTTAATATTGTACAGCCTTTGATTATCTAGTTTATCACATAAAATAGCTATGCAAAAATAGCTATTTATCTGGGTCAGGATTCAAATTTGTTACTGCTCCCTGTAATGTCTCACACATTATACACTTATCAATCGTATATTATAGCGTACCCATACACGAGCACACTGTTTGTAATATCAAAATAATTGGTTTTTTACTAAATGCATATGAAAGCATATAGGGTACCTATATCAAATAAACCATTCTTTAAATTTTTGTCTGTCTGTCTTTCTGTCTGCCTGTCTGTTTGTTTGTTCCGGGTAATCTCCGAAACGGCTGGACCGATTTTGACGGGACTTTCACAGGCAGATAGCTGATGTTACAAGGAGTAACATAGGCTACTTTAATTTTAGAAAAAGAATTAGGGTTCCGCGCAAAAAAATAAAAACCATGAAATCCAAAATCTCCACGAGGGTGAAACCGCGGGGCAGCAGCTAGTCTATGGAATAAATATGAAAGTGTATCCTTTCAGACAAAAAAAAATGAATTTTACAAATCAGTTTATAAATAGCGGAATATACATTAAAAAATACAACCGAATTGATATCCTCTTTTGTTTTGAAGTTGGTTCAAAATAAAATAATTTATTTTTTCCATAACATCGCAGTGGAAACGAACCGTAGCGCACAGTCTCTCGTGAGCAGTTATCGCTTGCCTCATATTATTATTTGTGTTCTGTTTTAACCGAATTAAAAAAGGAGGAGGTTCACAATTCGTCTGTTTTTATATTAGGGTTTATATCATGGGTGGTTTAATAAATTTTATGAAAGAATACTCCTTAGAATGGAATTTAATCATCACGATATTTTTAGACAGTGTCTAAAGATAAACATCTAAACTGATTAGAAATGTCACAACAGAATTAAGTTAGACAACGGTTAGATACTACATAAATCAGGATTTGTGGTTGCTCATATTTAAACACGTGACTAAGGCATGTTTAGGAGTTAAACACTGTTTATCACAGGTTTAATGTAATAACAATATTTTTTGTGGTAAGACCGTAGGTAGGTTTCTACTCTCCAACTAGTCATAGATACTTTCGCGTTGAATCATCCATTTTTCATACCTCCGAAGTCCGAGAAAGTACCTAAAGGTTGAAAATGTAACTTACTGATACGAATCAATAGGTTCCTAAATACCTACCAAATCAACTGTCAAATACGTCTCTATAACGTTATAAATATTACCTAATCTGTGTCTCAGTTACAGAATACGAGTTGATAACTTCATCAATAGATACACTCTACGAAATTCGAAAGAATAAACGAACATGCCGCGTACAATTTGAGTTGTGAATTATTGTGTTCGAAGCGTAGACAGAGAAATAGTCCGTCGACCGCGACGGTTCGAAGACTGTCAGGGCTAGATCGGCAATTGTCGGGACTCGGGAGTTTCCGTAGCCTCACTGCGTCTCCCCGTTACCTCACCCCGCGTGTGACGAAGCGGTTGCAAAATGTCGACAATATTTTACATTTTTTTGATAACTTTTCGAAGTTCCTTTTTCATTTTGAATGTACATAATCTATTTCAATTATTATGTATTATTTTCAAAGTTGACTATATTACCGAGGGGTAAGGTGCAACAGTTTTTTGATTAAACGAGTTTATTATATGAAAATAATCAGTTCAAAACGAGTCGTTTTAGTGGTGGAAATATTGAAAATTCACTTCGCTCTAATTTGATTTTAGTTGTGTTTGAACCAAAACGAAAGCGTTTTGCCCCTAGATACTGCTTATCCGCTTATACATGCAAAATTTCATTTAAATCTGACCTGTAATTTTCAAATGAACAGGGAAGTTCGTTTGTATGGGACATTCGGTTTACGTACCTCTGTTATAGCCTATAAGTAGGTAAACATAACGGAATATTCAATAATATGAATGTAAGTACCTACATAATAATTATGGTACCTACCGACAACTTATGCTGTTATCGATTTGTTTAGAATAAAATTAATGGTTTAGACTTTAGATGCTGGGTACAACTCCTATCTTTCTCGCTCATTCATCAATTTATCATTCATTTGTCTATCTAGGTACCTACCACGTACCTACCTACATATATAGTAAGTATATCATTGTTCTGAAGTATTGATAGCGTATTATTGTGTGCGTACCGATATCTCGTTATCTTCTTTTAGTAATAATAGCACTGGAAATAGACAAAGTCACTTTCTACAGTCGTTATCCATAGTAAAGAAAAATGTATGGAATTCAATAGGTATCTATACCCTGTTTCCCTGTCCATCATCTATAACTTTAGAGACATACGTACATACAGTATTTTGCCACACAATGGCAACATGATTGCCAGGGACCTACCTACACCACCAGCCTAGAAACTAGACCTCTATTGTTAAAATAAGACCGTCATAAGCTTTTAGGCGTCGTGGCTTTATTTCATCGGCTATTGAAATTAAAAATTCCTCTATAACAATCCCTGATAGTTCACATAGATACCAAACTAATGTAAACATCGTATAAAACCTTGAGCTCCACTACTTTTCCAACAAAAAATTACATTCTCTATATCTCAGCCGGTTATATTGTATGAGATTTAACCAAAAGTAGAATAAAACCAAACTTATTGTAACCAGAATACACTTTACTTGTACGTACCTTGTTCATTTCAAAGCCTGGCATGGGTTCGACGACTGGGCACGCTCCCAGGTGGTACGTGTGACTCAGCACACCACCACATACCCCTAAAAACACCCCGAGAACTAATAATTTATGCATTTTGGTTATGCGCACGCGCGTTCGCTTTCGGACGCTGATACACACTGACTAACTGACTGAAATGTGAACTCTGAATGAGAGAAGATTGCTGCGGGTTCATATAGGTACCTACCTACCTAAATAGTGGCGAACTATCGGTGTGAGCTGTCCGCTTCTTGGAATTGTTGTTTATGAACCATTCTTTCGGTATAAACTCAGACATGGTCTACCGGAGGCTCTTTAACCATAGAAATACCTATAGGAAGGAGGAACCACTACTTGTTACTTATTCTAAAATAGAATCAAACCTATATTTATTGTTGAAGCCAGCTCCTACATACAGTAATCTCAGTGGTAATTATGCGTACCGCTAGGGGTACCTACCTATCTACGTGAGATAGCTTGAACGAATATACTAAAAAGGCTAATTTTCACTACCATTTTATGCGCGCGATATACGTTATCTTTGCGAAAACGGATTTTCATTGTCATTTGTCATGACAAACATAAAAACAAATTTTTCAGAGTTGTGTTAACAGAAACGGACATATAACTCGTACTGTGTTTTCCAAAGTTAAAATAAATGTTAGAAAACTGATTACATTTTAAAATTTCATTTCGGCTGTAGGGGTAGGTATAGGGACGCGGTCCTTTCTATTTCTATGGACGAGAGTTATAGCTGTTACTTAAAAGGGAATCCAGGAAAAGCTAATTGGGAAGCACTGTTCTATAAGTGATCGGAATTAGGTATGAGCTGAGTATTAGAAATAAACTGACATTCCAAAACTCGTCATTGTGTCTTCAGTAACGAAGGCAATTAATGAATAACTTTTTCTATGTTAATACCTACCTACTTAACTAACTAATTAGGTATATTGCTGTGTTGATGTCGATAAACTTTGTTTTCAAGAATATACAGTTAAATGATTCATTAATAAAAATTCTAACTGCTGAATTAGAATGCCGAGCAGATTTATATTCCAATAACAAGGTGCGCTTCGCAAATACCTATACTTATAGTATAAACTTAGTACCTATAGAGCCGGCGTTATGCTTACCATCAGGCAAACGACCAGCTCGTCTCGTTACCAAATAACATAAAAAATTTTTTTTGAAGGATCTTTCGCTTACTTGTGTCAATGGTTACCTACTTATTATTATGTATTAGGTAGGTGCATTGCTGTGTGGACGTCAATAAACTTTGTTTTCAAGAATATACAGTTAAGTTATTCATTAATAAAAATTCTAACTGCTGAATTAGAATGCTGAGCAAACTATTCCAATAACAAGGTGCGTTTCGAAAATACCTATATAGTATAAACTTAGTACCTAAGTATAGAAGGTAGGTAGGACAACCTTATCTACAACGAAATTGCTTGAAGGATCTTTTGCTTACTTGTGTCAATGGTTACCTTACCTATTAATATGTATGCTTGGTAATTACAGACACGAGTTCATAGTTTTTTTAATAGGTAGGTTGTTAGGTACCAGGTTCCTACTTAAGTAACTTTACATTTTTATATAGACTAGATAAGTATCCACTTATAATTAAACTCAATTTTATAAAATTTTATCTGTTAATTTGAATTTGAGTACCTATGTTGGAGTAGGCTCTTAGAGCAACGTGGTCACAAATCCGCTAGAGTGAAAAAGGTTTTCCTAATAAATTTTAAAAACTTTTTGTAAGCTAGCGGATAAAAAACTTTTGCACGCAGATTTCGAATGATAAGTAAAACCTTTCGTTGTTGTAGTGAGGTGAAAACATTGCACTCCTTTTTTGGGTAGTCGTGTACAATTCTGCAGCCTTAATGCATAACAAATAACTACCTATAGTTCACGTATTTACTTTCATGAGATTTGATTAGATATACTTACTAAGTATAATTATTAATTTTTAGTACTCATTACCTATTCACTCCTCATCTCTTAGCTGGAAAGATATTGTTTGTTCTTTGAACTGGTTCTATTATTCTAAGATAAGCCCATTAGTGAGTGAATCATCGAAGCCGTAGTTTGTAGGGCGACCATTTGTAGCAACCGCAAGAGACAGTGAACTCAATGACTCACATTCGAACTTCTAAATGCGTAGTATAATTATATGTCATGTGACGATTGTGTAAAGTTCTGATTAACGCATTTTTTTGGAAACTGTCTATGTAGATTGTAGGTTAGGCAAATTACTTTTAATAAAATTGTATTAAAAGTAATTTGCCTAACATTAATTGACTTATAATAATATGTAATTACTTATTATTATTTATTATTAATGTATGTAGTAATTTGTTATTGTAATCTTAAATATTATAGTAACGAGAGTTGCCTATACGTAGGTATATCTACTTACAGTGACAAAAACTAGTTACTTATAGGAAGTATGTTTCATATTATATAGCTAGTGGGAGGACTAACTCTTCTGCGAGTGTCCGTCTGGGTTGTTACCACCGCTTTGCTCGTGAAGTCTGCCGCCAAGCAGTAGCGTGCAAGCATTACTGTGTTCCGGTTAGATGAGCAGAGTTTCCAGTGAAATTACTGGGCTTATGAGACTTAATACCTAATGTCTCAGGGTATCGAGTGCACTGCAGTGCCGCGCAGGCCTTTGTGTTTCAAACTTCTGGGTGGCACTGCAATTGTTATGGGCCGGCGTTATGCTTACCATCAGACAAATGACCAGCTCGTCTCGTTACCAAATAACATAACATAAAAAAAAGTTAGCTACTTATAATTACTTACAATAGTTTCAAAACACATGTGAGGTTAGTACCTGCAGAGCTGACGCATTAATTAATTTATTATATTACACTTGATACAATTTAAGTACCTACCTACTATTAGGTACAAGCAATTACATAGGTACCTATTTAGAGCAGGACTTCCTTATACATAAAATATTTTTTTTTATTGTAAAAAAATCTAGAAAAAACAAACTACCTGTTACTACATAGTAACGTTCTGTGCCACAGACTCTATAACACAATAAACTGCTATGGTACCTACAGTAACTTTGAATAAGGGGTAGGTACAACTCTAGGTCACTCGTAGCTCGTAGGTGAGTAGGAAGTTTGGAAGGACCAGTTTTCCAAATTCATTAGTCTTCCTGACAGTATAAGCTACAGACCGTCGAAAGTTAGCACAAAAATAATTTTATTTTACTGAACATCACCATTGATCGTATTGTGTTTCGAGTTTCAACCGATTTATTGGTCACCCTAATCGGATCGTTGTAACACACCGTGAGAGTGAGACATCGCGTCCGTGACGCACGTTGAGTATCTAACAACAACTTCCTGCAGTTATTGTGATAGATGTCTATGGTAAATAAACAACGGGAATACTGTCATTTACTTTTAGGTACCATACAATATAAATACAATAATTACAAGTAGGAACCTAGGTAGGTATCTGTTTACAATTTATGTAGTGTATATTTAAGTATATATGTATATATATTCCTACTTAGTAAAACTTCAGATAGAAAACTGTCTATACCTATTTAGCTTATTTATTTTCTGCCAAATACCTACTATCCATATCTTAGATCCTGAATCTATACGCTATATAGATATTATTAGATAGGTAGGTAGGTATAACAACACGGACCTTAGGTAGGTACCTAACTTATTACAAACTAAATATGTAAAAAAATTACTGGGCTTATGTGACTAAATACCTAATGTCTCAGGGTAACGAGCGCGCTGCCAGTGCCGCGCAGGCGTTTGTTTCAAAGTTCTGAGTGGCATTGCAATTGTTATGGGCCGGCGTTATGCTTACCATCAGGCAAAATACCAGCTCGTCTTGTTACCAAATAGCATAAAAAAAAAGTAATTATAGCTCAGTTTCTGTCCCATATATAGGGGGCCGAGTACCATTGCCAGGCGGCAGCAAAATTTAGTATAAAATCTTTCTAGCCTGCCGATCTCAAATAAAATTATTGACGCGACTGTTCTAAACTCCTACCATTTCCAATCTGTGGTTCTACGCTCCGTTTAAAATCGTCAGCCATCTAACACAGATGTAGATTGTAGGTATTTAAGGAACTAACAGCTATACGTAGTTAAGTACCTACATAGAAATAGTCAAAGTCAAAGGTTACCGACTATCATTTAAAGATATTACGAGTGTTCTATTATGAGTGTGATATTATGAGTGAGATGTTCTAACATCAAAGAGGTTCCACTTTCACTGTCCACAGAAACAGGAACCTCTAACTTTATAAGCTCTTTGTGAGGATCTCTTTTTTATTAGTTTTAGAAACTCAACACCAGGGCGGCGCTAGTGTTAATTTTTATTAAAACCTCATTGGCTAAAAACTTTGTACACGTTGTTACTACTCGACACAAGGTGGCGCTGTCTAAGCACATAGTAACAATCACAATGAGGTCATATTTCATTTTTATAGTTTTAGTATGAGGGAGCGCTAGTGTCGATTTGTAATGTAAGCCATTTTCCATTTGGTTACTAAACTTGACACAAGATGGCGCTGTAAAACACGTAACCTCGTCAGATGGTCTCTTTCAATGTACATAATTATAGTTTTGGCTATTTACCACCAAAAGGCGCTAGAATTAATTTTTATGAAACATTATGTATTGATTAACTCTGCACATTTTTTTGTTGTGACTACTTGACACGAGATGACGCTGCCTAACTATTCGTTATTAGAAAATATAATATTTATATCATTTTTTAATGCGCATGTAACTAAGTAATAATCTCTTTGGAGTGGATCTCTTTTATAATTTAAGAGGTTAGCACCGCACCAACCAGCGCCAATGCTACTATTTAAAAACACCTCAAGCTATAACAAATACTGCACATTGCAGTTGTCATTACCTACAAGTTTCATATCGTACAATGAGGCACATCACTATTCGTTACTTGAAAAGCCTATTTATCTTGGTATTGTAAATGGCAAACAATATGAAATATATAGTAACATTATTTATAATAATAATATAATAACCTATATATTTTATTTAAATTAAAATTAAGTATTATAATTATTTCTTGGTCACGGGTATTTCAACAGTGGTCACGGAGTTTCCTTCAGATTTGACGGCAGCTAATTTGTCTTCCACTTTTATGTTGACCGTCCTTGAAGGCCCGCTGAAATATAAAAGTAGGTTTATTTAGGTACTTAATGAATTAATGATTTTTGTAACGATTTATACTTTTTGCTGCAACACACGATAACAAATGAAACAAATTATTTATTATGAAAACAAATTTAAAGATAATTTACTAATATTATTATTATTATAAGTGAAATTGATTTAAAAAAGCGACGAACGGACTTCATTGACAAATTACTGAACCGATTTTGACGAAATTTCTTTGGGACTATTCTAATCTGTAAGTATATCCTTTCAAACAAAAAAATAATCCTCCAAATCGGTTTATAAATGACAGAGATAGGTACCCCTAGTACGAGTTTTGATAGTTTTCGAATACTACATTTCGTATCGTTTGCTCCCATACATTTACGTGCAGCGCCCCTAGCGAAAACTTGGAGGAACTGAAATCGGTAGTATGAGCTATTTCGAATCGTAGTATTCGAAAACGAAAAAAGTTTTCGAGTAGTATTTTGCATTTGGGCAGTATGAGTTGCCACTTTGACACGGTCACGGTAGTAAACAAAGACGTTTTCGAAAACTTAAAAAGTTTTGTTACTCGTTGACTAAATCGTCGTGAGAGCGTGTAATCGTCTTGTGATTTTTGTGGAAACTATGATGAAAAGACGGAATTTTGCGATGCGGTTAGCTGCGGAAGCTGTAGAAGCTGACCGTCGTGATGAGGAGCGTCGGGAGCTAACACAGAGGCGGCGGTTATTGGTACCCAGCCGTATCTCCAACACTCACTTTGTGTAGCGGTATCGGCTCACAAAAAAAAGTTTTGCGTACCTCTGTGAGACTCAAATCTCAGGAGCTCTCAAAGAATAACACTGAAGACAAAGGTACTTCCTAAGATTTTTATTTTCTATTGCAAATGTATAGGTTAAATAAATATTTAAAAAAATATCTAGAACCACTTTGTTTTAATGAGATTTATTATTTACATGTAATTAGTAAGTGCATTGATAAAACGCATTGCATAAAACAATAAATTTACAAGCACTCCAATAATTGTCCCAAATTATGTTAAAGAATAAAGAATTATAGAATGTATGTCCTAACATGGATAGTTATTATACTCTTTGGTCCTAACCTACGATAAATACAATGTCTGTGGATAAATACGATAAACATAACGTCAAACAGATAAAAATAGCAAAATATATTTGTCTCTTTACATTTCTCCAAGTGTAAGAGAGATAGAAATATACAGTATGAAGTTCGTTCGTTCGAGATCGTCGATATTCGATATGGTGTAAACGTCGTTCGAAAATGTTAACTCATACTACCGATTACAATGAAAACTATTAGTTTAGTGAGCTCACGAAAACTATTATCGTTTTCGTAATTTTAAAACTCGTACTAGGGGTACAGTACCCCTAGTACGAGTTTTAAAATTACGAAGGTACCTAACAAACATTAAAAAAATACCCACTGAATTGAGAACCTTCTCCTTTTTTGAAAGTCGGTTAAAAAGGATTAAATTTTTGTAAGTCAGTAAAGTTGTAAAAGCTGAACGGATCTGATGAAAAATTGTGAAAAAAATATGTCATGCATATGTCAACATTATGTCACATCCACAGCATTCCACAGGTAACTTTAGACGAATCACGGCCTGCGCACAGTATTTATTTTGTCACTGTCTGTCTGTCCAAACACGCGTATCATATTATCAAGTCTCGTGTGTCAATAGAGGAGCACAATAAGCATTGTAAGTAACCTTATACTATAACAACGTGAGCCATCTCCACGTTCAACTTTGTTATGACTAAATAGCACAAGTAAGTACCTACCTACTTCCGGCTATCATTATTGCACGCTTGCCTAAAATAAACCTACTTTACTCTCGTCTGAAAAACATCAAATTCAAATTCAAATTCAAAAGTCTTTATTCAAATAGGCCCCAAAGGAGCACTTATGAAAGTTAAAATGACTGTAACAGCGGGCCTCCGCAACATTCATCTACCCGAATCACAGACTAAAACTAATGCTGTCTTTATCAGAACATAATAAATGACAAAGACACCAATAGACCCAATCCGTGCTCAAAGTCAACGAACCTTCCAGAAACCCACAGTGCCCGTTCCAAATTGGTATAGGCTGAGCAAGAAGAAGGGCAAGAAACACGTCACGGCATTCTTTTAAAAAAAAAAATCATCAAACAATCAAACAACGAAGATTTCTACTTTTACCGGTAGTAGGTACCTATACATAATAACGGTATAAGGAAAACGCAAAATTCATATTAATATAGGTACTAGTCAGTGTTAGTCACGAATTATGATTATATACGTTTATAAATATAATAAATTTTTACTGTATTAGAATGAAAATACTTAATTGATAGTGAGACATACCTAATTGAGTTATCATTATAAAAATATTGCAAATATTAAAATTTATCTTTTAAATAATCTTTGATACTGTAATAAGTATCAAATGTCATCAAATGTTGTCTTGTAAAACTTCTCGGAACATGGCAAATTTGTCACGACTTTGTTCGGTTGTCGGTCGCAGCCTACCAGTATGTCAACTGATTGGCACTACCTAAGGACCACGTGAAGGTTTCGTAATGCGGCACGCTTCTACGGACGCGGATGGCTCAGCCCTCAAAACGGTCTAAGGCCAAAACCTACTTGTTATAGAAGACCACCACGATCGTCCCCCTTGTCGTGAGAAAGGCGACGTGGTCCAGGCGCGGGGTCAACCACGAGTGCGGCTGGTGCACGCGGATCCTCGACGAGCCGCGAGGGATGAACTTGGAGAAATGACCCAACGCGTAGAACATGGGCTCCTGGAAAGTTTTTTTTTTGCAAATTGGCTTGCGTTTGACCGCAACCTTCCACTTCAAGAATATCAACTTGGTCAGAAAGGCAAAGTGAGCAATTAATACAACATAAATGATTTACCTTTACAAACTCGCCCCTTTCTGGGAATACTATGATGGGCGAGTCGACGTAATTGTTCGCCCAGCTGGGGCCGCCCTGTGCGTTCAGGCACAGGTTCCAATCTATCCAACCTGTTGCGTTGTGGTTTAAGTCCTGTAAGATGTTTTTCAAACGTCAAATTACACCTTCACCGATATTAGTTACCTTGATCTAGTAGAGGATGAGAAGGCGAGGAATGAATGGGATTATGCTCTGTCAACGATCCTCGATCATAAACCAATACAGCGGCCTATATTGCAGTGCTACTCACAGTGATAATGTCGCTTATGTAGTTGATGGCTCTCTGCCATGACCCAAGTTTCACCTTCTGCAGTTCCCATGGGAAGCTTCCTGAAAACAGCAAAATTTCAGCCTATGTTTCAGTGAACTTTTAACTAGTATAATTTTTTCTATACTATTTGACAACGAGACGAGGGGTCGTTTGGCGTTATCAAACTGCCTGATGGTGAGCATAACACCAGCCGATAACAGTAGCAGTGCCACTCAGAACTTGGGAACACAAAGACCTGCGTGGCTCTACAGTGCACTCGTTACCAGGGTAAACGGTAATAGGGTAATACCTAATATTTCAGGAAACATTAGGTATTACGTCTCATATAAAAGGCCAGTAATTTCAATGACTATCTACTTTGCTCATCGAACCAGAACATAGTAATGCTTGGCGGCAGACTTCACGAGCAAAGCGGTGGTACCAACCCTGACGGACACTCGCAGAAGAGTTAGTCCTACCACCTAGAATAACCTAGCTACTAATACACATGATGTGCTTGCATCAAGGTATTTTCTTTCAACGAAAGAAAGCTCATCCTATAATTCAAACCTGAATGTTTGTATTCTAATTTCTAGTCGACCTTCGGATAGGGTGACTTCACTCGCACTGCTACCAACATCGCGGTAATATGTACTATAACGTACTAGAGGAGCTATGTGAAACAAAAGTCTTGTTCCATTTATTATGTTCCGCTGCAGCGCTAATACCATAATTATGTCGTCTAACCAAATAAATAAAACATGTAGCGGTAGATTGCGTCTAAGGTGTAGTTTTCTCGCGATCAAAAGGTCGAAAGCGCCGCTAATTTCACGGCGCTTACGCGTTGTGTTCAAGGAAGGACTGAGATAGTTGCGTCTATGGACCGCAGTGTGGCGTAAAATATTTCTGCGGCGTCGACTGTCTCTCTGTGGCTACCATCATAGTTACACATTGGACCTTCACAAGCTTCAGTGGCGATTAGAAATTTCTGAGGGATTGGCTTCATGACTCGCGTGAGGACCGCAGCTGGCGTGATGAAATCCATATAGTAATGCACCGCCACGCCGTCAATATAGTCTAGTGCCTTTGGTTGATCTTCTATCATCTGCAAACATTAAGTCAAGTCTCGAATCGATTCTAAAATGCCCGTTTCCACCAACCCTACGAAGACGCCTGAATCGGATGTCGAAATATTTAGGAGCTGCCTAGGGCAAAACATTTCACCAACCTTTAGGAGTGTTCTAACGGTTTGTATTTAGGACTTTGATTACATTAGGAGTAACTTAGTTAGGCATCGCCTAATTCGTCGTTGGTGAAAACAGGCATTAGTGCATATATACACACATACTCACATACATACATGAATCCTAAAAATATAACTTTCCTTTTTTGTAAAAACAAAATTCACTCACAAAATATTTTTTTTTTTCAGAACTCGTTTTTTTGTTTTTCATTTTAAAAGCTAGCTAAGCCTTTTCGTAAGCTACGTCATGATTTTAATTATTTTTTTCCGAATGTATGAAAAATAGTTCACCTGAGAACGTGGACTTACCCTGCTGATCCAGTACAAGAGTGTAGCTCTTTGATCATCTCCTGCTATGATTTTCACATCCCTGAACGTGGAGTTCCGTATTTTTGGACCCAAATGATTTACAATCCAGCTGCCCTGGAAACAAAACCTAGTCTCACAACATAACAAAACGTATAATTATCCACTACGGTACAATATACTCCAGTAGGTTACAAATTACAATATTTGGTATACCGCGGTCTCAACACACATCCTTTAGGTTGTTGCAAAATAGACAAGTAAGCGTCTTGAGCCTTAAGGCACCGCTTCATGACCCGCCTAACGCAAAACGCAAAAATCCTAGAACGCAAAAATGGCCTAAAGGCTTTTTTGTTCATCGAAGAAAAACAGGCATTACGGAAAAAGAAAGACAACGCCAGAGACTTCGGTTGGCATTCTGAAAATTTTGAAATAAATTTCCAAAGAAAATTTCCTAAGACAATTAGTGCGTGGTAATTTCCTAAAACGTGTTCCAGGAAATACGTGTTTTTGAAAATGCCTTGCAAGTTTGTAAAAAAAATGTTTGTTATTTAGAATCTCCATTACATGTCCAAGGATTATATGGAAGTGTTTTGTTGAATTTTACATTTATGAGGACACTGTGAACGGCCAAAGTCAAGGTAAAATTTGTTCAATAAAGCTGATTTTTGAAGGCTTGTACTGAGTTGGAATCTCAAAACTTTACATTTTTGCTGCCACGGAATCCTAGATATAGAGCACATGATACCTATTTGCTCAAAACATCTAAAGAAAAAATTATTAGGACACTATATATATAATCACGTACGAGCGTTTGTATGGAAAGTATGGCATGAAGCAGCCTCTTAAATAGGTATCCTACGCGTATTTACTCCTACATCGGTAGCCCCTGTCATAATAACAATGGCAAATAAAGAAAACTGCTACTTGAGAAATTGAATACTTTTAAGGCTATCTTGTTTAGTGTCCATAGCCATAAGGGTCATGACTTTAAATTACCACTTCAGAAAGAAAGTTCCTGTAAGATTTAGCTTGTTTCATTATCAGCCTCTTACGCTCCCACTGCTGGGATACCGGCCTTCTCTCAGAGAGAGAGGTATGGGCCATAATCCACCACGCGGGCCCAGTGCGGCTTGGTGGATGTCACATGTCCTCGAATTTTGTGGTTGTTAAACATGCCGGTTTCCTCACGATGTTTTTCATCACCGTTTTAGAGCGAGTGTGAATAATCCGCACATAACTTGATATAAGTCATTGGTGCGGGCCGAGTCGAGATTCGAACTATGCTGCTTCGGATTGAAAGGCGCACAAGTTCCCGCTCGGCCACACTCGCTCAGCTCACTTAGCTTGTTTACTAGACGAATAAAAAATAAAGTTCTCACTAGCGTGTTAGCTGACCATCCCAGGCTGTTGAAGTAGTTTTCAGGAATGACGCCGTTGGTCGGCTCGTTGGTCGTCGTGATGCCCCAGACAGGGACCCCCTCGGCCGCGTACTTCTCTATAAACCTACAATACAATAAGCAATTGGTAGAAAATATCAATTCTATTATTAATTCTATATACATACAAATAAATAAAATTGAAGTGTCTGTTTGTAATGTCAAAATAACAGCTTTTTACCAAATGCATGTGAAAGTATATACGATACCTATAAAACAAAACACAATTGTTAAAATTTTTGTCTGTTTGTCTATCTGTTTGATCCGGGTAATCTCCGAAACGGTTTGACCGATTTTGACGGTACTCCACTGGCAGATAGCTGATGTTATAAGGAGTAACTTAGGCTACTTTTGTTTTAGAAAAATAAATTAGGGTTCCCGCGCATAAAAATAAAACCCATGAAATCCAAAATCTGCGGGTGAAATCGCGGGCAGCAGCTGCTAGTCAATATATATTTTTCGTCATCAGGGCTTTGGCCACGTAATCCAATGGCTTCCTTGTCCAGCTGATCAGACGACAAGAATCTACATCTGGATCCGCTTACCGATCCTCGATAGGATACGTTTCTTAATGTAGGCTTTTCTTTACTTAACTTGAGGTAGTAGTTAAACTTTAACTAAGTACTAATTCAATTTAAGAAAATGTGGTTCATAATGAGAACACGGTAAAAACACAGAGAATAAGAACTGGTTACACTTGTTGGCAACACAACAAATTAATTATTTCTAACTATACGGTTGCCCAGATTGAATTAGGTGTTTTAGTAGATGTATCGGGCAACCCAGTGCTTTTCTCTCTTGACGTGTCCGTACTATTGAAAGGGTGTGGCCTTTCGCTATAAGATTAATAAAACCAGTAAAGCTAAACCAAGTGTTTTCTCTCCAACTACAACGACCACCGAGAAATACAGTCCACTACTCTACAACGAGGCTACAACACTCACAGCTCCCAGAACACACCCGAGGTGCTAGTACTTAGTTCATCATCATCAGCCGAAAGACGTCCACTGCTGAACATAGGCCTCCCCCATAGAACGCCACTTGGATCGGCTACTCGCCTCTTGCGTCCAACGGTTCCCTGCGGTTTTGACAAGGTCATCGGTCCACCTGGTGGAAGGTCGTACTACACTTCGTCTTCCGGTTCGTGGTCGCCACTCGAGAACCTTTCTTCCCCATCGGTTATCGATTCTGCGAGCCATGTGGCCTGCCTACTGCCATTTCAACTTGCTAACTTTGAGAGCTATGTCGGTAACTTTCGTTCTCCTTACTTAGTAATACTTAGTAGTACTTAGTAATACTTAGTAGTACTAATAGTAGTACTTAGTTACTTACTTATAATAGTAATCAGCATACGTCCCGTAGTGTTCTGGCTTGAGGCGACTATATCCCACAAATCCACCATTGGTCTTCATCCAGGGTGGCGGTGACCATGTGGTAGCCACGAGGTGCAGCGGCGTGCTTGACACCGCCATGCCCGCTTTGATGAACGGCAGCTGGGGACAATAGAAATAGTTATCATTAGCTGCTGCCGGCGATTTCACCCGCGTGGTGATATTGGATTTCATGGGTTTTATTTTTTTGCCCGGAACCCTAATTCTTTTTCTAAAATAAAAGTAGCCTAAGTTACTCCTTATAACATCAGCTATATGCCAGTGAACGTCCCGTCAAAATCGGTCCAGCCGTTTCGGAGATTACCCGGAACAAACAGACAGACAGTCAGACTGTCAAAAATTTTCACCACCCTGTATAGATAGGGTGCCGTTTTGTGTGCCGTTATTTGCTAACAAAATATGGTCTGATAATAATCTGACCCATAAATTTTTGTGATGTAGGTAGGTATATTTAACTTACGTCATTACATATTACTCAGATCATTGTTTAATTTTTAACATTAAAATTGTATTTATACGTCAGTTACAAAAGATAAGCATTTCTGTTTGTACCTTGTATTGATAATCTTCGTAGCTGAGCGAGTAGTTGGACAGTTTGGTGTCGTTGACTGGGAGCTCGTTGTACGCGTATGGACGCGTGGAGAAGTCGGTACCGCCGATCGGCACTCGCACCATGCTGTACTGGATACCAGTGTCGCTGAAGTACGAGCTGGGAACAACAGACGGAATTGGGAAACCACTATACTGAACGTATATGAATATTGTTGTGGTTGTGCTATCACAGTAAAAAAACCAATGTTTTTTTACTGATTTAGCAGGCGGGACAAATGTGTACCGTAATGAAAACATACAATTAAACTAGCTTCTGCCCGCGGTTTCACCCGCGTTTCTACAGGAACTGCCTAAGTTACTCTCTAGGGTGCAATTTTTGAATGTCACCGAGTGACTAAATATCAGCGATATGACCGATAGTCATCGATTTACAAAGTCGTATTTTTGAATCTCAGCGGGTGACTAAAATTGTCATACCTATGATATCGTTTACGAGTGGGGGTACCCATTCGTAAACAATATGATAGATATGAGTAGGTATTTAGTGCCAATTTTGGCTTAAAACTATTTCCAACTTAAAAAATAAAATTAAATGGAACACAATCATAAGCTTGTCTATGATTAAAGCTGAGAAATAGTTGCATGTTGGTAAACAGGGTATGACTTTCAAAAATACGACTTTTGCAAATTAGTGATTTCAAAGTTATCGCTGAGAATTTTGTCACCGCTGATATCGAAATCACTCGTGACATTCAAAAATCGGTCCCATGGTCCCTAAACTATATCTATGCCAAAAATCACGTCGATCCGTTGTTCCGTTGCTGCGTGAAAGTAGGACAAACCAACAAACACACTTTCGCATTATAACATTAGTAGGATTTCATCACCAATTTCAGTTGAATTTTTTCATCAGGGAAAATTGCTGAAAATTTTGACTTAAAATTGCTATAGTAAACAGCTGCATGTATACAAAGGAGGCGTTTTGAACATGCCCTATAATACAACCAATATGGCCGCTGTAATGTATTGTTGTCTGTTCACGATAAATGTGTCAGAAATTGAATGTATTTACTCGACGAGCAGCTTCTGTAGCGGTTCAGAAAGGTTCCTCCAGTTGATCCCGGCGGAGTCCGTCGCGGCGCCGCCAAACCCTTCGATGACCTGGTACCTCGTGCGTGGATACAGTTCTAGAGTCACCGAGGCACAATCTGAAAAAATATACCGGATAATCTTGATAATCATTGAATCTTGGAGCCCGTTGCCTAACAAATCTATACAAATAAATAAAATTTAAGTATCTGTTTGTAATATCAAAATAACAGCTTTTTACCAAATGCATATGAAAGTATATACGGTACCTATAACAAAACAACCATTTTTTAATTTTTTGTTTTCTATCTGTCTTTCTGTGTGTTCCGGGTAATCTCCGAAACGGCCAATTTTGACGGGACTTTCATTGGCAGATAGCTGATGTTATAAGGAGTAACTTTGGCTACGTATATTTAAGAAAAAGAATTAAGGTTCCGCGCATAAAAATAAAAACCATGAAATCCAATATCTCCGCGCGGGTGTAACCGAGGGTAGCAGCTAGTCATCATAAAATAAAATCACTAGTCTTGTAACTATTAAAATTCTTTTCCATATACATAAAGTACTTGTTAGAAGTGTACCAAAAACTTGCAAGTAATGTGAAATTAAGAGATTACCAAGGAGGGTTTTTGTGCAAGTAAATACAAGCAAGTTGAGTAAAATATTCATTAAAACGTAATGTTAAATAGGTACCGTACCTACGGCGGACCTACCTGCTTAACAAAATTAAATAATAACTTTGCTAGGTTGTTTTTTTGACCAGCAGAAACGACAAAGACCTTGCAAAATGCTAAATAGCAGAGATTAAACTCATAAAGTTAGCCTACATTTCAAATTTGAATTTTCTCATGAACGATTCCGGATGTCAACTACAAAATTAAAATATGAATAACTATAAATAGGAAATTTCTTTGCTTGTCGCTATGGTGGATCTCCTAACCAAGTGAAAGAAAAAAAGTGCTGTTTGCTGGTCATCATAAATAATTAAGTGTAGGTACAACTGTTAGATTATGTAAACTTACTAATTGTTCTTTGACATGAAAGTAAAGGTCCACTGGTTTTTTTGAATCGTAATCCATTCTGAGGAAAGAAAACGTAAGTTTATTAGAAATGTAGTAGAGAGAACTGTTGTTGGTTTATTGGTTTGTCCTTCTTTCACGAAGCAACGGAACAACAGATCGACGTGATTTTTGGCATAGATATAGTTTATATAAAAAAAAACAAAATATTAAGCTTCACTATAACAAATTTCAAATTTTATATTATGTTATATTATATGTTATATTTCTTGAATTTCGTAACCGAGCATGAAAGCACATGAAAATCTCATGAAAGCACATAATATGCACTTTTAATTGAAAGTGTGTAAGTAAGTTGAAAAAGTACAAAAAGGTATTCTGATTGAGATACCTATTCTCTACCCGTATTATCCTTCTAAAGTTTGGGGTTCTGTGAGAGAGTTGTCTTTGTCTTTGTGTAGGTAATATACTTTTAGCTTTAATATATTTGATTGTTTTTGCTACTTCTAATGCATATTACTTCCTTAATCAATGCATATCCATAATTCATTTTCAATTAGTTGTTGTTCTTTATACCTGTCTTTAATTATTGTAATTGATTTTAACCATTTTAATTAAAGTAAAATAAATAAATCAATTTTAATTACTTACTATTAGGTAAAAAGATAATTTATATAAGCATACATTAGTATACATTAGTATATAATTAACAATTTCCGGAACAGCCAGTAGGTAGGTAGTAGGAAATTGTTAATAAACAATTTCCTACTACCTACCTACAACCAAAAATAATACTTATTATTTTTAAACCTGTATATAAATTTTTTATCGTTTAAGTACCTATACGATTTATATAATTATACGAGTAGTTATTTAAAATACTCTCCTCCAGCCTCTATACATTTATTTCATCTAATAACTACTAAACCAGCTTTCAACACATTTAAAATAAAGGTTTTGCGAGAGGTCGCCGAAATTAATAAACTTCCTCATCTGACTTCTTACATTTTCTACCGCGGAGCATTTTTTTAATGGTGGGAAATAAAAAGAAGTCGGCTGTAGGTAAGGTAGATATTGTGGCAGTAGTTGAACGCATAGTAGATAAAAGTCCATGTTTCTAGCGATCGTGTGGGCGGCGCGTTGTCTTGATGGAACATAATGTACAGATGGAACAGTCTTATTAGTGGTAGGACTAACTCTTCTGCGAGTGTCCGTCTGGGTTGTTACCGCCGCTTTGTGAGTGAAGTCTGCCGCCAAGCAGTAGTGTGCAAGCATTACTGTGTTCCGGTTTGATGAGCAGAGTATCCAGTGAAATTACTGGGCTTATGAAACTTAATACCTAATGTCTCAGGGTAACGAGCTCAGCAGTGCTGCAGGAGTGCATGCAGGGAGACCCTTTTTCAACTATTCAAAGGCTTGGGGCAGACAAACTTCCTTGTACCAGTTCTACGATATTCTAGTGCAATTATTGCTACTGGGCCACTGCGGCGGAAAAAAACAGCGATTTTTTTCATACGTCGCCCTAGAACAACTTTTGTTGGTAAATCGTCTTTTTCAAATACCCATTATGTGTGTTGCTGCTTTGTAAGAGGATACCTATAAATCCAAGATTGGTCAGTAGTTGCAATGTAGGATACTTGTTGCGAAGTTTCTATTTCGTATTTTTCAAATTAAACCTGCCCCAAAATATACGTCGTTGTTTTTGTTCTTCTGAGAGAAAATGAGGTATCCACCTAGAAGCAACCTCCCTTACTTTGAGATGTTCTTGCAGGATGGTAGAAACTGCTTGTGGCCCAATCTTTAGTTCCATCTGAATCTCTCGATGCGTGATTTTCCGGTATTCCTGCTGCCTTCAATAACCACTTCATCCTGATGACGTTCTGGTCGTAGTTGGTGGCTTTCCTGGCTTAGCATAATTTTCTAGACTCTGCTGTCTTAGTTAACTTATCTATACCAATATGTGACAGTTTGTAAAGAAGGGGCAAACTCACCAAAACCAACCCTCAAATTTTCGTGAGATTTCGTTTGTTCCTAATCATAGAAAATCATTGCACAAAATGCTTCGAGTGGCACGCTCGAAGCATAGCGTTAGCGGTACCTATACCTTATAGACGCTCGCTGTTGAAAACAAATGACGTGGGACGTAGGTATTGTGAAAAAATATTAACAATAAAAAAAACAATTGTAGTTGGCCAGTGATTTTTACCAAGGAGTTTAGCATTGAAATTATCTTACGAATAGCCTATGTGTAATACTTATATAATAATTTATGTACTTAATAAATAATATACTGTACTTAATCTAAATAGATATGTATTATACACCTCTACTGATAAATTTAAAATAATAAGTCAGTAATAATAACGCAAAACCTGTCCACCTGCCAGCTGCACAACAAAAAAAACCATACGTCACAAATACGTAACTGAAACAAACTAAATTTATGTATCTGGTCATATTTTAACTGTAATAACAAACCATTCTATGAATGGAATAGAATTTCACGGTTATTAATTAATTCAACAAATTGTAAATAAGAAATGGAACGTAAAACATTTGAAAAAAGTATATAGTAAAAAAAGCGAAGAACCGACTTCAATGACAAACTACTGAACCGATTTTGATGAAATTTCTATGGGACCAATCTGAAAGTGTATCCTTTCAAATAAAAAAGAATTTTTCAAATCGGTTTATAATTGACGGAGATCTGAGGTAGGTAACAAACATTAAAAAAAAATTACCCTCCTCTTTTTTTTGGAAGTCGGTTATAAACAAATCAAAAGTTGCGGCGACATTCTAACATGTTGTCTACGTGTTAATATTTACCTATTTTTTATTTGCCAGATGTCATCCATAAAACATGTTTCAGTCACCCTATCTGTCTATTATAATTTTACTCTTTGGTCATTACCTATTCTTCACTACCTAGCGGCTGCACGCCTTAGCTTGGATCTTATGCCACAGAACATATTGTTAGGAACGTCTCTTTTACATCACAACGGACCTACCGTCATCTATAAAAGCCGAGCGCCTCGATAAGAACGGTCACTTATCTTTCTGCGCTCGAAGCGAACGGACGGCTGCTAGAATCCTTGTCGATCGTTATAAAAAGGTCACGTCAGTCATTTTATCGTGATTAGTGTTGGTTTTACAAGTGTGCAATCGTTATTTGAATTATGTGAACTGTGAGTACTTTTCCTTGGTTTAAATGTTTGATTTAATTCGTGTAATAAACGGAATTCTTGTTCTAACTTGTTTTTTCTTAAGCAAATTCCATTTCTGATTCTAACATCAGAAGTGGGATAAAGGACTAGTTCGCCCACTTAAAACAAAACAAGGAAACTTGTTGAATTTTCGAGGGAACAAGAAAACCGTTGTTTTTTTAATTGCGTAACGATTGCTAACCTTGTTATTCGATCTTGTGATTCTTATTATGGGGCGTACGTCACGTAGTCCTAAAAGACAAACCACTCGAGATGGTCGCGTAACCAAGAATTACGTAAATCTCGGAGTAGGAGAGATACGTGAAGTAGGTCGCATGGTCATGGTGATTCGCGGCGCATCTTGAGCGATAAAAGTCGTGCCTCGCGAATAGTGTCATGTGTCCGGGATCGACGGGATTCTCGCAGTACTGAAGGGCGTCGACTGCGTGATAGGATTAGGCGTAACGATTCTCATCAGCGTAGTCGCTCGCGAAACAATAGGTCACGGTCCCGTCTGCGTAGGGATTCGCCTAGTTGGGGGCATCCTACCCTCATCGTATACGAGCCCGCACCCGTGACTCCAATTGCTGTACTTCTTGGTGCCAGTACACAGTATTCTGTGGAGTCGGGTACTCCCTGTTCTGAGTTACTTGTGTTTGTCCAGGTATTCTAATGAGCGACGACTGTTAGGCATTTGTGAGCATGTCCAGGGTCTCTTAACGCGTGGACAACAGTGGATGCAGCCAGCGGGCGCGAGGTGCGCGATGTGCGGCGTGCCTCACGGCGCGTAGCAACGTGCCGGAGAGCACACGTAAAGCGTACAGCGTGCCTGGCGGCATGTCCGGCATGCCAGACCGCGTGCAGCGCCCCAGAGTGCGTGCAGCGCGCCAAGCAGCGTGCAGACGCGCGCCACACTGCGTGCAGCGCGCCAGGCAGCGTGTAGACGCGCGCCAGACCGCGTGCAGCGCCCCAGAGTGCGTGCAGCGCGCCAAGCAGCGTGCAGACGCGCGCCAGACCGCGTGCAGCACGGCAGAACGCGTGCAGACGCGCGGCAGACCGCGTGCAGCGCGCGACAGACGGCGTGCAGACGCGCAACAGACTTCGTGCAGTGCGCGACAGACTTCGTGCAGCGCGCGCCAGAGTGCGTGCAGCGCGCGCCAGACAGCACGCCTGCAGCGGGTCAGCAGCGCGCGCACCAGGCCACGAAGTCAAAACACGAGTGTTTATCTCGCGCGGCTTCTTGCTTAAAGGGTTAAGGTTCTTCTGCGCATTTTAGTGACTGAGGTTGAGTATTTGGGAAATTAGCAAGTCAGGGTCAGGTTAGACCGAGTCCGTGAAAAGTAGCCTTAGTAGCCTTAGTGAACACTTCATCTCCAGAAAATGTGAATCAGGTACGCCAACTTCTGGGCTTAGCTAGCTACTTTAGGAGATGCATAAAAGATTACGCCACAAAAACTACCCCATTGCTCATCCGACCCACAATGATGTAAAATTCAATCGGACTAGTAAACCAGTTCTTGCCATTTTTGATCCAAGTCTTCCCACCAAGGTTCATACAGACGCTAGTAGTGCCGGCTATGGTGCTGTCCTTTTTCATGTCTACCCCGATTCCTTAGTCTTATTCGAGAGTTTCTAGAGTTTTGGTTGACTAACGTTGCTTTGATGCGAGAGTATTTGGTTTTCTGAAAATAATCGTTCCATGGTACTTGGACTCTGAGGTTTTTAGTTTGATGCGCGGTACCTTCCAGTACTTGGACCGCGAAGTTTTTAGTTTGACGCGTGGTACCTTACAGTACTTGAACTCTGAGGTTTTTAGTCTGACGTGTGGTATCTTGTGATACAGTCGAATCTTTGCGTTCCTGTAGGGAAGCGCGTGTGTAGCAATTGTATTTGCTGTAGCTATAGCAATAGCTGCTGAAGACGAATGATGTAGCTGGGGTTTTGTTAGACTAAAATTATTTTGATGTGAAACTTATTTTGTTCTTTAAAGATAATCAATGGCACTTGAGCTCGGAAGTTTTAGTTTCATGCGTGATATGGTAACACAGCTGCTGCTGTAACTGAGGTAGTTTATACTCTGTGTTTCACGTTGTGGTACAATTGGATCTTATAGCTAAGACCATAGTCAGGTTTAGCCGAGCGGAAACTGTGCTGTGTTTCAGATCATGCTACTGGTGGTGGACGGACTGCGGGACGTTCCTATGGCAAACAGACTGCGGGATGTTTGCCCTACATGATGTGTGATGATGAATGTCACTTAGTAGACGAACTGCGGGACGCTCTACGAAGTGAGTGGTGGACGGACTGCGGGACGTTCCACGTCGGGTTGCCAGCATCAAGGGAGGACGGACTGCGGGACGCTCCTATGGCAGACAGACTGCGGGATGTTTGCCCTACATGATGTGTGAAGATGAATGATTGATGTGAGGACCTGTGCAAGTGATGAAGTATGTGCAAAAATCTATGAAAAGTTAAGATTATGTCCTAGCGTTTCATGGAATCCACCTATCGGGTGTGTTTGTTTAAGTGAAAGAGGAGCATGAAACATTGTCTAGACCAAGACAGTGCTGAAGCATCAACGTCATGTCGCGGTGACGTCACGGCGCCCCCTTCGCGTCGTGGAGATGTCACGCCGCGCCGTGCCAGCGACGTCGCGGTGCCCTGTGAAGAGGATGTTGCTGCCGGTGCTGCTCCGTCGGTCTTCGAGTTGGCTGCGAGGACGCCGCCGTGTCAGGAGAGGCCGTGTTAGGAACGTCTCTTTTACATCACAACGGACCTACCGTCATCTATAAAAGCCGAGCGCCTCGATAAGAACGGTCACTTATCTTTCTGCGCTCGAAGCGAACGGACGGCTGCTAGAATCCTTGTCGATCGTTATAAAAGGTCACGTCAGTCATTTTATCGTGATTAGTGTTGGTTTTACAAGTGTGCAATCGTTATTTGAATTATGTGAACTGTGAGTACTTTTCCTTGGTTTAAATGTTTGATTTAATTCGTGTAATAAACGGAATTCTTGTTCTAACTTGTTTTTTCTTAAGCAAATTCCATTTCTGATTCTAACAATATAATAATTTTACATCTAGCTTCTTTGAGCTCGTTTTCTTGGAAAATCAAAGCTGTCTATTCGTTTGTAGGTCACCATTAGATTATTATTTATTGACTGTTTGAAAGTAGGATACGTAAGTCGATAGTGTTATCACAGTGTAAAGTGAATAGTTGGGAATATTTGCACAGTGCCAGTATTTTAGGGGAACACAGTCTTATAGGTAACTATGTTATATACTTTATGATTTTTTCCATAAACTTTTGTGTACCTATACTGTCTTAATTATTTGTTTTCCTTTTTAAGTAATTATATCAATTAGAGTATTACCTAGTTGTTTTATGTTTGACACCTACCACACCTCAAAAAGCCATAATAGTAGGTAGGTAACCATATTGATAGAAATTAGTTACTTCATGGCAGTTAAATCAAAACTTGATGAACTACTTTGATGAAAAAAGTACTACTATCTTTAGTTCTGGAGTTTAGAATACTTAATTAAGCCCTGTATCTACAACTACTTTTATTAAAAAGATAGGTTTTATTGTATAGGTACTTGTACTTGCGTTATTCGGATTCATTTTGAGATTAGCCATTGCTTTAGAATATAGTTGGATTGGACTGAAATAATAGTGAAATATTATGGTTTTTTTTTTTTTTTTTTTTTTTAATATATTAATAGGCTTGCGTTTGACCACTATCTCACCTGGTGGTAAGTGACGATGCGGTCGACGATGTATCACGCTTACAGTAAACACAAAATATATGATTGTGTATCTAAACCTGGGAACTCGTATATGACATAAAAGTCTCTGGCATAGGAGCTCGTCGAGTCACAGTGTCGCAGTAGGTCACGTTGCACACGCATACCACGGACTCCCCGGGGATTTGTCTGGCAGCACATGGTATGTCTGAAAAAGAAAAAAATGTATTTTTTTTTATGTTATTTGGTAACGAGACGAGCTCTTCGTTTGCCTGATGGTAAGCATAACGCCGGCCCATAACAATTGCAGTGCCACCCAGAACTTTGAAACACAAAGGCCTGCGCGGCACTGCAGTGCGCTCGTTACCCTGAGACATTAGGTATTAAGTCTCATAAGCCCGGTAATTTCACTGGATACTCTGCTCATCAAACCGGAACACAGTAATGCTTGCACACTACTGCGTGGCAGCAGACTTCACGAGCAAAGCGGTGGTAACAACCCAGACGGACACTAGCAGAAGAGTTAGTCCTCCCACTAACAATGTATAGAGACAGACCATCTTGTATTGACGAAGATTTTTATCATCAGGTATAATACCTACATGTAAGTATATAATATATTTAGGTACCAATTAAAGGTAAGTATTCATTTAATTAATGTTAGGTCAGCACCTAACATCAATTCATCAATCATCATCAATCATCAATTCATCAATCATCAATCAAAGACCAGCATCTATGTAATTTATTGTTATTTCAAACTGGTATTTCATAATCAGTAATTGTTGATGTATCAAAAGAATGATGCCATATGAACTCAAATCAGAATATGTTTACTAACCTGCATTATTTCCTTTAATAATCAATACCACTACGGCAACTATGAATAAAACTTTATACAGCTCCATTTTAACATAACAACACTTCTTATTTATTTACATAATGTAAAAGCCAGTTCAACATGTAAGTCGACAACATATAATCAAAAAGTAAACTGATAAGTATAACTAGCCTGTACAGGCTAAAGGCCGGGTGGACACTGGGAGTGATTGCAAGATTGACACTGTAGGTGGGGTTGTGCAAAGATATGGGCCGACATTATTCGTAAGGTCTGTTCGCAATCTGGTTGGTTGCCGTTTTATCCTTAATATGTGATGCAATGGAAATTATCCGGTTTTGTCACAGTTTTAAACATAATGTGTATCACTCAACGGGAACTTACCTTTTACATCTTTTCAGAATTAGGTACATTTCAAACACCCTTCAAATGTTTGCATAATTGGTATAAATAAACCAGGGCGTGTAGTTTATGGGCCCTGTTTGTTACAGCCAAACTTGTACGTTATACGAGTGTACGCATTATGGAAATAGGATATTTTCTCACCGTCCCATTTTAATCTCGAGCCATGCCATGCAAAATTATCAATACTAATAATCTTTACTTTTATAGGTGACTTAGTAAAATTAAATTGCCCGTCTTTGTATGTGCACAACTTTATTACTTATATGCGCTGAGATACTTGAAACTTAGCAGAGGGATATTAAGATATATTATTATGTAAATACAACATAGATCTTAAATCTGCCCTCTGAAAGTATTCCGAAGCATGACTATAAAGAATTTTATTGTTACAGATATGTTTCGGTCCTTAAACCTGGACAGGGACAGTGAATGGCCGCTATCTCCTGGCCTCATACACGCATGAGTCAAGCAAGTCACTTAACTAATAATAATTAACTACTTGAGGATTTGAAGAGGTCACTAAAGTGATAAACTGTTCAAATCAAATCAAATCAAATCAAATCAAATCGTTTATTTGCTAGAATACATGTTAGCGTAAGGTCTTAAACAATATTTTTGATCAATGTATTCAACCTGCAGGCAGGTGTGCAAATATTGTTATACATTTTAATTCCAGTGCATGTCATATCAGTGTTGTATGTTACCAAAAATATTGTTATATCTTATAAGACTTTATGCAAATAAACACGTTACATATTTAAATGTTTACTCCAACTAGATAATAAGACCAGATAGGTAGATTGTACCTACATAAAGATAAGAGAAAATAATAAGTATAGAAAAAATTTATTTGCACATAAAAATACAACAAAAAATACTATATGTACTACTAATAATGAAGCACCGCAAGAACTACATTACACTACGTATATAGTAACTATATCTACTGTTACACACAGCTGTATCAACATAATGTCAGATACCTACCTAATCGGAATTATAGATGTAAGCAAAGGTGCCGATATATTTTGATAGTCGGTAAACATCAGTGGAAGATAATTTATAATATTTTACATCGTATTTTCCTTATTTAGTTTTAGTCGAAGTCGTTCAGCTGTTTGCGATTGCACAAAAAAGGAGTCTAATGTTTTTAGGGTTGCTATTTCACCTCTCTCTTAAGATTGGTCAAGTTCCTAAGGCTTGGAAGCTTGCTAACGTGCAGCCTGTGCCCAAAAATGGTAGTCCGTGCCGACCCTGTAAACTACAGACCCATTTCAATCACTTCTATACTATGTTAAAGTATAGTGTACTGAATAACAGGCTACCTTGAAGGGAATGACCTGCTCAGCGACCAGCAATACGGATTTGATCGAAACCGGTCGACTGAGGATCTTCTTGCGTATGCCACTCACGTCTGGAATGAGGCTATCGAACGACACGGGGAAGCGCTTGCCGTTTCTCTGGATATTTCGAAGGCCTTTGATAGGGTCTGGCATGATAGCCTAATAAGTAAGCCTCCGGCCTATGGTATATATGTCTGCTTAAGTGTCTAGATATCAGACTTCTTGAAGAACCGATCAATTAGAGTCGTTGTTGATGGCTGCTTGTCTGATCAGTTGGTAATAAAAGCCGGGGTCCCTCAAGGGTCGGTTCTCTGCGACGCTCTTTTTGGTCCACAAATTTGCTCAAAACTGATATCTTTGGGTATGCAGATGATAACACAGTACGGTACAGTACGACATGAACTAGTGGTGCTCAGATTGAGTCTTTGAGAGAGGCCATGGTTGATAGATTGAACTTGACACAACATGATGTGTTCGATTGGGGTGATGCCAATCTTGTGAAGTTCAACGCTTCAAAAACCTAGACGTGTCTTTTCAAGGCATATTAGAACAAAACATTCATTCATTTGTATGGCGCCAAAAGGGATTTATCTCCGCACATGAGTATTTGAATCAAGTGACGTTGTACATTAGTTATTGTTAAAACAAGTTTTGACTCACTTCCTTTCTGTTTACCGTGTACCAACCACATATCATGTGATATCATACATTTCAAAAACTGAAATGAAAAAATCTCAAATGCAAAGAAATAAAATAAAACACAACTTTACGGCACCCTAAACATCTGACTGGGTAATATTCTATAATGAGAAAGGATTACAAAATAAAACTCAGTTAAAAATGTTAAAACCATTAAATACCATTCTCCATTTTTTTTAACAACCAAAACTGAATTATTGTTATTAGAAAGACTGTAAATGATTTATATATTATACTAGGTACAAATTATATTCTTCGCAAATATTCATTTGCTCGTGTATTTTTAGTACATCTTTATCCAGATATTTGTTGATGATAGCAGGCACGCGAAGATCGGCAGTGGCGTGTGCCATGGGCTCGGCGAGGTCCCGCACTATGAGTGGTTGCTGCGAGTACCGCTGCAGGGAACACTCCTCAGTACTGGCGGGCACGCGCCGCGCGCGCAGCAGCACGAGGCGCGAGCGCAGCGCGCGCGGCTCCGCGCGGTAGCGGCGCGCGGTGCACACGCGCGCGTACGCCGCCTGCAGCAGCGCGCGCGTGTACTGCGCAGTGTGCGACACGCGGCTTTGCAGAGCGCGCACGCATGCGTCGACGCGCGTGCGCCATGAGCAGCAGTCTCCTAGCTCGGTGTCTATCGACGCCGCGGAGTCGTTCGTCATCAGCTCGACCATGTGCCGCACCACGCCATCCTGTAGTGCCTCCTCCGACCTGAACGAGCTCAGTTCGGTCTGCAACAACGCCTTTAATTCTTCCGGGCCGTCGCCGATGCAAAACACAGTTCCTGTTAATCCTAAAAAAATAGTCTTTTGAAGCACATAAAATAACAATATTACTACAAAAGGGTTAAAAACTTAACAGAATAACAGACTATTAATATAATCATCATAATTTACAATTATGATGTCAATGTTAACTATATTCAAGGGACAAGTTAATGTTAATTATATTCAATAAACAGTAATGTCTGTTTTGACATTAATATCTGGTAAATACCAGTGTGAAAGGTGTAATGATATTATAGATATCATGGTATAATATTCAACAGACATCATGAAATGTTATTTCAGACAGTAAATACTGTCTTTTGAATATAATATCATACAATTATAAGGAGGATCAATTTGCGAAATATCAGAAAATCAACTTTGTGGGTATTCGATAACATTCATTATCGAACATGCTTGATATTGTTAACTAAATAAAAGTGTTGTACCCAAGTAGCGTCTGGTAATAATAGGACAATAATTTTTGTAATAAGTATTATCGGTTCCTCCTTGATAAGAAAAAAACGGCTGCTAGAAGGGAATGACTACCCCTGGTCCCAATTAAACCAGATAATCAGGATTCTACTCGTACTAATAAGTTAAGGTAATCAAATAAATGTAGGGTAATAATAAGAAATTACCTGGCTACTTTAGAAATACGAGTACATATACAACCTGGAATTTGAATTGGTATGTTACCCTGAAAGAGGCCCAATCTGCTCCTGGAGGTCAACAACATTTGCTGTACGAGTTTTTGAAATTCGGAGTTTTTCATTGAAGAAAAGGTATTTAAAGTTTACGTCAAAATTCTACTACAGAACTTCCGGGAACTAGATCAGCTGATTGACTAGAACTATGTTGAACTTTGTTAAATGATAATGTTGATTAGAAGAGATGTAGATAAAAATTAAGACAGAACGCGAAAATTAAGACAGAGCCTCACGTTTGAAGTGTCTTTTTTTTGGAAATTTTTAACGGCGTTTTTCTAAGGGAGATTCTCATAACTTGTCGACAACCATGGTCCTAATCACCCCCTGCCTGGATAACATAAAAATTCAAACTAGTCCTGTATATTTAAAGTAATTATTATATAGGCGAATTCTCACCATTTTCTTCTAGAATAGAAGCCAATTCCAAAACAACGTAAATACCGCACTCGTAACCCAGTAGATGGAAGTTCGTCTTCAGTTTTAACTTTTCTAGTAGAATCTGTAAAATGCACGAATAGACAATTGAGGATGCATATTGTTTAAAAAGAATTATAGTTTAAGTAAAAATTTATTGTAAAAGTAGGTACTTTCTCTTACGCACCCACTGCTGGGATACCGACCTTCTCTCAGAGAGAGAGTTATGGGCCATAATCTACCACGCGGGTCCAGTGCGGCTTGGTGGATGTCACATATGACCTCGAATTTTGTGGTTCTTGAACATGCGGGTTTCCTCGCGATGTTTCCTTCTCCGTTTTAGAGCGAATGTGAATAATCCGCACATACCTTAATATAAGTCATTAGTGCGGGCAAAGTCGAGATTCTAACTATGGTGCGTCGGATTGAAAGTCGCAAAGTTCCCGCTCGGCCACACTCGCTCTAACTTATCGAGTTTAAAAAAAGCTACTATGTTATCAACCTTTGAATATCGGCGCGCCAGTTCCTGTGGCGTCTCGTCTGGATGATCGAGTCCTGGCTGCAGCACGATGGCCGGCAGCTTGAGTAGCTTGGAAAGCGCGCGGAACCGCGCATGGTGCCCCTCCAGCCCCGGTATGATGAATAAATAGCTTTTACTATCAATGATCTCATAATCGCTCTGAAATTACAAATAGATATCTTTAACGACTTAACGATTTGTAATTACATACTATTAATATCTATTATCTAAGGCAAACACGACCCTAAACTAAATGAAATAGAGATTCAAATATATTTTTAGGTAGTATTCAATTATAGGAGACTATTATTAGATGACATAATACCTACACTGTTTTATTATCAACTTACCGACTTGACATCATGGCCTAAAGTACTCAACGGTATGAAATCCGCGATTGCACGAAGCTCGTCGTGATATACGTGGGAAAAGAATATACGTAGTCCCTTAACGTCTTCAAAGTCATGTTCTGATAAGCCCATCTCTAGTTCTAATATCCTGAAACAAAATAGTAGGATATGTGTGAGCTACATGCGGTAGTTGAAACCGGGTGGTAAGTGACAAGCACCGGGCTACACTTTTACTTCTTTGACTTAAACTACTTACTTTTTTTTGGTTAGCTCTAATATATCCTCGTCCTCCAAAGAAACATGGTAAACATCCCTCAAAAAAGATTTGATGCAAGGCAATGAGTCGCATAAGTCTAAATCTCGCAATGTACGAGAATCGTTACTGTCGAGGTCTGAAAATAAAAATATTCAAGAAAAATATCCCTTCCAAACAGGTGTACTTTCATTTCTATTTCTTTATTTATGTACCTGTTAGAGCTGGCACTAGCTTGAAAAGGGATGTTTTTTCTGTTGTTTGTTGTTGAGCGTACAAGATCGAATTTTGATGCCGTAGTGCTAGCTCCGCCATGTCTAACGCAGTTCGATACCAAGAAGGCTCCTCTTCCGCCATTGCAACAACCTGAAAGCAATAAACAAATGTTACTCTCGAAACCAGCCCAGAAACAAAATAGAAATTTAACTGCAATTATTCAATACTTAAAGCAAAGGCTAAGATTGCATTCAGGGGAATTTTAAAAGCGATGTACTTACCAGACGTCTCCTCGTCCTCGAGTTCTTAAACTTAACATTCTGTCTTACTCACCGAAAGTCACAGCATTATTACTATGTGAATTCATATGTGAAAGTTAGTGGGAGGACTAACTCTTCTGCGAGTGTCCGTCTGGGTTGTTACCACCGCTTTGCTCGTGAAGTCTGCCGCCAAGCAGTAATGTGCAAGCATTACTGTGTTCCGGTTTGATGAGCAGAGTATCCAGTGAAATTACTGGGCTTATGAGACTTCATACCTAATGTCTCAGGGTAACGAGCGCACTGCAGCGCCGCGCAGACCTTTGTGTTTCAAAGTTCTGGGTGGCACTGCAATTGTTATGGGCCGGCGTTATGCTTACCATCAGGCAAACGACCAGCTCGTCTCGTTACCAAACAAAATATATACAAAAAATGTAATTCTATGGCTTATACTCACATGTTTGCATTCAGATAAATTCAACAGTGTCGCTGGGAAGCCATCTTTAGATCGAGAGAGGTATGTTTGTTGTCCGATGTTTGTATCAACGGTAATTACAGCAAAATATCTACAAATGTTTACTGTTAATTTTCAATTTTCTTATTGCTGTGATTAATACTATATTATATCATAGAGTTAATTGATCATTTACTACTTACTTTAAGACAGGACATAATTTTCTAGAAATGGCATCTAGATTGTTAATGATGTTGACCAAATCATTTTTCTCTGTATTACCTAGAAATGCTGTCGTTGACACGTAAATACCCTCAACAGGACCACACTGGCTTGTTTGATCTAATATTTCAGGTATAGCATTGCTATTAAATTTTTCACCCAATATTTTTACATCCACTCCGGCTTTTTGCCATAACCTGTAAACGAATCAAAATATGCTATAATACAGTATATTTAATCGAATTATTAAGATTACCTAATAGGTACGATTACATAGGTACTAGAAAAATTTCGACGCGGTTTATTATTTTTAAGGATACCCCACCTTGGAAAATATTAGAATGTCATGTCTACCGACGTTACAGTGCCACGAAATAAAACTCGCCATTCTACAAACCATCATTAAATTACATTGAAATTGCAAAAGTTAGGTTCACTCCGTAACTACTGAATAAATATAATATAATAGGCTTACGTTACAGGCATCTGAGTCTAGCAATCTAACGGTAATGAAATAAATTACTATGTTGAAGTTTGAAATAAAGATGGTAAATGTTTTGAATAATCACATAGTTTCCTGTGAAATTACTGGGCTTATGAGACTTAATACCTACCTAATGTCTCAGGGTAACGAGCGCACCGCAGTGCCACGCAGGCCTTTCTGTTTCAAAGTTCTGGGTAGCACTGCAATTGTTATGGGCCGGCGTTATGCTTACCATCAGGCAAACGACCAGCTCGTCTCGTTACCAAATAACATAAAAAAAACATAGATATCTAGTCTATGTGATTATCAACAATTTATTCCATAGGCACTGATAATAATCTAAATAGGAAGCAGGTTCACAAGTATGTAGGTAATTACCGTAATTTTAGTAGAAATTGGGACGTTGGTTTCAAACAATGAATACGTAACTTTCTTGCACCACGGGTAATTAATTTGTCAGCTAGTAAAAGGCCGAATAAATCACCATCCCAGACAATCAAATGACTATTTTGCGACGAACACTCAATTCTGTAAAAAAACATAATTAAATTATGAATATATATACGTTAGAGAAGGTACACGGAGTCAACTTCCTGAGGATGCCTCGTGTAGAGGCGAAACACGTATCGAAGGTCGGGTCGGGTTGAGTTCGGTTCATGCTGAGAAACGTGATACTGACAAAGGATATTGCAGTTCAGCGTCGCGAGTAAGTAACATTTTGCACTAGTATATGGCAAAGCCATCAGTAATTGGGACTAACCAGTAAGAGTATATGGCAAAGCCATCAGTAAGAGTATATGGCAAAGTCATCAGTAAGCAAATTCAGTATAGATCGGACTTAAGCCATTAGACATTCTTTATCGCGGAATTGAAACTATAAATTACTCACTTTATATAATCTTATTCAAGGTACACGGATTTAGGTACACGGGTTTAGGGTATTATTGATTAGAATAGGTATACGCAGTGCAGAAAGTCCGGGATTGATACCTGGGCTTTGCAGGTGACAACGAGTCCTCCACGCGCAGCAGCACGCGGCCGCGGTGGCGGCTCGCTGCCAGCAGGCGGAAGGCGCGCGGCGCCTCGTGCGGCGCGTACGTGACGCGGGACAGCGGGCGCACGTAGCCGCGGGCTATACCGTCACTCAGCATTGTCTGAAGCTTCTAAAAAATATGTAGTATGTACATGACTGTACAATAAATCACACTTAGAATTTTTTTTATGTTATTTGGTAACGAGACGAGCTGGTCGCTTGCGTGATGGTAAGCTTAACGCCAGCTCATAACAATTGCAGTGCCACCCAGAACTTTGAAACACAAAGGCCTGCGCGGCACTGCCGTGCGCTCGTTACCCTCAGACATTAGGTCATTAAGTCTCATAAGCCCAGTAATTTTACTGGCTACTCTGCTCATCAAACCGGAACACAGTAATGCTTGCACATTACTGCTTGGCGGCAGACTTCGCGAGCGTGGTGGTGGTTCACATAACGCATGTAGCCAGTTTCCTTAAATAGATAACTGAATTATTTAATATTTTCATACTCACACTGAGTTCTGTACGTTTTCTTGAGTCAAATATGGAATAAAAATCAACAGCGATATACGATTTATCGTTAGTCAAGTAAAACATGCCATAGTCATACTTATCTCGATATCTAATTTGCACTGTGTCTATGGTGACTCCCGTAAACGCAGTGCATTTTAAGGAAATCTAAAATAAAATTTAAATCACATGAAAATGTGTACTTAAATATTTAAGCAACACACCGGAATACAGTTATGACTTTAATCTTACGTTTTTAAGGTTCCCTCGAACGCAGCATATTACAATTTTACAACCCTCCCCACTCGTGGCATTTAACACCAAATCTCCAAAAGAAGCGTTACGGGAATTACCTATGGCATTCTCTGAAAAAAGGTTGAAGCAAAGAACAATTTTGTATCAAAATAAAGTAGTTTTAATCATTGTACGAGTAAAATAAATTTACCAAAATTCATGAGTAAATTACCATTCAGTAGTGGGAAAAGCTTGAGTAAAAATCTTTTCTTTGCGTTGTCTGCTACGGTTGCAAACACCTGGCAACCGTGCGCAAGCGCCACCGATATTGCGGCTTGTCCTAGAGCCCCGGCGGCGCCATGAATCAGGACCTTCGATCCAGGTTGGAGCTTGTTTCTGATACACTGAAAGTTTAACTTTCTGAACGCATTCCATAAGAAAATCATTTTGGTTGGTTGGAAACAAAGAATAGCAGCTATTCAAATTCAAATTCAAAATTCAAATTCAAATTCAAAAGTCTTTATTCAAATAGGCCCCAAAGGAGCACTTATGAAAGTTAAAATGACTCTAACAGCCGGCCTCTGCAACATTCATCTACCCGAATCACAGACTAAAACTAATGCTGTCTTTATCAGAACATAATAAATGACAAAGACAACAACAGACCCAATCCGTGCTCAAAGTCAACGAATCTTCCAGAAACCCACCGTGCCCGTTCCAAATTGGTATAGGCCGAGCAAGAAGAAGGGCAAGAAACTCGTCACGGCATTCTTTTTAAAAAAAGTAGTTTTTTACAATGATTCTAATGCTAACAACTAACAATTTAAAGTTTAGTAGTCGCCAGGAGGCTCCTGAGCTGTTTGGCTCCATGCATCCTTGTCATCTACATAATCCTTAATTTTATAATACGCTTTTTTAATTAATACACTCTTGACTATACGTTTAAACTTTCCTTGTGGTAATTCAGTTAATACTTTAGGAATTTTGTTGTAGAATCTGACACCATTTGCCAGGAACGATTTGTTAGTTTTACTTAATCTGAACCCGGGTACAACAATTTTATGTTTACTTCTAGTATTTAACTCATGTACATCACTTTTTAAGTTAAATTTAGTAATATTCTTCCGTACATACATTATATTTTCCAAAATGTATAGCGAAGGCAGGGTTAGAATACCTATTTCTTTAAAAAAGTCTCTTAGAGATTCGCGTGGACCCATGTCATAGATGGCGCGTACTGCTCTCTTTTGTAATATGAAAATGGTATCTATATCGGCAGCAGATCCCCAAAGTAGGACGCCATAAGACATCAAACTATGAAAATATGCAAAATATACCAACCTTGCCGTCGCCACATCAGTCAGCTGCCTAATTTTACGTACTGCAAATGCAGCGGAACTCAAACGACCCGATAGGGCATTGATGTGAGGACCCCACTGCATTTTGGAGTCAATAGTTAATCCTAAGAATACAGTGTTATTCACCAGGTCAAGTTTGCTGCCTTCCAATTCCACTTTAGATTCCACGTGTGGTACGTTGGGAAGTGAAAATTTAATACATTTAGTTTTACTAGCGTTAAGTAGTAGATTATTAGCAGCAAACCATTCTGAGATTTTGTCAAGGTTATCATTTAATTCCTTTAGTTCACTGTCTTTCCTATCAGTTTTAAAAATGAGTGAAGTATCATCAGCAAACAAAACTATGTCCAATGCTATATGGTCTGTCATAAAGGGTAAGTCATTTATATATACTAGAAAGAGAAAGGGGCCCAGTATTGTTTTATATTGTAGTGTGTGATACTCAGGGGCGTATTCACCCTAGGGCCAAAAGGGCCACGGCCCGGGGCGGCAGACTGCAAGGGGCGGCGCGGCGCCAGCAGAAGAATTTATAAAACCCTACCTAACTCTTAAGGCTCTTATTAATAAACAGTGGGGGCTCTTATCAATAAACAGTGTTAAACGGTCGAATACTTAGTTAAAATGTGGTTTGTCTCTTTCAATTCAGTATAAAATTATCAAATACCATTACAGACAAAACATAGTTTAGCTAAACCACCGTTTAACACTGTTTATTAATAACAGCCTAAATCTAGTAAGGTGGTCGTGGGTGTACGGAATCGGCAGGGCGGTGGGGCCTACAGGCCCAGGGCGCTGAATTCTTAAATACGCTACTGGTGATACTCACGAGGCAATAGAGAGCTTGTATATACGCTAGGGGTACAGTAGCAGCCTCTTCTAGAGTCCAGTAAGCAGGAACTGGCCAGAGCAGCTCAGGCCACGCAGACACCATAGTTCTGGTAGCACCATTTCTCACCAGGCCCATCACTCGCTCTCCACTGCAAAATGTATATTAAAAAACATTAGAGCAAAGTTATGTATTTGGTATGTCTACTTACCAGTGAGAACACTATTGTTTCGTATGAGAATCTTGCTCATAGGTACAAATATACCTACAGTCAAGGTAAGAATACCTTCGTCAGTTTACAAATTCTTTCCTTTTTAATGTATTTGTTATGCCTACTTACCAGTTGGAACACTAACGTTTCGTATAATAATCTTGCTCATAGGTACATATGTATAGTTATGGTAAAAATACCTTCGTCAGTTTTTAAATTCTTTACACTTAGTACCATTTGATCTTGCGGCAGTTAGCAGATTAATTTATAGAATACTAGTATTTAATGCAGTGATAGCAAAGGTTAAAATGGCATTCACCAATTTCTAGTTTAAATCAACATAAATCTTCTTAATGACCTGGCTATTTAGAAAAATAAATTTAGTTTGTTTTGTTTAACCGTCAAAGTCAGTCCCCATTAATCTTCTCTTTGTTCATAAATCTTACAGGTCACGAACCATTTCTTACTATGACTGTATCTATGATTAAGATTTCTTAAATATTTGAAAAGACGGGAATGAGTTCATGAAACTATATCATCACGAATTTTTCGGAAGATCGCGATTGATAGCATGGCAGTTACTTATGGCTTGCTCCAATTTTCAGAGTTATGGGTCCGTTATTATTATTACTAGTATTTATGTGGACGCGTAGGTCCCAGCTTACTTCTCGGTTATTCCACTAAAGTCCATTCCATAATATTTTTCATCGTCTTCAAATGGTATTACTCCAGTTGCTCTATTTACGTCTAAAATATTGATTCCAGCATAATTAACCTGTAAAAAAGGAAATCGAGTTACGAGTAAACATTCATAGAATTACTTTTGTGAACGAAATCAGTGATACACAAATATATACATCACAAAAATTTCGCTTCCAACAGGATTCGAACCGGCGTTTTCTGCGTCAACATCGATTGCTCCCATGGCGTCTGGGCTGGATAGCCAGAAGACGCAGGTTCGAATCCTGTTAGAAGCGAAATTTTTGTGATGTATATATTTGTGTGAACATCCGCTAGTGTAAAAATAATATATTTCATGAAATCAGTAATAATTAACAAACTTTACCAAAACTTTTACACCGCTTCCAGACAACCCTGGCGCTTCTTCCCAATGCAATGTGTCAAGATTGCCAACACTATCAATTTGTAGAGCAACGTTTTTTCGTGAGGTGATGTATGTTTTTGGATGAATTATATCTTTGTTCAAAGGCGGCAAACTCCGAAATTGAAGGCTTTTTATAATCACACCCCCACATCTGAAAACATAAACGTAACAATAGCTAGAATTCGATAATTTAGTGCTCGCACGCATGCTTAAAATTTTTTTTATGCTAGTTGATAACGAGACGATCTGGTCGTCCGCCTAATGTTAAGCATACCGCTGGCCCATAACAATTGCAGTGCTATTCAGAACTTTGAAACACAAAGGCCTGCGCAGCACTGCAGTGCGCTCGCTACCCTGAGACATTAGGTATTAAGTCTCACATAAGCTCAGTAATTTCACTGACTACTCTGCTCATCAAAACGGAACACAGGCTTGCACTTTACTGCTTGGCGGCAGACTTCACGAGCAAAGCGGTGGTACCACCCCAGACGGACACTCGCAGAAGAGTTAGTCCTACCACTAACAAAGCAAACATAATATTATGGAAGACAATTACCTCGTGCAGTCAGTAAATTCGTCTATCTTAGCTTTTAGTACTGTTATACCATCCTGCTGGATACTTTTCAGGTGTTCTTTTAGATCGATTGTCAGGTCTCTAATATAATTAGGCTGAAAAACTCCTGCATGGTCCAATCTCAAAGCGTTAAGCTGGATTAATCCATCAATCAGTGTTACCCAATTATCGTTCCAAAAGAGCTTAGCGTTGGTTACAGACTCATCCGTGGAATGGATACTTCGAAACTGTTCCCTTTTAAAATCAAACAAACATTTCAATTCTAGTACAATTACTTAAGGGGCAGAATTCAGCGCGCCGCTATCTCGCTCGCGCATCTCAACATTTTTGAAGATAAACAGTCACTTACTATAATTATGAAAAATCGCATTCGGTGAAATTGCTGACAACAACATTTCAAAGGTTATACAAAATTTTCATTTTAATCCATTCAAGTTTTCAAACCTAAAAATGGGATTTTATGTTTTGCCCATTTTCATGTATGAAATCTTGATCGGATCAAAATGATACTTTTGCCGTACCTTTGCAATGTCATTGCCAGCAATTTCACCGAATGCGATTTTTCATAATTATATTAAGTGATTATTTATCTGCAAAAATGTTAACATGCGCGAGCGAGATAGCGGCGCGCCGGGTTCTGCGCCTTAAACATAATTTACTAGTTGCACACCGCGGCCCTACTCACAATTTACACATTTTGTCCTATAAACTGTACTTTCCTGGAATTAAGTAATACCCTATTTGTGTCAAAACTATTGTGTACCTAATACCTATGTATTTATATCTGAGCTATCGCAAAACTGTAAATGTTTTACTCGTTCATTTCTCAGTCACCTTCAAGCCAGTAAATAAAATTCAAAATTGCGTACTACAAAGCATGACTCTAATAAAGCTACAAATACAAACCAAACTATGCTGAGCAAAAAGAGACTGCTGAAAAATACTGAAACATGCGTAGAACAAATTTATTACCATGACTTGGGTTTATTATGTTACGAATACATCTACCGATGGAGAGGTAGGGTTACTCAAGCTACACCGCCCTTTATGTAATCGTAAAATAAAAAAATAATGTTGTGTCCATATTCTTATGCTAAAATATTTTTTTATTTTTTTTTATTTTCTTCTTATTTATTTTGGGGCTTTTACCTAACAAAGGTATGCCAGCCCCATCGTACCCTAAACAATAATTCCACTTACAATACTAATTCCATTTACAGGTAGACTTAATTATGCAAAAACATCTCATAAAAAGAAATTGCAGCATCAGTTGTAGGATTTGCTAAAATATGTATAAATGTACCTATATCATATTTATTTAAATTCTATTTTTGCATAAGTCTCTTTCCCTTCTGTTCCGGACGCACTCCATCAACAAGTGATGTTAAAATATATTTAAAATGTAGTTTGATAACGCCGTCATAACAGAAATATGTTTTACATACCAAAAAGCTTTAAACTCACCGGTAGGAGTACCCTTGGCTGCTGAGATGTCGATATATTTCATCAGAACTTATAACAAAGTTCTCATCAAACTCAATATTTTCACACTCTTCTGACTCGACGATTGTAACTATAAATCCAGTGGCAACTTTGGAATCACCATCTAAAACCTACATTAAGTAATAATTCAATTATAATGTAACTGTTAATGTAATGATTAATAATTAACAACTATTCGCATGATTCTTTTTTTCATATGCTTGTAACAAATAAATACATTATGTTAATAATGTAAATAATATGCCTTACTAATCTACAACGACAATCGAACGATCTATCGACCGTTGTAACCCTATGCATTATTTAATTAATATATTCTAGCCCTCTAACTTAGTCAGCATATCCGGTTGCATCATCATATCTTGACTCATAACAAATAGAATTAAAAATGTACATAGATGGTGGAAATAATAAGCCTATATATACATTGTCGGCTCCGTAGCTAAGTTGGTAGTAACCCTGCCTGCAAAGCGAGGGGTCCTGGGTTCGATTCCCGGCCGGGGCAGATTTTGTGTAAGCATAAAGTTTGTACTCGGGCCTTGGATGTTTGTGATGTGTATCTGTGTGTGTCCATGCCACCTGCGACACAGGGAATCCTAGTGCGGGAGTATGAGTGTAAGCGGTTATTTATTTAATATTATTATTTATTACAAAAAAGTCGGTGCAGGATTCGAACCTAAAGCGATATCTGTCGCCATTTGATTGATACTGTAACGTATCACAATGGAGTAGGCAATTGCTACAAAGCGAGGTCTGCTAGTTGGAGCTACGGCTTACAAGCAAAGAAGTCATCATCTCAAGAATTTCGCAGTCAACATCGATCGCTCCCATAGCCTAGTCGGTTAAGGCAGAAGCTAGTATTATATATGTTTACGTGAACATCCGATAGTGTCGGTAAATACTTTAACATATATTCAATAAACTGCCTTATTATTTGTATAAGAAAACAAATTACAAAACATGTAGCGCAAGAACATACTAAATATAACCATTTAATTTTGTAGTGTAACATAGTGAGTCTTACTATGTAACAAGAGTACTAAGGGTAATATTCAGAGACAACTGCTTAGAACGATCTAAGAACTGTCTTAGCAAAGCATCGGCTGAGCCACTCAATCGAATTCGTATTCAGAAACAAAGTTCGTGTACGGTCTAAGCTAAGACTGTCACTCTGTAATCTATGGCTGTTAAGTTTTTAATTTTTTCACCGGAACGTTTACCGGTTTTATCACTTATGTATGAATACCAATACAACAAAGATAGCGATATACAAAATGTCACTGGAGTGAGTGAAACAACAATATTAATGGTATAAATATATTTTGATATTATAATAAATGAAACATTTTAGTTTTGAAGTTTGACATTTCAATGTTTGGTTACTATGGTTACTACCGTTATCATTTGGTGGCGCCACTTCTGTTTTGAGAGCGGCTCAAGTAGTCGATATTGCCTACTCAGGCTTTGCTTAGCATACGCTAAGTTTAAGTAGTGTTCCAAATGTCTCTGAATACAAATTAGAGCGTAAGCACTACTTTTTGACATAAGGAAGACAAAGTCCACGCTTAGACTCGTCTCTGAATATCAGCCTAAGGCTCAGATGCCGACACGCTACCGGCCACAACTTTGCTTTTATCAACCTCACCTCAAATCGGCCACTGCCTCTATGAAGAGACACGTAGAGCTCGAGTTGCCTTTGATCGTGCAGTATTGGTTGAGAGTACAAATGCACGTCATAAAATCGTACTGAAACTGTCTTTTTCAATAGTCCTAGCGTCATCATTAGCGTATCCCACACAGCTACCAGTGCTCCAGCAAACGGGTATAAAGTGTTACCTATAGAATTAATTTCTCATTAAGACATTTAATACAATTAATTAAATTAAAAAATATATTAAGTAATTGTTAGATACCTTGTATCACATTTCCTTTTAAACAAGTATATTCATCGTCATGAGCCGTTATCAAAAATTTACAAGTAGAAGCTGTTTTCTTAACAACATTATCTTTTAAACCTAAAATAATCCTAAAAAAATATCAACGGTTTGTAAAATATGTATTTACCAGTCTAAATCACATTAATGGTAGGTACATAATATTTACCAAGTATCATTATGATTCCATTTAACGTGATGTGCTAGATGAGGAGTTCCTGTAGACACTGGGAATTCTACTTTTGGATAGATTGCTTGCATTTGGGGAGAGTATCCTTCAATATACAACCTAAATCATAAAAAAACACATTCAGACCCTGTTCATTGTTGGTAAGTATAAATATATCAGACTATATTCAGAACGATTCAACTCTTTTACTAACTTGCCAATAGCTTCAAGAAGGAAAAGGGCGTTGTCTTGATGACCTCGTTGAGTAAGCGGTATGTTCTTGCAGGTTTTCGGCAGCGACCGCCTCAGAATAGCTTGCAGCAAACCATGTGGAGCTATTTCGATGAGCACTGCATTACTTGGGATTAGCCTGCTTGTCTCCTCAAATAACACTGAACTCTGTGGACAAAGACCGAGCCATGCTAATTAAGAAAATGTCTGTTTTCCAGTTTTGGACGGCATATATGGTGCCCCGAGGTTACATGGAGCCATATTATTATATTACATATGTTATTATGTATAGATCGGACACGGCGTCCGTAATAAAAATGTCCAATTATAAAAAATTTAGCATATAATTTTATGGAAAGCTGGTATTTTTTACTTTGTACCTAGGATATTATTATTTTTATTATGTAACTCAAAAAAGTATACTAATATTTGATTTTACTTAATACCAACTTTTCATCAATAATTAGGAGTGAAATCAACTCTGCTGGTTGGTACTACCAAGTTTAGGAATAAAAAAATAATACATGAAGAATATTAAACCATAAAGATTATAATACTAGAACAATGTTAGTAAATAAGGACTGAAAATGATTACAAATTTATACCACTAAGTTATTAGTGAGATATTCTGCCGAGCAGTATTTGGCTATGTGCTCGTCCCATCTGTCTTGCGGCACTGAGGTTGAGAGCCATCGCTCGCTGCGAGCTTTTGGCTTGTTTATTATTTTGGAAAGGAGACGAAATAAATTGATACCTGAAAATTAACATACGTAAAAGGTGAAATATTTTGCGCTTAAATTGAAATAAAACTACAATAAACTAGGTATACACACCAACGTCGCCAATATAACGTGAGTGATATGCAATGTTGGCGCAGGGAACTTCTTTTGAAAATACTCCGTTAGCTGTTAAGAGAGCGAGAAAATCACGAATATTCTTCTCGGGACCAGAAATCGTACTGGAGTTGGAACTGTTGTGACATGCGATATCAATTGATGGAGGGCACATTTTTAAAAGCTGAAATTATAGAAATCTTCATAGTATTATAATGAGCGATTATTATTGCACTATTATATGATTAAGTTCTTACATCTTGGTATCCCAAACCAACTGCTGCCATAGCACCTCTTACTAAAATGGTTTTATTAGACGCCACCCCACGGCTATAGGCTGACAAAATCATTTCCTCTGTGGTCAAACAGCCATCAGCATAAGCACATCCTAGTTCTCCAGTACTATGACCTGTCACCAAAGAGTGAATGAGACATCGCTTCGTTGAGTTACTAATTCCCATAAAGTATGTAGAAAGATAGCCATAAACTTTTCATACCAATTATTTTGTCAGGGTGTAATCCCAATTCTATTAGAACATCCGTGAGGCCTATCTGGATAGCGGCAATTCCAACAAAACTATTCAACACATTATCAAATATGGATTGGTCTTGTGATGTGATAATATGCACAATGTCAACTCCTTCGGGTTGTAAGACTTTGTGACAACTGGAACACAATAAGATTCTATTTATTTGTTACAACAAAAATAAAAAAAAATAGAAAAATTTTCGCATGACCTAAAATAAAAATTATTAAAAAAAAAATTAATATCATATTAAAATTTAAAATCTTCACTTTTTTAAATATAAGATGAATAAACATGCCCAAGAAAGCGGGAAATTTTATGCGTGTATGTTTGTGTTTGTATGAAGACAATTCAGATTTTATAGGTATGTACGATAAGTGTTAGGAGCACTTACCGTTCAATGGCGGCCGCAAAAATGGGTATGCGCATGAGTTGCGCGCCCATGCCGGCCCACTGCGAGCCCATCCCGCTGTACACGAACCACAGCGGACGGTGCGTCTCGTCGGAGTGTTCCGTTTTTTCAGACAAGCTGATAGTATTTTGGTTCTTGTCTGTATCTGTATTCAAATACACAAAACTAAGCTTTATAGACTTCTTTTTATTCAATAAGTACTACTGTACTTTGAAAATATTAATTAAAATTGCTTTGGACTATTTCCCGCGCGTTATCGGTTTTGGATGAAAATGCAATCAAGCTGCAATTTTGATGACAGTAAAACATAACATAACTTAAATAATTTAGCACCAACTCCTCAGGTGTCGAAATTGGAAGGTGATATTTTATGACCGTAGCCATCATTGGTCAAAATGTGTATTAGTCAATGTGCATTGTATAAGGTTTTGAAATTCTAAGGAAAACGAAAATTCCTCCTCTATTAACATCGTTTGGCTTGTCTCGATTTCACTGTGGTTTTGATAAATGATGTAGAATGCAGTTTAAAAAAGGTCCAAATTTAACGCTAAATAAGTATTATTTATGTTAATCATTATATTTTTTCTAAAATAAATTAAATTCATTCTAGCAAACAGTTAAATGTTTTACTTGTCATCACAGCTTACCCAATATGATGTACCCTCGTCCCAAATGTCCAGAAATGTTATTAGAGTGTATGTTCATCAGCAGAGCTAGTTCTTCAGGATCGATTGGACGTGATTTTAAATCCATGAATATGTTCTTCAAATGAGCTTCTTGTCTCGAAGACAGAGTCACCAACCTTGGAATTGTCGTTTTGTATCGGAAGAAGTCCTAAACCAGTAAAATTGAAATGAGAAGACAGAATTATACAAAGTAAAACTGTTAACTTTAGTTAAAATTAGTGCACATATAAAATAGTTATTCTCAAGTAAGTGAATAGTATGTATTCTTTTGAGGAAATAAATTAACTTAAACCAGAACCTCGCTGGTTATAGGGAAATCCACGCCCTTATAAAATTCACAGGAAATCTAACCCTTCTACGAGTGTCCGTCTGGGTGTGTATCAAAGACTATAAATCCGTTAGTAGTTTTAGTTAGATAGTTATCGTTTTGCTTGTAAATGCAGTCTGTTTCCAAATAGTACTGTGTTTCCGTTTGACAAGCATGATACTCAGCAAAATTACTGGGCGTATGATGCTTGAGGGTAACGAGCACAAAGTAGTGGCGCCAGATCATTTAAAGTTCTAGATGTCACTGCAATTGTTATGGGTACGGTTATCATCAGAAAAACTACCTGCTGTGCTCATTAATTTAAATAATATAAAAATTCTTCTACAGACAACCTTAGCAAGGATTGGATAAATGTGAAAATGAGTACGTTGCTTTACCTTTGGCTTGGAACATCCACGTAACAGTACGTGTGAGTTGACTCCGGTAACAGAGAGACAATTGACAGCAGCGTATGTACCTTGGAAAGGTTGATGCTTCGTCACTACGACCAGACGTCCGTCTCTTATCGCAGCTATGTCCTGCCTCGGAGTTTCACAATTAATGTTGCTTGCTATTGTACCATGGTGATATCCCAATAGCACCTGTAAAACAGTATGTAAATATTATCTAAGTTTTGCACCTTTTGTGATGTTTATATCAGCCCATGACCTTTTATAACATCAATAATTTTTTGTAGGTCTACGAATAATCCATTTACTGTCTATTTTTTTGTTTTGTACAATTTCACATTTTAAATGTTATACTAGTGCTAGCGTAGATCCTGGGTAGGGCATCATTTGGCTAGGTCATTTTCGTTATTTCGCTGCTTTCCCTTATTGGTCATATACTGTACGTTCTTTTTTTAACTTCGTAAACGCCTTGTAGCGGTCATTTTAATACGAATTGCCATTAAGACTTCTTCATTGACTTTAGCTTCTACCTTTGTTAAGGCCATAGTTCCAGACGCGGCGTCAGTGAAGCCAACGTTGGATATGACACTTCCAACTAGGAGTTGATCGGTTCGGTTGTCACAGAATACTTTCTCAATCGCTTGCAGTTCCGCTTTGTCAGCTTCTGGAGTGGCTGTAAAATTTAATTTATACATTACCATAGGCCAACAGGATATAGAGACGGTATTTGGAACATATGTATTAGTGAAGCTCTCATAGGAAACTGGTTTATATAAAAGTGTGTTAGCCTTTCGCCTACGCTGTACCAGTATGTATGTATTCTTTGCACTGTACACTGTTCAGTGTTCATCGTATGACATTTCATGATGTCATGTTTTTGGTATACAATAAAGTGTTTTTGTTTGGATTGTAGACCAACCAAGTATACCAACGAGTGACACGTCACACTTTTTACTTTTAGGGGTTAACAGTATGTCAGATAAGTAAAAAAAATATATCTAAAATTTCTAGTAGGCTACTGTTCTTGGTAGCTATTACCCAATATTAACCTTAATTATAGTACTGTAGCAGGCAAATTAAATAAACTAATTATATTTAAAGGTCTTCATTATAATATATATAATGTATATACATATTATTATTATGCAGTGTTATATTGTTAGTCACTTGAAAAACAAACTTTGTATGCATACTTATATTCTATTATTTTATTTGCCTTACCTTGTATTTTTTTGTATGAATCACTTAGGTATTAATCGATTTCTAACCTGACCCAAAGGCTTCAATATATTGGACTGCTTGTGGGGAAATACTTGTTTCTGCATAAAATTGTTTCAGAAACTTTGCTGTATCATCCGGGTCACGGATGAATCCAATCATTTGTCCAGTTTCTCCGTGAAGTTTTGAAATAAACTCATTCTTGACATGAACTATTTCAGCGTAGGCTCTGGAATAAAAGTTTACATTGACGATTTAGTTTTGCAATACGAGTCTAGAAGCTTGGTGTTCTGTTTTAAAACATTTGAAGAAACAAATTTTTAAATAATGATGTCACAATACCACTATTATTTTACTAACCGCAAATCATAGTCCAGATTTCATAGTATTATTATAACAACTGATATATTAACAGAAATGTTTTGTCCCAAAGTATAGGTGGTACTCGTTAAAATGTATCCAACAAAAGACCGACTGCCTTACTGGCTAGCAATCTCGTGTTCGTTTTCGATTCCCGACCGATTAAAACCAGCGGTCACTAGTCTTCGTGTGGAAGGAGTTGTATAGAGTTTTCCCTTCTTGTCGTTTTGTAAGAACTTGTTTCCTTAATAACGTTCGTTCTAAAATGATAACCAGTGAAAATTCTAGACTATTCCTTCCAGCCGAAGACTTAGCGACCGCTGGTCTTAATCTGCTGCCTTATCAGCTAACAATCTCGTGTTCGTTTTCAATACCAGACCGATTAAAACCAGCGGTCACTAGTCTTCGTGTGGAAGGAGTTGTCAATAGTTTTCGCTTCTTTTCGTTTTGTAAGAGCTTATTTCTTTAATAGCCAGCGAAAATTCTAGACTATTCCTTCCACACGAAGACTAGTGACCGCTGGTTTTAATCGGTCTGGTATTGGAAACGAACACGAGATTGTTAGCTGATAAGGCCGATGGTTGGAGTCGAAAAAGAACACGAGATTGTTAACCGGTAAGGCCCCGGTAAAGTGCATCAATTATTACACGACTGCATAAAAAAGGAGTGTAATCAGTTTAGCTTCATGTATGTCTGTATGAGTTTCTTTATTTCATCATAACTTCAAATGCCTGAACCGATTTGGATGTATGAGGTATCGTTAGAATCCTTAGTTTACCTATGTTACTTTTGTTACATCGGCTTGTGTGTAATAATTGAACGTCGATGGTCTAAAGCCGTACCACAACTAGCACAGTCTTATGAAGCGTTTGGCTCATTTCTCAATAATGATCTCAAGATGATAACTGTTTTTCACCTAGATTAGTATGTACAGGATTTCTTCACTGATGATGCTGCCTCAACAATCACAATATTGTGTTACACCTACTAAACTAAATTGAGACATTGTAACGGGATATTTACCGTGATTATTATTGAACGATGAGCACCCGATATTTCGACGCTGTTGCAAGCATCATGTTCACGGGAATACTGGCGAGAATGCGGGTGGTTTGTAGACGAAAATTACGATCAGACAAATCTGTCTACCCGCTTTCTCAGTCGTTTATTACGCGCATCACCGGAACACACTCGAAAGTCACGACAAAACACACTCACGATATCACTATTTGGTTTTTCAGAGTCATTGAAAAAATCGTTCAATAATAGTCACGGTAAATATCCCGTTACAATGTCTCAATTAGTAAATAACCGTGAAAGTTTAAAACAGTGTTTACTAAACTAAAGCTATCTCACCTAAGGGCATGTTTAGCTTTTTGGAGAAATATGACACTGATTGCTTCTGATATTGAACAACCATTAGCTCTTTCATCAAATGACCTTGTTTCAGCTCCAGGAGCTACCGCTATACACCTGAAAGGATTGATAACAATATAAGTATCCTTTGATAGACCCATTAAACTCCCTAAAAATATATAATGTATTCACGATATCATCTAATTTATTACCATACTTAAATTATGTATATTTATATATGTATTTATATATAATATATATATCAGTCATCAGCATCTAGCGTTATAATTTAAAATTGTTTGTAATCTGAGAACAATGTTGTGGGCTACATTACCATTAAATTAAATTGTATATCTCTATTTTATTCTACATTTTCATTATCTCATTCCCTACAAAGGTTGACTGGAAAATATTGCTTTTAGCGTGTTTGGAGCACCTTAGATGCTCAAGCAAACGTACGTTTGCTTGTCAGAATAACAACGCTTTTGCTTGAGCATCTAAGATGCCCCTTAGACAGTCTCTTGCAGCAGAATAACTCATAACACAAATCGAGGTCAGCGCAACCGTTATTAAACTACGTATAACATAAGTCCACTGACCAGATACCCTTGCATAAGGGGGGGGGGCACCTTAGACAAACCGACCTTTCTGTCGTGCATTGATTTAAATTATAATTTATTAAAATTATTCTAAGGGCTACGGTTTTAATTACTGTGCTAGCATGTATAATGGGAAAATAAATTTGAATTGTTACCTATTGTAGTGCACTTGACTATGCGGGAGTTGACATAAATTAGTACCCCCTACAATAGCTGCTTCACACGTTCCACTATTAATAGCGTTAAATGCTTCTTCTAGGGCGACTATAGACCCGCAGGAAGCGTCATCTATTGTCATCGAAGGCCCTTTGATGTTCAACCAGTATGATATGCGGTTTGCAAACATGGTTCTACTACATCTAGAAATTAATTAAAATTTGATCACCAATAATTTATTGTATACATTCACGCTGGAAACAAAGAGTCACGTCATTAGCTGAATGAAGACTAGCAAAGACTGTTCAACTAAAAATATGGCTAATCTTGATTCACTCAGATATAACCAAGTTGCGGACATGGTATCACGTCAATCAATTAGCTGCAAATATATATATATCAAGATTAGCGTTTTAGAATTTATATTATATACTAGCAGTGCACCGCGGCTTCGCCCACGTAGCGTAAGTTACTCCTTGTAACGTAAGCTATCCCAGTGATAGTCACGTCAAAACCGGTGCAGCCGTTTCGGAGATTACCCAGAACAAACAGACAGATAGATAGACAAAAAATTAAAAATGGTTGTTTTGTTGTAGGTACCGTATATACTTTCATATGCATTTAGTAAAAAGCTGTTATTTTGATAACACAGACACTTCAATGTCATTTATGTGTATAGATATATTTGCAGCTATACTTTAACTCTTTGCAATGAATGTATTATTTCCAATCACTAACTAACACAATAACTAATAACTTATGCTCTGACATTTAATTCGCGGCAGTAAAATTCCAATTAATGTGTTACCACTTTTTGACGAAATAAAAGTAGTGATGCGAAAAAATGAGACCATGAAAATGACTGCATTGGTTGTAACGAATGACGAACTGAAAATCACACTTTTGTTGTATAGACAACACAAAGATTTGTTTCTCAATAAAGTTTTCAATATGTAGTTGTATGTAAACACGCATACTATTGAAGAAAATACTATAGAAGTTAGAAAAAAAATTACTTCACAATTCTAAGTTTAGTGTGGCGTCCAAAACCTAATTTTATACACATTTGTGTCGTTTAGGAAAAATTCCGCGAACTTTTTGTTTTTATTGGTTATTTTACCATTCTACATTAGTGTGTATATATAACTAGCTTCTGCCCACGGTTTCATCCGCGTTCCCACAGGAACCATGCATTTTTCCGGGATAAAAAGTAGCCTATGTTAAGTACTCTCCGGTTCATAAACTATATCTCTGCCAAAAATCACGTCGATCTGTTGCTCCGTTACTGCGTGAAAGAAGGACAAACCAACAAATCAACAAACACACTTTCGTATTTATAATATTAGTAGGATTAGTAGGATCTAAATCCTACTAACCCTACCAAAATTTTTCTACAATATTATATATCGGAGCAACGACGTCACAGGCGAGCTTCATGGACGGTGTAAAATGACAACAATCAAAACATGTTAACTTTGGTTTACTAATTAACGTTTAGAACCATAAATTACTCATTGGATTGTTAATAATTTCACTTAAACTTTGATTAACTAATTAATGTTTGTGAACCATTAATTACTCATTGAATTGTTAAAACTAGACAAATGATTGTAAAACTGAACAAATTCACTGTAAACACAATTTTTTTAAAAGATTGCCGACAAGTTTCTTGCCCGTTCTTCTTGTACGGCCTATTACTTGGAACTGGCGCCTAGAGTCATTTATTTTAACTATCATGAGTGCTCTCCTGGGCCCCATGTTAATAAAAAGTAATGAATTTCAATTGAAGATTAAAATCTAAAGTAGAATGACAATATCTAACAAGTTTTATAAAGATTCTTTGTCACAATCTGTTTTGCTATAAATACGAGCGACCGACTGTTGGAAACATCCAGTGTTGCGCCTACCGTCGGACCGTTCAGATCTCCCATATAACCTTGCCGAAATAAATGGTTGAGATAAAATGGAGCTACTTCGTGTTTTCTTTCTACGAGGGGTGAGCGGTCACCATGATGCTGAAGATGTTGACGTGACCGGTGGTGACGTCACCGTTTTTAAAAAGACCCCTGGACTCGCCGCCCCGTCATCAGAAGTGGGATTGGAACGGAACAACCTAGCTTTCCAATCCTAGCCTTCTCACCCGCTTGTCACCTGAAGTACCAGCGCAGATGGAGTGGGATTGGAACGGAACAACTTCGCTTTCCAATCCTAGCCTTCTCACCCGCTTGTCACCTGAAGGACCAGCACAAATGGGCAATGCAGCCGAGCCCAGTCGCAGCAGAGGTCCCCACATCAGACACCAGCTCCTGAAGATTATGCTGACACACCACCGTATTGGCGAGAGATGACCCATCACTACCAGCTCCTGAAAATTATGCTGACACACCACCGTATTGGCGACAGATGACCCATCACTACCAGCTCCTGAAGATTATGCTGACACACCAGCCACGTCCGTGGTATCAACACGAACGGGCCAACACGTGCAACCAAACCAAGAAAAAAAAACGATGGAGACATGACATCAGAATACAGGTGAATCGTAACTTTTTCTACCATATTTTAACTTTAGATTTGCATGCGCATAAACGCAACTTACAACTTACAAATAATCCAAGAGATTACTTCTAATTTCACGAGATTTCTTAGTTTCTTGAGTTTTATTTTTAAAAGTTTTTCACGAGATACCCACAAATACCAAAAATCTACGAGTTATCCGTGTGCTGTCCGCGAGTTATCCCGAGGTATCCGCGAGTTATCCCGGGCAATCCACGAGTGATCCGTGAGTCAATCCAAGTGATAGCCGTGAGTTAATCCAAGAGGTAGCCGCGAGTTAATCCAAAGAGATAGCCGTGAGTTAATCCAAAGAGGTGGCCGCGAGTTAGTCCAAGAGATGGCCGCGAGTGATCCGTGAGATGTCCGACGAGATATCCGACGAGATATCCGGAGATATCCGATGAGATTGTCACGCGATTTCCACGAGATATCTACGAAAATCCATACCTAGTAATTCTAACCCAACTTAATAAAAAGGCCTCCAAATCTTTTCAAGTATGGCAGTGTCTTTAATCGACATCACAATTCTTAATTATTATTATCGCTGATTATTTGTCTTTGAGGTATTTTTGTGAATCTTGTGCAATTTATTCAAGGCGAAGTGCCTGTTTGTATGCTAGTTTGAAAACTTAGTGGCACTGGCGTTCATTAAGTTCTTTCTATTCCGGTACGCGTAAATACGCGATGTGGTAGTTATCAAAATTCATTGACGATACTGAGCTTTCATTGAACTAGATTCGCAGCGTTAGCAACAGCGCGGGGACTGTTACGGATAAGTGATATTCGGTTAACAATTCGGGATCCGAATTATAAAACGTAATAGTTTTGAATCGTCTGTAACACTGTACAAATTATTTCATTCCTTGTGTACCCTCTATATTCGTCATTTTAAATTATTTTATTCCTTGTGTACCCTCCATTCCCGTCATTTTCAGAGCCTCTGCGGACCACGGTCATAACAATAAGGCCCAGACCGCAGCATCGACCTGTATCCCATTTCCTTTAGAGCCTCTGTGGACCACGGCGTACAAGACCGCCCAGACCACAGCAACATCCCTGTCTCCCAGTCTCCATGTCTACGAGAATTTAAAAATCATGCAATGATGCGTGGAGCATTTGCATTGAACCTATAATAAATCTATTCATGCAATGATGCGTGGAGCATTTGCATTGAACCTATAATAAATCTATTCATGCCATGATGCGTGGAGCATTGGCAAAAACAAATACACACTCTGCTCACATTCCCTTGAGCATCAAATTTATTTACGTTTAACTACGAATGTTTGCATGTGAACTGTTATGTTTACAGAATATTATTAAGAAGGTACTAAAAGTTGGCTGATAATTTTGTTACATGAATATGGTTTCACTCTAACATAAAGTTAAATCTTGACAATATGGAAAATAAGCAATGTAGCTTAATTTATGCAGTGATGAGAAACAAAGTTAACAGCTAGTGTACCGGTGTACGGGTACCTACCTCAAAACCAAATTTCTAGTTTTCAGAAACACCGTGCCTGGTGCAGAGCGCGCACCACCTGTCAGAATGGCCGAGTCGGCGCGAAGCGGGCTACGTCTACAGTGTTGAGCAGGGCAATAGGAAACATAACATGTTTACCTACTTTGATTAACTAAATGTTTACCTACTTTGGTTAGCTAAATAGTTTGCTCATTAGATTGTCGAAACTAGATAACTTCACTGTAAAGATAATTGATCAAAGAAAAGAAAGCAAAAAGAAAGAGAAAAGAAAAGACAAAAAAAAAAAAAAAAAAAATTTTTTTCGTTTCTCTTTAAAATGCAAACTATTACTCTTGCAAACTTAACTGCAAGCAACGGTGGTTGCTTACAGATACCAAACTCAGAAGGAAACGTCTCATTGTTTCAGAACATAACTGGACTGGTGCAGAGCACGCACCATCTATCAGAATGGCCGTATCGGAGCAACGACGTCACAGGCGAGCTTCATGGACGGTGTAAAATGACAACAATCAAAACATGTTAACTTTGGTTTACTAATTAACGTTTAGAACCATAAATTACTCATTGGATTGTTAATAATTTCACTTAAACTTTGATTAACTAATTAATGTTTGTGAACCATTAATTACTCATTGAATTGTTAAAACTAGACAAATGATTGTAAAACTGAACAAATTCACTGTAAACACAATTTTTTTAAAAGATTGCCGACAAGTTTCTTGCCCGTTCTTCTTGTACGGCCTATTACTTGGAACTGGCGCCTAGAGTCATTTATTTTAACTATCATGAGTGCTCTCCTGGGCCCCATGTTAATAAAAAGTAATGAATTTCAATTGAAGATTAAAATCTAAAGTAGAATGACAATATCTAACAAGTTTTATAAAGATTCTTTGTCACAATCTGTTTTGCTATAAATACGAGCGACCGACTGTTGGAAACATCCAGTGTTGCGCCTACCGTCGGACCGTTCAGATCTCCCATATAACCTTGCCGAAATAAATGGTTGAGATAAAATGGAGCTACTTCGTGTTTTCTTTCTACGAGGGGTGAGCGGTCACCATGATGCTGAAGATGTTGACGTGACCGGTGGTGACGTCACCGTTTTTAAAAAGACCCCTGGACTCGCCGCCCCGTCATATATATGTAGAATATATAGAATATATATATAGAAAAATTTTGGTAAACTTAAAAAACGATAAAATGGAATGACATTTCAAAAGAGCTAAAATAACTATATTGAGTGATTTATTCTTTTACGCACGCATGTGGGTTTCTATTATGGTATCATTATTTCACGATTTTATATTTAGTACCTAGTGTCAGAATACTGTATATACTGAAATAAAAATTAGATTATTTTACTAGTAAGTTAAGTTATGCTTTAATTTATTCATATTCATCATTCATCCATACATACTGACCCTATTAGGCTTATTTCTTTGTATCTGTCATTTTGTGTTTCATTTGATTAGTTTAAATGTGTCTTCTGATTTATTTGGGTGACAATTGCGAGCGCTTTGGGGCTACCTGTTAGTTTGCAATTGATTGGTGTATTAAATAAATAAATAGTTATTTGAATACCTAAAACGTACCCAGTAAGTCTGTAACATATCTTTGATATCGAGTTGTTAAATAAATCTTTTTCCATGTCAGAATGAGTGGTAGCAATATAAACTCCGACTTCCTTCCCGTTGAGGTGCTTAGGGCTTAAGCCAGCATCATAAATAGCTTGATATGATTGCTCCAAGACTTTTCTTGCCATAGGATCCATACAGTTCCCTAAGCGATTGTGCACCATGAAGAATTGGGAATCGAATAGTTCGATACCTGGAACTTTCCCTGAGTATTGAGATACATCAGGATGATTCCATTTCCAACGACAATTTTCTGACGTGACTGGATTCACCTGCATCGTGAATTATTGTTATTAAATATTTTACAAGCTTAGATCAATTTATGATTGCTGGTGTTTTGATAGCATGCACTGAGAAAAATCTGAGCTAATCAAGTTGAAAATTTGCTTGATTGGAAAAAAATTTAATAAAACAATCAAAAAAGTATCAGAAATTATAAGCGACCATTATTTGAGACAATAAAGTTAAAATGATCGAATATCTAACAAGTTGACATATTTAATATTAATATTCTACTTATTTGTTTCGTGATCGCGCACTTGATAGTTTTGATCAAGTTGTATTATCGATGCTATAATTTTCAATTTATTAATTTAATAATCAAAATAACCTGACTTGATACAGTTGACACATACTTAGTTGGTTTTAATAAGACTGCTTGTTAGATCGCTTAATCAACGTAACATTATAGCTGAAATCATGTTACTTTATGCGCTCGTATATAAACAAGTTCTTTGATAGTCTTTAACAATTTTTTTATTAATTTTAACAAGTATTTTTCTCAGTGTGGTAATGACAAGCATAAATAGATAAAAATAACAAATCATCATCATTATCATCAGCCGGAAGACGTCCACTGTTGAACATAGGCCTCCCCCATAGAACGACCCTTGGATCGGCTACTCCTCTTGCATCCAACGGTTCCCCGCGATTTTGACAAGATCACGGGTTAGTACGCGTGTAATCAGGATAAAATGTAGTCTATAATATATAGCAGTCAGGGATAATGTAGCTTCCTATTAGTGAACAAACGACTTACAAACTTTATGTACTGCTTTATAATATTAGTATATTCGTAGAAGTATAGATTATTGGATGTCCAACAAAGGATACACATATAGCGAAGTTTACGTTTGAGAGTTATGTGCAATTTATTATAGTGTGTAAGTACCCTAAGTGATAGATATAAGCAGTTAGTTAATAAACCAAAGTCAAAGGGGGGAAAAATCAACTATTTAAAATAAAATTTTAAATTTAAATATATTAAATTATAGTAATTAAATAATTAAAAAAATAATTAAAATTAATTAATGAACTCTGCCCGACATTAAAGATCGTTTGAACTATTTTTAGACAATTTTGTTGTCTGATAGTTCAAACGATCTTTAATTATATTCTTATTTTTTTTATTGTTATTAGGAGTTAAAGTTCTGTTTTAGTTTTTAATTTTTTATTCTGTATATAATTATTTCAATTATAATAAATTTAAAATTTCACTATATTATGCTCCTTAAATTTTATGAGACAAAAAGCGTGCAAAAAACATTCGTTGTTGAATGATCATGATTGTTTATAAAATATACTCTTGATCATTAGTTAGAAGATGTTCAACCCTGGGGCCCAAGCACGCTAAACAACTGACATTGCGATGGCAGTGGTGCCATTATCTATAACAACTGCAAATTGTGCCAAAAGTTGGTAATGTCATATCTGTCAACTATGTTGTTATTGCCGAAGGAAAATTGATATCATAATGCCAATGAAACTGCCAAACTAGCGTAATGGTGATGGCCGGTTGCCATTGTGGTTACTGCGTTACCAAAAGTACCAGTTGTCGTCACAATGATCGCAAACCATTAACTATTTGACCATTGCGGTTTAGTATGCTTGGGCCCCAGATCTGATGTTTTCAATTTTTTTTCCTATACATAATTTGATTCGTTTCGACCATTATCTCTGCAGGATTAGTTAGGCGAAATTTACTTGCCTTGTTATAAAGCAATTTAGAAAGGTCTTTCACGTTTTCTGACATAGGAAAGAGGCCGGCCATGCCTGATATGACGATGCTATCACCATTCAGCCCCGGTTCTATTATCTTGGACTGCAAGGGTTCATTCTGTGGTGTTGGAGCCATATTCTGGAAACATTAATAACTACGTTGACAACATCTCTTTCAGATCTAAATCAACAATTTTGTTAAACTGTTCTTTTGTTTAACATTTAATTTTTATCGTAAATTATTTAAAATTACTAGCTGCTGCCCGCGGTTTTCACCCGCGTCCCACAGGAACCGTACATTATTGCGGGATAAAATATAGCATATTATTTTACTTTCCGGTCCATAAACTATATCTATGCCAAAAATCACGTCGATCCTTTGCTCCGTTAATACTGCGTGAAAGAAGGACAAACCAACAAAAGTACAAACACACTTTCACATTTATAACATTACTAGCTGCTGCCCCGCGGTTTCACCCGCGTGGAGATTTTGGATTACATGGTTTTTATTTTTTTGCGCGAAACCCTAATTATTTTTCTAAAATTAAAGTAGCCTATCTTACTCCTTATAACATCAGCTATCTGCCTGTGAAAGTCCCGTCAAAATCGGTTTAGCCGTTTTGAAGATGACCCGGAACAAACAGACAGACAAAAATTTTAAAAATGGTTGTTTTGTTATAGGTACGTGTATACTTTCATATGCATTTAGTAAAAAGCTATTATTTGGATATTACAAACAGATACATACATTCAATTTTATTTATTTGTATGTATGTATATTGTATAGGTTGCTACCATCCCACTCCGTCTCCTCCTCTTACACACCACAGGCGTAGTTTAAGCTAAATGGTACGTCTTTTTTGCACTATGATTATTACACTAAATATTAATAAATATTGTTACAAATATCAGAACAACCTTACCGTCTTTCACTTCACTTTTAAGCAATATGGATGTAGTCGTCTTCAGTTAAATAACTAAAAGTAACAGCTCGTTCTACTTTGTTGTACCTATATAAGGTACGATATTTAAATAATGGAAATAATTTTTATTCTCAACCTTTCAATGTAAATGTGAGCATAAATTATTTTATTTATAAATATGCAAATATAATTTGAAAAAGTTAATAATGAGGTCTTAACTGAACACATTTTTAACGGACGAAAAGGACGGACGGAGGAGTTTCTGAAGTCGACCCGTATATTTTTTTTGTCTATATGACCACACGTAATTTTTAAAGAGTAGTCCGATTTTAGTGATTTTTTTTTTCATTGGATAGGGTACACTTCGAAGTTGGTATTATTTAAATAAGATATATATTTATTTTTTTATTTTTTATGATAATTAAATACAACCAACAACACACGTTAAATTAGGAATAATAAAAAAATATTATAATACGTACATCTACAGCGGATCAGCGGCGCGAGTACGGATCTTTTCGATAAATAAAATTCGATAAAATTGACAGTTAAATTCGATAAAACCCACTTTATCGATTTTAAATGTCAATTTTATCGAATAAAATCCACTTTATCGATTTTAAATGTCAATTTTATCGAATTTTATTTATCGAAAAGATCCGTACTCGCGCCGCAGACCGAAAATATAACCGAACAAGGACGAACAACCAATTTTTCCCGAATCAGTATTATAGTAAATGCGAAGGTATGCTTCTTTCACGCAGCAACGTAGCAACGGATTTTTGGCATAGATATAGTTTTTGGACCAAAGAAAACATATAGATTTATTATATGAGATTTATTCTACGACTAGCTGCTGCCCGCGGTTTCACTCGAGATATTGGATTTTTTCGTTTTTATTTTTTGCGCGGAACCCTAATTCTTTTTCTAAAATAAAAGTAGCCTAAGTTACTCCTTTTAACATCAGCTATCTGCCAGTGAAAGTCCCGTTAAAATCGGTCCAGCCGTTTCGGAGATTACCCGACAGACAGACAGACACACAAAATTTTTAAAAATGGTTGTTTTGTTATAGATACCGTATATACTTTCATTTGCATTTGGTAAAAAGCTGTTATTTTAATATAACAAACAGACACTTCCATTTTATTTATTTGTATAGATTTTAAATTTAATATTTTTGTTAGCCAAATTCTTAAGTTTATTTATGGTTATGCGTGTCATAATAGAATTATCTTCTAAAGATAACTAATAAAACATTTTAAAACTATGGATTTTACTTACATATTTTATTCGATAGAGCATCTATCCTACATAACAGTGCAGGCATCTATCCTTCTTAGCATTTGCATGGTGGGACGTCTATCGCCCGGTAGGCATCTATCCTCCACTACATTGTTTTTCAATAAGTTAATTGTTATTATAATTTATATTATAATTATATCCCATGAGAAATTAGGAGCCTATTTCAAAAAGTGCGGCATCTATCCCAGTTTTACTATTATATATTTTTATATTGCAAAGAGTGTAGGTAGAAACAATTATGGTAATAACTAATGAGTTCCAAACAATCTGCGTCATTTGGAGGTGTGCAATATTCATGTCTACGATTAATTACATTCACATGAAAACTATTAGGTACATTACAATCCATACAAGTAAATTAAATTGAAGTGTCTGTTTGTAATATCAAATTAACAGCTTTTTACAAAATGCACATGAAAGTAATTATACGGTATCTATAACAAAATAACCATTTTTAAAATTGTTATCTGACTGTCTGTTTGTTCCGGGTTATCTCCGAAACGGCTGGACCGATTCTAACGGGACTTTCACTCGCAGATAGCTAATGTTACAAGGAGTAACTTAGGCTATGTGGGCGAGGCCGCGTAGCACAGCTAGTAATTTAATAAAATTAGTAACATTTAAAACGACAAAGACAAAGAGTAAATTTTAAGACAACTCCGTAGCTAAGTTGGTAGTAACCTGCCTGCAAAGCGATGGGTCCCGGGTTCGATTCCCGGCCGGGGCAGATTTTGTGTAAACATAAAGTTTGTTCTCGGGTCTTGGATGTTTGTGATGTGTATCTGTGTGTGTCCATGCCACCTGCGACACAGGGAATCCTAGTGCGGGGGTATGAGTGTATAAAAAAATAATAATAATAATAAAATAATAGTGTGTCCAAAATTATAGGTAACGAGTGCAATGCAGTGTCGTGCAGGCCTTTGTATTTCAAAGTTCTTAGTGGCACTGCAATTGCTATGGGCCGGCGTTATGCGTACCATCAAACGTCCAGCTCATTGTGTTATACAACAGTTTGTTAGTGGGAGGAGTAACTCTTCTGCGAGTGTCCGTCTGGGTTGTTACCACCGCTTTGTGAGTGAAGTCTGCCACCAAGCAGTACTGTGCACGCATTACTGTGTTCCGGTTTGATGAGCAGAGTATCCAGTGAAATTACTGGGCTTATGAGACGTAATACCTAATGTCTCAGGGTAACGAGCGCACTGCAGTGCCGCGCAGGCCTTTGTGTTTCAAAGTTCTGGGTGGCACTGCAAATGTTATGGGCCGGCGTTATGCTTACCATCAGGCAAACGACCAGCTCGTCTCGTTACCAAATGGCATAAAAAAAAGTATAAAAAATTCTTTTGAAGTATTTGCTTGCTACTATACTTTTGTTATTAAGGTGCCATTGCGGCAGGAAATCACGCACAAGGTCGACTAGAGTGTCACAGAACTATGCTTGACACTATCAATCAGGAGGAAATCTGCTCGTCTATTGCTCAAAATTCTGACTAAGTTCCTGATTGAAACGTAATTATTTAGAAAACAGTTATACTTACTATTCTTATTCGACGGTGTTTTAATTGAATAAGTATATATGTGGCTATAATGACCGATGCTCTAAGTAAAGGCTGTTCTATTTTGTCGATTGACATTGTTTAGAGCACGGCTAATATAATGATTTCATAGAGCTGGTCTGATGATGGCTGATGAACCTGAAGGCGGCCATAGGAACTCTGTAACGAAATAACGTAAGCCCATCGTATTTGGACTGGTCTGATTTGTCGTTACTAGTACTCTGATCCTAGATGATGTCTGTGGTTCTGATAATGGAGCACGCATTGATCATAAGATTAAAAAAAATTATAGTAAATTAACTTATTTATTGTAATGCTAGCTATGCAGTTCATGTATGAAGACTTGTGTGAGAGAGTACAGTAGAGTATACTATACTCTCTATCTACTTAATAGTTTGGAAATCTGTAGATTTTTTTTTATGTTATTTGGTAACGAGACGAGCTGGTCGTTTGCCTGGTGGTAAGCATAACGCCGGCCCATAACAATTGCAGTGCCACCCAGAACTTTGCAACACAAAGGCCTGCGCGGCACTGCAATGCGCTCGTTACTCTGAGACATTGGGTATTAAGTCTCATAAGCCCAGTAATTTCACTGGATACTCTGCTCATCAAACCGGAACACAGTAATGCTTGCACACTACTGCTTGGCGGCAGACTACACGAGCAAAGCGGTGGTAACAACCCAGACGGACACTCGCAGAAGAGTTAGTCCTCCCACTAACAAAATCTGTAGATAATATATCTGTTTGTCGGTATGTAATCTTTTAAACTTTAAAAGATTACCGACACAACCTGATTATTATTATTAGCTGCCACACGAATGAGTACATAACAAGATAATAAGGGACGCACGTGCCTTAAAGATATGATCTCTGTCCACTACGTGATTGAGACGTGATCACGTGACGCACAAATCGACAAACCATTTGGCCGTGATACAAACACTGATTTGTGAATATTTCCTTTTTTTTCTTCGGCAGGGTTGTGGTAATTTCATCCTCAATATTATCTGATCAACCTATGTACTTACTACAAATTGCTGGTACTTATTTGGCTCAACGGATCAGCATTGCGGTTCAACGAGGCAATGCCGCCAGCATGCTGGGTACGCTTCCAACTGGTAGTGGGCTAGAACATTTGGATTATCTATAGGCCTACTTTGGCTTGAAGATTATCCAACTGTATTTGTAGCTAGCTAGGTTAGATGTAGTGTTTATTTATGTATTAGCTAGTTTATAAAAATATACATTTGTAACATACTTACTACAAATTGGATAAAATAGGAACTCCCTCTATTTATTTACTTCTAACAATACTTTACGTATTTCTAAGAATATTTTAATAATAATTACAACCTATGACTCTATGCAGTCGTTATTTGCATAGGTTTTTAAAATAAATTAAATAGCAGGTGAAAGTACAAATAAAGCATTCATAGCGTGTGTTGAACAGGCACAATACTTCTTTTACCAAAACGTAAGTAATTGTGTAAATTAAATAAGGCAAAACTTAAAATAAAATTAAAACGATAGAAATGTAATAGGTAGTACCTATTATATTTCCCAATTTTAATGGAAATAACTTATGTATCCTATCTAATGAAAATATAGTGATCAAATCGGACTAAGTACTCTGTAAAAAGTTATGCGTGATCAATAACTGATCATACATAGAATTTATTTATTTTTTTATTTAAAAAAAATTTACTGGACAAACTCGAGAATCTCTTCCGTTTTAACGTGAGTTGATGTTTTTTTGATGAGTTTCTTTATTCCACTATAACTTTTAAATGCCTGAACACATTTGGATGTATGGGGTATCGTTAGAATCCTTACATCATCCCGAGTTACACTGGCGAGGTTAGTCGGAGTAACTTTTAACCGACTTCCAAAAAAGGAGCAGGTTATCAATACGTCGGGTATTTTTTTTTTTATGTTTTATACCTCATATCTCGGTCATTTATAAACCGATTTGGAAAATTCTTTTTTTATTTGAAAGGATATACTTTCAGATTGGTTCCATAGAAATTTCATCAAAATCGGTTCAGTAGTTTGTCACTGAAGTCGGTTCGTAGCTTTTTTAAAGCAATTTTTTGTAACATCGACTTCTTTCGTCGATTAATAAAGCAGAAAATCACCGTCCTTCTACACCTTCAGAGTGCATCGTCAAATCTCGGTAATATTTTACCACCACGAATGAATCACCACGAAATTGTGGAATTCATGAATAACTTTTTTTTTCATTTATTTATATAACTAGCTATGCCCCGCGGCTTATAGTATAACCTTACAAAGGAGTACCTTATAACATCAGCTATCTGCCAGTGAAAGTCCAGTCACAATCGGTCCAGTCGTTTCGGAGACTAGCCGGAACAAGCAGACAGACAAACAGACAATTTTTTATGGTCCTTATTTATTTTTATATGCGTTTAGTAAAAAGCTGTTATTTTAATATTATAAACAGACACTTCAATTTTATTTATTTGTATAGATTATGATGATGTAGTTATTAATATGATACTAGCTTTTACCCAAAATTTTTGCTGCAAATTATTTTATCTATAGGTAGTACGTACAGCGATGGAGAGTTTAGATATAAAACGTGAACTTATTTTCAGGTGCAAACATGACTCCAACTCCTCAAGAGCACGGCGCCACTCTGCCGATGAGAGACGTGGCAGCCGCAACCGACGGCGAGCGTGTGGTCATCTCCGGCATGGCTGGTCTCTACCCGCAAGCCCGACACATCAAGGACCTTGAAAACGTTCTTTACAATAAGGTATAAAATTATAAATGTATTTTTATACGAACACGAAAAAACAAAAAAACCAACTATACTAAACAAGTCACTTTTATGTCGAGCTATATTGTAAAATCTCGTAAATTTCACTCCATAACTCGTATAGTTTTCTTCAGAGGATAATTGAAACCATTAAATAATCATTTCTAAATTAATGTAAGTTATATCCTAGTTTAATAAGTTATAGAAACGGTTTTTCAAGCATTACGCTAATATTACCACAGAATAAGTAATAGTAGGTATATCTATTACCTGATAGACACCTCATTAAAACAAGACTGGCTGAGTATCTAGATCAGTATTAGTGTATTAGACGGCTCCGTAGCTAAGTTGGTAGTAACCCTGCCTGCAAGGCGAGGGGTCCCGGGTTCGATTCCCGGCCGGGGCAGATTTTGTGTAAGCATAAAGTTTGTTCTCGGGTCTTGGATGTTTGTGATGTGTACCTATCTGTGTATGTCCATGCCACCTGCGACACAGGGAATCCTAGTGCGGGGGTATGAGTGTGTAAGCGTTTATGTTTATGTTATGTTTATGTATAAATCAAAGAATAGAATATGAATAAAAAAAATTTGCTTGCCAAATATAACGTTCACTATTTTGGATACCCACAGGCAAGATTAATTAAATATTTGCATTTCGACAACGGTGTTAATATACAATATCTACCCACTACAATATCTTTTTATTTTTATTTTTTTTTATTTTGTTAGGTAACGAGACGAGCTCGTCGTTTGCCTGATGGTAAGCATAACGCCGGCCCATAACGATTGCAGTGCCACCCAGAACTTTGAAACACAAAGGCCTGCGCGGCAATGCAGTGCGCTCGTTACCTTGAGACATTAGGTATTAAGTCTCATAAGCCCAGTAATTTCACTGGATACTCTGCTCATCAAACCGGAACACAGTCATGCTTGCACACTACTGCTTGGCGGCAGACTTCACGAGCAAAGCGGTGGTAACAACCCAGACGGACACTCGCAGAAGAGTTAGTCCTCCCACTAACTAATCTATCTATATTACATATAAGGATAATTATTCACACTGCATTTATTTTGTTCTTAAAGAAAATATCGTTATTCGTTACTTTAAGTAATGAATAGGTAATTAATCAGCTAATTTTTCACATGCAAAACACTGACGTAGGTACCTAAAGGATAATAATAATAGGGTTCTATTGTTGTAAATAAATAAATTACAAGTACAAAGTAAAGTATATATGAATATATGCATATACATAGTATATGCAATAAATGTTGTGCATATAATAAAAAACTGTCAGTACATATATTATGAAAAAGTAACAGTTTACATTTAACAAAGTAACGGTTTGCCAGTTAAATTACTGGGCTTATGAGACTTACCTAATGTAAACAAGGGCACTGCAGTGCCGCGCAGGCCTTGTGTTTCAAAGTTCTGGGTGGCACTGCAATTGCTTAAGCCGGCGTTATGCTTACCATCAGGCCAACGACTAGCTCGTCTCGTTAAAAAATTAAAATAAACATAATGCCCTTGTTTAATCATGTAAACAAATTTGGTGATTGCCAACCAATGCCATAAATACTAATCGACTCAGTCGAGCTGGTCGTTTTCCTGATGGTAAGCTAACGTTTACCCATAAAAATTGCAGTGCCACTCAGAACCTTGAAACACAAAGGCCTGCGCTGCACTGCAGTGTGCTCGTTACCCTGTGACATTAGATATTAAGTCTCACCCAGTAATTTCACTGGCTATCGCTTTGCAGCGATCGCCTACTCCATTTGTGATACTTATCAGTCAAATCAAATGGCAAGAGATTTATCTTTAATTAACTATACTTAACCGTTGGCATCGAAATTATCGAGATAAATAATATGCATCATATTGTCGTAAAAAAACACTTTTAGACGCCTGTTTAGCTAGACTGTCCCTAAAGATAAACATCAAAAATGATTAGAAATGTCACAACAGAATTGTGTTAGACAACGGTTAGACACTACTTACTTAAACCAGGATTTGTGGTTGCTCATATTTAAACACGCAACTAAGGCATGTTTAGGAGTTAAACAGTGTTTAACACAGGTTTAAGATGGGTTTAATTTTTTTGTGGTAAGACCGCCAGTGTTAATAAGTAGGTAGGTTGTTTTATATATCTATTTAATCCTATTTACATATAATGGCCGTGCCTGTCTAGGCACGTAGTGTTGCTCGTTATGTAGAAATAAACTAAAGCCAAACAGTTCAAGCTAACAACGATTGATTTAATTAGTTATAAATTAATTCGTTGAACTTGTCCTAGTTGAACCCAGTGTCGGCGGATGATCTGCGCTGGAAGTATAACCACCCCGAGGTGGCTCAGTTCACGGGCAACGTGCCCGACTTGGACCGCTTCGACGCACAATTCTTCAAGGTGCACTTACGTCTTGGAAACAGTATGGACGCCATGTCACGCAAGATCTTAGAACAAGCTTATGAGGCTATTTATGACGCAGGTACATATGTTACGTAGTTACCTATATCTGTTAAGTAGTAGGGATGCTGCATAAAAAACATAATATTTATTACTGTGTATAGGACTGAAAAATCGTGTATTTTATTATGTTATTTGATAGCGAGACGAACTGGTCGTTTGCCTGATGGTAAGCATAACGCCGGCCCATACCAATTGCAGTGCCACTAAAAACTTTGAGACACAAAGTCCTGCGTGGCACTGCAGTGCGCCCGCTACCCTGAGACATTAGGTATTAAGTCTCATAAGCCCAGTAATTTCACTGGCTACTCTGCTCATCAAACCGGAACACATTAATGCTCGCACATTACTGCTTGGCGGCTGACTTCACGAGCAAAGTGGTGGTACCAACCCAGACGGACACTCCTGACGAGGTAGTCCTACCACCTAACCTATTAATCTATTAAATGGAATGCAAAAAAATAATTTTGTACTGGGGTTAGTTTTTTGGCAAAATGGTAGATGTTCAATTCAATTCTTATTTGACACGCATTTGTGTAATAAATGATTATGTGTGTTCATCCGTGCATGCATGCAAATTGTTGTAAAAGTGTATGTAAGTATGAAACCTTATGACAGTTTTGAAATTAATCCCTTACTTTTTCCTTTGTTCACTTGTCACTAATTCAAAAATAAAAATATATACCTAAGTAAACGCAACCCTTCTATCACTTAGAACTAAATTTTTACGATTTATTGTCATCAGGTATGAGTCCAGAACATCTATCAGGAAAGAAAGTCGGTGTTTTCATCGGAACATGCATGTCTGAAACGGAGAAAGCATGTTTTTATGTCGCCACCAGCAGGACCGGCTTTGGTATTGCTGGGTAAGTAGAGACACTGATTTTGAACACGTAAATATAGTCTTTATCTACTGGAAAAAAACAAGAATCCCCCAAGAGGAAACCAGCAAACCCCCATCGGCAATGGTTTCTCATCGTTAGCCCGTTATATCTCCTTTAGCGGTTCCCATTGCTAAGAGCCTTCTGTCAGAGGAAACGTGGCCTTAATCCACCATGCGGGCCCAGTGTGGCTTGGTGTATGCATGTCACATGTGTCGAATTTCTTCATCCCCCGCGTGTTATATTTAAAATATAAATTGCCAGTGAAATTCCTGGATTTATCCTAATGCCTAAGGTCTCAAGGTAATGAGCGCACTGCATTGCCGCGCAGGCCTTTGTATTACGTGTACGTCGCCCGCACAACGTGGTGGATGAATAGGAGCATAAACACGGAAGTATTGGTGAATGGTGTAGAGTCGCCCTTTCTCCCTTCTCACATGGAGCTCTGGGAGACATTCAGAGGAGCAACCCCGCATTGCACATAGGCCGTGATGCCGATGTGCAGGCGGGATGAGGACGGGGAGGAGTTTTACTCCTCCTTGGACTTGTGAGGCCCGGGAGGAAACCACGGGGGTGTTTCCTTTCAGTGTCGGGCCTCGAGATGACGCGTGCGCAAATGACAGTGATGGTGTACATGGAGTACAAAGTCGCCGGGGTTTGAGTCCATCGGACAAGCGCCGTCGGGACCGCGGAAGATTCCGAACCGTTCCCGCAATTCCGACAATTGGCGTATGGCAGGAAAACGTGGGGTTTTAGCCAGTAAGAATCTGGCATAACCTCTCTGTGGAGCCCCCACCGCAGAGAGGTATCCAAGAGGATTTCCCCACGAAAAAAAAAAAAAAAAAAAAAGGCCTTTGTATTACAAAGTTCTGAGCGGCACTGCAATTGTTATGGGCTGGCGTTATGCTTACCATCAGGTCTCAGGACGGAGGGGGGACGGCGCCGTCCGGTTTTTGGAGGCGATCCGTCCCGTACTCGAACGGTGGGCCCTGCGAGGGCACGGGAGCCTCACCTTCCGCCTCACGCAGGTCCTCTCGGGACATGGTTGTTTCGGGAGGTACCTGCACCACGTGGCGAGAAGGGAGGCAACCCCGGCATGCCACCAGTGCGGTTGCGCGGAGGATACTTCGCGCCACGCACTGGAGGCATGTCCGGGGGGCGATGGACCGCGACGAGCTCTAGTCGCGGTCGTGGGCCCGGACCTCTCGTTGCCGGCCGTCTTGCGAAAGATGGTCGAAAGCGAGCAGGCCTGGGACGCCATGGTCTCCTTTTGTGAGACTATTGTCGAGCAAAGGGAGACCGATGAGCGGGAGAGGGAGATTGACCCCCTCTCTCTTCCGCTCAGGACAGCACGGAGGCGGGGACGAGGTACCCATCGTTCCCCGCCTCCTCCGGGAGGGCCTGGGGCGTCGGATGCGGGGACATCCGGCGTCCCTCACCTTTTATAGGTAGGGCCCTCCCGAGGCGGGGGCGGCGCGTCTAGCGTGGGCGCGTCGCCCGAGCCGAGCGGGGGAGCAGGGCTCCCCGCGAGGCGGGTCCGCCCCAGGGGGCGGACGACGGCTGACGGGGTTCCGCGTGTAGTGCGAAAGTGGCACCGCAACCCCGTCCAGAAGCTGAGCCGTAAACGCTCCGGTGGTTTTTTGGTGGGTAGTCCGCTGCGCAGTGGGCGAGCGGGAAGCCCACACTCCCTCCGTGACCTTCCCCAGGCACGGGGGGGCTGGCTCATAAATGAGTTTTTCCACCGGGTACCAAAAAAAAAAAAAAAAAATCAGGTCTCAGGAGACCAGCTCGTCTCGTTATCAAACAGCATAAAAAATGTATACATAAAAATGGTAGTCTATGTGTTTTTCTGAGAGCTCACCAGCTAATAATAACCACGGCAATAAAGGAGTAGAAACTTTTTTCCGAAAACATATTGATTAAGGAATTAACTTAGAGCGTTTCATTTTATTTTATTAGTGTAACGGCCGTCTACCTTCGTTACTTTCTTTTCAGGACGTTCTCGTATTATATCGATAGTATTGCAATTGAAATACAATTATTACATTGAAGACATGTTATTTTTTCTAAACAGATGCAGTAAGGCCATGTTTGCCAACCGCATCTCCTATTGGTTGAACGCTAAAGGGCCTTCCATGTCCATCGACGAGTCGTGCTGCAGCTCCACCGCCGCCCTCGAGCAGGCCTTCCAGGCCATAACTCGAGGGGAGTGCGAGGCGGCCATTGTTGGGGGAGCCAACCTGTGTCTGCATCCACAATCTTCAGTACACTATGGAAGGTAACTTATTTTGACATTCTGTTGTTTATCCTTTTTGTAAAAATAACTATTAGATTATCTTGTTACGGCTTATGAGACTTAATACCTAATGTCTCAGGGTAACGAGCGCACTGCAGTGCCGCGCAGGCCTTTGTGTTTCAAAGTTCTGGGTGGCAATGCAATTCTTATGGGCCGGCGTTATGCTTACCATCAGGCAAACGACCAGCTCGTCTCGTTACCAAATAACATAAAAAAAACTTTATCCTTGCAGACTAATTTTTAATAAAGCAATATAATAAAGTGTTGATATTTTTGGTTACAGGATCATGAACATCAGTATGGACGGTAAAACCAAATCATTTGCTGAGGATGCATCAGGTTGTGCTAAATCTGAAGCGATCAATGTTTTGTTTCTTCAGAAAGCCAAATATGCTAAACGGTAAGTAATCGAATTGTTCATTGGGATACTGGTTTATTAAATTGAAAATTCATGGGAATAGTTTCGTTATGTAAATATATCATTTACTAGCTGTGTCCGCGGCTTCGCTCACGTAGCCCAAGTTACTCCTTATAACAGTTATAACTTCAGCTATCTGCCAGTGAAATTCCTGTCAAAGCCGTTCGGTCCAGCCGTTTTGGAGATTAAGTACCTGGAACATACAGACAAGACAGACAGACAAAAAATTTAAAAACGGTGCTTTTGTTAGATATAATAAAACCGTGCCGTAGGTATATACTTTAATATGCACTTAGTAAAAAGCTGTTATTTTGATATTACAAACAAACACCGCAATTTTATTTTTGTATAGAAGATGATCAACTTTTAAACTTTACAGAATTTATGCCGATGTAGTGCATGTCAAAAGTGAATTTTTGTCTATTATTAATGAGGAAAGTGGTCCAAAATACGGGTTTTATCGTGATCCAATTGACACTGCTAACTTTTTGAAGAAGTTCTATGAGGAAGCAGATGTGTCTCCGAGTTTAGTGGAGTATGTCGAAGCATTCGGTTCGGGTAAGCACTATACCAAAGTTTTAGGTAAATCAAAAATTATAATACACTAGCTGCTGCGCCGCGGTTTCACCCGCGTGGAGATTTTGGATTTCATGGTTTTTATTTTTTGCGCGGAACCCTAATAGAATTTGCAATAAAATAATACTGCGGCTATAAATTGAGATGTCAGCTATCCTATCTTTTAAGTTAGATCAAACTGCACACGGTGTGAAAATTTGATTAAAATCGGTTAAGTAGTTTAGTAGTCCATCGCGGACAAACAATGTGACGCGTAATTTATATATATTATTAAGATAAGATAAATAAACAATAATATTCCACAATAAATATTTTATAGCTGTACCAGAAGCTGATAAATCTGAGTTGGAAGCTATCGATAATATTTTCTGCAACGACAGAGAAGAACCACTGCTCGTTGGTAGTGTCATGTCCAATATTGGGTACGGAGAAGCTGCTTCAGGAATATCTGCGGTTACAAAGGTATTTGCATTGTGATCGACAAAGTTACTTTTGATTCGTAAAGAAATATTCACAATGTTGTCACCTATGCAGGTATTATTAGGATATCATAAAGGGGAATTAGCAGGAAACCTGAACTGTGAGAATCCAAGGCGTGATGTAGCAGGTCTACAAGAAGGACGCTTAAGTATAATGACCGACCACCAGCGCTTCCGCCGTACCTACACTGCTGTTAATAGTATGTCTGTCACTGGAGTAAATGCACATGTTTTGCTAAATGGTCATTATAAACCCAAGGTACGTAATTCTGTTTGTGTTGTTTACTTGTTTATCTTTTCATGTTATTATATTCTACTAGCATATTATATATATTTCAGGATTTGAATCGTTATAAAACTAATATTTCTCGCCTTGTGACTATATCTGGTAGGCAGGAATCTTCAGTGAAAAAAGTTCTCGATCATTTAAAAACTCACCCGATCGATCCCGAGGAGTTAGCATTGCTGCATAATATACATGAAACTAATATTGCTGGGCATTTAGGAAAAGGTTTCGTAGTTCTTGGTAAGTAAAAATTGTTATAAAACAATACTTTCTGGTAATGTACCTAATGTATGCATTATGAACATGTTTTAATATAATCAATGTTTTTATTCAGATACTGACGCTGATCATAAGACAATAAGCTTATCAGAGAGAGCTGATTACTTCGACGACGTGCACCGTCCGCTGTGGTTCGTGTACAGCGGGATGGGCTCGCAGTGGGCCGGCATGGGCGCGCAACTCATGCGCATACCCATCTTTGCAGCCGCCATTGAACGGTTTGACAATCTTATCTAAATATGTTTCCTTTTCAGGCCAGAGCCTTTAACGATCTTCAATATTACTTAGATATGTATATAAAATAATAATTCGTTTAGTTTATGTTGTGAATAAATACCTATATGTCTAATATAACTGTATATAACTTTTTTCAGGTGTCGAAAAGTTTTAGAACCAAAAGGAATTGACATTGTTCACATAATTACTACTCCGGACAAAACAATTTTCAACAACATTCTTCACTCGTTTGTGGGTATCGCTGCAGTGCAAATTGGCTTGACTGACATCCTGTTAGAATTGGGACTAATTCCTGATAAAATAATTGGCAAGTTGTTTTTATTAAATACACATTAGGTTTTCTCCACCAGTAGTTAGTTAACACAACAACACTAACATCACAATCTACCTCTATTGATCTCAATCTATTTCCTTAATACAGGCCACAGTGTCGGCGAGCTCGGCTGCGCATACGCCGACGGCTGTCTAACAGTTGAGGAGATGATACTGTCCGCCTACAGCCGCGGTCTGGTGTCGTTAGAAACTAAATTCATTCGGGGCTCAATGGCCGCTGTTGGCATTGGTTTTCAAGAAGTGAGAAATTGAATATTTTACTTTTTTATGTTAATAACAACTGCAGTGCCACTCACAACTTTGAAACACAAAGGCCTGCGCGGCACTGCATTCCGCTCGTTACCCTGATGCATTAGGTATTAAGTCTCGCATAAGCCCAGTAATTTCACTGGCTACTTTGCTCATCAAACCGGAACACAGTAATGCTTGCACATTACTGCTTGGCGGCAGACTTCACGAGCAAAGCGGAGCAAACATTTTCTATAATATGCATAGTATAAACGAATCTCTTCAATATAATTATCTCGTTTCCAGATGTCAAAGATGTGTCCACCTGAAATTGTAATCGCTTGTCATAACAGCGCTGAGTCTTGCACTATCTCGGGGCCTGCGGATGCGATGCGTGATTTCGTTGCAGACCTGACCGCTAAAAACATTTTCGCAAAAGAGGTTCCGTGTTCTAACATAGCGTATCACTCGCGGTATATTGCAGATGCTGGTTAGTATTTTGATTTTTATAGCTTTTATAAAAATAACTTAACTTTACGATAGGAATTAATACATTATATTGCCGCAGGTCCAGGATTATTAAAGTATCTAAAAGATGTTATCAAAATACCCAGAGTCCGAAGTGAGCGATGGGTCTCTACATCAGTCCCACAAGATAGATGGGACGAACCAGCAGCCAAGTACTCGTCAGCAGAATATCACACTCATAATTTATTGGTAAATAATCATTTGGATTTCATTTGGTTTTTTGATTTACTCCTGATAGACAAATCAAATATATATTAATTAATCTCATGAACCACAATAAATTAAATTCCTACGTAAAAAGTATTCCAAGGACAAAGAAAACGTGAGGAGAAATCCTTTGCGAAAAATCAAATGCACTGTAGATTTTTTTTTTGTAGAATCCAGTCTTATTTGAGGAATCAAGTAAGCTGATCCCAAACAACGCCGTCCTGGTTGAGGTGGCGCCACACGGACTGCTTCAAGCCATCCTCAAGCGATCACTGCCAGCGTCTTGTGTCAACATCCCGCTCACCAGGCGAGGACATTCCAATAACGTCCTTATGGTGCTGGAGGCTGTTGGCCAGTGAGTCTGGCCTTATATTTTTGTTTGTGTGATTATTTAGTTCACATTTATCAATTTATCCTATTCTTTCAGGTTGTATATGAAAGGATACAGTCCTAAAGTGTCAAATCTTTATCCAAAAATAGAATTCCCAGTGTCTACTGGTACACCTTACCTGTCTCATTTCGTAGACTGGGCTCATCAAGACAAGTGGTAAGTTTGTAAACAAAACATTACAACGAGTTAGGTTTCGAAGCCAAAAGGCGTGACTCTATACCTAACTTAAAATCAATAGGGTAAAACCGGGATAGATGCCGCACTTTTTGAAATACGCTCCTAATTTCAAAAATATTAATTGATCATGAATAATCTCTATGAATATAGCTAGTTTAATCTTTTATATTACTTTATCACTTGTTTTTGTTGACCTAATAATTACAGATTTTTTAGAAATTAACTTATTGCAGACCATGTCGCTTGAGGATAGATGCCTATTTTTGAGGATAGATGCCCCACCATGAAAATGCTAAGAAGGATAGATGCCTGTATTATAGGATAGATGCCTAATCGAATAAAATAAGAAAAATCCATTGTTTTAAAAAAAATTAATAGTAATCTTTAAAAGATAATTCTATTATGACACGCATAACCATAATATACTTAAGAATTTGTCTAACAAAAACATTAAATTTAAAAATTTTCAATGGATTTTGATTTTTATAGTTTCCAAAGCGTCTTCTCGTTCATCTCTTTTAGTTTGCTTTCCAGTTAAATCTTTAGTTGTCTTTCCTTTACTTTTATAGTCGTTTTTAGATGGATTATCGTCATCTTCGCTGTTTGAACTGTACATAATTTGTCTTTTTCGTGAGATTCGACCCTTATTTACTTTTAAATAATTATCATTTTCTTTATCATAAAGATCAGTCCATTCGTTATCGTCTTCTTCACTAAAATAATATATTTTTAATTTCATATTTTTATCATTATTGTCTTTGATTCCTTTATTTGTTTTTTTAAGTTCTCCTTTTTGTTTGGTAGTTTGAGTCTTGTTTCTCTTGTCTAACTTAGTTTTTATTTGTTTTATCATCCTTTCAGAAATCTTCTTTTCTTTCATATATTTTCCTAAAGATTTATGTTGTGTCACCGGACACAACATAAAAAAACATTAAGAATGTCATGTGTATATTTGTATGAGGGGATAGATGCCTCTAAGGGCACCTATACCTTAAAAAATCAGGGCAACTATCCTTTTTGAAAGGGATAGTTGCCCTTTTATTTCTTAAATAAACTAAAAACAAAAGAGCTATTATTTACACCTAGGTGTACACTTAATGAACCAGTGTATTGAAATAATAAAAAATATAACAGAATTTATTGCTACTTATAAAGTTATATCACGGCAAAATACTTACTTTTGAAAATTTTAAGCTTACGCGGCGTTTGCTGCGGAGATAATCACACGCACAAGCGACACACTTTCGCTCCGCAAGACGACCTGCGGGGACAAATGTGTGGGACGCCTGCGCTTCTTATTTAAATTATTAATTCTTAGTTGCGAGTTTGGGAAATTAGGTTTTTTGAACACGAGGCGTCTAACCCACTGCGGCATCTATCCCGGTTTTACCCTACTCATTGTGAGGTGAAAGCTATCATTTAAGAGTCGATTATTTTTTATTAACATATAATTCTCGCTAAATATATGTTTATAGACTTTATAGAAAATATTATTAATAATATTTGTTTATAGGTCTTTGCCGCTGTTCCAGTCAGCGCGCAGAACAATTGCTGCTTCTCGCACATTTGTGATATCGATTCACAATGATGAATATAATTACTTAAAAGGCCATGTCATCAGAAGTAAGTCAGTTAAATATATTTTTTTTTTCATGTTATGGTAACGAGACGGTGTGGTCGTTTGCCTGATGGTAAGCATAACGCTGGTCCATAACAACTGCAGTGCCACTCAGAACTTTGAAACACAAAGGCCTGCGCGGCACTACAGTGCGCTCGTTACCCTTAGACATTCGGTATTAAGTCTCATTGCGGTTCAACGAGGCAATGCCGCCAGCATGTTGGGTACGCTTCCAACTGGTAGTGGGCTAGAACATTTGGATTATCTATAGGCGTACTTGGGCTTGTAGATTATCCAACTGTTTTTGTAGCTAGCTAGGTTAGATGTACTACTGTTTATTTATGTATTAGCTTTAGCCCGTTAAAAAAAATCTCATAAGCCCAGTAATTTCACTGGCTACTCTGCTCATCAAACCGGAACACAGTAATGCTTGCACAGTACTGCTTGGCGGCAGACTTCACTCACAAAGCTGTGGTAACAACCCAGACGGACACTCGCAGAAGAGTTAGTCCTACCACTAACAGAAAATAGAACAGTTAGAGGTAATTCGTCTGTGCGACCGTGTTGTGATCGTTGCACAGGCAATGTATTTCTGAGGCTCTTCTTCTTTAGTTTATGGCTTTTAAACGCTGCTTGACGTTTTAAATGTTTCAATTTACTTACAGATAAAACGTCAGTGCCTTTCTCATTCGCGCTAGTGGCAGCGTGGGACACGCTCGCAATGTCATTAAAGGTTCCAAAGAAGTCGTTGAGTGTCCAGTTTCAAGACGTGAAATTTTACGTTCAACCAACATTATACGAACAAAAAACCGTCAAACTTACCGTCTCACTGCTCAAAGGGAATGGTCAGTTTGAGGTAATTACGTTGATATTATTTATACGTAGATACTAATTATTTAAGCTGATTATGTTATTTCTCAGTAATTACTCTAATTGGCAATGAACATAATAGTAACTTTTAAACTTTCGCCATTCGAGAAAATTGTTTACTTTTATGCAATCACATTGATTGCTTTCATTTTATTGACGCTGACACCCGCATTCTTCAGTCTTCTCGTGACCACGATCATTGCACCTTGATCGAAACGTCGAGGTAAATTAAAACCTGTGTTTTTATCGCGATTAAGTCCCGTTCTTAAAAGTAAACAATGAACATAATAAAAAACTATGTTCCTATTGGCATAGAAAACACTTGTGTTGTTTTAATGTAGGTACTCAATGAATACATATATATAACCTAGAAATTATTTAATATGTGTACTGTTGGTGTTTCAAATAAATAAATAAATAAATATTAAACATAGCAGTTAGAAGATGGTATAGAAATCGTCGTGTGCTAGTTTTTAGCAAATTTAATAATATTCGAAATACCAGTGAAATACCATAGAACAGGCAAAATTATTATCATTATGACTTTTCATCTACTAACAGGTCCTATTACGTATCATACTACGATGGCAATCAAAATGCTATCAGAACTTAAATTCTAATTGCATTTGTTTCAATCAAAACTGCGTGACGTCCGCCAAAATGTGAAGTTTCAACTTCTTTTTAAATAGGAGGAACGATTTGGTACTTTTAATGCTGTTTGGTAATTTATCTTAGTAGATCTTTATTTATAGACTAGCTGCTGCCCCGCGGTTTCACCCGCGTGGACATTTTGGATTACATGGTTTTTATTTTTTTGCGCGGAACCCTAATTATTTTTCTAAAATTAAAGTAGCCTATGTTACTCCTTGTACCATCAGCTATCTGCCAGTGAAAGTCCCGTCAAAATCGGTCCAGCCGTTTCGGAGATTACCCGGAACAAACAGACAGACAGAAATTTTAAAAATGGTTGTTTTGTTATAGGTACCGTATATACTTTCATATGCATTTAGTAAAAAGCTGTCATTTTGATATTACAAACAGACACTTCAATTTTATTTATCTGTATGGATGTATGGATTTATTTAGTAATTTACCTAAAATAGATTTTGAATCTATTTTAGATTATGGATGAACACTCAAAAGTAGCTACGGGGTTCATAACCAGTATGAAACATCCAAAAACAGCAACAAATGCAGAACAGACAAACACATTTACAAACGACTGTCATCTGAATGCTGAAAACGTGTACCGGCTTTTGTACGCGAGAAAAAATTCTTACAGGTAAAGATAAATAATACACTGATAGTATGATACGAGCAAAGATGGCATAATCTAAATGATTATCTTTTTAAGGTACTTACTTTTCGGCTGATCTCATGTGACGATGTGGCCTTGCCTCTTTATTACTTTCGATCACGTTACTTAAGAACAAGCCTAGACAAAGACACTTTCTACAATCTATAACGATAGCAGATACGTTAAAAATGAATTGGCATAACGAATCGATTAGTCACATAACTTTACAAAAATTCTAATTTCAATACTCTCCGTAGCTAAGTTGGTAGTAACCCTGCCTGCAAGGCGAGGGGTCCCGGGTTCGATTCCCGGCCGGGGCAGATTTTGTGTAAGCATAAAGTTTGTTCTCGGGTCTTGGATGTTTGTGATGTGTATCTGTGTATGTCCATGCCACCTGCGACACAGGGAATCCTAGTGCGGGGGTATGAGTGTGTAAGCGTTTAATAGGGATGTTGACTCAATTTTATATGATATTAATCAACTCGTTTTTTTTTTCAAAATCTCAATAAGGAATCTCTTGTTTTAGTGGAGTATTTCGCAGTATTCACAGTACAAATGAGGATTTGACAGAAGCGAACATTTTGTGGAATGACAACTGGGTGGCCCACATCGATGGTCTCTTTCAATTGAATACATTAAAGTATACACATAGCGCTGTTTCGCAACCTGATCGAATTGGAAAAATTGTAATCGACGTAACAAAACATTTCAACACCATAAAGCAAATTGAAGATGATAATTATAATTGCACAGCATTAATACAAGCTCAATTATCTGACATCCAGAAACGAACAAGGTAAGAGTTTGCCACAACAGTTTTATTATTCCACAGAAAAATAACAAAAACTACAAAACAACTGGCTGGGCAACTCTTAAGGTGGTTAAATTTTCAAACTAACGTGTTTTAAAACATTACAATAACTTTATCTATGTATAGACTAAAAAATCAATGATTTGCCGCAAATAAAGACCAATATAAAAGCCAACAACAATAATTTCAGTGTAAAATTATACTCTCTTCGCACATAAACGGAAAAATAAGTGAAATTCTGTTATCAAGCACATGCTGGTGTGTTTTTGCTGCTTTTTACAGCCGACCTTATTCTAGGTCTAACGCAATGATCACCGATGTAAACATCCTCAATTAGGAGCTTCAAACTCGAGAACAAGTGTCGGTACTCGCGTGTAATGACGATTTGACGTGTAACTAGCATATTCTACGCATTGTGGACCCCAGCATCTATGACCAAAGCTTTAGATCACAAAGGCAGTACTCAAATGGGTTAAACTTTCCTTTGTTGACCGTCGATTTTGGGGGGAGGGGGGGAGGGGGGATGGGGGGGAGGAGGGATACCCCCCTGTACCATCCCCACCCTGCGGAGCCCCATGGTTATGGAGATATCCATGGTTAAAGTTTTGAGGTTAGACTACATTTTTCCATAAATATCAATCGATTTATGGGGCGGGGAGAGGAGGGAGGGGGTAGGGAGAGGAGAACTACCCCCCCTGTACCATCCCCACCCCGCGGAGCCCCATGGTTATAAAGATACCCATGATTAAAGTTTTGAGGTTAGAATACAGTTTGACTCCGCCCTAGCTTCGGCGCTGCGTGAAGAGCAGCCCTTCCGCCCATGCGTGACGAAGCACGGTCACTCGTGCTCGGCTCCGCAGCTTCGGCTTTGGTCGCCTTCGGCGACCAGCCTCCGCCGCTCCACCTCGCACGGTTCCCGTGCTTCGTCACGGCGGGCGAGGGCTGCTCTTCCTTGCGCGCCTCCGCCTTTTTATATACACTCTAGGGGTAGGGCAGACAAGACCACGTGGAAAGTGGGGTGTTCTGATTCGGTTTTGGGTATTTTTCGGATATTCATGTAGTGAGAATAAAACACAACAACAAACGATGACTGACACTGACAACTAACAGAAACAGATAAAAAGACGGTACAAAACAAAATGGCGTCGCTTCACGTTCCATTCCGCAGTATAAACATAAATTCGTTATTTTTTGTGTAAAAAAAAGTCAATGTAATTGTGTAATAAAGCAAGGTTATTGTGCACATTAATTACACACCAAATTTAATAATTGAAAATAAAATTATATTTTAGAAAATATAAGAAATAAAATTTAATAAAATACACCTTTTTAAAAACTTTGACGTCTACCATGACAGTTTATCCATAAAAATCTTGCATATGGCGTGTTATTTTCCAATTTATATCGAAACTTTAAAAAATTATATCTCGTAAACCGTGAATCTCCGCACCTTGAGATATTTGTAAAAAGCTTTCTATTTAAGAGTACTAACTACTGTAAAAACGTGAGTTTCCAAATCGACGGTCAACAAAGGAAAGTTTAGCCCTCAAATGAACGCGAACATACCTGACGAAAATAAAAGGAGTGCAATTCAAGGTCAAATTGTCGTAACGTACTATAAGTCGTCCTCGTGTGCGAAGTGACCTAGACTCTAGAGTCTAGATCACTATCGTATGTATATGTATGATCACTATGTGGCTATAGTCTAGAGTCTAGACTACAAAGACATAGTGCTCAAAAACCAACCAATGGAAAATATAAAATAAAATTTAGAATTTAATTCTTAGGTGCGGTGGAGTATTGATAGAAAACATGCGTTTTCGTGATCTGCTTCAAATGAATGAGGAGCAGATAACTTTACAAGCACTTCAGTTTGTTCCAAGATTCCATGCAAAGTTTGACGTAAGTGTTTTATTAAGCTTTGGTTTTGTCCAATAGCAGTGTCATTACTTATTAGCCGCTTTATAGCGTCGAATAGTATTTGGCAAGTACCTATTAGAGACTTTATTTAGCTTCGTTGTGACAATAACCTTTTTTTAACTTGTAGCTTCCCACGTCATTACACGTTCATCTCCAAATAGCAGCGGAAAATGTGAACAAAAGCACCATTAACGTTATTGGGCTAACTGCTGAACATTATAGTGGCCAGTTATTTGAGGAAATTGAAATGATTGTTAAAAAAGACTCAATACCTGGAATAAAAATTCAATATCAACATATGCGTACGGATATTGATGTACAGGGAAAGAAAAATAAATATTCTAATGCAGACGTCGTTCTAGTTCAAAACCTATCAAGAAACGAACAAGTAAGTACTACCTACGTATTAATAATATATTTTCTATTGACCATCATCCGAATGAGTACAAATTAAGCTTTGTTTGTGTTAAAATTGGTTTAGTTCAAATATAACACTATTATTATATATATTCAGTGTAACGAGCGCACTGCAGTGCCACGCAGGCCTTTGTGTTACAAACTTTCAAAGTTCTGGGTGGCACTGCAATTGTTATGGGCCGGCGTTATGCTTACCATCAGGCAAACGACGAGCTCGTCTCGTTACCAAATAACATAAAAAAAAAAAATAATACTACGTACGTAAATGTATTGTTTTATTTCTCAGATTTATCAAAGTTTCCACCACATGCTACCACCCAATACTTTTATTGTGAATGAAGAAGAAATAACTGCTGGAGTACGATCTAGATATCCTTCCAACTTATACAATATAGTTTCAGTTCTAAAGAATGCAAAGACCCAACTAGAATTGGCATATTGGAGACCTTCACTTTTAACAGCTACTAAGACGTCTGCCTTTACTATTAATTCGGAGTCTGATATTCCTCTCCTGGTGCACGCACGCAACAACTTACCGTCGCAAAATACTCTTATAGTCCTGACATCCTACCCACCTATTGCTGGGCTTCTCAGTTTAGTCAAGCAATGGAGAAAAGACTCAACTAGAAATCGTGTCCGTGTTATCATGGTCAATAAAAATTCACAACAGAATTTGGACTCTGACGAGCTTTCCGATGATAATTTGGCCTATAATGTATTACATAACGTAAGTTAACTTTGCTATTATATACTAATAGTACACTGGGCCGCAAAGAAAGCGGGTGGTAACAAAAACCTCAATAACTTCAAAAATATTGGAACTAGCTTTATGAAATAAATAAATTATAAGCACTTTTTACAGTGCTTAAATAAAAGTCATAAAAGTTCAAGGTTTATGTAGTTTATTTTAGTAGGTTAAGTAAAAACGGGAAATGCTCGGAATAGCTTTTTCATCTCATCCCAACGTCGCACTATCACCGAACATCTCATCACCGAAACATAGCTCATCTACACATAATTGACTCCTGGAAGTCTCATACCACTCGATTTATGCGATTCTTTCTCCCGCATACTTGCAAAATGTGGAACGAGTTCCCTCCACAGGTTTTTCAGCAGTGGTACAAAATGCAGTCCTTCAAGATGGGTGTCAAATGAGTTCCCAAGGGTCGGCAACGCATTGACAACGCCCCCAGTGTTGCAAATGTCCATAGGCGACGGTGACCGCCTACCATCAGGTGGACCATTTGCATGTTTGCCACTAGTTTACATAAAAATAACAATAAAAATAAATTACCATTTTTCACTAGATTTCGAAACATACAACAGGGGACCGATTTTTGAAAGTCAGGAGTGATTTCGAAATCACCGATGACAAAATTCTCAGCGATGTCTTTGAAATCACTAATTTGCAAAAGTCGTATTTTTGAAAGTCATACCCTGTATACCAACATGCAACTATTTCTCAGCTTTGATCATAAATAAATTTATGATTGTGTTCTATTCAATTTTATTTTTTATGTTGGACATTGTTTTCAAGTCAAAATGGTCACTAAATACTCATACCTATGATATCGTTTACGAGTGGGGGTACCCATTCGTAAACAATATCATAGGTATGATAATTTTAGTCAGCCGCTGAGATTCAAAAATACGACTTTGTAAATCGGTGACTATCGGTCATATCGCTGATATTTAGTCCCTCGGTGACATTCAAAAATTGCACCCCAGATGACAAATATGTAATTTTTACACATTTTAGTATTTTGTATTCCCACCACAAGCTGTTAATACTGCTGATAAATGGTTTGGCATGTTTTGTTTGCGGCCTATTGTAGATATTTTATATTGTTTAATTATAAATGTAAGGTTATGTATATTCCAGGGATTGTGGGGAGGTGAATTTTATTTGCCTTTGAAAGATAATTCGCCAGTAAGAGATAGAATAACACTGCAGAGCGGTGTGGTCGGTGACCTAAACTCCTTGCAATGGGTTCAAGCTCCCAAACTAACTACAACTGGAACTTTAGTCACGGTATGTCTTTGTGAACTAAAATAATCCAAAGTTATTTACACTCTCCTGCCATAGTCTCATCCTGAGTCAATGACTGAAACTGCTATTATATAAAGTTTTTGTATATTGCGACATTGTTATTTTTCGGAATTCTTATTTTCTATATTCTTATCTTTCCACATTCTGAATTTTCAAAAATTATAAAATGAATTGTAAAGTCTACCCCAGCCATAAATGGCTAATATTTAGTTAGCTCTCTTTTCTTGCCATGGTCATATTAGGGTATATAAATAAGTATGTGTCATCTGTATCTTTTTTATTGATGTTTTATAAATGCTAAAGTTTAGTTCTGTAAGCATGTTAATTTACTTATTCATTCTCTATCAAATTATTCAAAGAGCACGTAAGAATTTATTTGTTTTGTGTTTGTGTATCGAACTGTACTTTTTCGAAAAAAGTATATTTCGTAATATCTACAATTCGGTAAACCTAATGTAGTAAAATAAGAACTACGATAATTAAGAATTCGGATAAATAAGAATTTACAAAAACAAGAATGTAAAAAAAAACTAATTCATAATATTAAGAATTAGAAAAAAAAAACGTTTTTAAATACACTACTAATAAGGATTTATTCAGGTACATTACGCGAGTATAAGTATTGGCGATGTAAAACGAGCGATGGGAACGGTTTTATTACATAATAACGATAAAAATGGAAATAATTACGGAATGGAATTCAGCGGAGTAACAGAAAGGTATCATCATTACATATATTAATTAAAATATTTCTTTTTGTATTGTTGTATCTTTGTGTCAACAATTTTTTTTTGTATTATATTGCATTACATTTTTTGGGGTCAGATTTTGTAATGTTTAATTATAAAAATAATAAGGTTTTTATATTTTACAGAGGTGAGAGAGTAATGGGCTTAGTGCGAAATGGCGCTGTCAGTAATGAAGTCATTGCACAACCGGAGCTGATGTGGCCAGTGCCATCACATTGGTCCCTGGAAGACGCTGCGACGGTGCCTTTTGCATATGTATACGCCTATTACTGCCTTGTTATAAAAGCTGTAAGTTAAAACCACATCAAATAAGACTCTATCAAAGAATTCAAGTAGTAAAAATAATGTAATGTTACTACTGGAATTACAGACCATCAGAATCGTCATCTCAAACATAAAGCAATACAGTGTGCTTGTACACGGTGGGGCGGGTGCGCTGGGACAAGCCGTGATCAGCGTGGCTCTTGCTAAGGGCTACCGCGTGTTCACTACAGTCAGTGATACACAGAAGAAACGGTTTTTATTAAAGTTATTCCCTGAACTAAACGGTATGATACTACAGAATATGGTTTATTAATTATATCTAAATTAATCTTCGATATTTACATGGCGTCCTTTTTCCAGAAAATGATATCGCCAATTCACGAGACGCCAGCTTCGGGGATTTCATTCTGAGTGCTACAAATGGAGAAGGGTGCAACATGGTCATTGGCTGTCACAAAGGAGAAATGAAAAATGTAATTAATTGTAATTTTTTTTCATTTGGTTACGAGACGAGCTGGTCGTTTGCCTGATGGTAAGCATAACGCCGGCCCATAACAATTGCAGTGCCACCCAGAACTTTGAAACACAAAGGCCTGCGCGGCGCTGCAGTGCGCTCGTTGTGTATCTTAGTATATTAACTAAACCAAAATGTTGTCACTAAATAATCTCTCCGTAATTAAAGAGCTACTATTTACGTATGCTATTTATTTTATGTTCGATTTTAAGAATGGCGTGCCAGGATTGTGATACAAAATCTGAGAACATTAGCAACATCAACAGCTGCCTTATCAGCTAACAATCTCGTGTTCGTTTTCAATACCAGACCGATTAAAACCAGCGGTCACTAGTCTTCGTGTGGAAGGAATAGGTAGTCTAGAATTTTCGCTGGTTATTAAAGAAATAAGCTCTTACAAAACGATAAGAAGCGAAAACTATTGACAACTCCTTCCACACGAAGACTAGTGACCGCTGGTTTTAGTCGGTCTGGTATTGAAAACGAACACGAGATTGTTAGCCGATAAGGCAGCAGATCTGATGATGGGGTTTCTCTCAAGCTCTCAAGTCTGTCTGATTGTACACACCTATACTTACTTACGTGGTACAAATTTTCAACTACTAATCGTGTTTGCTACAAAATTATTTTCGCTTGGTTTTCAGATTTCCCTTAAATGTTGTGCACCATCTAGTACAGTGATCGACACAGAACAAATTATAACAAATGAAAATTATACCTTTGGACTGTATAATTTAACAAATGAAAGATCTTATGTAGCAGTTGATATAACAAGTATTTTTGATGACCCAAAATCTGAGGAAAATCAAGTAAGTCTACAGTATATTTAATCAGTATTATTTGTCTTAAATTTAATAGTTTATATACTAAAAATATTTATGGCACTGTTTTCAATGTTTTTGTTTCTAGAAACTACGTGGTTTGGTGAGTGATGGAATTGCTCATGGCTCTGTGCGCCCCCTGTCCCGCGTCACGTACGCGCCGCACGAGGCGCCGCGCGCCTTCCGCCTGCTGGCGGCGAGCCGCCACCGCGGCCGCGTGCTGCTGCGCATGCAAGATTCTTTGCCGCACGCTTACCCCAGGTAATCTCGAACATCCGCCAACCTGTACTGGTCCTCCTGGTCCTGGTGTACTGTTGTGAGCAAACTCTCTTTTTCTCGGGACATATCTCACTCTCTTGTCCCGTTTCCTTGTGAAAATGAAATAGAAAAAAAACCCACTTCCAAAGCTGTTCCGGAAATGTATATTTTCGATTAGAGAGATGAGATGATAAAACTGTATTATTGTAATTTCAGACTTTATCCTGTAGCAGATTGTTGTCACGTGATACTTGGCGACTCCAGCCCTCTTGGAACCCAGCTAGCAGACAAATTAGTAGAATGCGGAGTAAAGAAACTACATTTGCATTTTAAAACACCAGTATCTTCTGTTCAATATAAACTACGGTACTAAATCTTTATTTATTTTGAATAAAATTACTTAAATAATTTACTATGTGAAAAATAAAATATTTTAGTTGAATAAGTTAAATAATTTGATTATTCTCTATTTCAGTTTGTGGAAACAACTGGGAACTAATGTAGCAGTGACTTTTGGTGATTTAGAAAACATGAAGGACGTCACTGATTTGTTGCACAGTGCCACGCGCTTGGGATCCGTGGAAGGTTTACATGTAATTGCAGACAGTCCATCTCAAGAAGCTGTTATTGCAAACTTGGACGTGGCAACGAGAACCATTTGCCCATCCTTGAAGTAAGATATTAATTTGTAAAGGTCAATCGAATATGTTTGTAGATTGGTAAAATTTTACTTAGACGCGCACGACAACGACTTCCCGTGAATCAAGACTAAAGAACATACCCTATTCTACGGGCTAGGATCGCCAAAACGACTACTTTCTCCTCCTAAAACTCCCACACGGCTTGGTTTAACGACTTGAAAAAAATACTATCTGAATGATCAATTCAAGGGCATTAATTTCACTGATTGATTTTTTTGTGTTACCATTACTTATGGCTTGAAAAAATATTTAACAGCATGCTGTTTTAAAACTATTTTCCCTAAAACTTCTAAATGACTTAGACGTTTGGGATTAATTTTACACCAAAAAATAAGGAAGAAAATTTTCTATAAACTGGCCGTTTCATTTGTGCATAGAGCAATATTTCGCAAAGAAATGATCAAAAAACTGAATTCCAAATGTACAAGTCTCAGAGGTGCTCTGCGCGGGCGCGCGCGGCAGTCATGCACTGGCATTCAGACGGGGAGGTTGTGTCGCTCGTTGCTCTGCAAACGCTGTCCGCCGACGTTACATATTTGTGTGCGTGAATGATATACAATACAAGTATTTGTTTTCGTGTGGGTTTGAAGCTTGCTCAAAGAGTAGCGTCTAGAGCGGTGAAATGTGATTCATTCCGTGATTTGCGCGTGGACGCTCCTCGTATACATATTGAATGGGTTACATTTTTGATTACAATTTCTTGTTTACGTACTTACATCATTTTTACGAGTGGAAAATATATGTATTGGTAAACAAATTATTAGCGGCAGCTACAGGAATATCGGGAGGTTTAGAACTGTTTAAGAAAGACTGGAAATGAAATTGAAAAGTAAAATTACTCAGGTTAACGAGCACAATGTGGTACTGCATCTTTTTGTTTCAAAGTATTTATTGGCACTGCAATTGTTATGGGCCGGCGTTATCTTTATCATCAGACAAACGACCACCAAACGATCAGGGCCATCTACAGTAAAAATGATATCGAAAATGATAACAATTTTAAAATCCAAGATATCAGACATTTTTATTTTTCAATAAAATGGTATGGGTATCATTTTCGAGATTTCTCGGGGTGCTGATTACAGAAATGACAACCATTTTTAAATTCAAGATGACATTTTTTTAGGAAATCGATAATATGGGTGCCATTTTCTAGGTTTCTCGGGGTGCTGATATCGAAAATGACAACGATTTAAAATCCTACATAGTGGACAATATTTTTATTTCAATAAAATGCTATGGGTGTAAGTTTCGAGATTTCTCGGGGTACTGTGTACAAAAATGAAAAATTCTTTTATAATCCAAGATGGTGGACAATTCTTTAGTAAAATGATATGGGTGTCGTGTTGGAGGTTTCTCAGGGTGCTGATTTTGAAAATGACTACTATTTTAAAATCCAAGATGGCGGACAAATTTTTTTAGTAAAAGGATATGGGTGTCTTTTTCGAGGTTTCTCAGGGTACTGATAATGAAAATGACAACGATTTTAAAATCCAAGATGGCGGACACGTTTTTTTTTTCAATTAAATGGTATGGGTGTCATTTTCGAGATTTCTAGGGGTGCTGATTACGGAAATGACAACCATTTTTAAATCCAAGATGGCGGAATTTTTTTTAGGAAATCGATAATATGGGTGCCATTTTCTAGGTTTCTCGGGGTGCTGATATCGAAAATGATAACGATTTAAAATCCATTCAAGACCTATAGGGTGGTTCACGGAGACCTAGAGCAATAGACCAAGAGACTAGAATCATTAAATTTGGCAAGAAGTATTGTCTTATACCACAAGTAAAGCGAAAAATCCGAAAACTAATTATGTATAACACACACACGCGCACGCGCATGCACACGCTCGCGCAAGCGCACGCACGCACGCATGCACACACATGCTCACGCACACGCTCGCATACGCGCACACGTGCACACGCGCAAACGCACGCACGTACGCAAGCAAGCACGCACGAGCTGGACGTTTGCCTGATAGGAGTCATAATGCCGGCCCATAAAAATTGCAGTGCCATTCAGAACTTTGAAACACAAAAGCCTGCGCGGCACCGCAGTGTGCTCATAACTAAGTCTCATATCTTAGTAATTTCGCTGGCTACTTTGCTCAACAAACCGGATTACAATAATGCTTGCACATTACTGTTTGCCGGCAGACTTCATGAACAAAACGGAAACCCAGACGGACACTCGCAGATGACTCGATACCTCGTAAATGACATCAATATAAAAAACATGACTACAAAAGTAAAAAATAAAAAATAACCCGAAAATCATTTATTTACGTACACGTTCGTTTTTGGGTCAAAAGGTGTAACAAATTTCAACGTTACGGAGCAAATTGGCTGTCTGTACTTTTATTATAGTCCACAGCGATGTTTTGAGATAAATCTCAACGTTGTATGATCTCATGTGCGTCCGTCCCGTTTATTTACGAACTAGCTTCTGCCCGCGGTTTTCACCCGCGTTCCCACAGGAAACATGCATTTTCCGGATACAAAGAACCCTATGTTACTCTCCGGTCCATAAACTATTACTATGCCAAAAATCACGTCGATCCGTCGCTCCGTTACTGCGTGAAAGAAGGACAAACCAACAAATTAACAAACCAACAAACAAACTTTCGCATTTATAATAGAGTAGGATATAGGATATATTTAGTATGGAAGTATGGATAGTATGGATAATGATGATCAAACTTCACTTTCAATGAAGAACTTTCCACTAAATGAATTCAAAGCATTATAGGCAAAGAAGATGCCGTGCGCGCTACTCGCACGCGCGTTCGTTCATCCGCGTATTCTATGACGTTAGGTTTTGCGATGTTCTTGAAAGACGAAGTGTGGACCGCGCGGGTGAAGTGGGATTGACTCCACCCATTCGAGCAAGGCCATTGGCGCGTGGTAGGGTCTTAAATATGACACCAATTTTGATGACATCATCACTTAAATCAGGTGCTGTAGTAGACAAACGATAACGTACTTCTCCAAAGATAATGAAACGAACTATATGTGACAAATAAATGTTTTCAGGTACTTTTTGCTGTTGAGCAACAATGACTATTGTGGATATTCCACAACAATTCAGAGAGCTAACAGTGGATTGCCTGTAACTCGCCTGAATTTGTCCATGTTGGAAACAGTAAGTAATTTCCTTAATTATTGATATATTTAAGTTTCACAGCACACTTAAAAAATTTAACAGCCAGAACACGCAAATTGATGGCAATTTTTAGAAATATTCGACATACAGCGGATGATAAAATAATGAAAACTGTATATTTTTCCCTTTGTCAATCTATTCTGTTGTACTGCATAGAAAGCTGGGGGGGCTGTGCTAAAACTCATATACTTCCTCTTGAGAGAGCTCAACGTGCAGTCCTCAAAGTTATGAAATTCTTGCCATATAGATATCCAACCGAAACCCTATATAATGAAAGCAAAGTCTTGACAGTTCGACAATTGTTCATCTTAAGAGTCATTCTACGACAGCACAAGACTCGCTCGCAAACAATCCCTAAGACAAGGAAGCGTCGAGATGACAAAGTATTCTATGTGCCTAAATACAAAACATCTTTCATTAAAAAGTTTCCATGTTTTCTCGGTGGGTACTTATACAATAAACTGTCCAAATGTGTTTGCCTCCAAGAATTAAATTCGTATCAGTTAAAGAAAACGATAACATCTCAATTAATGACATATAATTATGACCAAACTGAGAATCTGCTAACAGTGGTGAAATAATAAATATTGATCCCTGTTCAAACCCACACAACACTTCACATTCATTACTCACATGCATACATACACTCATAACACTTTCATTCCCTACCCTCACACACAACATTAACACACAATATTAAAATACACATACCTTCATAATTTTAATCACTATATTCATAATAATTTAAGTAATAAATTAAGCTGATGGACACTAATGATTTTAATTAGTGCAACTATCTATTAATCATAACTTTTAAATTATAAATTGCAAAGAGTACATACCTATATTAAATTGATGCAAATAAACGAAATAGGTAAAATTCTTTAGTCTATAATTGTATGGTGGAAGCGCAGATGCCTATAACACAGGTATACGCCTAGCTTAGGCATCTGAGGCTCAGCAACTAAGTATTATTTACATATTTTGTTTCTTATAATATTTGTCTAAAATATTGCTGTTACTATGTATAATTTAAATTGTGTCAATAAATTAATTTGAATTTGAATTTGAATTTGAAATCGATATTTTGCTAACCATTACCACACTTACGCGGTTTAGGTAGGATTATTAGTCAAAGGTAAGCATGTAAAAAGTTTAGTGATGTATATGTTTATCAAGAGGATAAAATGCTTAATACATATTAAACAGTAAATAGAGAATACTTAATAGAAGTTACTTGAATTTATTGTTGTAGATTGTTTGTATTTTTCGTGATTATTTTCTCTTAGTAACTAAAGTTTTAAAATATTGATGGCTGACCTGAATAATGATATTTTCGTCTACCCAGGTACAAGACGCAGATGGTGCCACTTGGTACTCTAGTGCAGAAGAAGCAGCAGAGTGTGCGTTACGGAGTTCTGATCCAATTCTACTGGCGTTACCGAAACGCTCTCATCGCCTTTCACTGGTTCAGCAAATTGCTACTTTAACTGGTAGGTACTATAAAAAACTATTCATGCGTAATAAAATAGTAATTTTACCTATCGTTTTCTGCTGTTCCTGCTACTCAGCAGATACGTTTTCTTTCGATCCGAGAGAGGTTTAAAATAACAAAATATGTTTTAAGCTGGACTACTTACTAATTGATTTTAATTCTTACTACTGTATTAAGTTTGTAAGACATCAAATGATCTTGTTGATTTAATATTCTCCATTTCAGGTTTGAAAATTTGTAATGATACGCCAAAGACAGCTTTACTTAAACAATTAGGTATGTCACTAGAAAAATCGTCATCAGTCTGTACTTTACTGGAAGACATATACAAGACATCTTTTGATGAAACAGACGTACCTTCATTAACTCTGGAGAGGTAATTATAATTATTATCGAGGTTCCCATGATTTGTGTAACATTTATTTTTGTGTTTGAAAATATTTAAAATTGTAAATTAATGCAAGATAATCAGAATAAAGTTGTGCAGCATATTATAACAAGTCGATGTAATAAAACTTACATAAATGTAAACTGACTAGACGAGAAGAGGACGGAATTTAATAATTACAAGAGATTAGTGTTAGTGTTTAGCGATAAAGATGATGTGAAACTATGTTATGTATAAATATGATGTGAAATGTTACATATTCTACGTCAACATGCAAAATACTTTATAATTAAAAAAATAAAAAATCTTCTACTTAACTGTAAACAGAAACCATTTTATCCTTTTTTTAAAGCTTATTATGTTATGTTTTAAATATACTTTGCTTACAGACTACATACGATAGAAGACTTATCTAATGAACCAAATTTGAAAGAAGTGAATGGACTGGAAATGTTCTACTCGTACGTGGATCCGGATGAACTACTGGCCACAACTGAAATGGTTTTCTTGGATACGCTCACAAACAACTGTGTCATGGTGTGTATTATACCCGTGCTAATAATACTGACGTCAATGAGGACTCTGTCACTGTAACGGTGTCGTTTGTTGTTACAGAGAGACGACGAGTTCGATGTAAACGAGACGTTCCTGTACATAGTGCCGGGGCTGGAGGGGCACCACGAGCGGTTCCGTACGATGTGCGAGTGCCTCAAACTATCGGCCTTCGTGCTGCAGCCAGGACTCGACCATCCTAATGAAACCCCTCAAGAACTTGCTACCAGATATTCAAAGGTTAATATAGGGCAATATTTATTGCTAAAAATGAAGTCAATGATTAGGACCAACGTTAGTACAATGTGTCTATCACAAGTGTCTATGTAACAAGCCCGTACTTATTGATTTATAAAATCTATGCTGAATATAGTGGCGTCTAATTTATCAATGGTGACAGCTCTAAACGCAATAATTTAGACGTGCAAAACATCTTCCATCTTTTTCTCATGTTACGTTTTGGAAAGGGAGAGAATGAAACTAAAATTAGGTTTAGGTATGAAACGACAGAATCGACAGCACGATGATTTTAAAATTATACCCATCAATTTTCAGGTTTTACTAAAGAAGACAGGTCAGAAGAAAACATTCTACATCTTGGGCTACGAAACTGGAGTAACGGTTGCTCTGGAATTAGCAGCGATTTTAGAAGAAAATGGTATATATCAAACAGAACACGATACCTAGTTCGCAACAGAGCGATATTATAGCGCGACGTCAGGTTGAAGCGCATTAGCGTGGCCACAGAACATAATTATTAAAATGTAGGACGTGGTTTCAAAACGGGGCACTATAGTGCATTCTTTTTTGAGAAGCCTTTACCAGAGAGTAGTAAGGGGGGTCGAATAGAATTTTTGATTGACGATTTTTCGTATCAAAAAAATATGAAAGCGAACACAAGATTTCTCCTTGCAAAGTTGCGAAATAAATTACGCCGCTGCAATGAGCAAAGCTGCATTACGGATTGCCTGAGATAATTAGAAGTCTAGATTTGGCAAACAAATTGGTTAGATTGCACTACGTCGACGGTTTTAGGTATATCACAAAAAATATTAATACTGTCACATGAAAGACATGCTGATATACCAATCAGGAAGCGGACAATGCATATGTCTGGCGCGCATTTCTTACAAATGTATGGGATGCGGGCCCGCGCCTTGTATATTTCGTCACATAGAGCGCCCGCCATAGATTTTTGTCTCTAGCGCGATCTAATTACCTGCATTATGTTTATAGGGCAAACGGGTACAGTGTTTTGCATCGGTGACGGCCCAGAAGAGGTGAAGAGTCTGCTAGAGATGGAGCTGCGCTCTTTCGAATCATTAGACGCGCTACAGGAAGGTGTGGCGCGACATATGGTCGCGCTGATGACGCAAGACTCATCGGTGCCTGTGGAGAAGGCATTACGCAGCCACGCATCGTGGCGCACGCGCGTTGACGCATGCGTGCGCGCACTGCTCGGGCGCGTATCGTACTCTACGCAGTACACGCGCGCGCTGCTGGAGGCGGCGTACGCGCGCATCTGCACCGCGCGCCGCTACCGCGCCGAGCCGCGCGCACTGCGCTCGAAACTCGTGCTGCTGCGCGCGCGGCGCGTGCCCGCCAGTGCAGAGGAGTGTTCCCTGCAGCGGTACTCGCAGCAACCACTCATTGTGCGAGACCTCGACGTGCCCATAGCGCATGCCATTGCTGATCTACGCGTGCCTGCCATCATCAACAGACATCTAGATGATCAGATATTACAAGCTTTTGAAACAAAGAATCTGTGTGATACTTATCTACTGAATGCCGATGCTTTTATGTCACACTCTGAATAAAATTATAACAATTTCAATTTAACCTTAAGAATAAAAACCTAAATGTAAATATTTTTATACCTTGTAATATAATTTATTTATATTAAAAAGTGTAAAACATAGAACTGACTAATTTTTTGTCTAAATTTTTTAGTAACCAGCCCCACCTAATTTTACGTAGGTATACATATTAATTGATTAGGTTCACTTTGGTCTGGTTTCACTTTTGTCAGAATAAAATAGTATATAAGGTTGTTATTTTTCTGACGAAAATGGCCTTCTGCATCGAAGTCAAATGAAAAATGCGTAGTTTCATTAGGAATATTTACCATGTTTGTATTAAGTTTCCGATAATTCGGCGCTGTTGCAAGTACCATTAACACGTGCCAGCACGGCTAAAGAAAGAACTGCAGCGATGAGCTGATGTAAAAATGTAGAAGATATGACGATATTATATGATATGATATGATAGGACTCGGGCAGACGTGAGGCAGAGAGCTGCCTCACGTCTGCCCGTCCAGATTAGTAGCACAGAACATATAAAAACACTACGTACTAGTATTTAGTAGACTAGACCTAGTATTGGACAGACAAATAGAATAATTGCGATCCTACAATATAAAGTATTGCTTGTATTGTAATTAATGAAGAAATTCGGCGGTGCTAGAATACAACAATTTATTTACTTATATGCCCAGCTCACTGAGGGCCATGAAGTTGGAGACTGGAGTACCGCTACGAGACGAATTTTATTTGTTTTGTGGCGAGAGTGCCAAGTGTATCTATATCGTATTTATCGTATCATCTATTTCGTATTCCACGCTTCAGAGGCTGGCTACCTGACACTATGTTGCGTTACCGGACGCCGACTGAACGTGCGCATGTATATGTGCGTGCGTATGCGTACATAATTCTCTTCATCTTATTTCTAGAGGTAACTTTGAAAAAATTTTTTGTTGCTATCGTAGTCAACTTGATTTTGCTAAACAACCTTTTAGGTGAAGCTATTAGGCTGCTATATATACCTTAAATAGTATAAATACTCATTAACTTTTTTTGATCAGCTACCCCGATATTTATTCATAAATGTCCTCGAAACCAACGGGAAAGTCCAGTGGGTGGACAGGTCGTGATTCTCAATTTCTTACCTGACCACTGTCTTTCATAGTGGTCAAACGCACACAAGACTAAAATACAATGGCGAAAAAAATTAGATTGTTATAGTTTTATACACAACTTCTTCGATAGTAGATTGAACTAACATCTAGTAAAAACCACGCCGTGCCGTTGTTATTGGTATTGGAATTACATAGGATAAAGGAAGGAAATTAATCTATGTTTAATAATATAATGATAACCATTGGATTTAACCATAACACGTTTATTTTTACATATTGCTAATATAGGTACATGTCATTGTAAAATAGAATGAAAAACCACATACAGCTACATAACTAAAGTTGTTAAACTAAATATGATGCAAAAAAGCTATCTGCAAGAGATAGGTGCTTGATATTTTACATATGGCCGTATATATAGGCATCACACAAATTACTATTTTCGTAAGTTTCTAGTATGTTCTCGTCAAGATATTTGTTGATAGCCGCTGGCACGCTCACGTCGGTAACAGCGTGCGCCATAGACACGGCGAGGTCATGCACGACGAGCTCGTGCTGCGAGTACCGCTGCAGGGAACACTCCCCTGTACTGGCGGGCACGTCTCGCGCGCGCAATAACACGAGCCTTGAGCGCAGCGCGCGCGGCGCCGCGCAGTAGCGGCGCGCCGTGCACACGCGCGCGTACGCCGCCTCCAGTAGCGCGCGCGCGTACTGCGCAGTGTGCGACACGCGGCCACGCAGTGCGTTCACGCATGCGTCGACGCGCGCGCCAAACGAAGCACAATCGCGCAGCGCCATCTCTGGCAGTGCTACTGAGTCGCGCGCCATCAACGCAAACATGTGCCTCAGGACGCCCTCCTGCAACTCCTCTTCTGAGGTGAATGAGCTCAGCTGCGTATCCAATAATGCCTTAATTTCTTCCGGCCCATCTCCGATACAATACACCGTTCCCGTCAGACCTACAATACAGGATACAATTTAATAATGATGAAAAAAAAGAACATTAAAAAAAATTTACCTAAATGTTCTTACCATGGTCTTCTAGAATTGACGCTAATTCTAAAGCAACGAAAATGCCGCACTCATATCCCAGTAGATAGAAGTTTGTCTTTAGGTCGGCCTTTTCAAGTAGTACCTGAATATAAAAATAACATGGATTTAAAATAAGCTGATAAATAATATTGGCTACTTATTACACAGGCTGATACTAGCTGTAGCTGCTCCTACAGCTGCACTGCCAAAGCAGTAGTCTCGAGGCTAATTCCCGTAGGAACCCTCAATTTTCTGAGTCAAACTTTATCTGTGACAAGTATTCCTTTTTTATTGCTTTTGCCCGCGCCTTCATACGCGTGGAATCATTGTAGCTTCCTTTTAGCATAAAATAAGTAATAAGTAGTACAAGACTATTAATGAAAGAATTTGTAGAATCGAACCAGCAGTGATTCAAAAACAAATTTTATAATGTGGACGTCTTACGTCCTATGTGCTACGTCCATCCTTACGTGAATTTTGATTTTGTTGGTGTGTTGGTTTGTCCTTAATTCACGTAGCAGTGGTGAAACGGATCGACGTGATTGTTTGCATAGATAGTTCATGAAACGGAGAGTAACATGGGCTTTTAGTTTGACCTCGGAAAAATACAATGTACCTTCAGCCACGTGGCTGAAACCGTTGTCAGAAGCTAGTATTTTATTAAAACAATGATAGGATTAAGAAGAACTCCTACAAAGGTTTTGTAAACTGGTTATAATAACAGCTACCGAATGGTAGTAGCCGTAGGCACGGCACACATTTCTAAACACAGAAACACAGAACAACAGGACGAACTATTGTTTTTAACCGACTTCCAAAAAAGGAGGAGGTTATCAATTCGTCGGGTATTTTTTTTATGTTTTTTACCTCAGATCTCGGTCATTTATAAACCGATTTGGAAAATTCCTTTTTTATTTGAAAGGGTATACCTTCAGATTGGTCCCATAGAAATTTCATTAAAATCAGTTCAGTAGTTTGTCACTGAAGTCGGTTCGTCGCTTTTTTAATGCAATTTTTTGGACATGTCGATCCAAACAATAAAAACTATTGTAGACTAAGCAGCTCACAAAAAAACTATGCGAAATTTTTGCATATTTTTTTAAATATATACCTTGGAATATCTGAGCGCGAGCTCCTGCGGCGTCTCATAGGGGTAGTCGAGTCCCGGCTGCAGCACCAAGGCCGGTAGCTTGAGGCGCTCGCACATTGTACGGAAACGTGCGTGATGTCCTTCCAACCCCGGCACTATAAATATGTGGGATTTGCTCGCATCGAAAATATTATTAATCTGGAACGCCAAATATTTTGATTAGTTGTATTCTAAAAGGTACGTTGTAGTAAAATTATTATAGTAATAAGTAAATCATAATATATTAGTCTTAAAGGAATTATCATAATATAAAATAAGGTTACGAAATATTATTAATAACCTGGCCAGGAATATACTTAAACGTTCATAAACGCAAATCCGCTAAATATCGGTTCCAAACCTTCCAAGAATTATCGACAAAAAACAATTTTCATCTAACTATTAAGAATTACAATACCAAGGAACACAACCTTAAGAGATCCAAATTTTAAATGTTAGTAAAATGTGTTTTAATTTGAAGCAATTAAATAACAACTTTTAGGTAGTGTTGATAAACACAGAACCTTATTTATCTTCATCACACTTTATTTTCTTACCATTTTAACGTCAGTAACTAATGTAATCAAAGGCACCAAATCCATAGTAGCCTCAAGTTCATCAAGATCTTCATACGAAAAGAAAATATGAAGTCCTTTTATTTCTTCAAAGTTTCCTTTTGACGAGTTCAACTCTATTTCCAATAACCTTAAAATATAAAAGTATTGATTATTATTTTAGTTAGCACCTTTTAGTTTGACATGTTTTTGGTCTCATCACAAGAGTGGAACATTTCATCTGAAAATGACGCCTGTATTCCTATTTGATTCAGAGTTTTGAGTTAACGTTATACGTAGGTACATGATATCGATATGATACGATAATTATTATAGTAAAACAAGTCTGCGTAGCGTGTTACTAATTGTGAATATAGTTTTCTTATAATTATTATCATGTTACATAAAATAATAATCGTGTAGGTACATACTGTCGGTCTGATCATAGCTAAGCACCTAACTAGACATAATTTATTATAAGAAACCCTAGATATCTGCATGTCAATTGTGATGATGCGTTTAGGATCAATCATACCAGCTTGGACCACATCAAATGAAATAAATATATTTCAATATATTATTTCATCAGTTAAATGGAGTCAGAGTGGACACGCATTTTTTTTAATCAGTTGATATACTTTTGACACAGTGTTTCTCATAACTTACTCCTTTTGCGTGAGCATCAATATGTCGTTATCTTCCATTGACATATGCTGAACATCACTCAAGTAAGATTGAATAAAAGGCAAAAACTCTCCCATGCCTAAATCTTTTAGCGTTGAATTTTCATTGCCCGCACCTATAATATTAAAATATACAATTAATAAAATATTAACTGGTCTTAAAAAGAAGTGTGAAACCGACTTCCATTGCCTTATCTTTAGAAGCCATTATAAGATCTTGGCCAAATTGTAATTGGGGCCACCAAGACCTGGGATATTATTTTTTATCTATCTACTCATAAATAATGGAGATATTATAATAGCACACGTAATAAAATAAAAATCTCAAAAGTGCGTTATGTCCGCACGAAGACAGAGTACCTTGCTAAAACTTGTAAAAGAAGACTTAGGAGATAAGTAAAAACAGAAAACTTATTAAAATTAAAATACCAGTATGTGTTCCTAATAGTTCGACAAGTGAGAGTATTTCTGCAGCTTGTAGTTGAGCATACACGACAGGGTTTCCACACAGAATTGCAGCTTCTGTTATATCTACAGCAGATCTATTCCAAGTAGATTCCTCTATTATTGCATCAAGTCGAGCATGTTCCTGAAAATTAATGATAATGTAATATCCGTGTTGAAATGCTCACAGGATCCGCGTTTTTTTCGGTATCAAAAGTAACCTATGTTCGTCTTCAGTTTATAAATTATATCTATGTTAAGAATCACGTCGATTCGTAGCTCCGTTGCTGCGTGAAAGTAGGACAAAACAACAAACTAACACAAAATACCTAAGTTTTTAAACTTTCTTGGTCACTAACACAAGAATTAACTTTAGTAACTTTAGCATATTTACCATGTATTTTATTTGTTATGAGCACTCGATATTTCGGCACTGTTACAAGCGCTTGCACACCAAAAACACACTTTGGGATTTATGTAGTACGTTATCCGAAAGCGGGTCATTCTACTCCTAGAGGTCAACAGCATTTGTTTTACGAGTTTTTGAAATTCGGAATTTTTCATTGAAAAAGTCATTTAAAGTTTACGTCAAAATTCTACTACAGAACTTCCGGGCAGCCGATCAGCTGATTCATTTGAAATATGTTAAACTTTGTTAAATAATAATGTTGAGACTCAGAAAAAAAATCCAGAAAATGAGCACACTTCACGTTTATTTCTTTATTTTTGGACATTTTGAATGACGTTTTTCCAAGAGAGATTCTCACAACTTGTTGACAACCATGGTCCTCATCACCATCTTCCGGGATAACATATATAACTACCAAGGGATGACAAAAAATCAAAATATGCTTACACTTTTGAAAACAAGTAAACTCAATGCAGTCGCTGGAAGACCATCCTTGTATCGAGATAAACATGTCTCGTGTCCAATGTTGCTATCAGCGGTAATTACAGTGAAATATCTAAAAATATTCAACGATGAAATATATTACTCAAATAGTTTTGAGCTGGATTATTATCAAACGTTTCAGTTCTAATGCTTACTTTAATTGAGGGCACAATACTCTAGAAATGGCATCTAAAGAGTCGATAATGTTGGACACTTTACTGTCCTGTTCAATGTCTGAACCAGATTGTACAGCTGGCACGTATATTCCTTCCAGGGGCCCCAGTACCGCAGTCTCATTAATCACCGCAGATACAGCTCTGCTATTAGTTAATGTACCAGCTGATATAAATTCCACATCAACGCCATTTTTTTTCCACAATCTGCCGATAAACAAAGCCATTATTAATATCTTAGATATAAATATTTTATCACTGTCGTATAATTATGGCGTACCATATAATTTAATCAAAACTGGCTGCGCCTCGCGGCTTCGCCCACGTAATAAAAGTAGCCTAAGTTACTCCTTATGTAAAGGGAATAATGTCCAATAAAAATCGGTCCAGCCTTTTCGGAGATTACCCGGAACTAACAGACAGGCAAAAAAGTGTTTTTGTTACAAGTACCCTATATACTTGTATATGCATTTAGTAAAAAGCTGTTATTTTGACATTACAAATAGGCATTTCAATTTTATTTATTTGTATAGATTAGGTAATCGCTTTTTTCTTTTGTTACTTCAAATGACGAGGTTTACTTATTATGTTGAGCATTAGTCGCTGGGTGTAAAATGTATGTATGTATATTCCTTACCGAAATCTTAATGGATACTCCAAGATTGGGCGCAAACAATAAAATCGTAATTTTGTGGCTCCACGACCAATTAGTTTGTCAGCGAACTTGAGGCCGAATGCGCTTCCATCCCAAACTATTAAATTACTTTTATCTGGTGAACAAATGATTCTGAAAAAGTGTATTAAGAATTACTTTTAAACCGCTCTTATATTGTCGTACGGGTGCACAGAGCTGTGGAATGAAAAATAATTATAAACATTCTACTACCCTTATTTCTTTGGGTATACACTATGCAGAATTGCAGATAGGATACTTGATTAGAAAACATTCATGTATCGCACGTGGATATATCTCATGAATGAAACACAACAGCAGATGAAAACATGGCGAACAAAGAGCGAAATTACTCCAGCACTGTCAAATGCACTAATAGAAGTGACAGTGGAGTGGAATTCGTTGCCAGCGTCTGTGTTTCCCGACAAATATAATCTGGGAGTCTTTAAAACGAGAGTGAACAGGTACCTTCTAGGCAAGCGTGATACACCTTCGACCGCATCATCGCTTACCGTCAGGCGAGATTGTGGTCAAACGTGAGCCTATCGAATAAAAAAAAACATAATAGTAGCATGTGCATGATACCTGGGTTACGCATCATATCAAGTCCTGTAACTTTAGCAGTAAATAAAATAATCAAATTATGAAAGTTGTATTAGCTATGTTAGGTATAGTATTATTGAATAGAGTAGGTGCGTTGTAGTAACGCGCGGTGCAGGGTGTCAGAAATTGCTACCTGGGCTTTGCAGGGGACAATGAGTCCTTCACCCGCAGCAGCACGCGGCCGCGGTGGCGGCTCGCCGCCAGCAGGCGGAAGGCGCGCGGCGCCTCGTGCGGCGCGAACGTGACGCGGGACAGGGGGCGCACGTGGCCGCGGGCGATGCCGTCACTCAACATTGTCTGCAGTTTCTGATACAAAATATAGATATAACACAACGAATTTCAATTTCTCATTTCGTAGCAATAATATCAGCAACTAATAAAGTTATACATACTCTTAGTTCTGCTTTGTTTCCGGAATCAAATATAGAGTAAAAATCAGCTGCAATGTAAGACCTCTGCTTTGTCATGTTGAACATCCCATATTCGTATTTATCTCGGTTCTGAATCTGGACCATGTCTACGGTAACGCCCGAAAACGCTGCACATTTTAGTGAAATCTGTAAAATTAGGTCTTATTATAATGTATAATATACAATATATAAGTATAATATATACAATATATATAATAGGTAACCGTATTGGGATTATATTACTTGACAGAGAATTACGTTTTTAAGGTCTTCTCGAACGCAGCTGATTATGATTTTGCAACCTTCTCCATTCGTGGCGGCTAACACCATGTCTCCAAAACTGTCGTCCCGGGAATTACCAATCGCGTCTTCTGCAAAAATGTTATAATTGTAAAGCAGACTCTTTGAAACATCTTACAGCAGTCATATCGATCACTGTTAGGAAGCTAAGTTATCATTGAGTGCTACATAGGCTAGCATAATGCTGTATAATATCCTGATTCTACGCATGCGAAACCGCGGGCAAAAGATAGTTTATCTTAAATTGTTATTTACCATTCAACTGCGGAAAGAGTTTTAGCAAAAATCTTTTCTTGTCGTTGTCTGCAACGGTTGCGAACACCTGGCAGCCGTGCGCCAGCGCCACCTCTATGGCGGCTTGCCCCAGCGCCCCGGCGGCGCCGTGGATCAGAACGTTCCATCTCGGTTGGAGCTCGTTTTTAACGCACTGCAAAACACATTGTGCTAAAAATATCGAACTGTTTGAAATAATTTAAGATCGCAATAATTTTAATATCAATCAGTATTATCATTGTCAGTCACTGCTTTAATGATCGCAAGATCATTTATGAATATGTAGCTACCTCCCTCCTTCGTAATGTTGGGTTTATCTTACGAAAATTGTAGAAGGTATATTTTCCATTCAAATTTAAATTCAGAATTATTTATTCACATGGGCCTGTGCCCCAGAGAAGTAATGAATGACTCTAAGTGCCCGTCCCAACAACAAGGAGGCCTAAGATTAACAAGTCTTCCAGATGTGAATCATGATGATTAAGAAATAAGTAACTTATACAACTACATAATTATTACTACTTCATTAATAACGAGAAAGGTTAAAATATAGTTACTATCAACGCCTTCGTTCGTTTGATTCTTAGTTCAATACTTACGAGGTAGTAGAAAGCTTGTACATAGGCAAGAGGTACAGTGGCGGCTTCTTCTAGAGTCCAGTGAGTTGGAACTGGCCACAACAGCTCAGGCTGCGCAGTTACTGTAGTACTGGCTGCACAATTTCTCACCAGGCCCATCACTCGTTCATTACTGTCATAGAAAAGAAGGATTTATCTTCTTCATAATATGACGAAAAATATTCTGAAGCATAGATAAAAAGAAAAAAATCCTATTGGGAGCTTTAAAGTATTTCTAAGGTGTTTAACATAATTATATCAAATCGATAAATGGCTACAATATGATTCGCGTGTCATAAATCATGCGTAATTATAACCTAATATGAAGTATATAATTATATTGTCTTTCTCTAAACATATAGGTAACTATAATATGCCATGCGAACTACATATTACTATTTTGACTAAATGATCTAGACAAAAACAACCTTAAATAATTAATAATAAAGACTTACTCCTCTGTTAGCCCACTAAAGTCCATTCCATAATATTTTTGACTATTATCATAGTGTATAATTCCTGTTGCTCTTTTTACGTCTAAAATATTGATTCCAACATATTCAACCTGTGAATTTAAAAAAATCATTTAACAAAACAAATTTTCCATCAAATGAACTAGAACGGTTACAAATATTGTGTTATCACTTTACCAAGACTGTAACACCAGTTTCAGAGCGGCTTGGCACTTCCTCCCAGCGTAATGTATCTAAATTACCAACAGTACCAATTTGCAGCGCATATTTTTTTCCTGTTGTAAAATTTTTCGACATATTAGCTTTATCCTAAAAAGAATATTGATTAGTTACATACTTTTACATCTTTGCAATTTAATTAATGGCCTCTGAAGAGAACATGAAAATTAAATCTTCTTACATTGGAGTTACTATCAGACATTTTTACCATCTTAAATATATCTTGAGTTGAAGTTTGCAAGTTGCGGAATTTTAGGTTTTGTAGCAAAACACCTCCACATCTGAAAACATCAAAGTTTGAAACATTATTACACTAAGTATGAGTTTATGAGTAAGATTTAGCATTCACATGCATTGCAATCAAATATGGCAGTTATAGACTACCTCGTGCAATCAAAAACGTCGTCTACTTCAGCTTGTATAACTATTTGGCCATCCAATGTTTTTTTTTGTAGACTTTGTTTATGTTTTTCAACATCAATGTTAAGTTCTCTGATCTGAGTAATCTGGGAAATTCCGTCATGATTATTTCTCAAAGTAGTCAGCTGGAGTAATCCGTCAATCATTGTCACCCAATTATTATTCCATAGAATCTGAGCAATTGATAGAGATTCATCGGTGGAGTGGATACTTCGGAACTGCCCCCTAAAAATAACGATGTTATTATGACGTATAATGTAGGTACATGCGTCCTATACGCTGGTGGTGTCACCAGCATTCCTAATCTTTCGCCTCCACTTCACTTTATCTATGACATATCGAATACTTTGCATGTTGCCATTTTTTTATGTTATTTGGTAACGAGACGAGCTGGTCATTTGCCTGATGGTAAGCATAATGCCGGCCCATAACAATTGCAGTGCCACCCAGAACTTTGAAACACAAGGCCTGCGCGGCACTGCAGTGCGCTCGTTACCCTGAGACATTAGGTATTAAGTCTCATAAGCCCAATAATTTCACTGGATACTCTGCTCATCAAACCGGAACACAGTAATGCTTGCACAGTACTGCTTGGCGGCAGACTTCACGAGCAAAGTGGTGGTAACAACCCAGACGGACACTCGCAGAAGAGTTAGTCCTCCCACTAGCAATTTTTATGCACTAAATCCATCCAAATGGTTTTTGCTGTTCCTCGGGAAATACAAAAAATATTATATCAATGCCGTAACAAGCTAGCTTTGGCCCACATAGTAAAGTAAAACAGATTTAGAAATAACAATTGAAGAAGCCTTTCAATGTTGCTACCAGCTTTGCTAGGGTGGTTTTTAATGATGCCGTTAACTGACCCAGAAAAGGAGAGTAGTAATATTATCAGGGTTTATGTACGTATCTATGCTTTCCATTTCGGTGACATATTTTGTCACAGGTACTACAATAAAGAACCTATAGTTTTTAGGCCTACACTTTTTAGGCCAATAGCTGTGAGTTACGGGACAGGGGTTTTATATTTTAAATTTAATTTAATTAATAATCAATTATTCGAGGCGGGCATTAAAAATTCTCTGTAAATCTAACCCTAGTTTATCAGTAAAACTGCGGTTGCATATCATTTTCACCTTATTAGACAAATATTATAACATCAAAATAAAATCTTCTTGCCCTCAAATAGCTTGTATTATTTTGTAAATTGATTGACATCAAATTATCTATGGACAAACAAATTACTTACTTGTATGAATAGCCGAGGTTCCAGAAGTGTTCATATATTTCATCGGAACTAACAACAAAGTTGTCGCATTCTTTGTCTTCATAATTATTAGCTGACTGGTCCATAACAATGTATCCTGTAGCAACTTTAGATTTCCCTTCTAAAACCTGTTGAAAAATTAATAATTTAAAAAACTTTTCTTTCATCATTAGGGTTCACGGAATTCACCAAATGAAATGATGATGAAATGAACGTTGTTCACGTGATCGGCCGTTCAAGGGCTAGTTTTGAAAGCAGATGTCAAAATTCTCTTTCGAATAATTTTGCTTCGGTTCTTGAGCTGAACTTCAGCTCTAAGTAGTTGGTGAACTCTGCCCTCAGTGGCTTGTTTGTACATAAAGCTAATACATTAATTTAAGCTATTAACTATGTCATATTTAATTTCAATAAAGCTTGTGCTATTATTTATTCTGTCATATAGTTACTAATATTTAACTTGACGATAATTGCCGATAATATAACCTCATGGTCCTGCTAAATGTGTTTTAATTTCAAATTAAACTTTATCCATGTCGAAAGGGTTACTAACGTTTCTGCATAGTGATCGGCAGCCATTTTGTTTTTTAGTTCCGCTGCCACCTTCCAACCTTATGCAAATGTATAGAGGACATCAACTGTTTTTGTAGCTAGGTTAGGATATGTAGTGTTTATTTATGTACTATCTAGTTAATAAATACAATTATTAGCCATTATGAAATATATATTAATGCTATAATACATGTATGCAATAAATAAATAATTTATAGTGTTAACCGATACCTACTAGCGGATGTTCAGACAAATATATACAAATCACAAAAATTTCGCTTCCAAAAGGATTCAAACCTGCGTCTTCTGGGTTGCCGGGCCAGACGCCTTAACCACTAGACTATGGGAGCAATCGATGTTGACTGCGAAATTCTTGATATGATGTATTTATTTTCGGCTTACAAGCCGTAGCTCCATCTAGCAGACCCGCTTTGAAGCGAATTATTAGCCAGTTGAAAAAAGAATACAAACAACAAATGTTATGGAATAACATCCCGTAACACGGTTTCTTGTTATGCGATGAACACATTTAAAGCTTGTACATTACTGACTTCACGAGCAAAGCGGTGGTAACATTAGGACGGACACTCGCAGAAGAGTTAGGTAACCTAGTAACTTTCACTCCCTTACCTCAAACTGCCCATTGCCTCTATGTAGAGACACACTGAGCTTGAGTTGCTTCTGGCTATGCAATATTGGCTGAGAATACAAATGTACGTCATGGAAACGCACTGAAATGCTTTTTCTTGAAAATCCTAAAGTCATCGCTAAGGTATCCCACACAGCCACTAGTGCACCAGCAAACGGGTACAATTTTTTTCCTGTAAGTAATTTTTAGGTTATACACATATTAACTTACTTACATAAATTTATACTAAATACTTAAATTAAATTAACACCAAATAATTATTTCTTTTTATGATATACAGCCTGAGTTTGAATTGGTGTTATCCCGAAAGGGGGTCAATGTACTCCCAACAACATTTGTTTTACGAGTTTTTAAAATTCGGAATTTTTCATTGAAGAAATGGCATTTAAAGGTTATGCAATATTCTACTACACAATTTCCGGGCAGCCCTCGATCAGGTGATTCACTTGAAGTATGTCTATTTTGTTAAATGACGATGTTGATTAGGAAGGGAAGAAACTATTCCAGAAAATTCCGCGCACTAAACGTTTTTTTTTCTAATTACACTTTTCCAAGGGAGGTTCTCACAACTTGTGGGCAATCATGGTCCTAACCAACCGGGATAACATACCAATTCAATTTCACCCTGTATAATATTAGGATAGCATTATGTGATTTTGATTATTGATTAGTTGATTACCTTGAATAACGTTCCCATCTAAGTAGTTATGTTCTTCGTCGTGAGTACTGATCAAAAACTTACAAGAAGAAGCTATTTTGGATTGCATAGTGTTATGTGCTGTAACAAACCTATAAATGTAAAGGTTTATTTAAGACACTTCTTTGACTAAAATAATTTTACTGACATATATGTTATACTCGTAAGTATAGTCATGGTAATAAGAGCTTCGTCAGTTTTCAAATTCCTTCCTTTATCACGTTATGACACTTAGTACCTTTTGATCTTACGGCAGTTAACAGACTACTTTATAGAATACTAGTATTCAATGCAGTGATAAGAAATGTTAAAATAATATTCACCTTTGGCCATGTCTAGTTTACATCAACTATTTAGAAAAAAAATCTAATAATATAATATAATAATATGTTTATTAACCAAAAATACATTACAAAGGAAACAAAGAGTAACATCAACGAGAAACAGTAGTTAATATTTTCCAATAATCAGATACAGCGGCCCCACACTAGGCTCGAAGCCCGTGTCGTGGAAACCAAAATTTAAAGATTTCCATAGATACTACATTAGACATAATAAAAGAAATTAGAGGTATCCTTGTAATTTAGAAACTTAGAAATTAGATAAGTAATCAATATATAGTAGGAACTTGATATTGTGTTTGAATTTGAATGTTGTTTGTATGTTTAATTGTTTATGTGAGTATTACCTGTGTGTGAGTTGTGTGATGGGGAGGATGGGTGTGAAAGTGAAAATATGATTGTAAATGTACTGTGTACGAATGTATGAGTGGATGTGAATATATGTTGGTGTCAGCTCACAAATAAATAAAGGTTTCAGTCTCGATATATGACTGGGTCAGTAAGAATTGCTGTACCAGAAGTTTGGCTTTAGTCGTGCATTCGTACTTAATGTCGCAGACTTTGCATATTTTATTATAGATGCGAGGGAGAAGAATGTTTGGGTGACGAGAAGCATAACTTGATCTTACTGTCGGTACTGGATCTCTAAAAACGCGTCTCTGTGATAATGCCAGAAGATTTTGTGACTTCGCTATTTCTTTATGAACTGAAACGATGGCTTTTAGGATAAATAACTACCGCACTCTCAGTACTTCAGTTTCCTTATAAAGAGTGTCAGTAGGGTACAAGAAAGACTTTCCCAGCATCACTTTCAAAACCACACGTTGGGCTCTTTCAAGTTCTATAAAAACTGTTTTACAAGCACCACCCCACGCCAGTGCACAATAAGATAAGATTGATTCGCAGAGCGACTTATAGAACAAAGTGAGTGTTTTTATATCGCAGGCGTACCGCAAGGCTTTCATTATGTAAATTACCTTTCTTACATGGCCTGACAACTTTCTGATATGATGTTTAAAATTTAGGACTTCATCTAATTAAACGCCTAAATATTTGATATGAACTACTTGAGCAACGCCCTCACAGTTACTACATAAAGAGTAGTCCCTCTGCCCGAATCCGCATGAATAGATTTTAATACTTATATCGGCTGTAGGTTTAGATTGATGGGTTTTGTAAAAGGTAACAAAATGTGTCTTTTTGGCGTTCAAAGTGAGAAGATTTCGATCTAGCCATGCTGCAATTTGATTAAGCCCCGACTGTGCCAGACAAGAAACTTTTTCCCAAGAGGTATCTTGGAAAATCACAACTGTGTCATCGGCGTAACAAATCACATCGGCCCCCGTGATAGAAAGTTTCAAGACGTCATTGATATATATTGCGAAAAGAGTTGGGCCCAGTATACTGCCTTGCGGCACGCCATATTTCACCAGACACTCGCTGCTCAGGCTGGAACCTACCCTCACACACTGCTTACGATTTGTTAAATAGCTCGAGAACCAGTTATGAGCCAAGCCTCGAATCCCCAAATCTTCCAACTTTTTTTTAAGTATCGGGATCGATACGGTGTCAAAAGCCTTAGCGAGGTCAAGGAAGACACCTAAGCAGCGTTGATTCTGATCCACGGCAGATGAGATTGTATTTATTTAATTGTCAATGTGTTTTATTTAATTGTCAAAGTCAGTCAGCATTAATTTTCTGTTTGTCCTTAAATCTGGTTTTAACGGAATAGTTGTCACAGTAATTCAATACTGACATAGATTAGACCACACAAAACAACTAATGTGCACGCAAAAATAGACCTTTTAAGATGACGAACCTTATCTTACTATGACCGTACATTTAAAATAAATAATGGTTGACATTGTCGGTATTGTGTTTACCAAGTATCTGCATGGTTCCATTTGACGAAATGTGCAAGATGAGGAGTTCCAGTAGAAACAGGGAATTCTACTTTTGGATAGAGTGCTTGCAGTTGAGGATTATACCCTTCCACGTACAACCTTAAACAATTTGTAAAGATAAGTTAGCTATAACAATTTGTAAATATACATGTATGTAAGTAAACGTTACCAAGTTACCGGATAAGTTAGTATTACTACCAGGTGGATTCTTTTGCGAGTGTCCGTCTAGGTTCCACCGCTTTGCTCGTGTAGTCTGCCACCAAGCAGTAATGTGCAAGCATTACTGTGTTCCGGTGTGATAAGCAATACTTTGCTCAGTGAAATTACTGGGCATATGAGACTTAATGCCTTAAACTTAATGTCTCAGGTTAACAAGCGCACTGCAATGGTGCGCAGGCCTTTGTTTTTCAAAGTTCTGAGTGGCACTGCAATAATTGTTATGGACCGGCATTGTGCTTACTGTCAGGCAAACGATCAGTTCGTCTCGTTATCCAATAGTATAAAAAAGGTATATATAAGGTAATGTATGTAAGGTATAAAGAGTGATATATGCACGAATGCAAAGTGTTTTAGTAGGTTATTCTATACGTAATGAAAAATAAAATATAATAGGTTATTGTATAGTGTGTACTGTGTATAAATAACTAAAAACGATGAAATAACATGACGACTTAGTGGTTAAGTTGGTATTATTAATGCGGGGTGCCTTTAAAGTGGTTCAAACCCCGGCTGGAGCACACTGAGTGATGAACATGAAATTTTTAACCGAGTTCCATAAAGGAGAAAGTTCTCAATTCGGTAATCTCTCAGATCTCCGTCATTTATAAACCCGATTTTGAAAATTCTTTTTTTATTTGAAAGCATATACTTTCAGATTGGACCCATATAAATGTCATCAAAATCGGTTCATTAGTTTGTCAATAAAGTCGGTTCGTCGCTTTTTTAAAGCATTTTTTTTATCGGGTATGTTGTGTTGTGTATCAGTGTGCGTCCAATGTCCATGCCACCTGCAACACAGGGCATCCTAGGGCAGTGTTATGCGTATGTAAGGATTTATATACGTTGTAAGAACAATAAGTCATCCATACTGTTACTTACTTGCCAATGGCATTAAGAAAGAATAGCGTGTTGTCTTTTTGTCCCCGTTGAGTGAGTGGTATATTTGTACAGGATTCTGGCAGTGAGCGCTTCAGGATTGCTTGCAGCAGACCATGTGGAGCTATTTCGATGAGCACTGCGTTGCTTGGAATCAATCTGCTAGTCTCCTCAAAATACACTGAACTCTGAATGAAAGGACAATACAAAAAATACTACAATTTGATTTTATTTATTACTAGCGACCCGCCCCGTCTTCACACGGGACTTTCATATAAACTTACGATAGACCTTCGACCGTCTTATTAAGACCTTGTAGCAAAATCCGTTCTTAGCCGACGTCTGACTATACCTATAAAGTACCTACCTGCCAAATTTCAGTTTTATAGGTCAAGCACGTTTTATAATCAAGTAAACATTTAATTTTGGAGATGAAGTGAATCAGGAGTTATTAAATAACGTAAACGCCATACATCTTTTCTTCAAATAATAATTAAAATTTAGTTTAAAACAAGTTTTTGTAGATAAATATATTTTTTTAGACATGCTTTTATAAAATACGAAATTGGTACTGTAATCTCGTGTCCACCTTCCGAGTCCATCATCAGGACCCTGGACATCATCTAGGATCAGTAGGTACTTGTAAAGACGAATCAAACGAGCCAAAACTCGATGGGGTTACGTCGTGTCGTTACAGAGTTCCTATGGCCACCTTCCGGCTTTATCTTCAGACCAGCTCTGTAATATCATTATATTGCATTGTCATCCGATTTACATATGTATGTAAAATTTCGGCTCAATCTAACACCGGAAAATAGGTCAAATTTAGCCTTCAAGATTTGACCTAAACAAACATACATACATACAAACTTAGCAAAAAAAAAAAGCTTGTAAAAACTAAAAAATCTATAAAAACTTTCTCCTGGGTGCCGGGAGATCAGCTCCATGATACCACATTATTGTATTACCATCCAAACCATTGCTTAGACATACAAAGTTTCATTTCAATACGGCAATTAAGAGTAGGACTGACTTCCAAGATTTGATTACATTTTTATTTAGTCAGTTACAAATGAAGCGTGTTAAAAACTGTAAATTATGATCAACCTGAAATGTTACGTTTTCAGATTTACATTATATATTAGATTAGATATTTATCGAGATAGTGGTCAAACGCTTTTGACACCATTTTAATGTCAAAAAACCTTTATCACGTTATGCACCTTTATCGTGTTACGCATACAAAAGCGTTTGATTGAACACTTGATATTCGAGTGATATCGATGGAAATAGGTACCAAGCAAAATATTTTTTACAGAATGGAAAATGAAAGATGAGAAAGAAAAGAGACAGCAATGTTTTATTACCAATAGGTTATTGGTGAGATATTCTGCCGAGCAGTATTTGGCTACTGGCTCGTCCCATCTGTCCTGCGGAACTGAGGTTGAGAGCCATCGCTCGCTGCGAGGTTTCGGTTCTTGAATTATTTCAGACAGAAGACGCAATAAAATAGGACCTGCAAATTTAAGTATGTAGTGTGTCAGCCGAGCATATTAATCGTATGTGATCATTAATCAGCCTAGTGAGCCTTAATTTTCCTGGACTACGTGAAACAAAGAAATTGTATATTATCATATGGAATACCTACTGAGATCATATGGAATGAAATAATACATCCCCATTATAATTATTAGGCCGGATAATCAATCACTACTTATACTATATGTACTTCTACATGTAAATATAAATATATATACACAAAGTAGGTACCACACTGGCGAAGCTATTAAATTTAAAAATACCAGCACATACCAGCATCAGCTATGTAGCGAGAATGATACGCAATTTCCCCGCAGGGTACTTCTTTTGCGAATACTCTTCTGGATGTCAGAGAAGCCACAAATTCATTGATATCTTGCTTAGGACCAGAGATGGTGCTGGATTCAGGACCATTGTGACACGCAATCTCGATACTAGGAGGACATAGTTTTAGAAGCTGAAATGAAAATATTTCAGGTTTCATTCGTGTAATATTACTTACTAACTGCTGACCGTGGTATCGTCCTCGCGGAGATTCCAGCAGAAACAGTACATTTTTTTATGATCAAAAGTTGCCTATGTCGTTTAGTAAAAGCTGAATGGGCGTTTACTATCCATCCAGACACTAAGAAACTTCAGATGGTCAGTACAAATAAGACCTTTGTACGTACACTTTAGCTATTCAAATATAAATGAATATGACTGTATCGTTGATAGTTAAACAATATGGTGCACGTTTTGGGTGAAATTTTTGATCCGACCTAGTACTAGGGTACCTACAGTTATTGTATTGTATTTTATGAGCTAAAATTAATGATTTTAGGTACCTGTTTGTATCCTAAACCAACCGCTGCCATAGCCCCTTGTATTACAGGAGTCTCATTTGATGCCTTCCCGCGGCTGTAGGCTGCTAGAATCATTTCCTCCGCCGTCAGACAGCCGTCAGCATAAGCACATCCAAGTTCACCGACACTGTGACCTGCCAAGGAATAATAATTTTAATCTATTTAATAAATACTTTTTCTGTCAAAAATAACAAGATTTTGAAAAATTTGAATATTAGACCCTTAGAAAATTCAGGAATGATTTTCAGATTGGAAAAGTGACTGCAAAATACCTACACCCGAAATCAGTGTTAACCTATGAACAAATAATAAGTCAGGAAGTGTAATTCAGAACAAAATCCACACAAAAAATGGCCCTACTTCAAACCAAAACGACCTATGAACCAAAATACGAATCGCTTCCGAGGTTTCAAAAAATAGACTTGCCTGGTGATTGGTTTAAATTCAAACGAAAGCCGGGATTGGTTCGCGCGCGTGCTGCAATGTCTGCTATGACAGCTGAGTCATTGAAGCGAAGATTTGACGTGTACTCGCTTGCAAGGAAAATGTCCGAATGATGACGTGCTGGACACGACTTGGACCTACTTGGACACGACTTTGTTGGGTCATTTTCTTTACATAGTTACATTTCCTGACTTATTATTATTCGTAGGTGTTAACAGGCAACCCGTAAAAATAGTGGACAACTTCAAGTATCTTGGCCACAAAATATTCTCTCTCGAAAGTTTTACGCGTTTAGTACCTTCTACCGCATCTTCACTTGAAGGTGTTATTTATAGAGTATTCAACGCAAACCTATGGAGACATCAAAAATATGTCTGGTAATGTAAACTAAACTTATGCTACTAAATGTATGCAATGTTTCAAGAATAATTAAAAGAAATCAACATCTATGTAAGTGATCTTAAAAGTGACCGTAAATTTTATTTTCTCACCTATAATTTTATCAGGACAAAATCCCAAAGCTGTTAGAACGTCCGTGAGCCCTATTTGGATAGCGGCGATTCCAATAAAAGAGTTTTCGACATTATCAAATATGGTTTTATCCAGTGATGTAACAATGTACATTAAATCAATTCCATGGGGTGCTAAAATTTTTTGACAGCTGCAAGAGGTAAAACTGTTATATTAAGGATTTTGTATTTTGTAATGTTAAAATAAATTGCTTTTCGTATCTATTCACACACAATAGTAAAGTTCTGCATTCTATATCCATTACCGTTCAATGGCGGCTGCAAAGATGGGTATGCGCATGAGTTGCGCGCCCATGCCGGCCCACTGCGAGCCCATCCCGCTGTACACGAACCACAGCGGACGGTGCGTTTCATCGGAGTGTTCCATATTTTCTGACAAACATACTGTTTTCTGCGTTTCGTCAGTATCTGTGTCCATAAAATCGAAATATGTCAACATTTCATGAATAAAGTCGCCGCCACCATTGAATTTTGGATTATATCCATAACTTACCTAAAATAATATATCCTCTTCCTAAGTGTCCGGCAATATTTGTAGAGTGTATGTTGTGTAGGAGGGCTAGTTCTTCATCGTCAATAGGGCGCGACTTCAAGTCATCAAATATATTATTTAAATAATCTTCTTGTCTCGCTGATAAGGCCACTAATCTTGGAATGGAAGTACTGTATCGGGTTTTGTCCTAAAAATATTAATTAATTATTCTATGTACGAAGTACATTACGATTTTGCAACTCCGCATATTTATTTATTCATATAGATGAGTGCACTTTAACACGCCGCGCCGCGACGGACACCCGCGGACGAGTGAGAATCGGAAAAATCGTGTCAATAAATAACTTCAATCTTATAACATTTTCTTACTAGGTACGTCCAGGGTTCTAACTTGTACCCTACATTCTATGTTCCTTTCAATTATATTGTTTTATTTATTCTAACATAAGGAAACGAATTATTACAGATACTGTAAAGAGGTTCTACTGGTTAGGACCACAACATCTTCTCGCAATCGTCAATCGTAGTCGAACATTACACATTTCTAGAACATTAGATACAATCGTCTCTCTCTTTCGCGCACATTGCCATCCTGCTCACACCTCTTCTGGAAGTTTACAGAGAAACTGGTGTCAATTCTATCATTTCATACCTAAACTAATTTTAGTTTCGCTCTCTCTCTCTTTCCAATGCATAACATGAGAAAGAGATGGAATATAATTATTTTAGACCTGTCAAATTAATCCACTTGCTTGTGTCTAGTGTAAATTTAATGGCAATGAATTCAGTGGCATCTAAATTATGAAGATCGAAAGATATTTGACAGCTCTCAAACAAAATTTAGATCTGTCAGACATCTTCCATCTCTTTCTCATGTTATGCATTGGAAACAGAGAGAGCGAAACTAAAATTAGTTTAGGTATGTAATGATAGAATTGACACAATTATCGAATATAATATATAATAATCGACTCTCTCTTTCACATGCATAGACTGTCCTTCTCACACACCTTCGTGAATATTTTGGGGACTAGAGAAATACAAAAATGATTACTTATTAAACTTTTTGTTTTAATCCTGATTAACAGAAATTTGTTCAACAAAGTAGGTACCTAGCTATGGCTTTCAAAATTTTCCACAATCTGACTTAGATGCATACACCCATAAAATCAGCAGTACAAAAGGCAAGGAAGGTGTGGTGCCGCTGCGAGCGAATGGCGAATGCGTTCACGTGTTGGCCGCTCTGCCCATACCGGCCGAGCGGTGCTGGGGCAGCAGAAGGCTTCTTTTCGTCCAGCGGGGCGTCGCGTCGTTGCGTGTAAAATGTGTACACCCTGAGTGAAAACGCTTATGGCGCGAGTGCATCATTCATTCATTGTGAAGCCGTAGGATCGCGGGGACGGGATTGCGGTTATGACTTTGCATAGCCCCTTATTGTATTAAGGTTGTTAAAAAAACCCAAATTAGTATTTTTTAAAGTTGCACTTCTGGGATACCGGCCTTCTCTCAGAAAGAAAGACTAACGGGCTATAATCCACCACTCGGGCCCAGTGCGGCTTCGTGGATGTCACATATCCTCGATTTTTGTAGTTCTTGAGCATGCGGGTCTCCTCACGATGTATTCCTTCGCCGTTTTAGAGCGAGTGTCAATAATCCGCACATAACTTGACATTTCATTGGTGCGAGACGAGATTTGAACTATGGTATGCTTATGCGTTGGATTAAAAGACACACAAGTTTCCGCTCAGCCAGACACGCAATGAAGGTGTTATCTCAAAAAAAATTAAGCACACTCTAAACAAGTGTTAAATAGCGTTTAACCCTCATACATGTCCTAGTCGCGTGTTTAAATGTTATCAACAACGAATTTTGATTTAAGTAGTGTCTATTAACCGTTGCCTAACTCCACTGAAATTACTGCATGGACTTATGAGACCTAATTGACCTATGACTTACCTAATTTCTTAAGGTAACGAACACACATGCAGTGCCAGCCTTTATGTTTCAAAGCTCTGAGTGGCACTGCAATTGTTATTGGCCGTCATTAAAGTTACCGCATCAGAATAGACCAGCACAAAGAAGAGCAACTTAATTGTTCCCTTTCTAAACGAAAACTAGTCAAAACTCTAGACAGTTTTTCCAGACGAACACTAGCGACCGCTGGCTTTAATCGGGCATGAGTTCAAAACGAAGACGATTTTATCAGCCAGTAAGGACCCTGGTTATAAAACCGATATCTATTATGGTAGGTACATGAATTTGCATGTTCTTTTGAGGTAAACCCTGAAACTGGCATTAATCCTTTTTAAAATGTCTCACTGTTACACAATCATATAGCTTTCTCTTGCTAAGTAGACACGACGCATGTCGACGTTGTTACATTTTTTAATTAATAATAACAGTTTAAGAGTAAAACTTATTTTATTAATAATACCTTTGGCTTAGAAAACCCACGCAACAGCATATGTGAATTGACCCCAGTGAGAGACAAGCAGTTAACAGCAGCGTATGACCCGCGGAACGGTTGATGCTCCGTCATTACTCGTAAGCGTCCTTCTCGTATCGCTACTATGTCCTGCCTTGGAGTTGTGCAGTGAAGATTGCCAGCCATCAATCCATTATGGTACCCTAGTAACACCTGAAATTAATAATGATAATCTAATTAACAAAACGAGGGGCCGTTTAGTGGGTGACTATACGAATCCCTGGTGCTTAAATGTGTCTTAATATTTAACTGACCGGGGGTAGATAATGGTAGAGCTAAGACCCTAAGCCTTATGGTTGGCACTTCCAATTTTTGACCTTAACCAATACAGTATAGCGCTTTAATGCTACTGCAGCACATCCCTCAACACCGTTTAGCTAAGCTAATGAGACGTTAATTTTCTATATATTTTGATGTATCTCCTTTTTGTGAAGACTATACAACTATGACTATACAAGTACCTACTTAACGTATTAGAATGACAAAACATTGTTTACATGAAAAAAATTACAATGCCTGCAATATGTAGATATATGTGGACATAGTCGCAAAGTGGGTAACTTGTCTACTCTACCTATCGTGCTAACATTGCGGGTTGCATCGTATCCAGGCTCGTAGCACATAGATTGGTGGCGTATAATTATAGTAAAAACAAAACAAAGGATAGGTACCTACATCTGCCAAATTTAAACTCCATCGTTTCAGTAATTTAACTTTGAAGAGATAGATACCTATTATACTACGAGTAGAAGAGATCTTTGATAATTCATAATTTTTAACAGAATAAACCTTTTGTTTGTACGCCTATCTGCAGGAGTTAGGACAATAATTTAACAGACATTTCTAGAGAAATTAATAATACAATAGGCACCTTATGTCTCAGGATAACGAGCACAATGCAGTGCCACACAGGCCTTTGTCTTTCTAAATTCTGTGTAGCACTGCAATTGTTTTAGGCCTACGTTATCGCGTGCCATTAGGCGAACGACCCGCTCGTCTCGTTATCCAATAGTATGAAAAAAAACTTTTAATTTTTTTTTCTTCGTTTATTTTAGGGACTTTTACCATACAATGGCATGCCAGTCCCATCGTAGCCTAAACAATATTAATCTCTTAATAATTACTTTAATATTTAAAGCTTTTTACATCATCCTCAAGAATCCCCACGTGAATTATATCTACTTAGTGGTTTATTTCATAAACAACAAAATATGAGATGGATCTTGCCTTTGTAATGGCAGTGACTCCTGATGCGGAATCAGTGAAGCCAACGTTGGATATAACACTTCCAACAAGGACTGGATCGGGTCGGCTGCCACAGAACACTTTCTCAATGGCTTGCAGTTCTGCTTTGTCAGCTTCTGGCGTGGCTGTAAGATTCAATTCAAATTGACACTTATTGTTGGTCTCAACAAAAAGGTAAATTTCACGATGTAAGTTACAGTACGTGGAACTGATCTAAGGTGACATCAAGATATCTGCTGAAACAGACGACTTCGTTTCTCAACCCCCAGATAAAGCTTGTTTATTTTCAAAATACTTTCTTCCCATGGGTCCGGGATAAGTTAACGACTTTAGGTGCCCGTACAACATTTCGAGAAGAAGGCTTTTCATAATTATTAAATACTATATGCAATAGATATTTTTAGTACTATTTTTACTAAGTTTCCAATATTAAAAATCTTCAGTTTCGCTGACAAAATCACGTGAAGTAATAATGCTTAACCACCTCTTAACATTCCTACTTAGTAGGTAACTCTTGTATAAAAAAATGAGTCAATGAATGAATTACTTATCTATATTAACATTATAGCTGTTGCTTAGTTAAGAATAGATAATTATGTCGTAGACATATTTACTTAGACAGCTATTAAGGCACTACTTATCATTACTTAGCAATTGATTAAAATTATACAGGCGTTTATAAGTAAAACTGATTATATTTAAAATTTAAGCCTAGGTATATTAGTCGAGTAGGTATTTAGATGAGATAATGGTCAAACGCTGGTATAGGGTGAATGTTGTAATACCTGAGCCACAAGCTTCAACATATTCGACTTCCTGCGGTGAAACTCCAGCTTCCGAATAAAACTTTTTCATAAATGCTGCAGTAATATCAGGATTGCGGACGAACCCGAATATCTGACCGGTTTCTCCTGTTAGCATTGACGTAAACTCGTTCTTGACATGGACTACTTCGGCGTAGGCCCTGAAATATATTAAATTATATTTTAGTACATACTCTTGTACTATACTTACTTACTATGTACAAATATTATGTAAATAAATTGACAGCTGTCAATGTCAATTTTATGTCACACTAATTTCTTCCCGTGGTTTTCACCCGCGGTCCCACAGGAACCGTGCATTTTTCCGAGATAAAAAGTAGCCTATGTTACTCTCCGGTCCATAAACTATATCTATGCCAAAAATCACGTCGATCCGTAGCTTCGTTACTGCGTGAAAGAAAGACAAACCAACAAACATACTTTCGCATTTATAATATTAAGTATGGATATGGCTTAGTATGGAAGTATGGTTAGATAATGCACCGAGCTAACAATGCTTCGGGACTGTACGACTTAAGTTATCTAAAATCGCTACATAGGTGATGTTAGATAGTCGTCATACCTCAGAGCATCCTTGGCCTTCTGGAGAAACAGCACACTGATAGCTTCTGATTTAGCACAACCATCGGCGTGTTCATCAAACGCCCTCGTTTTACCATCAGGTGATATTTTTATACATCTGTAATAAATTATAGCTATAAAGGTTACGAATTTTAAATATTGTATGTAGACCGGCGAAATTGCATTAGTAGGTATTTCGCAGATGTAGACGATATATTTAACTATTACTTTGTAGAATTTTTTACTGAAACAATGCTTGTGGAAGTTCATTTTGACACGTGTTGTACCTACCTCTATGACACATATATTTGTACAGATTTACTATCATGAAAGTGTTTTGAGGCTAAAACTTTTCATATTTATTGAAATTTTAATTGCGTTATACTTCTATGTCGATATAGAAGCCGAAATTAATTTAGTTTTTATTTTTGCCGATGTGACTGTGGTCAACCGCATTAAAGGCGTTGCTGTAGTCGATTAAAACTAGAATGGTGACAAGACAGTTCTCCATGTACACCGTATGTCTTCTGTCACTTTTATAAAAGCAGTCGTTGTGCTGTGACTTAGGTAGAAGTTCCTTGGCTGTGACGAATTCGGAAACCCGATTGAAGGGGTTGTAGAGGTTTTCGTTAGAAAGATACTGCGTCACTTGCATGAGGGAAACAGATTAAGATACTATAAATAAACTCGTACCTACCTATTGTAGTGCAATTGAGCGTGTGGAGACATACACAAGTTGGTACCTCCTACTATGGCCGATTCACATGTACCACGACTGATAGCTAAATAAGCTTCTTCCAGGGCAACCATAGAGCCGCAGCATGCATCGTCTATTGTTATCGATGGACCCTTAGTGTTCAACCAGTATGATATGCGGTTAGCATACATTGTCTTACTACTCCTGGAAATATCACAAATCGTGTCAAATTTCACACATTTTGAAGTGAATTCATATTAAGGAATGAAGTCGAATCAGAAGAGCTATATGGAACTCACCCAGTAACTCCATAACCAGTACTTGTTACCACATCGAGTGTTCCTGTACTTTCCATATCAGAAAAAGAAGCCGCGATGTAGACGCCAACTTTCTTTCCATTAAGGTGTTTTGGACTCACACCAGCATCATAAATTGCTTGATACGACTGTTCAAGTACCTTTCTTGCCATCGGGTCCATAGCGTTACTAAGGCGATTGTGCACCATGAAGAACTGAGAATCAAAACGGTCGACATCTGGCACTTTGCCAGTGTAATCTGAAACTTCGGGATGCTTGAAAGTCCAGCGTATATTTTCAGCGGTCACCGGATTAGTCTGAACCGAAAAAATAAAATATAAGTAAATAATAATAATTATAATACATACCTAATGCTAACGGGGAGGCATGACAAAACCAAACTCAGATGGCGCCACCATCACTGGTGCTTGTCATTGATATTTACTTTGGGTCTTAATGAATAACTAACCAGTAAACTTGCTCGCGTCATAATACTCATTAGATTGAAATGGTCACTACATAACCTAGACGAAGAACTCGGTTTCCAATAATTTTTAAGCGCAATGCTTTGATCCACAGCTTCCGCTTTTTCTCGTCAGAAGGGTATCGCGTGTAACATAATTTTTAGACTGAAATTCATCTGTGCATACATTATTGCAGATACAATTTTTTCCTACTTACTAAAATTCTACAATGAAGTTTGACAGCGAAACAACACCAGCGATAATGTGCCACCATAACGGGATAAATAAGCAGTGTGTCTCCCCATTGAATCAAAAGCTTTGGTAAGCCTATCCAAAGAACATAATAACACTAATTTTCTCCAAATGCCAAACGAACGACGATCACGATAACTTTAACAGCAGATGTCTCTTTCAAATAATTCGAAGTGTAAGTGTAAACTATAATGTTCAATTCTTCATGAACTTTTAGTTCATGAGTTAAACCTAATCCATGGTTGAACTTTGGTTCAAAATGGTTGGTGATCTCCACACTAAAACTATTAACTTATATCATAAGCTTAAGTTACTACGAGCACATAATACTATAACTACTATATAATATTATATTATAATACTCTAAACAAACATTTATAATATAAGATATGTAGTATATATAAATATAACATATACTACATAATATAAATATAATTTTTATATAGGTATATGTATAATAATTGATAACTTTAAAGGTAATTTAGCTAATAAAATAAATACTTATGATGATACAAAATAAATTACGTTAGGTACAGAATAATTAGTTAACAAGCACACTCTGACTGGTATAATTTTGTCACGCTATTTTTAAAAACATTCAATGAAGGTGTACGCCTAGTGGGAACTGGTAAGCGTCGATTACGAGATAAGAAATATTACTCGAATTCCGCGCTTGATGCAAAAGCGTTGTTATTCCGACAAGCAAACGCACGTTTGCATAAGCGTCTACGGTCTGCGTAACCCTATTGCTATAATTACGCGTTCACTTTACAATTATAAACATTGACAATTACTTTAGGTTTACTTGCCTTTTTATATAGTATGTCTGATAATTCCATCACGCTGTGCGACATAGGAAAGAGTCCAGACATGCCAGAGATGACGATACTTTCACCATTCGTCCCCGGTCCCACATCATTGGGACCCTGCCCAGGCCGGTCCTCTTGCGGTGTTGGTGTCATTTTCTGTAATTTGTTAAATTACATACGTTACATAATTTTCGAAAGGCTAAATGGGTAAATCTTAATATCTATTTATTATTTTTGTCATAAATTATCTAAGATTAGACGTTTCTCTATGGCGAAAAAGGAAGGTTCGTTTCATATAACAAAAAGGCAAAATCAAATTTATTCAAACACTAGCTGCTGCCCGCGGTTTCACCCGCGGATTTCATGGTTTTTATTTTTATGCGCGGAATCCTAATTATTTTACTAAAATAAAAGTAGCCTAAGTTACTCCATGTAACATCAGCTAGCTGCCAGTGAAAGTCCCGTCAAAATCGGCCCAGCAGTTTCGGAGGTTACCCGAAACACACAGACCGACAGACAAATATTTTAAAAATGGTTGTTTTATATGCATTTGGTAACAAAAGCTGTTATTTTGATATTACAAACAGACACTTCAATTTTGTATAGATTTGAAGTTCACACTTTGAACAAAACTGAATAGGTTGAACACGTGATAATCAGCCATGTTGGTTTGAAAGTATCACTATACCTCTAAGTTAGAAAGTTTCCAACATTTTTCTTATTTTATTTTTTATTTTACAAAAAGTTTTAATCCCACAATTATAGATACTAAACAAATGCGAGTAAGTATTTAGGATGGCCCCTATAGGTTTGGAAAATTCACTCCGCGGTAGTGAATCGGTGAGACTAGAAATTGGTGTCTCGTTACAAAATAAGGGCAGATATGGCAACTCATAACACGCAAGTCCCGGATATTCCACAAATTCTCAAGGCATAATATTTTATTCCTGAGGGGAGGTTAAATCGCCCTAGTATATACTGTATCGTATATAAATGTTTAAACGGATTCACTTACCTAGTACCCGCAGCCGCGCCTCGCGACGTTTTCCCGACCGTTGCGCAAGTACGGAACTCTAAACGATAAATTTGTTGAATCGTAAAAACTGATAAATTTATCGAATGTTGCGAGTACCGAAGTCAGATCGTAATGTAGCAGCTTTATATTCTCATTGGATTCGACCTAGCTATTCGATAACTTTTGTCGATTGTAACAAGGCTCGATAAATTATATAAAAAAGACTGATGACACCCACTTTATCGATTTGATCTGTCCATTTTATCGATCGAAAAGATCCGTACTTGCGCTGCGCGTTTCGAGGTATTCGATACCTCTTGATCAACGGAGCTACGCACGCAGTCGCTCCGACTGGTTGCTGCACGTGTACAACGTATGTGAATCCGGTTAAAGATATATAAATATGATTCCTTCCGAAAGTTCTATACTGTATCGTTCTTATTTTAACGGTATGGACTTGCTTGATGTGATACGACTGACAAATACAACTCGACAACAATAAAAGTGGAGTGTTACAATAAGCAGTATAAGAATTATAAACGCAGTGAGAAATTTACTTACCTCGTAGACTATTTTGCCAAATAGTTCTTTAATTATACTTAATCGGTTATTTATAAGCACCGAGTGTCCAGATTTACATAATTAATACATAGGCATAGAAATACATTATTACAAAATTGTATACAGTGAAGAAAGACCACGTCTGTAATAATATTGTATTTACTTACCAATTCCCGCCACGGCAGCTAAAGCTAAGCGCATTGTATGTACCTATATAACGACAGATTAGGCTGGGATAATTTCATTAACGATGGTTTAGTTAAACTATGTCTTGTCTTTGTTGTTTCTTGTTGTTAAATTCTCTTCTTAATCTTAAATTTCTTAATCTTTGTTGTTGTTAAATTGAATCGAATGAGACAAAACATAGTTTAACTAAACCACCGCTAAATACTGTTTATTAATAAGCACCATAGGGTCTTACTAATAAAGAGTGTATAACGGTGTTATAGTTACCAATGTTTTATCTTTCTTGTTCTTTGTCAATTTTAAACTGAGCCGAAAGAGACCAAACATTGCCTATCTATTCAACCGCTATATACGGTCGTACCTACCACAAAAAAATAACAGCATGTAACTCCTAAACATGCCTTAGTCACGTGATTAAATATAAGAAACCACAAATCTTGATTTACGTAGTGTTTAACCGTCGTCTAGCTCCATTCTCTTGTGACATTTCTAATAATTTTAGGCGTTTATCTTTAGACACTGTTTAGCTAAACAAGCGTCCAAAAGCGTTTTTTGTGGTAACACGATTAGTGTTTATTAGTAAGGCTGTTAGGCTCGTATCTTATTAACAATTAATAAACAGTTTTAAACAGCGTTGCGCAAGTTTTTTTGCGATGTTATTTAGAGAACGCGGTGTGAATGGAAATTAATGGGGCAGATGGGAATTTAAATTCCCATCTGACTCATTGATGGGGACTCTAATGTGGCAGATGGGAATATATAATATTTGTAAAAGGTTCTTTTTTAAAAATTATTTCAGTGTTTATTTGAGATGTATTATTTAATAATCTGGTCGAAGCCACACGTGACCAAAATGCTGGCCTCTACTTAGGTCAAAGATTAAGCATTGCCATTCAACGTGGCAATGCTGCCAGCATTTTGGGAACGTTGCCTACTGGTAGCGGATTATTAGATTAAGATTGTAAATAAATTAGTGTGTATTTTATTTAGTTATTTTAGTTTACGTTGTTTTTTTTCTGTTATTATAATAAAGATATTTTATTACTATAATCATTTATATATTATATTAGGTTTATGGTGATTTATAAGTAAAAGTAGTAACTTTATTATAGTAATTTCAAGTCATATAAGATTAAGTCACCAGACGGAAGGTTACATACCCCCCTTTTTAGGATAGGATTTTTCCCTGGAAAATCTGGACGTTTCTATGGGGAAACTGGTACGGCGTAATCGTAAGCACGGACTGTACGAGAACGACCACTCATGTGGCCCATGGGCCCATGTCACGAAAGTGTATTCTTTGGTTCAAGAAAGAAGGATGATTATCCTATAATATATATTTCAGGAAGCAAGGCAGCGATGCATTAACGTGATTTATTATATAGAGTTTTATCCCAGAAAAAGTAAAATAAAAACACGACTGCCCTAGCCAGTGTCACTCGGGATGATGTAAGGATTCTAAACGATTTAATTCTAAAAGCAACTCACATAATTATATACAAACATATTATATCAATGAACATAAATTACCTACACTCCTTTTTGTGCAGTCGTGTAATAATTCATGGTTCCTATATGGGAATATTCACGCAGGTAAAACTGCGGGCAACCGCTAATAATAAATTTAGTTTGTAGAGCAATGTACAATGTCAATGCAATGCAAATATGAGTAGAACTTAGTAATTCAGTCATCCAGCAGGCGTATTCTAAACACAATGCGACAGGTTTCCGTCCAGGGGTGCAATTTTTGAATGTCACCGAGTGACTAAATATCAGCGATATGACCGATAGTCACCGATTTACAAAAAGTCGTATTTTTGAATCTCAGCGGGTGACGAAACTTCTCATACCTATGATATCGTTTACGAATGGGTACCCCCACTCGTAAATGATATCATAGATACGAGTATTTAGTGCCAATTTTGACTTGAAAACAATTTCCAACTTAAAAAATAAAATAAAATTGAACACAATCATAAGTTTATCTGTGATCAAAGCTGAGAAATAGTTGTATGTTGGTATACAGGGTATGACTTTCAAAAATACGACTTTTGCAAATTACTGATATATATTATAGTCATCGCTGAGAATTTTGTCATCGGTGATTTCGAAATCACTCCTAATAATGCGGATACGATTTTATTTAGAATACACATGCTGAATACCATTACCTACTTACGTAAAATGGTAATTAAGTTTTAAATTTGTATACTTACTAATCTTGTAGGCATTTAGCTAACTAAAATGAATAATAATGGATGGAATAAGTAGGAACCTCGTGGTAGGACTCCGCGGGGCCCGTCTGGGTGGGTGCCATTGCTTTGCTCGTGTAGTCTGCCGCCAAGCAGTAATGTGCAAGCATTATAGTGTTTTTGATATATTGAATTTTTGATATATTGGTTTGATATAGTGAAATTTGAAGTTTGAAGTTGAATCCGGGCGAAATAGTCAGTGAAATTACTGCGCTTATGAGATATAATACGTAATATCTCAGGGTATCGAGCGCAATAAAGTGCCGCGCAAGCCTTCGTGTTAAAAAATTCTGAGTGCAGGTTAGAGTGTTACGCTTTCCAATAGGCAAACGACCAGCTCATCTCGTTATCCAAAACAGTTATAAAAAAGGTTTAAATGAGTTAATCGTACTGAACTGCTCACTTCAGCGAACTTTAATTTTTTAACATATATTTTAAAAAACATAGGCCCTTGTTACAGGACTGCACAAAAAGGAGTGTAATGTTTTTTTATGGTTCATGTATGTATGTTTGTATGTATGTATGGGAGTTTATTTATTCTACACAAATGTACACCTATGATTGTATGATTATTTTAAGCCAATGCTGATTTTAGTGAGATGTTTAAAATATATATATATATATATATAGTACCTATCTAGATAGCGGCTTAAATAAAGAGTAAGCCATTTACATTTACTACTTCACAATAAAAAAATAACCGCAGTTCTATGCTTTTTAATAACAAAGTACCTACTATATTACAAATCTGTGCAAAGTTCACATTTTATTTAATTTCGAATAAAGGTTTCACACATTGAAAAGAAATTTAGTTGCTGAAAAATACTATCAATTTTAGAAGGTAAGAAAGCTTTATACTGCTCGGCCGCTTTTTTGTAGGCATTCAAACTTGGTCGGTTTAATCTTTAGCTACTGTTTTGTGTCTTGTTGGTTTTTTAATGGCATCTCTTTAATTATAAAGTGTACAGGGTTAAAATTTTACAGGCGTATAACTGAATGAACACACTAATTATTGGAATACTTTTTTAATTTGATAACCCATAAAGAACTCGTCCAATCCAATGACGAAAATGGTCGTAGTCTTAATCGTGGTATTATTTACTTATTTATTCTCATTAATTATTTCCATTAGGGTAAACGTCCCATTACTCGTCAGTTTCTGAATTTAGCTGTCTTTGCAGCTTTGCCTCGTCTCTGTTTGTTAACTTAGAAATATCAAATTTTTTGACGTGATTACTTATTTATAACTCTTTTCGGTAAACATATTTTTAGTACGATAAAAAACCACAAGTTATTAAAATAATTGAAAAACTAAAAAATAAGTGAATTGTACCAGTATCCGTCAGATTTGTCCTAATTTTCGTCAAATTGTCCCGGAACTCGTCAATTTTTACCACTATTTTGAACTTTGTAACCTTGGTATTAAGGTTCATTATTAAATTGTTTTTTGGCGATATAACCCTCAAATTAAAAATATAGGGCAAAAATATACCCAGAATAACCAAACGCGTCGAATGCCTAGGACAAAAAAAAGATTAAAAAATATTATTTATTGCACCAAATGAAACCAATTTAATCAAGCTGTTTTTTGTATTAACAAGTTTTTTTGTGAAAAAATATAAATAAATATTCAAATATATTTTTCCAGAAAAGCTTTTTGTAAAATACGTAATGGATTCTGTAGTCTCGTAGCCACCTTCCGGCTCCATCATCGGCATCCTAAATATCGCCTAAGGTTCGTTTGATTCTTGTAAATACTCAATCTTCGTTTATTCCACGATCTATCAACGCGACATTGGCGAAATTGCGGCAACCCTGCAGAAGCCATTAAGAAGAAGTTGATGTTGAAGTAAATACTCAACGGGGTTATGTCATTACGTTACAACGTTACTATACTATACGTTACTACCTTCCGGCTCTGTTATCAGTCCAACTCGGGGATATAATTATATTGCATTGTAATCCGATTTACATACACACGTCAAATAAAGTTTGAGATCACTAGCAAAAGATGTTTCTTTTTTAATTTTACTTGTTTAAAAGAATGTTGCTTACGTAACATATTTTTATAAAAAGATACACTTGTTGAAAAAAAAAATTATTTTTATTAACTAAAATTGAATTTAAAAATCCTAGTGCAATTTTGACTACTAAATAATTGAAAGAAAAAGAGGATTTAACTAAATATTATCAACATTTATTATTAAATTGTTTTTATTTAGTATAAGATAACTCCTCCCCTGGCTCGAACACATGCGGCAATCCTTCTTGGCATGCTGAGAATTAAGTTATTCAGCATTTCTTGCGGTAACCGGTATAACCCATTCTTGAATAACGGCTTCCCTGATCTCTGGCACTGTCTGGGTAGGTGGCTGACGGTTCCAAACAGCTCGCTTGACAGCATCCCACGCGTGTTCTATCGGGTTTAAGTCAGGCGAGCCGGCAGGCCAGTCTATTCTGGTAATGTCGTATTCACGCAGAGCAGCGTTGATTCGTTGAGCTCGATGTGCTGGGTGCATTATCGTCAACCAATACGAATCGAGGACCATGGTTTATTCTAAATGACCTGACAATTCCATCAATAGCAATGGTTTGGTACAAAGCTGCAGTCATCCAGCCACGATACGGGATCAATGTCGTTCTAGCACCAATCATTATACCGCCCCAAAAGGATACCGATTTCCCGCCTTGTTGAACGGTTCCGGTGGCAGTTCTTTGTCTTTTGACAATTCTGCCAAATGTTTTCAGCGCAAAAGCTTAGGTCTTCCCTCCTGTTCTCGTACACGTCCACCTCATGATTTATGGACGCTTTAATGCGGCCGATGTGGTCAGCGACTTCGCCTTTTTCGTACTCGACTGTCATTGCGTGTAGACGGTCAACACACGGTGAGAGTAGTCTCACTTTGTGGGTGTGTTGACCGTACCTGGTTCGGCCTTTCCGAGTTTTGAGAGCTTAGAGAGATTTGAGTTAGAGTGAGTTTTGAGAGATACCTGCAGTGCTATTCAGGAATCGTAATTCACCTAAGTGAGGGCGGAATTCGCGGCGACCAGCCTGTTTGGCATTCTGTGCCACTACTCACGCGCTACTAGCGCCACCCAAATGAGTATGTCAGTGAGACCAACAAGCTTCAAGTGAGCATTTGACGTTTCTTCATACAAATCGGCATTCAGAAACATTTCACAAACAAGCATTGACGTAATTTTGTCGAATACCAATTTAAGTGAGGTGAACGCCGTGGGCGATGTGACAATGGTTCACTGGGGGAGCATCGCCGGGAGTTTGCTTTATTCCTGAATCGCACTGCTGAGCAAAAGGAGTCTTCTCACCCCATTCGAATAGTGCGATCGTCGTTTCTTGACCGCATTAATCGATATTGGTGGTCTGCTATTTCCGTCACAGGTACGCGTTATACGTTTTACGTTTCATGCTCGTTCGGGTGGTGCTTCCGTTCAGCAGAGAGGCTAAGCTTGGCGATATTTCAACATGTTTCCGTGCTCCCGCATTGCAGAAGCTTATGCCGAGTCTCTCGGCGCAGTCGTCCATGATATTGAATATTATATGTATTACTTAAATAACCTAAAAATAAATATGGAAAACAGTAATTTTCATCATTAGCTATAAAGTAATTTGATATGTATAATATTTTATAAAATAATTTGATATTACTCATTACTATACTTTAAATATTACTTTACTTAATAAAATACTAATGATGGGTCAGGGAAGTACATGTAAATTTTAGTGGTCGATCTAAGTGTCCTATATTTGGGCTCAGTCTACTGGGTAGGGAAAGTCATACGCACGTTACGTCAGTTACGTCATATATTGCTTTAACTACGCCATACAAAAAGATACGAATAAGCGCTGCCGTACGGGCACGTGGTTGCAAGATGGTGGTACGACTAGCGCCAAATTGCGTGTATTGCCTCGCTTGCAAAATATCAACCTGCAACGCATGCCCCTACAAAATATACAAAAAAGAAAAACCGAAAACTTTTTATTGTATGTACTTATTATAACTATAATTTTATATAAAACAAAATAGAGGCGGTCTTATCGGTAACCGTAATTCCATACTTGATTATAGAGGTAATTATCTTTAAATAAAATAAAAGTAATAGTTTTGCGAACCCTCAATTAATATACTCAAATAAAAATCTGACCCCCACCGCCCCCCTATAATAAAACCATAAACCGTATCACTGCACAATAAGGTTCAAAATATACTCAATGACGATATTACGCGCATTTTGTTAATCATGTCCCAGTTACCGTCAAAATAATATAAATACTGACGGGTATTGGGTCAGATAGGGTATTTTAAGTACGAATACCTGTCATACGCATAAATAAGAAGCTAATAATAAAAATAGCACAATTTTATAGGTTATATCGTTAGAAAATTAACTTGAGCGTTTCACTAAAATATCACACTTACCGAAATGGCCTCCTGGTCCTGTGAAACTTGAAAACAAAAGTGGTGCGCAGGACTACACTTTCAGTTACTAAACTTCCCAAAAAACACAAATTTCAAAATCGCTAACTTTGATAGCTCATTTCTCCGGAAACATTATAGATATAACTAAATGGTGCCATTTTAATTATGAAGTATATTATTTTAAATATACTGCTATAAAAATCTTTTATTAAGCTCTCGTTTGAAATAAGTAACTGGCCTTTTTTTACAATCTGACGAGTATTGGGACATTGACGACATTACCAGCGTTTACCCTACTTATACAAACCTCAAACCTCCTATATATTACACGAGCCTCTAATGCCTGAATTTCATTTTGACGAGTCCAATAGATTGCACTTGGTGTCGATGTTCTGATGGTGGAGCCAGGAAGTGGAAGTGTGTTTTTAGTTTCTTTAAATGACATTTATTTATTAAAATTTACCTGGCAAGTTCATAGTATGTTGAAAACAAGCTGCTGCTTAGACTTAGGCTGAGATTCAGAGACGAATCTAAGCGTGGACTCACGCTTCCATACGTCAAAATTCTATACAGTTTTGACATATGGAAGCCAAAGTCTACGCTTAAAATCGTCTCTGAATCTTAGCCTTAGTCTACGCAGCAAAGAGCTGAGCCTACCCCTATTCCCGATACAAATATTTAATTAATCTTAACTGTGTTCAAAATTGTGTAGTTTTGGCAATAAATGTTGTTTTACTATTTATTCTTATTCTTATAGTTGTGTTGAGGAGAAAGTAGACAACCTAGTATATTTATTTTTCTTGTTATATTATTTCAGCTTATGCTCGATTTTTATGAATAAATATTATCGGGATAGCTGATCAATAAAAGTGAATGAGAATTTATACTATTTAAGATATATATAGCAGCCAAATAGCTTCACCCAAAAGGTTTTTTAGCAAAATCAAGTTAGCTTCTGACACTGGGAAAAATATATGTCATTATTCATCATATTACCGATAATCTTGATGTGAAATATATTTTATAGTGTTAACCGACACTAGCGGATGTTCACATAAATATATACATCACAAAAATTTCGCTTCCAACAGGATTCGAACCTGCGTCTTCTGGCTTGCCGGGCCAGACGCCTTAACCACTAGGCCATGGGAGCAATCACTATTGACTGCGAAATTCTTGATATGATGTATTTCTTTTCGGCTTATTCGAATCCTGTTGGAAGCGAAATTTTTGTGATGTATATATTTATGTGAACATCCGCTAGTGTCGGTTAACACTATAAAATATATTTCATAAAGTTTAAATAATGCAAAATCTCTCGCCATTTGATTGGTACTGTAACGTATCACAATGGAGTAGGCATCGCTATAAAGCGGGTCTGCTAGATGGAGCTACGGCTTGTAAGCCGAAAAGAAATACATCATATCAAGAATTTCGCAGTCAATAGTGATTGCTCCCATGGCCTAGTGGTTAAGGCGTCTGGCCCGGCAAGCCAGAAGACGCAGGTTCGAATCCTGTTGGAAGCGAAATTTTTGTGATGAATATAATTAAATCTTGATGTGATCAAAACAAGATATTACCAAATTTACTAAATAAAAAAAATTACAAAGTTACCTCTAAAAATAAGTTTAAAGTGTCTCTGTTACTTATAAATGAATAGGTATTGTATATTGATAAAGTTAACAAAACATACGTATTATATAATGATAAAAAAATTGGTTGTGGTACAGTTTCGATTAGGCATTCTGAAGTAAGTAAGCGACAGTGCAGTCCAAGGTGTAGTATGCTTGCACGGCATCCACCCACCAAAGGGAAAGTACAGTAGGTCAGTATATAACAAGTATAGAATCACGACCTGCCCGGTCGTGATTCTCAATTTCTTACCTGCCCACTGTTTTTCATAGTGGTCAAACGCACACAAGTCTAAAAAAAACAATTGGCAAAAAAAAATAGATTGCTGTAGTTTTATACAACTACTTCGATAGGTAGTAGTACATCTAGTAGAAACCATGCCGTGCCGTTGTTACTGGTACCTATTGGAATAACATAGAAAAAGGAAGGAAATTAATCTGTGTTTAATATAATGAAAATCATTGGATTTAACTACAACACGTTTATTTTTAATACATATTGCTAATATACAGGACATTGTAAAATACGTTCAAAAGCCTCTTACAGCGACAGAACTAAAGTTGTTAAACTAAGCATGATCCTAGGAAGCTATCTGCATGAGGTAGGAGTTTGATCATTTACAAATGACCGTATATATAGGCATCACACAAATTACTATTTTCGTAAGTTTCTAGTATGTTCTCGTCAAGATATTTGTTGATAGCCGCTGGCACGCTCACGTCGGTAACAGCGTGCGCCATAGACACGGCGAGGTCATGCACGACGAGCTCGTGCTGCGTGTACCGCTGCAGGGAACACTCCCCTGTACTGGCGGGCACGTCTCGCGCGCGCAGTAGCACGAGCCTTGAGCGCAGCGCGCGCGGCGCCGCGCAGTAGCGGCGCGCCGTGCACACGCGCGCGTACGCCGCCTCCAGTAGCGCGCGCGCGTACTGCGCAGTGTGCGACACGCGGCCACGCAGTGCGTTCACGCATGCGTCGACGCGCGCGCCAAACGAAGCACAATCGCGCAGCGCCATCTCTGGCAGCACTACTGAGTCGCGCGCCATCAACGCAAACATGTGCCTCAGGACGCCCTCCTGCAACTCCTCCTCTGAGGTGAATGAGCTCAGCTGCGTATCCAATAACGCCTTAATTTCTTCCGGCCCATCTCCGATACAATACACCGTTCCCGTCAGACCTATAATACAGGATACAATTTAAAAGCGATGAAAACCAAGAACTTTAAGAAAAATTGTAGTTAAATGTTCTCACCATGATCTTCTAGAATTGACGCTAACTCTAAAGCAACGAAAATGCCGCACTCATATCCCAGTAGATAGAAGTTTGTCTTTAGTTCGGCCTTTTCAAGTAGTACCTGAATATAAAAAATAACATGGATTTAAAATGAGGTCATAAATAATATTGGCTATTACACAGGCTGATACTAGCTGTAGCTGCTCCTACAGCTGCACTGCCAAAGCAGTAGTCCCGAGGCTAATTCCCGCAGGAACCCTCAATTCTCTGAGTCAAACTTTATCTGTGACAAGTATTCCTTTTTTATTGCTTTTGCCCGCGCCTTCGTACGCGTGGAATCATTGTAGCTTCCTTTTAGCATAAAATAAGTAATAAGTAGTACATGACTATTCATGATAGAATTTGTAGAATCGGACGAGCAGTGGTTTAAAAACAAATAATACGGACGTATTACGTCCTACGTGCTACGTCCGTCCTAACGTGAATTTTGATTTTGTTGGTGTGTTGGTTTGTCCTTCATTCACGTAGCAGTGGTGAAACGGATCGACGTGATTATTTGCATAGATAGTTCATGAAACGGAGAGTAACATGGGCTTTTAGTTATTATCTCGGAAAAATACAATGTACCTTCAGCCACGTGGCTGAAACCGTTGTCAGTAAGCTAGTATTTTATTAAAAACAATGATAGGATTAAGAAGAACTCCTATAAGGATTATATACTAGTTATAATAACAGCTGATATTTTACCGAATGGTAGTAGGCACGGCACACATTTCTAAACACAGAAACACTAAACAACAGGACGAACTGTTATTTTGGACAAGTCGATCCAAACAATAAAAACTATTGTACACTAATCAGTTTACAAAAAAACTATGCAAAATTTTTGCATATTTTTTTTTAATATATACCTTGGAATATCTGTGCGCTAGCTCCTGCGTCTTCTCATAGGGGTAGTCGAGTCCCGGCTGCAGCACCAAGGCCGGTAGCTTGAGGCGCTCGCACATTGTACGGAAACGTCCGTGATGTCCTTCCAACCCCGGCAAAATAAATATGTGGGATTTGCTCGCGTCAAAAATATTATTCATCTGGAACGCCAAATATTTAGATATATTAGTTGTATCTAAAAGGTACGTTGTAGTAAAATTATTATTGTAATAAGTAAATCATAATATATTAGTCTTAAACGAATTATCATAATATAAAATAAGGTTACGAAATATTATTAATAACCTGGCCAAGAATATACCTACTTAAACTTTCATAAACGCAAACCCGCTAAATATCGGTTCCAAACCTTCCAAGAATTATCGACAAAAAACAATTTTCATCTAACTATTAAGAATTACAATACTTAGGAAACACAACCCTAAAAGATCCAAATTTTAAATATTAGTAAAATGTGTTTTAATTTGAAGCAATTAAATAACAACTTTTAGGTAGTGTTGATAAACACAGTGCCTTATTTATCTTCATCACAATTTATTTTCTTACCATTTTAACGTCAGTAACTAATGTAATCAAGGGCACCAAATCCATAGTAGCCTCAAGTTCATCAAGATCTTCATACGAAAAGAAAATACGAAGTCCTTTTATTTCTTCAAAGTTTCCTTCTGACGAATTCAACTCTATTTCCAATAACCTTAAAATATAAAAGTATATATTATTATTTTAGTTAGCACCTTTTAGTTTGACATGTTTTTGGTCTCATTACAAGAGTGGAACATTTCATCTGAAAATGACGTCTGTATTCCTATATGATTCAGAGTTTTGAGTTAACGTTATACGTACATGATATCGATATAATACGATAATTATTATAGTAAAACAAGTCTGCGTAGCGTGTTACTAATTGTGAATATAGTTTTCTTATAATTATTATCATGTTACATAAAATAATAATCGTGTACATACTGTCGGTCTGATCATAGCTAAGCACCTAACTAGACATAATTTATTTTAAGAAACCTAGACATCTGCATGTCAATTGTGATGATGTGTTTATGACCAATCATACCAGCTTGTACCACATCAAATGAAATAAATATATTTCAATATATTATTTCACCAGTTAAATGGAGTCAGCTTGGAAACACATTTTTTAAACAAGATATACTTTTGAAACAGTGTTTCTCATAACTTACTTCTTTTGTGTAAGCATCAATATGTCTTTATCTTCCATTGACATATGCTGAACATCACTCAAGTAAGATTGAATAAAAGGCAAAAACTCTCCCATGCCTACATCTTTTAGCGTAGAATTTTCATTGTCCGTACCTATAACATTACAATATACAATATAATATAAAATAGCAGGTCTATAAAATAAATGTAAAACCGACTTCCTTTGCCTTATCTTTAAAGATATATCTTGGCCAAATTGTAATTGGGGCCACCGAGACCTGGGATATTTATTTTTATCTATCTACTCAAATTGATGGAGATAATATAATAGCACACATAAAAAATAAAAAACTCACAAGTGCGATATGTGCGTACCAAGACAGAGGACCTGGCTAAAACTTGTAAAAGAAGACTTAGCAAATAAATAAAATCAGATAACTCATTAAAATTAAAATACCAGTATGTGTTCCTAATAGTTCGACAAGTGAGAGTATTTCCGCTGCTTGTAGTTGAGCATACACGACAGGGTTTTCACACAGAATTGCAGCTTCTGTTATATCTACAGCAGATCTATTCCAAGTAGATTCCTCTATTGGCGCTTCAAGTCGAGCGTGTTCCTGAAAATTAATGTATATGTAACATCCGTGTTGAGATGCTCACAGGAACCGTGTTATTTTCGGTATCAAAGTAACCTATGTTCGTCTTCAGTTTATAAATTGTATCTATGTTAAAAATCACGTCGATCCGTAGCTCCGTTGCTTTGTGAAAGTAGGACAAAACAACAAACTAACACAATATACCTAAGTTTTTAAACTTTCATGGTCACTAACACAAGAATTAACTTTAGTATATTTAGCATGTATTTCATTTGTTTTGAGCACTCGATATTTCGGCACTGTTACAAGCGCTTGCACACCATAAATTTCACTTTGCCATTTATGTTGTACGTTATCAGAAAGAGGGTCATTCTACTCCTGGAGGTCAACAACATTTGTATTACGAGTTTTTGAAATTCGGAATTTTTCATTGAAAAAAGTCATTTAAAGTTTACGTCAAAATTCTACTACAGAACTTCTGAGCAGCCCTAGATCAGCTGATTCATTTGAAATATGTTGAACTTTGTTAAATGATAATGTTGATTAAAAGAGACTTAGAAAAAAAAACAGAAAATGAGCGCACTTCACGTTTGAAGTTTATATCTTTATTTTTGGAAATTTTGAATGAAGTTTTTCCAAGAGAGGTTCTCACAACTTGTTGACAACCATGGTCCTTATCACCATCTTGCGGGATAACATAACTACCAATTCATAGCACGGATGACAAAAAATCAAAATATGCTTACACTTTTGAAAACAAGTAAACTCAATGCAGTCGCTGGAAGGCCATCCTTGTATCGAGATAAACATGTCTCGTGTCCAATGTTGCTATCAGCGGTAATTACAGCAAAATATCTAAAAATATTCAAGGATGAAATATATTACTCAAATAGTGTTGAGCTGGATTGTTATCAAACGTTTCAATTCTAATGCTTACTTTACTTGAGGGCACAATACTCTAGAAATGGCATCTAAAGTATCAATAATGTTGGACACCTTACTGTCCTGTTCAATGTCTGAACCAGATTGTACAGCTGTCACGTATATTCCTTCCAGGGGCCCCTGTACCGCAGTCTCATTTATCACCGCAGATACAGCTCTGCTATTAGTTAATGTACCAGCAGATAGAAATTTCACATCAATACCATTTTTTTTCCACAATCTGCCGATAAACAAAACCATTAGTAATATCTTTGGCATAAATATTTTATGACTTTCATATAATTACGGCGTACCACATAATTTATTAAAATCTGGCTGTGCCCTGTGGCTTCACCCACGTAATAAAAGTAGCCTAAGTTATCATCAGCTCTATACCAGTGAAAGACCCATTAAAATTGGTCCAGCCGTTTCGGAGATTACCCGGAACAAACAGACAGACAGACAAAAACAGTGTTTTTGTTAAAAGTATCCTATATATTTTCATATGCATTTAGTAAAAAGCTGTTATTTTGGTATTACAAATAGGCATTTCAATTTTATTTTATTGTATAGATTTAAGTAAGTATTAGCTTTGTGCTTTTATTTCTTCAAATGACGAGGTTTACTTGTAATATTTAGCATTAGTCCCTGGATGTACTATGTATAATATAATGTATATTCTTTACCGAAATTTTAAGGGATACTCCAAGATTGGGTGCAAACAATAAAATCGTAATTTTGTGGCTCCACGACTAATTAGTTTGTCAGCGAACTTGAGGCCGAATGCGCTTCCATCCCAAACTATTAAATTACTTTTATCTGGTGAACAACTGATTCTGAAAAAAAAAGGAGTAGTTGTAACAATGAGTCACATCGACACACTAGAGTGACAGTGTGACTTGACGGGAAAAAATCCCAACAAGTCACAGTGTGACTCGATTGGTGACTGGTTGGGAACCCACCGTAAAAAACGTTTGCGAATACGGAACTCTCTGTCATTCGAATTTCAAAACAGCGATTTCGTTCGCCAAAGAGCCATGAAAAAGGATGAGGTAACCGCGGAATGTCGCTGTCGGAGTGTCGCGTGTACAATTAGAATATATATACTATATAGATATATTTTATAGAATAATGAATTGGTCATTCGTCTGATCAGATGGTAAAAATACCCGGGAACCTCGAGTATTAGTTTTCTCTGCGATGCTATTTTTGTTTCATAATAATTATATACGTTCTGCTCTACCCTTATTTCTTTGGGTATACACTATGCAGATAGCATAGTTGATTACAAAATACAAAACATTCATGTATCGCACGTGGATATATCTCATGAATGAAACACAACAGCAGATGAAAACATGGAGTGCAACGAGCGAAATTTCTCCAGAACTGTCAAATGCTTAGTGCAATAACATAAAAATAGCATGTCCATGATACTTGGGTGACGCAGGGGATGGTAAGTACTGTAATTTTAGCAGTAAGTAAAATAATTAAATTATGAATGTTGTATTAGCTAGGTTAGGTATAGTATTGTTGAATAGAGTAGGTACGTTGTAGTAACGCGCGGTGCAGGGTGTCTGAAAAAAATACCTGGGGTTTGCAGGGGACAACGAGTCCTTCACCCGTAGCAGCACGCGGCCGCGGTGGCGGCTCGCCGCCAGCAGGCGGAAGGCGCGCGGCGCCTCGTGCGGCGCGTACGTGACGCGGGACAGCGGGCGCACGTGACCACGGGCGATGCCGTCACTCAGCATTATCTGCAGTTTCTGACACAAAATATAGATATAACACAATGAATTTCAATTTCTCTTTTCGTAGCAATAATATCAGCAACTAATAAATAAAACTATAAATATATATAAAATTATACATACTCTTAGGTTTGCTTTGTTTCCGGAGTCAAATATAGAGTAAAAATCAGCTGCAATGTAAGACCTCTGCTTTGTCATGTTGAACATCCCATATTCGTATTTATCTCGGTTCTGAATCTGGACCATGTCTACGGTAACGCCCGAAAACGCTGCACATTTTAGGGAAATCTGTAAAATGACGTCTTATTATAATGTACCTATAATACAATATATGTAATAATATTACTTGAAAGAGAATTACGTTTTTAAGGTCTTCTCGAACGCAGCTGATTATGATTTTGCAACCTTCTCCATTCGTGGCGGCTAAAACCATGTCTCCAAAACTATCGTCCCGGGAATTTCCAATAGCGTCTTCTGCAAAAATGTTATAATTGTATAGTGGACTTTTTAAACATCTTACAGTAGTCATATCAATCACTAATAGAAAGCTAAATTATCCTTGAGTGCTACATAGGCTAGGATAGTGTTTCATATTATCCTGATTCTACGCATGCAAAACCGCGGGCAATAGATAGTTTATCATAAATTCTTCTTTACCATTCAGCTGCGGAAAAAGTTTTAGCAAAAATCTTTTCTTCGCATTGTCTGCAACGGTTGCGAACACCTGGCAGCCGTGCGCCAGCGCTATCGATATGGCGGCTTGTCCCAGCGCCCCGGCGGCGCCGTGGATCAGGACTTTCCATCTCCGTTGGAGCTCGTTTTTAACGCACTGCAAAACATATTACGCTAAAAATATTGAACTATTTGAAATAATTTAAGATCGCAATAATTATAATATCTTCTTTCTTTATTTCCTGGCTTCTGGCGAATGTTCGCCACAATTTCGCCAATGTCACAGGCACTATGATAGACGATCGAACAAAGGAGATCAAGTGCTTGAAATTTTATTATCAATCAGTATTAGCATTCTCAGTCACTGCTTTTATGATCACAAGATCATTTATGAATAAGTAGCTTCCTCCCTCCTTCGTAATTTTGGGTTTAGCTTACGAAAATTAGTGGGAGGACTAACTCTTCTGCGAGTGTCCGTCTGGGTTACCACCGCTTTGTGAGTGAAGTCTGCCAACCAGTAGTGTGCAAACATTACTGTGTTACGGTTTGATGAGCAGAGTATCCAGTGAAATTACTGGGCTTATGAGACTTAATACCTAATGTCTCAGGGTAACGAGCGCACTGCAGTGCCGCGCAGGCCATTGTGTTTCAAAGTTCTGGGTGGCACTGCAATTGTTATGGGCCGGCGTTATGCTTACCATCAGGCAAACGACCAGCTCGTCTCATTACCAAATAACATAAAAAAAAAAATTGTAGTAGGTATATTTTCCATTCAAATTTAAATTCAGAATTATTTATTCACTTGGGCCTGTGCCCCAGAGAAGTAATGAATGACTCTACGTGCCCGTCCCAACAACAAGGAGGCCTTGTTAAAACAAGTTTTCTAGATTACAATCATGATGATTAAGAAGTAAGTAACTTATACAACGACATAATTATTATTAGGTACTTAATGATAACGAGAAAGGTTAATATAGTTTTTATAAACGTCTTCTTTCGTTTGATTCTTAGTTCGATACTTACGAGGTAGTAGAAGGCTTGTACATAAGCAAGGGGTACAGTAGCGGCTTCTTCTAGAGTCCAGTGAGCTGGAACTGGCCACAACAGCTCAGGCTGCGCAGTTACTGTAGTACTGGCTGCACAATTTCTCACCAGGCCCATCACTCGTTCATTACTGTCATAGAAAAGAAGGTTTTATTTTCTTCATAATATGGCGAAAATATTCTGAAGCATAGACAATAAAAAGAAAAAAAATCCTATTGGCAGCTTTAAAGTATTTCTCAGGTGTTTATCATGTATCAAATCGATAAATGGCTACAATATGATTCGCATGTCATAAATCATGCGTAATTATATCCTAGGATGAAGTATATAATATTGTCTTTCTCTAAACATATAGGTAACTATAATATAATATGCGAATTATGTATTGCTATCTTGACTAAATGATCTAGACAAAAACAACCTTAAATAATTAATAATAAAGACTTACTCCTCTGTTCGCCCACTAAAGTCCATTCCATAATATTTTTGACTATTATCATAGTGTATAATTCCTGTTGCTCTTTTTACGTCTAACATATTGATTCCAACATATTCAACCTGTGAATTTAAAAAGATCATTTAACAAAAAACATATTCCATCAAATGAACTTGAACAGTTACAAATATTGTATTAACACTTTACCAAAACTTTAACACCAGTTTCAGGGCGGCTTGGCACTTCCTCCCAGCGTAAAGTATCTAAATTCCCAACTGTTCCAATTTGTAGCGCATATGTTTTTCCTGTTGTATAATTTTTCGACATATTAGCTTTATCCTAAAAAGAATATTGATTAGTTACATACTTTTACATCTTTGCAATTTAATTAATGGCCTCTGAAGAGAACATGAAAATTAAAACTTCTTACATTGGAGTTATTATCAGACATTTTTACAATCTTAAATATATCTTTAGTTGTAGTTTGCAAGTTGCGGAATTTTAGGTTTTGTAGCAAAACACCTCCACATCTGAAAACATCAAAGTTTGAAACAATATTACACTAAGTATGAGTTTCTGACTAAGATTTAGCATTCAGATGCATTGCAATCAAATATGGCAGGCATAGACTACCTCGTGCAATCAAAAACGTCGTCTACTTCAGCTTGTATAACTATTTGGCCATCCAATGTTTTTTTTTGTAAACTTTCTAAATGTTTTTCAACATCAATGTTAAGTTCTCTGATCTGAGTAAGCTGGGAAATTCCGTCATGATTATTTCTCAAAGTATTCAGCTGGAGCAATCCGTCAATCATTGTCACCCAATTATTATTCCATAGAATCTGAGCAATTGATAGAGATTCATCTGTGAAGTGGATACTTCGGAACTGCTTCCTAAAAATAACGAAGTTTTATTATGACGTATAATGTAGGTATGCGTCCCATACTCTGGTGTCATCAGCAATCCTAATCTTTCGCCTCCACTTCACTTTATCTAAGACATATCGAATACTTTGCATATTGCCATATCTTTATGCAGTAAGTCCATCCAAATGGTTTTTGGTGCTCGTCGGGAAATATAAAAAAATTATACCAATGCCGTAAAAAGCTAGCTTTGGCCCACGTAGTAAAGTAAAACGATTAACGGATTTAGAAATGGTTAATTATCAACAATTGAAAAAGCCTTTCAATGTTGCTACCACCTTTGCTAGGGTGGTTTTTAATGATGCCGTTAACTGACCCAGAAATTGTATTAAATGTATGTATGCAAGAAATAAATAAATAAATAAATAAAAGTAGAGTAATATTATCAGGGTTTATGTACGTATATCTATGCTTTCCATTTCGGTGACATATTTTGTCAAGACAAGTACACTTTTTAGGCCAATAGCTGTAACTTACGGAACAGGCGTTTTATATACTATAAATTTAATTTAATTAATAATCAATTATTCGAGGCGGGCATTAAAAATTCTTGGTAAATCTAACCCTAGTTTATCAGTAAAACTTGGTTGCATATCATTTTCACCTTATTAGACGAATATTATAATAACAAAATAAAATATTCTTGCCTTCAAATAGCTTGTATTCTTTTGTAAATTGATTGACATCAAATTACGGAAAAGCAAATTACTTACTTGTATGCATAGCCGAGGTTCCTGAAGTGTTGATATATTTCATTGGAACTAACAACAAAGTTCTCGCATTCTTTGTCTTCATAATTATTAGCTGACTGGTCCATAACAACATATCCTGTAGCAACTTTAGATTTCCCTTCTAAAACCTGTTGAAAAGTTAATAATTTGAAAAACGTTTGTTTACTCATTAGGGTCGGAATTCACCAAATGAAATGAACGTTGTTCACGTGATCGGAAGTTTAAGGGCTAGTTTTGACAGCAGATGTCAAAATTCTCTCTCAAATAATTGATAATAACTTCGGTTCATGAGCTGAACTTCAGCTCAAATTAGTTGGTGAACTCTGCCCTTAGTGGCGTGTTTGTCAATGTTCATAAAGCTAATACATTAATTTAAGCTATTTACTATGTCATATTTAATTTCAATACAGCTTGTGCTATTACTTATTCTGTCATATAGTTACTAATCCTTAAGGACGTTATACGGGCCAAGGACCTTGCTCGAATGGGTGGAGTCAAGCGCACTTCCCCCGCGCGGTCCACACTACGTCTTTCAAGAACATCGCAAAACCTAACGTCATAGAACACGCGGATGAACCGCTACGAAGCGGTACCCGCACGCGCGCACGGCATCTTTGCCTATAATTCTTTGAATTCATTTAGTGGAAAGTTCTTCATTGAAATGAAGTGTTGAAGTGATCATTATTATTCGTAAATAAACGGTACGGACGCACATGAGATTATCCAACGTTGAGATTGATCTCAAAATATCGCTCTGGACTAAAATAAAAGTACAGACAGCCAATTTGCTCCGTAAAGTTGAAATTTGTTACACATTTTGACCCAAAAATTAACATGTACGTAAATAAATGATTTTCGGGTTGTTTTTATTTTTACTTCGTGTTTTTTATTTTGGTGTCATTTACGAGGTATCGAGTCATCTGCGAGTGTCCGTCTGGGTTTCCACTTTGTTCATGAAGCCTAATCATAATAATTTATTTGCTAAAAATGTTGGTGACAACAATAGTGTCGGGTCACAGGTATAGAAAATATAAAGTATCATAAACATTTTACCACATTGTGGCATGCAAATATTAGAATAATTAACTATCATTGAATTTAAAATATTACAAAAAACTAATGACACAATAATCGTAATACAATTCATATTTCATTTCCAATAGGTACTTATTTATATTATCAAATGTTATTATTTTTCTTATTAATTATACTAAAGTGTCCAAAAATAAAACCAATAATTTAAATAGAATTCTAGAAATTCAGTGGTCAAATAAATTACTTTAAAACTTCAGCTATAGTATAGTAATATTTTTCATGCAACCAACATTTCAATTTTTGCCAAAACCGTGTCCAAGGTAGGTCCTTGATTTCTCCCGGAACAGCATTATATGCTTGCCGGCAGATGTGCAAGCATTACTATGTTCCGGTTTGATGAGCAAAGTAACCAGCGAAATTACTGAGCTTATGAGACTTAGTTACGAGTACAGAGCAATGCCGCGCAGGCCTTTGTGTTTCAAAGTTCTGTGAAGCATTGCAATTGTTATGGGCCAGCATTATGATGAGCACACTGCGGTGCCCTGCAGGCCTTTGTGTTTCAAAGTTGTGAATGGCACTGCAATTACAACATATTTACAGTTTTCGGATAACGCCGGCCCATAACAATTGCAGTGCCAATCAATACTTTAAAACAAAAATATGCAGCACTGCATTGTGCTCGTTAACCTGAGACATTAGGTATTAAGTCTTATAAGGCCAGTTTTCCTTTTCAATTTCATTTCCAGTATTTTCTATAACGGTTCTCAACCTCCCGATATTCCTTTGTTTACCAATACATATATTTGCCACTCGTAAAAATGATGTACGTAAACAAGAAATTGTAATCAAAAATGTAACCCACTCAATATGTATGCGAGGAGTGTCCACGCGCAAATCACGGAATGAATCAGATTTCACCACTCTAGACGCTACTCTTTGAGCAAGCTTCAAACCCACACGAAAACAAATACTTGTATTGTATATCATTCACGCACACAAATATGTAACGTCGGCGGACAGCGTGAGCAGAGCAACGAGCGACACAACCTCCCCGTCTGAATGCCAGTGCATGACTGCCGCGCGCGCCCGCGCAGAGCACCTCTGAGACTTGTACATTTGGAATTCAGTTTTTTGATAATTTCTTTGCGAAATATTGCTCTATGCACAAATTTAATCAATAAGAATTATAGAAAATTTTCTTCCTTATTTTTTGGTGTAAAATTAATCCCAAACGTCTAAGTCATTTAGAAGTTTTAGGGAAAATAGTTTTAAAATAGCATGCTGTTAAATATTTTTTCAAGCCATAAGTAATGGTAATACAAAAAAATCAATCAATCAAATTTAATGCCCTTGAATTGATCATTCAGGTAGTATTTTTTTCAAGTCGTTAAACCAAGCCGTGTGGGAGTTTTAGGAGCAGAAAGTAGTCGTTTTTGGGTAACCTAGCCCCTTAACTTAACAATAAGTGCCGATAATAACCTCATGGTTCTACTAAATATGTTTTAATTTCAAATTAAACTTTATCCATGTCGAAAGGGTTACTAACGTTTTGGCATAGTGATCGGCAGCCATTTTGTTTTTTTTTTTAGTTCCGCAGACACCTTCCGTCCTTATGCAAATGTATAGAGGACATTAACTGTTTTTGTAGCTAGGTTAGAATATGTAGTGTTTATTTATGTATTATCTAGTTAATAAGGGCAATTATTAGCCAGTGGAAAAAAATACAAACAACAAATGTTATGCAATAACCTCCCGTAACACGTTTTCTTGTTATGCGGTGAACACACATTACTGACATTACGAGCAAACCGGTGGTAACAACTGAGACGGACACTCGCAGAAGTGTTAGTCCTATAACCTAGTTACTATCACTTCCTTACCTCAAACTGCCCATTTCCTCTATGTAGAGACACATTGAGCTTGAGTTGCTTCTGGCTATGCAATATTGGCTGAGAATATAAATGTACGTCCTGGAAACGCACTGAAATGCTTTTTTTTGAAAATCCTAAAGTCATCGCTAAGGTATCCCACACAGCCACTAGTGCACCAGCAAAGGGGTACAATTTTTTTCCTGTAAGTAATTTTTAGTTATACACCTATTATTATTATAACTTACGTAAATCTATACTAAATACTAAAATTAAATAAATACCTAGTAATTATTGCTTTTTATGATATACAGCCTGAGTTTGAATTGGTGTTATCCCGAAAGGGGGTCAATGTACTCCTGCAGGTCAACAACATTTGTTTAACGAGTTTTTGAAATTCGGAATTTTTCATTGAAGAAATGGCATTCAAAATTCTACTACACAATTCCCGGGCAGCCCTAGATCAGTTGATTTACTTGAATTATGTCGATTTTGTTAAATGATGATGTTGATTAGGAGGGAACGAAACTATTCCAGAAAATGCCGCGCACTTAACGTTTAAGGCTTTTTTTTAATGAAAACTTGGAATTACGGTTTTCCAAGGGAGGTTCTCACAACTTGTGGACAATCATGGTCATAACCAACCAGGATAACATACCAATTCAATTTCACCCTGTATAATATTAGGATAGCATTATGTGATTTTGATTATTGATTGGTTGTTTACCTTGAATAACGTTCCCATCTAAGTAGTTATGTTCTTCGTCGTGAGTACTGATCAAAAACTTACAAGAAGAAGCTATTTTGGATATCATAGTGTTATGTGCTGTAACAAACCTATAAATGTAAAGACACTTCTTATTTAAGACACTTCTGTAACTAAAATAATTTTACTAACATATATGTTATACTCGTAAGTATAGTCATGGTTATAAGAGCTTCGTCAGTTTTCAAATTCCTTCCTTTATCACGTTATGACACAGTGACACTTAGTACCTTTTGATCTTACGGCAGTTAGCAGACTACTTTATAGAATTCTAGTAATAGGTCGGGGAAAAAGTTTCTTCGCATTTTTTAAGAAAATTCAAAACATTTTTTAATATAGTTTATTTACATTTAACTAAAGTATGTAGGTACCATTTTGTTCGATAACTTTTTGCCATCTTGTAGGTAGGGACATGATCCCATTGCTATAGAAATTTTGGGACTTCTGATCAAAATACCGCGCCAAGTGGTTTTGTCAGTCCTCTCGTGATGTTAACCTGACACTGCCTAAAGAATTCTGAAGAGACCGAAACAGGTGGAAATCTGAAGGAGCAAGGTCAGGACTATACGGCGGATGCATTAACACCTCCCAGCCAAACTCTCTTAATTTTTTCTGAGTGGCTAAAGATGTGTGAGGTCTAGCATTATCATGAAAAACCATGAAAATGAAAACCACACCCCTTCTGTTGATTAATTACGGCCGCTTTCTCTCAACTTCTTGCTTTAATCTCATCAGTTGTTCGCAGTAGAGTTCAGAATCGATGGTCCTGCCTGGTGGTAACAGCTCATAATGAATAATGGCCTTCCAATCCCACCACACACACAGCATCACCTTGTTGCGAGTTAACCCGGGTTTCGCCACAGTCTGTGAAGCCTGACCGGTCTTTGACCACGACCTTTTTCGCACGTTCTTGTCGTACGTGATTCACTTTTCATCACCAGTTATCAGCTTCTTCAAAAATGGTTCGGTTTCATTACGTTTTAGTAAAGAATCACAAATGAGTACACGGTTCATTAGGTTTCTTTCAGTGAGCTCGTGAGGTACCCAAATATCGTGCTTTTTTGTGTACCCAATTTTTTTCAAATGCGCCAAAACTGTTTTGTGGTCAATTCCCAGTTCTTCAGCTACGTCGTAAATACTGATATGCCGATCTTGTTCCACCTTTTCAAAAATGGCATCCATTTTATCCGTAATAGGGCGACCAGAGCGACGTGCATCTTTGAAATCAAAATTTCCGGATTGAAAACGCTTAAACCAAATTTGTGCTACTCTCACAGACACTGCACTAGGTCCATAAACATCGCAAATTTTTTTCGCGGCTTGCGTTGCATTTTTACCTTTTTTGTAGTAAAATTTTAAAATGTATCGAATTTCTTCATTAGATTCACTCATTTTGACAGTACGAAAAACAAATGAAAATCACACATTTTCCTAATTTGAATTTGAAATTATGTTCTTTAAAATTTAAACTTTCATATGATACCAAAACCAGCCAGATACAAATAGTATAGCCAAAGAGATGTTATTACAAGTTCATACATACTATAATGCGAAAAGACTTTTTCCCCAACCTATATTTAAGACCGTGCTCTCAATATAATTTTCCCACGTTTGCTCCGCCTCCACACCCCGCAACGCGCAACTGCACTGCCGCGCCGCAGCTCACACCCCGCTAATATTACGCGGCGATAGACCACTGCTAGATCGCCGCGGCCCGAGCCGTTATAGCGTGAGCCGTTCTCGGTTGCGCGCTGGAACGTAGATGTCATAATAGAGTTTCCTTACCCTTGAATACTTTATTATAGTATATACTACTAAATTATTATTTTTTAATTTCAATAATAATGCAATGTTTGATGGTTTACGCTAACGCATATATTCCGCCGTTTTAAATGATGGAGAAAATAATTAGGTAAATCAAATCAATAAAAATTGAAAAGCGGGAACCGACTTCGACGAAAATATCGTGATATATGAAACATCCCCCATTTTCCCACACTTACTGATGGTACTCTATACAAATAAATAAAATTGAAGTGTCTGTTTGTAATATCAAAAAAGACGAATTGACAACCTCCTTCTTTTTTGAAGTCGGTTAAAATTGTACTCATGAGAAAAATAATTAATGATTAAACGAACTTGTAAGTGAAGTTCTATCGTAATTATTCGAGCTGTTTCGTCCGAAGAGATTACCAATAACTATTAATACACATGTAGTTACACCGTACGGTGACGCCAGTTTGCACTGATAGTTGAGAATATTTTTTTTTTATGTGGGTACTTTATTTTCCTCCTTACACCAACTAGATAAAACGTCATTTAGTTCAAAGTAATAATATATAAGATCCGTTTACTTTGTGAAAAATCTGGTTTTAATGACACAATAAATCAATTATTATAACATTTGTTGAGATTTACAACAAATAATTATGTTATTAGTAGAGACTACCTGCTAATAGTAATTATATTTCATAGCTCCATTCTTCAGATATATCTATATATTAATAGATATTTATACCAGGTAGTCCTTCTTTCACACAGGTAAATTCGCACGCTTTTAGAGTCGTATCGATTAAAAAATCTATTCTATCGCTGGTACCCTCAATACAGCGCCTCCCTATAACATCATTCTTTTTTCGTGCGCGGTAGAAGACGCACGCGTCTCAACAAGTTTCGTCGCAAAAGAATTTAAATTCATGATACCGAAACGACAAAATGAAGATAAATTAATACATCGCTACAAGAACAAAATTAAGGAACTTGATAATAATTAACAACAAGCCTCCCGACGTCGTCGGGTTATAACATATTCCGATTCGGAATCAGAGTCTGAGGTCGAAAGAAATGAAGGTTAGTACCTACACTATCAGTTTCTATAAGTGTCCCAAACTCGTTAAATGCATCTCTAAGTCTGCCGGGAGGTTAACTGCGGGTTATACACGAAGGCTAGACATGATGTAATAAAAACTACAGAGTAGTTTCTATAAGTGTCCCAAACTCGTTAAATGCATCTCTAAGTCTGCCGGGAGGTTAACTGCGGGTTATACACGAAGGCTAGACATGATGTTATAGAAACCTGGAGGTTCACTGCGGGTCATACACGAAGGTTCTAATAAAAACGTTAGATACCTATCAAGTAACGTTAGATATGAATAAGGTTTGGCACAAGAAAGCTTCCACGATGCACAATTTGAGAATTTTCTCAGTTCTTAGGCGTTCTCACAGCAGCCTGCCCGGCTGGAAAATACGGCTGGCTATACACAGAAGTTTTTAGAGAGAGAAAAGTATCTTGCACTTCAAAATGACGCTAATTATGACACTAAATTTAAATTATCAGCGAATGTTCTACCAGATTTATACTGTTGGAGAGCAAACATTCTAGCCACAAAAAAAAACTTGGTAGCTCCTCCAGTTTATGATTTAGACATTTATAAAGATGCATCTAGGATTGGCTGGGGGGCCGTCTGTAATAATTTGTGCACAAATTGCCATTGGAAAGAAAGTGAACTGATGATAAACTTTTTAGAACTTCAAGCTGCCTTTTTCGGGCTCAAATGTTTTGCTACAAACAAAACCAATTGCACCATATTGACGCGAATAGATAATACGACCGCTATAAGCTACATTAATGGAATCTATTTCGAGATCTATTTGGCAATGGGGTGAAGAACAAACTCTATGGTTGTTCGCTTCATACATAAATACTAAAGATAACGTAGAAGCTGATGAAGAATCAAAAGAGTCAACCCTGATATTGATTTAGAACTTTGCTCACAAGCTTTTCAAACCATTGTTAAAAAGTTTGGCGAACCTAGTATAGATGTTTTCGCATCTCGCGCCAATACCAAATGTTACACATACGTTTCATGGAAGCCAGATCCATATGCATTTACCTTTGAAGCTTTCACGATTTCTTGGCATAATCACTACTTTTTTGCTTTCCCCATTTCCATTAATTCTCAAGTGCTTACAAAAAAACTGTGAGCGAGCAATCAATCTATAATCAAAATAGCATCAATTATTTTGGTTTTAACGGAACAATTCCAAAGAGGAGCTTCATATGGCTCATTAAATACTCATCGTTCGGCTTTCTCATTACTTCTAGGAAAGGAAATAGGCTCTGATGAAAACATATCGCGCTAGTTAAAAGGAGCTTTTAAAATTAGATCAAGCATACCCAACTATTCATATACATGGGACCCTCAAACAGTACTTAACTTTGTTTCGGATTGGAATCCTAAAGATAATTTGCCTTTAGTTCAAATCACTAAAAAAACTTACAATACTCATTGCTTTGTGCACCGTTCACCATGTACAAACACTTTCTGTAATAAAAGTAAATGATATTATGATTACTCAAAATCAGATAATTATTAATATATCAGATATAATCAAAACATCAGCTCCCGGTCGTGAGCAGCCGATTTTGTTATTACTCTACTTTCAAGAAAAAGAGAGTATTTGTTCTGCCGTTCGGGATAGCCTGTTCTTAACCCACAAAAGTCCGCATGAATATGCTTCAGCGCAAACCATCAGTCGATGGATAAAAGACGTTTTAGCTGCAAATGGTATCAACGTGGTGACATTCAGCGCACACAGCACGCGGCATGCCGCCACATCGAGCGCGAAATCTGCTGGTTTTTCTGTTGATTCTATCCGTAAGATAGCCGGTTGGACACCAATTTCGCAAACTTTTGCAAAGTTTTATAATCGTCCAACAATTGTAGAAAACTTTGCTAGGTCATTACTTGAACCTAGACTTACTTAGTTTTTTGTGTGATTATATTGTGTACATGTACAATTAAGTATTATTTTAGTTAATTCGGTTGCGTAACTTTTAATAATGATTCAAATTGAATAAATATATTTTCTCTTTATTCAAAAATATCTTCGTTTCATGTGCAATAACTTGATTTATTTTATCTACATAACCAAAAACTGTTTGTCTCTAAACATCTACCTGGTATAAATATCTATTAATATATAGATATATCTGAAGAATGGAGCTATGAAATATAATATATGATCAAACGAACTTCACAAGCGAAGTTCAATCATTATTATATGAATAGCTCCATTCGAAGATATAGGAACCCTCCCTCCACTACCCAGTAAGTAAACAAAAGTTTTTGGGTAACTTCTCTAAAAGAATGACGTTATAGGGAGGCTCTGTAGTGAGGGTACCGGCGATAGAATCGATTTTTTAATCGATACGACTCTAAAAGCGTGCGAATTTACCTGTGTGAAAGAAGGACTACCTGGTATAAATATCTATTAATATATAGATATATCTGAAGAATGGAGCTATTCATATAATAATGATTGAACTTCGCTTGTGAAGTTCGTTTGATCATATATTATTAATAATGATGAAACTTAAAATATATATGCCAAAATCATAATATTGAACTAGTGTTCTTGTAATACTTCTGATATAATTGTTCTTGCAAAAGACATATCACCTTCAGACACAATAGTCTTATTATAGAATTTTCCAAATGTATTGGAACTACCGCTCCAGCCAGCGATAATAATAATCTCTATCGATTGACAATTTTATGAGGGGAGAAATCGACTAACATCAAAAAAATAGGAAAAAAGGACGAATTGACAACCTCCTCCTTTTTTGAAGTCGGTTAAAATTGTACTCATGAGAAAAAGAATCTCTATCGGTTGACTATTTTATTAGGAGAGAAATCGAGAAACATCAAAAAAATACGAAAAACTATGAATTGAGAACCTCCTCCTTTTTTGTAGTCGGGTAAAAATTGTACTCATAAGAAAAATAATCTCTATCAATTGACAATTTTATTAGGAGAGAAATCGAGTAACAACAAACAAATACGAAAAACTATGAATTGAGAACCTCCTATTTTTTGCAGTCGGGTAAAAATTGTACTCATAAGAAAAAGAATCTCCATCGGTTGACTATTTTATTACGAGAGAGATCGAGTAACATCAAAAAAATATGAAAAAGGACGAATTGTCAATCTCCTCCTTTTTTGAAGTCGGGTAAATATTGTACCATAAGTAAAAGAATCTCTATCGTTTGACAATTTTTAGGAGAGAAATCGAGTATCATCAAAAAACAAATACGAGAAACGGACGAATTGTGAACCTCATCCTTTTTTGAAGTCGGATAAAAATTGCCAGGAATATGACTGGGTAATGGCTATATGCCAAGAAAAATAATCAGACCATAACTCCGAGTAATTACATCTTTGCTTCTCTCATTTTTCTTGCACAATCTACCAAACGGTTCTCTCTTTTGCGAACATATAATTTCTTATTGTCCTTGTTCCCTATTGTAATATCGAAAGTTGCATGCTCGCTTGTGACAAAAACAATCACAGGTCCACCCGCATCGGCGCACGGCGCTATACTGAGGACTGCTCGCTTCGGATAACTATTATAACGCGAGGTGCCAGCGTAATAAGGTCGAATTTAGTGTGCACTGTTTGAACACACTTTAACTCAGAACTAAATGACGTATGTCTCAAATCTAATTTATTTTATTAACAGGTTAATAATTTTTCTAGGTAAATTTGTTTTTGTCAGTGGATAGTAAAATATATTTTCTTGGTGGGAGTAATTATTTTGAAAATAAAACTTAAGCCGTTGAGTAAAAAAGTGTATTTTACACTGAAAAAAGCATAATTTTTGATAAGAAAATGTATCGAATGAAAATGTATCAATCGTGTTTTTGTTTAGATCATGGAGAGATAAAGGTCTCATAAAACATACATGTTAGTTTCAAGTTGATCACGTATGTGGTTGACCCAGCATCTCGGTGGAAAAACCCTTAAAAAATGAGAGTATCGCCTTAATGCAGTGATAACAAATGTTCAAATAACATTTACATTTGACCAATGTCTAGTTTACATCGACCCTTCTTAATGGCCTGACTATTTAGAAAAATAAATATAATTTGTTTTATTTAACTGTCAAAGTCAGTCCCCATTTTTTCTTTGTGTTTCTTTGTTCATAAATCTTATTATAATCACGGTAATGCAATACTGGCATAGATTAGACAAATAGGTTTAAGTAAGGAGTCTTAACACAAAACAACTACTGCGCAAGCAAAAATAGACCTTAAGGTGACGACGCTTTCCTTACTATGACTCTACATTTAAAATTAATCGATGGATGATATTTTCGGTATTGTGTTTACCAAGTATCTGCATGGTTCCATTTGACGAAATGTGCAAGATGAGGAGTTCCAGTAGAAACAGGGAATTCTACTTTTGGATAGAGAGCTTGTAGTTGAGGACTATACCCTTCCACGTACAACCTTAAACAATTTGTAAAGATAAGTTAGCTATAACAATTTGTAAATATAGATCAGTCCCATAGAAATTTCGTCAAAATCGGTTCAGTAGTTTGACACTATTTTTTATCGGGTATATTTGTGTTGTGTATCGGTGGGCGTCTAATGTCCATGCCACCTGCAACACACTGAATCATAGGACAGTGGTATGAATATGTAAGGATTTATATACGTTGTAAGTACAATAAGTCATCCATACTGTTACTTACTTGCCAATGGCATTAAGAAAGAATAGCGTGTTGTCTTTTTGTCCCCGTTGAGTGAGTGATATATTTGTACAGGATCCTGGCAGTGAGCGCTTCAGGATTGCTTGCAGCAGACCGTGTGGAGCTATTTCGATGAGCACTGCGTTGCTTGGAATCAATCTGCTAGTCTCCTCAAAGTACACTGAACTCTGAAAGGACAACACAAAAGATACTACTTACGTTTTGATTTTATTTATTACTAGCTGCTGACAAAAAGGCAAAATCAAATTTATTCAAACACTAGCTGCTGCCCCGCGGTTTCATCCGAGCGGAGTTACTGAAATTCATGGTATTTTTTTTTGTTGCGGAACCCTAATTCTTTTTTAAACATAAAAGTAGCCTAAGTTACTCATTATAACATCAGCTATCTGCACGTGAAAGTCTCGTCAAAATCGGCCCAGCCATTTCGGAGATTACCCACGCAAAAAAATAAAGCCCATGAAATCCAATAGCTCCACGCGGGTGAAACCGCGGGCAGCAGCTATTAATAATTAAAGTTAGTTATAGTACTTTAAAACAATTTTTTGTGGACAAATATATTTTTCCAGACAAGCTTACATAAAATACGTAATTGGTACTGTAATCTCGTGTCCACCTTCCGACTCCATCATCAGGACCCTGGACATCATCTTGGATCAGAGTACTTGTAAAGACGAATCAAACTAGTCCAAACACGACGGGGTGACGTCGCTTCGTTACAGAGTTCCTATATTTATCGAGATAGTGGTCAAACGCTTTTGACACCATTTTAATGTCAAAAAACCTTAGCATACAAAAGCGTTCGATTGAACACTTGATATTCGAGTGGTATCGATGGAAATACCGAGCAAAATATTTTTACACAATGAAAAATGAAAGAAAGAAATGAAATTAAAAAAAATGAAAGAAAAAAATGAGAAAGAAAAGAGAAAGCAATGTTTTATTACCAATAGGTTATTGGTGAGATATTCCGCCGAGCAGTATTTGGCTACTGGCTCGTCCCATCTGTCCTGCGGCACTGAGGTCGAGAGCCATCGCTCGCTGCGAGGTTTCGGCTCTTGAATTATTTCAGACAGAAGACGCAATAAAATAGGACCTGCAAATTTAAATCTGTAGCGTATCAGCCGAGCATATTAATCGTATGTGAACATATTAATATTAATGTGAGTCTTCATTTCCCTGGACTACGCGAAACAAAGAAATTGTATATTATCATATGAAATACTGCGATCATATGGAATGAAATAATACATCCCCATTATAATTATTAGGCCAGATAATCAATCACTACTTATACTATATGTACTTATACATCTAAATATAAATAAAAATACACAAAGTACCACACTGGCGAAGCTATTTAAATTTAAAAATACCAGCACATACCAGCAGCAGCTATGTAACGAGAATGATACGCAATTTCCCCGCAGGGTACTTCTTTTGCAAATACTCCATTGGATGTCAGAAGAGCCACAAATTCATTGATGGCTTGCTTAGGACCAGAGATGGTGCTGGATTCAGGACCATTGTGACACGCAATCTCGATACTAGGAGGACATAGTTTTATAAGCTGAAATTAAAACATATCAGGTTTCATTCGTGTAATATTTCTAACAGAAATCGTGCATTTTCCATGATAAAAAGTTGCCTGTGGTCGTTAAGTAAATGGCTGAATGGTATTTTACTATCCAACCAGACACTAAGAAACTTCAGATGGTCAGTGCAGGTGTTATAAGTCAAATAAAATCTTTGTACGTACACTTTAGCTCTTCAAATATAAATGAATATGACTATATCGTGGATCGCTAAGCAATATGGTGCACGTTTTGGGTGAAATTTCTGATCTGACCTAATACTAGGGTACAGTTATCATATTGTATTTTATGAGGTCCAAATAATGATTTTAGGCACCTGTTTGTATCCTAAACCAACCGCTGCCATAGCCCCTTGTATTACAGGAGTCTCATTTGATGCCTTCCCGCGGCTGTAGGCTGCTACCATCATTTCCTCCGCTGTCAGACAGCCGTCAGCATAAGCACATCCAAGTTCACCGACACTGTGACCTGCCAAGGAATAATATTTTTAATCTCAGTAATAAATACTAAAATTAGAATATTAGAACCTTTACAAAATTCAGGAATGATTTTCAGATTGGAAAAGTGACCGCATAATATACCCGAAATCAGAATAGTGGACAACTTCAAGTATCTTGGCCACAAAATATTCTCTCTCGAAAGTTTTACGTGTTTACTACCTTCTACCACATCTTCACTTGAAGGTCACTTCACTTCAACGCAAACCTATGGATACATCAAAAATATGTCTGGTAATGTAAACTAAACTTATGCTACTAAATGTATGCCATGTTTCAAGATTAATTAAAAGAAATCAACATCTATGTAAGTTATCTTAAAAGTGACCGTAAATTTTATTTTCTCACCTATAATTTTATCAGGACACAATCCCAAAGCTGATAGAACGTCCGTGAGCCCTATTTGGATAGCGGCGATTCCAACAAAACAGTTGATGACATTATCAAATATGGTTTTATCCAGTGATGTAACAATGTACATTAAATCAATTCCATGGGGTGCTAAAATTTTTTGACAGCTGCAAGAGGTTAAAATGTTATATTAAGGATTTTGTATTTTATAATGTTAAAATAAATTGCTTTCCGTATCTATTCACACAGAATAGTAAAGTTGTGCATTCTATATACATTACCGTTCAATGGCGGCTGCAAAGATGGGTATGCGCATGAGCTGCGCGCCCATGCCGGCCCACTGCGAGCCCATCCCGCTGTACACGAACCACAGCGGACGGTGCGTTTCATCGGAGTGTTCCATATTTTCAGACAAACATACTGTTTTCTGCGTTTCGTCAGTATCTGTGCCCATAAAATCGAAATATATCAACAATTCATGGATAAAGTCGCCACGATTGCATTTTGGATTGTATCCATAACTTACCCAAAATAATATATCCTCTTCCTAAGTGTCCGGAAATATTTGTAGAGTGTATGTTGTGTAGGAGGGCTAGTTCTTCATCGTCAATAGGGCGCGACTTCAAGTCATCAAATATATTTTTTAAATAATCTTCTTGTCTCGCTGATAAGGCCACTAATCTTGGAATGGAAGTACTGTATCGGGTTTTGTCCTAAAAAAAGAATCAATTATTCTATGTACGAAGTACATTACGATCTTGCAACTCCGCATATTTCTTTATTCATATAGACGAGTGCACTTTAACACGTCACGACGGACGCACGCGGACGAGTGAGAATCGGAAAAATCGTGTCAATAAATAACTTCAATCTTATAACATTTTCTTACTACATCCAGGATTCTAACTTGTACCCTACATTCTATGTTCCTTTCAATTATATTGTTTTATTTATTCTAACATAAGGAAGCGAATTATTACAGTTACTGTAAAGGGGTTCTACTGTTTAAGACCACAACATCCCAATCGGGTTGGAGTTCATAATGAAGACGATGTTATCAGCCGGTAAGGCCCCTGGTTATAAAACCGATATCTAGTATATAATGGTAGTGGTATATGAATTTGCATGTTCTTTTGAGGTAAACACCGAAACTGGAATAATACTTTTAAAAATTTCTCGCTGTTACACAATCATATAGCTTGCTCTTGCTAAATAGAAACGACGCAGGTCGACGTTGTTACATTTTTTTAACAGTTTAAAAGTAAAACTTATTTTATTATTAATACCTTTGGCTTAGAAAACCCACGCAACAGCAGATGTGAATTGACCCCGGTGAGAGACAAGCAGTTAACAGCAGCGTATGACCCGCGGAACGGTTGATGCTCCGTCATTACTCGTAAGCGTCCTTCTCGTATCGCTATTATGTCCTGCCTTGGAGTTGTGCAGTGAAGATTGCTAGCCATCAATCCATTATGGTACCCTAGTAAAACCTGGAATTAATAATGATAATCTAATTAACAAACCGATGGGGCCGTTAGTGAGTGATTATATGAATCCCTGGTGCTCCCTTTACGATGAATTGCCTAAAACTTTAACTGGCCGTGGGTGGAGTATGGTAGAGCTAAGACCTTAAGCTTTATGGTTGACAATTCCACTTTATAAATTAACCAATGGACTACTGCACATCCCTCAACACACTTCAGCTAAGCTACAGGGACGTTAATTTTCTATAGGTATATTTTGATGAATCTTCTTTTTGTAAATGTGAAAAGGAACTTAACGTTTTGGAATGACAAAAAATGTTTATATAAAAAACTACAATGCTTGCAATATGTAGGTTTGTGGACTGTGGGTGGGTAACTGGTGTGCTACCTACCATGCTAATATTCTGGGTTGCATGGTATCCAAGCTCATAGCATATAGGTTGGTGACGTATAACCATAGTAAAAAGATAAAGTTGAATAGGATACATCTGCCAAATTTAAACTCCATCGTTTCAGTAATTTAACTTTAAAGAGATACCTAATACGAGTATAAGATATCTTTGACAATTCATAATCTTACCTGTTGTTTGTATGCCTATCTGCAGGAGTTAGGGCTATAATTTTACCGATATTTCTAGACAAATTAATAATAGAATAGGGCACCTTATGTCTCAGGATAACGAGCGCAATGCAGTGCCACACCGGCCTTTGTCTTTCTAATTTCTGTGTAGCACTGCAATTGTTTTAGGCCTACGTTATCGCGTGCCATCAGACGAACGACCCGCTCGTCTCGTTATCCAATAGTATGAAAAAAACTTATATAAAGCTTTTTACATCATCGTTCAAGTATCCCCACGTGAATTATATATACTTAATGGTTTATTTAATAAACAACAATATATGAGATGGCTCTTACCTTTGTAATGGCAGTGACTCCTGATGCGGAATCAGTGAAGCCAACGTTGGATATAACACTTCCAACAAGGACTGGATCGGGTCGGCTACCACAGAACACTTTCTCAATGGCTTGCAGTTCTGCTTTGTCAGCTTCTGGCGTGGCTGTAAGATTCAATTCAAATTGACACTTATTGTTGGTCTCAACAAAAAGGTAAATTTCACGATTTAAGTTACAGTACGTGGAACTGATCTAAGCTGACATCAAGATATCTGCTGAAACAGACGACTTCGTTTCTCAACCCCCAGATAAAGCTTGTTCATTTTTAAAATACTTTCTTCCCATTGGTCCGGGATAAGTTAACGAGTTTAGGTGCCCATACAACGTTTCGAGAAGAAGGCTTCTCATAATTATTGTATACCATATGCAATAGTTATTTTTAATACTATTTTTCCAATATTAAAAATCTTCAGTTTCGCTGACAAATTCACGTGAAGTTAGTGCTTAACCACCACTTAACATACTTAGTAGGTAACTCTTGTATACAATTTCAATCAATGAATGAATAACTTATTTTTACTAACATTATAGCTGTTGCTTAGTTAAGAATAGATAATTATGTCGTATACTTACATATTATTTAGACGGCTATTAAAGCACCACTTATCATTACTTAGCAACTGATTAAAATTTTTCATGTGTTTATAAGTAAAACTGATTATATTTAAAATTTAACCCTAGGTATATTAGTCCAGTAGGTATTCAGATGAGATAATGGTCAAACGCTGGTATAGGGTGAATGTTGTTATACCTGAGCCACAAGCTTCAACATATTCGACTTCCTGCGGTGAAACTCCAGCTTCCGAATAAAACTTTTTCATAAATGCTGCAGTAATATCAGGATTGCGGACGAACCCGAATATCTGACCGGTTTCTCCTGTTAGCATTGACGTAAACTCGTTTTTGACATAGACTACTTCGGCGTAGGCCCTGAAATATATTAAATTCTATTTTAGTACTCCTGTACTAACCATACTTACTTACGATGTACAAATATTATATACATGGAGAGAAAAAGAAAAAGCAATACCCAGTAGTATATTTTACCAGTTCTATGGTTAATTATCTTAATGCACATAGCCAAACCTTAGCCCTGAACACTTATTATATGCTTCTATATCGTAACCCTACTTTTTTTTAATGTTATTTGGTATCGAGACGAGCTGGTTGTTTACCTGATGGTAAGCATAACGCCGGCCCATAACAATTGCAGTGCCACCCAGAACTTTGAAACACAAAGGCCTGCGCGGCACTGCAGTGCGCTCGTTACCCTGAGACATTAGGTATTAAGTCTCATAAGCCCATTAATTTCACTGATTTCACTTTACAACTAATAAGTAAAAGCGAAACGTCGCGTCGTAGTTGCAGGGGCAGAGTTATAGTATAGTAGGTGAAAGTAGCAGATGATAATGAATAAATAAATAAATAAAATAAAAATTTGCAATATATCCGATAATGCACCGAACTAACAATGCCTCGGGACTTTAGAACGACTTAAGTTATCACAAAATCGGTAGATGATGTTAGATAGTCGTCATACCTCAGAGCATCCTTGGCCTTCTGGAGAAACAGCACGCTGATAGCTTCTGATTTAGCACAACCATCGGCGTTTTCATCAAACGCCCTCGTCTTACCATCAGGTGATATTTTTATACATCTGTAATAAATTATAGTCATAAAGGTTACGAATTTTAAATATTTTAGGTAGACCAGCGAAATTACATTAGTATTTCGCTGATATAGACGATATAATATTTAAATACTTTGAAGAAATTTTGAGTGATAAAAATGCTTGTGGAAGCTCATTTTGACACGTGTTCAGGTACATGTTTCTATGCTATATGTATAGATATGTACCTGTATGACACATACATGTACAGGTTTACTATCGTAAATTGTTGCGACGCCAAAATTGTAAAATATATTTATCGAAATTTTAATTGCGTTATACTTCTTAGTCGATATATAGAAGACGAAAATAAATGAAGTTTTATTTTTGCCGATGTGACTCTGGTCAACCGCATTGATATGTATGTTTTGCCTTTGTGTATTTTGGTTGTTGTTATGTGTCTATGGGTTTTAGCCTGAAATAAATGTATTTTATTTTATTTATTTAAGGCGTTCCTGAAGTCGATTAAAACTAGAATGGTGACAAGACAGTTCTCCATAGCACATCGTGTCTTCTGTCATTTTTATATGAGCAGTTGTTGTGCTTCGACCATTTCGGAAGCCCAATTGAAGGGGGTCGTAAATGTTTTCGTTAGAAAGATAATGCGGCACTTGCATGAGGGAAACAGATTCGACAACTTTACGTTGCAAAAAATGTCTCCACATTAATAATATAAATTTAAAAGTGAATAGTGACTGTTAATTTGTTAGTGGTAGGACTAACTCTTCTGCGAGTGTCCGTCTGGGTTGTTACCACCGCTTTGCTCGTGAAGTCTGCCGCCAAGCAGTAATGTGCAAGCCTTACTATGTTCCGGTTTGAGGAGCAAAGTAGCCAGGGAAATTACTGGGCTTATGAGACTTAATACCTAATGTCTCAGGGTAACGAGCGCACTGCTGTGCCGCGCAGGCCTTTGTGTTTCAAAGTTCTGAGTGGCACTGCAAATGTTATGGGCCGGCATTATACTTACCATCAGGCAAACGACCAGCTCGTCTGGTTACCAAATAAAAAAAATAAAAATAAAAAGTTACTATAAATAGACTCGTACCTATTGTAGTGCAATTGAGCGTGTGGAACAACACACAAGTTGGTACCTCCTACTATGGCCGATTCACATGTACCACGACTGATAGCTAAATAAGCTTCTTCAAGGGCAACCATGGAGCCGCAGCATGCATCGTCTATTGTTATCGATGGACCCTTAGTGTTCAACCAGTATGATATGCGGTTAGCATACATTGTCTTACTCATCCTGTAAATATTACAAGTCGTGTCAAATATCACACATTTTGAATTGAATTCATATTAAGGAATGCAGTCAAATCAGAAGAGCCATATGGAACTCACCCAGTAATGCCATAACCAGTACTTAATACCGCGTCAAGTGTTCCTGTACTTTCCATATCAGAAAAAGAAGCCGCGATGTAGACGCCAACTTTCTTTCCATTAACGTGTTTTGGACTCACACCAGCATCATAAATTGCTTGATACGACTGTTCAAGTACCTTTCTTGCCATCGGGTCCATAGAGTTACCAAGGCGATTGTGCACCATGAAGAACTGAGAATCAAAGCGGTCGATATCTGGCACTTTGCCAGTGTAATCTGAAACTTCAGGATGCTTGAAAGTCCAGCGACTATTTTCAGAGGTCACCGGATTAACCTGAAAAATAATAATAATTGTAATACATACCTGGGAATGATAACACGGAGGCATGGCAAAACCAAACTCAGATGGCGCCACCATCACTGGTACTTGTCATTGTAAATGCACTGCTGCTGAAACGCACTCGGTGTGCACGGGTCTTCAAAGATTCCATCGGATCAACTGAAGCTTGAGCATGGATGTAATGGGTTTGACTGACCCTGACTTTCCTGTTTAATTAATGAAGTATAACAGAAGTCGATCTCAGCAAGTGTGAAGTTCCGTGCGAGACACAATGTAACTTACGTATTATTTACCTTCTACTATAATTACACTTTCACTTTAAAATGGGGATATTGAATAAATTTTTTTATGATGTTAATGAATTCGTTTTCTCATGAGAATCAAAGGTCTATATTGCAAAAATTGGAAATCGAACGCTAGCGTTATACGTCAAAAATGAGAGTCAAAGTCGGGCGTATGCACTGAGTGCTAAAACACCCCATACAAATTGGACAGAACATCTGACGTCACTTGTTCAACGCTGTTAAAGTTGTACTAAAAACATGCATTTAGTTGATTAGGCCGTGAAAAACTGCGTTTACTCAAACGGTTGTCATGGTTGTAATACATTTTTTTATTCACAGAAATGTAAAGAGTGTAATGGTAGCATTTAAATTAATTCGTGAAACTTTTAGATGCAATATCTTTTTGGAAATTATATTTTTTTGTGAATTTAATGTTATTGTGTTAATGCCATGTTTTTAAACCTGTATAACGCTTACGCTTAAACGCTTACTTACACACTCATACCCCTGCACTAGGGTTCCCTGTGTCGCAGGTGGCATGGACATACACAGATACACATCACAAACGTCCAAGACCCGAGAACAAACTTTACGCTTACACAAAATCTGCCCCGGCCGGGAATCGAACCCGGGACCCCTCGCTTTACAGGCAGGGTTACTACCAACTTAACTACGGAGCCGTCAAAATAACGACAATAAATATTTACTGTCGTTAAACACAAAATACATATGTATTTGTATGTGTTAAACACAAATACATATGTATTTGTATGTGTTAAACACAAAATACATATGTATTTTGTGTTTAATGCAACATCCCTATTATTAACTTTGACAATGACTTTAGGTTTACTTGCCTTTTTATAAAGTATGTCTGATAAATCCATCACGCTGTGCGACATAGGAAAGAGTCCAGACATGCCAGAGATGACGATACTTTCACCGTTCGTCCCCGGTCCCACATCATTGGGGCCCTGCCCAGGCCGGTCCTCTTGCGGTGTTGGTGTCATTTTCTGTAATTTGTTAAATTACATAGGTTACATGATTTTCGAAAGGCTAAATGGGCATCCATTAATAAGTTTTAATCCCACAATTGTAGGTACTAAACAAATGCGAGTAAGTATATAGGATGGCCCCTATAAGTTTGGAAAATTAAATTGGCGAGGCTAGAAATTTGTGTCTTCGTCACAAGATAAGGGCAGAAATGGCAACTCATAACATGTAAGTCCCGGATATTCCACTAATTCTGAAGGCATAATATTTTATTATTGAGAGGAGGTTAAATCGCCCTAGTTTATACTATATCGTACTTAATAAGTTTAAACGGTATCACTTGGTATAGCCGAGCTTCGCGATGTTTGCCCGACCGGTTTCGAGGTGTATCAACTCTTGATCAACGGAACTACGCACGCAGGCGCTCCGACTGCTTGCTGCACGTGTACTACGTAAGTGAATCCGGTTAAAGATCATACATATACGGATAAATACTCATATTTATCCGTATATGTAATTATGTATATCGTACTTACGAAAGTTTTATACTGTATAGTTCTTATTTTAACTGTATGGACTTACTTATGATGTGATACGACTGACAAATAAAACTAGACTACAATAAAAGTGGAGTATTAGAATAAGCAGTATAACAATTATAAACACAGTGAAAAAATTTACTTACCTAGAAGACTATTTTACCAAATAGTTCTTTCATTATAGTTAATCGGTTATTTATAACTTCCGCGTTTCAAGATTTACATAATTAATACATAGGCATAGAAATACATCATTACAAAATTGTAGTGAAGGAAGACTGTAATACGAATAGAACGTCTGTAATACTCGTAATATTGTATTTACATACAAATTCCCGCCACGACAGCTAAAGCTAAACGACAGATTAGACTGGGATTAGATTAGACTGACTAATAAACAGTGATATAGTTTCCAATGCTTTATCTTTCTTATTCTTTGACAATTTTAAATTGAGCCGAATGAGACAAAAAATTGTCTAATTATTCAACCGCTCAACACAAAAAAATAAACACACCTTAAACCTGTGTTACACACCGTGTAACTCCTAAGCATGTCTTAGTCACGTGATTAAATATGAGAAACTACAAATCTTGATTTACGTAGTGTTTAACCGTCGTCTAACTCCATTCTCTTGTGACATTTCTAATAATATCGGCCCATGTCACGAAAGTGTATTTTTTGGTTCAAGAAAAAAGGATATTCTTTCACGAAACAAGGGAGCGATGGATTAACGTGATTTAGGTACTGAATAGAGTTTTATCTCAGAAAAAGTAACATGAAAACACGACTGCCCTAGCCAGTGTCACTCGGGATGTTTTTTTTTTATGTTATTAGGTAACGAGACGAGCTGGTCGTTTGCCTGATGGTAAGCATAACGCCGGCCCATAACAATTGCAGTGCCACCCAGAACTTTGAAACACAAAGGCCTGCGCGGCACTGCAGTGCGCTCGTTACCCTGAGACATTAGGTATTAAGTCTCATAAGCCCAGTAATTTCACTGGATACTCTGCTCATCAAACCGGAACACAGTAATGCTTGCACACTACTGCTTAGCGGCAGACTTCACTCACAAAGCGGTGGTAGCAACCCAGACGGACACTCGCAGAAGAGTTAGTCCTCCCACTAACAAAATGTTGATGTAAGGATTCTAACGATACCCCATACCTCATAATCTGTTCAGACATTTAAAAGTGATGGTCGAAAAAAGAAACTCACATATTATTTACAAACATATATCAATGAACATAAATTACCTACACTCCTTTTTGTGCAGTCGTGCAATAACTCATGGTTCCTATATATAGGAAAATTCACGCAGGTAAAACTGCGGGCAACCGCTAATAATAAATTTAGTCTGTAGAGCAACGTACAATGTCAATACAATGCAAATATGAGTACAACTTAGTAATGACGTATTCTAAAAACAATCCGATAGGTTTCCGTTCGGATCCACATTCTTCGTCTCTGTCATCTACGTTCAGGATGACAGAGGCGACTAATGTGGATACGATTGTGTTTAGAATACGGATGTTGAATGCCATTACCTACTTACGTAAAATGGTAATGATTTTTTTAATTTGTTTACTAATATTGTAGGCATTTAGCTAACTAAAATGAATATTAATGTACGAAATAAGTAAGAACCTCGTTGTAGGACTCCGCGGGGCCCGCTGAGGGTACCACTGCTCTTTGCTGCTGGTTGCTCGTGTAGTCTGCCGCCAAGCAGTAATGTGCAAGCATTATAGTGTTCAGATTTGATGAGCGAAATAGTCAGTGAAATTACTGCGCTTATGAGACATAATACGTAATATCTCAGGGTATAGAGCGCACAGCAGTGCCGCGTAACCTTTGTGTTAAAAAATGTTGAATCATCAGGCAAACGACCAGCTCGTCTCGTTATCCGAAAGAGTTAATAATCGTACTGAACTGCTTCAGTTCAGCGAACTTTAATTTTTTAACATCTATTTTAAAAAACATTGGCCCTTTTTACAGGACTGCACAAAAAAGGAGTGTAATGTTTTTTTATGGTTCAAGAATGTATGTATGTATGGAAGTTTCTTTATTCCACCATGCATATTTAGTTGTATAGGGTATCGTTAGACCACAGATCTCTGTGCGTTAGACCTTACATCGTCCCAAGTGACACTGGCTAGGGCAGTCGTGTTTTTTATGTAACAATCGTTACATCAACTTGTTAGTAAAAAAAAATGCTTTAAAAAAGTGACGAACCGACTTCAGTGACAAACTACTGAACCGATTTTGATGAAATGTCTATGGGACCAATCTGAAAGTATACCCTTTCAAATAAAAAAAGAATTTTCCAAATCGGTTTATAAATGACCGAGATCTCCGGCGCAAGTACGGATCTTTTCGATAAATAAAATTCGATAAAATTGACAGTTAAATCGATAAAACCCACTTTATCGATTTTAACTGTCAAATTTATCGAATAAAACCCACTTTATCGATTTTAACAGTCATTTTTATCGAATTTTATTTATCGAAAAGATCCGTAGTACTTGCGCCGCTGAGGTAACAAACATAAAAAAAAATACCCGACGAATTGATTACCTCCTCCTTTTTTGGAAGTCGGTTAAAAACTGCCTAAACGACAGTGGTTTAGCTATGCACTATAAGAGGTTATACTATTGTTTAGTGATTCTTAATAACAAGTCGATGTAACAAAAATTACTTAAAAACACGGCTGCCCTAACCAGTGTCACTCGGGATGATATTATTATAAGGATTCTAATGATATCCCATACATCCATATCTGTTCAGGTATTTCAAAGTTATGATGGAGTAAAGAAACTCACATACATACATACATACGTGAATCCTAAAAACATTACACTCCTTTTTTGCGGAGTCATGTAAAAAACCGGAAAACAACAAAGACCGAATGACTGAATCTTTTGAATGTGATTCTTTTTCTGTCCTTCCCATAGACCTAAAATTACGCAACTATATCTATGGTCCTTCCAGTGTGACCATTTGTGGCAGATTTGTGCCATTTGGGCGGTGGGTTCCCAACCAGCGGCGCAAGTACCTATACGGATCTTTTCGGTCGATTAAATTTGATAATAATCGAAAAAATTTACAGTTCAAATCGATAAAGTGGGTTTTATCGAGCCTCGAAACAATTGACAAAAATTATCGAAAAGCTAGGTCGAATCAGACTAATTCAATCAATTCGATCAGACAAATTCAATCAATTCAATCAGACAAATTCAAATTCAAAATGCTTTATTCAAATAGGCGCCAAAGGAGCACTTATGAAAGTTAAAATAAATGACTCTAACAGCGGGCCCCTGCAACATTCGACTACTCGAATCACAGACTAAAACTAATGCTGTCTTTATCAGAAGATAATAAATGAAAAAGACACCAATAGACCCAATCCGTGCTCAAAGTCAACGAACCTTCCAGAAACCCACCGTGCCCGTTCCAAAGTGGTATAGGCCGAGCAAGAAGGGCAAGAATTTCGTCTCGGCATTCTTTTTTAAAAAATATTTTTTACAATGATTCTAATGCTAATGCTAAAAGGTAAGGTCAAAAGCTAAGCTAAGGTCTAAAATATATTTCATTTCTTTCTCATGTTCTCGTTTAGAAAGAGAGATTGAAACTAATTTTTTTTAATAACAAACGCGTTTATTAACTAGCTAATACATAAATTAACACTACATCTAACCTAGCTAGCCACAAAAACAGTTAGATAATCTACAAGCCCAAGTAGGCCTATAGATGGCTAGAACATTTGGATTATCTATAGGCCTACTTGGGCTTGTAGATTATCCAACTGTTTGTTTGTGGTATCGAATACTAAATTCAAAGCAATAACCATCGACCTCGCCGGAGAGGTAGATTCTTTGAAATTTCTAATAGCTATACAAAGAGTTAGGTTTGGAGTTTTGGCGGGAATGCGAAAATGTGCTGTTGTTGTGTTTGTGTTATTTACTAAAACCTGTGTTTTTTCGAGTGTTAGTGTGTAAAATGGTGGATTATTAACCATAAGTGTTCGTAAACGTGCATGAGTGAAAGGCAAATAGTACAAAGACGAAAAACGTGTATTTTCGTATTCTATCCAAAACTCCATAGAAGCTTCAGTAAAGTATCCACCGCTTTACTGAAGCGTCACTTCGACTCGACCGCACCTAGACTAAACTTTAACGTGACTTGGACGACTTTTACACACCAAAACATTACATATTAATACATTTTATATAACTTGACACTGGCTAAATACGCAAATCGCGTGGAGCCAAAAACAAAAACAAAAAAAAAAGAGTTAGGGTAAACGCTGGTAATGTCGTCAATGTCCCAGTACTCGTCAGATTGTAAAAAAAGGCCAGTTACTTATTTTAAACGAGAGCTTAATGAAAGATTTTTATAACAATATATTTAAAATAATATACTTCATAATTAAAATCGCACCATTTAGTTATATCTATAATGGTTCCGGAGAAAGGAGCTATCAAAGTTAGCGATTTTGAAATTTGTGTTTTTTTGGGAAGTTTAGTAACTGAAAGTGTAGTCCTGCACACCACATTTGTTTCCAAGTTTCACAGGACCAGGAGGCCGTTTTGGTAAGTGTGATATTTTTGTGAAACGCTCAAGTTAATTTTCTAACGACATAACCTATAAAATTGTGCTATTTTTATTTTTAGCTTCTTATTTATGTGTATGACAGGTATTCGTACTTAAAATACCCTATCTGACCCAGTACCCGTCATTATTTATATTATTTTGACGGTAACTGGGACATGATTAACAAAATGCGCGTAATATCGTCATAGACTATATTTTGAACCTTATTGTGCAGTGATACGGTTTTATTATAGGGGAGGTGGCGGTCAGATTTTTATTTAAGTAAATTAATTGAGGGTTAAAATTATTCCTTTTATTTTATTTAAAGATAATTACCTCTATAATCAATTATGGAATTACGGTTACCGATAAGACCGCCTCTATTTTTGTATATAAAATTATAGTTATAATAAGTACTTACAATAAAAGTTTTCGGTTTTTCTTTTTTGTTAGGTTGGGGAAAAAGTCTTTTCGCATTATAGTATGTATGAACTTGTAATAAAATCTCTTTGGCTATACTATTTGTATCTGGCTGGTTTTGGTATCATATGAAAGTTTAAATTTTAAAGAACATAATTCCAAATTCAAATTAGGAAAATGTGTGATTTTCATTTGTTTTTCGTACTGTCAAAATGAGTGAATCTAATGAAGAAATTCGATACATTTTAAAATTTTACTACAAAAAAGGTAAAAATGCAACGCAAGCCGCGAAAAAAAATTGCGATGTTTATGGACCTAGTGCAGTGTCTGTGAGAGTAGCACAAATTTGGTTTAAGCGTTTTCAATCCGGAAATTTTGATTTCAAAGATGCACGTCGCTCTGGTCGCCCTATTACGGATAAAATGGATGCCATTTTTGAAAAAGTGGAACAAGATCGGCATATCAGTAGTTACGACGTAGCTGAAGAACTGGGAATTGACCACAAAACAGTTTTGGCGCATTCGAAAAAAACTGGGTACACAAAAAAGCTCGATATTTGGGTACCTCACGAGCTCACTGAAAGAAACCTAATGAACCGTGTACTCATTTGTGATTCTTTACTACAACGTAATGAAACCGAACCATTTTTGACGAAGCTGATAACTGGTGATGAAAAGTGAATCACGTACGACAAGAACGTGCGAAAAAGGTCGTGGTCAAAGACCGTTCAGGCTTCATATACTGTAGCGAAACCCGGGTTAACTCGCAACAAGGTGATGCTGTGTGTGTGGTGGGATTGGAAGGCCATTATTCATTATGAGCTGTTACCACCAGGCAGGGCCATCGATTCTGAACTCTACTGCGAACAACTGATGAGATTAAAGCAAGAAGTTGAGAGAAAGCGGCCGGAATTAATCAACAGAAGGGGTGTGGTTTTCATTTTCATGGTTTTTCATGATAACGCTAGACCTCACACATCTTTAGCCACTCAGAAAAAATTAAGAGAGTTTGGCTGGGAGGTGTTAATGCATCCGCCGTATAGTCCTGACCTTGCCCTTCAGATTTCCACCTTTTTCGGTCTCTTCAGAATTCTTTAGGCAGTGTCAGGTTAACATCACGAGAGGACTGCCAAAAGCACTTGTCGCGGTATTTTGATCAGAAGTCCCAAAATTTATATAGCAATGGGATCATGTCCCTACCTACAAGATGGCAAAAAGTTATCGAACAAAATGGTACCTACATACTTTAGTTAAATGTAAATAAACTATATTAAAAAATGTTTTGAATTTTCTTAAAAAATGCGAAGAAACTTTTTCCCCGACCTATTATTTTGTAGGGGCATGCGTTGCAGGTTGATATTTTGCAAACGAGGCAAAACGCGCAATTTGGCGCTAGTCGTACCACCACCTTGCAACCGCGTGCCCGTACGGCAGCTCTCATTCGCATGTTTTTGTATGGCGTAGTTAAAGCAATACCTATATGACGTAACTTCGTGCGTATGACTTTCCCTGCCCAGTAGAGTGAGCACAAATATAGAACACTTAGATTGACCACTAAAATTTACATGGAATTCCCTGACCCATCATTATTATTTTATTAAGTAAAGTAATATTTCAAGTAAAGTAATGAGTAATATCAAATTATTTTATAAAATATTATAATCAAATTATGTACTTTATAGCTAATGATGAAAATTACTGTTTCCATATTAATTTTTAGGTTATTTAAGTAATTCATATAATATTCAATATCATGGACGACTGAATAAGCTTCTGCAATGCGGGAGTACGGAAACATGAATATCGTCAAGCTTAGCCTCTCTGCTGAACGGAAGCACCACCCGAATGAGCATGAAACGTAAAACGTGTAACACGTTACCTGTGACGGAAATTGCAGACCACCAATATCGATTAATGCGGCCAAGAAACGACGATCGCACTATTCGAATGGGGTGAGAAGACTCCTTTTGCTCAGGTATCTCTCAAAACTCGTTCTAACTCAAATCTCTCAAAGCTCTCAAAACTCGGAGAGGCCGAACCAGGTACACACACCAACACGCAATGGCAGTCTAGTACGAAAAAGGCGAAGTCGCTCACCACATCGGCCGCATTAAAGCGTCCATAAATCATGAGGTGGTCGTGTACGAGAACAGGAGAGAAGACCTAAGCATCCTCAAAGTACCGAAACACGACACAGCTATGGCGATGAACTTGACTACTCAGAGTGACTCGGAACTTTTACAACAGAAAGTAGCAGTTGTGATAGCCTCAGAACAGCAAAGAGGCATTCCTAAAGAGAGGAACCGGGAAAGGAGATTCAGAGGTTTTATGATCTTCATCAGCGTAGCAACACAGGGAACGAGATAAAGAGCTATCCAACCACTGGAAAGACAGGCAGCCGCTTTGGTTCAGTTTTTGAGGAATCCCCCTTGGTCATAAGCAGCCCTAAGACACACTAACGAGAGCCGACAAGGAAGAGCTCAGTCCACCTAATCACATATCAGCGTCGACGCCCTTAGACCACGCAATCAACGCTTTTGTCGAGTTTCAGGCTATCGTAAGAGCAAGTAAGGAGGTTAATTATATTGCCTGCCGCAACATCATGAAGTCCTTCTAGCAGGACGACTACGCTTTAACGTCCATTGAAATGACACCACACAGCCCGGTGCACGAAGATAACGCTGAATGATAAGATTCTGAAGATGGCTGATATCATTTCAAAGACGCTTTGGAAAATTGGGTAGTACCGAAAATCAATTGGGTACATGGGGTTTCTGGATGCGGTAAAACAATAGGGCTGGTTGGGAACTTCGACGTAGAAAATGACGGAATAGTCACCACTACAACTGAGGCAAATAAAGATCTAAGAGAGAAGCTTGCGCACTGCATTAGACACTATGTAAAAACCAAGGTGCGGACTATGGCCTTGATCTTAGTAAATGGGTTTATGGAGCTGGTCAGATGCAACCTTCTTATGGTTGATGAGGCTGTTATGAACCACTTTTGGGCATATTCATGGCCACTCGACCGTCAGATGTTAATAAAGATGCCCTCGTCAAAGATCACAACCAATTGCCTTATATCGACAGGGAAAACCTGTTCGAGCTAAGGTACAATTGCTTAAGCCTGGTAGCAACCATCAGCCAGGAGTTATTTTGCCTGACCTTACACCTGAATCTAATGGATGTAGCGTACCTTAGTGAGATATACTCCGGTATACTCTTCAAGACCTCAGGTGCGCTCCCTGAAGGTGAAAATGCATAAAGATGTCCAAATACCCATCACTCTTCCTAACCCCCTGTTTTTGGTTAACACCCTGGAAAAAAAGGAATCCCTGACCAGCAAAGCAGATCAAATCTTGCAATCTAAATTTGGCCCACTTCCCGATGTTCGATTGAGCCGAAAAATTACATACATATGTAAATCGGATTACAATGCAATATAATTATATCACCGAGTTGGTCTGATAACAGAGCCGGAAGGTGGCCATAGTAACGTTGTAACGTAATGTCATAACCCCATTGAGTTTGGGGTTCGTTTGTTTCTTGTAAAGCAAGTACTCTGATCCTAAACGATATTTAGGATGCCGATGATGGAGCCGGAAGGTTGCTACGAGAGTACAGAACCCATTACGTATTTTACAAAAAGCTTTTCTGGAAAATATATTTGTATATTTATTTATATTTTATTCACAAAAAACTTGTTATTATAACAGCTTGATTAAATTGGTTTCATTTGGTGCAATATTCTTTAATCTTTTTTTGTCCTAGGCATTCGACGCGTTTGGTTATTTTGGGTATATTTTTGCACTATATTTTTAATTTGAGGGTTATATCGCCAAAAAACAATTTAATAATGAACCTTAATACCAAAGTTACAGAGTTCAAAATAATGTTAAAAATTGACGAGTTCTGGGACATTTTGACGAAAATTAGGACAAATCTGACGGATACTGGTACAATTCACTGATTTTTCAGTTTTTCAATTATTTTAATAACTTGTGGTTTTTTTATCGTACTAAAAATATATTTACCGAAAAGAATTATAAATAAGTAATCACGTCAAAAAATTTGATATTTCTAAGTTAACAAACAGAGACGAGGCAAAGCTGCAAAGACAGCGAAGTTCAGAAACTGACGAGTAATGGGACGTTTACCCTAGGTAGCGAAACTATGAGGCATTTCCATTGAGAACACTGAAGATGCAGAGACTGCATCAGCTACGCTTCTCGCTTGGCAGGATCATCTGGCCCGGTCGGAAGATCCTTCCTTTTCCATTAAGGAGTGGTGCACCGTCTCTAAGCGTCACATTTTGGTTTAACGGCATCCACGCAAACGAAGTCGCGGGTACAGATAGTACTTATTATGCGTGTATAGTAGTATACTGTACGGAGTCAGGGTCGGCGCGCTGGTTACACTCCACACATTGTTTATAACTACTTATAAATTAGCGTCGACTATTTAATATAAACACAATTGATTTTGTGTCAGCATTTTATGCAAATGTAAACCTTTGTATTTGACCTCGTGTCAACCCTAATCCATATTCCCTTATCTATCCCTTGACTCTTTTAGTTTACGTAATAAATGTATATACGTACTTACACTAAGTAAAAATTGCTTTAAAAAAGCGACGAACCGACTTCAGTGACAAACTACTGAACCGATTTTGATGAAATTTCTATGGGACCAATCTGAAAGTATATCCTTTCAAATAAAAAAAGAATTTTCCAAATCGGTTTATATAAATGACCGAGATCTGAGGTAACAAACATAAAAAAAAAAAAAATACCCGACGAATTGATAACCTCCTCCTTTTTTGGAAGTCGGTTAAAAAGTACAACAGAAGATCAAAGTAGAAACGATTAGTTCCAAAGTTTCTTCATTATCCTGAGATAAAAAACGATGACGTAGCGAATAATTAAATCAATCAAAGCTTCAATCACGTGTTCCACTGAGGTTGTAACGTGGGCACACTATGTGAAGACTAAGACAAGCAATCCCTGAGTTATCTGCACAGAACCAGATCAGGACAAAGATGATCTAATAAAGTAACATCATTTATTTATATACTAGCAGCTGCTATCCGCGGTTTCATCCGCGGCTTAGATATTGGATTTCATGGTTTTTAATTTTTTGCGCGGAACCCTAATTATTTTTCTAAAATAAAAGTAGCTTAAGTTACACCTTTTAACATCAGCTATCTGCCAGTGGAAGTCCCGTCAAAATCGGTCCAGCCGTTTCAGAGATTACTCGGTAGAAACAGACGGACAAACAGACAAAAAATTTAAAAATGGTTGTTTTGTTATAGGTACCGTATATACTTTCATATGCATTTAGTAAAAAGATGTTATTTTGACATTACAAACCGACAATCCAATTTTATTTATTTGTATAGATTCACAAAAACCACAGCTCTTAAAATGATCTTAACACTAGCTTTTGCGCGCGGTTTTCACCCTCGTTCCCACAGAAACCGTGCATTTTTCCGGGATAAAAACTAGCCTAAACTATGTTACTCTCCGGTGTCTTTATGTCAACCAACAAGTAAAATTAACACAAGTTTACATATATGTACTGGTAGTCCTGCCACATGCGTGGGCCAACACTCAAAATATCTATATTTAATAGAGACCTCGAATGAAGTCAACGCACATTAATAATGAGTAAAAGTTAATTTCACATCAGTCTTTACAGGATTCGACTTTTTCACAAATATAATATTTATAAGTTTATAGTGACAATTTAACTTTTGTATAAAATGTTTACTTTATATTTGGCAAATAAAAGAGAATATAATATTTAGTCTTTATTAAAGATTCTTTATATCTTGTCTTAAACTAATACTAAACCAACTAAAAATATGTATAAATAGTTAATGTAGTTATTTACAATGTTGTGATCCATGTGACTTATTATAGCCATAATTATTAATTATACTATCAATCCTAAACATTAGGGTTGTTAGGGATTATCTTATTTCTTTAATACACACCATTTTACATTTGTATGATACATTTTCTTTCAATGGTTCATTTAAAACTATATCTGCTTTTTCTGAAGGTGACCTTAGCATATCTAACTGCTCAGTTTTAAAATCTTCAACAGGTTTGGAATCAAGACTAGACAGTCTCATATTAACAGCATCTCTTACCTTGTATAAAAATGATTTTTCGGAAACTTCCGGCCACATTGATGGCTGTATTAAAGATTTAATCCCTGTTTCTTTGTAATTTCCAAATTTTTTTGCAGAGTTAGGTGTCTGTAGACCACCGTAACCTTGCTGAGTGTCGAAATTAGGCATTTTTTTGGCTAAAGAAGATCTGGGGTATGAATTGGCCAAAGGACTTTTTTCAACCGAAAAGTTTTCATCAAATTCGACGAGTTCCTCGTCAAAAGATAAAGGCACTGGAGTAGAGGATCGTAAAGGTTTAAATGGAATAGATAACACTCTAGAATCTCCAGCCGATTTCAGTTTTTCTCTAGGTTGTATGCCATTCACGCTTGAAGAAATGCTTGGATTGTGTTTCGATGAAACTGGCCGTGGTGGTAAAATTGGCGATATGGTTACCTTATTAGGTTGAGGATAGTCATTCTGAGGAATTAACGCTGATCTAAAAATAGGACTTTTAAAATCTTTAGTATTTTTTTTTGGTTCTCTATTGAAAGTTGATAATGGTCTTTCTTTTAAGAGATTTGTGATACTTGGATTTTTTCTCACTCCATGTTCTTTTTCTAAGTTGGATAATAATGAGTTCACTGACTTAGGCATATCATTTCTAGCAAGCGAGGGAATATTTCCTGCTACAGTTCGAGTTTTATGTGACTCATTCCAAACTGCATTTAAAAAATTATTCGGTTTTGTGCCTAGAATAAAATCTCGTTGTTTAGGCTCATGTCCTTGTGGATCAATTTCTTGGGATGTAATTGTGCTAGCTGCGGATTGAAGACGTGCAGGGGCTGATTTTACTTTGTTTTGCCGTAGATTAGTCATTACATTTTTGCTAGTTGCTGATTTACGAGGTTGATCAATGAAAGACCTGAACCTGGATGAATCCATAATATTTTCAAGCCGGTCATTTAGATCGTAATGTATTGCTTTTAGCTTATCATTCATGTCTTCCAATAGATCTTGTGGTTTTGCAAATGAGTCATCAAAGGCATTTTTTGCTTTTGTTTTTCTTAACGTAGATTTAATTTTTTGGTGTATGCCTTTCATTGTTTTTTGTGTGTTTTGGTAAATATTTCTAGAAACATCTCCAAAACCATCAGAGTGTAAATTCTCTGTGAGTATATTTAAATCTGGATTTATTGGATTGTCAAGTAAATTTTTAGTCTTTGAACGTAAAGTGTTCCTTAATTCGTCTAATGTAGCAAATTCATCCAAAGGATTTCTCGTTTTAGCTTTACGTGCAAACAGTTTGTCAGATGTCAGTGATGGTATATCTATTCCAGCTCTGCTGCCAAATCTCGGTTCAATTTTAATTGGTTTTAATTCCAGTGTGGTAGGTACAGGAACTTTCGCTCGATAAGAATTTAAATTCAACCTTGGGCTCTTGGACAGACTATCAAAATTAAGCATTGGTTTATGGAAAACGTCCATATTATAATCTCGCAGTTGTTTCAAAGATGGCAATTTCTTTTTAGAATAGATTGTGCTAGCTTCTGGAGCCATAGTTTCAACAAGAGGCTCATTACTAGAATTAATTTCGAAAGAAGACGAGTGATCTTCTACGCTTCCAACATCTGTGTTAAATATATTAGCTAATCTATCTCTAAGGTCATCAAGAGTTGGCAAATTCGTTTTTAAATTTAAGACGTCTCCTAGAGGTTTTTCTAGTAAGTTTAGTGGATTATTTTTAGGCTTTACGACGATTCTTTCAAGAATAGGTGTGCTCAACTTTAAATTAGAATTAAATGAATCCAATATTCCTGGCAAAGTATTGACAACAGTGTCACTTGCTCCAGTATCCATTTCTCGTTGTTCTGCTTCTTGGTTTGCCAATTTAAATTGTTTGTCCTCACTTTCATTTCTTTTTATGTGATCTAAATATGATGGACATGCAATTTTATCTATATATGAGATATTGTTATCATTATCAACATCCTTATTAGTATTGATGAAATTTAATGTAGTTTCTGATGATTCGTTATCATTTACACTCAGTAAATCACCTGAATTTAAATTGTAATTTTCAGATTTTATTTCGCATTCAGCTTCTTCTGCTGGTAATGAACTACTGTCGTCCTTTTTTAAATTTGTGTTTAGTAACTTGTCTGACATATCTTGTAAATCATTAAAAGATAAATGACTTGTAGGCTTTTTAGTTTCAAAATATTCAGTATCTTCGGCATTTAATTCTGACCTATTATTTGCCTCCTCTTTATTCAAATATTCATTTTGACTTTGACTGATGTTTCCGTCTTCGCTCTCAATACTAAGGCTATCTTTTTTATCAGCCATTTTGAACCAGTCTTGTTTTATAGGTGGTGTCTTTAAATTTTCCATTTGTTTAACGACATTTTCTCGTAAATTTGATAAAGTTTCACTTATGGGTTGAAATGTCTTGATAGAAGAAATAATTTCTTTATCTTGAGGTTTTTTATCTAAATTTGTTGGTATTATCTCAATTCCATCATGAGCATATGAAGATTCAGTATATTTTTCATAATTTTGAGGCATTACATCTATTGTTCTCTCTTGTGTTTCTAAAAGCACTGGTGTAGATAGGATGTTACTGCTATTAGTCTCTATATCTGTAACCGAATTTAAAACTTGGTATTGTGCGTCATCATCGAATTTAAGGCCTTGTTTGTTAATTTGAGTTTTGGTTGACAAAATAGGTCTGCCAATAAACTTTTCCGGATTAGTTAAATTAGACACCATTTCCTTTGATTCATTTTGGAATTCGGATAATTTTATATTCATAGGGTCTGCCAGTTCTTGAGATTCTAGAGACATACAATTAGTTAATTTTTCTGTTGGATCTTCAAATAATACAGCCGCTGTTTCTTCTTCATTATCTACCTTTGTTACTGATGGTTGGGCTACCGACAAGCTCGGCAATGAGTCGATACTTCTTTGTTTACCCTGAGATGTTTCACTTTCATAGATGTCTAAATAATTTTCATTTAATTTTGAACCTTCATTTAGCTCATTAAACGATGTTATAAGTTTATGGGCTGGGACCAAGAGTGCAATTTGTTTACTATCCATGTTTTCAGGAGCCATATCGTTTTGATATTCTTCTTTACAGTTATCTTTAAAACTGTTAACATTTTCATTCTTTTTTAGAAATGTTGGTATGGCAAATTTTGATGTATTGAGCCTTGGCTTACTTAAAGGTTTGTTACGAATACTTTTTGGAATCAATTCCACATCCCTTAATTTTAACAAATTCTTTAAATGCAGGGGTAATTTTGTATTTTTAAATGTTAGGCTGGTTTTTTCATCAGGGATTTCTAAATTCTGTTGTACTTCACTAGGTGAAAAACGTAGGTCATTATTAGAAACCGTATTTGTACTTGATTTTAGTTGATGTATCAAAGGAACCCGTTCATTATTAAGAAAACTTGTTTCGTTTTCATCTAAATTACTGATTTTGTGGCTTGGATTTCTAAGACTGTTAACGTCGTCACAATTATCGATTGTACTTGTTAAGGGAGTGGCAACCTTAAACATTGGATTACGTAATTGAAACCTTTGAACATTTTCATTCATATTGGTGTTACTGTCTTTTTCATTAATAGCTCCCAAATTACTATTTAAGTCCATTAAGTTTCTGTGTAAAAAACCGGGTCGTTTTAATTTAGGTAATTTTAATGTATCAGGTAAAAGATTGATTGGTTTTAAAGAAGATCTCATTCTGTCTGATGACATACTTCCTAATGGATGAATGCAACGAGACTCTTGGACGTGTGATGCTTCTGAAATTATATCATTGTTTTCATCGTAGTCCATAGGATTCACTACAATTACTACATTTCTTGCACTCTCTTCTGGCATTGTGTCTTCTTCAGCATTTCTTGTAGCCTCTCTTGCAAGTGCCTCCTGATATCCTTCTTCTGTCGCTTCTCGCAAAGTATCTAGCATTGATGTTGCTAGTGCTACTTCTGGTTCAAGCAGGTTTTTCGGATCTCCTTTCGGATCAGTTGGTCTAGAATGAAACAAAAAATATTAATGTTTTAGTGCAGGCCACATTAGGCCATCGAAAGCGGCCACACACAAGCTGCGGACATTTTTCAAACATTTTGTATGACATCGGTGCTAATTGAGGGTTCGAGTGAGCGCGACCGTGCCACTGAGGCGGTGGCCGCGTTTGTGGCTCGCCTCCCACGTACACTCGACTACAAACGCCACGCCAGCTTCTCCTTGCTCACAGAAAAAAGAGAGAGAACAGAAGAAGTGCCCGAGCGCTCCTTGTGTTCTCTCTATATTGTGGCTACCACTACCAGTAGCTGCATCTGGTGGCCGCACGCAGCCACTGCTGGCCGCGTCTAGTGGCCACAAGCTACAAATAAGATTTTTCATACGTTTTGTATCACATGGGCGCAAACTGAGCGTCCGAGTGGGCGCGACCGTGCCACTGAGGCGGTGGCTGCGATTGTGGCTCTAACGGGTCTAACGATTTGAATAAGGACATGGTCAAAAGTGGTCCTTGGAAACCGACAGATACAATATATATATCAGTCGAAAGCACGTTTATAAAGAGTTCTTAAAATAAATATTTAAATTTTTTTCGCACCACCATTTTTGAATAAAACAGGGTTTAAATAAATGGTATTAATGGATGCATTGCCTAAGGCCAAAACCTTGCGATGACAAAAAAAAAATACCACAGCCAATCAGAAACCAGATCGTTGGCCTGACGTCATGTCCGGCTGATACGTAGTATCCGTTTGTACTCCTAGTAGTAGTCTATGAATAAAAGTTGTTTATGGTAATCACAGCAGAATAAGGATGTGCCTACAACTACATGTTACAATTGTTTTCTTCTTATGAAGTAGAATCGATTGAGTACGATATCGATAAGCTTTTTATATCCGAAATCAATTCAAGATTATGGGGCGAATCAAAACGTATAGTTAAACATCATCTATTGGGCTATTGACTATCGAGTATCGATTATCACTGACTGTCAATCGATTAATGATATAAAATAAAGAGGTATATTTTATCAACTTATAGTAAATAAGGTCTTAATAAAATCTAAAATCTCTTTAACTTGTCTACATAGACTCTAGTTCAAACAAAACATCATGCAATTACATTTTTTTTAGTACCTATTACTGGGAGTTGCAGTAGTGTTTTACCCAAAAATGCTATCTTGAGGGTAATGTGAACTAAGGCTTTTGCTTGGTGGTAAGCAAAACGCTGACCCATAAAAATTGCAGTGCCACTCAGAACTTTAAAACACAAAGGCCTGCGCGGCACGGCACGGCATGCAGTGTGCTCGTTACCCAGAGACATTACGTATTAAGTCTCAATAGCCTAGTAATTTCACTGGCTACCTTGCTTATCAAACAGAAACACAGTAATGCTAGCACATTACTGCTTGGCGGCAGACTTCACTAGCAAAGCGGTGGTACCAACCTAGTGAGCATTGTTAAAGTAAATAGTTAACCAAGTTTGTCTCTTTCGATTCGTCTAAAATTGTCACTGAACAAAACATAGTTTAACTAAACTACCGTTTGACATTGTTTCTTAATAAGTGTCTATGCGATTATATATTGTTTCTTAATAAGTGCCATTTGAGAAACGATTAAATTAGCTCAATACAATAATTTATTCTCTATATCAGATCTATCGGGATAATCGATTTTTTTATGATCAATACATCCCTAGGGTTACTATCCATGGGGCTGCCAAGCTTCAATTAGTGATGCCAGAACCATTTTCCTAATTTATACTATGGATTTTTTAAATTAATATAATTAATAAATGGCGGTGTCAAAAAATCATTCTTTGCGATAAATATTATCTGCAATTACTATACTACACATTAATTTAAGTTTTATTAATGTCGGTTTCCAAGGACCACCTTCCATACAAAACCATGCCATGTCCTTTGTATTTAGATAAGGAATTTTAAAGTTGCTCTTTAAGTTTACCTATATAGTTGTACTAGCTTCCGCCCGCGGTTTTAACCCGAGTTCCCACAGGAACCATGCATTTTTCCGGGATAAAAAGTAGCCTATGTTACTCTCCGGTCCATAAAACTATATCTATGCCAAAAATCACGTCGATCCGTTGCTTCGTTACTGCGTGAAAGAAAGACAAACAAACACTTTTTAACCGACTTCCAAAAAAGGAGGAGGTTATCAATTCTTCGGGTATTTTTTTTTATATTTTACCTCAGATCTCGGTCATTTATAAACCGATTTGGAAAATTCTTTTTTTATTTAAAAGGGTATACTTTCAGATTGGTCCCATAGAAATTTCTGGTTTAAGATTATTTATTTCTCTAAAGAACATACATAAATTTCATCAAAATCGGTTCAGTAGTTTGTCACTGAAGTCGGTTCTTCACTTTTTTAAAGCAATTTTTTATTGCAATAATAATAAGCACTAAAGTACATGGGTAGGTGTTACATCAGTTCAACGATCGCATAAAAAAAGGAAACTCACCTTAAGGGAGACTCGTCAGCACGGACTGCTGAAGGAAAGAAGATTGATGAGGCTCCCTCGGAATCAGCATCTCGAGGCCTGCACGGGCAGTCATCCAGGCTGTCTTCACGTACGAGCTGACCACTCCCAGCCAGCATATCTAGATCTCCATTGGTAGAGCCAGGGCATGGACAGCACTCGATGAGCTCACGAATTTGCCGGGAGGGGAGCTCATCTGACAGTGGTTGTGATAACACCTATGGGAAAGTAGTAATTACAATTAAGACGACTAATGGCACTTTCCCATCTTTCAAACAGGGCACATATTCCAACCTTGGGTATGTGCCGTTTGAGGTAGAGACGTTAGGCCCTTGGGGACCGAGAGCACTCGAAATTTATAAAGATTTGGTTGGGCGGCTTGTAGAATCGACGCGTGACCAAAATGCTGGCATTAATCTTGCTCAAAGGTGATCCTTTGCCATCCAGCGCGGCAACACGGCCAGCATTTTGGGAACTCTGTCTGATATTAAGGATCGAAAGTTCAAACTATTTTTAATAATTTTCTAAGTTTTTATTGATAGTAGTTATAGTTCTGTTTCAGTTCTTAATTTTTATTCTGAATATATTAAATCATGTGATCACGGACGACTAGTGACTGACAAATTCAAAGCCTACAAACATTCCACTTGTCCCCCAAAAAGGGGATAAGCTGGTAGTGCCAGGTGGATGCCCACCTTTTCTACCTTTTATATTTTTCTTTTCATTTTGTTAATTGGATTTGACGCGCTTTTCCATGAGAATAATGATGTTCTAAAACTCTACAAAAGTGATAAGAACAACATTATCAACAACATCACTCAAGATTTGAGCTTAGTTGTGACTGCAAACATAAAATTATAGACAAATTATTATAGACAAACAGACAGACCGGATGGACAGTCTCATAGTTTCCTTATTTGACTACCAAACCCTACTTTTTTTTTTATTCTAAGTCACTTAAAACGAGAAGAAGTAGATCGTTTGTCTGACGGAAATATACCGCCTGCCAATTACAGCTTAGCAGCGACGGAAACTCGCAGAAGTATCGGAGATTTTACTCCATTTTTACAATTTGGCAGACGATTACAAATAAATGATCTTTAAAAAAATAAAAAGATATACAGCTTTATTATTATTCACAGTCACTCTAAAATGGTGAAGGAAAACATCGTGAGGAAACCCGCATGTTCAAGAACCACAAAAATCGAGGACATGTGTTTTACTCCAAACCGCACTGGGCCCGCGTGGTAGATTATGGTCCATAACTCCCTCTCTGAGAGAAGGCCGGTATCCCAGCAGTGGAAGCGTAAGAGGCTGATAATGAATATAGCTTTAGGCAATAGTAAAAATTTAAATACTTACATGATAACCCAACACTAACAACACCAATGTTCTATACATTTTCCTCTTGTAGTCACATGAGGCCGGATCACAGTGAGGGCCCTAACGAAATGCGCTCATTAATATCACCTTCCTACATTTGGGTACTGCCCTATCATCTGTATCGATAGATAGTGCTAAGAATCATAATCAAAAAGTGACAATCTAATGTCACTTTTTAAAGATAGACACGCGCCGAGAAATCGAACGCGCCGGACGTGTCCAACGAACAATATTCAATTAAAACTGCTGATTATGTTTATGTTTGTTAGTTCATCGATTTCTAGTTTTGTGGAGCGTGAGATATGAGTTATGACCTAATTACTGACATCTAGAGAAATGTAATTACTGATGAATTAAGTACACAGGTATATTTTTTGACGGTACAGTACTGGTAGGTAAGGGTAGATACCCTAGCCGTTGTAGCTCCAAGAAAACGTTCTAAGAAGATCGACTCTAACTTTTGACGAAAGATTTTAGAAAAAAATGTAAATACAGTCAGCAAGAAAATGAACAGTCCACACAAAAAATGACAATCGGTCCTGTTCCTTATTGGGATCAAATAAGTACTGTTTGGGACCATCTGAGATTGGAGTATTAGAAATCGCAAAAAAACGTGTCCCTTACATTTCGTAGGAAATCACAAAAATACGACAAAAAGTTCTTCCAATACTATTCTCCATTTTTGAAGATATTTTCACTTGCATTCACAGATTTAGGAAAACAATCTGCAGTCAACAACTTACATTAAGTATAACATATAAGTAATCTATGTCGTGCTTGACTATAATTATTGTCATAAAATCCCTAAAAAAAATAATATTAAATGTGTTACCGCAAGGAAAGTTTAAATGTAGGTACCTATATATTAATTTAAAATGCGTTTTATATATTTAGGATTTAATGTAGATGACAAAAATGCATTGAGGCTGACACAGCTCAGGAGCCTCCTGGCGTCTAGGTACCTACTCTACTACGGAAAGTGGTGGTGTCTGGGCGACTTTGAGGAACTACTCCCTGGTGGGCAGGAATTATATTGCATCAAAATAAAATCGTAAAAACCAAGTTGTTTTTTACGTCGATAGAAATGCCAGCCCACATCATGTGAGAACCTCTTCTGATCGCTTGTCACTGCCATGAAGGCATATAAGTACACTGCTCTCGTCTGAGGACAGAACAGAGCGCCATTTCTTATGTATCAACAGCGGGCTACATCGAGTAGGCTGGGGTCATTTTCGGGCCATTTTGACCTCTTTGGGGTTAGGTTAGCTGATGCCTCGAGTCATCTTCTGATTGTCCACCCACTTATATGCGGTAACTACTGTTTGACATGGTCTGTTATAATAACAATTAATGTGACTTCAAATTTTAGTTATGAAAACTATTTTGATCATATTTTTATTGTGAAAATCTAAATTTGACAATGCGTAACTTTATTTTTAAAAATAATATTATTATAATGGACTGTCTGTATCTTATTATTTTAAAGTCATTAGAATAATTGGTAGGTAGGTAAGTATATTAAACATTTGCATGCTTAATGCACTTTATAATGGAGTTACCTACTCCATACATACGAACCAGACAGACCTATTTAGACGATGTAAAAAAATCCATGGTTTTTTTGCAAACAAATGATTTGAAATTGAAATTTGAATTTGAAATGACAATTATTACGCGAGACTTCAGAGTTCACTTTAGGAATCACTGACCTAGATCATATTATTATAAAAAAAATAGTTACACCCAATTTATAATCAAAATTATTCATTATATAGGTACAGGGGATAATATTATAAAGAGGTATTATGATAATATTTTCAAATAAATAAGTACAATTATTTTACATACAAATTACATACAAATTTTCCTGTGCATTTTATTTCGTTTGGGGAGACTATCACAAACTATATAATAGGGCATCTCTTATTAGTTTGTGAATAGGGCATAGGGCACAAACTACGAAGGGAATAGGGGATTATTATAATATGGAGACTATTTTTTTATTTTTGCACAAATATTTAAAAAGGCGCCATATATTGTGAAACATTAGAAGCTTATTTAACCATTATTGCTACTCCACGATAGATGGCACACCCAACATTCAAGCCATTTCTTACTTGTGTGTACCTATAGTATTTATTTGAGTATACTAATATACACATATTAATAATTTATTTATACATAAGAATTAATTTTAGAATGATTCCTGCATTATTATTTCTGATTATTGCTAAATCATTTCTAGGATTCTTTGCACCAATTTATTGTCTATGACTACTGTCATTTGTCACTCTTTCACGTTTGAAACGAAACGCTTCAATATAAAATATGGCATTAAATTTTGGTTAAACTTTCCATTGTTGACCATCGATTTTGGGGGGGAGGGGGGGTGAGGGGGGGAGGGGGGGGGAGGAGGGATACCCCCCTGTACCATCCCCACCCCGCGGAGCCCCATGGTTATGGAGATATCCATGGTTAAAGTTTTGAGGTTAGACTACATTTTTCCATAAATATCTATCGATTTATGGGGCGGGGAGAGGAGGGAGGGGGTAGGGAGAGGAGAACTACCCCCCCCTGTACCATCCCCAACCCGCGGAGCCCCATGGTTATAAAGATACCCATGATTAAAGTTTTGAGGTTAGAATACAGTTTGACTCCGCCCTAGCTTCGGCGCTGCGTGAAGAGCAGCCCTTCCGCCCTTGCGTGACGAAGCACGGTCACTCGTGCTCGGCTCCGCAGCTTCGGCTTTGGTCGCCTTCGGCGACCAGCCTCCGCCGCTCCACCTCGCACGGTTCCCGTGCTTCGTCACGGCGGGCGAGGGCTGCTCTTCCTTGCGCGCCTCCGCGTTTTTATATACACTCTAGGGGTAGGGCAGACAAGACCACGTGGAAAGTGGGGTGCTCTGATTCGGTTTTGAATACAGTTTGACTCCGCCCTAGCTTCGGCGCTGCGTGAAGAGCAGCCCTTCCGCCCTTGCGTGACGAAGCACGGTCACTCGTGCTCGGCTCCGCAGCTTCGGCTTTGGTCGCCTTCGGCGACCAGCCTCCGCAGCTCCACCTCGCACGGTTCCCGTGCTTCGTCACGGCGGGCGAGGGCTGCTCTTCCTTGCGCGCCTCCGCGTTTTTATATACACTCTAGGGGTAGGGCAGACAAGACCACGTGGAAAGTGGGGTGCTCTGATTCGGTTTTGGGTATTTTTCGGATATTCATAATGACGTTAAAATAAAATAAAAAATGACGTCGCTTCACGTTCCATTCCGCAGTATAAACATAAATTCGTTATTTTTTGTGTAATGTAATTGTGTAATAAAGCACGGTTATTGTGCACATTAATTACACACCAAATTTAATAAATGAAAATAAAATTATATTTTAGAAAATATAAGAAATAAAATTTAATAAAATACACCTCTAGCATCAACGGAACGTAAATGTCAACTTTGACGTCTACCATGACAGTTTATCCATAAAAATCTTGCAAATGGCGTGTTATTTTCCAATTTATATCGAAACTTTAAAAAATTATATCTCGTAAACCGTGAATCTCCGCACCTTGAGATATTTGTAAAAAGCTTTCTATTTAAGAGTACTAACTACTATAAAAACGTGAGTTTCCAAATCGATGGACAGCAATGGAAAGTTTAGCCTAAATTTTTGTTTTTGTCACACACAGGAACATTCCAAAACATTAGAGTGAGACAAAAAATGGTAATGCTTCTACGACAATTGTGACAGCAGGATAAACAATTATTATTATTAAATTCTGAAAAATTTGAAAACTTCGTTGAATTACGTTAGCAGTACGTTACTGATAAAAAGTTATTTATATGTAAAACTAGTGCATTTTCAAGTAAAACTAGTGCATTTTCGTGTAAAATTGCCCTTGTATCGTTTACATTTTTAGTGTAGGTCATATTTTATCAATTCTCGTACCTAGTCTTCATGTGGGAATTGTGAAAAACAGCTAACGGTAAAAGACTTCCCGGTTTTCTATCTAAAATAGTTCAAAATTCGACACTTCAAAATGGATGATTTTCTCAAAATCGAGAAAATAGGTGAAGGTACTTACGGTGTTGTGTATAAAGGCAAAAACAAAATTACTGGCCAGTTTGTTGCTATGAAGAAAATTCGCTTGGAGTCTGATGATGAGGGCATTCCTTCTACAGCTATCAGGTAAGCATCAACTGTAACAGTAGCACAAAGTATCACACTTCTTTAAAGTTCTAAGTGTAAAACTCTTTCCTACATCTTATTCTTGGTAAATGAAACATCATGCTTTGTTCAATGGCCCTAACATAGGGTATTGCTTTAGGAGCCTGCGGCACAAGGGGGAGCAAAGGGGGTGGATAATGCCCCTCCTGAAACGGCGTAAACAAACCCCCCATATTTTATATATTCAATTTTAATTTTTTAAGGTTATGTTCCTAAATCGACGTTATTTACATAAATATTTCTAGATACAAGAGGAAATGGTCGGGCAGGAAGACAGGAAGTTAACTTCCCTTTGAAGGGAAGTTAAGGAAACAATTTTCGAAAAAAAAAGCATTTATTTTGAAAAGTACGAAAAGACATCTTATTATTTAGTGCATTGCCGGCCGCTGCTGCAGAAAGCTTCGCTTCGCTCACTCGTCTCGCGTGATATGTTATCATTGTTCAAACCTAGTGTTTGGAGCCACTATATTATGTTATCAGTTTAACTATCGTTTTTACTGGAAGGAATTTTAACCATGAGCCACATAAGCGAAGGTTGTGAATGTGTCACAAACTTCGCTATGTTGCTGTGACCTTAAACTTGTTAAGGAACACAATAGTGTTTATCTCACTGTGATCTGATATATCATGCTATTTGATATTATTTCATATTTGACTTCATAAATATTATCTATATATAAGTAATTTATCAATATAATTGCTCATTGACACTGTATAACACTGTCTATAATAAGAGCCCCAGTTTCTAAATCTCTTTCTATTTTAGATTTAAATCCCATAATTCTGGAATTTTTGACCGGCATATCCATCTTATTATAATTCAGGACATGGATATGCCTACAGACATGTAGACATATCTACTTAAGAACTATCTCTTTTTACTCCTGATTATTATATGTACTCACAATTAAGTAATTTAATAATATTTTTTCAGAGAGATTTCTTTATTGAAAGAGTTGAATCACCCAAACATTGTGAAACTAGAAGATGTGCTCATGGAAGAGTCACGCTTATACCTAATTTTCGAGTTCCTATCCATGGATCTTAAGAAATACATGGACTCACTTGGATCGGGAAAAGTATGTACATTTTTTATTATAATTGGCTTCATTTCTATAAGATCCGGCCGTCTGGGCTGGTACCACTGTCTTGCTCATGAAGTCTGCCACCAAGCAGTACTGTGTTCCGGTTTGATGAGCAGAGTAGCCAGTGAAATATTGGGCCTATGAGACTTCATATCTAATGTCTCAGGGTAACAAATGCACTGTAGTGACGCATAGGCCTTTTTGATCCAAAGTTCTGAGTGAAACTGCAATCATTGTTATGAGCCAGCATTATGCTTACTATTAGGCAAAAGACCGGCTCGTCTTGTTATCAAATCTTACAACAAAATAACACAAAAAAAGATAGGGCCCAAACAAAGAGTTTCATCAAACAATCTTTTTTTTGTTTTATACAAAAATTCAAATTCAAAATGGTTTATTCAAATAGGCCCCAAAGGAGCACTTATGAAAGTTAAAATAAATTACTCTAACAGTGGGCCTCTGCAACACTCAACAAAAGTACTAATTATGTTAACTTATATATTTTACATTTTACTTTTCTACACCTATCATCAACTATCAGTTGTTTCATTGGATTGAATGGAGATCTTTGTTTTGTATTACATAAACATGCATTACATTTACACAAAATTCCCAAGAAAACCATATGCTTTTCTCTGAGAAAAAATTAGCCTAGATGTCACCCTCACACCCACAAACTATCTATGCAAAAAATCATGCCAATCTGTTGCTCCAGTTACATTTAGATTCTGAATTATAAAGGATGGCATGCCAGTATAATATCTTGTAGTAAAACACTATCTAATTAGACAGAACAAGAATGCTCTTGGCTTAATGATGATTCATATGTTGGTTCCAGTTCATGGACCCGGCGGTGGTGAAGAGCTACCTGTACCAGATAAACAGCGCAATCCTGTACTGCCACCAGCGCCGCATTCTGCACCGAGACCTGAAGCCACAGAACCTGCTCATTGACAAGACCGGCATTATCAAAGTATGTAAACTACAAAATACTGGTGAAAGTTTAAATGACAAGAGTCAAAGATCTACAATATGATTGGTGCACATTAGAAGAGTCCTATGTCCAGCTTCTCAATACTGACTTTTGATGACAATCTTATTATGGTCGAGAAAATCAAGTATTTTGTTGATTGTGGCTGTTGGTTGCGATTGATACTGACACAGCAGTCCAGACAAGTCACAAGAACCGTAGCACAGCCTAATTTTTTTAGTTTGTATGTTATAATATAGCCAATGATAAGTGATATAGTAACATCAGGTATAAATTTATAATGCATTGATGTCCACACGAGAACTACCTGCTATAAGTCAGTCCTGATTTCTGGTTATACACCCACCACTCTTCCCTTTATGCCTTAACAAAATTGTGAAGGTTCACTAAAATGACTTTCTACATTTTAAACTAGCGATTATTCTATACAAAAACAAAATAATCCAAAAAGTATACAACAATAGAAAAAAGAGCCATCCAATCCTCTATGTCTACCTGGTGTGAAGCCAGTTATAGGAACTATTTCATCTATAACTTGTTTATGATTATGGCTGCTGTTGCTAAACTATTAAAAAAAAAATATTATACATTTCAGGTGGCAGACTTTGGCCTGGGTCGAGCTTTTGGGGTGCCAGTGCGAGTGTACACCCATGAAGTTGTCACACTATGGTACCGAGCACCGGAAGTTCTGCTTGGCAGTCAAAGGTTTCTCATAAGTTTGTTTTTAACTTTTAGTGGGTCCGCATGTTATCACTATCTCATGCTTTAACTTCCAGATGAAATTATGTAGATCAATGTGGCATCAACAACATAATTATGTATAGTTTCATGTTGTATTGAAACAATATTAGATTTGAAAGGCTCTAGTTCTGTGAGTGTGTGAGGCATTCATGTTAGAAGCAATGTTATGGAAGAGAAAAATTTCAGGATGTGAATAGATCTTGTCCCGCTATATTACTTGGATATCTACTGTTATGTTATGTACTAATCCAAGTGAATATATGAATTGAATTGAAATAAGTCTGCAATTTCCTTTAGCAAAATTTTACATGGAATAGTGTGAGTGTACTATTACTTATTCTGTGGCTACGCTAAGCCTATAGTGTTGACCCAGTTAGAGGTGCCCTGCCACAGAATTTACCACAACTCTAAAGATAGGACACATACATCTACTTTAGATGTAAAATACTAATAAAAAAATATTAGTCTGTTGATGTGACAAGCCAGTAGTCACATGCCAATTGAAATCTCGTTTATTTAATTACTGGGTATATATTATCAATTCATATTTTAGAATTAATAATTAAGAATTTAAATGTAATAATTTAAAATTTAATTTAAATGTAATAATTATTCCATTATTAAATAACTAAATAATATTTTCTTTTGTAAGGCAGCACCATCATTATTTTATACTGGCTGTGCCCCGCGGCTTCGCTCACGTAGCCTAAGTTACTCTTTATAACATCAGCTATCTGACAGTGAAAGTTTCGTCAAAATCGGTCCAGCTGTTTCGGAGATTACCCGGAACAAATAGACACACAATTAAAAATAGCGTTATAGTTACCGTATATAATTTCATATGCTTTTAGTGAAAAGCTGTTATTTAGATTTTTTTTTATTTGGTTACGAGACGAGCTGGTCGTTTGCCTGATGGTAAGCATAACGCCGGCCCATAACAATTGCAGTGCCACCCAGAACTTTGAAACACAAAGGCCTGCGCGGCACTGCAGATCGCTCGTTACCCTGAGACGTTAGGTATTAAGTCTCATAAGCACAGTAATTTCACTGGATACTCTGCTCATCAAACCGGAACACATTAATGCTTGCACACTACTGCTTGGCGTCAGACTTCACGAGCAAAGCGGTGGTAACAACCCAGATGGACACTCGCAGAAGAGTTAGTCCTCCCACTAACAAGCACTTCAATTTTATTTATTTGTATTTGATCATTTGACCATTGAGTTGTCCATTTCAGGTATTCTTGCCCCATCGACATGTGGTCAGTGGGCTGCATATTCTCGGAGATGTCGTCCAAGAAGCCGCTGTTCCAGGGAGACTCGGAGATCGATCAGCTCTTCCGCATCTTCAGGTAACCAGCAAACCATTTTAAGACTGCAATAGACCACAGTCCGCACAAGACTTTGTCATTTAATGTTCTTACAGTGAAGCTGGGGCCCAAGCATACTAAACCACAATGGTCAAAATAATAATGGTTGGTGATCATTGTAACGACAACTGACACTTGGTAATGCTCTAGCCACAACGGTGTCTGGCCATCGCCATTATGCTAATTTGGCAGTTTGGTCAATCATTATGATATCATTTTCGCTTCGGCATTAACAACATAGTTGACAGATATGACATTACCGACTTTTGGCACAATTTGCAGTTGTGATAGATAATGACACCATTGCCATCCAATTTTAGTTGTTTAGCGTGCTTGGCCCCCAGGATGGCTTACAAATTCAATTTTCTTTACTTACATGGGCCTCAGAAAACCGTCATGAAAATGAAAGACCAATCGGGAGCCACACTGCTTAGTTATCCCGCTAGGTGGCGCATTATCGCTGGTGTTGTTTCACTATGAAATTTCATTATGAAATTTAGTAAACAAAAAATCGTCTTTGCAATAAAGTATGCCTCTATAAAGTGCATTTCAGTGTCAAAATAAAGATACACACATTTCCCTTTGGACGAGAAAAAACGGAAACTGTGGATCAAAGTATTGCTCATCAAAAATTATTGGGAACCAATTATTCTTGTAGGTTATGTAGTGACTTAGTGACCATTTCAAATCTAATGATTTTTAAGACGCGAGCATGTTTACTGGTTGTAGTTTAATTCATTGACCCTCAAAATAAACATCAATGACAAGCACCAGCGATTGTGGCGCCATCTGAGATTAGTTTTGCCTAAGCCTCCTCCCCATTAAAAAAAAAGAGCAAGAAGCTCGTGAATTGTTCCAATATTAACATTTACAATTTATTAGCGTTTACTAAACCTCTATCACTATTATTGGTCATCATATTTGGTTGTACTAAATAATATATTTCGAGATAAATAACATTGGTGTGGTAATCAAGGATATTGAGTGCAACAGTTTCAATCAAAAACTACACCTGGCTTTTTTCATTTGGCCAGTTAGGAAGATCGAGCGGTCAATTAAATGCCCTGGAGAAGGTGTTAGAACACTTGATTAATTATTAGATAATTTTTTTATATCTAAAAATATCCTATATATAATAATGTGGTTTGTTCCAGAATGCTACGCACACCAACTGAGGAGATCTGGCCGGGAGTGTCTGCACTGCCCGACTACAAACCAACATTCCCTAACTGGAACACATTCAACCTACACAACCATGTATGTATGAGAAAACTTTGCAAAATAATGAGGAAGTCTGTTCAGAAAGAGACCCATCGTGGGATTTGAGGGCGCTGCTGTGCTTAATTACCTATTTGTTTAGCTGTTCTGTTTTAATCCTATGGTAACTGTAACTCGTTAGTGGTAGGACTAACTCTTCTGCGAGTGTCCGTCTGGGTTGGTACCACCGCTTTGTGAGTGAAGTCTGCCGCCAAGCAGTAATGTGCAAGCATTACTGTGTTCCGGTGTGATGAGTAGAGTAGAGTAGACAGTGAAATTACTGTGCTTATGAGACTTAATACCTAATGTATCAGGGTAACAAGCGCACTGCAGTGCCGCACAGGCCTTTGTGTTTCAAAGTTCTGGCTGGCACTGCAACTGTTATGGGCTGGCGTTATGCTTACCATCAGGCAAACGACCAGCTGCTCGTGTCGTTACCAAATATCATAAAAAAAACTATTCCTTTAGTTTATGATTTAAAATGCAGACAGAAAGAAACCATCTCCATAGTCTAAAACATATTCAAATCAGTTAGTTACCTATTTATACATGTATGATTCGTTGTTTCAGGTACAAAATCTTGATGAAGTGGGCATGGACCTCCTTCAAAAGATGTTGGTCTACGACCCGGTGAAGAGAATCTCAGCTAAAGACACACGCCGGCACCGCTACTTCCGTGACGCGAAGCTACCGTCCGGACTCACTCTGCACACTGCTTATATTAAGTATGTGCCCGAAGAGGAGACCAACGGTCATAGTGTGTAGTAGTTAGTACTTATTTGATAAGAGATAAGCCACTGGCCTATATTGTCTCAAAAGTGTTACTACTAAGTGGCCAGCCAGACTGATACGCCTCACCTCAATTAATCAAATGACCTACGGCCCTGATTCTGTTGTCACCAACTTAACTCATTTTTTATGTGACTGGCCCGTTTTCACCAACCGTGGGAAACACCTAAATCGGATGCCTATGCATTTATGAGTTGCTTAGGGCAAAAAAAAAACGTTTCATAAACCATTAAGAGTGCTCTAACGGTTTATACTTAGGACTTTGCTTATATTAGGAGTTCGCTTTATTCATCATTGGTGATTGTTGAAAGTTAGGAGTTCGCTTTATTCATCATTGGTGATTGTTGAAAGAGAGGATTAGTCTCTTTCTAGCAAAAAAGTGCCAAAAAAATGGAAGATATAAAATATATTTTATGTCAAATATCTTCCATCCCATTTTCTCCGATGGCAAAATAATCAGAACTAAATTCACATTTATTTCAAGCAAGTGAATTATTCTTGCTTGTCATCCTTTTATCATGATTTTAATTGGAAAGTGACAAGTGTTTCTAAAATTAATTAAGTTTGTCACAACAGAATCAGACCTATGTTAGATAAAATGTGTCATTAACTAGATACAATGATTGAATACAAATTATAAACTTTATGGGGCCTACAAAATTTCATAATCCATCTCTGCCTTTTTGTATACAAAAGAATTTAAATTGTGAATCATGTAGTAGTAGTTAGCACAAATGATATAAAACTGGGATCTGATTTTTGAATTTCACGAGTCATTTTGAAATCACCGGTGAGAAAATTCTCACTGATGACTTTGAAATCACGAATTTGCAAAAGTCGTATTTTTGATAGTACTTCTATTTTTCAGCTTTGATCATAAATAAACTTATGATTGCTTTCTATCCTATTTTATGTTATAAATATAAAGTGACGAAATAAATTATTTATATCATTGTCTAGTACCGTACAGGGTATCCTAGTTTAGGGCTAGACAATCTGTGTAATATGTCCGTACAAATTAATTATTTTTTTATTTTATTAAGTTGTCAAATTTGACATACAGACATGAAATGTATCTGTCAAAAGTTGGGAGTTTGTTTTTATGTCAAAATTGACAATAAATATAGTTGTCAAAGTTGGAATTTGTTGTTATGTCAAAATTGAACACTAAGTACTCTCATACCTATGATATCTTTTGCCACTGGCAAAAATGTCTTCCCACCGAACAATCTCCTTCGTTTGATGTTCTATCGTACCACACGACATTGGCGAAATTGTGGTGGCACCTCCACAGAAGCCACATAAGAAGAGTTGAAGTTGATATCTTTTACGAGGAGGGGGGGGGGGGGCGGGTTACCCATTCGTATACGATATCATAGGTATGATAATTTTAGTCACTATCTTAGATTAAAAATACGACTTTGTAAATCGGTGACTATCGGTCATATCGGTGACTATCAGTCATATCGGTGACATTCAAAAATAGCACCCCAGCTTTATATTTTAGCAATAAAGGAATGAGTGCCTGTAATTGTATAGCAATAAAGTATATAAATGAAAAGATATTTAGGACACCAAATTAGAGCAATGCTCTGCGTCATTATGGTTTGTATTACGAGTAAATAATATAATCTACTTTCCAAATCATATTAAATTCGGATGTGAATAACATAACATGTGGGGCCTTTTGAAAGATGCGATGTAAATATGTAGGCGTGTTTTAATCTTAGTTTTATTGTTTATCGATAAAAGTTTCAAAAGATAGTCAAATGTTTAAATAATGCTAAAGGTCACTCACTGATTAAAAACGACAACTACTTGACCAATGAAACTGAAATTTGGCAGTTAGGTAGTTTATAGTTACGAGAAGTCAGCTAAGAACGGATTTTGCGACAGAGTCGAATTATAGGAGTCTATGCCTATGGGCTATCGTAAGTATATATGAATCTTAAACTATTACCCGTGCCAAGCCGGGGCGGGTCGCTAGTATATATGATTAAACTAGTAATGCTCCGCGGCTCCAGCCGCAGTATTCCTAAAAGCCTTTAATAATTGCATTAAATCGCTTCAAAGCAATAAATTTTCGATGTTCGCTACAAGGAATCCGTCATAGTGATTTCGATTGAAACTTTTGTCGATCATCTAATTATTTCTGGCTTATCTTCTGGCCATCAATGCCGTATCGTACTTTGAAAATTATCATTAAAAACGGGATATTTACCATTTGCAACACCGCCGAAATATCGGAAACTCGAATCAAATAACATACATGGTAAATATCCCGTTTTTAATGATAATTTTCAAAGTGTTGATGACCATGACAGTTTAAAAACGTATCGTACTTGTTTGTTTAAGTCCACTTTCAATTTTAATTCAGACTGGTTAAATGTTGTGCATATCGGATCTCGTAAGGTCATAGACTAATATTGGACCATAAACTCTCATGATGCTACGTAACCAAACGTGTTCGGTGAACCAAAATTGGGGAGTGCCATTCTTTCAACTATGATATACACCGATTAGAGCCTACGGCATATACGACTTGGTAACTCTGCACCTACATTTTAAGGGATAATAGTTCTTGCTAGATATAATAATAGTAGTTCATCTATCAACCATGTATTTTGTTCTTCATATTCCATGAGCTCTTAGGGTAATATTCAGAGACAACAGCTTAAAACGATCTAAGAACTGTATTAGCAAAGCATCGGCTAAGCCGCTCAATCAAATTCGTATTCAGAAATGAAAGTTCATGTACGGTCTAAGCTAAGATTACACTCTGTTATCTATGGCTGTTAATTTTTTAGTTTTTTCACCGGAACGTTTATCGGTTTTATCATTTATGTATGAATAGCAATACAACAAAGATAGCGACATACAAAATGTCACTGGAGTGAGTGAAACAACAATATTAATGGTATAAATCTATTTTGATATTATAATAAATGAAACATTTTAGTTTTGAAGTTTGACATTTCAATGTTTGGTTACTACCGTTATCATTTGGTGGCGCCACTTCTGTTTTGAGAGCGGCTAAAATAGTCGATATTGCCTACTCAGGCTTTGCTTAGCATGCGCTTAGGTTAAGTAGTGTTCCAAATGTCTCTGAATACAAATTAGAGCGTAAGCACTACTTTTTGACATGAGGAAGACAAAGTCCACGCTTAGACTCGTCTCTGAATATCAGCAGAGTAGAGGGAATGCTACGTCAATCTACACAAAATATGCACATGCACAAAATAGATAAAAAAAATTAGTGAACCCTTAGCCGGTCCGAACCAATCGGGCCTTATGTATCGGATATGACATTTGAATGTTTTAGTTACGGATGTGACGTTATGCTATTTTTGTACTTTTGTATGCCGTAGTTGCGTCGGGTACGCAGAGGTATAGATAATTTAACAGTGATTGGTCATCAGTCGTGTTGCAATATTATATTTGTGCCAAAATCTTATTAGTAATTATTATTTGAAGCCATCCACACTGTTGTATTCATAGTAAAAGATTGCTTTGTTTTAAGCTACAACTGGCATGCTTAGTAAGGAGCTTCTTTTTTTCAGACTGATTTATTTATTCCAGCACACAAAACAAATATGTACAAGGGATTAAATGCTAAATAGCATTTTCTTGCATCTTAGCGTTTTCAAAAACCTTTTTTTTATCGGTACCTAATAAACTTCTGCCAAATATATTAATTAAAAACTGATCACTGTATTTCGATATTATTCCAGGTTTTTAATTGTAATGTAATGAATTTGATTTAATTTTAGTTATTGGTTTAAGTATTCTCTTAATTTTAATTAAAATATAATTTGACTATTTCAGTATACATGTTTGTTTTAATTTTAAAAAGCTACTAATTATCAGATAAAATATACATCTTACAATGAAAAAAGTTACAATTTATAATTTGTCACTATAGCGAATTAGAAAATAATAATTATTACATATTTCAGGTACCTACAAATAAAATACTAACAAAGATTACAATAGTGCTCTACTTATTCATGAAACATAAAATCGTCTCCAAACCTCCAGTAGATAAAATGTTTTATTATGATATTCCTTATTTATTGTTTCTAAAAATAATACATGGAGATGCTGATAAAAATGTGTTGGAAACAAGACATATTTTTCTCGGAACTTCTAATAATATAAATATTTTCAAGATGTAAAACAAAAGAATATAAGTAAAGTTACTATGCGAGCATTATTGCTAAATAGCAATAAGACTAGTTTTTGGAAGCAGAGACAAAGAAATCAGCAGCTGGGAAATTAATAAAAGTCGACAATCTGAAATAAAGAAAATCTGTATAGGGCTTAAATTACGGGCTTAGAAGTGCTCTATTATTTTACTTTTAATTATGGGAAACCTTGTACCTATAATTAACCCACACTTGTATAAACTGTATGCATTACTTATAATATACATTTTTGCATTAGTTCCCGAGTTGAGGGCTAACATGTTTCAATTACAATACTTCAATTGAATTTGAAATTATTCATTAATTGAAAAACTGAATGCTGAAGTATTTCGTAACAGTGAACCAAACAGGGTACAAGAAAGGCGTGTATAAAAAAGTTACCTAGACCAATAAATTCGGATTTAAAAAAACAATTATTACTTTATTACAAAAGTGATTCTGACATTGAAGTGTCGCCATCTAGTTTTAAAACCTTATCACAAGTCTCAAATGACATTAGTAGCGTTTGCTTACGGCACTAGTTACTACATGTTACTAGCATTCACCGCGGCGCTAGTAGCGCAACTACTGAACCATAAGTGCGGTCAAAGTGCGGTTAATGTCAGTGGTGTATGGTGTACATGGCCGGATGCGACGCCTGCGCCTGCGGCTGGAGAATGATCCTGTGCGCAACTCCGCCCAGTTCTTGTTGACTCAAACCGGATACCACTGTCGCTGGTTGCAGCTGGAAAATATAATGTTTTATTTAAACTACTCATGACAGAACACCGATGACCGATATTTAAGAATAATATAATTCTTTGTTGAGGACCTCTTTAACTGTTATGTTTGCTACTCGCCACCAGGAAGCGCTAGTGTTGATTTTTAATGAAACCTTATTTGTGTACAACCTCTACAAATTTTTCGTTATGGTTACTTGACACCAGGTGGCGCTGTTTCACTGCGCCTCTTTGTTGAGAACCTCTTTGATGTAGTTTTTGCTACTCGCCCCCAGGAATCGCTAGGGCTTTTTTATGAAACCTCATTCGTAGACCTCTGAATTTCTATTTATGGTTACTTGACATCAGGTGGCGCTATTTAACTGCACAAAACCTCTTTGTTGAGGACCTCTTTACCAGTTGTTATTTTTGCTACTCGCCACCAGGAAGCACTAGTGTTGATTTTTAATAAAATCTCATTTGTGCACAACCTCTACTAAGTTTCGTTATTGTTACTTGACACGAGGTGGCACTGTTTAACTACACGAAACCTCTTTGCTGTGGGACTACTTAGGTCTTAGCTCTTTGGTCGATGTATATAATTTGTGGTCGTTGTATCGTTTTTGCTACACACTACCAGGAAACGCTGGTGTTGATTTTAATAACTCGGTCGACAGATCAGCATAAACCTATGCTGATCTATACATATTAACTAGGATCCACTGCCACTGAGCTCAACATAAATGGTCTTTGACTGAGCCGTTAGCGCTTCATCATATACATTTCTACAGTTTTATTTAGAAGGTAGATGAACATTATTTACCTGCAGAATATTGGGCAGCATGGTTTGACACGTCGAGGTAGCAACGTGCAGCTGCTGTTGTTGTACTTGTTGCACTCCCACCGCCTGCATTAAATAGAGTAGTTCTTAAGGGGCAGAATCCGGCGCGCCGCTATCTCCCTCGCGCATCTCAACATTTTTGAAGATAAACAATCACTTAATATAATTATGAAAAATCGCATTCGGTGAAATTGCTGACAATGACATTAGGTACAAAGGTTACACAAAAATTTCATTTTGTTCCATTCAGGTTTTCAAACCTAAAAATGGGATTTTATGTTTTGCCCATTTTCATGTATGAAAACTTGATCGGATCAAAATGATACTTTTGCCGTACCTTTGTAATGTTAATGCCAGCAATTTCACCGAGTGCGATTTTTCATAATTATATTAAGTGATTATTTATCTTCAAAAATGCTAAGATGCGCGAGCGAGATAGCGGCGCGCCGGATTCTGCCCCTTAATAAAACATTACTGTCAAAAAGCAATTGAAGGACGGGGCGAAGCCGAGTCACTCCGATGTTATTATAAAAAAAACAAGGCGCTAGCCGCGATGTCAAACACACAAAAGGTCAAACTGAAAAAAACGGTGGTATCGAGCTGTCGACCCAGACACTCAGAAGAAAGAGCTGCTGAAAAATGTACTTACATGTATCTGTATGGGTTGGTGTTGCTGCTGCGGGTGGATCTGGATGGTCTGTACGTGCAGTTGTTGCGGCTGCTGGAACGACAACTGGTCGTTAGGAGCTGAACTTAGTAGGCGTTCATTTATTTAAGGCCTCTTAGGCCCACTGGCACCAAAAGAAAAAGAAGAAGAAGAAAAGTAGGATACCTCGGGCATGTGCTTAGGCACGAGCGGTACTATCTTCTCTAACTTATTATGATGGGCACGATCAAGGGGAAGCGACGTGTTGGAAGGAGAAAGAAATCGAGGCTCCGTAATATTAGAGAATGGACCGGCATCGCCGGCGTAGAACACCTGTGGCGCGTGGCAAGAAATAAAGATGAATATACATATAACTGACAGCCAACCTTCAGTAGTGGAGAGACACCGCAAGAATAAGGCACCAAAAACTAGGATTAACGAATCCGGAACAAGACCAACATCGACGGCTTAAACTTTAGAAAAAGAACCTTATTGACGCAAAACTAAATGAAAATTTATTCCCGAGTAACATATTTAACTAACTCGAGTTAAATATGATAACTCGGGGTGATGTAATCGGGCCTTAAGGGAATACATTTTAGAAAATTTTTAGTGTTCGCCGTCGTGGTGCGCCATGCATCATTCTCAATATGTAAATTGCTGTTCCTGGAGGGGATCGCCAAGTGGGTTAGACCGAGGGCTAATAATAGATAAAAGCTACGATTTCGGCGTTACAACAAGCCTAATTTTAGTAGGAACCTACTAAAATTAGGCTCGATTCTTTTTAAAAGTAAAATGAGATAGGGATGGAATAGAAGACAATCATGTGACAGGTCTAAGAGAAGACGATGGAATACATTTGACAGCTCCAAACTGAATTTAAATCTGTCAAACATTTTCCATCTCATTCTCATGTTACTTATTAGAAAGAGAGAAAGCGAAACTAATACATAGGTTTAAATGGAACGACAGAATTGACACCACGGGCCTGTTTCCTAAAAAAATATTAGTCTAATATTATCAGCTTTTTTTTTCTTTTTTCCATATAAATCCGCGTGGAGATTTTGGATTACATGGTTTTTATTTTTTTTGCACGGAACTCTAATTATTTTTCTAAAATTAAAGTAGCCTATGTTACTCCTTGTAACATCAGCTATCTGCCAGTGAAAGTCCCGTCAAAATTGGTCCAGCCGTTTCGGAGATTACCCGGAACAAACAGACAGACAGACAGACAAAACTTTAAAAATGGTTGTTTTGTTATAGGTACCGTATATACTTTCATATGCATTTAGTAAAAAACTGTTATTTTGATATTACAAACAGACACTTCAATTGTATTTATCTGTATAATGTATATATATATGGATGAGACTAATACTCATAATATTAGACTGATATTTTTTATGAAACAGGCCCCAGAGTACAACTAAAATTAGCTTTAGATCTATGACGTCAGAATTGTAGCCAAAGCAATGCATTTATATATTTGTAGGTGTAGGTATATTATTATGTCATAAATTATATATTCATGTTAATATAAATTCATATTGATTTATAAGTACTTCATAACTGAAAGCCACCATCCCTTCCCTCTTTTTATGTTTTTCTTTAGCCTTTGGGTTGTCTGGAAGGGATCGCTGTGAGCGATAAGACCGCCCATTGTGACACTTAGTTTGTTAGGATTTTAAATAGTTCTAAATATTCCTTGTACTGTGGTGTTTCAATAAAGAGTTTATCCATACTAATATTATAAATGCGAAAGTGTGTTTGTTGGTTTGTCCTTCATTTACGCATTAACGAAGCAACGGATCGATGTGATTTTTGACATAGATATAGTTTCTGGACCGGAGAGGAACATAAGTTACTTTTTATCCTGAAATAATGCACGGTTCCTGTGGGAACGCGGGTGAAAACAGCGGGCAGAAGTTAGTGTGACATAAAAGTGACATTGACAGCTGTCAATAAAGTTTCATAATGTTGACAAGTTGATTTAATTTGACAGATCGGTTTGACGGCTCCTATGGGAACGCGGGTGAAAACCGCGGGCAGAAGCTAGTCTATCTATATTCAACTACTACATTCAACAGACAAATAAAAGTGCGATAAGACAGAAGGGTGCGAGTACAACATCAATCAAGTACCGAGTTAACCTGCTGAGTTTGCTGCAGCTGTAGAGACTGCACCGACGATATTACCGGGTACGCGTGCTGCCCCGCCTGCTGCAAAAATAAACACACATTTACCGTGTTACCATAAAAAAATACCTTTAAATCCCTGTTTAGCATATAAAAACCATTTATTAATAACGAGCTGCTGCCCGCGGT